>CM022406.1:24926916-29926916 GCA_011833715.1 Carcinoscorpius rotundicauda
CGATACCCATGGTGGGCAGAAAACAAACTGTTCCTGATTTAGAAATGACCGACTAAAGGGAAGGCAGTTATTCAATACTTCCCACTGCCAACTTTTGGCCCTTATCTACCAATAAAAAATGGAATTGACTGTCACTTTATAAATGCTTTATGGCAAAAAGTGCAACGTACTCCATGTGATTCGAATCTGCGACCTGCAGATTTAGTGCTTAGTGCCCCTATTACTAGGACAAAGAAAATTAATAGAAAACAGGTTTAAATTTTATTACACAAATTAAACCTGATTAACAATAATAAAGTTGGCTGACTTATAATTTAGTTATTTTTATTGTATGCCATTTATTGTAAATACAGTGGAATTTTATGCCTTGTTTTTCTAATAGAAAAAAGAAGAGCATTGTTCTAAAAAAATGAGACTACACATTGTAACTGTTTTTGTGCACTGTTTAATTTTAGCAATAAACTGGTATTTGATGATATAAATTGTATTATTTTAATAATGCATAAAGAAATGGCTTATCCTTTGCATCTCAAACCTGGCTTTTTTGCAGAATTCAATGCTTTTAGTGTCACATTCAATATCTGTTTAAACAACTTTTTACCAATGCGTGTTATTAAAGATGGCTCAAAAAAAGTTATAATTCAAATTTCCAATATTAATGTTTATGCTCAAATTTATCCCTTTCAGGATTTTTTTATCGGAAATAAGTTGCTAAAGTTTCTAACCAATTAGAAATGCAAAATATACATAATTATAAAGAAAAATCTAAAACTTCAATCTACTACTATCTTGCCTTGCCAAGATTTCAATTAACTTGACAACACCCCCATAGAAGTTCTTTCTATCTGGCTTTTTGAGATTGATTTGCTAAGCAACTTTATGTGGCTGTGTTATGTAAATGTCGTGTAAATATTTTGTAAGCGACATGTCGTGTTGTGTTTAAATTTTCATTTCTATTATTCATTTTTCCATATTTATATTATTGTTTCGAAGTTTAAACTAATATGTTGTTATTCATTTAGGATAACATTTAGAATTTTCTTGAATTAAGTAGACCAATCATATGTTTGTAAATGAATTGCTGGTGACTTCGTGTCTAGACGTGTAGTCTCGTGCAAGAACGGACATGCGCGGATTGCTCTGGAGATCTGTAGAAATTTCGCGATCTTTCGAGTTTAGGCCTACAATATATAAACAGACGAAGATGCGAGAGAGATAAGAGAGATTCAGACAGCAGTTTTTATTCGAAGAAAAAAAAGAGTCAGACATTAGTTTTATTAAAAAAGAAGAAAGAGTCAGTTATTTGAGAAAGAGTAAGTGTTTGCTGTGATTATTCAACTTGGATTTGTGACTGAAGTTAGATCTACGGAAGCTGTGATTTTATTTCGTCAATCTCTACGATTCATCTGAATTACTGCTTGTGCTGAGAGTCGGCAAATTTATTGAACTGTGAACTGTTTCTGAACTTCTTCATTTAAGCTTCGCAATTTCTTTGTGGGACCAAATTCACACCCTAGACTGAAATTTGAGACTTTCATTTTAGATCATTATATTAGATACAGGCCAGTACCATTTTGTATTGTGATTAATTTTGAAGTTTGAAACTAGTATTATTTTCTTTTGCAATTAATTTCGAATGTTGTAACTCAATATCTGTCACTGTTATTATATAATTTATGTTATATCTGTTAATAGTTTAGTGTAATGAACTATACAAGCTGTTATCTGTGTTTTTCTGTTGCGTTTAGTCTACCAAGAACATAAAAAATACGTAACAGGCTGATGGAAATCTTTAAAACCAATAGGAAGAAAAGATTCATCTGTATATTGACCATTACAGCTATTTGATTTTGGTGCCCATAGAATATCATAATTTATTTGTGTGTGAACATTCTATTTCTACTCTTAATATCTAACATAATGATTAACTTACACATAAATTATTTAGAAAGCCAGATAAATTACAGTAATTTTAGGACGTTCAGTTTTACCAACTGATATGAATTTTTCTTTTAAAACTGGTATTGAGAAAACATTAATAACCTTCACACATCCAAGTTTGGAATACTCAACAAAATATCTTCTACAACTGCAATTACATTGTAAATACAATAAAACCTTGATTCTTTTTTTTTGTATTTATCGTAATATTTATATATATTACTAAGAACAGTATTTACATTTTAGTTTTTTCATCTTAGATTAACTAAACTTCAGTATAATATCCAAAATACTGGCTTGAGCATTTGTAACAGAACACCTTACAATTGTTTATATTAGATGTACAGGGAACTAGCTAATTGGTTCCTTCTGCAATTTGCTGCTCTTATGCACAGTAGTGGGTTCAAAGTACAACAATGAAACCATGATATTAAAAACAAACAAAACAGATATAAAAAGTTTTGAAGTTGAAACTTATAAACCTTCCACTCCAAGTGATTCAGAGGCCTGGCATGGCCAAGCGCATAAGGCGTGCAACTCGTAATCCGAGGATCGCGCCTGCATCGGGCTAAACATGATCACCCTCCCAGCCATGGGGGCGTTTAATGTGACGGTCAATCCCACTATTCGTGGGTAAAAGAGTAGCCCAAGAGTTGGCAGTGGGGGTGGTGATGACTAGCTGCCTTCCCTCTAGTCTTACACTGCAAAATTAGGGACGGCTAGCACAGATAGCCCTCGAGTAGCTTTGTGCGAAATTCCAAAACAAACAAAATGATTCAGTAAAGGCTTCAGAAATTCACAGATTAGTCATTATAAAAAATACTTTATTGAAAATCTGATTTCTTCGTGCACAAAATACTTGTAATATTTATTAAAATTGTGTCAAATTTCATGGAAATACAGGTATAAAATTAAGGATTATAGTCAGCGTTATTATGCTTGGCTTTACAGATATGGGATTGGTCATTTTGATTGAAATCATGAACATTCATTATTATAAAGAGCAATAATAATAAAATTTTATATACAGTATTTTGCTGCTTGTACTTTTTGTCCAATGTAAGAATAGACTTATTTTTACAGTAGGTTACTAGTTGCCCCCCAGTGGCTCAGCGGTATGTCTGCGGACTTACACGCTAAAATCCGGGTTTCGATACCCGTGGTGGGCAGAGCACAGATAGCCCATTGTGTAGCTTTGTGCTTAATTCAAAAACAAAAAAAACAAGGTTACTAGTTTAGGTATTTTGTTACTTCTGAAGATTCTGTTTTTTCATACCTATTAAGAAAGTTCTGTAGTATTTTTTAACTATGTGTTAGCTTAACACTGATTGGTTGGACCATCTGTATTTAAGTGCATATACTCATAGAAAAAACTGCTACTGGCTGAGGTTCTTCAAGACATACAGTTTTATAGAATTATTAAGAAGATATTTTATTGGAAAACAATGTTAAGGAATTTAATTTACTGTTATTAAACATGATTAAAATTAGATTTATTCAGTTTCCTATAAGAGGAGAACTGGTAAATTACAACATTTAAGAAAAATACAACCAAATTATCAACTAGTTTTCCACTAATACTTAGTTTTTGATGTAAGAAAAATAGTCATGTTGTACAAACGTTTTTACTCACCAACAAGATACTAAGGCAGCTAAAACAAAGTGCTCCCAGTGTGTAGTTAAATGTGTGGTATAGAAATAAATTTATGAAACTGACACTAAGTGTCCTATTACTGAAGAAAATTCAGGAAAAACATATGGCTAAAGATGAGACTAAGTGCTTATTTATTAATTTATTTTCTTCACTAAACATGAGGAAAATGTGATGTAGAAGCTTAATATATTCTTTTAAGAATGAGTTGCTACTTCAACTGTAACAGACTTTTCACCAAATAGATGGCTCCTTAGTTCTGCTTGGAAGAAAAAAGCAAATAATTAAATTAGGCCTTGTATAGTGATGAAATGTAAGCAACTTACTTTATATTTATGGTCCTTTTACTCACCACTGATATCTTTCTTTACTAAAACTTATGTTTCAGTATATAAAAAACAACAATCAAAAAACATTCAGTCTGCTGAATAACAATATGTAATACAAATTTTGTTCCTGGATAGTATGTGTTATTTCTTAATTGCTTATGTTGTAAAATACAGAAAATGGATAATGAAATTTAAAAATTAACCTATCTTTTGTGTAAAAACAGGCAAATTTGCACATTTTCATTTACATAAGGTCTGAATAAAACAACATGAATCAAGATTTACATGTATTTATACCAAATTTATTCAAAAATGAGCAAAACTGTTTAGAAGTGAGTAGTTTTTTTGAGATTTACAACGTATCAGCCCCCAAATATAGTCCCCCATCATGCTTTCATTACACGCTCCCAGGTCACAAAAGCAAAGTTTAAAGAGAAAAATAGGTCTTTTCCATTTACTTTAAGCATAAGTAATTGGGAAATAACACTTTCTGCCCAGGGACAAGAAAAAGTACAAATTTTGTTACATAGTGTAATAACAGTTAATATACTTTTTGGTATATTAATGAAAGACTGAAATATCTTAAGATTATAAGTGGTAAAGTAAAATACAGCACAACTACTACAAGAAAAAAAGTTTATAAGACTGAATGAAGCTGAATTCCATATCTCACCTCAACTGAAGTTACCATGTTCTGAATCAGAACTCAGCATATATTTTAAATGTGGAACTGAGATATACGATACAAGTAGCAAAGTACCAATTACGCTAGTACTCCATTCTACCAGCAACTGTTAAAATACTAGGAAACTGATTGGGCTTTCTCCATTAAGTTAACTACTGGAGTAGTTTCTCGTTGCTGTCCTAGGAAGATTCATTTTGATATTCTTATTGGAAATATTTTCTGAATGTAAAACTCGAAATTCACCAAGCTTCTTCAGCTGCACAATGAGTTGAAAACAATAGAAACAGCTGTTTCATACCAAGCTAGAATTTGCCATCAAACAAAACACTAATAAATTTAAATTGTATGTTTTTGGTAACTTTAATAGCAACTATTTCTCACAATCTCCAATAGGCATATGCTATATTTGAATGAGCAAATGGTATAGTAATTATTATGCTGCCCCATGTTGACAGCTAAAGTTAAAATGCTACTTTGGGTGGAATCATACACAAGTTTTTCTTCAACTTTGTGGTCTTAAGCCCATAATTTTCTGAAACCAAGTTTTATGTAAAAGGAATGATAAATTTACATTAAATTTTTGTGCTGTTTAAAGTTATAATCAAAACAAAAAATTTGTATATGATCAAAACATTTTACATGTACACACACATTCAGCTCATAATAAATTGTTCAGCCATATAAATTGTAATGTTAAAAAAAAAAAGAATAATAAACATTTCATATAATAGAGTAAATCCAGTAAAGGCATAATGTAAAAATGGGCAAGGTTAACAAGAAAAACTGAAGATAATTGCCATCCTCCATCTAATTGTTATAGCACCTAAAACAAACAGGAACTAACATAAAAAGGCTTCCAACCATTTAAAAGTACAATGAAAGAAGAACTGACACATTCAAGCAATTCCAAAGTTATGTACTACATTCACATAAATTTTTCTTTGATAAGCAAAACATCATTTATCACTAACGTTAATAATTGAAGACTACTTGTTCATTTTTGTACTGAGGTCAGTAAGGATATGTATAATATTTTGTTCCTTGCTTCAAAATCCACATCTGTAATTTTGAGTTCTTAAAAAAAACAAAACACAACAAGAACTTCAAAGATATATAAATAAAATTGACACAAAACATTGGAGTTATGTATCAAAATGCCTATTTGGCATAAATTTACAATATTTAACAAGAAATTTTGAGGACAAAGGAAAAAAAGAGATCTATGACTGAATGTGTACCATTAAGGATACATACACACAAAGTAACATGAAACTGCAAACACCTTTAACTTTAACAGTGATAGGAAGACTTTGTACTTACAGGCCTGTATACAAAGACTTGGGAAATTTTGAGGGTAAAGGAAGAAAAGAAATCTGCTACTCTATGTGTACCATTGAGGATATAAACACAAACATACACTAATGTAAAACTGCACATATCTTTAACCTCAAAAAGCAAAACAGAAATATGTAATTGGTGAAGATAATTTCTACTCTCTAGTATTCATATCTTACATTTTATAAGGTCAATAAAAAATTACAAATGTAAGCACTTTGATACTATGATTAAATATTTTGTTAATACAAACAATATGACTCATTCTATAATGCTTTTGTAAGTAAATAACACCACAATTCCAGAATAAAATATACACAAATTTTATTTGTATTCATTGTAAAAAAGGGTACTGCCCACATAATCACATATAAAAGCCCTGATGAAAACCTTTACTTGGGTTTTAGTCATGCTGGAAAATGTATGAAGAATACACTGGTTAACAAAAAGTAATCTTAAAACTAAATTGTTAATGGACTTTTATATACTTGGTACTTAAATGGTAATGTATTGTTCACAAAGTTGTATACTACCAGTAAACAGATTTATAGCACTGAAGTGTTACTATATAATCTAACACCAATAAATAAATGTTTTACTTGTCTATGTTTGACTTCAAACATAACAGAATGATTAGTAAGTGTATTGACAAGACTAGGCCATAGCAATCAGGTCTCTATAGTATCAAACAAAGGATACAGCTGCTGTGGCTTACTTGATTGGTTACAAAACCTACATAAACATTTACATCTCACATTGAACAAAGTTTATGTTAAAAGTATCAGAACAGTTAGTTATTACAACTTCATTAGTGTGACGTCATTTTAGCATACTTGTTGTTGAAATAATATCTTTATTGTTTCCATATAATTCAAGGCCCATAGTTTAACACGATTCTGCAATTATATCAGTTTCTCCATAATCAAAGTCCAAATTTCTAGATTTAGTAAAATCAATTCCAAGTCAGTGTTACTATATACTAACTTTGACTTAATTTGTTGCTTGGCAAATGAAGATTTTTAGTCAAAAAGTCAGATTAATTGCTTGTCAAAAGACTTCTAAAAGTCTAAGTGAGTGTTTCAAAACTTTGTGTTAATTAGCTGTATGAGAGTGGAATTGCATTAATTATGTCATTGTATAACATACTTAAATTTTATTGTTTTAAAAAGTTTTTTTTTAGGTAGGGTTGAATAATTTTAAGTTTTGTCACATAATGTAAAATTTTTACTTTTTATGCATAAAGATTGAGACCTCTGTGATGATGAGAAATCCACTTAAACTAAAAATGTATCTCAAGACAGCTAGTATGGGTATTAAAACTTTTATAAAAATAAAGTAAAGAACATCATTTTTAACCTTCTTAGGTTATCTTCAGGTTAACTTTTTTGTTAGAAGGTCAAAACACTGTTCTTTATTTTAATAAAAGTTTTAACACCAATACTGGCTATCTTGAGGTATAAATTGAGACCTACATAATTATAATTTTATAAGTAATGAGATGTAAGTTAAGCTGCAGATATTTTAATTTCCTGTATTATGATTGTTTATCAATCCAAGCAACTCCTCAGATATAAAAATCAAACCTCTATGCTAAATTCAGACTTAGGCATTCAGTACTAGTTGAGAATGAGGGTCTATATACATGTTCCACTAAAGTATAAAAAAAACAAAATGGAAATGATATATATTCCATAATATTTCAATGCTACAAGTAGAAAAATTCAACTGGGACAAACACCTTTTTGTTCTCAAAATTCTTTTTATCCTTTAAAATATAATAAAAGCATTTATTTAGTAAGATTTATGGAATGTCATTTAATATAACATTTTCAGTCTGTACACATGCAAAGATATGTTTCAGCAAGAAGTCTTTACTCAGGTGTTAACATTATTTTATGTTTTTAATCTGCTTATTACAAAAAAGTAATAAGTACATAATATAATTTTGATATATATGCTACAAACATGAAAATACTTGCATGTTCTGATGTTTACTTAGGGTCCTCTTTTTGTAATAAAACCAGCAGATGGGACTTCAGCAACATTAAAATTATAATTATTTTACTCTCTTTAATTCAGATGCTTAGCAGATTGTTTAAAAAGTTAATATTATTAACGTTAAAAAATACAGAACCTTAAAGCTTATGGCTGGCACATAACATTCCATAGTTTATGTTCTAGTCATGATTTCTGGAGAATGCAAGGCATTTGTTGTAGATGATCTCCAAGTAACAACCTACTACACAAACATTTCCATGTTTAAGTCATCTTTAAATGATAGCTCTCATTATCAAGCTTGTAATATACACAAACAAGAGCCTTGGATTGAATTCAAAAGGTTGACGAAGAAATTACTGGTAGAATAAGCTTTAGGAAGCTTTCAGTTTCCAGTTGGTCTCTGCTACAGTTACCTATACAAACACAATAATAGTTTAAGCAAGTGGTAATATATAAAGATGTTTAAACAAATATACCGTCTGTACAACATAATAACAAAATTTATACTATGAAAGTTAATAGTGTTGTTTAGTTCTGAGAAAATTATTTTAGTACAGTTGTTCTCTAAAATATGAACAATATTGAAGATAAATGGTTCAATTTTCAAAAGTTTTCTTAAAACTCACAAATAAGTATTTTATTTATTTTATCCTGTAATACTTATATTTTTTATAAATCTTACATAAACACACACAGCACATAAATATTTTTTTAAATAGGTTAAAAGTGAACATACACATATGGATTTCCATTCAAGTAGACAACTATATATTTTGATTTCTGTACCTTCCATTTCAATGTTTCTGTTCACTTTCATAAAAACTCAACAAAACAGCTAAGTTCTTACCTTACGAAGGGCTGAACGTCCTTGAAAGTTCCTAATGTCAATCATTAGTTTATCCCTTGGGTCTATATCAGAAAAGTCAGAAGTTTTTTTCTTTTCTTTAGGCTTACATATTGATGGTAAGGAGTGAGCAGAAGCAGTGGTGAAGATTTTCGAAGGTGATGAAATATTTTGATGGACATTAACTGAGTCAAATTGTTGATTATTTGGTTTTGCAGGAAGATTCATTTTTATTATATTCAGGTTTGTTTTGGAAACTGGAGTCATATTCTTGTTGGATTTTATTACTCGGATGGAATTTCCACTTTCATTGGTCTGAACAACATTTTTCTGAGTAGGAGCTTTTTTTAGCAAGTTTTGTATGACCTCATCTGAGAAACCTTTCACCACAGGAGCACCAATATATGTTTGGATTGCTCCTGTTTTATAATTGTTATTGCTCACTTTAATAACTTTTGGTTCACGTAGTGATAATCGATTATTGCAATGACTTTCTGTTTCATTCTTCTTATGTTTCTCTGACACATCAACAACAGATTTTACTGAGCTTAGTAATAGTTCTTCATCTTGACTAGTTGTGAGAACATCTAACTTAGGCTCTTCTTTACATTTATAGGAAAACTTTGGCACATTAAGAGCATCTGTAAAGCATGAGTCAATACATTTTCCATTCAGAGTGGACATTTGTAGCCCTGAGTGTGGATAAGTAAGGTTCTCAACACTGTGAAATTTGGAACGACTTGGCTCTTCCTGATGATTTCTTTGTTGCCATGAGCCAATAGTAACATTTGTTAACATTTGAGATTTGGGTCTTTTCTGACTCTTGGGCAAAACTTGTCTTTTCTTAATCAAGCCAATGTCTTGATAAACTAATTCTTCTTTTGAAAGTTTCTGAAGCTTAACTCCTGCAGAGTCTTTCACAGCTATCCTTGTGTCATTGATCCAGAAAGGATTTTGATCTAGAGATTTTGCAATAACTTTTGAGTCAGTTGTCCCATTTTGTAAAAGTTTCTGGTTTTGAACAAGCTTCTGCTGCCATCCCAACAACTGTTCTTTTAGTTGTTCATATTTTGCCTGAAGTTCTTCATTTTCATTTAAACACTCTGGATTACAAGATGTGTTGTTGACATTATGTTCAGATTGGACTCTCCTCAATGTCTCTGAGATACCATATGCATTTCTATGTTTTCTAACATGCACAGCTGGAAGTGGTGCTAGATTTAGCATGGAAGTAGACCTGCCAGTGAAAGGTGAAGATTCAAGGTCAACAAGTTGTGTACACCTAAGTTTAACCTGCCCCCTGAAGCCTTGAACAGATTCCTCTTCAAGATGTGTAACTGCCTGAGTGTTGTGAGTTAAAAATTCCTGACTTTTTTGTTCTTTGAAATTTAAATTCTGGTCATTGCACCTTGGTTTTGTAGTCTCAATTCCTACTTTATTTTCCTCTTGTGTATTAGCAGGATATTTTTGAATGAATTCACCTGTTTCATCAAGAGAATGAGAAACACAAACAGACTGCTGGAACAATTCTGTGTTGACTTTAGGATTGGATTTATAAATATTTTCTTTTTTGTAAGAAGTAATTACAAACTTGGTAAGAGGTTCTTTTTGTGTTTGCTTAACACTGATAGCTTGCTCTTGCACATTGACTGTTGATTGTGCATGGCAGTCAATATCATGCAACTCTAAAGGCGAACTACTAAGTACAGCACAAAACTCAGTAGAAATAAGTTTTTCATTATCATCACGCTGGAGGTGATTTATGTTATTATCTCTAAATGAATATGGTGGTCCAGGAACAGTGTTACACTCAGATGATGACTCATCTGGTAACACATCTTCAGTCTGCTGCTCAACAGCAGAAAATGCTGCTTCAATATGAGACAAAAGTTGATCATGGGTAATGTTTAGATTGAAACATGCACTCCCTTTCATCATATCTGAAGCTTTGTCAGCTTCTATTGGTACATAAGCTTTGACAATTTCTGTTAAAAAAATAAAAGTCAAAATATCATGAACATTTGTAATTACTTCTGTGGCAAGATTTTTAACATTTCAGTCTGTATATCAAACACACACCCAATAAAAGGACTATTTAAAGCTGGATATTCCTAAACCATCTGAAAGTTCCACTTTAACTTTCTTTGATATTATACAAGTAATTATGCATGTGATATTTTTTATCAAAAAATAATTTCACTTATTTTAATCAGCCTATTATTAGTAACAATAAATTCAGATTACTTCTGCTGTTAAAAACTCTACAGGACTATTTAGTTTTTAATATCAAATTGTAGAACTTAATGACTTGCTTGTTAATATGACTTAATTACTGATATACATGCCTTTTTTAAACAACATTCTTAATAATTACTGTTAACAGTTATCAGTAGAATACAAATACATTAAACACCTCTAACAACCAATAAGGATTACTTTCCTTCTTGCAGCCCTTTCCTAACATTGATATAGGCTTTCAATTTTTCTGTTTTGAGTTACAACAGTATCAAAGTGAAATTGAATGATAACATGAAACACAGGTCTGAAATAAGTATTTGTTTTTAAATTTCAATAATGTTATGTAAATGTGTAAATATTTTGTAGGCAACGGCATGTCGTGTTGTGTTTGGATTTTCATTTCTATTATTCATTTTTCCATATTTATATTATTGTTTCGAAGTTTAAACTAATATGTTGTTATTCATTTAGGGTAACATTTAGAATTTTCTTGAATTAAGTAGACCAATCATATGTTTGTAAATGAAGTGCTGGTGACTTCGTGTCTAGACGTGTAGTCTCTTGCAAGAACGGACATGCGCGGATTGCTCTGGAGATCTGTAGAAATTTCGCAGTCTTTCGAGGAGTTTAGGCCTACAATATATAAACAGACGAAGATGCGAGAGAGAGAAGAAAGACCCATTCATCAGTTTTTATTTGAAGAAAGAAAAGGAGAGTCAGACATTAGTTTTATTTCAAAAGAAGAGAGTCAGTTATTTGAGAAAGATTAAGTGTTTGCTGTGATTATTCAACTTGGATTTGTGACTGAAGTTAGATCTACGGAAGCTGTGATTTTATTTCGTCAATCTCTACGATTCATCTGAATTACTGCTTGTGCTGAGAGTCGGCAAATTTATTGAACTGTGAACTGTTTCTGAACTTCTTCATTTAAGCTTCGCAATTTCTTTGTGGGACCAAATTCACACCCTAGACTGGAATTTGAGACTTTCATTTTAGATCATTATATTAGATACAGGCCAGTACCATTTTGTATTGTGATTAATTTTGAAGTTTGAAACTAGTATTATTTTGTTTTGTAATTAATTTCGAATGTTGTAACTTAATATCTGTCACTGTTATTATATAATTTATGTTATATCTGTTATATTTGTTAATAGTTTAGTGTAATAAATTATACAAGCTGTTATCTGTGTTTTTCTGTTGCGTTTTGTCTACGAAGAACATGAAACATAAAAAATCCGTAACAGAAAATTGGGGGCCCGTCCGGATATCGAACAAACAATTTAATTTTATTCTAAAATAAGATTTATATTCTATACAGATAGAGAGCTTGTATATTCAAAATGGCATTCCAACTTGAAGATTTTATAAACGAATTTAATCAGAATCCCTCTTTCGAATTAATCAGTGAATTAAAAAAATCTGAATTGCTTGATGTTGGTAAACATTTTAATTTAGAAGTGAAGGAAGCAATGAAGAAAGCAGATATTAAACAAATTATTGTTGAATATTTGGTCAGCTAAAAAGTATTACCTCAAAAAGTTGCACAACACTTGCCTCTCGCTCATTTTGACCCAGATTTCGAATTAAAAAAAATGGAAATGGAAATGAAATTTCGTTTAGAAATTGAAAGCAAACGACTTGAGGCAGAACAAAAACGTATTGAAGCAGAACAAGAAAATAAACGCCTTGTTCTTGATGCTGAAATACAAATAGAACGCATTAAAGCGGATAAAGAAATCAGTATGAGAAAGGCACAGACAGAAGAAAAGGTTGTCCAAATGCGGTTGGATAATTTTGATGCTTCCAAACAAATTCGTATAGTACCTCCATTCAATGAAAAAGCTGTAGATAAATATTTTCAGCAATTTGAAAAATTGGCCCTTAGGCTAAAATGGCCTACCGAATATTGGACAGTATTACTTCAGAGTGTTCTCAAGGGTAAAGCCCAGGAAGTGTTTTCCAAACTCACGGCTGAGCAAAGTTATGATTACGAGCACGTAAAAAAATGTGTTTTGAATGCTTATGAATTGGTGCCAGAGGCATATAGAGAAAAATTTCGTGGTTACAAAAAGTTTGACAGCCAAACTTATGTCAAATTTGCTCGTGAAAAAGAAACTCTGTTCGACAGGTGGTGTGATTCCAAAGAAATCAAAGAGGATTATACAAAACTCAGAGAACTCATGTTAGTAGGGGAAAAAATTGTGCCCATCCAGTAAGTTCACAGTTACTTGAAATATAATCAAATTCCTCAATACTAGATGAGTGTTCATACAATGAAGACAAGTGAACAACTGAATGTTCTCTCAAAATCTTGAATAGTCAAGCAATTAAACTTAGGAACTATGATTTAAGCCACTAAGAATCTTCACTTGTAATATTGTTATATTTATATGAAAATTATTTCAAATTTCAAGCAATAACAATCTGTTTTGAACAGACTACTAATTCCCACTAACTGTAATTAATAAATGTGATGCCACAATTTCCTTTTAAACCTGTTAGTCAAAAATAATGACTTACTAAGTGAAATAATTTATTTTAGTGTAATGTTTGTAGTAAGGTAAAATAAATAAATTGATATAATGTTTTTATGTGTTACAAGCATATAAAAAATTTAAATCAGTGACTCTTCATATTTTTTGTTTATGGTCTATCCCAGTGGACCACAACAGGATTTACACACTTTCATTTCATTTCCAAAATTATGTAACATTTACAGAGACAACTTGAAGGAAGCCCACAGACTACAGACTGAGAACTGCTAGTGTAAATCATTATAATAAACTTCTCATATTCTTTCAGAAATATCATGGTTTCTAGATGCCAGGTTCTTGCTTTGTTACATGAAAACTAAATATCATGCTACTTACTAATAAGATATAATGATTCTCAAATTTAATTATATTCCATCTGTAACAATCCAAGAAATTAAAGAATACGCAAGTTAATAGCATTTGAGTTTCACATCCATATGAAATGCAAGGAGTTTTGGTTACATCAGTATGAGACCCAAGAAACACCCTTCTAATGTATCATTTTTTTTTACAGTTCAACTGACAATATAATGAACATTTTTCATCTCATCAATTTGTAGATAAAAAACAGTTACTTCACAATTATGCCACAAGTACTGAAATAACAATGAGGTATATATGGTAAGCTGTTTTAAGAGCTTTAAACTTTCAGTGCTTTGATGAAGTACTCCTAACATTTTATTAAAAGCCAAATTTTTTAAAATAAAAATGAAATTGCTCTTTATTAACAAAATCTTACTTTTTTCTTGATCCCTCTCAAGAGCTCTCTCATCTTCTGCTATGGTATGTTCAAATGTGTTCTCTATTTCATCTGTAGTGGCACTAGAAGACAAGCTGTTCTGTTGTTGTACATTTTTTACTGTTTGCTCTTCTAAATATGATAAGCCTAAAGAAAATGAAATTTTTAATTCTTAAATTTAAGAATTTCCTGTTAATATTCTATGACAGCAAAAGATTTGTTACCAAAAGTTTATAATGTTCAATTGTGTAAAATTAAATTTCAACAATTAATTAGGTATTAACCAAATGAAAGTTGGCGATTTCAGTCAAGTCCTAAAGAAACATGTTAATGTCAGACTACACTTACAACACATTAAACATTATACAGCTTACTATTAATACAAACTTAATTCCATAAAATGAAAGTATTTAAAATCACTCAGTTCAAGTCACTTAGTTTAAAAAGTAAAACTGATAAAATAAAGAACTACAACACAGAAAAGCTGTATACGAAACTTGTTAACTTACGAAGACCAAATACTAAACCTCTATTGCTACTGTCAACATTTGACATAAGTCAATAGAAAGCATTAAGAATTGTGTTAGATGTATATGACTATTCAAATTTAATGTCAGCATTATGATTTAGATAGTTTAAATAGTGTTGGTGTCATATCCAGCTATTTACAGAAGCAATATTTTATAATAGGTTTACATAACCATTTATGAACTATACATTGTGTAGTTCAATTGTTATGAATTAGTAATTGTTTACAATTTGTATCAAGTTGCTAGAACTTTGAGTTCCTTACTGGTTTAATTGAATTTTATTGCATCAAAATATTTAGTGTTATGTGGAATGTTCTAAATTTCTATCAGGGTATAAATATACATTGAAAAATCATATAGTTCTAAACGGCATGATCATGAGTTTAGCAATAAACAATGTATAGTGGCAATTCTTAAATTAAAATTGTTACACACTGTATTTTAATAACAGTGTAGAGAAGAATAATTTCTTTTGTCAATTGTGTCCTAAGTGTGGACTGACAAAAAAAACAAACAAACTTATTTAAAGCTTTGGATACAACTGTGGTAAACGTTTGTATATACAGTTGAGTTGTTTTTAATATAATGTTTTAAAACAAGTGGACTGTGTTGTTGTTTGTTGAAATTTATCACCAAAAAGTTATAAACACAGACTGTAAAAAAATTCAGCCTTACTTGAAAAATCTCACAAACTGCTTTAAATTGTGAGAAATAAGTGATTATCTATCATTACCATAACTTACATTCACCTCAAATTTTAGTTTGCATCTCTATCATAGATTGATTCCTTAAAAAATCTATCAATCAACAAACTTCAAGAAATTTAACTGAATATCCTATGTGTCAATACAATTTTTTGAATATCTATTTTTCTCAAATCAAAATACAAACAAAAACAAGTAAATACAAATATCATCAAAACATCCAAGACATCTTCAATCACCCACGACATATTTAAAATTTCTAATTATATTAATATGTTGCTTAAGAGTTACAGTCATGGTTAATGCCATAGTACAAATGAATGTTATTAAAAGCTTCATGAGGCTCAACTAAAGCAAATATAGTTGAGCAGTCAGAAATTGACCAGTCATCTTCTGACATGAATGCACTGTCAGAGGAAAAATTCATCTCACCAATTTCTGATTTTTTTTCAAGGTTTTCAGATGAAATTTTATCACTGTTATCAGCAAACTCAGGTGGAGGATTGGCTTGAAGTGAAGGTATGTCATCTATTGCAGGAGACGGTACTACGGCAAATTCAATAGAAGGGTCTGATATAGTCTGAAATTTCACTGCATTTTGAAAATAAACAAAACAAAGCTTTTGTTATTACTGTTTTTTGATTTTACAATCAAAAGTTTAAACAGATACAAATTACCTCCTCTAGCTTTTACATTTTAAACAACTAATTGGAATAAACTGATCTAAATCCACTATATAACTGTAAGACCTGAATTTCTGTATTAAAGACATTCAAGAAATACACTACTAATTTATTGAATTGTAACTTTTACTGCCTTCCTACTCATGAGAAACTACTAGTAAACCCACTATGATTATTTTGAACCAAAGTTTATTTAGTCTTAGTATACTTGTATTTTAAATTCAGAAGCCATATGTGCATTTTTGACAGTTCAAATGTAATATAAAATCTGTTGCATATTTTACTCTTGCTTTTAAAAAATATGCCAAATCAAGGAACATAAAACAACAAGAGTTTCTTGTGTTAAAATGCAATTGTATTTTTTATTGAATACACTTCACTGTTACTTGTATGGTGGTCCAATATCAGATGTTTTATTTGAATGGCTGTAGCATAAAAAAAATGAGCATTCAAACTCTTAAGACTACTTTAAAAATTCCTGTAATTTGACTGCCTTATTTATGATGTATTTTAATATCTTTATTAGCAAAAAACAAAGCTAATATATGACATTCACTGAACAAAATAAACTAATGCTAATTACTTAAAGATCATGTCTAAATTAATAGAAGCACTGGCAATGTCAGAGAAAGATTAGATGTGGCAGATTCCACCCATTGTATTTGTACACCTCTTGAAATATTTCTTCTAAAAATACATACAGCCTACCAGGCAAAGATAAGTATTGAATACAACATATCCTCATTTCTTTTATCAAAAAACTACATGCAAAATAACATAAATTAACAATAACAAAAGAGATATACAGATATTAACTTTTTCATTTTACCTCTTTTGTCAGCTGCTATTTAGTTGATCAAAACTGAGAATTTGAAAAAGCACTGTAAAATTCTGAGTATTTAAATAAGACAATATAAGTAATATAGATAATAGATTACAGACAAGATTGTCAAACCTTGTAACAAAGTGTTTGTAAAACTTTTATATCTAGATATTTATCGTACCATGGCATCAAAATCTTGATACTTATATCAACTACTATCATGAAATACACACCCATAGTAATTAAAGGTTCACACAACAAAACATTATCTAATCTCTGGTTATTGTCGTTATCTTTTCAAGTGGTCACAGTAAGAAGTGAGAACATTTGAAAGATACAAAATGTGAGTCACTTTGATAATTGTGAGTTTACTAAAACAAAAATAACCCTTCTAGGAAGCTTCTTTTCCATGAATCTTCTCTTATTCTTTAAAAAAAAAAAATGACTCCTAATCATTCATCTGCCACCCCTTTGTCTTTCCCAGTACTTCTCAGTGTTAGCTACCACTGAACAGGGAAGACTTTAGTTAGGTAGTTGAAACTGTTTTATAACAAATGGTTTTATCATTATAACTGATAGGAATAACAACAGCTTTCTAAAAAACTATCATTTTATTCAATTAAGTACTTCTATACTTAATATATATCCATTCTTAGGCCATACCAACAGCAGTCTCAGCTCTTATACATACAAACTTATTTTTATAAACCATTATCATCACTATGATTATTAAACACTTTCATAGTTTCCTATGACTGTGAAAACTCTCAGAAACTATCCTGCAAGCAATAATGAGATGTTTCTGTTCTAGCCATTACTGTCACAATAATCAGGCTTTTGGAATCAGTTTCTTTCTAATCTTTTCATTAATGTGTTTAAAGTACACCTAATGCCTGTTGCTACAGTTAAGAAAACTTGCATGTGACAGTTTCACAATTAAGGCATTAACAAGAAACTCTTTCAGAAGTAGTCTTGACAAACCAAATGTTTTTTATTTTCTTCCAGATTGTCAAAATATCTACCTTTTATTTATTCTAACAAAAAAAATGAATAGTTCTTACAAAATTCTAGATTTAACTATAAAAAATTGTGGAAAATTTAAAGTATGTAAATAAGTGTTACAAAAAACATTGCTACCTTCATGATCTATATCAAGAGTGTCTTCTATCACATCAATTCCTTCCAGAAATTCAGATTCTAATGTTTCTTTATTTGCTTCTGACTGAATATCATCATTCTCTCGGGCAGCACCCATCTCCCTAACTGGATCTAATTCTGGCTTACTGGCATCACTCTTTGGTGGTGGTGGTGGAGCTTTACGTTTCTTTCCAACAGCACTAACCACTGATATACTTGATGTTGAAGGAACATTGGTCAGATTAGATTTTGCATCTTTATTTGACACTAAGATTTTTTGTAGTGGTGGATAAGGAGCTGAATGTACCATAGTATCACTATGCTCTAAGCCACTGCTCCCACTACCACTAGAAGTTTCTGGAAATGTATTTTCTGGAAGTTCACTGAAGACAGAGGCTTCATGATAACCACTGGAGTCTGAACTCTGTCGAGAGTGAGATGCAAGAAGAAAACCATTGTCATCCTTCAGCTGTGAGTCTAAGCTTAGTTGATCAGAAAATTCTATCCTACTATTTGTCTTTTGGAATGGGGGAGGTGGTGCTGGTCGTTTCTTTACACTTGGCTTTACAGTAAATGCTTTCTTTACCTGATCAGTTTGATCATTACCAGAATTTGGAGAATATCCATGATTATTTGCACCATCACTGCTTGAACTTTCCAAACTCTACAAAACAGAGAGTGGACAAATAATCTATATGCAATTAATGCTATTAACATTTTGTTCATTTATGACAAATAACAGTTTAATATCATAAAAAAAAAACAATGAGATAATATCATCAACTTACCCCTTTACTTTTTTTTCTAGTTAATATTCCAAGAATTCCTTTTTTAGTTCTTTCATCCTCTCTTGTAGAATAAGCAATTAAATCAGTGGTAGAAGAGTAAATGTTTGCTGTAATACCTGTAAGTTTAATTTACAAAGTAGGTATTTATTAGTTAAATCAGGAGATAAAAGATTAATTATGTGTATGAAACATAATAATTCATTACATTCATAATTCATACAGAATTACATAACTACATGTGCACAAAGAGACTTAATTACAAGATCTGAATAAGTAATGAAATGACTCTATAAAATTTGAAATGCATCCTTTCAAAATAAATTATACACATAATTGTTTAAATCCTTAAAAATCACACATGGTTTAGCTAGGAAAAACAAAATTTAATTTAAGAGGCAAGACCTATAAAAACAATTGCTTGTTGAACATAAATATTGGTTTAACTCTACAAAATATGAACAAAATTATTTATATGGAGTGCAGCTTGATAAGTATTTGTGTAATAATAACTTACTTTTATTAGATAGCAGGTTTATCTCTGTACTCCCATAGCTTGCTAATGTGATATTTAAGTCAAGAACATTGTTAGGTTGGCTTGGTCGCACTAAATGATAATTGTTCATATCAAGATTTTTATCTGAACATATTATTCTTTTAACCTCTGCCAATGTCATTTTGGGGCTAACTCTCAAAACTGTTAGCTGGTTTCTTGGGAGTTTCACTTGAAGCCGAAAGGTTTGCTGTATAAAGAAAGTATCACATTTAGTAAACTTTATATCAAATACTTTGGAAATCATTATTGGAGTTTTCCAAAATACTTTTTTAATGTTTACCTGGTTAATATACCACTGTCTTTTTGCTTTTCAATGCAAAATATGTTATTTTATGTGTTGCTTTCTTCCTATTTGTTATTGTTATATTTGAAGTTTTGTGATACAAGTGTCATAAATGCCATCTGAATCATACAAATCAAATACAAGAAGTTAAAATGTAAAACATTTTATTAACTCTATGATAAACAGCATCAGTGAATGGTAAAAATTAAATAGGAATGGAAAAAAAAATGAATATTTAAAGTAAAGGTAATAGCCATTAAATTTAAGTGTTATGCCAGTATTGCTAATAATGCTGTCCACCGTAAAAAGTAAAGAATGCAAAAAACATGTTTTTGCTGAATATCAAACTAATAGCAAAAGAGTAGGATGATCGAAAGAAAGATAAATATCACCTGGCTCATATATTAAATAATTTTTGCCAAATAAAAGATAATTGTCAGTTATAAGCAAGCCTAATATAGAGCCTCATCAAAACAACTTTTTTCTACAAGCCTAAAATAGAAATATTTATTAATTTGCTGTTCTCTCAGAGCTTTAGCCAAGAGATAAAAAAAAAACCTTTTTGATAAAGTGTTTAAAAATCAGTACATGGAAAGAGCAGATGCTTTGATTGCAGCATAAGTGGTTTATTTGGTTACTCTGTCATATGGATAATTCATAGACTGTAAAAATATTAAACCCATTTTATTATGAATTTGAAAAAGGACAAAATGTTGATACTTATTAAATGAACCCATATAATTCTGCAGTTAACTTAAAAATCAAACCACAGCTGAACCAAAGTCACTTGATTTGGAGCAAGCCATACATACAGAAATGTGAGAGGGATAGTTTACATGATATCTATTAAAAAGAAGTCTGGACTTCCAGTCCACTTTCTTACAAAGGTGCAAGGACAAACTATAAGTGGAAATAGTAACCAAACATGGGAGGATAATTTGATCATGAGACATAGAAACTTTCACCAAATGACAGCCTTACCTCAGTCAATAATACTGGATACAAAAATCAAAAGTAAGAATTGGCAAATTATTCATTTGAAAAGTAGATGGTCCACTAAGGCATAAAAAGAATGACAAGTGGAATACTGAAGTACAAATCATAGGTTTGCAGCACAATGCAAAGATAGTTGTATACATTTAATATGAAATAGAGAGTCAAAGTCCATGGAATACTACCAGTAGGTCTGAAGAACTGCAAGTGGCTTCACTGTATAGTCCTAATCTCTCATATTGGGCAGGACTAAAAATTTATGAGGTATAAGAGAACTCTAGTCCAGTTATAAACTGATTAGGGTTTAATGAATCTGCAGCAAAGCTCATTGTTATTTACCAAGATATTAATGAGAAAGTCTAGAAATTTTTCAGTACTTTTACATACTTTAAAAGCTTTGTGTGCAATATAAGAGTAAGCTTATTGTGAATAATGAGTATCAAAATTCGTGTTTCTGACACCACAGAAATCACAATGTTTTCTAGGTTTAGCTTCAGGTTATAATACTGTATCTATTGGCAAAGAAAGTGTATATAATTTGGTTTAGAAAAATAAAAACACTTGCAGTAGTCAACTGTGGTTCAGTTTGTTCATGCCCTTCAAAGAACCTCTGATTAATGCTGAAAATAAGTCTGGAAGTTATCAACATAATTAGAGAGAGAGTTGAGCAGTTCATCTTGAGTTAGCAAAAAGGATGACATTACCCTAATGCCATAATTAAAAATTATCTTGCAGTAACTTGATATGTTTTAACATTCTAATGCATCATATTCAGGAGTCTAAAAAAACATTGAACATGTTTAGTGTATTATGATTATTTATTTGAGTCAAATAAAAATGATGTTTATTGTTTAAACAAAAATGTGGTTGTTTATTTATAGCTTTACACAATTGCTAAGAAGAATTTTATTTTCTATAAAGATGATAGCTGACCTTAGAGACTATCAAGATCCACCTGATAAGACAATCAGCACAAAATAAAAGACCTACACATAAACATACTACTTTATTGCAGGTCGACCTTTTCTAAGTATAAACTAATCTCTTTAAAATTGTTTAAAATTAAAAAAAAACTGCTTTTATAGCCTACATTTTCCTGTATCTAACCAATCACAAATAAATTGCAAGAATCCACAAGTATCTCTGTTCCATGTGACAATCACAAAACTGTTCTTTATATACAAGTTAAAGTAGAAAATGGTAAAGATTTTAAATAGTATGTTTTCTAACAAACTTTTTAACAAAATAGAAGCAAGTAAATCATTATGAATATTTATGGATAAAGAAAGGTGATATATTACCCACAATATGCCAGATTTGGATTGAAGATGATTAAAAAATGGGTTAAATGAAAATAGTACAGAAACAGAAGCATAGTATTTAGTTCATGGACTTGAGGGTCTAGAATTTGAAGTTTTCATAGAGATATAACTTAATCTAGTGCCTAACAATCCCATCCACTGTGAAGCATTATAAGAGGATGTCACACCAACACCAGTTTCATGGACACTTTACTCAAACATGAGACCCACGGTGGAGTTCAACAAAAGTTTTCAGTTGATCCTAAGTTATAAAATTTAATCTGTGGGTACAAAATAACGAAATTTGTACTTAATAATCTAAAGTCAAATATTTGCATAACTCAGGTAACACAGGTGAAAGCACCTATAAAATAAGCAAGTAAAATTTTCTACGTATTCTGAAAGTTTCAATACAGGTACATGAAAAAATTATAAGTGATAAACTTAACACAGTGGGTATAATAAAAAAGTTACATTTCAATAAATATGTAATACTAAAAGAAATGCTACTTAAGTATATTTATATATTTACACTTACAATATGGTTATACTCAATGCATTTTAGAAATAATCTAATTATTCTATTAAAATGAAAATGTCGGTGGCATTAAGTGATATTAGATATAGACAGTAATATATATTTTTACTACCTGATTAAAACATGAAACAGCTAAAAACACATACAGCATGAATTTTATTATTGTAATTATCATTTCTGTGGTTCAGCTGTAAGTTCAAAGTCTTATAACACTAAAATTTCGAGTTCTATACCCATGGGCAAAGTGCACATAGCCCATTGTGTAGTTTTGCATTTAAAACAAACTTTAATGAAACTTTTTTTCCTTGAATACATAAAATATTTTGTATTCACGAAATATAGTTTTTACATGAATGAATATTTACAATGTAATCTGTACAGAAAACGACAATTAACAAAGAGAAATATTGTTTATATAAGAATTATTAACTCATAATTATGACTGACAATTTTTGATTTACCTCAAACGTTTTATTGGAAATTTTCGGTAATTTCTTTGCAGTAGACTCCATAACAGAACTCTTTGACACTATATAGATTATATGAGTATCCAATGAGCCAATGGGAGTGTTAGGTTTATACTGGATTTCTTTTCCTCTCTCGGTAAGAACTTGGATCACGTGGCCTCCTGGACTAATTTTATTGGCTGTTGTGACTTGCACCAAAAGGTCCATCATAGGCATCCTTTAAAATGAATCAGTACGAATCTTCATTTAAAACTTTGTACAGAAAAATTAAATAGCTTTGGGTACTTTGTAAACGTAGCTGACACAAGAATGCAGTGGACGTCAGTGACTGAATATACATCATCCTGTAATGCACTTCACCCTCCAGATGAATATCAGAGAAGCGGTATAAACGTTCATTTCAGAATTTAGTACTGCTGCCAGCATTTGTTCTCTATATATTTTGCAATTAATTCTTACAGTTTAGAATTATAACAAAAAAGAAAGCACTTAAAAATGCTTTCGTAAATATATAAACTTCTTTATGTGAAAACAACTGGTAATGGAATAACACATAATTAGTAAATGGTGTATTACCACAGTTTTATAATACATTTAAACATTTTAAATATACATACAGCATTACAACATACAATAATAAAGAAATAATAAAAATGAGAGAGAACTCAGAATGTTATAGATCAAAAAGTAGCCTTACATGTTTTATATAATATGAAAACTATCCTGACCTTGAGATGACCATAATTAAATAACTTTACTGAAAAAATGATTAATACTTGATTTATCAACAAGAATCTGAAAAAAACATAAACAAAGCGTGAAAATAATATGATTATAAAGATTTTTTTTCAAAATGAAACTTTGGAATACCGTACAACTAACTAGCAATAATCAAGCTACATTACCAAGGAAATTAGTGGGTAATTAAGAGAGAAATGTGGTAACAGATATCGACTAGTTAAGTATTTACTGACTTCCTAACTATACAAACACGCATTTGCTTACCATTACGTATATGTATATTTATGTCTGAGATTTCACACAAAGCTAAAAAAAACTTCTGATTTTAACGACAGCATGTGATGTACTGGTTATGATTCACTTAGTCTCTTGTCTGCAGTAGTTCTGAGGTTGAATTGTTAACCTTGACAGAAAGAAATTTACCAACACGTGTCTTTGATGGTAAAATTATCACGTGATCTGGCTACGAGGATGATATTGCAAATGACAGTCTTTGGTACAACTTATAAAATAGTATTTAAAAAAGTCGTACCAGTTGTTTCCTTGGTCCCACAGACACTACGATCGTCATTTTATTTTTCTGAGAAAAAATTACTAAAAAGGAATGAAGACCTAATTACAACTAAAAAAGAATACGAGACAGAGAGAGAGAAAAAAAGGCTATGTAACACAATGACATTTGACAAATAAAAAACAACCAAAAATTAGCCACTGTATTCAACGATAGCAATTTCTATTACAAAAATAACATCTATATTAATTTATCCATCCATTCAATTATACACCTACTGAAATATTGAATATGAAATTTTAATATACTATTCACAATATATTGTTTTGATTATTTAGAAAGATAATATACACAGACAAAACTGTAATTAACTACTTGGATTGTTCAGAATTTCATTAACTACTCTAATTCAGTTGCACTGAGTATTATGAAGAGCCTTTTTAATATGAGGTGTAGAAAGCAAGGCGTTTATTATGTGACAATAACGAAGAAACAAAAACAAGAAATAGGGTCAAGTAGCTAACAACTGGTCACGGGATCATTTTCTACTGCTCAGTATTGAGGCATCTGATCCTTTATTTTCCTTTGATTCATAAGCACTGTAAAGATGTGGCATAAATTACCTTTTTATAAAACAATAACAAAAGAATACGTTTAATCGACTCTCGTGTAAAGATATATTTTCTTATTTTATCACATACGGACTTGTCACAAAGCATCAGGCATAATTTTACATAAGTAAATCATCCACACTGAAATCGGGCCACATTTTGTTATACTTAAAATGTTGGCAACCATTTAGCTACAGATTTCTCTAGATCAATTGCGACGTGAGGGTTTTATCGATCGTTCTCGAACACAGTCATAAATATAATAATTAAATATATATATGTAAAAGCGGCTCGTTTGGGATTAGAAAATATTTTACGTATAGGAGCGAACAACGTTTCGACCTTCTTCGGTCATCGTCGGCGTGTGCGTATAATGTTTTCTACGGTTTGTGGAGGAAAAGTGTTGATGTTGATGAGGTATTGTTTTATTTTGCGTAATTCGTCGTTAAATTTGTCTGGTAAACATAGTTTTATGGCTGTGTTTATCTGGTTTCTTAGTATGTTGAGCTTTTGTTTTGTTTCATGTGCTGAGTCCCAAGGAATGTATAGTCCAGTATGGGTGATTTTTCGGTGGATTTCTGTTTTAAATTGTGTGCCGGTTCTTGTGATGTTGAGGTTAAGAAATGATATTTGATTACTTTCTCTCTGTTCACATGTGAAGTTAATGTTGGGATGTATAGAGTTAATGTGATTGAAAAAATTAAGCATGTGTTCTGTAGATCTGAATCCCGGAACCATGTCATCTACATATCTGTACCAGTATAATGGTGGATGTAATGCTGTGTTAATTGCTCGTGTTTCAACTTGTGTCATAAAAATATTAGCTAAAACTGGTGCCCATGCTTAGGCCATTTGTTTATATATACCAATAATTAAATATGTTCATTGTGGTAAATGAAGTAATAATTTGATCTAAATAAGAATTTTTTTCCCTAATTTGTACAAAAAATCGTTACGCGATAGAAAAACGATACTATGTTCGTCTTTTTTTTCGAAATATGCGTAACTGAATTATGTAAAATTTGGTATTTAACACGAGATCGACTTTTATCAAGTTTAAGCTTGCAGGCATGTGTTACTTATTATCTCTTGGGAAAGGTATAGTGAAACGTGATATTACATACTTTACTATAGATACGTTTTAGGAAAAGAATACAAAAAATTATATGTAAAACATTCTATACTTGTCTGTGTGTTTTTAATTGTCTATTCTTACTTTCTTTCTACATTCATCCGGGCTTTATTCTCATCAGGAAGGATGACATCAAGATCCATACGACCTTCTAGCAATTCGTTGATGGCACAGTCATCATCCATAGTTAACACCGGAACATTACCATGCGGTAATGGCTTTGATATTGAAGCCCTGTTCGAAACCACCGACGTCGATTTCCTCATTCTCGCACTATAAAAGTATAATCATAGAAAAGTAACTAATCATCGCTTGTAGAACAACATTTTATGACGTAATTACACTGAATGCTTTGAGTTTTGTTAAAGCGATGCTAGTAGTAACGTGATAGCTGTGTTAAAAGGAAATTACTCGAGTTGTTAAATATTACATTACGTAACAACTATGTACTAGATTCCATCTTGATCATCAAACATCCTGATTTCTTTGGTTATTTCCTTTCTCTTACAGTGACGCGTTAAATTTCC
This sequence comes from Carcinoscorpius rotundicauda, assembly GCA_011833715.1. Classification (NCBI taxonomy): domain Eukaryota; kingdom Metazoa; phylum Arthropoda; class Merostomata; order Xiphosura; family Limulidae; genus Carcinoscorpius; species Carcinoscorpius rotundicauda. The sequence goes on from CM022406.1 coordinate 24,953,536, forward strand.
TCTTTTCTAGCCGTATGTCACTGTTTAACTTGGATCACAACATGTTTGACTTTTGACTTGGATGTAAAATATGGTAACACATATATCTTTCATTCAACTAAAAGTCACAAATTATCCTAAGCAAAAACAACAATATAAAATTATAATATCACGTATCTGCAAATTATTAAGACAAAAACAGTAAAATTACACTTAATGTTCTACTGTGGTTGATTTTCCCTTCACATCTGATGGTTTAATACGATAGTGTGTTTGTATAAATAAAGTTATAACCGAATTCTCTGGCAGTTATTCAAGTCACGAGCAGCTACTGCATTAATCTAAGTCGTTTACGTTTGGCTTTTAAAACTACTGGGCTAAACGAAAACTGTTTAAGAAGCCTTCAAATGTTACAGGGAAGCCTGACATAGCTAAAGAACTGCTGTAACTGAAGCTTTTAACACTAAGACAATGATATACGTGTACAGAAAAATCAGATATAATAGGTCGTCACTGGATCAATTCAACAGAGTTAACACAATATATTCTTGAAAAATTAAAAATTAGCTTACCAAACAATCTACACAATCATCACAGTAATACCAAATTTACACGTATATAATCTATACAGAGGTTTAGAGCAGTACAATTCTACCTGATAGTTTTACCCCCGCTTTGTTCGCTTTACAAATTTAAGATGAGTACCTCTACAGAACATGCAGATCAGCTAACGACTGTAGTCGTGAGGAATCGTATTAACAGTTAATTCAGATTGTCTGACGATTCTTCAAGTTCAAGTTTTAGACATTAAAGTTTCTATAAAAAAAAACAAAAAAACAGACAGACCTATCAATCAACCTAAGACATGTTAACGACATTAATAGCCCCCAACAACTTTTGATAAAGCATCAAAGCATCTCTGGGTTAGGACTGGAAATAATTGAAATTAATGGTTTGAAGGCATCCGTTTTGGGCACGAAAGGGATACAACAACATTGGAATTCTTGATATTTATTTTAAAATAATGAGCTACTGTTTTTCCCTACAACACATTAACAATTGTGATTTTTGCCTTTCCAAAGGGTTATATATAACATTTTTATAATAAAACGTGCTCAGAAAAAAAGCAAAATAGACTTTATTATCCTATTTTTAAAAGATCATGAAAAAAAATTCGATTATATTCATCATAGTAAAACTCTTGTGCTTGCCATAACACAATAGCTATTACGTGTTATTGTTGTTGTATACATGTTACAAAGTAGTAAGAACTCATCAATTTACCAGCAGCTTCAACTTAGTTTTAAATCCGACATTTTTGGAACACAGACGTAAAACTATGGTCCATCGGTGAATCAGTAGTAAGTTCAATGACTTTCAAATCCAGGGTTCAATTCCCTGCGGAAAGACACAACTCACATACAACATTATGTGGTTTTGAGCTAAAACGAATCATATTCACAGATACAAAACTAGAAGGATCTGTTAACAAATCTGGCTATATTTTTAACGTGTTTCCAGTCTGAATGATGTTGTTTGTTGCTTAGTGTATAAACACATAATAAATCATAGATGTTGAGAGAAAACTAGTTATTTATTCTCAGAGTTAGTTGAAATTGAAAAAAACTAGACTAAAATCAAACAACAAAACAGGCTTATTAAAATAATTTGCAAATTTGTCAAAATAGCAAGGTAGAAATAGTCGTTGTGTGTGTGTGTGTGTGTGTACGTGTTTCTATGTTAAATCCTTTTCCTTGCTTTTATTAAGATATGTTTGCTTGTTTTTTCCCTTTTCTTTTCTTACGTTTATGCGCAAAACTACAAAAGAGGTATCTGCAATAGCTGTTCTTAAATTTGAAGCAATAAACTAGGGGAAAGTAGCTAGTTAATATGGCTAGATAGAAGGATTTGATCATCACTTTTGTAATGCACCCACAGTCCCAAAGGTTGGAGCGCAATGTTTTTTCTTTTTTTTTTTTTCTTTTTAGGTAGTACCTTAGTTCCACGGTTCGAATCATGGAACTTCATATCCACAGTCCCGTACAATAGTACCTGAACTGCGCTAGGTCCATTAAAATGTGTGTGTGTTTTCCTTATAATAAAGCCATATTGAGCTATCTGCTGGGTCAACCGAGGGAAATTGAACCTCTGATTTTAGCATTGCAAATCCGTAAACTTAACGCTGTACCAACGGGAAACGACCCATTGAAATTGAATTAAAAACAATTTGAAATATTAAGATGTAAAAGATAAGCTGGAAAAGGTAAAGAAATTAGACTCTTTTTCGATTGTATATACACATAAATCTACGTTACAGTTTAAGAACGGATAAATAACGTTGATAAATACTAACAGCTATTTATATCGTATATACAATATTTGAATTACACTTTGGATCCAGTAAAAAACTTACAAAATTTGGGTACTACCAATCTCCAAGTTTAGCCTTCAAAGATAATTTAACAAAAATCCAATGACAGTGTAAGAAGTTATCCCAATATGAAATTTATATATTAAATTATAAAACTCGCGGGGAATAACAGTTTGTCATTTCGTAAATACACATTTGATGTCATTAAAATATTACATGAAATCATACCGTTGGTTTCAGGAATGTAAGACTGGTGTAGCGTTTACTTCTAATAAAATATCGAATTGAACCTGAGGATTATTATACAACTGGTTACTATGTTACCAACATAAAGACTTGGTTGTTTTGCTATAAAATAGTTGTATTACATCATCGTAAACACAGATAAGCAGAGATATCTTGCATTTCTGATATGCGGCTACATAAAGTATACACCTTGAAGAAACTTAATGCAAAACAAACAACCAAACAATAACGAAAACTATAAATGGTATTTTTCACATGAAATTGCAGTTAAATGTCATTGCAGTGTCATGTGTTAATCATTATCAAATCTCTATCTCAGTACGTTTTCCACGTGCGTCTTTATCACACTTGTAAAGACCAGTAACATCATCTAATCTTATTTTTTATCTCAACGTTACTGCTACAAAGTAATTTTTGTGATAGTCATAAACTTACTAATTGTTATAGCTTTTAGTCAATGAATTTCACTGGTTTTCAGTCGGGTTTTCGATAACTGGTTAGAGGAAGATTTTTATCATAAAGGTATCTCTTTCAATTGTAAGAACTTAAAATATTTATTGTAAAAATAAGTCGAAAATTTTAAATATGTTAGATATTTCTGCTTATTATTTTAGAAACTGGCATTCTTTAGGCAAAATGTTGGGAGAAGAGAAACGGTTTAGAATTTTAGAAAGTTTTTAGTGAGGTTTCCTTATTCAGCGAATACCATATACGCATTTAACATCAAGTTTGATATTATATAGTCACTTCAAATAGCTGTTAGACTTGTCTAATATGTATGACTTGTTTTTTTAAAGAAGACCTTACATTCTGGTAACTAAATAGGCTCGTGATAGGCCATTCGAAAATAGTTTTACGGCACTCCTACTGTGAAATGTTCAATGCTAATACAGGAATAACAATAAACATTGGTTGTTCACCCTTAATTTATGTAAAAGTTTCCAAACGCATTATTAATTATTCTTAATCGTTCCTCTTTTAGATAAACTAAATATTATACAAAATTCATTGTTACACTACTTTAGAATGTTGAATCACAATTATCAAACACATTGGTATCAATCGAGTATGTTTAATGTTTAAATAGTGTTGACCGCCTCCTTTAATGTAATCATTTAATGATTGATTATCTCCAAAACGAAAGCTACCCTTTCTCATAATGATTAGCACACACACATACATAAACCATCTATATTATTGCACTTTTGGGTTTTTAACACTTATTACTTCCAGAGCATACAAGTTTCACGTCAGGTTACGGAGTTTAATAAATTACACACATTCGTTAGGCTAGGTATATAAAATACTGAGAAAAGAATTCTAACGTGGTTTTTGATTCACCTTACACTTTCCTATGGACTGTAGTTTCGACTATTCAGGGCTTTCTAGCACAACTTTAAGCAGCGAACCAAACAAATATCATCAGATCTTCTATAATGATGATGTGTAACATTTATGGAATTTTTAGTCCGTTTTAACTCATCGCTTGAGTTAATTTATGCATGTAAATAATATCGTGTATCTATGTCAAATTTATCATTCTGTATTATACAGAAAATTCACTGTTTCATGATAAATATATTACAGATTTTTGGTTTCACCAAAGGTAAAAACTTAAAACGTAATATGCGATTTACAGACCGAATATATTTTTTTACGTTGCACCCTCTATTGTGGACTACTTTTGCTGATGAGCCTTCAATAGGCGAAACTACAGACCACAGTAAAAACTATGATGAATTATCAATTACTGACTAGGTTTGCTGTTCAGCAGTGCCATCGTCATAAGAGCTTTAAACCAGTCTTGCATCAAACAGCTGAAATTACGTAGCGTATTGAGGGGCATCGCAGCATGAACCTCAGACTATCCTATATGCGATCCGGCACACGATTTCTGACATTTACAGTATCTCAACACTACAAAACTTGGCAATGGATTTATAATAGGGAAAATGAAGCCTAATAGAAATGAAGATGGTTGACAAGGCACAAAGCATTCTTTTACTAGCAAAAGCTCGAACGTTTCAGAATACACTTATTCAATTTCCATATTTCGCTGAAGAGGGAATACGCGTATTCTGAAACGTTAGAGGATTTTGTATATAAAAGTTTTTTTTCATTAACAGCTGCTTTCATTTTTCTTGAACGCCAGTTATCCAAAAGTCGTTCAATCAATTTAAAAAAAAAACATTTCATGGCCGCCTAAAATAAATAAAAATAAAGGTTGAAGTTGAATTCTGAGCAAAGTTCTTTTTATTTATTCTTCTTAACCTTCGACACAATATTCACAAAAATGAATTGGGAATTGACAATCTAGGCTAACGTACACAAATTTTAGATGACTTTTCTATGCTTGCTGACTTATATATGCAATTAATAACATTAGGTTTGGATTGGAAATATTAGAGGTACTATCAAAACAAAAACAAAAACTTTGTTATTAATCATATAACGTGAAACAAGTTTGATTTCAACTGTAACTGGCAGATATTTCCTGCTCGCTGTTTAACACTGATTCTTTTAGTGTAATGTTCAAATAAGAAGAAAATTTTTAAAAAAATAATCAGCACTAAAATCCTAGGCAATGATTAGTTGTAAATGAAAAATTAGTAAATTGTTACTCTTAAAAGTGATATAAATAAATGTATGGGATTCACTAAAGACCAAACTTGAAAGAATTTTCAGTAAAAAAGACCAATGAATCTGATTTATAACACATTAAAAACCTAGAAAGATTATTCACTTTCAGACAAACAAACAGTTGATGAGTTGCATTTTACTAAAATCATCATCCTAAGCAAATAAGTTATGTTAATCAGGAAAAAGAGAGAATCCTTAGTAGCCGTGGCATTGGAATTCTCTTAGGCAGTATGAGATTAAATTAATCTACGAGACCTTGGTCGTGGTCAAATGCATCAATGAAAAGTGTTTGGCCTCCCGTATCCAAAACTGTAATTAGATCCGAAAACTATCAAGAGGTGACGGGAACTATAAGCCATTAAGCCATGGCTGAAAGAGAGCTTTGATAACATCAATTTCTCAAGATTTTCCTACGGTTTAAAAACGTTTACTTATTGAAATTCGTGGGCACCTGCAGAGGGAGCATACCTACTTTATTAGTCATGCATACGTCATTAAATCATGATCTTGTAATAGTTTTTATTGTTGGATATGTTTTTGTTTTTTTGGCTTACCCGGTAAAAAGAATAATTGCAAAATTCGATTCGCATAGTGGTAACGAAAATATTTATTTCTCCGACTACAAGTTCTAAATCTTAGCTTATCCAATATTTAATGACAATCCTTGGTTCAGAGTATGTGCTAATACAGCAATTTCACTTAGTTGCTAATTTCGCTAACTGCAACACTTTTATACCTTTATTTCTTCAACGAAACAAACTTATGGCTCACATAATCAATGTAAGTATTTTAAAAATAACAACCAAAGTATCCTCTCACATGACGGATTATTTTGTGCTTCCGAAAGGATTACTTTTATGCACACAAAAAAGAGTCAATCCTTTTATTCGTTTTAAGTAGTTCAGTATTATTTAAGATTATGTTCTTGGGCCTGGTATGGCCGAGCGCGTTAAGGCGTGCACTCGTAATCCGAGGGTCGCGCTAAACATGCTCGCCCTCCCAGCCGTGAGGGTGTATAATGTGACGGTCAATCCCACTATTCGTTGGTAAAAGAGTAGTCCAAGAGTTGGCGGTGGGTGGTGATGACTAGCTGCCTTCCCTCTAGTCTTACACTGCTAAATTAGGGACGGCTAGCACAGATAGCCCTCGAGTAGCTTTGTGCGAAATTCCAAAACAAACAAACAATTATGTCTCTTTTAATCTTATAATATAAGGGGTCTCTTAGCTGGCTGTTTAGCCTATGTACATACAATGCTTAAATATAAACACTCCAGTGGTATAGCGATATATATGTGTACTTAAAACACTAAAAACCGGATTTCGATACCGGTGGTAAGCAAAGCACAGATAGTCCATCGTGTAGCTTTGTGCTTAATTATTGTAACGGATTTACCATTATACGTTAATTTTAATACATACGCTTGTTTCAGTATAGTTTTCTTTTTTGCTTGTGTCGTATATTCTTGACTGTGTATTACACAAGTCCCGCCTGTTCTCGTAATTTGTAAAATACTCTTGAAAGTAAGAATTAACAATATTTGTATTACGAAAACCTTTTCGAACACTGTCGAAACTGAGACGCTCGCGCAAATCCTAAAGAAGCATATAGTGAGAGACAGTAATGAAAGAGTATCATTATTATTGGACAACTACACCCACTGTGCTACAGGCCTAGGAAAATATAATTGTGATTAACCCCTATTAATATGAAAACGACAGAATTTGACCAGGAACGTTTATATATTTCGAACATTACAAACCGCTCAAACTTCAGTAAATTACTTTGGACGTCATTATTATTATGAGAACATTAAATATCTTTATCAGGAAAAGTCAGCTTGTAATGATGTGAGGCCAGACAAGAACAGAACTAGCATTACTGTAAGTATACCTGCGTACTGACATTAAAGAAACTTGAGCCTGGTGGACCCGACCGTAGATAAAGTAACACTGTCGTCGATAAATCATCATTTGTAATAGCTATTAGTAATAATCATTATAATAAATTTATTTGTTTTTTGTTTGTATATTAAAATACCTTTGTGTTAAAAACCAAAATTGATTATTTAGGATTAATCACAAAGCTAAACAGCGGGCTATCTGTGCCTTGCTCACTACGGGTATCGAAACCACTGGGGGAGGGGGACAGAAAATTATGCGTATCAACCCTGTTGACAAATATAACAAATTTGATACATACTAACATTTAATAAATTTTAAATTTATGGTTATTTGAAACAGTAACATGTAACGTACGTAATAAAAGTCGTAGACTGATCCGAAATAAAGTAAAATACATAACAATTACAAACAAACATAAATTGTACCACACGCCAGATCTTACATACACACATGCCTTTCAAGAATGAGTGCGAGAATTTCGTTAAAATATCACCGTAGGATATTGATGACCACATATCAGAGTTTACGTCTTCTACTGCATATTTTATAAACTAAGAAATCTATTGCTGTACAAGTGTTTGTAAGCTTCATTAACTGACCTAAATGATTTTAGATTAACTGCTGGCCAAAATCTTAAGGCAAATGAACATAAAGAAAAAAAATATGCATTTTGCGTTGTTAGACTCAACCGCTTATTTGAGTAGAGGTTCGAAAGATGACAATAAGAAAAAAGAAAATAAACTTTTTTAGCATTTAATAGGGAAAATGTGAACACTGTGAAATTAACCTGAATACCAGTTGGTCGAAAGTTTAAGACCATACTAAAAAAAAGGCCTAAAAAGGGTAGGAAATGCTCAACAAAAGGTCTCTGCAATGAATTACACGGCCGACATTGCGAATAACTTCAAACACTCGCTTTGGCATACTCGATATAAACGTTTGCAGAAAGCTGGCTGGAATGTTATTCCAAGTGGTAAAGATGGTTTCACGAATATCATGCACTATTTGGAATTAACGTTCACTACTACAGACTTCCCTTGACATCCACCCCTAATCATTTTCAATGGCGTTCAGTTCGGGTGAACACGCTGGATGATCCAAAAGAATCACGTTGTTCGCTGTGAAAAATTCCTTTATCCTACGGGCATTGTGGATTGCAGAGTTGTCCTGCTGAAAAACCCAGTCATTTCCACGCAAGCGAGGGCCTTCAGACAATAAGGATGCTCTCTCCAACATACCAATGTAGCCAGTAGCTGTTTGACGCCGCTGTACAACCTGAAGCTCCATTATTCCATGGAAGGAGAAAGCATGACGGAACCCCTTCACTGTGTAGTGTAGAAAATGTCTTCGGTGAGATATCTTTATCGTGCCAGTAACGTTGAAGGCCATCTGGAAAATTCAGATTAAATTTCTTCTTATCTTCCACTCTTCTATATCCCATGTTTGGTGCTTCTCAGCAAAGATTAAACGAGCTGTTTCGTGCTGTGGAAGGAGGCGTGGCCTTTGAAAACGTTTACGATTTTTAAAGCCTTTCTTATTGTTCTTGAGCTGCATTCTGCGTCCGTAAAGGCCTTAATCTGGTTTGACGATCGGCTGGTGTTTTGCTGGACGACCCGTCAAATCCTCCTGCTCAATGCTGGCGAAATTTTCTTGGGCCAACCACTTGAAATTCTTGTTCCGTATCCTTCAGGGTCTTTTAAGAAAATTGCAACAGCAGTTTTACTACACCCAATCTCACTAGCGTTGCCACGTTGAGAGAGACCTTGCTTTTGCAGCTCGACAATTCTGCCACGTTTAAAGTCTGTCAACTTTTTAGCCTTTGCCATGGTTTTACCAAATGTAACACAGGAGATGTTGACAACGCTGATACTTGAACACAAATGACTAAATTTTGTTATTTACCGATTAACGCTTCGTTTCAGTATGGTCTTAAACTTTTGACCAGCTAGTATTTATGCTAATTTCATAGTGTTCAGATTTCCTTATTAAATGCTAAAAAAATTTTTTATTTTTATTTTCTCTTTTCTTATTTTCATCTTTCGAAGATCTACTCAAATAAGTGGTTGAGTATCACAACGCAAAATGCATATTTTTTTTTTTATGTTCATTGGCCTTAAGATTTTGGCCAGCTGTGTATTAATCCTTTGTGTAAGCAAAAATATTACGATATTCAAAAATAGGTAAAGCACTAGGGATATACAAGTTCTCTCCACGTTTAGAACAGGTATGACCAGGTGGTTAGGACGCTCGACTCGCAATCTGAGGGTCGCGGATTCAAATCCCTGTTACAACAAACCATGCTTGCCCTTTCAGCCGTGAGGGCGTTATAATATTTCAGTCAATCCCACTATTTTGTGGTAAAATAGTAGCCCAATAGTTAGCTGTGGGTGATAACGACCAGCTACCTTCCCTCTAGTCTTACATTGTTAAATTAGGGACGGCTAGCACAGATAGCCTTTGTGAAGCTTTGCGCAAAATTAACAAAAAACGATTCTCCAGGGTTTTAAAGGAAGTCAAACATCACATAGACGACACTGTCTCTCCTTTATAGTAGATTAACAGGGAGTGCCCAAAGCCTAAAAACTGACGAGCTGATTATAATATTCCTAATTTTAAGGGAGTGATAAGAGTTGTTTTGCAAATTATAGTTGTGTCAGGTTCTTTTTTGTTATAGACAGAATTCTAGCAAATATGGTAATAGAAACTTAACAAAAGCATTTGGTACAATCTGATATAAAAAAAAGAACAACATGAATTAAGCAACAGGAAGTATATCATATCAAATATATTATATTTTCTTCTTGAGTAACAGTGTGATGAAAAAGATATGTAATCAGTGTAGTTACATTCTCTTCCTCAAAGCCATTAACAAGATACCACACAGAAGGTATCTAAAGAATGGCGTCGGTAAGGGTTGGGGAATAGCACTTCATTGGATTGTAGAGTGGATGAATTTTTTTTAATAAGGTGACCGACTTATAGAATGAGTTGCCTCCTGTGGTAAAGGCCATCAATTTATAAGAGTTGAACAGAATAATCGATAATTTTCTGTAACAAAATTAAAGGACGAGTTCAATTTTTTTACTTTTATTAAAAATGGGTATCCAGAATAACCATGAATAACTTGAAAGACCAAATGACCCTTTCGTGACCGTATGTAATATTCTTCTTATTAGATCACCAATAATAGAGTCGAAAAATATTCTTAAAACTGCGTCACTATTAAATAATATTAATAGTAAATTAAATAATATATAACTTAGCATATGAAACTTGATGACAGGTGACAATAAACAGTTTTACTGTGCGGATGATAACAAGGATGTTAGCTACGTGACTTAATACATTTGTCTTTTATTTCTACAGTCCCTAAATTAACATTTAGTCTGTACGAACTGCATTTTGCCCTTGAGATCTCTATAAAGGTTATACTACCGGTCACAAAGTCTTCTGAATAATTCTGAACTGCCCTCATACTGGTATTAATGCAGAAACTGACACATCCTTACATTAACTTGTGCACTGCGGTCTGTTAGTTAGCTGTTGCACTCAGAAACACGTGTACATAAGTATTCTGTGCCACTTTTTAACTAAATTATATAAAACATTATTATTTCTTCCATATCAATTTGACTTTCATAAATATATTGCAAGAAATGACAATTTGGCAAGCGTCCCAGCGTAACAGGAAATATCAAGAACTGAGGATTCTTGCAGTAAAAAAATGGGTGTATGTCGCAAAGCATTTTAAATGTTATTGTTAATAACTAGTCTCAAGGTTTCTACGTTTTATACTTAACAATCATGGTTTAAATATCCTGAACTGTTGCAACAATTGATTTTCTAAATACTAAGGTAATTTTCATAACAATTTTTATTGTTGCTTAACAAAGAATATACGATTACTACATAAAACAACAACCGACTTCTCTACAAAATTTACTAAAGTAACATTAAGGAACGGTGAAGCATTTCATAAAATTACTTTTCTGTGTTTGAATGAAAATATTTTGCAACAAATTTAGAAACCACTAATTTCTTTTTCATTTAAATGAGGTATCTTCGTGTGTTCGTCTAACAAGTTTTTACATAAGAGGCGTTATATTTATTCCTCTTCTTGAACGACCAAATCAATAATATATTGTCAGTGATTTCTCGTTTAGCATCAAAACAAGGTTATGCTAACATGGTATAATCACAGTGACTTCTCCATCAGTGCGAGAACAAGGTTATGCTAATATAGTATCATCAAAGTGAATTATCATCATTAATAAACAATGTCTTCTAGCATTAATGCGGCTTAATTTGTTTGTTTTAAAGCAGTGGTGCACAAAGTCTGGCCTGCGACGAGTCGCTAAATGGCCCGCGATGTCCAACAGGAAATTCAAACATGGAGAGTTCGCGCCTGCGCGAATATTAAGCTCTATAGAAAAATATGCATCAGATTAGATACTAGATGGTTCCATATTTGTATCGAGCAATAAAAAAAATTTAATTGGCAAATCTCGTTAATGCATAGGCATTTAATCATTAGTGCAATGACGTAATATTTCCGTAATTACGAAATCTCACGCGTTCCAATTATTCTTCGAGATATACTTACAAGCCATATTTTGATATTATTTCGCAACAAAAATGGCAGCTAATCGTAAAAGAAGAGTCGACGACGAAAACCGGCAGTTTCATGACGATTAGACTGCGCAATACTGTTTTGTTCAACAACAGAAGAACGTGATTTGTCTGCTTTGTCATTCTACAGTAGTAGTGGCGGAGGTATCCAATATAAAGCGTCATTATGAGTCGAAGAATAAAGATTTCCACAACGTTATCGGTGATGAACGAATCTGTGCAGTAAAGAACTTGGTTTTCAGGCACTGATGACATTAGTGACGAAAACCATTAATTTCATCAAATCACGATGGCTCAACCAGCGTCAGTTTCGAAGTCTTCTTGAAGAAATTGATTCAGACTATGATGACCTTGTGCATCACTGTGGAGTACGCTGGCTGACTTGAGGGAAGATGCTCAGAAGATTCTGGGAGTTGATTGATGAGATGATAGAATTCCTCAGAAGCAAGAACAAAAACACAGAAGTGATTTCCATGACTAATCCAGCATGGCAAGCTGATTTGACCTTTCTGATCGACATGACACAACACTCAAATGATGTGAATTTGAAGTTGCAAGGCAAAAATCAGCTTGTCTGTCAGCTTGCAAATCACGTTTCAGCTTTCAGGATAAAGTTGCAGGTGTTCTGGCAGCAAGCAGCATCAGGCAACTACGTGTACTTTTCATTCACAGCTATAGAAGAATCAGGACATTGACACACAAGTTTATGTTGGGAAGCTAGATACCTTGATTCAATCCTTCAACTCACGGTTTCATGACTTTGACCAATGCAGATTGTTGATGAAACATTTTGCTGATCTGTTCAGTGTGTCAGTAGATGATGTGTCAGCAGAATATCAGCTTGAACTTACTGATCTTCAGGAATCTGACAAACTGCGTGCTATTTACCGAGAAAACAGTTTGCCTGACTTCTACAAAACGTTGCCCGATACATTTGCTAATCTGAAAGTATGATTTGTCTACACCAACATGTTTGGCAGCATGTATTGCTGCAAACAGGCTTTCATGCATATGAAACTGAACACAAACAACACTCGCAATCAGCTGACTGATGATCATCTGGAAGCAGTCTTGCGTCTTTCAACGTCAAACATCAAGCCGGACGTTTCTAAGCTCATAGATGACATGCAGCACCATCCATCGCACTGACATTGTGACAGTTGACGTATCATAATGTTTCTTAGAATAATGTGCAAACTCTTTGATGTAATCGTTATTTGTGTGGTCTTAAACGTGATGTCAATCTTGTGTGAAATAACTGTGGGACGATTTTAATCTTCACATTTTTGTGGCCCCCAACGGTTACGAGAAGTCTGTTTGTGGCCCCTGACTCAAAAAGTTTGTGCAGAACTGTTTTAGAGCAACACTTATTGGGCTAACTGTAGTATCCATCACAGATAGCAAAACCTTGTACTTAGCATTAAAAGTCTGCAAATTTATCCTCATCCCACCGGAAGACGTGTGGCTCAATAACTGTACAGTATATTGAAACCCAAATCGCTTGTTCAGACTTATTCAAAGAATGGTTCGGTAATCCTGGAATATAGCAAAACCAAAAATAATGTTTCGGTCTTATTCAAAGGATGATTCCAATTTAAATAATACTTTGAAAATTGTTTCGACGCTAAGAAGTCGACATGAGAATTTCACAAATTTGTTTTTTTAGATGAATGTTCCTGTTTAATATATGATAAAAGGATAAAAAATCAAGTATGTTAACTTCATAAAACATTAAGGTTAATTTAATATGTACAGATCTCCTCGAATCTGGCTTTCTTGCTGGATACATAGTAACTATTTTTTGCACCACTTATAAGCATTAAAGAAAATAAAACTATAGTACTTAAAAATAAAATTTGAAAAATGTAATATAACGATATAGTTTATGGCAACTTTTAAACGTAATTTTAAGACTGGAGTTTTCAAACAAACTAATATTTATATAGAGACATATTACAAGCTACTTTTAAAGTTACAAGTGACATATTAAACTTCTTTGATTGGTCTTCCGAAACATTCCTTGGATTTAGATTATTTTTCTTTTGTTTCTAATTTACATAATAAATTTAAGTATTCTATATATCAAACCATTCCATAAGTAATGTCCGAACAATTCACATAGAAAGTGCATCACCATTTCTCTCCTTGTAGAAGGCTTTAATGACTAAAATGTATAGCAGAACATGTATAAACTGTTCAAACAACTAAAAGAAACTAATTCAATTCCTCTTTTTCAGATAATTGATCAAATACACCTTTCTGAAGATGGATGTGTCCAAAAAGCACATTAGGCATAATAATGCTTTAAGAGTTTAAAAAAAAGCAAATAGTGCAGCAGAAACTGCACGAAACATTTAAGGTGTTTGTGGTGCGGAATCTCTCAATGAAAGAAAATTTCGAAGGTGGTTTCAGAAGTTCAGATCAGTTGACTACAAATTAAGTGATGCGCCATGTTCAGGTCGTCATATTAAGTTTAATGATCACTTGATGCTGGCTCCATTTGATGAATATTGTACTGTAACAGTTGAAGAAACTAGCACAAAAGCTTAATTCAACTAATTCAACAGTTCACAGTCATCTGCAACAACTTAAAAAGGTGTCAAAACTTGAAAAATTGGTCCCACGTGATTTGACAGAAGCCAATGTTAGAGGAAGAGTGAACATTTGCACTTCTCTGCCCTCTCGTGAACGTAACTCACCATTTTTAGACAGGTCAGTGACTGGAGATGAAAAATAGATATATTATAAAAATGTTAAGCGCCACAAACAATGTCTCAGTGGAAGTAAACTGACTAAAGCACAGCCCAAAATGGACCGCCACCCTAGGAAAGTTTTATTAAGCGTTTAGTGGGATATTGTTGGTGTGATCAACTGTCAGTTGATGCCACTCAATGTAACAATTTCATCAGATTTCTATTGTCAACAGTTAGAGCGCTTGAATGTTGCACTGAACGAAAATAGCCTGCTTTGATGAATCGTAAAGGTGTTGTGTTACACCAGGATAATGCACAGTTCCATACAGTTGGGATCACATCTGCAGAAACTGAAGAGCTAGACTGGGAAAAATCCCCATATCTTTCTTTTTCTCCAGATCTTGCCCCAACTGATTATCATCTATTCCAAAGCTTGCAGAACTATCTTGATGGAAAAAAGCTCGGAACACTTGAAGATGTCAAAACTACCCTCTCTACATTATTTTCCTCCAAATCCTAAGAATTTTATAGACGCGGCATTCAGAAGCCTGTGAATCGTTAGCAAGAAGTAATTAATAATAATGAGATATACATTATTGATCAAATAACATTAAAAGCGTTTGAAATCCTTTCTTTTTTTCTGAAGCTAAAATCGGACATTACTTGAAGGATGAACTGATACTTACAATGAAAATACAAAAAATAAATATGGATCTAAGAAAAGAAAAATTAGCGACGTTCATAAAGGTAAATGTTTTAAATCATACCTCATAGATAAATTTCAAATCAAGAGAAAAGTGGTGGAATAGGTGTAAATACAAAAACCATGAACCTTGTTACAGATTTGTATGCTAGATTTGCGTTGCACAGATACTTTATTAATAGAATCATTTTCACAATGCTATATAAACTGGTTCGAAAACATGCACTCGTCCAATGAGCTTCATATAATAAGATATTATCTACACGTATTGGTAAAAATCGTATGAGAGACATGGGTCACGTTTGAAACAAATTACACCACCTATTTGCTAACCACTAGCGAATTTGTCCAGATGTTCTCGAACCCGAAAACAAAAAAACACAAGGATTATTTATGTCATTTTACGATGTGAAATCTGTAAAGTAAGCGTATTTTATACCATATCATCCGAAGAAAACGAAATTGCAGTTTCGACTTTCCTAGAAGATGTCTCTAATTAACTAATTTCTGAGTTCACTGTTGCATACAAATAGAGTGGGCAATATGTTGAATACTATGAAAAAAAAGCCATTTTTGAAACAGAAGAAGTCCGGAATGGAAATTTGTTGAATGGACGGCAAATGCCTGTTGTGGAGACACAAGTGTAGAGGATGATGTTTCGAAAGTCTTTTGTCTTCAGGTCTATCAAAGAATACCGAAGAATATACTAATTGGCTGAATAAAGCACCATATGTAATTTCCAAATCAGAAAAAAAGAACATAAACAGTTGCAAGTATCCACAGAACAACGGGATAATATACCAAAAGAAAGCACTGGTAAACATAAATTCTCATTTGGCAACAAGAGATATCATGGGATGAAAGCACCCAATTTTGGTTCCATGGGTAAAATGATAGCTACAACTTCTTGTCATAAGAAAGTGGATTTTTTTTTCAGTACCGATATCAATTCGTAATTTATGAAACGTGAAGAAAGCCGACAAATTCTAGCTATAATAAAAAACTACGGAAAACAAAAAATGAAGTTTCTGTAGAAAAGTGTTGGTTATTTGTAGACTTGGAATACGAAGTTTTTGGAGTTAGTCCTGTTTGTTTGTTTTGAATTTCGCGAAAAGCTACATGAGGGCTATCTGCGCTAAACTAGTCTTGACAGACTTGTCAGACAAGAGAGGATTATATACATCAAGTATCCCAAAATTATATAGCATTTAACTCCTGAGAAAGCACCGGTTAAAATCAACTGTTTCTTTTACTCTCTTGCGAACGACTGCCTCATATGAAGGCTCATCATGACAACTACTACCAAATGCAAGATCTAAATATTACAGGAAAAAAGTACTGATACTTTATTGTATGGGCAGATTACAATAAATGATAATAAATTTTTGCGTAAATACATTCTAAATAAAAGACATTTTAAATGGAATGTCTATTACCAGAGATAGTAGATTCTCGTACATAAATGAGTATGGCAATCAAAGATCCAACTATGATATGAGAGGTAGTAAAGAATGAAAAAATAACATACATAAGGTACACATTGAAATAAACATATTATCTTTATATCTAAAATTGACAGAAAATAAAAGAACTCACCACAAGAGAAACAAAGCTATACTCTGCGAGTACTACATTCTTGTTTTTATTTTATTGTCGGATGTTCGCCAATTGTCAGAAACTTACTTTCTTGGTAGAAATAAAGTAAGTATATATATAGGTTGTGTTGTTTCTGGTTTTAGAATTCTTCTACAGCAAGTGTCTGGAACTTGTTGGTAATAAATTCAACGATAAATGAACAACACGCATTCTACTTGTTTTCAAAATAACGTATACACTGCTGGCCAAATTCTTAAGGCGGGTACAAACCCCCCTCATACCAAATTGCTTGCCCTTTCAGTCGTGAGAGCGTTATAAAGTTATGGTCAATCGCACTATTCGTTGGTAAAAGAGTATCCCATGAGTTGGCGGTGTGTGGTGATCACTAGCTGCCTTCCCCCTAGTCTTACATCATAAATATGTAATCTTACAAAATATTTGACTGTTATTTTGTTTTTGTGTAATTAGTATTCACATTTATATAAATATTTCTGTCATCAGAAAAACCGGAAAATAATCTAATGGTATTGCCTAGAAATTCATGTATATACAAGATATTTGATTTTGTAAAATGACTGACAAAACAAATACTTAATAAATTAGTTTGCATAACCAAGGATAGCTTATAGTTATTTATTATAAAAACTAGGGTGGGAGTATCACTATTTCTCATGTTAAATGTATATGCGTTATTGAAGTCTAGTCTTCACAATGCAATGCAGGTTGGTCAATGGATTACATTTTGCTGGGATACTACAACTTGCTTTGCTGGTACTGCATACCCTAAGGCGATTTAACACTTTCGCATAGTCATGAGACAGTGGGAATCATTCAATGGTCAGCAATGAGCCTTAACTATTAAACTTTAACAAACAATATTTTATCATATACGTCGTCATTCTAAACAATCTCATATGCCATGAAACATAAGTTACAATAGTACCAGACACGTATTGTACCTGACATATATTTTAAAAATTAAATATACACCTAGACGGTGTTTGGAATAAAAGCTTTATGTATTTAAAAGATAAGATTTGAATTATTCGTATGTAATTAAAGAAACACCATACACATTAATAGTTTCATCATTTAAAATGATAAGATTCAAGAATTACAAGAAAAATGTTATAATTATCAATGATGAAGCTAACTGTAATTTTGGTTTCATTTGGGAAAATGTTTACGCAATAATTATGAAAAAAATAATTGAACAGTACAAAAACATTTAAACTTATTAACCAACCTAAATATATAGTAATTAATATTTTCATTAATGCATATAGAAACTGTATTCTGAATCACATTTTTGTATATTTACCATTTCAATATGTTATTCCAAAACAATACATAAATCTCTGATTAGGTTTATTTCTAATTCAGGAAAAACAATTATTAAACCAGCCATTTTATTAAACAAATTTTTATTTTTCTTGATAAAATTTAAGTGTTAATAATAAGCAACTCACGTTCTGGATGATAAAAAAACTACTCGTTTTAGTATATCTAAGTAACTTGAACAAGTAAAGAATATTTGCACTATAAACCCCAATTCAAATAAAAAGTTAATGTCTGTTGTGAACTCAATAATAGAAAAATTCTGTTATCCATTCATAGTACTAGAAGAAAGAAAATTTAGCTCCAAACACATGAAACATATATTAAGTTTCTGCATTTACAATAATTGTGCTTTTTCAATAACCAGGCATTTAAACAAGTAATTAGAGTTCCAATGGGAGCTATTCTACCTGTATTGCAAATTTATATCTTTATTTTTATAATAATAGACTTACCAAAAACTACATAAACCCAAATATTTTTGCTTTAACTTAGAGATATACAGATAATTTAATTAGTGTAAATAATCCTGAGATAAATAATACTATTAACACTACATATCGGTAGAATTGGAAATTTAAAATAATTCATTATCTATTGTAGAGGCACATCATTTACATCTATATATTAAAATAACTGATAATTATATCAATCTAAATATTTTTTACAAAAGTGAATATTTTTTTCTTTTCCAATATATTGTTTTACTCTCTGTTAATATTAATGTATCATATGCTTATGTTATCAGCATTATAACTTCACAATTATTCAGATTTTCTAAAATTTATAATAAATTACAATATTTTATTGATGCAAAAATTTATACTTACTGTATTTATAAAAGAAACTTTATTTAGTTTTTTAATATACTGTGATAAATACATGAATGTATTAAATAAATATAAATAAGTATAAATTAAGGAAATTTTACAGAAAGTTACTCAAATATTTTTAGTTGTTAATAAGGTCATTTAAACAACTTAGCAGCAGTTTTATGCGAATGAAACCTTATCGCATATAAAGCATGTTCAGAGTTCGAAAATTGGTAGTTGTAGTGGCTGGTATTCTCTATACAAGTATTTGTTTATGGTGCTACTTATCAATGTCTTACCAATTTAATGGAGACTGGAATTTCAAGCTCAGGAGGCAAGTTTATTTTACTTATTCCAACTGGTAGTTTTTGTTTTCTTTAAATTTCGCGCAAAGCTACTCAAGGGCTATCAACGCTAGCTGTCCCTAATTTACCAGTGTAAGACTAGAGGGAAGGCAGCTACTCATCACCACTTACCGCCACCTCTTGAGCTACTCTTTTACCAACGAATAGTGGGATTGATCGTAACATTATGACGCCCCCACGACTGAAAGGGCGATTGTGTTTAATGCAACAAGGATTCGAACCCACGACCTTCAGATTACGAGCCAAACGCCTTAACCCACCTGACCATGCCGGGACACACTACTGGTGGCACCTTATTTTTTGTTTACTTTTTATTTTCCTTCTTACTTTGGAGAGCAGTCACTTTTCAAATTTATTTGCAGGCAGTGAAGGGTGGTATAGATGTGAGCTTAAGCAACCCACATCTCGCCCTCCAAATTTCTATTTCTTTTGATTATTTTTAATATTATTTATTCTTGAGCATTTCTTCATGCGAGACTGGTGAACGGTTAAGAGTGATAGACGGTGTACTTCCGCAGTCACTTCCATAACTTAGGGTACATTTTATAGCCCACAATCTAGCTTACACCCGGGGGATCATTTTGACTTGTGCAGTGTATTTGGTTTTCTTTGGACTTCTTTTTGTTCATTAGAATGAGTGTAAACAGGGTGTCCGAAAATAAATATATTAAAAATTGAATATAAAGACAGGTAGTAGATAAATTTGAGCTTTAATAACTAATGGACTTCTAAATTTATTCCATCATTCACTACAATTAATCTAATTTTTTGTTCAAATTCTGAGAAAACACAGCAGTATGGATGGATATGATCTGAAGAATGCGATGTTTTAGATCTTCAAGGTTGTTTTGTTAATGGTTATTACGGTAGTCTTTTGTTCTCTAAAAGTCTCAGAGATGAAAATCGGGTAAACAAGCGGACTATTTGGTAGGTCCTCTCCCCTACCAATCCAAAGCTCTGGAAAAGTTTGGTTTAAAAACACTAACAATCGAGTAAAGTGGAATGGTGCTCCATCCCGTTGAAAGATAGTTCTATGGAACAAGTCGGGAGTTTCACGACATAAAAACCTCTTGTAGTTGATACGATTTTCCAGTAATACAAACAAACAAGAACAAAACAAACTAACAAGTCTACTTACTACTTGTATTTGTATTCATTTTTTGTTACGTCAAATAACAAGGGTTATTCAACTTCAATTTTGGCATGATCATTTTCTAACACTTGAGTATTATTAACTGAAAATTACCAATGGATCATCAGCAATATATCTTATAAGTAATCACTATAATTACAACTGAATGACACAGAAATGCAAGACTTACTTTTAATTACAATTCTTTTCGCCATTCCTTACATAAAACAGAAGTATTATAATGTTCAGTTTAGGTAAATGCATATCTAGGCTTCGTAAGTTTCTCTCGTTACAAATTATGAACTATGTTACCGAAATTATTATGAAATATATTTTACAAGCTTGTTTACACTGAATATAGCAGTAGTCACATAAATGTTGGGGAACCTTTACGATTTATACGACCGAAAAACTAGATATTCCATATATAAAATCATTCTATTTTACCTACTTTCAACCTGATACCTAAAATATATATTCTTTCAGTTTACTCTTTAAAGTCCTTAATTATGCAGCTTCTACCACCTCTCTTGGCAAAATATTCCCATAAATTGATCACTCTTTTAGAAAAGAAACACTGCATTAATTGTAAAGGTTTCTGCGTTCTCTACATCTTAAATTTATTGCTACACACATTTTTTTTTCAAAAATTTAAACATTTTATGTGTTTGGATTCAAAAGCACTACAAATTTTAAAAATCTAAATCATGTTATTCTTTAAAGTCTTTTCTGCAACATCAAAAAAAAAGATATCATTTCAACCTAACCCCTTCCTACGACCACCCTTCTGAATCTAAAATCGTTCTTGTAGTTCTTTTTTTTTTTTTTAAACAAAACTCATCATTCTTTCTTAAGTAAGGTGATCAAAACTAAACACATATCCAAATATAGTCAAACTTGCACTTTACAGGGTGAACTGATGACCTACTTCGATTTGTACTCACTAGTTTTATGCATACAACCTAAAATCCTATTTTCCTTATTACAGGTGAAAATAGTTTTCGATTCTCCACACACTTATAATTAAGAACTTGTTAGATTTCTCCAATCTCCTTTGATGTTATCCTTTACTGAATGTCACAGCTCTGACACTTTTCTAGCAGTTTCATAAAACGCCAAATAACTCATTTGCATTTTAAAAAAATGATTTGTACACTGCAAAACTATGTTTTTTGTGTTCAAATACAATACCTCATAACAGTTATCACGACTATGGTATTTGAACACCTTTTTATCCCTAGTTTTAAACATGGGATTGGAATGCCAACAGAACATTGAAAATCAGTCAGCCAAATCGTACGGCAATGAAATTCCAAGGGCACTATTTTATCTTCCAAGCCAACAATATATTTTAAATCTATATTTATTTCAGATTATAATTATAAAAGAAATCCAATTTGTTAAAAATATTACACGTAGTGCAAGTTATCAGAAAATAGAATATCAGATAGTGATTCCGGAACTCCACATATCATGCGAGCATGTGAACAACTATCCCTATCTGTTTTACTACTAGCTAAAACATTTTCTAGGTTTTAGAAACTTTGCATCAACTATGCCCATATATCTCACTTGATCACTTTATGTACAGTGCAATACTATAATAACTGATAACCAACATGCATAGCTTTGCATCTGCTTGGTGTTAGTCAAAAATCTCTCTGCAAAACTACACTCTTCGGTACAATTTCAATTGTCCAATAATTTAATATTATTTGAAACTTCACGTAACTTAACATTACCCATGTCCAGATTAAAGGTAACCTGAGATAATTCTTGATGACGAGAAACCCAATTGAAATAAAAATGTATCTAAGTACGGCTGGCATGGGTATCTTCAGGTTAACCTAAAGATGACATAAGAAGGTTGAAACGTTGTTCTATTTTTTAATACAAATTTTAATACCTATAACAGCCGTCTTGAGATATATTTTAACCTGAGATATTTTCCTTCCCATGCAATGAAAATAAACATTGTAGTTGATTTAGTTTTGTTTCTTAGTTGAACGTTGAACAAAGCTACGAGGCCTTAGAATATACTGTCAAATAAAATATGTACAAGTATTTGGCTGTACTATTGTTCGTAATTATACAAACAGACATCGAAAATTTCGACAGCTTAGACTCCGAGGCCGCCTTAGAGAAATATAACGGTTGTCACTCAAAATATTTCGTGAAACTCACAACTACGTAACATGTTCGAAACGTGAATATTTTAAGCTAAAATTAACCATTTATATCACTATGTTGGTGTCTTTTCTGTTGTTTGCATCTTAGCCTTGCTAGTTTTTTTATTGTGACAGAAGGTCGAAACGTTGTTTGTACCTCTACACAAAAATTTTCTCAACCAAAATCAGCCGTTTTTACATATATATTTTTCTCTACAAGTGTGTTTTCTCGTCAACACTGATTAATTTTGAATTCAGTAGGTCATACCTTTTCGATGGATGTATTTGACCATGCCCAAAGTCTCATGGATTATTTTACTCTAATCCTGCCTAAAAGAATTTCAAGTTTCGCACCTATTTATGATTCCCTCTTCTTTTCTTTTCAAAACGATTTCCGAAATTGATGGCTAACCTCTCCCCCTTTGGATATCAAGCAAGTTAAACGTGAAGGTGTTATTTCGTGATATATGAATAAAAATAAAAGCTGTTTTTAGAATTCTGGTGAAACTTAAGTAATAAAGGATATTCACTTAATATGTTACGTTTGGTTTGAATTACACATAAAACTACACTGCGCTAGTTGTCCCAAATCAAGTCGTGTGAGACTGGAGGGAAGACAGCTAGTCACCACCATCCACCGTCAATTCTTGGGTTACTCTTACCAACGCATATTGGGATAAACCGTTACATCACAAAGCTCCCACGGTTAACTTGGCAAGCATGTTTGGTGTGACGGGGTTTGACCCGCAGCCCTCAAGTTACGAGTAAAGCGCCCTAACCTCGTTGCCATGCCGTGGCCAGTAAGTTGTGTTCACGTATAGTTAAGTTCTTCAATTGTTCAATTTTTGGAATGAAAAATCAGTTATACTTAATCTTATGTTTTTGCGCAAAGTTATACAATGGACCCATCATTAGTTGTCACTAATGTTTAGCTGAAAGAACCGAGAAAAGGCACTTAACCAACAACATATTTTGGTAGCTCTTTAGGTTCTCTTATTTGACTATTAATGGTATTTTTGATGTCATTTTTATAACACATTCACGGATCCAAAAAAGCATATCGTGTTTATGATTCAAGAATGTGAACTGTGAACTCCATAATTCGGAGTCGGAACACACTACCTGCTAGGCCTTACTCGTGAACCCTATGATTCCGAGTACGAACACTTTACCCATTAAGCCATGCCCGTAAACACTGTGATTCGGAGTCCGAACACACTGCCCACTGGGCGCCCGTCCTATTTATTTAGGGCTTACTAAAGAAAACTACCATTTGTCATCGTTAAAAAAAATCAAGGTTCTTCATTTTACTTTTTTTTTGTATTGTCAGTACTGGAAACATCAGTTGTTATTCGTAAAGAATTTGCAAGTAGTAAAAAATAAATACTTCCATCGAAGCGTCGGAAAGTAAATTGTTATCTTAGTGAAATGTTTTTGTTTTTTTACAGTGAGAAAGGGGTAATTACGATGCTACTGCGAAATTCTTTGAGTCAGACCTCGATACGGCAAAAAACCCTTTGGTTATTATTATTATGAAACTTAAAAAAAGAAAAACAAGTATGTAAGAAATGTTATATTGTCCTCTCTTGTTATTCAAGTTAATGTACAAATGTTTCGTATTATCAGGAAACGTGCAAATCATGAGGACATAAATTTTCAGAATTTCTTTTTCTACAGCCTTAAAAAGTCCTTGAACGACAACTAAAAGATTAGCATAGCACTTACCGAGAACGCGGCGGTCGGACAGGGTGCTCGTCGATACGAAACTCGGCGACCTTGTAGCTTTCTCTATGTTGTAACATTTCTTTGACTGTTCACGTTGGAATTTAACTTATGAAGTGTCAAAGCAACAACTTTAAATAAACAATTGGTACCTCTGTTACGAAAAATCAAATTGGTTTCGAAAATCTGAGGAAAAATTAGTTGTTTGCGAAATATCCCTAAAACAATATTTAACAATACGCGAGCAAAATCACATCGAAGAACATAGCACGTTTCTAACAAAGAATCCATTCAGGAAAAACAGGAAGCAAGAACAATACAAATGGTCAATAAAAAAAACATTTTCTTTATATCAGCCAAAAATCTTGAACATTAGGATTTTTAAAATGATTTAAAACACATTGATTCACATTTTACTTTTCAAAGATATGCACACATCGTCAACTCGCTTAGAGTAACACATCAAGCTGTTTGACTGGGCTGGTGGCTCGCAACATTTTTATGTCGTGTTTCTGAACTCTTTTACCTACATATACATGCACGTATGGTTTAGACTGCAGTACTCGTCTGGAAGTAAATCACTTGACGAAATGTTTATTCGATTGCGTCTTTACAAACTTCTCCTTCTCCTTCAATTAACGTCTCTCAGTTACAGTACTAGGTCAAAGGTTGAGACCCACCACACAAAACTATGGTAGCTTTGAACACCTTTTTCATCGAGTCCACTACTTACAATTACGTTAGTACTTGTTATTCTCGAAGGAGAGTGACTGTAGTTTCGTGACGTATTATTTCAATAAACAAATGTAACATAGGTGGAACAATGCATGCACTAGTTGTTAATAATTTAAATAAAAGATCCAGTTAGCACGTGGACAAGGAAACTTCAGACGTCACAACATATGCTGTTATTTTCACTTAACAGTGTTAATCATGAAGTCTGCTATGGCCACTGTGTAGTAGAGTCAGTAGTCGTCTAACACATTGGATCTTTGGTGATCTCATAAATTTTTTCCCCAGGCAAGTATTTCTGACTATAAGCCTGTTTATATCACATCAACAGTTGGCGTTGGCCCAATTTCTTGTTCGACACAAGCAGGCAGGTACACAAGCCTGCGTTCCACCAATAAACACAAGGTATGTTGAAATTATCTCGTGCTTAATTCAACAGATTTATAAGTGAAATCTGACTGAACTGTAAACGCTGTGTATCAGTTATTATCGAGTGTGTGTTTTTCTTATAGCAAAGCCACATCGGACTATCTGCTGAGAACACCGAAGGGAATAGAACCCCTAATTTTAGCGTTGTAAGTTCGTAAACTTACCGCTGTACTAGCAGAGGGCAGTTATTATCGAACCATGAAAAATATATGTAGTTTTATAATCAAGGGCAGTGGGTGCTTAAATATCGTACAGCAGAAAACTGCTTAATCAGTGATAAGAGTTTTTGTGTCGAAAAATGAAACTTTTTACTCGAAATATGAGGACATTTTTTATCACCATATACTGGATAACATTATTTACACGTAAGTCCATTCTTCCGAGACACTACACAATATGTAACAATTTGCACTGACCTACGTTTTATTTCTTCTGAAGTAATGCTTCTATTTAATTTTATAATTTTCATTCATAATTTTTCATAAATGAAAGTGTTGTACGGCTATAGCTGTGGCACTACGATACCGCCAAAGTAATATCTCCGGTAAGTCACTTAAAAACAATTTATTAGTAACAGCTATAACAGCGTGAGGTTTGTAGTAATGTTTCTTATAAGTACTGGAATTTCACCGCTGCCTTTAAAAAAATCACATTTACAATTTCAGTTTTAGCTGTTTTCCTTTTATACTAAAAGTTTCACATGTATTTTATTTTAAGCTTTTGTTATCACTCTTATAGAGTATCGGCACATACAAATAAATCCTAGACAAAGCAGTTGGTATATTATATACACAAATTAATTTTTTCCTGGCTTCTCCAATAGGCTTCGCTGTAATAGTAAAATGATTAAGTATTTTTCTTTCGCAGTATGCACAGATATGTTTAATGGGTTAGAAATATAAATAAAACTGAACAACGTATAAAAGTTTAACCACTATAAATTATAGTATTTGGTTACAACACTACAGCTAAAAACAATTTTCATCTTTCCTTGATGTTTAATAAGATTTAATTTCACAGTAACATGTTACTTACAATTACAGTAAACGCCAATTCAATAGATTTACTTATGAAATATACTTTTATGTTGTGTGTACAAATTTCTGTATATACATACATCGAATATTATTAAGAACTTCAAGAAACTAAGAACGACAAATATTTCAAACCATATCGTTAATTTAAATTATCATTGTTTTTTAAAACCCTTACAGTAGAACTTCTTCCTCAAAAAGCCCCCCAGTGGCTCAGCGGTATGTCTGCGGACTTACAACGCTAAAATCCGGGTTGCGATACACATGGTGGGTAGAGCACAGATAGCCCATTGTGTAGCTTTGTGCTTAATTCAAAACAACGTCTTCCTCAGAAAAGAGGTCTCCTGGTAGGGCAGAGGAAAGTTCTCGGATTTATAATGTTTCTATCAGGTATTCGATTCCTTGCGATGGACATGGTAAACAGCTCTATATGGCTTTGCTATGAGAAAACACACAACTTGCAAGTTATTAAAGACAAACATCATAAGTTATAGACTCATTCATAACTGCCATTAAAGTACGTAAATGGACTCTACTTTGCACATCCATACCTACACTGGAAGTATATACAGGCCTAATTTAAATACACAGTGTTTGAAATGAAAATACTTTTAAAAAGTGACAATTTCACTAAAAAACCGTCATAATATGAGTTATATGTTCAAGATTCTCCCATTTTTTCCACGATTTTAAACAGTTATTTTAAAAAGCTGATTCATCTTGAAATACAATAAATCATGGATGTAAATATACAAGGTGGTCGCTAGAAAAGCGGAAAATTTGTCAAACAGCTATTTATTTTTACAAAAAATAACTTTTACAAAGTTTTTTAAAGGCATATGTTATATTACACTGATAGATGCTCAAAATGCATTTTATGATATTAAAATCATGCATTTTATTCATGATGTAAAAAAATCAAAATAGAAATGAGAAAGCACGCATTTTATTCATGATCTCATCTGACCCTCAAATTTTCCGCTTTTCTAGCGACCACCCTGTATGTTTTCTTTCTACTCATAAAACGATTTTATATTAAAAGCATAGGACATACCAGAATAGAACTTTCTTGAAGGATACATGGCACTAATTAACAAAATATTTTAAAGTATATTTTTGTATATAAAGATCGGTGCTTTTGTTATTTTATTCACATTGACGTAAGATATTAACATATTTTCTCCCTCACCAATTACAATAATCTCTCATAGGTAAAAGTAAAAACAATGGTAACTTTTATACTTAAGACAATCGATACGATACTGTATATAATGGTATGTCTAACTGTAATTTAGAATAATCAATGGGGATCCGAGATTATCATACTTTGTGTGTTGTCCTACTTAAGTCAAAAGACGATATTTCCACCAGTTCTTTGTTTTGAAACATGTTAAACGGACTGTTTCAGATATAATCATTAATAATATAGCTTTAAAATGTTTTGGATACGCACTGATCGAAACAACACGACGTTCGTTCACTGTATACCTTAGTCTATCAAGTAGAATACTATAACGTTACCGATTTATTAGTTCTTTGTATATAACTTATTTCCGTGTGCACTATAAGATGTGAACTGACATTACTTCAGGAATTGTTAAACAGAATAATAACATTTCAGAAAATATCGTATGAATTTGTAAAGAGTTGTACTTCACGTTTTTTGTACAAAACACGTACTTACAGGTAGCCCAAATATTAAAGATGTATGGGTTAGAAAAGTTAAATGATTGCACATACAGACAGTGTAATACCAAACAGTGTAAGAAACCCGTTCGATAATCCTGTCAAGCTACCCAAGAGTTCCGGTGAAGGTCGACAGAACAAACCTGTAACAACGTTTTTTTTTCATTGTAATTCTACCTACAGTGTTTTCGTAAAATCGTGGTTTTAGTAGACCAAATTTGTTTTTACAATTAGAGAATTTTAGGTAGAAATATTTATTCCTAGCTGCCATAGGAAATAAATGATAAGTATTGATTGTCAAACTACACAGACATTAATACCGATCATTTTAGTGTGTTTTAATTGTTAGATACTTTTGTGAATTACATTTAACTTAGTTGATTAATATATTGATTTTTATTTCAATAAAGTGTTTCTAAAGTGTTTTCTACCCAAAAAAACATGAATTGGAATTAGATATATATTTGAAGTTCAACGTTATTTTTTCCAATCACAAATTTATAAATGAAACATCACTGTTCTATTATGGGGTACTTAATTAGCAAGTAACGCTGTGTCACCTGCCTAAGAATCCTCGCAGAACTTGTGCACCTAGCGGCGAGAGAGAAAAACAAAATCAATAATTGGTTTGGTCAACATGTTTTACTTCAGTCTTGAAAAACAAGAAACTGGCAAGAAGAAAATTTCCCCCAGACGGATCTTTCTCAGAGAAGTAAGATAAAATAAGAAAACCATGTTCATACTTCATGCCGAGTACCAACAAAATTCAAATTAGATGAACTGGTATCCTGGTTTAAGCACTTGCACTAAATCTCATTAACAAGCAACAAAAACTGGTTTGGAAGAATAGGAAAAATCTCAATAAACTTAATTAATTCTTATCTTACGTTTTATCCCAACGTAAAACTCCCGAGCCTCTTATATGAATTATTTTTGTGTATAAAGACTGATGCATTTGTTATTTCATCAATACTGACCTAAGTTATTAACATTTTTTTCTCAACAACTATAATAAACTCTCATAGACAGCTTGGAGAGAGTATAAAACAAATCTGTGCATCCGTACATTACAAAAGATAAACGTTTCATCCACATCACCAACGAGAAGATGGATTTAATACTACCACTATTTTGTCTCTCTATGAGACCTTCATATGTCCTACTTTCAAGTAAAATATCATGCATGTCAGAAACTCTATTTTCCTGTCTTTAAATTCTTCAAAATAGTTTGTCTGTTTGTTTACAATTAAGCACAAAGCCACACAAAGTGCTATATGTGCTTGGCTCTCCACGGGTATCGAAACCCGGTTTTTAGCAGTGTGAGTTTGCAGATATACCGCTGTACTACTGGAAGGCTTTCAAAATAGAAGCTTGACTACCACGCTATACTCCGATAAATTTCATTCATACATATAATACATTACTGTTGGATGTGCAACTTCATTACTTGGACAAAAAGCCATTCACAAAAAGCAATAAACAGAACAAATATCACTGATACATTTACAATACGTCTGGTATGGTCAGGTGATGAGGATGCTCGATTCACGTTCTGAGGGTCGCTGGTTCGAACCTCCGTCCCATCAAATATGTTCGTCCTTTCATCTGTAAGGATGTTAAAATGTGACGGTCAATCCCACTATTCATTGATAAAAGAGTAGCTCAAGGGTTGGGGGTAGGTAGTGATGACTATCCGCTTTCCCTCTAGTTTCATACTGCTAAACATTTGCAATAATTTCCTTTACTCAGAAATCGTGGGATAAAAGCAAACCGTTGCACAACAACTAGATTCGATCATATTATATTAAATTTCGAGTAGTTACAGTTTTCTATTTTTTCTAAATGTTCTGTCACTCATTTGCTACTAGTACCTTGTTATGTGTTATTACCGACACCTTATCCACCAGAGTATCACTAAGAACGTACTGAGTCAATATGTAACAATGTTAGTCCCGAAACAGGTATGTAAGATTCCTGTCTGAAAGTATTTACTTGGAATAACTTCCACGACAAGTACTCACTCATTCATGTCCGAAATCCGAGATAAAAAGGACTTAGCACGAACCTCAAGCATTATCTATAAATCAATGTCGTGAGGAGGGGAGCATTTATTAGATTATCGCTTGAAGTCAGTTTAAACAACAACGAAAAAAATCTGGTATTTACAATTCTCTTGTAAGAAGAATCTGATACAGTAACACCAAATTTCATCAAATTATCCTAAATCGCGATATTGTCATCAGTCTCTCCGAGAAATAAGAGTGTTACTTCAAGAGTGAGAAGTCCTCTATTGTGAGTATAGACAGTTATTTGCTTAAATATGCATATGAACTATTGAAAGAATAGTCCAAAAATTGGATAATAACAGCTACTTATTTATGATATGGTTTATGGTTAAGGCCGTTCAAAGAAACGTTTCATTTTTCAGGTGAAAACAATTATCTTACATGAGGTAAAAATTATCCTTTCAGTATTTTTTTTTTGCTATTAAAATTATTGTGTGAAATATAAAATTATCACTATTTGGTTTGACTTTCAAAATAAACTAAAATATAATCTGCAACAAAGTTATACATTTTCAGGAGTATGTTAAAATAATATAAAACTAGCTAAAGCACTAGGTAAGGCTTGCTAGTGTTTTAAACACAACTGATTTTCATTGCTGGACTAGATAAGGCATACCAGTGTTTTAAACACAACTAATTTTCACTGCTATTTTTTTCTCAAATGACCGTATGGAATATCATACTGGATTAATAAATAGTTTTGTTTAACTGGGTACAATTCTACACGATAGGTCATCTGTGCCCTTCTCATCACGAGTATCGAAACCCTGTTTCTAGCGGTAA
This sequence comes from Carcinoscorpius rotundicauda, assembly GCA_011833715.1. Classification (NCBI taxonomy): domain Eukaryota; kingdom Metazoa; phylum Arthropoda; class Merostomata; order Xiphosura; family Limulidae; genus Carcinoscorpius; species Carcinoscorpius rotundicauda. Next base: position 24,984,562 of record CM022406.1, read on the forward strand.
AATTCTGTAGACATGCCGCTGTGCCACTGGGAGTAGGAATTAATAAAGGGAACCGAGTATTTAATGTAGATATTTATTAATACTAGGAAGAAAAACTAATTTAAATGGAAACAATAGGAACAATGAAAATCTAATATTAGAGTAGCTTCTTCACCGTACGTTTAATTCTAGGTAAGAAGTTGGTGAAACAAAGAGAAACAAACTTGACGGGACAATCATAAGAAAAGCTAAACTCAACTACTGCCACAGCTCAGAATGGTGCCGGCGCTCACGATAAAGAAGTCATGATATTAAGACAAGGTTACTTAATAAACAAACACTTGGTCGGCTTTTATCGCACGAACCAATTTAAGCAATAACAAAGCTATTCAAAAATTCCTTTCTCAACCCAGCTGTTTCCATCATTTTCCTTCGAAATCATTGATCAGAAAGACAACTTGTGACTAAAATATTTATGTAATCAAGTAATTTTTAATTTTACTTTTCAACTGGTGTCAATATATGTTCTGCACGAGAAATATGTGATTAATAATAAACTGAGAACAAAATAACGCATTTCTTGTAATATAGACAATTTATTTGAGAGTATTTTTGAAATTATGCAAATATTTGCTTGTTTTGGTAATTTGCGCAAAGCTGAACAAAAGCTTTTTACGTTTGTTTTGAACAGATACTGATTAGAGAAAAGGCGTCAAGTCAACAGTACCCACCGACAACAATTGGATTACCATTCTCTAATCGAATAGCGAGGTTTCATCGTCACCTTTATAATGTACTCACAGATCGAATATGTGAAGCTACATTAGAAATAAACGGGACGCGAACCTTGGACCCTAGGACTTACCACTTCACAGTATAATATAGTTAATACTAATTTTGAATAAATGAAGATAGAGCGAACTTAATTTAACACTTCGCTGTTTTAATAAGTTTTGTTCTAAAATAGTCACACTTACCATTACAACGAGTTATTGGATCAACCTGAATAATTAAAAAAATGCAAAAGTATTAAAAAGGAACATTTGGTAATTATTAAGTTCACCCACGTTACGGATGGAAACAATAATAAAAAACAAAATTTATAAAGTAACCAAGCATATTTGAAATTAGCGCTCTACTCTCTCACTATATAGTTATTACATGGTGAAATAATTTTGTTCGCCTCTTAGACTCCTGTACGAGTTCAAACGCAACGAAAGGAAATGAAAAGTAACATTTGTATACAGAAAAGAAGCAATTTATACGCCTCTTTTAAAGTACTTTAAATTTAATGAAACATCTCTCAAACACTTAACATTAATTATGCATTTCATAACTATTTATTTTTGGTAACTGAATTAATTAATTTATTACATTTTTGTAATTATTCATTCAAGAAACGCATCACAGTTATATACAATTATTAAACCATACACAAATATAAGGAAGTTTCATGCAAAATAACATAAGTTTACCCTATAGAGTTATATATTTTAGTTAAGAAACCATTTCTTTTTAATGTAAAATCATTCCTTCTATCTTCTGAGGCAAACCCATCCTGGACTATATTTATCTTCTTTAAAACTACAAGATACGTTACAGTTACCATTCCATTTGTAGATTTATCGTCCAATGACGGCGCTTTTACATACTAATTAATTGTATTATTTACGCTTATTCTTGCAAATTTTTAAAAAAGCGTAAAAAAACTCCTACAGTTTACAGAACAAAAAAGATGTATAAACAAGATTGTACGTTAGGGTGAAAAGTCACTTTTACCAGTAAAATGTTATATGAAAAATAATGGTAGAAATACTTTTTCAGTAGCAAACTGACGATATCAATACAAACAGCCACGATATAACTTGATTTCAGGGGTGGGTAAGAAAAATACTGACGGTCCTATAGAGAAGGCCCAGCGGATCACGTGTTCAAATCCCCATCACACCAAACATGCTCACCTTTACGGCCGTGGGGGCGTTACAATGTTACAATCAATCCTACTATTCGTTGGTAAAAGAGTAGTCCAAGAGTTGGTGGTGAGTGGTGATGATTAGCTCCCTTCACTCTAATCTTACACTGTACATCAGGGACGGCTAGCGCAGATAACCCTCGAGTAGCTTTGCGCAAATTATCAAACAAACCAACCCGGTGCCTGGACGGAAGTTTTGTACATACATAATTAAGAAATGGTTATGTTAGGACGTAAAATGTTGCTTTCCTTATATATATAATTATAAAAAAAATGTCCATAGAAACTAAAAAACAAAATGTAAAATCGCAATTTGAATATATTTCCCTTTGGACCCAACAAACCTTCATGACAAATTTGAAGATCCATTAATAGGAGGATGATGTAGTGGTAAAATGAAAAACGCACAATAGATGTTGTTGTTGTTGTTTTGAATTAAGCACAAAGCTACACAATGGGCTATCTGTGATTTGCCCACCACGGGTATCGAAACCCGGATTTTAGCGTGTAAGGCCGCAGACATACCGCTGAGCTACTGGGGGGCCGCACAATAGAACTACAAAACTTAAAATTTACATTTCGCCATGGACCAAATGAATCTCCATACCAAATCTGGTGATGATCCATCAACATCCTTCGAAGCAGTTACATGGACAGACAATACAATTATATGTGAACATATACTTTTAGTATCACTACGTCTTCTCTATACCAATATGCACTACAGAAATTAAATAATAAATATTCTTGTTTTGAGATAAATTATTGTTACGTTAACTGTTGAACTGCCTTTTGTTTCTACCAGCACTGTTTTTCTCAATATCCCCTATTTAAACTTTTGCTGTTTTTGTTTAAACTAAACAAAGATAAGCCATGTTCTTATTTGCATTACACAATGTTGTTCGTTTCTACTCGTTAATATGCCAGTCAGTGTTACTTCGCACATTTATGACTAAAATATTTATCTTGTATGTAATAAAACGTTGTTAATAGTTAACTGGCTGGCAACAAAGTACTTTTTCCCTTTTTTTGTTTCGATTTAGGTAGGGAAAGAGAAGAGAGGAATAAATTCACTGTGTTTTAAGGTACATAAGTATAATGATTATATATTATTTTCTAAGAATTCTTTTTTTATAATTCATGCATTTCGATGTCTTATGGACAAATAATTCTGTGTTTGCAGTTGTATTATTTTAATTTTGCATAAAAGTGACTGCTAGATTACACGCTTTATGAGTATACTCGTGCATACCATATATTTTAACAGCGGGAGAGCTGAGGTTCTGTTATTAACGTCACAGTCCCTCATTATCTGCTCAAGGTCGTATCTTCAAGGCTACACTGGAACCACGAAACAGCAGATTCACACCTACATACCTGTAGCTTTTTATATATGTGTAAATAAACATGCTTTCAACGGTTGTCACCATTTCAGACAGTTTCGTTTCCTTGATATTTGTTGTAGTGCACATTTGCTTCTGAGTTTTTACGTTCACTGATTTTCTCTCTAGGTTTGTTTGTTTTTAAATTTCGCCCAAAGCTACACAAAGGCTATCTGCGCTAGCCATTCCTAATTTACCAGAGTAAGGCTAGAGAGAAGAGTACTCTAGTTATTAACCTAACGTTGTTGTTAATACATGTACTGACAGAATAAAATGAAATGTACAAACAACAAAACTGGAAAAAAATAAATAAATTGTTGATTTCTTAATTTTGAACCTCCGTTGATTAATGAGTTTTGCTTTTATTTAAAAAGTTGATGGTATAACAGGAAGTAGTTTAACTTAAAAACGATATTTTTACTTTAATGACAAATTTTACGCACTTGACAATAGGCTAAGTGATTCAGCACTACGTTTTTACTTGAGTGTCAACATACCAACACTCACTACAGTTAAAAGGTTTCACAGACTCCTTGCACTACCTTCATTAAAATCGTAATGGGCTGACAGTAATGGAACTATTCTGTCTAGATAAATACAATTTGGCTTTAAATACTCCTATTTCAAAAAATAAAGCGTAACGTGACACACACACTGGCTTTCATAAAGGTTAAACAGCCTTTAAACAACAGATCCATATGGAATGATATAATACATTGATGGAAATATAAACTATATTTTTAATTATATGATTTTTACCATTTGACTGTGCTTGAAATATTATTTATATTTTGTTACTTGAAGCTTTTGTAGTTTTATAAAAACTGGCTGTTTGGTAAATGCTATTACCCGACCGCGGCAAGTTTACGGACTTGTAAAACTAACATTCGAGGTTCAGTTCCCCTCGCTTGAATAATAGATAGCTTAGTATAGTTTTTTTTTTCCGAAAAAGAAGGAAAGAAAGAAATAGCTGATAAAAGCAAACATTTACTATTAGTGTCGTAGATGTGATGTAAAAGAAACAGAGAAAATATATACACTGTGTTAAAGGGAATTTGTTAGAAAAACGTAAATCACATTATGACAAGATTACTTTAACATCAGTTTTGTCTCACCTTCCTAAGTGGGTAATGCCTCGCAGGCATACGTTTCCCATTATGTAGACGAAATACTTGTAAAATCCGTGAAAAATTTATTAGCTATAAAACACAATAATCGAAATTGAGCACATTTAAAACTTGTACAGCCTCGTAAATCACACAGGATTCACGTACACCTGTTGATACAAGTACCACAGCTGTTAGGTTTCCTATTCATTTAACGACCACGTGACAAGCCTTCCATTCTCAACAAAACATACAGACTTTCTACATGGATAATCACTATGCATGTGTACCTTCTCTGTGAGGCTGTTTCATCATTCAAATTTTAGTGAGTAATGTAATAACAAAGAGATGGAAAATTACCTACTTTTGTTATTGAATGCTCGTTTTCTCTTTATTTACATATGAAATGCAGTTTGTGGTTCACAAAAGGCTAGTATTCACATGACAAAGACAGCATATATTATGCTAATATGCCGTGCTTTTAGACAAACCAGCATCCTCATACGAGATTTTACAATTGTTGATTACGTGTATTAGAGATTATCTTCATTTTACATTTCAGGTAGAGATAAAAACTCTATGCATATACTAAACCATGTCTCTAATTCATCCATCCAATTGGAAACTGGTCTGCAAAAAACCTGACCAAGCAAACAATTTTTCTCAAACATTCGATATAAAATACAACTTCTGTCTAACTTAATTGGGGCCTGGCATGGTCTAGCGCGTTAAGGCGTGCGCTTCGTAATCTGAGGGTCGCGTGTTTGCGCCGAACATGCTCGCCCTCCCAGCCGTGGGGGCGTTATAATTTTACGATAAATCCCACTATTCGTTAGTAAAAGAGTAGACCAAGAGTTGGCGGTGGGTGGTGATGACTAGCTGCCTTCCTTCTAGTCTTACACTGCTAAATTAGGGACGGCTAGCACAGATGGCCTTCGAGTAGCTTTGTGCGAAATTGCAAAACAAACAAATCCATAATTTTGGAGATTTCTTTCCTATATTAAAAGGAAATTTTATTCCAAATGTTTACAAACTTAGTTGTAACATTAAGAGATAAACACGGCAAGCTTGTGATCTGTTCAAGTTATATCCTTATGTTTGTCGTGTATCTCATAGTCTTCATTCCTATGTCAAAGCGACAACTTCTCTTGTACAACCCTTCTACAATAACTTTTGATCTGATTGTCTTATGTGAGAAAGTCCTTGAGCGGACCTTTTGGTTTGGTTCGTTTTGAATTTCGTGCAAAGCTACAAGAAGGCTAGCCATCCCTAATTTTCGAGTGTAAGACTAGAAGGAAGGCAACTAGTTATCACCACCCACCGCTAACGCTTGAGCTATTCTTTTACCAATGAATAGCGAGATTGACCGTCACATTATAACGCCCCAACGGCTGAAAGGGGCAAGCATGTTTGATGCGACGGTGATTCGAACCCGCGACCTTCAGATTACAAGACAAGTGCCTTAACCACCTGGTCACGCCGGGTTCCTTATTTTGGTATGTAATTTACATGTAGTTTTTAGTTCCTCTTTTTGGATGTTATTCTTTTGTTGATCTACTACCAGATCTCACGATATCGTGAACAAAACGTTCGACAAAGAGTTATGTACACTTGACAATTTTCAACACTTGTCAAAACATTAAACACTAATACAAAAAGTATAAGGCTTTGTGCGAAATTCCAAAACAAACAAAACAAAGAAAGTATAAATATTATTTTCCTATTATTTACTAGTAGTGAATACTAATTTACAGTTCCCCATATACACAACTTGTGGTGCCATCTTTTAACAGGTATATTAACCAGTCCATAAAATCCGAATGTAAAGAATACATGTAATTCAGATTATGTCACTTACATATCTAGAACAAATAAACCTGAAAAAAATACTCCTCGATGAATAGCATCCCTCACACACAAACACACCCAGATGATCAACGTAACTGAAAGCATACGATTTCCTTCTTTAGCGGCTAGTGCAACTTAAATGTTGTGAATATCATTTCAGCAATACACTCGAAAGAGATAATATGGTTATTGCCGTTATATTTTCATCGCTGTGTTTGTCCATTACGACCAATAATGTCCACATATGAATCGTTTAATTACAATCTTGGTAAATACATGGCATGGGCATTCTCCAAATATGTAACATTAGCCAGCTCATTCATCAAAGACTCTTTTAATTTCAAGTCTAATCTTTATCAACTTAATCATAAAGCCTTAATGGCCAGTTTCGATACTATATCCCTCTTTACAGAAGTCCCAACCGCCTAAGCCTGCAAGATAGTCTTAGAACTCTATATCCGAGACCCTAACCCATCAATAAACATTCTCAGCAATCAATTAGCAACCCGCATAGAATTCACCACGATGAAGTAAAAGTTCATGTTCAACAACCACAACTATTTACAAACAAATGGCCTATGGATGGGCAACCCAGTATCACCAGTTCTAGCCAATATTTTTATGACAAGTTGAAACACAAGCAATTAACACAGCATTACATCCACCATTATACTGGTACAAATATGTAGATGACAAGGTTGCGGGATTCACATCTACAGAGCATACAGTTAATTTTTTCAATCACATTAACTCTACACATCCCAACATTAAATTCATATATGAACAGAGAGAAAGCAATCAAATATCATTTCTTCATCTCATAATTACAAGAACCGACCACACAATTTAAAACAGAAATCCATCGAAAAATCACCCATACCGGACTATACATTCCTTGGAACTCAGCACATGAAACAAAACAAAAGCTCAACATACTAAGAAACCAAATAAACACAGTCATAAAACTATGCTTAACAGATCGGCCCGCCATGGCCAAGCGCGTTAAGGCGTGCAACTCGTTATCTGAGGGTAGCAGGTTCGCATCCACGTCGCGTCAAACATGCTCGTCCTCCCAGCCGTGGGGGCGTTATAATGTGACGTTCAATCCCACTATTTGTTGGTAAAAGAGTAGACCAAGAGTTGGCAGTGGGTGGTGATGACTGGCTGTTTTCCCTCCACTCTTACACTGCTAAATTAGTGACGGCTAGCACAGATAGCCCTGGAGTAGCTTTGTGCGAAATTTCAAAACAAACAAAAGCTCACCAGATCAAATTCACGACGAATTAGACAAAGTAAAACAATACTTCATCAACAAGTTTCCTCCACAAACCGTAGAAAACACCTAGACAGAAAGCAAAATCAACCAACAAAAGTAAATATATCTCAAGAATTAAAACAGCACAAAATCATACACTGCTACATACCATATATTCCCAACATCAGCAGAAAAATAATCAACATTTGGTAAAAACTAGTAACAAAATATGACATTCCAGTTAATACCAAATTTATTCAAAAACCAGGTACAAATCTAAGGTCTATACTGTATAAAAACTACACTGACAAACGCCACACCAACATTATTTATAAAATACAATGTGATAACTGCCACGACTTCTATATTGGAAAAATTGACTAATATTGACAAATACATTTCAAATCCACAGTTCACTAATTAACTGCACATGGTGAAAACTAAATGGGCAGGAAAAGGATTATGCACTGTATATATTCTATTATGCCCCATATATATTACTCTTTGTTACAAAAGTGACTTTTATTGAAGAATACAGCTTACTCTTACATTTCAGTTATTAATAACAACAAATGGCTTGGCTGTTGTATATAAAGATGTTACAAAATGGCATAAATTAAGTATTTACATTAGACACATGCATAAAAACCTTTTTTTCTTACAAGCTCCAAATGAACATACTCAAAAATATCTTTTGATACCCTGCGTTTGGGGTATAATCAAATCAAATAAAATTATTTACTTCTCGGACTGGTTTTGAAATCTAATCTTTTTATTTACTTAAATATTTGTAATTATTGTCTTGAAAATAAACAACTCTATAAGAGAACACATGATTATGGCGAGAAGTTATTTTGAATATTTTTATATATGAAAAACGCAATGGAACAATCAACTAATAACAAATTTTCAAAACATAAATATACTCTTCAAAAAAAAGAAACGCAAAAGGGATATTTTTATTTTAAAGAGAAATATATGTAATAACGTTACAAGCTTAGAGTATGTGATGTCACACGTGTTAAGATTGTCAGACCAAAATGACAATAAAAGTTGTGCACTTTGAAAATGGAGAAAAACATCGGAGTTTTCGCCAAAACGCATTCGTGTCCAATAAATTTGTTTGAGAGATCTGCATTTTATGCAAGTGCAACATGGGCAAAATCCCTATGAAAGTGATGGGTTCTCGGTTTCCATAGCTCAGTGTTAAGCCACCGACACGCAATACAGTTATGCCAAGACTGACTGAAGCACAACGCAACAACGCCATTGTCGCTTGGAAGCAGGCGAATCTCGATCAGATGTTACCAGAGCTGTGAATGTCCACCCAAGCACCATCACAAGGCTATGGAATCGTCACCAACAACATGAATCAACTCGTGACCGTCCACGATCTGGCAGACCTCGTGTGACCACGCCCGCACAAGATCGCTACATTCGGTTATGTCACCTTCTGAATAGGACCACCACTGCGACGTCTGCTGCCTCAACCATACTAGGGCTGCGTATGATTTCCGAACAGACCGTATGCAACCGTCGACGAGATTCTTAGGCCCCATGTGCAACCCATCATGATGAACGTCATCGACATTTTTCAACATGAAAACGCCCGTCCTCACATAGCCCGACTAACCAGTCTTCTTCAGATACTACAACATCGACGTTCTTCCCTGGCCCTTCAGATCACCAGATTTAAACCCATCGAGCATCTGTGGGACGAGTTGGACCAACGTCTGCGACGGCGACAACCTCAACCGCAGACTCTACCTCAGCTTGCAGCAGCTTTGCAAGCTGAGTGGACAGCCATTCCACAGGATGTGATTCGTCATCTCATCGCTTCCATGGGCAGGAGATGCCAAGCAGTTATTGATGCTCACGGGGGGCATATTCGTTATTGACGTTGAGTGACGTTAAATTTCAACTAGTGAGCGTGAACTTCGCCTTTGCAGACTTTGGATGTTCAGCAGTGAATGTGCAAAGTTTCGCACATGTGATAAGGAACTACCCGGAATAAACTTGTTAACAATATGTCTCAAATTTTGCCTTTTGCGTTTCTTTTTTTGAAGAGTACATTTACTAATTAATCACCATGAGGGCTTCAGTTGCACTTACAATTTTTGTGTTTGTGTCATTGCTTTGAAATTACATTTTTCTACTCGCGACATTCTGCTGTTAACAGTCCACTATTTCTTATTTCCTTGGACTGTTGGATCAACATATATATGTTTGGAAAGCTCTGTATATTGTCTATCAGGCGCCACATATTTTACATTCAAGAAAGCCTGGTTTATATATTTGTGACTTGTATATCATTAGATATACTTAAGATAGTTAACTTAAAAACTTAAAGTTCCTTTCTACTATTCTTAGTTGGTATGATAGCATAGTTTCCACCTTGTTGTGTAAGAGTCGAACTCCAAGGTATATGAATTTGGATACTAGTACATGTAAAAACATCTGAATTTCACAGGCATGTGTTAAGCCTTTTTAATCGTAATATGGTCATTTCAGTAAAGACGTTTCATGTGAAATTACATTATTTAGACGAAAAAAAAGACCACTAAATCTGCAGGCCCGGCATAACCAGATGGTTAATATGCTCGACTCGTGATCTGATGGTCGCGGGTTCGAATCCCCTTCACACCAAACATGCTCGTCCTTTCAGCTGTGGGGGCGTTATAAGTGACGGTCAATCCTACTACTGGTTGGTAAAAAAGTAGCTCAAGAGTTGGCGGTAGGTGGTGATGACTATTTGCCTTCCCTCTAATCTTACACTGCTAAATTAGGGGCGGCTACAGCACACAGCACTCGTATAGCTTTGCGTGAAAATTCAAAATAAACAAACAAGATCGTAGGTGGATTGCGTATCTATTATCATTCCAGTTTGTTAAAACCCAAAATATTAAAAAAATCAAAAGTCATTAAAACAAAATGCGGGCGCAAAAGAGAGAGAAATTGGTGAATTTTTTCCGTATTTTTTTCGACAGTGGTTTTTTTTTATAAATAAGGACTTATTTAGATGAACGGCCTCTTCTCACCCATGTATGACCTACCAAAGTGAATGTACTCAGATCGTAATCTCAGTATTTAAATATAATAACAATATCATAATATACAGAAACGTTTTACAACATTCTCTAATGAACACCTTCGACGCAATTGTCATTTACTGAATAACTGGCTTATGAGGTCATTCATTGTCTCTGTGTTTGCCAAGGACAAGAGAAAAGACAAATGGATTGGACTCTCTCTCGATGTATGCAGAAAAAATATCAAAATTTATACAGTGTTATGTGGCACTGAGGCATCTTGATAATAGCCTGATGCTAATAAATCGATCAAATTTTTCATTACAACATAAAGAATAAAGAAACAAATAGAGGTTTGTACACACACATTTTAATATTTGCTGACAATATACTGTTCGTGGATTTGAAACAGTGACGAAAACAGTCCATAACGTGTTTGTGTACAGTCTTAATTAACACGATGATGACATACACATATAAAACACATTTATTTCACATTTTTCCGAAATGAAAATTACAGTGCGTCTTAAATTCGAGGTATTAATTTTCACTCTTCGAAAGTCTCAAAAACATATTTTTTATGGAACAACAAGAGATTTTCGAAAAATTCTCCATTAACTAACAGATTATACTGTATTTTAAAAGGAACTTAACTTTAAAAAGACTAATAAAACTTGTACAAAACATCAAATTTGTCGATGTCAGCGCTTCTAGCAGTGTCTGACTTTCCCGTTGTTCAGTCACCATTTTATCACTTTTTTTTAAACCGTTTTTTTAAAAGCGTTTTACGTACAATGCCGAATTTAAAAGTTTTTTTGTGCGCCGAACAGATCGGGAATCGTGCAGCCGGTAAAAAGTACACGATGAGTGAAGCATATGTATGTCATTGGCGTGGTATGAAATTCAAGCTGTTTTCTTACAAGAAAAGTAGTCATTTTCTAGCCTAATATAAAGAAAGACATCATGAAATTGATGCCCTCATTTTAACATATTTTAGAAAGCTACAAAATAAAGGACTACTTGTAACGAGAGAAATCTAAATGTTAATAGCTAAATAACATGCAGGAAATAGTGATATTTCCTTCAAGACTAGTCGTGACTAGTGTGAAAAATTTAAGAAAAATGAAGGTTCATCATTAAAGCGGAGGAAAACAATCAGTCAAAAATTGACATCAGATTTTGTAGATATGGAAGATGAAACGCCAGACGACATTCTTTGGGACAATAGTGAATCAAGCATTGAAGATGCTTTAACTTCAGAATAGCGAGTTAGAAGAAACATCGGAGTAACATTCTGATTTAATAAAGAAATCAGGAAGAAACACTATTGTAATGAAAGTTTTAAATTTCCTGTATATTTTATATATTTGTTATTATATTTCCTTTTAAACACATTATTAACATTTTTTAATCATTAATAAACTCTTTTAAAACATATTTACTCTTTTTTACTTGTCATCTAAATCTTTTTTTCTCCTGAAAATCCCTTTTTAAAACTGAAGTAATACGATATTATCAGTTTATGTTGCTCCTTTATATCATTGACACAACTAAAAAATAGAATTGTTTCTATAACAAATTTTTGTTGTTGTTGTTGTTTTGAATTAAACACAAAGCTACACAATGGGCTATCTGTGCTCTGCCCACCACGGGTATCGAAACTCGAATTTTAGCGTGTAAGTCCGCAGACATACCGCTGAGCCATTGGGGGGCTCTATAACAAATAAACAGGTAAATTTTATTTATTATACATCTTAAATATGTGCTACAGCTAAACATTCTTAAACTTTTTATTTTTTGGTGGTAATAGGATTCGAACCACAGAATCTCAGTTCAACCAGCATTGCTAAGTTTGTGTATTTTACACTGCTGTTACGTTTGTTACAATTTTTTTTGTTTTTGAATTTCGCACAAAGCTACTCGAGAGCTATCTGTGTTAGCCGTCCCTAATTTAGCAGTGTATGACTAGAGGGAAAGCAGCTAGTCATCAGCACCCACCGCCAACTCTTGGGCTACTCTTTTACCAACGAATAGTGGGATTGACCGTAACATTATAACGCTCCCACGGCTAGAAGGACGAGCATGTTTGGCGCGACTCGGGCGCTAACCCACGACCCTCAGATTACGAAGCGCACGACTTAACGCGCTATGCCATGCCAGGCCGTTGTTACAGTCACTAAACATTATTGCATTGATGTTGGATGACAGAGTGGCTTCTTGTTTGTAAGCCTATACGGCTTGTTTTTGTTGCACAATACGTCACTTCTCAGTTCAACAGTTTGACACGCTAACCATTACAAATAGCAATCGGTTCATATGTGTGTGTGTGTGTGTGTGTGTGTGTGTGTGTGTGTGTGTGTGTGTGTGTGTGTGTGTAGACTTCAATATACAGTCACTACTGTTTTGCTTATATCGAGTTAAGAAACAATGGAAATGACATCAATTTAATTTTATATGTTACACCAGTAACCATGTTAGTGAACAAATTTAACATTCTGAAATATCTTTGCACGGAGAACTCCTATACTAATACCTTAATTCAATGTATGTCCTACCAAGGTAGTTCATTCCATCGGACCACAACACACTGTAAATGATCATACTGTTCATAAATTCATGTAATTACTTCTGTTTGACAAGAAACCTTACTCTGAATAAGCCTTGTTATAAAAGGTTTTTGACCATTTTAAGTGAAAAAACAAAGTACTCAGTTTATCTTTTATATCCTAAATCACAAATAATAACTTTTAAAACTTTCTACGGTCGTTACATATGGTGAAACGGCTGTTGACCTGTGAAGAATTGGTGCTTTGTTTGTAATACCTGTTGTTTTTTTAAATATAATTATCTCTATCAATAACTAATCGAAAACATTATCGTGTATTTTTCTAGATCTATAAACATGCAGTTAATTGTATTGCATGTGTGAAAATGTTGACATATTCAACATAGTTCTGGCGATTATGAAAAATTGTGAGACAACAAGAACCTTATTTTGTTATTTAAAACCATTGTGTAAGACACTTGGAAGGTCAACCGATTCTTGCTAGAAAGGACATTCCTAGATAGAATACAAAATGTACAGTATAAATAGATTCGGGAAACCTGACCTATCCCAGGTAAGCACTTTTATTTATGCAGCCAAGCGTCATTCCTAGTTCATGCATTTCTTTCTATCCGTATATAATACTGTAAGAAATACTGGCTCGTCAGGCACGAATGAATCAACTTTTAAAAAGTGCTGACAGATTGTGCTAAATTGCAAGATGATGTACAGGAACGGGACCAGCTGCGATACATTTTCTTATTCTAGGGCTGAAAAAACAGTAACTTGATTCCATAAAACAACCGTTTCGCTTGCTGTACTAGCGCTTAGAAAATGTTTTCCATCCTACAAAAAAAAAGAACTAACGCCCTTCTAAACGCAACCTCTCAAATATAATAAACTCACAATGTACTTTAAATTCAATAAACTTACATGAATTATCATCTGTAATATTATGAATGTCAAAAATTTGGCAAAGCAAGCAAAGCTCGATTAAAAAAATATTTCATTACAATGTCACGAAACAGTTTGAAATTTTATTCCGGTTATGTATTTGATAAGCAAGAGTAATATTTGATTCATTTTCTTAGGTTTATTAACGTTTGGCTAGAGGAAGTTATTCAGAGACGTTTGTACATTGGCTTCAAAATGTTAAGACAATAAATAGCTTCTTTTTTTTTATAGCTAATACACTGTTGGCCGAAATCTTAAGGCAAATGAACATAAAGAAAAAATATGCATTTTGCGTTGTTAGACTCAACCACTTATTTGAGTAGAGCTTCGAAAAATGACAATAAGAAAAAGGAAAATAAACTTTTTTAGCATTTAATAGGGAAAATGTGAACACTATGAAATTAGTCTAAATACTATCTGGTCAAAAGTTTAAGACCATACCAAAAAAAAAAAAGAGAGACCTAAACAGGGTAAAAAATGCCCAACAAGAAATCTCAGTAGTGAATTGCATGGCCGTCATTGCGAATAACTTCAAATATTCACTTTGGCATGCTCGATATAAACAGAAGACTGGCTGGAATGTTATTCCAAGTGGTGAAGATGGTTTCAGGAAGGTCATGCACTGTTTGGAATTGACGTCCATTTCTATAGTTCCCTTGCCATCCACCCCCAAACATTTTCAATGGCGTTCAGTTCGGACGAACACACTGGAGGGTCCAAAAGAATCACATTATTCACCATGAAAGTCCTTTGTCTTGCGGGTATTGTGGATTACAGTGTTATCCTGCTGAAAGATCCAATCATTTCCACACAAGAGAGGGCGTTCAGTCAATAAGGATGCTCTCTCCAATACGCCCATGTAGCCAGCTGCTGTTTGTGTCTCTGTATAATCCGAAGCGTCCATTGTTCCATGGAAGGAGAAAACACCCCAGATCATGATGGAGGAACTCCACTGTGACGTGTAGAAAATGTTTCCGGTGGGATATCCTTATCGTGCCATCTGGACCATCCAGGTTAATTTTTTTCTCATAAGAGAACAAAACCTTCGTCCACTCTTCTAAGTCCCATGTTTGGTGCTTCTCAGCAAAGTTTAACCGAGTAGTTTCGTGGTGTGGAAGGAAGCGTGGCCTATGAAGACGTTTTCGGATTTTAAAGCTTTTCTCTTGTAGATGCCGTCTTATTGTTCTCGAGCTGCATTCTGCGTCCGTAAGGGCCTTAATCTGGTTTGACAATCGGCTGGTGTCTTACCGGACAACCCATCGAATCCTTCTGCTCAACGCCGGCGAAATTTTCTTGGGCTGACCACTTGAAATTCTTGTTCCGTATCCCTCAGGGTCTTTTAAGAAATTTGCAACATACGGTCAATGACAGCTACCCATTTTGATTGTCTTTCACCATTGCTACATGTTTTCAAAATGTTCATAAGGCATTGCAAGAGATGAAGCCCTGCACCGTTAATGGAAGCTGGAAGAAGTTGTGGCCTGAGGTTGTGCACAACGACAAGGGATTCACGCCTGAAGAAATCCAACACTCGGCTGTTCAAAAAGCTGTGCAATTAGCTTCGTTAATCAAAGGTGAAGGATTTGCCGATATGACGAAGGAAGACGTAGATGAACTGATTGACTTAGAATCCGAATCACTCGCCGACCAAGACTTAGAAGCACTGACGAAGTCTGCTGCCGAGGAAGACGACGAAGAGGAAACACCGAAAGAAGCCGAGGAAACAATCGAGCAAAGTGGATGATCGTTAGAGCGGTTAGGTAAACTAATGAAACTAATTAACGAAGTGAAGGAGTGATCACAGGAATGGGACAACGATATGGTTCGATCAGTACAATTTTGCAATAAAATAGAAGAACTGATGACTCCTTATCAAATGATTTTCGATAGGCTAAAGAGGCAGAGAAAACAACTGCCAATAACAATGTTTTTCCAGCCGAGCAAGAAAGAAAGGGTACCGGTGGCAAGTACTGTTCCTGAAGTTGTAACGACCGACGAAGAAATTGCCGATTCACCTTCCACAGAAGAGGAAATGGTGTCCCCCGAAAAGACACCACCTGCTGAAGATAAGTAATTTTTAATTTTAAGGCTTAATATCTAAATAATTGTTCTTATTATTTCAGCAATAATGAACAGTATTGTAATGGGAGGGTTAAATAGTTGTACAGGGAGGGTTTTAAAAGTCTAAATGCACATAAATATATACGTAAAAATCGGCGATCCCACTTTGCGGAACATCTCCTTTCGCGGGGGGTTTGGAACGCATCTACCGCGATACACGAGGGAACACTGTACACGCTTTTAGTTTGCTTGATAAAGGCTTCGTAACATTAAAACACAGACGTCTTATGCTATAACTGAATAGAAGTTTTCTGAAAAAAAAAAGGAACGAAGAATGGGGTTAAACTAACAAATTTGCTTACTTGTTATATATTCAAGTACAGTGTCTGAGAGGCTAGTGCAGCGGTAAGTCTACGGGTTTACAACGCTAAAATCAGGGGTTCGATTCTTCTCGGTGGGTTCAGCAGAGAGACTGTGTCTTTGCTATAAGAAAACACACACATGCACAGTGGCTGAGAACTTCATAACACGTATTTTGGAGTCCGCCGAGATTTTACATCGGCTGCGGTTTTTATGTAACTTAATTTTTTTATATTTAAAATCGTTTTAATGCAACTTGTGCAACCTTGTGCAAATTAATTGAAACAAATGGTTATTTTACAATATTTTCAGCATGGCGACTGGTGTAGGCTCGCTGGACCCGCTGATTTCCTTTAATAGTCGTTTTGTCACAGCCCCCCAGTGGATCAGCGGTATGTCTGCGGACTTACACGCTACAATCCGGGTTTTGATACCCGTGGTGGACAGAACACAGATAGCCCATTGTGTAGCTTTGTGCTTAAATGAAAACAAGAACGTTTTGTCACACAGACGGCGTCCTTAGCTGTGTTTTGCAGTACGGCCGATTTATTTTTGGGATATATGACGAAATATTGAGGAATATTACGCCATTCGAAATTGCATTAGAAGGGCAAGGGGACTAGTAAAAAAAACTTCTTACCAACTCAATGAAGAAAAAACGGTATCAATGGGGTCTGAAATACAAGAACTGGATGCAAAAACAATGGACGAAGGTGTTATTCAGTGACGAGACTCATTTCTTTGTACAGGGTCAAAAAAGTCTGCATGTTCTTAGATATCCAGGTGAGAAACTTTGAGAATCTCACATCAAATAGTTCGTAAAACATCCCTTGAAGAAGATGTTTTGGGGCTTTTTCAGCTGCTATGGCGTCGGAAGCTTACGTATTTTGGAGGTATGACGCGAGAACCACAGTACATCGAGGTTCTACAGAGAAAAGTCGTTCCAAAATTGAAAAAGAGATTTCCAGATGGATCTGGCACTTTTCAGTAAGATCTGGCTTCGTGCCATACATCAAAACTTGTGAAGAATTTTATGACTACAACGAGAACAAAGGTGTTGGACTGGCCTGGAAACTCTTCGAACTTAAATCCTATTGAAAATCTTTGGGCGATTTGTGAAGAAAGACTTCAGGGAAAAGACTGTACTATGAAAGATAAATTAATTGAAGTATGATATTTCAATCCAAAAATTAGTAAAAATTGCAGGCAACTCGTGGACTCGATACCAAAGCGGATTAATGATCTTCTGAAAAATAACGGCGGTCATATCACGTATTAATTTGTGAGTAATTTTTGGATTCTGAGAAATAAAACGCGAAATAATTGAAAAAATCATAATTTTCCGTCTTGTCTCAATTAATTTGCACAAGGGTGTAGCAGAGACTAACATACAGATGATATACTATTATGAAGGCCCTAAAGTACAAGCAAAATTAGAATATTTTCAAAAGCTAAAGTAGATACCTTTATACAGAAATTTACAATTGAAAAGTTCCTCAGGGTGAAAGCATGCTAGAAAGTTAGGCCTTTCTGTTATCTAACTGTCTGAAGCGTGTTAACTATGCATGGGAGGAATTCTAACAAAAAAATAACATACAAAAATCAATACGATTTTCAATATGAATATTTTATACCTAAATACTTTTTCATAAACTAACGTTTTTGACTTTCTATCGCATAGCCAAATATATTTAATAAAAATGAATAAGTTAGGAACATACACACATTACTCCTTCCACAATATAGTTCGTATCTTAAGTTTTATTGTCTTATGAATGAAGCCATTCATTTTAGCCACTGGGAGTAAAGAGTTGTATAACACAGACAAAGCCAAAACTTGGAGAAGAAAAGAAAATGTAAAATCCTTAGAGCAACAGGAAAACACTGTTCATTGATTTTAACTTAGGAATAAGGAACAACATAATATATTTAATATTCTGCAGAGCTAGGCCTTGTTGACTGCTACATTTTATTTCATAAATCAACATGACTATATGTTTAACGTTTTCCAGCATATTTAAAACAATCATCAAGATATTTAAATAATTCGTCGTAGTAATTTTTATGGTAATATCATTTGTTTTGTTATTATTTCTTCTATCCCAGTCGTATTCCTTCTAAATTTAAAGTTCATGCAGCATGAGAAACTGTTTCAATATATTTGGCAATTAATTCACCTAAAATCATATAATGATGCCTAATTTAAAAAAAAAAGTTTTACTTTTACTAAGATTTCGGTTTAGAAAAAAAGATTATAAGACTTCTAAATCCTGAATTACAATATTAATAACCTGTAATATATTCATAACTACATGCATTATTGTGTTAAAAACTACCTTATTTAAGAAATTACAGTAAACTATCCAAACATCAATATTTTATTGAACTTCGAATATCAGTTTCTTCATTATTAGTAATTATTAGATGTTTCAAAATATTTCTTACGTAATCTTACTCTTACATGTTATAAATTATAGGAGTGATTACTTATCAATATAATATTATGATGGAAACATTTGGTGAACTAAAGCTTATTAAATATACAGTAGGGTTTAATTAAAGGGAAAATCTCACTTACACATTAGGGTGAATATACGCATTCAACTGTACTACTGTTTCCTTTACCATCTTTACAATTTATCCAACGTGATGTAAATATATAAAATTCACAATTTTCAAGTACACACTTTCAAGTAGGTATTGCACGAAATAAACCTTATAAAAAACAATTGACTATTTAATTTTGAAATCAAGCACAAAATTTAAAAACTTGGAAACAACAACCCTGAACTAGTTATATTAAATAATCCAAGAAACGTGTGCACACAAAGTATAGAAAATCTGATGGCTGGTAAAACAACGTTAAAGTCGTGATAATGGCAGCCAGGTTGGTTGGTACTAAATGTACACTTATAAGTCTGGTGTCTGCTCCACAACTGGCAAGGTCGTCTGCCTGAAATCTTGAGAGTTGGAATTCAACCTGCGGTAGTCTTAACTACGTCACTAATATTTGCGCTGACGCGAATGTCATGCCTTGAGCTACAATAACCAACCTGTGGAGTTCGTATCAGTTATGAACTGGGCTAAAAAAATAAAGGTGTGTTTGTTCAAGAGTTAATATGGTTTTATGTGCATGTTTTTTTCTTTTCTGGTTCTAAATACAAATAAGTACTCTTTATTTCTATTTACACGTGATACCACTAATTCAATAAATATAATTCAATGTGTTATAATAATGTGTTTCATTTTACAGTAACGTTAGCTCAAAGGTTGACAGTGAGTTGTGATGACCAGCTCTCTTCCCTCTAGTCTAAATTAGGAACTACTAGCGCAGTTAGCCCTTGTGTAGCTTTTAGCGAACTTTCACACAAACCAAATCATTTTATAGCACAGCATGAAAATTTGTAATAATGTTCAATCACCTAAATTAAAGTCGCGTTTTGTTGATTGTTTAGCCTGTAATTTAATAGTTTTATCAAATTTACGAAACAGTCCAAATAAGGACAGATCAAGCATTGTTCGATACATACTAGGTTAATATACGGTTCCGTCTCCCAGCATGTTTAAGGTAATCGGAAATGTCGAATACGAGACTATGCTGCGGGTGGAAGAAACTCAGTTAATTATTAAAAGAAGCCTACAGTATTTCATTCTAACTTATTCAACTGTAATATCTAACATATTAGGTTATTACTTTAAATCACACTCAATTTCATTCTAAGCTATTTTTTTATTACTTTGAGATAATTCCGATAGATTGATTACACTATGTAACAAAATTTTTACTTTTTCTTGTTCCTGGGCTGAAAGTGTTATTTCCGAATTGCTCATGCCTAAAGTAAATGTAAAAGACCTATTTTTCTCTTCAAGCTTTGCTTTTATGGCCTGTGAGCGTATAACGAAAACATGATAGATTATATTTGGGGGCTCATACGTGAAAGTGATTTACAGTACAGTCACAAACCTCGAAAAACTACTCACTTCTATACATTTTTGTTCATTTCTGAGTAACTTTAGTATAAATACATATAAATCTTGATTCATATATTGTTTTATTCAGACCTTATGTAAATGAAAATGTGCAAATCTGCCCGTTTTTACAAAGAAAATAGGTTAGTTTCTAAATTTCACTAATTAGGTCACAAAAGCAAAGTTTGAAGGGAATAACGGTCATTCTCTGTACGTTTACAATATAAGCAATTAAGAAATAACACCAGGAACAAAATTTGTGCTACATAGTGTTATTTTAATCACATCATTCTTTACTGTTTTAATAAGCCGTTAAAGAACAATGCAGGTGCGATTGCTATCACCTTGCAATTATAACACTTGGTTACTTTTAGCATAAAGTCACACAGTGGGCCATCTGCGATCTGTTCACCTCGGGCTACTGAGCCCTGGATATTAGCGCTTAAGTCCGCAAAATTACAACTGATCCACCAGGGACACGACACTTAATAAACCGAGAATAGTAAACACTCTACATGCTTTCCTTCATAAAGAAATGGTGAGGATGTTGGGTTTATGAACTGTTTTATTCATGCTATTCACCTTACTCCAGGGAAATCACTGTTTCGACAGATCCACAGAACAACATGCATAACCACTCATTACGAAAGTTAGCACCAAATAACACACTTTTGACAATAAAAACTTATGTCGCGATTCGATAGCCATATTTTGTTACATACTCAATTTTTAATGCGTTACGGTTTCTGAACATACATGTAAAACAAGTCTTATACAAATTTACAAAAATGCGCACAAAAGTGTATTTTGAAACCATTTCTACTTTGTTTAATACAGTGTCAGAGAGTTGTCGTTTAATACTAGTTTAAAGCTAGATACACAGAAAGTTATACTGATTTAATCAGCGAATAACAATTGAAACAATCATTTAGACACAGTGATCTGTCATATAGATCTGACTTGTTAATAATACCTGGGCTCATTTTTTGACTATTTGTATTAATCAGACTTGTTAATAAGGTTTATTTTTATAACCACGATAGCTCAAGGTGTTGACCTACTAATAAAGCTTGAACTAATCTTTTGGCCATAATGACCCAATCGATGTTATAATCTCCTATACATTGAAGGTCCATGAATTTACTCATTTCCTGTGTCTTCCGAACCAATCAGAGGTAGTTATAAATATAATCATGTGAAAAAGTTAGGACACCCTATGAAAGCCTGTGTATGTTTGTAGCATTTTGGATATATAGATATTTAATCTCAATTTCAACAATACTGAGAGATTATAGGAATATAATTAAATAATTAAAACTGAAGAAAAGACTTTTCAAGATCTTCTGTAAATGTAATTCCACAAAAATGCATATTTTAACTTAGGAAAGAGTTAGGACACCCCCACATTTATTCCCATTTAAAATGGCTCAACTCACACACAGGTGTATAACACCAGTTACACATGATTTGAAAATCGTTACTGAGCATTTTGAACCTCAGACAATTAGTTTGGTGTGCTTCTGACTGTTGAAGTGAGAGTGAGCACCATGGTAGAAGCAAAAGAGCTGTCTGAGGCCTTCAGAAAGAAAATTGTAGCAGCTTATGAGTCTGGTAAGGGATTTAAAAAGATCTAAAAAAATTTGAAATCAACCTATCCACGGTCCGGAAAAAAATCAACAAGTGGAGGGCTTGTCAAGTCAACATGCCCAGGTCTGGTCTGTCCAAGCAAGTTTACCCCGAGAGCAGACTGCAAGATGCCACAAGAGGTCTCCAAACACCCTAACATGTCATCACAGGACCTACAGCAGGCTCTGGCTACTGTTGATGTGAAAGTGCATGCCTCTACAATCAGGAAGAGACTGCACAAGTTTAACTTGCATGGGAGGTGTGCAAGGAGGAAATTTTTGCTTTCTAAGAGAAACATCAAGGACAGACTAAAGTTTGCCAGAGAGAATACAGACAAAGACCAGGACTTCTGAAATAATTTTCTTTGGACAGATGAGTCCAAAATTGAATTATTTGGACACCAGAACAGAAAACATGTATGGCGTAATCCAAATACAGCATTCCAGGAAAAGAACCTCACACCACCTGTGAAGCATGGAGGTGAAAGTGTCATGGTTTGGGGCTGCTTTGCTGCAGCAGGACCTGGACAGCTCACAATCATAGAATTCATCATGAATTCTACTGTATATCAGAGGGGGCTTGAGGAACATGTGAGTCCATCTGTAAGAAAATTAAAGCTGAGGCTGAACTGGACCCTGCAACACGACAATGACCCAAAACATACCAGTAATTTCACCAAGGACTGGCCGAGTCAAAGCCCAGATCTTAATCCCATTGAGATGCTGTGGAGTGACTTGAAATGGGCTGTACATGCAAGAAACCCCTCAAACATCTCACAGCTGAAAGAATTCTGCATTGAAGAGTGGGGCAAACTTTCTTCAGACCGATATCAGAGACTAGTATATGGCTACAAGAAGCATTTCACTGCAGTTATTTCAGCCAAAGGGGGTAAAACTAGCTATTAGGGGTTTAAGTGTCCTAACTTTTTCCTCAGTTGGAATATGCATTTTTGTAGAATTACATTTACAGAAGATCTTGACAAGTCTTTTCTTCCGTTTCAATTGTTTAGTTATATTCCTTTAATCTCTCAGTATTGTTAAAATTGAGATTAAATATCTATATTTCCAAAAATGTTACACAAATACACAGGCTTTCATAGGGTGTCCTAAATTTTTCACATGACTGCATGTAGGTCTACTCTATTCTTGGTGTGGTTCTATCAATTGAATACAATGGAATAGAATACCACATTAATGAACTTGTCGCGTGCCTAGCAGTTTTCATATTTCACAGCTCCGATTTCGAGTAACCATGTTCTGTATATTACAAACAACAATGAAAGCTTATTTATTTACCTGCTAGCTCTTGGGCAAAAAACAACTGTAACACGCTTGAAAATGTTAGACATAGGAACTGACATATGTAAGTTTAATTACCACTGATCTGTCACAAATAAAATAAACCGTAGCAGCTACGAAAATGATAAAATGATATATATAAGTTATGAAATAGTAAAACAAAGTTGCTGGCTATACTACTTGGAAAGAGGTCAGGAAATCACTGTTTAATTTGCAGAGTACTGTCCATGCATTGACCAGAGGAACTATTTAGAAGCTACAGTGTAATTTGAGTGACGTGAACCTAAACCGAAACGTATGACTGAAGCAAATTCATCAAAAAAAATCAATAAAAATAAACTGTAACAATTTGAATATGTTTTAACTATGTCGAGTCTTGAAAGTCGCTTATATTAGAAGAAAAAGAATGAAGTCACGAGAAAGTTAAGTAATTATAAGAACATCAGAGAGAAAGTAGTGTATAATAATACATCAAACACACAATATCTGTTATATCTAATGTCCAAACAAGATCTTTCGCCCCATACCAGAACTTTTCAAGCACGTCGAGATACGATAGATGTAGTAGTGTTTATACTGAATAAATCATGTTATATACTTTCTTAAATAATCTCCACGTCCACAAAGCAGGTTTGTATTGTCTCCATTGACAGTTATAACTTATCATACATGCTGGCCACGTGCAGGTCGTATTAGAATGCCAAGGTCAGTGAAAGCATTGCCGATGTATAAATCACACAGCTGTACAGTCCACGTTCACAAAAGGTGCATGAACATAGCACGAAAAGATTGTGTGTGTGTATGCGTGAGGGATGGGAGCAACGTACGTTAACGTGTGCTTGACGCCTAGTTCAGATATAACAAGTTTTTCAACATATTTCTCGAAGAAAAGAAAGAAAACCGACATTTTTCAACCCCACATACGCATGTGTAAATAGAAATTTTTTAACCTCAGCACCAATGGTTTCTGTCATACAATAAAATAATCAATAGCATAGTCAAGGCCTTATATAACACTAAAATAAAGCGGAAATTTTCTCGGAAAGCAACACCAACTAATATTTCAAATATATATTAAAAGTCAAAACAAACTTATTTTTATTTTAAGAAGTCATGAGCAAAACCGATATAAAAAGGCCTTAGTCATCCACAATTGTTGAACAGTGCTGTGTAAATGTGGATTTAGGTGGAAATTTGTTTGTAATTGCAGACAAGCTGAAGTTTCGAAAGTGGCAAGATCAGCAATAATGATATCCAGATGTGTTTAAATGATTTTAAAATATTTATTTATTTACTGGACCAAAACACCAATTTTCAAAATTTATTTGATTACCCAGAAAGTAAAAATATTGCTTTTTTTGTAATTTGTAATAAAATTACTGCGTTACATTTATTTTAATTTTTAAATTTGTTTCAGTTTAATATATGTTTAGAAATGTATCCAACGTTAAATTGTTAAATGTGTATTGCGTAGAGTCCCGCCTATTTTCTAAATTTGTAGAAAATTCTCGAGTGTAAGAATCAACAATGTATGGTGTGTAAAATACTAGTGATTGCCAGTATTATTGTCAACTTAAATTTCCAGCATCTCGCCTAATAGGTATAAAAGGTAGCCATCACAATATGCGAGAGAGAAAGTTTAATACAGTTGAGTCAGAACACTCTCAACCTCGGTTTGATTTGAATTTCGCAAAGCTACTCGAGAGTTTTCTGCGCTAGCCGACCCTAATTTAGCAGTGTAAGACTAAAGGGAAGGCAGCTAGTCATCACCAACTCTTTTACCAACGAACAGTGGGATTAACCGTTACATTATAACGCCCCCACGGCTGAAAGGGCGAGCATGTTTGGCGCGATGGGGATGCAAACCCGCGACCCTCGGATTACGAGTCAAGTGCCTTAACCACTTAGTCATGCTGGGCCCATAAACCTTGGAAGCTATAATTTTGATAAACGCTTATTAGTCTGAAAACTACAAATATTTGATCAAGAACGTTTACATTTAGAACTTTACAAGCCGTTTAATTTCAGTGAATTAACTTCGGACGTTAGTATTTCTCTAAGGATATTAGATATGTTCGTCGGAGAATAGTAAACTTGTCAACGAAGTGTAACAATATCAACACTGAATGCACTCCTCGTAAACCGTCGATAAAATATTAAGTTCCAGATTGGATAGTATAGTTTTTCAAATTAGGATCCGCCATAGTTATCTGGGGCTCCGCGAGGAAATTTAAAATGGTAAAATTTTCTCCTAAAACAATAAAATTGAATCAAAATACGCTATACAAAAAAGGAAACGTAAAATATATCTTCAATATAACACGTTTATCGCGTATTGGGCCTTTAATATTTTATTCTGCCTAACGCCAGACGATTTTGTTTAGCTTAAGGGGAGTTCTAGCGGTGAAAGTGTTAATACAGTTTCAATTAACTTCGACAGTGGCACCACTGGCTGCTAGTAGATATGGCACCATCTCAAGATCGCATGCGTCACTGGAGATGCAAGATTGCCTTGTAATTTTCGTATGAAACATCGGTCAACCCTGAGTGATGATGCCAACTGTCTTTTAAAATCTAGATCTAGACTAACGAAATGAAACATGACGTCGTAGCTAAAACTTATCCAAATTTGAAACATTGTGATGCAGTATCAGTAGTTTCAGTTTCAATCTATATTTATACGAAGTATAATTATATTTATAACAATTATAATTGGTAACTGTAAGTTTAGGTTTGATTTGTTGTAGTTTAATTGGACAAACGTAGTACCAATGAGCTCTATGACGCCATGTTTCATTTCGTTCGAGATTAAAACGCACGTTAGATCTGGCTTAGTTAGGCCCAGGATGGCCAGTTGGGTTAAGGTGTTCAATTCGTAATCTGAGGGTTGTGGGTTCAAATACCGTCGCACCAAACATATTCACCCTTTCAGACGTGGGGGCGTTATAATGTGACGGTCAATCCCACCATTCTTTGGTAAAAGAGTAGCCAAAGAGTTGGCGGTGGGTGGTGATGACTAGCTGCTAAATTAGGGACGGCTAGCGCAGATAGCCCTCATGTAGCTTTGCGCGAAATTTAAAAGAACAAAACAAACAGATCTGGCTTAATATTTTGTTGCTTGTCTTAAAAATTTCTGTTTAAAACAAAACAAAAATTGTAAAAATAATAGGTTACCCTTTACCTTTATAAATGGCCTGGCATGGCCGAGCGCGTCAAGGCGTGCGCTCGTAATCCGAGGGTCGCGGGTTCGCGCCAGAGTCGCGCTAAACATGCTCGCCCTCCCAGCCGTGGGGGTGTATAATGTGACGGTCAATCCCCCTATTCGTTGGTAAAAGAGTAGTCCAAGAATTGGCGGTGGGTGGTGATGACTAGCTGCCTTCCCTCTAGTCTTACACTGCTAAATTAGGGACGGCTAGCACAGATAGCCCTCGAGTAGCTTTGTGCAAAATTCCAAAAACAATACCTTTATAAAAATATATTATTCTAGGGGCCTAGCCTTTATTCCACAAACCTTTATTTCTGACTTCGTTATTGCAACACTGATCTTAGGTCAGCATGTCATTGTATAATGATAAAACTCAAGTGCTTGAACGAGTTTTCATTTAAGAAGCTGTTTTGTGTCCATGAAAATACTTTTGAAGTGCCAAAGATATAAAAACACGATTTTAGTTTGTTTGTTTTGAATTTTACGGAAAGCTACTCGAGGGCTATCTGCGCTAGTCGTCCCTAATTTAGCAGCTAGTCATCACCACCCACCGCCAACTCTTTTACCAACGAATAGTGGAACTGACTGTAACATTATAACACCCTCACAACTGAAAGAGGCAAGCATGCTTGGTATGACAGGGATTCGAATCCTCGACCCTCAGATTACGAGTTGAGTGTCTTAACGACCTAGCCATACCTGGGTTGTTTGCAGTTAAATGCAAGGAAAGCTACATTTCGTTTACCCATCAGAACAACAAAGGTGCTCTTATTGCTTCATACCGTGTTAGTAACCGTATTGCAAAAACAGATGAACCTCATGCAAATGTAGAAGATTTGGTAAAACCCTGCGCAAAAGATTTAGTAGAGTGCACGACAGGTAAGAAATTTCTTAAAAACATTTACTTGTGTCTCTTTCTGACAACTCGGTTTCTCGAAGAATCAAAGATATATCAGCAAATTGCTTAACGGAATTAATAAGGCGAGTAAAAGCAAGTCCAACTTTTACACTTCAGACAGCTGAATCAATAGATGTCGCAGGTTGTGCGATGTTGCTTGTGTTTGTTCGCCATATTCACGAAACTAGTCTTGAAGAAGACATGTATATTTGCTAACCTTTGCCTACTCAAATAACAGGCGAAGAAATATTTAAACTGATTTATTTATTTATAGAAGAACATGGGACTAAATGGCAGTTTTTCTCAAGTATCTGCACTAATAGAGCTGCAGCTATGATTGGAAATTTTCAGACTCAGTGGCACGTATGAAAAAGAAAAACCCGGACATCAAGAGTAACCACTGTTGCCTTCATTGTCATGCACTTGCAATGAAATGAATGCTAGAAGACTTAAGAGGTATTGGGCGATATCACAAAAATAATTAATTTTGTAAAAGCACGACCACTCAGTGTGAGGATCTTCAATTTACTCTTGGAGAATATGAGAAGTTTGCATAAAAATTTACTGTTTCATACTGAAGTCCGATGGCTTTCTCGGAGATAAATGCTTGCTCGGTTTTACTGCGTGAAGAGATAGGATTCTTTTTATCTGATTGCCATTTTGAACTTGCATACAAATTAAGGAACAAATGCTGGAAACAGAAAGTGAATTAACTTTCGGACGTATTTGCCTATCTAAATGAAGTGAATGCTACAATGCAGGGTACCGGATAACGTACTTCAAAGCTCAGGGTAAAATGGAAGCGCTTCAACATCAGGTAAAACTTTGGGGTGAGTGTATACTTATGGAAGAATTTGACTGCTTCGAAAATATCAGTGGTTTTTTGCTTATGAATGAAATTTCCTTTAACGGAGGTATAAACGTTTCAGTCTTGCAGCACATACCTGATTTGTGTACAGTTACTGTGGATTTAAAATCCTTTTGTTGATTCAGAAAATACCGATGATTTGCCTTTGAAAAAGAAACAACAATTGATTACACCCTAAAAATAAAATTTCAGTAGGAAGAAATTACAAAATTTTAGATTGAAATGGCCATGGAATACACTAAAATAAGTAATAGAGCTTTGAAAATTTTGATGCGTTTTCTAAAAACCCATCTTTGTGAGCAAATATTTTCACTGTATACAGCTAGAAAAATCACATTTAGAAACAGGCTAAATATTAAAGATGGGTTGCGCTTACAGATAATAACTGTGACTCCAAATATTGAGCTATTTTGTGAAAAAAAAGGCCCATCCGAGCCACTAATAAACAAATAAGTACATTGTACTTTTACTGATATAAATTTTGCAATAGAAATTTTTGAACAAGTAGAAGTAAACATTATCTAGCGCTAGTGATCGATTATTTCTACTTTTAGTGTATTTCTTTTTATTAAAGCTTCAGAATGTTTTTTCTTTCTAATGTGAAACTCCGTAGGTATAAAAGGTTTGGGAACTCTTGAAATAGAAAACTCAATATTGTTTATAAGTGTGTGAAACTCGTATATAAATCACTATTTGTAATAACCGTTAATAGAAATTGCATTATTATTTGTATATTAAAATATATTTGTGTTTCAATGTTGTTGGAAAATGTGATGAATCTGAATATTCAATTAACTTTTAGTGTAAACTTTCTGGCTATTTAAAGTTATAATGCGTAACGTACGAAACATAATAAATTGGAAATTCGTCCGAGATAAACTATAATACACAATAAGTCAAATACTAGTTTACAGTTCTTGATGGCAAATTTAGGAGACTATGTTTTCGTATCTGTTTCATGAAAATTCTTATTTCTGAAATAAAGAAAATATTACCATTTTATGAAATTTTCATTATGCTTCCTAGCAGAATTTGTTTATGAAATTGCAAGATAGTTCGTAGTTGGATTGAAAGGTGTTCTTTAATTAATGAAACCGAAATGGTTTGAGAGATGCGTTCTTTGAGAAAGGGGTACACAAACTTAAAAACGCTGGTAATGTCAAACTAGTTGGAAAGAAGGCGAATATAGGAATATTCGCTTTTGCTCTGATTCTGTTGGAAACATTACACTTATACGTGACAAAATCTGAACATGCAATTATAAATGATACCATAAAACACGATGTCTACGAAAAGGAAGCTTAATCATCCAATCTTCTGTCTATAAATACTATGACATCTTACTATAGCTATGGATATTCAAGGAGTAGATCCATCCACCAGATAGTATCAATGTCTAAAAAAAATTTTTCATTCACTGTGTTTCAACCAATGTTTCACCTGGAGACGAAATATATAAGCTCAAAAAGTTTATAGGTGCTTGTTTGAAGTTTGTTTGTTTAACACGCTTGGCCATGCCTGGCCCTTGTTTGAAGTTAAACACAAAGTTATGAGCTATCTGTACTCTTCCCACTACAAGTATCTAAACCCGGTTTCTAGCATTGTAAATCTGCAGACATACCGCTGTACCACCGAAGGGAGCACTAACCTAATGGAATTACCTAGATAAAAATGTGCTGAAGCTCACTGGACACGACTGCTTTACAATTCAGCAAAAAAATGAGAGTCATGATATATAAGACACAGATGCTAGCAATGTCAAGAATAATCAGTCTTTATAGGAACAATTTATCTTGAACCAAAAATCATAGACAGTTTAAAAATAAATCCTTCTCGTCATTAAGATTTCACTGAGACCTCTACCACTATATATGACCAAAAGAATATAAACCGAATTAATAATCAAGGCATGAAACAAGGTGTAAGTGGAGACTAGCAACACCACTTCGTGACATACACTTGAATCAGAAGTCATATCTTTAAGAGGCAAGTGGTTGGATAAATTGACGCAATTGAAATAACTCCTGCATCACAATTTCTTAACTAGTATAGAATATATTTTTACTTAGGTTTACATAATTTGTATGCAGTTATTGTACATACAGTCACAATCGTGTAAACTTCAAGTACGAAAGTCGTAAACTTGCACTCATCTTCACTTATGTAAAAGTTACGTACCAGAACGATCATTCCATACGGCTTATATCTGTTTGGCTGTGTTTTTTACTTTTCCCTCTTCAGTGAGGTTATGCTATGTAAGCTATTATGAGATTAGGGTTTATTTTCTTTGGATATATTTACATAGAGTGATAAATGATATTGAAAATTTAATCTCTTTTTGTCATAAAAGTTGGTTATCTCCATGATCCTGAATGTTTCATGATCCTATTTTCGAATGGTACAGGCATGTTCTTCGGCCAGTTTCAGTAATACAAAATAACTCCGAATGCAGCAAGTATAGTTTACATCTTACGTTGCATAAACGAATGTTGAGTTTTGTTTTATAGTTTTGTTACTTGTTTTTCTTTCATTGTCCGCATCGGAAAGTATTTCCTGAAATCTGTATTTTGTAGATACTTCATTACTTACTTATGAATTGATGAAATACCGTTTTCACAACGAACAAATAATTTATTATATTTTATTTTGAATGTCCAGCTAAATTGCTGTTGCTGTGCAGTTAGTAGACATTTCATAACAAGTAGACTAGTAATCATGATGAGATACTCATCAACAAGTTTACTGAAAATTGCCCAGCAAACTCAAATGGAACCATGTGGATCATAAAGACATTTATTATTTCATGAAGGCAGTGCCTAAGGCGTAGTAATCATATAAAACTGTGCTGAAGCAGAGAAAACAAGCAACAGTAGCAAATGCAGGTTCAATTCTAAAAGAGAACCCAGGGTCAATGACAGCCATCAAGATTGAACAACAGCATTGGCCACAATTTTCACTGCAGCAAATACCACAACCATTATGTTGAGGTTCAGATGTCAAACGCGATCAGAGTTGGGTTCTCATTGGTGCTAAGAACACGAGAGAAGGAACCCTGCTTCAACTGTGACTCACCTGGTTTCAAAAAACGTTCATATACTACTGCAAGATAGGAATATCGTACGTAAGTACAATTTAGAATAGATTGATTCCAGAACAGATTCAGGACGGCTGACATAAGGCTTTGGCTGTAGCTGATCCACTTAATTTAAATCAGCAGTATCTGAGTTAGATCTTGGCATCACATGATATGTACCAAAAGTAATGCAGGATCATGAAGCTTTGTTTCCTCTGATATTGGAGTTGCCAAGGTTTTATTCGACCTAGAACTATATCGAGTTCCATGGAGAGTCACAATTTTAGCCATTGGGCATACAATTTATTTTCATAAATGGTGAAAAGAACAAATGTAGTTGTTTTTGATTTGGTGTCACTTACTGTTATCTTATGGACGGACCAAATGCAGAAATGTAATCAGTTTCACATGTATAACAGCTAAATCTTATTTCTTACAATAAAATCATTTTGTATTAAAACTATACTGGGCGCAAAAATGAGATATATGTTGAAAAGTGGACAGTGAAAGCAGAAAATGTGCAAAAGATGTTCTGCAATTTACTATACACGTAGTTAAGACATTTTTTACGCTCAGTTACAGTGATAGAAACAATGTACAAGACAGTTTTCTGTTTGAGCAGAAAATGAAAACAATGTGACTGAATGCACATTTTTCTTAATTATGAAATAGCAATGACACCAAGCGAGAGTGCAACAATATCAAAAAGATGTTTTATTTGTTCATAATAATTATATCTAAAAATTATTATTGTCAGTTACCTTAATTAAAAATCTAACCTAAGTTATCATGAACATGTCTTCTATTTAATGTAAAAAGGGGCAAATTTAATTATTTTCGATATCAACACATTTTAGTAAATCTATTAACCTATTTCAGATAGTACAGAAACTTTTACAAGCTAATTGGGATGATTAAGGTTCTAATTAACGTGACTGGACTCATACTGGTTAGAGGCTCACTTCTTATCAGCTAGCTTGCTTAATTGGTCTCACACTCTTAAAAGCTGAATTTTCCCGATGATGATATTTAATTTCCTCGTAGAAATAATAACGTTCAAAGTAATTCACTGAAGCTGAATTGTTTGTATCTGAGTTCAAAGTTAAAAATACAACAGAACATATTGAAATAAACTATTTCCAGTGTTCTCAATTTGGTAAATCTATTTGCTTCACAAGATTCAAGACCCTTTTAGATCACAGAAAAATATTTTGGTTGATATTAAGAGAATATTTATTTGTTGTCTTTCTTTCATATTTCCAATTTGAATTTTTACAGGGTAAACATAGATTAGTTGATTTCTAGGAACTCTCATTGCAAAGCACCATTAAATACATTTTGTACGCGAAACACAAATTTACTCGCTATATAATGATAATCTACGGTAGTTATTAATCTTCCACAACTTGATTCATTTTCGATGCTCCATCTACAAGTAACACACTGTACGAAAGAAAATAATTACAAGCATCAGATATACAGATAAGATTCAGACTCGCACACGTATACATGAAATGTAATACTTCTTGATATAATGTTAAGCAGTCACTACTTTATAACGTTGCTTTAACAGGGAAGAAGTTGTTTGGATTATTTTAACTAAGCGTTAGAAATAATATCATTAAATGAGCTTTATTCGCTAATACTGGTTACTCACAGGATTTTGTTAACCGAAAACAGTTGTATAGTACAATCTTTAAAGACAGTTAGAAGCTTATTACATTTTTCAATCACCACATTCTTAATATCCGTTACAGCTTTTCAGGAATTAGAAATGTGTATTCCAACCACGCCATGTTTATTATATCCATTGCCATCAACACGTTCCGCTCAATCTAGAGCGCTACTGGCTGAGATACGAACAAATTGTATGGTAGACGGAACATTAATTAAATAAGTATTTTGATACAATAAAAATTGTTATAGAGTGTGCGTTTCTCACAAAGCAACGAAGAATTATTATAATTGCAGCTGTCATAATATCAGTAGGCTCGGCAGATAGCCCAATGTGGCTTTGCTATAAAAACATACATACACGCACTCTCGTATTAAATTAAGTCTATATATTTTGAACATTCCATTTATAATCTAATCCCATAGGATATTTTTCAATAATCAGAAGATTTCGAGTTGCGAGTTCATTGTCCTCACCACCAGGCCATACCACGTCGCTGAACAGATGCAATTGTAATAAAATAAATGCGTGGGAGAAACAAAAATTACAAAATGTGAAAACCAAACACACAAAAGAAATGTTCGCCAAACTAAAACAGACGTATCGACGAATATGAAAACAACAACGAAGGAATATTGGTCGAAACGTTGTTTTCATATTCGTCAATAAGTTTATTTTAATTTGGCAAGTGTTTACTCTTATTTTCTTTTGAGATGATGTTATTTTTATAAAGTTGCATATTCTTTTTATTTTTTACTGCTCTGTCAGAACTTGATAAACTGGCTTCAAAACTATCATGCATGTAACTACGTTAAAAACGGAAGGAAGAAACCAGTCGATCACGATGTGACCAACCAATATACATGTATTATTGACGTTTGTTTCTGTACTTGATATTTTGAGCTTGACTTTAAAAAATAAAATAAACAGAATGAAAATTTTCATCTTATTTTTGAATATAATTAATAAACATAAACTTGTTTCATAATAAATAAAATTTTGACCCCATACAACAGCATTTACAGCCTTATTAAACTTAAAATAAAATCTGTCATTGCAAATTAGTTTTTCCGTCATTCTCAAAAAATAATATTCGAATCCGTTTTTGTCGATGTTTGATTTAATATGGAAATGTGAAAACAGAAAAACTAAGTGGCACAATAATATGTCTGCTAACTCAAACCGCTAGAAACAGGGTTTCGATACCCGTGGTAGATAGAGCACAAATAGCCCATTGTACACCTTTGTAATTAATTCGAAACAAACCGTGAATATCTGGTACTTATTGTATATTCTAGAAGTGAGGAATACTTTATATCATTATTTTAAAATTTAAGCCTACTATAAAACACATTTTAACATTTTATGCAAAACTGGTATCTTAATTTGAATTCCAAATTATGTACAAAAGTACTTTTTCATGCGTAAAATAATGTATTAAAACCTTGAAACACCTACAAAACTAATAAATTTATCTTGTACATTAAATCCCGAAACATAAAGTTCTTGTTTTACTCAACTCATTACAAATACCGATTGTTTGTTTAAACATTTACTGCAGTTTAGGCCAAAATATTTGCTGTTCTCCACTAAGGCTATTGTTTACACACATTAAACAATTATTGAATAAATGCTCGATTAATAAGTTTCTCAGTAGCATATGGTTGGAGAAAGTTACGAGTTGTTATTCTGGTCTATTTTAATTTGGCAATTATTTTCTCTTGTTTATTTTATTTTAGAATTATGTCATTTTTATAATGCTGTTAAAACAGAAGTTGCACTTTCTTTTTCTACTTTACTGCTGTGTTAGAACCTAATAGATTGGCTTCAAAACCAGGCTATACAGCGTCGCCTGAACAGATGCTATTGTAATAAAATAATTGCCAACAATAGTTTCTATAAAAGGGCATGTTTTTGATATAATCTTTTTTTGAAACAGATCAACGCTTTGTTCAGACAATTTCTCTGTATTAGGTGTAGAATCATCCCTCAACACGTGTCAGATGCTACAGGCCATTAAGTTGTTCCTCTGTCCAGAAATGATGTGAAGCAAACGACATTGCTAGAACAGTAGGGTAACCCAGTGTACTGGATCCAGAAACTAGAAACGTCAGCGGACTAGAGGAAACATTTTTCCAGGAACATCTACTGAAAGACAAGGAAAAATACTGCCCGAGAAGACTGTGTTTTCATCAGGTTTACACGTCAAGGTCGACAGAAGCTTTGCAATACTTTATGACAGGAATGTCATAAGCACATTCATTACAGGGTATCCAGAAAAAACAGTGAATATGAGACTGACCAAACAAGATTATTTTACAAGAAGAGCTATCTGTAAATTGACATTAAGCAGAATTCACCGCTGTCATCTTGTTACTTTGGCAAGACAGCTTGTCAACTTACATTCACGGCACTGGCGGCATGTCATCTTTTCAGATTAATCCTGTTCCCGACTTGTTAAAAATTGACGATAGGATTCATGTTCGTCATTTGCCTAGAAAAGAGATGAGGTAAGACTGTCTTTCCCACAAGAAACACACAAGTTTGGGCAGCAATTCATCATGGTAGGAAAACTGCTCTTTATATCTCCCAGGAAAGCGACACTGATGTCACCTACAAGCATCACATACGGACGAAATTTCTACCAATATGCTAGAACAAAGCTTGGCAATAACTCTGTGTTCCAGGATGACAATGCCACTATCCCACGGTGCGCGTGTTGTACAGGATTATCTCGACCAGGAGGATGTTACAAAACCGCCATGGCCATCAGTCTACAGATTGCATTCCCATATGGAACTGAGCCAGAAAATCGCTCACCACGATCCTAAATTAGCAACTGAAGCTAAGTTATAATGCCTTCTCGTGGCATATTGGGATGAAATCACAGTGGATTACATCAGTAGCTTCATCGACAGCATGCCACATTGTGTCGCAGTGATTACAGCATAAGGAGGATAAACCAAGTACTGAATGTTTAATATGAACTGATACAAGGTTACATATGTTATTTATAACACTCTGGTGTTATGTTTTGTCACTGTATACGTTTCGGTAAGATTTTGTTGCGATATGTGAAATACTGGATTACACATCTATAAATGTGTGATAAAATCGTTTGCTGTACTAATCAATTGTTCATGTCGATCAAATCTATCTCGTTATACAAATTACATATGTATATGTCTAGTATAACATGTATTTACCAATTTCATAGCGCTAGGTATACTTGCATTCTTTGTTAATATTTCTTACTTCTTAAAGAATATGTAAACATTTTGACCAATACTCAATACCACTTACAGTTTTTCATTATTCATGAGAGAAAAGTGTTTATATCGAGAATTTTTCAAATTGAATATCATTTTGGTTGCTATCTCATGATATAAAAGAATGTTTAGAGTAGATGTTATTTATTTATTGTATGAGTCAATATTTTATTGTTTAATTTTGTTCGTAACAAGAGATTTTAGAAGCAATTATTTTAAAGTAAATGTTATGATAAGTTTAGTTACATAAATCGACAGTAGTATGTTGTGTTGTAACTCACTCATTCCTAGATTATAGAGCGTTGCGAGAAATTTATTGATGTCTCGAGCAGACGTTTAAGTAATAAGTAAATAATGTATGATGCGCGAGTAAGGCAGACAGAGATAAACGAAAAACAACGTAAAAAGACGTTTGAATAGGAAAGGAAGGTTTAATGATTAATACAAGCCTAACGGTTGATATATATTACAATGAAACTAACAGTGTTGAAAGATATTAGAATAGTTTATTTCGTCAAAGAAAATTTCAAAATGTAAACGTTTATTTAAAGCAGTCCTAAACACGAAAAACGAGCAAAAGATTTGAAGAGGTATAGGATATAATTGTGATAACTCGGTGAAACGTAAGTGAATTATACTCGGGTTGTTTAGCGATAATAATAGAGAAAAATAGTTCGGCTTGTCAACTGTAATTCTAAAGCAATTGAATAAGTTTAAGTGGATGTTTGGCAAGAAAAAGTGAACTATATAGTGTTCATGATCATCTATAGGATAAATACTTTGTTGTACACATGTTTAACTAGTTGCGAATACATATATTATTTTGAAAACAAGAAGTGAGTGTTGTTCGTTTATTTATTTCCGAATTTACTGCCAACAAGTCAAAGACACTTGTATAAGAATCCTATGTCCAACAACAACACCGTATATATTTGTAATAGAGAAGTATAAGCAAGTCTTCAATTGATAATTAGCAAACATAACATAATTTAACATCTGACTATATTATCAAAGAACTACATTCTTTCTACTACATCATAAGGAGCCCAAAACATCTATAACCCTTAAAAGTGATTTGTGTGAAACAGTACCAATTTTTTCACTGTTAAACTTGAAAATGCACTAAAGCGTCCCCCCACTTTTAATGCACAATAATCACTAAATTAAAACATTTATAACATCAATACCGCTACCATATACGAAATAAGCCACTTCTAGACTGTAATAACCAAAATTCATGATAATATACATCGTTATTAATAAACTTTATACGTTATTTCAGTGTACGGTAAAATACACAATTAGTAATTTTAACCTTCATGTTGAAAAGCCACATTTGGGTTCTTAAGGAATTAAAATATCACCATATTAATTAATAATGAATTTTATATGTACATGAAAACAAATAGGAAATTCATAAGCTGATGGGCGCTACAAGAATTTAGAACCAATTTAAATTAAGATAATATTTAAAATAACCTTTCAGGACGTAATAACTGAATAATCCAGCTTTGACAAGATTTCATCATATTTGTAAATAAGTTGACTGCTTTATTTTATTATTCCTTGGTGGAAGAACGGCATGTTTACAGCCATACAACGCTGTAATCTGGTGATCGATTCTCCATGGCGGACACGAAGATAGTCCAATGTGGCTTTGTTCTAAAAAAAAAATAACTTTATTGTGTTGGCCTTTTCTCTTTCCAAAGTTTGGACCATCAGGAAAAAAAACCTGCTTTAAATCACCAGTCAGTAACTGTTTAGTGAATTCCTCTTCTGTTTTCAGTTTTAAAAAAATCTGTAGATATTAAAAATTTTAACATTTCATTCAATATCTCGATGTAATTTTAGGAACCAATAATATTTATTTATTTATTTTTTAGTTTTTCAAAATACTTTGTTTCTTTGAAATTAAATACAAAGACAACACAATGTGTAATCTGTGCGCTGGCCACCGCGGGAATAAAAACAAACAAACCAAGTTTCAAGCGATGTGAATTCGCAGACTGGAGGGCTTCTCAAAATATAACAGTCCATCATTATGTGATAATATCAATAAACATATAAAGATTACACTTG
Organism: Carcinoscorpius rotundicauda; assembly: GCA_011833715.1. Classification (NCBI taxonomy): domain Eukaryota; kingdom Metazoa; phylum Arthropoda; class Merostomata; order Xiphosura; family Limulidae; genus Carcinoscorpius; species Carcinoscorpius rotundicauda. The sequence continues at coordinate 25,023,013 of CM022406.1, forward strand.
TCTAACTTTAGTACACAATTTGCCTAGAACGCTGGCAATATTTCTACCGTTGTTTGTAAATTAGGCTTAAATAAATCAATTTAATTTCAATCAGTTGCAAAATATTGTACCATGGAAAGTTCTGCCGATTAAACGACTCTGAAATACTTCATTGCTGAGTAACTGCAATCTTACTCAAGATCTATTCAAATTCATTTTACATATTGGAGCATATTATTTTTAATAAGGTCTAAATTAATTTACGTGTTTTCATTGTACCGTTAAAAACTGTCGTCTATAAGTATATATGTAAAAACAGTTGGTATGGGTAGAAAAAACACTAGTAGAGGAGCAGATATCGTGTCGACCTTCTTCGATCATCGTCAGGTTTACAAAGAAAGAAAGGGTTACTGACCGGTAGCTGACCACATGTTTAAAGGTGGTTGTGTAATTGAGTGTAGGAATGTAGAGAGCATACTTAGATGTTGGATATATTTATTAATATAGGTATAAAGGTCTTCCTTTGTATTGGTTTATTTTAGGCTTGAGTTGTTGTATAAGTAAGGCTTCTTTAATTTTGCGTTTGTTTCTTTATTTAGTATTTGAGTGTTTTCTATGGTTGTGTTGTGTTTATTTGATTTCCAACGTTCGAAAACGTGTGAAGGTAACTTTGTGTTTTTTTAATTTGGTTTTCATTTTTCTACTTGTTTCTCCAATGTAGAAGTCGTGGCAGTTATCACATGTATTTTATAAATAATGTTGGTGTACTGTTTGTCAGTGTAGTTTTTACACAGTATAGACCTTAGTTTTGTGCCTGGTTTTTGAATAAATTTGGTATTAACAGGTTCTTTCTTTATGAACCTGACTATGACCGAAGAAGGTCGAAACGTTGTTCACTCCTCTACTAGTAATTTTTCTACCCATACCATCCTCTACAAGTGTTTTTTTCTGGTCATCAGGCAGTGTCGTCTACAAAGTTGTACTTCTATCTCACGCTTGGCATCAGAGTTCCATAACTTTCAAAACAACAGCTAAAAAAAAAGTTTTCTTCCATGTGATATGCTATCACACAGCTGTAGCAAGTAATTCATACTAGGAATAGGATAACTGTTGTTTAATGGTAGCAGAGTAGTTGAACATTAAATTTATAGGTTCTACTTCTATCAGTCAATTTAAATTATTTCATAGACTTTATAAAGGTTACTTGTATTGCATTCTTGGCTTCACTCGGAGCCAAAGCTCTGAGCTACTTATATCGCCCACCACAAAAAGTAATTGTTGCGCATTCCAGTGATGTTAAGAACCGCTTAATAATAACGTAGAAAATTCTAGTTTTATTCATATTTTGATATGCGAGTGATTCTGAAATTAATTTCTGACAATTTAGTGTGGAATATCCTAGTTGCGAACTAAACTTTCGCATCAATATTATTTATGTCTGTTCTGCTTTCATTTCAAAAGTGAATGTTGGCCTCTGCCTGCATGCGTAGCTTTTCAAATGCACCTTCGGGAAGCGTCACCGTAAACAGGAGACAGACGAACGGTAAATGGTTGGTCAAGCTTCTGTTTGTATCAATTAAACATTAAGATAAATAAATTGTATAGTTATTATAATTATAAGAGCTACATGCTCAGAACAATGTTATATATGGAGCAATAAACCCAAAGAAAAACTGAGGTAAAATTTTGATTTAAACCCGTGACTGCAATGGAGAACACTTACTTTGAACAAATCATTTCCCAAAACCAAAACAACTGTGTTATCCAATTTTATTAAGGTGACATAATTTCAAGCAAAGTATTTACTTTTATAACTATTCTTAATAATTAGCAGGGATTTTTTTTAAAATCATAATTTTGGTATAATCCCTTGAACTTATCTTTGTCACTGAAATTGGGCGTTCCTTAAAAAAACTTAAGTACAGGGTAAAATAATAAATAAACAACATATATTACAGTTGGAACCCTATTGTATTTAGAACTTGGTTATAAGTATAACCTTTCTGTGTTTATTGAAAAAGTGTTAAAAAAACGAACACATCTTATTGCAATGTTTTTCAAAGATTGATATGAGTCATCCTTACATTTACTTTCTTTTTTATACTTGAAATATACTGCATGGTCTTGACTACACAAAACTCCCATTTTCTCCTTACTAATTAAATTTAATTGTATAACAAAGAAATATTCTGATTCGATGGTTTGATGTTACGGAACTAGCGAGTAAAAACACAAAAACAGTTTTGTTTTTTCATATAGTATTTTTAACTCACAAGTCTAGCGATATTCAGATTTTTAAAACGTTTTTTTGGTGCGAGAGAAATGTTGGAACAAACATTGCACGATTTAGAAATCCACCAATAGCCAATCGTAGATTATTCATTCTTTTCAAACTGTGTGTTTTAAGTTTGTGTCGTTTTTTTTTATGCACAAAGCTATACAATGGGCTATATGTTTTGTGCCCACCACGGGTATCGAAATCCGATTGCTTGTGTTATAAACCTACAGATATTCCACTCAGCTGCTGGGAGAAGGGAGAATACGTTTAAGAACAGTGTTTTTAGATAAAGGGTATTTTAATTAAAGTTAACAACTGCGAAGCCTTTGTTGTTGCTTAAAGCCCGGCATGGCCAGGTGGTTAAGGCATTCGACTCGTAATCTGAATGTTGCGGGTTCGAATCCCCATCTCTCCAAACATGCTCGCCTTTTCAACCGTGGGGACGTTATAATGTGCGGTTAATCCAACTATTCGTTGGTAAAATAGTCCAGGAGTTGGCGGTGGGTGGTAATGGCTAGCTGCTTTTCCCCCAGTCTTACACTGCTAAATTAGGGACGGCTAGTGCTGATAGCCTTCGTGTAGTTTTGCGCGTAATTATAAAAATAAGCCTGTTGCCTATAGTATGCGTGTTTTTCTTATAGCAAAGCCACATCGGGCTATCTGCTGAGTTCGTTTGATTATTGTTCTACAGATAACTTCCTGTCTTACCGAGTAGGTGGTCAGAAGTGTTCTAATCCAAGACAACTCTAAAAATCGTCTTCATCTGGTTTACCTGGTAAATTTCATTTCCAGTTTGAGGTTTAAATTTGTTAGGTTGAAATAATAATAATCAGTTTAAACTCTGTAAGTGGTTCATTAGATTAAGCAGATTCTCTGTAAAGGTAGTTTATTTAACATTCATTCGCATTTACTCGATAAATAATTATGTTTATTTCTTATTAAGTCAAAGTTTATTTTTCAATTACAAAATAATCTAGTATAAAGCCTGGGTGATATCTGACGTTCCTACAAAATTTAGTGAAAATTTGGCGAAACAGCTGTAGCATACATGTGAGAAGATACATTGCGATTTGTCTCAAGTTTTCATGAATTCTTATTTAAGTCAAACGTGTATTTATAAACTGTCAATTATTCGTATGACCTGTTCTAACTATATATAAAGGTGGGTGGGTGTTTTATTATAACAAAGCCACATGAAGCTTTCTGCTGAATCCACCAAGAGGAATCGAGCTCCTGGTTTTAGCATTTAAAATAGAAGATTTACTACTGTCCCGCCGGCGGACCTAACTATAATGACACTTAATAAATGGTAATGATACACTGTTATTTGCAACTGAAACAAATGTATTAAATAAATATATGGTTACAGTTGCTAACCTTGTATTTTTGCTGTTAATGATATTTAAGTTGAACTTTTGAACTGTTTTCATTTCTTATAACGTTAACGGAAATACATATAAGGGTAGTGTACTCAAAAGTAATGCTTGTTATTTTCCTTATACTTTGACTGACCTACATTATTCAATTTCAAATTGAATTTATCGAAGAAAAAATATTAAAAACATTGACATATGTTTATTACACATTCGGACTTTAAAAAATATTTTTCGACATTAGTTGTTCGTTAATTTCTGCGGGGGACGCGAGTTGATCACCCTGGTGATGCAGGGTTGTTTATGTTTAAAGACTCTCGTCTGAAACATGTAGATATGAGAAACACAGAAGAAGAAAATTAGCCTACGTTTCAGTATCACTGTATGTTTTTTAAAACTGCATTTTACATCAGAAAATAAACTGTTAACTGATTAGTAATCCAATATAAATATAGATAGATTTTATTTCTTTGATATTTGTGAGGTCGTAACTGTTTTAAGTTTTTAAAAAGGTGTCTTCTTAATTCTGTTAAAATATATGATTTGTTCTTTGTGGACATGTTTAAATCGTTTCAACTGTTACTGAAACATTTCTGTACAGGAACAGCATCCTTGGTTCATCCTTACACATTTTCACTGAATTAAGCAAAACGTATATATTCCAACTTTATGAGATTGTTAAAAATGTATGATGATTAAAAAGCAGAATCTTGCTTTTGATTCCAAACTACCAAAATCGACTGTCTATTCTGACTAAAGGTTTATTAAAGTGTAGACTGCTACTCGACGAAACCATTACGAATGTTAAATTACAGCATGTAAATACATAATTTAATGTGATCAAAAATTAGTTAAGAATACTCTTTGAAATGGAAAGAAAAAACTTTGTAATGATCCCCAACTATTTATAACTTGAAATACAAATTGTCGCTAAACCTAGTAATAACATGTTTTCTTTACTCAACGATTCGAATCGTGATCATTCACAAGGGCATTCTTAGCTATATACTTTTGTTAATATTTAGTGTTAACATATTTTTGTCAGTTCTTGTATTTGTGTATTTTCTTATAGCAAAGCCATATCGGGCTATCTGCTGAGCCAACCGAGGGGAATGGAACGCCTGATTTTAGCGTTGTAAATCCGTAGACTGACCGCTGTACTAGCGGGAGGTGTCACTTCTTAGTATCAGAAATCCATAAGTGGAGGATTATTCAATAAATAATATTTTGTGGTGAAATAAAATCAGTAAATAGAGCTTCCACTTTATCCGTAACCGTATTTTCAATCTACTGATTCAAATAGTGATAGCTTTACGTTTAGAAACTTGTAACTTGGCAGCATTCGGATTGGCATATCTTGCAAACTTCAGCTGTATGCGTTAGAACGGTCAGATGATTCACCCGTAAAGACGGAACCACGCAATACTGACCATATAAACCGCTGCTCATTACATTTTACATGTGTATCTTCTTATGACAAAGTCACATCGGGCTACCTGCTAAAGCCCACCGAGCTCCTGATTCTAGCGTTGTAAATCTGTAGATTTACCGCCATACTAATGTTAGGTGGGCACGTTTTACGTAACAAGTAGCTCTGGTACATAAAGAGAGATCGTGCGTATAACGGATTATTGAAAACTTAGTTAAAAGTCCAACTGTTTCGTTAGACTTGGACCTTCTTTACTCTTCGGGTATATGATATTCAAATACATCTTTTAATAGCTCTGGAATGAATAATGTATTAATTTGGATTCAAACTTACCCATTCGTATATACGTATAATATATATTATATATAATATAATAATATATAATAATAATAATATATACGATAATTTCATACGTTTAATTGGTAGATTACTGCATTATTGATAAGCATATCATGTAGATAGATTTTAAATGTTTTATTTTTTACCAAATGTGATCAGAGCATACCTTTCTTCCAGGTATATCAATATGACGTTGGTGCGCTTAAAAGTTCACAATTTTATCTTAATTAGGGTGATATGAATAAAGAAAAGCATCACAAGTAATTTTTGGTGGTTAATAGTTATTAGCTATAATAACCTAACCCATGGGCTTAAAATACTGTAAAAGTGTCACTGTATAACAACCACAAATTATGTGTTTCCTGCTTTATTGTTTCAACAGGTAATTTGCTAAAATAACACAGAATTGTCCGAGGTTAATAATTTATAACTTAATATATATACTTCACCTTGTCGTCTAATAATATTATTTGAAAAATAACAATTTCTAGGAGAGTATTGGCACTGTGGTGAAACGTTTCGGTAAAACTTTCCCCAGATATATATGCATACTTATAAATACAAGTACCAGGTACCTAGAGTAACTTTTAACGTCCATAGAGAATACTGTCACATTTGCTGTTGCCACTACTACATGTATTACTATTCGTAATGACAACAAACCCACTTCAAGAAAAATGTTTCTTAGGACGGCTGGTATGGGTATTAACACTTTTTGTAACAAAGCAGAGAACAACGTTTCGACCTTTTTATGTCATTTTCAGGTTAACAAAGAGGAAGTTTGCAACTGACCGTTGTCGGGCGCATGTCTTAGGAACGAGTGTGTAAACGGGTACGGAATCGTAGGGGGCATTGCAATTAGATGTTAGGTTATTAATTAGTATTGGTATAAAATTTTCTTTATATCGGTTTAATTTGGATGCTAAGTGTTAGTTGTTGTAAAAGTAGAGCTTCTCTGATATTGTGTTTGTTTATATTTGTTTCCCTACTTATTATCTGGGTGTTTTCTGTGGTTATGTTGTGTTTATTTGATTTACAGTGTGCAGAAACGCGCGAAGGTGTTTTTTTTCTCTTAAATCTGGTTTACATTTTTCGAGTTGTTTGTCCTATATAGAAAACAACAACTTAATAATATGTCTCGGTTATTACAAATAATAATTTATATACAAAAAATTTACAAACTCACAAACGATATCCAGTCTTCTATCTGATCTGGAACTGAATATCTTATAGACGGTCCAGGTCCAAGACGAACGAATTAATTCTTAGTTGATACATTGTACACATGACTTGATGGGACTACTAGCTAGTTCTATTATTGATTGCCTTAACATGATTTACAAGTATACTTTTCTCAGAGAAAACAAATATCTAATGTAATCGAATAGATACTTACGTCAACAGTTAATTTACTGAAGTGTTTAATGTTCGAAATCTATAAACGTTCTTGATCAAATATGTGTAGTTTTTCGATTAATAAGCGTTTGCCACAATTATAGTTTCCAAGGTTTATAGTATACTGACTGTAACAGACCAACAATATCCTCAAATCTCTCTCTCTGCGTCTTGTGACGGCTTCCGTTTATATTCATTACGCGAGTTCAACAGTATTCGAAGATACACTTGTTTTTGTAAAACATATATCGTCGATTCCTACACTCGAGCATCTTCAGATTTAGAGAACAGACAGGACTTGCGCAATATGCATTCAAGAATATGCTTTACATGCATTAAACTGAAACAAACGTAGATGTTAAAATAAATGTACAACATTAAATCCGTTGCACTATATTGTATTGAGTATGAAACACTTTCTTTTTGTTAAATCAAGTCTTTAACTGAAGGTCTGCGCAGTTCGTGTCACTTGCGTAAAAAAAAATATACAAAAGTGCTTTGCTCTTTGGGGTCGTAAATGTGTTATAAAAATGATGGCCAGCTTTCACTATTCAACTAGAATAGCGTAAAATATTGCGGTAGGTGCTGTTGATTAGCTGCTCTAATCTACGGTTGAAAACTAGTGAAGGCTAAAGCAGACAATTATTGTGTAGCTTTGTGCGAATAACAAACAAAAGAATTAATTACCATTATATATTGAATTTAACAATTTTAACAGCTGTAGGTAATGTTGAAGACGCTATGCTGGTAATATGATCCAAACATATTCCTTAACACAATAGAAATATGGTTAATGATATGATATAGTGTGGATTCTTATGGCACTTTGGTATTTATAGAAACTGTTGCGCATATTAAGATAACTGGTATGGCAAGTTGCGGATTCGTCTTTTATAAATAAAATCTTTCAAAACTTAGAAGGTATACAACGTTATGGAAATGAAAATAGTAATACAAAAACTCTTATATCAAAACAGTTGCAGTATGAGATTGGAAGTCGTATATAATCTCAAAAATATAGGTATCGAAGTAGCACAATAACCAAATAACATTGTAAGCTTACCTGAAACGGCGAACAAAACGACCCACCGAGTTCTGATTTCCCATCTCTTTCTGATACCAGTCTTAACTTTTGAATTCAGTGTTGGTTTGAAATCTTCAGCATAAAACACGATATTTTAAAAAACGTGATAACTTCTGAATGTAGTATGGACAGCTTCCAAATATTCTGGAAAATATACGAAAAAATAAATTCATGATGTTTATGAAATGCATCCACAGAATACAAAAATAGATAAATTCCGATGTAAGAAACTTTATTCGGTTAATTTCGAAAGGGAGATCTATCTTCTTCAAAGATAAACTGAGAATGTAACCTGTGATAGATGGTAAATTTAGCAAAGTATAGGAAAATAAAACCAAGGTACAAAAATAAAACAACATCACTCATAAATACCCATTAGAAATAACTTAGATCAGACATAATTAGGGTGGAAACAAGTTTCAAGCATTAAAATGTAAATCCACTAAACACAAAGTTATTATTAGGAATTCAAATTAACCTGTTCGAACAGCGTGTTTTTATTGCATAAGAACCATTTCAATTTGTGTAACACTGCGAGTCAAACGATATTATAAAACAATATAAAATATATTAAATTGTTTGAGTTTTCAAACTTACACAAGTGTTGAAGAATTTGTTTGGAGCTAAGCAAAAAGCTACACGATGAGCCATCTCTTCTCTCCCACCACAGGTATCGGAAACATGTTTTTAGTAATGTAAATCTTCAGACATACTGCTATACTACTGGGAGGCGTGTTCATGTGATTTATGATAGCAATTGTTTCTGTAATATGAGACAATCTTTGATAATCATTTTATACTTGTTCATATTTATGGTTTAATTTTGTGTTTATGCAGTTATATACAGCAATAAAAAATAATAATAATTAGTGCTTGATGTTAATCAAACGAATAATGGAGGGAAATTTACATACAACAAAAATGCTCTTTTACTTTTAACCTCACTCTTTGTATTTTATCTTCCCGGCGAAACAGTGGTAAGTTTAAGGGCTCACAGAGCTAAAACCTTGGTTTGATTCCACAAGGGTTTGTTTGTTTTGGAATTTCGTGCAAAGCTACACGAGAGATAACTGTTACGTCCGTCCCTAATTTAGTATTGTAAAGCTAGAGAGAAGGCAGCTAGTCATCATCACCCACCGCCAACTTTTACCAATGAATAGTGGGATTAACCATCACATTATAACGCTCCCACGGCTGAAATGGCGAACATGTTTGGTGTGATAGGGATTCGAATACTCGATCCTCGGGTTACGAGTCGAGTGCCTCAACCATCTGGCCATGCCGGGCCTGTTGAAGACAGTAAGAGCGTAATGCAAGACACCCTCTTACCACATAAAAGTTCCTTCACGTTGGCAATTCTGGACAGATTAAACCTAAAAAAGTTTACAGACACATCTTTTCTGCTTATCCTGTGCCCCAGAAAATTCACCCATTGATAAAAAAATTCACAATACTTTGTATTCAGCTTAAAGTTATCTTTCCTTAACAAGTTCAGAATTTTTATCACCCATCAAAAATTTATCAAAGGTCTCTCCCTATATGATACTGTCATCCAAGTTGGTGAGTACGACGTTTTAAGGCAGTTCAGAGAAATCACATTCAATTAGTAATTGTAATTCAGTAGATGCATTACATAATCCAAACAGTAACACAACAAATTACTACAATCCATTTTCTGCAGCAAAAGTTGTCTTTTCTCTGCTGGCTTCCTTAACCTGCACTTGCCAATGTCTGCTTTTAAAATCCAACGTTTTCATTTTCATCCACACACACACACAAAGAAGCATGGTAAATTATTCACAGTGGTTAAGCATCCTTCCTTATGGCTGTTGCATTATTTCTAGTAGAAATTAGATTTAGTTTCTTGTCGGCATTTTTGTCATATTGAAGATTAGTCAAAGTTCTATTTTATTTTAACGAAAATAATCACATTTCTTACACAAATGCTGTTACAAAAAAACCGTTGGGCAAACTCGTTTGGAATATTGGGTAAAAATAATGCCAAGTTCAGTCCACTTAAAAACAACAAATTTATTTTTTCTATAACGTTTGGTTTGTTTTGGAATTTAGCACAAAGCTACTCGAGGGCTATCTGTGCTAGCCGTCCCTAATTTTGCAGTGTAAGACTAAAGGGAAGGCAGCTAGTCATCACCACCCACCGCCAACTCTTGGGCTACTCTTTTACCAACGAATAGTGGGATTGACCGTCACATTATACATCCCCACGGCTGGGAGGGCGAGCATATTTAGCGCGACGCGGGCGCGAACCCGCGACCCTCGGATTACGAGTGCACGCCTTAACGCGCTCGGCCATGCCAGGCCTCTAACGTTTGGAAGATGCTGTTTTCACTTTGAAATATGTTGTAGGCCTAAGCTCACGAACAACTTGTAAACCATAACCTTGAGACAAAAGGACGCTTACTTACACATAAAGTTTCTTACAAAATTATCTTGCTTAAAAGATGCGATAATTTTCATTGTGAGCACCAGATTACATCACTAACTAAATTCTAATTGTTTTTTTTTTTCACACACTGATTGCTCCTAATTATAAGGGACTACAATTTCTCTAAAACCTAGGAAATATCTTTTTGTTTTGTTTTTTTTGGAATTTCGCACAAAGCTACTCGAGGGCTATCTGTTCTAACCGTTCCTAATTTAGCAGTGTAAGACTAGAGAGAAGGCAGCTAGTCATCATCACCCACCGCCAACTCTTGGGCTACTGTTTTACCAACGAAAAGTGGGATTAACCGTCACATTATAACGCCCCCACGGCTTGGAGGGCGAGCATGTTTGGCGCGAAGCGGGCGCGAACCCGCGACCCTCGGATTACGAGTCGCGCGCCTTATGCGCTTGGCCATGTCGGGCCTAGGAAATATCTAGATTATTACATCATCGTCATTCCTCTCTAGCAAATATATTGTTTATTTATTTGTTTGTAGTTAAGCAAAAAGCTACACAACGGGCTATCTATGCTCTGCCTACCAAAGATATCAAAACCCGGTTTCCAGCATTGTAAGTTGTACTACTGGAAAGATACAAGTTAAAACACTAGAAATACAGCTTACAATAATGTATCTCAGGAGAACTGGCATAGGTATTAAGACTTACTAATAAAATCAGAGAGCAATGTTTCAACCTTCTTAGGTGATTTTCAAATTAACAGAATCGTCATCACGGAAGAGCTTACAACAATAACGCGAGGTCAGAAAAGTATCATTGGCACTGGAAATAACAAATTGCAAACATTAATTTCTATAGGTTTGAAAAGCAGGTAAGAAGTATAATGCAGAAAGAAGTAATAAGTCCGAAATAATAGTTTGTTTTATATTAAATTCGGTAAAATTAAAAAATAACTATAAAAAAGCCTAGTCTGAAATACAATTCAGCTACTGTTAGCGACACTATTAATAGCCAATCATATAATTTCAAAATGCAGATCTTGACCGTATAAACTTGAAATATCTATCCAACTTAGCGAAATATAGTAATGTATCATTCCAAGACTTGTTTCTTAAAAGGTATGTCTATTCCACGCCAAAATATTATTTAAGATTCAAATTTAAAAATATCAACTACGTATCGCTCACTGATATTATTAACAGCATCACTAAGTACAGTGAAGATTGTCTGAATCACTTCCATTTCACCCACTATCTGCAAACTTATAGTTTACACTCCCCTTAAATGTACAAATGAAAGAATAAGATGCCACCTAGTAACTTACAATCAAACACGAAAGTATGCACGTTTCTGACCACTTACACATTTCATTAACACATTGCGAAACTTCGATTTTTGTCACAGTTGTTTACCTGTAGTTGTTCATTTTGTATAACTTACCCAAAACAATTTGAATTTCATCATTTCATTTCCGTTTAGGACTATACCATTACATTTATAAGTTATAATTAGATATTTTTCCATTCAAATATATTTCTTAAGACTTAAGTTTCTTTTGTTTTGGCGAATAAATTTTCCTACGCAGCAAGGTGTGGTGCTATAATTAGGTTAGTATTTTATATTTTTAATAACTGCATGTTGAAAGTTTAAAAGACGATTTACGTAGCAATAGTATAATAAACTATGCAATGTGGATATCGACATGAATTTTCCACGCTTTGTTTAATATAACGGTTACAACACAAACCCTTATGATAGCTGATGAAATCTGGTTTGAATTTCAATTTAATTCGATTCATCCAGCCTTGAAAAGTCAACAAAACACTTAAATGCAAATTACTGAATCAAATTATCTAAAATTCCTTACAACTTGTTTTTATCGAAATAAAATAGTCCATGTAATTTGTTTCTTACCTGTTCAATGCTACTCTCTACCAACATCACTTTACTGCCGTTATGCTGTTTAAAATGTGCCGCTGAAAAACATTTAATCTCAAACACGATAACACAATGCAAGAAAACAGTTTCAGTTATAGAGGGCACTACAATATCTTTTAGAATACTGGTATTGGTTTTTGCTTTTAGTCTTTTACGAAGGTATAAATCCGAAAGAAAAGTTGTAATTTTAAAAGAGAGATTTTTTGATTTGGTTAGCTGACAGTAATAATACAGTACCAGTATAAGGCAAATTGTCACATAGTGTTAAGTTATAAGAATAAACTAAGTGAAAATGTTCTACTTTAACTAAAGTTGGTTACATTTTTATCAGTATTGAGTGCTAAGTGTATAATACACCTTTATTAATATGGTGTATTGTTTACATTACTGGATTGAACTGATTGTGATTGACGAACAATTTTAGGATGAAATCAAGCCGCTTAAAATAGCTTGCTACCAAATAAAAATTGACCAAACGCATATTATTTGATTTTTAAAAAATACTGGAGTATTGATAAATATGAATTCTAAGCATAAAATATTAATGCCTGTCTTGAGAAGGTTCATGTAAGTTTCAACTTATAATTAATGTTAATACTAATACAAAATAACAATAATAATATTTTCAGTAATTCTGTTTCAGTTTTAAGTTTAAGGATTGGTAAGGATTAACTTGCACCATTCAACTCACTAGAAATAAAATCACAATTCACTTACTATTATATCACGAACAATTTAAATTTTGTGTCTATAATACCTACATAACATTAACATTGTAAGATAATAGTAACAAAACTTTGTGTGTAATTTAAATATGCCTCAAAACGTTAAGGAGTAAACTATTCTATGAGGTATAATGTTCGTAGATGAGTAATTCTGCTGAAAAGAAAGAATGACTCTGGAGCTCAAAAGCTTATTATCTTTAATATTTACATCCCAATTTTAGTATTATTCTTTACTCCTTCACTAAACAGGTTTTTCACATCCAGTCTGTTGAAACCCAAACATCTTTAAATACATACAGCAAGTCATCTCGTGTTTAGAAAAAATCATCTTTTTTTAACCACTTTCTAGTGAGACTTTAAAAAACTGGGCACTTTTTGTGTAGCTTGTCTCAACATTCGTTTACATATATTTCTATTTTAGATTAATAACTTAAATAAGGAGACCTGAAATAGTCATTATATTTTAAGTTGTTATTTTTTTTGCATAAGGTTACTTTGTATGCAATGTACCAATAATGTTTTGCTCTAAATTCAAATTTTTTTTAATGAGATTGCAAAATAGGTTTTCTATATTTACCACAATCATGTTTCTGGTGGTGATAATTGCACCTAAATCTTCAGTTTTATTCACATAACTTGAAAACCTTTAATAAATGTAGCAAATTATGTTTAAAATGTTCATTGCTTTAGGACCCACATTTTGTAATATTAAATTCATTTTTCACACGTTTGTCCACTCCAGGTGAGTTTGTGGTTCATTTAAATACAGTTTATAATTCTGATATGGAAAAATAACATATAATTAATCAATTACCAATTATTTATTATTACAAACTCTTTATTCATAAAAGTCTTTTGAACCTGCTCTACTATTTAGCATTTTATAGTGTATGTCATATTCATTAGGGTTGAGACACTGAAGTTTTATCAACAACCAAATAACTGGACCATGTAACCATTTGGAAAAAAACATTAACTTATTGAGTTAATATTTCAAAATCATTGAATATTAGTACTTATGGATTAGTGCTTAGTATCATTAAATAAACCTAGTTTTTTAATATACTTTCTACTCAGTAAAATATATAACTGCTTTTCTATTTACATCCACTTGATGGTAATATTAATAGCAAAACAATCACTCATTAGCCAGTGAAAATGTAGAAAAGTATTCTCTGGGCACAAGATTAAGTGGATATTTGTAAAGTGTATTTGATTTGTTTTTTTTACAGTTCATTAGTTTTGTATATGTATTTATGGTAGAATAATATAAGTACTTTGATTATCTTTATGTGCAAAAATACAAAATTTCTCGGTGTTCTTTGCATTCTAGTTACTTGTGTACTTTATATTATGTGTGGAAATTGTCTGTGACTATAGCTGCCAAATGCATTGAGGATATTTGACTTATTAGACAGGATCCAAATGCACATGTCAAACTGATCAGCAGCTATGGAAAATAAGTTAAAAGAATTGAATACTTGAACCCACAATATCTCAGTATCTACTGCAACTGAGCTATGATCACAGACATTTTCTTCTGTAAGTTGATGATGACAACAAGGACTTTTAAGGAAAAAAAATAATTGTATTTTTTATCTCATTGTGAATGTTTTTGATTTGTATTGTTTTCATTATGGTTCTATAATAATGATTTCATGACCTATATACAACTAATGTATCTGATAGTATTAAAAATATATATCAAAATCTATTATTGTGCCTATTACTATAGTTACTTTAACAAATGTTGCATCTAAACATATTAGATATTGTAGAAATTAGTAAGTGACCAATGTGTTACAAAGTTTGAGTTTACTTTCAATTTAACCTCAACCAACAGAGTATTGGACATTTAGATTTTATAGCAAACACATGAATGGAGAAGTAATGCTGTCATGTAAATGTACATCAAACCCACTAGGAACTGTATTGTGACCTACAGTATTTGTGTGTGTGTGTATATGTATATTTGATTCTAAATTCATGGGTCATATTTTTCTTGATTTCATTGTGTACAAAATATAATTTTAAAGCAGGTTTATATTATATTTTTGTTGTTAATTGTGGAAGAGTTTGCTATTCTGTGGGCATAAGCTACATTGCCTTTTTTCACATTTCAGAGGCTTATAAGTGGTTTCAATACAATGACATATTTTATTATTCACTTGTATTTAATGTGTTTAATATAAGAGTTAAGATATGATTTATGTATTTTATATTATACTCAAATATTCTTGTACTAAATAATATGTTATTCTTGATAAAACTAATAATACATTTTGATATATATAAATACAGTGTGTAGTGTATAGAGAACTACAACTTTATAGTACAGTTAATCTTTTGAACTTGATAATTTTGAAGTCAGTAGTATTAATGTGGAAAAGGAATGTATAATTGCTTGAGCAAAACTGAATAGTTACTTGCATATTTAAAGTTCTGATTGTTTTATCTTTTTCTTTGACTTTGTAAATGAGAAGTATTTTTAATATTGCTTTCAGTGACAATTTTTTGGAAGAGTCTCTTGAAACAAGGATTTCTGTCGTTCTGACTTTGTCTAATTTCCTCAGAGAAACAAAGTTTCAAAAAATATTTGTTGAGAGTGAAGGAGTTTTGAAGCTAACAGAGGTTAGTTAGCTCATGTTATTTTATGATTTTAAAATCATTCAAAAATTTTCTACATATTTATAAGAACAAGCACGGTGACAAAAATCATTTAACCCATCACAACCATGTTTTTGAGATGTCAGATACTCAACTGTAATCTTGTCCTTTTATTTCTGAAATGCTAATCTAGTGTAATGTGTTCAGAGTTGGATAAATTAGCCCTGACAGTAATTTGAATCTGGTATCCTTAGCTAGTACTAGCATTTAAAGATCAGTACTGCACCATTTAAACTACTAAGATTTATGTCCCTAGTACTGTAGTGACCCCCATCTTGCCTGTTATAGATTCCCTTATTGAAACAAGACTTATTTTTGAGCCTAAAACACAATACAGCCCATCATTGTCAAGCTGCCAATACACAACACAGTGTCTTGAAAAAGACATCACAGTCATGGGCAAAATATTAGACTAATTACCAAGCCAAACATTACACAAATGGCTCAGTATATCATTGACTTAAGTCATAGATAAGACGAACAACCAGCTGGATATTAGTATATCATGTATTAGGATGATAAGTCTGTTTTAACATCACTGGGGCTTTAACCTGTAACCTTCAGTTGACACTAGTGTTCTGAGGTCAGTGCTCTACTAATTGCACTGACAGAACTGAGGACTCGAACAGATAATCTTCATCCTGACCATTACAATATATAGAGCTAATGGCAGAAATGCACTGTTTTCTGTTCAGAAAGCAAGCAGCATATTAGCTGAGACAGAGATCTAAGGAATGAATATTTGGTATTGTTCTGTAATTACTGACAGTCAATTATATATGTGTGTGTGTGCATCTTTTTATAAGTATTTGGCATAGATTCATCTAAGACTAGATCCTGTGGTTTTCTTTTTCATTGTGTTTGTGATAGTTTTACTGATTTGTACTGTCTTGATGTTGTAAAAGTGATAGACCTTTTGTTCAAATCAGAATAGAAATAAATCATAAAGGGCCATCAAGAAATTTTGTGAATCAACAAAGAAAACAATTACTTTTAAATATAACTTTTTTTTTCTATAAACTAATCTCCTAAAAGCTGTCTCAAAACTGAATAACAGGAACAAATGTACTTCCTTTAATAAGCCAATAATAGAGATTGTATCTTGAACCATTAGTATGAAGGCTCTTGGTTTATTGCCCATTGTTGTAAAAATGCATTACTCCACACTTTGGTTTTATTATTGTGTTACAACAGTGACAGTCAATTCCCACTTTTTGATTAGGCAAAAGTAGCCCAAGAGTTAATGAATACTTTATTGTCTGACTTCTCTTGGTTCAAAATAAGGAACAGCTGTATTCAGATAAGCCCTTTGTGTATCTTGTTCAAACTTTCTGAAGTAAACTAATAATTTTCAGTGATTTTTGTTAATTTGTCTTCAATTCTGTTATACTTCAAAAAGAAACATTTCAAGTGCTCAAGTTCTTACTTTGTAACTTTTAAACAATGAATAATTCCATGTGACTACTAATTATGTATTATACAAACCTTTCAGCAGTTTTCTTTGATATCCAACAAATAACCAAATCATTATTAAAATACTTTGTGAAATTTTGACTGACTACATTTAGATTTCAAAATACTCTTTTTGATGTCTTACAAGCTTAATTTTTCACAAGGTTTTGTTTATTAATATAGTGTGTGTTGTATACAGATAAGGAGAGATTTGGAACATCTTGTGCTAGTTATTTAGGGATGCTTTTCATGTGAAGTTACTGATAATGCTATTTGTATATTGGAGTCAGGTAATTTAATCAATTAAAAATAGTTACTTCTGAACAATTATTACATTGATTAATGCCACAAACTAATTAATTAAGTGAGATTAGTGTTTTTGATTTTTAATTATCAATTAATCAAAATTATTATGTAATCATATGTGAGAAAATAAACTAATTCAAATTAGAGCTAATGATTATTATTATCTTTAATCATTACAACTATACAAGTAATGAGAATATTGTTATTATGCTAATTTGATGTCAACTGAGAGCTGCATATTGGGCTATACATGCTCTACTCATAACAGGAATCAGCTTTGGGCCAGTATGTTTTGGAACTTTGTTCATTATTTCATGATTCAGTTATCATAGCCATTGAACTTGCTTGCCCTATATTTGTTATGACAAAGCTATTGAAGTTATCTAACACTGTCACTACTATTTTGAACTGCTGACTAGCTGGAAGACAGTTTGTTGGCAACACCCACTGTGAAACATTTGAGCTACATTTTTTCTTCTTTGCTCATATTTTCTGTAGGGAAACAATTTTTATGTTGTTACTTCATTGTTGTCAAGTTTAAATACATAAGAATGTATTTAGGCATTCAAGGATGTCCTTACATAATCCACCCTTGGAAAAAAATGTAACATAGTTTGAGGAAGACTGTACTAACAAATTAATTTAATATAACTAATCAATAGGTTCATCAGTTAATTGATTAGAAAATAGAACTAACTGCTCAAATCTATCCCTTCAGTGTGAATTCCTGAATGTGGAAAGAGGACCTCTCATGGAAGGTTCTTTTCTTTCAGTTTACCTCTTCTGGGATCTAATCATTCACCCACATGTTTACTGTGAATGGGAGGAGAGGATCCTGGTGGTTCAGGGGTACAACCCTAACACACTCCTTTGGCCTTGAATTCCTGTAGATGGGCAACCTTGGGGTGGCCCCCCTTGGTTCATTCGGCTGGTCTGTTTGGACTAGGGCCATACAAGTACCAGTGTTAGATGTTCTCAACAGGTGTTGTGGACATTGTATCTGATGCTGGTGTTTGGGTATAGTGCTCATGAAACCATGGCATTGCTGAAGTGTCCTTTTTTTGACATTGTAGTGCATGCATCCCCTTGTAGGGCTCTATGATGGGTGGGGTCAGTGGATGCAAAAACCTTCTTTTTTCATTACGAATTCCTCAAATAAAAACTCAAATAATGAAAAAACAGTCCAGAGGTAAATGACCACATCTTGAAGATTTTGATCTGCAATCTTCAGCATTTGTAATGCCTGTACCTCATTTTCTTATTTTTTTTTTTTTTCAGACAAACCTTTAGGGTAAATGTCTCCCTTTTTTATTCAGAAGTGACTCAAGAGACTTGCTGGCTCTCTAAAGTTAGTGAAAAAGCTTCTCTTTGGTGGCATATTGGTGGAAACATCCACATCTAAACACAGTGAACTCACTCTTCTTACGTTCAAAGGCAATTGGGATTACACACCGTGCCACTTTGAATTCATCACGTGGGGTTATTGTTGAGAGGTATATGAAGAACGTCCACAAATTGGAGATTCTCTCTGGTTTCTGCACCCAAGGAGTTTCTACAGTGAGGCATATCTCCACTCACAAAGATGGAATTAGAATGCTGACAAATGTCCTCATTTTAACATTTACATCAACACGTTTATCTGCCACCATCAAGAGAGGTTATCTTAATTGTAAGGTATGGCGATATATTCCGAACCCTCTCAGATGTTTTTAGTGTCAGGGGTTCAGCCACTCAAAGACATCATGTCGTTGTTCCTTGATATGTACTCATTGCAGTATCAAAGAGTACACTACCTATGAGTGTGAAACAGACCCTCATTGCATTAGTTACAATGTCACCTATTCTACTTTTGTTCTTGGCCAAAATAGTTGGAAGAGAAAGAGGTGTAGCATTTGAAGACAATTCAAAATATTACTTACCCTGAGGTTCCAAAATTACTCTCCACCATTTCATCTCGTACATATGGTGCTGCACTTTGTTCCACTACAACAGTGATAGTACAGATGGATTTCTTTGTTCTTTCAAAAGAATCATTCTCAAACCATCTGAAAAGTCTTGATCTCCATGGTTAGAAAAGTTGGTGAATTGACATCGACACCCACCTCTGTCCCAAACATTCATTTAAAGCAAATCTCAAGATCCACTTGATTTGGTTTTGGGTATGGACATTTCCTTGGGTACATCTTTTCCCACCCCAAGATGCAAAACAATCTATTGTTCACATCTTCAGTCTCTAGAATCCTGTTCCAGTGGCAGAGATCTGTCGAATTTACAGACCTCCCTTGAATAAAGGAAATAAAGAAAAAAGGTGTGGTTGAAAATAGAAAGGCTCTCCACCCAATGCGCCTACATGTAAATAAAAGTAGCCACCTTGATTCAATGGAACTGTCGAGGTTTACATTCTAATCTGAATGATATCAAAATACTGATTGCTTCCTAACATCCTGTATGTCTTTCCTTATAAGAAACATTTTTTAAACCTGCTGATACAGTTTCCATTCAGCAGTTTTCTCTGTACAGAAATGACAGGCTGTGTGATGGACAAGTACATGGAGGGATAGCTTTGCTGGTCGATCAGCATGTGGACACTCTGTCTTTGCTACTCAACACACCCTGGAGGCTGAGACATCTGTGTTGCCCTCAATCATTTACTGAAGTGGACCATGGTAAATGATTTTAACTTCTTTCTCTCTGAAAGCATTTGCAAGCACTTTTGCTACCAACGGGGTATTTACCCCGATCCTTAACATTGTATAGATGAAGTTCTTATGGCTTAGCTTTGACCTTTATATCACACATCAAGCAGCTATGAATCAAATGTACAAGACCACTGAACGTCTTCCATGTCCTCTCTTTCAACACTTGGAGAGTGAATTGATGTTTTTTGCTAAAGATATATTGTGCTTTTATTTGATCAAAACTAGACTATGGGTCACTGGTCTTTGGCTCTGCCAGGACCTCGGCCTTAAAGATGCTGGACCCCATTCATCATCAGGAACTTCGGTTCTGCACCTGGGCTTTCCTTACTTCCCCAGTCCAGAGCTTTTACACAGAGTCTTGTGAACCTCTTCTATACCTCTGCTGTTTGCAACTGTCTTTACTGTATGCTTCAAAACTTTGATCATTACCACAGCATCCCACCTGGAGCTATATTTTCCTTCCTTGGTGGGCAATGCTTTTTCAGAACAGATGATTTGCCATTGTTCCTTTTGGCCTTCGTATCCAGATGCAGTTGGATGAATTGAGTTTGTCTTTGGATAACATTGCTGTATCCATTGGTCAGTCCATCCCACCATGGTTTATTACAACACCAAAATCTGACCTTACTTTACATCATCTGAGAAAAGAAGATACTCCTGATTAGAAGTACTGTCTTTTATTTGCTGAACATCTTTTGAACCATCCTTCCATTCCTATTTATACAGATGGTTTGAAATCAATTGACTGTGTGAGCCATACCATGGTTTGTTGTGGTTTGGTGCTTGAGCATAGAATCCTCTCGATAGTTTCTGTGTTCACTGCTGAACTGTATGCCATTTCTCTTGCCCTGGATCACATAGAAGTTAAGCAGTACCCAAATTGCATTATTTATATTGACTTGTTTAGTTCTCTACTGACCATGTAATTGCTTCATGTTCATTCATACCATGTTCTCACCAATATTCAGAAGTGACTGGCCCATTTCTCTTTAACATTTACTTCTATCCAGTTTTTCTTTATACCAGGCCACATTGCTGTTCGTGGAAACAAGCTCACAACACTGCAGGTAAATCTGTTTGCTCTGCTATGGTTTGCTGCAGTTCAGTAGATGTGCACAGAATCCCCTCTACAGCTTCTGTGTTCACTGCTGAACTGTATGCCATATCTCTTGCCCTGGATCATATTGAAGCTGAGCACTAGTCCAACTGCACTATTTATACTTAGTTCTCTGCTGTTTTGGAATCACTTCACGTTGACATACACCCTGTTATCACTGATAATCAAAATCAACTGGCCCATTTCTCATCTACATCTACATCTATCCAGTTTTTCCAGATACCAGGCCATGTTGGTATTCACAGGAATGCGCTTGCAGACATGGCAGTTAAATCTATTTGCTTTGGCACTATCACCACTGTGCCTATTCCATACATGGACTATAGTCCTGTATTCAAGGCTCGGCTCCGTTCCAGCTGGCAGTCCACTTGTAGTGAGCAATGTGACAACAAGCTTTTACAAATAAAACCCTATATTGGGTATTGGTCATCTAGCTTCCATAGGGTTCAGAAGGAGGAAATTGTTCTATCTAGACTACTCATTGTTCACAGTTTTTTAACAAATTGTTTTCTTTTATCTGGAACTGATGCACCTGTGTGTAGTTTGTTTAAGACTCAAATCACTGTAAGCCACATTTTACTTTCTTGCCATTGTTACAATTCTCAATAACAGCACTATTTTAAACATGTTCTGTCCCAGGGTTTGTCTGTAACATTGGACAGTGTTACTGTGATGGTGACACTGTCCACCTTGATAAAGTTTTTAGTTTTTTAATGGCCATTAATCTTCTTTGATATCATTTAAGTGTTGCATATTTATTCATTACACCTTTTTAATTGTGGTTCCTTTTTTACACTTTCATTATCTCTAGTTCAATTTGACACTGGAAAATGGCCAGAACATTAAATAACTCGATGCCGAAACTGGAAAGGCCAACTTCAGGTGTCTAATGCTGCTGTTTGAACTATCCATTAGTCATCCTGGCAAGTTGTTATTACAATTTTGCTGCATGTCTTTTAACACTTTTATTACTTTACCTTTTGGTACTGGCCATAATGACACCTATTAATAAAGCAGTGAACAGCATAACAACCTTCCTAGGTCATCTTCAGATTAACAAAGGACCTTTGTCGAAACATTGTTCTCTGCTTTATTAATAAATGTGTTAATACCGATACTAGCGTGCTGAGATACATTTTTATTCCAAGTAGGTTTCTCATCATCATGAAGATTCTAGGTAAGATATGATATAGTTTGAAGTTGAAGTTAAAGCAAATTAAAAGGAAATCGAAAAACTAACACTGTGAAAAAACAGTGCAAATCCCATTAATTTTATTATGTTTGGAGTTATAGAAACACATCCATTGAAGACAGTGCTGAAGATAAGAAAGAAGTTAATTTCGAGTTCAGGTGCTAATGGGGGTTTACCGTACCTAGAGGCTGTGTTGCTCTCTTATTGGTAGAGTGTTTACTGCTATTGTTGCATGATGATTACATCATACACTAGTGTAGTTCACATCATAGCATATCTCTTTGATGGGAGATAGCTCAAGGCTAGTGGCATATGCAAAACCTCAAAGGTAGATATGAGGAATAGCTATTTTGTGAAGAGAGAAAAAATGCCTTAAAAATTTGGCAGTATATCCTCATCAGCAGTTCAAAAGTAGTAGTGAGGGAAAATAGCCTCAGTATCTTTGCCATAAAGAGACAAGGCAAGCAAGTTTGTTTGCAACTGTAATCAAATTTTGAAGTAACTCGTCACAACACTATGTAACAAAATTTTTACTTTTTTTTGTTCCTGGACAGAAAGTCTTATTTCCCAAATAAAGTAAATGGAAAAGATCTATTTTTTCTCTTCAAACTTTGTTTTTGTGACCTGGGTAATGAAATTTTCAAATTTACCCAATTTCCAGAACATTTCAGTTAGATTCAGCGATAGAGAATTTTCTTGAACTTACAAGAATTTTCAAGAACTATCTAGAATGTTGTAGAACTTACAAGAGTTTTCAAGAACCTTTCAGAATTTTTTAGAATTTTCCATAGTAATAAATACACAGGGGCTCACCACTTCAGTTTAGTTCCAGCTGCCTAAGTGAACACATAGACCTATCTACTTTTATCAGAGATGGCATCAAGAAGCTGCAAGCATTCTCCAAACACATTCTGCAATGTATGTGGCCAATTTATCAAGACAAGAGGAGAGAGTACTTTGTGACAGCATCTGCTAAAATGTGTGAAGTCCACAAGGCATATTTCGGCATGCCTGTTGGGGATCAAGACAAACCCTGGGCACCTCATTTTACCTGCATGCACTACAAAAAACTAGAAGGTAAGACTGACAATTTTTGCTTGCTTGAATTGCAAGATTTTATATTATACAAATTTTAGACTATTTAAAATTTAAACATCTTTCAGTACACCTCAAAGAGGAATACAACCACATCAAGACCTTGCTAGAAGCCTTGAAGTATGATGAGTATGGCTGGGAGGTTATCAAAGACTTTAAAATGGTGGCATTTCTGATGGGTCTTCAAGGAGGCTTCACAAAATTTCCCTGTTAGCTTTGCCCTTGGGACAGCAGGGACACCACAGTGCACTACAACAGAAAGCACTGGCCACAATGGACCAAGTTCTCTATGGGGAAGCACAAGGTCAAGTGTGAGCCACTAGTGGACCTCCAGAAGGTGTTGTTCCCACCACTGCACATAAAATTCAGTCCTATGAAACAATTTGTAACAACTCATGATAAGGAGTCTGCAGCCCTCGAGTACGTTCGAGACTTCTTCCCTAAGCTATCTGAGGCTAAGGTCAAAGCTGGTGTCATCGTTGGACCACAAATAAAGAAGATACTGAAGTGCACAGAATTCCCCAAGAAGCTCAGTAGGAAAGAAGAAAGCTTGGGGCATTTCATTGCAGTGGTGCAGGAATTCTTGGGCAATGACAAGGCCAAAAATTATGTGGAACTGGTTGAGGCTGTGGTGAAGAACTACAGCAAAATGGGCTGCAGGATGTCCCTGAAAGTCCATATCCATGACAGTCATTTCAATAAATTCAAAGAGAACATGGGAGCATACTCAGAGGACCTTCCTGAGCACTTCCATTAAGATATACTGGACTTTGAATGCCGCTACCAAGGAGTGTATAACGAAAACACGATGGGAGAATATATTTGGGAGCTGATACAGGAAAGTGATTTGCATTACAGTTGCAAATCTCGAAAAACTACTCACTCCTAAGTAGTTTTATTCATTTTTGTATAACTTTAGTAAAAATACATGTAAATCTTGATTCATATGTTGTTTTATTCAGACCTTATGTAAATGAAAATGAGCAAATTTGCCCATTTTTACACTGAAAATAGGTTAATTTCTAAATTTCATTATCCAGGTCACAAAAGCAAAGTTTGAAGGGAATAATGACCATTTTCTGTAGTTTTACAAAGTAAGCAATTAAGAAATAGCACATACTATCCAGGAATGAAATTTGTGTTATATAGTGTAATGTTAACTTGTAATCTTCAGGAGATCATGGATTTCCCTTTTAAATTCTTGTCATGTGCTGGCCCATATTGTTTGCCAACATGAACACCTTTAACTGTTCGTCCTGCTGTTTTCAGAATATAACATAACATAATCCTAACTTATTCTCTGAAGTAACTTGTTCCATCTCTGAAATTTTCCTAGTAGTCTTTGTTTTAAGTACTGAGCTAATGTACCCAATAAAACTCTGAAGACTACAAATAATTGAAATGTTAAAAAGTTCTCCTTTTGAAAGCCTTATGTAGTGATGGTGTATTCAGAGTTATATTTCTTATTTTTAATTCACAGATATAAAATGCATCTTTCATATATGTTACACTTTTAATGTGTGAAGGTGAAGTTTTAGTTGTTAAATATCTTTCGGTTTAGTTTCTTGACTGTGGATTTGATTCTTATCCTCTGCTTGTTGAAAACCAAAATCGACAAGTAATCAGTGGCTTGCTGAGTAAGTATGTTTGTGGTTTTTGTTTTGTAGTAAATACAATGTTTTTACATGTATATAAAGTTCAGTCTCAAAACCAAATTTATGGAAAACTAAAATTTTAATTTTTAAATTTACATGTTTAAAACAAAATATTTTTAAAACTAGTTTATGATTTTTCTAATTTACAAATTAATTGTAAAATTGTATATTTACATGCATGTTTTTAAATTAACTAAAATATTGGTTTCTGATAATAAAACTAAATATAAGAATATACTTCCACAAGGTCTCTGAAAAGGTTCTGTTTGAAAAGTCAATAAAACTAACATTAAGAGTGACAAATATTCTTATTTCTTGCTCTTGAAGTTCATATATTATTCTCCTATGTAGACTACAAAATGCATTATGCTTCTTGTTATTCATAGCATGTGCAAGATTTACTGACATTACAACTCTACAAATTGCAACATTAAGTATTCCTTGGGTGACATCATTTTGGGGCCCACTGACTGACTGACAAACAACGTAACTTTTATAGTTGCATGAATGGTTAAAGCAATGATCCCTGTAGGTAGCCTTTGGTTTCCTTTCTGGGATATCAAGTCTCCCTTTGAAATTGAAATTACATGGCACATCGGTTTTGTAAATAGAAATGCTTGTTAAGATAGAACTTGGTGTACTTTGGGGACTTGTTTTTATACCAACAAGTTCTGATATAAATCTGAAAGTTTTGTTATTTAATTTTTACAAGGAGGAGGATTTTGACTCTAATAAATAACAAAAATATAAAAAGTTACACTCACTCTTCAATTTAAATATAAAAAGTTACACTCACTCTTCAATTTAAATATAAAAAGTTACACTCACTCTTCAATTTAAAATTGCTTGTAAATGGTTTTAAACTATTTATTATTTTTTGCCAGTTGTTATGAAGCTGAATTAACATGATAGAAGCTCAGAGATTTTAACAATAATTTAGCAAGGTTTTGTAAATTTATTTTTGAAATTTTTGTAACATGCTACAGGTAATTCAACGTGCTTATAATTCACAAATGTTCAATGTTTTTTAAGTACATGTAAATTAAAAGTTTGACAGAAAAAATACTTTTTAATAATCACTTGCAACATAATGGAGATTGCTGGTGAGATTATAAAAATTAAAATGACATACATACTTATATTTATATAGAAAGTCTAAATTTTTTTTTTGAAAGATTATACATATAGCAGTTTTGGTACTTTTGTTGAGAATAGAATTGCTGAATTTCCAAAGGACATTTCTCTATTCAATTAGTTTAAAGAAGAAAAGTTGTAATAAAATAATGTCCTTTATCCAAACAGTGGTTTCAAAAAGAAATTTTAAAGTTTATTACATTTATACAAAAGAAAAGCAAAACACTTATTCAGATTTTTTTCAAGGGTAGAGAAATATTTCTAAGTGGGACCAGTATGTAAATACTTGACATTCATACAGTCATGACTGTTTACTTCACATCTCTGGGCAAAAAAACTCCAACTGTCAGTCTGGTGTTCCAAAATTTATACTCGTGAAGGAGAACCCAGTGGATTTTCAAGAATGATTGGATAACATTTATTCACACTAGTTTGCTTTCCCAATGTAACTGTTTAACTGTTCCAGCATTAAAAACATTATTTTTGCAATTCATTAGAAATATGAATTATTGAGAAGATATTCTAAATGAAGATTTTTGCCCTGCAAGTTCCATTAGAGTGTGCTTAAGTTGAGCCATTCTATATATTTAATTCATTCTTGCACTGAAAAATGTACTACAGACCCAATAAGTTCACTTTTGTTGTTGAGCATATCTCTGAAATTATTTCATTTAAGCCTTGGTTCTTGTTAAGTAATTCATTCCAGCATCTAGTCTCAGAGAGCACTGAATGGACCACATGTGTTTTTCTGTTCCCAAACCTGTGAAGCAGTTGTATATCTGTTAAGCAGCTCATCTATTCACAACTGATGACATCAGTTGCACCTATACTTGCGAACAGTGAAAACATATCCAAAACTAACTTTAGCTTATCCTTTAATAAGCAAGCACTGCAAATCTAGTGGACTTTGTGTTTCTGAGTTTTTTTGAAAAACACAATGAAGCTCACAATTTTCAAAAATAACTTACTCCTTCCATCTTTCATACCATATAAAATTCATCCTGCTTACCATTGAAGTACTTCTAATTAATGCTGCCATCTTTTCATTTTAGTAACTCTGGACAGCTCTTCCCCCCAAAAGAATGATCCTCCCAATCCACTATTTCTTATTCTGAATTTTTTTCTGCACTACCCCTCAGTGTGGATTCCTGTATGTGGTGAGGGGACCTCCTAGGGAAGGTTCTGTTCTGTCTTGTTACCTTCTCTGGTATCTAAACATCCACCCACGTGTCTGTCGTGCGTGGCGACCCATGAAGGGGAGGAAAGGATCCTGGTGGTTGAGGGGTCCAACCTGAACACACCACTTTGGCGTTGAATTCCTTTAGATGGGCAGCCTTTGGGTAGCCCCCTTGGGCCAGTCGGCTAGTCCACTTGGGCTAGAGTCAATGTTGTGGACATTATGCCTGATGCTGGTGTTTGGGTATAGTGCTCACAAAACCCTGGCATTGCTGCATTGTTTATGTATGACTTTGTAGTGTGTCCCCTTGTAGGGCTTTATGGTGGGTGGGGTCAGTGGGTACCGAAATTTTTCTTTTTTCCTATTGATCCTCCTTCAAAAAATTTAAATAAAATAGTGAAAAAACAGTCAATGGGTAAGTGACCACGTCTTGAAGACTCTGAACAGCAATCTTCAACATCTGTAACACACGTGCCTAATTTTCTTATATAACATTCTCTTTTGGAAGAACCTTTAGGGCAATTTTTTCCCTTTTTTATTCAGAAGGGACTGGAGGTACTTGCTGGCTCTCCAAAGTCAGTAAAGAAACTTCGATCTGGAGACATATTGGTTAAAACATCCACATCCCAACACAGTGAACTCCTCTTGAATTCAAAGGCAATTGGGGATATACCTATTAAGGTTACACCTAATGCTACTTTGAATTCATCATGAGGAGTTATTGTTGAGAGGGGTTTGAAGAATGTCCCCAAGTCAGAGATTCTCGCTGGTCTCTACACTCAAGGAGTTTCTGCAGTGAGGCGCATCTCCACTCGCAAAGATGGAGTTAACACTGCCAACAAATACCCTTGTTTTGACATTTATTTCATCATGTGCACCTGCCACTATCAAGGCAGGTTATCTCATTTGCAGGATATGGCCATACATTCCAAACTCTCTCCAATGTTTCCAATGTCAGAGATTCGGCCACTCAAAGACATCACGTCTTTGTTCCCTGACAAGTGCTCATTGTGGAGGCAAGGACCCACATTGCATCAACTGCAATGGTTCTCATCCCTCCTACTTTTGTTCTTGCCCAAAATGGTTGGAGGAAAAAGAGGTGCAGCATTTGAAAACGATACATAACATTAGTTATCCTGAGGCTCGGAAATTGCTGCCCACCACTTCATCTTTGACATATGCTGCTACATTTCATTCCACAACTACAGTGGGAGTGCAGACAGATCGCTCTGTACCTCCAAGAGAATCGTTTTCAAAACAAATGAAAAGCCTTTTGACCTCTGTGGGTAAAAAGGTTGATGAATTGACTTCCACACCCATCTCCGTTCCTCCCATACATTCCAACAAACCTAAAGATCTTCATCATTCATTTTCAAATACAGTCATTTTTTCTGATACATCTTTTTCTCCCACCCCAAGAGGTAAAACAATCACTCGTTCATGTCCTCAATCACTGGAATCCCCTTCCAATAACAAAGACCTGGTTACTCGACCCAGGGCAGGATCCATGGAGGTTGATAGACCTCCTCCAACTAAGGACAGCAAGGAAAAAAGACGTGGTCATAAACAGAAAGGTTCTCCAGCCACTTCACCTACCCGTCATTAAAAATGGCCACCTTGATACAATGGAACTGTCGAGGTTTACATTCTAATCTGGATGATATCAAAATACTGATTGCTTCCTACCATCCTGTATGTCTTTCCTTACAAGAAACATTTCTCAAACCTGCTGATACAGTCTCCATTTGGCAGTTTTCTCTGTACAGAAATGACAGGCTGTGTGTTGGACAAGTACATGGAGGAGTGGCACTATTGGTTGATTAGCATGTGCCCGTCCGTGTTTCCTTGGGTCATACATCACTGTTTGTTCTCTCTACCTGTCCCCTGGAGAGACATGGGATCAATCAGACCTTGATGCTCTTGTTGAACAGTTACCACATTCATTTCTAATCCTGGGGTCTTTAATGAACATCATCCCCTCTGGGGAAGTGCTGTTATTGATGGGAAGGGTCGCTCTGCAGAGCATATGCTCTCTGATCACAATCTTTCTCTTTTCAATACTGGTTCTTCCACTTATTTTCATGCGCCTAGTCAGTCTTTTACTGCTATTTATCTCTCAGTTTGCTCCCATTCATTATTCTCCCATTTTTCATGGAGGATTGACAGTAATCCACTAGGCAGTGATCATTTTTCTATCCTTCTGAGAGAGACTGGCCGTAGTCGATGCCACCCTACCCATGTGCCTCAGTGGAAGCTGGATTAGGCAGACAGGTCCATTTTCACTGCTCTTGCAGAACTTGTTCCTGCCATTGTAAATCGTCCATCAATAGATGACTTTGTGGCAGCAGTAACTGGCTGTATTATACAAGCAGCTGCTCAGTGTATTCCTCAAACCTTGACATGTTTTTCACGATATCCTCGTTCGTGGTGGAATCCTGTTTGCCACTTAGCACTGAAGGCTCAAAAAAGGGCCTGGGATACTTTTTGCAGATATCCCACACTTTCAAACCGTGTCGCTTTCCAAATGGACCGTGAACATGCTATTTGAGTAAGAAGTTAAAGCCAGAAGGAATCTTGGATTAAGCTCACAACTAGCATATCTTCTACCATCAGTTCCAAAGTCATTTGGGACAGGATTTGAAAGGTTAATGGGCACTACAATTCTGTCCCCCTCTCGATCTTACTCTCTGATGGTCAGGAGGTTGTTGATGACCGGAGCATTGCTGATACTCTAGGTGAAAGCTTTTGCTGGGTATCTAGCACTTCTGCTTGTTCCTCCACCTTCTTGGAACTCAAGACTCAGGCAGAGTCTTTTGAACTGACTGTTTTTTTTTACTATAATTGTCCATTTACACTGGTGGAACTGAAAATGGCCCTTCATCGATCTGCCAGTACATCTGTTGGTCCTGGTGATGTTCATTATGACATGCTGCACCATCTATCTCCTGCTTCTCTTGATGTCCTTCTGATTGTCTTTAACCAGATCTGGCACGAGAATGTTTTTCCTGATGCGTGGCACCAGGCTTTTATTTTACCTTTCTCTAAGCCAGGGAAAGATCCCAAGATTCCTTCACACTACTGTCCAATTGCTTTGATGAGCTGTCTTTATAAGACTTATGAAAGGATGGTTAATGCTTATCATGTTTGGTTCCTCAAATCATACAACCTCCTCTCGTCCACCCAATTTTGTTCCAACGACAACACTTCACCACAGACCACCTGATTTGCCTTGAAACATCAATCAGAGAAGCTTTTCTCAAACACCAACATTTTGTATCGATATTCTTTGACATTGAGAAGGCTTATGACACAACATTAAGGTATGGCGTTTTGCAAGACCTCCATACATATGGGTTACATGGCCATTTACCCATGTTTATTGAAAATTTTTTAATGGACAGGAGATTTCAAGTTTGTGTGTGTTTGATACTTTCCCGTTCTTTTGTACAGAAACTTGGAATCGCTCAAGGCTGTGTTTTGAGTGTCACACTTTTCAGTATAAAGATAAATGCCATCACTGAACAACTCCCTCTCACTGTTGCGAATGGGCTGTATGTCAACGACTTTCACATCTTATGTCAGTCATCAAATATGAGATATATTGAGCGGCAACTACAAACTGCCCTCAATCATGTACTGCAGTGGACTATGGTGAATGGCTTTAATTTCTCTCTCTCTAAAACCGTATGCATGAACTTTTGCCACCAACAGGGTATTCACCCTGATCCTGAACTTCGTATTGGTGAAGTTTTGCTGCCAGTGGTCCATGAGACAAAGTTCTTCGGGCTTATCTTTGACTGTAAACTGACCTTCATACCACACTTAAAGCAGCTTCTGGTCAAATGCACAAGAGCACTGAACATCCTCTGTGTCTTCTCTTCTACCAGTTGGGGAGCAGATCGATGTTCAATGTTAAAGGTATATCGTGCTCTTATTCGATCAAAACTCAACTATGGATCAATGGTCTATGGCTCTGCCAAGGACTTCAGCTCTGCACTGGGGCTTTCCGTACCTCTTCAGTTCAAAGCTTATATGTTGAATCTCATGAACCTTCTCTGCACCTTCGCCATTTGCAGCTATCTTTACAATATTCTTCGAAACCTCGTTCCTTAACCAAGCATTCCACCTGGGGATGTGTTGTCCTTCCTCTGTTGGCCGTACTTTTTTCAAAACTGACGATCTGTCATTGTTCCATTTGGCCTTCGCATCTGGGCACAATTGGATGAATTGGGTCTGTCCTTGAATAACATTGCAGATTCTACAGGTCAGCCCATCCCACCATGGCTTATTACAGCCCCCAAATGTGACCTTTCTTTCAGTCATCTAAAAAAGGCAGATACTCCAGATTGGAAGTATCGCCTTTTATTTAATGAACATCTTTCGAACAATCATTCCAATCCCATTTATACAGATGGTTCCAAATCAGGCATGTCAGTGGGCTCTGCTCTGGTTTGCTGCAGTTAAGTTGATGCATGTAGAATCCCCTCTACAGCTTTTGTGTTCACTGCTGAACTGTATGCCATATCTCTTGCCCTGGATCATATTGCAGCTGAGCAGTATTTCAACTGCACTATTTATACTGACTCGCTTAGTTCTCTACTGGCCCTGGAATCGCTACATGTTGGCTCACACCCTCTTCTCACTGATATTCAAAACCGATTGGCCCATTTTTCATTAACTGCTACTTCTATTCAGTTTTTCTGGATACCAGGCCATGTTGGTGTTTGCAGGAAGGAGCTTTCAGACACGAAAGCTAAATCTATCTGCTCCGGCACTATCACTACTGTGCCTATTCTGTACATGTACAATGGTCTTGTCTTTAAGACTCGGCTCCATGCCAGCTGGCAGTCCACTTGGAGTGAGCAACGCAAAAACAAGCTTTTACAAATCAAACCCTATATTGGACTTTGGCCATCTAGCTTCTGTAAAGTTTGGAAGTAGAAGTTGTTCTAACTAGACTACGCATTGATCACAGTTTTTTAACTCATCATTTTCTTTTATCTGGAATTGATGCACCAATGTAACACTCAAATCACTATCAGCCACATTTTACTTTCTTGCCATCATTACAATTCTCAATGACGGCAATATTTTAAACATTTTTTTCCCCAGGGTTTATCTTGTAACATTGGACAGTGTTATTGTGATGGTGACACTGTCCACCTTGATAAAGTTTTTAGTTTTTGAATGGCTATTAATCTTTTTGATATCATTTAAGTGTTGCATATTTATTCATTACACCTTTTTAATTGTGGTTCCTTTTTTACACTTTCATTATCTCTAGTTCAACTTGACATTGGAAAATGGCCAGAACATTAAATAACTCGACACCAGGACAGGAAAGGCCAACTTCAGGTGACTAATGCTGCTGTTTGAACTGCTCGTTGGTCATACTGGCGAGTTGTTATTACACTTTTGCTGCATGTCATTTCACACTTTTACTACTTTACCTTTTAGTATTGGTCATAATGACACATAACCCGGAACCAGGACTGGAAAGACCAACTTCAGGTGACTGATGGTGATTCTTATACTTACCTGTTCGTCTTCCTGGGGGGTTATGATCATTACCATTCTGCTTCAGGTAGTCCTTTACAACTTTGTAGACTGGATGTCAACATTGGTTTTATGCCATTTTCTATTTTAATTGCTGTTTTGTTTTTACTTTCATTTACTTTTACTCCATTTACTTGACTTTTACCTATTTACTGGACATTTGGCTAATTTTATTATGATTTTGCTGCATGTCTATTAAAACTTCTGTTATTTTACATTTTGATAATGGCTGCTATGACATATAACCCGGAACCAGGATTGGAAAGGTCAACTTTAGGTGACTGACGGTGGTTCTTGAACTTACCTGTTAGTCTTCCTGGCAGGTTATGATCATTATTATTTTGCTAGAGAAAGTCCTTTACAACTTCTCTCACTCTGCTTTCTCTCTTAACATTGTATACTAGGTGTCAACATTGCTTTTATACTTTTTTGTTTTTCAATAATATTTTGTTTTACCTTCATTTCCTTTTATGTATTTTACTACATTTACTTTATTTTTACCTTTTTACCCAGACATTTGGCGCAGATAGCCCAGCTGCTTTGTGCCATAAAACACTAAATTAATCAATCAATTTTCTGCACTTCAGTGCCTTTATGTGGTGTTTAGCCACATTTTTACTTTCCATGGCATGTTTTCTCTTCTAAATTCTCCAGCTGTGACTGGGCAAGTACTTAATCTTTTCATGTTGTAAATATGCCTTTGTGGCATCATCTGCCTGATTAGAATGTTGCACTTTTTCTTCATGCCTTGATTTTGATTCTGTTTTCAACCTTTTGTCATACAAATTCGAGTTTTGTTTTGAAAACTTTTTTTTTACCATTAGCAACCTTCAATCAGTAATAACCTTAGCTGCTTGCTGTAGATATTTGCAAGACTTTCTTCTTATGGGATTTTTATTCTTTGACCTTAATCATTTCTTCCAGCTTATTTTATCACATCTTACAGTCATTGAGGAGTGTTTTAATTCTGTCTCCCTTTTTTGCTTATTTGTGCAGTGAGGTGTTACACTGTTTGCCCATTTTTTTTGGAGCTCCCAAAAATTTATTTTTACCTACCTGGAGTCACTGTTATCCAAATTTATCATTCCTCCTCTTGATTACTAGTTAAAGTTGCTTGTCATTTATATTTTTCACCATATATTCAGTGAACTTCTGCAGCTTTTCAGATTTCACCAAGTTTGGCATGTTGCTTCTTGCTGTTGCAGTTCTGGGCTCTTCAGTAACTGTTTTTTTGGCTTGGATGTGAAAGATACTTCATACTTTTATCAGGTACTTAAATCACACCCAGATGACTCCTGTGGAAAGATTCCATTAAACTGAATAAGCCTTTTGGTCTTTTACCTTTAGTAAAATAGTGAATCCCAGCTTTTAGCAACTGTAGTTTCTTCGAGGTATTTTTGCCTAGGACTTTTACTGCCACAGCAAGGTGAAGTGTAGTGGAACCCTTCTTATACACATCTAGCCTTTGAAGTTGGGACTGAAAGTTGTGTTTTTTCCTTCATTCATTTTTGTTGGAATTTTTAGTATGATTCGATTGTTTTTAAGATAATTATTTGTCATCAATAGAATATAAGTTTTTGTGTTCCCTGAGCACCCTTTATGTAGGGTTCTTTGTCATTGTCAATTATTTTGGTATATAGGTTTTAATTTTGACTGGTCAAGATAGTTATTGTGAGACATGTTTTTATATGAAGATTCTTGTGACTTCAAATTTTCACATGAATCTGGTGGGCAGTGTTCTCTCTAAGCTGCTTGGCCACACAATAACAATCAAGTCACACAGACCTCATTATTCCAGCCATGCACATTCTCAATAATGATGAGGAGTCTCAACACATTAAGAGCCTTGATGATCCTGGCAGTCAGTAAGCATAGACTCCAAATAAATATTTGGTATCATTACAGAGTGGCTTAGTGAACCAATAGGGGCAATGGTCTAAAAATACATCTTCTTCCCAAAAAAACAACAACTGGTATGTTCCAAGTTTGAACTTAAAAAAATGTAAACACTTTGTAAAGAAGAAATACGTGTGGTACAGGAAAGTAAGGAAATGACATCAGCTTATAATACTTATGATACATATATGTATTATTTACAAAATCACTGAGGTCAGCATTACATAATACTCAGTATGTTGTGTACAAAATATGTAATAAACACAGTATTACAATGCACATGAAGTTATTTTTTTATATCACTTCCTCATTTCAAAACTATTAACTTAAAGTTAACTGAGATTATCATCTTTTTTTCAAATATAGACTAATGTTTTTGTTATGTGTTTACAGCATTGTGCCAAAGGCTTGCAGTTAATGAGAGTTGCAGATCTGCTCTTACAGCTGCCAAATCCCATGAGGTAGTATAGTAACCCTTTTTTTTTTAAATATAACCTTTAATTTCATTTCTGTTACTTTAACCCTTTCTGGAACAGAGATGCATCACAGTTACTAATCAATTTATTTATTTATTATTTTTCTTTCTCACATTAGAAGTATTTAATCCAGTTCTATGCCACATTGAACAAAACAGCAATTTGTTTTGGATTAACAAAGTAATGAAATTGATATAATTTTTCTGTCACTTTTTATGTCATGGAATTTCTAAAATTTTGTTTGTGAAACACTTTTCAAAAAACTTTTAAGATGCTTCTTTTTATCTTTGAGGTTTTTATTGTTGATAGGAAAGTTTCATTAGAGATATGTGTAGTCAATTCAGACTTGATTGATATATTTAACATATTCCTTTTAATAGTGTGTTTTGCAGTAGTTATTATTTCTTGCTATAACTTTTTAAAAAAAACATAAAACAAAAAATATTTATTAGTGACCTGGGATGTAACATTTCAAGATGACATTAGGTAATTACAGGTAACAGTATTTTTTAACAATATCTTTAATGAATATCTACTTACACCTGATAAATGTAATTTCCTTTAATTAATATTCATTTCCTTCGTGTGCATTTTTTAATGCAGTGAAAACAGTTGTATTCAATAAAAAAAGGGTTTCAGTTACCAGAATATTTTGCCATTGCCTACCAACACTCTCTCGTCCATATTAAGCTTACCTGACATGTTACAAAAGAAAAGTTCTGAAGCTATGAAAAAGAAATAATTTGACATGAAAATATTTTCACAAATGAGAAAATATGAAGAAATTATAAAAAAAATTCAGAATCTATGATTTGTTCCAAAGACTTCTAAACTTCCCATTATAATATTTCAGTGTAGGAGCTACAATAAGTAACATTCCCATGAAACAATAAATTCTCACACCAGTATATTAATTTTACTTTGATGAAAAATAGTGTATAACTTGCTCAATTTTCAAGGGTACTTAAATTTTGTTTGTGGCTATTTTCAAAGCTTAGCTTCATTATTTTGTTGTTCAGTTCACATTCTGTGAGATAATAAAAAGATAGAAAAAAAATTGCTGACTATTAAAATTGGTAGAAAAGAAGAAAAATCACAGTAGAAACAAACGTTGTAATTATACTTTCAAATGATGATAGTTTCTTAGCAATTGTAAACCTGTGCTTTGGGATGAGTTGAACAATTTTAAAAAAGTGCATTATTTACAGGAAAGAACTCTTAGACCTGCATAGAAATGATAGTTTGAAACATTTTTATTTTCTTTGCAAATTATATTTACAAATTTTACAAAATATCAAGTCTAAAATATTTGAGTACATGTTGTCAAAGTATAATAATTCCCCTCAGTGGCACAGTTTACGACATTGTAAACTGGGTTTTGATACCAGTGGTGGGAAGAGCACAGTCAGGCCATTGCATAGCTTTTAGTTTAGCTACAAAGAAACAAATAAAATTAGATTTATAATTTTTACTTTGAAACTTGACTGAAAGGTGATCTAGAGTCCAAAAAAGCTTAATTAACATGTATTTTGTAACTGATATGAAAATAATAATTCTGTTGTTGTTGTAGCCACATTTACTCTCCAAATGATTGGTTGTTATGTTTATATCAAGTTAATTACAGCTAGGTTCATATAAATTTATGTGTTTTTAGTAGTAGGACTTAGGATTATAGCATTTTATAAAAATTTTTATCTGTATTTTCATAGCTAAGTGATATTTTTGTTAAGTTGGAGCCAGTGTCTTGCCTGGCTTATATACACTAAAGGTTAAGTTATTTACTAAAGCTTTTTATTTATGAAGTCAAGTTGACGTAATATAATAATTTAGTTGATAAAGTTTTATAAGTTCAATTTTGACAGTTTGTTGTGATAAGATCTAGCTGATAAAATTGGCTGATCAATTTGGTATATTGTACGATGTTTCATTTGTTTTTATATTAAATTGCTGTGATCTACCTGCCTAGTTTTTGTGGTACTTTGCTGGTTTTTTTTGGTAAACCATTTCTTCCTCTTTTATATTATTGATGCAACAAAATACACTTGGGCTACTTAGCTGTTGTAAAGTGTAAAGAATATCTCATTCTGATCTGCTTGTTTATTATATATGTTAAAATTCCTTTTGACTTTTTTACTTGTTTTGTGGCTTAGAGAATATTAATTTGGTTGGATTATACCCTCATTAAAACTCTGGGAATTTATATGAGTAAGTTGCATAGTAGGTAAGATGAATTAAAGTGTGAACTAAAATTGCATACCAATAATTTACTACCCAGGAATTACTACCCAGAACATAAGGTTAGTAAATTTGTATATAAAGATTGTATGTTGTGTTTTATTCATATTTTTTTATAGTTCAGAAATTAATGACATACCATTTGTGCATTATGTATGCTAATTTGTAGTTTGGTATTTCTTAAGTCATAAAAGAAATTTAGTTTAAAAAAAATTTTACTATTTGATGTAACTCGCCCTGATCTGATATTCTTGAGTTACTCACATTAGAGATTGCATTCATATCACATATATTAAATTTAAGCATGGAATGAAATAATATTGCAGTCTGAACTTGTAAGTATAATCATGTAGAGACACCTGTGGAATATATCCTATTTGCTCCCCAATAGAACAGGTGTATGTCTGCAGACTCACACTGCTAAAAACTGGGTTTTGATACCAGTGGTAGGCAAAGCACAGATAGCCCATTATGAAGCTTTTTTCTTAATTGCAAACAAACTTAAACTATTGAAGGTAGGGCTTAGAATAAGAAATAACTGACTACATTCTCACCATAGAAGAGTAAAGCTTCTGCAGTTCACTATGGTCACATGTCCCCTGTAAAATTTTATGTTAGAAAATTCATAGATTTCTAGACTTGAAATTTAAAACTGAACACAAAAGATATTTAGAATTCCTGCTCTGCTCTAATCTCTATAATTACAAGCAAAACACTGACACTACAACACATGAAAGAAAGTAACAATTTTTGTTTTGGAAATTGCTTCAAACTTCTCACTTAAATCATGATATAAAATTAACTTAAACAGAACTAAATAAGCAATATATACAAAGCTAGAAGTACAATTCTGAAAATGACCACAATAAGTTATATCAAAATTACCAATGAAAATTTAATAGGTTTTGTAACCTAATAGAAGTTAAACTTAGAAATTAGAAATAATAAACATCAGACAGCATTGAGTAAAGTTTTATTTTGAGTTCATAACAAACAGAATGATTAAAATGAAAGTTAAGACACTGTAATTTGAGATAAAAGTGGAAAAATCAAAATTTAGTATAATGTAAACTTAGAATATGACTCAGCTTAATTACAGGAAAGAACTTAAGGTAAAAATCAAATATAAAGTACAGATAATTGAAATATGAGACTGAATAAGTACAATAACAAGTTATCAAGCAGTTAAATGTATGCATATACAAAATATAGAGAACTAAAACTAAAACAATGTAGGATTGTGAGAAAACAAGTGCAATAAACATAAAATGGGTCATCAAAATTAAATTCAGAGAATTTGAAATCGGTAACATTCAAGATTAAGCTAAAAATGATTGTGGAACTACTGGTTAAGCAAATTAAAACACATTTGAAATAGTGGGATGTAGTTAAAAATTGAATTTAATAATCTCAAAGCAAAATTCATGATAGAGTGTAATAATTAAGTTACAACTGATGTAGTTTAAAATAATGACAATAAGTTGACACTAATAAGACAGATTGGATATAAGAGGACCAAATATGTATTAATGAAAACGAGTATAATGAGGTTTGAAATTGAATACCACACAATGAAATACAAAAGCAGATTACAATATATAAACGTAATTAAAGTTTGACCTAAGAAACTGATGTTAAGAAGTATTGGTAATACAAAGAGACAATCAAGCATAAAACATTGGGGCTTAACATGGTCTGGTGGTTAGGATACTCAACTTTTAACTTGTGTGTTTTGGGATTAAATCTCCATTATCAAGTATGCTTGTCCTTTCAATTGTGGCTGTATTATAATGCGATGGTCACTCCTACTATTTTTTAATAAAGGAGTAGCCAAAGAGCTATTGGTGTCAACTTTCTGTCTTCCCTTTAGTTTATCATTGCTAAAGTAAGAATGGCTAGTGCACAAAATTGAAAACAAACTAAAACATTGGAATTTAATGTATGTGAAATGATGAATGGTTATAGTTGTATTTAATATAAAACTAGTTTTATAAACTTCAGAATAAATTTTGCACACAGAACTAAATACAGGATCAGAATGATAGTGAAATAAATGTAAATTATCATTTAGAGTAAAGATGGCATGCATAGACTGTAAAATATTGGAAACCCTTATATTAACTATAAAACTTAAAATTTAAGAAGTGATATGAAAAAGATAACTCAAATTTGTTAATCAGAGAAATTCAATAGTTAAACTAAACCTGACATTCAGTACAATGTTTGCAGAGAGAAACTCTTATTCTACAGTTTTATATATTTCTAATGAAAATACAAGAAATCAAACCTTATTTAGAATTACTTCCAAGACTTTTTTCAGCTTTCATGTTTCAATAAAAAGCATCCAAAGGACTTTTTACACTTTCTATTGAAAACGATTCATTTCTTGATATAATCACTGATCCTCAGATGCCAACAACTAGTCTCTTTTGTGGCTTCAGCTGGAGTAGCAAAATCCTATTGACATACATTTGGTGGCTTTAATATGGCAGTGTTCTCTTTATCACACAGTATTTTTGTTCTCATGTTAGCTGAAGCCTTCCTGCAGTTGACTGGAAGACATACTTTGGGTCAGAGATGACTTGGAATAGCACTTCATTCTGTTGTTTATATCTAGTCAAATACTACTTGACACAGCAGTAAGTACCCTGCATTTCCAGTGGTAAAATTCTATGCAGGGATCATTATTCAGTGAACATGAGGAATGACATTTGGTAGTGTTATTAGGATAACATAGCTTGTTATTGTTATAGCATTGTTATTGGATTTTCAGGTAACTGATTGTCTGGTTTGAATCAAGTTGATTGGCAATCTCCTTGAGTAGGTTTTTAGGAGTTTATTTTTTGACATTGGCCTGAGTTTGGATAAATTCATCAAATTCGGATACAACAGTATTCTTTTTTGATAGAGAAAAAAGAGCAAGACTTCTTACTTTAGTGTGACTATGATCAATGATTATGAAGTATGGCTTATTATATTGCAAGAAAGTACAATCCCAAGCATGTGGAAATATGGACTGTGTATGAACAAGGGGCATAGTTGGCCAATTTATGATGATGTAGTATATTGACATCTAATAAATCATTGTTTTTCCACACTGCCTCTTTTAATAACATTTTCTCTTCATAGTTGTTGGCCCACACTTTCTTTTGAGAAAAACTGTTTTAAACTAAGTTTTCTTTACATGTTGAACTATTTTAAAATTGAACATTATTTCATAATGAAAGTCACCTGTTCACTCCACTTTCCACACTTTGTTTTATTCTCTCCAACTTTTCCTCTCTAACCTAGTAACATTGTATTAGTATTACCTAGCTATTGTTATTTCCAGTGAGAAACGTGCAGTTTAGTGTACTTTTTGATAATAAACTGAAAAATTAATGCCCATAGCCCTATGTTTTCATTAAACATCCCACTCTAAAAGTAAATGCGACTGTTTGAAAGCAAAGATTGCAAAATCTTTTTGAGATGATTAGCTCATCAGAGCTCCTGCTGTTATTAATATCTAAAAACAACTGTAACTGTTTTTGGATTTTGGTTGATGTTT
Organism: Carcinoscorpius rotundicauda; assembly: GCA_011833715.1. Classification (NCBI taxonomy): domain Eukaryota; kingdom Metazoa; phylum Arthropoda; class Merostomata; order Xiphosura; family Limulidae; genus Carcinoscorpius; species Carcinoscorpius rotundicauda. The sequence continues at coordinate 25,064,160 of CM022406.1, forward strand.
CAGCTGTTCTAACTTTTCTCTACTGCAGAATTTCCACACAAAAAATTACACTACTACAGCAAGTAAGAGGAACAAACCACTCTTTTGTATCTGTAAATTAGCTGTTCTAATTGAACAAGCTACAAAAAGACATTCTGTAAATATTTTTACCAAGAAAACTTACTCAGTGTCTTGGAAAGGATTACAACTCCTATTTTTGGGTCGTGCAGATGCATCATTACCTTAGCCCCATAATAGCATACTTTTGGTCAAGTGATTTTCAGTACCAGCCACACAGTGTATAATCTTTTGAATAGCTGAACTGCCTTGCGTTCAGCTCACTTTTGTTTGATTTGGTTCCAGGTAACAGGCATAACACAGTTTTGCATGCATATTGATAGTAGTGTATGAAACAGTCTGATATTTTTGAAGCCTTGCATTATGCAGAGCCTAGATGATCTCTTTCCCACTAAATTTCTTTCTTAACATTGGCACACAACATCCTGAGCACATTTGAACCTATGAGTGATGTTTATGTGTATCAGTATTACATTTTTAAATAGATGATGCCAATGCTCTACCTTTCTGCATGACAAGTAGTGTCCAAGGTAGATTTGTGTCCTTAAATTGCTCTTTACAATCCTTCTGTCCTGAAGAAGAATTATCACTGTTTGTGTTTGTTATTAGTAACACTACAATTACGTTCATTCTTATACATTGTCAAGGATCTGAGCATCCAATAAATGCAAAATTTCTCACCAATTAGCGAGGCAGTATATTTTCATCATTACAATTCTTATCCTCTATGCATTTATACTCAACACTGTTGTACTCTTGCAGCATTTTAATCCTTGTATAAGTTGTAATTTGTGAAAGTTTGAAGTTTATAAGGCATTTTAGTGACACATGATTAGCTTTAATAGGGAATTTTTTACATTAAAGGTAGTGGTAGTAACGCTTAACACATGTTACAGTTACAAGTAGTTTCTTTCTTGTCATGCAGTAGCAGCTTTTAGTAATCTTAAGTGTACAAACAGTCAGTGATAAACCTCAGATGCTCTGACAACTTTATCTGCACAGTAATGCCAATTATATAATTGGTCAGCATAATTTTTTATTCTGTCATTGGATTTATGACTATTCCAGAAGTGCAGGCTACATGTTGTACAATCAAAATTGACTGTTTCCTTAATAAAGAATTGCTTTTTGTCAGTGAATGATAGTACTAATGCTGAGACATAACTCTTTATGAATATCAAATTATTGTTCCAGTCTATAAAAACAAAAGTCATATTCACATGTGTAAGTGGTAGTTCTACTTAAAATGCATAATATATGGTAAGTTTAAATCAAGTCGTGATTGCACCATTGTACACTCTAAACCAGAAATTCAACTTCAGATTCATATATCATCATGAGCATATACTATGTAATACCATGTCTTTTGTTCACAAATCAGATAGCATTTCTCTTTGTACAACCATATTGCTGCATGTCTCTTAGTTGTCAGACTTAACTGAGACTCCTCTAGTTTAAATTTTTGGGACAGTTAAGTCATTGCTTGTTGTCAACCCCCTTGTATACTGACTGTAATATCAATCTGGATGAGGCATGTATTCACCTATCCTGTTGAACAAAAAAAATATGACTAATTATAAACCCTGTCACTTGCTAAGCCAAAGTTAAAATAGGCTCTCTACTCCTCACACACTAAGTTTTTTTGTGAAAGGCCTCCACAACTATATTTGTAAGATAATTATAGCAGCCTGGTCTCAAAAATCTTATTCTACTATTGATGTCCTCTTGATTGCTGCATATTAGTGTGCTACAACTTACCACCATCAAGTAGTGATTGTGAAAAGAATAATATGGTAATAGACTACCTTCATATAGCTGAAACATTGACAGTGTTCTTGGAATTATCTCCTCCTTCTCCATGTAATATCTAGCAGAATCATTGGGTGAAATCAAAAGAATGCAGCCAAGTGCTGAATTACACTTCACCACATTCTATATAAATTTTAGCCACCAGCCTTCTTGGAGAATTGTCTAATCACCTTATCAGTTTAGAAGGTTCCTGTTCACTGCAAGGTTTGTAATTTTCTAGATATTACACTTGTCTTTTCTTCTTGTGCTGTTTCAATTATTCCTGATGAATTTTATTTACTATGCTCATCTCAGCTCTAAGGCCAGAGGCAGCTAGTTTTTGTCATCACTTTGGCTACTAAATGATCCAGCTATACTACCACCCCTAATTCTGAGAAGTATATGAATTCTGATTAAATATTGCAGAAGTCTTCAATATATGAGGATGAGCTCGTGTAATGACCCCTATAGTGTGTAATCTACATAACAATTTTATATAGATCTAAGTAAAGTTGTATCTATATTCTAGTTATAGAAGGGAAAGCTCTTTGAAGTCTAACTTTCACAACATTAATGTACTACAAAATTTAAATTTATACTAAGATTAACAGTGTTTCCTCCTTTATGTTGATGATCATCTTGGGTTCTCTGTTTGCTCTTACAGAACATTAAGCTATATATGTGTAACAAAGGTTTGGTATGTTTGGAGTTATTTTTTGAACATTTAACATTTAATCTATCAATAGAACTTCTTACAATTTATACAAGCAATGTCTCACCTATATCTAATTGATACTGAAAAGAGTCCTATCATACAAATTTGTAAACTTATGAAATTCATATTTATGGCTCAATATTTATCCCATATATTATCAGTTTTAAAGATAAAAAGAGCACATTTTTTTCCTATAAAATAATTTGTTATATCTTACTACAATTTCAGAGAAGTACATTTATTTGTTTGTCTTTCTAACTCCTCGTAGGCTTTTGCACATGAACCTGTCAATTATGAATGATTTGGGATGTTTAAAGAATAAGTTGCTTTTCTTTTAAAATACATAGATTTCATAGCTCCAGTAATGACTAAATATTAATTAAACAATTGTGGTGGCCACCAGGAGTATTGATGGGATTTCTTCAATATTATCTTTCTCTACATGGGTTACACATACAGTATGCATACTTTCAATCATTACTGACATATTTAGGACAAAAATAGGAACACTTTATATTCCATCAATGTGCTAACAGATGTACCCACATTGTACATGATTAGAGGTTTATTAATGGTAATAAATCATTTATATTAACTTTGCAGTATGTGATACAGCTGCTAATTCTTAGTGATTTTTCCAATTATAATTTGTTGAATAAGTATGTTGTTACATTTGACACCAGGTTTTCACACACAATAATTCAAGGGCCTCATCTTAAAAAAGGTGCTGTATGTAATTCTGAAAAGTTTAGAACAGACTTTGTTGTGTGTAAATCTATGTTAATTCTCAAAATTATTTCTGGAAAATAAACATACAATATAGCACTGTTAAAAAGAGGTATTTATGTCATTTTTATCCCACACACACACACAAATATATATATGCAGCAACTATGGTGTTGAGCAGTTTTATATCAGTAATTAAAAGTTCTAGCAATTTGACTTAAAAAATGACAACATGTTAACATTCAGTGATTGAGATCAGTTATCTGAAACAATGTTTTATTTGTATTTACTTTCTGATAAAAATTTAGAAAAATGTCTAACAGTCTGTAACACAGTTTTTGAAATCATAGCAAGTAAATTAGAACCTACTTCATGCTAATAGTTTTTATCTGGTTTCCTTTTCCAAAACAAATTATAACATTACATGGATTATTTTAGTGGAACTTATTGTGTAATTAATTTTCCTTTGAAAATGGTGTGATTGTCCAGTATAAAACTAACTATTGTTCAGATATGAAAAATTATCTTATTTAAAGTTATCTAACAAATGAAAAGTTCATTAGAAAATTACCATTGAATTTTATATACTATTCATAATTTATTTCATCAGAAATTATTCAAGCTGCTGTATGTACCTGATGTTGATATCTTGAAAGGCACCTTGTACTGTTTGATAAGTTTGGCAGAAGGGTAAATATTGTTGTTCTTTTGTCGTTTTTATAATTTTAACATTATATTTTCTTAGCCAGAACTAAGTAATGTAGCTATCATTACTTAACATTCTATGATTACGAAGATCGGAGAACCTTCTAAACTCATTATATAAATTTTATTTTTGTTATTTAAACAAATAATATTGTTTTTTATTCTGCAAAGTATTAGTTGTTGTTGTTAAGGTTATCAACCAATCTTTAAATATTTCTGTTGGTTTTAGGACAGCATCCAAGCTAGTGTTAGCTGAATCTTGTCATGTAAATCAAGTCTTACACATCATTGAACATTATGACCCACTATCCAGAAAGTAAGTTGTTTTCATTGAAAGTCCTGTGTACACAGTTAAAAAATCTTAAGTAATTGACTACTATACATTAAAGTGTTAAGTGAACTTCAAATGAAAAAAGAGATGATAGTAAAAAGAAAACTACAATAAATACATTTTTAAAACCAGATACCTAGATTTTGATCTCCTAGTAAGATTTCCTTGAAATTTATATATATATATTACATGTCTAGACCATACCAGAGTTAGGGAAATAATTTTAAACTCAAATGTAACTTCATTTGCTATTCTCATTCATAATTTAACTATAACAGATAATACTGAAATCTTCATGCTGAAATACTTCAATGTATAGCCTATGTATGGTATATAGGAAGTTTTATGTCAGATTTAAGAAATACATCAGCAAGTGAAAGAGGTCTTGAATATAGATTTGTAATGCCACATTAAACAGTTTTTGCATCATATTTTAATTTTATGTGACCATCATAATGTGGTTGAGGTTCATAAGGGGAGGTCACTTGCACTTCACAATCCACCTTTGCAATATCCATAAATTAATCGACATTACTTGAAAGCTATGAAACAGAAGACGGCATTTTATTTAAAACTAGTTGAAGTATCTGTCTCCAGGATGGAAGTTATATAAATTCATGATCAATTAAAGGTTATCTTAGGATATGAAGAGTTGCTTCTTTTATGTGTAATAATAATAAATGCATCAATAAGGGACAAAGTAGTGATAAAAATACAAAAATACCCATAAAAACTACAAAATTCAAAACTTCAAATGAACCCCATAACAAATTTGGTGAAGATCTATCTACGGGGGTGAAGAAGTGGTAAAAATGCTTTTAAAAACCACAAAACACACATAATGCAAAACTGATAATTTGTATGTACTGTGTAAAAACTACACTGATAAACACAATATTAACATAATTTATAAAATACAATGCAACAACTTCTATATTGGAGAAACAAGCAGAAAAATGGAAGCTAGATTCAAATAACACAAGAAACACCTTCACACATTTTTGAACACTGCAAATTAATTAAACACAACAGAGTCATAGAAAACTCCCAGATACTAAGTAGGGAAATAAATATAAACAAATGAAAATCAAAGAAGCCCTACTCATACAACAGCTTAAACCAAAAGTAAACCATTTATACCTATACTAATTAATAACCCAACATCCAATTGCAACGCTCTCTACAGTCTTGTATTTGGCTATACTCTCATCCATAAAGCATTTGTCTGGCAATGGTTAGTTGCAAACTCTCTCTTTGTAAACCTGAAGATTACCTAGAAAGCTTGAAATGTCATTTCCTTCTTATCAGTAAAAGTGTTAATACCCAAACCAGCTATTTTGAGATACATTTTTATTTCAAGTGGGTTTTTCATCATCAAGAAATTCAAACTTTTGTAAAATATAATAATCTATTCAATGAATATAAAGAAATAAAAATGAGGGAAATTTTCCATGCTGCATATAAAGGTTTGTTTAGAACATGATAGTCACAGTAGACTTGGTGAATGGGTAGTGGTTGGGAGCTATACTAGTTTGTTTTCATAGCTGGATGGGAAGCTTTATGATGGTATAATTCATTTGCTGTGCTGTCCAATTAGTGCTTTTCTACAACACTGGGGGCTGGAATGCTAACATCAATACATAAATTTTCAGCTTACTTATCCCCAAATGGTAGTGCCTTATTTCTTTGTTCTTACTTTTATTTCAATTAATTTTTACTTCTTTACCTGGAAAAGCAGTTGCTTTCCCACAACTGTCTGCAAGCAGTGAAGGGTGATGTAGATGTGGGTTGTTGCAGGCTTGAGCACCCACATCTTGTTCTCCTAATTTCTATGTCTCTTGCTACTCTTTTATTTTATTTTTTATGTGAAACTGGCAAATGGAGGTTAAGACTGATAAATGGTGTATCACCACTGCAATGTAAGTCATACTTTCAGTCATCTACAAAACCTAGAGCACAATTTATATCCCACATTATAGCTTGTACCCTAAGATCTTTTTAATTAGTGCAACATTGTTTGTTTATTATTTTTTAATTTAATTTTGTTTTGGCTGTTTTTAGGTTATAACAAACTATTATATATATGTGTATATTTATTTATATACACACACATACAAATACACTCTCATCTTTTACAATCATATCGCAACAGCTTACAGACATGTAGACCAAATTTTGTGTATGTGTGTATTTGACTCTGTTGATTAAAGGCTTCCTAATAACAGTATAGGGCACAAAATAGTTTGTTGGATTTGACTAACAGAAACTGTCAATATTGAATATGCTTAGCATTTGTACAAAAGGAAAGGTTCATGATTTACTTGAATTTGCAATCTATTTTGAAATAGCACTAAGCTAACTGAGCATATAGTTATTTTTGTGTTCTTGTTCTGGTATACATTTATTGACACAGTTTATTTTAAATCAGGCTTGCTGCAAGTTTTCTGAGGCTACTTTGTTGTTGCCAGAGTGTCCGAGACCTGGTGTTACTGTTCAGTGGAATTCCAGTTTTACTGAGGTCAATCAGAAACAAAACATTTTACTAAATTACCCTAGTAATGTATCTTTTGTGGTGTTTTATAACAGTTTATGTGTACTAACTCACAGTAAATTATTTGTGAAAATGTTCTGAGCCAGTATGAATAGCTTATTGTTATTGGTAGGTAAAAAAAAAGTTAGATTAATATTTTCTTTTTCATTTAATATTAATTTTTTGAATATAATTTAAAGTATCTAAAACAAGAACAAGTGTACAGAAGAGTATATGGCAAGAATATCTGTTTTATTATGTATGACCTGAAATTACTTATGTCCTGTTAAATCATTTAGTTATAATTTCAAAGTTTTCCAATTATGGTGAAAAAATAGCTAATATTTACATTTTACAGCGAATTTAAAGAAATTAATATTTTTAATATAATTTAAAATATCTAAAACAAGAACAAGTGTATAGAAGAGTATATGGCAAGAATATCTGTTTTATTATGTATGACCTGGAATTACTTATGTCCTGTTAAATCATTTAGTTATAATTTCAGAGTTGTCCAATTACGGCCAAAAAGTAACTGGTAATTACTTTTATACAGTCAGTTTGAAGGGGAAAATTATCGTCTTCAGTGGCACATTGCTTGGAGTCTAGCACAGTTGGCTATGGAACCTAAGCTTCGAACACAGATCTACAGGAAAGGAGGCTTGCCTATTCTCCTTGGTGTTTTGAGGTTAGATCATAGCATAAGTAGTTTTTATTCTTACAAATTAAAATGTAGAAATGTGTTATCAGTTAATTGTATCACTGCTGGTGTTAAACACTGCCACTTTGAAGTACCTTTACATTCAAAATTTAATTTTAAAATATTACTTTAGTCTTTTTAAAGGAATTTTATGCGTAAAAATAGTGTAAAAAATACATTCAACACAGGCAGATATGCCTCTGCAATCAGAATTGCCTTTCTTTCAGTTACTTTCATGCTGTTATCAACCATGTGACTAAAGTTATGAATGTTTTTGATACAATGTAGATTATGCAACAACTTACTCAGTATCCTTCACTATCTCACCTTTCATGTTATGTATGGTTTGTGCACAAAGGAAACAATATAAGCTGTGTTTTCACACCAATATGAAACAAGAAGTTAATGTAACTACTACTGCAAATGTTTCAAATATATTAATCAGAATTTATATAACTTCTATTGGGACTTTATATGCATAGTATACCTTTAGCTTAAAGGAGTTTATTGGCCTCATTGTCATCCGTTACTAATGTACATATTTGGGCATTAAATTCCATATTGTCTGTTGGCAACTCTTACAGGTTTTAAAATCATGTGAAGATTTATTTGGTGAACATCTTTCTTTCTCTCATGATGATGGTTAATACAGTGGGAATGCAAATGGATCTCTCTGTGCCTCCAAAAGAATCATTCTCAAACCAAATGAAAAGTATTTTGACCTCCATGGTTAAAAAAGCTGACGAATCAACCTCAACACCCATCTCTGTCCATAGCATACATTCCAGCAAACCCCAAGATCCACTTTCTTTAGTTCCTGTATATCTTTCTTTACAGGAAACATTTCTGAAACCTACTTGATCGATGTGCTCCAGTGGAAGCTGGATCAACAAATTGGTCCTCTTTCACTGCTCTCACAGAACTTGATCCTGCCACTGTCCGTAAACCATCAATACATGACTGTGTGGCAGCAGTAACTGACTGTATTGTACAGGTAGCTGCTCTGTGTATACCTAAAACCTTGACACATTTTCCATGATATCCTTGTCTGTGGGGAAATCCTGCCTGCCACTTGGCACAGAAGGCTCAAAAATGGGCTTGGGATATCTTTAGTAGGTATCTCACACTCTTGCACCTAATCACTTTCCAGCAGACCCCTGCACATGTTTAGTGGGTAAGACATCAAAGCCAGAAGGACTCTTAGATTAAGTTCACAACTAGCATTTCTTCTACTACCAGTTCTAAAGTCGTATAGAACAAGATTCAAAAGGTCAGTGGGCAATATAATTCTGTCTCCCTCTTGATTTTGCTCTCTGATAGCCAGGAAGTAGCTGTTACCCAAAGCATTGCCAATACTCCAGGTGAAAACTTTTACCATGTATCTAGCACTTTTGCTTCTTCCTTCACCTTCTTAGCTATTAAGACTTGGGAAGAGTGATCACCTCTTTCTTTTTGAGTTGATTGTCTCTATGACTACAATTGTCCCCTTACACTGGTGGAATTCATATTGGCCCTTCATCAGTCGGTTGGACCAGTTCATGTACACTATGAAATGCTGTGCCATCCATCTCATGCTCCTTTTGCTATTCTTCTGATTGGTTTTAACTGGATCTGGCAGGAAAAACATTTGAAGGAATCTTGGGATCCTTCCCCAGGTCAGAGAAAGGATCTTAAGATTCCTTCAAACTACCATCCAATTGCTTTGACGAGCTGTCTCTGTAAAACGTAAAGAGAATGGTTGATGTACATGAACCACTTAATTCGACTTGAAACGTCAATCAGACAAGCCTTTCTCAAATAACATCTTGTATCAATATTCTTTGACATAGAGAAGGCCTATGATATGATATGGTGGTATGGCACTTTGCAAGACCTCCATTTACATGAATTATGTTGCTATTTAAGCATTTTTATTAAACAATTTTTAATGGACAGGCAATTCCACATTCATGTTGGTTCAACACTTTCCTGTTTTTTTCTACAGGAACTTGGAGCCCCTTAGGGCTATGTTTTGAGTGTCATACTTTTTAGTATAGAGATTAATACCATCACTGAAAAATTCTCTATTACTGTTGCAAACAGGGTCTATGTTGACGACTTTCACATCTCGTGTCAGTTGTCAAACATGAGGTATATTGAGTAGCTGCTACAGACTGCCCTCAATCATTTACTGAAGTGGACCACAGCAAACTTCTTTAACTTCTCTCCATGTAAAACTGTTTGCATGCACAACTGCTGCCACCAGGGTGTTCACCCTGATCCTGAACTCTGTATCGGTGAAGTTGTGCTGCCTATAGTCTCTGAGAAAAGGTTCTTAGGGCTTATTAGTTATCCTGGCAAGTTATAATAATTGAAGTTTTGCTAGAAGTCTTTTAAAACTTGTATTACTTTAATTCCTGAAAATGACCATAATGTCAAATAACTCAAAAGACTGGAAAGGCCAACTTCAGGTGATTATTGCTGCCGTTTGAACTACCCATTAGTCATCCTGGTGAGTTATAATAATTAAAGTTTTGCTAGAAGTCTTTTAAAACTTGTATTACTTTAATTCTTGAAAATGACCATAACGTCAAATAACTCAAAAGACTGGAAAGACCAAGTTTAGGTGACTAAATGCTGATTTGTGAACTTACCTGTTGGTCATTCTGGTGAGTTATGATAATTACAATTATGCCACAGAAAGTCCTGTACAACTTGTATTACTGTAGTTTTTCTCTTACTGCTGTGGATTAGATGTAAAAAATTGGATTCAATTCCATTTATGTTTTTAATTCAAATATTAAACTTTGACTTGTTTTACCTTAATTTCCTTTTGTTAATTTTAATAATTTTTAATTTTAACTTTTTACTGGATGTTTGGTGCAAATAGCCTAGTTTCTTTGCACCATAAAACACCAAACCAACCAACCCTTTATATGGACAAGTTCTTTATTGTAACCCTGGTATTTTTACTGATGATTTGTCCATAAAAATACTGAATCTTTTTTTTTCAGTTAGTACAAGTGCAAAATGAATTGTAAACTGTAAATTAACAATATATCTAGTTCTTAAACCAGTAGAAAAATCATTTAAGTACAAAGAAAAGTTGTAAAATCATAAGTAAAATGAACAGCTATGCCTTTTTTTCTTTTTTTATGATTGTTCACAAAGTTTTAAAGTAATTTCTTAAAAATTTAAACTTTCAAACATTTCACGTTTATTTTCTGGGTTTATTTTACTCTCAATGACTGAAGTAGAAATAAATTGAAAATAAAGCAACAAATCACTGCTTATGCCATAAGAATGCTTATGTGACACTGTAATATGATATTGTCAAGCAACAGAGCATACCTGAAAAAATAAGTCAACATGACCCTTGTTCTGAAAACTTGATGTGGAATTTATAAGCTTATGTATCCTGCAATGTTTACAAAGAGAATTCACCAAAGTCAAAGATAATGGAATTTATCAGCTTGTTTATCCTGCAGTGTTTACAGTGAGATTTCACCAGAGTAAAAGATTGCACTTTTATTTTGTGAAAACATTTATTACATGGTTTAGAGCTGATCCAAAAAACACTGTAAGTGTTTGTGTAGTGATAATTCTTCTGGGATGTTTGGAATTTAACAGTTTACTATATAAGCATACAAAGATACTATTTGTGTGCATGGTTATAAGATACTATTTCTTATCAGATTTATGCATGCAGGAAACTGCTATTCCTTTTAATAGTAAACACTTTGTCAATAGAAGTGGATGTGACAAGAAAGATGTTTCAAAAAAATAGATTAGTGGGAGGAGCTACTCTACTCAATTAGATGATATATTGACATCTTATTAAATGAAAGAAGTAGGAGGTTCTTATTTAAAATTCTCTCTCACTTTTGAAAAGTTAGACATGTTTGCTTTGTCGTCTTTTCTTCAAGTCATTTTGTAGTTTGTTTTTTATCAAGTGAAATAAGTTCTGATATCTATGTTTTTGGTGCTTGGCATACTTAATTTACCCAGAATGTCTAATATGCCAAATCAAGCATTTTCACCTACAAATGCAAAAGAAAACAGCCTTAGCTTTTCACTTATTCTGTTACTTGTCCTAACTGATCTTGATTCTTATTCAAAATAAAGGCTAATAACCTTTCATTGGATTCTGCTATGAAAACATTAAGAAATTAACTTAATGTTTTCAAATACCTTACATCTTGCCAAATTGGCCATGAAGAAATGTCTTTAGCAGCTGGTTCACCTTCTACAGGTCAGCATGTTGATGAATATGAATACATTTTTACAATTTTATTTATGTCATACTGTCTCCAATTGTGATTGTTCAACTAAGATGGAATTCCTAGCAGGTGTATAATTATTTGATTTAAAATAACAAGGTCACTTTATAATGTGTTTTTGGAGGTGGGTTTTAGCACAAAACTATAAAATGTCTCTCTTCATTCTGTTCACTGCTGGGAATTGAGCCCCAGATTTTAGCACTACAAGTTTACAAAGTTATTGGTGAGAGGAGGAAGGACATTTATAATGCAAGATTCTAAGTGTATTCATCTGTTCAAATCTCTGATGTGGTACATGCACCTCTGTAACTTTCAAAACAAAAGCACATCCTCTTTGCTGGTACCCTCTGAAAGCATACAGAAAATGTTATCTGATGGCTGATAATGCCTCAGCAGATACTTTTTTCACCTCCAAATATAAGTCCAAGCACAATATTAAAGACATCAGAGATGGGGCAACCATTTTCTGTATAATGTTTCCTAGTTCCAATCCAGATACGGAATATATTATTTCTTATTGTTATCTTTCTTAACCTACTTTATGTTATAAATTATAAAGCCAATCTTTGTGATTCTCCCTAGGTGACTGTTGACAAGATTAGTTTCATGACTTGATATGTCATTTTCAGTATTGATGGGGGGTATTAAGCTTAGTAGTATCTCCAGTTATTAGCCACCAGTACTGGATCTACTCTGAGAATTTTCTGCTACAGATAAAGAACATTGTGTTGTGGTCTGACCTGCGTACCTGTTATGCTATAATCTGTGACCACACCTGAGAACGTGATGGTTAACAAGTAGATTTGTGCTGCCCAAATCCCTTTTTTTATATTAATTAACCCTTTCACCATGAGTTACAGGCCAAGGGCTATGCCATTACATTTGTTGACTTACATTCAAAACTTTATTAAACTATTTGATAAATTCATGTCAATAAGTTTGGAATCAACTTTTAGATTACAATTGAAACTTTAATATTATATATGAGTTAATTTCTTAATTTAAAGTTCAATATTAAAACAACACACCTAAATATAAGCTGTAGTGAATCATGGTAAATTTAATGTGGCACTGTGTAAAATTAGATGATTGTGATTTCAAAATACCAAGTATAATTTTGTACAAATTAAGAACTCCAATTACAAATACTGATAAGCTAGAATATAAAATAATAACCTCATTTCTTTTTATTTTGGTGAGATGTGGTTTATGTCCTGAATCAAACACAATGAACCCATTCACCTTTTTCAATTTTGGAAACACTCTCTTTTATACACTTACTTCAATATATGACATGTGAATAACTCATTGACAGCTTAGAATGTCTCCAGAATGGTTTTCTCAGCCATTTTAGTCTGTGAAAAGGCTATCATGTTTTTTTCTAGTCAAGATTTCAAGAAAGTTGATGGTGTCTTTAGTCTGCTTAAAGTTTCATATATTTTTAAACATGAATACAGCTTAGTTATTAAGTTTAATAAAATTATAGTAGAACGTTATGGTAATAGCATAAATATTTATGATTTTTTTTGGTTATTAGACTGTATATGTAAATCCCCCCAAAAAATATTGTGTGATATCCTCCACATTCAAAATTTTAAAAGGCTTAACAGTCTGCATCCAGCAACATCCGAGTACAAAGGTCATAGTGAGAAGAGATAACTGTTTGCTTTATTTCTTGATTTATTTTTCTATATTTTAAAAATAATAAGTTGAATAACTTATTTTTGAATACAAATAATCTATATACCTATATGTAATGTATACTAATTTAAATGGAACTCTATATTAAAAAATCCCAGTCCACTAAAAGAGAGAGAAGACTAAAGGTCAATTTTATGTTACTAGATACACAACATGAGCACACATGGTAATTCATGTTATGTAATGTTACCTAGGCATAACTGGAATGTTAGTATAATAAAGAACAGTAAATATGTATGTTAATATATAGTGTTATGAGACTTAAGCTACTTGGACTTAATATTTATATTTGCATGATATAACGTGTAGTCATGCTAGCATGAAAATAGCAAAATTTGTATTTGTTACCTAATTTTTTTATGATGTTTATAAGGATGGAAAAGTGACAGACCTCCACATAGCTGGAGTCTGTTCAAAAAATACGTGGACTGTTTTAATTGCGTGGCTCCAGTTGGTTCCAGGGGACTCCGCATGGTGTCACTAGGTTCAGATCAGATCAGCCAATCACGATGCCATTTCCCGATTGCAGATATCTTCATTTGTGTATCAACTACGTGGTTTTAAGTGAAGTGCGATTTTTTCGTTTGGTGGATTTCAGAATGAATGACCTGAAGGAGCAACGACTTGCTGTGAAATTTTGTTTTAAACGTGGAACCTCTGCGACTGAAACTTTTGCTATGCTTAACATGGCTTACAGTGATGTTGCTATGAAGCGTATGGCATATTTCAAGTGGCATTAACGTTTTAAGGATGGTTGACAGTCCATTGAAGATAATGAGCATCCTGGACATTCTTCCACGTCAACTGACGACCCACACGTCTACAAAATCGACATCTGACTGTCAGGGAGCTTGCTGAAGAGTGTGGGATATCAGTTGGATCTTGTTACTAGATTTTGACCGAAAAATTGAAGATGCACCTCGTTGCTGCGACATTTGTGCCACGCAGAACTTATGAGTTTTTGGCCAAACACTCGATCACTGTTTTTCCCCACCCCCCTACTCACCTGACCTTGCTCCTTGCAATTTTTTCTTGTTCCCCAAACTCAAAAGACCCTTGAAAGGAAGAAGATTTGAGATGATTCCAGAGATTAAGGCAAATGTGACGAAGGAGCTGGAAGACATTACAAAAGAAGCGTACCAGGACTGTTTCAACAAGTGGAAACACCGTTGGGATAAGTGTGTGCATTGGGGAGGAGAGTACTTTGAAAGGGTCCCAGACCTGTAACTTCTAAATACATTTTCTTTTATGACATCAGTCCGCGTATTTTTTGAACAGCTCTCGTACTGTATCAAAAGTTATATATAATGCAAATGCTTATCTTGTGCAATTGTGTAGAAGAACTCGTGTATGTAATATCAAGCCAAACCCATAGTGAGAGGGTTAAAGTAAAGGATGTGAAGAGCAATGAGATACTCTTCTGAATTACCTTTCTTTTAAAAAAAAAGAGTTTACAGAAGGTTGTTTAGGATTAGTAATTAAGGTAACAAATTGTTGACATATGGAATTTATTAATGGGTTATGAAAGTGCTTCAGTTGGTAAAGAAAAATAAATGAGAGAAAAATGTTAAAGATTACAAAAGTTAAAAATATATTTATTGAAAACTATGCAAAAGCTCAGATATTTTTACTTTAATTTACAGATATATTAATGATTTAATTAGCATAAATAATTCTGAAATATATAATGTTACTGATACCATTTATTTAACAGAATTAGAAACTGAAAATAATTCAATTTCTGATACAGATATGCATTATTTAGATTTAGAAGTTGAAGTAATTCATAAAAAGGATATTATATAAATATTTTTGATGAGAGAAAAGATTTTGATTTTCCAATTTATGGTTTACCCTCCTTACATAGTAATGTGCCATACCCATCTATTATAAGCATTATAACTTAGCAGTTATTCAGATATTGTAAAATTTATAATAAATTACAATATTTAATTAATAATGTTGAAATGCGTGTATGAAAATTAATAGTTAATGGATTTAATAAATACATTTTAGATAAAATTATTAAACTATTCTGTAATAAATACAAAGAAGTAAAAAGCAGAGAAATTCTACTAAAAGTTATTTTTAGTTAAAAATAAGATTATCTAAGAACTTGGCACTACTTCATGTGGATGTACATCGTAAGCCACGTGTGAAAGCACAAGAATCACAGTAAACTATCACTTTACTGATGTCATGTCAATTAGTGCATCTACCATATTAGGGAGCAGGAATGCTTACTTCAAGATCTAAGTTTTATCTTACTTACCCTAAAATGATAGTACCTATTTTTCATTTTTTATTTTTCATCTTTTTACGTTTTTCTTTTTCTAATTTAGTAGAGTAGTCACTTTTTCGCGACTGTCTGCAGGCAGTGAAGGGTAATGTAGATGTGGGACATTGTGGACTTGAGCGCTCACATCTTGCTCTCCTAATTTTTGATATTTTTATGTGAGACTAGCAAATTGGAGGTTAAGACTGATAGATGGTGTAACCCCACTGCAGTGTGGGTCCTAGTTCTGCAGTCACCTCTAAAACCTAGGATAATTTTATAATCCCAGTTGTAGCTTATACCCTAGGATCCTTTTTTAAAATATGCAGCATATTTTATTTCATTTTAATGTATTTTTTATGGCTTGAAAATTTATTGTTGTATTGCATATGTATGTATATATTGTGGAGTTTTCTGACTAATTATATAAAAAAAAAATTATTTTATAATGTTCTGTACATTATTTAACAGTTTTTTTAGAAATGTTTATGCATCAATGATCTTTATGCACCAACAAGAACATGATGTTAGATTGGAATAAAAACTGAAAGAAAACTTGTGATTTTAGTGAAAACAATCATGGTAAATTTTTATATGATTTTTAATTAATAACATATAAAAATAGGAAATTATGAAAAAGTATAACTTTTGTTTGTGTATTAATAAAAGTGTCTGCAAATTTCGTAAGCTTGAAATAAATACAAATTGTATGATGTTTTTTTTTTGTTCTTCATCTGCAAATAATATTATTTAGAAAGTATTTTGAAACTTGTTTCATACAGTGTGATTCAGAACTTTAAGTTGTGACTTTTAAAAAGATTGGTTTGTGAAATTAGAGCACCTGTACTCCACTAAAATTTTAAAGGTTAGTATCTTACAGATGTTTTTAAATATCTCTTCAAATCCAAATTGATAGTACACATCTTGGTTAGTTTCATACACAATCAATTTGAAGTAGAATTACTTTTTTTTTTATATATGCAAGCAAGTATTAGAAAGGGTAAGTTAATTTGCTAAGAATCAAGAAATTAGGGGCTCTTTTCAACATGTTACAAAGTTTGTAATGTGAATAATAGTTTTTATTAGGTAGTTATTACCATAAATTTTGTAATTCTGTTGTTTAAATATTTTTTCAATTCAAATTTGAAATATATACACATATGTTTATATTATAGTATTTGAATAACAACCAGAAGAAATAATCATATTTAACAGGATAAAAATACCTGAAAAACTGAAAAAAGAAGCAATGACACCTGTTTCAAAAAATGAGCACATTTATTCAACATTAAATGTAAGAAAAATTTAATTTATGAATTGTAAATTATAGTTGAAATTAAAAGAAAATTGAGATTTATATTCATGTTAAATTAATTTTGTTTGTCATTAGTGTCAGTGTTCTATAGTACTAATAAATTTTAAAATAACATTTTGTGTTTTAGTTTCTTTCATTTTTTCAGCTTGATGATTAATTGATTATGCATAGTTTATTTATATAAATATTTTATTATCAAAATTTAGATGTTAATTACCTTTCTTTAATGTAACATGGTGCAATGCTTCTGGAATTTTAGATAAAAGATAAACATCAATTTTATGATCAGTTTTTAATGTATTTTGTGCTTATATTTATCCTTTAGTTCTGTACAATCATAAGTGGTATATAAATCTGTACAGTTTTGAAAAACTTAAAGTGTCAGACACATTAAAAAAGTATTGACTCTCTGTAAATTCTCTTATTTTACATATGTTAATTTGGTCAGCAAATTGCATTCATTTATATTTTTTGAAACATTATACACTGCTTATGAAGCTACAATAGATTTTGATAAAAATATTACAAGTATGAGGATATCAAATTTTATCAGTTTATTTTTATAGGGTGGTTGTCATTATTGAAACTTTGACACTAAAAAGTAACAAATTTAGAAATATGATTGTAAAAAATTGTATTTATTAAACCATTTGTTTCTCCAGTGGTACACTTAGCATAATACTATGTTTTTCTTTTAGGTTTCAGAGGAACAGTTGGCTAGTTTGCTTGCTTTGAAAGCAGGTATGTGAAATAAGAATAAAACTTGTATATTTAGGAATTCTGTATTCATTTAAATGCTGCCATGAATCGGATTTAAAGTAGCTGTTTTTCAGACTACTTTTATTTTTACTGTAAACAGTCTTGAAGAGAAAGTAAAAATAATTTTTCTTTCTGTCATGATTTTTAAATTAAAGTATATGTAGATTTGTAATTTAGTTAATAATATACAGTTCAGATAACTAATACTTGCTCAAAAGATTTGTATCAGCTTATTCTTTTTTGCTGATTATTAGAATCACTTTAAATCAAATTTTCAATGAAAAATTAAGGTTTTTAAAACAGATTCATCTTTGGATATTATTGACTCAGGGTTATATTTTTACTAGTAGATTAATCAGTGAATTATTTCACTGTTTGTTAGATTCTTCAATAATGATTTTATTGCAAACTCCAGCAACTGAAGTCTAATTCCTGTGCACCTGTTTTTTTTTCATTTTGACATCAGAAATAATTATTTTATATGATTTTTTGAATGACTCTTAATTGTGATAATGTGGTTTTTAGGAACTGAGATTTCATTATTTTTATGACAATTACTGTACATTTTATGTGATTCTTTATGTGAAGGGTAGTGATCTTGTATGATAGAGCTATCACCTTGTCAGCTTGTTTATGTTTGATGGTATAAATCTGGTTTTATTCATTTTGCTGTTTCTCTATTTCACATTGTTAATAATAGCATGCTTTTTGAATGCTCTATTGAATTCTTTTTGTGAAGTATCTTGTTTTTTTTCTGTAACGTTAACATGTAGTTGTTTTATAAAGTGGCTTTTATATCTTAATTTCCAACTGTTCCTTCTGTCATTTTTGCATTACTTAAAAACAGTATATGTCAGTTAAATGCAGTTAAATGTAATGATAAAACAAGATTAAACACTCTTAAAGCCATTTGTACTACAATTATATGGTGTGTGTTGTCTTATAGCAAAGTCAGATTGGGGTATCTGCTGAGCCCACTGAGGGAAATTGAACCCCTGATTTTTGCATTGTAAATTCATAGACATACATTAGCGTGAGGCAATTATATGGTACAGATTTCTTAAAAAATGAAAATGAATATAAAAGTGAATGTTTATAAATAAAGGTATTTTTAACTGAAAGACATTGTTTATCAAGCTGAAATTATTTTTGTGAACAGTGCTTTTGAATTAATAGATATGGAGTTTACTAAATTTCTTTTAACAGTCATTCCAAATATTTGAAAAATAATTAAAAAGCTATTGTATTATTCCTTGTGTTTAGAATATCATATCACTGTAAAAAGTGCAGCATATTTATGAAATTAAAATAAGTTGAAAATGTAAGCATCAGTAAAACTAAATTAATAAATGTATGGCTTTTGCATATAGTTGCTTTCAACATTTAGAAAGTTCTTGAACTTTGGAATTAAATTCATCATAACAAAACTGATTTTGCATGCCTAAGAATGAAATGTTTAAATGTCTGACCAAATGCTCTGTTTTTACAAATTTATATTTAATGCATAGATTACATAAATACATGCAGTTTAGATGTTGGATTAATTAATCAGTTTTGACAAAAATTAACAGAACTATGTAATATGTGAAAATATATTAAAAGGCATTGATAAATGGTATTTTAATAAGCACAAATTAGCAGAAGAAAGTTTATTCTATATTGTTTTTAGCTATAAATTATTGCAACTTTTGTTATAAACTTGTACACGTGCATATAAGTTGTTACATGCGTCTCAAAAGCAGAAATGAAATCTTCATTGCAAGCTTTGATAAAGGACTTTCCTCTTTGGAAATTGGAATTTTAGATTATTTACTGTAAGAATCTGGTTCAAGTATTGGAAACTCAGGTTATTCCTTGAAAATGGCATATTAATTTCATCAGAATACTTAAAGTAAATATTAAAAGAATTATTCAAAATTGATTCATAAAAGAATTAATTCTTTAAGCCCATAATTTTTTTGTATTTGCTGGATTTATTTTCATTATGTACTAATAATGTATTTTAAAGATGGCTATTATGGGTATTAAAACTTCAATTAGATGAAAGTATGGAACAAGGTTTCGATTTTTTTAGGTTAAACAGCCATTTTTTAGAATACATTTTTTTCAAGTGGGTTTCTTGTCATCATGAATTATGTCCTAATAATCATCACCATAGCTTTTAAAATTTCCTATTTTTTTACACAAAAGGTGAAGAAGAACATAGTTTGGTCAAAGAGACATAAATGTTATTGAATGCTGTAGCTGTTTGATTGGTAAATTAGGAATGTTTGGCTGCATGCTGACAGAGTATGCTCAAGTCTGAGTTTTTTAAAAAAAGAAGTGAGGATTCATTCTTCACTGCTTTATGATAACTGAAAACTAACTTTAACGATGCTTTTGAATGCTGTTTATCATTTTTTAGAATTTCAGTTTCCCTTCCCTTGGCTTTCAGTGCATAGAAATTTTAAATGAAAAATTTTGAGTTGGAATTGTTCTCATTAGCTAGTTTTTGTTCTATTATTTTCAAGACCTCAAAAAACATTTTATTGTTTTAAGTTAAAAATTTTAAATCAATCAATATATGGATTCTTCCCATTTTGTGGTGGAACCTCTTTTCAATCTGCAATAGCATTTTACACCAGGGATTTGGATGACCAAGTTCTATGTTACAGATGCTTATCTCCACATTCTGTAGCAGATTTATCCCACTGATTTCTGTATTGGTGCACAAGAGTCAGGTTTTACAGTTCAGGGCTTTGCCTTTTGGCCTCCCATCAGCACCATATGTTTTCTGCAGAGTTGAACAAGCTTTTGCTTGTCAGCCACATTTCTTGGGGTTCTGTGTACACATCATTATATGAATAACTGGTTACTTCAGGCACCATCTTATCAGTTGGTAAAACCACGCACCCAGATTATCCTTTCAGAAGCCATGGAGGCAGGCTTCCTTATCAGAATAGAGAAATCCATTTTATTGCCAATAACTTATATGTTTTGGTGTTTTTTCAGCATGTACTGAAGTTGGGGTTATCCAACTCCCATCAGGCCACAAGGTTTGGGAAGAGCAGTCAGGCTTTTACTTATATCCCTTTTTCTTACTGCATGAATGGTTCTTTCTCTTCTGGTAATGTGAGGATCCCTTGAATTCCTTATTCACTTGGGATGAGCAAATATGAGGTCCTTTTAATGGTTCTGCACAAACAATAGATCATGAATTCTGGTCTATTGAATAATCTTTTCTTCTTATTCAGGGGCAATGTTATGAATACTGAGTGATGGTTGGGTCAGAACAAAACTACTATTAAGCTACTGATACTATCTCTTCATCATCAGATCCATTTGTTCACAGATGCATCTCTCGAGGGATAGGGGCTTGGTCTTTCTTTTTTTTTTTATCAATATCAGTTTGGTATATTGTTCACAAAACGAGATCCACTGTCTTCTCATAATTCTGAACTCAAAGCATTTCCATCCTGATTATGAGGGGTCCTTGCTCACCTGATTGGGAATTGAAGATGAATGTTCATAATTCCAGACCAGATGAGTTATTTTCCTTTAGTTGAGTAAAACATACACAATCCCATTATTTCAAGCTTGGGGTATTGCCTTTCAGATTTCTTCAGGTTAAGTAGAAAGTTTTTTTGCTTCACTGTTGCTTAATTTCTTTTTGTGTTTTTAGTGGCAAATAATGCGAAGTCTGACAGGACTGCTTCCTGGGACTCAGAGGCAAATGGGAATGTAAAAGAGTTTAGTTGAAAAAGGAAGAATTACTAGAAAGGAAATTTGTTTCTAAAAATGTTTTTTAATTGAGAGTGATATTTGAAATCTTGTTATAGGAATGAATAATTTTTTTTATCAAGTATGTTGCTTTATCATAAATACAAGAAACAAACATGGAGCTGATTGCTCCTAACAATGGAAATTATTGTGGTTTCACATAAGAACACAGCTTCACAGACTTAGTGGTTATATGTTACAAAATCACTGACATTCCAATGAACTGCAGTAGGTTGGATCAATTGACAGAATTTTCCTAAGCTCATATTTCTTTTGTGTGTGTAATTTCAAGGGTAAGATTATGTAACATTTTACTCACTGTTGTAGAGTGTAAGAAGAAAAAATAAAGTTGGAGTAGAAATAAAACATCCTTTTTATTTTGTTTTTTCTCAAATGCAGGAACAGATCTGAACATTTTTGGAATATTCTGTTTGATACCATTAGATCATTCCCTAACTGAGTGAAGTTTTGAAGGAAAAAATAATCACATTAATGATCATAATTTTCATTGTTGTAATTTCTGAAGAGAAATGTGAAAAGAACATTTAATAACTGATGTTAAGTTACACAGTTTGAACATTCCATAGACCTCTTTTTACATTTTCTTTTACTGATGAAAATTAGCTTATTTAGTTTGTTAATGATCAAGAATTAAAGGATACTTTAACGATCAGACAAATTATCAAAATTGAAATTTATTCATTAAGTTTAAATCTTCTTTGAAAGTTGGAGGTGGGCTATATATAAATCCATACACCATTAGTATTTTATTTATTCCATCCCCTCTGTGTGGATAACTGTACGTGGTGAAGAAACCATCCAGAGAAGGTTCTATTCTTTCAGTTTACCTACACAGATCTAAACATTCACCCATCTGTTTCCATGCATAGTGACCCATGAAGGGAAGAGAGGATCTTGGTGGTTTAGGGGTCCAACCCTAACACACCACTTTGGCTTTGATTTGTTGTAGACAGGCAGCTCTGGGGTGGACATTCAGGAATAGTTGGCTGGTCTGCTTGGGCTTGGGTCAACGAAGTACCAGTGTTGGATGTTCTTGACAGGTATTTTGGACATTGTATCTGATGCTGGTCTTTGGGTATAGTGCTTACTATACCCTAGTGTTGCTGCAGTGTTCTTGTTTAACATTGTAGTGTAACCTCTTGTAGGGATCCATGGTGGGTGGGGTCAGTGAGCACCAAAACATCCTTTTTTATTGTGGATCCCTAAATAAAACCTTAAATAAAATAGTGAAGAAACAGTCCACAGGTAAATGACCATGTCTTGAAGATTCTGAGCAGCAATCTTCAACATCTGTAACTCCTGTTGTACCTTATTTTCTTATATTACATTCTCTTTCAGATGAACCTTTCATTCAGAAGGGACTAGAGGGACTTTCAGGCTTTCCAAAGTCAGTAAAGAAGCTTCGATTTTGTGGCATATTGGTGGAAATATCTACATTTAAACACATTAAACTCTTACACTCAGAGGCAATTAGGAATATGTCTATTGAGGTTACTCCCTATGTTACTCTGAATTCATCACAAGGAGTTATTATTGAGAGGGATTTGAAGAGCATTTCCGAGTCGGAGATCATCACTGATTTCTCTTCTCAAGGAGTATCTTCAGTATGGCATATCTCCACTCACAAAGATGGAATTATGATGCTGACCAATGTCCTAAATTTGATATCATCATCACTGCGTCTACTTGCCACCATCAAGGCAGGTTATCTTAATCGCAAGGTATGGCCATATATTCTGAATCCTCTTAGATGTTTCCAGCATCAGCAGTTCAGTCACTCAAAGACATCATGTTGTGGTTCCTTGATGTGTGTTCATTGCAGTGGCAAAGACTACAATGCCTGTAAGTGTGAAACAGACCCTTGTTGTGTTAATTGCAATGTCTGTTGCCCATCCTACTTTCATTCTTGCCCTAAGTGGTTGGAAGAAAAATAGGTGCAGCATTTGAAATGCAGAAAGACCATTCATTTATGCCCTCAGTTGCTAGATTCTTCTTTCAACTATAAAGACCTGCCCAATCAATCCAGGACAGTATCCATGAAGGTAAATAAACCTTTTTCAAATAAAGAAAAAAGATGTGGTCAGAAACAGAAGGGTTCTCTATCCAGTTTGCCTATGCATAAGTAAAAAGGACCACTTTGATGCAGTGGAACTGTTGAGGTTTATGTTCTAATCTGCATGATATCAAAGCAGTGATCTATTTTTACCATTCTGTGTGTCTTTTCAACCTGCCAATACAGTAACATTTGGCAGTTTTTTTGTACAGAAATGACAGGTTGTGTGATGGATGAGAGCATGGAGGGGTGGCATTTTATTCAACCACCATGTTTCTACCTTGTTTTTGCCACCCTTGGAGGCTGTTGCCATCTGTTTTTCCTTGGGTCATACTATCACTGTTTGTTCTCTGTACCTGTCTCCTGGGGAAACCTGTGATTGATCAGACCTTAATGCTCTTGTTGAATAGTTGCTGTGTCCCTTTTTAATCCTGGAGGAGTTTAATGTACGTAATTTCCTCTGGGGAAGTGCTCTCAGATCACAACCTTTTTTCTCTTCAATACTGGTTATTATAATTATTTTCATGCATGTAATCAGTCTTTTACTGCTATTGATCTTTCAGTCTGCACTCTTTCACTTTTATCCTACTTTTTATGGAGGGTTGACAGTAAGCCATAAAGCAGTAGTCATTTTGAGAGACTGACTGTGGTCATTGCCATCCAACCCATGTTGGATCAAGCCCACTGACTCTCTTTCACTGCTCTCATGGAACTTAATCCTGTCATCGATAGATGTCTGTGTGGCAGTAGTGACTGACTGTTTTTTCCAGGCACCTACTCAGTGTATTCCTGAAACATAGACATGACACATTTTCCACTGTATTCTCGTTCATGGTGGAATTCTGCCTGCCAAATGGCATAGAAAGTTATAAAACAGTTCTGGGATATCTTTTGTAGGTATCCCACACTTTCGACCCACATCGCTTTTCAGTAGACCCATGCACATTTTCAGCAAGTAAAATGTCAGAGCCAGAAGGAATCTTGGATTAAATTCACAATCAAAGTCATATGGGACAAAATTTGTAATGTCAGTGGGCAGAATAATTCTGTCTCCCTTTCGAACTTGTTCTCTGATGGTCAGGAAGTTGTTGATGCCCAGAGCATTATCTGTACTCTCAGCAAAAGCTTTTGCTGGGCATCTAACACTTCTGCTTCATCTTCCACCTTCTTAGCCATCAATATTTGGGCACAGGGATTGCCTTTTTCATTTTAGGCTAATCATCTATGTTTTCGTGCCTTTACACTGGTGGAACTTAAACTGGCTCTTTATTCGTATGGTGGTAACTCAATCAGACCTGATAATATGCACTATGAGATGCTGAGCCATCTCCCTCTGGCTTCTTTTACTATTCTTCTAGTTGTTTTTAACTGGACCTGTCAGCAGAATGTTTTTCCTGATGTGTGGCACCAGGCTATTGTCATGCCTTTCCCTAATCCTAGGAAGAATCCCAAGATTCTTTCAAACCACTGTCTAATTGCTTTGATGAGCTGTCTTTGTAAGACCTTAGAGTGTATAGTTAATGCCCACCTAGCATACATTCCAATGACAGTGCTTCATCATGGACCACCTAATTCTCTGAAATGTCAATCAGAGAAGCCTTTCTCAAACAACATCTTGTGTCATTATTCTTTGACTGCAAAAAGGCTTATGATACTACATGGAGGTATTGCATTTTGCGAGACCTCCATATATATGGGTTATGTGGCCATTTGGCCTTTTTTATTTATAAAACATTTTAATGGGCAGGTAATTCCAGGTTTGTGTGGGTTCACAATTTTCCTTTTCTTTCCTACATGAACTTGGAGTCTCTCAGGGCTGTGTCATCAGTGTCACACTTTTCAGTACAAAGATTAATCCCATCACTGGACAACTCCCTCTTACTGTTGCAAACGGGCTCTGTGTCAATGATTTCCACATTTGGTGTCAGCCATTGAACATGAGATTTATTGAGCAGCAGCTACAGACTGCCCTCAATCTTCTACTGAAGTAGACCACAGCAAACAGTTTTAACTTTTTTCTCTCTCACATCATTTTCATGCACATTTGCTGCCAACATAGCATTCACTTTGATCCTGAATTCTGTGTCAATAAAGTTGTGCTTCCTGAAGCAAATTTTGACCATAAGCTGACCTTTATACTACATATCAAGCAGCTACGAGTTAAATGTACAAGAGCACTGAACACTCTCTGTGTCATCTCTTTCACCTCTTGGGGAGCAGATTGATGTTCTGTGCTAAAGATATAGCATGCTTTCATTTGATCGAACCTGCACAAAGGGTCTTTGGTCTATGGCTCTGCCAGAACCTCAGGCTTGAAGATGCTGGACCCCATTCATTGTCAGGGGCTTTGGCTCCATATAAGGGCTTTCTGCACTTCCCCAATCTGTAGTTTGTAAACAGAGTCTCATGAACCTCCTACACTTTGCCATTGGCATCTGTCTTTACTGTATGCTACAAAACTTTGATTTTCACCACAGCATCCCATCTGAGGTTGTGTTTTCCTTTCATGATGGGCCATGCATTTTCAAAGCAGATGATCTGCCATTGTACCTTTTGACCTTCATATCCAGGTGCAGTTTGATGAATCAGGTCTGTCCTTGGATAAAATTTGTTTATCCACTGGTCAGCCCATCTCACCATAGCTTATTACAATTCCCAAATGTGACCTTTCTATAAATTGTCTAAGAAAAGCAGATACTTCTGAATGGAAGTAGTGTCTATTATTTGCTTAAAATCTTTCAAACCATCCTTCCATTCCTATTTACATGGAGGGTTTTGTTGTTGTTTGGTGGTTTTGCACAGAATACCCTCTATAGTTTCTAAGTTCACTGCTGAACTGTATGCAACTTCTCTTGCCCTGGATCACATGGAAACTAAGTAGTACTTGAATTGCACTATTTATTTGCATTTGTTTATTTCTCTACTGGCCCTGGAATTGCTTCACGTTAGTTCTCATTTTTTTCTTGCCTATATTCAAAACCAACTGCCTCATTTCTCTTTAACATGTACTTCTGTCCAATTCTTTTGGATAGCAGGCCTTGTCAGTGTTTGCAGGAATGAGCTCACTGACACCACAGCTAAGTCTGTTTGCTCTGGAAGTATCACTGCTATGCCTGTTCCATACATGGACCATGATCCTGTATTCAAGGCTCTGTTCCTCGCTAGTTGGCAATCGACTTGCAGTGAGCAACATGAAAACAAGCTTTTCCAAGTAAAACCCTCTATTAGACCTTGGCTATCTTGGTTCCATAAGGATTGGAAAAAGTTGTCATAACTAGACTACTCATTGGTCACAGTTTTTAACTCATTGTTTTCTTTTATCTGAGACTGATGCACCAATATGTGGCATGTGTGACACTCAAGTCACAATATTCTACATTTTACTGTCTGTAGTTGTTACAACTCTCAAAGACTGCACCACTTTAAACATGTTTTGCCCCATGGTTTACCCCTGATGCTGGACATCAATATTGACGATGGTGTTATTGCCCATCTTGCAAATGCTTTTAATTTTTAAGGGCCATTGACCTTCTTAATGCTATTTATGTTTTTAATTAAAAAATTATACTTTGTTTTGGGTTGTTTTGAATTTTGCACAAAGCTACATTAGGGCTATTTATGCTAGCTGTCTAATTTAACAGTGTAAGACTAGAGAGAAGGCAGCTAGACATCACCATCCACCCCAACTCTTGGGATACTTTTTACCAATGAATAATGGGATTGACCATCACATTATAATGCTCCCATGGCTGAAAGGGTGAACATATTTGGTGCGAGGAGGGAATTCCAACCTGTGATCCTCAGATTATGAGTCGAGTGCCTTAACCACCTTGCCATACTGGGCACTTTCTTTTGTTTTAACATAATTCATTTTTTCGAATTTTAAAAATTTACTTTTAATTTTTCACTGGTTGTTTGGAGCTTATATTCCAGTTGTTTTGCACCATAATATGCCAACCAACCAATTAATTTATTCCAGATAAAAATAATTTTACAATTTTGTAAAATGCTCTTATATAACAACATATATAAAACAATTTTACATTAAAAATTTTGAATATTTCAACACTTAATTATTTGTAAGCATACATAACGACTTTTTAAGTTAGTTGTGTTATAAGATAAATTTGATAATTAATATTTAGTTTAATTATTTTTATTTGCTTTTTTTTTACAATAACTAATTAATTTGTTTTTATTATATGTGAAGCCACAAAGAAATGCTTTGTATTTCAGCTATATGTGCCACTTTGACTGAACTGACTTATGATGACCAATTATCATGTAAACTTGCTCAGGTACATTATGTTTCTGTTATTTTCATATGTTACCATTTCTAATTTTATTTTGACCAGTTTCTTTAACAGTTTTATTTATAGGTTGTTGTTTTGTTGTTTTTTAATTGTTTAACCCAAAGTTTGCTGCAAGAATTTTATTTTTGTATTTTGTATTTGATTTTCCTCTAATACTTGCTTGAGTATTAGGCAAGTTAGATTTCTTTTTAATATTGAAATGCAGATTGTATTCAGAACTGTTATATAGAGTTATGATGTTAATTTGACGATTGGGTTTCATTTGTTATTTTTCAGCAATTTCACTATATTTATTTTGTAGGTTCTAGATACATGTTTTTGAATAAGCTGGACCATATATCAATTAATTAGTAAAAAGTGTTTTAGTTTTACATAATATTACATTTCATTTTCAGATTTTATTTTGTATTATTTATTTTGGATTTGTCTTCATTGTGGTCATAGGAGGAAGCTGTTTATTTACTGATACAACATGTTGTGCCATCTAGTGGTGATAAGCTGCCAAGTTTAATAGATGAACCTCAAGCTGTTCAAGAAGCTTTTAGCAATTTACAGGTATTAAAGCTGGTGATAAATTAAAGCATGTATTTATTCTATTGTAAAAATGAAGAAAGAACTTAATTTTGTTTAACAACCAAAACATGAAGAATGTTAAAAAAGAATTTAAGTGACATGCATTTGAAATTATTTTAAAACAAATGTTTTCATCAGACAAACTTGTAGATGTATGCAGCATAAATGTTTTATATAATTAATTCTTGGAACTAATTAGTTTACTTATTTCTCCATCCTTTAATTTGTAGAAAGTTTAAAAGAATGATTTTAGATATCCATTCTAGGATCACAATTAATTTAAAATTACTCATTGACATTGCTTTGTGTAGGTTTATTCAATCTCCATATATTTTTACATTCTTGTACTTCAAGTATGGAAATCAATTAAAATTTTATAAATTGGATTGATTATGTCTGTTAAATGGAGGTGGATAAGTTTCTATAACAGGAGTGAACTGTGTACTTACCCAGTGGTCTCACTATAGATAGAACTGTTGACAGACATTTAGACAGAGAAGGTATGATAAGACAACAAAGATGAAAGGGCTGTTTTGTTTTAGGTACCTTTCCCCTCCCATTTGTTTGTCTTAATGAATCACTTGTACTCTGATTAATTGTTAAAACATGCGTTTTTTAGTCATCTACATTTGCAGAAAAACTGAGTTTGTACTGCATTTCTATGTATAATTGGGGCCTAAAGCAAGAGTTTAATGGAGTTACTTTAAATTGTCACTCTAAGTAATTTAATACACTTGAGTAAAAAATCTTGTGGAAACTTAAGTCCAGCTCATGCACCTAATTCGTCTAAAATCGGGGTGGTTTTGATTACTTTGGATTGAAGGAGAAAACATGCTTGTTTGGCACAAGTGATTTGCACTGTCACACCAATGAGTAAATGGTGTTTTTTGGTAATGCTGACTCATCAGTTGTTTGTTAGGCAACATTGGTATACTGGTTTGTTATTAATGGAACACAAATGTGACTGACTGTAGCTAAAAAAATTAGTTAAAGAAAGCAAAAATCCTTGATTAAGATTAGCACTAAATATTTTTATAAAAATATAAGTGATTATATTTAAATGTAGGTTGGAGTGTTAAGAAGAAAGTTAGTTTAGTAAACATTAATTTAAGAGATAAGGTACTTTATTTGACAGACAGTTTTGTTTTAGGTCACCATTTATTTACCTTTGTTCTTTTTTATTTAGTTTATTTGTATCATCTTTGAATAAAAGTGTCAAAATATGTTAAAAGTATTGAGGGTTATTCAGGAAAATATGTTAAGCAATCTGTATTGATTTCGATTAACTTTTGTGGCTTATAAGGTAGTAGCATAAGGTACAAAGTACAAATATTTGAAGTAAGTAAATGAATCAAATATTTGTAACATAATTTGCTTAAAGAATTTTGTGTGTTTCTCATTTCTTTAAAATATACATTGCACATGTATTTTTTTATATTTTAATAGCTTCAAAGCTTTATTTATTGGTAACTTATTGTTTTCCTACACTGCAAATCATTACTTTAGTGTTAATTATTTTGAAGATTATTTACTTTTCACTTAGATCTAGAAAATGCTCTCGACTAAGTGGCATCATGGTGCACCAAACACTCATATCATGTCCATTTATAAATTAAGACATATTTTTGTAGTTAACATAATGTATAAGTATTAGCTCTCATCCTACAAATTTGTTGAGTAACAAAAATAATTTATCATAAGCATTTTCTAATACAAGTTATAAAAAACTGATAATTTATAATCTACTGCTATTTGAAAAACAGTTAATTGTAGCTTTAGAAATAAATATAATAATCAAAGCTGTTTATTTCCCTTACCAAAACATGAATTTCAGTGAATTATAGGCCTAATCTATTTTTTGATTTGATGCTACCATTTCAATGGCCTAATATTGGTGAATTTATGAGTTATCAATGGTGCTGAGAAGAATGAAGCAAATAGAGTATACTTTATACAGTGGTAGAGTGAAAGCAGTTAGTTTGATTTTATGTATGTAGCCAACACTTATTAGATAGAATATGACTGGACGTGACAACATCAACTGCAAATAAATAGAGATAGTCTAAAAGCATTTCAGTATAATTAACACAACTTTTGTACTTCCATAACTTTAAAAAGTTCTCATATAAACAATACAAATGTCTCCAAATGATTAACTCAAAGTATATTCCAGTAAACTCACAGCTTGGATACTAATTCAAGGAAATTTGCAGAGTCTCAAAGAAATTAAGTTCTGTTACAGGTTAATTTTTCAAATTGTTGACAAGTGACCTAGCTTTCTTGTATGTTAATTAATAATCGTAGATCACAATAAGGCAGGGTGTGGCACTGTTCTTGTGAATTTATATTCAGTATCCCATGCAGTTGCAGCTTGAAACTGCAATTTGAACAAGGAAATTTTACACATTGTTAGCAATTTATACCTGTATTTTACCTTCTTCAAATTATATTTGAATATTTTCTACCTTTCATATCTAATTAAAAAAGACATTTTTGTCCTGGTACAATATATTCAGTTAGAACTTTCAAAAGTTAGTGCAGGTGTTTTTCATATAGTTAGATAGAATCTTCATAAAAAAACGTGTGTTCAAAATTCCAAATTTTATCTTAGATAAAGAATTCATAAACCATGACCACTCAATTACATTATAAAACTGTTGTGTATGTGTATACCACATGTTTTTTCTCAAAATTGAAAAAATCTGTTTTTACAGTTTCACCAAGATTTTCTTGAATAATAATCTATGGTGTAAATCATGTATATATAAAATTGTCTTGTTGACTGTGTGTTTGTTTTATAACAGAATTATTCCTTGTTTTTTTTATTTTTGTGTAATCAGCTATTATGAATTTGCAACAGAATTTTATTAGATAATCTGTAAACTATGAATATGCTTATGCATAAGTAGCAAGGTTAACTCATATTCAACATGGCTTTTTTTTATCGCACTAGTTGATGTAACAAACCCTGAGGTGTGTGTTACATTGTGGAGTAGTACAGTGACTTGTATAGTTTAATAAGAGTTGTGGATTTATCTCACTTGAATGTACAGTGAGATCTGTCATTAATGTAGATAGTTAAGATGATGAAATATCGCACTAGGAACTTTTGTTCTTACTGGATAGTGTGGTATATAATTACTTTTGGTCTTGTCTTTATCTCATTAAGACATGTTGTTTTTCATATTTTCAGCCAGAATTATTTTAATAAAAACCACTAACAAAGGTATCTGGGAATACTTAAAATTTAGTGTTATAAATGGTGTTGTAGGGAATCACTCCTCCTTGTATGTTGAACCATAGTACATAGTTTCTTTGATTAAAAGTTACTCGTGCTGTGAATGATATTAAGCATCACATTAATTACACATCAGTTTCTCGTTTTTCCCACCAAACTCTTTATGCGTTTGAATTCTTGTATGTGACATTATGTTGATAAAATTCAAATGGATGTCAAACTGAAACTGCTAGTTTGCTTTTTTATTTTTATTTTGTTTGATGGCTTATCCATTAGAGAAACCTGCAGTTCATTACCAACTTGAATCACAACAACTTATGGTTACCAAACACAGACAGACAGTACTGCTGTATATAATACATATATAGAAGTTGGTCTACTTAAAAAAAAACTTAAGAATTTAGTATTGCTGTATGAATTTTATTCATGTTTGCTTCTTTTCCTTTGCTGTCCATGTTCAGTTTGTTTTCTGCATAACATATTGTAGGATTTGCCATGTATTGCAGATGTTTCACTTTTACCTGTAGAAAACCATTGTGTCTGAATACAACAAGTTTAATGTGTACTTATTTTTCCCAATTAAACCTCTAACTTGTGTTTTTATAATTGTTTTGTCTAATCGTTGTTATCATTATGAATTACAACACTCATGTAATATTTTAAATCACATATAAAAGTGTGCTTATTTTATTATCAGTTAGAATATGTTTTCATTTTACTACTGGTTAAAATGTTTTGCTCCAAAAACTCAATTCACTATCTATACTTAAATGTGATGACATGCTTTTATTGTGTAGCCATTATTTATACACAAGTTTTAGACTGTAAAGAATAAAAGTGTAAGTGTTTTGTTTTCTGTGTTTTTAACATGATTTGTCATATAGTGCATCCATAGAACACAACATAGAAATAACACTGTGATCACTAACCACGGAATTAGATCTTAAAGAAAACCCAATTTTATTTTTATATTTGTTAATGTTATAGAAAGTTAAACAGGAGAAACTTGTAAAACTGCTTAAGTCCTAAAAATGTTTCACTTGAATATTTTATAGCTCCTAGCATTGAGAGCAATGAGATTTCTGTTTAGTTTTGAACGAAACAGAAGATGGTTCCACCGACTTTTCCCTCCAACCATTTTTGAATCATTTATTTCTGTGAATCATTACAAACGAGATATGTCTCTCTATCGTCCTTGTATTCATCGACTGAACAGCATGACCGTAAGTGTTCTTTAATCATTGATTTGCATCATGCCATAACCTATTTAAGTGTATATTAATGCATTGTAAACTTTCCTATTCAAAATATTTGATTTGTTTTTATAAATAAATATATATTTTTTTTCTAATTTTAGTATTTTGCTTAGGTAAATGGAGAATCTGTAAGGTTGTTTTTATTGTAAAAAGTGATCGCTCCAGTTTTTTGTCTTGAAAAGCATGTTTTCTCTGATATTTCTCAAAATACCATTTGGATTAACTTTTTAATATTGTCATTTGCACATACAGTTTTTCTGATTTTTGTTTTAGTTTTCAAAACCATATTAACAGATAAGAATGTATGTAACTTTTAATTTTTTTGAGTTA
Source organism: Carcinoscorpius rotundicauda (assembly GCA_011833715.1). Lineage (NCBI taxonomy): Eukaryota > Metazoa > Arthropoda > Merostomata > Xiphosura > Limulidae > Carcinoscorpius > Carcinoscorpius rotundicauda. The sequence continues at coordinate 25,097,564 of CM022406.1, forward strand.
ATTAAAATGAAATTAATAAGAAATGTACTACTCTGTACTTCCCAATAGTTACATAAATTTCATAAAAAATGGACTTTTATTTTAAATCTTTTTGCTACTTTTCTAATATCATCTTATTTATAAAATTATTAAAGAAAACAATGTTACAATAACACAGGCAGAGGAGCTAAGGACTGTAAGCTTAGCTGTAGATAACTTAAATAAGCAGCGCTGTCCTCTCTTCAAAGTGGGTGGATACTTGGTTTTAGATCTTCTTGGGTCTGGAGCTTTTGGGAGTGTCTTTAAGGTTCAACCATCAAAAGAGTCTACAGCTTCTTATTTGGCAGTAAAGGAGGTAGGTGAAGTATATATGATGTCAAATGAGTTTGTTTGATTTAGTTTAATGGAAGTGTATTAGGTCACTTCATCAATGTTAAAAAGACTTACTATATGTTTTATGTTATGTTTTTCTCCACGTCAATATTAAATTTATCATATTTTGTTTACAGTTCACCCAGCTTACCCAAGGTGGTGCTGGACAGTTATGTATTATACAAACCACATGTGTATCTGAAGATCTTATTCAGTTTTTTACTTCTTACAAAACATTATTCTGATAGATTTGTTTATTCACATTGTCATTTTACCTATCTTATTTTTTATCTAATTTTCAAAAGAATTTCAGAAATTTCGGAAAAAATTTATATCAATCTATGAATATGTTTGTGCCTGAAGAACAAAATCTTTTCCTTCTATGTTAGTATACTTGCTTAAGTAAAAGATCTTAGCAGGTTTTCAGTGCCCCCACACACACATTTTAAATTTGCTTTCAGTCATTCAACAAAACCATAGAACTACAGTTCAAATTTATTTATTAGTAGCTGAAAATATTTCAAACTTTTACAATCATAAAATATATTTTTTATGGACACTTACCTCAACTCACATAATAGATTTCTATGATTGATGCTGCCTTCTACATGCTCACTTTCACTCACTACTTGCCTTGAGGTTTCCATCTAACATCCCCCTCAGTTGTAGATTCCTGTACGTGGTGAGGGAACTTCTCTAAAGAAGGTTCAGTTCTTTCAGGTTACCATCTCTGGGATCCAAACATCCACCCTCCTGTTTACTGTGCATGGTGATCTGTAAAGGAGAGGAGAGGATCCTATTGGGTAGGGGTCCAACTCTAACACACCACTTTGGCTTTGAATTCCTGTAGACGGGTGGTTTTTGGGTGGCCCCTCTTGGGTCCATCAGCTGGTTCACTTGGACTAGGGTCAACCAAGTTCCAGTGTTGGATGTTCTCAACAGGTGTTGTTTACATTGTATCTGATGCTGGTGTTTGAGTATAGTGCTCACGAAACCATGGAGTTGCTGCAGTGTCCTTGTTTGACACTGTAGTGTGTCTCCTTGTAGGGTTCCATGGTGGATGGGGTCAGTGGGCACTGAAATATTCCTTTTTTTATTATGTATACTCTAAATAAAATCTTAAATAAAATAGTGAAAAACAGTCTATAGGTAAATGACCACGTCTTGAAGATTCTGAACAGCAATCTTCAACATCTGTAACACCTGTTGTACCTCATTTTCTTATATTACATTCTATTTCAAACAAATCTTTAGGGAAAATATTTCCCTTTTTCATTCAGAATGGACTAGAGGGACTTGCTGGCTCTCCAAAGTCAGTAAAGAGGTTTTGATTTGGTGTGGAAATATCCACATCTCAACACAGTAAACTCCTCCTGCACTTAGAGGCGATTAGGGATATAGATATTAAGGTTACATCTCATGCTACATTCAATTCATCATGAGGAGTTATTGTTGAGAGGGAGTTGAAGAACATCTCGAGTCAGAGATTCTCACTGGTTTCTCCACCCAACGAGTTTCTGCAGTAAGGTGTATCTCCACATGCAAAGATGGAATTATGAAACAGACCAATGTCCTCATTCTGACATTTACATCACCACATCCATTTGTCACCATCAAAGTAGGTTATCTTAATTGCAGGGTATAGCCATACATTCCAAACTCTCTCAGATTTTCCAGTGTCAGCAGTTTGGTCACTCAAAGACGTTGTGTCATGGTTCTTTGATGTGTGTGTTTGTTGCAGTGGCAAGGACCAAGATGCCTATGAATGTGACACAGGCTCTCATTGCATCAATTGCAATGGCTCTCATCTGTCCTACTTTCATTCTTGTCCTAAATGGTTGGAAGAAAAAGTGGTGCAGCATTTGAAAATGATTCACAATGTTACTTAGCCTGAGGCTCAAAAGTTGCTGTTCACCACTTGATCTCGGGTGTTAGCTGCTGCACTTCATTTTGCTACTACAGTGGGAGTGCAGACTAATCTCTCTGTGCCTCCAAAAGAATCATTCTCAAACCAAATGAAAATTCTTTTGACCTCCATGGTTAAAAAACTTGAATAATCAATTTCATCATCCATCTCTGTCCCTAACAAACATTCCAGCAAACTCTAAGATCCAGTATCTTTGGTCCTGGATACAGACATTTCCTCTGGTATATCTTCTCCCACCCCAAGATGCAAAACAATCATTCATTCACGTCCTCAGTTGCTGGAATCCTCTTTTAGCAGCAAAGACCTGCCCATGGAGGTTAATAGACTACCCTCAAATAAAGAGAGTAAAAAAAAAGATGTGGTCAAAAACAGAAAGGTTCTCCACTCAATTCATCTACACATAAATAAAAGTGGTCATTTTAATGCAATGGAATTGTTGAAGTTTACGTTGTAATCTGGATGACATCAAAACACTTATTGCTTCCGACCATCCTGTATATATCTTTCTTTACAAGAAATGTTTCTGAAACCTACAGTCACCTTTTGGCAGTTTTTTTTTGTTTTTTTTTACAGAAATGACAGGCTATATGATGAACCAGTTCATGTAGGGGCAGCACTGTTGGTTGATCAGCATCTCCTAACCCTGTCTTTGCTACTAGACATAACCTTGGAGGCCATAGCCATCCATTTTTTCTTGGGTCGAACCCTCACTCTTTGTTTTCTCTACCTGTTGCCTGTAGAAACCTTTGATCAATAAGACCTGGATGTTCTTATTGAACAGTTGCCATCTCCCTTTTTAATCTTGGGGGACTTAAACGGACATCATCCCCTCTGGGAACCTACTGATATTAATAGGAGGGATTGCTCCGTAGAGCGTATGCTCTTTGATCACACCCTTTCTCTTTTCATTACTATTTCTTCTACTTATTTGCATGCACCTAGTCAGTCTTTTATTGCTATTGATCTCTCAGTGTTCTCCCCCTCACCATTCTCCCATTTTTCATTGAGGGTTGACAATAATCCACAAGGTTGTGATCATTTTCTTATAATTTTGAGAGAGACTGGCAGTGGTAAGTGCCACCTGACCCACATGCCCTGGTGGAAGCTGGATCAACAAACTGGCCCTCTTTCACTGCTCTTGCAGAACTTGATCTTGCCTTCATCTGTAAATCATCAACAGACAACTGTGTGACAGCAGTAACTGACTGTTTTATACAAGCAGCTGCTCAATGTATTCATAAAACCTCAACACCTTTTCTGTGATATCCTCATCAGTGGTGTTGACTGTTTTATACAAGCAGCTGCTCAATGTATTCCTAAAACCTCAACACCTTTTCTGTGATATCCTCATCAGTGGTGGAATTCTATTTGCCACATGGCAATGAAGGCTCAAAAACAGACGTAGGATACTTTTCACAGGTATCCCACACTCTTACACTGCATTGCTTTTCAGCATGCCAGGCACATGCTCAGTTAGTAAGACGTCAAAGCCAGAAGGACTCTTGGATTAAGTACACAACCAGCATATCTTCTACTACCAGTTCCAAAGTCATATGGGACAAGATTTGAAAGGTCAGTGGGCAATCTAATTTTGTCCCCCTCTCGATCTTGTTCTCTGATGGCCAAGAAATAGCTGATATCAAGAGCGTTGCCAATACAATAGGTGAAAGCTTTTGCTAGGTATATACACTTCTGATTTTTCCACCACTTTCTTAGCAATCAAGACTTGGGCAGAGCGATCACCTCTTTCCTTTTGAACCGATTGCCTCTATGATTGTAATTGTCCATTGACACTGGTGAATCTCAGACTTGCTCTCCATCAGTCTGGCAGTACATTAGTTGAACCTGATGATGTACACTATGAAATGCTGCACCATCTATCTACTGATTCTCTTGTTATTCTTCTGATTGTTTTCAACTAGATCTGTCAAGAAAATGTTTTTCCTGATGCCTGATGCCAGGCTATTGTTCTACTTTTCTCAAAGCCTGGGAAGGATTCCAAGATTCCCCCAAATCTAATTGCTTTGACGAACTGTCTTTATAAGGCCTTGGAGAGGATGGTTCTTCAAACCAAACAACCTCCTCTTGCCCATCTAGTGTGGGTTCAGAGGACAGCACTCCACTGGGGACCACCTAATTCGACTTGAAACGTCAATCAGAGAAACCTTTCTCAAAGGACAATATCTTGATTAATATTCTTTGACATTGAGAAAGCTTATGATACAATATGGAGGTAAGGCATTTTCCAAGACCCCCAGATATATGGGTTAGGTTACTATTTGCCCATTTTTTATTTAAAAATGTTTAATGTACAGAAGATTCCCAGTTTGTGTGGGTCCGACACTTTTCTGTTGTTTTTTTTCTGTAGGAATTTGTAGTCCCTCAGATCTGTGTTTTGAATGTCACACTTTTCAATATGAAGATTAATGCCATCATTTAATAACTCCTTCTTACTATTGCAAACAGGCACTATGTCATCAAACAGAGGTATATTGAGCAGCAGTTATAAACTTCCCTCATTTGTTTACTGAAGTAGACCACAACTAACATCTCTAACTTCTCTTTCTCTAACACCGTTTACATGCACTTTTGTTACCAACAGGGAATTCACTCTGATGCTGAACTCTGTATCAGTGAAGTTGGGCTGCCTGTGGTCCCTGAGAAAAGTTCTTGGGGCTTATCTTTGACCATAAGCTAACCCTCATACCACATATCAAGCAGCTCTGGGTGAAATGTACAACATCACTGAACATCCTCCATGTCCTCTCTTCCACTACTTGGGAAATGGATTGATGTTATATGGTAAAGATGTATCATTCTCATATTCAATTAAAATTCAACTATGAATCATTGATCTTAAAGATCCTGGACCCATTCATCATCAGGAACTTCAGGTCTGCACTTCCTCAGTTCAGAGCTTATACGTAGAGTCTCATGAACCTTCTTTGCACCTTTACCATTTGCAACTGTCTTTATTATATACTTTGAACCATCATTCCTCTCCAAAGCATCACACTTGGGGTTATATTTTCATTCCTCAATGGGCCATACACTTTCAGAACAGATGATATGCCTTTGCTCCTTTTGGCTTTTGTATCCAGGCAGAGTTGAATGAATTGCATTTGACTTCATAAAATTGCATTATCCACCGGTCAACCTATCCTACCATGGCTTTTTACAGTCCCCAAATGGGACCTTCTTTAAGTCATCTGAGAAAAGCAGATATTCCCAACTGGAAATAGTCTTTGTTATTTGCTGAACAACTTTCAAACCACTCTTCCATTCCTATTTATACAGATGGTTTAAAATCAGATGACTGTGTGGGCTCTGCTATGGCTTTTAGTAGTTTGGTAGTTGCACACAGAATCCCTTCTACAACTTCTGTGTTGACTGCTTAACTGTATGCCATTTTTCTTGCTCTGGATTACATAGAAGCTAAGCAGTACTGAAACTACACTATGTTTACCAACTCAATTAGTTCTCTATGTACCCTGGAATTGCTTCACATTAGTTCAGACCCTTTTCTGACCAATATTCAAAACTGACTGGCCCATTTCTCTTTAACATCTACTTCTATCCCGTATTTCTGGATACCAGGCCACACTGGTATTTACGGGAAAAAGCTCGTAGACACAGCAGCTAAATCTGTCTGATCTGGCACTATCACTGCTGTGCCTGTTCCATGCATGGACTATGGTCCTGTATTCAAGGCTCAACTCCGTGCCAGTTGGCAGTCGACTTGGAGTGAGCAATGTGAAAATAAGCTTTTCCAAATGAAACCGTATATTGATAAATAAAATTAATGGGTAAATACGCATGAAACCTTTGGTTTATCAAGTAAAATCCCTGATGATCTGTTGCAACTTGAAATCAACGTGGTTGTCTGATCTTCATCTAAGCTCAAGATAAAATGGCATTACATAGGGAGCTGCAATACAGCTCATGAGTTTCAGTGCATTCAGTACGTTGCTATGGGAGGCATAGCATATACTTCCATCTCAATGATGTCGCTGAGTTCTACAGATTTATGTCTCTTTGATGTTAATTGTTAAGCAACAACGGCAATTGTGTTTTCCATATTTTATGAATATATGTAGGTAACAATATTGGGGAAGCTGGGGGGGCTCGGCTCATCTGGGGGAGTTTAAGCCTCCAAGCTTCCCTTGGTGCCGCCACTGGAAAGAATCTCACGTTGAAATGGTGGAGAAGCCAGTCCAAAATTTACCAAGATGGGACATCTCTAAAAGGCACTCAAAGAAATCCCATGAAGTGTCATTTCCTAAAATATAGGATTGTGCCTCATCTGTGTCATGTGCATACTCTTGGCTTGCAACAAAGATACATGTCACCAAGCTGAATAGAAAAGACTGCTGGATTTACATACTAAATTCCATCAAGGATACTGGTACAATTTTGGAAGTAAATGAGCTGAATGGGATAGAGTGGCTTGGGCACATCATACTGTATTTGGAAGGTCAACTCCAGTCCAAAAACAGGTAGTAGCATCAGGTATGTGTTGTGTCTTCTTGTCCACAGTAGGATGAGAATCCCAACTGTCTTCACCTCAAAACCAGTAAACAAGAGGGGAAAATCAACTACTGTTCCAGCAATCTAGACAAGGTGTATCCAGAGCCAGTATGTAGCCAAAACCAGGGCACTTAGGAACTTGGTATGTAGGCAACAATAAGAAGGGAAATGAAAACCTGGTGGATCAACTCTAGGCAATATGAGTAATGTTTTATCCACATTAGGGGGAGAGTTTCTACCAACCACAGGTATGAAAATTAAATTTGGCTGGTTTTGTGCTTATTCAGTACCAAGTTGTCCAGACAGTGGTTGGAAGGCAAAAGTCAGCCAGAGGAGTGAACTGTACTTTGTGGATCAATTCCAGTCCACAACTCGGTGGAATCAGGAATTTTTCACTTATTCTATGGTAGGAAGAGTATTCACATCACTTATGCTAACTGACAACCACTGCTATACTGAATTGAAGTGGCCACACTCAAGAATATGCCTCTGTGGTCCACTCTCCCAGCAGCTAGAAAATGGTAAGTGGTAAAGAATATTATATTTTGCTAGAGGAGGAGGGGGAGGAACAAAGTGAAGAGTATGAAAGAATACAGTACCATAAGACTGTGTAATAGATTATCATAAAAACCTTATTTCAAGAAGCTGGCCAGTTCCATTTTATTCCACTCTGACTGGAGGGATGGGCAACAATCTCCACACTGCTTTACTCGTGATAGTACGTAGATGGTACAGCCTGGAACAGATCATATTAATGAAGCAATATACCAGAAGAAAACCTTGAGCAGTCTTGTGAAGTACCTCATTTCATCAATGAGTTTTATAGACTTTAAAGGTTGCCCAATATGGATTTGAAGTTAAGTATGCCTTAACAGGTGTCACTCCCCACTGAGAAGGATCCAGAGATGTAGAAATGGATTATTATGAAAGGAAGATATCTGTAAGAACTTAACCAGCCAGATTCAGTAAGTGATGTAGAATGGCAGTGGGAAGAATTCATTATCCCAAAGAAGAAGATAATGTGTGACAGAAGTATGCAGAGTAGTCTACACACTGGCATGCTAGCCTGCATGAACTCTACCAACTGATGACAAACTGAGCAACCATATGTAGAGAGAGTAAGGTGTCAGATTTGGTGAAAGGAGGCCTAAAAGAGTTCATGTTAATCTATATCTGATTAAACATAGACAGAATAGATGAGTTGCTGTAACCATTCATGGAGGGTAATAAGAAGTATTTTTAAAGAAATAGATGGTAGATTGCCCCATGAAAAAGCACAGTGCAAACCTAATAACAGTGAAAAGCATAGATGGTCAAGGAAAACAATCAGGAGTATGACTGAGAAATAGAAGGAAAGAAAGTAAGAATACATGGGGTTTTCCCTTCATGAGCCACAAATGTTTTTGAGAGAAATGCAAAAGCAGTTTAAAGAAGAATATTAGAATGATGGAAAGTAACATGTGAAGAATGAAGAATCAGTGACAAATGTGTCAGATTGTCTATGGCCACTGGCAAATAAAAAGAACTTAAGTAAAATTAAGTTCAAGGAATAAGAAACAAAAAGTGCAGAGAGGAAGGGTAAGTTCATGAAGAATAAAATCTGGCTGTAATTAGGAAGAACTTTTGGATGAGGAAGATGAAGGTTGGGAAAAAGATTGAAAGAGCATAGAAAGGACATGATAGGAGACTATAATACAATGATAGGACCAATGGCGTTGTTGCGTTGTGCTTCAATCAGTCTTGACGTAACTGTATTGCGTGTTGGTAGCTTAACACTGAGTTATGGAAACTGAGAACCCATCACTTTTATAGGGATTTTGCACATATTGCACTTGCAGAACATGCAGATCTCTCAAACAAATTTATTGGACACAAATGCGTTTTGATGAGAAATCCGATGTTTTCCTCCGTTTTCAAAGTGCACAACTTTTATTGCCATATTGGTCTGACAATCAGTGCCTTAACACGTGTAACATCACATACTCTGAGCTTGTGATGTTATTACATATATTTCTCTTTAAAATAAAAAAAATATTCCTTTTGCGTTTCGTTTTTGGAAGAGTATATTTAGAAATGCATGTAACTTGTACTGTTGAATGTGTATTGCAGAATTCCTGCCTATTCACTGAAGTTGTAGAAGATTCTCAAGTGTAAGAATAAACAATGTACTATGTGTGTATGTAAATGCTTGTGTTGCTGGTATTGTTGCCAACTGTAATTTTCAAGAACCATTATGGATCACATCCATTATAGATGTGAACAAATACTTCACAACTTACATATAAAACACAATAAAATGGATTTTTGATAGTCTGGACATCAGAATTTTTATATAGAAAAATCTTCACAATGGGAAATTTAAGCGATAATCTGTAATTTTATTCCAAATCCGAACACTTGTTTCTTGTCACAAACATGCACTTTCTTTGGAAAGATGATGTAGTAATCCATACATATCTATGATAATCAAGTAGAAATAAGTCAAAATAAGAAATTATGTGATAGTTACTGACCCAAAATACTTGCACTTACTAGTGTGTACATTTTTAAAACTGTTTTTCTCAAAATGATTTTTACTTGCATTGGGTACCCTATTGTCCATGCAAGATATGAGTAGAATAAGAAATCCTGGATTATGTTTGTGTGGTTCTCAGAGTGACCAAAGGATTTGAACAAAAAGATGTATTAAAAGAATAGGAAAGTAATTCTTCCTGTGAATAACCCTGCTCGTTATGCTGTATCATTTGCCACAACTCATCTCATCAATAACACAGCCTACAAATGCTGTTATATTGGATCATTCAAAGCTTACTACTGCTCTCAGCTGATTAAAAAGTACTTAGAATGGACAGGCAATAAAGATCAACAAACAGGAAATGTTCAGAGGCTTTATAAATGGTGGGGTTTGACTAGACCAGTATTACCTTTAAAGCTATCAAAAATTACTTCAATTATATTAAGATTTTGCTGCAGCCTGAACAGAGTGAACTGTTGAACCTATTGGAAGTATTTAATGAAATTGCTTATTGAAATTATGCCTTAACCTTGAGTAGTAACAATGTTATGCCACCTGATTAGAGGTTCAACATCAATTCAGCAGAACCAACAGGTGAAGCCATCATTTTCAATGTTTTTTATTCAAAAGTGTAATGGCAGTGAATCTGGCTCTGTATTTTGCATCCTGTAAGTTACTATTTAGTTTATGTGAACAAAGTGTTGTTCTGTGTGAAAATAATTGGTTATGAAATGGTACTTTTATCATAATTTGTGTAATTATTGATGATACATAGAAAAACACAAAGGTTCAACAAGTCTTGATATAAATGAATAAAAAAAAACACTTAATCAGAGAGCTTTTGAATGATCCATGTTTTGAAAGTGCTTAGGTTATAGAGTTTTTATTCATTTCAGAATAATGAGGTGATCTCAAGCTTAATTTACATACATCTGCTTTTCGTTTACCATTGGCATATCTGCCTCATTTATCAGTTTGAACCCTTATATCTGTTCATCAATAAAGCATACTATTATTGGTATCATTTGTATTCAACATGGCAAATTTGAAAACCTGGGGATTTTGACAATGCACACAGATCATTTCATTCAAATGCCTTTGAATTAATGAGGTTTCAGTTTACTTTGGGTTCTGTGAACTCTTATTGAGGCACTAAGTTTTTCATATACAGCTTGTCAGTGCTTATTTTGTTGTTTAATGAGGTGCAGATTTTTTCGTGTTAATAATATAGTTAATTATCAGTAGAGAGGGTATAATTCTTTCTTCTTTTGAAATGACTCCAGATGATTTGCTAAATATTCATGTCAACTTAAAAGTGCTTGCAGATTTTTCTAGCACTTTGCTTTATTTGATGACTTAAAAGTTAGATGTGCCAAAAGTTTTGCAGCAAAAAAGTAGCTCCTCTACATAGTGCTTTCTCTACCCATCTCAGCCATTTTTATTTATATAATTTTCTCTGCAAGTGGGTTTTCTCATCATCATGGAATAAGTGCTGAATTATATATGACCAGATACTGAACCTTAGTACTTTCTTCCCATATCATCTTTGTGAAAAGTAAATGGTCTACAAATGTACAGAACCTATTTTAACCAACAACTTTTACAAGTTTGTGTTCATTTTTTACCAATTAACTGGACTCTCCTAATTATATACACACGTTTTTTATTTCTCTGTGCATTTTCTCTTCAGAAGTATCTTTTGAGAAGATGTAGTTTCTTCAGTTTCTGAAACAGCTTGACAAGAATTGACGATATCAGTCTTTTCACCATTTTCAGCATTTGTAAGTTTATGACTAATTTTAGTGAGAATCCCTTAACCTTCTTGTAAGTTGTCATACTACAAAAACTTAGAGTAATGACCTTTTATTTTCCAAACCTTCATCTTTTTCTGTTTTATTTTTCCAGTATTGGATATCAGAGCAGATGATGCCTACCAACAGCCATGTTTCACAAGCTCACCATTTAACTACTTTTGAGTCAATGTAGTTTTAACTGTTCTTTCTTTAGCTTTCTTATGACATAAACTTTAAGAAAGTTGAAAATAATTTTCAAAAGTATTTTTAGTTTTTGAACTTTCTGATGAAAAAACTTATAATTTATTGAGCTTGAACCTCAGTTTGCACATTTTTGTTAAGTTTGTCATAATATGTTTTCAGTCCCCCAGTAGGACAGCAGTAAGTCTCTATAGGTATGGTGCTAAAATCAGGGGCTCAGTTCCCCTTGGTAGACACAGCAGTTATTCTGCTATCAGAAAATACAGATATTTTTCAAAATTTTTGTTTTGTATGGTTTCTAAAAAAATGGGATTTCTGCTTTTTGAGTAGTATAACCAGATACTTTACTGTTGTTCTTTTATTGATTACAAATACCTGGAGCAGATTCCCAATTAGGGAAAACATAACAAAAGTATTATAAACACCAGCAGAAATACTGCCCTGCATAAGGAGTAATATACTTCAATGATATGTAGTTACAGGTTTTGTTAATAAATGGATCGTATGTCATATGAATTGGATAAGAATTTCTTTCTAAGTTTATAGATGTTTATAATGTTTTCATTGCTGTTAACTTTTTTATCTTATGTACACTAGATGCATTTATTAATATACTGTACTTATAATATTAAATATATTAATTAGCATTCAATTACGTTTTTTATAATTAACTAGATAAAGTTTTAAGAGACATTGTAAAATGTTGGTTACATAATTAAGTCAAATACACCATAAAATGTGATGGTTAAAAGTGAAATCAATGTATGAAAGGAGTAAAACTATGAACAAATTCAATAAATAAATCAGTCAGATGTTTTTTGTTTTATTTTAAGTAATGTAATTTAACGTAGTTTTATGTTATAATAAAATTTTCATTAACTGTCAATATTGCATTATTTTCTTCTTAATTAAGATTTTCTGCTATTGTTCACACATTGTAATATTTGTTGTGTTAAATAAATTTAAATAAAACTGCTACCTAATTTTCTGTATCTCCATGTGTTCCTACTTATGGTTCTGAGAATTTTGAGGCAGGTTTTTATGTCAAAAAGTGGAAAAATAATTTTTAAGCTGGAGCTTAGGCCAGGACATCAGACTAACAAAGACTGCTGTAAGCCACATGTTCTTTATCAATCTAGATGTTATTATGAGTGTGATTTATCAAAATAATAAAACATTTTACACCTTTGTCAATGTCACTCTAGGTTAGTTTGCATCACCCCTGGCTAGGAAGAGCATTAACTGAAAATTCATCCAGTGTAGGAGAGATTGTCAGTGAGGTGAACATTGCTCGGGAACAGTTGCGTCATTCAAACATTGTACAGTATTGGAAAGTTTTCACTGAAAGCAAGTGTACTTAATTTTTTTATTGTTTTGATTTAACTTTAATACACATTTAATACCGAACTTATATGATAATTCTTTAACAAAAAATAAATGTGTAACAATAATTTGCCCACATTGTTTGTACTTTAAAAAGTATCTGAAAAAACATTTTGTTACATGTTTTTTTTTAAGTAATGTTTTTGCTCTTGAAAATAAAAGCTTGAATAAATGTGGTAAATTATGAAGGAACTGTTGTTATAGCAAATGTTTTTGTCATTTGTAAACTCTGAAGAACAGAACTGTGCTTTTCAAAATGTTTGGTTTAAAATTTTTACATCGGGAGAAATTTTAAACAAGAAAGAAGAGTTTCATGGACTTATTAATGTTTGTATTTCAGGGCTTGTTAGTAGTTATTTGATACATATAACCTTTGAATTGTGAGTAGATTATCTATATAAGGTACTAAGTTTGGTGACAAGTTTGAAAAAGAAGAAACCAGCTGGATCCATTTCTCATATAAAACTTTGCATAAATTATTCAATCTCTTATTTCAGAAATGTAGTAAAGGTTTTAAAACAGTGATTTGTACATAATGAAGATCTTCCCAAAGCAAGGCTGCTTTTGCTTAAGTTTATTCAACTTTAACCTTTACCTGCACTTTAATAATGATATCTAAAACAATGCACACATACTAGAAACAACAATAAATATTTTGTTACTGGAGCTTATCACTTTAATTGGTTGAAGTCTGATCAGTCACATCTAAGTCTGTAAATCACAACAGTCTAATACAGTATCTTATTGTATTGTTCCTTCTGCTTCACAATTATCTTGTCTACTTTTTATTGTATTTTTGGACTTCTTCTCTTTCTGATCACTTTAACTTCAAGAACCCCACTGTAACTGAATTTGCAACATCCATCTTACAATAGAAAATAGAGTAAGCAAAATGTTTAGGCATTCTCCAAGTGTCTATTTATCTGTTTCATGCTGGAAGCATGTTTTCTGTAAGTAAATCATTTTAAGATTTCTTGACCTGATGATGACTTAAGCAGGTTGAAACATTCTTACTTGTATTGTGTCTGTGCATAAAAGTTTGTTAATACCTGTATCAACTGTTTCTGCTATAGATTTAAGTATTTTAACATTTTCATGTCTGGTTACTACCTTATTTATTTTTTACTAAAACAATGGTAAAATTTTGTTTTACTAAACCTTATAAAGTTGAGTTTCTGTTATTTGAGTTCGACACAAAACCTTTAATTTTTTTTCTAAGAAAGCAGTGATATTTTACTGAACCACTAAATCATCTGTATGTGATACATTAAATATATTATTCTTTTATCAGTGGTACAACATTTACAAAAATTACATTTTTAAATTTAATAAATGTTGACATTGTAAATGTTTAGATTAAAAGACAAGTTGACTTTAACTGTTGTATTTAATATTTCTTTTTAGTTTAAGTACAAAATAAATCATAAAAATTATCATATATTTTAGTTTATTTGGGTTTTCTTAACAGGATAGTGAAGTTAAAATTTGAAAAAAATTAATGACAACTTTAAAATGTTGATAATTATTGTAAGGTTCTGAATGATAAGAATTTAGTGACAGTTTTTTTTAAATGCAAAGTTTCTATAACATATTTTGCTTAAACAGTGTGTGAGAAATATGAATTTGTACCTGAGTTAGTGCCAAGATTAAAAATCTGTTCATTTTTACTGGAAACAAATATTACAATAAATATTATATCTTACCTCTGTTTGGATTGTAACTATTTCCCTTTCATTTTACAAATAATTAAGTCTTCTTACTCTTTACATATATGCTTTATCGTGTTTCTAAGGTTTTCTATTTAAAATTTTTGAAACACTTCTTTTTTCTCAGTTGTACTTGTATTTGACTTTCACACTACTTATCTGGCTTTATCACATTTTGTTTTTACCTTCAATAGGTATATTGCATTTTTTTTACTATATATTCAACTTTATTACACTTAATTTTTGTCCATTTAATTTTGTTTTCCTTATTACACAGTTTTTAAAAACTTGTTTTGTGAAAAATTGTTTAGAAACATTTTGTTTTAAGACCTTTGTATTTAAGTTAGAACTTTTTACTTATCTAGCTATGTTAGTTTTTCTTTTTTTTCTAAGTACACCTACTGTTTGTTTATTATTTGAGATGTTTTTAATATTTCTTCTTTAATTTGTTAGACATTCATTTTTGGTTGAAGATTGAATTTCTTAAAAATGAACATGGCTTTTTTCTTTCATATAATTTTTTTATGCATGTATTAGATCAAAATCATAAGTAGATGTTCTGGCTTGACTTCATTTTGTTTATTTTCTGATTGTAACATTTACTGAATTTTATACTGTAATTGCAATCATCAAAATCTCCTGTATATGTTAAACTAATTTATTGGTCCTTTTATTGAACGAATTTTCTTTCAATATTATTTCCTACCTTATTTTATGGGCCTACTTTTTGGATAAAAGTGTAACAACATAAATGTGTTTCAAAATTGCAGATGGTCATGAACCTTGCTTTTGATTTGTCTGGTTAACATTATTTGTCTTTTGTATGTTTTAAGCTGATTGTTACTTAAATTTATAAGTAATAAACTTTATCTTCTATTGTGTAACTTAAAATCATATGGAAATTCAGCTTGGGCTGTACTAAATGCTTATGAGTGAAATAGCCGTTTTACATGCATGCATTATTTGTCTGTAATAGTTCACATGTAAAAATCAGTACCCTGAACAGCTTGACAATTATTAACCTAGCATATATTATCATGTGCTCTTAAAAACAGTGATTTATAATCTGTATGAGAATTATTTTAATATTAGTGTATTATAATACTAGTTGTACATTTGACCAAGTCTGTCAGACTAAAGGTATGAACAGAGTAAGTGATCATATCACTGGATTTCATAGTTAGTTAGATTTATGACATCTATACAAGCTTTTCCAATAATAAGAAAGCTAAATCAAGAGCAACAAGCCTGAAACTAAATTTAACCCTGAAATAGAACTTAGAAATATGTTTCCTCGTCTTTACTTCATTGAGAGTGATGACTGTTTGTGCACCCATATACAAATAGAAGAGGACTGAAAAATACCTCCTTCATACATGTTTCTTAAATCATCCAGCATATTAATGTAAGGCTAGATGCAGTCTACTGATGTGAAGATAATCATTACATGGACTTCTGAGGTAGACTACAAGCCCCTCACAATATGATCTTTTTTCAGTGGGACAGGCTGAATACATCACTTCTGATCACAATTCCTTTAAGCTATTTATTACCATTTGTATGTCTAATATGAATTATTACATCTGTTTTCTCTTCATCAGATAAGAGATTCCAGTTTAAAGATAGATCTTATTTTATGTTGACTTATTGGCTCTAAAGGGAAAATATGGATAATATTTTTGAAGTGAAAACATTATTAAATTAAAAATTATAACAGGCTTAAGAATTTTAAGAACTAAAAAGCCTGAGTCATCTGCAAATTTTGCAAAACCTTTTTCCAATAATAAAATTGTATGAGATTCCAAAACAGTTTTGTTTTGTCTGCCTCACTCCAGTCTTTTTAAATAAATCCAGTTTTACCTGCTGACAATTGACTTGTCATAATCTTCACCTATATCAGTTTGCCCTCTATGTTTATACTGTGTATAAGAGTCTTATTTAGATTGTTATCACCTTGTCTTGACAACTCATCATTTATATGTTTCCCAGTATTGTGATAATTTGAAGATACTGTGAATGTTACATTATCTAGCTAATTTTGTTATAATAATTTTTGAAATTTTTTCTTCTGTTGATTGGCAAGCTGATTATTGTATGAATTGTCAGATTATTATTTCTGGCACAGAGGTAAATTGGGTCTCTCTGATGTCTAGTGTCACGCAGCATTTGTGGTGGGAGAGTCACTCTCAGTTGATACTTTGAAGATTATCATATTATCAGGTTTAGTTCATAATAATAATAATAATAATTTTCAACAAGATATTTTTCAAGTCAATTATGGTATAAATTCCAGAATTATTATTTCTGGCACAGAGGCAAATTGGGCATCTTCTCTCCCATCTCTGATATCTAGTGTTGCATGACAGTTGGGGTGGTGGAGTCATTCTCAGTTAAGTCTGTCAGTGATCTTATTTGTAGTGAGATGGAGATATATTAGGATCTGTGGTAGTCCTCTGGGAGGGCTCTGACTCTGCAGTTGAAAGCAATCATCGATATTTAGAAGAAACTTTAGATTTAGTTTTTCCTGTGCCTTCTCACAGTCTTTTGAATCTGTAACCCCTTCCTCCCTCTAGTGAGTCAGTGGTAAGTTTACAGATAACTGGTTACTGTTAGCAATATCTCATCAATTGTCATATCACCACATCCAGATTCTACTTTTAGATACAACCCATTCAGGCTTTCCTTTCAGGACTGTGTCATCTATTCTTGTTCAAATACTGTCACCAGTCTGGGTATTTTTATTTTTCATCCTTCTTGCTTATAGCTTGTGATAGAGATGAGGATGGTATCAGTCTTGAAAATGTGATAAAAGTTATCTGAATTAGGTGCTACCAGGATAGAGGATGTACTGACATAGGTGGAGAGTATCACAAGACAGTTATTGCCAAGGGCAATTGAATGGGATATCAAAGACAGAAGCAAGCAAGAAAAAAAATTTGACTGTGTTTAGATGGACAAAAAGAACAAACAAACCTTGTGGATGAATAATGGCTGTAAGTGCCAGCCAAGTTAAATGATATTTGAAGTACATTTTCAAGTTAGGAAAACATTAACTTATGGAAGTACTATTATTGTTTATTGTTTAAATTGTAATCTTGTTAATTTATTTTTATAACATAAAAATACTTTAAAATAACAAAAATGATTTTAGTGAATTTGATATGTAATTTACAGGGTTTAATAAATTTAATTGTGTAGCTTATTGTGTTTACTACTAGGCATGCTAGATTTCAAAATATGAATTTCTGTAAAGAGATTGAATTTAATTATTCATTATTGTCTTCAGATGAAAAGCTGTATATTGTCATGGATTTGATTGAAGGCTTGTCTTTGAATGAAGTTGTTAATTCCATGAAAGAAAAAGAAGAGATGTTTCTGGAAGAGAAAATTTGGAAGTTACTCATTCAGGTCAGTTAATGTTAAAACTGGATTAAGGAAGAAACTTTATATTTTTATTCATGATAACCATTTCATGTTTTTGAATCTTTTCATCATCACTATCACCATCTGGTACATACGAAGTAATAATAACACTGCACAACAAAGGTTTTGCTTCTTGAACACTGTTGGGTGTTCCTTGTAGATTTTTGGCTGCTGATCATGAAAATCACATCCAAATTTGCCCATCACATACCGTTTCATCACCAGACATTGAATACAAACAAAAATCAGGAGTGGGGCATACTTTCTTCAGACCAACATCAGAGACTGGTACATGGCTACAAGAAGCGTCTTACGCAGTTATTTCAGGTAAAGGGGGTAACACTAGCTATTAGGGGTTTAAGTGTCCTAACTTTTTCCTCTGTTAGAATATGCATTTTTGCCGGTAAACAGTTAACCGTCTATTTCTCAGAGTTTCTACGTGATGAAGCAAAACCGAAACTATATTTGTGCATACCCACCAGGTACCTATCACAATTGGCAAAAAATTTTCAAAAAAATTGTTGTGCAGTGTAATGTTCAAAAATTTTTATAATTAAAATGTTGGAATTCAGTTGTATTTGGAATTTTTAGGTTACTCTGTCATGATAAAAGCATTGCTAGGGCATGGTATGACCTGGTAATTAAGGCACTTAAGGAATAATGTTCTTTGGATGGATGAGTCCAAAATTGAATTATTTGGACACCAGAACAGAGAACATGTTTGGAGTAAACCAAAAACAGCATTTCAGGAAAAGAACCTCATACTAACTCTGAAGCATGGAGGTGGAAGTGTCATGGTTTGGGGCTGTTTTGTTGCAGCAGGACCTGGACAGCTCACAATCATAGAATCCATCATGAATTCTACTGTATATCAGAGGGGGCTTGAGGAACATGTGAGTCCATCTGTAAGAAAATTAAAGTTGAAGCAGAACTGGAGCCTGCAACACGACAATGACCCTAACATACCAGTAAATCCACCAAGGACTGGCTGAAAACTAAGGAATGGAGAGTCCTGGAATGGCTGAGTAAAAGCCCAGATCTTAATCTCATTGAGATGCTGTGGGGTAACTTGAAACGGGCTGTACATGCAAGAAACCCCTCAAACATCTCACAGCTGACAGAATTCTGCATTGAGGAGTGGGGCATACTTTCTTCAGACCAACATCAGAGACTGGTACATGGCTACAAGAAGCGTCTTACGCAGTTATTTCAGGTAAAGGGGGTAACACTAGCTATTAGGGGTTTAAGTGTCCTAACTTTTTCCTCTGTTAGAATATGCATTTTTGTAGAATTACATTTGTAGAAGATCTTGAAAAGTCTTTTCTTCAGTATTAGTTGTTTAGTTATATTCCTATAATTTCTCAGTATTGTTGAAATTGAGATTAAATATCTATATTTCCAAAAATGTTACAAAAATACACAGCTTTTCATAGGGTGTTCTAACTTTTTCACATGACTGTGGAAGATTGCAGTACTGTCATGGTATTAAGCTACAATCTGAATATTATATTCGTGTTACTACACTTTCATTTAATATAATGATTAATTAGTTATTTAAAAGATGCAAAAATAAGCATAACATTTATAAGCATATTTCAATTTTTTTATCCTGACATTTTAATACAGTAAAGTATTAGATGAGAAGCTTCATTGAATGTTGTGTAATGTAAGGCACAGTGCAAAGTCGTTTTTTTGTGAAAAATACTATATATTGCAAATCTGTTACGTAAAACAGTTTGCAAAAACAAATATTTTGGGAAAGTTGTTATTCTATAAAGATACTATATTTTGAATAAGATTGGGTATCCTTTCTCATTTAACAATGTTACATTTCTTTTTATGTTTTATGTTTTTCGTAGACTAAACGCAACAGAGGAACACAGATAACAGCTTGTATAATTTATTACAACAAACTATTATATATGTAACAGATATAATATAGATTACATAACAACAATGACAGATATTAAGTTTAAACCTTCAAAATTAATTACAAAACAAAATGGTACTAGTTTCAACCTTCAAAATTAATCACAATTCAAAATGGTACTGGCCTGTATCTAATATAATGATCTAAAATGAAAGTCTCAAATTCCAGTCTAGGGTGTGAATTTGGTCCCACGAAGAAATTCCGAAGTTTAAATGAAGAAGTTCAGAAACAATTCATAGTTCAATAAATTCGACAAAGTTCTTTTCACAATGCCTCCAATGAATGTCACAAACTTGTCGCCTTCACTTTTTCCGATCTCCCCTGGCTAGTCCCGTACGTGTCGACTCTCAGCACAACCAGTAATTCGGATGAATCATAGAGATTGACGAAATGAAATCACAGCTTTTGTAGATCTAACTTCAGTTACAAATCACAGCAAACACTTAAACTTTCTCAAATGAATGACTGACTCTCTTCTTTTGAATAAAACTAATGTCTGACTTTTTTTTCTTTCTCGCATCTTCATCTGTTTATATATTTGTAGGCCTCTTTTCTGGAATCATCGCATAACTTCCCAACATTCCAGAGAAATCCGCGCATGTCCGCTCTTGCACAAGACTTCTCGTCTAGACACTAGGCCACCAGCATTTCATTTAAATACATATGATTGGTCTACCTAATTCTAGAAAGTTCTAAATGTTATTTTAAATGAATAACAACATATTTTATTAGTTTAAACCTTGAAACAATAATATAAATATGGAAATATAGATAATAGAAATGAAAATTTAAACACAACATGACATGTTGTCACTTACAAAACATTTACACGACATTTATGTAACAAACAATAAAAGCTTTATTAATGAAATATTTCTCATAACTGTAATTTTTTTTTGTATTCTACATAAAGATAACTTGAGGTAATGTGACTGAGCTTGTAAATTAGCATATCATTGGCCTAAATATCTGTTATGCATTTTGTTTATCCTGTTGTCCTGTGTATATTACAGAAATGTCTGTAAGTCCATAAATTTTCATACAGTGGATTGATTCTTTCAACTTACATTTACAGTAAAATATTAAATGTAATTCTAAAGTTGTCAAATAATTTACTTCATTAGATGTACAAGGATTTTGTTCAAGTTACATACTACTATTAACAATCCACTATTTAGATATTATAAATTATGAATAGTGGCATAAATTGCTATAATTTTAAGTGTACAACATGGTATTATGAAATTTTAGTGATACAGAAAAAGATAACTATTTGCTTTTGAAGGCAGTGAACTTAGTGATGAAAAAATATAAATTTCTAAACTGAAAATAAGATTTTTTAAATTTTTTGAGCAATCTTCTGTAGATATATGGCATTTCAAGATGTTACTTTCTCAAATGTGACTGAACAAATCTTTTTTGAATTTTTTCACAACTGTTGTTAATTAGTTATTTGACTGATTCAAGTACAATTGAAACATAACTGTTTTATGAATTCAAGACTTAAATTTTGAAAATGTGTTACTGTCCTTGTGATAGTACACAGTGAGCTATATATTGATCAGTTACGTTTATATTTTCCATATTTACATGGAAGGTGTTCATATACCCTATTGCATAAAATTTTAATATAATTTCACAGTCATTTAAGACTTACTTAATGTAATTTTATCAAGTGTTCAATTAAGTGACTTCTTTAAAACATTTCAAAATTCATTTTCCAGATTTAGCTGATAATTTGATGGATGTTAGCCATTATTTCAAATTACGATAAAGCTAATTACAATATCAATTCTATATTCAGATACATATAGTTTTATGATCGATAATATAAATGTCTGAAGTGTTTTTGTATAAAAGTGTAATGCTATTCTTAAAGCTGCTGTCTTGTTTTTCAAGTTGATTCAAGGTCTTCATTATCTGCATGTAGACAAACATGTAATCCACAGAGATTTGACTCCAAACAACATCCTACTGGGAGATCGAGACAGGCTTACCATTAGTAAGTTTGAAGTGATAAGCAATGGAAATATTCTGTAAGAAGATTATTAAAACAAAACAAAACTGTTCTTTTGAATCAAAATGTAAATTTAATTTTATGCTTAAATATTATTTTCAAACAATGATACTTGTCAGAAATAAAAACCTTTGGTATTATGGGCTAATTGTGTAATAGCTCTTTAAAGTAATTATTTTGTAAAACATACATGATATGCAGTTAAATTCTACTTCATTTTATCTGTTACATATAGCATACAGTAATATGTATTTGTGTAATATAATATGAATTTTAATTTCATTCTCCAAATGCTTCAGGTGTGAGACAGTTGAAATAATGTATCATGTTAGAAACTTGTGTTGTCTTTTGAGGTAGAGGTATTTTATATGTTTTGTACTGTTGTCTTGAACATATGAACAGCTTTTCTACTGACCTCTGTATTTGTGGATACTCACCTGTTATTCTAACTGGAATACTACTTAATACAGGTCTCTTTCTGTATGATCCTGGAGTCCCACATTGATTTACATTCCTTTGTTTTCTAATGTTAGTAAATGTAAGGAATATCCCTGTATTAGAAATTCAAAATCCCCAGTCTGAACACATCTTTGTGATCTGAATGTATGAATATTTTGTATCACAAAAGGCTATTATACACCCTTCTTAAAAGCAATCAGTTTTCAGTAGCATTATACCACTTATGAGATGCCAAAATATAATTTTAATATACCATTCTATTGTTACTTTATGTTAAATGTAGTTTTCACATCACTTGCTGATTTGCGAAATCTAAATCTTTTAATATAACATACTCAGCCATCTTAATTCTTAATAAATTAAGCTCAATTTTTTTTTTAACTGTGCAGTTTGGTTTAACTTAAATGGATCTTAGTCAAACTATTCTTTCTTATGTTTCATTGCATACATTGGTTTAAGGATAATACTTATTTCCAACAGCTGAAGGAATTTCTACATTTTGTTAGGATTTTCTCTTATTATGTAAAAGATAGAAAATAGTTTTCATCTTGCATCAGTTGGGAATAAATATAATATAGTTTGGTGTGAAATGTAAGTATAATACAGAATCAGTTGGTTAAAACACATCAAAAAAGAGTAAGTGTTTTTTATTTCTGTAGCTGACTTTGGGCTAGCTAGAAGAAAATTTTCAAGGGAAAGTAATGTGACTTCTGTAGTTGGTACTATGTTGTATTGTTGGTAAGTTTATTTGTTGTCAAACAAAAGAGAAATTCATATAGTAATATTGCTTCTTAGAGTATTTTTGTGTTTCTTTATGTTTCAGTTATTTTATGTATGGTGACTTGGTAGACATTACTAACTACAATGAATATGTGTGAATCTATATATAGTTTTTGAAGACAAAACTTGAACATGGGTAAATCAGAAAAGGAAACTAGGCTTATTATAGTGATGATATGTAATTATGTGTATGATGTTCAGAAGTATCTTTTATTGAAATACCACAGTGAACCTATATTTATATAGATTTTGAAGATTATATAGAATTGATACCACTAATTTATTGTATATAATTATTCAGCAGACATGGTTGAACCCTGTAAGAGTGATGTTGATTGACATGACTAGTTTGAAATTGTGATACTATACATTTAAAATCATAAGTGTCATGCTCAAAATGATTTTTTTAATAATCTCTTTCTACTAAAGATCAATCTGTGAATTTTTAAGTCTACTGTTCTGAGTAAAATAACAGAAACATAATAAGTATAACATAAAGATCACTAATGTGCAAAACCTAGTCTTGTTTATTAATTTGCTCTTAACAGTGTGATTGATGAAGGGTGAAATTACCTGAAACTGATAACTGATTTCACTCTGAGGCAATTGATAAATGAGATGTATATTAGTTTACATATTTGGTGTTGTGATTTCATTTCTTGTATAATTGTACTGGTAACATTTTATTTTATTTACCTCCTCTTTGGAGTTAACACATTAAAATTAGCTTGTATTCTTTTTAAGAAGGAAAAAGAATCATAAAGTTGTAACTAATTGTTATGACTGGAAGACAGCTTCATCACTAAACTTATCACGATCATACTTTAAAACAAGTATATAATTCTCAGAAAATTTATATGTTCTAAACTCTTGTGTAAATATGCTGTGTGTTTTTTCATATGTGATTAAAATATTATTCATTTTGGTTAAAGGATTTGATTTGTGTTACGAACATTTTATGCAATCAAATTTGTTTGTATGAACACTAAATGTGATTAAGTTTTCCTTTTTCCAAATACCTCTTTTACAGTTTATTATACAAATAGCTTGGAAATTCTTAGCCAATCTTTTTTTACATTGTTGATTTTACTTGTTCACATATATGTTGTAAATTTCTGCATATTAAGGATATGTTTAAACTGCAAATTTGGTATTAGTGTTTGACACTAATGTAATGCACAACACTGATTTTTTTTTCATAAACTCTCTTTTAAATGTATATTTTGTATATTACTACCAACACTCTGATATATATATTTTGGCTTAGTTATGCTTCAACACTTACTTACCAGATTAAACTAGCATCAGTGCTGCATAACCTAAGTCTGGCATTGCCTGTTGGTTAGGGTGCTCTACTTCCAATATGTAGCTAACAGGTATGAATTCTGTTCCTGAACATGCCTATTGTTTCTGCTATGGAACATAATGTGACATTAATTCCCATTTTTCACTGATAAAGTGTAGCCCCAGAGTAGCAGCAGGTGATGTTGACTTGATGTATTCCTTCTTTTCAATCATTTCTAAGTAAATTTGTCTTCTGCAGATATCTCTTGAGTAGCTTAATTCAGTCTTCAACCAAATGAGAAGAAGCTTATCCTGCCTTGTATTTTTTAATATTGGTTAATTTTATGGAAATGGTTTATGGGATTTTATTTTGTATGTTAATTTGAGTTTTACTGTAGTCAAGAGATAGTCTAGCATAACCTATAAAATACAACTATGTAATGTGTTGTATCCATAGAATAAATTGTTATTCAAATGTAATACTTGCTTCAGTGTAGGGTTTGTTTCTATGAATGTATTGTCATAGTAAAATACAAATTAATTGCAAAGAAAATGAAATAGTAGTGTGTAGATATTCAAAAGAACATGATGCTGTGAATATTGATTTTTCTCTATATTTGGTAATTTTTATAGTGTTAAAGTTATTTAACTTTCTCTGTGTATTACCTTTAAGTATAATTTTTTTAGCCTAAAAAAGCAAAGTAAGAAAATAGTTTTTATTTTACAGCCCAGAGATAGTCCAACATAAACCATATGGAGAAAGAGCTGATATATGGTCTCTTGGATGTGTCACATACCTGATGTGTACTTTGCACCCACCATTTTGGTCTCAGAATTTACTGGCACTTGCTTCAAAGGTATATTCTTTGATAAATGCTCTAATATTATAGCATATTCAAGCTTTAGTACTAAAATCTCTTAATAATGTATGTGTTATAGAATAGTTTTTATTTATAATATCTTCAAAATGTGTTTTTTCTTACAGTAGCAACATTACCATCATGCTAACTTATGTTGTACTTTTCATGCAACTGCAGATGGTGTTGTTAGTTTTCACATTTAACAATACTATTTAATTAACTACGTAGTGGTCATTGTTTCATTATTGCAATGGGACAATAGTTTCCTTTTTTACAAATGCTTGCTGATAATCTAATTACTTGTATTAACATAGTTTTTGTACTGCAAAATTTCAGGATAGCATTCAGTGATATACTTACATTTTTAAAAACATTTTATAGAACCTTTTTAAGTGTTATTCCTTTGATACATAGCACATAAACAATAAAACATGTTATGTTTAAACTTGTTTTATTCTAAAATGTGTGTCTCTTCTGACAACATACTTATTTTTTGATCAATATGGTTTCCACTTTTTGCCCATCTGAGCATTAGCAAATTTTAATTTGCTAAATTCTCTACCAACTTCAGTGTGACCTCTATTTAAGTATTGTATGTAATCACTTTCTCTTGACAAAAGGTTCTGCATGAGTTTTTTTATAAACAAGAGTATTGTGATTATTAAAAATTTATGTTGCAAGTTTGATCATGGTTGGCATTTTTACCATGATTTGTTCATTTGTATTAATAAGTCACTTAAAAAAAAAAGAAAGAGTACAAATTGTTATGAATTCCTGAGTTAATGTTTCTGCTATGAAGTTCAATCAGACTGTTTTCACCTCTGCTGTCTAGTACTTGTCAATAGCCAGGGGGAGGGGGCAGTCTCAAACTGTTCCTGGCATGATTCGTTTTGAGGTGGAGATAGGTATGTGGGCTGAAAATATCTCTCTTTGGATTCAAAGACCAGCTGAGGAGAATTTAGACTTGCTTTTTCCATCTCCTACGTCAGCCTCAACAGGTGATAAATCTGATTAGCCACCTTCAGCCCCATCTTTAGTTTGTTACTCAGGTTTGTGAAGTTTTGTGAGTCTCTCAATTGCATTTGACTCCACTCCTTTCTTACTGTCAGGAAGGATGGAAAGTTACTGTGTGGTTCTTCCTTCTCTTCCTGATATTACTCTTCATGCTGGGAGATTTGTTGCTCAATTATGTGACAGGATAGCAATGCCTACCTCCCTAATTTATCAGAATAGCATGCTTTGGCTCAAAACTACTAGGAGGAGGAGGTGTATTTAGATTTTCAATGAATGGACACCACTTTTGGACCAGAGGGATTCAAGCTTGGAACCTGTGATAACTTTTAAACAGATCACAGTTTTCTCAGATTTATCTTACACTCATGACTGTCTTGAGATCAGAGTTATTGATGATTCATGCACGTGGGATACTTTATCATTCCACATTTGTCTTGCTTTGCCTTGATAGGTCTTTTCTTCCCAAGACTTAACAACCACTAAAGGGGAAAAATCCTTCTCATCAACCCATTTGCCTGCCATTTCTCCCTTTGATGAGATATACTGGATGTTTGGAAAGTCACTGTGCACTTATGTATTTATTAACAGACATATTTCAATATAGAATACAGGAGGTAAATATGAATGACAATCATAAACAATGTTGAAAGTGATCCCTGTTGGCATCAATACAGGCCTTCTTATTTTGTTTCTAAACACTGCTATCAGTTGCTGGCTTGAAATATACTGAATAAAATATGATTACAAAACTGCACAGTGATTTTCTTAACACCCTGTATAATCCTGATTTTTGTTATGTCTTCTCAAGGCCCTCAAGTATTATGTTGATCATACCAACTTATTTCAAGGTACTGTTTATTCATTGGGGTCCTTCAGTTTCCTGTGACTTATCTCCAATTACCTTAATGAGGTAGCTTTGACAATTGATTCACATGGCCTACAATTAATTATTGTTAGAGAAAATGGATATTTTGTGTATCAAATTTCACTAGATTCATCATAACTCTGTGTCATTATCTTCCTCTCTGAATTTCCTTCTGGAAGACTTTGTGTGGGCTGATATTTGGACTACTACTTATACTTTCCTCTCTCATTACTTAAGCAATCTGGCAGTTTTTCTACTGAAGTTTTTTTTACTACCTACTATATCTATTTCAACCACATCTATTAAACTTTAACCAGAAGGAGCTGACTTGTAATTTCAGATTTAACACTGTGCTATCCAATTGGAGTTCTCCAATTGCTCTTCTCCTTTATCTATGTTAGTTTTGTATATTGTTCATGGAAGGCAGTCCACTATCTCCTGATAATTCTGAATACAAAATGGTCTCATCCTTTATTTTGTTTGAGCACAGGTTCCACATCCTCTTCATAATTCCAGTGGCAAGTGGAATACTCCTTGCTTGCATGGTTGGGGAGTGAACATGATGTTTGTAATTTCAGACCAAATGAGTTATGTTCCTTTGGGTGAGTACAGTATGTACGATCCTGTCATTCTGAGCTTGAGGTGTTTTCTTTTGGACTTAATTAGGTAGAGGAGAAGGTTTACTTGTTGTGATTTCTGGTTGTTTAAAACTCATTCTATTGTTACAAGTTGGGATTTAATCAAATGTAATATATATATAACATTACGATCAAATATCCCTAGCCACCAATGTGTAATATAATTACCATGTTTCTTTAATTCCATCCTTGAGTTGTAAAACATCAGCTGTCTGGTTAGGGCTAGTCTATACTAAAAATCACTCTTGTCAGCAGAGGCATGTGTTACTGAAAATACTGTTTTTGGTTTAAGAAAATGTTAATTTTCTAAGTTACTACTTACTAGCAAGTAGAAAATATAGTGAGAAATACTTAATGTTTGAAATTTACCACCAAAGTTATCACTTTTATTCTTTTTTCTGTACTTTAGATAGTTAAAGGCCAATATAACCCAATATCCAGTTCCCAGTTTTGTGATAAATTGGTCAACATAATTGAAAGGTAATTAAAGCTTGAAATGTAATGCTGAGGTAAATTTTAATTGTTTAAAATCAATATTTTGTATTTCTTTTTTCATAAACAGTTCTGTATTTATTTTACAAACAATGTTTGTTAAGGGCAAACATTCGACTGCAGTATTGAATCAAAGAATAATGTTTTTTGGGTTGTTTTGTAAATATAATAGTGAACATGAATCAGCTGTTTAGAAGTTTCATGAAATATGTCAAATATCCACTCTTTCCCTCATCTACAAATGCAGCAACGTTTTCAAAACATATCAAAAGTTTTGTAAGGCAAGATTTTTCCTTGGTGAAACCATATTGACTATCTGATAAAATTCCAAATTTTGTTAATTTACTTTGTAAAGTATCTTTCAGCAGATTTTCCAAAGCTATTCTCACAACTATAATAGGCTTGGGACAACCTCTGTTACTTTCCTTGAAGATAGGAGTGACATTAGCTAATTTCTAATTTCTTGGTATTTGTCCATTATTCAAGAACTTGTGGCAAGTGGCTAACATATCTAATCCTTGACCTCTTTTAAAACCCTAATGGTAATATTATCTGTGCAAGGAGACTTTAATCCTTTTGCTATGGGCTTAGTATAATGTACAAAAATTTGTCTACATATTTGCACATGTTAAATATTTGAACTATAACTTTTTATACATGTGTATCTTTACAAAATTTAGTAGACTCTTCATAAAGATTAGAGGTATTCTGTATACAGAAAATCAAATTTTTTACTAAAGATTTGTTTTTGAATGTAGAGTGTTTCATTACTAGTTTGAGTGCAAAGTTATTTCATGTTATGATTAAGGAAACTATTCTTCATCCCAAAAATCTCAAATATTATTTGCATAATCTCTAAAGCCTCCTAAATGCATTTCAAACATTTTTTTTTCAGAAGACTTTATATTTTGTAATTTTCTGTACTTTAACTATGTGGGGTCTGTCACTTACTTAACCAACCTCATATCCATCATAAAAAATATGGAAATAAACATAATTCATGCTTTTGTTGTGCAAGAATGACTACATATTATAACACAAAAATACAAGTGTTTAGTCTAAGTAATTTAAGTTTCATAATGCCAAATATTTACATATATATTTTTTATTAAACTTCCAGTCATGCCCAGTTAACATTACATAACTTGCACTGACATTGTGTATGTTCACTCATGTTATGTATTCAGTGATGTAAAACTGACCTATAGTCTTCCCTGGTTTGGCTGTGTTTTAGTGGACTAGTATTTTGTAATATACAGTCACATTTCAATTATAATACATCATATATATATATATATGTTTATAGATTATTACCATTTAGAAATAAATTATTCAACATATCTTTCTTAAAATAATAAATCAAGAAGTAAAGCAAACAATTATCTCTTCTCACTAGAACCTTTGTACTCAGTGTTGCTACTGGACATAGGTTGCTAAGCCTTTCAAAATTTTTGCACTTGTAGGATATCAAACAAATAATTTCTTAGATTATATATATAGTTGATTAACCAAAAAATCAGTAATAAATACACCGATACCACAGAATTCTTCTATAGTTTATTAAGCTTAGTAACTAAGTTGTATTTATATTTTTAAAAAATATGAAACTTGGAGCAGACTAAAGACACACAACCTACCTTCTAGAAATCATTTGAAAGAGTGTGGTAGCCTTTTCACAGATTAAAATGCTTGAGAAAACAATTCTGTGGACATTTTGGGCTGTTGATTGGTTATTCACATATCATATATTGAATTAAGTTGGCATAATGGACCATTTTCAAAAATGAAAAGAGGTGAATGGTACCACTGTGTTTGATTCAGTACACAAGTTATATCTCAGCAAAATAAAAAGATATAAGGTTTCTATTTTATATTCTAGCTTGTCAATGTTACTAATTTGAGTTCCTAATTTATACAAAATCATATAATAAGTATTTTGACGTCAAAAACTTTTAAATTTAAACATTGCTGCATTCAACATGCCACATGACTCACTAAAATCTGTATTTAGATGTGTTCTTTTAATATTTACTTTTAACTTAAGAAATAAACTTTTATGTAATACTAAAGTTTGAAGTATAATTTACAGTTTGCTTCCAAACATGTTGACATAAATTCATAAAATAGTAGTTTAATAAAATTTTGAATGTAAGTCAACAAACATGATAACATGGCCTTCGACCATTTTATTTTAACAAGCTCAGAATTTATGTAATTGTCATATTCAGCTTTGTTTTCATCTATCAGTTGCTCAAGATGAGGAATATTGCTTAAGTTTCCATTTGTAAAAACTGAAGGAAAAGCAGAATATAATAACCTAGCCATTTCATAATCATCAGATACAAGCCTTCCTGTACTATCCCTCAAAGTTCCTATACACATACTAACAATTTGTTTACTTCCAATGAACTTAGAAAAAATCCTTACTGTTAATTTTAACATTTTTAGACAACCTTTTTTCATTCATCCTTTTAAGATGTCCAAATTTCCTGTTCGACTAACTTCCATGATCTTCTATAATATCAGTCAGTTTTAACTGCTTAAATTCGTGATACTTCTCTTTAATTTTATCTTTTATACTCTTTGTGAGCCAACCTGGTTTTTAGTACCATTTGCTTTCTGTAAGGTATATATTTGTTTTGAATATTGAAAAATATTTCTGTTATTTCTAATAGGTTCTTCAACTGATTAGTAGAGAAATCCATCTTGAACAACATCTAGAAACCTTTCTCCCTCTCAGTTTGACTCAAGCATTTCCCAATAAATATGTCTCAAATTAAAATCACCTATGATTATGACTTTATTAACAACTGAAATTTTAATCTCACCATAAAGTTTCTCACTAATTTGATCAGTTTTTTCTGGCAGTCTGTAACAAATTCCAACTGATAGCTTTTTCTCTTGATATTCATTAACATAAACCTAAACTGAATCAATCTTCTTGGTATTATCTTTAATATTCTCAACTTCAACAGGATGTAACCCACACTTTACATATAGAGAACGTTCTCTCACTCTCTTTACTAATCTGTCACAATTAAATAACCTATAACCATGTATTTCAAATTTCTGTCCTCAAAATCAACTACATTTAACCATGTTTCAGTTATTTCCATTATATCAAAATTTTCCATTCTCACCAATGCCCTAAAGACATCTATTTTATTCCTTATACTTTTAGCATTACAGTATTAACAATTAAGCCTATTCTTATTACTGCTTTTATACTGATTTCCTATGCTAAATGTTCTTCTACATTTTAGTTTTGTTTTATCTAGTTTATCTTTGTCCTCACCACTATCTTGTCCTAGTCTGAAACTTCCCTTACCTTTGAGTTAATAGCTTTTCTTTACATGCCAAACCCTTTCCTACTTCACTGTAAACCATCCATTCCAAAACGTTTGCTTCTTCTACTGAACTGATCCCATAAGTCCAATTAGCCAAGCTGCTCTTCCTTACATATTAATTTCAACCTAACATTTAGCCCAAGTGACCTACTCAAAGTTTCATCTCCATTATTAATTTTTGGCAGTATTCCTGCCACAAGTAAAATATAACCTTTGTCTTTAAATACTTTTTAACCCCTTGTACTTATTAACTCTTAAATGGTGGCCATTATCAATTTATGCTGCTTCCTGCAACATTCCTGCTGTTTAAGGGTTAATTATCTCCTGTGACTTATTGTTCCATATATCATTAGCCCCTACATGCACAAAAAAGATTGAATCATTGCCAGTCCCTTTCATTATATGTCTTGCTCTGTGAGTTGTCTTCCACTTGTATCCCAGAGTAGCACAATATCTTTTCTCCCTATTTACGCAACAGACTTTTCTATCCTTATGCCATGTCTTTGTATCTAATCTAACCATAATTAATGTAGAGAAATACCTGTTTTTTACATTTTTGTTACTTTTATAATAATAAATAAGGAATAAACATAGAAAACAAGCAATAAAGTACTTATCCATGTCTTCATTTGTTTGCTATTTGACTGATGCTGAAAAGTACTATTTTTTTTATACTAATGGCAGTAATGCACAATTTTTATTTCACTAAATATTGCACCAAAGAACAAAGACTAATATTAAACATGCACAAAGCAATAACTTCCTCAAAATATCACAGTTTTTGTAGCTTTATAACTATGGGATAAGAGCTATTACAAATTCATCCAAGCTGATCAGTATTTTTCCCATGGGAACAAAGATAGTATTGAAAGAAAAACTGACAATTCTCTTTTCAGAACATAATATAATGTAATATGTCATTTGATAGATGAAACTTTTGGCTTTCTATAAATTATAGATAATATAGAATTAGACATGAGATCGAACTTAATGTATTACATCAAATTTAAGATGCACCTTTTTTCACATTTTTCCAAACTGAAAATTAGGGTGTGTCTTAAATTTGAGGCATTATTTTTCATTCTTTGAAAGTTTGGAAAACATAATTTTCCTCAAAGAACAAAGATTTTCAAAAAAACAAACAGATTGAACTATATTTTAAAAAGAACTTAGCTTAGAAACACTAAATATATACATACAAAAACGTCAGATTTCCCAATGTAAACACCACTAGTGATGTACTTAGATATCACTGTCCTCAATCTTTGTGTGACTTTCCTGTTGTTCAGATGCTATTTTGTTTTATTTTTTGTTGCATTTTTACCCATGGAAAAGCATTTTCATATGATGCCAAATTTAAAATAAAAATTACTTTGTGCTCTCAACAGATTGGGAATTGTGCAGCTGATAAAAAGTATAAAGAGAGTGATGTCATTAGCATGGTATGAAAACAAATTGGTTTCTTGTAAGAAAAGTATGAAGTCATTTTCTGGCCCAAGAAAAGGAAGACATTTGGAAATGATGATGCTGTTTTAATTTATTTCAGAGTTACAAAACAACTGCTTGTAAAGTCTTAATGTTGAAAGGAAAATACTGTGGAGGAAATAGTGGTATTTTCTTCAAGGCTAGTTGTGGCTAATGTGGGAAAAGAGGAGGTTTATCATTACAATGAGGGAAAACTGTTAGTAAAAAACTGTCATCAGATTTTGAAGATGCAGAAGATGGAATGCAGGATAACGTTCTTGGGAAAATAGTGCTTCAACTTCAGAGTTTAACAGTGAGTCAGAAGAAACAATGGAGTAGTATTCTGATTAAA
Organism: Carcinoscorpius rotundicauda; assembly: GCA_011833715.1. Classification (NCBI taxonomy): domain Eukaryota; kingdom Metazoa; phylum Arthropoda; class Merostomata; order Xiphosura; family Limulidae; genus Carcinoscorpius; species Carcinoscorpius rotundicauda. Next base: position 25,130,892 of record CM022406.1, read on the forward strand.
TAAAGAAAGCAGGAAGAAACATCATTGTAATGAAAATTTAATTTTCCTGTATATTGCATACATTTCTTATTATATTTCATTTTGAATATATTATTAACAGTTTTTAATCATTTAAAACAAATTTACTCCTTTCTAATTATCATCCAAATTTTTTCCCTGAAAACCCCTTTTTAAAAGTGGGGTGCATCTTAAATTCAAATTTAATACAGTATTAAGAAATCCTGAAAAAGAGGATGTGATAGATGAGTGTGACAAGAAGGATCTGAATTTCTATTTGATAGTTCTGTAACCAAACAAAATTATGGTTTGTCTGAGCAATGGCAATTATATAATGAATAAGTTGCATTGAATTTAATAGTTATTAGGGGGGTTGTGAATAAAATAGATGCAATGAGATGCTTTTTACACATTAGGAGAAATTGACAATTTATTTAAATGTTACATTACAAATATGTATTATTACCTACAAGTTTATGCTGTGCTAATTGGTATTATATAAACAAAAAAGTAGTTTTATAAAATTTTGAATTCAAGCCACTAAAACTTTGTGATGTGCAGTGAATGATACCTGGACAGAGAAGTTTAGATTTTAAATTTGTTTACTTTTGAAACTCCTTTGTTTGTTATAAATGTACACCAGTTTGACATTATACGTAAAGTTCAGGTGACTGAAAGCTAGTTTTCTGGTTTCTATTAGTAGTTATGATTAATCTTTTAGTAGTATTAATTCTATTTAGAAATGGGTTTACAAGTAGGTACCAGTTCAAGGGTATGTCTGATGTTAAATTACTTCTATCAGTATTAATTGTGATATCAAGTTATTGCAGCTGATATTTTTCTCAGCATTTTTTTAGATATCACATTCTATCAGTCTTTTATGCAATTTATAGTTTTCATTGCTATTACATGTATAAATGGTATCTAATGGTAGAAGTCGTAATTTGGCATTAAATTGTATGTTTTAATGGTTATAACTGAAAACATCTGTAAAATATTTATGGTATGAATAAGCTAGCAAAGTATGATTATAAACATGTTGTTTTAACCTTGGACTACTAGACAATATGATTTCATCACTTCATAATAATGAACATACCATTTATACATGCATTTCCACACTAACTAATATATCTTCTTCACTTGTAATAACAAAAAAATGTCTACTTGAGTTTCCCCTGGATGTTTTTGCCTAGGTGGTTCTCCCTAAACGAAATAATTTTATTTTACTTGTTTTCCTTTGATTGTGAAAATTATTGTTAGTAATGCTTTGAGAGCAAGCAAGGATTGTAATAGCTTGGTGTGAGAGGAGCTGAGGATCTATTGGAAATATATTTTATGTGTAAGAAAATATTAACTTCCAATGTAATATCTACTTCAGTTTTGGTTTTATTTCTACTGATGTATTGCCATAGTAGAATGCATATTGCAGAATTAATGAACTGGAAATTAGAATAATGTTTAATTTCTGAGTGAACCCCCTTGCCTTTTGATTTTTGTTTACAGCTGCTTAATTGTAGATTCAGCTCAACGACCTGACATTTCTACTGTGGCAAGCCTGGCAGCTTCTCAATTAGTGGCAGCCATTGATACACTTTCCACTGAACAAAGGATCTTGGAAAGAAAACTGCAGCTGGAAAAGGAAAAGGGAAAAAGGTTGCATGTTTGCAGTGCTTTAATTTTTAGGGGTACCAAAGTAGTAGGAAATTAGAAAAATATTTTATGAAGAAAGTTAGTCATATAAGAACTTTCTTTTCAAAAACATAATTTATACTGTTTAAAAATGCATTATTTTCTGAGCACTTAACAGTTCAAAATGGGCATAGTGAAGTTTTAATTAATTTAGCAATAAGTGTAGCTCATAAACATTTACATTAGTTTTTTAAAATACATTCTTAAACTAATGTATTCCAATAAAAGTTCTGAAATTACAAAAAACATTATACTTGTGTGACAAAAGCAGGAAATTTTAAGGTTTGAGCACTTTCAGAAGGTAGACTTCATTAAGGTTTTCCATTGATGACAAAAGATTCGCATTTGAAAGATTTGGGTTATACTCTTTCACATTTGTGTTTTATGTTTTGAACCTACATATATTCCTAACATCATGAACTTCTTACATAGCAAAAGCTTATATCAGTTTAAAGTTATTTATTTGTAATATATATTCAAATATTTTGACAATCATAATTACCCGATATAAATGTGGTTTGTATGTTTTTATTAGCACTATTAATGTAAAATGTTGAAAAGTTCCAATTTATTGTTGTTGTTTTGGGCTTAAAATTCCATAAGTTTTATAAATATGACAAGCTGCTAGTGAGAGTAAAGTGTAATTAAACCTTTACTGTCCTTCCTTTGTTAATTTTTGAACCACATTAAAGTTACTTATTTTCCTTCCATCTGTTTCTCAAATTTTTAAATTATAACATTTTTTCAGCTTAAAATACAAAGTAAAAAAGCAAATACCACTGGACTTCCCACAAGGTCATCCTATTGATAGTTCTCCTTGGAACAAACACACTAAAGGTGTGTATTTGAGCTGTGTTTTGTTACAGTAGTATTCTTTTGATATAATTGAAAACTAACAGATATTTTTTCAAGAGTTTATTATACTTGTTATATTTCTGACATTAGTGTTAGAGCATTAGTTATTGATTTAGAAAACCTTGGTAATACATTATCAGGCAAATAACTAAGCAAAAACTTCATTAAAAGATATATTTAATAATTGCACTAGTTCAGTATACATGTAATGTTGTAAACACTGAAGTCTCAGTTGTGAATGGAAGGTAAGTGTGTTTCTGCATGTGGCAAGACCAGTACTGATTAACATATGTATTGACATTTGGCCTTCCATGTGTATAATTAAAAGACATAAATTTTAGTAATTATTGTTATGAGAGACTGGTCTTCAGATAATTGTTTTTACAATATATGTGGTGTGGGAAAGTGCTCATCAGTTCATACAAGAAAAACATTAAGAATTTATTACCATACTGAAAGAATATTAGACTGACATAAAAATGTGTTTGTGTCAAATATATTCATTTGTAGATTGAGACCTAACTATGACTAGTTTCAGAAGATGAAGATACAGTCATGTGAAAAAATTAGGATACCCTATGAAAGCCTGTGTATTTTTGTAACAATTTTGGATAAATGGATATTAAATCTCAATTGTAACAATACTTAGAGATTATAGGAATATAACTAAACAATTAAAACTGAAGAAACGACTTTTCAAAATCTTCTGTAAAAATGAATTTTCTAACTGAGGGAAAAGGTAGGATAACCCCATATTTATACCAACTTAAAATGGCTCAACTCACACACAGGTGTATCACATCAGGTGTACGTGATTAGAAGATCGTTACTCAGCATCGTGAATGAGGCTTGTTCTATTTAAACCTCAGACATTTAGTTTGGTATGCTTCTGACTGTTGAAATGAGAGTGAGCATCATGGTGAGAGCAAAAGAGCTGTCTGAGGTTTGCAGAAAGAAAATTGTAGCAACTTGTGAGTCTTTTAAGGGATTTAAAAAGATCTCAAAAGAATTTGAAATCAGCCATTCCACTGTCTGGAAAATAGTAAACAAGTGGAGGGCTTTCAAAACAACTGCCAACATGCCCAGGTCTGGTCGTCCAAGCAAGTTCACTCTGAGAGCAAGATCGCAAGATGCTAAAAGAGGTCTCTGACCACCCTAAAATTTCTTCACGGAACCTACAGCAGGCTCTGGCTACTGTTGATGTGAAAGTGCATGCCTCTACAATCAGAAAGAGACTTCGAACGTTTAACTTGCATGAGAGATGTGCAAGGAGGAAACTTTTGCTTTCTAAGAGAAACATCGAGGACAGACTAAAGTTTGCCAGAGAGAATACAGACAAAGACCAGGACTTATGGAATAATGTTCTTTGATGAGTCCAAAATTGAATTATTTGGACACCAGAACAGAGGACATGTTTGGTATAAACCAAATACAGCATTCCAGGAAAAGAACCTCACACCACCTGTGAATCATGGAGGTGAAAGTGTTTGGGGCTGCTTTGCTGCAGCAGGACCTGGATAGCTCACAATCATAGAATCCATCATGAATTCTACTGTATATCAGAGGGGGCTTGAGGAACATGTGAGTCCATCTGTAAGAAAATTAAAGCTGAAGCAGAACTGGAGCCTGCAACACGACAATGACCCCAACATACCAGTAAATCCACCAAGGACTGGCTGAAAACTAAGGAATGGAGAGTCCTGGAATGGCCAAGTCAAAGCCCTGATCTTAATCCCATTGAGATGCTGTGGGGTGACTTGAAACGAGCTGTGCATGCAAGAAACCCCTCAAACATCTCACAGCCGACAGAATTCTGCATTGAAGAGTGGAGCAAACTTTCTTCAGACCAATGTCAGAAACTGGCAGATAGCTACAAGAAGCATCTCACTGCAGTTATTTCAGCCAAAGGGGATAAACACTAGCTATTAGGGGGAAGGGTGACCCAACTTTTCCCTCAGTTTGAATATGAATTTTTGTAGAATTACATTTACAGAAGATCTTGAAAAGTCTTTTTTTCAGTTTTAATTGTTTAGTTATATTCCTATAATCTCTCAGTATTGTTAAAATTGAGATTAAATATCTATATGTCCAAAAATGTTACAAAAATACACAGTGTTTTGATTTTTCACATGATTGTAAGTATTTTAATCCAAGTAATTGTCATTTTGATAAAAAATTACATTCAGAGCATTTGATGTCTGCTTGTAGAATACTTTTAGTTGCCCACATTTAGTATTATGTAATCCTATTATTTAATTGTTTATGTACAACATACTTTAATAATGAAGATAAAGACAGTTGACAACACATACAACATTTCATTTACAAGTTTGAACTTCTTGAAATAACTTACTCCATCATTAGCAAAATCTGAAAATTGTGTTATAAAGATGATTATAACTAAAATCATAATATAATAACATGAACATTAGTTTGTTTGAATAAACCAATGTATGTATATATATATATATTACAAGCAGCTGAGTTACATGCAAAAATTTAAAACAATTTTACATCTAAAGAGCTTTGTGAATCATTAAGGGTTAGGTGGTCTTTTACTGTTGGTAGAATTTCTTTATTGTAGAGTGCAAAGTCAGAATATCCTATTGAGATGATAGAAAAATAGTTAAATGTTATTTTAGTGATCTGTGGTTTCAGAAAGTTCATGAATAAATAAGTGATTGATATTAAGTAGTGGAAGGTTGGTTCTGTTAGATACTCCTGAATATTCACACTGTAGTTTTTAAGTGGCATTTCATTTTGCCAACGTACATGACCTTACAGTCACTACATATATGTTTTTATGAGCGTCATGAACATAGAAGTTTTGGTACTTGATCTCTATACTGAAACAGGTGTTTAATGCAGAGGCTTAATATATATAATATTCTAAACTGAATATGATGGCAGAAGGTTTTTATTAGGAAAGAGAGTTGGTTTTTAATTGATAGGGATTGCAAACTTATAAAAGGAAGGGAAATAATGAGGGAAAATTTGGAAATAGTATGTACATTGGCTAATGGTTGAAATTTGTTATTTATGAATTGCATGTAATCTTCATTATAAAATCAGTTGGATGACCATTATTTACATTTGTGTTTATATAGAAGGGTAATTTCTTTACATAAAATAAAATAATCAAATGTTAAAATTTTTGTTTAACAATGACATAACCAGATTACACTTGATATAAGTTGGAGATAAAATCTATTGAGATTTGTATAAAGGCCAATTTAAAAACCCTTTTATGATACACAGATGTAGAAAAATATTTACCTTCTTTGGTAATCCTCATCATGAATACTTTGTACTTTAGCTAATATACTTTTTCAACAGTTACAAATATGAGTTGGGTAGTTTAGTTTCGAACCATCTTGATTAGTGTAAATACAGACTCTTCAAGCTCTTCACTATCTTTATCATATTGTTCTTCAACATATCCACTGTAATCAGCTGTAACTTCATTAGAATTGTTGTTTAATCCCTGCATACTCTGTAAAACATTATTGTTAACTTTCACTTTCAATCCATTGTTAAACGTTTCTCTATTGTGGATCTATACTTTAAACTTTCTTGAAAAACAAAGTTAAATTTTGAAATTTATGCTAACAATTTATGGGTAATGTCAAGTTTTCTCGTAGTTAATCGTGTTTATTTAACTGACTCAAATGAAGTTCAATTATCACACAGAAACTAAAGCTTTGAAACACCTTAAAACTGTGATGCTTTTGTATTTTAGATGGGTTTGAATAATAATGTAATTTTATCCACTTTCCTATATTGAGCAGCAGAAATATTTAAGAATAAATTTTGCTCTTGTGGGTTGGTTATTATAGGAGGCAAGAAATTCTCCTTCTTAGACAGGAGTTGGAATGTAGAACATTTTACCTACACAAAATATGGATCTGTTGTTTATGTTTAATATCAACATTTTTTTGGATGGTTTTGATAATTTGAGGCTAAATGTATGTGTTTTTGAGATATTCTTTTAATATTATTTGCCTGCTCATGAGTATTTTGTTACCAGTTCCTATCATATCAAGTAAGTACAAGTAAATGATATGCTGGATTAATTCTTCTGCAGAATTAGACTGAAACATTTATGAGATATTTAATGATATATAGCTTACCATTTTACCATGGTATTAAAAAAAACTTATATTCACATAGGTTAAAAGAATCAGTGAAGAAAGTTCTGTCTCTCAAAAGTTTTTGGGTTATACACTTTCATATCATTTTACCATGTAGGTGTGCAATGATGTACACTGAAAGATAAGCATATGATATTTTATACATCAGTTTGCTGTAGATTGCTATAATTACAATATTGTGAAACACATTTCTTTTTCTGTTACTGTTTATGTGTACAGTACTTTATTTTCCCACATTAGTCTCCCTCAATGTAGGTTCCTGTACATGGTGAGGGTACCTCCCAAAGGAAGTTCTGTTGTTTGAGTTTAATTCCTATCTGAACATCCACCCATGTGTTTGCCATACATGGCAACCTGTTTAGGGGAGGAGAGAATCCTGGTGGCTGGGGAGGGGTCCAACCCCAACACACCACTTTAGCATTAAGTCATGGTTAATCTGCTGGTTGTTTTGGAATAGGATCAATTGAGTACCAATGTTGGATGGACATTCTCAAAGGGTGTTGTGAACAATGTGTATAATGCTGGTGTTTGAGTATAGTGCTCATAAAAAAACCATGGTGTTGCTGTAGTGCCTTGTCAAGAACTTTAGTGCATCTCCTCGTAAGGCTCCATGGCAGTTAGGGCCAGTGGGAATTGAAATTTCCTGTAAAAACACAACTATTTGGAAAAGGAGCATGCATGGACAAATCTATTTATAAAATACAATGTGATAACTGCCACGACTTCTATATTGAAGTAGAAACAAGTAGAAAAATGGAAACCAGATTCAAAGAACATAAAAAGTCACCTTCACACGTTTTCAAACACTGCAAGTCAAATGAACACAACATAACCATAGAAAACACTAAAATACTAAATAAAGAAGCAAACATAAACAACAACAAAATTAAAGAAGCCTTACTTATACAACGACTTAAACGCAAAATAAACCAATATGAAGGAACGCCATTATACCTATATTAATATTATAGATAAAATTATCTATACAAGCATCTAATCCCGCCCTCTACATTACGACACTCAGTTACATAACCCCTTCCAAACATGTGATCAGCTTCTGGTCAGTTATCTCTTTCTTTGTGAACCTGACGATGACTGAAGAAGGTCGAAACGTTGTTCGCTCTTCTATGTGAAATATTTTCTCAACCCAAACGAGCCGTTTTTGCATATAAAATTCATGGACAAATCTATTGCACAGTCACTGTTACAGTCTGATCCCATATCTTGATTTTTCATCCTTCCTTCATTACCTGAGAAATCATTTGAACCGATTTCTCCCTTTTTCATTTAAAAGGAATTAGAGCTGCGTGCTGGCTGAATCAAGTCAGTCAGGAAGTTGTGCTCTGGTGATACTTTAGTGGAAACTTTTACACCACAACACATCAAACTCCTCAGTTTGAAGGCCTTTGAGGATATATCCATCAAGGTTACTACTCCCCATGCTAATTTAAATTCCTCAAGAAGAGTTGTTGTTGGGAAGGATTTAAAGAACATTCAAAAGTTGGAAATCCTTGTTGGTTTCTCTAGCCAAAGTGATTTTGAAGTGTGCCGTATGTCCAATCATAAAGAAAGGATTGTGTTGTCTACAAATGTTTTTATTTTTATGTTTATGTCATCATTTCTGCCTGTCACTTCCAGTTTTACTGTACATAAATTAGCAATAGTAACACTGTCTACTTACTTGGGTTTTTAAATTATTGAGGGGCATTTTTTACCCAATTTTTGATCTTTCTTTAGTTTTTAACCTTGATTCATTTTTACATTTTACAACAATTTTACTTTTTTTTTTACCAGTTGTTTGGCTCTGATAACCTAGTTGCTTTGTGCCAATAAATACCAACCAACCATTCCCACATTATTCATAGAACTTGACATTCATATGTCTAATGTGTATCATTCTTTAATAGATTGTTTAGGCAAAGCATTTATGATGAAACTTTATAGAATGGAGGGCAGCTGCCTGTTATGGAGACACAAGTGTAGAGGATGATGTTTCAAAAATCTTCTGCTATTTATCTTCAAGTCTTAAAGATTAAAGATAGGAGACTTTCAAAACGTCATCTACATCATCCTGTGTCTCCACAACAGGCAGTTGCAGTCCATTCTACAAAGTTTCATCAATGTGTACCATTATTTTTTATTTGACTTACATATTGTCAGTCATGCAGTTACAATTGAGGTCAAAGGTTTTCATTTTATAGGTATTGCTACTCTACCAGTAGTAATGTAAAGCATATTTTAATAAAGCTGTGAATGTGGCAATATGTTTAGCTCCAATTCTTAACCAGTTATACTTTTAAAAACTATTTTCTCAAAATCTAAATCAGGCCCTGAGCTTATTTCTTTGGGATCAGTAACAACAGCAGATATAAAGATATCATCATTCCAGCCTTATATACTTTATTTTATAATATTTTTATTTTGAAATTCTAGCTAGTGGTTTCTCTACTGAACAATTATATATATAATTCTTAAGTCAAAAATGCATTAGTAACTGTTTGACAGATAATGTGAATAATAAGAAATAAGCTAATTTTTGTTGAAAAATCCTAGACATTGTTCTTGCTATAACAGTATCACAGTGAATTAGACATTAGGTATATAAATTTTAGCATCAAATAAGCTCTCTTTTATAAATGGGCTGGTTTGATGCCTAGTGGTTAATGTGCCAAGCTATGAATGATTAGATCCAATGTTTGAGCCATAATTTACTATTGAACATGGTTAGCGCTTTCAGGTAAGAGGGCATTATAAATACAACCATCAATCCCATTTTTTTTATTATGAGTAGCCACATTGTCATCAGGTGCTGCTGGCTGACTTTGTTTTATCAGAATCTCCAAGCTAAAGATGGTTACACTTCAGCCTTTGTTGTTTGGCACTTTTGTTACATACTTATAACTGTTTTTGAAAAACAAAATGATTAATATTATGACTAGCAAAGTAGTAAAAGAAAAGTTATTGTTACATATTTAATCTACACAGTAAATTTGGTGTGTTGTGTGCTTAACTTTCACCACACAGCTGTACTTAAAAATTGTTTAGTTAGTCCTGTTGAAGATATTACTACCAGATTACAGTAAAACTATGCCATTATTCTTTGTCCATCATTTTTAAGATGTCTTTGCTGATTACCACTCAACTAAGTACATTTGATAAATTTGATTTTTTATCAATTCAGCCTGTTAAACCATTCTGTAATTTCAAATTTTTTCTTCACTAATGTATCAAACTACCAAGGCAAAGACAATTGAAAAGAAACTTATTCAAAACAGTTGGTTTAATTGAGATAACTAAACTGGTAACATCCTATACATATCACACAGAAATAAAAGAAATTCAGTGCTTATAGCTAACAAAAAACCTTATACCTGACTAAGCAACATCTCTGTTTATCATATGTAGTGAAACCTTACAATAAAACTAATTATATTCATAACATTTAGTTATTTCTTACAGATTTCCAGACAAAACTGAATAATTGTATTTCATTAATATGGTATCTGTACATAGATGCATCATGTACATTGATAACAGCTTGTTTAATGTCAGAGTTTGTGAGTGTGCAATAGATAAAATGCATTTGAATTCTGTGGAGAAAAAAAATCTTTTTTGATCAGTTAGGAATTAAATGTTTGAATGTATCACCAGTATTATTAAATGTGTAATATCTCATCATACTTGATACTCTGGATTGATCTTGTAGACATGTTATTATATAGATTACAAATTCATTTCAAGTCCTGTAGAAATCCATTAACTGCTTAAAGGATATATTTGAGCTCAGTAACAAAGTATTAGTATATTTAAAGTAAAAGAGTCCATCTTAATAACTGTTCACCCAAGATTTAATGTCAGAAATAAGTTTCATGTGAGTGTATTCTTCAGTTTGTTAAAACCAGGGATTTTGGTGTTTTGTAAGAATGTATTGTAATTCTGTCATATGTTATTTAAAATGACAGTTGGTTGGATTGAAAATAAAACAATAAGATAGAATTAATTTCATTAGAAATTTTATTCCTGAAAGGTTTTCAGTATAATAAAAATTAATTTGTGTCAACCATAAATTCACACACATATAGACATATTTATTTGAAAAAAATCAGGTATTTTAACAACAACATTGCACATTTCAGTAATATCATGCAGGCAGTAACATTTCTTGTTTAGGATGGCTTGGATTATTCAAGGAAATAGTGTTTAAAATATCTTCTTAGTTGGTTATCAGAACTTAACAATACATTGAAACAATATCTATGTAATGACCTAGTTACAAGTTCTGATAATGTCTGTAAATTTTATAACAAAAAGTTTGAATTTGTTCTTTTTCTTTCTTTTCTTTCCTTTTTTTATTACATGATAATTCAGAAATCAAAACAATTATGTCAAGAAATTTTACTGAAGTGATAAAGTATCAAACATAGTATCCACTTTTATAAGTATCATGGATAACTAGCAGTAATTTTGAAAAACCATAATTCTAGTGTAAAACTATATTTTGTCACCCTTCAAAGTTAGCTTTCTTACAGAAATCTGATATTCTTTCAAAAGGCTTAAGTACAGAGTGAAACAGTGATTACCAGCCAATAAGCAATAAATATTTACAGCTGGAACCTCATTGCATTATGAACTTTGTTATAAATAAATACAACCTTCCTATTTCTATTGAAACTGCTTTAAAATAAACAAGCAAACAAATAAAGAAAAACATTTTCAAAAAAGGAAGTAAATCTATAAATGGGTAATATTTATCCTTCAAAAACAATCCAAACAAAATAGTAAGAATAGCATTTGTATCATTCTTACATAATAGCACAGATAAAATAGCAGGTAAAAAGATTTGATGGTAGGTGGTAATGACCAGCTGCCTTCTGTCTAGTCTTTCATTGCTAAATTCAGGGTGACTAGTGCAGATAGCTTCCATATAGCTTTGAACAAACTTCCAAACAAACAAACTTGTGGATAATGTGTTCAGATACTTACAGTAAAATAATAAGTAGATATACTTACAATTATGGTTTTACTCCACAATATTCTTTTTACTTTGGTTTTTTTCTAAGTGAAACCTGAAGCCTGTTTAATATAGGCTTAAAATGGACTGTCATATTTTTTAACAGTGGTTGTTTTTACCCTATCTGTAACAGCTAAATAGTGTTTAATTTTAAATACATTTGTATACAGTATGATTTTAAAGTTTTTTTATTTTATAACCAATTTGATTATGTCTACGAACAGAAGTTAATTGTTTTTAATCAGCATAAAAATCTGAAATATATAACTGTATGTCTGTTTCAAATTTTCAGCTAGTTCCTCCTTGTCCTTATCACCAAGGAAACTCCAAGAAACCAAAGATCCAGTTCTGCCACTATTTCAGCAGCTTCATAAGCTGTTATATATTTCTCAGGTAAAACGAAATATAGTAATTTACCTAATCTATTCCCATGAAATATAATTAATATGTTCAGTTTAACAGAAAATACTCAATGTCTCTGTTGCAGTATAGATCGAAGTCAGATTTTAATGTTATCATGAAATATTTAATCTCTTAAGCCTTTCTCAACAGGCCATGATTCAAAAGCCATGGCATCACACTTATTCACGTGAATTAAAAATTTTATTGAACAGCTATTTTATTAATTCAGTAAGTTTGGAATCAAATTGTAGATTGTAGTTCAAACTTTAATATTGTGTATGAGCTAATTTCATAATTTAAAAATTAATATTAAAATAACACATTTAAATAAAGATTTTAGTGAGTCACATAGTATATTGAATTCAACATTGTTTAAAATTAGATGTTTGTGATATCAGAATACTAAGTCTATAATTTTGTACAAATTAGGAGCTCAAATTACTAATATTGACAAGCTAGAATATAAAATAAGAACCTCATATCTTTTTATTTTGCTGAAATATGGCTTGTGTACTGACTCAAACATGGTGGCCTTGTTCAACTCTTTCCATTTTTGAAAATAGTCTTTTGTATACACTTACTTCAATATATGTCAGGTGATTAACCAATAAACAGCGTAGAATGTCCCCAATGTGGTTTTCTCAGCCATTTTAATCTATAATAAAGTGCCACATTCTTTTGATCTAAGTTTTTAACGAGGTGGGTTGTGTTTTTCATCTGATTCAAGTTTCATATTTTTTAAAATGTAAGTACAACTTAGTTACTAAGCTTAAAAATTATAGTGGAATTCTATGATATTAATGTAGTTATTTATGATTTTTTTGTTATTCAGCTGTATATATGAAACCTAAAAAAACTTTTTTTATATCCTCCTCGTGCAAAATTTTAAAAGGCTTAGCAGCATATGTATAGCAACAATTGAGTACTAAAATTGTGATGAGAAGAGATAATTGTTTGCTTTACTTCTTGATTTATTGTTCTATATTTTAAGAAAAATAAATTTAATAATTTATTTGTGAATAATAATAATAATCTGTATACATATTCACAATGTATCATAATTGAACTGTGGCTGTATATTACAAAATATTAATCCACTAAAACACAAGTAAGACTAAAAGTCAATTTTATATTACTGGAATCATAATCTTAGTATATATGCACTGCATCAAAGCAAGCTATGTAATGTTAGGTAGGCATTCCTGGAAGGTCAGTACAATAAAAAATAATAAATATAGATATTCATTTATAGCATGATGAGGCTAAAACAACTTAGACTAAACATTTTTATTTTTGTGCCATAATATGTAGTCATTCTAGCAAGACAGAAACATAATTTATATTTTTAATTTTTTTTACAATGGTTACAAGGTTGATTAAGTCATGGAACCAACATAGTTAGAGTATAGAAAATAACATAAAATATAAAGTCTTACTGAAAACAAATCTTTGGAAGGTATTTAGAAGGTTTTAAAGATTTCACAAATAATATTTGAGATTTTCAGGATGAAGAATAGTTTTTTAATCATAATATAAAATTATTTTGCACTTAGACTAGTAAAGAAACACTCTATTTTCAAAAAAAAAATCTGGTAAAAATATTTCATTAAATAAATCTGATTTCTTGTACACAAAATACTTGTAGTATTCGCTAAAAGTCTGCCAACTTTTGTGAAGATAACAATGCTTTACCAAAAGTTATAATGCAAATACTTAACGTGTCTAAATGTACAGACAAACTGGTGTATTATACCATAGCAGTTGCAAAAGGGTTAATGAAGTTAAATGCCGTAAAGGAAGTTAATAATTTATCTTTTCAAAAGTGAAATCAAATTTTCTCAAATTTAGTGTACAACCAATGATAAAATTAACGGATACCAAACTTTATAGCTCCCTCCTCCTGAAACCCCCTGTCATCATCGCTGGATGCTTCAAATATATACTCGAATGTTATTTGCTAATAATTTTGGCACTCTTTACTTGAAGACAGAAGTGTCAAAGTTAATGCATCTGTCAAAAGAAAACATTCATCTCAAAACCTGTCCCAGTAAGTCTCCTGTGCTTTCTATCTTTCAGAAATAAGTTGTTTTAACAGTATTAAAATAAAAACACTGTTTTCACATTCAAATGATTACATGCTATTTGGCTATTTTAAGATAAAATCTCAAACATTTTGCTGTATTATGGTCTCGTATAAATTCATAAGTATTAAATTAAAAATTACTAATTATAACAGCCCAACATGAATCAATCAACTGATGCAAGTTCTTAAAATAATTTACTAGGCAACATATTGACATATTTTTGCTTATATCTGTGTAATTTACTGTGTGTATACTCTTGAAGATGTAAAACATATTTTGAATTTTGGTTAGTAACCAGTCTTTAACTTATATTGTTGTACATATTTAATCTTGAAAATTATATTGTTAGTTTATTAACTGTAAATGGCACCTGTTATTGCCTTGTACATTTAACATAATTATGAGTAAAATTTGCTAAAACAAAACTGATATTAAGTGTCATAGCCTGTATTCATTTTATGTGCTATTTTCTTGCTACAATTATCCTTAAATAATTTTTCTATTCTATTATTATTATTATGATTGTGTAACTCTACCAGTTGTTAATAATTTTAATATGTTAAGAAATTGTAGAATAGCAATAAACCAAAAGCAAAATAACTTATTTAGATGCATACAGAAATCCAGTAAGAAAAGATTTTATTAAATTACAACTTTGAGTGCCTGGTAATCAGATCAGTGATAATCATAGTGTAGGTTTTTCAATAAGTTGTTAAATACATTGTTTTAAAGATTGAAATAAGACTGTTATAACTATAATGAAAAATTTGGTTGAATAAACGAAACAGTGCCTCCAAACATTTCAATAAAATATTTTACTGTCTTATTTATATTCACCTTATTTGCGAAAAAAGCATAGATTTTATGCTTTTGCTCATTAGTTTTGTTTTTAATATCTTGTTGTCTGTGATTAGCACTTCTTCAAGAGCTTGCTAAACATATTTTTCAAATGGGAGTTTGGAATGTCATACCGTCACGAATAAAAGATGTTCTCTTTCAAGTTTCATGTTCAGATAAATAATGTAATATCACAACACATTTAATTTCTTGTTTATCCAAAAATAACCATGCCAATGGGATATTTACTTTTGAACATGGCAGTGAGAGAGTAAACAAAATAATTAGCAAATATGATTTAGGTATGATTATTAAGCTTCAGCATGTTGCTTAGATTAAATTTTGTTTGTTTAATTTTTTAATTGAATAATATGAAATTGTTATAGATATTGTGTTTTCATATTATTAAACAACTTTTACAGTGCAATAGTATTTGATATGGGTTATGTTGGTATATAGTTGTACCATTAATAGTAGATTGAATATTTTGCACACATACTAATATTTATATATTTTCTTTAATTAATAGAATATAAGGAGCAGATAGAATTAATTTCTCCTCCAGAAGATGATTCAGTCATAACAACAACATATGAAGAACTACATCATATGATTGAAGCTTTACTCCTGGAAACAGAATATTACCAGTGCTGAAGAGAACAGAATGACCTGAAATATCTGTAACTTTAAGAATCTACTTTTATTTCTAGTTAATTATGATGAGTTTTTGTAATTATTTACCTGATAGCCAGAACAAATCTTGCAATATAAAAACACAATATTTGTTTATACTTTTGAATCATGTAACTTATCACAGTTCAACCCTTCATTTTGATATTGAATGTTTATTGGAATCAAATTTTTGACCAAACAGTTGCTAAAATAATTAAGATTGGAAAACTGTATCTATTTAGAGATGCAGTGTGTCATTTTCTAGTTTAATGAATTATATTTCTTTTCAAGCAGAATTACTGATGATCTATATCTAAATATTGAATAGTTTCATTATAAACCAGGGTTTGTACAAGTGTCAGAATTGTTTAAAATCAGTTTTCAGACCTGAAAAGTTCTTGAAAGCCAAAATGTCATCATCATGATATTTTTATTTGAAGTATTGAAATATCAAAAAAAAACTAAACATTTCTGCTTTGACCAAATATTTTAAATCTTGCATCTTGTGATCATCAAGTTATTCACTAACCAAAACAGTCTTTTTACCATGAATATGTGATGATCATTTAATTAACTATTTATAGTAAGGTTGTTGTAATGAACATCGATCATTTCATGATTAGTAGTCTACATGAATGTCTCAGTTTGATCATTAATTATTAAGTTATTTTTTATAGATATCTACTAATTACTGAATAGTTTTTGTTTGTGTTTTCTTATAACAAACCCACATTGGTCTATCTGTTATGTCCACTGAGGAGAATCAAATCTCTTATTTTAGCATTGTAAGTCTTTAGACTTACTGCTGTCCCAACAGGGGACAAATAGTTTTTATTGTATTATATCATGGTTGATAATTTATTGACATCTTCAGTGAAGCCTGAAATGAACTATTTCTGTGTGAGTAGTGGCTGGTGACCCTGGTTCTTGATGGGAGTTTTGTACATTATCCACTCAACTGGAATATTCCCTATTAGAATTTGATTCAACTAATTATTTGAATGTTTTTAAGAGAGGTATCCAGGTTGTTAAGTTGAATAAGTATTTTATTAGTTAGGTGAATGATAAAGTTTCTTTTATCTTTGTTTTTCTCATTTGTGGATACTTTTTACAGTGTTTTCTTTCTCCATTGGATTTTTCTGCCTTTTGGTGTGTACTACTTGCATTTGATTGTGTTGTGACTTCAGAATAGTGTTCTAACTTTATGTTGTTATTCAAGCTGTTTAAGTATAGAGCTATTTTTATCACTTTTGCTATGCATTCAAATTTTCTTTGACATATCTCTGAAGAGTATCAGTTTGGGTGGAATACATTTAAGTGTTTTGTTATTAATAGCACTGGCATTCATGGAATTAAGATGTCTGCATTATTTTAATATAGTTAAAGCCTGAAACATGAGCTTTGTAAAGGTGTTATTGAATTTTCTTAGTCAAAATGATTTGATTTGTGATGTAAGTTTTGATTTTGTAGGCAAGCAGCAGATGTAGAAAACAAGTTACTTAAGTGATTGACTGTAAAAAGGCAAAATTATGTCATTATTCACATCAGCCAAGTTATCATTGCATAGATTATAACCTTATAGAATTAGTAAATGACAATTTGATAGAGATTTTACTTGAAGTAAAAACAAAAATGAAGATTACAGCACTAACTTATCAGTAGCAATTAATGGTTTTAGCCATTTAACTTTTTTAAAAACCACTGAAACAACACTAGGTAATTGTGATACCACATATCCCTATTCATATTATATTTTAATTACTGAAATAGTTGTAGCAAGTCACTATTGATGCTAAAAAATAATACCAAATGGGCCCAACTGCAACAATGAAGATGAAATATTTTAACTTTTGTAGGTCAGTGAGCTACATGCTATAGTTTGTTTGTTTATCAAAAAAAAAAAATTTCTTTCTTTTTGGTTTATACTTCACTCTTTTTGGTTACAGCATCACTGAAAAAAAAGAACGAACTGATGTTTAAATTAACAGTTATACTGAAAAGAATTTATGAAAACAATAAACAAGTGGCAAAACAGTGGGAAATTTTATGACATATCAAACTAAATTTCATAATAATATTAAAAGGATTTAAAAATTAAAAATTTATTGAAATATATTTATACACACACACACGTCTTTACATAATAACTTTTAAAAAATATAAACCATTGTTTATAAAGAATAAGAGTTATCTCTGTTGATTTTAGGTTTATTTAATTGGACCATGACAAATTCTATAACTTTTCTATGAAATGACTTACACTCAAAGTCAAGCTACACATATTTGAGAAATCATTCATCCATTACCTCACAAAACAGAAAATAATAAATTAAACTCTCTTTTGTATAAGACTTTCATTTTATTAGAGGTTCATTTTTGTACTATTATTAACTTTTTATCATACTTTTAAATTACAATGTAAAAAAATGTACTTCAGCTATATTTTAAAACAGTCCTATGGATTGGCTGAAATATCCCTTTTGACTGGTCAATGTGAATTTTTTATAGTAAGGTTTAAGTTATTAAGAAGATTAAAAAGTTCTAAAAGAGATTTATTTTAATATTTTCAAACAAATGTTTATCAATACAATGCTGCTAACTTTCAAACTTTTGTTAAGTTTCAAAGTATACTGAAAAACAATAGAAGTTTCATAAAAGTGCTTGAAAATAACAGTGACATTTGTTTGTGTGTTTGGAATTAAGCACAAAGCTACACAATGGACTATCTGTACTCTTCTTGCCTCGGGTATCAAAACCTGGTTGCTAACAGTGTAAGTCTTCAGACATGCTGCTGTGCCACTAGGTAGTGATAGTAACATCAACAGAAATGTTATTACCCAAAACAGAATCTAGATTTTGATTGTAAATAATTAGGCAAGTTAAGGTTGAAAATAGAACAAATTACAACAGAATTTCTTTATTTCAGGTCTCCTGAATAACGTACTTACTCTTATTAGCCTAATTTGCATAAAATCAATATGGGTACCAAATATCTACATGTTATAATATATTTGCTTTTAGATACATGTTATCACAATTTAAGATTCTAAAATAGGATTTATTAGTATGGGGAATCTCATCAAAACCATTTGGATTTTATTAGATGAAAGGTTCATTAACATAATTCCAATATGACTACCAAATACTAAACTCTTACAGTGACATTGCTTTCATATACAGTTTTCTTTAAATTTTAGTTTTAAATGGCATTTCTGAAGATTAAGATTATAGGGGGCATGTAATGCTGTCAATGAATAATAGGGTAATTTGCATACATCCAATATGTCTGACAAATATAGGTATATAATCAGATTCAGAAATGAATAAAAGATTGTGTGGGATATCTTTACCTTTAAATTGAAACTTTAGTCTGATGCAACCACTTAGTTGAATGAAGTATTTGAAACAAGTTTTTACCCACATTATTTATTACTAAGTACTAATACCAAAATAGTCACAATCAATGATATACCAGATATTTTTCATTTCTGGTTATTGCTTAGGCTTTTCTGTCTGCCATAAAATATTGACAAGGACTGCCTTATTTTCTTGAAGGTTGAGAGAGGAAGACTCAAGTAATGCTTGTGGGTGACTACATAGTTCATACCTAAACAATAAAGGTAAATTTTTGCAGTGTCTTCCAACCTCTGGAACAACAACTGAAGATCTACTTGCACAGTCTCATTTTCGATTTGACAGCTTGTATAAAACCAAGGGTAAATGCTTGTTCAGCCTTCTTCAAATCATGGCCTTAAGAACCTGTATACCTCTCAACATTAACCTCTTCCTGGGTGATCATGCCATTTGTAGTGTTAAGAAGTGACTGACTTGGTACAAATGGTTCTCTTTCTCTTAGATATGTTCTAAATGTGAAAGTGTCACTGACATCTCTAGCCTGTCTAGCAGTTTATATATCCTTATGTTGAGTGCTGGTTTTGTATATTACACTGTTCAGCTCTTGCATGACATCAGTGATGTTGGTACAACCTATACAGAAGAAGCCATGCCAGTTACTGTGTTTCTGTTATTCCTTATTCTCACATTAAGCCCCTACATATATTTACACTTCTCATCAATACCTACTTTAGTATGAAGCCCATTGATAGTTCTGCCCCATATCTTTCACTTTTTCTCGCCACATGGCAACCTTCTTCAAACCTTTTGTGCACCTCCAGAGGGGTGTCTGGCAGACTAACTGTCATTCATAGGTAGATATATTCAGGTTTTGCATATAATGTATAACCATATGCTGCAAAGTATGTTAGCATCTCATTGACAGATTTAAGGTGTAATCTCTAGTTCCCTGTCCTTTCTTCTTCTTTAAGAAACTTTCAAAGATGATCTCCACCATATTCATAAACTGCACCAAAAGTATCCCAGTCTGTCTGCATATCCATGGCCTACTTCTAGTCATTCACTTTCTTTTATATTCCTTACAACACTTCTGCTGAATATGAATCCTCAATGGATATCACATCAGATACAACTTCATCATACAGATCTATTAGTGTTGTCAAATCCATTGTTCTGTTTGCTTGTTGGGTGGCTTGTCAACTCCAGGGTCATTACATACCTAGTCTCTTTCAGAGTACTCTGATGTATCTATGGTTTATGCTGTGTCCTTGGTTATTACTGGAATGTTGTATGCATTAACTGTCAGGATTTTGTTTAGTGCAGCATCTAATGCATGTGAGCTTGCATAATGTTAGAAATAACCTTATTTTTTTAATATTTCACCTGTTAGGTTGTACTGCCAAAATGTTAAATCTAGTGATATGCTCAGTTTACACTTGAAAATGATTAATACATTGTTTTTTTAAAAGTTAGCTTGCCAAAAACAAATATATGTTATTAAATTTGAAATCAGCTGGTAATACCTTGCAACATACATATGTGTGTGTGTGTTTATTTCTTCCATTAAATGAAAAACAAAAAACTAGTCTTGTTAAAAGTTATTTCAGTTTGTTAGGTATTATTTTTGTGGTTTAACTTGTTGAATAAAATTTTACTTCCTAAAGAAATGTGTGTATCCTATCTACTTACAAATAGAAAAAAACTATATCTCTATGTATTTTCAATTCATCACATATGATGGTACAAGTTACATTCATGTCCACACTAAATAATTCCTAACTATGCTTAAAGCTACTAGTTATATATTACAAGATGAAAATGCTTCACTTTCAATTCTCCCTCTTTCTGGTCCAGACTTATTTAAAACACATTTTCCTATTACTGCTGTCTTACAAAAAGTTTAATACACTGACCAGTATTAATATTAATTTAAAAAAAAGTTTTATGAATAAATTATGTGATAATGCTTTCTGAATAAACTGTAAGTAATAGATTACTTTTCTGGCACTGTTTTTTTATTATTTTGTTACATGTCCCACATTCTCATATATAATCATATTTTACAAATATCAAAGAGTTGATTACCAAAATTCCAGTTTAATTCTTAATAAATAAGATATAAAATGCAATTAATATTTCTGTTTTGTGTTAATTTCATTCTCATATTTATGCTCATTCACTTAACAATGTTTTATAATGTACTTTTGTATTAAATGAATTATTTTGTAATTTGGAAAATTTATTGATGAAAAAATCACTAACAAAACGATTTAAAAATCTCTAATGGTTTTATGAAAGCAATTAGACAGGTTATCAAGCTGATGAAACAGTTCCAGCAACTGTTTCCTTTATATTATGTGGAATAAGACACACATGGCTGATTATTTTTCAGGTGTTCTGTACCAGTTTTATCATAACAGTCCTGCATTCAGATTGGAGTATTTTCATGAAGAATGAAGAAATGTTGGTGCTATGTGTTATCAGAACCTGATGCTCAAGTAGACTCAGGCAAAATATCAATGCTTAGGCTGCTTGTAACTTGAGCAAGTACAAGTGAGAGCTTCACATTTTGCAAAATATAGTAACTTCAGTCAGTACAGACAATCTAGCATTGAATCTGCAGATGTGTATGATAACAGGTTGCCCTGGGTGTGCCTAGGAGAAAGTAATGAAGTGAAACAGTGTATGCCCCTACCTTTCAGAAGTTTAGTAATGGAAGATTTAGGTTGATTTCTTAAACAGTTTTACAGGGTAGCTATTTGTAATTACCAGAATCAGTGACAATTTTTGTAGTACTATATACTGAAAAAAATCTGATATTTTATATGGTGCTTTGTAGTAAGGATTTATCTCTCTAGTTTGTTGTTTAACTTGTGAAAGGATAAGTTATTTATTTATTTGTATGTATACTATCATACTTCTTTGCTGTAAATAGGCAGATGAAATATTTCAGTGGTTATTCTTTTATTTGTGTTATATTTTCCTGTGGATATTATTATGGATAACAAAGGAGTTTTCTAATGTGGTCTTTGTTAATGTCAGAGTGGCATTTTTATATAATTTATATCGTGATTTTAAAGCATTAGCATAATTCCATAGCATTTTGCTAGATGTGTGTTATTTGTTCATCTCTTTTTAAAGGCTATTCATCCCTTTGTTGATCCTCCTCCCCAGATATTTGTGAAAGCTACAGAAGTGCTATCTACAATAGCAGTCCATAATTTTGAGCTGAGAGACAACATGGATGACAGCTAGTAAACAGTATGTATTGACAACTTGAGGCTAGTCTAATCAAATAGTTGGATTTGACTGTTACTCTTATAATGCACCCATAACCTCAGAATGTAGAGTTTTAAAACAACAGAACACAAAGCATGAACTCTTAGATTCACAGCCTGCCATGTTAATTACTAAATATATCTAGCACAACTCTCAATTTTGAATGGAATATATTACTAGTATATTCTCATTATTAAAGGGCATTTTGAGAGAAGAATTGCCAAAGGATTACATTTTTAGAAATTCTGTAGCTTTTCAGGTGAATTACTTGGCATAGTCTCTCCTCGTAGCCCTCCTTGATCGTTTGGCAGTACTCATTTGGTATTTTCTTACATTCTTCTTTACAAAAGACCTCCAACTCTTGCAAGTTTTTGGATGATGCTGATGAACCATGGTCTTCAACTCATGCCAAACGTTTTCAAATGGGTTGAGATCAGGTGACTGCGATGGTCACTCCAAAATGCTTATATTGTTTCTCTGCAACCAGGATTGCACATATTTCAATATGTGCTTAGGGTCATTCTTGTGCTGGAAGATCCAACGACGCCAAAGTCACAAGTTCCAAGCATCGTTCTTGATATAAGTGCCTAATATATCAACGTACTTTTCTTTTTTCATGATTCCGTTGACTTGGTGAAGGCTGCCTACACCAGAAGAGCTAAAGGAACCCATAGCATGATTGAACCACCTCTGTGTTTAACTGTAGGATGGTGTTCTTTGGAAGATTTTGTTCCCCCTTCTTATGGAAAATATTGCAAACATCATTGTGGCCGAAAAACTCGATTTTAGTCTCGTCTGACCAAAGAATACTCTTTCAATAGGTAAAGGGTTTATCTTCATTCTTTCTTGCATACCTCAATCATGCTTTTAGATGAACAGGCTTTAAATATAGAGTTCTATGAGGATGGCATGCTTTGAACCCAGAAGAGCTTAACATGTTCGTATCCGTAGAGGTGCTTACTTCAACCCCAGTTTCTGTATCGCATTACATGTTAAACAAGGGTTCCTACTAACTTCTCTGAGAACCTTCCTCTTGGTTCTCTCTGGAATTTTGGTGAGGCATCCAGAACAAGGGAGGTCAGCAGTTGATCCTGTAAGCTTAAACTTTGAAATTATGCTTTAAACAGTAGATTTTGGTGCATTAAGTTGTGTAGCAATACTGGAAAGAGACACACGAGACTTGTATTTTACAATAATTTGTTTTTTTTAAATCGCTGGACAATTGTTTCCTGTTTGCCAGGATGACCAAGCAAATAATGATGGAGATGGTGCTAAATTGCTGGAAGTAAATGTTTTGTTGGCTAAATTCCAATAATTATGAACCAAGTGTCTAATTCTGGAATGGTATAATGTAGTTTATTTGCCAAACTAAAAATTTTTACGGGAATATCAGTTTTTTCACACATTCTGAACTGTACAAACACTTTCTGCTCCTCCTGTTTTTGGTTATTTGTTTACAAACAGTTTATTTGTCATTTAATTTACATAAAAAGTATGTAGATGTGTGTTAATACAATATTTATAATATATTATACTTTCATTATCTTAATCTTAATACTTTTTAAGTTATGAGGAAAAAGCTATTCACAACTCAGACGTACAAACACTTTCTGTCGTAACTGTAAAGTGAAGAGAGGTGTGATATTTAAGAAATACCATGTTTTTCCAAGCTAAGAAAGTTGAACAATTTTATTTCATTACATGTTTTCATATGTTTACACATTTTGCACTTGTATTCTGTTCTGTGTGTATTTAAACTGGCTATGTTCTGTATCAACTTTGTTCTATTATAGTTGCACATTGCCAAAGGTTATTCTCATTTTACTGAGTAAGATATTCTGTGAACAACTCAGACATTCCTTAATCAAAACCACTCAAAACATTTTTTTACCACAATTTTTGTATATTGTATGGTGTGTGTAAATCCTATAACAGCACAAGTGAAAACAATGGTTTTACTATGTTTCTCACATGATAAAGATGTAAATTCTTGAGCAACTGTATTTCTCCCAATAGAAATAATACACTTAAGTATTTTCCAGTTTAAGACCAAACTGTGAATTTGTTACCTGTACTAAGAAAACACAGAATTCACTGACTTTAAATTACAATACAATAAGTTTATTGTTGCAATCTGTACAAGATATTCCACTTCTCAGTATTTTAAGCCTGAGAAAGTTTTCTCATATGTATACCACATTCATTTAGATGTCTATACCTAAGTTATAGCATGGCCTATGGTGTTGAATGCATGTATCCACCATCACATATTAATCAATGCATTTTTGCAATATAGAACATAACCATTCAGTATTTAATTTGTTTCCCATTTCAACTAATGCCATCATCTTCCATGTGTATTTCATCAATAGAATTAGCAAAAAATAATCCTTCTTACCATAATCTAGCTAGATCAATTTTGTATGATTAATTGTAAAATACATGAAAATAATGAAGTAAGTCACTAGAGATGGCAGCAAAGTTACTTTTGGTATCACGACACAACAGTTAGTCCAAAATGACATGTTTATCTCTTTATTTCTGCCAGCTGGGGGTTGTGAAAATATACTGCATCAGATAAACATTAAAATTAAATGCAAAACATCTTAGCATTAGTATTTCATTTCTGGCTATCAAGCATAGTCTTGCCTATCAACATCGTGTAAAATCACATCTATATACACAAAAGATCCCTGGTTCACCTAAGAAGCTTCTGTCAAAAAATGTCTACATAAGTTCACCACAAAATTCAAGCTGAGTGCTTGAAAAACAAGGATTGGCCAATATCTCGATAATAATCTTTATTTGATAGGTCAGGCAGAAACAGTTGTAATAGTCTTTCTGCTATTCACTTTTAAATCAGATAACTGTGCTGATTGTAAATTAATTGAATAGTTATTACATAATATTCTAATGAAATTTTACTGCAAACCAACATTTGATAGCTTAGAAAGCAAGAAATGAGTGATTTCAATCAGTGATTGTTAACTGACCAGCCATCCTAACTGCCGATTAAGCATCTAATACAATCCATAGTGATTAGAAAGTTTTTCTGCAGCATTTTGGTTAGTCATCAGAGCAGACACTTCTTTTACAGATACTTCTTCACACAGTTCCTTACAAATAGCCAGATATTTATACAACTATCATCAACCAAGACATGATTATATGATACTGTACTCTCATCATCAATGTCAACCTCTTCATCTATCCCCATTTCTTGACGTTACCACTTCCCCAGAGTTTCATCAGCAATGATGTCTGTCAAAATGTTCAATATCTCTGTGTAAATCTCATGATTGTTTTAACTTGTTATTCATCTCATTGAGCTTTCTCAGGCAAAATATTACTATTCTAGCTGTCAGTGCATATCACAACCATAACAACACTTTCAAACTTTCATTTCAGTGACGTCGAGAAAACCCACTTGTAGAGAAATATATATGTAAAAACGGCTCGTTTGGGTTGAGAAAATTTTTCTACATAGAGGAGTGAACAACGTTTTGGTTTCTTTAGTCATCGTCAGGTTCACAAAGAAATAAAAAGATAACTGACTGGAAGCTGACCACATGTTTGAAAGTGGTTGTGTAACTGAGTGTTGGAATGTAAAGGGCGGACTTAAATGTTTGAATATATAATTTTATATTATTTATTATATTATTTTTAAAAAAGGTGTAAAGGTGCTCCTTTGAATTGGTTTATTTTGGGCTTAAGTTGCTGTATTTTGCGTTTGTTTATATTTGTTTCTTTATTTAGTATTTGAGTGTTTTCTATGGTCATGTTGTGTTTATTTGACATGCAGTGTTCGAAAACGTATGAAGGTAATTTTTTGTGTTCTTTTAATCTGGTTTCCAGTTTTCTACTTGTTTCTCCAATATAGAAGTCGTAGCAGTTATCACATTGTATTTTATAAGTAATGTTGGTGTGGTGTTTGTCAGCGTAGTTTTTACATAGTATAGACCTCAGTTTTGTGCCTGGTTTTTGAATAAATTTGGTAGTAACTGGAGTGTCATATTTTGTTACTAGTTTTTGCCAAATGTTGGTTATTTTTCTGCTGATGTCGGGAATATATGGTATGCAGCAGTATATGGTTTCGTGATATAGTTTTTACTTTAGTTGGTTGATTTTGCTTTCTGTCTGGGTGTGTGCGTATAATGTTTTCTACGGTTTGTGGAGGAAACGTGGTGATGTTGATGAAGTATTGTTTTATTTTGTCTAATTTATCGTTAATTTTATCTGGTGAGCATAGTTTTATGGCTGTGTTTATCTGGTTTCTTAGTATGTTGAGTTTTTGTTTTGTTTCACGTGCTGAGTTCTAAGGAATGTATAGTCCAGTATGGGTGATTCTTCGGTGGATTTCTGTTTTAAATTGTTTATCGGTTCTTGCAATTTTGAGGTTAAGAAATGATATTTGATTGCTTTCTTCCTGTTCACATGTAAGGTTAATGTTGGGATTATGGAGTTAATGTGATTGAAAAAATTAACTATATGCTCTGTAAATGTGAATCCCGCAATGCAGTTGTACCTGTGCTGTTGAACTGTTGTCGGTCGACTCGCATGCCTCCAAAGAGAGGTAGATAAAGTTTGCAGCTTTATTTGTAAGCTGCCTTGTCACGTCTGCTGAGAGGTGTGAAATTCTTCATTGAACTGTCATACAATTCAAAGCCACCGTCTGTAGCTTGCAAACTGCTTCCGGACACAACTTATCTGATATAGTGATCATAATTGCTTAACAAAATCACCATCAGTGAACGGTCGGCAAGATTTCACTATCATCAACGAAATATCGTAACTGACCTCACATGCTGCCCCTAAATCTGCTGACTGCTTTGAGAAAACGTTCTGCTGGTAATTCAGCGACCGCCACAGAGATTCAATTCAAGCTGTTCGTCCATCACAGATAACGTTGTGGAAAACTTTATGCTTCGAATTATAATGACGCTTTATATTGGATACCTTCCACTTTTCTACTGTCAAATGACACGGCAGACAAATCACGTTCTTCTGTTGTTGAACAAAACAATATTGCGCAGTTCAATCGTCAAGAAACTGGCGGATTTCGTCGTAACTTTTCTTTTATGATTAGCTGCCATTTTTGTTACGAAATAGTATCAAAATAGGGCTAGTAAGTAAATCTCAAAGAACAATGGGAACGCGTGAGATTTCGTAATTACGGAAATATTACGCCATTGCGCCAATGATTAAATGCCTATACATTAACGAGATTTACCAATTAAATTTTCTTTATTGCTCGATACAAATATAGAACCATCCAGTATCTAATATAATAAATATTCTTCTATAGCGCGTAATCTTCGCGCAGGCGTGAACTCTCTATGTTTGACTTTCCCATTGGACATCGCGTCCACTGGGCGACTCGTCGCAGGCCGGATTTGGCCCATGGGCCGGACTTTGTGCACCACTGTTTTACCATGAAATATCACTTAGTAACTTACTTTCAATCATCTTTAATATAATTATTATCTCTTAGCTACTGGTTTGATAGATGATCCCGCCTGACATCAGAGCTCTTTTTCACCTCTTCTCTTGGAACTTCCTTGTCTGATACATCTTGTACAAGAATATCTTTCAATAAATTAATTATCATCAGTTGAGTCCAAAGGTATGGAACATTGCTTATTATATTCTTGCTTATCAATCTCAATCTCTGATTCCTGTGAGTTATAAGTCTTTATGTTGTCTTAGGTTGTTAGTGTATTCAATATGTTCATGTATATCAGGCAATTACCTTAACTTATACCTTAATGACTTGTTTAGCAAAAGTCAAATTCTTTCTATGCTGTTGATGTGTGCCAAAGTCATACCCATTTTCGTTTCAAGCTGCACCTTCATCATACTAATAATCTTCCACAACTTGGACAACATTTGGCAATTGATATCCTGATTTGTGTTTATTTCTTCAGATATGTCAAATTAATATGTTCAATGTTTCACCAATACATGAATGTAAACTGTGTTTAAATATCGGCCAATAGATAAGTCATAGCTCACTTATTTAAAGTAATTAATAACAACCAGTATATATACAAGTTACCTTTCACTTTCTGGAGGCCCATCATGGCCAGATGGTTATTGCATACAATTAGCGATATGAAGGTCGTGGGGTCGAATCTCTGTCCCACCAAATATTCCTCCCCTTTCAGCTGTGTAGACATTATTATGTTACAGTTAATCCGACTATCTGTTAGTAAAAGAGCAGACTGAGAGTTGATGGTAGTTGGTAATGGCCAGATGCATTCGCTTGCCACTTGAGCGATATATGGGTCACCTAAATGGTAAACTTTTACAATGAAAATTATTCGACACATCACAACTGTATGCAATTTTTTCTTTGTTGTGCAGTATTTGCATTTAATTCCCATCAAGATATGACTAGTGTATATAATACACATCAACTCCATCTTGCAATGATTTACTATTCATTAAAATCAATATAACTATTAATGAATGAAAATATCTTTAGAAAATGAAATTCTCAAACACTAGCTTATGTATCATACATTATGTAACTTTGGAGTAAGCAAGGTTTTATGGACTAATGAATGAATATATTGAGTCATGCAAATGTAATATTTTATATACATACAGTTTTACTGACTATTTTTTTATATTGTTTTAATACAAAATGTGAGTACAATGCATTAAAATGCAAAGTTTAAGTATACAACTGGAGGCAGAAATTGACACCTATTTGGTCAGATGTGGCTTGTACTAATGTTTAAGAGAGTGCACTATGAAATGAGATGTGTGTGTTATTGGATACTCAATGAAGGGAATGTGGTTAAGTTTGAAGGTAGCTATATTAGCTGCTATTATGATAATTCAGGAAGAGGACAGTGTTGCGAGATACATTTTAAATGTCTTAATTTGGATGCTAACTAGAAGTTGCATGATATTAAAATCAAATAAGTTTGTGAGGTTAGGTCCAGAATGTTCTAGATGATGTCATGAAAATCTATATTATGGATATGAGAACTCGTGTTTTACTTCCAACAAACAGTGAATGAGTATTGAGTTGGTAAAGCGTCAGTCAGTTTTACTCCGGTGAAGTATTTAGATCACTATTAGTTATTACACATATTCAGTTACTCAACAGGTTGGCCATGAAGTTTTGCAAGTTTCTTTTTACGTTACTCGCAGTACAGTTAGCGTGTTATTTACTTAAGCCTAAAAGTTATAAAAGTGTAAGAGGCCTACTGGCATTTCTATGGATTTCCGCAGAAATTTTTACAGGGAAGGGCAGAATAATGTGGAATAGTGTGTTGAATAAAAAGTTTATAAACATGCTAAATGAATAAAGGAAGAATTATATTTATTATTTTTCAGGAGGGTGCTCTTGCTCCTTCTGTGGACGTCTGTGAACATTTTTTCTTTGGTTTGCTTACCAAAGCTGTGCTGATAAACCTTGAGCCCCCCAGTGGCTCAGCGGTATGTCTGCGGACTTACACGCTAAAATCCGGGTTTCGATACCTGTGGTGGGCAGAGCACAGATAGCCCATTGTGTAGCTTTGTGCTTAATTCAAAAACAGCAACAGATAAACCTTGAAATGCAAAGCTGCAATTCATAGCGGTAAGTACGGCCAATCGAAAAATACATTGCATCTCAAAACGGCTGGTATGGGTATTAACATTTTTGTTGATAAGTAGAGAACAAACATTTTATTAACATGAAGATGACCGTGAAAGGTCGAAATGTTGTTGTCTGCTTATCAATAAAATTGTTAATACCCATACCAGACGTTCTTAGATACATTTTTGTTTCCAGTGGGTTCCTCGTCATCAACAAAGAATGCATTGGACTTTATGTCACAGATTATTTTTTCAATTTTACTTTGGTGAAAAAGAGAATAAATCTTTAAAGTTTAAGAAATACATACAAGTGAAACTGTTTTGTAGAAACGTTAAACAAAAACTAACCTGGTTTGTTACCATTGAATAAACTGAGCTTTGAGCTATTTTTGTAAAAATTATTTAAATGAACCTACCCGACAAAAAAACAATGTTGCAATAGTTGGAGATGTGCAATTGATAAAACTCCGTGCCTTTCGTGTACAATACCTTTCGAATTATATCTATTAATATTTAAAATATATATAAAGAAGTAATTATTGATTTTTTTTCTTATCATGACTTTTATAGTTGTTTTTTTCTTGCAAGCTTATATGAATAATATCTCTTGATATTTGTATTTGTTAATAAAATAATAATTTTGTTTTGTATGATCTTTGCTAGAGGTCACTGCCTTAGAGTTCGGAATGTAAGCTTTGTGAATGTGAAAACCAGATATATTTTTCTAATGACGGCATAACGTGTGTGTGTTGTGTAAAACTCATTGTTGGCTACATCTTTTACGTAAGTATAGAATTCGTTAGTTAACATTGCAATATTATTTGAAAATTTTATGGGTGAAGTTATTGATTTGCAGCAATTATCTTTTTAGGGTTATTAACGTTATTTATGTTAAATTGCTACTAATAGTTTTAATATACATGGATAAGATAGTATTGTATTCGTATAATAAATAGTAAATACCCAGAATAGTACTGTTTTCAGTCTTGTGTACTGGTATCATCTCTTTTAGTAGACGTATTAGTAGCCGTGTTTCTTTCTGGTAGTAATGTTGATTTGTTATCATGTACTTGTATTTTTTTTTAATTTAAATTTGAATGCTACATTAGTCTACTGGCAAATATAAATCAGCCTTTTTACTAATTTAACTGAAAGCTATATACACTAATAATTAATATTTAATAAATATAAAAGGTTTCACAAGAGAAATAAAATAATGAATTAGGTATGTATGGAACTTTAAAAGAGGTGGAAAGAAAATTAACTTATTAGTAGGAAACAAATATGAGCATTTCTTTTGTAACGAGTTTGAGGCAATATTTTTGTATGGTGATCATTGTGCAAAGTTTGATGTTTTGCTACATGTTGAGATAAAAAAACGAAAATACATTTCAGCTTATACATTTCAATGGCCAAGTTTTAGTCCATGAAACAATATTTGTTATTAGACAATTTTAATAATATTTAAAAGATTAGGTGGAATTGGTTTTAGAGATTTTAAGAAAAAGTGACTTTTAATTTCAGATATGAATGTTTGTTTTTAAAAGTAAGAAAAATATAACTTTAAATTGAATCTATTTGTTTTACCAATGACATGAAAAGAGAAAACCAAGTGTAAATACAGTAACTTTAAGGAGATTAACACTTTCTGGATGTTGAAGACTTATTTTGCTTATTATATATATTTTTTAATCTAGTCTCTTCCTTAGTCTGTTTTAAACGGTATGAACTTGTAGTTTCAAGCAAAAATGTCTAACACAGATCCACTTCACATTTTGAACATTTTTGAAATATAGGACTCTAAGAAACTTGTAATTAATTTTTTTAAAAGATAACATATAATTTCTTCATATCATTTCTAAAGAAATAATTATTTACTGTGAATGTTGTTATTATTCCAAGATGTCACGTTAAAAGCCACAAACATTAATACATGGTAGTGATGTAAGTGCTAATGAGAATAATCTTAAAAGTTGAACTGTATTAAATTTTTACTTTTTTTTCAGCATAATAATGAATGTTGCAACAATGACTGATTTGCATTATCAAAGAGTTGTATAAGATATTGTCAAAGCAGGAAGACATGTTGACAACGGTAAATCACCAACCAGGAACAGGACTTTCTAAAACCTTTATCTTGACTTTAGGTGTTGGTATCATCTTTGGTTTCAGTTTTGCTTATGTGCTATTAAGTGTGGTATCTTGGGAAAAGGCTGATTTATTAAATAACGTAGCAGCATCAGCATTAACAGGAGAGTATGTTGGTCATCATGATCCTCATTCACATGAGGACATAGAAGATTTATCTGGTCCTGATGTTCCCCTTTCATTCCATAGTGCTGATGAAGATTTTCATAAAGGTAGATACTATGCATTCTCTTCTTTAGTACTATATCATAACAAAAATAGAGTAATAACTTTCATAATTAATGAAGTATGCTGATTTAGAATGTCAGTTTTGACTTGTAAATGAGTTGTATAATTTCAGTTGTTTAAAAGTAAAGAAATTTTAATTTTTCTAAACTAAGAGCAAGAAATATAGAAGATAATCATGGAGTAATTTTGCAGACTATTACAGGTGAAACATTTATAAATTAATGATGTACCAGATACAGATAGTGTGCTCAGTTCTCCAACTCTATTATTGGGATGATCATAGCATATGTAAAACTTGTAAGTAATGAAGCACCATGTACAGATAAACTTGTGTACTAGTGCTATCAAGAAGGTGATCAGACATTTGTGAACAATAAGTTAGTATCATATAAAACCCCTTTTCACTCTTATTTAGAGGAAACATTGGATACCACATTGCAAATCCCCATTGTAAGTGTCAGTGGCATCCAATGTCATCAAATGAATTCCAGACCTCTGTATACTTTAATTTGGAGTTTTAGAACTTCATATGAAGAATGAAACCAATTGAATGTTCAGATCTGGTGGGATTGTAAAATTTTAATATGAATATTTTACATCAAAGCAATGGCTTAAAACAGAAGGGAAATTAGTAACCCATTCATGTTTGGGAACATGCAACTTAGTGATGAAGTAAAAAGGAAATGTAATAATAGCAAGCATTAATTAAATTGTATGGCATCTTTGAAATTCCATCATTAGTAATCTAGAGGTACAAAAAATATTCATATTTTGCTTAAGTTACTTTTTTTTTAAAAAAAGGGTTGATTACTGACATGATATGGAAGTGATTATCCAAGAACCTACAGAACTGCTGAAAAATTGAACTACTAAACAAAAATGAGAATACACTGTTCTAGAAGCTTTTGTCATGTCCAAACCTTCCAAAATTGCTTGCTTTTGTAGGTTAAGTGACTTGCATATTCCTTTACCCGACATATTTTTCTTTGGATATTAAGATCATGTTTTACATACTACGCTATTTAGAATGTTATTGTTTGCATATCTCTTCATGTATTTTAGAATGTGCTGAAGAATAAATTTAAGGTTTTATTTGGATGTGTTTGTGTTGTGGAGAACATGTTGTGGTTAGTTTTATATTTTTCTGTATTAACACAATAAAGCTTTCACTAAATGGAGATTCAGAGATAAGATGATGAATCTATGGCTACCATTGGTTGAAATCTTTTGCAGTCTTTCCATCAGTCAAAACCAGTAAAAAAAAAAAAAAGCATAATAGTAACCTTTTACAATCCACCAAGATACTATCTTGCACAACCTGACCTGAAGACAAAGGACAGAATACTTTTGAAATGTTGTCTTTTACACTTAAGTTTTTATAACAGGCAGTTGCCATCCATTCATCCACCCATTCAAATTGTACTTTGCCATTTGTTTTGTTGAATGTTTTTGCCACTATCAGCTTTAACAAGATTTTTATTTACATGTAATAGTATTATATACGTTATAAATCTTTATTGTAGTATATTCACATACCTTTCATAATGTATTTATTTTGAATTTGTTGTTTATCCTGTATATTTGTGAATATTACATAATGTTGTCAATGTTATGGAAAACTCTTAGTTTTTGTTCTATCTGCCTTTGTTTTTTTGATATTCATGAATACATAATACCTGCACTAAGTTTATTTTGTTCTAGCTGCCTTAATTCTTTTGGTATTCTAGAATAGATAACCTGCTCTTTCTATGGAAGGTATTGCTGTGATACTGCATGTTGTGCAAGGATGCAAACAGTGCTATCCTTCAGTGGTTATTCAGTGAATGAGAATGAACAGTCATGTGGTTAATGCCAGGTGCTCTGAGTAAATATGTATCTTGTAAGGAATAGTGGATTTAGTTTGGTAGATGGAATTAACTTGATCTGATGAAGTTAGAAGAGTCAGAAAATGTTAGTCTCATGTCCATAAAGCAAACCCCCACACACACACTGTGCTGGTGTTTTAAGTGCCATATAATATTCCTTATTCTGATTTCATTTTGCATCTAGTCTATTTCATCCATTCTTATGCCTAAGCCACTTGGAGATACAGCATTAGTTTGTAATTAGTATCGTGACCAAATCTTCAGTTATGAAGTTCATCTGCTACCTTGTATTCCATGTAACAAATTATAAGCAAAGTTGATATTAAACAGTATAGGTATAAAAATTGATGATTGAAATAACAACATGGTTGTATTTCTCATCTTTTCCTCAAATTTTATTTAATGTTTTGTGTACTGATTTTCTTATTTGTTTAGTTTTAGTTTTTCTCCAGTTTCAAGTATTAAGTAAACATGAGTGTTGTTCCCGAATAATGCAAGATGTGAGAAAAAATTGGATAAATGATAAAAGAATAAATTGACAATTCTAAAGTAAAATTTTTCTAATTTATTTTGTGTGATGTTTCGAGCAGGGGTACCTTTCGTCATGCAGTAAACATGATGTACAATAGAATTTGGCTCAGACAGAATGAAAAAGTTGCACAAAATAAACTAGAAAAAATTTTTATTTAGGCATGTCAAATTATTTTTTATTATCATGCACTACATTTCTTGCTGAATAGATATCACCATTTGGAATTGTGTGTTTTAAGGTGATTTAATCAGTACAAGAACAAAAGATATTAAGATGCATTTCAACTTTTCAAATAGAAAAGTGTTCCAAATAACACTCCTGATTAGGCTAGTTAAAAAAACAAAAAATTATGCTCATTCTTCAAAATATTATTGGTTTTAACCTCTTTTTTTTTCTTATTTTCTTTTTGTACTATGCCTGACCACAGAAGAAGGGCTAAACTCTGTAAAGAGAAATATTGAATGTAAAATTTTCAGACCAGCATATGAATGGTGTAGACTGTTCAAGTATTTGATAAACGAGTCTTTCTCTACGTGTTGATTCTTATCACATCGTCACTGAGTACAGCTGTCTGTTTAACTACCACATACATTTGATACGAAACAGGGAAGGAACTATGTAGCTGTGAGTTCTCCAAAGTCTTGCTCTGTTTATTATTGATTTCTTCGTACAAACACACATTTATATCGGTATATATATGTGTATGTGTGTATATGTATAATTATAAATTATTGCTTTTAACCTGAGTTTGGCTGATTTTAGAATATTCGCTATTGTCACGTGATGACACGCAACCCTAGAGTAATTTCATGGACTAATTCGGTGTTTATTTAACGTTAATTAAATACCGCCGTCTTTCTAACCTATTAAAGTTTTCGTTGACTCCCCTTCACAATAAAATAATTTTCACAAGTGATAACAGCAGAATCAACATTTTCTCGTGATTTCAGTATTTTTCTTGCATGAAAAATGCTTGTAAAAAATAAGTACGAGATATAAAAAAGATAAAACTTTGAGACCAAAAATTATTGCTTTTAGGTTGTTGTCGTGTCCAAAGTTTGTGTTCCTGCTTCTGTTATTTTTGGGCTTTTCCTTCGAAAAGGCTTGCCATCGTTACGCATCCCAGGGAGAGCGAGCGCTCCACAGTTTTGAAAACTTTGAATTAACTGATGATTAAAAGGAGGTCTGTTGTAATTGATGTCATTCTAAAAATGCTATACATTTTATTAAATGTGATTATGCAATACTACGTTCATTCCCCTGTTAAGTAAAAGATGTTCAGAAAAAAAAACTAAGCGACAGTGTTCCAAGTGTGCGCAAATATTGTATCGTATTTACATACATATGCACTGGCGTACGTGCAAACAAAATTATCAGGAAATTCTATTTCAAACACCTTCGCACTTTTACGTGAGAAATCAAATGGTAAGCGTACGTTATGCTTCAATTCTTACTCATGGCTGACACCTTTTATGTAGTCATAACGCAAGTAATTATGGCATGCAACGTGTTCAACTGTGAGAGAAGAATAGTCGTTGAAAGTTTGGAATATTTAAATACAAAAGTGTAAGGGAATCTAATTGAAACTGATTACACGAGTTTCGGTTAGTCTTGGGTATGCGTTTCGTATTTGAGTCTTGTACGTATGAAAATTAAAGGCCAGCAAAGCAAGATATTTGTACAAAAGACGTAGTGAAAAATATATATGTAAAATAGGGTTCGCTACTCTACATAAAATAATTTTTCAACCTAAACCAGCTGTTTTTACATATATATTTTTCTCTACAAGTGGGCCTGGCATGGCCAAGCGGGTAAGGCGTGCGACTCGTAATCCGAGGGTCGCGGGTTCGCGCCCGCGTCGCACTAAACATGTTCGCCCTCTCAACCGTGGGGGCGTATAATGTGACGGTCAATCCCACTATTCGTTGGTAAGAGTAGCCCAAGAGTTGGCGGTGGGTGGTGATGACTAGCTGCCTTCCCTCTAGTCTTACACTGCTAAATTAGGGACGGCTAGCATAGATAGCCCTCGAGTAGCTTTGTGCGAAATTCCAAAACAAACAAACTCTACAAGTGGGTTTTCTCGTTATCACTTATTAAAAGACGTGGTGGTTTTTCAATTGTGTATACATGTTTCTCGATTTTTATATGCATATGAGTAAGACTATGAGTAGCTATAAACTTTATTTTTTGTCAACAACCAATACATAACATTAGCTTTGTTACATGTTTAATGTTTTATATTGACTGTCTTAAAAAATCTTTATCCTGGTAAAGCTGTTCGTGAAGTAATGCAAGGTCTAGCTATGGGTGTCTTTGTATATACAGTGTGGCCCGTAGGTCCCTACCCATCCATATGTTATATTCAATTACGCATGTATTGTAAATTTGGGTCTTTTTTTTTTTTCAGAAAATTATGGCCGATGTAAGCCCATTTACACTTGAAGAGCGTATTGTGACAAGTATGTAGGTACATGAGCGTAGCGAGAATGAGGGACAGCACACAGATACACTGGATACATAAGATATATGGATGGGTAGGGACTTACGGGCCACCATGTATATTACGAAGCTGTAAAACTGTCAGTGATGCCAGTGAGAATAATTGTCATTAAAGGAATACTGAATATAACGAATTTAAAAAGAAACGGAAGGAAGAATACGAAATTCACACTTTTTTTCTGTGATGTTTATAGACATTCTCAGAATTTGAGACTCGGTCATTACATATTGTTATAAACGGAAACTTGAATTTTTTTATTTTTCAAAACTTGTATTGCGTAGTAGAGTTTTACAAATTTTATACAAAGTTTAGAAGAAAAACGATTTTTAATACTCCATATATTTACAATTTAACCAGTTTATAGACTAACTCGATGTTTCCCAAGTAGTTATCCATTATATTCAGATATTAAACAGTTGTCTACAATAACTCTGATGAAGCCCAAAAAGGCGAAACGTTGGTTGAAAGAAAAGTTCTTTCATAAATATCTGGAATATAAAGCTCGTTTATTTCTAAACTCTTTATCAAAAATTGTACAGTATTGTAAAGTTCTGACGACCTTTTAGAAATTTTTAAAAATACCATTTGTGTTAAAACAGTTTGAACTATCCTTGCTTAGGCAGCCCTGTCGCTTGCTTGATAGTGATAATGGATGAAATGCTGGTTGTAATGTTGAATTACGTAAAGAACAAAATTTAAGATATTTTGGTGGTATTTCAAAGACCATCACAGAAGGAGTTCAGTATGTTTTCTGTCATTATTCATAAAATTGTGAAGGTATTTCAGAAACTTTCACAGGTGCTTAGTATGCTTTCCATCATTATTGATAAATATATTGAGCCTATTTATTGTTGGATTCGCTTCCAACATAACCTATTTTGGACAAAATTAATTAATACTTCAAACTGCATCTGACATGATATTAAACCACCTTCACAATCACCCTTATGGTTCACATGTCCAACAGATGCATTTTATTATTTAAGTGTTTTGTAGATGTGTAGTTTACAGTGCGAAACATACAAATTTCTGGTGTTTGAACCAAACATTTAAAACATGTTTGTAATGGTAAAAGCATAGAAAATTAGCTAAAATATCACACATGACGCCACCGAACTTACATTAACACTGTGTATATTTTGCTGATATAAAACATATGGAATAAAGGTTTAATTGTTCCATTATGTATACATTATCGACAAAAACTGTAATCACGTGTTATGTGCGTGTCTCACTCAATGTCAGTCGTGATGACGTCACATAATGTAACTAACTCAATAACATATCGTATCCGTATATTTTACTTTTTCCTATGTATTTTATATATACATAGGGTGTTATTCGTGTTGTTCCAGTTTAATGTATTGTACGTCGGATGTGCTTTCATGAAATATAGAGAACAAACCTTGTGTGAAACAAAATCCGGTTGTAAAACGTACGTCAAACGAAGCTTGTTGGGTTTGTCCAGCTGAGTGAATAGTGAATAGATGACTTAGTGAATACTAGTACAGTATTAACAGTGCACTCTAGGAATACTTTTTTGTATATGTTCGAAGGATGTGAGGTTTGGATCGGTTGAGGGGTGTTTTGGTGTAATAATAGCCAAAAAAAACTAATGACTGAAATGAACAGGTATATCAAACCTTATTACGTTATTTTAACGAAAATTAACTATTATTTTCGTTATTGTATGGAAATTGTGTAATTTAATGATTGATGAAAGATTATCTTAGGACATGAAAAGCTGCTTCCTTTGTATGTAATTGTAAAAACAATCGCTTATAAAATTTACAAAACAGAAAATGTGAAATTGCAAACAAACCTTCATGCCAAATTTGGTGAAGCTTGATCTACAAGGGAGCAAAGCAGTGGAAACAAAACTCCTATGAAATTACAAAATTCAGATGTTTTGGAATTGGAACAACAACCAACAGCTAATAAAACAAAGACAGTGCTTATAATACTCGGAATATTGCACTATATAGACATAAGAGTGAAACCTTGGACACTACAGAAAACATCATTAATACATAAATATACATTATATTTCATGGTGAATGATAAAAATGCTTTCAAAACAATTAATTGGAGAAATCAGTCAAGAAATGCATAGACAAAGTCAGTTAAATTTCCAAACTGGCAGAACAGACGTGTCTGCCCGAAACAGGTTCTGGTATCCAAAACCTGTATTTCAGTACCATTTATATACTCATTTAACTCCATCTTACTGACACTATTTTAATCAAGGGATAAAAATATGTTTAAAACGTACTTTTTGTGGTCTGATTCTTCTATACTTCATCATCAATGTAAATTACATAAGTAAAAAAGTCTTTATCATTAAAACCATGGTAATTATGAGTAAAGGAAGCTTGTCACTTTTTAAAGAAACATAGATAACTGTTTTAAACATAAGAAATTCGTGCTTTCATATTTGTTTATAAGTATAAGAAATGAAAATTATTGGTTATTTCATGCCAACTAACTTTTAGGGTACCTAATACCACTATTTATTTACTTAAGTGTATGATATTTTGAAACTGACCATTTTTTAGGTAAAGTAAGAGTGCTCACACATAATCAGGGTTTGCAGTCTGTTTTTGGTAGTCAGTACAAGAAGTACTGGTAGTGGTTTATTGTACGTGATATGTTGAGAATAATATCTGTTATAATGTGTCCAATCTTTGGAATATTTTGTAGAATTATAAATGCTTGGGGTATTTTTGACTCCATTCTTCAGTCAATAAGCAAATCTTAACTCCAAGATCAGCAGTAGCATGAAATATGGAAAACTGGCAAATCCTGAGCTCTGAAAGAGAACATGAACGTGTTTACATGACTGTTTGCACGTCATATAGATGCGTGTGTGACTAACTCTCCGTATGCAGACAGGTCAAACTGGGTATGTCACAACATTTCAGTTAGTTACATTCAAAATGTAAACTATTTAATTTTTATAGTATGTGAACAAACATGACACCAAATCATAGATAATAAAGCAAATGTTGATACAAGATTTAAGTTCTTAATTATATAAAGAAAAATTTAAAAGCAACCTTAAATTCACCTAGTGTTAGAATTTGGGTATTTGTTCTTGAGCTCTCTTATTTTTCTGAATTATTCTAAAAACTACAGATTTAATATAAGACTATAATTTCGTCATTGATATTCTGAAATTATATTTCACTGTTTTTCAATCTTATGGGGATAAATGGAAATTGAGAAACCACTTTCCACACTTGAATTTTACATGCTCTAATTTACAATTTGCTGATAGATTTTTCTGAGGGTGACTCTCATAAGAGGTAGAAAGCCTAGTTTTCAACTGATTCATTGCCATAGTTGTCATACAGTGTGGTCTTACAGATAATTGACAGTTTTATTTGATGTGGAAAACATTTTCCTGCAAGAGCACACTGGGAAGAATAGTTGAATTTCTAACTGCTTAAATCATTGTTAGAGATACTCGTACAGATACCATCAACCTGGTATCATTGGTACTATTGCAAACCCCACATGCAACCATACCTATTGATACTAATTTCTTGGGTAACAAAACTGAAGGTATCAAATTCCATTTTTCAGTTGAATTATTTCATGATAAATTTCAACTCTCTGAATGCCACTGTATTCTCAACTTAATATAGCACATGCAGCATGACAGACAAATCTTAACATTAAAAAACATAACCAGGTGGTTTGTCTATAGCAGGCTGCTTAATTATTTGTCATATACAGTGTAGCAGAAGCAACTTGAACTGAATGTGTATGAAAATTTACAAAGACATGCAATGCTACTTGATTTCATGGTAAATTACCAATTATCTTGTATGTGCAATGTGATGTGTAGTTGTTCACAGGATTGATATACTATTATTACTCAGTTGGTGTGAGAATTCTATTAATATTAGAAAATGTAAAATTTATTTTCATTTACATATATCAATACAGTGATTATCAAAAATATTCAAAACTATGACATCATCTCTTCTGATTTGACTACAGTTGGGTAAAGTCTGTAAATGACTATGTAAATACTATGATTAAAGTACTTGTTTCCAAAACACATGAAGTTATAGGCTGGCACTTGTATGTATTAAATGTGCAAAGTGATGTCATAATCATGTATTAGTGGGAGTGATTGGTCAAGGTTTTAAGTTGTTACAGAAAAACGTTTATTGATTTTGCTTGTATGTCCTGTGTCATGGTGTCTTGCTTGTGGATGATAGGTACTCTATAGATTACAATACAGAAACTTGTGTAAAAACTGAAGTACAATACTATCTCAGTGGATAGAAGGTTGTGGAAGAAAAAGTAGGTAAAGTAAACAGTAAACACAAAACTTTTTTAACAGAAAAATATATTTTAATAATGAAAGATTTGGCACAAAGATCACAAGTCAAATTAATCTTTCATTCTAGAAAACATTGTCATTTGTTTTGGATGTATTGGTTTGCAGAGAATATGAGTTTATGTCAAAGGTCAAAAGGCTTTATCTTCAATTTAGGTAGGTCTGAATATATTGATGAAGTAGACTTTGTAGAGGTCTTCCTAGAGCTCATTTTTACCTTGAGAATTAATTTTCAGTTTTAAATTTTCTTCTGACCTATCAGTATGCAAATTATTTTTGCTTTAAAATCTGTAGTAACAATACTGTGAAGCACTCATCAGTATTGAAAGTACACCCCTGTAACTGCAGTAGTTGCAAGGGACAAGTTAAAAGTAGTACTGATGGGTTTCATCAACTTAAGAATTGTTGATAATGGGAGTAAATATAAGCAATTCAATTAATTTTTATGTAGGATGATGCATCATTTGTAATTATGCCATGGAATCTTTTCTATAAGAGTTTAAAAAATATTTTTACTACAAATTAAGTAATATTACCTGCAAATTTATATAAATACAATAAACTTCATCGTATAAAGCATTTTTTTTAGTAATTTTTGTTTTATCTATGATTTTGTGTTTCATAGATATTTGGAATTAAGGTTACCAAATTAAACAATTTTAATATTACCATTAAAATAAGGTAACTGAAGTTTTTAATCAGAATTAAAAAAAGGTATTAATATTAATACTTATTAGAAACAGTGTAAGCTGTTAATAAATCATTGTATTCATATGATACAAGAGGAGTTTCAGAAAAGGTTGTGTATATGTTTAATATTTGTATATCCTACATTTTAAATATTCTGTACTTATTGCTTATCCATACAAGTTATATCATGCAATAATGGTAGTGGTTCATAAGAGGGATCACCCACTTGTTCTTTTTAGTGTTATTGTTGCTACAAATGTAATTTTAGCAAACAGAGGGTTAAAAGAAAAACTCATAGTAACAGATTAATGTTTGTAAATAATTTCAGGTTATGCGAGTGGAAAAGACAGTGGTCTATGATTCAGTGTATTTCGAGATGTTAAAAGCAGTTTTGTGTAGTTATGCTTTTAGTTATAGCTAGCCCCTCGGAGTAGATTCCTGTACGTGGTGAGGGGACCTCCCAGGGAAGGTTTTGTTCTGTCTGGTTACCTTCTCTGGGATCTAAACATCCACCCACGTGTTTGCCGTGCGTGGCGACCCGTGAAGGGGAGGAGAGGATCCTGGTGGTTGAGGGGTCCAACCCTAACACACCACTTTGGCCTCGAATTCCTGTAGACGGGCGGCCCTTGGGTGGCCCCCCTTGGGTCAATCGGCTGGTCCACCTGGGCTAGAGCCAACCAAGTACCAGTGTTGGAAGTTCTCAACGGGTGTTGTGGACATTGTGCCTGATGCTGGTGTTTGGGTATAGTGCTCACGAAACCCTAGCGTTGCTGCATTGTCCTTGCGTGACTTTGTAGTGCGTCCCCTTGTAGGGCTCCATGGTGGGTGGGGTCAGTGAGTACCGAAACTTTTCACTTTCCTGGATCCTTCAAAAAATTTAATTAAAATTGTAAAAAAAAACAGTCAATGGGTAAGCGACCACGTCTCGAATACTCAGAACAGCAATCTCCAACTTCAGTAACACACGTACCTCATTTTCTGATATTGCATTCTCTTTCAGAAAAATCTTTAGGGCAAATGTCCCCTTTTTTTATTCAAAAGGGGCTCGAGGGACTTGCTGGCTCTCCAAAGTCAGTAAAGAAGCTTCGATCTGGTGACATACTGGTTGAAACATCCACATCCCAACACAGTGAACTCCTCTTGAAATCAAAGGTAATTGGCGATATACCTATCGAGGTTACACCCCATGCTACTTTGAATACTTCACGAGGAGTTATTGTTGAAAGGGATTTGAAGAATGTTCCTGAATCTGAGATTCTCGCCGGTCTTTCCACTCAAGGAGTTTCTGCAGTGAGGCGCATCTCCACTCGCAAAGATGGAGTTACACTGCCAACAAATACCCTTGTATTAACATTCACTTCACCACGAGCACCCGCCACCATCAAAGCAGGTTATCTCATTTGCAGGGTTCGGCCATACATTCCAAACCCTCTTCGATGTTTTCAATGTCAGAGATTCGGCCACTCAAAGACATCTTGTCGTGGTTCCCTGACATGTGCTCGTTGTGGAGGCAAGGACCACGATGCCTATGATTGTGACATAAACCCACATTGCGTCAACTGCAATGGTTCTCACCCCTCTTACTTTCATTCTTGTCCAAAATGGTTGGAGGAAAAAGAGGTGCAGCGTTTGAAAACGACACATAACATTAGTTATCCTGAGGCTTGGAAATTGATGTCCACAATCCCATCTCGGACATATGCTGCTGCACTCCGTTCCACAACTACAGTGGAAGTGCAGACAGATCTCTCTGTGCCTCCAAAAGAATCGTTTTCAAACCAAATGAAAAGCCTTTTGCCCTCCGTGGTTAAAACAGTAGATGAATCGACTTCCACACCCATCTCTGTTCCTCCCATAACTTCCAACAAACCTCAAGATCCATGTCCTTCAGTTTCAAATACAGGCATTTCTTCTGATACATCATTTTCTCCCACCACAATAAACAAAACAATTACTCGTCCGCATCCTCAGTCGCTTGACTCCTCTTCCAATAACAAACACCTACCCACTCGACCCAGAGCAGGATCCATGGAGGTTGATAGACCTCCTCCGAAGAAAGACAGTAAAGACAAAAGACGATGTCGTAAACCGAAGGGTTCTCCAACCACTTCACCTGCCCATCCTTAAAAATGG
Source organism: Carcinoscorpius rotundicauda (assembly GCA_011833715.1). Taxonomy (NCBI): domain Eukaryota; kingdom Metazoa; phylum Arthropoda; class Merostomata; order Xiphosura; family Limulidae; genus Carcinoscorpius; species Carcinoscorpius rotundicauda. Next base: position 25,175,263 of record CM022406.1, read on the forward strand.
CCACCTTGATACAATGGAACTGTCGAGGTTTACGTTCTAATCTGGATGATATCAAAACGCTGATTGCTTCCTACCATCCTGTTTGTCTTTCTCTACAAGAAACATTTCTCCAATCTGCTGATACAGTCTCCATTCGGCAGTTTTCTCTGTACAGAAATGACAAGTTGTGTGATGGTCGAGTACATGGAGGGGTGGCACTTTTGGTTGATCAACATGTGCCTACCCTGTCTTTGTCACTCAATACACCCTTGGAGGCCGTAGCCATCCGTATTTCCTTGGGTCGTACCATCACTGTTTGTTCTCTGTACCTGTCCCCTGGAGAGACATATGATCAATCAGACCTGGATGCTCTCGTTGCACAGTTACCATCTCCATTTCTAATCCTGGGGGATTTTAATGGACACCATCCCCTCTGGGGAAGTGCTGTTATTGATGGGAGGGGTCGATCTGTAGAGCAGATGCTCTCTGATCACGATCTTTCTCTTTTCAATACTGGTTCTTCCACTTACTTTCATGCACCAAGTCAGTCATTCACTGCCATTGATCTCTCAGTTTGCTCCCCTTCATTATTTTCCCATTTTTCATGGAGGGTTGACAGTAATCCACTAGGCAGTGATCATTTTCCGATCATTTTGAGAGAGACTGGCCGTGGTCGATGCCACCCTACCTGCGTGCCCCGGTGGAAGCTAGATCAGGCAGACTGGTCCACTTTCACTGCTCTCACAGAACCTGATCCTGTCATCGTAAATCAGCCATCAATAGACAACTGTGTTGCAGCGGTAACTGATTGTATTATACATGCAGCTGCTCAGTGTATTCCTAAAACCTTGACACGTTTCCCACGATATCCTCGTCCATGGTGGAATTCTGTTTGCAACTTAGCATGGAAGGCTCAAAAACGGGCCTGGGACACTTTTCGCAGATATCCCACACTTTCAAATCGGGTTGCTTTCCAGCGGGCCCGAGCACATGCTAGGTGGGTAAGACGTCAAAGCCAGAAGGAATCTTGGATTAAGTTCACAACCAGCATATCTTCTACCACCAGTTCCAAGATCGTATGGGACAAGATTCGAAAGGTTAATGGGCACTACACTTCTGTTCCCCTCTCGATCTTACTCTCTGATGGTCAGGAGGTGACTGATGTCCGAAACATCGCTAACACTCTAGGTGAAACCTTTTGCCGGGTATTTAGCACTTCTGCTTGTTCCTCCATCTTCCTGGCCATCAAGACTCGGGCAGAACGATCACCTCTTTCCTTTCAAACTGACTGTTTCTTTGACTATAATAGTCCCTTTACCCTGGTGGAACTAAAAATGTCCCTTCATCGGTCTGCCAGTACATCTGTTGGACCTGATGATATTCATTATGACATGTTACACCACCTCTCTCCTGATTCTCTTGATGTCCTACTGACTATATTCAACCGGATTTGGCAGGAGAATGTTTTTCCTGATGCCTGGCGCCAGGCTATTATTTTACCTTTCTCTAAGCCAGGGAAAGATCCGAAGATTCCTTCAAACTATCGTCCAATTGCTCTGACGAGCTGTCTCTGTAAGACCTTAGAAAGGATGGTTAATGCTCGTCTTGTTTGGTTCCTTGAATCAAACAACCTCCTCTCACCCACCCAGTGTGGGTTCCGTCGACAGCACTCCACCATAGACCACCTAATTCGTCTTGAAACATCTATCAGAGAGGCCTTTCTCAACCGCCAACACCTTGTATCGATATTCTTTGACATAGAGAAGGCTTACGACACAACATGGAGGTATGGCGTTTTACGAGACCTCCATACATATGGGTTACGTGGCCATCTACCCATGTTTATTAAAAATTTTTTAATGGACAGGAGATTCCAAGTTCGTGTAGGTTCGGCACTTTCACGTTCTTTTGTACAGGAACTTGGAGTCCCTCAAGGCTGTATATTGAGTGTCACACTTTTCAGTATAAAGATAAATGCCATCACTGAACAACTCCCTCTCACCGTTATGAATGGGCTATATGTTGACGACTTTCACATCTCATGTCAGTCATCAAACATGAGATATATTGAGCGGCAACTACAAACTGCCCTCAATCGTGTACAGAAGTGGACTCTTGCGAATGGCTTTAATTTCTCTCTTTCCAAAACTGTATGCATGCACTTTTCCCGCCGACGAGGTATTCACCCTGATCCTGAACTTCATATCGGTGAAGTTTTGCTGCCAGTGGTCCCAGAGACAAAGTTCTTGGGGCTTATCTTTGATCGTAAATTGACCTTTATACCACACTTAAAGCAGCTTCGGGTCAAATGCACCAGAACACTGAACATCCTTCGTGTCCTCTCTTCTACCAGTTGGGGGGCAGATCGCCGTTCAATGTTAAAGATATATCGTGCTCTTATTAGATCGAAACTTGACTATGGATCAATGGTCTATGGCTCTGTCAGACCCTCGGCCTTAAAGATACTAGACCCCATTCATCACCAAGGTCTTCGACTCTGCACCAGAGCTTTCCGTACCTCTCCAGTTCAAAGCATATACATTGAATCTCATGAACCTCCTCTACACCTTCGTCGTTTGCAACTGTCTTTACAATATACTTCGAAACTTCGTTCTTTACCAAAGCATCCCACCTGGGAATGTGTTTTCCTTCCTCGGTGGGCAGTACTTTTTCAGAACAGACGATCTGTCATTGCTCCGTTTGGCCTTCGCATCCGGGCGCAATTGGATGAATTGGGTCTGTCCTTGGATAACATTGCAGATTCCACATATCGATGCATCCCACCATGGCTTATTACAGCCCCCAAGTGTGACCTTTCTTTCAATCACCTAAAAAAGGCGGATACTCCAGACTGGAAGTACCGTCTTTTATTCAATGAATATCTTTCAAACAATCATTCAGTTCCCATTTATACAGATGGTTCCAAATCAGGAAATTCAGTGGGCTCTGCTATGGTTTGCTGTGGGTCAGTAGTTGCACACAGAATCCCCTCTACAGCTTCTGTGTACACTGCTGAACTGTATGCAATATCTCTTGCCCTTGATCATATTGCAGCTGAGCAGTACTCCAACTGCACTATTTATACTGACTCACTTAGTTCTATTCTTGCCTTGGAATCACTTCACATTAGCTCACATCCTATTCTAGCAGATATTCGAAACCGACTGGCCCATTTCTCATTAGCAGCTACTTCAATTCAGTTTTTCTGGATACCAGGCCATGTTGGTATTCATGGGAACGAGCTTGCAGACATGGCAGCTACATATGTATGCCTCAGCTCCATCACCCCTATGCCTATTCCGTACATGGACTATGGTGTTGTCTTCAAAGCTCGGCTCCGTGCCAGTTGGCAGTCCACTTGGAGTGAACAACGCGACAATAAACTTTTTCAAATTAAACCCAAAATTGGAGTTTGGCCATCTAGCTTCCGTAAAGTTCGGAGGGAAGAAGTTGTTCTCACTAGGCTACGCATTGGTCACAGTTTTTTAACTCATCATTTTCTTTTATCTGGAACTGATGCACCAATGTGTAGTTTGTGTAACACTCAAATCACTATCAGCCACGTTTTACTTTCTTGCCATCGTTACAATCCTCAACGACAGCAATACTTTAAACATATTTTTTCCCAACGTCAATCTGTAACATTGGACAGAGTTATTGGTGATGGTGACTATGTCCACCTTAATAACGTTTTTAATTTTTTAATGGCCATTAATCTTTTTAATCTTCTTTAAGTGTGGTATATTTATTCATTACACCTTTTTAATTGTGGCTCCTTTTTTACAGTTTTATTCTCTCTCATTCAATGCGACATTAAACAATAGCCAGAACATTAAATAACTCGACACCAGGACTGGAAAGGCCAACTTCAGGTGACTAACGCTTCTGTTTGAACTACTCGTTAGTTTTCCTGGCGAGTTACTGTTATACTTTCGCTGCATATCATTTCGTGCTTTTACAACCTTTTTGTACTGGCCATATTGACTCATAACCCGGAACCAGGACGGAAAGACCAACTTCAGGTGGCTGACAGTGGTTTATATACTACCTGTTAGTCTTCCTGGCGGGTTATGATCATTCCCATTCTGCTACAGGTTGGCCTTTACTACTTTGTTGACGGGATGTCGTCATTGGTTTTTGCACCATTTCCTGTTTTAATTGCCATTTTGTTTTTATCTTCAATTACCTTTACACATTTTACTCCATTTACTTGACTTTTATCTTTTTACTGGACATTTGGCTACTCTTTATTATGATTTTGCTGAGTGTCTTTTTAAACTTTTATTCCATTACATTTTGATATTAGCTACTATGACACATAACCCAGAACCAGGACTGGAAAGGCCAACTTCAGGTGACTGACGGTGGTTTTTGAACTTGTTCGTTAGTCTTCCTGGCGGGTTATGATCATTATTGGTATGCTAGAGTAAATAGTTTATAACTTTGAAGACTGGGTGTCACCATTGGTTTTTACACCATTTTCTGTTTTAATTGCTGTTTTGTTTTTACCTTCATTTTCCTTTACAAATTTTACTCCATTTACGTGACTTTTCTCTTTTTACTGAACATTTGGTTTCTCATTGTTGCGTTTTTGCTGTGTGTTTTTTAATACTTCTATTCTTTTACATTTTGATACTAGTTGCTATGACACATAACCCAGAACCAGGACTGGAAAGACCAACTTCAGGTGACTGACGGTGGGTCTTGTACCTGCCTGTTAGTCTTCCTGGCGGGTTATGATTATACCTTTTTGATAGAATACCTACTTTACAACTTTTTACACTTTGCCTTCTATCTTAACCTTGTAGACTAGGTGTCAACACTGGTTTTATATTTTTTGTTTTGTTTTACGTTCATTTCCATTTATGTCTTTTACTACATTTTTACCGGTTGTTTGGCGCAGATAGCCTCGTTGCTTTGTGCCGTAAAACACTAAATCAATCAGTTATAGCTAGACTTGTACAACTGATTTATTTACTTATAGTTATTAACTTAATTTTATTTATAGTTATTATTACAGTCAACTATGTATCGTTGTAATTATTTTAGTTAACTGAGTGGTGACGACAAACCTGTTGAAGTAAAACAACTAGGCTTTACATTAATTCGGCGGCAGTCAAATACTAGGATAAACAAATGACAGTCTCAAAAGAAAAAAGAAAATTATACAAACTGGTAAAAGAGTAAAAAAAAAGAAAAGGAGTTATACAAACAGGTAAAAGAGTAAAGAAAAAAGAAAGTTATACAAACAGGTAAAAGAGTAAAAAAAAATGTTTTAGGAATAATATAAAATGCCTAATTTTGAAATCAGCATTTTACTTTTTCACATACATGTCTAAACCCTGTTATGAATTAATTGTCCATAAACATATGATAGTTTCTTGGTTTAGTTGTATTGTTATGTGTATGATTAACTTATGTTATACATTCTCGTTAGTAGACATTTTTCTCATATCTATATTTGATTGGAAAACTCTGGACTAACAGAAGGTTTAAGTTGCAAGCTAATTGTGTTGTTTTAAAACATAATTTAAATAACTTGTAAGTTTAACTATTTTTCTGGCTATGGTCAAAATAGGTTCATACTTGAGTATTTTAATGTTTGTGTGTGTAAAAATATAGGTTAACCTAATGCTAGCATGGTTAAAAACATCAGTGTTGTTAAAGGTTATTTATCCATTAAAGGGCAGTTATGTTTGTAGAATCCTTTTGTCTTACATTGTGTGTATTAATTGTAAAGAATATGACAAACTTGTTCACATTATATTGAGAACAGCCTAGTTTTATACTTGTATACAAACTAATATTCTAAGAATGTAATATTATAGCTTAGAAGATGGTGGGGTAAATTGTTTTAAGTTTTTAAGCATAAACTTTCATAGTAGACTGTCTATGCAGCTGTGTTCACTGAATCCCGAACTACAGCAAGATAGTCCCTCCAGCTAACTGCTGAGCTGATAAAAGGGATGAGGTGAAGAAGATATAGGAACTTTGTTAGCTGCATTTACATTTTTATAGACATTTCCAGTCACAGTTTGCGTATTTTATGTACCGCAGAAAAAGTAAAAATATTATGTGAAAATAGTTACCAAATGTTTTCACTTATCATGAAGAAAATTAACATTTTAGGACAATGAGAGATTTGTTGGTCCATTTGGGCTATTCTTTCTTGTAAACTGAAACTATTAATAAATAAATTGAAAAGACAAGTTTAAAGCCAGCCCGTATCATTCATATATTTATTTATTAAGTATTCTTTTAAACTAACTTCAATTTATTGCTTTTACAATACCTGAAGGCAACTCATCCCAAAAGTCATCTGCCCTCTTAGAAAAAGAAAACTCGATTGAAGATGGCTCCAACCTTACCAAAATTTATATTTGTGTTCTGTAGTTCTACTGTTCTCACTGTTAAGTATGAAAATTTTGATACATCAATATTATCAATTCCTTTTACAATTTTAAACATTTTAAACAGATCACCCAACTCTTCTTTTTCAAGAGAAAACAATTTGAGAGATTTCAACCTCTCGTCATATGAGAACCCCACCATCACAGGCACCATTTTTAGTGACCCTTCATTAAACTGTTTTCAACAATTCTGTGTCTTTCCTAAGGTAAGAAAAACCTAAAATTTATTGTATTGATGGATTCATTTGCATTGATAGGAAACTGATATCATTAAAGTATTCAATGTTGGCTGCAGATTAGATCAGACAGATTAGTGTCTTAAAGAAAAATTATTTGCACATGATTATTTTATGCATATCTTAAAAAAACAACAACAATTCCTGGTAGTAGAAAAACATGGAGTTTACAGTTAAACTTGAGCATTAATGTGTTTGAAGGTATTCTGTTGCCTTTTTTTGAATAAATTTTTGTTGTTATTAAGAATGTAAACATAATAAGATTAACCTTTTGAAATCTTTTAAAAATAACATTATTTTTTTTCATATTTTAATTTGGTACTATGCAAAGGTATGTTTAACTTTTGCTGAAGTAAATTCACAATATTTAAAAAAAAAAATATTTTTTTTTCATCATTCTTTAAGATGCCATACAACTCGTTGATTTTGGAACATTAATCAGTGTGATTAGGGTGTTTAAATAAAAAATTTCAATGTTGGATTTGTTGTACATTTTGATACTGGCAATAATACCTGGATCAAACAAGTACCAATGTTGGATGATCTCAACAGGTGTTGTGGACATTGTGTCTGATGCTGATGTTTGGGTACAGTGTTCACAAAACCCTAGCATTGCTGCAGTATCCTTGTTTGGCACTGTAGTGCATTCCCTGGTAGGGCTTTCATGGTGGGTAGGGTTAATGGGCACTGAAATGTATCTTCTTTATTATAGATACCCATCTTTCTAATAAAATAAATAAAAATGAAAGAATTGAAAAAAAGCAAAAAATACATCATTGGGAAATGACCACACATGGATAACTCTGTTGTACAGTCAAATTTACAGTCAGATTCTACATTTCAATTTCAGATTCTCCATCCCTTATCTGAGAAATCCTTGTTGCAGGTGTCTCTACTTTTTATATAGAAGGGATTAGAGGGACTTGCTGGCTCCCCAAAGTCAGGAAAGAAGTTGTACTTTGGAGACATTTTGATGGAAATATCTTCACTACAGCATATTTCCCATGTGACTTTGAATTCTTTCAGAGGAGTTATAGTTGAGATGGATTTAAAGAACGTTCCTGAGTCTGAAATCCTTGCTGATTTCTCCAACCAAGGCATTACTACTGTATGCCGAATCTTTATCAGTAAAGACGGAATTATGAAACCTATCATTGTTCTGATACAAATATTAAAATCACTTTGTTCTCCTGTCACAGTCATAGCAAGTTTATCTAGACTGTGAGGTTTAGCATTACATTCCTAACTCTCTTGGATCTTTCCAATGTCATCTGTTTGGTTACTTATAAACACAGTGTCGTGGTTCTTTGGTATGTGCTCATTGTAACGGTAAAGGCCCCGACACTTACAAGCACAACCCGGAACCACACTGTGTTAACTGTAGTGGTCCACACCTCTCTTACTCTATTTCTTACCCTAAATGGGTAGAAGAGGTGCAATGTGTAAAGACTGTTAACAATATCACCTACTCATACACTCAGACATTATTGTCCTCAACTCTATCTTGAACATATGCTTCTGCACTCCATTCCACTACCATAGTGGGAGTGCAGAGATATCTTTCCATATCTCCAACAGAGTCATTTCCAAAACATCTTAAGAATCTTGTGCCTTCCACAATTAAAAAAGTTGACACATCTATGTCTACTTCCATCTCTGTCCTTAACATTCCTTCCAGTGACTGCAGAATTTCACTTTCTTCAGGTTCAAATGTTTCCTCGGGTCCATCCTCTTCTTCAGCCCCAAAAAGGAAACTGACCATTTGTTTACATCCTCAGTCACTGGAATCTTTGTCCACAGATAGAGATCTGCCTACCCAACCCAAGGCAGGATTCATGGAGGTTGGTAGTTCTTCGTCCAATAAAGAAAAGAATCATGGTCACAAACAGAAGATCTTTTTGCCACATTTTCCTCCACATAAATAACAATGGTCACTCTGATCCAGTGGAGCTGTCAAGGTTTTTGATCAAATTTAGATGACATTAAAGATTTGATTGATTCTTACCATCATCTGTGTTTCTCCATACTGGAAATGTTTCTGAAACCTACTGATATAGTCACCCTTCAGCAATTTTCCTTATATAGAAATGATAGGTAATGTGATGGATGAGTGCATGGTGGGGTGACATTGCTGATTGATCAGTGCGTGTTCACCCTGTCCTTGTCACTTGATAAACCCTTGGAGGATGTAGCCATCTGTGTTTCCTTGGGTTGTACCATTGCTATTTGTTCTATCTACCTGCATCCTGAAGAGATCTATTATCACTCAGATCTTGATGCCCTCACTGAGCAGTTATCATCCCCCATTTTACTGCTGGGGATTTTCATGGATATAATCCACTTTAGGGTGGTGCTAGTATTGATGGGAGAGGTTGTTCTTGAACCACAACTTGTCTCTTTTCATTACTGGTTCTTATGCTTATTTTCATGTACTTAGATAGTCTTTTAATGCTACAGATCTTTCCATCTTCTCCCCTTTACTCTTCACTTACTTTTCTTGGAGAGTCTACTGTAATCCATGGGGCAGTGATCATTTTCCTGTTATTTTGAGAGAGACTAGCTGTGGTCAGTGCCATCCAACCCTCATGCCTCGATGGAAGTTGGACCAGGCTAACTGGCCTTCTTTCACTACTCTCTCAGAACTTGATCCTGCTATAATGTGTAAGCCATCAATAGATGACTGTGTGGCAACAGTAACTGACTGTATTGTCCAAGCAGCTGCTTAGTGTATTCCTAAAATCTTGAAATGCATTTCACAGTATCCTCATCTTTGGCAGAATCTTGCCTGCCACATGACAAGAAGAGCTCTAAATAGGCTTGGGGGATACCTTTTGTAGTTACTTCATACTTAGAAACTGTGTCTCATTTCAGCAGACCTGTACACATTCTCGGCAGGTCAGACATCAAAGCCAGAAGAAATCTTGGATTAAATACCTCTCTAGCATTTCTTCTACCACCAGTTCCGAAGTCATATGAGGCAAAATTCAAAATGTTAGTAACCACTATCCTTCTGCCCTCCCCCCTTTAGTCATTTTCTCTGATGGCCAGGAAGTTGCTGATACATAGAGCATTGCCAGTACTCTCTGCAAAATCTTTTCTCATGCATCAAGCACTTCTGCTTCACTTCCCATCTTCTTAGCCATCAAAACATGAGCAGAACAATCGCCTCTTTCTTTTCAGGCTGATTGTCTCTATGACTGTAATCACCCCCTTTCACTGGTAGAACTTAAACTTGCTCTTCATCAGTATAGCAGTACATCAGTCAGATCTGATATTTTTGCAAGATGGTGCTCCATTTTTCTCCTGCCTTTCTTGCTATATTCTGATTGTTTTTAACTGGATCTGGCAGGAGAATGTTTTTCCCAATGCTTGGTGCCATGTTGTTGTGTACTCCCTTTTCCTAGACCTGGGAAGGATCCCAAGATTCCTTTTAAACTACATTTCAATTGCTTTGATGAGCTATGTCTGTAAGATCTTGGAGAGAATGGTTAATGCTCATCTTGTTTGGTTCCTTGAATCAAACAGCCTCATTCAATGTGAGTTCTGAAGCCAGTGTCCCACCATGGACCACCTGATTTGACTGAAAACATCAATCAGAAAATCTTTCTCAAATGACAACATCTTGTTTCTGTATTTTCTGACCTTTAGAAGGTTTATGATACTATGTGAAAGTATAGTATCTTGCAAGACCTCCACCTGTATGGGTAGTATGGCAATTTACCGATTTCTATTAAATACTTTTTAATGAATCGGCAATTCCAAGTCCTTGTGGGTTTGATACTTTTCAGTAGGAACTTGGATACCCTCATTTCTGTGTCTTGAGTGTTACACTTTTCATTATAAAGATTAATGGCATCAGTGGACAACTACCCCCTACAGTTGCAAATGGTCTCTTTGTTGACAACTTCTGCACCTTGGGTCAGTCATTAAATATGAGGTATATTGAGCACAGCTACAGACTGCCCTCAGTCATTTACTGATGTGGACCACAGCAACCAGTTTTAACCTTTTTCTCTCCAAAATTGTTTGCATGCACTTTTACCATAAACAGGGCATTCATCTTGATCCTGAACTCCATATTGGTGAAGCTGTGCTTCCTGAGGTAAAGTTCTTGGAGCTTATATTTGAACATAAGCTGATCTTCATTCCACACATCAAACAGCTATGTGTCAAGTGTACAAAGGGACTGAACATCTTCCATGCCCTCTCTTCCACCTCTTGGGGGTCGATCGATGTTCCATGTTAAAAATCTGTCATGCCCTTATTCAATCAAAATTAGACTATGGGTCTCATGTCTATAGCTTTGCCAGGACTTTAGTTTTGAAAATGTTGGACCCTGTTCACCATCAGGGGCTTTAGCTCTACATAGGGGCCTTTTGCACTTCTCCAGTCCAGAGTTTATACATGGAGTTCCACGAACCCCCTGAACACCTTCGTTGTTTGCAATTGTCTCTAATGTATGCTTCAAAACTCAAATCTCTACAACAGCATCCCACATGAGGTTTTGTTCTCCTTTCTCAGTGGGTCACACTTTTTCATAATAGTCTACCACTGTACCTTTTGGCTTTCTTCTCCAGGTAAAGTTGGATGAATTGGTTCTATTTGGATGACATAGCAGTATCCACAGATCAGCTTATCTCGCCATGGCTAATTACAATCTCCAAATGTAACATTTCTTTGAGTCGTTTGAAGAAGATGGATATTCCTCATTGGAAGAATTTCTTTCTGTTTGCTGAACATCTTTCAAACCATCCTTCCAATCTCATTTATATGGATGGTTTGAAATCAGGTGACTCTGCCATAATTTGTTGTGGTTTGGTGGTTGAGCACAGAATCCCCTCTACAATTTCTGTGTTCATTGCTATATTGTGTCATTTCTTTTGCCCTGGATCACATAAAACTAAGTAATACTCAAATTGCACTATTTATATCAACTTGCTTATTTCTCTACTGGCCCTGGAGTCACTTCATATTAGTTCTCACCTTGTTCTTGCCGATATTCAAAACCAACTGCCTCATTTCTCTTTAACATCTACTTCTCTCCAATTCTTCTGAATACCAGGCCATGTTGGTATATGTGGGAATGAGCTTGCCGACACTGTAGCTAAGTATGTCTGCTCTGGTGCTATCACCACTGTGCCTGTTCCATACATGGACTGTTGTCCTGTATTCAAGGCTTGGCTTATTGCCAGTTGGCAGTTGACTTGGGATGAGCAACGTAAAAACAAGCTTTTTCAAATATAATCTTCTATTGTACTTTGGTCATCTTGCTTCTGTAAGGATTGGAAAGGGGAAGTTGTCCTAACTAGACTTTTCATTCTCCACAGTTCTTTAACTCCTTGTTTTCTTTTATTTGGGACTGATGCGCCAAGGTATGTTGTCTGTGTAACACTCAGGTCACAATGAGCCACACTTTATTGTGTTGCTGTTGTTATGACTCTCAATGACTGCACCATTTTAGACATATTTTGTTCCAAGATCTTCCCATAATTTTGGATTATATCAGCAGTAATGGTGACACTGTCCATGTTACAAATGCTTTTAGTTTTTTAAAGGCCATTGACCTTTTAAACACTAAGTTTTTATTTCATAAATTAGAACTTTTTGTTTTTATTTTCTTTAGTATAACTAGCTCAATATGAAATTAGAAAATGGCTGTAACATCAAATAACTCGGAAGGCCAACTTACGGGTCTAACACTGATGTTTGAATTTACCCGTTAGTCATCCTGGCGAGTTAAAATAATTAAAATTATACTACAGAATGTCTTTTAAAACTAGTATTACTGTAATTTCTTTCCTACTGCTGTACACTAGATATAAAAATTGGATTTCATGCTGTTTAAGTTTTAATTAAAAAATTCAAATTCGTTTTACCTTGATTTCTTTTTTATGAATCTTAATACTTTTACTTTACTTTTAACTTTTTACTGGATGTTTGGCACATATAGTCTTGTTGCTTTGTACCATAAAACACAAAACCCCCACCCACTCACCCTTATTTTTAATTTTCATGCATGAAGACATTGAAGACATTTAAGTTGTTATTTTTGAATATTAAAGTTTATAGGTTATTTTATAATCTTGTGAACTTTCAGAGCAATATTTATATTTGAGTAAAGTTTTAAAACTTTTAAAGTTTAAAATATTGAAGTGAGTGTTTTTATCAGTAAGAGATATACATATGGAAGCTAATTTTATTAAAGTAAACAGCTTGCTTAAGGGAAGGTTATACATGGTAAGACACAAACATATTTGCTTGTTTGTTTTTTCTGAAAAGGTTCATGATAAAAACTGTATTGCTCTTAGATATTATTAAGTCTTGAATAAACTGAGAGAAACTAATGCAGCAGCAATGTCCTTCTAACTGGATGCAAAATGGAAATTGGAGATTTCATTATTTAGTCTCTAGAATGAGTATATCACCTTAGAAATAAGTTTAAGTACAGTGCAGATATTATGAAATGAGATCATATATTTGTTCAAAATGTCATTGGATTTTAAAACAGAATTGAAACACAATTAACATGTCAACATGAAAAATTAGGTTTGGGCATTGATCATTCAAAACAAATTCTGTAGATATTTGAAAGTCATTCAAATAAGGTTAAAATTGGATGGTAAGAACAGTATCAGGTAAAAATGAATCTGTTTGAAATAGGTGTACAAAATGCTTTTGATTTTCAAAGGTCAATCTTATAGAATTTGGTTTCTATCTTCCCACTCCCTAACCTATTGTGCATAGGTGGGGTCACAGTGAAAATTTCGAAAGCTTTGAGTTACACAAAGTGCAATACACCTTGCAATTTGCCTTGTCGTATTGTGAGTCAGACTGACACCATCACAGACAGATTTTGAGAAAATATACATTTGTAATACATCTGTGTATCATAGACTTGTACATTTGATTAAAATCTTATCACATTTCTTGAAGATATTCATAATAAGTAGGGAAATGTATTTCTTTAATTCAAGGTCAGCCCATGCATATTTAGTTAAAAAAATTAGAATTCTGTATTATAAGGATACCATATTACTGGTATTATTTAACTTGCACAGCTTCTGTTATTTAGTTCAAATAACGTACTTAATATCACTTTCATATTGTATCATGTAGAAATAGTTTCATTTTCAATCAGTGATGTCGAGAAACCCACCTGTTGAGAATTTTATATGCAAAAATGGCTCGTTTGGGTTGAGAAAATATTTCAAATAGAAGAGCGAACAACCTCATAAACCAGATTGTCCATTACGACCAATAATGTCAACATATGAATCGTTTAATTACAATCTTGGTAAATACATAGCATGGGCATTCTCCAAATATGCAACATCAGCCAGCTCATTCATCAAAGACTCTTTTAATTTCAAGTCGAATCTAAATCAACTTAATCATAAAGCCTTAATGGCCAGTTTCGATGTTATATCCCTCTTCACAGAAGTTCCAACAACAGAAGCCTGCAAGATAGCCTTAGAACTCTATATTCGAGACCCTAACCCAATTATAGACATTCCCAGTAACCAGTTAGCAACCCTCATAGAATTCACCACAATAAAGACAAACTTCATGTTCAACAACCAAAACTATATACAAACAAATGGCCTAAGCATGGGCAACTCAGTATTACCAGTTCTAGCCAATATTTTTATGACACAAATTGAAACACAAGCAATTAATACAGCATTACATCCACCACTATACTGGTACAGATATGTAGATGACACGGTTGCGGGATTCAAATCTACAGAACACATACTTAATTTTTTCAATCACATTAACTATACACATCCCAACATTAACTTCACATGTGAAAAGGAAGAAAGCAATCAAATATCATTTCTTAACCTCAAAATTATAAGAACCGACACACAATTCAAAACGGAAATCCACCGAAGAATCACCCATACTGGACTATACATTCCTTGGGACTCATGAAACAAAACAAAAACTCAACATACTAAGAAACCAGACAAACACAGCTATAAAACTATGCTCACCAGATAAAATTAACGATGAATTAGACAAAATAAAACAATACTTCATCAACATCACCATGTTTCCTCCACAAACCGTAGAAAACTATATACGCACACACCCAGACAGAAAGCAAAATCAACCAACTAAAGTAAAGATATCTCGCGAATCAAAAAATCACAAAACCATATACTGCTGCATACCATATATTCCTGACATCAGCAAACAAATAACCAACATTTGGCAAAAACTAGTAACAAAATATAACATTCCAGTTAATACTAAATTTATTCAAAAACCAGGCACAAATCTGAGGTCTATACTATGTAAGAACTACACTGACAAACACCACACCAACATTATTTATAAAATACAATGTGATAACTGCCACAACTTCTATATTGGAGAAACAAGTAGAAAAATGGAAACCAGATTCAAAGAACAGATAAAGTCACCTTCACACATTTTCGAACACTGCATGTCAAATGAACACGACATGACCATAGAAAACACTAAAATACTAAATAAAGAAACAAACATAAACAAATGCAAAATTAAAGAAGCCTTACTCATACAGCAAATTAAACCCAAAATAAACCAATATAAAGGAACGCCATTATACCTATATTAATATTATAGATAAAATTATATATTGAAACATCTAACCCCGCCCTCTACGTTGCTACACTTAGTTACACAACCCCTTCCAAACATGTGGTCAGCTTCCGGTCAGTTACCTCTTTCTTTCTTTGTGAACCTGATGATGACTGAAGAAGATCGAAATGTTGTTCGCTCTTCTATTTGAAATATTTTCTCAACCCAAACGAGCTGTTTTTGCATATAAAAGTTTCATTTTCAGTCGTAAGCAAGATATGTTTTTTTTGTCATTTGATAAGTATAATCCATGGAAGATCTTAACAGATAGCATTTGGAGTTGTGAATTCAAAAGTCATTGTAGTTTGAGGTTATGTGTTTATTATAGAGGGTGTAAGGATGAATATCAAATCCCATCATTTAATTAGAATAGCCTCCAAGCTGGAAATGGATACAGCAGACCAGTTATCTTCTTTCTTTAGTCTCTTAGTTCAAAAACTGTGCAGGTAACCTTTGTGTATGTTTAGTTGCAATTTTCACTGAGGTACTTTTGTGGCAAACTGCACATTAAACAATCTGAGTATGTCAAGAAAGACCGTTGTAACTGTGTTTGGTTAATGATAACACAAAATTATGTTTTTAAGTGCTGGTTGGGTTTATATATATATATATCATATAAGAAGTTAGTCATCCATAAAATATTTAATGTGACTGTAATAAATGAAAATTAATTGGCCATACTATTGTTATACATTGTTACACTTCTCACTTGGGAACTACCAAACGTGTTTTGACCAAATCATAAAATGAAAGAAAATTACTTTTGACTATTTTTCATTTCGTGAGACTAATTATTTTAGGTGGTTAAAAATAATTTTATAATAGTTAATTTGTGAAATCTCTTCAAACCTTTCTTTATGAATACATTGTAGATAATTGAAATTTTATATCCTGCTTCTAGGAGAAGGTGTTTTGGCAGAAAGTTTAGCCAAGGAGGTGCGTGTTTTGTGTTTCATTCTTACTAATCCTACAAACCACCAGAAGAAAGCTAAACATGTGAAAGCCACCTGGGGTCGTCGATGTAATGTTCTTCTCTTTATGAGTTCAGAGGAAGATAAAACTCTGCCTTCTGTGAAACTGAATGTGTCAGAGGGAAGAAATTTTTTGTGGGGTAAAATAAAAGAAGCTTTCCAGTATGTCTATGAACACTACTTTGATCAGGCTGATTGGTTTATGAAAGCTGATGATGATACCTTTGTTATTGTTGAAAACCTTCGTTACTTTTTAATGAGTCATAATTCCTCAGAGCCTATTTATTTTGGATGTCGCTTCAAGCCATATGTAAAGCAAGGTTACATGAGTGGAGGAGCAGGCTATGTTTTGAGTAAGGAGGCCTTAAGTCAGTTTGTGGAGAGGGCCTTACGTGATAAATCTAACTGTAGAGGTGACTATGGTGGGTCTGAAGATGTAGAGATAGGAAAGTGCTTAGAAAGTGTTGGGGTTCAAGCAGGGGATTCTCGAGACAGTCTAGGTCGAGGAAGGTTTTTTCCATTTGTTCCAGAACACCACTTGATACCAGGTCATGTACCTAAAAACTTTTGGTACTGGAAGTGGATTTACTATCCTGCTGAAGAGGTAAGTATGATATTGTGTTTGAGAACAGTCACATTTACTGTGGATATGTAGGTTCTTTAAATTTATGATCATACACAAAAAAAATTTGTTGTGTATGTTACCTTAATATAAATGTTAAGCCTTAAGGTGGAAAAACCAATTTTTTTTTAAAAGGAAGAATAATTTTTCTTCAAAAAAGCCAATTGTCATATTAAAAAAATAAACTATTTAGAAAATTATTTATAAAGAAAAAAGAAAAGAAAACAAGGAATAATATATTCTCTTGCATATAGTAATCCAGTGTCTAAGAAGTATATATGATTTGTGGCAATAAAAGTTATGAAAATAAACTCTGAACTGTGATTTGTAAATCAGTATATACACACACAACTGTAAGTCAACTGTCATTAGTTGTTTTTAACTGGGCTCTACTTACATGAAAGGTATGTTCATATAAATACATTTGTCTGTGTCTTGCATTAGAGGTGTTTTATGAATTCCATATGTGTTGTGGACTTGTGAAATAGGTTCAACCCATTTAGCTTTGCAGTCATTGAGATGCCCTGAATGACTGTTAGATATGTTCAAAACACTACATACGTAACCTCATATGTAAATAGTATAGGCAAGTCATCTAACTCTTTAATTTAGTTAAGTACCCATTTTAAGCCATGTGTTATAACTCTCATTACATTAATATGCATTATTATAAAAAAGGTATCTCCTTTGATGTGGTTCTTTGTATGATTTTAGCTTTGTCCATAGGTCATTTGCATGTCTAAACAACTGCATAGCACTATATCTACATATATTTTTACTGAGACTTCTTGGTCACAAGTGCTGACATAAGGTTTTTCATAAACATCGTATTGGATATATCACAGAACTAGTTTAAGAAGTTAGTGAAATAGGAATTGGTCAGGAGAAGGCAATATTCAACTAATAATCAGAAATTTTTCAGAATTCTTAAATCGTTTTTCATTATTCCATAAGTTTTATTTTATCCTCATGGCAACCAAAAAAAAAGAATTAAAATGGAAGCACTCATCTTGAGACTAAACTGTTCCTTTCTTTAGTCTTTCTATTTAGCAATAGTTAATAAAGAAGTTATGCAATTAGCATTGAAAACAGACATGCAGTGCTTGAGAAGTTAAAAAGGCCAAGTTATTTTTTATTTTTAGGCAAGTGATAGGTTTAGACATAAATCCTTTGTTTTTGATTATAAAAATATGCATATTTGAAAAAAATTGAAATTAACTTCAAATTCTTGAGAGTGAACTGAATCTTGCTTATTAATAGCTCATTGTCTTGATGACTAAAAGTTCTTTAATGTACCCTGAAAACTGGATTAAAAACCATCAACATGTTTTGTTATGATTTAATTTTGTTTGATGAAGTTAAGAGTAATTTATGTGTTTCAGTTTGTAACTGGATCGTGAAATTGTTTTAGTAACTGTTCTGTTACACACACACACACACACACACACACACACACTAGAGAAAGTAACATACTTAGAGTCACTGGAGTTAGTAGGTTGATGGTGTGTGTATTCTGAACCTATTTTAACATAAAATATAACCTATGTTCTTTGAAATGGTATGGCATGAAAGGCATTGTTGGAATACATTGTTATAAAAATGCAGTCTTTTCTACATGTTAGAAATTATTATATAAGGAATCCCTTTTCTGTGTGGCTTTACAGTAGCTTGCTTATTAAAAAGATGCTTGTATGTGCAGGAATGTGAATAAGTAATACCCAGATATACACCCTCACGGTATACTTTGTATGGGTGCAAAATTTCAAGTTATAATGATCTTTTACACACATACGTGTGTGTGTGTGTGTGTGTGTGTGTAACTATCTGTGATTTCTATTTGTAATATAAGGAACCACTTTCTTTTCTGTTGTTTTTTGCTGGCTTGCTTCATTAAAATAATTTATATGTCCACACTCACATAGATAAGTAATAATACCCAGTCGTACACTTAGAATAGGCACAAAATTTCAGGTTTTTAAGATTCTATGTGCTTAGAGTTATGGCAATCACATATTTTTTTCTATGAAGATTTTTGTTCTCTTGTCTCACAAAATGATGCACTGGCACACTTGTGTAAATAAGTAATTATATTCAGGTGCATACATTCATGGTTCGTGTGGTATAGGTGTAAAATTTCAAGGTTCTAGGTTCTTTTATCATGGAGCTAATTCAGGAAAACACAGACTAAACACATACCCTTTTATTATTGTAGATACATGCATATAGTTATCTGCTATGTCTTTGTTTTCATCAAATACTCATTCTACTATAATTTAAGAGAAGTTTATTTGTGTCTTTGTTTGTCCTCTTACTCTTTAGACTTTTGCATTTGGAATTGCTGGCTAAGTATAGATCTGTTACTGGGGATAGCCACTAGGTGTACTGATGAAATTTATTCAATTTCCTCCTTTGTTACTTGAGTTATACATACAGTCTGTGTGCTTATTGTCTATAATTATTGACATATGTAGAGTAAAAACATAAACACTTATTTGTAATTTTTGAACTATTAATCTCACAATTATATTTTCAAATCCTATTAATCATAGTAGGAATTTCTTCTATTATTTATACACACTTTCAAGATAAATGCATCTGTATTAAGAGATATTTTAAAATATTATTCAATGCTTTTTGATTAAAAGTAAATAAAAGCAGCTCAATAAAAATTCCAACAGACCAGAATAAATCTAAACTTAGAGCCAAAAAAATACTTTATAGTGACTTAAAAATTATTATAATGAGTTAAACAAAGTTTTTATTAGTTTGATATTGTAAAAGTTAAAAATGTACTAAATAACTTAAGAAATTTAGTGTTATAGTTAAACCTGATTGCAGGTGGACTTTTCTTTGTACTCCAGCTAGCATCATTACTAACTGTTAAATGTATTAATACAATAAAATATCAAAAATGTTAAGTTGGAGATTTGTCATTTGTTTCTTTTTTTAGATTAGTTGAAATTCTGACTTTTTAAGGAACTGAATGACTACTTCATTATGAAACCATGCAGAATGTCTTAAGTATTTACAGGTGTTTGATACATTTTAGCAGTATTGCTCTTGATTGTATTCACACTTATAACCATATAAAAAGAATGCCCTAATTTAATTCTTTTCTTTTACTAAACCTGTATAAGACCTTAACAAAGATAACTGTATTTTTCAAAGTCATCACATTGTTAGTAATCATATTAAATTTAGAAAATTTTTAATTTTATACATTTTAAACCTGACTCCCCAATGTGATATTACTTCTAAAGTTAAGAAAGATCATAACTATATTTTTGTTTAGTGATATGCCTAAAATACTAAAGAAAATGCACCTATAAGCAAAGGCTTATACAACCTTACTTTCAAGGTTGTAGTGTTCAATATTTAAAAGAATTACAAAATTTTATATAATTGTTACAAAAATTTAACTGTTAAATTATATAGTTTCTGAATAACTCTAAAATATTTTTTTCTTTTACTAATATTATTTGTGACAGTTTTAAATTTCTCAACTATATTGATAATTTGATGTTTCAGAATTGACTGTTTGCTCACTTTTGATATTGGATCTTTATTTGACAACATTTCTCTCACTGAAACACTGGTTTGACAAAGGATTAATACTGTAAAGGCTGTCATAAAAACATTGTTAAGAAACATTTGAAATTTGATACTAAGAATTTCCATCTTATTTTTAATAAATAGATCTGTGAACAGATTTGTGGTGTTGCTATTTGTTATTTTGACTCTAGCTAATTTATTAAATCATGTATTTATGATTTTTTATTATTTTTCAACAAGCTACAAATGACTAAATTTTGAGAAAAAAAGGATATTTGTAAACACTTGGCAGCATAATTTTAAACAATTAGTTATCACTCAAATATGTCAACAGAGAATTTGTATTTTCAGAACTATTTTTAGATCTTTCTATCCTATAAAGGTAGTATTCTCAAAACATAGTTTTTTAGAAATATACCTATTATTTGTTTTCAAAAGTTTACATTGGCTATGGCAGCTGATTTTTATGTTGACGAGTTAGTGAACATGCATCATCAGTCAGTGTAAGAAGTCATAGCATTCTGGTAAAATAATTGTGACATTCACATTGGAACAAAATAGTTTGGCAATGTTTATCTGCTTCTGATGGAAAAACTTGCTTGTTAAAAAAATTATTTTTATCAACATAATACTTCAGACCATTAACTTGACAATATAAAAATAATATATTGAAAACCTACTGAAGAGTTAAGAGTAAATAACTGAGAGAAAATGACAATATTTAGTTATTTTTTTAAATAACATTTATTATTAGTTGTAAAGTGTTCTAATCCTACAAATAACTTATCCATGTAGTAATGTTTAAAAAAGATAGCTATCTGAAGCAAAAAGTTTTATGAAACAAGTTGCAAGTAAAGAATTTATGAGAAAAAAAAGAATATTTGTAAACACTTGACAACATAATCATTTCTAACAATTACTTTATTACTAACTGTTTGCTCTGTTTGAAAAAAACAACTGACAAACAAATATAAAATTATTCACTACTATTTGAAATTTTGTAAGTGTGATGAGACACAATGAATGATAGGAAATAAAGCATGGGTGTAAAAAAAAGATGAGACTAACCTACAGTATATAATGACAAGCTCCAAAGAAATTAAACTATTTCATAGAAAGTTGGTACAATTCAGTGTTCAAAGCTTCTAGAGGAAATATTTCACTAAATATCAATGCTAGTTGAGCTGTATTCTGAAAATGTGTATATAGTTAATCATTTTATGTAATACTTACATGTATACACTTGTATAGCATACTGTATGGTAGCAATCAAAACATCTTCAGTATTAAAATTCTTTATTTGTGTTTTGCAGGGAATGAATTGTTGCAGTGATACAGCCATCTCCTTTCATTATGTCAGTCCAAACATGATGTATGTTATGGAGTATTTAATCTATCATCTTCGACCATATGGACTTCACACCAGACTTATACCTACACGGCATACTAATTCTAACAAAATCACTGAATTTCCATCTAATAAATCTGGCCCTTTAGATCCCAATTCATTCTAAAACTCAGATTAATAGGTTTTTTGTTTACTTCAGAACACCAAAGATGAACAAGGTAGAGTTTTGAAAATGGTGTAAAATACTCTCAGTTAATTTATGTTAACATCAGTTTTATAATACACTGTGGAATATATTTGATAAGGTTAATTATTTTACTGAAATATGTGATGTATTAGTTTATTGAAATCTGTGAAAGGGGGAGGACATACTGAGACTTGAACTTTTATATTTCGATTAGAAGATTTATGATATTAGTATACTATTTCACAATGTATAAAATCAGTGACTGGTATTGATGTTACTGCATATAGCTTGGTATATAGTAGGTATAATTTTTTTTGGTCACTTACACTATGACAGTATTAATGGATAACTCTAAGACTGAAGGTTGAAGGCATGTTTACTATTATCATAATTTATCATGCATTAATTACAATAAATCAGTCAAATAACAAGACTATATTTGAGTGTTGTAGTGAAAAAAACTCATTCCAGTAGATTTTTTTTCTGACATTTTTGTTGACTGTTGGTATACACAGCATGTAACTTAATCACCTTAGTCTTTCAGTTACACTATTTCACACATGATTCAGTCAAGTCTTTTTTGGCCTATTGGATCTGGTATGAATGAGAGCAATAAATTGACACTTCATATTACTTATTTAATTACATATGTAATATTGTATTTGCTGTGTATCAACTATTCTTTTTTGTTATTCTATTTAACATTTATATTGTATGTTATGGTCTTACATCTAATATGGTAAAACTTTGAAGCTATGTAATTTGATACAGAAAATGTCAAGCGTTTTAAAGTTGTTTTTATTTTTTAAATAAGTATTACATCCAAAGAAACCAATGTTTGGAAGGGTGGAGATCATAAATACATGGGTGTTTTTTTTATGGAGATTAGTTTTTCAGCTTCACAGTTTTTGAAGATTTAACAAGAAATAAAGATCTTGTAAATCCTTATTAGTGGCTAGAACAAGAATTCTGCAAGTTTTAAAGAAAGCATATATTTTAAATGTCATACTTAGATAGTGGTCCTGTCGATTTTACCTCATCTTCCAGAAGTATGTCATTTTTACTTGGTACTGTTTTTTTATTTTTTAAATTAAAGTATGACTATTTTTTTTATGTAGCATAATTTCTAGTTATATGCAAGTTTATACCACAATTCTTCTTGCTGTGACTGCAGTTTTATTTTTGCAAACTATGAAATTGAAATGTGAAAAATAGAAATTTGTGTATGATTATTTGTATAAATGAAATGACTAGTTTCAACTGTGTGATGCCTACATTCATTAAATGTACAAGGTAATAAGGATAATAAGTTATTTCATAAGTGCTGTCTGTGATTAAGTATTTTTAATGTCTGATAATTTGCAGATGTTATTCAGCTAAAAAGAATACATGTGTAGCATATGAGTGTGTAGTTTTGAAGAATAGACTTGACAGTGCTTAAAGCATTATCTGTATTGAAGCTGTCAGTGATATGGTTTGTTGCAAGATATAAATGTATATGTGGACCAAGGATGTTATTCTGTGGTATTCTGAGATGGCTTTTGCAAATGATCCAAGAATGACTGGTGAGAAATTTGACACTTTACCTGGCTCCTCCTCCTAATTTTTTTTTTTTATGTTTTCTTCAGTTAGAGGCTGGTCTGTTGTTGAAATTTAATGGGTAGAGAAGCTTTGTTAGAAAGTGTTTACTATCTTTTGCCCTTAGGGAGTTATCGGAAGCTCCTTTTTTCTCTTCTATGCTATTTTCTGGAGTTCCAGAGACATTGGAATCCTGAATTGATACTGCCAATTTACATTCTTCTTTGTCATCCTTGGCTTCTCATCTTTCTTGCTCTAGTTTAGGAATATTGGCCCACAGTATTTCCCAACTCTCTCCTTTGGTTCCAATAATAAGGTCTAGTCCTATTTTGAAGTCTTTGGCTTGTTTTGACTGACAACAGTGGTCAGTAACTATTCTGGGGTGGGGGAGAATGATTACATGGATTTCTGGATGTTTGGAGCTCTTTAACCAAGGATCTATGGGTACTTCAGGTTCTGACTTCAGGACTAGTCATTCAGTTTACATCTTTTCACTTTCAACAGATCCACAGTGAGTGGAGCTTTGTTTCCAGGTTATAAGAGAGTTGATAGTCAAAAAACAGGAGAGATAATCCAGTTCTTCTGGGACTTTATTTCCATTTATTTGTGGTACCCAAAAAGACAGGAGACTGGTATCTAATCACCAACTTATCTTGGCTCAAAGTTTTAGGTTCTCCTCACTTTACAGTGACACTTTGTACCTGCACTCTGAATGACCAAATTCAATGTTACTGATGCTTATTTCCATATTCTTGAAGCAGAATCTTGCTGCAGGTTTCTCAAGTTTGTACACAAGTATTAGTTGCAACAATTCCAGGGTCTTCCTTATATTCTTGCATCAGCACCTTATGTCTTCTGTAGAGTTGTTCAAGCTTTTTTTTCATTACCTGCATTCTTTAAGCCTTTGCACACATCATTATATGGACAATTGGCTCTTTCTGATATCATTCTGTTAATTAGCAGAACCACACTCAGATTCTCCTTTCACAATTTGCAATAGTGGGCTTCCTTATCAGATTGGAGAAATATTGTTTGTCACAGACTTTATATTTTGTCCATTTGGGTGTATTTTTCAATACTTAAGTTTTGTCCAAACAACTTTTTTCAGCCTTCAACCCATGGAAAGAATCATCAGGTTTTTATTTGTCTCCTTCTCCTACTGCGCAGATGGTTTTCTCTTTCTGGGAGATGTCTAGATACCTCAAGCCTCTCATTCCTTTGGGATGAGCACATTTGATGTTCATTCACTGGTCACTGCACAACCAATGGATCATGCATTTTTATCCTTTGGATCATCATGTCTCATTACTCAGAAGCAACATTGTCAATTGCAAATAGTGGTTGGATTGGAGCAGCACTACTAATATTGTTCCCAATCCACCACCACATTCTAAAATCCATCTATTCATAGATGCATATATTCAGGAATGAGGAGCTTATCTTCAACATCAGGAGTTCCAGGTTACTTGTACAGAAGACAAGTCTACCCTCTGTATTTATGTTCTTGAACCTTTTGCAGTACACTTAACAATGGTTCAAGGTCTACCTGTTTTGAAGGGAAAAATTTCATGATACATTCTGATAGTTTCAGAGTTGTATCAGATTTCTCATCAGGGAGATGCACATTCTCAAAACCTTCATTTTCGTACCTTGGATTTTCTCTTTTGAGCTCATTCCCACTGATCAGTCTTTCAACATGTCATGTTCCAGGTTTGATGAAATTTGATTGCAGTTGGATTCTTCCAACAGAATAAATATTACGTCTCAAGGTTTTTCAGTGGATTTGTTCTTATTTTGGGTCTCATGCAAATTTTTCTATTGTCAATCATTATAATTCTAGACTGCAAATTCTAAATTTTGGTTTACAATACTTCATCCTCAAGCATTGGCAGTAAGTACATTCACTCAGCATTGGACAGGTTTGTATTTGTATCCAATTCAGCAATGATATATTCCTAAAGAATGGTATCAGTGGGAATACACATCTAACCTGCTGTTGTGATTATCATTTGGAAGTGTAATTTGTAAAAAAATATTGAGAAGAAAACAAATTATAAAGTTGTGTAATTACATTTGTTGAAACCAGTTGCTGTTTTTTGTTGTATAAAATATGCAGGTATTATGTGACTCATAAATTTTATGTAGTTATTTAGCAGGGTACAGAGTATACAGGTTACAGGATCTTATTGATCTTGTTTTTGATTATTATTACTATTATTAAAAATGATGATAAAATTTATGTTAAGACATTTTAGTTTTGCTAATATGGATGTAACAGATGAGCTCTTTCTTGTTTGGAACCTTATTACTTGATTTTTAAACATTATATGCGTAAGTATTCAAAACAAACTGCTTTTTAAATTAATTATTTTATCATAATACCCTGAAAATTTCTAGTTTTATTATTTTGGAAAATAGTTTTTCATATGGAGATAATGAGATATATTTTCTTCAAAACTCATCTTCAGTAACCTTAAAAGTAGTTATTGTTTTGCAGTAAAATGTGATGAACATTTTATATACAGAAAAATTTTCTAGATTGAATTATTTTTCATCATTCTTGAAGGATTGGCATTCTTCTCACTGTCATGCATGTTAAGATGAGCTGAAATAGTTTAAGAGTATGTTTGGACATTTCTGTTGGAATTTGTGGATTAGGAGTTTGAATCTCTTCTCTGAACATACCCTCTCAATCATGGCATGTCATAGTGTGACAGCCAATTCCGCTATTTATTGACAAAGAACAGCTGAACAATTGGTAGAGAATGATGTTGGCTTACTGTATTACCTGTAGTTTACCCCTTTTAAATCAGAAACAGCTGGTGCAAATAGTTGTGTGCAAAATTCAACAGCTGAACAAAGAAGGTACCTTTTTTAAAATAAGAGTTATTTTTCCTCTAAACTTTCACTGATAATTTCTTCATTATTTTATTAAATTACTCATGCAGTAACATAGCAAAGATAGAAACTTGATGTATCTATGTTAGCACATATGTATTCTAAAAACCAACTTTTTTCCAGTTAAGGGAACTTATTTAATGTTTTACCATCTATTATAAAATTACAGTAATGTATGCCATGAGGTATAACTGTAGTGATGAAATTTTGACTATTGTAAAAAATGTTATTCATTTGTATTTGGAATCTAAATTATTACTGTGGTTACCTTAAATACTTGTGTATCACCTATCCTTGTGCGAGTTGTTTTTTTTAAACAGTACCTTATGTGCAACTCAGACGCATAATTCACACAGTGTGATTGTGATCTAGTCATACGTTTTGTATTTTGCACATTTGAGTTACTTTCTGAAGTATTTGAATAGTAATCTGTAATTTACTTCATTTATTCATTTGTAGAAGTTGTTATTCATTGTTACTCTATACTTCAATGGGTACTGTAACGGTGTTTTCAAGTTTATACTAATGTAATAGATGTTTAATTAAATAGTTTGTCATATGTGCGAGTTTTATGATAAATAAGACTTTAAATTACACTGAACATTTGTTTTCCATGTTTATGCATTTTGCACAAAATTGTTTCATGCTATTTTACTACATGTACCTCGTTTTTTGAGTTTCACAAATTACACCGATGAAATATATTACAGTAAAATATTTAAATTGAATGGATATACGCAGAACAAAATTGAATTTTATAAATATCTGGATGTAAAGTGATTTCTTCTAGTTGAAAAGCTAGAGCATGATATTTTTCTGTGTAATTTGATTTAGTTGTTCATTGTATAAAATTCCCAAAATCCAACACATCTTTGTAGCTAGAAAATGTTGAAACGCAGAGGAAAAGTGTTTTACCACACGTGTATCACATTATAGTTAATACATGATATATTTTCTTAAGAAAACACCAGCAGAAGTCATTTGGGTAACATCTTATTTTTAGACAGTTTGATCTGTGGGTGCCCTAATCTAAACAATCTAAAACGTACAAACTTTTAGTTTGTAAATATTCCCGTAAACTTTGTCACTAATGTCATTTTTAAGCAAGCCATATCGTCAATTACGGTTACGTGTAAGGACATGCAGTGGTATGAACTGGACGAAACAAAAGTTGGATATCTCAACAGCAACACACTTCCGGACTTGCTGATTGGGAAGCGGAAATGCAATTATTGCTTCAGACAGAGTGGTGAAAACAATAATACCAGTATTTCTGTGTTACTGTGGAGTAGTCTTAAACAAAATATGCCTTTGTAATAATCATTTTTAACTTGTTAGGTATAATGCTACGATTATTAATAGTTACGGTAAAGTGTCTAGCTCAGTTTTATCTCCTGCAACATCATTATTGTTTAATTAATACTTTTAGAAATAGATGTGGAAGAAATTATGTCACTGTTTAAATTGGATTTGAAAGTTAACATGAATAAAAAAAAGTAATATACAAGGTGGCCCGTAAGTCCCTACCCATCCATATATCTTATGTATCCAGTGTATCTATGTGCCGTCCCTCATTCTCGCTGCATAATATTATGCGACGCCATGTTCTGTGAGACATTTTCCTCAACATGGCAGGGATTATTGTTCCAAATGCCGCGGTAACAGTTGCCTTTAACTCATTAGTATTATAACGTTGTTCAGACACAATGTCCTTTATGTATCCCTAAAGAGAGTTATCACATGTTTTCAAGTCCGGACTTCTTGCGGGTCATTTCATGGGTGCCGGGGATGATACAGAACCACGACCTATCCATTTGTCTGGAAAAGTGTCATTAAGATAATCTCGCATAGTGAGGGCGTAATGAGCCAGAGCTCCATCTTGTTGAAACCAAACCTCCTCTCTGATTCCAAGTTCATTGAGTTTCGGTATAAACCATTGTTGTAACATGTTTAGATATGAGGTATGGTTTACTGGCCCGCCAAAAACTATGGTCTGATAAGATGACGCGCATTAAGTACTGCCCAATTATGACATGCGGAGTGATGTATTCAATTTCTTCATAATAACGAGGATTCTCCTTTGTCCAGAAGTAAACATCACCTTTCCTCGAGAAGGGATCGTATTGAAGACTCGCAGTAGCTCATCACACGCCGGTTTCCTATTTTCTCTATCAGCATCACTTAATTTATTCACAAATATTGGTCGCCATGCTTTAACTCCCATGTCTTTCTTCATGAGGTCTGCATGGTTGCTCGCGAGACACCAAGTACAGCTGATCTTTTCCTTGTCGACTTTAATGGTGAGTTAATTACTGACTCTTCCACACCAGCACACAACTCTACGTTTAACTGGTCTTCCTGAACGAGGTGCATTCTTAATATTGCCAGTTTCAAACAATTTGCTTTCCCAATTTGACATCGTTTTTTCGTGTTGATAGATTCTTATTGAATCTTTCTTTAAATTGGCCAGTTATTGTATCCAGGGTGTCCCCAGTATTCTTGCGCTCATGTACCCACGTACTTGTCAAAATACGCTTTTTAAATGTAAATGGGCTTACATTGGCCGTATTTATCTGAAAAAAAAGGAACAACTTTATAATACATGCGAAATTGAATATAACATAATAACATATGGATGAGTAGGGACTTATGGGCCACCCTGTATCTAAAATGCATCTGCTATCAGGCAAAGTTTGTCTTTTGAAAGATGTGCCCCAGTGTTAAAACGATTTAAATTTTATGCAATGGATATTTAATCTTTAGGTTAATTAGCAGTTGTAATTTTTTTTATTTCACTGTTTGAAAGCTTATCACGTAATGTTTAATTGTAGTGGAAAGAGGTACTAGTGTGTGAAAACTTGAGCATTCTTTATTCCATATATGGTAGCATTTTGGCACCCAAAAGTACTTTGGAAGCAGCGCTAATTTACACCATTATTTTATTATAATTATTGTTGTTTACTTCTCAGAAATAGCGTTTTCAATACTTATATAGATTGTAAAATTGTATTCTGAAAATAACTAATTTTTCGATCAAAAATAGGGTATAGTTCTTTTCTGAAGTATGTTTGTTTTGAATTTAGCTCAAAGCTACTCAAGGGCTATTTGCGTTAGCCGCCCCTAATTTAGCTGTGTAAGACTAGAGGGAAGGCAGCTAGTCATCACCACCCACTGCCAACTCATAGGCTACTCTTTTACCAACGAATAGTAGGATTGACCGAAATCTTATAACGCCCCCACAGCTTAAAGGGCGAGTATGTTTGATGCAACGGGGATTCGAATCCGCGACCCTCGGATTACAAGTGGAAAGCCTTAACCACCTGGCCATGCAGGGCCCTTTCTGAAGTATAATCATCGTATGTATTTGTGAAATTTCAAGAAAAACTGAGAAAGCTTTTTTTTGTTTAGTTTTTCTATACACAAGGATCATTTTCTGTTTGTGTATGATGTAAAGTAAAAAAAAAGTTGTATCTATACTGCTGGCCAAAATCTGAAGGCCAATGAACATAAAGAAAAATGCATTTTCCGTTGTTAGACTCAACCACTTATTTGAGTAAAGCTTTGAAAGATGAAAATAAGAAGAGGGAAAATAAAAATAAACATTTTTAGCATTTAATAGGGAAAATGTGAACACTACAAAATTAGTCTAAATATTAACTGCTCAAAAGTTTTAGACCATGCCAAAAACAAGTTCTAACAGGGTAGGAAATGCCAACAAGAAATCTCAGTAGTGAATTGCATGGCCGTCATTGCGAATAACTTCAAATATTCACTTTGGCATGCTCGATATAAACAGGCTGGAATATTATTGCAAGTGGTGAAGATGGTTTCAGGAAGGTCATGCACTGTTTGGAATTGACATCCATTTCTATAGATTTCCCTTGCCATCCACCCCCAAACATTTTCAATGGCGTTCAGTTCGGACGAACACGCTGGAGGGTCGAAAAGAATCACATTATTCACCATAAAAAAAGTCCTTTGTCTTGCGGGCATTGTGGATTGCAGTGTTGTCTTGCTGAAAAATCCAATCATTTCCACACAAGAGAGGGTGTCCAATCAATAAGGATGCTCTCTCCAATACGCCAATGTAGCCAGCTGCTGTTTGACGTCCCTGTATAATCCGAAGCTTCCATTGTTTTATGGAAGGATAAAACACCCCAGATCATGATGGAGGAACTCCACTGTGTTGTGTAGAAAATGTTTCCGGTGGGATATGCTTATCGTGCCAACAAAGTTGGAAGCCATCTGGACCATCCAAGCTATTTTTTTCTCATCAGAGAACAAAACCTTCGTCCACTTTTCTACGTCCCATGTTTGGTGCTTGTCAGCAAAGTTTAACCTAGCTATTTCGTGGTGTGGAAGGAGGTGTGGCCTTTGAAGACGTTTACGGTTTGTAAAGCCTTTCTCTCGTAGATGCTGTTTTATTGTTCTTGAGCTGCATTCTGCGTCCGTAAGGGCCTTAATCTGGTTTGACAATCGGCTGGTGTCTTACCGGACAACCCATCGAATCCTTCTGCTCAACGCCGGCGAAATATTCTTGGGTCGACCACTTGAATTTCTCGTTCATTATATCTCAAGAGTCTTTTAAGAAATGTGCAACAGCAGTTTTACTACGCCCAGTCTCACCAGCGATGGCACGTTGAGAGAGACCTTGCTTTTGCAACTAGACAATTCTGCCACGTTCAAACTATCTCAACTTTTTAGCCTTTGCCATGTTTTTACCAAATGTAACACAGGAGATGTTAGTGGAAGATGCTGACAACGCTTATGCTTGCACACAAATGACTAAATTTCGTTACGTGTTTACCGATTAACGTTTCGTTTCAGAATGGGCTTAAACTTTTGACCAACCAGTATTTAGACTAGTTTTATCGTCTTCACATTTTCTTTATTAGATGCTAAAATGTTTAATTTTTATTTTCATCTTTCGAAGCTCTATTCAAATAAATGGTTGAGTCTAACAACACAAAATGCATGTTTTTTCTTTATGTTCATTGGCCTTAAGATTTTTGCCAGTAGTGTATGTGCCAGTGCATACTTGTTGAAAGTATACATGCATTCATTCTTCTTTTTTTTAATACAATGTGACAAAAATTACTCTTGCCTCCAGCATGAGTTTAAGTAATGCGTAAGTGGATGTTTTTTATTATCAGTAACACGTTACCCAATCTATAAGCATACGGTGGTAACATGATAGCAATCTACCAACATATGTCGGCAACATGATAGCAATCTACCAACGTAGGTCGGCAGCATGACAACCTTCTACAAACATAATCACAATTTTTTTTACTTTTTTGTAGTTTGTCAAATATGTTAAATTATAGCTAGAAATGTTTTCTCTATATAAAATATGAGCGCTCAGGCGTTAGGAAGTTGTTTTTTATTTTAAATTTAGCACAAAGCTACACAATGGGCTATTTGTGCTCTGCCCACCACGGGTATCGAAACCCGGTTTTTAGCGTTTTAAGTCCGCAGACATACCGCTGAGCTACTGGGGGTCAGGCGTTAGAAATCCAGCCTAACTACACCTATGAATTAGTGATTATTTATACTATAACATTAGAAAGAAATATTGTAAAATTATTTTGAGATTACGCTTAATATAGAATTAAGGGTATATATATATATATATTCCGATAAATTCGAATCTTTTGTAAAAGAATGATTTATATTTTAGCAACTGTCTTTATCTTTGTTTTACCCATCATGCATCCATTGCTGGTTGTAAATGCATAACGGTTTTAAAATAGCGAATTTTGTAAAGTTTGGTTTTAAGGAGTGTTGTCATCGTGTGTTTTTGTAAATTTCTTGAGTGCATATATGTGACTAAATCGTATTTGCATAACTAATAAAACCTGTAATTATTTCCTTTCGCGCAGTGTGTTAGCTGTAAATAATCGAAAATCAATGATATCATGACAGTGATTACTAAGACTAATTTCTGCAATTATATATCGAATAAACTCATGTTTTGCGTACAAAGCGTATATAAATTTTTGGCATTCGTTGGAATTGGTATTGATATGTAATATGTACTGCTTTATATATAAGACTTGGGAAGGTTAAGGATTAGCTTAATGTTTTTTGCTTGCATTTTTGTTTATGGCATTGAAATAAACGCCTTTGAAATTGATATGATAAACGTCATTCAATTCTGCATGTCCACCGATGGGATAATAGTTTATGAACTTGCAACGTATTTCGTTTACCGCGATAAACGTTGTAGAAAGTACAATGTGACTTTTCTCTCAAAAACAAACACTTCTGCACTAGTATGAAGATAGAAGCACCATTGTGCAACTAGCTAATGGGAATGCTAGGTTTCCATGTGAGCGAGCATGCATACATGCACTGACTGACTAATACACGTCGTTCTACTAATTGCATTTTATAATTTATATTTTGTAATACTTATTTACTGTAATTTGCAAAGAAAAACTTAAAAATGTTCATCGTTACATTTATTCCTAATTCCAAGGAACCTCACCAGTAAACAACATATTCATTGACTGTTTTAGAAATGTTCTGCCCTTTTGAAATCATTTTTTCATAACTTTATCCTCATTTTTTTCTCACGTGGTTTTCTTTCTCTTTCTCTCTTTTTCTCCATTTTACTGGTATTTGTGTAAGACATGGACTCGAATGCTCGCTAGATCGTAAAACAATGTTGAAAAATAAGCTGCTCCAATTAATCATTGAACACAAACGCATATGATGATGAATACGAGCTTTGAAGGACCTTCCACAGTAAATATTTAACTGCGGTATAATCCAAAGTTTTATTAAATGTAATTGTGGTATTCGTTTTGATGAGACATTACCAGTTATAAGTGATGTGCATTTTGAGCTTTTAAACAAACATTTTTGGTAAAAACAATTGACCGGAAGAGCTTTATGAATACCATATTTATGTCTTTATATATGCTTCCCTCATTTCTATACTTTTAACATTTGTTCAACAGTTCTTTCTAATTACAAAGCAATAACGACTTTTTTGTTGTTTCTTGTCAAAGGTTAGACTGTTTCTGTGTTAGACTGAACTTACATACATCTGCAGCGACTAAATACTGTTTTATCTAGTGACTTCTTAACACGTACTTTAGCCAATTCGAATATAGCGATTCAACTTTAATTGTCTCAACACATAGGTCCAACTCTGTTACAGCGGTAGGTCTACAGATTTACAACGCTAAAATCAGGTGTTCAATTCCCCTCGGTGGACTCAGCAGCTAGCTGATGAAACTTTTGCTATAAGAAAAACACATACACTCAACACAGCCACAATATTTTCTCTATTTAATTCATTCTCTTGCACAGGTTTTCAGATTTTTTAGATAATAGATGCAATAATACACTTCTTCATAAAAACACTTTAATTGTTTAACATACCATGCTATCTGTCCTCTGGTTGAACAGCAGCAAGTCTGTTAAAATTAAACGTTAAAAACCGTTGTTACATTCTAAGTGGTGGACAAAGTAGATTGCTCAGTGTAATTTTGTTCTAAAACAAACTAAGAAACTATGCTGCCATCTATTGACCTATACATGAACACTATCAAAAAAAGAGTAAACACAAGATATTTGTCGGTAGGTTAAAACAGAAAATACCTAAAACAAAATCACCACCGTGTTGGACGCTATCTGTGTTATATTTATCTTCTTTCACAAACTGCCTTTTTTACGTGACTAAATATCATGTGCATAATACATTTTAGTATTAATGATGTTTTGGATCTCGCAGCACGTAGGCTGATAATATTCTACCCTCGTTAGCTATTCTCATTCGCTCTTCTAGTTGTTATTGTCGAATGTTAAGATATTTCAACACGAAACTCCACGTGATAGTTTGAAGAGAACAAATTTTGTAACTTCTTTCAATACAGATTCGGTATAGTCGCACAAGTGTATTCTTAAAATCTATATAATTCTCAGCCGTAATGACGTGGATGTAAATACCCTACCTTTTTATTTTCTTATTTTTGAGAATGATGCATGAACAAAATAATGTATACCATTGTAAGAAAGGCATTTACAAACTGTCGTGAATGCTCATTTTATATATAGGTATAGTTGTAAAGGCACACGGCTTGGTATATTTCCATTTCCTAGATATTTGTTATGACAACTAAGTAATGACAATAGAAATAATATGTATATATATATATATATTAGTACCTAAGTATATATATATATATATATACTTAGGTACTAATTTAAATTTCTAAATTTAATGGGATTGATAAACAATGAGTAACGACTTTAATAGTCCATTTCTAGCACGAATTTGCCCGACTGTAATACTCCGTGACAGTTTAAAGTTGGTGATGTTCTATACACAGTTTTTAAGCATTGCCTTTGCAACGTCTGTAACCGATACTTGTACCCATGAAGATGAAACTTGTTTTAAGAACGTTCTGGTAATCAAAAGATTTCATTTTAATTAACAGTTTGTATATTGCAAATTGAAGAAAGATACTAGTTAATATTTTAGAAATATCTAAAACACGTTCGACTTCTTTTAAAGCATGAGATATTATTAATATATACACCCTTGTGCAGATTAATTGAAACAAGACGGAAAATTACGATTTTTTTCAATTTTTGCGTTTTATTTCTAAAAATCCAGAAATTAGTCACAAATTAATACATGATATGACCGCCTTTATTTTTCAGAAGGTCATTAATTCGCTTTGGCATCGAGTCCACGAGTTGACTGCAATCTTTATTAATTTTTGGATCGCGGTACCACACCTTAATTATGGCCTCAATTAGCTTATTTTTCGTAGTATAGTCTTTTCCCCGAAGTCTTTCTTTACAAATCGCCCAAAGATTTTCAATAGGATTTAAGTCTGGAGAGTTTCCAGGCCAGTCCAGCACCTTTATTCGCATTGTAGTCATAAAATTCTTCACAAGTTTCGATGTGTGGCACGGAACCAGATCTTGCTGAAAAATGCCAGATCTATTTGGAAATCTCTTTTTCAATTCTGGAACGACTCTTCTGTGTAAAACTTCAATGTACTGTAGTTCTCGCGTCATACTTTCTACAATACGTAAGCTTCCGACGCCATAGTAGCTGAAAAAGCCCCCAAACATCTTCAAGGGATGTTTTCCGAACTATATGATGTGAGATTCTCGAATTTTCTCACCTGGAGATTTACAAACATGCAGACTTCTTTGACCCTGTACGAAGAAATGAGTCTCGTCACTGAATAACACCTTCCTCTATTGTTCTTGTATTTCAGACCCCATTGATATCATTTTTTCTTCATTGAGCTGGTAAGAAGTTGTTTTGTGACTGGCCTCCTTGCCCTTATAATGCAATTTTGAATGGCGTAACATTCCTCAAAATTTCGTTGTATATTCCAAAAATAGATCGACCGTACTGCTAATGACGCCGTAAAAAGACTATTAAAGGAAATCAACGGCTCCAGCGAGTTTACACCGGCCGTCATGCTGAAAATATTGTTAAATGTTCATTTGTTTCAATTAATTTGCACAAGGGTGTACATATATATGTGTGATTTTACAAAACAGAACAAACGCCAACTTATTAAAGTTGTCAAAACTATATTAAATAAAGGAAAGGAGGATGCACTCATTACGATAAACTAATAGAAAACCTAAAACTCGTTTTCCATAATTAGTGACTCTTAAAAGTAAGGACATGTTTTTATATCTTTCATTACCAGTGAAGTTCACATATTACATTATATTAAGTAGTCTTATGTTCTCATCTCTTGCAACACTGATAAAACACTGGGTGAAGTATTCTTCATCTGTACAATTCACAAGGGATACCAGAAGTATTACTGGGCTTAATTACAGTATGGATGGTACCTTTGTTTCATTTTTTATATTATTTATGTATTATTAGAAAAACTGTCACTGGTCAATCATGGATCCTCAAGTAATTTGATACTTACATGTACCTGAGAAAAATTAGTTAAAAAAACTGTAGGTTAAGGGCTCCATTAGTTTTCAGGGTTAAGTGGCATAATAAGTAATATCTGTGAAAAATATGAAAACGTAAAACATAGTCCAGTCCAAACTCCTGTTATTGTGATGATATTACAGTCCTCAGCTTTTAAATAACTATGTACTAGTAAACGTAACATCATAACCCAATTTTATTTAAAATCATGGTCTTAATGGACTTACTTAATTTTATAAATCATTAAAACTAACTTATAAAAGGTGAACAGTTTGTTTGTTTGAATGGAGAGAATATTACTAGTCTTATAAGCCCTCAGACTTGACGCTGCGCCACTATGTGTGCAAAAAAGTAATGTTATATCACTAATATGCAAAACAGTAAAACGATTACATTCTCAAAAATTTTTTAGGAATAATTTAACTTAAATTTTCATTATATTGTTAAAGTAGAATGGTGAACCAAGAATAATAATAAAAAAACGTGACAGTTCACGTTAAATTATAGAACCATATCATCGTGTGTTACAAAGAAAAATTATTATAACTAATGTATGGTAGTAAGTGTGTTAGCCACAAGAGAGCGGGATAAATGCAAAGTAGGGCACTACGGGTGCGAATCAGGTTTCGCTTGAAATACACTAGTTAACAATTTATTTATATTCCAAGATGTTACAGCCTGAAAGCTTAAAACAGTTTTATTGGATAAAATTGAACAAAATTAATCTCTGTAATGTATTCTCTTACTTTATCAGGACTTATTAATGAAAGAAAAAGGCAAAAGAGCGTTGAATGTGTGTAAAATAGCAAGGTTTGTCTTATTATTATTTCGCGCATAGCCACACGAAGGCTAACTGCTCTACTATCCATCATTTAATAGTGAAATACTAGAGGGCAAGATACATGTAGTCATCATTACACACCGCCAACTCTTGAGCTGTTATTTCACAAACAAATAAATCGATTGACCATCATGTTAGAGTGCCTCCACGGTTGAAAGGGAGAGCATGTTTGATGTGATCAGAATTCGAACTTGAGACTCTTATATTAGAAGTAAAGTTCCCTAACCACATGGTCATGCAGGCCCGAAACAACAAGAAATTCTAGCAATGATTATTGTATGTATGACTAAAAGTCGGATGAAAGTATTATTGCCCGGAATAAATGACAAATTTCATACGCCTCTTGATTACTCTAATTTTTCAGTACAGTAATAAAAAATAACTATCTCCAAGTGTAGTTTTAAGTATCAAAAACACAACAGACTGCCCAGACTAGTATATGTTTGCCCAGACAGGGGCTGTTAAGTGTCACGGAATGATACTCAATTACTCCAGTTCTTCCTTATGTTCATAAACAAATAACCATTTCCAAATGGCAAATCAGCCAAAGCTTCAGGTGGTAAAGGGTATTTCGCTTAACACGAATTAACAAGAACAAATGCCAGCAAGTGAACCGGTCACATGTTGTGAGCATTGGATAATATAATCTATTTTTTGGCTATAAAGCAACCATTTAGTATCGTCTATGGGTCAGTTTTCCTCATTTTTATCTTGACTGCTTAGAACTAAATACATGATTAATA
Organism: Carcinoscorpius rotundicauda; assembly: GCA_011833715.1. Classification (NCBI taxonomy): domain Eukaryota; kingdom Metazoa; phylum Arthropoda; class Merostomata; order Xiphosura; family Limulidae; genus Carcinoscorpius; species Carcinoscorpius rotundicauda. Next base: position 25,213,190 of record CM022406.1, read on the forward strand.
AGGTGAGATAAAATTACTCAACATAATGAATTAAATTTTATCTGATTGAAAGAAGTGAGAAATAGCTTTTTATAGATACTATACTGTGGTGTAAGGAGTTTGTTCACAGCATCTGAAATGTAACTGCCTACGAACATTCATTATTGTTTTCTACATTAAATTAGCTGAGATGCGTCTTGTCCCAGAATTCTTTCAGACATTCAATAATAAATTTTAAATAGGAAATTCGAATATAAAACGCAATCTAACGTTTACGGCAGTATGATGTCTCCATAAATGTGTTTTCGTAGTATGATACGTCCATTTGTTTGTTTAAGCAGTTTAATTTATTTGTATTAATTCATGTGTGAAGCATTAAATATCTGTTCGGTAAATATTAATTTACTTTTATGAAATACTGTATAGGTTCAATCTATTTAAAATCTCCACATATCACTCACTACATTCGTGGGACAAGCTGCAATATTTTTAAAGCAGCAAAAATATTTGAGAACTTCTGATGTCGAGAAAGGATAAAATGGAGTCATTCGTCAAATATATATACGTAAAAACGGCTGGTTTGGGTTGAGAACATTTTTTTATGAAGAGAAGCCAACAACGTTTTGACCTTCTTCGGTCATCGTCAGGTTGACAAAGAAAGAAAGAGGTAACTGACCGATAACTGACCATATTTTTGAAGGGAGTTGTGTTACTGAGTATAGGAATGCAGAGGGCGTGCTTAGATGTTTAATTATATTTATTAATACAGGTGTAAAGATGTTCCTTTGTTTGTTCCTTTGGCTTTGTTTGTTTTGGAATTTCGCACAAAGCTACTCGAGGGCTATCTGTGCTAGCCGTCCCTGATTTAGCAGTGTAAGACTAGAGGGAAGGCAGCTAGTCATCACCACCCACCGCCAATTCTTGGGCTACTCTTTTACCAACGAATAGTGGGATTGACTGTCACATTATACACCCCCACGGCTGGGAGGGCGACCATGTTTAGCGCGACGCGGGCGCGTAGGCATGGCTAGCGCTGATAGTCCTCCAGTAGCTTTGTGCGAAATTCCAAAAAAACAAAAAAAACAAAAAAGATTTTGTACGATAATACATTAGCTCAATTTGAATATATAATTTAGATATTAACCCTAATGGAATAACTTCCATAACTTTTCTCCATTGTTAAGCTGCTTATCATGAAATCAACAGTTTGGTGGCGTTCTGCTCTGTGCTTTTTATCAAAATTCCTTTGTATTTTGATGGCCTGAAAACTACCGTCCTTCTCTCTCTCTTTTTCTTTAAGCACTATCACAGAATCTCACCTCATTCCTTACCGTGGCAAACATAAAGTTAGTCTTGGTCCAAAAACGTTTAAAGGTTATTGACCCTCTTCTTTGATGGAAAATATCTTTTGGTTTTCTAAAATGGTATTAAGTTTTCGTGTCCGGTAAATCAACATTTTCATACTTGAACAGTGGTACCAAAATGTTACTCTGTGGGGAAAATTCCACAAACATGGCCTCGTGGTTTACATGAAACAATCTGCATCAAATTTTCGTATTCGTGTATTCCAATACTTTGCAAAACGAGAAATCTCGAGGGAGTGTTTCGCTTTGACTAGTGACCGCGAGACGGCGCTTTTGCCATTTTCATTCTGAGGCATTCGTGCCACAGGCAGGATTGTTGTAGACGCGGTTTTTCATGTTAGGGTTAGATGATACGAGTTCGTTTGGCTACGTAGGAATATAGAGCTTTAGGCACGTGAATCACACTATGAGTATAGTTGTAAAATTATTAACATAAAATAAAGAAACTGGAAATATACCTTCGACTATCATGTCTTGGAACCAGATTCGAACGGTAAGTAAAAAATGATTGAGTGGAATACTGTGAATTTGGGAAGTTCGTTATACCAGAATAGAAACATATTCACACAAAGGAACTTGTGAGCGTTCAGTTGCCTACTGTAGAATAAATGTGTGGTGCTCGAAAACTTAGACGGTACAAGAAATAAAGTTATAAATAAAGATCATGTCCAAGGAGAATAACATCTATAAGACCACTTTTATTAGGATATAACGTAAAAGTGGAGTTGGCACTTAACTGAAGTTCAGAGAAAGGTAATAAGAAGTGATATTATATAAATTAGCATTATATCTGAGTAAATACTTTAGTTTTCTTTTTTCAAAAGTTGTAATAATTCAGTTTCGTTTCTCATTCTTATTATAGTATGGACCCGGTATGGCCAGGTGGGTTAAGGCGTTCGATTCGTAATTTAAGGTTCGCGGGTTCGAATCTCTGTCATACCAAACATGCTCGCCATTTCAGCCGTAGGGGCATTATAATGTAACGGTCAATTCCAGTATTCGCTGGTAAAAGAGTAGCTCAAGATTTGGCGGTGGGTGATGGTGACTAGCTGCTTTCCCTCTAATCTTACACTACTAAATTAGGGACGACTAGAGCAGATAGTTCTCGTGTAGCTTTGCGCGAATGGGCCTGGCATGGCCTAGCGCGTTAAGGCGTGCGCTGCGTAATCTGAGGGTCGCGGGTTCACGCCAAACATGCTCGCTCTCCCAGCCGTGGATGCGTTATAATGTGCGGTCAATCCCACTTTTCGTTGGTAAAAGAGTAGCCCAAGAGTTGGCGGTGGGTGGTGATGACTAGTTGCCTTCCCTCTAGTCTTACACTGCTAAATTAGGGACGGCTAGCACAGATGGCCCTCGAGTAGCTTTGTGCGAAATTCCAAAACAAACAAACAAACAAACTTTGCGCGAAATTCAAAACAAACCAAATTATTAATGAGTGCCTAATGCTTCCTATAGCGGTGGAATATAAATCAATACTATAGTATAATAAGTAACATATAATATTGAATTGTTGTTTTACAAGGTTTTTTGATTGATATAAAATGTAGGCCAGGCATAGACAGGTGGGTTAAGGCGTTGGACTGGTAATCTGAGGGTCGCGAGTTCAAATTCCCGTCGTACCAAACATGTTCGCCCTTACAGCCGTGGGGGCGTTATAATGTTACGGTCAATCCCATTATTCGTTGGTAAAGGAGTAGTCCAAAAGTTGGTGGTGGGTGGTGATGACTAGCTGCCTTCCCTCTAGTCTTGCACTGCTAAATTAGGGACGGCTAGCGCAGATAGCCCTCGAGTAGCTTTACGCGAAACTAAAAACAAACAAACAAACAAACAAATCATAAAATGTTATTTTATTTATTTTTTACAGAAACACCAAGTTATTACATCAACCCAAAATGGATCATTCGGTTAAGACAATGAACTCTCACAGAAAGGTTGCGTTTTCTCGGTTGTTGAGTGGAAGAAGATTTGAGAATAACGATCTTGAGACCCTGTATCAGCGATACATCTTCAAAATGCAACAGTCTTCTATTGTTAGTGTGTTGGCATTATTTATTTTCTTAAGTGCTGTGCTTACAGTTTTACATTTCGTTTTTATTCGAACTCCCACCGTTACGAATCTATATTTTTTATTGCAATGCATTAGTTTCATTGGGCTGTTGATATTTGCATACATGAAATATTTGAAAGATTCTCACTTCTTGGCACTTTGTTACGTGATATTATTTTTCCTTGTGACTCTCTGTATTATTACCCTTCCCGTGAACATTGGTTTTCGTAGTACGGGGGGAGGACGTTACAGTGCTGCAGATGGTGTCTGGGAAATTGTGTTTGTTGTGTTTTTGGCGTATACTATGCTTCCGATAAAGACTCGGTTGGCTCTGGGTATAGGAATTTTGTTTCCTGGAACATATCTTGGAGTAAGTGCAGTATTAGTTGGAGAGTTTCTGGGACTGCAATGGCAACAGGTAAGTAATATGTGTGTGTGTGTATATATAGTTATTTTTCAGGCTTTATCTATTGAATAATTGAAGGAGAGTTCGATAATTTACATTGATCGTGCTAAATATATGTCGATAAAAATGTTTGGTGTTTCTTGTGGTTCTCAGAAAGTTCGCATTTCAATTTCTTCAGAATTTCACATTCAGTGCTTCTGTGGTCCATTTTAAAATAATATTATTTTTATGCTAAAAGTAATACTGTAACACTCAAATTAACCACTGCTTATAAACATGACATTTTCCTATTAGTTTCGTTCAATGAAAAGATTGAAAATTTATTATGTATAGAGATAGAGACGTGATTATTTTCACATAACCACACTCCTGTGTTTTATGAATTCTGGACCCCTACACGCTAGGTGAGTGCGCTATAAACTACACTCTTCAATCTTTACAAAAGATACTGAATGCACACCTCATGATCCCATTTAAAGTCCCTAAGTGTTAAATAAACGCAGCCTTGAATAAAAAGTATTTCTTACCTTGCTGACTACGAATTAGTACTTAAAGGTTGTCTTCCCCAACGTGCTTATACGTATCATAAATATGAATATTGGCTGGGGGTGATCTAGTAATTCCCAAGGATTCGCAGATTGCGATCTGAAGCCATGAATGCGTTATAATATTGATAGTGATTTCCCACTATTCAGTTAGATAAGAACTGGTGGTAAGTAATTTTAACTAAATGCTTTTTCTCTATTCTGTTACTTCAGATGAGGGATTGCTATGTGTGTGTGTGTGTGTACTCTTTAATGAAACTAGCAAATGTTTAACAGATTTACTGTTTTACATATATTTTAATACCTACGTTTGTTTCAGTGTATTTTTCATGCATGTGACGTTTAATGTTAGATGTGTATTGCGCAAGTTGCGTTTGTTTTCTAAATTTAAAGAATATTCTCGAGAGAAAGTATCAACAATATGTGATATACGAAACAATTAGCGTGTCTTAAAACATTGTTGAACGTTCGAGAATCTCGCGTGTTTGATATATAAAAGCAAATCATCACAAGACGTCTAGAGAAAGTTTTTTATTGTTGGTCAGCTGTAGTCAGTATACTATAGCTCCGGAAGCTATAACTGTGATAAATACTTAATAATTGGAAAACGGCAGAATTTTGCTAGGAATGTTTATAGATTTCGAACATTATGAACTATGTAACTTCAGTGAATTAACTTTTGGGATTACTATTTCTATGAGGATATTAAATATCTTTGTCGATAAAATGTCAGTTTGTAAGGGTGTGAGGCCAACCGAGAAAAGACAATACTAGCTTAAGCAAGGTGTAACAATACCAACTCATAATTAATTTGTTCCTCATGGACCTGGATCGTCGATAAAATATTCACTTCTAGACCAGATAGAAGACTGGGAATAGTCTGTAAGTTTGTAAAACTCTTGTATATAAACCAATATTTGTAATAACCGTTATTGTAAATTGTATTGTTGTTCGTATGTTAAAACATGTTTGTTTGTAAAAAAAATCGTGTGAATCAAAGTTGTTTGTAAATATCATAAATTTGATACCTATTAACATTTAATTATCTTCTAAATTAAAATTAAGATTAATGGCTAATTGAAATTGTTATACGTAACGTAATAATTTGGAGTCTCATGTGCGACTTCTGAATCAGATGCGAAAGCCATTCTAAATTCAAATTCAAATCTTAATCCAATATTTATTTATCAGTGCCAACAAGATTTGATCATGTCTGTTTGCCAATATTTTCTTGAATCACCCTCTCTCAAACAACTAGAAAGATATAACAAAAGTGAATTGCACGAAATCGCCAAAATCTTAAAATAGCACGATAAACATTGAACTATAAACGTATTGTTGAAATAATAGTCGATATTGATTTGTTGTCTGAGGAAATATTAGGGGAATACTGTAGTGTCTTCACTAGCCAATTTAGAGTTAAGCGATAAAGATAAGTTAGAAATCCATTTAAAACTCAAACAAATTTAGCTTGAACATGACCGCATCGAAGTCCAGAAAGAGCAAGCCCCTATCGATGCGGAATGAGTAAGTAACTTGTATCAAGGCCGAACAAGCCTGTATAGGCTGAAAGAAATGAAAATTAGACATAAAACTGATTGACTAAGGCAAATTGACAACTTTTAAATTAATCGATATATTAAAGTACGATTATTCAATAAAAATGAAGTTGATAAATACATTTAACATTTTAAGAAAGTTGCCCAAACCATGGAATGACCCACGGAAAATGCTCATTATTATTACAGAGTGTTTAAATTGTGACAGCACAAAAACCTTAATCAGCTCGCTCTCTAGAAGATTGCACCAATCACAATAAGGTTAAAGCAGCTATGCCCAAAGCATACGAGGTAGTACAGGAGGGTGCCCCCCAGTGGCTCAGCGGACTTACACGCTAAAATCCGGGTTTCGATACCCGTGGTGGGCAGAGCACAGATAGCCCATTGTGTAGCTTTGTGCTTACTTCAAAACAACAACAGTACAGGAGGCTAATCGCCAAAAGTTTCGAAGTTATCGCAAGCAAGATACCCAAACTTGTATAGAATTTGCCCATGAAAAAGAGGTTTATTTTGATGGATGGTAAAATTTTATGCATATTATCAACTAGTATATTAGTAAATATTTTATGCATATTAATTCGACAAATTAAGACAATTACATTCAATTGAGAAATTTAAGTGCTGTGCAAGCGACGACCTCAAAACTTACTTGGGTGAAAAGAAAGTTGAAAAGTTGCAGGAAACAGCGGTTTTTCCGATGATTAAACTGACCACAATCCATTGACGTTTTTTAACCAAATGAAGTAGAAGAACAGACTTTTGCATGCTATGTAGTTTTGTGGTCATAAACTTATGTGGATTGATTTTGTTATGCATGCTGTGAAATTAGATTTTAACATTACAAAGATATGATTTGAAGATAATCCATATCAAAGGGGTAGATAACATTTGTGCTGATGCGCTTTTACATGCTATGTAATTTTGTGGTCACTAAGTTATATGAATTTATTTTGTTATGTACTGTCACGATTTTTTAAATTGTACAATTCTTTGACAGTGTATTGCATTTAACGTATTGTTTTCAATGCCAGTTTTTAATCTCCTAAGGAGTGAGATGTAACAGATTTACTATTATACATTTATTTTAATATCTACATTTGTTTCACTATAGTTTTTGTGCATGTGATGTATATTGTAAGATGTTTGTTTTGCAAGTCCTGCTTGTTCTCTAAATTTGTAAAAAATTCACGAGAGCAAGAATCAACAGTACGTGGTTTAAAAATACTACCGTCTCTTCAAACATTGTTAACTATTCTAGAATCTCGCGTGATTAGTATATTAAAGCAAGTCATCAAAAGACTCCGAGAGACAGTTTTTATTATTGGTCAGCTGCAGTCAGTATACTATAAGCCTTGGTAGCTATACTTGTGATAACTACTTAATAATTGAAAAACTACAGAATTTGACCAGGAATGTTTATAAATTTCGAACATTAAGAATTGTACAACTTCAGTGAATCAACCTTGGACGTTACTATTTCTACGAGGACATTAAATATCTTTGTCGGTAAAAAGTCAGCTTATAAGCAGTGTGAGACCAACTAAGCTAGCTAGCTTAAGCAAGGTGTAACGATAGAAAATGAGAATTAATTTGTTTCTCGTGAACCGGGACTGTCGATTAAATATTCTGTTATAAACCAGATGTAAGACACAGAATAATTTGTAAGTTTGTAAAACTTCTGCGTATAAACCAATATTTGTAATACCTATTTGTAATAACCGTTATTATAAATTGTATTTTTGTTTATATATTAAAAGATATTTATGTTAAAAAAGAAAATTATATGTATCAGTATTGTTGGCAAATGTTATCAATTTGATATGTATTAACATTTAATTAACTTCTAAGTTAAAATTAAGATTTCCGGAGGCTCGTCTGAGATAAATTATACTACTTAACAAACAGTATAAGTTTTAATTTGAGAGTTTTCGAAATGACAGATGTATTTGTCAACATAATATTTACATATATACATTTTAAGTATGAAAAGTGTTCATTACACCTTGTGAAATGCTATTCGACACTGTATGCTACCTTTCAAATTATTTTATATTTGCTTTCCTGACGTCCAATATTATACATTATTGGCCAGTTCTGCTGCAGACCTCACTATAAAGTCGTGTAGACTTTCCAAACACTCTCTACCTCACGTGGAGGTCGGTGTCTATAGTTATAATCAAGGAATCATAGAAATCACTGGGTGGAACAACAGGCAACGAACAGCAACACGAACAGTGATTTATTTCTTCGATTTACTTAGAAACATTGATGTAATGTAGCCATGCCTTATGGCTTCTGGACACACAGTTCAAGAACTTTACTTCCCATAACTGATTTCAATATTCTCTCTATAGTAGTCGTTCCCAAACATTTTGCTTGCCTTAACGGATCACGATTGGTTTATTTATACACTGTGCCATTGCTTCTTCTCCATAATCACATCACCTTTCTTTGAACCACCTGAAGGAAGCCCACATATTGAGAACCACTGATCCTGAGCTTGTTTTTTACCATAAAGTGTAGCAACAAACTCCATTTTCCGTCGTGCAAGGTATTTATTTTTCTGTAGTTTTTGTTTATCTCCTAATTTATTTGTGGTAGGGAAATAAGTTTCCGGAAGAATATAGTGGATTTCTTGGACGATCTGTGAATTTAATCATGATAGCTGCAATCTTGTACTTGGTGGAAGGATTTAGGTGGTTTTACATCGTCTTATGTGTATCTGCCCTTGTCGATACTGTTCTTTGTGCTAACGTAGTTGTTTTAAAATTGTGTTCTTCGAAATTTGCCACTATTTTATATTTCGTTTTACGAATATCGTTGTTTAGAAAAGATGGTGACATAATCTTCTCTAGTGAAGTCCATCTATAGAGATATTTCAGTGAATATGGAATGCGTGAGCTAAATATATAGGTGCTAAACATACTGTAGCGCTACCAATCTCATATGCTTATAAAATAAGATGAACTCACCATACTGTGAGAGCATACTAACTACATACGATACGAAATCTATAATAGCATTAACTTCAGGTGTATAAGTAAAATAGTATTATGTTATTTCCAAATAACTGGATATACAAATTTTAAGGCGATAGACATTAAACGTTATTATATAACGTATTTATTACATTAATATATGTTTAACACGTCGGAAATAAACAAGTTTTATTCTATGTTAACATTAACTTCAACGTGGAGTAACACACTCGTAGGATGTGTCACTTTGCTAAGCATTTTATTATTATATGGGCTTAATTAATCCACAATACATTTTGTTAAATTCATCACGTTAATGGTATTTATGATATACATATATCAAAATTGTTATTTTTTAATGAGTTAGTACGTATGTGACTCGAGGAAAAGTTTAATATTCATCTAATCTTATTATTCTGTATATTTTCATACAACAGCCTTGGACTTGTTAGTTGTGATTTTTGAGAAAAAAAATGCAGATAAACTTGCAGTGCAATTGTATTGTAATTGAGAGGAATCGTCTTAAAAAGTATGTTTTTCTCTTTCGTTTCCACAGGTTGGTTGCTCTAGATAGCTCGGCTGTGAGCATGTAGGCGAGAATTCATACGGTTTGTGTGATCAGTTATCCCCTTTTATGGCTTATTTTAGTAAGTTGGTGGTATGCAACTAATAATGTAGAAGAAGATTCTGGAATGTGATGTTACATTATTAAAGTGCCACTTTTAAAAATAGGTCTTTACTAATGAAATGTGAAACAAGAGGGAATCTTCAATTGCCATGGCACTTGAAATATTTTTAGACAAGTAAATTAATATATGAGATCTTTATTTCCCTTTTTATTAGCTGTCTTTGTGTGTATCTGCCAAATACCAAGCGTAGTGTACGCGTTTACCAGATTCAATTTTATTACTCTTCAGAATCTTTACTAGCCAAATCTCAAATTGAAATTCCTTAAGGCAGGATTAGAGTAATTAATCTACGAGATCTTGGGCACGGTTAAATACATCAATCAAGAGGGTTTGACCTGCTGAATCCAAAACTGTAACTAGATTTAAAATAGGTCAACAGCTAATGGAGCTACAAGAAAAATTTGTACTTGAATAAATATAAGAAAAAAAAAGACAAAAACTCAGAGTCGTTCTATGAGCCGCTATGCCGCGGCAGAAAATACAAATAGTCGGAAATTATTAAATTTTATAAGGGTGGTGTGATAGTTATTTGATCAAAGGGAAGACAACAACACAGAGCACCTCTTTCTTTACACACACACATACATAAAAAGAAACAAAGAAAGCTAATAAGAAAGGGAAAAAGGTATCATAAGCACATATACACTCATACACACACAAAAGATATATATCGTATATTGTTGATAGGGAAAACCTGACGGAAAGCTGGATAAAAACAAACATTTATTTTTTATCTTTGTCTACTATCAAAAGATGATTTTAAACAATCGTACTTTCAGATTTTAATTATTACATTAAATAATTATCGCACATAGAGGGGAAATGTTTACTTATGTGTGAGTTAGAAAGCAGGTGTGAAAGACTCATTGTACAAACGTATATTGTTTTCAGTTTTATAAGTAACTGGTAACCGTAGATGGGTTGATAACATAACAAAGGCATACTTTGTAAAGTTAATTGTTACATAGGTCTTTAACACCTACACATACTTTATATTAGTAGGACGACATAAAGTAAATAATAAAGTGAAATAAATCCCTGAAGTTTCAGTCATACGAATTAAAATTTATTGTGTTGCTATAGGCTGTTACTCTTGGTGGTGATTAAAGAGCAGCATCAAGTATTGTTTTATTCGATGCCGATATTCACTGAATTAGACGCCATTAGTAAAATTAGGAAAAAATATCAAGGAAAAGTCATGTGTCAAGTTTAATGATCTAATCATTACATGCTAGTTATCAGCATGTGTACAGATAACCAGTAAAAAGTACATTAATGAAAGCATAGAGTATAGAAATAGTATTAATTCAGACTTTAATACGAAACTTAAACCCTCATATGGTAGTGTTGTATATCACGACAGCGTTGTGTTACGTAATCTGTATGTTTGTGATACATGATTAATGATAATGTGATCTGACTGAAAAGAAGCCTTCGTGACCTACAGTACGTTAACAGTGAACTTTCTTACAAGTTGCACGATCTCTTCGCTGCCCTATAACTTTTTTCACTTGTATGATGCTTTTATTTTCTTTGTTGTGTTTTAGTTTGGTAGCTCGCCGCCAGGACATGCATGTAGGACGGAACGATCAGTCTATTTTTTGTGACATAAGTGTAAAGGTTTTCAGTTAGGAAGATTTGTATCTGCAAGAGGTGTTCTAGCACATGAGCTCGCTCAGGAAGACAGTGAGGGGTGGCATCTGGTATGCCACTAATGGCTTCAAGTGTATTAAAATAGAGTGCATGCTTTTAGACAAAATTAATTGGAAATACGTTAAAAATATGAACCTTTACCTTTTTGCCATTCATATCACTAGAAGAATCAGGGCCTATTTTTTGTTATTTTACAATATTATAGTGCCATCCAACAGAAGAACAATCTTGTTACACATCCACAGGCTAACTTAAAGCTTTAGCACTACTAGTTACAACTAAGCTCTAAACCAGTGGTTCCCAAACTTTTTCAGCTTGTTACCCAATTTGACATGCCACATTAAGCATGTTACCCCTTTCACAAAATGTTTTCAACATTGATATATATGGCTAAATTAAACTAGAGATATATTGCACTTTATTTATTACACTTTGTTTATTTACAATTTATTTATATAATTTATTTACACTGAATTACACTTTTAATTATTGTATTTGATCATTGTGCATTTCTAATGAATATTGCCAAAGATGTCAAGAACATCAGTGGGATGGATGGAGTTGCATACTTGAAGGTAGTTTAGGAATTCTTGGCTTTGTGGTTGAAAGTGCCAGCCTGGCATCGTTTGCAACATTCAAGCGAGTCCTCTTTTTTGTCTTCATCCCCAGCACGGTTGAGAACCCCTTCACGCACAGATACGTTGTTGAGAATGATACCAACAACTTCAAGGCTCTCTTGGACAGAGTTGGCGAGTCAGCTAGTTGTGAAATCCAAAAGGAATCTGCATTTTGGTTTTGGAATTTGACTTTCAAGGCTTCATTTGCTCGCATTGTGATCCACTCCTCCTTTGCAGGGAAATCATCATGAATGGCCTCATCAGGTACAGAAAAGGGATGAATGATCCACTGAAGACTGGCTGTTTTAGGTCACTCTCTGGAAAGTAGTGCTGCATGCTTGTTTCAAGACCCTTCAAATGGTCGCTCATCTCTTTGTTGATGGTCTGTAAAAGTGATCCAGTATCATAACTATTCTCCTCAACAAACTGGTCTAGGGTGGGAAACTGAGTGATCACTCCTTTCTCCAAGTGTCGAATCCAGAGTCTCAGTTTTTCACAGAAATGCAGTCACAGTGTGATGGGCATCAATGACAGTCGTGTTTTGGCCCTGGAGTTGCAGATTATCACTGTTCAGCTCCGCAAATATGTCATCTAAGTAACAAAGTCGAGCAAGCCACTCCTTATCAGTGAACTTGGTAGCAAAAGGAGATTCTTCTTGTTTTAGAAATTCCTGAAGAGCTGTTCGGAGCTCATTGACTCGACGTACAACCTTGCCTCGTGACAACCAGCGAACATTGGTGTGGTAGAGCAGAACTTGATACTGCTCTCCCATTTCCTTGCACAGCTCCCTGAATATGCGCGAATTCACATCCCTAGACTTGATGAAATTGACGATTTTCAACACATCTTCAAACACTAATTTCAGATTACCAGGCAGGCTTTTTGATCCAAGAGAGTACCGATGAATGATGCAATGATCTACAGAAATTTCTGGATTCACAGCTTGTATGAGGCCCCGTAATCCACGATTACGACCCATCATCGACGGAGACCTAGATTAAAAAAAGAAAAACTATTATAGATTGCGTCAGTTAGTCATTGTTATTTATCTTTTGCGTTATAATTATATAGTTTTAATTTAATTTAATTTATTTTGGTACTTTAGTATTTCAGTACAACAGGCACGATACTTTTTTGTGAATCATGTATAAAATATTAGCTACACTACAGCTACTTGTACAATAAATAAAACTATATGACTATATGCCATGTAATTCATTGTATTTATACTAATCTAGACTTTATATAAACATCTCTCCCTACCTGTTGAACGCTGTTCCAATCCAATCCATTCGTGGTAAAGAAACTGTTGATATTGAAGATATCTTCTCCCTTCGTGGTTGTCAGCAGATCTTTGCATAGTAGGAACTCTTCTTAATCTTGTCCTGGTGGACGTAACGAACGAACCCAAGGATAACAGCACAATTGGCTACGTCACACGATTCATCAAATTGCAAGGATAATTTGCTATATGAGCTTTTCTTGATCTCTGTTGTAACTTGGGACAGAATATCTGATGCCATGCCATCGACTCGTCGGCGGATTTTGTTGTTTGATAGAGATATGACACTTAGTTTCTTCGCTTGATCCTCCCCACATACCTTGCTTAACATCTCGTATGCACATGGCATAATCAGATTCTCTGCAATGGTGTGGCATTTTTGTTGTTCGGCAACTTTATATGCAACAAAGTAAGATGCTTCGACCACAGCTTGAAGCTTTTGGGCTTGAATTCCAGATGAACCGAACTGGATATTCTTCAGTGCTACAGCCCGGCGCTTAAAATAAGCCTGATCCTCATTTTGAAGATTTGGATAGCACTTCTGGAGGTGAGCTGAGAGTTTTGCTGGCTTGAGGCTTTCATTTGTCAACACTTTGTGACATACTACACATTGTGGCCGATCCTCTCCACCAGAAGGTAAATTCACAAAGTCATAGCGAAGAAAGGCGTCAAAGTGCGCTTTTCAGACATTTTATTGTTTAATCTGCAGAAAAAGAAAAAACTGCATAAAAAAGTGTGAACAATGTGAACTTATTATTTATTTTTTCATGGCATTTTAGATAGCATTAAAAGAGTTTATTCAGCATAGGAATGATGTAATAGTAGGTAAATACTAACTATACTGCACAGGGCAGTACACATACATACCAGGTTTTGTCTACCTCGGTTGATGCTCACAAAGAAACTGACCGTGTGAAATAGAGGCAACCTCAGGCAGTGAGTGACGCGTACTGGACACGTCGATGAGTCATCAGGGTTACTGAGTGACTTGTGTTCTGAAGCATACTTAACCTAAAAATACTTTTAGGTTACCACACACTAAGATACATATTTTTACTTTTCCACTACTGTATATTAGTTTTTGATGTTTATTGTTATTTGGTTTAACTTTATTACATACTTAAAATAGGTTTAATTTACAACTTTACATACTAAGACTAAGTTAACATTAATCCTAATATCAGCTACCTCAATGTTTTCTTGATTTTCAGAATTTTAACTTTTTTTCTGTCACCCCTCCATTGCCCCCAGTGGGTAATTTACTCCCAGTTTGGGAACCACTGCTCTAAACAATCATTTGTAACTTGAATTTACATATCTTTAAACCAAAACTCTAATCAAGTTTAAGTTTATTATTATTTGCTCAGTAAAAACTATAGTGAAGTATTCAACTATCCTATTAATCAAAATTTTAAGTGAGTTAATAACTAAAATTCAAGCGTATAATCATAAGTTTCGTAAGTGCTGGATATTAGGTAATAATAATGAAGCTGTCCCACTTGATCTAGAAACGCTAAACAAAACACACTATTGCTTCAGTATACTCGATTGATTTGGATTTTCCCTTTGAACGACCTGGTGAAATTTTGAATTGTTTGGTCGATTCATTTATCATAGAGCTCTTTAAACTCTCTACTGTTAAACTTATTACAATATAGATATATTTTATTAATCGTGGTATTAAATCTGTTGATTACATTGATGTTCAGGTTATTGATATACCTATGGATACTAGGTATTCTACTAAAGTTCTTAACTTGTATATGTATTTTATATAGGTCTGTAACTTGCAGCCGCACATATGATTTGCTTAGTTTGAATAATCAAACTATTGATAATTATATTACTAGGTATGTCTTGTGGAGTCTGGCTAAACTCGCAATCTGAGAGCGCAGGTTTGAATTCTCCCACTATTCGTTAATGAATGCGCAGCCCAAGAATTGGCGGTGCGTGGTGATGACTAGTATTTCACAGTTAGCACAGATAATGCTCGTGTAATTCAAAACAAACCAATCTGAGAGGTGCTAGGTCGAATCCTCGTAGCCAAATAAGTCAGCTACCCGAATGTAAAACATTCTTGGCTTAAAAAATATCAGCCGGTTCCAGAGTAGTCGGAATTAAGTTTGTAAAAGAAAAGGAAAATATTCTAAGAATTGTTGAAAATGATATATGGTATTTTATATACAAATTTTTACTAAGGTTAAGACATAAAATAAGAAATAGTTGGGCTGAACTAAATCTTTTTGAGCTCAATATGGTTACCGTGCCAAGATTCTGAATCCAAGGGTCATGGTTTACGACCCTACTGCAAAAATACCTTTAACACTTTGGGGGCGTGGATGCAGTGTAACATTGTTGATCGATAGATATCCTAATATTTGTTCAGAAACAAGTATCTTAAGAGATACGAATTAGGGACGACTGTGGACATAACAGATAGCTGTTGTTTAATTTGGCGTGAAAATTCCAAATACAGCATAAGTATTTTATATAAACGTCAAGAATTCTCTTTGCAAGTTTTGTGGACTTCCTTTACTTAATGATGATGTACCTCATAAGTTTTACTCCTTATCAGATATCCCTTATATTAAGGTGCACTTTATAATTTTGATAGGTTAGTTTGTATCTTAGCTTTAATTCTGTCTTTTATATACAAGGAACTTTAAAGCGTCGTAAAAGATAAGAAGATAGTATCAGTGGTGGTTTGTATGACAACTCTAGTTATTTAATTAATATTACAGGCATCTCCTGATGGGTCAACGGTAAATTTATAGACTTACTAAAATCTGAGGTTTGATTCCCCACGGTGTACTGAGTGCAGAGAGCCAATTGTTTATCTTTATACTAAAAGCAAAGAAATCATTACAGGAGACTTCTAAACAATATACTGAGAGCAATATTTCTTCTCCTCCTTACATGCTTTCCAAAGTTTATCAACCTATCTGAATAGCCTAAATGTTGTAAATGCAAAGAAGCATATTGGAGATTGCGAATGGCGTAGAAGGAATTTTAATTTGTTGACTTTACGTGTGACTGAATCCTGTGTCTTGACAGAACAACATCTTACTGGCATTTAGTCCTCAGAAAGATCAATATTTACTTGTTATGTATTTATTACAATACGTTAGCCAGGTAGTGTTTATATAGATCACGTTGGTATTTTTGATTTACTTTAGCTTAATCTGCAACCATCATGAATGCCATAAATGTATTTTCGCGATATATCCTGAATTTATCTCGCATGAACTAAAATATATATTATACTGTAATTATGTTTTAATATTTTGAGAAGTAGCTGCGTCTTTGGGTTTAAACCCTGGAACCTTTCGGAAGACTAATAATGCCTCTGATGCTCTGTAGCATTTTTGAAATGTTGTACCATGGTAAAATCAATAATAATACCTGAAATCCAATCTAATTTGCGTAGACACATAAACAGATTAAGACTTCACTGGAACAATAGGTTTGTTTGATTGTTTTAAAGTAAAGCTACACTGGGCTATTTGCTTATTCTGCCGCGGGAAATCCAACCCCGAATTTTAGTGTTGAATTTCGTAGATTTAGCGCTGGACCCATAGATAATTTTCATTCTGTGAGTACTCCTTTCTTTAAAAACACTTTTTCTCTACCATTCAAAATAAGAACTAGTCAAGGTGACTACTTTTGAATAGTAAATCAAGTAGCTAAGCGGTGCCAAAAAAGACTCTCCAAGTGGTCGCTAAAATCGATGACTACCTAATATGACCATTAAATATTAGTCATTTGTACTATTGTGTAGTCGGAAAATAGGTGAAGGTGGCAGGTAGTAAATTTGACTGCTCTATGATAGGCGTTATGACTTTCGTTAGGTAGTCATTATGACCAATGCTGACCACCAGACAAAAGTGTCATTGCCTACCTGCAAACCACTACAGAGCAGTCATGACATAGTCAGTGGGACCCTATTTGTCCAAGGAGCGGTTGCAATAATGACCATCTATTAACAATGGACTGTTGTCATTATGACTATCCAACAACCATGGAAGATAAGTCATGTTGACCCGGTCATGACCATCTCTGCAATGTCACTGTTGGGCAAAGAGACCATATTCAATTAGTTGTAGTCAGCAGAACCATCACTGAGTAGTCAACCCCGCTGCCATCTGATGATTCAAACTAAGTCCCAGTAACCTGCTACCATCCTGAAAAATATAGGATGCATTTTAGCAGCACCATTTTTATTCCAAACTGAATACAAGTGTCCATCAAAATACATGTACCAAAATAAAATTCAAAATGCAGCAACAGTTTGAAAATATATAACTGAACTTTACACTTGGTGTTTGAAAATTCGCCCTGGATCAAATACACATGACGAGTTGCTATTACCAGATGTAATATAACCAAATGGCTTTGAACACTTTCCTCTTCCTTTACCTTTCATAAGAAATGCTAGTAATGGTTTATTTTCTGGCGATATGTTTCTGTCCTGCAGGTGAGAATTTACCGAGTCCTTATACTGAAAGAGAAAGTTGGACACCCCTTTTTCTGCATCATTTTCTAGCCGCTTAAATTCATTCAATAGCTGTACTGGTGATGTCACAAGGAAAGGAAACAGAGTTTTGTTCATAAGCAAGTCCACTTTACAAAGATACCTTTTTTTCTGCAATGCAGACGAGTTTTCATCCATTCTTTGTGTTTTTCGGTGGAAGTTTCATCCTTCCCAACTGGCTTTTCACACAAGTATTGCTTTAATCCGTATAGCCTCTGTTCTGAGATGTGGTTTGGAGATGGGGTTTTATCTGTTACAATTTTTGTCTTTTTCTTTCTTTCTTGAATGATGAATCACTCCGCTTTCTATTATTCTGGAATTTCTGACGAAGCCTCATCCTCCACAGTTCCTGCAATTAAAATTGACAGAATCAGTTATATTGAGAATGAATAACAAAACTGCTGTGGTATAACTATAATTATTTTAAACAGTTTTTCTTTTAAACAACTTTTGGCATTTTTCAGATTTAATCTGAGAAACTGAAAGTCATACACATAAATAAATAAATTAATTGTACGAGTTCATCTTGACAATGTATTCTCTTTAGCGTTAAATTAGTTGAGTTAAATTAATGAGACTCATTAGTTGAGTCGTGTTACATCGTATAAAAAAACAAGTATTTCAAAGTATCAAAATAGTATTTTCTACAGCCCTTCCTTGGTAGATATATGTACTTGTGTGCATTTTAAAAAATATAACTTTCCACGAAAGTTTCACTTGTTTCTTCACTAATATTATGCAACACAAAAAATGCCATTTACTTTATTTTGTAACTAATGAACATATTTCTTGCAGAATACATTTACACCCTTATAAGTGCTGATATGGTCATTCCTGTTATGCACTTCAGGACGAATTTTATTGGGCTCATTGGCTTTTGAGCTCATAAAGTCGTATGTATAGATAAAAGAATATATTTGTGATGAAAATATATTTATCAACAAACATAACATAATCCACATGTGTATAATACTTACACGAACACCTTGAGGTGTTAGATTTGGCAGCCATAATAGAACAGGACAAATTTAAAACATTACTTGTAGTTTTGCAAGTATTTTTTTTTCATTTTCACGCAGCTGCAGAATTGTTTTAGCTGAGGTTCTTCACTTGTCTGTGACAACCATCTCCTTATTACCATCAACTGCCTCATCACTGTCAGAGTTTTTATACCTCTGTTCCATAAAGTATATGGCCCTCCAGTGGCTCAGCGGTATGTCTGCGGACTTGCACGTTAAAATCCGGGTTTTGATACCCGTGGTGGGCAGAGCACAGATAGCCCATTGTGTAGCTTTGTGCTTAATTCAAAACAACAATTTATTTATATGTCTTTTCAAACATTTGATACTTTTGAATGGTCTTTCACATCAATTAACCCCACATGGGACAACAAATCCAGGCTCATGCTCATGAACCAAAAAAAATGTGAAAGAAGTTTGCTAAAATGCCCAACCTTATAATTACATTTAATGCAAGGGAAAATATTGAAAATTTCCCAGTGTTCTGCCATGTTTAACTCCAAAGTTTTCCAAACGTCATAGTGTCTATTAATAAATATTATGCAAGACATGCATCCAAATGTCACGGGTTTTCATTCTGGAACGTAAAATGTATCATTTATTTTATTAAATTCAATGATAAATTTCAAAAATAACAACTAGCAAGTGTCAGTCGCCCGCGAACTGACGGTGTATCATCGGACTTGCCCTCAATTTACCGAATAAAAACGTATTTCAAAATGCAAATTCTTGC
This sequence comes from Carcinoscorpius rotundicauda, assembly GCA_011833715.1. Classification (NCBI taxonomy): domain Eukaryota; kingdom Metazoa; phylum Arthropoda; class Merostomata; order Xiphosura; family Limulidae; genus Carcinoscorpius; species Carcinoscorpius rotundicauda. Next base: position 25,232,592 of record CM022406.1, read on the forward strand.
CACAACCCCCCCTTTCCCCGGCGGTGGCCAGACCTCAACCTAACTAACATATTCACCAAATTAGACAGAAATCCGAAAGGAATTGTGGACTGTAGAGTGAACACAAGGACATTTCTGCATGCTGATGCGTGATCCATAGTATTCTCCTATTTATTATTTTAACTACACAACTTAGTTGCTCATGACTCGAAGCAATATCCCCCCTGATCCTACATTTCACTCACCGTTATGGTTGTGGTATGGATTATGAGAGGGACCCACAGTTTGAGAAAGTTCCCTGGGAGCAAAGAAGGGAGAGGTGTTTGGGGAATATTTTGCAGGATCGCAGGCCTTCTATTCATAGTGTACGGCCTGGCGCTGGCTCCAATATCCCTCCATTCGATTTCAAAGTATAGAGTTTAAAAATGTTAATACATTTTGTACCTAAAAATATTTTTAGATGGTATGTAATACTAAATTAAAGAAATACAATATATGTTTCACTTTTTCGCTGTTTTCATATGATTTGTCTTGCCGCCCCCATTTGTAATTTCCTTGTTAGCTGTGTCAGTGGATTCCGCCATAATACACACGTCGCATAAAGTGTGTACGCTTTAGCATTTGTAGCTCTGCTGACTTATTAAACTTAAGGATTTATTATTTATGTATTATCGTATGTCATCCTTCATTGTCAAACGTCTATAAAATAATAACAGACAAGGTCCCTTTTAATGAGTATACAACTTTCACCTGTGTAACGGTGGTCGTAACAGATCTTTTCAGCAGCGGTGCAGTTGGCGCTAAATTTAACAGAGCAACAACATGGATCACAGCTTTTGATTCTACCACAGGATATGCATTCAAGATACCAAATATGTGCATTTGTGATGTCAAGACTGGGGAACGTTTTCGATTTCATACTTGCTTCAAATAATAACCTAAATATATTCCTACCCTACTACTACTAGACTTCAGTAGTACAGACCTACACAATGTAACGGGCAACCATCCTTGTTTACACATAACGAGTTGTACAAAAAATACGGATGGATTCATTTCAGCTAGTATAGAAAGTTAAACATTCGTATTCTAATATTGTTTTATTGAAACATAGTACAGGAAAATAAGACATACACGATTAATATTTACCCGGATTTCTTCTTTCCGTCATCTGCGCGGTTGCATGGCAATTGTACAATGTCAGTACAAGTTTCGGTCATAAATTCTACAAACGTCATATGTAATTCTCCAATGTGCGACAAAATATTGCTGTGATTTCTCCCCTTTCCTTTGAGTTTATAGTGTCATCTCTACCTTCGGCTGCCGTTAAGGAGTGGACTGTGTCGTCTTCACTCCCCCCCTGTGTATGTATTGTTGTATGTGAGCCACTAAATCCCCCCTCGACCATCTTGAGTAATGATCAATCTCTCTTCATAAATAACACCTACAGCTCTCCTTACACAAGGAACTCTCGCCTTCAGATAAACTATGTATTGTTGTATGTGAGCCACTAAATCCCCCCTCGACCATCTTGAGTAATGATCAACCTCTCTTCACAAATAACACCTACAGCTCTCCTCACACAAGGAACTCTCGCCTTCAGATAAACTTGACCTGGTGCACCCTTCTGGAAAAAAGAGATGACCTCGCTCGCGCCTAATGTAGCTGCTTTCAATTTGCATTCGATTTAGTTCCGACCACTGGACGAATCGGATGCATTTCCCGGACGTGTAGTGTCAGCGCGGTGTTAACGACGTGGAGAAAGCTTATTTCAGTCATAACTTAGATCGTTGTGGATTGTAACAATAAATGTATTGATTATTGGATTTTATATTCGAATATTCCAACACATGCACACACCAATACAAAAACACGATAGTCAAATAAAACAGTGAAGAAATGGTAGTACTTGATAAATAAGATTTATTTAAGTAGGATTTATTTTGTGTGAAAGAAATTTAAAGTAAATAAAAGTAAATAAATTCTTGCAAAGTTTAGCTCTGGTCACGTTTCATTTGTTGTATTTATGGAACAAAATGCATGTATACAGTCATTTGTTTGAACTGCACCTTAATGTTATAAGAAACATCAAGAGTGCCAATTCATGAGTTAATACTGACTATGATGTTGGTTTTCCTGACCACGAAGTAGTCCTTAAGACTAGCGTAGCAGTGCTGCTATAAAGAAGTCAAACTGATTAATTGCTTAAATTGACTAAGAATCAGTCAGACTGACTAGTAATAGATCATAGTTACTACTTAATAGTCAATTTCATATCCACCATATAAAATAATAGTCATCTTTATTATTGATATATTTTAGATGGTCAATTTGACAGCGACTACGATATCTCTAAAGCAGGAACCAGACGAGACTATGACCTGGTAGTCGTAATGAACAACTTTTATTTTGAGTGACACTTATATATTATTTATAATTAAAAGGACAATTTTACTTTACTTCTAAAGGATCATTGTGTTCTGAGTTACATCCTGCGACAAGCAGTTTACTTTTTTAATTATCTCCGACTGGTAATCGGTCGTGAAGTAGCCTGCTTTTCCTTGGTGGAATAATATCTTTCCTTGTTTTACTGATGCTACGAACACCGTAGAAACCTCTTTATACGAAACATAAAATGTTGTACCTTGAAAAGGTAGCCTCCATGTGCTTGTGTTTGTGCATTTTCTTATAGCAAAGCCTTATCAGGCTATCTGCTGAATCCACTGACACACACAAGTGTATCACACCAGGTGCACATGATTAGAAGATCGTTACTTAGCATTTTGAAGAAGGCTTGCCCTATTTAAATCTCAGACATTTAGTTTGGTGTGCTTCTGAGTGTTGAAGTGAGAGTGAGCACTATGGTGAGAGCAAAAGACCTGTCTGACGTTCAGAAAAAAAATTGTAGCAGCTTATAAGTCTGGTAAGGGATTTAAAAAGATCCCAAAAGATTTTGAAATCAGCCATTTCACTGTCCAAAAAATAGTCAACAAGTGGAGGGCTTTCAAAACAACTGCCAACATGCCCAGATCTGGTCGTCCAAGCAAGTTCACTCCGAGAGCAGACCGTAAGATGCTAAAAGAGATCTCCAAACACCCTAAAATCTCATCACGGGACCTACAACAGGCTCTGGCTACTGTTGATGTGAAAGTGCATGCCTCTACAATCAGAAAGAGACTGCACAAGTGTAACTTTCATGAGAGGTGTGCAAGGAGGAAACCTTTGCTGTCTAAAAGAAACATAAAGGTTAGACTGAAGTTTGCCAGAGAGAATGTAGACAAAGACCAGGACTTCTGGAATAGTGTTTTTTAGACAGATGAGTCTAAAATTGAATTATTTGGACACCAGAACAGAGGACATGTTTAGCGTAAACCAAATACAGCATTCCATGAAAAGAACCTCATACCAATTGTGAAGCATGGAGGTGGAAGTGTTATGGTTTGGTACTGCTTTGCTACAGCAGGACCTGGACAGCTCGCAATCATAGAATCCATCATGAATTCTACTGTGTAACAGAGGGTGCTTGAAGAACATATGAGACCATCTGTACGAAAATTAAAGCTGAAGCTGAACTGGAACATGCAACACGACAATGACCAAAAAATATCAGTAAATTCACTGAGGACTGACTGAAAACTAAGAAATGGAGAGTCCTGAAATGGCCGAGTCAAAGCCCAGATCTTAATCCCATTGAGATGCTGTGGGGTGACTTGAAACGGCCTGTACATGCAATAAACCCCTCAAACATCTCACAGCCGACAGAATTCTGCATTGAAGAGTGGGGCAAACTTTTTTTCAGACCGATATCAGAAACTGGCATATAGCTACAAGAAACGTCTCACTGCAGTTATTTCAGCCAAAGGGGATAAACACTAGCTATTAGTGGGGTAGGGCTACTCAACTTTTTCCTCAGTTCGAAAATGCATTTTTGTAGAATTACATTTACAGAAGATCTTGAAAAGTCTATTCTTCAGTTTTAATTGTTTAGTTATATTCCTATAATCTCTCAGTATTGTTAAATTTGAGATTAAATATCTGTATATCCAAAAATGTTACACAAATACACAGGCTTTTATAGGGTGTCCTAACTTTTTCACATGACTGTACATTTAAAACGCTCTTTTCAAGCGAAATGTGGTACCAGAATATAGGCTTTAAGTGTTGTGTTTTAAGCTTTTTACTTAAACTACACGATAACCTGAGAAAAAATATTAAAAATTAAAAAGAAAAACTTTTATTTTGTCGTGTAATCTTTGTCACGAATCACAGAACTCTTGGTTATAATGCTTTGTCGGGTTTCGTCGTTTAATACTGTAAAATTTTTGAGTTATCGTTAACGTTGCTGAAAGACAGCAACAAGCATAACGGAACATTGCCATTTCAAAACAAAGAAATTAGTAGGTGTAACGCGTTTTCTATTAATGTTTCAAGCTTTTTGATCTTCACGAGATGACTTTTCGGACTCCATGCGAAGGCCTTCATCAGGTAGCCTTGAAACTATGGACAACAATACTAGTCCTTTGAAAAACCAACCCACATATGGAATATATTGCCTAAATCCATAAAAATAGGTTAGTGCGGCATTGTTAACATATTTAATTATATTGTTAAATGTACTGTACAAAATTTATTTTGTACATTGACACAAGCATAGTAGAAATTAAATGCTTGAATGACTTAGACAGGGGAACTAATACATTATTATATGTAAGAAAAGTAGGAGGTTGTAATTCAGATTGGCTGAAACATGAAATCCCTACTGATATTTGAGAACAAAGAATAATTATATGTAAAATAATTTTTCCTAACAAACAATTTTACTTTGAACAGGAAATGTAAAAGTCCTTTTACTGATAGAAGCTAATGTGATAAATTAAAGGCAGTGTAGAATGATGTAAGTTACAACGACATTATTGTACTAAGAATAGTAATATCGTTGTTGTTTTCTTATTGCAAAGCTACACAAAAAGCTGCCTGTAATCTGTTCCTTCGGGGAATCAAACCCCGAATCTTAGCTTTATAAGTCTTTAAATTCAGTACAGCTAAGTACTAAAAAAGTTGTAGGTAGGATAAAGCGGAAAATTGAGCAGTTGTACCAATAACATCTCTGTACAAAATCTTACATTACTGGATGGACTTCCCGCTATTAACACTTTTAAATTAGCAGTCGATACGTAATGTTGAGTCTATGGGTTTGGCTGATATTGACTGTAACAAGCTGTGTTTAAAATGGGTTACTTTACACTGTATTTCATTATATCTTCTTCACTAATACCATTGATTTAACCAACCTTCTTTTGTAATTATAATACCACAACCTATAGAAGCAACGACTGGTAATTATTTACTTTATTAAATTATAGGGCCTGGTTCAAGAATATCAGTGATACGAGGTTAACCCAAAAGTTTCGGTAACATCCATGCTACTACAAATTTCAAGTCTTCTCTGCACGAGCTTGTTAAAATTGACAGAAGCTTGTTGTCCAATTTACAACTTTGATAGGTTGTGTTAGTCAAAGTTAATCTACATAGAATATCTTTGTTACGTGGTTATGTAACGGTCGTTGCTGTTGTTAGTTCTCGAAAGTTAAAAAGTAACTGTTGACGTATAAACCTCAACACTTTTGTATCAGTAAAATTCACAATATCGACGTTATTTTTCTAAACATAAAAACAAATATCTGTGTTTATTTAACTATTTTCAGGTTGACATGTTTTTTACAAAACAAAACAAAATCTGGATTAGGTTTTTCGGCCCGGCATGGCCAGGTGGTTAAGGCGCTGAACTCGTAATCCGAGGGTCGCGGGTTCGAATCCCTGTTACACCAAACATGCTCGCTCTTTCAGCCGTGGGAGCGTTATAATGATGCGGTCAATCCCACTACTCATTGGTAAAAGAGTAACCCAAGAGCTGGTGGTTGGTGGTGATGACTAGCTGCTTTCTCTCTTGTCTTACACTGCTAAATTAGGGATGGCTAGCGCAGATAGCCCTCCTGTAGCTTTGCGCGAAATTCAAAAACAAACAGTCAGTTTTCTCGTTTCTAATGAGTTTATTGTTACAGAAACAAAACTGTATTTGGATAATTTCTCTTTTAACATTGAAATATCTTAGGGTACAAAACCATATCTAAAGCGAGTGACGTGAAAAAGATAGCTGAAATAGAGTATACAATAGTATATGTAGCTGTGAAACATAAAACGTTACGTTACCTATGAAGGATTATTTATATGTTTCCATATCTGAAACTGCCTAGTTATTGGGCTACAATGATTACAATTGCTATTGCATGTGTGTTTTCGATTTGTTATTCTTTGCTCGTATCGCGTGGTTATTGATAGGGCGAGTACATTTCATGTAGATCTATAGAAATGTTATGTAATTTCTTTCTCGGCTTTTATGACCGAAAATACGATCTCAACAATAAGTGATCCACACACTATACACGGTTGATTTACTATATGATGCACATTATTGTTCTGTAGCATCTTATAATATTCTGTTCATGTGATCGTATCTATAGGTGGTTTCAGGTACGATTGTCTCGCTGTTTATGAATATGAGCCTACATTCGATTTGCTGATAAGTTTGGTGACAAAACGTAATGAAGAGCTGAGATGTCATAATGTAAAAAAAAAAACTTTTAAATTCAGGTTCACAATTTCTAAGAACGCACTAAGCACATTGTTAACCATTTTCACTTTCTTGGTGAAGTTTTGTTCTTGGTACATCAAACATAGTGTTTGATATATGTGAAGCATTATTTTGTTATCGATGTTTACAACATCACAAAATTTTGTAATTCCGTTATGAAACTTCGGTTCCGATCAGTGCTATATTATTTATTATAAACGAAGTATTTCCTATCCAGTTATGCTCAGCATGGGAAGTTGCACCCTCTCTAATTTATATATATGGTAATTTACGTCAGTCTGTTAGAACAAAGTTCACAGGCCATTAACTGAATTAAATAACGTGGAAATAACTCAACTGTAAGTAAATCTAGGACCGGATTTTGTATCCTGATACGATGTGTTGTACACGTATACAGCTTCAGGTTTATCCGTTTACCATTTGTATTCATCTCTACACAGTGGAAGATGTGTTATTATACTTTACTTAGGGTAGCCTTTTACCTATGGTGTCAATGAGAGGGCGCCTGAATAATTTCCTCTGGTGTTTAGAAATACAGGTAGCTATTTTAAAGGACACGCCTAGTGGGGTCACCTGTGGTTTTAACGTTTGAGGGCGCCTGAATAGTCTTTTCTGACGTTTATTAACACAGGCATGTTAAATGATTAGTTTTACTTGTCTGTTTTTCACCATCTAACTATGTTCGTTTAGAACATGTATTTTGTCTTGTCTGATCACTGCAGAGTGTAGACATTAAACAAACAATTCAGTCTTGCTTGTAGACTTTACCAATACAAGTGATAATTCTTCAGATTGCGGTCTAAGGTTCGTACGTCTGTACGAGAAGCACTATTTTCTATTGAGATGGAAGCCGGGAACTCCAATACTAGATTTAATAATTCAAAATAGATTGATGCGTGGATCAAGTTTGTCATTTATATTTCGTCAACCATGCCTTCCTCCTCCACCTTAGAGGTATAACAAACTATTTACAAAATGTTCTGCTCTGCTACCCATATACAACTGGCTACTTTGACGCTGGAACGAACGAAATTACCAAAATCCCAACTAACTTTACTGACACAATTACTGGTTTTATCTGTGTCAGTCAGGTCGGGGCTCTTGTTTTTCTGCTTACCAGTTTGGCACGACAGGTTATATGTTCTGATTGTTCAGTTTATTTAGCAAGCCATCGCGAAATTCATTTAATTTCCATGTTTAAAGTGCGTGTACGTAAACATATTTATCTCCATTACCATAGGTGTTTGTTACATAACTCATTAGGTGTTTTTTATTATACGTATTCTTATGTTGGTACCTTGGCAAACCAAGGTGCCCAAGGTTATTACTTGTGTACTTTATTAAGATAAGTTGTAATTTCTTTATTTGCATTGTCTTTTTAATTTTGTTGCCAATAACAGATCTATTGGTTTATTGTTTTGATACGTAAACTGTATTATTTAAATAACTGCTGTTCAAAATTACATCTTTTATATATTTTTTGTTTTTAATTTATTAGTTTTGTGGTAATTTTCAGCATGATAATCTGTAGAGTTATTGATACATGATAATTTATTAACTTGTGTTTTAATTGTTTTATTTCTGTGTATACCCCCTCGTTGAGGTGGGATAAATAAAGAGAAAAAAAATATTTTCGAGAAGGTTACTATAGATAGTCATCTTTGCGGCCACCAGTGCTCAGCAGACAAATAAGAAGAGAGGCAAACCTACACTAGTAGCAATGAGAAAAGCAATACACCCAAGAGAAGATGTACATGTGGGAAATAGCGAATATTTAGGAAATATAACACGCTATTAGAAATAAACTAAATTACGAAAGCATTGTAAAGATTTAAATGACAAAACTCCACAAGTAAAAACCAAGCAAAAGTCAGAATCCTGAAGCTATAAATTATGATAAACTATATATTAGATCTATAAAATAGAGTAAAATATAAGTTATAGCACAATGATACTAGTATAATAAATATCTTGTAACAATTGCTGTATAGCCTAAAGTCAGATTCTTACCTTTGTTAAAGTTTTAAGCAACAGCACAATCATTTCTGTAGATTGGTTTTGTTATTATAGAATAAAACTTTGAATTGTGTAGTTCGTTCGATTGGGCTGTTTTAAAACGTTCGGTAATAGTTACAAAACAGCAGTAAACATTTTTATAACGACTTTAAAAATACTTCACAATTCAAATAAACGTGCAATCTGTACCTTATGAACTTGCATCTTGACAAATTTACACTCGTAATCTTGCAGCTACAGAAAAGGAACTGTTACAGTATGACAAACTTACTTCCCGAATCATGCAACTGTAAAGAGGTTTGGTAACAATTCAAATCAACAAACATTCAAAATGTAAGAGCTGGTAAATGTTCAAAATTGAACAGTTGATAGTGGTTAGAAAGCTAGATAACAACTGAAACCAACCTATAAATGTCACCTTATAGAGTTGTAAGAAATAAAATCGCACTGACAGTCAAAAACCTTAATACCAACCTCGAATTAAGACATGGGCTTACTTGGCTTAATCCCAGAGCCTCACACTAATTAAGGTGCCTCAAGCTATGATTATAAATGTATTGCACATAGAGGTTCCAGGTTCTGTCTCGAGATGCCCTCTATAAGATGAAAAGTTTAAGGCCAACAAAACTCTTAATACAACGCTGCTTATTACTATAAACAGTTTGTGAACAATCAATATTTTAGGAACTTAAAAAGGTTTCATGCTTACCTATAATCAAACATATATTTAATGTTATGAAACAGGAATATTAAGCTTTGATTAGCATTGAAATGTGTGTAATGACATATATTGTTTAATTACTTTTATTTTGTCCAACACCATCTCATCAAACTTGACAGTGAATTAGTTCCATGACGGAAGTTGTGGCAGGAAATGACGCCTATTTATGTTTTCAGACGGGAAAGCCAGGCAATGAGATTGGAATAATCCGGAAATAGGGTCAGAACGGCAGTTATTGTGTTGAAATGAGGTATGATGTGAGTTTTAGCATCAATGTGTTTCACATAGATAGAAATTTAGTATCTACCTTATTATTACTAAAGCAGCAGTTGTATATGAAGTTTTATGCATTTTTCCTTTTGTTATTTTATTTTATTCTATATACTTATATTGCTTTTATAAGATACAATATGTTGTCAATTAAAAATTAAAACTTAATAACAAATATTCTTGATCATGAGGTTATCACTTATTTTTTACAGTGTAAAACTGTGAATAACCGAAAAACCGTCTGAAAACATCCAGAATCCTAACATTAGTAATTATATACCTAGGGCAGTTACCTTTTACTGTTTTTGTTTTCAACGATCTTAGACAAATCAGTACTACTATAGCTAGTGTGCTTTGCTTTATTAGTCGTGTAGTGTTGACATAAATTTATTTATTTAACTAAACCTATGCTGTTAAATCCTTGTTTAAGACTGGCAATGATAAATACACACATAAAAAATGTGAAATTTACTTAATATTAGTTTGTGGTATATACCAATCAATATTAATTTTACAAGAGATATGATCAAGATTTGTTGTTGTTGTTTTTTTTTGTTAGAGCTTTTCATATTGTTATTATAAGACACTCAACAGTATTTTTAGAAACTGACATGCCTTTTACAATATTGCCTCTTCCTCGGAATACTAATTTTCTTGCATAGTTTTCTCACTTTAATACTCAGTAAAGTATAGTGTATAGAAAACAGGCCTATAAGGAGTCATTGTTTTTGTTTGTTGTAATGTTAAAATGGATAAGTTTGTTTGTTTTTTTAATTTCGCGCAAAGCTACACGAGAGCTATCTGCGCTAACCATCCCTAATTTAGCAATGCAAGACTGAAGGGAGGGCAGCTAGTCATCACCACCCACCGCCAATTGTTGGACTACTCCTTTACCAACGAATAGTGGGATTGACCGTCACATTGTATTGCCCTCACGGCTGAAAAGGCGAGCATGTTTGGTACGACGGGGATTCGAACCCGCGACCGTCAGATTACGAGTTGAACGCCTTAACTCACCTGGCCATGCTGGGCCCAAGATGGGTGAGTTGGTTTGATATGTTTTGAATTTTGCGCAAAGCTACATTAAGGTTATATGTGCTAGCCATCCCTATTTTAGCAGTGAAATATTAGAGGTGAGGCATCTAGTCATCACCACCCACCGTTGCTCTTTTACCAACGAATAATAGGATTTAACGTCAGATAATAACGCTCTCATGGCTGAATGGGCGAGCATGTTGGTGGGGCGAAGATTCGAACACGCGACTCATGGTGAACCTGACGATGACCGAAGAAGGTCGAAACGTTGTTCGCTCTTCTATTTAAAATATTTTCTGAACCCAAAACGAGCCGTTTTTGCATATAAAAAACGACTCATGGATTGCGAGTCGAGCGCCTTAACCACCTGGTCATTCCGAGTCGGTCCTATGATAGCATGAATTCTAGACAGAGTATAAGAGACGCTGAGGTATTATTACATGCTTCTTGTCTCCTTTCTCATCTGGCATGCTTGTTTTCCAACATGTTATTTTTGTTATATATATTTCTACCTACGTTGAAAAATAGTCCATCACTACCTTGATGTATTTCTTGACTTTGTAAGTGGATATAGGATGAAAACGATTAAACAATAAACTATCTTCTCAACATTATATACATATACTATTACACACTGCTTTCTAAGGATCTTTAATTTGGTTACTACAGTACCAGATTATACACAGTCCTTTTAACACCAAGGTGTTGAGTAGCTGAAAGAATATGGTGGTAATAAACTACTTTTGATAAGAATAATATTGATAATACCATTTGCATGTGTGTTAATTTGTGTTTTTGATCTTTCTATCTTCATTGTAAAATTAATAAAACTTAAGCGAAACCCACTCTCACTAAAACATATTTTTTTATCCAGGAGCTAATGTCTGACTGGATAAATCTAACGTCTGTAAGCTATAAGGAACTTGTAACTGTGTATTTTAAGGAATTAATGTACGTGGACTTTAAGGAGGTATTTTCTGTGTTTTGTAAAGGACTAGTGTCTGTGGATTGTTAGGAGGTATTTTTTACGGATTGTAAGGAGACATTTTCTGCATATTTCAAGATATGTCTGTGTGTCGTCTAAAGAGATAAAGTATGCGAACTGTAAAAGCTTATGTCCTTGAATTATAATGAGCTGTGTTATGTATATGTGTAAATATTTTGTAAACGACAACATGTCGTATTGTGTTTGAATTTTCATTTGTATTATTCATTTTTCCATATTGATATTATTGTTTCGAAGTTTAAACTAAAATATGTTATTTATTTAGGGTAACATTTTAGAACTTTCTCGAATTAAGTAGACCAATCACATGTTAATAAATGAGTGCTGGTGACTTCGTGTCTAGACGTTAGTCTCGTGCAAGAACAAACACGCGCGGATCGCTCTAGAGTTGTATGGAAATTGCGAGATTGTTTGAGAAATAGGCCTATCGGTGTAAAAGACGGTGACAAGAGACAGATTCAGTCATCAGTCATCAGTTTTATTCGAGGGAGAGAGATTCAGTCATTAGTTTTATTCGAAGACAAAGAGTGAGATTCAAACACCAGTTTCATTTCAAAAGAAGAAAGTTAGTTATTTGAGAAAGATTAAGTGTTTGCTGTGAATATTCAACTTGGATTTGTGATTGAAATTAGATCTACGGAAGCCGTGATTTTATTTCGTCAATCTCTACGATACTTCTGAATTACCGCTTGTGCTGAGAGACGGCGATTTCATTGAACTGTGAACTGTTTCGGAATCTCGTCGTGGGACCAAATTCACACCCTAGACTGGAATTTGAGACTTTAATTTTAGATCATTACATTAGATACAGGCCAGTACCGTTTTGTATTGTGATTTATTTTGAAGTTTGAAACTAATATTATTTTGTTTTGTAATTAATTTCGAATGTCGTAACTTAATATCTGTCACTATTATTATATAATTTATGTTATATCTGTTAGTAGTTTAGTGTAATAAATTATACAAGCTGTTATCTGCGTTTTTCTGTTGCGTTTAATCTGCGAAGAACTTAAAACATTAAAAAATACGTAACAGCTGCGATTCGTAGACTATAAAGAACTATTATCACTGGGCTGTAAGGAACTAATGTGAGCACTTTAAAGTAAAATAATAAATAGCGTACGACATTAAAATAGCTACAGAATTAAGAATACCGTATACCAAAACGTATTGTAGCCAATAATATACGCGAATCCTTTGAAATAACTAAATATAAAAAGGATCATGTATTATTAAGTAGAGATGAAGGTCCGGCGAATATTTATGCAAAATATGTGTGGTTACTTCTCTTTAAAACAACAACAAAAAGTATAAATAAGACACGATTATGACTTGGAACTCACTCCTGAAGATGACGTTGCAACGTGGAAGCATGCAGAGTGGTGGTTATATGCTGATCTTAATTAAAATGTCTTACATGTGTATCTATTTTCACGTTGTATGTTATTTATTACTCTAACATTATACACAGGTGCCAAGAAATAATACTCAGACTATAAGTTGCTAACGTATGTTTGGTGTAAGTAACTAATACTTGTTTGTACTATATGAGCTAATGATTGTAGATTGTAAAGAACTAATGATCATGGACTGTAAAGAGCAATTTTACATATACTATAAGGATCTAATTTATGTGGTCCGTAAAAAGTTAATATGAAAACTCTAAGGTGCTAAATTTTATATGCAAAAAACGGCTCTTTTGGGTTCAGAAAATATTTTAAATAGAAGAGCGAACAACGTTTCGACCTTCTTCGGTCATCGTCAGGTTCACAAAGAAAGAGGTAACTGACCGGAAGCTGACCACATGTTTGGAAGCGGTTGTATAACTGAGTGTCGCAATGTAGAGGGCGGGGTTAGATGTTTGAATATATAATTTTATCTATAATATTAATATAGGTATAATGGCGTTCCTTTATATTGGTTTATTTTGGGTTTAAGTTGTTGTATAAGTAAGGCTTCTTTAATTTTGCGTTTGTTTATGTTTGTTTCTTTATTTAGTATTTTAGTGTTTTCTATGGTTATGTTGTGTCCATTTGACTTGCAGTGTTCGAAAATGTGTGAAGGTGACTTTTTATGTTCTTTGAATCTGGTTTCCATTTTTCTACTTGTTTCTCCAATATAGAAGTCGTGGCAGTTATCACATTGTATTTTATAAATAATGTTGGTGTGGTGTTTGTCAGTTTAGTTCTTACATAGTATAGACCTTAGTTTTGTGCCTGGTTTTTGAATAAATTTAGTGTTAACTGGAATGTTATATTTTGTTACTAGTTTTTGCCAAATGTTGGTTATTTGTTTGCTGATGTCAGGAATATATGGTATACAGCAGTATATGGTTTCGTGATTTTTTGATTCGTGAGATATATTTACTTTTGTTGGTTGATTTTGCTTTCTGTCTAGGTGTGTGCGTATAATGTTTTCTACGGTTTGTGGAGGAAACTTATTGATGTTGATGAAGTATTGTTTTATTTTGTCTAATTCATCGTTAATTTTATCTGGTGAGCATAGTTTTATGGCTGTGTTTATCTGGTTTCTTAGTATGTTGAGTTTTTGTTTTGTTTCATGTGCTGAGTCCCAAGGAATGTATAGTCCAGTATGGGTGATTTTTCGGTGGATTTCTGTTTTGAATTGTGCGTCGGTTCTTATAATTTTGAGGTTAAGAAATGATATTTGATTGCTTTCTTCCTGTTCACATGTGAAGTTAATGTTGGGATGTATAGAGTTAATGTGAGTGAAAAAGTTAAGTATGTGTTCTGTAGATTCGAATCCCGCAACCGTGTCATCTACATATCTGTACCAGTATAGTGGTGGATGTAATGCTGTATTAATTGCTTGTGTTTCAATTTGTGTCATAAAAATATTGGCTAGAACTGGCGATACTGGGTTGCCCATGCTTAGGCCATTTGTTTGTATATAGTTTTGGTTGTTGAACATGAAGTTTGTCTTTATTGTGGTGAATTCTATGAGGGTTGCTAACTGGTTACTGGGAATGTCTGTAATTGGGTTAGGGTCTCGAATATAGAGTTCTAAGGCTATCTTGCAGGCTTCTGTTGTTGGAACTTCTGTGAAGAGGGATATAACATCGAAACTGGCCATTAAGGCTTTATGATTAAGTTGATTTAGATTCGACTTGAAATTAAAAGAGTCTTTGATGAATGAGCTGGCTGATGTTGCATATTTGGAGAATCTCCATGCTATGTATTTACCAAGATTGTAATTAAACGATTCATATGTTGACATTATTGGTCGTAATGGACAATCTGGTTTATGAGGTTTGGGGATGCCGTATATTTGCGGTGTGCGTGAGTCGGTTTTACGTAGGTAGGAATAAAGTGTTTGTGAAATTGTGTTGGCTTTTTTCATTTGTAGTAGTAATTTGTTTAGTTGCGTCTCATGTGTCTTTGTTGGATTTGTGTGTATTGGTTTAAATTTGTTCGTGTCTGATAGGATGTTATTCGTTTTTTGTATGTATTCATTCGTGTTCTTTATTACTATAGCGTTACCTTTATCTGCTTTTAGAATTTTTATGTTTCTGTCTTGTTTTAGGTTTTTAATGGAATTAATGTCTCTTTTTGTAAGGTTGTTTTTTAGTTTTCTGTTTTGTGAAATTATGTTGATAGTTTTGTAAGAAAATTCTTTGAAAAAATCGTTTAAGATAATGTTTTTAGGTGTTTCTGGAAAATATAAATTTGTAATTTTACCTGGGAAGTTTGGCTGTTGGACGTCAATAAAATTATCTAAGTTGTCTTCTTTCTGTTTGTTGTTTTTGTTTTCTGTAGAAAGTATCACTAGTCTCCTGGCTAGGTCTTCTAAACATGTTTTGATTTCTATGGTTAACACAGACGTTAGAATATCTTCAAAATGCTTTAATTACATTCTTGTATTATTCCATCTGGATGTTAACACAGATGTTGGAATATCTTCAAAATGCTTTAATTACTTTCTTGTATTATTTCATCTGGATGTTAACACAGACGTTGGAATATCTTCAAAATGCTTAAATTACATTCTTGTATTATTTCATCTGGATGTTAACACAGACGTTGGAATATTTTCAAAATGCTTTAATTACATTCTTGTATTATTTTATCTGAATGTTAACACAGACGTTGGAATATTTTCAAAATGCTTTAATTACATTCTTGTATTATTTTATCTGGATGTTAACACAGACGTTACAATATCTTCAAAATGCTTTAATTTTTGCAATAGTTTGCAAACCAGACTTCTTATTTAAGTATCACTTTTGTAAAAAATTACTGTGCAAGACCAAGTCCTGAACTGGAGTTGTCTGGAACTGTCATATGATCAACACACTCAATAATTAAATAGTAGAAAATGTATTCAATGTGAATAATTGATCAAACTGCAAACAATTAATCCGCTACAAGTGCCAAAATTCGACAGAATAATTTGCTAATCTTCACTACTTTCAAGTAATTAATACTTTCAGCCCAGCGGCACAGCGGTATATCAACGGATTTACAACGCTAGAAACCGGGTTTCGATACCCATGGTGGGAAGAGCACAGCATTGCTCGTTGTGTAGTTTTGTGCTTAACCTCAAACAAACAACAAGTTACGAACTGATTTTCTTTAAATAAATGTTAAAGCCCTAAATTTTCTGGTGATTAAGGCACTCAACTCACAAGCTTCGGGTCACCTGTTCAATTTAAGTCACCAAGCATGCTCGCCTTTTTAGCTGTGAGAGCATTGTAACATGTTGGTAAGCTATATATATACTATTCATTGGTAAAAAGAGTAGTTCAAAAGGTAGCTCAAAATTAGGAAAGGCTAGCGATGATAGCACCCAAGAATCTTTGCACGAAGTTCAACAAAAAAACAAACAAATTAAATCCTTGTAGTTTTTCTTTCATGTTTTAATTTGATTTGAACTCTGACACTAAGCAATATCTAAATGCTGAAACAGCAGAATTATTTGAATTAGTTTCTTTTAATCATCTGAGAATAATACAATGTGTGGTCGAGAAATTTATTTCAATAATTTAGCTGCACTATTTTTTGAAATAATTATTTATCGATCTAGCATTATTATTGCGTCACAGGAACGGATCCAGGCTTAATTCGTCAAAACACCATTATAATGTATATAATGTATATGTCAAACCCGGAACGTATACTACAAGCCAACAAAACACCATTATAATGTATATAATGTATATGTCAAACCCAGAACGTATACTACAAGCCAACATAACACCATTACAATGTATATAATGTATATGTCAAACCTGGAACGTATACTACAAGCCAACAAAACACCATTATAATGTATATAATGTATATGTCAAACCTGGAACGTATACTACAAGCCAACAAAACACCATTATAATGTATATAATGTATATGTCAAACCTGGAACGTATATTACAAGCCAACAAAACACCATTATAATGTATATGTCAAACTTGGAACGTATATTACAAGCCAACAAAACACCATTATAATGTATATGTCAAACTTGGAAGGTATATTACAAGCCAACATAACACCATTATAATGTATATGTAAAACTTGGAACGTATATTACAAGCCAACAAAACACCATTATAATGTATATGTAAAACTTGGAACGTATATTACAAGCCAACATAACACCATTATAATGTATATAATGTATATGTCAAACCCGGAACGTATATTACAAGCCAACATAACACCATTATAATGTATATAATGTATATGTCAAACCTGGAACGTATATTAAAAGCCAACATAACACCATTATAATGTATATAATGTATATGTCAAACCTGGAACGTATATTACAAGCCAACATAACACCATTATAATGTATATGTCAAACCTGGAACGTATACTACAAGCCAACAAAACACCATTATAATGTATATAATGTATATGTCAAACTTGGAACGTATATTACAAGCCAACAAAACACCATTATAATGTATATGTCAAACTTGGAAGGTATATTACAAGCCAACATAACACCATTATAATGTATATGTAAAACATGGAAGGTATATTACAAGCCAACAAAACACCATTATAATGTATATAATGTATATGTCAAACTTGGAACGTATATTACAAGCCAACAAAACACCATTATAATGTATATGTCAAACTTGGAACGTATATTACAAGCCAACATAACACTATTATAATGTATATGTAAAACTTGGAACGTATATTACAAGCCAACATAACACCATAATAATGTTCATAATGTATATGTCAAACCCGGAACGTATATTACAAGCCAACATAACACCATTATATTGTATATAATGTATATGTCAAACCTGGAACGTATATAACAAGCCAACATAACACCATTATAATGTATATAATGTATATGTCAAACCTTGAACGTATATTACAAGCCAACATAACACCATTATAATGTATATAATGTATATGTCAAACCTGGAACGTATACTACAAGCCAACAAAACACCATTATAATGTATATGTGAAACCTGGAACGTATATTACAAGCCAACAAAACACCATTATAATGTATATGTCAAACTTGGAACGTATATAACAAGCCAACAAAACACCATTATAATGTATATGTCAAACTTGGAACGTATATTACAAGCCAACCAAACACCATTATAATGTATATGTAAAACTTGGAACGTATATTACAAGCCAACATAACAACATTATAATGTATATGTCAAACCTGGAACGTATATTACAAGCCAACATAACAACATTATAATGTATATAGTGTATATGTCAAACCTGGAACGTATATTACAAGCCAACATAACACCATTATAATGTATATAATGTAGATGTCAAACCTGGAACGTATATTACAAGCCAACAAAACACCATTATAATGTATATGTCAAACTTGGAACGTATATAACAAGCCAACAAAACACCAGTATAATGTATATGTCAAACTTGGAACATATATTACAAGCCAACAAAACACCATTATAATGTATATAATGTATATGTCAAACCCGGAACGTATATTACAAGCCAACATAACACCATTATAACGTATATAATGTATATGTCAAACCTGAAACGTATATTACAAGCCAACATAACACCATTATAATGTATATGTAAAACGTGGAACGTATATTACAAGCCAACATAACACCATTATAATGTATATGTAAAACTTAGAACGTATATTACAAGCCAACATAACACCATTATAATGTATATAATGAAAATGTCAAACCCGGAACGTATATTACAAGCCAACATAACACCATTATAATGTATATAATGTATATGTCAAACCTGGAACGTATATTACAAGCCAACAAAACACCATTATAATGTATATAATGTATATGTCAAACCTGGAACGTATATTAAAAGCCAACATAACACCATTATAATGTATATAATGTATATGTCAAACCTGGAACGTATATTAAAAGCCAACATAACACCATTATAATGTATATGTTAAACTTGGAACGTATATTACAAGCAAACATAACACCATTATAATGTATATGTCAAACCCGGAACGTATATTACAAGCCAACATAACACCATTATAATGTATATAATGTATATGTAAAACTTGGAACGTATATTACAAGCCAACATAACACCATTATAATGTATATAATGTATATGTCAAACCCGGAACGTATATTACAAGCCAACATAACACCATTATAACGTATATAATGTATATGTCAAACCTGGAACGTATATTACAAGCCAACATAACACCATTATAATGTATATGTAAAACCTGGAACGTATATTACAAGCCAACATAACACCATTATAATGTATATGTAAAACTTGGAACGTATATTACAAGCCAACATAACACCATTATAATGTATATAATGTATATGTCAAACCCGGAACGTATATTACAAGCCAACATAACACCATTATAATGTATATAATGTATATGTCAAACCTGGAACGTATATTACAAGCCAACAAAACACCATTATAATGTATATAATGTATATTTCAAACCTGGAACGTATATTAAAAGCCAACATAACACCATTATAATGTATATAATGTATATGTCAAATCTGGAACGTATATTAAAAGCCAACATAACACCATTATAATGTATATGTTAAACTTGGAACGTATATTACAAGCAAACATAACACCATTATAATGTATATGTCAAACCCGGAACGTATATTACAAGCCAACATAACACCATTATAATGTATATAATGTATATGTAAAACTTGGAACGTATATTAAAAGCCAACATAACACCATTATAATGTATATAATGTATATGTCAAACCTGGAACGTATATTACAAGCCAACATAACACCATTATAATGTATATAATGTATATGTCAAACCTGGAACGTATACTACAAGCCAACAAAACACCATTATAATGTATATAATGTAGATGTGAAACCTGGAACGTATATTACAAGCCAACAAAACACCATTATAATGTATATGTAAAACTTTGAACGTATATTACAAGCCAACATAACACCATTATAATGTATATGTCGAACGTGGAACGTATATTATAAGCCAACAAAACACCATTATAATGTATATGTCAAACCTGGAACGTATATTACAAGCCAACAAAACACCATTATAATGTATATTTAAAACTTGGAACGTATATTACAAGCCCACATAACACCATTATAATGTATATAATGTATATGTCAAACCCGGAACGTATATTACAAGCCAACATAACACCATTATAATGTATATAATGTATATGTCAAACCTGGAACGTATATTAAAAGCCAACATAACACCATTATAATGTATATAATGTATATGTCAAACCTGGAACGTATATTACAAGCCAACATAACACCATTATAATGTATATGTCAAACCTGGAACGTATACTACAAGCCAACAAAACACCATTATAATGTATATAATGTATATGTCAAACTTGGAACGTATATTACAAGCCAACAAAACACCATTATAATGTATATGTCAAACTTGGAAGGTATATTACAAGCCAACATAACACCATTATAATGTATATGTAAAACATGGAAGGTATATTACAAGCCAACAAAACACCATTATAATGTATATAATGTATATGTCAAACTTGGAACGTATATTACAAGCCAACAAAACACCATTATAATGTATATGTCAAACTTGGAACGTATATTACAAGCCAACATAACACCATTATAATGTATATGTAAAACTTGGAACGTATATTACAAGCCAACATAACAACATTATAATGTATATGTCAAACCTGGAACGTATATTACAAGCCAACAAAACACCATTATAATGTATATAATGTATATGTCAAACCCGGAACGTATATTACAAGCCAACATAACACCATTATAATGTATATAATGTATATGTCAAACCTGGAACGTATATTACAAGCCAACATAACACCATTATAATGTATATGTAAAACTTGGAACGTATATTACAAGCCAACCAAACACCATTATAATGTATATGTAAAACTTGGAACGTATATTACAAGCCAACATAACAACATTATAATGTATATGTCAAACCTGGAACGTATATTACAAGCCAACATAACATTATAATGTATATAGTGTATATGTCAAACCTGGAACGTATATTACAAGCCAACATAACACCATTATAATGTATATAATGTAGATGTCAAACCTGGAACGTATATTACAAGCCAACAAAACACCATTATAATGTATATGTCAAACTTGGAACGTATATAACAAGCCAACAAAACACCAGTATAATGTATATGTCAAACTTGGAACATATATTACAAGCCAACAAAACACCATTATAATGTATATAATGTATATGTCAAACCCGGAACGTATATTACAAGCCAACATAACACCATTATAACGTATATAATGTATATGTCAAACCTGGAACGTATATTACAAGCCAACATAACACCATTATAATGTATATGTAAAACGTGGAACGTATATTACAAGCCAACATTACAACATTATACTGTATATGTCAAACCCGGAACGTATATTACAAGCCAACATAACACCATTATAATGTATATAATGTATATGTCAAACCTGGAACGTATATTACAAGCCAACAAAACACCATTATAATGTATATAATGTATATTTCAAACCTGGAACGTATATTAAAAGCCAACATAACACCATTATAATGTATATAATGTATATGTCAAACCTGGAACGTATATTAAAAGCCAACATAACACCATTATAATGTATATGTTAAACTTGGAACGTATATTACAAGCCAACATAACACCATTATAATGTATATGTTAAACTTGGAACGTATATTACAAGCCAACAAAACACCATTATAATGTATATAATGTATATGTCAAACCCGGAACGTATATTACAAGCCAACATAACACCATTATAACGTATATAATGTATATGTCAAACCTGAAACGTATATTACAAGCCAACATAACACCATTATAATGTATATGTAAAACTTGGAACGTATATTACAAGCCAACATAACACCATTATAATGTATATGTAAAACTTAGAACGTATATTACAAGCCAACATTACAACATTATAATGTATATGTCAAACCCGGAACGTATATTACAAGCCAACATAACACCATTATAATGTATATAATGTATATGTCAAACCTGGAACGTATATTACAAGCCAACAAAACACCATTATAATGTATATAATGTATATGTCAAACCTGGAACGTATATTAAAAGCCAACATAACACCATTATAATGTATATAATGTATATGTCAAACCTGGAACGTATATTAAAAGCCAACATAACACCATTATAATGTATATGTCAAACTTGGAACGTATATTACAAGCCAACATAACACCATTATAATGTATATGTCAAACCCGGAACGTATATTACAAGCCAACATAACACCATTATAATGTATATAATGTATATGTAAAACTTGGAACGTATATTACAAGCCAACATAACACCATTATAATGTATATAATGTATATGTCAAACCTGGAACGTATATTACAAGCCAACATAACACCATTATAATGTATATGTCAAACCTGGAACGTATACTACAAGCCAACAAAACACCATTATAATGTATATAATGTAGATGTGAAACCTGGAACGTATATTACAAGCCAACAAAACACCATTATAATGTATATGTAAAACTTTGAACGTATATTACAAGCCAACATAACACCATTATAATGTATATGTCGAACGTGGAACGTATATTATAAGCCAACAAAACACCATTATAATGTATATGTCAAACCTGGAACGTATATTACAAGCCAACAAAACACCATTATAATGTATATTTAAAACTTGGAACGTATATTACAAGCCCACATAACACCATTATAATGTATATAATGTAGATGTCAAACCTGGAACGTATATTACAAGCCAACAAAACACCATTATAATGTATATGTCAAACTTGGAACGTATATAACAAGCCAACAAAACACCATTATAATGTATATGTCAAACTTGGAACATATATTACAAGCCAACAAAACACCATTATAATGTATATAATGTATATGTCAAACCCGGAACGTATATTACAAGCCAACATAACACCATTATAATGTATATAATGTATATGTCAAACCTGGAACGTATATTACAAGCCAACATAACACCATTATAATGTATATGTAAAACTTGGAACGTATATTACAAGCCAACATAACACCATTATAATGTATATGTAAAACTTAGAACGTATATTACAAGCCAACATTACAACATTATAATGTATATGTCAAACCCGGAACGTATATTACAAGCCAACATAACACCATTATAATGTATATAATGTATATGTCAAACCTGGAACGTATATTACAAGCCAACAAAACACCATTATAATGTATATAATGTATATTTCAAACCTGGAACGTATATTAAAAGCCAACATAACACCATTATAATATATATAATGTATATGTCAAACCTGGAACGTATATTAAAAGCCAACATAACACCATTATAATGTATATGTGAAACTTGGAACGTATATTACAAGCCAACATAACACCATTATAATGTATATGTCAAACTTGGAACGTATATTACAAGCCAACAAAACACCATTATAATGTATATAATGTATATGTCAAACCTGGAACGTATATTACAAGCCAACATAACACCATTATAATGTATATAATGTATATGTCAAACCTGAAACGTATATTACAAGCCAACATAACACCATTATAATGTATATGTAAAACGTGGAACGTATATTACAAGCCAACATAACACCATTATAATGTATATGTAAAACTTAGAACGTATATTACAAGCCAACATTACAACATTATAATGTATATGTCAAACCCGGAACGTATATTACAAGCCAACATAACACCATTATAATGTATATAATGTATATGTCAAACCTGGAACGTATATTACAAGCCAACAAAACACCATTATAATGTATATAATGTATATTTCAAACCTGGAACGTATATTAAAAGCCAACATAACACCATTATAATGTATATAATGTATATGTCAAACCTGGAACGTATATTAAAAGCCAACATAACACCATTATAATGTATATGTTAAACTTGGAACGTATATTACAAGCCAACATAACACCATTATAATGTATATGTCAAACCCGGAACGTATATTACAAGCCAACATAACACCATTATAATGTATATAATGTATATGTAAAACTTGGAACGTATATTACAAGCCAACATAACACCATTATAATGTATATAATGTATATGTCAAACCTGGAACGTATATTACAAGCCAACATAACACCATTATAATGTATATGTCAAACCTGGAACGTATACTACAAACCAACAAAACACCATTATAATGTATATAATGTAGATGTGAAACCTGGAACGTATATTACAAGCCAACAAAACACCATTATAATGTATATGTAAAACTTTGAACGTATATTACAAGCCAACATAACACCATTATAATGTATATGTCGAACGTGGAACGTATATTATAAGCCAACAAAACACCATTATAATGTATATGTCAAACCTGGAACGTATATTACAAGCCAACAAAACACCATTATAATGTATATTTAAAACTTGGAACGTATATTACAAGCCCACATAACACCATTATAATGTATATAATGTATATGTCAAACCCGGAACGTATATTACAAGCCAACATAACACCATTATAATGTATATAATGAAAATGTCAAACCTGGAACGTGTATTAAAAGCCAACATAACACCATTATAATGTATATAATGTATATGTCAAACCTGGAACGTATATTACAAGCCAACATAACACCATTATAATGTATATGTCAAACCTGGAACGTATACTACAAGCCAACAAAACACCATTTTAATGTATATAATGTATATGTCAAACTTGGAACGTATATTACAAGCCAACAAAACACCATTATAATGTATATGTCAAACTTGGAAGGTATATTACAAGCCAACATAACACCATTATAATGTATATGTAAAACATGGAAGGTATATTACAAGCCAACAAAACACCATTATAATGTATATAATGTATATGTCAAACTTGGAACGTATATTACAAGCCAACAAAACACCATTATAATGTATATGTCAAACTTGGAACGTATATTACAAGCCAACATAACACTATTATAATGTATATGTAAAACTTGGAACGTATATTACAAGCCAACATAACAACATTATAATGTATATGTCAAACCTGGAACGTATATTACAAGCCAACAAAACACCATTATAATGTATATAATGTATATGTCAAACCCGGAACGTATATTACAAGCCAACATAACACCATTATAACGTATATAATGTATATGTCAAACCTGGAACGTATATTACAAGCCAACATAACACCATTATAATGTATATGTAAAACGTGGAACGTATATTACAAGCCAACATAACACCATTATAATGTATATGTAAAACTTAGAACGTATATTACAAGCCAACATTACAACATTATACTGTATATGTCAAACCCGGAACATATATTACAAGCCAACATAACACCATTATATTGTATATAATGTATATGTCAAACCTGGAACGTATATAACAAGCCAACATAACACCATTATAATGTATATAATGTATATGTCAAACCTTGAACGTATATTACAAGCCAACATAACACCATTATAATGTATATAATGTATATGTCAAACTTGGAACGTATATTACAAGCCAACCAAACACCATTATAATGTATATGTAAAACTTGGAACGTATATTACAAGCCAACATAACAACATTATAATGTATATGTCAAACCTGGAACGTATATTACAAGCGAACATAACAACATTATAATGTATATAATGTAGATGTCAAACCTGGAACGTATATTACAAGCCAACAAAACACCATTATAATGTATATGTCAAACTTGGAACGTATATAACAAGCCAACAAAACACCAGTATAATGTATATGTCAAACTTGGAACATATATTACAAGCCAACAAAACACCATTATAATGTATATAATGTATATGTCAAACCCGGAACGTATATTACAAGCCAACATAACACCATTATAACGTATATAATGTATATGTCAAACCTGGAACGTATATTACAAGCCAACATAACACCATTATAATGTATATGTAAAACTTGGAACGTATATTACAAGCCAACATAACACCATTATAATGTATATAATGTATATGTCAAACCTGGAACGTATATTACAAGCCAACATAACACCATTATAATGTATATGTAAAACGTGGAACGTATATTACAAGCCAACATAACACCATTATAATGTATATGTAAAACTTAGAACGTATATTACAAGCCAACATTACAACATTATAATGTATATGTCAAACCCGGAACGTATATTACAAGCCAACATAACACCATTATAATGTATATAATGTATATGTCAAACCTGGAACGTATATTACAAGCCAACAAAACACCATTATAATGTATATAATGTATATTTCAAACCTGGAACGTATATTAAAAGCCAACATAACACCATTATAATGTATATAATGTATATGTCAAACCTGGAACGTATATTAAAAGCCAACATAACACCATTATAATGTATATGTTAAACTTGGAACGTATATTACAAGCAAACATAACACCATTATAATGTATATGTTAAACTTGGAACGTATATTACAAGCCAACAAAACACCATTATAATGTATATGTAAAACTTGGAACGTATATTACAAGCCCACATAACACCATTATAATGTATATAATGTATATGTAAAACTTGGAACATATATTAAAAGCCAACATAACACCATTATAATGTATATAATGTATATGTCAAACCTGGAACGTATATTACAAGCCAACATAACACCATTATAATGTATATGTCAAACCTGGAACGTATACTACAAACCAACAAAACACCATTATAATGTATATAATGTAGATGTGAAACCTGGAACGTATATTACAAGCCAACAAAACACCATTATAATGTATATGTAAAACTTTGAACGTATATTACAAGCCAACATAACACCATTATAATGTATATGTCGAACCTGGAACGTATATTATAAGCCAACAAAACACCATTATAATGTATATGTCAAACCTGGAACGTATATTACAAGCCAACAAAACACCATTATAATGTATATGTAAAACTTGGAACGTATATTACAAGCCCACATAACACCATTATAATGTATATAATGTATATGTCAAACCCGGAACGTATATTACAAGCCAACATAACACCATTATAATGTATATAATGAAAATGTCAAACCTGGAACGTGTATTAAAAGCCAACATAACACCATTATAATGTATATAATGTATATGTCAAACCTGGAACGTATATTACAAGCCAACATAACACCATTATAATGTATATGTCAAACCTGGAACGTATACTACAAGCCAACAAAACACCATTTTAATGTATATAATGTATATGTCAAACTTGGAACGTATATTACAAGCCAACAAAACACCATTATAATGTATATGTCAAACTTGGAAGGTATATTACAAGCCAACATAACACCATTATAATGTATATGTAAAACATGGAAGGTATATTACAAGCCAACAAAACACCATTATAATGTATATAATGTATATGTGAAACTTGGAACGTATATTACAAGCCAACAAAACACCATTATGATGTATATGTCAAACCCGGAACGTATATTACAAGCCAACATAACACCATTATAATGTATATAATGTATATGTCAAACCTGGAACGTATATTAAAAGCCAACATAACACCATTATAATGTATATAATGTATATGTCAAACCTGGAACGTATATTAAAAGCCAACATAACACCATTATAATGTATATGTTAAACTTGGAACGTATATTACAAGCAAACATAACACCATTATAATGTATATGTCAAACCCGGAACGTATATTCCAAGCCAACATAACACCATTATAATGTATATAATGTATATGTAAAACTTGGAACATATATTAAAAGCCAACATAACACCATTATAATGTATATAATGTATATGTCAAACCTGGAAAGTATATTACAAGCCAACATAACACCATTATAATGTATATAATGTATATGTCAAACCTGGAACGTATACTACAAACTAACAAAACACCATTATAATGTATATAATGTAGATGTGAAACCTGGAACGTATATTACAAGCCAACAAAACACCATTATAATGTATATGTAAAACTTTGAACGTTTATTACAAGCCAACATAACACCATTATAATGTATATGTCGAACGTGGAACGTATATTATAAGCCAACAAAACACCATTATAATGTATATGTCAAACCTGGAACGTATATTACAAGCCAACAAAACACCATTATAATGTATATGTCAAACCCGGAACGTATATTACAAGCCCACATAACACCATTATAATGTATATAATGTATATGTCAAACCCGGAACGTATATTACAAGCCAACATAACACCATTATAATGTATATAATGAAAATGTCAAACCTGGAACGTGTATTAAAAGCCAACATAACACCATTATAATGTATATAATGTATATGTCAAACCTGGAACGTATATTACAAGCCAACATAACACCATTATAATGTATATGTCAAACCTGGAACGTATACTACAAGCCAACAAAACACCATTTTAATGTATATAATGTATATGTCAAACTTGGAACGTATATTACAAGCCAACAAATCACCATTATAATGTATATGTCAAACTTGGAAGGTATATTACAAGCCAACATAACACCATTATAATGTATATGTAAAACATGGAAGGTATATTACAAGCCAACAAAACACCATTATAATGTATATAATGTATATGTCAAACTTGGAACGTATATTACAAGCCAACAAAACACCATTATAATGTATATGTCAAACTTGGAACGTATATTACAAGCCAACATAACACCATTATAATGTATATGTAAAACTTGGAACGTATATTACAAGCCAACATAACAACATTATAATGTATATGTCAAACCTGGAACGTATATTACAAGCCAACAAAACACCATTATAATGTATATAATGTATATGTCAAACCCGGAACGTATATTACAAGCCAACATAACACCATTATAATGTATATGTCAAACCTGGAACGTATATTACAAGCCAACATAACACCATTATAATGTATATGTAAAACTTGGAACGTATATTACAAGCCAACATAACACCATTATAATGTATATGTAAAACTTAGAACGTATATTACAAGCCAACATTACAACATTATACTGTATATGTCAAACCCGGAACATATATTACAAGCCAACATAACACCATTATATTGTATATAATGTATATGTCAAACCTGGAACGTATATAACAAGCCAACATAACACCATTATAATGTATATAATGTATATGTCAAACCTTGAACGTATATTACAAGCCAACATAACACCATTATAATGTATATAATGTATATGTCAAACTTGGAACGTATATTACAAGCCAACCAAACACCATTATAATGTATATGTAAAACTTGGAACGTATATTACAAGCCAACATAACAACGTTATAATGTATATAGTGTATATGTCAAACCTGGAACGTATATTACAAGCGAACATAACACCATTATAATGTATATAATGTAGATGTCAAACGTGGAACGTATATTACAAGCCAACAAAACACCATTATAATGTATATGTCAAACTTGGAACGTATATAACAAGCCAACAAAACACCGGTATAATGTATATGTCAAACTTGGAACATATATTACAAGCCAACAAAACACCATTATAATGTATATAATGTATATGTCAAACCCGGAACGTATATTACAAGCCAACATAACACCATTATAATGTATATAATGTATATGTCAAACCTGGAACGTATATTACAAGCCAACATAACACCATTATAATGTATATAATGTATATGTCAAACTTGGAACGTATATTACAAGCCAACATAACACCATTATAATGTATATGTCAAACTTGGAACGAATATTACAAGCCAACAAAACACCATTATAATGTATATGTCAAACTTGGAACGTATATTACAAGCCAACATAACACCATTATAATGTATATGTCAACTGGGTTTACAACCACATTAGGTAACGAATATATTACAAGCCAACATAACACCATTATAATGTATATGTCAAACTTGGAACGTATATTACAAGCCAACAAAACACCATTATAATGTATATGTGAAACCTGGAACGTATACTACAAGTCAACAAAACACCATTATAATGTATATGTCAAACTTGGAACGTATATTACAAGTTAAGAAAACACCATTATAATGTATATAATGTATATGTCAAACTCGGAACGTATATTACAAGCCAACATAACACCATTATAATGTATATAATGTATATGTCAAACCTGGAACGTATATTACAAGCCAACATAACACCATTATAATGTATATGTCAAACCTGGAACGTATACTACAAGCCAACAAAACACCATTATAATGTATATGTCAAACTTGGAACGTATATTACCAGCCAACAAAACACCATTATAATGTATATAATGTATATGTCAAACTTGGAACGTATATTACAAGCCAACAAAACACCATTATAATGTATATAATGTATATGTCAAACTTGGAACGTATATTACAAGCCAACAAAACACCATTGTAATGTATATAATGTATATTTCAAACTTGGAACGTATATTACAAGTTAACATAACACCATTATAATGTATATAATGTATATGTCAAACCTGGAACGTATATTACAAGGCAACATAACACCATTATAATGTATATAATGTATATGTCAAACCTGGAACGTATATTACAAGCCAACATAACACCATTATAATGTATATGTCAAACTTGGAACGTATATTCCATTTAACAAAACACCATTGTAATGTATATAATGTATATGTCAAACTTGGAACGTATATTACAAGCCAACATAACACCATTATAATGTATATGTCAAACTTGGAACGTATATTACAAGCCAACAAAACACCATTATAATGTATATAATGTATATGTCAAACCTGGAACGTATATTACAAGCCAACATAACACCTTATAATGTATATGTAAAACTTAGAACGTATATTACAAGCCAACATTAGAACATTATAATGTACATGTCAAACCCGGAACGTGTATTACAAGGCAACATAACACCATTATAATGTATATGTCAAACCTGGAACGTATATTACAAGCCAACAAAACACCATTTTAATGTATATGTCAAACTTGGAACGTATATTACAAGCCAACTTAACACCATTATAATGTATATAATGTAGATGTGAAACTTGGAACGTATATTACAAGCCAACATAACACCATTATAATGTATATGTCAAACTTGGAACGAATATTACAAGCCAACAAAACACCATTATAATGTATATAATGTATATGTCAAACCTGGAACGTATATTAAAAGCCAACATAACACCATTATAATGTATATGTCAAACTTGGAACGTATATTACAAGCCAACAAAACACCATTATAATGTATATAATGTAGATGTGAAACTTGGAACGTATATTACAAGCCAACATAACACCATTATAATGTATATGTCAAACCCGGAACGTATATTACAAGCCAACAAAACACCATTATAATGTATATAATGTATAAACTTGGAACGTATATTACAAGCCAACATAACACCATTATAATGTATATGTCAAACTTGGAACGTATATTACAAGCCAACAAAACACCATTATAATGTATATAATGTACATGTCAAACTTGGAACGTATATTACAAGCCAACATAATACCATTATTATGTATATGTCAAACTTGGAACGTATATTACAAGCCAACAAAACACCATTATAATGTATATAATGTATATGTCAAACTTGGAACGTATATTACAAGCCAATAACACCATTATAATGTATATGTAAAACTTGGAACGTATATTACAAGCCAACATAACACCATTATAATGTATATAATGTATATGTCGAATTTGGAACGTATATTACAAGCCAACAAAACACCATTATAGTGTATATAATGTATATGTAAAACTTGGAACGTATATTACAAGCCAACAAAAGACCATTATAATGTATATGTAAAACTTGGAACGTATATTACAGGGCAACATAACACCATTATAATGTATATAATGTATAGTCAAACCTGGAACTATATTACAAGGCAACATAACACCATTATAATGTATATAATGTATATGTCAAACCTGGAACGTATATTACAAGTCAACATAACGTTTTTATAGCTTTTTTCTGTTACGTTTTGGGTAATTTTTACACGACATTGATTTCCATAACTTATGATACTACTACATGTATTTTTCAGCGTTTATTTATAAGAGATTCAAAGATGTGCAGATAAACGATATTTTAGTAAATTCAAGGCTGTTTCAATTTCTTATAAATCGCATCGGGTTAAACATAATATAATAGAAGAGTAAACATTAACAAGTGGAAACAATTTGTAAAATATTAGTAAAATATTTCAGGTAACCATTGTCTTTGAAGTTAATTTGCATTTGATTCGTTTATCTCTTCAAACAGTAAAAACTTAGTTGACCAAGTATTTGCAGACAATTCTTCAAAATTACTTAGAACTAGTCCAATATTATATGAAAAAGTTAAAAGACACCATCGTGTAAGACTTGTATGAAGAGAAAAGTTACATGGAAGGCTATGATTCCAGATGGTTAATATATGTTTCTAACTTGAAAAATGTTTGTCACAAAAAATCTAATTTATCTCATGTATTATAACGCGTTTGAAAAAAAAATGTAAAATGATGTGAATATTGTACTTAAAAATTATATATAGTGCAAATAAGACATTTTTTACTAACTTTACCAAGAAATGCTTTAACGTTTTATACTCAATCTATATATGTGTATATATATATAAATTAGAAAAAAAGACGTTCATGCAGTGTTAAAGCAAACATTTTAATCTCTAACTTAATCTGTTATGCATTCGAGACAAATTTTTGACGCATGATTAGCATTTATTTGTTTATTGAATCTGAAGAACAAGAGTTCTTGTAAGTAAAGAAATCACGAACACCGTTGAAGTAAGTGAACCTTTGTTCATTGACAGTAGATGATAAGCGCATAGCTTCCGATTATGCGAACGACTGTGAACAAAAACGATAAAATAGAAATGAAATGCCTAAAAATGGATAAAAATGAGAAATTGAAAAAAATTTAAATATTACATTTTATAATTATTATATAAAATAAAACATAAGCTAATATTTCATATTTGTACACTTAATTTTCTAAAAATGAGAAACAACATCATTGAAAAATTTGATGTAATTTTGTGAATGTTATGGATTAAGTAATATCTTTCAATAAGTGATCCAAATTCATTAAAGAATACAGTTATTTAGTAGACAATGAAATAAAAACTTGTGTTCTTCATTTTTTTATAGAGATGGATGTATTTTTGAAGTGATATTCATCAAAACATTTAATCTGAAATGCTATGAAGAAGGTTCACATAGAGAGGTGTCATAAATCTGTGTGTTTCATTGATATTTGTCGATTTGTTCAAAACGTTTGATATACAGAAACGCTTTTGCGGTGAAAATTTTGATATATATCTTTTTGTCCAGCAAGACTTGAAGCGTAAATCGTTATTTCCACTAAACTGTTTCTGTTTCATGGCTGATTTATCTATTGATTTATTTTGCAAATAGCAGTGACACTTAACGTAACGTTTTTATCATGTACATGTGACGAAATATCGCTTCAAGACTTCGTGTTATAAACCATTGTTTTCCAAACGTTTTTAGGCTTAGTCTCCCTTCATATGAATAAAAAAAAGTCTAAGGCTCACAACCTATAACTTTAACACTGTGATTGAAAAAAAAGAACCATTGTAAAAATAATATCTTCTTTAGACATACGGCTCATTGTTTGTTCAGAATTAAAATTAATTCAGCATATATGTTTTTGGACTATTTTTTGGGGCAGTTGCCCTGATAAAACTTCATGGACCAATGTAGACTGCGGCTCCCACTTTTGTAAACATTGTCATAGAAAAACGATCCTTTCTATCTCGTACTCGAAACAAGTTACATAGATACGGTGTAGTATTGTTGTTGTTGTTGTTTGGAATCAAGCACAAAGCTACACAATGGGCTATCTGTGCTCTGCCCACCACGGGTATCGAAACCCAGATTTTAGCGTGTAAGTCCGCAGACATACCGCTGAGCCACTGGGGGGCACGGTGTAGTGTTAAA
This sequence comes from Carcinoscorpius rotundicauda, assembly GCA_011833715.1. Lineage (NCBI taxonomy): Eukaryota > Metazoa > Arthropoda > Merostomata > Xiphosura > Limulidae > Carcinoscorpius > Carcinoscorpius rotundicauda. The sequence goes on from CM022406.1 coordinate 25,266,984, forward strand.
AGTGCTTGCAACACTGAGACATTTAATCAACAAATTTGTGAAAGAGATTACTTGGGTAACTTGATTTGCATCTATTACTGAACATAAATTAAATATAGGCACACTTAATATTATTAATATTGTTATAATTAATAATTCATGAAACTGTATTGTAAATGTTGAATGTCATGCCAGTGCTACTGGATTTTCACGATTACGTTTATAAAAATCATTCTTTTCTCAAGGCTTAAGATCTGTATTTAGACATTCGAAATCGTTTTGCAAGCGAGTATAATGTAATTTATATCTTGTAAAATTGTTTATTTGGGCAATGGCATCTTTCACCGACTTATTATCAAGGCTTGTTCTTTGCTGATTTGTCCCTCAGTGGACTCACACCGCTGGAAACCGATTTTCGAAATCCATGGTGGGCAGAACACAAATGGCCTATTGTATAACTTTATGCTTAACTACAAACAAACTTTTGTGATGCTGTCTCCCGTTTGTTGATCAAAGATCCATCAAGAAACTTCTTACAAATTAACGACCCTGTTGCAAGTCTTATGTTTCTTTTCAATCTCTCACTTCATTCACAGATTTTTCACGAGTACAGCTGTATCCATCTGAATGTCCACACATCCGCTTTCAACTTACGTTCCGAGTCAAGTGAGTCCTTACAAACTTTCTATTTCCAGAAACATGGAAAATACCTTTTGATGATCCTCTGCTAGAACCCTTTCAACACATTTAAGTTTACATGTGTAGTAGAAGTTGACATCACATTATTTTTTCCTGTTTTTAGCTGTCCTTTTATTATTGTATATAGTTTATTTTATTAGCTTTTTCCTTCGCTCATACCGAGGTTCTGGGTGTTTCCGCTTTCTACCTTTTTTTTGCAAATTGAGTCAGTAGATGATAAGCACCAACTATATAAATGCAACACCCAAAAGTTAAAGAAAATAATCATACGTTCCTACGTTTGACTAATAGGCAAAGACAAAGATAGTGTCGTCAACACAGCAACGGTCGTGTTTCGTTAATGCTAAGTTTAGTACTAGTTGACACAATGTGTTTGAAATGGCGTATGTTCATATAAACTATTGTAATGCATGTACACGTACTAACTTTTGGTTGCTACATGAATGTGGTGTTAGATTAAAATGAGTTGAGGTAAGATACGCACTCTTGATTGTTAGACGATTGCAGTGACCTTCAGATTCGTACAGCATAAAATAAGTTAAGATTGGCACTCTTGGTTGCTAGAGGTAAGATATGTACTTTTGATTGCTGCACGAGTTCAGTGACATGTTTACTCGTACTCTATCCTACGAATGTGGGGAACTACTGTTAAAATTTGCAAAGTCAAGTGCTCTTTCTATACCAAAAATGTATGTCCTTTTACAATGTTATTTTTGTTTCTTATCTCTCGCAAGAATGCGATTTCTTTATTTATTTTTGAATTTCGCGGAAAGCTACACAAAGGCTATCTGCGCTAGCTATCTCTAATTTTGCAGTGTAAGACAAGAGACAAGGCAGTTAGTCATCACTATCTACCACCGACTTTTGGGCTATTATTTTACCCAAGAAATAGTGGGATTGACCGTCATATTATAACACCCACATGGCTGAAAGGGCGATCATGTTTGGTACGACGGGGATTCGAACTCGAGACACTCAGGTTACGAGACCAATGCTTTAACCCACCTAGTCATGCCAAGCCTGGATTTATTTTCAGGCACCAATCAGTATTACTTTGTAGATCCACAACAATGGGATGTCATGCTGGGGTTTAGGGCATTCCAAAGTTTAATTATATTTTTCGAACGAAAAATGTGCTACGTGCAAGAGGGAAGGTAAAAGAGGGTTATTGCACGTTGGTGTCAAATAACACTGTAATGCACAAATTAAATTGGCAATGATATGATAATTGTACATCTAAATGTATGTGTAATTACCTTTATAATTTTCAAAACGTTGTTCTGAAAATAAAACCCATCTAACTGACATAACTGAAAACCGTGATAGGATAAGTATAGGTTGGAACTTTATACTCTATAGCTGAAGTATAGTGATAACTAGTTGCCTTCTCCTAGTCTTATACTGCTAAATTAGGAACGGCTAACGCAGATAGTTCTCGTGTAGCTTTGTGCAAAATTAAAAAAAAACAAATAAACAAACAAGCTGAAATTCAAAGATATTAGGCTTAAATAATTTTTTACAAGAAATACTAGCATTTGCTTAGGCCATAAGATATAGAAAACCGTTTTTGAGATTTTGTGGGTTAGGTCACTTTTGCATAACAACGTCCAGTTAATGCTTAGCAAATATAAGCATACTATGCCACTGCTGCAACTTAGCTGATGTTTAGACTTCGTTCCTTTTAATTTCCTGCTGATATGTTTTATATATTCCTGACATCAGCAAACAAATAACCAACATTTGGCAAAAACTAGTAACAAAATATAACATTCCAGTTAATACTAAATTTATTCAAAAACCAGGCACAAAACTAAGGTCTATACTATGTAAGAACTAAACTGACAAACACCACACCAACATTATTTATAAAATACAATGTGATAACTGCCACGACTTCTATATTGGAGAAACAAGTAGAAAAATGGAAACCAGATTCAAAGAACATAAAAAGTCACCTTCACACATTTTCGAACACTGCAAGTCAAATGGACACAACATAACCATAGAAAACACTAAAATACTAAATAAAGAAACAAACATAAACAAACGCAAAATTAAAGAAGCCTTACTTATACAACAACTTAAACCCAAAATAAACCAATATAAAGGAACGCCATTATACCTATATTAATATTATAGATAAAATTATATATTCAAACATCTAACCCCGCCCTCTACATTGCGACACTCAGTTATACAACCGCTTCCAAACATGTGGTCAGCTTCCGGTCAGTTACCTCTTTCTTTGTGAACCTGACGATGACCGAAGAAGGTCGAAACGTTGTTCGCTCTTCTATTTAAAATATTTTCTGAACCCAAACGAGCCGTTTTTGCATATAAGAAGATGAGCTACGAGAGAATATTGGCGTTTCTTCTATGAAACATTAATGTAATTCATGTTTTCTCGTGAAAGGGCGTAATGAGCATTTTATGCATGCGTTTGAAGCAGGAAAACTGAGGCGTCTAGTGAAACGTATTTTTTAAATGTAAATAACATGAAAGCTGATTGACTCTACAAGAAATGTAATTTTAAAAATTCGGATTACATGCTCAAAGAACGTTTTGTATTGCACAATTCATGTGTTTTAACACGCAAATATAATCTACCACTTTCGATTTTGTTTCCAAAAAGAGCATCAAATGCTCATTTTGAAGTTCTCAAATGGAAAGAAACGAGTATGTATTGAATCTATGAGCTGTAGCAAAATCACTTACATATATCTGACGTCGTATTTACTTTCTGAAAATTGCACATTGCAGAAACATAATGTTGATATTAGATATAGACCAGTTTGCTCCTGAAGAAGAAAGGTTCACCTTTCGAAAACGCTCGGGTTATTGGTTGTTGTTGTTTTTTTTATAAATTTGTATGAACACTTCTTGAGCTTACGTATTTTTCTGACATTACAGTTGTAAATCATGAATATTATAAATGTATATTTTACAACTCTTATTTAGAATAATTTGCAAATGAACAAAAAAAATTCAAACTTTCATTTACAGGCACTTCTCAGGTTTCTCGCTTTTATAGTTATCCTGCCATCTCAGAATATAGGTTTATATTTGTTAATAAAATATGTTTATGTTAAGTGTTATTTTTATTTTGTAAAATATTGTAAAATAATTTATACATGTTAAATATAAAGATCTTTAGAGTTGTGTAAGTTTTTCCGAGTGAAATGTATAGAATGTTTTGTGAGTGTGAAGACTTATTATTTACATTCGGTAACTATGGGTCATATTTAAATTCCATTGTTTGAGATGATATTGTGTTTTAACATTTAATATGAAATTTTAGGTTTAAATACAATAGATTAAGACATAAATAAATCAGCTGTTCAAGTACTACAGATTGCATTAACTGTAAATAGGCAACGAAATAAACATAAAATAACAATAATGCATTTGGATTGTTTGATAGATGAACTTTCCCCAAAGCTTTTGAGAGCTTTGGCCACATGCCATTATGACTTAATAGTAATAACAAGGACTGATAATGGGCAAAGTTTTACTTCTTAAGTCTCATTGGGTACGTTTTGATTTTGATTTGCAAATATATGTGTAAAATACAAAACGGCATTCATAATACAGTAAAACAAAACAAACTGTGGACTAGGTAAGATCATCAACACTATATCTTGAAAAGTAGACTGATCAGAAGTAAGAAAGGATTCCGCTGCTGAAGTGGACTTTTGATATTTGAATCCATATATGTGTCGTTGACGTCTCATCAAACTATTTAATTTTAGTTCTGACCAGCAATGTGTTAAATTCAAGATTCACAAATTCTAAACCTTATGACGGAAGACTTTTGAAACGTCGTTCTCTATATTTGTGTCTCCACAACAGGCAGTTGCCGTCCATTTTACATTGTTTCATCAAAAACATTTACATTTTGTCATTGCAAATATATATCTAACAGAAAAAATTGCAAATGGTCAATTTCACAATCGCTTTCACTTTTATCATAGTGTGAAATCCTGTTTATATGATTATTACATATTCCTATTTTATCATTCTGATAGTGATTACACGAAGAATGAGCTTTCTGTCTAGTCTTTGTATTTCTTGCATTTTAAGTGAAGTCAACATTAACTTTTTGAATGAACGCACCTTTTCTTAAATACGACATGAAAAATTAACAGTTTATAGAAAAAATACCAAGTTGTATTTGTTTGATACAAATGATTTTCAAACATTCTTTTTAATTTGTTTTATCACAGATCAACACAAACATTCGTTCATATAAATACCTTACAACACTGTACAGCCTGTTCACAGAATGTTTTTAAGATGTCCATTTCATCCTTTCTTTTTTCTTTTTAATAATCGGAATCAACTCCATATCCATCATCAACATCATATTGTTTCAAAATGTACTCATATCATATTCGGTTCTGCATCAAAATATACACACACGCTACGTATATTCATACGTATCTGAAAACATAGTAACATTTACAGCTGATCCTTGCCTTTCACAGCTTAAGAACTTTGGGAGAACAGCACAGCGGTTCCTTCTTGAATTACGTGTTCTAAAAATAAACCTGAAGTAGTAGATCCAACACATTTTTCCCATAAATTTAAAGTACGATTAGTGATAGAGGAATAAGCATATTTCTTTAGCTGCGAAATTTTACAAAATAAATTACTATCAATCATAATTACGGATATGTCTGAAGTCTAACTACCTTTTCCCTCTGTTTTAAATTATACTAATGCGTGCTTTTGATATTTGATTGTGAAATAAAAAAATAAAAATGCAGTTTTTACTGTTCTGTAGTCAGAAATGAGATTTTTATATGTTCGTCAATCAAGAAACAACAGAAAAAAAATTTTTTTTCGTAGCCTTTGACCATGTCTTGAGGTCAAGTTAAGAGGTCCAGCAACATTAAACTAGCGTAGTTAGCATGTCTCGTGACTGTGAAACACTTGTTAACAGCTACAAACAATAAAAAAATAACGATACGAGTCATGTATATATTAAGAAGCGTCAGACAAAACACCATAGAGTAACGACATTGAAAAAACAAGGTTATTGAAAGACAACGATTCTTACAAATTAAGTATAATTGGGCTTTACATGGCATGTGAAATTTCTTGATATTTGTATTTTATGTAACGTCGTATTTGGGGAAGTTAACATTTGTTTGTTTTGGAATTTCGCACAAAGCTACTCGAGGGCTATCTGTGCTAGCCGTCCCTAATTTAGCAGTGTAAGACTAGAGGGAAGGCAGCTAGTCATCACCACCCACCGCCAACTCTTGGGCTACTCTTTTACCAACGAATAGTGGGATTGACCGTCACATTATACGCCCCCACGGCTGGGAGGGCGAGCATGTTTAGCGCGACGCGGGCGCGAACCCGCGACCTTCGAATTACGAGTCGCAGCCTTACACACTTGGCCATGCCAGGTCCGGGAAGTTAACAATCTGTATGCTTACAACATCTGTTGGTCATAAGCTTGCTATTGTGGACGATGTCAAGAGTGCCGGTATATGTTACTTTTTCACTGAGAAAACTCTGCCTTCACTGTAATATATCTTATCTCAGTGATGTCGAGAAAACCCACTTATAGAGAAATATATATCTTATCTCAGTAAATGTTGTTACAATTAAAATGTGAATGAAGGATACAAAATTAGAAACATCGAATATAAAGGTTCGTTTTCTTACTGGGAAAACCTTTAGAATTGTTAAGTTTTTCAGAGACTAGCTAATAATGTATACAGGCAAAAATATATGCAAAAACCGTACAGAAGATTTAAAGATATAGTTTGCGACACAGAGGGAAAAGCAACAGTACATACGATGGTAATAATATGTAGGGAAACTTTATCTTGATACAAAGTGTTGGTCTTAAACCATTCTTCAGGTGATGTTTAAAGTTACATAGAGTACATTTTAATATCACTAAAATAGCTAACAACAGGAGAACGTGTGAAACATGGTTCGAAGTGTGATGTATTAATAATGGCAAATCAATTGTTGTAAAGAAATGACGTAGTGGCTGAGAATCAGAAGGAAAAGCTGTATAGAAATACAAAGCCAGAGGATATCAAAAGTAAAGTTGCAAAAACGAAAATTATTCGTATGTAGAGTGTAAATAAAGCTTGTTTTTTATATTGGTGTAGATCTTAGAACAACAAATTTGAGATGTGACAAGTTCTGTTTGTCATCTGAAAATTTTGTTTTTGAATTTTGCGCAAAGTTACACGAGGGCTATCTGCGCCAGCCGTCCATAAATTAGCAGTGTAAAGATAGAGGAAAACAACTAGTCATCACCACCCACTGCCAACTCCTGGGCTGTTCTTTCATTAACAAAACTAATGAAAAATGACAATTTTGTGTGATCGGGATTCAAACCGGCAACCCTCAGATTACGAGACGAGCTCCCTAACAACCTGGTCATACCGGGCCCGTCTGAAATAGCATTTATTCTAACACCAAATTCACTTTTGAAGAAGAGAATAAAAGCCAGGTTTTAAATGGCATGAATGTAACATTATAAATAAACTCCAACAGTTTTAACGCAAAAATCTTCCACAAACCTGGTAACGGTAACAACCATATAAAGTGAGACTTAACAAAACATTGATACGATATCATGTGTTTACAATAGAAAATTTAACACATGTGGCAGAAGTAATCTACAGCATGAACTGCAATCAATATCTGATACATTTATTAACGAATGTCACTTTTTTAAACATGTTGAACAAAACATGAAAACAAATTCAATTACGAAATAAAAAGGCATCAAAGTGAAAACAATATATACTTTAGGAAGGAAGCAAAGTGGTAACATTATGTACTTTATGAAGGAAGCAAAGTGGAAACAATATATACTTTATGAAGGAAGCAAACTGGTAAAAGTATATACTTTATGAAGGAAGCAAATGTACAAATTCAGACTCACCGATATGTGTTTTACGTATCATGGCTATGAAATCAAAAACATCATAAGAATTCGGAAGTATGTAACAAAATAATTCAAAGTTATTTTTTAATGCCGAAAGTCCCTCTGGTAGAATGGTAAGTCTACGGATTTACAACGCTAAAATCAGGGGTTCGATTTCCCTTGGTGGACGCAGCAGATAGCCCAATATGTCTTTGCTATAAGAAAAGAAATAAACAAAGACTAAAAATCAAATATCATTTAAGGAATGGTCATTTTGTCAACCCCAGAACAAAAGTATTTCCCAGTATCATTGTAGTCGATGCAACAACACTTACACAGGCAAAACGGGACGCAACATAAACATTAAGATCAAATAATATAACAATTCATCATTACACATTTGTGAACACAACACAACGAATTAACATTCAATTTAATTAGTAACTTTAAAATCTTATGCAATGAGAACAAAATTAATGTAAAAAAAAGAAGCATTTATTATTCGTGAACTAAAACCTAATTTAAATAAAACACAACTGTCATCCTATATGTTTTTAACTTGGAACAAAATGTTCACGTGGTATTTTACGCAGAAGATGACAGTTATCTGATAATGGCCTCACGAGTGGTTAAAATTTTGTATTGAAGTTCAAAATAAAAGTAAATAATTCGCTTAAAAACTGTGTCTCTGGATTTTCATTCACAAATGATGCTACCTGTTTAAAACATCGAAAATGTTCCACAGCTAGAAATGATTTCATAGTTTGAAAATTAAAACACTTTCATTATGTGTACTTTGGAAATATTCCTTACAGTGTTTAAATTGGGATTTTGAAACAATGAAATTGCTTTTTGTAATCCACACTGACATTCCAATCACACCAGGTGGTTATGGTGCTTGACGGGTCAGGGGTTTGAAATTCCATCTCACCAAACATGCTCGCCCCTTCAACAGTGGAGGTGTTATAGTGTGATGGTCAATCCCTATGTTCATTGGTATAAGAGTAGACTACGAGGTGATGATGTGTGATGATGACTATCTGCCTTCTCTCTAATCCAGGGTTGGGCAACAATTGTGGCCAGTTCGAGTTTCAGAATCAACTTTTACATCATTTATTTTTTTATCGCAAATTTGGTAATCAGCAACTACACTGCCTCACGTCATCGCTAATATTGCGCACTTCATTACTGCTACAGACTCCACCGATTTTGTAACAATAATTTGGTTTATATGTTTGTTATAGAGTGTGCGTTGTTTTGCATGCGTTTGCAAACATATTTTTATTGTGCAGTTTTCAAGTGTTTAAATATATTTTGTTTTTAATCATATAATATAGATAAGTGGATAATTCAAAAAGGAAAGAATCCAAATGATGGTGAAAACTCAGAAAATAAAGACAATTTAATTGGTTCTAGCATTACTGCCGAAAATAGAATAGCACGTGATTGGATAAAGGTGAAACGAGAATATAATGAAAGTTGGGAGTTTGCAGTGAGTGAAGCAAATAATAAACCGGTTTGTTGTCTTTTGTGTAACAATAAAGTATCCAACATTAAGCAATACATTAACAATTTTCACAACGAATTTGACGTAAAGTTTCCAGTTGATAGCAAAAATTTTATGAATGAAATTAGCTGTCTGAAAGCACAACTTCATGAACAAAAGGGAGGCCTAAAAAGATTTTTATCATCGATAGAACTAGTTACGTAAGCCAGCTATAAATAAGCCCCGATTCTAGCTCAAAGAGAGAAATCATTTTCTGACGCTGAACTGGTAAAAGAAATATTGATTGTGGTCATTGAAACTCAATTGGAGAATGAAGATTCAAAAATAAGAGATTATATTATTCGAAAGGTAAATAATTTCCAATTAAGTCAAAGAACAATTGCCCATAGAATGCTAGTTGAACTATTAAAAGACTGTTTGTATTTTTCTTTAACACTAGATGAGTCAACAGATGTTAATGACATTGCACAGTTAATATTTTGGGTTCACATGTAACTTCAGATCTTCAAGTGAGGGAAGAAATGCTAAGCCTTTGTGGAATACGAGATCGAATATGCGGTTTAAACATCTTTGAAAAATTTCATGAAAAGTCAAAAACATTTAATATGGATTTAAAAAAAAATGGTTTCTGTCACAACAGACGATGATCCAGCCATTAATAGAGCGAAATTAGGATTTGTTTCTGTTTGGAAGCAGTAAAATAATGTGAAGTTCAAGCTGCCATATTTCCATTGCCTTTTGCATCAGAAAAATATAAGTGCTCAGATGTCCAAAAAGGATGAATTGAAAATTTTGATGGTCGTTGTTTTAAAAATTGTGAATTATATTAGAAGTGGAAGCTCTCTTTTTCATCGACAGATTGTTGAGTCGTTGGAGAAAAGCAGTGACTGTACTTTTGATGATATTACTGATTTTGCAAATGAAACATGGGTAAGTAGAGAAAGGTCTTGGAATGATTTACTTCCTTGTTTCCTCAAATAAAAGAGTATCTTTTTGAAAAATGTAAGATTGAAAATTTCCCTGATATTGAAACGGTATACCAGTGTGATTTGTACTTTCTATGCGACATGATGGCTCACTTGAATAATCTGAATACGAAGCTTCAGGGACGAGGTAAAATAATAAGCGAGCAATCACAGTCTATTAATGAATTTCAATTAAAGCTAAACCTCCTTGCGAATCAATTATAAAAAATGATTTGACACATTTTGCAAAGTTTATTAGTTTTCTAGAAAATAATAAGGACTGATTTCTCTAATCCTAAAGATGATCTCTATGTAAGCTGGATCAAAAATTTGAACCACGTTTCTCCGAATTTAAAAATTTGAAATTGATGTTTGAATTTTTCCCTGATCCATTTCAATTTGACGTGGGAAATTTCAATAAGAAAATTACATATTTTTTTCTTTGTATAAGTATGGATTTGAAGACGAGATGGTTACCATGCAAAGTGTAGAACACATTAAAGGTAAATACAAATGTTCTCTCAGAGAGATTGTGCTCACTATTCTGATAAATGAGAGCCTTTACAATTTAAAGATAGCAATTTTAAAATTATTTTCCATGTTTGGATCTACATGGGCGTGTGAGTCAACTTTTTTACGCTAGATTTTCTAAAGTCTAGATACAGAACTCGGCTTACTGACATAAATTTAGAGGCAGAGTGTTATGTAAATGTGTAAATATTTTGTAAGCGACAACATGTCGTGTTGTGTTTAAATTTTCATTTCTGTTATTCATTTTTCCATATTTATATTATTGTTTCGAAGTTTAAACTAATATTTTGTTATTCATTTAGGGTAACATTTAGAATTTTCTTGAATTAAGTAGACCAATCATATGTTTGTAATTGAAGTGCTGGTGACTATGTGTCTAGACGTGTAGTCTCGTGCAAGAACGGACATGCGTGGATTGCTCTGGAGACCTGTAGAATTTTCGCGGTCTTTCGAGGTGTTTAGGCCTACAATATATAAACAGACGAAGATGCGAGAGAGAAAAAAGAGAGATTCAGTCATCAGTTTTTATTCGAAGAAATAGAGTGAGATTCAGACATCAGTTTTATTTCAAAAGGAGAGAGTCAGTTATTTGAGAAAGATTAAGTGTTTGCTGTGATTATTCAACTTGGATTTGTGACTAAAGTTAGATCTACGGAAGCTGTGATTTTATTTCGTCAATCTCTACGATTCATCTGAATTACTGCTTGTGCTGAGAGTCGGCGAATTTATTGAACTGTGAACTGTTTCAGAACTTCTGCATTTAAGCTTCGGAATTTCTTCGTGGGACCAAATTCACACCCTAGACTGAAATTTAATACTTTCATTTTAGATCATTATATTAGATACAGGCCAGTACCATTTTGTATTGTGATTAATTTTGAAGTTTGAAACTAGTATTATTTTGTTTTGTAATTAATTTCGAATGTTGTAACTTAATATCTGTCACTGTTATTATATAATTTATGTTATATCTGTTATAATTGTTAATAGTTTAGCATAATAAATTATACAAGCTGTTATCTGTGTTTTTCTGTTGCGTTTAGTCTACGAAAAACATAAAACATTAAAAAATACGTAACAAGAGATAAGATGTTCATTGAGCATAGATATTAAGCCGAATTTCACGAAACTTGTTGATGCAATCTCTCATCCATTTTTAGGCCTGGCATGGCCGAGCGGGTTAAGGCGTGCACTCGTAATCCGAGGGTCGCGGGTTCGCGCCCGCGTCGCGCTAAACATGCTCGCCCTCCCAGCCGTGGGGGTGTATAATGTGACGGTCAATCCCACTATTCGTTGGTAAAAGAGTAGCCCAAGAGTTGGCGGTGGGTGGTGATGACTAGCTGCCTTCCCTCTAGTCTTACACTGCAAAATTAGGGACGGCTAGCACAGATAGCCCTCGAGTAGCTTTGTGCGAATTTCCAAAACAAAACAAAAACAAACTCATCCATTTTCACACTGAAGATCAGTTGAAATACATTTATTTTGATTAATCTAACATCTTTCAATTTTTATTTTGGATAGTTGTTGCCACTTTGAAAAATAAATTGCCCATCCCTGATTTTGTTTTTAAATGGTAAATTAGGGACGGCTAGCGTAGATATCCCTCGTGTAGCTTTGCTCCATTTTACAAATGAACCAAATTATTCCAATCAGAAGACCGCGAAAGAAAACGATTTTGTTCCAACCTGATTTAAACCAAGTTATACAGTATTAAGAAATTAAAAAAAATTCAGTGGAACAAAGGAAGATATATTCATTAAGAAATAAAATTTGATAATTTTTACTCTTTCTTGAAGTACTTCTGTATAGAGGTGTGAACTTCTGAAACTGTTTGTACACGTATTGTGCGTGTTTGGAATATTTGTAGAGAAGTGAAGTTACGGGGGAAAATATCCCTAAAGGCAATTGAATACATTAATTACTCGCAAAAATAATAAAAAAAATCCAGTATAGTATAGTAAATCCTGTGTTTAACTTTTTGTACGTTAAATATTAGGCAGGATTGTACCTCAATAATTAACCTTGAATGAGAAATAAAAATTATCTGAAAGTAGTTCAAAATTTTTAATTAAACAAGAAAAACAACGACTATTTATTAGTTTTAAAAAACAAACAAAAAGGCCTTTGTCATCTTTTATGAAAACTTGTATCCACCAATAAACTCAATAATAGATTCAATTTGCCGACAGACAAACGAATAGAAAATTTATTTGGTGGTTACTACTTGATTAAGAACAATGAGTCTGTGCACTCAAGCAAGTTTTATTTTTAAAAACCTGTTTCATGAGAACAAGGACAGTAGTATTTAATTCAATTATTATTTATTGTTTTTGAATAGGGCATCTTCTGGAAAATCGTGACGGTTTGATTTTTGACTGGAAATTGTAAGGCCAAATTAAAAAATGAAATCCGGTTTCTTATAAGATAGTTTAAGAAACCTTAAAGAGTGAAGTTTGTTTTTCAAGAACTTGATTAAAATATTGCTCAAACACTAAAGTATTGCAAATATATACAGACATATAAATGTATATGATGCATCAATCAAACTCTTGGATTTTGGGATTTGAAAAATGAAATTTGTTCTTGTTTTGAAGCAAGCACAAAGCTACAAAATGGGCTATCTATGCTCTGCCCACCACGGGTATTAAAACCCGGTTTTTAGCGTTATAAGTCCGCAGACATACCCCTGAGCCATTGGGGGGCATGAAATTTGAGTCACCAAAATTTCTACAGTTTCATTATGTGTTCTAATGGAATGATGATAATGAAATGAGAAAGAGTCCTGTAACTCCTGTTAATAAATTTGATATTTTTAATCTTAATTGTATTGAATTTTACAAGGAAAATTATCTTGAGTAAAAATAAACCTGTATATATAAATATTTTTTTTTTATTTTTGGTAAAATACAACATACTTATTAATAAATAAAACGAACTGTCTCGTCAGAACATTTTTGTTTGGTGTTCCGAATAGTTCCAAGGGATAATTTATTTTCAAAATCAGATTAATTTAACTATAAAAACAACTGAGCTGATGTCGACTGCACTTCATGCAGCACATTCTTCTTCGTTATTTAACTTATAGAATCCTTTATTAAAACTGAGTCTCATGAACAGCTTGTAATCAAATACTGTTCCAAAAGAGAACAATGATTTATAAATTTTTGGTACGATACATTTGCTTTAAAAATTACCATATTAGAGGTTTTTGCCACGGTGAGACTTATTTATTTGAAAAATATAACGTCTGGTACAAGATCAGCTGCAATAACAAAAATATTTTTCTGGTACTTTGTGCCTTTTTTTTCAGAATCTAGAAGAAGAAATAGAAGTGTTTAAAAAGTGGGACGAAAAGATCAGAAATACCGTATAAAAAGTGAAGAGGTGAAATGGTTTTAAAAAAAGGAGTACCAAAACAGATATAGATATGGTTAATAGTATAGATAGCGATTGGGGTTTGAATAAGATATCTTTGATACGTGACATAATTAATTTTTTCAGTAACTATTTGCATTTTTGTTGGTTTATCGTGCATCTCATTGTTAAAATAATAAACTATAGAAAGGAATTTCACTGTACATTCACCAAGAGATTTGATACCGAAAAAATATATGAAAGTGTTTTTATAGATTTACTTTACGAGTAATAATTACAAAAGCAAAAACAAAAAAATGACGTTTCTTATCACAGTAATAATTAAAATTATTGAATAAAACTTACAGCGAACTATTTTCGGTAAAAGTGTGATTATCATCAAGGTAAAATTGTACTTAAATTATGAAATTAAACTGCGAAAAACATGGTTAGTGAAATTCACAAGCTACACACAGCTAAAGTTACAAATACAGCCTCAAGAACATTGCAGAAATGTGACCGTTGGGGCAGAATAGCAGAATTTTTCACAAAGATAATGTAGTAATGATTAGAGTTTACGACATGACTTTTATCATTAACTTTAAAACAGTGATACAAGATGTTTTGAACAGATAACTCACTGACTCATGGAAGAGTCAGTGAGATATCACAGATGAAGAATCTTGTGCCAACAGTCAAACGTGCAGGAATCTCAATGAGGATTTGGTTGGCCATCATCGCAAAATTGATAGAATAAAGAATCAGTATAAATATCACAGTATATCATTAGTTCATCTTCCTGTTGATTGGGTAAAATATTATATTTCGAGAAAATAATCATCTCAAATCCTCTTACACAAGCTTCAAGGAAAAGTTGAATCAAATTATACTAACGACTTTGAGAAAATACATAGACACAATACCTTAAAGATGCCAAATTATACTAAGGACTTTGAGAAAATACATAGACACAATACCTTAAAGATGCCAAATTATACTAAGGACTTTGAGAAAATACATAGATACAATACCTTAAAGATGCCAAGTTTGTTATGATTTCTTTTAAGATTAGCGATAATTAAAAGACGATTTATACAACAAATCAGTGACTATTTTATGTAAAATGACAATAATTGAGGCATTTTAATTCTTAATAAATTTGAACACTGCTGCATGTATTTATGTTTGTTCTTTAAACAGTGTTGTTCCTTAAACAATGTTGGACTTGTCAACTTGGTTAACTCTGTCCGTTCTTAAAAGATGCAAAGACGTTATACTTAATGCAGCATTGTAAGTTTGCGACAGTGGTAAATGAATCACCTACTTTGGAAAATCCACAAGAAATGTTAAAGACAATATTAAGAAAAACTGCGAACAATGATCATCAGCAGTTGTAAAATCTTTCATTGAAAACCTCTAAGAATTGCTGAGAAAACTTCTTTATAAAACGTCTTGGAGATAATGTATAATATGGGATGATATTGCAAAAAATATTCAACTGCATTTTTGTTTCGTTCAGTTCAGAGCTGAGTATAAATATTAGGGGTGCAGGTGTTCTTTATATGTGAGATAACTATAAAGTGTTGAGGAAAAAGTTCTGTCTGACTTTGGACGCATCTCATTCTAAACGAGTGAACCGAGTTAGAACAAACTTGACATTCTAACTTACTAATCCAAAAGCAAATTAAATTTATATTGAACTTTCTCACATATGTGAGAAAACCCCTGTATCGTTACTTTAATATCTATTTTAAATACTTAAGTTTGAATAAAATTCACCACAACAAAAATTTTTACGAATCAGTGGTTATAAATAACATTTTCAGTATTTTGGTTTGTTTCCCATAATAACTAAAATATATTGTAATAAAATATGAGATACCGTGTGGAGTTATTTCTGGATAAGTTGTCGGAGGACCAAGGAAGGTCATGTTACATTCAGTTCTCTTGGATTAATGTGTAATAAACTTTCAAATTAATAAGCTGTATTCATGAAAACGGGTCTTAAATGCAGTTTAAAACATCGGGTTAAAACTGATTCTACTTTTAACTTCGGGATCATGTCCATAGAGTGCTTATAACATTTAGCGCAATTTTACTGTTTCTCTTCATTTGTTCAGAAACACTCAGAAACATTTCCATAACAAATGCCATTTTTTCACGTGATATAGTTACCAGATGCATATTTCACGTATAATTACGTTTTAAATACACTAGTGATATATAATTCTAAATGATATGTTATAGCCTCGTGCAAGTGGACTTATACTAAACATGGAGTGGATGAGATAGTTAGAACAATCTTTACCATTTATGATATAAAGATCTAATGAGGTTAATGAATCGTTTTTATATACATTTTTTTTAGAAATCTACGAGTCTCTCGTGAATTAGTTTTGTATTAGCGTATTAGAATTAAGTTTAGACTTTTTGTTTTAAGCATTCTGAAAGCTGTGATGATTACTATACTTTTATTGTCTGTACTTTCTAAATATGAGTTTGTGCTACATTAGTCCATACAATTCGGAGAATAAAGATGTTATCACTCTTTAGATTTCCCATTCTTTTCTGATTCACACACCATTTATATTCCACTTTTTACTGGGGCTAGAATAAACACATAAGCCTGAATTAGAGAAGTATTTCATAATTAAAATATTTTAGGATAATTCTTGCATCTTGGTGTATAAAATAATTTTCCGTAAAAGCGAAATTCGAAATTATCATTAAATCTAATGCGTTAAATATATTAAATTCAAACACTAGAAATCTTGGCTACATCTTAATTGTGAAGTTGACAGCCCACCGCTAGTGCAGCGGTATCTCTCCAGATTTACAACGCTAAAATCTGGGGCTCGATTCCCCTCGGTGGGCTGAGCAGATAGCCCTATGTAGCTTTGCTATAAGAAACGCAAGCAAGTGAAGTCGACTGTTTTATTTGGATAATTTTTTCAAAGTATCTTGACTCAGCTACTACAACTCTTCATTTCTGTTGTATTTCATCTGTCTTAAAACAGTTTTATATGGATAATTTTTTCAAAGTATCTTGACTAAGCTACTACAACTCTTCATTTCTGTTTTATTTCATCTGTCTTAAAACAGTTTTATTTGAATATTTTTTTCAAAGTATCTTGACTAAGCTACTACAACTCCTTATTTCTGTTGTATTTCATCTGTCTTAAAACAGTTTTATTTGGAGAATTTTTTCAAAGTATCTTGACTCAGCTACTGCAACTCTTTATTTTCGTTCCATTTCCCCCATTTTTTTAAATTAACTTCATTGAAAACCTTTGCAGTGATTTTGTGAATTTTAAGAGAAAAAGAGACTGAGGAGTTCTGTGTGAGATTTTTTTATTATAGCAAGAGCTAAGTCTACTGAGGGGAATCGAACTGCTGATTTTGACGTTGTAAATCCGAAGACTTACAGCTGTACCAGCGGGGTGTTGAGGAGTTTTATTTTCTTAAAATAACTTGTAAAACTTTTAAGGTAACTTTTTTAAGCTCATTACAAGAGCTTCGAAAATAAATCATTATGAACTGAGATTTCACTTTTACTTGTAGGGCAGTTCTGGGTATGGAATTTGCAGCCCAAAAGTTAGTCAAACTGTACATCTACTTAATTTTATTTAAGAATCTATAACATTGCGTGGTATAGTACTGCAGAGTTAAGAGTACAGATGATTAAAAACTCGTGAGGAATGTGTGTTTCGTATGAGTCAAAATCAAAGATCAATAACTTTGGATTACAATTTCTAAATCAGTTGTGAAAGACACTAGCAAGTGGAACTCCGCGGAGTGAATGATTTATCATCTTTTGTTAGTTCTTCCATAAGTAGAAATGAAGAATCAGTACTTAGAAAACAGGAACTGATCCGAGGCTGTATAACAAATTGTTATTCCAAACACCTTGTGTTAAATTTGAAAAGTAATGAAAAGCTTTTTTCATTTATATGGGGAAATAACGACCAGATAGAAAATATTTCCTCGAGTAATACTAGTTCTCTTCAAGCAAGCTCAAAATCTTCGCATATTAGCATACGTCTTATAACAGTACAAAGGGATACAAAAACAGTACTCGACACAACTATTTAGTGGATAGCCTTTGCATGATAGATATTGTGATTATATATATAAATATCAAACCAGATCAATCTCTCATTGTAAAATTGGAATGGTGAGAACTGATATACTACCCGAACTGAAGATTTAAGATAAAAGTATTGTTAGTTTTAGTGTCAGATTTGTACACATCTATCGTTGTTTTCAATAAAGTTTCAAATAAGAACTGTCACAGTGATAAACTGGTACAGATAAATCGGGAAGGAAACATCACAAATCAAAGTGTTTTAACATCGATGAAGGTAACATAACAACTTGCTACTTATGTAGGTTGAACAGATTTAGAGAAATAAGAGTATTTTGTGTTAAGATCATGCATGCAATGTATTTAAACTACGTTTTTTTGTGTTAAATATGTTATAATTTACTCTTGCATAGAAAGTGGTAGATAGTATAAACGTATATTTTGTACACGCATACACACACACATAAACATCCAGTAAGAAAACAATCTATAGATATATCAGTATTTCCATACATAAAATGTAAAATTGTTCATCTGTTTTCTGATACCACAACATGTTGTAAGAAACTGGATACAATCTCCATAAAGAATTAAGGAAAGAAGCTCGAGTGGAATACTCGAGTGAAGAAGTCCGTAACAAAATACGTGAAACCAACATTAAACGAAAGTGACTGTTAATGTTTCGTGTAGCATAGATATCCATGTATCAGATGAGCGGATGGTGTGATATGGCTCAAAAGAGTAGATTGTTTGTTTGTTTTAGAATTTCTTGCAAAGTTACATGAGGGATATCTACACTAGCCGTTCCTAATTTAGCAATGTAAGACTAGAGGAAAAACAGGTAGTCATCACCACCCACCGCCAACTCTTGGACTACTTACTCTCTTACCTACGAATAATGGGATTGATCAAAACCTTATAACGCGTCCACAGCTGATAGAGCAAGCATGTTCGGTGGGACTGGGATTCGAACTCGTGACCCTCAGATTACGAGTGTCCATATTACCCTTCAGATAATTTTGCCTCTATGATTAATAATCAGAAATTAGAACAATAACATTTGTTCATATTAGATTTCTCACTGATAATTTATAATTCTGTTGAATACAGTAATAATAGTTCAGTTAACCGTGTATGGCTACATATATTTCGTTTTTACGGCCACAACAAACACTTGCATAATATAAAAGCAAAATATACTGAACACTTCGCTTCGCTTCTTCTTTGTGGGTATTTGGATATGTTGAATTTGTAAATACCCAGGAGGGTCAGGTGCACAAGACCTCTTCCTCCATCCCTAGCTTTCATGTCGGCAACTATTATGTTGTTGTTGTGATGCTTTTGGGCCAGAGTATCCCACAGTACTCCGGCCCTTTTTAGGGTAATGTCCATGTATTGTCTTGATTTGCCTTTTATTTTCCCCTTTATCTATTTATTTTTCCATCTTTTATTCCATTTTTATTTTTTTACATTTATTCCATTTTTATTTTTCCACCTTTATTCTTATATGTATTTATCGGGAAAAAATAATAATAAAATACAAAATAAAATGAAAAGAAAAAAGGAAATAATGAAACATAAAAAATAATAAAACTAGTTTTAAACGTCTAGTGCATGGTGACCAGCTTGATTTTTATTTCTTAAATATATATTTATAGGAGAGAGGTACTTAGGACTGTGTTCATAATGTACGTAGTATCTGTCAAGATCACACAATAAATCATTTTTATGCCAATTTTATTAAAATAATTTAGTGCATTATGCAAGAGTCTTACAGTTACTGTCTCAATGTTTGTATACATGTGCATGATGTACTACGTGGTACTTTATAAGCTGAAGTTAAGATTGAATTTTGTATTTTTTGTAGTTTGTGTAATTGTTTTTCTGTTATGTTTATCCAGGCAAGACATGCGTATTCTATTATAAGTCTAATGTATGTTTTG
Organism: Carcinoscorpius rotundicauda; assembly: GCA_011833715.1. Taxonomy (NCBI): domain Eukaryota; kingdom Metazoa; phylum Arthropoda; class Merostomata; order Xiphosura; family Limulidae; genus Carcinoscorpius; species Carcinoscorpius rotundicauda. Next base: position 25,286,947 of record CM022406.1, read on the forward strand.
TAGATTTTTATTATATTGTCAGGTGATGTACCTTGATTTTTATCTGAAAGACTTCTTGCATAATTTGCTGTTTTCCATATTCTAGTCAGGTTATGTTAGTATGCTGTATCCACGTTAATTTAGAATCATAACTTAATTCTAAAAAATTAACAAAAGTAGCAATCTGTAAAAGTAATCCGTTCATGTATGACTTTGGTGGATCTTTTTTCAGTTTATTTAATTTGCTGAATAATATTACTTGGGTTTTCGAAATTTTTATTTTTATTCTCTATTTCTGGCAGTACTTTTCTAAATTATTCAGGACTGGTTGGAGGTTTGTTGCTGCTATTGAAGGTGTAGGGGTACTTTTCCAGACCGCTACATCGTCAGCAAATTGTGATGCAAAACCTAAATTTAGGTGTGACAGTGGCACATTACACGCATGCATGATAAATAAGATAGGGCTAACTACTCCTCCCTGTCGAACTGCTGCCTCAGGAGACAAGGACCCTGAGTAGTCCCTATTCACATCTTCCCTACACGTTCTATTGTCCAGAAAGTTAGATAGCCAGCGAATAATTCCCTGGGGTAAATCCATTATGCCACACCGTGTCAAATACTTTCTCAATGTCGAGAAAGTAAGCTACAATACATTCGTTTTTATTAAAGCTGCCTGTAATTGTTTCTGTTAATCTGATTAGGTGGTCTGTATTTTCTAATCCGTTTTGAATTTCGGATAATTTTTAAAATACTTTTAAGTATATAGATAGTCGGTTACTAATTATTATTTCTAAAATGTTGTCGATGCAACTGGTTAGGCTAACTCAGCGGTAATCGTTTGGCTTATTTGCTGGCTTTCCTTCTTTCTGGAACATCAATATTACTACTTCCTTCCAAGAAACAGGGATATATTCGTTTAATAATAATAAGTTAAATAAAGCTGTTAGGTGTTCATATAATTTCTGAGTACCATGTTTTAGGAGGATGTCTTGTATACCATCTTCTCCAGGAGCTTTGTTTTTGCGTTTTACACTACTAAATTAGGGACGGCTAGCACAGATAGCCCTCGAGTAGCTTTGTGCGAAATTCCAAAACAAACAAACACTCGAAGGTCACAGCGTCTTATTAGTAATGCATCCCGTGACCTACTGAATGGTCACAGTTATCTGTGTTTTTATACATTATCTTTCCATAGCACTAAAGTTAAGGATGTTGAAAATATTATCTTGTTAATGGTACGCTTTTATATCTACTTCATGTCAATATTGAACATATTTGTTTGGTGGAATGTAGGAAATTTGGAAAATGAAAATAATTGGGATCGGGTTCCTTATCACCTTTTGATGAATCTCTATTTACTTTTGATGAAGCATAAAATCTGCTAATTGTTGTGTAAGCCATCTTGTACATAAGTTATTCAGAAAACAAAAGAAACAACATGCTAAGCAGTGATAACTACAAGAAGAAGAAAAAACACTAGAGCGACATTCAGTAAAGTGTATACCTCCGCCACGAAATCTTTATCATATCCCGCTCTCAGAAAAATAAGAAAATGTGTTCGTGTGTCCGTTGATAACAAAGGACATGGACTGTTTTTAGCAGTACAATGAGGAATAATATCCTATTTATGCCCACTAAGTTTCACCAAAATTCGATTATTATGACTGAGTTATAGAGCAAACATAATATGAAAAATCGTTTCCAATGTTAAGAGATAGGATTCAAATATATGCCCACTTTCGTCCGAATTTATCACACCGTTGTTGAGAAATTTTGCTGAGAAACACACACACTCAGAAAGGTGAAAACATAATCTTCGTCAACATTGGTGGCGGAGGTATTAAACCAAGAGGAATCTTAAATTAGTCTGGTGGTCTGTCGCACTTCTTGACCCCAGCTTACAGGTTTGTCACCACATTCAAACATTTAGCCAGTCTTGAAACTTTTATCAATAATCTCACCCAAATTCTTCTCGCTTTTTTCCCACAGTACTAACATTTTGCTCACACGCAAAATCATCTTAAATTTAACAATGTTAAAACAAAACTCAAGGTATTATGAAAAGCTTTAATCAAATTCTAATCTTCAAAGTGATTTTCCAAGTATGTATTCAAGCATATCACCATATGTTTTTGTTAATTAACTCTTCTGCCCTACCATTATAATTGTTATTTCTTCAGAAATATACTAAATAGACCAATGTTTCTTTTGTACCTGCTACAAAACAGTGTACTTTATCAAAAAACGCCCTAAAATATAGCACCTGATAAGCTAATACTGGTTACTTTTTTCCATGTACAGTGTTCCCTCGCCACTTTGCGGATCCTCTTTCGCGGCTTCACCACTTCGCGGGCTCGGCTGACCCCCCCACACACATATCTATATATATATATATACACACATATATATAAAATAATAAACATTAAATCTAAAATATAGCATCAAATACCATTAAAATATTAAAAATAAATATAATTAATAGTGTAAAGAAAAAAACGGGTATATTTTGAGATATAAACATATATTTGGAAACAGAACCAACTGGAAAGGCTATAGATGTACGCATTGTGCGTCTGCGAAGGCTACGCGAGATCAGCTTCATGGCGTAGCGATGTGCAAGACGGGCTATGTTTGGTGCAGAAATGAAAGACGGCCAATGACAGCTAACCATTTTGATTGTCTTTCACCACTGCTACATGTCTTCAAAATGTTCATAAGGCATTGCAAGAGATGAAGCCCTGCACCGTTAATGCAAGCTGGAAGAAGTTGTGGCCTGAGGTTGTGCACAACGACAAGGGATTCACGCCTGAAGAAATCCAACACTCGGCTGTTCAAAAAGCTGTGCAATTAGCTTCGTTAATCAAAGGTGAAGGATTTGCCGATATGACGAAGGAAGACGTAGATGAACTGATTGACTTAGAATCCGAACCACTCGCCGACCAAAACTTAGAAGCGCTGACAAAGTCTGCTGCCGAGGAAGATGACGAAGAGGAAACACCGAAAGAAGCCGAGGACATAATTTTAGTGTCTACTGACTGACTGACACATAACACATCACTGTATACTAGTGTGAATGGTTAAAACAGGTGAACCCCTCCAGGCAGCCTTGAACTCTCTTTTGGAGAAATTAAAATATATTGATCTGAAAGTGAAAATATAATCTATTTTCAGATATATTAACTGACACTGAATCTGTAAATATATATCTGTAGTTTTGATACTAAAGAAGCATATAAAATATCATGAAAGAAAAGCAGTTTGGAAACATTTGTTAAATTTAAAGAGTTTAGGAATTATTATGTTAGCATGTTTTTTAAAATCTCTTTCCTTTTATGCTACCATTGCTATTTTGTTTTATAAAAGAACATTTATAATGTTTTAATATTTTTGTTGTGATAATATTGTAGTTGAATTTGTAGAAGAAAAGTGTTTTATGTGTATGGGGTATTTTCAGGTCTAAATTTTTCTCTTAGAATGGCAAGATAAATCCACTAAATAACAAGAGGTTCTACCAATATATTTATTACAAAGTAATTCTGAGTCTTCTGAGTAAATTTATGAGAAAGAAATAAAAAGACTGTCCACAATTGTACAGAAATATAATGAACAATCTTTATCTCAACACAAACACAAAGTGGGTAAATCTGTGAAATGTTAGAAGGGTACTTTTACTCTTCAGAAAGTTTTGTCTCAAGCTAACTTTTATATTGGGTAGTTAAAACACTAATATCAGACTTGCCAAGGGTGCTGACTAGCAGTACTCACATGATTGTTTAATACCATTTGAAAATAAGAGAATGTGTTACCTTAAGCTGTTAGCTGATCTGTTATTGGAGAAAACTGCTGACTGCTTCAGAGCAATTTCCTTTTCATGGATACACCGGGTAATATTTCTGAGAGAATGGAAAAGAATAATAAGTAGATACAGAACAGTAGTAACTTAACAACTTTCTTGACCATGTGTTTTTAGCTTACTTACCCCCAAATGGTAGTACTTAATCACCTTATTTTCTTTTCTATATTTTTATTTCAGCTAAATTTTTCTTTACTTTAGAGAGCAGTCATCTTCCTACAACTGTCTGCAGGCAGTGAAGGGTGATATAGATGTTTTGAGACATTGTGGGCTTGAGCACTTACATCTTCATCTTCTAATTTCTATTTCTGTACCAATTGCTACTTTTTTATTTCTTATGTGAGACTGGCAAATGGAGGTTAAGACTGGTGGATGGTGTATCCCCAACACAATGTGCATTCTACTTCTCAGTCACCTTCAAAACTTGGGGTACATTTTATAATCCCACATTATAGCTTGTAATCTGGGATTTTTGCAATTAGTACAGCTTTTTGTGTTTAATTTATTCTTGTCTTGGCTTGTTTTTAGGTTATAACAAATAAATGTAACTAGTCAGAAGTTTGGATTTGCTGTTTTGAATGTAGTCCTTCCTTGTGACTTTGCTTATTTAAATTCAATAAAATATATTCATTTTCACTAATATATATATATATATATGTACACATAGATAAATATTTCTCAATGGTTACAGCATTGAGAAATTCAGAAGATATTTAAGTAGAATCTACTTGTAGTAAATTTTATTATATGTTATATGAACCATTATCATTTTAACTTTATAATGGTATTCACTCTATCTTTTATTACCTTTTGATTTAATGATATTTCAGGTCAGTCGTGGAAAGTACAGATGTAAAATTGAACATGAGAGTAGGTATTCATACTGGAAGGGTGCTCTGTGGAGTTCTGGGCCTGCGCAAGTGGCAATATGATGTGTGGAGCAATGATGTAACATTGGCCAATAGTATGGAGGCAGGTGGTGAGCCTGGGTGAGTAGTGCATCCACATACTTTCATCAAAGAAAATAATTGTTTTGCATGGAGTTAATGTTGCACAAATTGCACTGGAACATTAAACTCTCTCTCTCTCTCTCTTTTTTTTTTTTTTTAAGGCACATTTTTCACACATAAATTTTTTTTCCAAAATGGTACTATCTCCTTTCCCCCATAGCTATCTCAACCTTCACATACTCTCTAGGGTCTAGGCATTGGTGAACCTTGTAAAAGTGCACCAGTCGTTTATACCCCTATATTTATTTTGCATTATTGCAGCAACATGTGCTGATCATGTGACAACCCTTCACCAATCAATCCCATTGTGCCCTCCCTCTGCCCTTGTGGCACAATCTTCATTTTCTTTATTGAAATTCTCATGTATGGATGTATGTTTTACAATCATCATGTGGCAGCACAATTTTTGATTGTGCTTGATTACCAGTTAATATCAATTTCAAGTTCAAGTTCCTACTTCACTTGTTTTTTCACTCATTTGTTTTTGAGATGTTTCTGTTTTGATTTGGGTTTCTTAATAGTGGTTGGTAATTTTCCTACTATAAGTAACAGCAGTTAGGACACTAGGTCTTAGTTTCAGGTTTCATGATGTCTCCTGAGGAAGCACAGCCTTTTGTCTGTGGGGAGTTCATGCCTTACATTTCGCTTGCAATTTTTTTCCTTTTAAGATAGTTATTGTTCCTTTTCCTAGGTGATTTATGGTAAGTTTTTCAGTGTATATTTTTCACTCCTTAATTTATTTGAATCAAATTTCTGCATTCAATAATTTATTCCATTCCTGCTTTCTCTAGTCAGTGTTGTGTAAGTTAAAATTTTAAACTTTTTGTTATCATCTGGGTTACTTTAGTTTATTAGTAAGAGTTTTTTCTCTTAATTTGGTTTAATATTTCACTTTTTTACTCTTAATGTTATGAATTCTTTTTCCTTTTTCGATATCTTTAATATTACTCACTTCTAATTGGGGATAAGTTTTGAGTCAGATGTTAGTTTTGTTAACTGGGTGCCATTTTATTCTCAATTTTTTCAGGCTGAGCTTTTTTTTAAAATCCTTTGTCTCATAATTTCTTTGAGTTGACTTCAAGGTTACATGTTTCAGGTTTGTTTATCTTATCATTCTCTTTAGTGGTTTGGCACTCCAAACTTTAGTTATTTTGGCCGATTTTGCTAATTTTGTAGGTGAGTTACTTTTAAAATTCTTTGTAAAATATTCATGTGTAATATTTTTTTTAGTTTATTACTTTTATGTACATTTTCAATTTCTTTAGTTTATGTTACACTTCATGACAGTTCTACTCATTTATTGGGTTCTCTATTGACGTTTCTGATTTCAATTTTCCTTCTTTTCTACTCATGTCTCAGATATCCTCCCCTTTTCCTTAGGATCATATATTATCTGGTTGTCTTGCTCAGTCTGTTCGCCTACTACAAAATGGAGCTATCTAGTGTATACAGCCCACACAACCAGGAGGTTACTTCTGTTCTTTATTTCACTATATACAGGAGTTTAAAGTCTCTTTCTTTATCTGTCCTTGTTGTATACCTGCTTACAGTTTTTTTGCATCTCTTCTCACTCTGGTGGAATTTTACACCTCAGTATCACATTCTTTCTTTTGGTCCTTCTAGGTTGTGCCTTTCTGTTGTGGGTACTCACTGAGTGTCTTTTTTCAGCTTTGTATGAAATTTGTGGAATTGTATGCTTTCATACATCAACTTTACTAATTAGGTTTTCAGACTCACATTTCATGGATGACAGGCTTCTGTTCACCTCTCCTTATGCCCAGTCAGTCACTCACAACTGCTTCTTTCTTTGAGAAGCTTCTCAAGTGTGATTCTTTTCTGGTTGGTGAAGTCCTTTACTAATCCTTCACAGTATCTTATTCTTTTTGCGGGTTCTCTTTGCTTTCCTTTTATGGTCAATTCTAGCCTTCTCGATGTTGGCCCAAGAATATTAAACAAGCAGTCATATTTGCAACTCTTTTCGTTCTCTCTATGCCATGATGTTCACTCTCTTTTGGAATGTGGTTTTTCTTGGCAGTGCTCATTCCCTTCATTGAATACTTCTTTACCAGCAAAAGTTTACTCACAATCCCTTGGAACATCCCACTTTCATTGATTTTCCTGAGTTTTTGGTTTGTTGGTTGATTTCTTATCACATTCCCACCTGGTCCTTCACAGAGTTGTCTGTTCATCCTCATGCCTATGTTTTCTACTATCCTCTTTTCTATTTTTGTCAGAGTTTATTGATACATCAGGGGAAGATTTGCAATGTGTACTCTTGCCTGTGAAAATTTTCCATATGTACTCATATTGTCACAAGCTAAAAATGCTGTTTTTATTGGAGTTTCTAAAGTATGAGTTTATAATTATATAGTTTATATAAATATTTATTTCAGTATGTTTCTTGTCTTTTATCATTGGCTTATAACTTTTTTTACACAGTAGTGAATTACTCATTTGCCTTAACTGTTTAAATAATGTTTGAATAAAATGGATTACCTAGGAATATGACAAATGTAATTAAAATCAAATTAAGTGTTACAGTGGAGAGCTTAACAAGAGGAAAACTGTTAAGTAGTATTCACATAGTCTAGACAACTAAAATTCACAAATAAAATCTATTTTTAGCTGAAATTCATTGAACATATTTTTCTGTTGTTCATAAAATACGTTTTAAGTGGGGTACAGTTTTTTGTATGAATGTTATAACAACTTTCAAAAACTCATATAAATAAGCTAATTTGATGTGATGTCAGTTAAATATCCAAGGTTTTACATTGTTTTAGGAATATCAAAAATATTTTATAATTAACATTCACTAGTCTTACATTCGTAGCTGTATATACCTTTTATATTTAAAAGTACAAATATTTATGAAACATGAACATGCTAAAAAAACTAAATGAGCTAATAACTTTTAACAAATGCTTCTTTTAACAACTGGCATTTGAAAAATACGTGTATTTTAAACAATTTAATGAAATTAGGTAAGAAATTTAATAATTACGTTTGATCCCTTGTTTAATGTTTTAAAGATTATTATTTGGCATATATGTTAAATTTCTAGGTATAAATTTTAGGTTTACCTGGCCATTAATTTTTCAGGACCACTGTTGTTGGAGGATCCTCTTATTTACATCTGTTTTATCCAATCATATTAATTATGAACATACAATTAAATAGTTTCTCTAATGTTTCTGTAATGATTAAACCTTACAGTAGGTTTACAATGATGTATCTAATATTTTGCACATTTTACCAACTTCAAGTTATTACTAATCTGGAATTGTGTTTTTCAAATGTATTAGTAACACCATATTTCTCTGTTTATTACCCACACTGTGAATAAAGTTTAATTTGATGAAATATTAGAGTTTGTGGTTGTTCTGTCAAGGTCTGTGTTCTCTAAGGAAGTACTGGAATTAGAAAATAAACATACTTTTGGATGTTTGTAGGAGAGTCCACATCACTCAAGCTACACTAGATTTGCTTCATGGATTGTATGAAGTTGAACTTGGATATGGGGCAGATAGGAACATCTACTTGCGGGAACACAATATCAAAACATACTTTATTGTACCTCCTGCTCAAAGGAAAAAGGTATATTTTTTATTCTTCCCTTTATTTAATCTAATCTGTAACTGTGTTATTTGCTTCCTCTAATAATCAGTATTTAGTTTTGTATTAATAGTGCACTTGAGCTAAAGCTAAACGTTCTTCCTGAAGTGGTACTTCATTTCAGGGAAAGAAAGGGAAGACTTTACTAGTACAACAAGCTAAGTTTTTGAATAAACATTTTTTCAATTTTTATTTGATTTATATACATAAAACAAATATTAAAAGCAAATTATAGTTAAACTAAAAAGCATATAAAGTCATTGTTGCTATTCCATTTTTCTTATGAATCATAAAAGTGGTTTTAAAAAACAATTCACTGCTATATCGTAGTAAGGAAAAATGAAAACTAAAAACAAAATCTAATCTCAGGGAAAATCTATTGAAATTTCAAAGTCTTAGTCACTTTGTTGGATATACAAAACTGTTTAGTTTAAGAGTTATTTAACTTATTTAGTGATTTAATATTTAATGGCTATTTAGTTTTAATAACAAGAGTGCTAAGAGTTGATTATTTTAAAAATGATAGTTGTGACTAGTTATGTAGCTGTATATTGTATATTCAATTTGATTGTTAGACTAGGCTTTAGTATTATTGTTAATGTCATCTTACTCAAAGCCTTCAAGCTTTTCTACATATGTGTAATACTGTTGCCATATAGTTCTAGATTTTTCTGTTGCATCTTGTAAATATGTGCAGATACAGCAAGTTAAGAAAAGACAGAAAAAAAATAGTTAGCAAAAGAAAATGCAAAGTTAGCCAGTGTACAAATGCTTAGCATTAATGGGTGATTTCTATAGTGTATTACACATATGTATTATGACAACAGAGATAGGAAAATAATTTATTTTGTCAACTGACTTCTAAGGTAACTAAACAAGTCTATGTAGACTTTTGACACAAAAAAAGGGACAGTTGTTTAAAGCTCTGGATACAACTGTGGCAATGAACAAAAGATGTTAAATTAAGCTAGAAAAAATTAAGTTAGTGAAAGTGAAGTCAAATTTTGTGGTTGTTAATTTAGCTATAATTGTTGATATTTCAAACTGAATTTCACAGTTTAACAGAGATAAGAATAATAATGTGCCTTTTCAAAGGGTATTTAAAGTAATTAAATGTTCTAGATATGACTGTGGTAACTCACAGGGTAATGTTAGTGAGTTTATTGCAGATTTTATATTAAGAAACACTAGAGAATAATAATTCATCTTGTCAGTTGGATTCTAAAATAATTGAAATAGTTTGTATGGACATTTGATGACAAAAGAGAATTACATAAGAATGTTAGATACATCTGCAATATTCTATCATGTAAAGATGTTTTGAAAATATATTTGACTGTTTTGAATGTATTTACAGTCATGTGAAAAAATTAGGACACTCTATGAAAGCCTGTGTATTTTTGTAACATTTTTGGATATATAGATATTTAATCTCAATTTTAACAATACTGAGAGTATAACTAAACAATTAAAAATGAAGAAACAACTTTTCAAAATCTTCTGTAAAATGTAATTCTACAAAAATGGATATTCTAACTGAGGAAAAAGTTAGGACACCACCACATTTATTCCCACTTAAAATGGCTCAAATCAAACACAGGTGTATCACACCAGGTTCACATGATTAAAAGATTGTTACTCAGCATTGTGAATGAGGCTTGTCCTATTTAAACCTCAGACAGTTAGTTTGGTGTGCTTCTGACTGTTGAAGGGAGAGCAAAAGAGCTGTCTGAGGCCTTCAGAAAGAAAATTGTAGCAGCTTATGAGTCTTGTAAGGGATTTAAAAAGATCTCAAGAGAATTTGAAATCAGCCATTCCACTGTCTGGAAAATAGTTAACAAGTGGAGGGCTTTCAAAACAACTGCCAACATGTTCAGGTCCAGTTGTCCAAGCAAGTTCACCTTTAGAGCAGACCATAAGATGCTAAAAGAGGTCTCCCATCACCCGAACATATCATTATGGGACCTACAGCAGGCTCTAGCTGCTGTTTACGTGAAAGTGCATGCCTCTACAATCAGAAAGAGACTGCACAAGTTTAACTTTCATGGGAGGGGTGCAAGGAGGAAACCTTTGTTCTCTAAGAGAAACATGAAGGCCAGGCTTAAGTTTGCCAGAGAGAATGTAGACAAAGATTAGGACTTCTGGAATAATTTTTTTTTGACAGATGAGTCCAAAATTGAATTATTTGGACACGAGAACAGAGGACATGTTTTGCATAAACCAAATACAGCATTCCAGGAAAGGAACCTCATACCAGCTGTAAAGCATGGAGATGGAGGTGTCATGGTTTGGGGCTGCTTTGTTGCAGCAGAATCTGGACAGCTCACAATCATAGAATCCACCATGAATTCTACTGTGTATCAGAGGGTGCTTGAGGATCATATGAGACCATCTGTATGAAATTTAAAGCTGAAGCTGAACTGGACCCTACAATACGACAATGACCCTAACATACCAGTAAATCCACCAAGGACTGGCTGAAAACTAAGAAATGGAGAGTCCTGGAATGCCTGAGTCAAAGCCCAGATCTTATTCCCATTGAGATGCTGTGGGGTAACTTGAAACAGACTGTGCATGCAAGAAATCCCTCAAACATCTCACAGCTTAAATAATTCTGAGGAGTGGGGCAAACTTTCTTCAGACCATTGTCAGAGACTGGTAGATGGCTTCAAGAAGCATCTCACTGCATTTATTTGAGCCAAAGGTGGTAACACTAGCTATTAGGGGGTAGAGTGTCCTGACTGTTCCCTCAGTTAGAACATGCATTTTTGTAGAATTACATTTACAGAAGATCTTGAAAAATCTTTTTTTCAGTTTTAATTGTTTAGTTATATTCCTATATTCTTGCAGTATTGTTAAAATGGAGATTAAATATCTATATATTCAAAAAGGCTGTAGCACCTACAGTTCTGTTGCCTCTGAAAATTAAAAATGATTTGTAGAGCTAAAAGCCTGAGATATGCATATTTATTTCAAAGACAGATACTTATAATTTACATTGATATAATTATCTGTTTAGCCTGGATTTTAATTAAAATTATCTACAAATATATATCATGAAATATATGTAACAGAACTTCTGTCATAATTATTTGTGCTGAAAAATACTCTCTAGCCCATTTTATTACTATAAAAAGTATCTACTGATTAGAGATGTTCATGTAAGGAAAAAATTCAAATTTGGAAAATAACAAAAAATAAAATTTAGTGATGAATTCTGCTATAAAGGAAATTCAGTATGTTGTTATTTGAGATAAACTTTATCAAATGGTCAAAATGTTAGTTTATTTAAGCCTTTGTTGCTTTATTAAAGGCAAAACATTAGTTAAAATGAAAAAGTGTAAATTAGTATAAAGGTCACTTTTTATGTACTTTTTCATTCAAATGTGTAAATTCACCTAGTACATTCTATACATTTTTAAATATGGCAAAGTATTTATAAAGTAATATTAATTTTTTAGCCTATAAAACAAAACAGCATTAACACCTGTTTCACTAAGCCACATTTGCTGTTCTTATCTTGTAACTTGTATCTTTTGCTAGTTGTGTGTTTGCATTGTACTTTATCTCAACACAATCACATATATGTTGATTACTAAAATCATAATTAAGTTTGCATATTTGTTTAGTTACAGCTTCTTAGATTCTTTTACTTTGACTAATTTTAACAACAATTTTTTTGCCTTGTGCAATTATGTAACTTTTTGTTGACTCGTTTCTTGCAGACCAAGTTTTCTCTTTCTTACACTCTTGTTCTGTTGTGACATAATTGTGCCAAACTCTCTCTGATTATTAGCATCTGTGGTTTAACACACTTCAGGTACACCATTTAGCAAGTACATCCTCTAGAAAGCTGTCCTTCAGAAATGTATCAAATGTGGTAGTGCAGCTTCTCCACTCTATCAAGTACAGCATGGATGTTCCTTTCTCTAATATAGCTGCTATACCATCAACTACTGATAAACAAAGCTCAAAGAAGGTGAGAATTAGCAATTAAATGCACAGTGAAAAGTATTTTCATTTTTAGGAGTTCCTTGAAAATGATTATAAGATCCTGTAGTTGTTAGAGTATTTTCTTCACTAGCTATGAACTTATTTGATATAATATGACCAAAATTGGAATTACTTTTTATGTTAATGCTACTTAATTAAAAGTATTTATTCGCTCTATATAACTATAAAAAAATTAAAAATTGATAGCATCGAGCATTTATTTATTTTGACACTTTTTAAATGAATAGATATGAGTTTTCATTGTAATATTTCATTATCTGGTTTAACACTTTTTCAGGACCAATTTAACTCTGAAAGTTTTATTCTAAATTTTACTAAAATTGTAGTATGAAGTTATTTAAGTATGTAGAGGAGTTGATGTTTAACTAATATTTGTTTTTATGTTTTTTTTAATTAGTTTAATCTTTCTAATTAACTCCACAATTAGCTGAGTTTTACTCTATAACCTCTCTGTGTTAACTTAGATAAATAGAATATTTTTTGATCAGTTACTAATCAGATGGATCTTTTAATTAGTTTTAAAATAAATTATATTTGAAGAAAAGGAGTTGATAACTACTGAATAAAGTAAATATTTGGAAATAGTTGTAATAAGATTATTCTTCTAACAAATTTAACATATGAATGCATATATTGTAATGATTTAGATGTATTAAAAAAAACAAAAGTACAGTATCCCAATTTAGTATAGTAGATTAAATGTATGCAGTAAGTTTAATTAGTTTATCTAATGTGAAGAAACAAAACATACTAAGTAAAAAAATCAGTTACTCTGACATTTAGTACAAGTTTATTAAAATATTAAAAAAAATAAATTTTTAGATCAGACGTTCCTCTCCACACCTTTGGAATAGTAGCCGTTGTCCATTTCATGCTTGCAGTGCTGATAAATGGGCGTCAAGTGGAATGGACAGCAAGGTTAGACTTTCTTTGGAACACCCAGGTAAGATAATTAAATAAAATAAGAATTGGAAATACGTGTATGACTAATTAATATTAAGAAAATTCATAAAATTTAAAAATGTTGGTTGGTTGGTTAATTTAGTGTTTTATGGCACAGATCAGCTAGGCTTTCTTCACCAAACATCTGGTATTAATATAAAAGGAATGTTTCAGAATGCTTACATATTATTTCAAAACTCTTAATAACATATTCTTTGTGTTTTTTCCTATTTTTCTAAAATTATAAAAATTACAATCTTTCTTCCCATATGGATCTTTAATATGAGCACATATAACTGATTAGCATTTTTAACAGTTATGCGTTTGAACTTACACCCCTCGGTGTTGCTTCCTGTACGTGGTGAGGGGACTTCCCAGGGAAGGTTCTGTTAATTCAGTTTACCTCGTCTGAGATATAAACATCTACTCACGTGTTTGTCGTGCATCGTGACCCGTGAAGGGGAGGAGAATATCCTGGTGGTTGAGGAGTCTAATCCTAACACACCACTTTTGCCTTGAATTCCCGTACATTAGTGGCCTTGGGGTGGCTCATCCTTGGGTCAATCAGCTGGTCCACTTTGGTTAGGGTCAACCAAGTACCAATGTTGGATGTCCACAACAGATGTTGTGAATACTGTATCTGATGCTGATGTTTGAGTATAGTGCTCATAAAACCCTGGTGTTGCTGCAGTGTAGTTGTTTGGCATTGTAGTGTGTGTCCTCTTGTACGGCTTTATGGCGGGTAGGGTCAGTGGATACCAAAATATTCCTTTTTTTATTATATAGATCCTCCAAATAAACACTTAAATAAAATAGTGAAACAAACAGTCTGTAGGTAAATGACCACGTTTTGAAGATTCTGAGCAGGAATGTTAAACATCTGTAACACCTGTTGTACCTCACATTCTTGTACTGCATTCTCTTTCACACAAACCTTTAGGGGAAATGTCTACCTTTTTCATCCAGAAGGGAATAGAGGGACTTGTTGGCTCTCCAAAATCAATAAAGAAACTTCACTCTGGTGACATATTGGTGGAAGCATCCACATCTCAACACAGTTAACTTCTCTTGCATTCAAAGGCAATTGGGAATATACTTATACCTATTGAGGTTACATCTCTTGCTACTTTGAATTTGTCATGAGGAGTTATTGTTGAGAGGGATTTGAAGAACAACTTCGAGTTAGAGATTAGTGCTGGTTTTGCTACTTGAGGAGTTTCTGCAATGAGGTATTTCTTCACTTGTAAAGATGGAATTATAATGCCGACCAATGTCCTCATTATGATATTTACATCACCATGTCCACTTGCCACCATCAAGGCAGGTTATCTTAATTGCAGGGTGTAGCCATACATTTCAAACCTTCACAGGTGTTTCCAATGTTGGCAGTTCAATCACTCAAAGACGTCATGTCATGGTTCCTTGACATGTGCTTGTTGTGTGGCAAGGGCCATGATACCTGTGAGTCTGAAATGGACTCTCATTGCATCAACTGCAATGGCTCTCACCCATCCTACTTTCGTTCTTGCCCTAAATGGTTGGAAGAAAAAGAGGTGAAGTGTTTGAAAACTATTCATAGCATTACTTACCCTTAGGCTCAAAAGTTGCAGTTCACCACTTCATCATGGACATGTTACACTTCATTCCACTACTACAGTGGGAGTGCAGACGGATCTCTCTGGGCCTCCAAAAGAATCCTTCTCAAACCAACTGAAAAGCCTTTTGACCTTCATGGTTAAAAAAGTTAATGAATCAACTTCAACACCCATCTCTGTACCTGACATACATTACACAAATCCCAAGATCCATTTCCTCGGATACATCTTCTTTTCCCACCCCAAGATGCAAAATGATCATTCGTTCATGTTCTCAGTTGCTGAAATACTCTTCCAACAGCAAAGACCTGCCCAATAAACCCAGGGCAGGATCCATGGAGGTCGATAGACCTCTCTTGAATAAAGACATTAAAGTGGTCATACACAGAAGGGTTCTCCACCAATTCACCTACACCTAAATAAAAATTGCCACCTTGATACAATGGAACTGTGAAGGTTTACATTATAATCTGGATAACATCAAAATACTGATTGCTTCCTACCATCCTGTATGTCCTTTCTTACAGAATCATTTCTCAAACCTTCTGATACAATAATCTTTCAGTAGTTTTCTTTGTATAGAAATGATAGGCTGTGTGATGGATGAGTGTATGGATGGGAGACACTATTGGTTGATCAGCATGTGCCCACCTTGTCTTTGCCACTCAACATACACTTTGAGGCCATAGTTATAATAAGTTATTACAGTCTCCATTCGGCAGTTTTCTCTGTACAGAAATGACAAGTTGTGTGATGGTCGAGTACATGGAGGGGTGGCACTTTTGGTTGATCAACATGTGCCTACCCTGTCTTTGTCACTCAATACACCCTTGGAGGCCGTAGCCATCCGTATTTCCTTGGGTCGTACCATCACTGTTTGTTCTCTGTACCTGTCCCCTGGAGAGACATATGATCAATCAGACCTGGATGCTCTCGTTGCACAGTTACCATCTCCATTTCTAATCCTGGGGGATTTTAATGGACACCATCCCCTCTGGGGAAGTGCTGATATTGAAGGGAGGGGCTGCTCTGTAGAGCGTATGCTCTCTGATCACAACCTTTCTCTTTTCAATTGCAATTCTTATACTTATTTTCATGCACTTAGTCAGTTCTTTACTGCTGTTGATTTCTCAATTTGCACCCCTTCACTATTCTCCCACTTTTCATGCAGTGTTGACAATAATTCATGAAGCACTGATCATTTTCCTATAATTTTTAGAGAAACTGGATGTGTTTGGAGCCACCAGACCCATGTGCTCCAGTGGAAGCTGTATCAAGCAAACTGGCCATCTTTTACTGTTCTCACAAAACTTGATCCTGCCATCATCTGTAAACCTCCAACAGATGAGCAGTAACTAACTGTATTATACAGGCAGCTTCTCAATGTATTCCTGAAACCTTGACAAGTTTTCCATGATATCTTCTTCTGTGGTAGAATCCTGCATGCTACATGGCAATGAAGGCTCAAAAACGAGCCTGGGATACTTTACGTAGGTATCCCACACTCTCACACTGCATCACTTTTGAGCAGACCCATGCACATGCTCAGTGGGTAAGACGTTAAAGCCATAAGGAGTATTGAATTAAGTTTGCAACATCTTGTATCAATTTTCTTTGACCTTGAGAAGGCTTATGATACCACATAGAAGTATGGCATTGTGCAAGAAATTTATTTACATGGTTTACATGATCATTTGCCCACTTTCGGTAAAAATTTTTAATTGACAGGCGATTCCAAGTTTGTGTAAGTTTGACACTTTCCCATTCCTTTCTACAGGAACTTAGAGTCCCTGATGGCTGCATTTTAAGTGTCACACTTTTCAGTATAAAAATTAATGCCATCACTGAACATCTCTTTCTTACTTTTGCAAACTGGCTCTATGCTGACGCCCCTCGGAGTGGATTCCTGTACGTGGTGAGGGGACCTCCCAGGGAAGGTTCTGTTCTGTCTGGTTACCTTCTCTGGGATCTAAACATCCACCCACGTGTTTGCCGTGCGTGGCGACCCGTGAAGGGGAGGAGAGGATCCTGGTGGTTGAGGGGTCCAACCCTAACACACCACTTTGGCCTCGAATTCCTGTAGACGGGCGGCCCTTGGGTGGCCCCCTTGGGTCAATCGGCTGGTCCACCTGGGCTAGAGCCAACCAAGTACCAGTGTTGGAAGTTCTCAACGGGTGTTGTGGACATTGTGCCTGATGCTGGTGTTTGGGTATAGTGCTCACGAAACCCTGGCGTTGCTGCATTGTCCTTGCGTGACTTTGTAGTGCGTCCCCTTGTAGGGCTCCATGGTGGGTGGGGTCAGTGAGTACCGAAACTTTTCACTTTCCTATGGATCCTTCAAAAAATTTAATTAAAATTGTAAAAAACAGTCAATGGGTAAGCGACCACGTCTCGAATACTCAGAACAGCAATCTCCAACTTCAGTAACACACGTACCTCATTTCTGATATTGCATTCTCTTTCAGAAAAATCTTTAGGGCAAATGTCCCCTTTTTTTATTCAAAAGGGGCTCGAGGGACTTGCTGGCTCTCCAAAGTCAGTAAAGAAGCTTCGATCTGGTGACATACTGGTTGAAACATCCACATCCCAACACAGTGAACTCCTCTTGAAATCAAAGGTAATTGGCGATATACCTATCGAGGTTACACCCCATGCTACTTTGAATACTTCACGAGGAGTTATTGTTGAAAGGGATTTGAAGAATGTTCCTGAATCGGAGATTCTCGCCGGTCTTTCCACTCAAGGAGTTTCTGCAGTGAGGCGCATCTCCACTCGCAAAGATGGAGTTACACTGCCAACAAATACCCTTGTTTTAACATTCACTTCACCACGAGCACCCGCCACCATCAAAGCAGGTTATCTCATTTGCAGGGTTCGGCCATACATTCCAAACCCTCTTCGATGTTTTCAATGTCAGAGATTCGGCCACTCAAAGACATCTTGTCGTGGTTCCCTGACATGTGCTCGTTATGGAGGCAAGGACCACGATGCCTATGATTGTGACATAATCCCACATTGCGTCAACTGCAATGGTTCTCACCCCTCTTACTTTCATTCTTGTCCAAAATGGTTGGAGGAAAAAGAGGTGCAGCGCTTGAAAACGACACATAACATTAGTTATCCTGAGGCTCGGAAATTGATGTCCACAATCCCATCTCGGACATATGCTGCTGCACTCCATTCCACAACTACAGTGGAAGTGCAGACAGATATCTCTGTGCCTCCAAAAGAATCGTTTTCAAACCAAATGAAAAGCCTTTTGCCCTCCGTGGTTAAAACAGTAGATGAATCGACTTCCACACCCATCTCTGTTCCTCCCATAACTTCCAACAAACCTCAAGATCCATGTCCTTCAGTTTCAAATACAGGCATTTCTTCTGATACATCATTTTCTCCCACCACAATAAACAAAACAATTACTCGTCCGCGTCCTCAGTCGCTTGATCCCTCTTCCAATAACAAAAACTTGCCCACTCGACCCAGAGCAAGATCCATGGAGGTTGATAGACCTCCTCCGAAGAAAGACAGTAAAGACAAAAGACGAGGTCGTAAACCGAAGGGTTCTCCAACCACTTCACCTGCCCATCCTTAAAAATGGCCACCTTGATGCAATGGAACTGTCGAGGTTTACGTTCTAATCTGGATGATATCAAAACGCTGATTGCTTCCTACCATCCTGTTTGTCTTTCTCTACAAGAAACATTTCTCAAATCTGCTGATACAGTCTCCATTCGGCAGTTTTCTCTGTACAGAAATGACAAGTTGTGTGATGGTCGAGTACATGGAGGGGTGGCACTTTTGGTTGATCAACATGTGCCTACCCTGTCTTTGTCACTCAATACACCCTTGGAGGCCGTAGCCATCCGTATTTCCTTGGGTCGTACCATCACTGTTTGTTCTCTGTACCTGTCCCCTGGAGAGACATATGATCAATCAGACCTGGATGCTCTCGTTGCACAGTTACCATCTCCATTTCTAATCCTGGGGGATTTTAATGGACACCATCCCTCTGGGGAAGTGCTGTTATTGATGGGAGGGGTCGATCTGTAGAGCAGATGCTCTCTGATCACGATCTTTCTCTTTTCAATACTGGTTCTTCCACTTACTTTCATGCACCAAGTCAGTCATTCACTGCCATTGATCTCTCAGTTTGCTCCCCTTCATTATTTTCCCATTTTTCATGGAGGGTTGACAGTAATCCACTAGGCAGTGATCATTTCCGATCATTTTGAGAGAGACTGGCCGTGGTCAATGCCACCCTACCCGCGTGCCCCGGTGGAAGCTGGATCAGGCAGACTGGTCCACTTTCACTGCTCTCGCAGAACTTGTTCCTGTCATCGTAAATCAGCCATCAATAGACAACTGTGTTGCAGCGGTAACTGATTGTATTATACATGCAGCTGCTCAGTGTATTCCTAAAACCTCGACACGTTTCCCACGATATCCTCGTCCATGGTGGAATTCTGCTTGCAACTTAGCACGGAAGGCTCAAAAACGGGCCTGGGACACTTTTCGCAGATATCCCACACTTTCAAATCGGGTTGCTTTCCAGCGGGCCCGAGCACATGCTAGGTGGGTAAGACGTCAAAGCCAGAAGGAATCTTGGATTAAGTTCACAACCAGCATATCTTCTACCACCAGTTCCAAGATTGTATGGGACAAGATTCGAAAGGTTAATGGGCACTACACTTCTGTTCCCCTCTCGATCTTACTCTCTGATGGTCAGGAGGTGACTGATGTCCGAAACATTGCTAACACTCTAGGTGAAAGCTTTTGCCGGGTATCTAGCACTTCTGCTTGTTCCTCCACCTTCCTGGCCATCAAGACTCGGGCAGAACGATCACCTCTTTCCTTTCAAACTGACTGTTTCTTTGACTATAATAGTCCCTTTACCCTGGTGGAACTAAAAATGTCCCTTCATCGGTCTGCCAGTACATCTGTTGGACCTGATGATATTCATTATGACATGCTACACCATCTCTCTCCTGATTCTCTTGATGTCCTACTGACTATATTCAACCGGATTTGGCAGGAGAATGTTTTTCCTGATGCTTGGCGCCAGGCTATTATTTTACCTTTCTCTAAGCCAGGGAAAGATCCAAAGACTCCTTCAAACTATCGTCCAATTGCTCTGACGAGCTGTCTCTGTAAGACCTTAGAAAGGATGGTTAATGCTCGTCTCGTTTGGTTCCTTGAATCAAACAACCTCCTCTCACCCACCCAGTGTGGGTTCCGTCGACAGCACTCCACCATAGACCACCTAATTCGTCTTGAAACATCTATCAGAGAGGCCTTTCTAACCGCCAACACCTTGTATCGATATTCTTTGACATAGAGAAGGCTTACGACACAACATGGAGGTATGGCGTTTTGCGAGACCTCCATACATATGGGTTACGTGGCCATCTACCCATGTTTATTAAAAAATTTTTAATGGACAGGAGATTCCAAGTTCGTGTGGGTTCGGCACTTTCACGTTCTTTTGTACAGGAACTTGGAGTCCCTCAAGGCTGTATATTGAGTGTCACACTTTTCAGTATAAAGATAAATGCCATCACTGAACAACTACCTCTCACCGTTATGAATGGGCTATATGTTGACGACTTTCACATCTCATGTCAGTCATCAAACATGAGATATATTGAGCGGCAACTACAAACTGCCCTCAATCATGTACAGAAGTGGACTCTTGCGAATGGCTTTAATTTCTCTCTTTCCAAAACTGTATGCATGCACTTTTGCCGCCAACGAGGTATTCACCCTGATCCTGAACTTCATATTGGTGAAGTTTTGCTGCCAGTGGTCCCAGAGACAAAGTTCTTGGGGCTTATCTTTGATCGTAAATTGACCTTTATACCACACTTAAAGCAGCTTCGGGTCAAATGCACCAGAACACTGAACATCCTTCGTGTCCTCTCTTCTACCAGTTGGGGGGCAGATCGCCGTTCAATGTTAAAGATATATCGTGCTCTTATTAGATCGAAACTTGACTATGGATCAATGGTCTATGGCTCTGCCAGACCCTCGGCCTTAAAGATACTGGACCCCATTCATCACCAAGGTCTTCGACTCTGCACCGGAGCTTTCCGTACCTCTCCAGTTCAAAGCATATACATTGAATCTCATGAACCTCCTCTACACCTTTGTCGTTTACAACTGTCTTTACAATATACTTCGAAACTTCGTTCCTTACCAAAGCATCCCACCTGGGAATGTGTTTTCCTTCCTCGGTGGGCAGTACTTTTTCAGAACAGACGATCTGTCATTGCTCCGTTTGGCCTTCGCATCCGGGCGCAATTGGACGAATTGGGTCTGTTCTTGGATAACATTGCAGATTCCACATATCGATGCATCCCACCATGGCTTATTACAGCCCCCAAGTGTGACCTTTCTTTCAATCACCTAAAAAAGGCAGATACTCCAGACTGGAAGTACCGTCTTTTATTCAATGAATATCTTTCAAACAATCATTCAGTTCCCATTTATACAGATGGTTCCAAATCAGGAAATTCAGTGGGCTCTGCTATGGTTTGCTGTGGGTCAGTAGTTGCACACAGAATCCCCTCTACAGCTTCTGTGTTCACTGCTGAACTGTATGCAATATCTCTTGCCCTTGATCATATTGCAGCTGAGCAGTACTCCAACTGCACTATTTATACTGACTCACTTAGTTCTATTCTTGCCTTGGAATCACTTCACATTAGCTCACATCCTATTCTAGCAGATATTCGAAACCGACTAGCCCATTTCTCATTAGCAGCTACTTCAATTCAGTTTTTCTGGATACCAGGCCATGTTGGTATTCATGGGAACGAGCTTGCAGACATGGCAGCTAAATATGTATGCCTCAGCTCCATCACCCCTATGCCTATTCCATACATGGACTATGGTCTTGTCTTCAAAGCTCGGCTCCGTGCCAGTTGGCAGTCCACTTGGAGTGAACAACGCGACAATAAACTTTTTCAAATTAAACCCAAAATTGGAGTTTGGCCATCTAGCTTCCGTAAAGTTCGGAGGGAAGAAGTTGTTCTCACTAGTCTACGCATTGGTCACAGTTTTTTAACTCATCATTTTCTTTTATCTGGAACTGATGCACCAATGTG
Organism: Carcinoscorpius rotundicauda; assembly: GCA_011833715.1. Taxonomy (NCBI): domain Eukaryota; kingdom Metazoa; phylum Arthropoda; class Merostomata; order Xiphosura; family Limulidae; genus Carcinoscorpius; species Carcinoscorpius rotundicauda. The sequence continues at coordinate 25,309,058 of CM022406.1, forward strand.
TAGTTTGTGTAACACTCAAATCACTATCAGCCATGTTTTACTTTCTTGCCATCGTTACAATCCTCAACGACGGCAATACTTTAAACATATTTTTTCCCAGCGTCAATCTGTAACATTGGACAGAGTTATTGGTGATGGTGACTATGTCCACCTTAATAACGTTTTTAATTTTTTAATGGCCATTAATCTTTTTAATCTTCTTTAAGTGTGGTATATTTATTCATTACACCTTTTTAATTGTGGCTCCTTTTTAAAGTTTTATTCTCTCTCATTCAATGCGACATTAAACAATGGCCAGAACATTAAATAACTCGACACCAGGACTAGAAAGGCCAACTTCAGGTGACTAATGCTTCTGTTTGAACTGTCCGTTTGAACTACTCGTTAGTCTTCCTGGCGAGTTACTGTTATACTTTCGCTGCATATCATTTCGTGCTTTTACAACCTTTTTGTACTGGCCATATTGACTCATAACCCGGAACCAGGACGGAAAGACCAACTTCAGGTGGCTGACAGTGGTTTATATACTACCTGTTAGTCTTCCTGGTGGGTTATGATCATTCCCATTCTGCTACAGGTTGGCCTTTACTACTTTGTTGACTGGATGTCGTCATTGGTTTTTGCACCATTTCCTGTTTTAATTGCCATTTTGTTTTTATCTTCAATTACCTTTACACATTTTACTCCATTTACTTGACTTTTATCTTTTTACTGGACATTTGGCTACTCTTTATTATGATTTTGCTGAGTGTCTTTTTAAACTTTTATTCCATTACATTTTGATATTAGCTACCATGACACATAACCCAGAACCAGGACTGGGAAAGGCCAACTTCAGGTGACTGACGGTGGTTTTTGAACTTGTTCGTTAGTCTTCCTGGCGGGTTATGATCATTATTATTATGCTAGAGTAAATAGTTTATAACTTTGAAGACTGGGTGTCACCATTGGTTTTTACACCATTTTCTGTTTTAATTGCTGTTTTGTTTTTACCTTCATTTTCCTTTACAAATTTTACTCCATTTATGTGACTTTTCTCTTTTTACTGAACATTTGGTTACTCATTGTTGCGTTTTTGCTGTGTGTTTTTTAATACTTCTATTCTTTTACATTTTGATACTAGTTGATATGACACATAACCCAGAACCAGGACTGGAAAGACCAACTTCAGGTGACTGACGGTGGGTCTTGTACCTGCCTGTTAGTCTTCCTGGCGGGTTATGATTATACCTTTTTGATAGAATACCTACCTTACAACTTTTTACACTTTGCCTTCTATCTTAACCTTGTAGACTAGGTGTCAACACTGGTTTTATATTTTGTTTTGTTTTACGTTCATTTCCATTTATGTCTTTTACTACATTTTTACCGGTTGTTTGGCGCAGATAGCCTCGTTGCTTTGTGCCATAAAACACTAAATCAATCAATCAAACTATGCTGACGACTTTTACATCTCATGTCAGTCGTTGAAGATGAGATATTTTGAGCACCAGCTACAGACTGCCCTCAGTCATTTACTGAAGCTGACCACAACAAACAACTTTAACTTCTCTTTCTCTAAAACCTTTTGCATGTACTTTTGCTGCCAAGGAGGTATTCATTCTGATCTTGAACTCTGTATTGGTAAATTTGTGCTCCCAGTGGTGTCTGAGACAAATTTGTTGGGGCTTATCTTTGACTGTAATCTGACCTTTATACCACACATCAAGCAGCTATATGTCAAATGTCCATGTTCTCTCTTCCAACTCTTGTTCTGTGCTGAAGATGTATTGTGCTCTTATTCGATCGAAACTCGACTATGGATCATTGGTCTTTGGCTCTGCCAGGACCTTGATCTTAAAATGTTGAATCCCATTCATTATCAAGGACTTCAGCTCTGCACCAGGGCTTTATGCACTTTCCAGTTCAGAGCTTATACTCAGAATGAACCTTCTTTGCAACTCTGCCGTTTCCAACTGTCTTTACTATATGCTTCAAAACTTACCAAAGCATCCCACTTGGGGTTGTGTTTTCTTTCCTCAGTGTGCCATACATTTTCAGAACAGACAATCTGTCATTGCTCCTTTTGGCCTTCTTGTTTCATATGCAGTTGGATGAATTTGGTCTGTCCTTGGATAACATTGCTGTATCCACTAGTTAGCCCATTTCAACATGGTTTCTTACAATTCCCAAATTTGTCCTATCTTTAAGTCATCCGAGAAAAGCAGATACTCCAAATTGGAAATACTGTCTGTTATTTGTTGAATATCTCATGAACCATCCTTCCATTCCTTTTTATATAGATGGTTCAAAATCATTTGACTGTGTGGGCTCTGGCATGGTTTGTTGTGGTTTGATGGTTGTGTGAAGAATCCCTTTTACAGCTTCTGTGTTTACTGTTGAACTGTATGCCATTTCTCTTGCCCTGGATCGCATAGAAGCTAAGCAGTACTCAAATTGCACTATTTATATTGACTCACTTAGTTTTCTACTGGCCCTGGAATCACTTCACATTAGTTCATACCCTGGTCTTGCTGATATTCAAAACTGATTGTCCCATTTTTCTTTAACATCTACTTCTATCCAGTTTTTCTGGCTACTTTGCCACGTTGGAATTCACAGGTATGGGCTCGCCAGTATCGCTGCTAAATCTGTCTACTCTGGCACTATCACTGCTGTTGTGCCTGTTCCATACATGGATTATGGTCCTGTATTTAAGTCTTGGCTTGGTGCCAGTTGGTAGTCAACTTGGAGCGAGCAATGTGACAATAAACTTTTCCAAATAAAAGTCCTCTACTGGACTTTGGCCATCTTGCTAACGTAAGGATCGAAAAGAGGAAGTTGTACCAATTAGACTACGCATTGGTCACAGTTTCTTAACCCATCATTTTCTTTTATCTGGGATTGATGCACCAATGTGTTGTCTGTGTAACACTGAGGTCACAATAAGCTTCGTTTTAATGTCTTGCCATCATTACGATCCTCAACGACAGCACCATTTTAAACATGTTCTGTCCCAAAGTTTATTCATAACATTAGATAGTTTTATTGGCGATGGTGACATTGTCTGCCTTAGAAATGTTTTTAGTTTTTTAAAGGCCCTAAGCACATCCCAACAATTGTGCTCCTTTCCTCAGCTCCTTCATTGCTTAACTGATAAGACATTAAGACTCAATAAGTGCTGAAAGTGAAATAAAAGTTTGAAAATTTATAACCCTTCTTCAGTTTTCTTCCAGGCAGGGGCATAGATTTTTTTACACTTGATGTAGGGGGGGATAATTTTTGCAACAATTTACGTGGACTGTTCAATTTGAAAATTGGTAATCTATGATTATGTGAACCTGAAAGCTATAAACATGAAGTCACAGAGCAATCTTGTTGCCACGATACTTGCTTGTATACTTAGGCCTACTGACTGATACTTACAAACTATGGCTTGGATCGAAAAGCTTAGAAGGACGCCTGTATTAAAGCTGTACTTTTCAGCTACTGAAAAAGCCTACATCTAGGCCTAATTATGTAATTTGATTGCTAAGAACATGAGAATCACAAGAACAAACACACAATTTGTAGGCCTGTGATGCAATAAAACAGTTCAACAGACCAAATTGTAGGGGGGGATGATTGTATGCACTATACCCTCCCACCTAATATAAGGGGAAGATGTATACTCTCCATCCACCCCAGGATCTATGCCCCTGCTTTCAGGTCAGACTCCACAAGTATATTAAATAAAAACTTTATTTTATTTATTTAACAGATTGAGTACGGATCAAATTCAAGCAATGACTGAGGCTTTTTATTTAGAAATGATGAGGGAAATCACTTCTTTGATTAATGATGATTAAAAATAATTATTTTACTGTATATTTATTTTCACTCTAAGTTAACAAATTTAAATTTTATTGTTAAAAATTCTCACTTTGATATTCACGTTTTGATGTTAACAGAAATGAAAAATTTACTCAAAGCTTTTTTATTCAAAAAATTCTCACTTTGATGTTAACAGTTTCTAACTTTGAACTTAAAACCCTGTAAGCAAATTATTTACTTATACCTTAATATATAGTGAAATTTTAAAAAGTTTTATTCTAGATTTTGATCAAGTCCTCAAAACTAATTTGGCATGATAAATTTGCTTTTATGCTTAGCAGAGACAAGGCATCCAGCTTGTCTTGTCACATAGTTGTTCTGTTGGGATTTTTGATGTGCTGGAGTTGAGAAAATGAATGCTCAGCTGTGTAATTTGTGACGTTAATGACCTTAATGTTAAAAATATACATGATGCAATGTCTGCAATTGGAAATGCACATTCAATTTTGTCTTCTGAAATTATTTTATAAAGTTCAGCATGACTGAATCTGGTTTTTACAGTTTTTGTTGCACTGAACTTGTGGTGCACATATGAGTAAAAGTGCTGGAGCTCAGCAGAGAGATTAATATTCAAGTCTTCTGGGTAGGCATTAATTAGCTTTTGGGAACACTGAGAAAATTTTTCAGTTTCAGCAGATGAAGTGATATCATTTGGCGCGTCACTTTGGAAAGAAAATCTGTTTGCTGTTTCTTTATAAACCTCTCTTCTTCTCATTTTTATTTCTAGTTTGTCAATAATTGTATAGAAGGTGGTGATACAGAATTTATCTCTGGCTTTCAGATCAACTTCTTGTACATCTCTGCCATTGAGTACCTTCTTTCTGACACATTTGTGAGTTTGAGCTGCATTGTAATTAACATTGATAGTATTTCCTTTGGAACTGCTTCAGATCTTTGAAAGTCATCCTTTAAAGTGTGTAGTTGGTCAGCTAATTACCCATACAGATCTACACAAGTTTTCAAGTTCACATCCTCATTTTGCAGAACTCAACTTGGTTTAGGAAATTTTTGCAAAATCGCATCCCAGAAGATCAACATAGAAATAAATTTTGGCTCTAGCATCTTATTTGCAATATTGTCTGCTTTTTTTCATGTGTCTCCCTTTTGTGACTGTTCTTCAACTAGACATTTCTAAAGTTTGCAAAATCTTAAAGAAAGACTTCAAAATTGCCGCTGTTACCACAGCATGTGCCTCCCATTTGGTATCAGAGAGGGATTTTAACATACTTTCATTTCCAAGACAAGCTTAAAGAATTTTCCACCAGTTGGTTAAGGCTGAAAACAATGTATAGAGCAAATGTATAGTAGAGAAAAAATCAACTGCCACTTGACATCAGTCAACAGCACTTAGGCCTACTAGATTTAGTAAGTGGGCTTCACAGGGCATGCATATGGCAAACTTATTTTCTTCTAAAATATTTTGCTGCATCCCCTTTTTATGCACAGACATGTTAGCAACATTATCATAAGACTGATCTCTACATTTTGAAAAATTAAGTTTGCAAACTTCACATAAGTACTGCAATACCTGGTTTGTCATATCCTCACCAGTATGGCTTTTTAGTTCCAAAAAGGTTAAAAAATGTTCAGTAGGCTGCCTATCTTTTAAGTATCAAAGTACAACACTTAACTGATTTATATGTGATAGATCTGGCATCAAGATGATTGACAAGCTAAAATAACTAGAAGAATTTACTTCATCAACATTGAACACGTAGACTTTCTGAACTATTGGTTCAATGAGTTTTTCACAGGTGGTTTGGGACAAGTAAGAAGGATTTCCTTTTCCAGAATTTCTACGTTTTGAAATGTGCCCTCCTAAAAATGGATTAAACTGACTTGTGTCCTCAAGCAGCCCTAAAAAATTCCCATTCTGCAGTGAACCAATTTTTTTATCTGTTCCTCAAAAAGCCAGACCACGTTCAGCTAACGTACAAATAACAGCTATTACACTCCAAGACACATTCCCTGTAATTGCACTCTTCTTTAATTTGTTTTTTCACATCTTATCACAAGCCTAAACCTTGTATGCAAGTTAAGTATGGGGAGTAGTGCTTCTTTTATGTTGATTAATTACAATTCTATTTCTCTAGTAACTGAACAGTTCTCTTCAGTAAAATGCGAGGAAAATTTAAGGGCAGAAGGTTTACAGTTGAAGCAGTAAACTGACTCTGTTGATGGTGTATACAGTAACCACTCTCTCTTGTATTGCTCACCATTGGATTTTACCCCAAAGAAAAGTTTTTGCAAACAGTATCTCATTGATTTGCTACCATTGAAAATTTGGCAAGATTTGCCAAAATGGCCCATTGTGGTATTGATAGTCAGTGGATCCACAAAAATTCTAATAAGTCACATCAGCAGAAGAGAAATGGAGCCACAACCCTTGATCTTTTGCTTCAGTTTCTTCGTCTTTTGTCAACTGAAGCATTTTGCCATACTCCAGTATATTTTAATTTTCAGCAATAATTTCAACTTATTACTGTCTTGTAGAGCAACTTGCATCAACATTAACACTAGAGATATCAGGAGAATTTACAGGCAAAGTGAGATCAGTTGTGAGACTTGTGCTAGTTGAGCCACCTTGTGAAACCTCAACGTCACCATGATATTCTGACCTTGAAGTGGACAAAGTGGTACTTGTAGGTGTAGAGCTTAGTTTAACTTCATTCTTGCCAGAGTCAGATGCAGTACAAGTGACTTCTGATGGCAGAGATGGGTTTTGATTTGGAAGATCGAGTTGTTGATGGAAAAAAAACTAGCTTTCCAGTCTTGGCAACCAAATCCAACACCTTTTGTTGGTTCTTTTTTGCCAGTTTTCTCTTTTGTGCACCACTTAATTGAATACGTTTCATCTTGCAGTCTGAAAAATATAGAAACAAAAATAAAAAAAAATACAAAAGAAAATGGATCATATATAGTTATAATGATTAGAAAAACACTGAAATTCATGAAGAGAAACACTGACAAGACAATCACACATACTAACTTCTATGTGTACATTTAGACAAAGATTGCTAGCAAGTTATTTTAGGATTTAGGTCCATCATCACATAAACATGAATTCATAAATACTGTTATTGACTTGCTGCATTCTGATTGGTTGAAAATCGTTTGAGGTCAGTTTTGAATCAATTCGAAACTGGCTTCAATCCATTATAGGAGAATTAGTTTTCAGTCATTGCAGAAGTTTCATTAAGGTAGTTCCTATGGTAGCTGTATGCAAGAAGCAATATCAATGGTTATATGCAAATCCATTGTGAGCCAAAAAGTATTTCAAAAAAATTTGTGAACAACAACACATACTGTAGTAGACACAGTGATAATTATTTACTGGTACACATACATAACATATAATCAATTGTAAACTGTACTGCCTCATTGAACTACTAAATACTGGGTTAAGTCTAGGCTAGAGTACTTAATCAAATATTTGAAGAATGAGTTGTAACTTCAACATTGAGCTCAGTTTTGATGTGGTTGACTTTAGGTGAGCTGATAAACCATACATCAACAAGATAGGCATTTCTCTAAAACTATTTGCATGCCTGGATGTGAAGGCAAATTTAAAATGATGGGCATAAATTGGGAATAGTTCACTTCATTATTCCAGGCTACAGTAGCATTTGCAGTGTACTTACACTAAACTAGTTACAGTATTTAGGTCTAACGTTATTGTCACTCAGTTCTCAGATAACAACATTAACATTAAGTCTGATGCTAATACATTACAACTAAGGTCACTAATGTTAAGCCTAGTTCTCAGTACTAACCTTGCTCACATAAACTTGTTCAATTTATGAATTTTTCAGATAATTCTAAGTTGATTTTGTTGATTTGTCAATTCTTTACAGTATCTTTGTATAACCAGAGTGCCACAGTACTGTACTACTACTATTAGTATAGTGTATACATAACGACATTAAGAATCATGTAGTTGTACACGTCAAAGTCTTATGCAATTCGACCTAAACGGTTGAATTATCATCTGTAGACTGCTCCGATCAATTGTTTTCTCAGCTTTTCAGAAATGTAATAGAACACAAACTGATCAGAATCGATAGTCACAAAATAGTTGAATTACACCTAAAAGTTTGTCGTTGTTGTCTCTATGTTTCTGTCTTAGATTGTTCATTTGTCTCATAAAAAATATCACCAAAGGGTGGGGACAATATGACATCAGGATAGGATCAAGGAAGAAGTAAGGAGAATATAATTGTGATCTCCATTTTTGGGTCTAAAAATGGCATATTTGACAAAATTTTGTTGGCTATTTATATATGGGGATAAAAACAAGGGTGCCCAGTCTTAAATTGCATTTAATACTAGGCACCCTTGTATTTATCCCCTAAGTAAATCTCAGCTTCAGATCTGTTTATGTTATTACATAATCACAAGGAAATACATACATGCCCAAATACTCTTATCGGTTACGTGCAATCTATGAATGGTTGCATTTCTTTCTAAATTTTTTCTCAGCATGATAACTTTCAAAACGTGTACCCTCACACAAAGGAGGATTTTTTTCACAGAAAATTGTTTAAATCCCAAAAAAATTACAGCTCACTAAAACTTGAGTAAGAAACACAGTTATGAAAATATTACAAAACACACATGAGAAACACAATACTAATGCAAATAAAATGAAACAAATGAGACAATAACCCAAATATAACGAATGAAAACAGAAGCTGAGAAAAACATAAAACTAGCCATGTCTTTGTACACATTTGTTAACATTTCGTTTGACTTGTCTTTTTGTGGTATTATTCTTTTATTTTTCTGTAGATGTGACTGAATAAAGCACTAAAAGATAAAACAAAACAATTCCACTGCGTATAATTTCTTGTAAATATCCACAACATAAGGAATGATTGAGAAAAATATTTCATTTTTAAGGTTAAACATCATAACATACAATTATCATTTACCTGAAGTTTTGTCAACATTTTGTACTGCTCTTTACAGTAATCTTTTGCAAATTAATGACTTTTTACTTCAGGTACATAGTTTAGTAGTTTCTCAAAACTTAAGTTATTCACTGAGGCAAAGAAAATGTATTTTTAACAATGCACAGTAAAGTCAAACATGGCAGATAAAGACAATTACAAAAAAAAATCGACTAACGTTGAGTGTAGCTGGGAAAAAGTTAAGAGCATGAAAGCTAGGGGAAAAAAAACTGTGGTGCCTCCCTTCCCTTGGTGTCCTAATCACATGCTTATTTTGCTTAATGGTCAATCCAGGGCTGTACATATGCAGCTAGTACAAGACTTCAATAAAAGTTGTAGTTTAAATCAAAGGTATAGAGCTAAATTCTGTAGTTCTTGAGTCCTACCAAAATTTGTTAGACTACATATATCAATTGTTTGCTGCTAAGTATGTTAATTTTGGAGCAAAGTCACATTTAGAACTAAACCAGGATTTAACATTTTTAAGTCCTTAGACTTACTGCTGTCCCATTGGGGAATTATATTACCAAGAGAAAAAATGTACACCTTAACTCTCTTCACATGAAGCATTAAGGGAAAAACAGCAACTTTTTACCATATACAAGATATTAATAAAAGTTTAAAAAACTTATTAATGGACAACATTTCAAAAAGCACTATAGTATTAATAATCCTTTGCAAATCTGCAAAATAAAATCTATAAAGGAAACTGTCTTCATAGTATATTAAGTAAATAATAAGCCTTTTAGAAATGTGTGTTTTAAATGCACAGTATAATTGTAAAATGTATTTTATGTGTTTTAATAGTATATCTGTATGTCTTAATAATCAAACGACATATGAAAAAATTATTTCCCTATGTTAATGCTCTGAAATCTACTTTTGAGTTGAAGTGGTTACGTGATGCTTTTCAACAGCATCTAAGTGTGAGTGACACTGAGTGTGGGATAGACCTCTACCATTGGAGATGGGGGGATTACCCCCAGAAGTTAATAGACCTAACATGTGTTATATAAATAAGGTAAACTGAAGGTGTTTCCCCTATAATTTTCTGAATTTGTCCATTTTTTGTTTCAAATCAGAGAGGTTTAAAATAAAGTATTTGTACTTTACACAACTTTTATCACAAGTAATATATGGTATTTGCAAAAATAGTTTTTGTTTGTAGTTTGACACTTGTATTCCTCTTTGGTATCTTTTCATTCAACTTAATTATTTATGATATGTACAAGTTTGTACAAGCTCAGTTTGTTTTTTTTCTTGTGCTTGAACATTCTATACTGTTATTAATTCAGGTCTTGAAGATAATACAGTTTTGATATTTGAGCTTAGAACTGTAATCAGGTCTAATAGAAATGGATGTAAGAAGTTATATTTTTGAATATATTGAAAATGAATGGGTCAACTGAGTCCATTTGTTTGAGGAAACAGACTAATTATTCAAAGAAATTGTGTTTAGTGAAATATTTCTGATACTAAGCCAGTCGATATAACAATTAAGTGTTATAAAGCAACTATCATTTGAAATAAAAAAAATTGATACTACAGTGTTTAAGAGTTTTCTTTTTCTAATGATATTCTAAATGTTTTTGGTTTTTTTTGGTCATCATAGATTCTAGTTGGCTGTTTCGATCATTTGGATGTTACCTATTTATGTTTGACTTCTGTGTGGCTCTTTTATGTTAATATATATTTTGATACCTAGTTTAGACTAAGTAGTTAAAAAGTCTTACTAGCAGTATTTAGAGACTTAAATTTTTAGTTTGTTTTTTAAAAGAGGACTTATTTGTACATGACTATTGATTCTGGATAAAAAGAAGAAGAAAATGGAAGTTTGTATTCATTGGATGGAGTGTCTGGTAGAAGGTATACACATTAAAACATTGTAGAAGATTTGAGTGCTCAGTTATGTTTTGTATCATTGAGTGGATTGATTGGTTGATTTTTTTAAGCACAAAGTTACACAATTGGCTATCTGTGGAATATTAGAGGTATTAGTGGCATTTACAAAACTCACTTTAGTCGCTGCCTTTGTTTGACTTGAATTCAAACATTTTTTTATGATAAAATGAAGTAGTGTGCTAACTGTTATTTGGATTAGTTAAGAAGTTCTTAAGTTGCAGCAACTAGTGTTGAATTTAGTTAGGAAGATTTCTTATTTAGCATCACCTTGTTGAATCAAATCTTATTATTTTATTCTGTAATAGTTCAGTTGCTGATTTGGATAATTTCTTCTTTATTAGCAAGTTTTATTGAGTCTGTCAAATATCACAGGTTTTTGATGATTCCTTGTGAGTGGGAGAAACTGTTCACAAGAAACATCATTCTTTCAACTGGAGTTAATTATTGTTCTTCATTTCTCTTGATTTTAGAACTTCAATTTCTAATTTCAACTTCAATAATTTTGTCTTTCTGAATTTGCAATTATTTCACTTGTAGAGAATTGTTTGACCCATTCGAACAAGTTTTGCTCCATGGAGTGATACTTTGGCCCACAAGTTTTCTGATGACTCTATTCTCAGTTGCTTGATCTCCATTTGCCACGTATTTGAACATCAAACTTCAGCTTACTATTCCACATCCTATGGCTTTGGGGTTCAATGCCCTTAATCAGAATTGAAAGGACATCTACATTTGTTTATAGCCTCTCATCTGCTTTCTTTCCAGAGTTCCTTTATTTATCCAAACTATTCTTTGCTGAGTCCTTCTTGTAGCTCTGTTTTGGCTCACTTTACCGTGGATTCTGTGAATTCTCCCTTTCCAGGTTTCTCTTCTATTTGGTCTTCCTCTCTCCTTTTTATTTCTTTATCAAACTCACTTGGCAGTGTTTCATCATTCCATTCCCACCCTACAGCTTCACAAGTGACTTTTGTTTGAGGCCTTGTTAGAGATTCCAAATTTTCCATATGGATAGCATCCTCCTTTTTTCCTACACAGCTCATCTCTCAACTATTTCTGTGTACCAGCAATATTGTGTCATGTTTTTACCATTGGTTTCTCTCCTGTGTATCTTCTCTTTCTCTTCGACTTTATATCATTTTTCCAATATTCTTATTTGGTTGTTTGATGAAGGTCTCTTTTTTGACTGTTGCCCGTTCTTGAATGCAATTATCTTTTACTTTTGTTTTTCCAATTTTTTTCGTGTCTTTTCCTCTCCTGTTATTTATTTTTTGTTTCAGTGTGTTCTTATCTATCATTTTCTTTGTCATGCTTACCTGCCGGTTTGGATTTTCAATACTGTTTATTATATTCTTTCCCTTCCTTTTCCTTGTTTCACATCTCATTGGAGGCTTATTACCTACTTCTGTTGGCTTGTGTGCATCAGTGGTTAAATGTTTTTGCCCTTGATGTCTCTTGCACCATTAACTGCTTCAATGCATTTTCATTTATCCTGGTTGTTCCTCCATCCACAAGATCTCTAAAGTTTGTGACAGTAATTTTCTAATAGATTGTTTAGGCAAAGTATTCATGATGCAACTTTGTAGAATGGACGACAACTGCCTATTGTGGAGACACAAGTGTAGAGGATGACGTTTCAAAGGCTTCCACCTTTCGTCTTCATGACTTGAAGACGAAAGGTGGAAGACTTTCAATATGCCATTCTCTACACTTGTGTCTCTATAACAAGCAGTTGCCATCCATTCCACAAAGTTTCATCATTGTGACAGTAATTTTTTTGCCTTCTCTCCTTTTTCCTTTCTCTCCTCTCTCTTGATGTCAAAGCTCCTGCTTCAGATTATTTATCCAATGTAATCTTTCTCTTTCACGTATCCTTTCTCCCTTTATCCTCACTGGATAGATTTGTCAACTTATTTGTTTTGTCTATTGTTCTTCCTCTTCTAAATCCTGTCAACACTTCTAATTTGTCTCATTTCCCTGTCCTTGGGTGCTAATTTTCAATGTTTTTTGGGGGGAGGGAATAATCCAAGTCATCATATGGACCATTCCTCTCATGTATGGGCACCATTATTTCCATTGCTTTCAGTTTCCTTCTCAGCTGAATATTGTCTTCTTCATGTTGCCATACTGTGCTTTTTACTTCATATTGTGAATGGGTAAGTGATTTTTACTTATGTTTTGTTTTCAGTGGCTTTTTTGCACATTATATGGATCCTCCCTCTGTGGTGAGAAGTGCCTGTCCAGCAGTCGTATTTCCTATTATCTATACTGTGTGATCTAACAGGTCTATATTGCTCACTGCTGAGATAAGGTATTCTGTATGACTGCTCACAGGTTAGCCCTTGCAGTATACTGCTTCGTAAATATGTTTATAAAAGAATGTAGATTTGTGGACTAGCATGAGTAAAGCAGACAGAAATTGCTGCTTATCCCTAATATTTCTTGGATATATTTAATCAAGAATTCACTGCATTTCAAAATACGGTTTTGTGATTACTCATCTCACTTTTTCCAGTGATATATTTCTCTGGATTCTCCAATGTATTTTATTTTCCCTCCCTTTCTTCTTGTGGAATATGAGAGTTTTGATCACTTCTTAGCTGCTACTTCATGCTGTATCATAGGCAAATCCTCCTTTAGTGTGTACATTTTCATTCATTCAAGAGTAGGGTGGTGATATTCTGTCTGTATAGAGGTTTTGGAAAGGAATTGATCCTCCACTTTTCATTTTCACATTCCTGTCTTTATTCAAGTACACACATTCTGGGTTTATTACTGTGGTGCTAGATTTGTACATGTGATGATTTAGGTTTTTCAAATGAAGGCTCCTCTTCCCTTCTGGTAGTTACTTCTGAGGTTAATGGTTGAGGATCCTACTCCTACTGTGGCTTAGTTGAGTTTCCTAGTGCCACTGGAATGGCCCAGAGCTGATGAGTTCAACATACACATATTCCACTATACACTCACTATACACACATATTACACTTCTTTTATTTGAAATTGGTATCTTGTTCCATTACTTTTTGTGACACTACACCTACTGGTTCCACATGTGTGAAGTGAATATTTGGTTCTGATGTGGTACTGTCTTCCAGGGGTGCCTTTCCTCTTCACATGCTTTTGAAAGGTACTCATCTAAGTACCATTACACCAGCCTTTTCACTTGATAAATGTGGGATTCTAGCTGTAACTATGAGGGAGGTAAGTGATTGTATCAGAATTTGATATTTTCCAACATCAAAAATATATTCCTGTTAGATACTCAACTCTTATCACACTTCCCAACCATCTTCCCACCTATGGTGTAGGTATGTTTTTTTGTAAATAATTTTGAAGTGAAGATTTGGTTTAACTGCATAGAGGGAGTCGGCTATGATAGAAGAATGTGTTGCATTCCTATTGGTGGAGGATTGTTGCATGTTCAGTTGCATGCACTAAAGCAACTGAACAATGTATTATAGAAATGGAGTTAGGTTGGAGTTTCAAGGCTAGTGTTGAGCAAAAACATTGCACAGTCAAGGGTAGTCAAATTGAGTATAACTCTAAGCATGAGAGAGAGAGAGAGAGAAAGAGGCAAATATATATTGGAAATAAATTTTTTTAAAGTTGGAAAATATTAACATCTGAGTATCCACATCTTTCCTTTTTTTCTCTCCTTCTCTTGACAATCTTGAGTTAAGCTTAATATATGGTGTACCACAAATACCAGTTTGTTTTACTTTCACTGCTACCTCCTCATAAAAAGCAGGGCATATTATCTAATGATTTGTGTCCTGGTACTGAATATTTGTTTAATTGATGCATTTTTTATTTTATTAAGCATATATTTTTCATGTATTTATTTATTTTTCTTCTGTACAACATTAACTCTAATTTTATGTATATATATATAAGATATTAGAAAATATTGAAGAAATTTTAATTTTTAGGTGTCACATTTCATTTCTGTTTTGTTTTGCAAGCTTTCATTATTCTTTGGAACTTCTTTCAGCTTAAATTTTCCTCAGTTACTTTAGATTCAAGTTGACTGTGTGTAAGCAATGTTATGACCTTATAATATTGTGTTTTGATTTTAATAATGAAGACGAAAACTATTGAACTTCTAAACATTTTATGTGTTCATATTTAATTGCATATTTTAATTTATAAACTAGTTTTTTCATCACCTTAACAGGACTTGTATCATCAATCATACAGTAAAGTAGGAGTGATGTTTGCTACCATACCAAATTTTTATGAATTCTACATAGAGCTTAATGGTAACAATCAAGGTATATAATGTTTAAGACTTTTGAATGAAATAATTGTGGACTTTGATGAGGTAAGTATATAAAACCTTTTTAGCAACTATAATGAATATATTTTGTAATTGAAAATAATTGTAATTCAGTATTGCACAATTACTTTACAACATTAAATTATATATCCTGTTTGTTGTGTAAATTTTATAGACTTTCATTAATGGTGTATGATCTCTAAATTGTGAGAGTGAACTGTTTGATTACTGAGCACTAAGTCAATTATGTTATAAAATCAAGTTTTCTCAGTTACGTACAAACAACTGACACTAAATAATTCATACCTCTGATATGAGAAATTACACTGGCTTCTTTTGTGAACTGAGGTATTTTCCCTTGTTATGTTGTTTCTGTTTAATAAACAAATGTTTAATAATTATTTTACTGTTTATGTGGAATTTTTTGTTTTTCACATGATTTGAATTTAATCTTTTATTCACTCTAGAACAATAATTGCTAATATGAAAGGATTTTGCTGTTATTCTCTTGATTATATTTCTAAAATTACTGGCAGTGGTCACAATTAATTCAGTGAATTACATTGTTTCAGTGTTTGTAATTCTATACTTTGTCAAAAGAATATTTCTACTTTAACTTCAGGTTTAACTGATGGTTAATTTTTTAATCTTGCAGTTTTGCCATACTTCACTTTCTTCTAATTATTTGATGATAATTGTTAGATTTTTTTTTTCTAACTGGTCTTATATTTAGTTTAATATCCTTACCTAATTTGGTAGAAGTAGAATGTTGAGACACTGATCCTTAGTTCTCTACTATTTGTTTTGGGATAATTATTCATAGCAATACTATTTGGCAACTTCAGTTTTGGTTTCAGGTTCATTTGGTAAACAGAGTTTGCTTAACTTCATATATTAAATTCTGTAAAGTTAAATTATTGATCTGTATTGTGTGCATATTTTAATTTCACATATTTATCAGTAAAAACTAGTCTGATAAACAAATGTTATCAAATCTGTAGAATGACTGTACAATGACTTAATTTAAGATGTAAAATATTTAAATTTTGACCTCTGATTAATTCATCAGTAATTCAGCATTAAGAAACTAAGAAAAAATGGCACATTGAGAAACATGAGTTAAATATTAGTGAATATTATCATGAGTCAAACACCCTTTTTATATACATGGTTATTCCTAAGATATGTAAGGTGAAGTTTGTATAAGACCAATCTCTTCTGATTTTCGTGTATTGATTATAACTCAGCTAAATGATTAGCATGATTTTTTTAACTTCAAACAGTACTGTTGCTTATTTCACATTTTAAATTTTACTTAGGAGCTCTCATATTAAATCTTTTTTCTTTACCAAAATACCAGGGAAAAAAGGTTGTTTGTATATTTTGAACTTCTAGTAAAGTGAAAGTTTATATAATCATTATATCTACTCAGTTTTTACTTGAACACTTTCATTATGTTACAAAATTGATTTTTATTTGTATAACACCTTGCTAACACAGCTAGACAGGGAAAGTGAGAGTTGTGTGCTTTCACCTTTTCTTTGTAATTTATTTATCACCAGTTTAGATATAATAAATGTTTTAAATATTCTAGATTTGAAATAGATGTGTGGAATATTTATCTGTTGGTTTCTCTGGTTTCGAAATATTTTTATTCTGTAATAACATTCACATACTAAATTTGACAGAAATCAAAATTAAATTTTTTTGGCATCAATTTATTGCAATATTTTTTCCAAATTTTCAGTTTGCATATAACTAAAAATCAATAGTTGAAATATTAGTGTATTTATTGTACATAACTAATAAATCCTCTCCACCAAATAAACTTGAAACTGAAAAAGTATGTCGCTAAATAGTAGACAAGTGTATGGCATATGTATTTAAATCTTGCACTATGTAGGATGCATTAAGTATAGTGAGACAAACAAGACTTTTTAATCAAAAAGAAAGGAAAATTCTATGTTTATCAATCTATAGCAACATATTAAAACAAAACTAAGGGTAATATAAAAACTGCTAGCTTCAAGTACGAAATACTTGTTTTGCCCTCCAGTAGAACAACAGTATGTCTGTGAACTTAACTGCTGGAAATTGGGTTTCAGTACATGTGATGGTCAGAGCACAGGTAACCAATTTTGTAACTTTGTGCTTAAACTTCAAACAGAAACAAACAAAAATGAGTTAAAATAAAGCATTTGATTGACACAATGCATAATGATGAACCTTGAATGTACCAAATTAATTGTAATTGTTGCTTGCCATTATATAAATAGGCACTAGGTTGATAAAGGATAATCAAAACCACACAGTTTTTTAACATTGTTTTAGATTGACTCATAGATTTAGTTTTTGAACATGCATTGAGTAAATGGAAACAGCTTCATGTCAATAAATGTCTTAAAACCTTCTCTTTACTTATTTTAAGTATAGGGTATTGATGTGTTAGGCCATGTAAATCTATCTCCATCTGCCCATTCATCTCTATTGTAGTTGACTGATAACTTCAACATGACTCTTGATATTCCCTCTTTCCACACTTCGACTTATATCTGTGCATAAATGCTTTTTTTTTACACCATTATCATCTCAAGGCTTTTTTCTTCAAAGGAGAGGTCTCTGCCTATCATATAAATGTTATTTATTATTAGGCTTGCCAGTATCTACAGTCTTAGTTCACAGGCCATCTGTTTACATCTCACATCAGCTGTCTGGTAGTCTCTCTGGAAATTTTCATTTGGGCTCACAACCACCATATCCAGTTGTTGGTGCATTATCATCTATCAAAACTCAGGATATTTGAACCTGGTGATTTTATCACTTGTCAAGGTTGGGCAAGATCCTTTCCACAGTGTGGTATCTTCATCCATTGGTGTTTGTTCAGTGGATTTGTTCCCACATTGAGAAATATATATTAATTACTTTAATCATAGGTGCAGTAGTAGTAAGTGTTTGTGAGAATTGTTATTGTGTTTTTTACATTAAAATATTTTTAAAAACACTGTTGCTTGAATTAAGAATATGATTAATTAATGAGTTCTTTAATATTTTTTGCAGCTTTTGGATGAAGACAGGTTTTGCATGATTGATAAAATTAAAACTATAGGAAGTACTTATATGACAGCAGTTGGACTGATACCTGAATATCATATTTCTGTAAGTTCTCTTCCAATATAATTTTCTTTTTCAATCCTATTTTTATTATAGCAGGCTCGTGGTTTCATTGTATAAGAAAATATCTGGGTCAAAAATGTTTCCATGTACTTGATTAACTATTCTATTTGGTATTAATGCTTTCATAATTGAGAAATTTGAGAGCCATATGTAGCATAACTGTTATGTAAATTGTTTAAGTATAGTACATTTCACATAAAAACATTCAATCTTCACTCTAAGGTCCTAAATATACATGTATAAGTTAATACTAAAAACAGAGATGCAACTTCAGAAATAATGATGTTTTATAGGGTTGTTGGCTCAATGTTGATCTTTTTTATATGAAATTTGCTTTGATGCTAAGTACTTATCTGGCTTTCCATGTCTATATCACATGTTTTACATTCCTGGCAAACATAGGGAGTCTAATGTTCATTATAATTACCACTATGGTGGTAGTCTATATTCACACTCACAAATGTTCTTATATATAACTTCAAGGTACTTGTATATACACATAATGTGTATTTATATATATATGTATGTTCAAGTACTCACACACATTTACACCTCCAACTTATGTACTTATCAAGATATATAGTAGTGTAAAAGTAAAAGCTGGAATGTCATATTTGAGTTTTTTTTGCTCATTTGTTCACATGATGTTAATTTTCAAAGTCTTTAGATCTGGTCAAAATCAACATTTATGTATCTTTAGTATGTACACATAAACATACATAAAATTGTTATAAATTTGTTTGTTTGAAATTAAGCACAGAGTAATACTATGGACTGTCTGTGCTTTGCCAACCAGAGGTATTGAAACTCATATTCTAGTGTTGTAAGTCTGCAAATATACCACTGTGCCATTGGGGGGGCTTGTTATATAGAAACTGGCTGTAGTAAGTACAGAATGAGGGATTTAGCAAATTATTTTCACAATAAATAAAATCAAAAATTATATTAGCATTTTTTGATCACTATTATCCTTCATTAGTCTAGATGTAGGCAGTTAGCCTGGAAACAGTTTAAAGTTTACATATTTTGGCACTGAACAGTTCAAAAACATGTTTTTACCTTGAAACAAGTATTTATTATTGGAAAGAATATATCTCTTTCTATTTGCTGGCTGATTTACTGTTCTCAAGTAAAATAATGTTAATTTAACAGCTTGACATGGTACAGGGCTTATTGTTTAATTTTAGTTGCTTTATTAGTTTATATTGTCTAAATAAATCTTAGAAATAGAATAAAAACATGGTTTTCTCTATCACTTAAAAAGCTTTTCAACCATAAAAGTTCTTATGCACCAAAATATGCTAAATATAGGTTCATCAGTAAACATTACATAAATGTAGATACTTTTTTGTTAGCAACACAGCCTTTGGCAGTAATGAAAGAACTAAACATTAATATCTAGAATCTGTTTGGACATAGTATTTATTATATTAATAGGCTTATTTTTGCAACAATATAATTAGTTTTCATGAAATAATTTTGTTATATGTGTTCAAAATGTTTACTAGGATAGACTGGAAGGTAATGATTTTTAGAGAGAAAAGAGCATTAAATAAAATAAGTGTTTTGGTGAATCTAATATCAGTCAGTTATACAAGTGTAGAACAATGGTGTGAAAAAGAAATTTCAATTTTAGATACAGAAATGTAGCTTGAATTGCATATATTGTAACTGTGTGTGTATATATACACATATAATTTGAATTTCGTTTTGTAATAATTATTAAAATTATTTTAAGAATTTACATTATTTTACATTATGTTACTGTTCTAAATTATTAGTGTTCCTAAATTCTCTCTTAAACATACATTAAAGGAAACATTTGGAAAACTGCAAAGTTTAAGTTTCTTTTGCTTGCCACATTGATACAGTTAGTTTGTGCAAGTTACTCTTTTTAAGCTCAATCATGTGTTGTTTTCTATACACTGCAGTTTGTTTATTGTATAGATTATTAATATGCCTTATAAAAATATCAGTGAGAAATTTATATTGTTCTGGTATTCTATGCAGATACATATCTGGATCATGTACTTCTAGTAAAATAATTCTGTATTTTCATTAATATGTTTATTATGCAATCACCATTTATTGCATCAGTGTTTATACAAGATAGTTGTGTGTAACTAGTTCTTGTGCATGTTAACCATTTCTTAGAGTAATCATTGCTTAATATTGTCCTGGTAGGAAGATAACTACATCAAAGGAGCTCAGTGCTTGTCTACTTTAGTTGAGTTGGTATTTGCTATGAAAGAAAGGCTGGCCAATATTAATCAAAATTTTATAATAATTTCATGCTACAAGTAGGTAAGTGATCATTTTCATTATTATGCAATTCTTGATGTATTAGTTTAGAATGACTTGTTATCCATGGAGAGTACAGAAGTAGTTAACTTTAAGGTTAAGGTTTGTTTGCAAGTTCAGAATATTAATTACCATATGATCACCATTCGTTTTAATCTTCACAGAACTTTTCTCAATTTTTATTTCATCTTGCTCCACATTCTTTAATTTGCACATCAAATATTATCATTCTCTGGAGTTTACATACTACTTTAAGAGATTGTACACTTTTCCTATAATTCATTAAAATGTATGAACATCTTCTTATCTTTGGTTCCGTTTTTAAATTACTAAATAGTTCTATCTTTTGAATCTAGCTTGACTTATAATTGCTAGTTTCTAGTTCAAATCTCCATCCCACAAACAAACTCACCCATTCACACATGGGGATGTTATAATATGATAGTCAATTCCAATCTTTATTGGTAAAGGTGTATACTAAGAGTTGGTGGTGGATTGTGATAATTAGCTGCCTTCCCTCTCATCTTTCACTGCTATATTAGGATGGCTAGTAGCTTTGCAAGAAATTCATAGCAAACAAACAAGCCATTTTTTTTTGAGAGATGAATTGTATGTATCTGAACTTTTTAAGTGTCCAAATCATGTGAGGATTTTTTTTTTTCACATCTCTTGATCATATGAAAGTGTATTTTACTTAATATGAAGCATTATTTATATGTATGTGTTACAAACTGAGTTATAGCTTGGTCATTTAAGTAGTGCCTCTGACATCACATAATCTGGATATGTAATATATTGTGGAATATAACTTTTTTTAGTAGGGGGAACAAAAAGCAGTTTCTTGTTTATACAGACACCTTCATTTTCTGTTTTAGTCATTTTTTCTGTTCAATAAATTTCTTTGTGCTTCTGAAATTGCATCTCCAGGGGTATGCTCTTCTACGTTCAGTTTGTTTGCACCATTTTAGAATGATGTTTTTCGTAAACTGAAGTATTCACTAGTTTGTTCTTTGTAACCTTCTGTACTGGCTCACAATGTATAATGATTTTAAATGCAAGATTCTGAACAAACAGTGTTGCATACCATCAGAAACTATGTTTAATGTAGATATGTACTGAAATAAATGCTTTGGTATACTTTTAAATTCTGGAGTATAAAATAATCTTATTTTATTTCTTGTTGGAAAAAGTACTTATACATAAAGTAGAGTAATGTAATAGAAGAAACTATGGACTAAATATGAGGTGTATGTAATATCTTTTAGTATTAATTGTTATAATTCAACTTGTACTAAATGCAAAGTATGTAGAAGCAGTTTTACTATTCTAAAAAATGGTTTCAGTTATTAAAAAAGCATTCATTAGATTACTGATTCCAAAGTTTAAATGTTGTTTGTTTTTAACTTATTTTGCTCAGTACTTTTTATTTATTGTATATTTAATTTGTCAGTGACTGAGTTTTAAAATTCTTCAGTTTAATAATTCAATAATGAAATAGTTTGGGTAAAATGTTATTGTTTTTTCCATGCAGCTATTAACTGTGGGTTTTTCCTAAATTAATTATTGCATTTGAGTTCAGTGCTTGGCAAATCAGTGAAAGAGGTTTTTATTTATTTTTTAACATATATAAAAAAGTATTTAAACATGGGATAAAAAAAATATTATTCATTATATTGAAAACTATTTCTATATGCCGCTGTTGTAGTAAATTAATATGTCATGGCAAAATCCTTATGGAACAATGATTTTTTTATGTGATTCTTAACATTAAAGTAATAATTTTAAAATACATTTCAATGTGGTACTTCTCTTGTTTAGTGCTGTCCTCTATATACAAACTTCTTTATGCCTGTTACAAGCCTTACAAGATTCCAACAGGTCTCATTGCATATCATTATGTGTTACCTTCTCACCAACAGGAGCGTGACATGCTCATGTGATGCTTTTCTGCTTTTCTCTACCAAAATATCACTTCTTGTTATTCAACTTGTAGGTTTGGATGTACTGTTTTGTTTGTTTTTATGTTTCAAGTTTGAATTTGTTTCCTCACATAGTGATTGTTTTTTGAATTAATTTACTTTCATTCAGTCTACTTGTTCTATTAGTATCTTTCAGTTAATTCTAATCATCTTATTTTTTGCACTCAAATTTGATGGAACTTTTTGTGCTGTGAATTTCAAAGTTAACCTTACAAATTATGAAGTTATATCAGTGATTAGCATTGCTTCTCAGGCCTCAGATGTGGATGATGTGATGGTGGATTTATCTGCTTTTATATAGTGGGAGACAAAATATCACATGGGACAACCTTTGTCTCTGGAAATCACCCAGGCTTCTTCAGAATTGGCTGATCCTGTGCAGGCTAATATGGAGACTTTGTTCACTGTTTTTCAACTCCAGATTTAGTTTTATCTTCTCATTTCTAACCCTATGAGTCTACAAGGCTTAATACAGTCATTGTGGCTTTAGTAACTCAGGTTTGTGGCATTTTATCCCTTTCTCCTATTACTTATGCTCCTTTTTTCGTATTTCATGGACATTCTTCTCAACCCTTTTTTAGTCATTTTCCCTCAAGTTCATGCTGATCACTTTGCCTCACAATTAAGTGATGGGATTAGAATGCGACCTCCTAGGACTTCAGATCAGTTTGTAATTTCCTACCATTATGCTGTCTATTCAGTTTTAAACCTGTAGTTGTTAAGTCCCTTATTGCCTATTTGGGGGGCAGCTTCTGTATCATCTGTCTGTCTTACCCATGCCCAGTATTCTCACTTGTGTCTTACCTTTATTAATCTGTTATAGTATCTTTCTTCCTTACACCTCCTATCTGAAGCTTTCCACAGAAATATTTATGAATTTTCTGGGATACCCTTGCCATTTTTTTCTCCACTTTTGCCTGCAAATTACCTTTGGCTCGGAAGTTACATATGTATTTTCTTTGTTGTTAGGACCTAATAGATTATGATGCCTTAGTATTAGATTTGGTCTTTTTACCTTCAACATATCATAGATATTTATGCAAGACTTCATTCCTTAATATAGTCCTAGAAGCTCTAGAGCCTCTGGTAACATCAGCCCAATTAAAATCCACCTTTATGAATGTCATGGTCCATTTGTCTCAGCTACTTCCTGACATACCTGCAATTATAATTTTGTGCTTTTCTTCTTCCCAGCCCTTACCCATCCCTTTTACTTGCTTTCCTTAATGTCACAACTCCAGTTTCCATTGGAGTTTCCAGTTGGTTTGGGTCTAATGGAAGCATGTCTATTCAAGTTTCTTCATTGCTGGTGTTTCTTCACTAGTGATCAGTGGGTACTCCAGTTTGTGTCAGATGGATTCATTATCCAGTTTCTTTACCAACTTCTTCTTCCTTACCCCATTTCATTTCCACCTCCTTAAGATCTCATGGCTAGTCAGTATCTGTCAGAAGCAGTTTAGGAATTTATCTTGCAGTTTGCCATCAAACCCATCCTTTTTTGTCATATCCAAGAGAACCTGAGATTAGCAGCCAGTAATTGCTTTATTCTCACCTTAACTTTTTTTTTTTTTACCCCAGTTCACCATGGAGTCTTTTCCGATCCTGAGATGGGCATTCTCTCCAGGATCACATGTATACTCACTTATACCAGTATCGTTCCCATCTCATCCTTATCTCTGATTTGCCCATCATGGGGGGGGGATTTATCAGTTTCAGCCCCTGTCCTCCCCTGTTGTACCAACAACTTGCGTTTTTTGTTGAGTACTCTGAGCTCTTGCTTGACATCTTCATGCTCTGACGTATTTGTCAGGCCCAGCCTTCTCCTTTACAACTTTGTCCAATGGAATTGTTGGTTTGCCATGCCCTCTTAGCTCAGTCACATACTGCTTGTGAAGTTTTATCACTTTTGGGGATGTGGTCATCAGTGATATTACTGGCCCTCATTGGTCATGACCACAAGAGATCCCTTCAGTAAATGTTTCACAATTGATGGAACTTTGCTTGGGACCCTCTTTCCATTCTCATTTCATTTCTTTTTACCCTGCAAGATAATCTGTTTTGATGGTTGGAAAGCATGCTGCTTCCTCTCCTGTGTCCAAATCTACATCATTTGATGGATGCATTCATTTGCATGGTCTGCAGATGAAAATGCTTTGCAAATGAATGTATCTCAGAATGGCTGTTATGGTTATTAATTAACACTTTTACTAATAAAGTAGAGAACAACATTTTGGCCTTTGTAAGTCATCTTCAGGTTAAACTAGGAAGGTCAAAACATTGTTCTTTGCTTTATTAGTAAAAGTGTTGCTTCTAGTGGGTTTCTCATAATCAAGAATTACTTTGCCTATGAATCTTCTCAAACCTCTTGCTGTACATTGTGCATTGTATCACTTTCTTCTTCTCACCCAACATTGTCTGATGATATTCATACAGACAATTCTACAGTAATGGCACATATTAATCAGTTTGGAGAATTCTGTTTTTAGATATTTGATCTATTGTACTGGGCCCATGCACATCACATTCATCTTACTGTGTGTCATATGCCAACTGCTTTCAATCTGTACATGAATCATCTTTTGCACCCCAACCAGATATTCTGCTGGCCAAAATCTTAAGGCCAATGAACATAAAGAAAAAATATGCATTCTGCATTGTTAGACTCAATCATGACTTCATGGTGTTCCTTCACTAACTGTTATTGGTCTACAGCTAGGGGATTTCCCAGTTACTGGATTTCTGTGGCTTGTGTGACAGGATTTTTTACCTAGATCTTTGACTAAGGGTCTTTGGTCTTCTCAGTTTAGGGATATTAGTTGGTCTTATCCCATACTTTTATTTATTCTGATACCATAGAGTTTTTACTTCCCCTCTTTTTACCATGCACATGTATTCCTTCCAGGTACATTGCCTTCTCAGGCAATCAACCTTTTTGAATTGGGATATTAATGTGGTTCTCCATTATTCCCTTTTTTCTAATGTTCCATGTTTCATCTTTCCTTTAAAACATATATCCTTCTTCTCTTATCCTATGGACTCTAACTGTTGGATTTGTTTGCCATTGACTTTTCATGTATTCTTTATCAAACAATCAATCTTCTCTTTTATCCATATCATTCCTTTCCACCAAAGACACTGGCAGCTCTGGAGAGTAATTTCACCTTTTCTCCTGTTTCTCTTCTGCCATTTCCCATCTTTACTCTTGACCAGATCCAGATAAGTTTCTGTGCCAGTCAGAAATTTTCGTTGTTGTATTGCCCATACTGATTCTTTCTTGGTTACAAGTTCCTGACTCAGTATTCCCTGGCAATCCTCTTCCCTTTAGGTTCATTTTTTGGTTCAATTGGCCTATTTCTTCCCACCTTTTTTCTCCTGAAATTTATTCTAGGTGTTGTGCCATTTGATCTGACAACACACTTTCTCCTTTCTTTTTTTTGTTTTTGTTTTCCAATGGAAGAGATTCTGCAATCTAGCATGTGGACTATGCCCAGTATGCTCGTCTCCCACTATCTCCATTATATCACAGTTTCTTCTGGGTTTCATCTACCAGCTGTGGCCATTCTTTAGATTTAACTTCAACTCTGACTGCAAAGATTTTATTCATAGTTTCCATTCAGGGGCCTTTAGTTCTTTATCTCATTGATCCCAATCCCACTTTATGATGAGTGGTGCCTGACCAGGTATTCTATAACTTGAAATCTGCACTGTCCAGTCATATTAACACTTGCTTTTTACCATTCATGGCTTTGAATGCTCACTGTTGAGATGGGGTGTTCCATAAGATCACTTGTAAGTTCATGACTTTGTGCTGTTTTGCTTCATAAACTTGCCTGTGTATTGCTACTAGACTGCATGTGTAAGCAGAAAGAGATTGCTACTGATGTTTGGAATGAATAACTAACTCATTATGGTCTGCTTTTCAAAATAAAGCTCTGTGGTCACCTGTTGCACTGTCTCAGGTGATGATATTCCTCTGGACTCTTTAATGCATTGTCACCTTCCTTTCTTTGAGTAGAATATGGCAGTCCTTACCACTTTCCACTTTCAGACTGCTGGGGTTGTTGACCATGGAAGCACCCTGCTGAATTAGTTCCACACAATAACCATTCAGTTACAGAGTAGGATGGTTCTGTTTGTTTGATGAATATGATCTGATATTCTAGTATTTGTGATAACCAATGACACTGGAGTGAGATGTCAGAAAACAGTTCATCCTTTTGATTGGGATCCTTTGTTCTACCTCATGTGGATGTCAGTACCCTGCAAACAGGTTTTGAATTTAGAGTGAAATGATCATGATAAGTCTTCACACAGGTTTTCTGTTGTCTGTATTTCTTGATTTCCTTCATCTGTGTTGTAGGTCAGGGAGGTGGTACATGGGATTGTTTCAGTTCTGTCATTGGCTGTTCCTTGTCTTGTCTTCTTACAGGAGTGTTATTGCCTTTTGGATAGCCCCAGCATATTTTATGGTTAAGAAGTGGATTGTATGTGACAGACATCCTTTTAACACCAAAAGTCAAGTTACCAAATTGATAGCTCAGAGGTAATCCTCATGTTGTACCAGGGAATTGGATTGATTCTCAATACCCCAGTTTTTGAGTTTGAGGTGAAGAAGATATGATCCTTATTCTAATTAAGCTCAGGTGTCAATACTCAGCTGGCAGATATTGGATGTAGTTGACTTATTGAGCATGGTATGCCTTATCCTAGCCACTCTATCCTGAGGGGCACATTTTTTGTTTACATACCTTCCTTGTTGTGGGATTGAGTTATAGTACATTTCTGTAGTTAGGATCACTTTCTTGCTACATTCTTTCCCATTATGATATGTTTCTCTCATTTTTATTCTTATATCTTATACAATCCACATTTGGGTAAAGAGTATATCTCGCTCAGGAATATTGTGGTTCTTCTCATTTTTTCTGATCTTAATTTTTCATTTCCAGGTGCTTTTGGTGGGGACCTCCATCAATCCCTCACACTGATCCCTCCTGTTTCGTAATGTGGAATTTTAGCTAACCTTGTGAAAAGAGGTAAATACTGTATTGGAAGTTATAATCTTCCTATACCAAAAATGCATTTCTGATAGGCACTTACCCTTTCTCACATTTCCTTCTCTTTCACCCCACATTTCTCCAGCTCTGACATCTCCTCCCACACTTCAAAGTGATAGTTTGGTAGAGGAGTGTAGAGGAAGTCACATGCATCTTATGTCATAACATGCTCTTATTGGTGAGGAGGAGATGCATGATAATTTGCATGAGACCATGTTAGAATCTTGCAATTTGTATAGGGGGTAATGGATGGCTTATGGTATGTGTAAAGAAAACATTCATATATAGAAGATTATACGTAAGGAGAATAATGAATCTTTTGAGATAAGGCCAGTTCCTACAGGAAATACATTTTCAGTACAGCAAAATTATAACTTTCATTAAAATCTTAAATCCAACCTAAAATTTGCTGATAAAATACCAAAAATTGAAATATTGGTATCAAGCTTAAAGTATATACACTGCTGGCTAAAATCTTAAGGCCAATGAACATAAAGAAAAAAATATGCATTTTGCATTGTTAGACTCAACCATTTATTTAAGTAGAGCTTTGAAAGATGAAAATAATAAAAGGGAAAATAAAAATAAAAAACGTTTTTAGCATTTAATAGGGAAAAATGTGAACACTATGAAATTAGCCTGAATATTAGCTGGTCAAAAGTTTAAGACCATACTGAAATGAAGCATTAACTGGTAAACACAACGAAATTTAGTCATTTGTGTTCAAGCATTAGTGTTGTCAGCATCTCCCACTGACACCTTAGTTGTTTATATGGGTAAAAACATGGCAAAGGCTAAAAAGTTGACAGAGAGTAAACATGGCAGAATTGTTGAGATGCAAAAGCAAGGTCTCTCTCAACATGTCATCGCTGGCAAGATTGGGTGTAGTAAAACTGCTGTTGCAAATTTCTTAAAAGACCCTGAAGGATACGGAATGAGAATTTCAACTGTTTGGCCCAAGAAAATTTCACCACATTTAGCAGGATTTGAAAGGTTGACCTGCAAGACACCAGCCTATTGTTGAACCAAATTAAGGCCCTTACAGATGAAGAATGCAGCTCAGGAACAATAAGATAGCATCTACAAGTGAAAGGGATTAAAATCCATAAACATCTTCAAAGTCAGTGCCTCCTTTCACACCACAAAACAGCTCAGTTAAACTTTGCTGAAAAGCACCAAACATGGTAAATAGAAAAGTGGAAGAAGGTTTTGTTCTCTGAAGAGAAAAAAATTTAATCTGGATGGTCCAAATGGCTTCAAACATTACTGGCACAATAAGGATATCCAATGAAGAAATTTTCTACAGACACAGTGGAGGAGGTTCCATTGTGATCTGGGGAAGTTTCTCCTTCCATGGAACAATGAAGCTTCAGGTTATACAGGGGCATCAAACAGCAGCTGGCTACATTGGCATGTTAGAGAGAGCATTTTTATTGAGTGAAGGTCCTCGCTTGTGTAGAAATGACTGGATCTGTTAGCAAGACAATGCTGCAATCTGCAATACCTGCAGGACAAAGGAGTTTTTCAAGCAAATAATGTGATTCTTTTGGACCATCCAGCATGTTTGCTCAAACTGAACTCCATTGAAAATCTTTGGGGTGGATGACAAGGGAAATGTATAGAAATGGATGACAGTTCCAACAGTGCATAATCTTCATGAAACCATCTTCACCACTTGGAATAACATTCCAACCAGCCTTCTGCAAATGCTTATATCAACCATGCTAAAGTCAATGTTTGCAGTTATCCAAAATGATGGCTGTGCAACTCACTACTGAGACCTCTTCTTTGGTATTTCTTATTCTGTTTAGTATTTTTTTTTTGGTATGGTCTTAAACTTTTGAACAGCTAGTATTTGGGCTAATTTTATTTGTTCACATTATCCCTATTAAATGCCGAAAAAGTTTTTTATTTTTATTTTTCCTTTTCTTACTTTCATCTTTGAAGCTCCACTCAAATAAGTGGTTGACTCTTAGAAAGCAAAGTGCATATTTTTTCTTTATGTTCATTGCCCTTAAGAGTTTGGGCAGCAGTGTATAAACATTCAGTGATGTCGAGAAACCCACTTGTTGAGAATTTTATATGCAAAAAACGGCTCTTTTGGGCTCAGAAAACACTTCAAATAGAAGAGCGAACAACGTTTCGACCTTCTTCGGTCATCGTCAGGTTCACAAAGAAAGAGGTAACTGGCCGGAAGCTGACCACATGTTTGGAAGGGGTTGTATAACTGAGTGTCGCAATGTAGAGGGCGCGGTTTGATGTTTGAATATATAATTTTATCTATAATATTAATATAGGTATAATGGCGTTCCTTTATATTGGTTTATTTTGGGTTTAAGTTGTTGTATAAGTAAGGCTTCTTTAATTTTTCGTTTGTTTATGTTTGTTTCTTTATTTAGTATTTTAGTGTTTTCTATGGTTATGTTGTGTCCATTTGACTTGCAGTGTTCGAAAACGTGTGAAGGTGACTTTTTATGTTCTTTGAATCTGGTTTCCATTTTTCTACTTGTTTCTCCTATATAGAAGTCGTGGCAGTTATCACATTGTATTTTATAAATAATGTTGGTGTGGTGTTTGTCAGTGTAGTTCTTACATAGTATAGACCTTAGTTTTGTGCCTGGTTTTTGAATAAATTTAGTGTTAACTGGAATGTTATATTTTGTTACTAGTTTTTGCCAAATGTTGGTTATTTGTTTGCTGATGTCAGGAATATATGGTATACAGCAGAAAATGGTTTCGTGATTTTTTGATTCGTGAGATATATTTACTTTTGTTGGTTGATTTTGCTTTCTGTCTAGGTGTGTGCGTATAATGTTTTCTACGGTTTGTGGAGGAAACTTATTGATGTTGATGAAGTATTGTTTTATTTTATCTAATTCATCGTTAATTTTATCTGGTGAGCATAGTTGTATGGCTGTGTTTATCTGGTTTCTTAGTATGTTGAGTTTTTGTTTTGTTTCATGTGCTGAGTCCCAAGGAATGTATAGTCCAGTATGGGTGATTTTTCGGTGGATTTCTGTTTTGAATTGTGTGTCGGTTCTTATAATTTTGAGGTTAAGAAATGATATTTGATTGCTTTCTTCCTGTTCACATGTGAAGTTAATGTTGGGATGTATAGAGTTAATGTGAGTGAAAAAGTTAAGTATGTGTTCTGTAGATTCGAATCCCGCAACCGTGTCATCTACATATCTGTACCAGTATAGTGGTGGATGTAATGCTGTATTAATTGCTTGTGTTTCAATTTGTGTCATAAAAATATTGGCTAGAACTGGCGATACTGGGTTGCCCATGCTTAGGCCATTTGTTTGTATATAGTTTTGGTTGTTGAACATGAAGTTTGTCTTTATTGTGGTGAATTCTATGAGGGTTGCTAACTGGTTACTGGGAATGTCTATAATCGGGTTAGGGTCTCGAATATAGAGTTCTAAGGCTATCTTGCAGGCTTCTGTTGTTGGAACTTCTGTGAAGAGGGATATAACATCGAAACTGGCCATTAAGGCTTTATGATTAAGTTGATTTAGATTCGACTTGAAATTAAAAGAGTCTTTGATGAATGAGCTGGCTGATGTTGCATATTTGGAGAATGCCCATGCTATGTATTTACCAAGATTGTAGTTAAACGATTCATATGTTGACATTATTGGTCGTAATGGACAATCTGGTTTATGAGGTTTGGGGATGCCGTATATTTGCGGTGTGCGTGAGTCGGTTTTACGTAGGTAGGAATAAAGTGTTTGTGAAATTGTGTTGGCTTTTTTCATTTGTAGTAGTAATTTGTTTAGTTGCGTCTCATGTGTCTTTGTTGGATTTGTGTGTATTGGTTTAAATTTGTTCGTGTCTGATAGGATGTTATTCATTTTTTGTATGTATTCATTCGTGTTCATTATTACTATAGCGTTACCTTTATCTGCTTTTAGAATTTTTATGTTTCTGTCTTGTTTTAGGTTTTTAATGGAATTTATTGTCTCTTTTTGTAAGGTTGTTTTTTAGTTTTCTGTTTTGTGAAATTATGTTGATAGTTTTGTAAGAAAATTCTTTGAAAAAATCGTTTAAGATAATGTTTTTAGGTGTTTCTGGAAAATATAAATTTGTAATTTTACCTGGGAAGTTTGGCTGTTGGATGTCAATAAAATTATCTAAGTTGTCTTCTTTCTGTTTGTTGTTTTTGTTTTCTGTAGAAAGTATCACAAGTCTCCTGGCTAGGTCTTCTAAACATGTTTTGATTTCTATGGTTGGAATGTACCTTGGTGCTATTGCGAAGTTGAGTCCTAACCCGATCATAGACATTCCCAGTAACCAGTTAGCAACCCTCATAGAATTCACCACAATAAAGACAAACTTCATGTTCAACAACCAAAACTATATACAAACAAATGGCCTAAGCATGGGCAACCCAGTATCGCCAGTTCTAGCCAATATTTTTATGACACAAATTGAAACACAAGCAATTAATACAGCATTACATCCACCACTATACTGGTACAGATATGTAGATGACACGGTTGCGGGATTCGAATCTACAGAACACATACTTAACTTTTTCACTCACATTAACTCTATACATCCCAACATTAACTTCACATGTGAACAGGAAGAAAACAATCAAATATCATTTCTTAACCTCAAAATTATAAGAACCGACACACAATTCAAAACAGAAATCCACCGAAAAATCACCCATACTGGACTATACATTCCTTGGGACTCAGCACATGAAACAAAACAAAAACTCAACATACTAAGAAACCAGATAAACACAGCCATACAACTATGCTCACCAGATAAAATTAACGATGAATTAGATAAAATAAAACAATACTTCATCAACATCAATAAGTTTCCTCCACAAACCGTAGAAAACATTATACGCACACACCTAGACAGAAAGCAAAATCAACCAACAAAAGTAAATATATCTCACGAATCAAAAAATCACGAAACCATTTTCTGCTGTATACCATATATTCCTGACATCAGCAAACAAATAACCAACATTTGGCAAAAACTAGTAACAAAATATAACATTCCAGTTAACACTAAATTTATTCAAAAACCAGGCACAAAACTAAGATCTATACTATGTAAGAACTACACTGACAAACACCACACCAACATTATTTATAAAATACAATGTGATAACTGCCACGACTTCTATATAGGAGAAACAAGTAGAAAAATGGAAACCAGATTCAAAGAACATAAAAAGTCACCTTCACACGTTTTCGAACACTGCAAGTCAAATGGACACAACATAACCATAGAAAACACTAAAATACTAAATAAAGAAACAAACATAAACAAACGAAAAATTAAAGAAGCCTTACTTATACAACAACTTAAACCCAAAAGAAACCAATATAAAGGAACGCCATTATACCTATATTAATATTATAGATAAAATTATATATTCAAACATCAAACTGCGCCCTCTACATTGCAACACTCAGTTATACAACCCCTTCCAAACATGTGGTCAGCTTCCGGCCAGTTACCTCTTTCTTTGTGAACCTGACGATGACCGAAGAAGGTCGAAACGTTGTTCGCTCTTCTATTTGAAGTGTTTTCTGAGCCCAAAAGAGCCGTTTTTTGCATATAAAAAAGTGTATAAACATATTTCTACTTATGTACATTTTTATGAATTACATGTTTCAAAACAGGCAGGATTATCTCTAGTAAATATAACAATACTTTTTCTGTTGAATTGCTCTTATTGAAGCAACATTCATGTAACTAAAGTTTTAATTGCACTTGTTGCAATGCAGAGTACATGTCAACTTACCAATATTTTTATATTCTTCCATTTTCCATGTGACAGGAGGATGTATATAAGTTAAACTGTCCCACCATAATACAGATTATGTTATTGACAATAGTGCTGTTACCTGTGCTATTATAAGAATTTAGTTGCCTGTGTTAATTCTGATGCAATTATTTCCAATGGTATAAGAACTTCTACAACTTATTTGGAGGCCTTACACCAGCATTCTGCCTTCAACGTGCAGGGTGATTTCATGGTTGCGATTTAAGCTCTTATTGATCAATATAGTTAGGTACTTAATGCTGGTTTGTTTGCTCTTATTTCTGGGAGGTTTGATGATTATGGGATGCTTAAGTTCCAAAACACTCTTTATTTTGACATAATTTAAAACAACATTTGTTTTTCGTACTTGTGGTCTCTAGGAGCTAGTGTTACAATAAATGATTTAATACTTCAATATTTATTTATTTCATCCTCTTTTGATATCCAGTTTGTCTCTGCTGCCATTAAAAGCCAGTAAAATATTGATAGGTTACATATTTGCTACTTTATCATGTAGGTGGATTTTCACACCAATTAAAACTTCTCCTCAAGTTTCTGACCTTCAGATTGTTTATTGGAAGAGGGGATATACTACATGTTGTTCTACTTTAGTCCTTCATCAGTTTTTGTGTTTTGGTTTGAGACTTTTCTTCTGTAGACTTATTAGAGGTTTTTTGCTAAACTAAAATATTTACCTTGAAATCTTCATTAACTGCAAAGCCCACTAATACTATTTCTATTGCCAATGGCTCTTATGTCCCTTCATGCTTTTATCAAACCAATTCTGCATTAGCAACCATTAATTCAATGTAATTTATACAGGTTGCAACAGGCTCTGCAGGAATGAGATATTACATGAGATCACCTTAAGGTTGACCTGGTGATATTATTTTGCCATGCTGGATTGCCATTGCAGTATGATCATTGAATTGAATAAATTGGGACCAGTTTGCTTTTAACTTGATTCAGCTATTGTAGTGTTTTCATGGCACTGTTCTTTGGGAGTCCCCAGTGTGCAATACCTCTTTTGTTTCCTGCTAGTAGAGCGAGGTTGTTTTTACCTCATCTAGATTCCATTTTCTGAGGTGTTAGACAGTGGCTTTTCTTACAGAGTGACTTTCTTCCATTCCTTAAGAAGAGAACAAAATTGGGGACCCTTCTACCTGGTTCCCTGAATGATTTTCCCAGGTGTCAGTTGGAGAGATATCAGCTTATGAAGGAGCCTACTCATAATACTAGTTCTGATTTTAAGTTCAGCTGTCCACTTGGGTTGAACATGTATTCTTATTTTGATGAATATTAGTTCATTATGTTGTTTATGTAAGAGGGTTCCTTGTCTCCTAATAATTCTAGAAAAAACAAAAAAAAAAATCAATCCTGTGTCCTTTTTTGTTTGTTTCATGTCCTTTGTATGATTATAGGAATAAATGGAATTTACACTGCTTACATGGTTGGGGATTGAGGATAAATATTTATAATTCCATACTGAATGAGTTCTATTTATGTAGATTGAATATGATATGCAGGATTCCATCATTCACTGATATTTCTCTCAAAGGTTAATGTGTTGTGTTGGAGAACCAGTATCATTCTGGTTCATAGATTTCTCAAGAAGCAACAGCTTTCACATCAATATATTAGAACTTTGGTTTTTTCAACATGTGTGTTTCTTCTTTTTCACTATTCTGTTTTATTTCACACAAACAACTCTACTGTAGAAGCTTACATCAACAATAAGGAAGGTACATGTTTTTAATTTTTCTCCTTATTCAGCTTCATTTTTAACACATTCCAAAAAAGAGAGCCAGTGGATTTGGAAGGACCTTAGTTACCTGATGATCATTGCCATTGCTATATCAACCAACCATATTCTTCCACTCTAATGGTCTTTAGTTCTAGATTGGTATTTTGACTACCTTTCATTTTATCTTCTCCCTTGAGTCATGGCCAAGATGAGTTATTTTAACTGCTAGTTTTCTCTATTAGTCTACTTTGATCTTCCAAACCTTGGCTTCCTTTACTATTTAACTTTCTCCTGAGCAACAGGTTTCATTACAACAATCTCAATTGCTCTATTTTTACAATAAGGTATATGACAGCTGACTGTTACTTGGTCCTTTCTCTGAAAAAATTAATGTTCTTCCTGCATGGCTGAAATATTTGAACAGTTTTTGCAAGAACTCTTCTTTGGTTGTGTGCCAGTCTCATTGGATTATCTTTCGTAATTGTTGTATTTGCTGTGGTATATCTTGTTTATCTCCAGCTCCTCAACAAGTGGATTCTTTTTTATTTATTTGTTTCATAATCCTTACTTTTGAGCTTTTTTATCATAGCTTGTTACAAAAATACCTTTTCTGTTAATTTCAGGTGCTGTGGAAGCCATCAGTCACTTTTGTTGTAACTATTTAAAATGCTTTTCTGATTCATTGTGCTTCAGCAACTCCACATTCCTAGGCATTGCCCTAAATAGTACTTGGTATTAAATTCTTTAGATTCTCTTTTAATTGAAACCTTAGTGATATCTTTACTGTGTCATCTTTCCCAGAAATTGTATTTTATTTTATTACTGGCAATGAACAAAGTTCTGACATCTGTGCTTTTCATACTTTACTTTCTTAGAGAGCATTATACTTGTGCTTTGATTGTGCTTTTGAACATAAAACATGGGTTGTAAGAGAAGGAAACCACTTTCTTACTTTGTTACATATCATAATTGATATCTGAATTAATGTTCAAAAGAATGTTTTTTATGTCCTGTCAAGTCTATTCATTACTATCTTTTACATAATGATTCTTTCAGAGGGTCTTGAAGAGGTTGTTATTACCATACAATGAATCACACTCTTTGGATTTTGCTCCAAACTATTTTAAAAAATATTCTAGAAAAACTTAAAAAATTATAAAATGTAGCTACTTCTTTATAATTTGGAGCACGATCTTTTCTTATATTTTTAATAATCAGATGATAAGTAGCATTTAATGAACATATCTTCAGTTCTGTGATTTTTACTTTGTTTTCTAGGTTTAAGTGTTGGACCAGTTGTGGCAGGTGTAATTGGTGCAAAAAAACCACATTATGATATTTGGGGTAATACTGTGAATGTCGTATGGATACCACAGGACTACCAAACCATACACAGGTTGGTGCTAAAAATTACTCATAATGCTTTGTAGGTAGTTAATGCCATTTGGATTGGAAGTTCGATGTTTTTATAGTTGAATTGTTGCTATAACTGAAAATGTGGACTCATGAGAAAACAATAATCCAGGAACATGAAGAGAATAATTTAAATAGTTTTTAGGTTCCAGTAATTAAATATGGTTGTAAAGCACACTCACTTTAGAATAATAAAACTAGTTTTAGGCATGCTTATGATATTTTTTTATTATATGTTATGCTATTAATTATTTTAAAGGGCATATTAGAAACCAACACATTAAAGCTTATAATACATTTATGAATTTTTTTAGAGTTGAAACTCTGCTCCAATTAATTATTTTTGTTGAAAAGTTATTTCATTATTTTAGGTTACAGAAGAGGTATTTAAACTTTTGAAGAATTATCCATACATCTTTCAGTGTCGAGGACGGGTTAATATAAAAGGTAAAGGAGAAATGACAACCTATTTTTTGATGGATAAAAAGATGCAAAAGGATGTACATTCGAGTCAGCAATCTCAAGGGTATAATGAGTTTACTATGCCTGGATCAAGTAAGGGTATTCAGGGGGGAGTACTGGCACCTCTCAGTATGGCTGTTCAAAGTCTCTATCAGGCTGCAGAAGTAGTTGGTTCTGGATCCAACAGTGCCTCAAATACACCACAAATAAGAAAATTACAAAGTTATCAACAGGTGAAACCTCATGATGTGGTAATGTCTGATAATCCAAGACTTCCTGTGTTTAGGCTACTTCCTTGTAACACTCAGTTGTCAAGTGAACCTTCTGAGCTGAATTCACATGAATCTACACCATCCTTTTCTCAACTCAAACCAAACATTAGTAATACCCTGCCAAAATTTTACTCACAGTCCCAACCTCACCAACCTCGTTCTGAGTCTCGTGAATCAACTCCTAGCTCCCAGAAGCAGGCATCAATTAAAAGAGGTAACCCATGGGATAGTCTTCGACAGCTAGGAAACAGTGTACCTCCTCCTCCTCCTTGCAGCATACAATATTTGGTCAATTGCAAAAGTGTAACTTCACCTAAAAGCTACTTTGATTCAAAACAATTAAAACCATCCATTTCTCCTCAGGAAACACTAGTTTTTCCTCCCCCACCTCCAATTTCTCCAGAAAGTGAGCAAGATTTGATACAGATGAATGATTCACTGTTGTTTAACACACAGTCTTTAAACACAAGTAGATTAAAGCATAGTTCTGATAGTCTTCTTGGTCAAGATCAGTCATCTGCTCAGCCTTCTTCAGTGGAAACATCATCACTGAATCAATCATCACCACCATCTGGTGAAAGTTTAAATCAGACTGGCTTTAAAACATCATGTATAGAGACACCAACTCCTGCTTTTAGGGATTTTGCTTCTTCTAACATGTTATGGGTATACCCTTTTCAGGGCTCTAATGTTGAAAATTCTACTTGTCAATCCAAAGAGATTTTTAAACCAAATTGTTTCTCCTCAAGAGAAAGTATTTTTTGTAAAGAAGACAAAAACCTTCCTGAAATTGGGCAATCACCATCACATGAATTTTTTATCATAAAAGATTCAAGTGCTGATAGAAGTGATCAACTTGTTACACATAAGTTTGAAGATAATACTGATGAAGCATTATACAAAATGCCCAAAATTGGTAATTATCTTGCTAAAATTCAAGGGATAAGGATGGATGAGACTCATCTGAGAAGTTATCCACCTAAGGGATACAGCACTTCACTTTTACAAAGTTTATCATCTGGAAGGTCAGTATCTAGTGCTAACATTGGGCCAGCTGACATTTTTCAGAGACAGTCTCACAAAAGAATCTTTAAAAAAAAACAAAATGAAAATGATTCTGATAAGTTAGCTTTATTTAAAACTTCTTCAAAACAAAACTCTGCATCTACACAAACTGATTTCTTGAGAAAACATTTAGTACTGAAATTTCCTCCAAAACTGTGCTCTAGAACTTGGAAACAAGAACTGAACTCTAGGTGTGATGAAAGAAAGAAGCAGAACCATAAAATGCAAACAACAAAACAAGATGATTCAAAAGTCCAAATACCATCTTCTGTAGGAAAATGGAAAGAAACATCAGATATAGTTGATATACCTTTTCAGGAACTCCAGAACATGAATGAAGTTCTTGCAGAATTTGGTGAGGTACGTCTTCCTCAAGAAAAGAAAATGGAAGGAACAAGAGAACAGCTTTCAGAAGATAATCTCAATAATAACTCTATGATCACAAGAAAAAAAGTCAACGAACATGGAAAAGAACAAAATAGTGATATTCCTTTACAGGAAAGAAAAAATGTTATTGGTCTTCATTTTCATCCTGTTGAGAAGAAAATGACCTTAAGCATACCATCTTTATCTACCTGTTTGAAGCAGTTTAAGCCTCAGCATGAAGAAAACAACACTTTGAGAGGAAGGAAAATTGAAAACATTTCACAAAGCTTGAATCTTAAGGCATTAACTTATGAAGATAAGAAACTTCCCAGTTGTTATTCTACTCAGAAGGAAGACCTCAGTGAACCAGAGTATGTAAATATTGACACTGCCACTCCAATCAGCAGGGATAACAAAATGACACAACAGTTTTCTAACAAGCAACAAGATTTGGCTTCAGATGAATCTGAAGATAATGATTTGGATTATAGTGACAGGGATGAAGATTATGATGATGATTGTTTAGCTGAACTTCCTCTGATAAACGAACAAGGATATTGTACAGATGATCCAGCCCTAGAAAATATCTCTGTCTTGAATGAGCAGGGTCTTACAGATGCAGAAGGTTCTCTTAGTGACCTAAATTCAATTTTCAATGATCCTGGACATGATAGAGATACAGATGACACTAGTGTGTCATCACAAACAAGTAGCAATGTGTTTGACAGTGATCTTCTCTTGAGTATTGACTCATTGAACATCATGTATGACTCAGAATATGATAACTTTCATCCAGGCATTACGAGTGGTGAAAATATTTTCCATCTTGAGCCAATTATTGATACTGACCCAGATTATTTTGATAATGTAAGTGTTGAAAATATATGCATATAAGGTTTCGTCAAGAGTTATATGGTCTGAAAGACTTTGTAGATGTATGTTAAGGAATACAGAATGTAAGTGCAAATTTGCATTGTTTATGTAAATTCTGATTATGTATTAATATTTTAAAAAAAATTCTACACACAGAGGGTGTGAAAGACACTGTAACAACAGCATTTTACATATGTGATATTCTGTAAAATAAGACAGAAATATTCATTTTCTCCTATGAGTATGTAAAATCTTAGATTGTTATGAAGAGCAGAAATATTGAACAGAATTAACTGCAGATTGAATGACTAATATTATGGCAAGACAGGAGAAAGTACTCCATGATAAATATGGAGAATATTTTATTATAGCATAGATTTGGCACTTATCCCATAAAATTATATATATATAGTATGGTGAAG
Source organism: Carcinoscorpius rotundicauda (assembly GCA_011833715.1). Lineage (NCBI taxonomy): Eukaryota > Metazoa > Arthropoda > Merostomata > Xiphosura > Limulidae > Carcinoscorpius > Carcinoscorpius rotundicauda. The sequence continues at coordinate 25,348,959 of CM022406.1, forward strand.
TAAAATGGACATAAAACCACATTGAGATGATGTTTCATTTTTCTCTTTTAAAAGTGTTGTTCTCAAATTAATAAAATGTTTAAGTGCAAATTTAAACATTCATTGCACTGTTTTTACTGTTAGAAAGATTTCCATTGTTTCTGTATTATCATTGCTATTATATGTTGTTAATAGTTACTATATGTAATATTTATATCCTGTGTAATTATGGTATTTTGGTATTTTTTGTCATGACTACATAACTATTGTAATAGAAGAGTTCAGAAAACATAGTTATTTTGTTACTAGTTAATTATTTGCTTTTAATGAGACATTTCTGTCTGCAAGATTTATTACTTTTTACTGGTCGTTAAAAAATATTGAAGATTTAATTTGATTTAGACTGCTCTTTGATAACATTACTCCTCATTAGTAGTCTTGAACTATGCCTAAACAAAAATTATGGATCAAGCACTTATCAAAATGTTAGTTTTATTTATCTTAAAACTTATAAAGTTATATAGCTGATATCATGGTCATATTCTCTTCACTATAGATATGTTATTATGTTGAAAGGGATTAGAGTATTTGCAGAAATAATGTTAATTAACAGGAGCCTGGAGTGACTCAGTAAATTGGTTATACTTATTATTATAAAAAGTAATTGGGAACAAGAGCAACTTATGGCCCTGAAAGAACTTTTTTAACTTAAAGTATGTTAGAATGAAATTAATATTTTTGTTTTAATGTGCTTATGAATTTTCAAAAAAGTATCAAAAGCTAAACAAAAGATATCCATTATTTTAGGTAAAACAGTAAATCTTTAATAAAATTACATTTATCCCTCCTGAAAATGGTCAGAAATGATTATACGTTGTTTCTCTTTTATATGTTTGAAATAAAAATTACTGAGTATTGCCAGTAAATAAAATATAAATGCCTTGAAATTCAATTGTAATGAATGTAGAATTAAAAAAGAAAGTTGTACACCATAAAACTTCACTCTTGACAGAAGATTAAATGAATATTAAGAACTAACTTTCTCAATCTTTTGCTAATCATCTTGTCTTTAGGAAGGAAAAGTTTAGGAATAATAAGAAACTTTTTCATTGATGATAATTGTAAATAGATTACTTTAACAGCCAAATGACTTATTGTTAGAATCATAGTATGATCAATACTAACCTAAAAATAACATTTATAATTATGGTAGGTTAACTGAGCTAATGGAAATATGCCAACACAGCATTCAAGCAATGACTAGTTTTGGGAAAAGGCACAAAGATATTTGTAATTCATGGATGACAGGTATTTTACAGATAGCAGTGCACTTGCATTACCTTGTGCTATTATTTCTACTCTCCTTTTAATAGGTCTTTATTATCTGGGTTCCCCCAGCAGTAAGCCTGTGGATGTACAGTATTAAAATCTTGGTTTCAATTTTGCATTGTGGACACAGCAAAATACCTAATGTGGCCTTGTTCTAAAACAAACAAATACATTATTATCTTGAAGATTTATTTAAGTTTTTCCATATGTAATTTCAAAAAATAGTTTTCCAGTGAATGGACTGCATTAACATAGCTTGATGCATTTCTGTTTTTATGCAGTCCAAGATTACTAGTGAGGATGGTATTCCCATACATCTGCATAACTTTTGAGTAAGCAAAAATGTGATATATTTCATTTGTTTTATTAGCAGAGTTATTTTAGTATTTGTGTGGAATTGTTGATCGGACCAATGAAGTTTGGAGAAGTGATACTAATTATGATTCATAATTATGAATGACCAAACATAACAAATAAAGCATAATTTTGAATAAGTAAGTATGTTGTTGTTTTATAAATATTTTTCAATATTTTTTATAAAAAATATTTCTCTTCTCATAATATGTATAAGTACCAAGATGGTTTATTGTAACTATTTAAATGTAAAGTTTTTATAGTGTATTCTGTTTGAGGATTTTATAAGAGAGCCAGTAAATTTAGCAGATACTGATGCACTTAAGTCAGGAGAAATCTTTTAACTGATTATTTTAAAACTTGCTTTTTATTGAGAGGAAAACAAGTGGTACTATGAAAAATATGTTTGGTTTTTGTTTGTATCATAATATTTTAAACGTATATGAAACAAGTTTTTCAATTTGTAGTTGTACAAGGGATATTGGTAATGTGAAAACATACCTTTCATTTTTAACATTTGTTTAACTTCTTTATAACTGATTTTCAGAACTGTGTCTTATTTATAAAGCTATCATGGAAACCTCATGGTTAAATTTAACTAAACTTTAACATACCAACAAATTTGTTTTTATCATGACAACATTTTATCTTGTACATCAACAAATTAACTGCATAAAGCCATTCACTGCCAAATCTTTGAATGATGTTCATCAAGTTTATATTATTTCCTTTTTGATTCCACTAAGAGTATTGTACATGACTTATCATGAATTTAAGTACGATGTAGACTTCAAGTTTGAATTATGAAAATTGTTATTGAAGTCACAGTACATACAGTGTAGCTGGAGATTGTTTTATTTTCAGGAACATCTAAAGGACTATGTTAGGAGTTGTCCAAATATTGTTTTGTAATATAGAACTTAATATTTTGGATCTTATATGATGTTAGTGTCTTATTTTTGTATAAACTTTACAATAAATTAAATAAAAATTATCAGTGAGAGCTGATAACAATGAATAATTTAGATTTTTAATCTAAGAGAAGTAAACAAATATTGTTGATAAAATTTTGAAGAGACTTCTTTTTGATAGTGTAATCAATATGACTCCTAACTGAGTGCTAAATATATCTGAGGAGCGACGTTTTTACTTTTTGATTTATTTCGAAACCTATTCTTACTCGTATCTTTTATTGCAATAAAATCAAACTTGAGTAATTTGTTTCTTTTGCATCAATAGATGGCAATATTGTACAATTACACTCGAATCAAAATTACATTTCAGAAACTTGTCTCAGTTGTTGGTGTAAAATATATATTTTAGTTCAGAAAGCGAAAGTGCAGAGACTGCCCAGAAAGGATTGTTGTGACGCTGAATAACACAATAAACATGTATTGATACCTTTGCAAAATTTATTGAAAAAAAATTAATGGAAAAGCTTCATGAAAATATTTTAAATATCGCTAAATCGTATTAATAACTAAATAAAATTACAGTGCAGTATGCTGATGTTTTGTCCATATGTTTTTGTACCAAGATTAAAGATTTGTTGCTCACATTTTAAAAAATACTTGTGACAGAAATATACATTACTTACATTAGTACACTGCTAAGTTTCTAAATTCATAAAACACATATTTCAATTTTTAAAAATCTGTTACTTTTACTAGAAGCCTGGCATGGCCTAGCGCGTTAAGGCGTGCGCTTCGTAATCTGAGGGTCGCGCCAAATATGCTAACCCTCCCAGCCGCGGGGTCGTTATAATGCGACGGTCAATTCCACTATTCGTTGGTAAAAGAGTAGTCCAAGAGTTGGCGGTGGGTGGTGATGACTAGCTGCCTTCCCTCTAGTCTTACACTGCTAAATTAGGGACGGCTAACACAGATAGCCCTCGAGTAGCTTTGTGCAAAATTCCAAAACAAACAACTATACTTTTACAAGACTACAGTTTTAAGATTATATTGAGGGAACAAGAAACTAGAGACAAGCTTTAGTTTAAGAAAGCATTCTATATATTTTAAATATATGTATTTTTTTGTTTCTTTGGAATATTCAGTGTCTGTAATTTTAAACTGATTTACCAGCTAGTTAAAAGCATCCATTTCTTACTCTTGTCTGACCAAGATATTACATTCACTCTTATTTCGTACTTACAACCCCAAAGAGTGGATCATATTTTTACAGAAAGATCTCTAATCATGAATCTTCGAATTCACAGCAGAGCAATACTAACCAGTTAGAATGTGAAAAGTGTTTTCGACACCGTGACGAGAAGCTCACGCAAGCTAATATAAAAAAAACGTGTTTAATCATGATGGGAATTGTAGTTACAACATTTGTGTTATGTAGTTTACAACGAATTAAATAATACTTGCTACTAATAGTGTCGTTTTTCCTTAGCTATGCCATTCCATGAATTATTAGGTAAAAGAAACAAAATATATCAACAACAACTTTTTTTTTCTTTTGGCTGTTAAATCATTAGAAACTTTTACTTATGACCTTAATGGAAAAGGATATTGAGAGAAGAACGAACATGGTATAAGAATAATTTTATTCTGTACATAATAAAGAGATTGGCAAAGTGTTCTTTGTTAATATCTTCACCCTTAACCAAAGCGGACTGTTTCGTACCAACATCTGTAGGTAAATATATAGTTCAAATTGATTAAATAAGCCTCACAACATGTTTCTTATATAAATGTAGCGCCTTTTCGTTCCGTCTATCCCCCCATATATACATATTTATATTTATTAACAACCAAGTAATTTTATATTTGTAAAGAATAGTCCAATTTATATTTGGCAATAGAGAAATAACAGTTTTCTTAATAGCGACTTTAATTTTATGCTTCTCTGGCTTTAAAAGAAAAAAAAAATCTGGTCCAGACGGAAGTTGATTGTATAAAATAAAAATACCAATAAGGCCTTTGAAAAGTCTAACGTTACAAAATCAGTACATATATTTTTAATGGAAACAGTTGTTGAAAATAGATAAATATAATAATTTCCTTGCCTCTCAATTCACGGGAAGCAGGATAGCTATCGTACTTTTTAAATGGTTTAACAAAGTTCCTTAAAACAAAAGTACAAAGTACCTTTGTGAAGGTGTGGCGAAAGTGTACTTTCATAGATAGGTCTGGACTGTGTGATAACGAATCTAGCCATAAAGAGCGAGGCCCGGCATGGCCAGGTGGATGAGGCACTCGACTTGTAATATGAAGGTGATGGGTTCGAATCCCCGTCACACCAAACATCTTCTCTCTTTCAACCGTGGGGACGTTATAATGTGACGTTCAATTGCATTATTCATTGGTAAAAGATTAGACTAAGAGTTGGCGGTGGGTGATGATGCCTTCACTCTAGTCTAACACTACTAAATTAGGGACGGCTAGCGCAGATACCCCTCGAGTAGATTTGTGAGAAATTCAAAAACAAACAAGATTCTTGTCAATGTCGACTATGCCACAAGCTTTCGAACTTTATAATGACTTTCTGTACTCCTTCCCTTTCACAGAACTTTTGGGCCATTATTAATTGCTCTACCATTTACAAAGGTAATTCCGCTTTTTTATATTTTTATACAGCTCTCTCCTATACATTTAACATAAATTTCATCTACAACAAAAATTTGATTGTCCTTACTTTTGATCCCTCTTCTGGAAGGACGGTTAGATTTCTTAATTGATTTTTAATTTCTTTTTACAACCAAACCTTTCAATTACATATCTTCATTACGAATTATTCTACAAACAAAAAATAACGAAAATCAAAAGCTGTCTTCCAAGTGTGAATACGAGAATAAGCAAAAATAGTACATCGTGACATGATTGGTGATATACCAAAATTAATGTACAGATATGACATACATCTCGCCCTTCAGTGGCTCGGCGGTATGTGTGCGGACTTACAACGCTAAAAACCGGGTTTCAATATCCGTGGTGGGCAGAGCATTGTGTAGCTTTGTGCTTAATTCAAAACAACAATAACGACACAGATATATTAGACAAGCTGAAAAGCTCGTCTTTCATCCGGGTTATAAACTTAATAAATTGTGAAAGATGGATGCTATGACAAATAATACAAAAATACTAACTGTTACACAGTTTATTTATCACATAACATAATATTACAGTATTCATTATTATCTCATTACACGTTTTGTATCAGCTATAAAAATTCACTATGCATAAACTTAAAAGATGGTATACACTTTATAGTGTTCAGAGTTAGTTTGTACGGAAAGGTAGCGAACAAAGTAATGGCGATAGGGTTGCTTTTTGTTACCTGTTTTCAACACAAACTTCTTAATGTCTTTCATCAATATTTCATGTTATTTATTAACTGACAGTCTTGTTTTGAAATTTCGCACAAAGCTACTCGAAGGCTATCTGTGCTAGCCGTCCCTAATTTAGCAGTGTAAGACTAGAGGGAAGGCAGCTAGTCATCACCACCCACCGCCAACTCTTGGGCTACTCTTTTACCAACGAAAAGTGGGATTGACCGAACATTATAACGTCCCCACGGATGGGAGGGCGAGCATGTTTGGCGCGAACCCGCGACCCTCGGATTACGATTCGCGCGCCTTACGCGCTTGGCCATGCCGGGCCAACTGACAGTCATTGGCCGCTGAAGTTCCTTACGGGATGAAGTTGTAAGGTTAGGAGTCAAAGTAGGAAGTGGGTGTAACTTCCCAGTAAAATGTTATGTGTATGTGTTTTCTTATGGGAAAACCACCTTGGGCTATCTGCTGTGACCACCAAGAGGGAAGGAACCCATGATTCTAGTATTGTTAATTTAAAGATTTTACTGCTGCCCAGTTGCAGGACGGAAAATTTAATAATATTTTTTTGTGTTTGGTGTAGAAATGTGACAATATCTATCAATGTTTTTTTGTTAACTTTCGTCAAAGAGAACAAACGCTCAATAAGAGTAATAATGGGTGTTGGTGAAAAGAGTTGTGAAACCTCATTAACCTGCTCCTTTTTCCAGACTATTATTTCACAACATTTCCTCATTACAAGTCCTTCATTAAAACTCATAACGGATAATACTTGTGGTTATAACACCTAAACGTGTCAGGAATATTCCATTTACCAGAGAAGAACAAATCTGCAGCCAGTTCTGGAGAAACAGTTACCCTTAATATTTAGATATAATCTTAAAGTAGAGGTAAACCGCCCTAAATTTCTATAATATAAGACTCCTAACTTCCACTTTTTTCTAAGATAAACAACAACTTAAAAAAAAACACCAAAAATACTCTCGTAGTAAAAATAAATGGCCTATATTTTGCAAGACTCCAAGCCTTCATCTTTTTTATCTAATAATTATAAATTGATATTAAACAGAACTAAAACTCTTATCTTAATAAGTCTTAATTTTCCATCATCTTCCCTTTTTTTTTCTTGAACATTTGTTGAAGTACAAACCGGGTGAGATGAGAAAGTTACATGACGTTGGTCTTTCCGTTGCGATATACTGAACAAAATACCAATTTTGAATAGTTGTGCTTGTCTTAGCTCATTCAGTTTATACTTGGATAAAGTTTCAGGAAAAAGGGAAGATAACTGGAAACTAAGGATTATTAAAGTAAAAGTTTTAGTTTTGTTTAATGTCATTTATTGAATAGCAGATTGGAGATTGAAAATCTCGTAGAAATTTAGGTTGATCTATTTTTAGTACAAAAATATTTGTACTATTTGTTTTATAAATAGTCCAAAGTTTTTATTCATTTTTTCTTTAATAGTTCGTGAGTTCATCACTGGCATTTCCAACTACCCAATTAAGTGATTTCTTTGTGTTTCTTTCAGTGTTAGCAATTGTGTAGGATTAGTCAAATTCAGCGACGTAATATTGCACCAACTTCATTTGAATGTGTTTATCAAATCAGTTTCGGATGGTGAAAAATCACCCGTACTGGACTATACATTCCTTGGGACTCAGCACATGAAACAAAACAAAAACTCAACATACTAAGAAACCAAATAAACATAGTCACAAAACTATGCTCACCAGATAAAATTAACGATGAATTAGACAAAATAAAACAATACTTCATCAACATCAATAAGTTTTATCCACAAACCGTAGAAAACATTATACGCATACACGTAGACAGAAAGCAAAATCAACCAACAAAAGTAAATATATCTCACGAATAAAAAAATCACGAAACCATATATTGCTGTATACCATATATTCCTGACATCAGCAGATAAATAACCAACATTTGGCAAAAACTAGTAACAAAATATGACATTCCAGTTAATACCAAATTTATTCAAAAACCAGGCACAAAACTGAGGACTATACTATGTAAAAACTACACTGACAAACATCACACCAACATTATTTACAAAATACAATGTGATAACTGCCACGACTTCTATATTGGAGAAACAACTAGAAAAATGGAAACCAGATTCAAAAAACATAAAAAGTTACCTTCACACGTTTTCGAACACTGCAAGTCAAATAAACACAGCATAACCATAGAAAACACTGAAATACTAAATAAAGAAACAAACATAAACAAACGCAAAATTAAAGAAGCCTTACTTATACAGCAAGTTAAACCCAAAATAAACCAATATAAAAGAACACCTTTATACCTTTATTCATACAATAAAATAAATAAAATTATATATTCAAACATCTAACACCGCCCTCTACATTCTGACACTCAGTTACACAACCCCTTCCAAACATGAGGTCAGCTTCCGGTCAGCTACCTTTGTGAACCTGACGATAACCGAAGAAGGTCGAAAAGTTGTTTTTATGTTAATATTAAGAAAGCTACTTTTTACATCATCAAAAAAGATCAGATTCTTCTTCGTTGAAATGTAATAATAAATCTTTAATTATAAATGTAAAAAGTGCTTCATTATTAACAAATATATTTTTATATAAATCACACACATACATTCTTAACGACCTCTTGAAGAAGTATAGGCATAATGTAGCCATCCCTCAAATAATAATTGTGAATCTTATATATTAACATTTGATAACTAAGAGTACGAAAGGTTTTACTTGTTTACGACTAAATTAAATGATGATTTATTTTTTTAGTTTCTTTGTAATCATTTAATTTTGCAATTTTTAATTCAACCGATTTCTTAAATTCTGAAAAAGATTTTATGTTAACAACAAAATATATGCTTCAAATAATTTATTTATTGTTTTTAATAACCTCGATATCTCTGGTACATAGTCACAAAACTATGCTCACCAGATAAAATTAACGATGAATTAGACAAAATAAAACAATACTTCATCAACATCAATAAGTTTTATCCACAAACCGTAGAAAACATTATACGCATACACGTATAACCAATATAAAACATATTGGCATATACAGCCAATTGTATTGCTTTTTGCTTAACGATAAACAAACAAATATTTACTAAAACTGTTTAAAATATTCATGAAAGAAGAGACCTTTAATTAAAAACTAATCGCTCTTCTGTTTGCTGTACATAGGAATAGTTATGGTTGTTTTTTTAAATTTCAGATACTTTATTGAAGACATACATTATTACAATATGTTATCCTTTCACGACAACTTTCAGCCATATCATCAAAATTTTCGACTTCCAATTTTTCAACAGATCAGTTTTCTCCCACCTAAACTCCGTCCTTTTCTAGAATCTAGTCTATACATGCGAGTTCTTTTGTGTTCTCATTGTTTGTATGTGTCCTGTATTGGGTATTTACTCTTATACAATTTTTCAAACACAGCAACTTTGTGTTAAATCTCTTAGGAACTGTCTTAGAAGAACAGTTTCATTTATATAACCTGTAATATATATATATATATATATATATAAATATACTTGTGCAAGTATGTATATATGTAAATGTATACAAATAAAAATTAGAATACAGACGTCAGTATAGCCAGCTTAAATTTGTTAATACATCGTCGTTACCGTGTATACATTTTAGTTTTCTGTGTGCCTCCATAGTGCACCAATTTATTTTCATTGTTAAGCCACTCATTCTGCGTTCACTGGGATATCGAAACGCGAGTTTTAACGTCATAAGCCCTCGGGATTGCTAATGAAATATTGGGAAACAAGCGCACAAAAAATACATTAGTAAATTTTTTTTTCGGAAAACCTCCTTGAAGTTTCAAAATATCCAGCACTGCTTTATCTGGCTTGATATAAAAAGTAATTAATAATGATTTACAGGTTTGAGACGGTTTTATAGTCTTGAAATGTTTACATGTGCAACAGTAATTTCTATACGCTGAATCCGAAAATGATATACATGTTTCTTCATCACGTACAAAACATCATGTAAACTTTCATATAAGTGAAGAATTTTCATTGAAATCGGGTCACATTTTGTTACGCTTAAAATGTTGACAACCACTGCCTAGAGATTCCTCTAGATCAATCGCGACATAAGAATCTTATTGATCGCTCAAGATACCATAGGTAACAAACATATTAATAAAAAATTGTTAATTGTGGTAAGCGAAATTATGATTTGATCTAAGTAAGAGATTTTTCGTTCCCTAGATTTGTAAAAAATCTTTTCGTGACAGAAAGGAAAATAATATAATTTTCTAAACTTGTATAGCTGAATTATGGAAGATTCGTTATTAAAACTAAAACAACTTTTACTATTTTAAATTTACAAGCTTGTGTGATTAAATATTTATTTCACTTTATACAGAGTAACTCTGATTCTCGAATAATTTTATTTGACTCCTAGTTCATAGGAAGTCTTAAAAACATATATATATATACCAAACAGCAGACTTGACCATTTCAAATGTCTAGTGGCGCCATTGACGTGATTGGTTCAAGACTTAGAAGACAAATACTTGAAAAGGTAATATTTAACTCTTTTTTTCGTAATTTTGTAACAGAAAACTGCAGGATAACTCGTTGGTACGGCTTTAGAATTTCTTAAGATTTCGTTTTAGCTAAAAGACTTATGTAAGGCTCCTTATAGCGTATAAGGAAATCTTTGAAAACAGTATACAATGCTTTGTATATAGAATACGACTATGGGACTGTAAACTTGTCCAGAATTTGTGTAATTTCATAGGCAAAAGTAATTTGATTGTGTTTGTCGAATGGATTATTAAATTTTTTGATTATGTTTTTGTGTTTGGGGTTTCTGTCAACAACAGCGACGACATGACTATAATTGAATAGCTGTTGCCGGGTTATGGGGGAAGGAATGGAGTTTTAGCCACAAGAAAGACGTAGGGGAAGGAGACACGGCGTATTGGCTCGATAATGTTTGACACAATCAATAATATCTTGTCAAGCAGGAGTTAGCTCATTTGAGAACACATTTTCGCTATGCTTGTAACAAGCTACAGAGATTGATACTGAAAACATCTTAACTGCTCGAGCACGATCGATAGCACGCAGATCCCAAGTGTTGATGACGTCGTTAATAGTAAAGACTAAAAAGGTGTCATTAAATGCATGATGACGCCTGAGTGTCTTTGTGAATTTTAAATGGAATTGAGATTGTTTTATATTTAGAAACGTGTTCTTCGCTTTTGTTTCATATGTTTATTAAACATGCAAACGTCATAAAATGTGGATAGATAAAAACATTGTTTTCTACAATGCGACTCATATTTCAAGTAACAAAGGGTCTTTTATTTAAAGTCATAAATGATGTTTTACCTCTATAATCAATAGGTTTACGTCATAAAAAGGTGTATTTTCTTTTACGAATATTTGACTCTTTGTTGTAAAGATAAAATACCTAGAAATCTTGTTTCTAACAGTATAACTATCGACGGCAGTTTGGTGAGTGCACGATAATACTTTTAATGTTTAATTTGAAATTGTTGCTGGTGTTGGACACTATATACAAGTCAAATCCTGATTAGAGCTGACTATTAATCATAATTACTAGATATATCTGATGCAAGAACAAATAGTGTGTGTATACGTGCTGTACTTATACCGTCTTAAATTGTGGTTTATCATATTATTAATTTTAAGCAAATTTATTTTTGAATTCCTGAACATCGGTTTACTTTTTGATTCAGTGGACAAACATATGTTATGTCGTGGGCACTAATTTCTCAATTCACACGTGTTAAAAGCTCGAGTATAAAAATACCTGCAACAGACCATAGACAAAATTCAACTTAAAAAGAATACAAATTCTGGTAATTCAATAAATGCGTTCATGAGGGAATGGCGGAACACCACTCTATAATACCATTGCAGAACATTAATAAAGTATGTGCTTCCTATCACGGTTAAGAATTAAATAACGAGCCTACATGTTCCTCAAAACAGGCAATAATTTTGTGCAAACACACAAAAAAATTAAAACAACTATATTTTAAAATGTTATTTACATTATAGTTTTATCAGAATGTATGTCAACATTACGTAGCTCAGTACTAGAAATCAGGATGTGTTTTACTTTTTAAAGAATTTCAGGCAAGGTTTAAGGATGATATCTTATTACATGATATTATTTTGAGAACTCTTAATAATGATTGTGTTTTTACACGATATTACGTGTATGTATAGTTAATTACGTATTAGTACTGTGTTCTTTTGAAAACGAATGCAACTATCTAAATTAGTTTGTTAAATATTCTTGTTCTATAAAATATCTAAACTGTGATTAGTAGAGAGTTTAAAATCATTTGACAGGGAAAGACTGAATTGGATTTTACCATGGATTAAACTATGATGCTGGATGTATAAACGACAGGTTGGTACGAAAACTTTTTTTATATTTTAATTGATGAAGTATTCCAGTTTATTTAAATCAGTTAATTCATTGATTTCTGAAAGAACTCGAATGCTTCCTATTTTTTATGTGTTACAATTTTTGATATATACAGTGAAACAGATTGTCCTTTATTGTTATATTATACCAAAGATGGACTTATTTTTAATTCCATACAGTTGTAACTATCATTTGATTCTTCAGGAAGCTGCGTGAGGGTTAATATCAGTGTTTAAAATTGCCACCGTTTTTCAAAACACTGTTTATATCTTGTTATGGTGATGTTCCTTCTAACGTATACTTACAGTATGAAGTATAGATCTGCATTCGAACGACGGCGGCAGCAACAAACATTTGACACGTGCAGTAGTTCAGCATGAACTGAAAACTGGATCTCAAACTAGATTTTTCCTATGCAATCGTTGCTCCTGGTGATATTCGAATTAATAACATTTTTTTCATAGTTTATATTTATTGTTCGAAAAAGTAACAATTTTTCGTTTTACTCTCAGATGACGGTTCTATTGTTTAAATTTGTTCTTTTCATCAAATAAAAATTACCTTGATTCTGTTGAGCTACGAAAATAATGACAAAGACAGTATAATCAGTTTCAGAATAGCACTAAAACGAGCAAGAAAATTAGATTGTCTTGTAACACGATCAGTTTAGATAAACGAACGAGATTGACTCGTAGCATGATCAGTTTTGACAAACGAGAAATGACCAGCTACATTCACTCTAATTTTACACTGCAAAATTAGGGACGGCTACCTTGAAAATCATCATGTAGCTTTGGGCGAAATTGAAGAAGCAAATTAACAGAATTATTCATTTTAACTCATGGTTATTTTAGTATCGAAAGGATGGTCGTTTAAAAAAACCAATTAAAATAAAAATGTAGTTTTCTTTTGATTTTGAAGCAAATTAGAAAACGCAAGACGCTGCCTTTCAGGACACATTAATAAAATGTACAATTCTTCATAATACTTTGTGTGTTTAGTATAATAATATACAATTATAAAACAAATAAATATTTTATTTACTATAACTGTTCTATTTTTCTTGTTTAGTAAAATATGAAAGTTTACTGTTCTTTTTGTTAGACTTCCTTTTGTCCAAAACCACAGTTACGAAACAATTAATATAAATTTTAAAAATGCTTAATTTGTTAAAAATTACAGTTTCGTTTAAACTCATTCCAATATATTTGCATTATGTAATTCTCTTCATAAATGGATCTCACATTACTTCCTTTTATGTTTTCCTACTGCATTTTATTTCACTTTGATCTTCGTTTTAAGTTTATTTCATCTAAATTGACTTTTCACAATTTTCATTTACTTCTGGTTTGAATCTCATTTGGTTGAAGTAAAATATGTTTAGGTGACTTTAATCGCCCTGTTGAAATGCAACGTAGTAGTAAGACATTGTATTTTGTAAAGTTTCTAACTGGTAATGTCAAACTATTTCAACTAAGTTTTTGACGGGTATGACGTAAAAAATATGGGTCTTCTTCTTGGGATTTACAATCCTATTTTGACATACGGCTTATGTTTAGTTTCTTCAAGGGCAAATACTGTTGTATTAGATTTCTTTATGATAAAGATCATTAACGAATACAATTATATGTTAAACACCAACCCAACAACCATCCTCGTCAATTTCCCGATGTTCCTGTGATGCTGCTAGTGCTCACAATGTAACCATTTCGCTCCTGTAATGCTGTTGGTGCTCACAGTATAACCATTTTGTTCCTGTGATGCTGTTAGTGCTCACAATATAACCATTTCGCTCCTGTGATGCTGCTAGTGCTCACAATATAACCATTTCGTTCCTGTGATGCTGCTAGTGCTCACAATATAACAGTTTCGTTCCTGTGATGCTGCTAGTGCTCACAATATAACTATTTCGTTCCTGTGATGCTGCTAGTGCTCACAATATAACCATTTCGTTCTTTTGATGCTGCTAGTGCTCACAATATAACCATTTCGTTCTTGTGATGCTGCTAGTGTTCACAATATAACAGTTTCGTTCCTGTGATGCTGCTAGTGTTCACAATATAACAGTTTTGTTCCTGTGATGCTGCTAGTGCTCACAATATAACTATTTCGCTCCTGTGATGCTGCTCGTGCTCACAATATAACAGTTTTGTTCCTGTGATGCTGCTAGTGCTCACAATATAACTATTTCGCTCCTGTGATGCTGCTAGTGCTCACAATATAACCATTTCGTTCTTGTGATGCTGTTTGTGCTCACAATATAATCATTTTGTTCCTGTGATGCTGCTGGTTCTCACATAGTTAATTCTGCCATTTCTAATTGATCCAAAGCAGAAGTTGCCTCAGGGCTGGAAATGAGGAACATTAGACGGCGAAACACGTTACTTTACAATTTATAACAAAGTTTATAAACTGTTGGAAATTAGTAATATTCGCGTAAATAACCTAGAGAAAAACTAAGTTTTTTTAAAGGAATAACAGTCAACATTCATGCTAGGATCGTTGTTACAAGCTCTACACTAATTCCTAGTCTCCCATCATTTAGTGAAGAAGTGCTGCTGTCGTTAACTTTATTGCTGAAAATATATTTAACAGTCGTTTTGAGGAATTTTAGAGGTATCTAAGTATTATTACGTAAAGGTTAGCCAGTTAACAATATTTGAAAGAGGAAGTTTTTCACGTTCTCCATGGCGATAGAAAAATTTGTACAGCCGAGCATTAGGATAACAATGGGCTGCTCTGACATTGCCTCTAGCAACCCGGAAAAGAAAGAAGATCTTTTGCAACAAAACTCATGATAATGAGTTGGGAATATCTCCTGACATTTATAATATACTGAACAGAAACTTTAAGTTAATGAAAGTTCACAAGCCACATCTTGAAATCAGTTGTTTTCTTTGTAAGAAATACAGGCGAATAAACTGAAATCAGAGCAATATCAGTCGACCGCACTCATATAATTTATATCGATACAGATGTAAGAAACATTTACGCTAAGAATTATAATTATCTTCAGAATCAATGTTCATCTTCATTGGAGGCTTGTGAAGAAAGTCATTGTAATAGAAACTGCATACTTGACGATAAAAGTATTTCAAAGTGCAGCACTGAACCTGGGGTATCGTTTATATAAAGTGCCATTGACTCTTAGTACAAGTTAACATTTTTTTTATACTTATGACTCCGGAGTATACATGAAGCTTTCTTAAAGAAGCCGTCGTTCGCATAAGAAAAAAACATTGCAAGTGTGAAACCAAATATTAAACTAGAATGTTTCAAAATCAGATCAAACCACAGCCAGGGTTCAATTGTATAATATTTACTACATTTTCTCTTCTTCGGTCTCATAATAAAAGTCTCCTCCTGACATTCAAAAGTATATTCAGGTGTCATGTCTTAAAACAATCAAAGTGATTTTCTCAGTATTGAAGCTAAGGCACCAAAGCTACAGATTACAAGTATTAATCCGTGACAACTAGAAAACCCGCTTGTAGAGACAAATATGCATGTAGAAACGGCTGGTATGGATAGAAAAAGTACTATGTAGAAGAGCGAACAACGTTTCGACCGTCTTCGGTCATTGTCAGGTTCACAAAGAAAGATATAGATAATTGTCTAATAGCTGACCACATGTTTGAAGGCGATTGTGTAACTGAGTATAGGAATGTAGAGGGCGTGCTTAGATGCTAGATTATATTTATTAATATTGGTATAAATGTCTTACTTTGTATTGGTTTATTTTGAGCTTGAATTGTCAAATAAGTAAGGCTTTTTTCATTTTGCGTTTGTTTATGTTTGTTTCTTTCTTTAGTATTTGGGTGTTTTCTATAGTTTTGTTGTGTTCGAAAACGCGTGAAGGTGACTTTTTGTGTTCTTTGAATTTGGTTTCCATTTTTCTACTTGTAATGTAATCGAGTAAGCTATCGGTCAGTTAGCTCTTTCTTTCTTTGCGAACCTAACAATGATCGAAGAAGGTCAAAACTTTGTTCACTCCTCTACATAGAGTTTTTCTCTCCATACCAGCTGTTTTTACATATATATTTTTCTTTACAAGTGGGTTTTCTCATCTTCATGGAGTGTAATACATACTTTTACATTTTTCACATGTGAAAATTTAATATAATTTTACTGAACTTGTACTTTCATTATTACACAAAGCTGTTGTAGAACTGTTAAATATGTTTCTGCACCCGCTGAAAGTGTATTTTTTCATTCTTTAGTAATTGTAACAGGTGTTTTCTAAATTTGTTTTGTTAAGGGTATTTTTAGGAATTTTACTCTGTATACTACGGGTGGGTGATAATGCTGCAATCTGGTAACATTTGTGAATTTCCACAAACAATGCTCAACACATTGTCTTTCGTATTACTACTTACGACAAACAAACATACATTATCCGTAGTTTGAGCTCTCTGAATTGAATAAGAGACCGACGAAAAGAGCTAGCCAGGATTTTATTTAGAGAAATGTTTCAAACCATACGAATGTACGTATGTTTTCTTATAGCAAAGCCACGTTGGACTATCTGCTGAGTTCCCCTCGATGAACTCAGCAGATAGTCCAACGTGGCTTTGCTATAAGAATACACACACACAAACCATATGAGCTAGGTGATCTCGAAACATTTTCAGGGAAAGGAGCGAATTAGCTCTTGAATGATTAGGTACTTGCAAGGCTGTGAATTTTTTGATGGATTTCACAGTGAATTGACACAGTTTGCAGTAATTTATCTTATGTTGAGGCCTACGCTATGTTCTCAGCTACTTAAACCACAAATAACTTCCTCTATTCTTAGTACTCAACACGTCCCATCATATCTCTAACAGTTCTCTCTATAAACTATGGTATTATTAGTTATTATTATTGCCACTCAATTCCATTCAGGAACATAGGGCTGCAATTACTGCAGTTTCTTGAGCATGTTTTTAAGTGAGTAGGGTGTTAGCCCATTACACCTAGCCGTCCCTAATTTAGTAGTGTAAGACTAGAGGGAAGGCAGCTAGTCATCACCACCCACCGCCATCTCTTGGGCTACTCTTTTACCAACGAAAAGTGAGATTGACCGTAACATTATAACGTCCCCACGGCTGGGAAGGCGGGCATAATTGGCGCGAACCCGCGACCCTCGGATTACGATTCGCGCGCCTTACGTGCTTGGCCATGCCGGGCACATCAACTATGGTATGCTTATGGCAAATAAAGACTTTCGCACCTAAAGCTAATCATACAGAAGTTTTATCCTAGCATTCTTGATATTAACCTGGGGAAATAATTAACATAGAATGTGTTTTTGCTTCAACAACTATAATATCTTATCTCTGTTTTACATAGGTAAATTATTTTCATTGAAATCGTAAATTATTTTGTAATGCTTAAAATGTTGACAATCACTGGGTATGGACTAGTTGCCTTCTCTATAGTCTATCAGTTTAGAATCATGGACACTTATTTGTTAATAACTCTTGTGCAGTTTAGCAAGAAACTATAACCAATCAATGTAACATTCGCAAGAAAACATAATTAAGATAAGATTTCATTTGTGGCAAGCCGGAAGACGATTTCGTTATCTCTCTTTCGCTAGTTGAATTGAGAAGATAAAAGTTAAGACTAATAATAACGAATGTGTGAAAGGTGAAACTAGATATCACATAAAACTGGACGATGAAAACATTTTATATTCGTTTTTTATATATTTTGGTTTCTTCTTTTTTATATGCAAAAACGGCTCGTTTGGGTTGAGAAAATATTTCAAATAGAAGAGCGAACAACGTTTCGACCTTCTTCGGTTCGTTCTTCTATTTGAAATATTTTCTCAACCTAAACGAGCCGTTTTTGCATATAAAATTCTCAACAAGTGGGTTTCTCGACATCACTGATTTGGTTTCTTCTGTTTTTTATGTATTTTATATTTCTTTTCCAATCATTATTTCGAACAACAACAAACATACAGAACAATTAAT
This sequence comes from Carcinoscorpius rotundicauda, assembly GCA_011833715.1. Lineage (NCBI taxonomy): Eukaryota > Metazoa > Arthropoda > Merostomata > Xiphosura > Limulidae > Carcinoscorpius > Carcinoscorpius rotundicauda. Next base: position 25,367,318 of record CM022406.1, read on the forward strand.
CCTTAAAATAATTGTAGTGAGCAGGATAAAATGTGGAAAACAGGAAAAGAGAGAATGTCTCTAAAGATGACATTGCGGGTTCTGAAACAGTGGTTAACATATCATTATCGAAGACTGTGTAAACTTACTAGAATCTGTGGAAAAGAGATACTGTCAGAAAGTTCTTTAATTAGACTAGACAGTTGTATTCTGAAAGCTCTGGAGTGTGACAAGATGTTTTCAGAATCTGTAGTATGTGATAAAAGCCGGCAATTGCAGTGATTAGTGCATTATGCCCATAGGTCAAAACAGGTCAATAAAAGAATACAGAAAGAGAAGTGGATTTAAACCCTTAAATGTTCCTGTCGATTGTCAGAAGATCCCAATCTTGTCATTCAAGTAAGGCCTTTGTCACATAAGACTTCTAGATACTTTATTGTTTTGAAAACCCGATTTATATATCAAACAATGATAGTCCACGACTTGAAGAAACTAAGACAAGCTGCACAAAATAACATGGATTTGATTTTGCTAGCTGAAATGGTGTGGTACCAATGGATACTTCAAATCTTTGTGTACATCTAAAGAAGATGAACTTGTATCAAGATGATCATAAATATGACAATTCCTTAGTTGAGTTTGATGAAAAGACAATAACTTCCTACTTGAGACAGCAAGCTGGCGAAGTGAAGAGAATCAATATTAGTCGAAACTAGTACATCTGGGTATAGAAATGGATGCAGTTTAGATAGGAGAATGGAGTGATAAAAAGGAACTGGTTGTCCCGAAATCGAACAAGTTCTGTTTGAGACAAATCATGATAATTCTTGTCAATTAGAACACGTGATTGTGAAACATACGAAAATACGTACAATTCAAGAAGCAGGTAAAATAATGGGTCACTTTGACTTCAAGAAGAACATAACAAAAGTGATAATTCTAGACGACGAGTACCTCGAAGCTACGAAATGTCCATGATAGGTATTCTGAGAAGGAGAAAACAACAGCATACAAACACACCACTTTAACCAATATCCTGTGATTACTATAATGATGAAAATGGTATCCAAATAACTGCTCTTAATAAGGGTTTGAGAAAAGTCTCATTTAACAATATGCAATCATAGATAACATGGTCAAGGAGTGGTTAAAGTAACAGTAAATTAGTGACGAAATATCGTATGTTTACAAAAACAAACTTTAGCACTTCGTCTTTATACATCTTAAGCCCTGTATTTTAGCTGATTTTTAGAATGGTAAGGACGAGATTACAAAGAACAAGTGCTAATCTATGTTGCCATGTTGCAAGCGCGTGTGAAAAATGCTATTGTAAGCTATAACAGAGTAACTTCTTGAGTCGTAAGATTATACGTTACTGTCAATGAGATTAGTATATTACTGAAAATATATTTATTGGTTCAACTAAGTCAGTTCATATTAGCGTAGGTAACCTACAAGGAATATTGCATACTCATATAATAGGGAGAGACAAAGTAATAACATGAAACTTTTGTTACAAGTGTAAACTGTTCGGGAAATCCTCCGTATAATTACGTAAAATTAAAGGATTTGTTATTTGTTTCAAACTTAGCAGTTAATGAAGGACATTTTTCAGGCTGTTTTTATAAGTACCTCCCTCTAAATGGATAATAGTTTAAGTCAGTAATTTTCCTTGAAATTTCCAGTATACGTTAGTGGTAAGTGTAAAATTGAATACACTGTGCGCAAAGATATTACACAGTTTATCTATTTAGGCTTTTTCCTTCTGGGGCTACAAAAATTAATTTAAACTCTCAGCAACATTTTTATGTAGCACTTTAACAAATAACTAAACTAACTTATATTTATATATGGATAAAAGAGAGCAATAAAGATTAAAAAGTGCGAAACTTTTTATCAGTTAACCAAAAGACTTTCGAACTGATGGCGTGTTACTTTAGAGAGACATTATTAGTTTTATAACTTAAATCGTTCATTCACGAGTAAGGTATTTGAGTAAGTTAATTTAAGCGTTATTGTTATGTTTGCATCTTGTCAGCTTTAGCAGAAAAAATGATCTATCCAGAAATTATAATTATGTTTTGTAGGATTAATTTAACTGTACATTATTTAACTCTATTTCTGTACACTTCAGAATTTTTGTCTTCCTTACAGTGTGTATGTAGGAACAAAATACCAGTAATTCAAAAAGGCGTTTGTATTGTGAATCAAATTTATGAAAATAATAATGGGATATTTTAAATTGGAGTACAACTATTGATATTTAAGTTGTGTTTAAGCACTACATCTGAAAAGAACAAATTAATTTATTTACTTATAGAAAAAATAAGTAGATCGGTAAGTTATCCTCCGTTTGAAGTGTCAAAGCTTTCTTTGTTTTTTTTAATTTCGCGCAAAGTTACTCGAGGGTTGTCTATGATTGCCGTCCCTAATTTAAGTGTAAGAATAGAGTGAAGACAGCTAGTTATCACCACCCACCGCCAACACTTAGGATATTCTTTGACCAATGAATAGTGGAACTGATCATCACATTATAATTGCCTCCACGGCTGAAAGGGCGAACATGTTTGGTGCGGCAGAGATTTGAGCTCACGGCTCTCAGATTATAAGTTAAGCGCACTAACACTCTGGCCATACCATACCATGTTAATTACATGAAAAATTATAGTAATCATAAAAATGTTGTACACTGATTATCATGCAAGCAATAACATTAAAAATAAGTTAAAATCTTTGTTTATGTTTGTAATGATTTTATTCAACAATAACAGAGAAATTTGAAAAAAATTAGTTAAAATTAGGTTACTGATTTGTGTTGTTAATTTCTTTATTCAATAATAACATAATAGTTTAAAGAATAGATAGCATTATTGTTATTTATTCTTCTTCTATATTATTCATCGAAAGTACTATTTCCATTATTCCAGGATTAAACCTTTTTTCTAGTGCAGATTCAAGAAAAAAGATAGTGAAGCTTAGTATATTCTATTGATTAACATTGTCTTATTGTTAAGAAACATTGTACAATTCTATTGTAGGTTAACTACAAGAAATATAAGCATAGAAGAAACAGTTTTCGTCAATTTGTTTTTTTCTAGTTAAATAACGTTAAAAATGATCAAGAAAAGAATAAATATGAAGTTCAAAGTGATACGTACAACATTGCTATTCATTTAGTGTAAAATATTGAGCCATATTCATGTATTGAGAGTTACGGTACAGTTAATAGAATGAATGCTATTTATTATTTAGGAAAATTTCTATACAACCGGTGTGTGAACATTATTAACTATTAGTTGAACTTAACCTATTATATTCAATACTAATCAACGTCACATAACCGTTATGCTTAACAATAAACTATGCTGGAAGAGCTGATAACAACTTGAATATCGACATACAAACCAGACGTTTATAAAAGATTACCCATTAACGTTTTTCAATCGTTAAAAAATAGTAGGAGTTTTTTAACAAAAAGCTTCAGTGTTTCTTTGAATTACATAAATTTTGCGATGAAAGAAAAGAAGTAATACACGTTTTAAAGGAGAAAACAGGTCATTTGTTTAAGTTGCAAATCGATGCAGAAGAGTGGAAAAGAAACATTTGACCTTTTAAAAGAGTAAAATAGCAAAGCATTATTGATCCATTACTCATCTATGGAGCTGTATATAAAGAAAACAAAATAAAAAACAGAACAGTTGTACTATTTTAACTGACAAATTACTAAAAATATAGTAATGCTATAAAATTCTTTCTCTTCAGTATTTCAGTCTAATTTTAACAACACTTATATTCTCAATGTCACTATTTTGATTAGAAAAAGTTAGAATTATCTCTAAATCTGAAAATAAAATTTAGTGGTTGAAATTTTATTATAAGGAATATAATAGTTATTTTATAGAAAGAAACAAAGTATTGTAGGTTATAACCCTTTGAATACAGAAGAAGTTTACTAAATATTAAAAAACAGTGAAACTGAAATTACTTGACTCTTAATATAAAAAAATACTTAGTTAAAGCTTACATCAGACGTTATAACAAGAGTTTCATTGAAATTCTACACTATACCTCAAAGTAAGTTGAGAGTTTAACTGAAAACTTATATTTTAAAATTAGATAAGAATTTAACTGAAAGCTTATCTAGATGCTATAACAAACTAAATATTTGATGATAACTCTTTGAATTAGAAATTTACATTAAAAATAATTAAAAGTCTTGAGTAGTCTTTACTTGTAATAGCTACAAAAATGTTTGAAAGTTGCATAATTTTATACTTTGAAAATTTCTCTTTTGTAAATAGTTAAACCCATATAGTTTTCGAGGAACACCTAAAGACTAAGTATTTTTTGCTTAAGGCTAAAGAAAGTCTGAAAAATCTTCTTTTGTTTTGCAGTTTCTTAATTTACTCTACGGTGGCGTTCTATTACAAGAACTATACTTCTAATTTATCTCTTTAAGCATTCAAAATATCCAAGAATGTACGCCAAGAATAAATTTTACATCTTTTATTGACATAAGTTATCATTATGACAAAGTATGAAACAGAAAACATTCATCATTATACTTTAAACAGTATTTTATTATTGTACTTTGATTACTCGAATTATTTACTTTTTATCCTATAAATTGAAGAAAATTATTACAAGACAAATTTAATTCTTGGGTTTAGTCAAGTTTAACACTTTCTAATATACGTTTTATTTACTTTTTTTGTAAATAACCCATTAGGAAAAATTAACTTGAACTTATTTTTTACGCAAACAGGGTTCTTACCACAGAGTTGATATAATTTTTATGGAGGTGACGTTATCCTCTCTACATATACACTAAGTAGTCAAGTAAAGGTAAATCTAATTTAATTGTTCTTAAAATTATTTTGCTTAACTTATTGTTTCATAATATATCCTGTCTAATACATTCATTAAGAAATTACAAAAATAAATCTGTGGTGCCCAAGAACATCATTTGCTGGAATAGAATCGAACAGAAAATAGAAATACGTAGATGGCTAATAAGCCCATTCCATGTGTGATATATTCTTCCGCAATGCGCCCAAGATATAATTGTGAGATAACTTACTCTACAACTTGTAATATTGTTTCTATTTGTCAATATTACTGTTTCAATTTCAAACAGTCTTTGCACCTTTTACTTTTCCCAATTAGTGATCTTCCGCTTTTAACAAGCTCTTCCTGGAATATTTTCTTTTGAATGTATGCTTCTGATATTCTGATTACATGGCCTAACTATCTTAGTTGTGCTTTAATGACCATGATACTAACTCTTGGCATCCTTGTATGTTCTAAGACCGCTGTGCCAGATAATTTTTTGTTGCCATCTTATTCTCATCCGTTGTATGAGACCGTTAAGATATATATATATATTTTACTTTTCTTGAGATGGTCATTGTATGTTGGTGAAGACTCAAATACTTAAAACTAAGATAACATAATTAGAATTTTTGTACTTTCAACTTTGTCTGTAAACTTTTCAATCTCAAGAAATAGAACGTGCCTCGTGCTGGTTGGTGTGAAACATTTGTCTTTTACAAGATGGTGGTAAGGCCATAAAGAGAGCAAGCTGCAGTAAAGCAATTCTGGAAGTTAGCCACTAGTCTACTATCATAAGCAAAAAACAGTTTACACACCATATCTTCAAATACTTTGATATTGGTCTGGAGTCTTCTGATATTGAACAGTTTTCCATCAGCTCTAAAACTAATCAATACTCTAGTATAGAAATCTTTATAGACATTTAAAGACAAATATGACACTGAAGGATAACAGTGTAAAAACACAGTTCAGCTTTAGGTCATTTGTCTTATGAAAAGGCTGAGATATTTCACCATCCTCTAATATTCTGGCCATTATATCATCTTGGAACTGTTTAATCAATAGTGAATTTGCCAGACAGCCACCATTTGCCAAAATTTTCCACAACGTGTTTCTGCTCACCGTATGAAATATCTTGGCCAGGTCAACAAAGATGAAGTAAGGATTAATGTTTGATTTTAGGCACTTTTTTCTGAATCTGTCTAGTCGCAAAATAATTTCCGTTATTCGTTTTCCTTTCTTAACCCCGTACTGACTGGTGTGGGTCCTTCTAGTAGATGTTATATGAAATGGTTTGTCTGTAATTTTAATGAGTATCTTTTTAATGAATACATGAAAAGTAATATTCTAGTGGTTGTCACATATTTATAAATCCTGCTTCTCGTTGTACAAATGGACAAATGAGACATCTCTCTATTGCTGGAAGATCTTTATCTTGTATTCATGTTTGTTGGAACAACTCCATCAGGTTATGTACAAAGAGTTCTCCACCTGCCTCCGATATTTTGGTTGGGATTACATTAGAACCAGGTGCTTTCTTAACAGACAACCCCTTCAAGGCTTTCTTTATCACAGTAATAGTGGGTTTCCTAGCAAGAACTTCAATGATGGCATACTGAGAGAGTTCATCAATGAGCTTATTGCTCGTTTATGATTCCATATTCGGTAGGGCGTATTATATTACGTATTGTAATTTATTTCGGACGAGTCTCTGATTTATAAAATTATGTACGTCACATATTACTATTTCAAATAACTTGAAATTTTAATTGCAATTTAGAAGTTAATTGTTAATATTTACTAAATTTGTGAAATTTATTAACAAAATAGTCAAAATTTTCTTTTTAACACAAATATATTTTAATATGCAAACAAAAAGATACAATTTATAATAACGGTTATTATTAATTGTTAATATAAATTATGGTTTATATACAAGTGTTCTACAAACTTACAGACAACACCGAGTCTTATATCCTATATATAAATAAATATTGTATCAATGATCTAGGTCCATGACGAGCAAATTAATTCTGAGTTGATGCTGTTATGCCTCGCTTAAGGTAACTAGAGGGGGCCCAGCATGACCAGGTGGGTTAAGGCATTCGACTCGTAATCTTAGGGTGACGGGTTTTAATCCCAATTCCACCAAAACATGCTCGTCCTTTTAGCCATGGGGGCGTTATAATATGACAGTCAATCTCACTATTCGTTGGTAAAGGAGTAGTCCAAGATTTGGCGGTGGGTGGTGATGACTAGCTGCCTTCCCTCTAGTCTTACACTGCTAAATTAGGGACGGCTAGCACAGATAACCATCAAGTAGCTTTGTGCGAAATTCAAAAAAACAAACAAGGTAAGTAGCTTGGTTGGTTTTTGGCTTCACACCTTTATAAGCTGACTTCTCCCTGCAAAGGTATTTAATACTCTCGTATAAATAATAACGTCCGAAGTAACTCACTGAAGTTAAACAGTTTGTGATGTCCGAAGTCTATAAACGTTCCTGGTTCAATTCTGTAATTTCTGATTAATAGGTATTAATGAAAGTTATACTTCCGAGGCCTATGCACATTGACTGTAGCTGACTAATAATATTCTTCTCGGCACATCGGTATTACATACTTTAAAGGAAATTTAAAGTATGTTCAGCAAAGTTCGAACACGTTAGAGTTTACGTAATACAAATATTGTTGATTCTTACTCTCAAGAATATTCTACAAATTTCGACAAGATACGTCACAGGTAAAAAGAAAACTATAATGAAACGAGTGTAAGTGCTAAAATATACATAACGGTAAATGTATTACAGCTGTTAAAGTAGTAAATTAGTTTTTTTAGCGTTTTGGTCTTGTGGCTTAAGATGTCTTATTCACCTGAATCCACAACAGACATTTACTCCGCATAGTGGAATCATAAAATGTGTACAGTAAGATATAGAATTACTTCATGTTGTTTCTTTCAGAGAAGTACTGCAGTTCCCTAGCTTTATAGCTATGCACGAAATTCAGATCAAACTTTGTTTGTTTGTTTTTAGTAATTCACCTACAGCATGAAAATTCTGTGTTTTTATTGTCTCACGATTCAACTGACAACTTGAAATTCTATAGATTCCATTAATTTTTTCTCACTGATTCAGTTTTGAAAAGTTTTACTAATTGTTTTATTAAATATAATTCAACCTGGAGCTAAGATCCTAGAGATTCCACTAATTATTTTTTTTATAATTACAATTCAGTTTATAGTTAAAATTTTAAGGGTTTCCATTAAATTATACCGTTTTCTGTTATTATTTGTTTTAGAGAGGAGATATCCCTTTTTCTTTTGATTTTTGTCTACACTCAGAAATTACAAAACTTTTCTTGTATAATTTCCCAAAGTTTTAAAAAATTTCTCCTAAATCGTTTTGTATATTTAATTTAACATCCACAAGTTTCACTAAAATACTAATGATTATTTTTTAAAATTATTTACCTCACTATTAAGGGCACAACTGCTTCCTTCAGTTTTTTCAAACATCAAATTTACTTCACTTTAGAGATTTATACTGTTAGCTAGCAAAAATATCACATTGAGCTAGATTATAATTTTCTTCTGTTATTCAAAAGTTTCAGTAATTAGATATTTACAAGCTCCCCGCTAGTACAGCGGTATGTCTCGGGATTTGCATCGCTAAAATCAGGGGTTCGATTCCCCTCGGTGAGCTAGGCAAACAGCTCTTTGTTGCTTTGCTATAGGAAAAACAAACAGATATTTACCCCCACGTGCTTCATCTACGTAGAACTAAAAGCATTAGTACTGGGCATGTGCAAAACACTCTGTCGCCAGAGCGACGAGAAGAATCGGGTTTGAAAGCTTCAAAGCATGCATGAGAAGACTGGAAGAACGGAGACGAGATTGATAGGGATCGTTTCTTATCTCTACAGCGGTAAGTGAAGCTTTGATATTTAAAAGAAAAAATGGTGTGAATCAGGAAAAATAGCCAAATTTAATGTGTCACATGTAATGTTTATTATTGTACTATTTATAATTAGAACATATAATAAATTAACCATTGTATGTTTCTAGTTTGTTTACCTTTAATATATGTACAGTAAAGAACAAAAGCCGTGTTTTTAAATAAGATTTCCTGTTCGTATCTAGATAGTCGTTTTCAACTGTTAATTGTACTGTATCCTGTGAAAGTTCATTTTATTTTAGTAAATCGTAAACATTTCCTTTGGAAATATTATCTTATTAATTTAGTTTGGGTCTTTATTTCTTTTAATCTTATTTGTTGTGGTTTGCTTTTATCTCTTTGTTTTTACTTTTCGTTTCTTACAAGAAAGACAGTGAAGTGCACAATAAATCTTGTAACAGTCATGACTGGGAAGATTGGTTCTTACCATTTTACTCATTTAATAAATTATATTACCGTACATTATGGCTTCAGTATATATCTGTGTATTTAACTAAGAAATAGAATGATTGATTCAATGAAGAACATCCTAGTGTTACCGTCTAATTGTGATTTTATGGTTCCGTGGCTCGCGTCTCATTATCACTAAAAAAAAAGTACAAAATTCGCTCCGAGTTTTGGGAAGTCAAATACCACAATTCAGTTCGATAAGATGAACCTCATACTTTGCGATAGCTGGTGTTGAACAGCTTCATTCTCCCTGTTTTACCAGTTGAAAGCCTTTGTGTAGCTTTGAATGAAATTCACCAACAAACAAAAGTATCAACAGAATATAGAAAAACGTTGGCACATATTACTTAAGCACGCGTATAAGTTACGTGATTAGTTTATATATTTATCATATTTTTAAAAATCAGAAAGAGTAAAAACCATCAGCTGGAAGATTTGGTCCAGTCTCCTTGAATTAGCTAATTATGTAGTTTCTATGATTAGGCTGTAAGATGAGGTGAAATATTGTTCAGTTTTTGTTTTTGTTTTGTTAATTTCGCGCACAGCTACTCGAGGGCTATAAGCTTTCTTTAATTCAACAGTGTAAGACTAGAGGGATGGCAGCTGGTCATCATAACCCACCGCCAACTCTTGGACTATTTTACCAACGAATAGTGAAATTTACCGTAACATTATAACGCCCTCTCGGCTGAAAGGGCGAGCATGTTTGGTGCGACAGATATTCGAACCCGCGACCCTCAGATTACGAGCCGAACCCACCTGGCCATGTTGGGTCAAAGAGGTGAAAGAGAGTAAAATGATGTTCTTACATTTTATTTGGCTGTTTCGAAAGTAAAATAACTTGGAACAACTTGCGCAAGAGTTATGTGACAAGATTTCAGATGAATAAATAAGATACTAAGATAATACTTATCTCAGGTACTAAAGAAATACAGTAATTATTGTTCTTGCTCTCACAGTGAAATGATCATTTCAGCCTGACTGTTGAAGTTGATTTTGGTGATTAACTTTGATTCATATACAATAGTTATTTTAAATATTTCTTTCCTGTCGCTGAGTTCATTATTTATTATTGAGTTTTTACGTCTTAATGTAGATAAGGGCGTAGCATTTTACTCATGGTATGTGTCAGAGATTCGTCTTAATAAGCCCTCCAGTGTTACAACGATATGTCCGCGTTTCGATGCCCGTGGTGGGCAGAGCACAGATAGCTCATTGTGTAGCTTTGCGCTTAATTACAAACAACATCGTAGTCAAATATTCTGTATACATTAAGGAATCGAAACCTGTATCAATAAATTCATTTACTGAAACGTCGCGTGAATGTGTAAGTATTCTTAAATAATTTGTCAGAAGTTAGCTATGTTTCAATAACATCGTAATCAGGCTTAACACATATCGCGATCCTTTTATTATTCTACATTAAACTAATAATCGGTTGTATTTAAACACTATCTTAATTTGATCTTGTCTTTACTGGTAATCTGCATTCTGTCCAAATTAATTTAAACAAAATAGTAAGTTTTATTACAAAAGTTTATGGCCAACAATAATGTAAATAAGATTTTCTTGTTTAGCTCGTAACTGCTTTTAGAAATTAGATTGTTGTTGTTGTTTTGAATTAAGCACAAAGCTACACAGTGGGCTATCTGTGCTCTGCCCACCACGGTATCGAAACCCGAATTTTAGCGTGTATTAGAAATTAGAACCATAAGCCAAAACTTTATTTATGGTTGATCGATCAGTGGGAAGGAGGTTTAACGTCTTATATTTGTGTTTGTAAGGTGTCTTTTTTTTTCCTTGCTAAAGTTAACGTTATATATATTTTAAGAAGATAGAAAGTGTAGTGACTCGAGGGATTACTTGTCTATTATTTTCTCTAAAAGCTTCTCCTCTGGTGAGCTCAACTTTCTAGAACTTACGAAATTCAGTTCAACGAACACATCAGGTAATATTAGTGTAAATAGCTTTCAATCTGAAATAGAACTTAGTCAGAGATACATTTGTATATATTTTTCGTGTATTAAGGTTTTTCTCTGTATGATATGGTAAGAGAAGTGTGTGCCAATTATTTTAGAAACTGTAAAAACACATTTGTGGGGAGTTAAGTCACAAATTTTAAATTATCAGGACTCACTGGAAATTAAAACCATTGTTGTTAGTGACTTCTGATTATGAAGAAGTGAAAAGTGTAATTTTAATTAGTGTCCTTCAGCGATACGTCTGTGGACTTACATCGTTAAAAATCGAATTTCGATACCTTAGTGAGCAGAGCACAGATAGCCGTGTTTGTAGCTTTGTGCCTAATTGAAAAGAACAACAAAAACGTCATTTAAACAGGAAATTTGTTTATACAAAAAATTTTATGTGAAAAAAGGGAATTTCTTATTTGTGGGTTATTTATTAATGGGACTTAAAAACGTTTTTGTTGTGCTGATGTTTAAGAACATTGTTTTTAATAAGTGTACAGTTTTACTTTTGGCTGACATTCGTGTAATATATATAGCACGACATTCATACTTGTTATTTAAAAAAAGTCACTGAAGTTTGTAAACAATGTTATGTACTATCACTTGTCCTCTCTGAGGCCCCAGTTTATTGCGGTTCGTCTTATAATTTACTTCCAACGAATCTCCGATTTATGTTACGTACCACTATTTCCCATAACCGGAAATTTTAATTAAGAAGTTAATCAAATGTTAATACATATTGAATTTATGATATTTGCGAACAAAATTAATACACATAATTTTCTTTCGTAACATAAAGGTATGTTCATAAACAAACAAAAATACAATTTGTAATAACCGGTCTAGAACTGAATATACGCCCGGCATGACCAGGTGGGCTAAGGCGTTCGACTTCTATTCTGAGATTCGCGGGTTCGAACTCCCGTCGGACCAATCATGCGTGCCCTTTCAGCCGTGGTGGCGTTATAATGTGACGGTCAATTCCAATATTCGTTGGTAAAAGAGTAGTCCAATAGTTGGCGGTGGGTGGTGATGACTAGCTGCCTTTCCTCTTGTCTTACACTGCAAAATTATGGAAGGTTAGCGCAGATAGCCCTTGAGTAGCTTTGCAAGAAATTCAAAAAAATAAACAGAACTGAATATTTTCTCGACAGCCAACTTCCACGATGAGAGCATTCATTCTTAGTTGATATTGTCACACCCGCTTAAGCTAACTTGATTAGCCTCACACCTCTGGCTTTTAACGATAAAGATATTTAATGTTTTAGTAGAAATAATAACATCCGAAATTAACTCATTAATGTTAAACGATTTATAATGTTCAAAATATATAAACGTTCCTGGTCAAATGTCTGTATTTTTACGATTAACAGACGTTAATCACAACTATAGTTTCCGAAGCCTGTTGTTTACTAACTGTAGCTGACTAAGAATGTTCTAATACTGTCTCGCTTAAATGTATAAAAGTAGCTAGCCGAGATTCAGGAACATTCAACAATCTTCGAACACGCTAGCGTTTCCATAAAATAATTACTGTTGATTCTTGCTCCCGAGAATCTTATACACATTTAAAGAACAGGTGGGTCTTGCACTATACATATCCAACAATATACAACACATGCATTAAAAGAACTATACGGAAACGAAACAAATGTAAGCACTAAATTTAACGTATAACGGTGAGTCTGTTACAACAGTAAAACCGTGGTATTAGCGTCAAATAACAGAAATCTATACATCTGCCTGACCACATAAAAATAAGGAAAACTAACTGAAACATTTCTACTACACAAAGTCGATACATTTTAGTTCATTATTTCTATATTAATTTTAAGGTCTAAAATATAATTATGCTGTAAAATTGAATGCAAAGAAACGTTAGGTCACAAAATTCAATCAAAATCAATTACGAAACATAAAGTTTGATATTTCATCAAAAGCATCACTCTCTTTATTGTTAGTATGTAAATTATTTATTTGGATGTAGTTACCTGTTACTTAATAATTCACACCTAGATTTATAAATTTAAAGATTTTTCAGAATTTAGTCAGAACTCAAATAGTCAAGCAAATACACCCAAGAAAATACTATCCGCGTCCAATTCAAATATCAAACATTAATAAACTATATCTATTAGCCAAATGTATGTTAAATTTTGTCAGCTAGAAATGATCCATATGTAAGGATACCAACAGATCAATCCCAGTATAATCTAGTAATATGTTTGTTCATACACTTTCATCTTATTTATATTTTATGTGTCACAAAGTACATTTATTTAATTTTAATTGTGCACGATTTTAGTCTTCTCTATTTCGTTTGTATTTTCTGTTTGAAAATAATGAGTTAATTTCTCATTTCGGATAAAGCTGATTTTTCTTTGGATCATTCCAGTTGTTACCAAATAACCGAACAAATACTGTAACTCGGCCGAAAGCTCATTTAATTAATTTTAAACGAGCCGAAATAGGTTAATAATAATCGATTTTATAAAAACTAAAATAGTAATGCATTTGACATGACCACTAAGATTTGTACAATGTTTTACTAAATAATTTACAAAAATGTAAATCGATAGTGTTCGTATTGAAACCTTCAACGTACACAACAAAACGCGTTCTCTTTTACTGACAGTCCATGTTACCCTTTTTCTCAGAAATACTCAACAAAGCATTTATCATCCAAGAATTGATCTGAAAAGGCCCAATTAATAATGTTTTCATCATTTTGTTGTACATTTAGCTTTCAAGAACGTAGTAAATAAAACAGACACGTAATGTTGGGCCTGATCCTGTAGTATTTAATAATTTTCTCTTTCGTGTATGTTTTAATTTATGTCATCCTTTAAATATCTTTTATACAATAATGTTGGATTTATTCGAGAAATATCTATTAATTAACTTTCTGTTTGTTGTGTTTGCTTTGATCTGAGATACATTATAAATGCTTTTCTGCTCATAATGTAATTAATTTTGTAATTTTTTACGTATAACTTTATTCTAAAATATCAAGTACCCATTGAACAACCTCATATTCTTTATGTAGTTTGAATCTGATTATATATTTATTTTGATTCCATTGGCCGAATTTATAATCGTTATGTGGTTATTGATCCCCAAAATACCGGTTATAACCATCTTTTCTGATGATAAATTTATTTCAGAAGTATTCACTTGCTAGCTCCCCGCTAGTACAGCGGTATCTCTGCTGATTTACAATGCTAAAATCAGCGGTTCATTTCCCCTCGGTGGGCTCCGCAGATAGCCCGATGTGGCTTTGCTATAAGAAAATACAATCACACACATTCACTTACTAATACTTTCTTTAATAACTGAAACTTCAGGCTGGAACATATTTAAGTTCGATCCAGAATTATCCATTTATAAATGTTTTTCTTCTTGTTAATAGAGTTTGAATTCGAAATATCTTCTCTGTATCAAGTATGGTCTTGAAACATTAATTAATTAAACAATCAGCAGTTACTGATAAAACCGGATGTTTATTAAGGTGGTTTGACATTTACTGAATTCATGACAGTTTTGTTAACATTTTGTAGTTCGACTTTCAATAATGCGTTAAAATCAATCTGCCCACTTCTTAGATTTAACCTAAAAGTATTCTTTAAAGAACTTAATGTCTATCTACGGCTCAACACTCAAGTATCCAATAAATGGGATTTTACCTACTGGGATTGGTTTGGCTTTATGGCTGTTGCGCTATTTGAAATCAAAGAAGGTGCTTTTTAATAAAATTAATCTTTATATTTGGCCCTCAAGTATCTTTTCTATAGTTTTACGCCAAGTTATGATGGTTGACACAGGGGTATTTCTACAGTATTTTTTTTGTAATTTTAGTTTTGAAGTCTGAACGTGTTTTAAATACCGCCAGAAAGTTTGCATCGATAAATATGTGTATGATTTTGAAATGTTCAGTTTATGCAACACGGTTATGCCTAGAAACTTGGCTGTGGAGCTTATTTTCACTATCATTTAACTTGATTGTAGCGTTTTTCAAGAGTTTGTTAAGGCTGTGTCTGAATATAATTCCTCTAATTATAAGATGTTAAGAATTAGCCCCCAGTTGTTATATCACATAAATATAGCGTTAATGAATTATATTTGATTCTACTAGCCGTGATTAACATATATTTTGACCAGAAACATTTATAGCTTTAGAACATTAAAAACCGCTCAACTACAGAGAATTACGTTGGACGTTATTATTTTAACAATTATATTGAATATCTTTCAAGGTTTGTTTGTTTTGGAATTTCACACAAAGTTACTCGAGGGCTATCTGTGCCAGCCGTCCCTAATTTATCAGTGTAAGACTAGAGGGAAGGTAGCTAATCATCACCACCCACCGCCAACTCTTGGGCTACTCTTTTACCAACGAAAAGTGGGATTGACCGTGAGTGACATTATAACGCCCCCACGGGTGAGAGGGCGAGCATGTTTGGCGCGACTCGGGCGCGAACCCGCGACCCTCAGATTACGAAGCGCACGCCTTAACGCGTTAGGCCATACCAGGCCCGTCTTTAAAGGTAAGAAGTGAATTTGTAGCGGTGTGAGGCCAATCAAGTCTATCTAGCTGAAGCGAGAGTCAACAATATCAACTCAGAATTACTTTGTTCTTCGTAGACTTCTATGGTCGATAAAATACTTAGTTCTAGACTAGATGTAAACCTTAGTATTGGCTGTAAGTTTCTAAAACTGTTGTATATAAACTATCATTTCTAGTAACTATTAGTAATAACCGTTATTTTAAATTGTATTGTTTTTTTGTTTGTATATTAAAATATATTTTTTGTCAAAAAAGGAAATTGCGTGTATCAATCTTGTTTGTAAATACCATAAATTTGATAATCGCTATTTAACTTCTAAACCCAAATTCAAATTTCTGGTCATTTGAGATAGTAGTAATACATAACGTAATAAATAATAATACGTAACATTGGTTTAACACTGAGCTTCTCATTAATCAATATGTTTTTATTGGCTTTGGAATGGATACTGATTTTTACTGCCCTTTAAACCTTACACTATCATTCGATACAGTATGAAATGAAACCCTGAAAACCCTGAAATGAATATATTTTTATAATGTAAGGCGGTAATACAAATGTTTAACGAATAGTGAAGTTGAATATTCATTTACAAATTTCTGCATGTTATAAAATATCGAATTTTTAATAAAATTTATGGTTGATCTTCAGTTAAACAAACTTCTTAGTTAATTTTGGTCTGTCGGAAGATTATTGGCTTTTATGACTATAAATATTTTGGCGCAAACGCATTTTTTCTTGTATTTATTACATTTATTCTAGCATTTTGTAACTTGTTTTACAAAATACTTGCTTTCTTGATATATCGTTAATTTTTCAGTAGTTGTTTTTGTTCTTGATTCATCAGATCAGCCAAAATGTCTGATGATCTCACAAGCAGCGAGGAATCTGATTATTCTGTTTTCGAAAATAAAAGTGGATTAGCCGAAGACATGAAGTTCCTGGCAAGCATGCCTGAGCTGTGTGACGTCACCTTTCTGGTGGGTGAAACTAGGGAACCCGTTTGTGCTGTGAAAGCCGTCCTTGCAGCTCGCAGCAAGTATGAGTTTTCAATTGCATGTTTATTGACTTGTTTGTACATGGAAATGTCTCGTTAATAATTTACGTTGTCCACGCTATGATATAAAAAGTATCTATCTCACATCGTGCTAAAGACCTGATATCTTCATTTCAACATATAAACGTGTTGATAAATTAGTAAGGACACGTTTTATTTTCCGTTTACATAATTTGTCTTTGTTCGTTTTATGATATGAGATGTTGTTGTCATGTATGTTTAGAAAGCGCAAACGAGGATAATACTATGTAACAAAATTTTTACTTTTTCTTGTTCCTGGGCAGAAAATAAATGGAAAAGGCTTGTTTTTCCCTTCAAATTTTGCTTTTGTGACCTGGGTAATGAAATTTTAAAATGTACCCATTTTCCAGAACATTCCAGATAGATTCAGTGCTGAATAGCTGATAGAGAATTTTCAAGAACTTTCTAGAATGTTGTAGAACTTACGAGTATTTTCAAGAAGCTTTTAGAATTTTCTAGAACTTTCCATAGTAATATATATATATAGGGGCTCACCACTTCAGTTTAGCTCTAGCTGCCTAAGTGAATATATAGATCTATCCAAGGAGGCTTTATCAAGCTTTCCTGTTATCTTTGCCTTTGGGACAGCAGGGACACCGTAGCTCACTACAACAGGAAGCACTGGCTACAACGGACCGAGTTCTCTGTGGAGAAACACAACGTCAAGTGTGAGCCACTAGTGAACATCTAGAAGTTGTTGTTACCATCATTGCACAAATAATTTGGGCTTGTAAAACAATTTGTCATAGGTTTTGATAAGGAGTCTGCAGCCTTCAAGTACCTTCGAGACTTTTTCCCTTAGCTGTTTGAGGCAAAGGTCAAAGCTGGTGTCTTAGTTGGACCACAAATAAAGAAGATCCTGGAGTGCACAGAATTCCCCAAGAAGTTCAGTAGGAAGGTAAAAAAAAACTTGGAGAAGCTTTATCGCAGTGGTGCGAGGCTTCTTGGGCAATCACAAAGCAGAAAATTATATGGATTGGTTGAGACTCTGGTGAAGAACTACGGCAAAATGGGTTGCATGATGTCCCTGAAAGTCCATATCCTTGACGCTCATGTTGATAAATTCAAGGAGAATATAGGAGCATACTCAGAGAATCAAGGCGAACGCTTCCATCGGGATATACTGAACTTTGAACATCGCTACTAAGGAGTGTATAACGAAAACACGATGGGAGAATATATTTGGGAGCTGACACGTGAAAGTGATTTACATTGCAGCCGCAAGTCTAGAAACACTACTCACTTCTAAACATTTTTATTCATTTTGTTATAACTTTATTATAAATATATGTAAATCTTGATTCATATGTAGTTTTATTCAGACTTTATGTAAATGAAAATGTACAAATTTCACCATTTTTACATTGAAAATAGATTCATTTCTAAATTCCATTATCCCGGTCACAAAAACAAAGTTTGAATGGAATAATGACTGTTTTTTGTACTTTTACAACAAAAGCAATTAAGAAATAATACATACTATCCAGGAATAAAATTTATGTTATGTAATGTAATGGTATCTTACTCAACAGAATCTGCAACTTTGGCTCTTTTCTTCCGTTTTATCAAATAATTGTGTCTTATTTGATATATTATTGTATTTGAATAAAGAGAAAAAATTAAAATTGTCAAATAAATCGTAAAGAACATAATACATTTGATGTCCAACAATTGTGTTAAAGACTTTAATTCAGCCTCCAGTGGCTCAGCGGTATGTCTGCGGACTTACACGCTAAAATTCGGGTTTCGATACCCGTGGTGGGCAGAGCACAGATAGCCCATTGTGTAGCTTTGTGCTTAATTCAAAACAACAACAACCTGGATTCAATCGGCACTGATTCAACTTCTTGAAATACACATGGAGACTGGTTTTGAATTTGTTATCTCATGTATTATAGAGTTTATGTTAGCCATTTTGTGCTTTCTAAGATACATTTTTCATGCCTAAAAGCTCTCAAAAATGGAAAATTGTACAGATTTATAAGCGCTGCTAAATCTTCTACATGAAAAAATACTTAAAAGGCACAATGCTCTCGAAGACAGAGAAATGTGTTCAATCTTGTTTCAAAAGAAAGTGTTCTAAATAAGAGCTTGTGTAGAAACATGTTTAAATCACAAATTTCTAACTTTAGATTTTAGTTGAAGAATGAAAAACAAAAAGAAACCTAAAATATTGGCAGAATATACACATAAACAATATGTTATCACAAGTTGTGAAAAAATGAGTAGTCAACCACCAAATTTTGTGAATTTGATAAGGTAGTTTGTTTTAAATTTCGCATAAAGCTAATCGAGTGCTATCCGCGTTAGCCATCCCTAATTTAGCAGTGTAAGACTAGAGGGAAGGCAGCTAGTCATCACCACCCACCGCCAACTCTTGGGCTACTCTTTTATTAACGAATAGTGGGATTGACCGTCACTTTATAACGCCCCCACGGCTGGGAGGGCGAGCATGTTTGGCGCGACTCGGGCGCGAACCCGCGACCCTCAGATTACGAAGCGCAAGCCTTAACGCGCTAGGCCATGCCAGGCCTAACTAATTTGGCATTTGTTCTGTAGATCTAACGGTTTGGCTAGTATGTACATCAATATTTTCCACATGCACTTGGGCATTTTTTCATTTTACGTTATCCATATTGTCACCTTTCCTCTTATTTAATGCTCATTTGTCATTCTTTTCTTCCATATTAAATTGCGCGCTGCTAATTTGATAATACATATTACTTTCGTCTATAAACATAGCTTTTAACTTCTCCAGAAATCTCTAAACTCTCGATATGATCCTGAACTCATCTGTGAGTAACTCACCTCAATAATAAAACGTTATTATACGAGATACTAAGCTATTTAGAACAAAATTAAAGATATTTCTCATATAATGTTTGGTTATAAATAGAAAGTATGGATAAAAAAGCAAAATGAACTTAACAGAGTAGTTTAATTTCCTCAATCCAAAATACCTAGACTGTGAAATTGAGCAACGACAAATGAACAAAAATACTAGTAAAGAAAGAAGTGTAATTTTTCAAACGTATTGACTTAGAATAAATAAATACGTTTATAGCAGGTAAATAGATCACCAGAAAATGATGAAAATGCAGGACAGTTAAATATATATAATATATTCAAACATGAAACATATTTTCCATTAAGTATTATTTTGATTATTTTATTAAGATTTGTGAAATTCTTGTTATCACAGTAATTCAAACGTTTTGCTATTCTTACATATAAGAAAAGAAACAGAAGCGAAATGGGTCCGTGTGTATGTGTTAGTTTGCGTTTCCGCGCGCATATCTCAAAAACTAATAGACTGATGTACACAAAAATATTACAAAAGATAGGAAGTCAGTGTGGTGTAATCCGAGGGTCGCGCTAAAACATGCTCGCCCTCCCAGCCGTGGGGGCGTTATAAAGTGACGGTCAATCCCACTATTCGTTTGTAAAAGAGTAGCCCAAGAGTTGGCGGTGGGTGGTGATGACTAGCTGCCTTCCCTCTAGTCTTACACTGCTAAATTAGGGACGGCTAGCACAGATAGCCCTCGAGTAGCTTTGTGCGAATTCCCAAAAAAACAAACAAACAGTGGTGTAAGAATTTTTATGATGTGAGTTTGAGTTAGTAACTCTGTAAAGTATGATCGTATTTTTACCAAATTTCAAGGGAGCGTTAAGGTTAATATTTCTCATCGTGCATCAGACAAATTGCATACCCTCTCCCCGTTGATCATTTTTCGAGATTGCATACGTTTCTGTAGGATGACGTCACATTTCATCGGCGAGAAAGACATTCTGAGATCTAGAACTGTCAATGATCCGGATCATTTTCTGTTGCATGAAGCTTATGTGATATTAATGTATAAATAAAACACTACTAACTGTTGTATGTAGGGTGTGGATGGATCTTCACAAAAGTTGGTCTGGAGGTTCATTAGATCCATGCGGGGGTACACACAAATTTTCAGGTTTATATTTTTCCGTTCCTATGAGCATGTTTGATGGATCTTCCACAAATTGTATATTGTAACTCATCTTCAGTTTTGTAGTTTTTATGTGCGATTTTTATAATTACATAAAAGAGACAACTTTTCATGTCCTTAGATAACCTTTTGTTAATCATGAAACTACATAACTTCCGTCCATGAGAAGGGCACTCCAGCTAGATTTTCTATATACATAATGATTCTAAAGAAAACACCATAACTATTAAATTATAACAGTACTATGTTATATGTCCGCGGTGTGGACGCATCTTCCCTAAATTCGGTACAGAGGATAATTAGATCCATGCGAGGGGGACAAAGTTTAAGTTTTATATTTTGTATTTTATTGATTTTATTCGAGTTTTAGCGTTTTTTACCACTGCTCCTCCCTATAGGTCTACCTTCACTAAATTTGGCATGGAGGTTTATTGGATCCATGGGAAGATAATATTAATCTTTAGTTTTGCGGTTTTTATGGGCGTATTTTACAACTGCATGTACGGGAAGCAACTTTTAATTTCACAAGAACACCTTTAATTAATCATGAATTCACGGGCACTCCACCTATTACATATATTTATACACTTATATAAGTATGTTTGTGTGTGTGTATGGAGGGAGGAAAGGATCAAACAAACTATATATATCAAACATTGTTTGCATAAATTTTTTAATAAAGACTAACAATATAAGAACATTTGGTTAAAGCACTTTAAATAAAAATAATGTTAGTTAGAATGTAAAGAAAGCCACAACAAATTAGGATATACATGTAAATTCGTCGTCTTTTCTCTTATCGTTCTTTTATGCAATTCCAGAATTTTATCGGGTTTAGAGTTATAACTAATTTTTAAATATAGTTAATTAATTTTTATATATTGTTCTTAATAATATCTGGATATTGTGTTTGAAAAAGTTCAAAATATTATGTTTAAATAATCCACATAACTTGTTATGAATTATTAAGAAAAGTATTCCAGTTTATTTTATGTATAAATAACTTTAATACTTCAGATACGGTCAGTTCTGTTTCCACTTATGATTTTATGACATTCTATAGTAAAATAGATATGAAAAATTTAATCAAAGTATTTAATAACCGATTAAGTAATTTTATAGAAAAATAAATAAATATTTCATAGTTTAAATTTGCTAAAGTTCAATTTAAAAATATTCTTTGTATCTGTGTTTATAATAGTTACATTACTTTTAATCTACAGGGTCCAATGGGAGCGAACTTCTCTTTAAATATGATTAATTTGTATTTGATTTTTTATGAAAAAATCATTTATGAAACATATTTGAAATCCTAAGCTAAACCTGTATTCTTTTCATTACAGAGAGGATTTAATTATTTTAAATAACCAGAACTTTACACAGTTTCATATATACAAAATGACTTTTAAAAGTAATACCGATCACTTGTATACTAACAATTTAGATTTGGTTAATAAATTAATAAATAGCAAAATAAAATTGGCTATTAGCTATAAGAGAAGGGCACGTGATTTTCCTATTCTTTGTATACCTACAAAGAACTGTTTCTAACAATAGCATTTCTGTTACAGATAGTGTTATTCAGGGTTGCCCGTGAGTCCCTACCCACCCATATATCTTATATATCCAGTGTATCTGTGTGCTGTCCCTCATTCTCGCTGCATAATACAATGCAACGCCATGTTCTGTGAGACATTTTCAAATGTAAATGGACTTACATCGGCCATATTTCTCTGAAAAAAGAAACACATTTATAATACATGCGTAATTGAATATAACATAATAACATATCAATAGGTAGGGACTTACGGGTTACCCTGTATAATGAATAACTAAAGCAGAAAATAATGACTATAAAGATTGGTAATTGAGAAAAAATATTCACAATGTTTTACAACAAATATGAAAATATTTTTACAAAGTAGTGAAATGGACAGTCCTATTATATTTGTATAGAAATGATTGTATGACGCTGTGATAATACGAATTGTCACCATCTGCTTGTAGAAGCAGTCGTTTATTAATGTTTTTGTTGAATATATAGATTCATTTTAAACCGGGATGCTTCAGTGGAATGTAGGAAACCTCTCAATTAAAGCACAGTATATAACCAAATACATTTTTAATTTTGCTATTTGTATATACTTCTATGTTTTACCATTATAACCCAGAGTATAATGTTACAAAGTCATATTATACGAAAGAATGTTTTGTAGTGAAAGTATCAACATGTGATGTAATTTTGTGACTAGAGTTTTCCACAAGATGTTGTACGGGCAGCGGCAACAACAGCCTGTTCGAGAACCTTCTCCGAAGAAACGGGATTCAATCAAGGACACTAAGCTCAGGCTATTCTTGAAACGAAGCAGTGAACCAAACATCACTGTCCAGGCTCCAACGGTCAGTTCTTTATCTAAGATGTAGTTTCTACTTGTGCGTCATTTATTTACACATTCGGAAGGCTGTTCGTACCTTTTGGAAACTGTGTTGATCTGTCGTTATAAAGCTTAACAAATAAAAGCATATTGTTGTACGTTCTATAAGTAAAAGACCGATTGAAAGTTTTGAAGGTCAATTAGCATCATTTTTTTTTTTCAAACTGCCTTAATTTCAGTAACAATACCTGTTTGAACGTCATGCAGCTTCTACCAATTAGGTAACCTACAGAAAATTGATTTGAACACATCCGAGTTCGAGGATGACTTGTTATAATAATGTAAAGAGGATGACTGATTAAAATACTATCCACACGTTAAAAGAACCGTTCCAAACGTAACTTTAAACTAAGAAAACAGAAAAAGCTTGCATCAATCTCGCTTACGATAGTAAGTTAAACATAACATTCATCTATTTCTAATGTGATAAATTTCCATATCTTAGCGGTTTTTTAAAGTCTTTATTGATGTGAGCATAGAAAATCTTGCAATTGCAAGAGGTGTCTGCATTATAGTTTGAAATTCTTTTTGACAGTTGTTTACAAAGTTCAAGAGAGTACGCGATTTTCATTATACTCGAAGTTTTATTTAGTCTTGATTAATAATCAGTGTTAGAAAGGACAATGTCAATGGCTCTCAGTTGGTTCAATAGTACATCGAAATTCTAAAAATCGGATTTGGATTCCAGACCATCATATTAACTAATTGAAATATTTGTAGTCCTTAACCTCTAAGGGTACAAAAAAGTAACATTCTTCTTTGAAGAAAGGTATTAATTTCTCTTTCCCATCACGAATTATGTAACTATCCTTTGTATCACAACTCGGAAAATTAGTTTATTTTTTGCAATATTGTTAAGTATCTTGTGAATCCTGTGAAGAAAATGACAAAATTTTTAGTAATTGTATTTCCTCATACAGAAGGTTGAGTATTTTATGTGTAAATGATTCTGAACATGCAAATCAAAATATTAACTACATCCAATATAAAGTAGAATAAAATGTATTAAAACTATATTTTGATATTGTTGACGTTTCCAAGTAGCGTAAAGTCACAGAAAATAGATTATTTTGTGAAAAATTGTAACAGCTTTATTCCCAACAGTAAATATTCATACACTCATATCATGGATTTGGAATATACAAGACAGGGATATTCCTTGTACATAATAATACTGAAAAACACAGGAATATTTGTCAACGTTTAACATTATAGCCATCCAGAAAGAGACCTGCTATAAGAATATTTCAGCCATAATAAGCATCTTGTAATAAGTGAGAATCCATGAGCACAAACATCAGTGACAAAATATGTTCAACAGCAATTAAAAAAAGATTTATGTGTGGAAAACCGACATAGACCACGTGTATTGATATTGTAAACATAGATGAACAATGTATTAATAATCTCAAGGAAAACAACATAAATTCTAAAAGCAGATCAGGACAATACCATCGTAATCATTGAAACAAATGAGTACACTTGAAAAATGGATGACACCAAATGCAGCACCTATTGATTCTGTACAGTAATACTCTTGAAATGGGCTCTGGAAAACCGTAATCCTTATACGCTAGATGTAACATGAAAAGCTAACAGAAGGAGTGGTATGTCTTTGACATTAAAACCTTAGAGTCTTTTGCAAGTGTCATGATCTATGCACATACGTCAAATAGAACATGAATGGATATAGTGAGTGTAACGACGTGATAAAGCTCAAAATTGTTTTAATATAACTTATTCAACTTCTATATACATATGATAATGATTTACCTGGTGTATTGGTATTTCATTGTTTTTGTTTTTTGAAACACGAATTTTTACCCATAAACTACTTACCACGCATTAAACTTATCTTGACGAAAATAATACAACTTAAGTTTATACAATTTAGTTTCTAAGAAATTGACTATAAAATCAAAGTGTGTTAAGGAGATTCACTTATTCAACGAATGTGATAGTAGACAGTATTTGGTATGCTTGTACAGAGATTTAGATGCAATTACTGTTTGGTATATTTTACAAGTGTTTTGATATAATTTACCGTTCTAAGTTTATTACAAATAATAGAGACAGACAATTATAACATACATATTTATTTTTGATACCTTTAACGTTGGGTGTTTACGAATTTTCAGTTGTCCCCGTACTTTGTGTGAAAATTTATAAATACATGATGCATATGTAGAAATCAGTACAACAATCTTAGTAGGTGTCAAACGCAGCTCGTGAGTCAGTTTTATAAGGTGGCTTGCATTCTTTCATGTTATGTTTTATCTAAAACTGTAACACGTGTGCGAAATAAACTAGTTTTACTGACAAGTTCTCTTGAAGATATAGTTTTTGTTTTTTGTTTTTATGTAGGATCTTTCCCTTATTTGGTTAGCTTTATTTTGACTAGAAATAATTAGACTTAAATCAATAAATAATTAGTGGATGTAAGATTCGTTTAGTTCAATAAATGCATTTTACTTTAGCTTAAATGACGTATCTGGTATTTGTACAAACTATTTATCTTCTCAGTTAGTTCATATTTATAAAGCACGAATTATTTTCAATGTTTTTGTGTTCCTTATTAATTAACCAATAGGATATTG
The DNA here is from genome assembly GCA_011833715.1 of Carcinoscorpius rotundicauda. Lineage (NCBI taxonomy): Eukaryota > Metazoa > Arthropoda > Merostomata > Xiphosura > Limulidae > Carcinoscorpius > Carcinoscorpius rotundicauda. The sequence continues at coordinate 25,393,154 of CM022406.1, forward strand.
TTATTTTTTACAAATCACTTTCATAAACATGCCATTTCTCTGAATGAATAATTAAATCAGAGAAAGATTTAAGTAGTCAATAAAATTTAGTTCAAATTCAGTGATATATAAGTTACCTAAAAACATATTGCTTTTCTTTTCTTTAGCTTCCAGCTAGTGGTCATCAGACCCTAATTGTCGAAGAGTTCGAACCCGACGTCTTCCGTCAGTTAATTGAATATATTCATACTGGTTGTGTAATGCTCCAGGCTCGTACTCTGCTAGGTAAGTAAAGTCATCGACAGCTTTTATCACATAAAATAATACTAGTTACTTAAAGTAACGGGTTAGAAAAAGCTTGTAATTTGTGCCAATAAAGCCAATGGAATATCAAAGTATTGATTCTCCTTGAATCTTACAAAAGAACAATCTAAAAAAAAAATTGCAAAGAAAACAATAAAAAAGTTATGATATGTATAAAGTTTGTTCTTTGCATTTAAGCTAATGGGCTGTAAGCGTTTTGGGTATCAATGATACGGAACCTTCAAATTTAGGGTTAAAACCTCAAGCTTGACGCTGAGTCATCGGGGAGTAAGGAGAGATGAGTAAGAGTAATTTATGACAAATTAAAGATAAATTGGGGAGAAGAGGAAACGCAAAAACACTACAGACGAATTCGACAAAGAACTCATTGTTATCCGAAAAAACCGGACTATAGTCAGGAAAGGAAATATAGTGGAATAATATCAATACCAACGCACAGATTTAATAAACTAAACGTGTGACCATTTGAATGAGAAATATACAAATCTATGTTATTATCTGACAGAGACTTGAGAAAAAATACAGCGTTAAGTACTTAAATGAGCTGAGTGCTCAATAATAATAATAAACTAACAGATGTAATGTCAGCAAGTATTGTGACTGAAAACTGATGTACTATTAGCAAGTATTTGACTGAAAACTGATGTACTGTTACCATGTATTTTAACAGAGGACATATATAATATTAACAAGAATTGCGACAGGGAACAAATTTTAATGTTAGCAAATATTATGACATGGAATAGATGTAATATTAGCAAGTATTATAAAAGGGAATACATGCAATGTTAACAAGTATTGTGATAGAGAACAGATGTAATGTTAGCAAGTAATGTGACAGGAAACAAATGTAATGTTAGCACGTAGTGTGAGAGGGAACAGATGTAATGTTAGAACGTATTGCGACAGGCAACAGATGTAATGCTAGCAAGTATTGTGACAGGAACAGATGTAATGTTACCACGTGTTGTAACAGGGGACACACATAATATTAACAATAATTGTGACAAGGAAAAGATGTAATGATAGCAGGTATTGTGACATGGAACAGATGTAATGTTACAATGTGTTGTAACAGGGGACTCATGTAATATTAACAAGAATTGTGATATGGAACAGATGTAATGTTGGCAAATATTATAAACGGGAACACATGCAATGTTAACAAGTATTGTGATAAGGAATAAATGTAATGTGACAGGAAACAAATGTAATGTTAGCACGTATTGTGAGAGGAACACATGTAATGTTAGCGAGTAATGTGACAGGGAACAGTTGTAATGTTACCAAGTAATGTAACTGGAAACAGATGCACTGTTACTATGTGTTGTGAACAGATATAATTTTAGCAAGTATTGTGACAGGGAACAGATACAATGTTGGAACGTATTGTGAGAGGGAACAGATGTTAGAAAGTAATATGACGGGGAAGAGATGTAATGTGAGTAAGTTTTGAGACACGGAGCACAAGTAATGTCAGCACTTATTGTGAGAGAAAAGATGTAGTGTTAACAAGTATTGCGACAGGAAACAGAATTGATGTTATCAAACATTTTAAAAGGGAACAGACGTAATATTAGCAAGTATTGTTACAGGGAAGAGATGTAATATTTGCAATTATTGTGATAAGGAACAGACATAATTTCAGTAAATGTTGTGAGAGGGAAGAGATGTATTGTTAGCAAGTATTGTGACAGGGAACAGATGTAATGTTAGCATGTATCGTGACAGGGAACAGATGTAGCGTTGGAAAGTATTTTGATGCAGAACAGATTACTGTATGAAGTATTGTGGCAGAGTTGTTGTTGTTTTGAATTAAGCACAAAGCTACACAATGGGCTATCTGTGCTCTGCCCACCACGGGTATCGAAACCCGGATTTTAGCGTGTAAGTCCGCAGACATACCGCTGAGCCACTGGGGGGCATTGTGGCAGAGAACAGATGTAATGTTAGTATTGTTACAGAGAACATATATAATGTTAGAAAATACTGTGACAGGAAACAGATGTCAGTGATGTCGAGAAACCCACTTGTTGAGAATTTTATATGCAAAAAACGGCTCTTTTGAAGCGTTTTCTGAGCCCAAAAGATGTAATATTACCATGTGTTGTGATAGAAACATATATGATGTTAGCAAGTACTATGGTAGGGAACAGAAGCAATGTTAACAAAGATTGCGACAGGAAAGAGATGTAATGTTAGCATGTGTTGTAACAGGGAACAGGTGTAGTGTTAGCGAGTATCGTGAATGGTATTAGATATAATGTCCGCTAGTATTGTTATAGAAACAAATGTAATATTGGCAAGTATTGAGGCAGGAAACAGAAGTAATGTTAGTACGTATCGTGTGAGGGAAGAATGTAGTTTTAGCAAATATTGTAACAGGAAATAGATGTGATATTAACAAGTATTGTGACAGGAATAGATGTAATATTAGCATACATTGTGAAATTGAACATATATAATGTTAGCAAGTAGTATGTTAGGAGGAAATGTAATGTTAGAAAACATTTTGACAAGGAAGTTTTGTAATGTTAGCATATATTGTGACAGGGAACAGATGTAATGTTAATAAGTATAATCACAGAGAGCAAATGTAATGTTAGTAATATCGTGACAGGGGACAAATATGATATTAGTAAGTATTGTGAGAGAAACAGATGTAATGTTATCACGTATTGTGACAGGGAACAGATATAATATTAGCAATTATTGTGACAGGAAGAGATGTAATGTTAGCAATTATTGTGACAGGAATAGGTGTAGTGTTAGCAAGTGTTATGACAGAGATCAGATGTAATGTTAGCAACTATTGTGACAATGAACAGATGTAATGTCAGCAAGTGCTGTGACAACGAACAGATGTAATGTTAGTTCATGTTGTGAAAGGGAACAGATGTAATTTTAATAAGTATTTTGTCACAAGGAACAGATGTAATATTCCCAAGTATTGACAGGTAACAGATGTAATGTTAGCAAGTATTCTAGCAGAGAAGAGATGTAATGTTAGGAAGTATTGTGACAGTGATCAGATGTAATGTTAGCAACTTTAGGCCAATGAACAGATGTAATGTTATCAAGTACTGTGACACAACTAAGAGATGTAATGTTGGCAACTTTAGGCGAATGAACAGATGTAATGCTGTCAAGTACTGTGACACAACGAAGAGATGTAATGTTAGCACTTTTCTGACAGGAAATGTAATGCTAGCAAGTATTGTGACAGGGAGCAGATGTAATGTTAGAAAATATTATCACAGCTGACAGATGTAAAGCTAGCAATATTGTGACAGGGCACAGATATAACGTTACCAGGTGTTGTAATGAATGTTTGCACACGCATTGTCAAAGGGTATAGATGTAAGGGTAGCAATTATTATTACAGGGAATATATATCATGTTAACAAATATTATCACAGTGAACAAAAGTAATGTTAGCATTTATTGTGACAAGTAGAAATGTAATGTTAGCTCTTATTGTGACAGGGAACAGATGTAATGTTAGCTCTTATTGTGACAGGGAACAGATTACTAAGCATTATATCGCAAGGAACATTTTTCGTGACAGTGAGAAATGTAGTGTCAGTGAGTATTGTGAGAGGAAAAAGATTTAATGTTAGTAAGTATTGTAACAGGGAAGAGTTGTAGGTACAGGGAACAGATGTGCTGTTATTATGTATTGTGAACAGATATAATTATAGCAAGTATTGTGACAGGGAACAGATGTAATGCTAGAACGTATTGTGAGAAGGAACAAAGGAATAAATGTAATGTTAGGAAGTATTGTGACAGGGAACAGATGTAATGCTAGAACGTATTGTGAGAAGGAACAAAGGAATAAATGTAATGTTAGGAAGTATTGTGACGGGGAAGAAATGTAATGTGAGTAAGTTTTGTGACACGGAGCAAAAGTAATGTTTGCACTTATTGTGAGAGAAAAGATGTAGTATTAGCAAGTATTGCGACAGGAAACAGAACTAATGTTATCAAACATTTTAACAACGAACAGACGTAATATTAGCAAGTACTGTAACAGGGTAGATATGTAATGTTAACAAGTATTGTGACAGGGAACAGATGTAATGTCAGCATATATCGTATAATGGAACGTATATAATATTAGCAAGTACTGTGCTAGGGAACAGATGTTATGTTAGCTAGTATTGTGGCAGGGTACATATATAATGTAAGGAAGTAATTTTATAGGGAAGAGATATAATGTTAGCAAGTATTATGACAGGAACAGACGTTATGTGAGCACTTATTGTGATAGGAAAACATGTAATGTTAGCAAAAATTGTAACTGGGAAGTACTGTGACAGTGAACATGTGTAATATCGGCAAGTGTTGTGACAAGGAATAGTAAAAAAATTGACACCATTGAAAAAGGGAACAGATTTAATGTTGGGAAGTATTGTGACACTTAGCATATATAATGATAGTAAATACTCTGATAAAGAACAGATAGAATTCCAGAAAGTATTGTGACAGGAAACAGATATAGTGTCAGCAAGTATTGTGACAGGTGAGAGATGTAATATTAGCTTGTATTGTGACAGGAAACAGATGTAATGTTACAATGTATTTTGACAGGGAGCAGATGTAATATTAGTAGTATTGTGACTGTTAACAGATATAACGTTATTATGTATTGTGAAGGGATGGAGATGTAATGCTAGCAAGTATTGTGACAGGTAACAGGTGTAATATTAGTAAGTATTGTGATAGGGAACAGATGTAATTTTAATAAGTATTACGACAGGGAACTGATATAATGTTAGTGTTGTGAAAGGGAAGAGATGTGTTGTTTGTACGTACCGTGATAGGGAATATATGTGATGTTACCCCGTGTTATAACAGGGAACACGTTTAATGTTATTAAGTATTGTAACAGGGAACAGATGTATTGTTAGCACGTTTGTGACAGGAAACAGATTTAATTTTAGCAAGTATTATGAAAAGGAACAAATGTAATGTTACCAAGTTTTATCACAGGGAAGAGATGTAATATTAGCAACTATTGTGACAGGCAACAGATGTATTGTCAACATTATTGTGACAGGGAACAAACGTAAAGTTAGCAAGAATTGTATCAGAAATCGATGTAATGTGAGCACGTCTGTGTCAGGAAACTGATATAATGTTAGCATGTATTATGGCAGATAAGAGATGTAATGTTAGCAAGTATTGTGACAGGGAACAGATATGTGGTTAGCATTTATTGTTTTAGGGAGTATATGTAATGTTAGCAAGTATTGTGACAGAGATCAGATGTAATGACAGGGAGCAAATGTAATGTGAGCAAGTATTGTGACAGGGAACAGATGTAATGTTAGCAATTATTGTGACAGGGAACAGATGTAATGTTAGCAAGTAATGTGATAGGGAATAGATGTAATGTTAGCAATTTTTGTGGCAGGGAACAGATGTAATGCTAGATGGATTGTGACAGGGAACTGATATAATGTTAGCATGTATCGTGACAGATAAGATATGCACTGCTAACACGTATTGTGACAGGAAACAGATGTAATATTAGCACGTATTGTTTCAGGGAGCAGATGTAATGTTAGCAAGTATTGTGAAGGGGAACAGATGTAATGTTAGCAGGTATTCTGAGAGGGAACAAATGTAATGTTAGGAAGTATTATAACAGAGAAGAGATGTAATATTAGCAAGTATTGTTACAGGGAACATATATAATTTTAGCATGTACTGTGTTACTGATCAAATGTAATGTTAGCAAGTATTGTTACAGTGAATTGATGTAATGTTAGCAAGTGTTGTGTTAGGGAATAGATATGATTTTACTCCGTGTTGTAACATGGAACAAATTTAATTTTAACAAGTATTGTAACAGGGTATATTTGTAATGTTATCATTTTTGTGACAGGGAACAAATTTCATGTCAGCAAGTATTGTGGCAAGGAACAGATCAATGATAGTAAATACTGTGACAAAGAACAGATATAATGCTAGAAAGTATTGTGACAGGGAACAGATATATTGTTAGCAAGTATTGTGACAAAGAAGAGATGTAATGCTAGCTCGTATTGTGACAGGAAACATATATAATGTTAGTTAGTACTGTGACAAGCAATAGATGTATTGTTAGTACGTATTGTGATAGGGAACTGATGTCACGTATCCAAGTATTGTGTCAAGGAATAGATTTAACATTAGTGAATATTGCGACAAAGAAGAGGTATAGTATTAGCAATTATTGTGACAGAGAACAGATGTTTAGTTAGCACGTATTACGACAGGGAACAGGTGCAATGTTAGGAAGTATTGTGAAGGGGAACAGATATAATGTTAGGAGTATTGTTACAGGGCATAGACATAATGTTAGCACGTATTGTGACAGTGAACAAATGTAATGTTAGGATGTATTGTGACAGGGAACAGATATATTGGTTTAAGTTATTATATTACGAACAACTAACCTGGTAGAAAATCTGAGCACAACACACAGTATAGAACAAATGCAGCGGAACAGGGTAGATGTCTATTAGTTTGCGCGGTCATATCTGTTGTCAAATATTAAAGTATTTTATGTTGTTACGTGGTACTAAGGGTTTCTTCCTTATAAAATCTTTATCTTCCAGCTATTTCCTTGGGAAACTTTACATCTTCTTTATGTAAAGTCTTCTTAACCCTTATAAATTGTACTTGTTTAAAAACATCGATTATATGTTGTGGAAAATGCCCGAAGAAGGCATTGAACTCAAATGTGTTTCTAAAGTTACCAAGAACTTAAGCGTTTCAGGGAAAATTATATAAAATCTTCTGAGTCTTTCTGATCACATTCCAACATAATTTGAGGGGCATCACACTAATTATAACCTTAAGATTTCTTATGATTGATTTTTCTATTTAAGTGGACGTGAATTTGTTAGTTTTAACATTACTGAAATGTATTAACTAACATGATAGAAGCGAAATAGAACTGTATACAACTAGCTATTCTTATACATTTAATTAGTAATTGAATTATTACTTAATTTAAAATTTGTCCTAGAAGGCGTACAGCAAGAATTATTTAAAAAGGTTTTGTTTTACAAAGAGTTACTTGTGATTATTTTCTTAAGTAAACAGTTTTATAAGGATTATAAATATAAACAAATTATAAGGATAATGAAACCTTTTATCCACACATTAAACTATAAATGACATTTAAATTACCTGTAAATATTGAAAATATATTCAAACTAAAGACCAGTTACCTTTTTCCATTTGTTTCTGGATCATGTATAAATCCTAAATATGGTAATTATAATGCAATTTCAATTGTCAAAAAAGCCAATTACATCAGTGAACACGTGGGTGTATTGATCAGAATGCCCCGAATAGAATGGTGGTATGTCGGCGGACTTACAACGTAAGAAACAGGGTTTCAATTTGTGGTTTATTACAAACATTCAGGCCAATCTAGAAAACAAACATAAATTTTTTCAGACTTTACACTCCTCATACGTAATGAAAACAGATGGTTGTTGGATTAAAAAAATCAAAGTAATCTCAACTGGATCAGGAAATAACGAACCTTTAATTAAAGAAATCCCATGCATTATAAGTACACTCCAAACTCGAAGGAATAATAAAACTTTGCTATAGTTCAGTCTGTTTTGAATAACTAGTAGTATAATTCCGCACAAAAACTGACTTAATACATTTACACTTATACCATTCTTTTTTCTAATTATTTTCTGTTCTGTATTTTAATTTATCTGTATAAAATGTTGGAGTTTAGAAATTTAGAATGTTTATCATCTAACGTTTTTATTTTAACGACGTCACGTGTCTTCATGTTCTGAAGCCCAACCCTATATGCTATGATCAGTGTGTTAATTGTACAATATAACTTAACACTTTCCTGTCACCATCTTAATGCTGCTTGGCATCTAATTTTGTGCCATTTTCCTATTTTTGTTTGTTACCCACTTTGTGTCACCTTTATAGTAAATTTATTATGTACATTTCTGTTCATTTCTAGCGTTTTCTTTTTATCCGCTTTTTGTGTCATCTTATTAGTGTCGTTTGTTATCCTTCTTTTCTGTTGTCTTTCCAGTGTTGTTTGTTATCCTTATTTTGTGCCATCTTACTATTACTAATGTTGTTTGTTATCCTTATTTTGTGCCATCTTACTATTACTAATGTTGTTTGTTATCCTTCTTTTGTGTCATCTTACTATTATTAATGTTCTTTGTTATCATTCTTTTGTGTCATCTTATTCGTGTTTGTTAGTCACCTTTTGAGTCATCTTTCCAGCGCTGTTTCGCATTCACTTTTTGTTTCATCTGCCTAATACTTTTGTTAGTGTTATAATGTTTCAACATTGTGTTGATTATTGTAAAGCGAATCAGAATTCTGTGAATTAATCAAAACGTTTTTTTCATATCCATTAGGAAAGTGCTAAAAATAGCATGAGCATGATGTTTCCTAAATCTTTAGATTTAAAGTACGGACTTTACAGTTTCCAAGAAGATTTAGAGTTGAGTAAAAACATTCTAGAGCTATGATGTTAATTTTTGCAGGTCTTATGAATGCTGCTGATTATTATGGTCTGGATGAGTTGCGAAGAGCTTGTATGGGATTTGTACAAAGTTGTATTAATGTTGACACTGTGTGCGCTCTACTTGCTTCAGCAGAGAAGTACATCCAGTACAAGTGTACCAAGTCTTTAGTTCAGAGGGTAAGTTTAATACATCCAAGAAATGATATTTTTATAATAAATTGAGAAACTTTCTTATTTCATTATATTTCAATGTAGTGATTCGGAGTAAACCAGCTCTTGAGGATTTTAGAAAATGGTTAAGAATTATAGTAATTTTATTTGAAACTATTCAAATTAACTGACGTTTTAGAATTGCATATTTGTCTTTCTACTTGTCATGTTATTTATAAAACCAGTTACAGTGCTATAAAGACTGTTATCGGTTGATAGTAGTATTATGAAAGTTTTTAAACATTTTTTTCTTTTTTTCTTTGAGAAGGTTCTAGAGTTTGTGGATAACCATGGGAACGAAGTGCTCAGTCTCGGCTCCTTCGCATTGCTTCCTCTTCATGTAGTGAGACTTATCTTATCCAGAGAAGAATTGAGAGCCGACGAGATGACTAAATTCCAGGCGGCGATGCACTGGAGTCGGCGCTACTGTGACAGCATGGGAAATGCTGACTTACGCGATACCATCGCTAACTTCATTGAATATATTGAGTTTTACAAAATTCCAGCGAGTGTACTTATCAAGGAAGTTCATCCTGTTGGAGTTATACCGGACCACGTGATTATGAATGCACTTGCATATCAAGCTGACCCATCTAGTGTAGATGTGAATAAACTTAGCTCTCCTAACCGTTTCCGACGAGCCAGTCTACAACCAAATTTACTCCGGTCCACAGGGTTTGATCACGCTGCTATAGCCAGCGTTACTCCTGCTCCTCCAATAGTTGAAAGTCCTGAAGAAAACCGCCCGAAACAACCAGGACAGAAACGTAAACTTTATAAGAGAAGTAACACTCTCGCTGAAAGATAATCTAGCTCTACGTTAACCTGTCGTGTAACACATGTAGCTTGAAAGCAGTTTTACTGTGAGTGTCTGTGATAAATGTTGTCTTACCTAACCACAAAAACAGTGGAAGGCCGTGATACTTGTTGTAATGTTAGAGTTCTATCAGATGAACGTTAGAACGTCCATCACCAAGTTTATCAACAGTATTCATATTAAATAGCATCATTTTATGTTGTCTTCCTTTCCTGTGAACTTTTAAAAGAGATTAATAGTATTAACTGGTATTTAATATACGGTATAAACGTAAGCACCACAGTTGGACGAGGTATGAAATGTATTAAATTACTCTTTTATGCTCTTTTTTCAAAGCTACACGTGTTTGGTGCGGGTTCGAACTCCGGTCGCACCAAACATGCTCGCCTTTTCAGTCGTGGGGGCGTTATAATGTGACTGTCAATCCCACTAGTCGTTGGTAAAAGAGTAGCCCAAGAGTTGGCGGTGGGTGGTGATGACTAGCTGTCTTTTCTCTAGTCTTATACTACTAAATCAGGGACGGCTAGCGCAGATAGCCCTCGAGTAGCTTTGCGCGAAATTCAAAACAAACATATCTGGATGCACAATTACGTTTGTGAGAATGTGATTCCTGCTCATAACTTTATAAATCTCTGATATAAAAAAATATAGTTTCAAAAACACGCTCAAGAAGTTCGTTTGTAAATTTTCCCAATGTAACGTAAAGGGTTATTCTAAAGTAATATGTTAGGCCCCACTCGTGAAAACTGTGAACCGTAGCATCACAAATGTTCCGCGTACACATAAAACACTCGTGCGCACACAGACGTGGATATTCAGGTTTCATCCCTGCCGAATACCGAATGTGAACTTCGTGTTTGTTTATCTTTTGATGTAACGAGCTAACAGTGTTTTACTCTCACTGTCATATTCTGAAGAAAACTCACTGATTTTCATTTATGAAGCGGTTTAAAACCACTTTCATTATGTCTTAACTCGTGAAACCTCTGAATCAGGATTTTTGGCAAAGTGGGGTAACGAGGTTTTCTTATTTGTTGATCTTGCAGCTGCTATTTCTCAAGATGTTTCTTTTTCTAATATTGAATAAGCATACAAATGCATATTTTTGCAGAATAAAAGGTAGTTACATCATAGAAAAGAACTATCAACCTATAATCAGTGATGACGAGAAAACCCACTTGTAGAGAAAAATGTATATGTGGAAACGGCTGGTTTGGGTTGAGAAAATGTTCTGTGTAAAGGAGTGAACAACATTTCGACCTTCTTTGGTCATCGTCAGGTTCACAAAAAAAGAAAGGGTTACTGACCAGTAGCTGACCACACGTTTGAAGGGGGTTATTTAACTGAGTGTAGGAATGTAGATGGCGTGCTTAGATGTTTGATTATATTTATTAATATAGGTATAAAGATGTTCCTTTGTATTGGTTCATATTTGGCTTGAGTTGTAGCATAAGTAAGGCTTCTTTAATTTTGCCTTTGTTTATATTTGTTTCTTTATTTAGTATTTGGGTGTTTTATATGGTTATGTTGTGTTTATTTGATTTCCAGTGTTTGAAAACGTGTGAAGGTGACTTTTTGTGTTCTTTTTAATCTGGTTTCCATTTTTCTACTTCTTTCTCTATTATATAAGTCGTGGCAGTTATCACATTGTATTTTATAAATAATATTGGTCTGGTGTTTTTCAGTGCAGTTCTTACTTAGTATACTAGTTTTGTGCTTGGTTTTCAAGTAAATTTGGTATTAACTGGAATGTCATATTTTATCACTGGTTTTTTTAGCCAAATGTTGGTTATTTTTTTGCTGATGTCGGGAATATATGGTATGCAGAAGTATATGATTTCGTGATTGTTTTAATTCGTGGGATATATTTACTTTTGTTAGTTGATTTTGCTTTATGTCTAGGTGTGTGCGTTTTAGAAATCGAAAAAAGATACGTATATTCAGTTTTATGTAATTTCTATCCTGCGCAGTAAGGAAATTATGAAAGAGATCCACGTCGTTATTTATATATTGATTTAAGTCCACTATATATCTCTTTTTATAGTAAGTTTAAAAGTGCACTAAGTTCATGGCTGATTATTATTTTGAGATTTAAAGAAATACACGAATCAGACATTTTACTTGGAAACTTTATTGCTGTAGTGTCATGGTGTAAAATATATTCCACACTAATATACAAATCTAATTCAAGTCTGTCCCATTATACTTATAAATTACATATATCCAAGCTAAGGCTGTTACAAATACATGCAAAAATCATTTTAAATCCTCATCTACAAGATGAAACCGAGAATTTGTAGGAAAAGTACGTAGATCCAAGTTAAAACAAAACTGCATATTCTTTAGAATAGCTGAGATCAAATGAGATCGAAAGGGTAGAGAAAATATGTAGCATCACGCAGTATATAATATCGTAAAACTAAATACAAATTCCAAATGTGTTTGATACTTTTACAAAAGCTATATACATTCAATTGATATTAATTCTATTTAATAAGAAACAATAGGTAAGTTCAGATAAAACAGCCTGTACGTTCAAGCGTATTTGTACATCTAGAACCGTAAATTTATCCACGTTAATTTCATTCCGTACGTTTGGGAAATATAAATCTATCCAAGTTAATTTAGTTTTGTGTCTTTATCCATAAAAAACTGTCTCTGTTTATTTAGGGAAAAAAAAGTGTTATTACAATTATGAATATTCTGTTGCTCTGGGTTAAACGTTTAGTAAAAAAAGAAATTGTAGATCCAGATTAAGCTAATAGTGTAAGTCTCTGAGTAATACATAGATTTAGGTTAAAGTAATTATAAAACTAGGATGCTATTCATTATATGGGGAAAACTTCTTAATTCGTGGACAGAGGTATTTTGTGTATTTACTTTAGAAAAGATACAGATCCAGTAAGATCTTATTATATTTAGAAACATTGCAAAGTAGTCGGTACACAAATGAAATGACATACGCTGTTAGGTTCATATTGCACTCCACATATATTTATTGGAATAAAGTTCTCAGAAGAAGGATTAAATTCTTGATTGTTGATGTACCATTCGACTGGGGTTGTTTTACAGTTGACATCTTGATCTCATCCTTTCTTGCTACATAAAATAACGTTGTCAGAAGAGATAGATTCAAATAAAGCTCAAAACAGTTTGAAAAGTAACAAGATGTAGCTGTATCTTTTGAGGTTAGTTATATTATTAACTTTTAATACTCATACTTACGCTTGTTCAGTATTGTTTTCTTTTTTGCTTGTGACATATTCTTGACTGTATGTTGCGCAAGCCCCCTTTGGTCTAGAATTTTGTAGAAAATTATTGACAGTAAGAATCAATAATATTTGTTTTACGAAAACGCTACGGCTTTTTCGAACATTGTTGCAGCTTTAAGAAACTCGCATGATTCGTATAAAAGGTTATAGACAGTAATGGAATATTATTATTCGTCAACTACAGTTGAATATTGTCGAACGTTCGTGAATTTCGCCTAATTGGTATAAAAGCTATCCGAGACACATTAAAAGAAAATTATTTGGTCACTACAGTCAGTAAACTATAAGCTTCGAAAGCTATAATTGTGGTTAACGCTAACTAATTGAAAAATATTAAACATCTTTTTAGGGAAAAAGCAAAAGTCAACGATGTGAGGCCAATCAAGCTAGCTAGTTTAAGTGAGGTATGACAGTTTCAATTCAGAAAAAAATTTGCTCGTCGTGGACCTAAATATCGATTAAATACTCAGTTCTAGACCAGATAGAAGACTCAGTACTATTTATAAGTTTGTAAAACTTGTATATAATCCACCATTTGTAATAATTTTTATTATAAATTGTGATTAATAATTGTTTAAAAATGGCCTAAATAGAATGTTGGATTTATTATCTATAAAAGGAATAATTCTTCGACTACTCTTTACCAATAGTGGAATTGAATTGACTGTAACATACTGACGCAAACATGGGTGAAAAAGTTTAGCAATTTTCGAGACCAAATTAAATATTCAATTTCACAATCTGCGGATCACGAACCCATGCGTTACCACCAAACTATGCCAGGCTAGTCATATTGGTCAATATTACATAAATAACAGTAATCCAGTTAGGTAATTTTTTTTATTTGCTATGATTGCTTTTTAGTGATCTTCGCACAATTAAAAATTACTAATTCTTTCTAGTCCTTGTGGAAAGTAATTACACAAAAGTTTATAGGTAACGTCCATATCAAATTACAAAATATCAAAACTCGAAATTTTATATGCAAAAACGTCAGGTGAACCTGACGATGACCGAAGAAGGTCGAAACGTTGTTCGCTCTTCTATTTGAAATATTTTCTCAACCCAAACGAGCCGTTTTTGCATATAAAATTCTCAACAAGTGGGTTTCTCGACATCACTGATTGAAAACTCGAAATTCCTGATTAAGGTAATGGAGAAATCACTTTTTCTTATGTTAAGATAAGTAACTATATCTGAATTCTGAGCACCACATGTAAATAACTTGTATCCAGAATTTTAGCACAAGATTTGTTTGTTTGTTTTACAATTTCGTGCAAAGCTAATCAAGGGCTATCTGCGCTAGCCGTTCCTAATTTAGCAGTGTAAAACTAGAGGGAAGGCAGCTAGTCATCACCACCCACCGCCAACTCTTGGGCTACTCTTTTGCCAACGAACAGTGGGATTAACCGTGACATTATAACGCCCCCACGGCTGAAAGGACGAGCATGTTTGGTACTACGGAGATTCGAACTCGCGACCTTCGGATTACGATTCGAACGCCTTAACCCACCTGGCCATGCCGGGCTTTAGCACAAGACCTTCTTCATCTATCATATCCAAGTTTTAATTAAGAAGAAGAGTTTACTTTTCAAAATAAGGCATATTGAAGTGTTTAAAAGATAAACTGTCTTAAAATATTCTATTATAAAATTACAATCTGAAAGCATGAAAAAAACTTGATGAAGACTTATCATTTACCTTTTTGATCGAGTTTTAGTAAGTAAATTGAAATTATTTTATTTTATTTTTATAAGAATTTTTTTTCTCAAGCACACAAAAATCAACCGTACGTGAAAAAAGAGTAACATTAAACAAATCAAACTGTGGTATACATTCAATTTCTTGTCCTGCCTACAAAGTGCTCACATGAACATCATCATATAAGAAAATATAATGAAGTAACTTTTGTTGCAGTAAGTGAAGCTGTATAAATTCCCTGCTAATTTTTATCATTAAATTTTATGATTACTTTTCTACGACTTCTTAACTTCTAGTGAATTAAAAATAAAACACCCTGTTGTTACATTTTGTGTTATGCAAGTGTCCATAAATTATTTAGCCATTTTAAAAATTAACAACTTCGTAATTATTATAGATCAAACAATCTGGTTTAATTTATGCTACTAATATGAGCAGCTAATAAGGTTTTTAAATGTTTCCGGTTGTGCACTCTGAGCTTCTAAGAAATGTTCCTCGCACATGATCAACTGTTGCATCAAATACACTTGGACGTTCAGCTTTCTTTTGTTGTAATACGCTGCCAGTTGTTTGGAGTTTTTTATAGCAAGCTCTTGTGGTATTCTTGGTATTTCTTCATAAATCGTCGGTAATTCAGTTGCACTGACACGACCGATTTGAATTCATTAAACCAAACCACACACTACACCTTTCGTCACGGTATTGTGATTTCTTTTTTTCACTTTTTTCTTTTTGCTGTTAATGTTACTACATTGAATCTTCAAGAGAGAAAGGAAAAACGTTATGAGTTGCTCATCAAGTTGAAAAACAAACGGAGTGTTCTATGTGTAATATTTTTCAAGTTAACTATTTTTAAAATGGGTCAGTTAATTTATAACGACCTTATAGTTCTACAATTAATGAATGAAAACTTTCACAATTTTCATTGGTCACGTACAAAAAATATTAATCTCTAAGAGATAAAGCACTGTTTTGCAACGAACGTTCGAGGACAAATACACCTTAAAATCACAATTAGAATAATTCAAACAACATAAATGTCGAATTGAAACAATCTATGAAGCGCAATACAAAACAGTCTGCTCGTTACTTTAAAGAATAATTTATCCTTTTCAAGTTTGTTTGCAGGTTCATTGCTTCGATCACACTTTAAATTTTTTTTGTTTAATTTCATTTACACCAACTATGCTTCCAAATGTTAAAAAAACATCTGTTATACAAATACCAAGGATAACATTTATAACATTGTAATATTACACATTTTACCATATCTGGGATATTTTTAATTAGTGCAGCCTTTTTTGTTTATTACTTTTTACTTCATTTTTGTTTCGGCTTGTTTCTAGGTTATAATATTCAGAGGTTTGGATTTACTGTTTTTAACGCAGTCCTTTCTTTTGATTTAGTTTACTTAACTATATTACTATTAATTTTCTTTAATATATATTATGTATTATATGTATATTCTTTCTTAAGTGCTTCTGTGCTTTTAATCAGTCTTACATTTGGGAGAATAAGATTTGTTTGTTTGTTTTGAAATCTCGCACAAAGCTACTCGAGGGCTATCTGTACTAGCTGTCCCTAATTTAGCAGTGTAAGACTAGAGGGAAGGCAGCTAGTCATCACCACCACTCCCTGCTCTTGGGATACTCTTTTACCAACGAATTGTGGGATTGACCGTCACATTATAACGCCCCCACGGCTGGGAGGGCGAGCATGTTTGGCACGACGGAGATGCGATCCCGCGACCCTCAGATTACTAGTCACACGCCTTAACACGCTTGGCCATGCCGGGCCGCGGGAGAATAAGTAAATTATTTGTTTGGAATTAAGCCTAAAACTACACAATGGTTTATCTGTTCCCTGCCAACCATAGAATACCGTTCTGTCACTAGCAGGCAACAAGTAAATAAAGATATGAATTTGTGAATTATAAGAAACGGCAAAAAGTTTTCTCTCTAGTTATGTATTAGGTGAGTATAATTTCTGAGAGTACGTTTTATAGCAAAGCCACATCGGAGGAGATTCAAACCCCTGATTTTAGCGTTGTAAATCCGTAGATTCATTCCTGGAGACTAGTTGCTGAGATGACAGTATACGTCAGTCATTTATATATTATATTTTGTTTTGTTGAAGAAATTAAAAATCTAGTAAATTGTTTTAACTCTGAATGATATGTATGAAATTCAGGAAAAATGACATTAACAGATGACAACCTTTAATGCAGGGTTTCTGCAGCGATACAGAGCACTTGAAAACAAAGCCTGTCTTTTTATAAAAAAAATCAAAACTTTTGTATTTGACAACAAGATGAATGAGTAAACATCTTTTCGATATGTTCGAACACCAAGTTTTATTGTGCTTGTAAAAAAGAAGAGAAACGACAGTTCATCTAATTCCCCTGTCATGATCAGTAGAGTAGATGCTATCAGTATCGGGTCTCATCAATTCCGTTAAGTGGATAGAATCATTTAACCGTAAGTAGTTCTGAACTTGCTTTTATCTTCTCCCTCCTTTCGTTTGGAACGAACAAATGAGTCTGCTGAGCTTTCTGACTTGGTCAATTAATTAGCTTTTTGATGAAATGTCAATCAGGAACTCACTGAATTACAGACCCGAGCTCCTTCAGCAAGCCTTTGTCTGTGGTTTAAATATAGCTACTCTTTGCGTGTGCGTGAGTGTGTGGAGAGAGTTACACGTTTACTCTTCATTGCCAGGGGAAAATCCTCGTTAGTTTTGACACAGCCACTCATTAAAAAGGACTTCGCACTTGTGTTCTACTCTTTATAAAGACAATTCCTATAATTAATTTAAACCTACATGAGAAAGATAATTTACCCTTGCACCATACTTTATGTGCTAACTTAGGTATAGTCATTTTAAGAAGAAGACGTGCCCACGTCAACTGTTATCTAGATATAACAACATTTTACAAATGGCGTCGTCGTATCAACACTACACTCCTCGGTAAAATCTCTTATCTAGTTTAATTATAATCACACTATGAGGTGACGCCTCACGTGCATATACTACTTAGTAAAAGTCTTTTAAATTTTTTTAGTATTAACAACAGTTGATTTTGTGCCAACACTTCGTACGTAAGTTACTCTTTGTACTTTAAGTAAAGGATCGCTTTCAAAAGGTTCTTATCTATGATATTCTCTGTGTAGAAGCAAAAGAAATCTTGATAGTTTAAGTATGGTTACATTTTGACCAAAAATATATTTTACTCGTGAAGTTTGCTATCTAAATCTTTCTGTATTTCAAGTATATCCTTACTTCGGAGTGTAAGTTTCCACATCAACATCTCCTGATGCGTAGAAAAAAGTTTTCTTGATATCATAGGCATAATTTCACTTCAGAGCAGACCTGCACACCACACCTACACTTTACTACTTAAAAAATCCTTCTGGTGGGAGGAGAAGGGGCTGACAATTGTTCCTAATAGTCTGGAGAAAACTATAATAGTTTAAGTATAGCCAAACTTTAGAAAGGTTGTGTACATAAGGATAATATCTTCGGTTGTTTAGGAATAGCTACATTTTAGATAACAAATTCCTTTAATTTTCTTTCAATTTATAAAAGAAAAACTTATTGTTAGTGGATAATAAACAAACATCTAAACAGTAGTTATTATTTATCCGATAATTTTTAATCTTCATTTATATATAGAATATTATCACATATTCTTTATATGTGCATTCATTTTTATAGATAAATGTTTTATTTCACTATTCCATTATTTCCTTTGGCCTGTAATTATTTCTAGTATAGATACAGCCGTAGTTGAAAGAAAAGTTTACATATATGCACTTTACTTCGTGAGAAAATATTTTACATTCCGGAGAGAGTGAGGTCTAACGTTGTTTTCTCAGACTTTGGAAAAACATTTTCACTGGTTTAAATACAACAACATCTTCATTAATGCATGATAGGAATAATTATTTTGATTAATTTGAAAGATTGACCTAAGCCAAAGCACCAGCTCTCTTCTCCAGTTATGGAGTCCAGTCGCAGTATATTCGTCAATGCACAGTCCAAGTAGTGTGACATCATTTCTGATACAAACGGCGCCACATTTTAAATATTACTTTATGTTTTAATTTTTAAAAGTTTTCAACGCTAAATACTCAAGGTAATTGAAATTATTTTGATACTATTACTTATATTGATAATAAACACTTGAGTCGTTTGTAAACCTAAACTACGAAAACTGAACTAATGTTGGATAAAATACAACAACCTTGATTTACTTATCTAAATTTTAACAAGTAATTAAATAAAATACTTATCCACATCAAATTTTCTACATTGTTGTGAATTATCTACTTCAGGCCTTAGTAATTATAAAATCAATATAAAATATACTTGAATTATTTTCTTTTATTTATTTACACGCTAGAGAAGACCCGTTGCATCAAATTGGTCAGCATGTAGTTCATTTAGCTATGCACTATTCGTAATTCCCAAACACCACCAACCACACAAAGACAACTGGCCAACAGGGACTATATTGACTTTATATCTTTTTATAATTGCAAAACAAACACCAATCACACATAAACAACTCATGAGAGCTGCAACAGTTTGTTTTTTCTTTAGAATTAAGCATAAAGCAACATACATTTTTACCACACATACACATGATACATATCTACAAACTGTGGAATTGATTTCTAACACATACATAACCACATAGTTTAATCGCATCGTTAAGTAACGCAAAAAACAACTAAATAACCAAGCAACACTATAATACTAATAGTTTCCACAGGGCTTATAAAATGTGAAAGCTCTTGCAGACACGTCCACACTTCTAATGTGTCTACATGCATTGTAAAGTTTGAAGAGTGTTTAGTATAAGACCAGGTTTAGTTTGTACAATATAACTCTAATTATGGATTATTTGATAAAGCCCCTCATTGTACTGTGGTTCGTTATAACGTTGTTACATTTTATTTTTAAACAAGTTGTTGTTTATTGTTGTTGTTGTTGTTTAGAATTAAGCTCAAAGCTGCACAATGGGCTATCTGTGCTCTGCCCACCACGGGTATCGAAACCCGGATTTTAGCGTGTAAGTCCGCAGACATACCGCTGAGCCACTGGGGGGCATTTTTAAACAATATTTTAAAAAAAAATTGGTCATTATTTTGACAACGTATTATTAAATTATTCTCAGTTGTTAAGGTTTCTAAAAGAAAAAGAAAAAGGAAATAATTCTTGTAACAAAGATAAAATAACTAAAATATTTCGGGAAGGTAGGTTGTACAAGTGAATTTCCCCGCACACCCAACTAATGCAACAGTGATAGCGAAATATGTAAATTTTACCCTAATGTTTTGCGTGATTGTTTTGAAGATTGAGGAGAATCTTGATGTACAAAACAGCTTCTCATGTTGCTTTCTTCTTTCCAAATGCAATAATCATAACGTTTAATATTATTGTAATGTTATTTTCAGTGGGAATAGAAAGTTCTAATTGTTTCCAAAATTGATAGCTTTTGAATATATATTCTCAATAACATAAAGAACCACCAAAATATCCCTTAATATCTAGCCACATTTCTTTCTTGCATTACTGCAAGTTAGTATCTTGTACAAAATTTATTAATCTTGAGAAACATTTGAAAATCATTATGTAAGTATACAATCGCGGGAGACATTTGGCTTAGAACCGAGACAATAGAAATGCACAGTTAATTTTTTTCTACAAATTTACCACTATGAAATAATTATATACGATTTTGTAAACATAAAATCAACGTTTCAGTGCTTTTTATTGTTTTTTAAAGCTGAACAATGTTGCATATATTAACAAGCAGCCATTTAGTATTATTTCACATCAAAAATCACACGGATTCCTTGATTTTTTTTATTTTTCGGACATTCGATGGCTGAGTAGCAAGTACAACGCTAAAAATCGGATTTCTATATCCTCAGGGTGCAGAGCGTAAATTACTCATGATGTAGCTTTGTACTGGAAAAACAATAAATTATATATTTTAATGGAAGTACCGCCTGTTGTAAGCATTCAAATTCATTCAAAAATACAACAGATTTAACGTTATCCATTTATTTTAATACCTACGTTTAAGTTTGACGCATGTGACGTATATTGTTGGATGTGTTTTGCAGAAGTTCCATCTGTTCTATATCTTTGTAGAAGATTCTTGAAAGTGAGAATCAACAATATTTATTTTACGAAAACAATAGCATGGTTTCAAATATTGCTGAACATTCGAAAATCACGCATGAGTATAATAGCAAGCCATCACAAGACTCCCAGAGACAGTATGCATATTATAAGCTTTGGAAGCTATAATTGTGATTAATGGTTATTAATCGAAAATACGCAGATAGTCCAGTTGCTTTGTGCTATAAAACACCAGTTAACCAGAATTTGACCAGAAACGTTTAGAGACTTCGAAAATTACAAACGATTCAACTTAAGTGAATTGTTTCGAACGTTATTATTTCTACAAGGACATAAAATATCTTTGTCGGAAAAAGTCAACATTTAACCGTTATGAGGCCAGCCAAGAAAAGAGAGCGCTAACTCAGACGAAATGTAATAATATCAACTCAGAATTAATTTGCTTGTCGTAGACCTGAAACATCAATAAAATATGCGGCCCGTCATGGCCAGATGGGTTTAGGCGTGTGACTTGTAATCTGAGAGTCGCGGGTTCGCATCCCTGTCACACCAAACATGCTCGCCTTTTCAGCCGTGGGAGCGTTATAATGTGACTGTCAGTCTCACTATTTGTTGGTGAAAGAGTAGCCCAAGAGTTGGTGGTGGATGGTGATGACTAGCTGCCTTCCGTCTAGTCTTGCACTGCTAAATTAGGGACGGCTAGCGCTGATAGCTCTCGAGTAGCTATGCGCAAAATTAAAAAATAATAGACCAGATAGAAAACTGAATATCGCTTGTAAGTTTGTTAATTTTTTGTATATAAATAACTGTTTGTAATAATCGTTATTATAATTTGTATTATTCTTTGTATGCTAAAATATATTTTTGTTAAGAAATAAAATTGTGTATATTAATGTTTTGGCAAATATAATAAATTTGGTACATATAAAATTCAATTAACTTGTAAATTAAAATTAAAATTCCCGGCTATATGAAATCGTAATACGTTATATAATGAATGGGAGACTCGTCCGAGATAAATTATAAAACATAACAACAGATAATTTGAGAGTAATGGATTCAAATCTCTTCATCGAATAATCTACCCTTTTTAGCCGTAAAAACGTTACACTCAATCCCACTTTTCCTGGGTTGCTCAAAAGTTGGTGATAGGTGATGTTCACTAGTTGACTTCCTTTTAGTCCATCACTTTTTAGATTCATGACAGTTAGCAACAAAACAAACAAACATCTTTAACTGAGCCCTTTCACTAATTTTTGCGTAACTAAATTACAATAGAGGTGATTAAAGAGATAAAAGTAAGTAATCCAATATAATTATTTTAAAATACTTTTTAAAAGATGCAGGATTTCTCAGATACCTTTAACCTCAGCTAGAAACCAAAAGTTCGCTGTTTATGGTAATCACTATTAACCAGGAATAATATTATCCCAAACGACAGTCAGAACAGTTAACTAGAAAGTGTCCTTCTCGGTCAACAGACTTGCATCACTACATATCATCATCTGCCACTCGATTCCTTAAGGAACATGGGGGCCGCAATTACTGCGGTTTCCGTAACAGGTTTTTAAGTGAATAGGTTGTTAGCCTACTGCACCTAGCCGTCCTTAATTTAGTAATGTAAGACTAGAGGGAAGGCAGCTAGTCATCATCACCCACCGCCAACTCTTGGGCTACTCTTTTACCAACAAATAGTGGGATTGACCGTCAAATTATAACGCCCCCACGGCTGGGAGGGCGAGCATGTTTGGCGCGATAGCGATGCGAACCCGCGACCCTCAGATTACAAGTCAGACGCCTTAACACGCTTGGCCAGATCGGGCCTACAGTTTATTCCATTATTCGTTGGTAAAACCAATTGTCCTAAAGTTGGTAGCAGGCAATGTTGGCCAGTTGCCTTCCTTCCATTCTATTCCTTAAAATTTTGAAACAGCTACTGTTGGTGGTCTTTAAGTAGTTTTATGCGAAATTCAACAACCAGTTAAACCGTTTAACAGTCAACAAAACTTTAGACTGTTTTCCTAGGCCTACCTTGTGATTAATGTTATATTTTTTACACTGTTCACTCTGTAGTCTATTAAATACTCTAGTTTTCTTAGATAACAAACTCAAGGAAAAAGTATTGTTGTTAGTACTTCTAACGATTATAAGTAATTGAGCCCTAAGTTGTTAACTTCATAAACTTGATTGTTACGTATCATATTGTAACAATGCGACAAAATTCTCCCGCGTACGGCTGCTTATGAAAGTCGATGCTAATTCTAACATACAAAGAGGTATTTAGTACATCGTTTTGTGTTTTAGAGCAAAACAATGCAATGGACTATCTGAACGTTGTTATTCTGAGAAATTGAACCCCGAATTATAGTGATATATGTTCTTGAGCTTACTTCCGAGCTACAAAAGGAATTTTCGTTTTCGAAAGCCTTGTCGGTAATAATCTTTTCTTGCACTCAATAAAATGATAAAGAGCGGTGACACTCAGTTGAAAAAATCTCCATGAAAACTTGGGAGACTTGTATGTTCCATTATACTGGACCCACCAATTGCATCGAAACACAAATATTTTTATTAACAACGCATTGTAACTTTCGTTATTGAAATAACACATAGAATGACAAAAAATAAAAAAATAAATAATTGTAAATAGCTCACCAGATAAATATATTGCAAGTGCGCTAGAATCCAAAGCATTGGATTATTTGCACATTTTAAATTAATTCAGCAAGTTATAATAAAAGAAATATGATTTCTTGTAGAATATAACCCTTAGACGTTTATATCGCTGGTGGCCAGAGAAAAGTTAGTTTACATGTAACATGATAGGTTTATGTATTTTTCTTGTGCAATCTTTTAGGTTCATTTAATACTTCCTTGGTGTATCTTCATAACAACCATAAATAAGAAGGTTTCCTCAATGACCGTGGCACTTGAAATTCTTTGAGGCAGGATGAGAATAAAAATTATACAAGAAGATTCTCATATCCTTTTTATTATGCATCTTTTTGTGGACTAGCAATATCATGTGTGGGGCGGGCATATACCCAATTCGATTTCATTATTCATTAGAATCTATAACCAACCTTCGAAATGAAATTCTTTTTGGCATGATTAGAATAAACTAATCTATGAGGCTTGAGCGTGGTCAAATACATCAATCGATAGAATTTAACCTCTGGAGTTCAAAATTGAAATTAAAGCTCAAATCTGCCAAGTGATGACAGAGCTATCAGCTAAACGTTTGTACTTGAAAAACAAAGTCAGAGGCATTATACGAGCTGCTCTGCCTCAACTAAAATAATTAAAGGAAAAATGAAAAAGAGATAAATATTTCAATCGTATGTTGTTTGAAACAACATTTATACTTGTTATCTATACAACTTCAATATAGATTTTCATTATAAAATTTAAAAGTGAGTGATTTTAAAATCTACTTTCTGAACTAGTTAACTTGTGTTTTATCGTTGATAAAACTTTATAATATATAACAATGTTTATTAATAATGAATAAGTTTTAAACTTTAATTTGGTTTGAGGATTTTTTACTCAGTTAGTTGAAGATTAGTCTTGACTAAAGCTGCAGAACTATCATTAAATTACACTCATAACAATTAACCTTACTGTGGACGCGTATAACTAGATGTTAGAAGTAAACATACAAGATATCTGCGATAAAAAATTCAACTTGGATAAATTAATAATTGGCAACAGTATTTGTCATAATGTAACGTGTATGAAAATATCATAAGCACTGCTCTGTATTGGAAAGGAATTAGAAACATAAGTATAACGAAGCTATTAACTTTTTATTTAGTTTGGTTTGAATTTCGTGTATAGCTGTCTGCGATAGTCATCTCTCTAATTTTGCAGTGTGCGACTGGAGGGAAGGCAGCTAGTCATCACCACCTACCACCAAGTCTTTGGCTAGTCTTTTACCAGCAAATAGTGGGAGTGACCGTCACATTGTAACGCAATCCCACGGCTGAAAGAGCGAGCATATTTGGTGTGACGGGGATTCGAACGAGTGACTCTCAGATTACGAGCCGAGTGCCTTAACCACCTGGCCATGCCGGGCCAATTTTTGATTTAAAGAAATAAATGCTCTTCAAAATGTCGAAGGATATTTTATGAATTTAAACATATATATATTTATGTATTCATTAGTTTCTCGAATTAAAAGCAGTGTTTATCAAAGGTACATTTTCCTTGTACAACAAAGAATATTTGAAACGTATAATAATAAGTCTAACAGGCCTATAGTTACTGGGATAATTGTTGTTACTTCTTTGTAAAAGAAGAGTAGCTGTAACCTCAGACACATGGGTTTGACTTTACACTTGTTGCAAATAAATTTATTTGGATTTTAGGTCGTGCATTTCAAAAGCAGAGCACGCAAGCTACCAACTCGAGAAAATTTAGTACGTTGTTTGTAAAGTCAAAATTAAAGATAGTGAATGTCTTTTTTTACGGTTAACTTCTCACTTAAAATTACCATTACAATTATGACTTAATGTACGTAAGAAACAGGTTTATTATCCTCTTGCTGTTCAACAGTAAGTTTAATACTGTTATTTTTACTACTTATTAATTCCAAGAATTGATTAACATGACTGTGAATCTTGTAGTAAAAATGGCATATATCTATTTCAAATTCTCCAATCGTAGGTGTTCGTTAAAACAAGGAAAAAAGATTGACCAAAGATGTACCCAACTACAGTCCATAACTACTCATTAATCTAATCGTAAGTATTAAATAAACAATGAGACTCTTTCGTGCAAAATTTAAGCGCAAACACAGAAAGTTTCAAACACTTAACCAATTTAAATTCCCATTAAAAATGAGTTCATCGCTATATCTATTGTTTCATTGAAAGCGATTTTAGTATGCAAAGACTCAACAATGAAACTACCAAAATAATGTTCTGTCAAACTTTAAATGGCAAGTTTCATTGAAGAGATCTTTTCTGTTTCAGGCACAGTGTTCAAATACAAAATAAATGAAATCTTTGTTTGAATTTAGATTATTGCAGAACGATAAGTGCCCAGTTGGGACAGAGTTACGACATAAAATTCAGCCTTTTCGCTGTCCTCACTGGGCGCAGTAAATATCCCAATGGAGCTCTGCTATATAAAACCAACAAACTCACTGGAAGATATAAATTAAGATTTGGAGAAATAATATTAAATAATTCATATATATATTATTTTGCTTAGATTAGATCATTTTATGTAAAGTTACATATATTTAGACGGATTCATAAATAACTAGATGCTTACATAAATGAAAAATAAATTTAAATAAAAGATTCTTTAAAAACAAAAATATTTTCCAATTTTCTTCTTTAAAAATTATTTCTCCTAATTGTAACTTTAATTTCTTAAATCAATAGCAAATTGAAAACATTTGGAATACTGTAAAAGACGTAGAAAGAGACATTGTGGAACTAATTGTAAAATAACTGTTTCCTATCTCGTTGAGGTCGAACTCATGAAAAAAATTGAATTTTCACACCGAATGTTGAAAAATAATAAATAAAAGAAAATCTTAAACAATAATATCTTAAAGCAAATGTTGAATAATAATTATCTAATCCAAATGTCAAATTATACTCTCTTAACAAAAACGTTGAATAATCTCCTTCCACTAACTTAAGCAAATGTTGAAAAATACTCTCTTAAAGAAATATTGTATAATAATCTCTTACAAGAAATTTTGAATAGAAATAACCTATTAAAGCAAGAGTTGAATAACAAACGATTAAAGCAAATAATAAATAATACTCTCTTAAAGCAAATGTTGAATAATACTAATCCCTTAAAGAAATCTTTAGGAGTAATAATCTCTTAAAACAGATGTTGAATAATAACAATCTCTTAAAGCTACTGATGAATAATACTCTCTCAAAACAAATGCTGAATAATACTCTCTTACAGCAAATATCGAATGATATTCTCTCAAACCAAATGTTGAAGAAAATTCTCTTAACCCATATCTTAAATAATACTCTCTTAAAGCAAAGACTGAATAATAAGAATCTCTTTAAAATGTTGAATAATAACAATTTATTAAAGCAAAAGTTGAATAATAATAATTTATTAAAGCAAAAATTGAATAATACTTTATTGAAACATCTGATGAATAATACTTTATTAAAACAAATGATGAATAATACTCTCTTAAAGCAAATGTAAAAACTGTCGAAAACAAACAGTAAATAATAATAATCTCTTAAAGTTAATGATGAATAATACTCTCACAGAGCACATGCTGAATAATACTCTATTAAAACAAATATTGAAAATAATCTCTTAAAGAAAATGTTGAATAATAATAATATATAAATTTTGAATACCGTATTTTCCGCCTAATAAGCCGAATTTCTGGCCCTAAATTTTGGACCTGATTTTAGGGGGTCGGCTTATTGCCCGACCACCATCTTTGGACCAAAAATACCGAAGACCAAAATCGGCCCCAAAATCATACCTTTGATCTCACAGTTATGGCAGAGTTATTTCAGTTGAATACACTTTATTTATTAATAGAAAAAGGTCTATACATTACGAATGACACGTATTCATAGAAATAACAAAATTCATAAAAATACACACTTTAATCTCAGAAATTTATTAAAATCTGTCAAAGTCATCATTTTCATCGTCAGAAGCACCATATAATAGATTCCAATCCTCGGCAGAGACCTGGTCGTACGGGTCATTCTCTGGTGTTATTACCTGAGTGAGTGGAATGTTGTCTTCCTCGTCGTCGTCCAACCACAACATATCATCTTCCGTTCCATCCATTGCATTTGAGATGCTGCATTTTTTAAATGACTTCTATACAGTTTCAACACTAATATCGTCCCACGACCCACTCACTTAAGCCTCGGTTTATTGGGCGGTAATGAGCAAAAACCCTCATTTTCAGAGCTGAAAATTGGCCTTGGCTTATTCGGTGATTCGGCTTATTAACCGGAAAATACGGTAATTATCTCTTAAAGCAAATATTGAAACATAACTTTTTAAAGAAAATGTTGAATAATAATAATCTCCTAAAAACGTTGGATGATAAAAATTTCTTAAAGCTAATGTTAAATAATGCTCTCTAAAAGCAAATATTGAATAATATTCGTAAAAGTAAAAGTTAAATAATAATACTCTCTTCAAGCAAAGGTTGAATAACACTATCTGAAAGAAATGTTGAATAATAATAATTTCTGAAAGCTGATGTTAAATAATATTCTCTAGAAGCAAATGTTGAATAAAAATACGATCATAAAGCAAATACTGATAAACACTATCTTAAAATAAATATTGAATAATAATAATCTGTTAAAACAAATGTTGAATAACAATAATCTACAAATGCAAAATTTAGTAATACACTCTTAAAGTAAATGATGAATAATACTTTCTTGAAAAATAAGGGTGAAAATAATCTCTTAAAGAATATGTTGAATAACACTCTATTAAAGCAAATATTGAAAAATAATCAGTTGAAGCATATGTTGACTAATACTCACTTAAAGAAAATCTTCAATAATAATAATCTATAAAACAAATGTTGAATCATAATAATTTCTTAGAGCTAATTTTGAATAATACCCTCTTAAACCAAATATCGAATAATACTCTCTTAAGCAAATATTAAACAATACTCTCTTAAAGCAAAGGCTAAATAATAATCTCTTAGAGCAAATTTTAAAAAAAATTCTCTCTTAAAAGAAACATTGAAATATAACTTCTTAAAGAAAATGTTGAATAATAATATGATCCTGAAACAAATGTTAAATAACAATAATATCTTAAAGCTAATGTTGAATAATACATTTTTAAAAGCGAAAGCTGAATAATAAACACTATTGAAGCAAATGTTGAATAATACTTTCTTAAAGCATATGTTAAGATAATCTTCAAAATCAAATATTCAATATTACTATTTTAAAGAAAATGTTGAATAATACTCTCTTAAAGCAAATGTTCTAAAATAATTTATCAAAAAATGTTGAACAATAATAATCACTGAAAACAAAAGTTGAATAATAATATCTTAAAGCTAATGTTGAACAACAGTTTTTAAAGCAAATGCTGAATAATAAATATACTCTTAAAGCAAATATTGATTAATACTCTCTTATAACAAATGTTGAATAAAATAATAATCTTTTAAAACAAATGTTGCAAAATAATAATCTCTCAGAGGCAATGTTGAATAATGATTTTTTAAAGGAAATGCTAAATAATAAATACGATCTTAAAGAAAATATTGATTAATACTCTCTTAAAGAAAATGTTGAATAATGATCTTTTAAAGCAAATGCTAAATAATAAATACGATCTTAAAGAAAATATTGATTAATACTCTCTTAAAGGAAATGTTGAATAATAATCTCTCAAAGCCAACGTTTTATAGCATTTTTAAAGCAAATGTAGAAAAATAATCTCCTGGAACAAATGTTGAATAATTTCTGCTCTATTACAGAAAATTTTGAATAATATTCTCTTAAACAAATGTCGAATAGTAATCACTTAAAGCAAATGTCAAATTATACTCTTTTGATGCAAATCATGAATAACACACTCTTAAAGCAAACGTGGAATAATAATAGTATCTTGAAACAAATACTGAATAATCTCCAGTCTCTTAAAGCAAATGTAGAGTAATACTCTGATAAGCAATTGTTGAATAATACTATCTTAACGATAATGTTGAGCAATCTACACTCTTTTAAGCAAATGTTGAATAATACTCTCTTAAAACAAATGCAGAATATTTATCTGTTAAGGCAAATATTGATTAATCTCCACTTCTTTGAGCAAACTTTGAATAATTATATCTTAAAGCAAATGTTGCATAATGACCTTTTAAAGGATGTATTAAATAATAATATCTTAAAACAAATGTTAAATAATACGTTCTTGAAGTTGATGCTGAATAATATTTTCTTAAAGCAAATATTAATTATACCTCTCTTAAAGTAATTGTTGAATAATCTCCTCTCTTAAAGCAAATGCTAAATAACACTTTCTTAAAGCAAATGTTGAATAATACTTAAAGAGAAGGCTGAATAATAATCTCTTAAACTAAATTTTGAATAATACTCTCTTAAAGGATATGTTGAATAATAATAATCCTTTAAAGCTAATGTTGAACAACACTTTTTTAAAGCAAATGCTGAATAATAAATATGCTTCTAAAGCAAATATTAATTAATAATCTCTTAAAGCAAAAGTTGAATAATCATCATCTATTGAAGCAAAACATAAAATATGCTCTCTTAAAGTAAATAATGAATAATACTCTCTTAAAGCAAAGGGCGAATTATAATATATTAAACCAAGATTTGAATAATACTTCTTGAAGCATTATTGAAAAATAATGTCTTAAAGCAAATGTTAAATAATTCTCTATTACGGAAAATGTTAAACAATTCTCTCTTGAAGAAAATGCTGAATAACACTTTCTTAAAGCAAATATTTAAAAATATTTTTTTAAGGAAAGCATTGAATAATAATAATAATATCTTAAAGCTAATATTGAATAATAGTTTTTAAAGCAAATGCTCAATAATAAATACTATTTTAAAGCAAACGTTGAATAATAATCTCTGAAAGCAAATGTTGAATAATACTTACTTAAAGCAAATAAAGAATAATACTCTCTTAAAGAAAATGTTGAAGAATACACTCTTAAAGAAAATTTTGAATAATAATAATCTTTTAAAGCTAGTGTTGAATAATACTCTCTTATAGCAAATATTGAATAATACTCTGTTAAAGTAAGTGTTTAATAATACTCTCTCAAAGCACATGTTGAATAATGCTGTCTGAAAGAAATGTTGAATAATAATAATCTCTTACAGGTAATGTTGAATAATATTCTTTTAAAGAAAATGTTGAATGAAACTCACTTAAAGCTAGGACTAAATAATAATCTCTTAAAGCATATTTTGAATAAAACTCTCTAAAAGCAAATATTGAAAAACAGTTTTTTAAAGAAAATGTTGAATAATAATAATATCTTAAAGCTAATGTTGAATGATAGTTTTTTAAAGCAAATTCTGAATAATAAATACTCTCTTAAAGCAAATATTGATTACTACTTTCTTGCTAGTTGTTTGAAATTAAGCACAATGATATATAATGGACTATCTATGCTCTGCCCACCTGGCATCAAATCCTGGTTTTTAGCGTTGTAAGTCTGCAGACATACCGCTAAGCTACTAGACAGCTAATCCTCTCTTATAACAAATGTTGAATAATATTAACATCTTAAAGCTAGTGTTGAATAATACTTTTTGAAAGCAAATGTGAATAATAAATACACTCTTAATGCAAATATTGACTAAACCTCTTTTAAGGCAAATGTTGAATAATAATAATCTATTAAAGTAAATGTTGAATAATACCTTCTAAAATGAAATAATGAATAATACTTTATAAAGCAAAAGTTGAATAATTCTCTGTTGACCCAAATATTGAATAATAATATTTCTTAAAGCTAATTTTGAATAATACTCTTTTAAAACAAGTGTTGAACAATAACTCTTAAAGTGAATGTTGAATAGTACTGTCTTAAAACAAATGTTGAATAATAATCTCTTAAATCAAATTTTGAATAATCTTCACTCTCTTAAAGCGAATGCTGGATAATATTCTCTTGAAGTAAATGTTAAATACTCTCTTAAAGCAAATGTTGAATAACCTCCACTCTCTTAAAGTAATTGCCCCCCAGTGGCTCAGCGGTATGTCTGGGGACTCACACGCTAAAATCCGGGTTTCGATACCCGTGGTGGGCAGAGCACAGATAGCCTATTGTGTAGCTTTGTGCTTAATTCAAAACAACAACGACAACAACTTAAAGTAATTGTTGAATAATCTTCATTCTCTTAAAACAAATATAGAATAATTATCTCTGAAAGCAAATGTTGAATAATATCCTCTGAATCTGCACAGTGATTTTTTTACATTGCCATTAGATATTTTCCATTGTCTTTTTTTATCTTGCTTTAAATAGATACGTATATATGTAATGCTACAAGTACTTTATTTTGTGCGTATGCATAATAAAAATATATAATATTTAATACACTTCTTCCAATTTCTCCAAGTTCATAAATTATACTTAGATCAGGATAAAAACTATATTCTAAATATATATATATATATATTTCTTTTTGAACGCGGTACATGAAACAGAAAAGATCCTGTAGAATAATTAAAACCTTTTCTTCAAGATTCTTTATATTTGATTTTAAGTTCTAATAGTTGAAATTATTTGTCTTAATCTCTATACGTTTGAAAAATTTACGAAATATCATCTGATTACTTCCTTACGGTCTGATTTCTGAGTATTATGTTTGACGTAGTAAATTATATTAGAGTTGTGCATTAATATTTCTAGGCCTGACATGGTCAGGTGGGTAAATGTGTTTGACTTGTAATCTGAGTGTCGCGGGTTCGAATCCCCGTCGTGCCAAAAATGATCTCCCTTTCAGCCGTGGGGGTGTCATAATGTGACGGTCAATCCCACTATTCATTGGTAAAAGAGTAGCCCAAGAGTTGATAGTTGGTGGTGATGACTAGCTGCTCTCCCTCTAATCATACACTGCTAAATTAGGGACGGCTAGCGCAGATAACCCATGTGTAGCTTTTGGCGAAATTAAACAAAAATTAATATTTGTTAGAATTTATTTGTAAAAACAAAGAATAATACGTAGTAATATGTTAACAACACTATTTCTGATATATCTAGTGTCGTACATTAACATGAATTAAGGCATGCCAGTGTATGAATTGGAAAGCCATACAATCTACAGCTCTGCAAGTTGATAGAGATGCGCGGAAAAATACGCAAAAAACATTTATTGAAACAACATAGATAACGCTCAAAGGTGACCTTGAAAAGCCTTTGATCTAATTTCATCAAAAGCAAATATTACAACGCGCATTACATAAGACGTTCATAGTCTTCTTTATCCATTACGACACACTCCAGACGAGGTGTATCATAGAAAAAAAGTATGATGTAAATCATATATCTGAATCACATAATATGTATTAGCGCTATTCTTATCATGTTTTACTTCTGCTAAAGAATGTTCTGCCTTATAGCTCAGTGCATCAATGGAGACCAACAGTGTATCTTTTTTGTTTGTTGAAGTTAAGTTACACAATGGGCTACCTGATCTGTGCTTTGCCCACCACAGGTATCCGAACCCGGTTTGTAGCGTTGTAATTCCCCAGACTCACCGCTGTGCCTCTGGGTCCGGGATGAGGGTGCAAAGTGCATCTTCCACTAAAAAGTGTCTCTAAGTTGGTTTCTGTCAGAATAGTTGGAGTGGGAACTCGGATAAATTTAGTATCCTGAAGCCAAAAAATGGATTCTTCGAAATCATGGTCATGGTGGTTACCACCATGGTATTTGGCAAATGTTATGCAAGAATTGGCTGTCGTTCGTTGATACACGGAAGTATCCTTTGGTAAGTCATCAAGTATTGTATTTACTTGCAGCTTCTCGTAGAAATTCTGAGATTTGAAATATTTTGTCATCCGTAAATGTTTCCACTTATCAGAGCAATTACGCTATACGATATTGCAATGTGTGCACAGGCATTTATAGATTTAGCACAACTACTTTATAACTGGCATAATAAGGACGGCATAAGAGTGGTTAACTAGATCCTCGATAAAGGACCTACTTGGACTACTAACTCCTCAGACAGTTCACACACCAGCAATAATTATGGTGGGATTGGTTGAACGAAAGGTTGTAGATGTTTTTCTCGGAAGAATTCAAAATTAATAAAGGAATTTTCTGCCTGGAGCAGCTCAGTAAACTCTAGTTGACGGTGCCAGATTAGTCTCTACAGCCACAGATACTGTAGAAGTAACATGCTAAGCCACATTCTGGAATTATAAGTATATTTTAATTTTTTTTCAAATAACTTCTTCCATCATTTGATGTACAGAGAAAATGGGATTATCATCTCAGAAGAAAGAATAGATAATGACTACTTTATATAATATTTAGAAGCAAAATAGAAATTTCTCAAATAAACTTTATTTTTCTGATAGCTTGTGATAAGTCCCCTCAGTGGCTTAGCGGTATGTCTGCGGACTTACAACGCTAAAAACCAGGATTCGATACCGTGGTGGGCAGAAGCCAGATAGCCCATTGTGTAGCTTCGTGTTTAATTCAAAACAACAACAGTTTGTGACAAAAAGAGGAAAAGTGAAACTTTACACACTAACTTCATTTTCATGCTTCAGTAGAGAGAAGGTATATTTGAATCAGATATACATAGACTTGAATTTCAGTCTTTAGCATAGAGTGAACAAGTGTACAAAAGTTATTCACTAATAAATTCCTAAACTTAAGATAGCTGCACGGCATTGAATTGAAAGTAAAAAACCCCAACAAAACTAGAGTTTTACTTCACTATACTAATAAAGAAAATGTTCAGCTAGCACAGATAAAGGAGAGTTGGATCTCACATGCTAACAGCATGGTACAGACTAGACCTGAATCAGTAATTTTTGTTTCAATTATCAGTTATAACTCTGCTGTTTACCTCTTAAACGTAGTTCAACCTTCCCATATACGTATTACAAAAAATGACGTGTTTTTTTTAAAATGATGCTTTCTGAATTGTTGGGTACGTATCACCTGCCTAACTATTTTTTCCGTTACATATGGAAGCTGCCACTTCACAGAGCAATAAAAAAATGTAGGAAGCAGACATCGAATACTTTACTTCATTACTCAGTTCAGCAAATCTTCTTATATTTAAGATCAGAAGCCAGTTTTGCTTTTATTGATTTTGAAACTAATAACCAAACCTATGTACTATACTATAGTAAATACAAAGAAACAAAATAAGTGTTCTTTCACACACCATAGCTTGTCATCCCCTATGTGAATTACAAC
The DNA here is from genome assembly GCA_011833715.1 of Carcinoscorpius rotundicauda. Classification (NCBI taxonomy): domain Eukaryota; kingdom Metazoa; phylum Arthropoda; class Merostomata; order Xiphosura; family Limulidae; genus Carcinoscorpius; species Carcinoscorpius rotundicauda. Next base: position 25,428,055 of record CM022406.1, read on the forward strand.
CACACCTTTAATGATGTCACTTAAAATTAACCCAGAAATAAAAACAAAATTATCAAAGAACTTCTCTAAATGTGAATGTGTCCATTAAACAGTTCCAAGATTGCATGCTCACAGTATGCTGATATTGATAGCAAAAGTAGGAAGCAAACAGCATGGTTCTAAGTAATAGATGTGTGGAACAAGAGTCACTCTTTTAAGTCTAGGCTATGCAATACTGTTAGCATATGAGGCTCAACCCCTTTTCATGCATCTTGGCTAGCTGAGCTTTCTTTACAATTCAATACAATATAGCTGTCTCATCAGTCTTTTTTGTGATGTTTAATTATTATCAAAATATTACTAAGTACACAAAAACACTCATCTTTTTGTAAATTTTAGGAGAAAATGGTGGCCTAAAGGCTACAGTTCGAAAGCCTTGTTTATATGTGTCATGAACTACTCGGATACACTTACAAAACACATCCAATTACGCCAATTGAAAGCAACAACAATATAACGTTACACTGCAGTTTGCCTAAAACATGTGTCCCGTAACGGTCAATTGCAAACTCTTTTTGTTAACCTGAAGATGACCTAGGAAAGTCGAAACGTTGTTCTGTGTTTTTCAATGAAAGTGTTAATACCTATACCAGCCGTTCTGAGATATATACATGAGCTATCTGTTTTCTAAAATCGATTTTAGCGTTATAAAACCTTAGACTTACTTCTGGGCCTCTAAGAAGCTATATTAATGGTAATGAACATAATTTAAAGTAAAATCAATTTACGAAGTATCATACAGGGTGGTCACTAGAAAAGCGGAAAATTTGAGGGTCGGATGAGATCATGAATAAAATGCGTGCTTACTCATTTCTATTTTGATTTCTTTACATCATGAATAAAATGCATGATTTTAATAATTTTGAGCATCTATGAGTGTAATATAACATATGCCTTTAAAAAACTTTGTAAAAATAAATAGCTGTTTGACAAATTTTCCGCTTTTCTAGCGACCACCCTGTATTATCGTTCAAACCTACTGTACTGTAACATTTATAGTTCTTACGACATAAATTGGTTAACATTCTACTATTTTCTTGACAGTCAATCTTCAGTATCTAATTTTACAGATAATCTATAAAAAAAGTTAAGGTACAATTTTTTTCCCAGTTGATAATAAATAACATTAATTAACTTAAATATCTATATACATAAATTTCTGTCTATCTGTCGTACATATTATCTCTGTGTAGTGGAGCTTTAAATCTATTTTAGTTAAGCTATTTGCCACGTGTTTAAATATTGAGGTTCTTATGCTTACTACATAATTGTTTTTCACATGTAATTAAGAACTTTAAGTATGGTATTATAATACCGCTTTCTTATTTTCAATATACATTTTTTGTTTGTTTGTTTTGGAATTTCGCACAAAGCTACTCGAGGGCTATCTGTGCTAGCCGTCCCTAATTTTGCAGTGTAAGACTAGAGGGAAGGCAGCTAGTCATCACCACCCACCGCCAATTCTTGGGCTAATCTTTTACCAACGAATAGTGGGATTGACCGTCACATTATACACCCCCACGGCTGGGAGGGCGAGCATGTTTAGCGCGATGCGGGCGCGAACCCGCGACCCTCGGATTACGAGTGCACGCCTTAACGCGCTCGGCCATGCCATGCCCACTTGTAGACGAACGGATAAGTTTTTCACACATAAATTTAGTGATGACAAAAATATACTGAAATATGCACTTGGTCCTTTAATTTTTTTAGCAGTTTGTTAGCATCTGAACTTAAAAATTACGCTAAACCTTATTAATCAGAAAAACTATAGATATTTTATCAGGAACTTTTTTAGATTTCGAACATCACGAACCGTTTAACTTCAGAGAATTAATTTTGGACGTTAGTATTTCTACGATGGCATTAGATATCTATCGTTCTCTGCGATAATTAAGCTTATAAACCGCGATAGGTCAACTAAGAGTAGAGTTAGTTTACATTCCCGTCAAGTGAATGAAGTGTATCAACAAAGAAATTCGTTCGTCGTAGACCTCGACCGTCGAAAAAATATTCAGTTCCAGATCAGGTAGAAGGCTGAATTTTGTTTGTGAGTTTATAACATTTTTTTACATGAGCAACTATTTACAATGACGGTTATTATAAGTTGTACTGTTGTTTGCATATTAAAACATATTTATGTTAAGAAAACAATTGTTTGTATCAATCTTGTTGGCAAATATAAATTTAATACCTATTAACATTCAATTACTTTCTCAATTAAAATTAAAATTTCTGGCTATTTGAGATCATAATACGTAATGTAGTAACATAATAAACCGGAGACTCATCGATAAAACTATAATACGTAACAAATTCCATTTAATTTCATAAAATACATGGGTAAATCAAATTATTTGTAAGCAAAAGTACTTAGCTATGTTCAAAAAATCATTTCGTAGTGGCCAAAATTTCTCTTTAGCGAAAATGTTAATGTTTTTGTTTTCTCGTATTGCTCATAGTTCAGTTGTCCACTTTAATATTTTGTGGCTTTTATATAATTTTATATAAAATTACTAGCAATATGTTTTAATGTTTAAAGGACCAATTGAAACGACAAACAATCTTATGGATTATACGACACTTTGTGTCATATTCATCAGCAATCAACGTTTGATCTTAAAATCTGAAGTATTTTGAAAGGTTTTTCCTTTAACAAATCGGCTTATCATGTCAAAAGCGATACGTGGTTGGTCATAAGGCAAAATATGACCTGCATTTCTAACAAGTACTTGATAAAAATCATGTACTTGACGAACGTATCCAGCTACCATTTTATCAGTAGTTTTAACTTTCCATATCTGTCTGGAGGAGTTCTTATATTCATTGGAATACTTCCAGGTGACCGACTGGAGAAAGTTTTCCGTCAGAGGAAACGCGATAATTATATCCAGTTGCCCACTGTAAATCATAACTTTGTAATTGTCCATAATAATCTCAATCCAAGGCTTCACGGATTTCATGATATCTTCTAGTAAGTAGTCTTCGACTATGGAACCATCGTTGTAGGTCAAGTTGCCCACATGGATAGCTTTGCGAACTGCAGGAAAGGTTAAGTATTGGTTGTAAAAGCCAAAATTCTCTGGTGCTTCAGTGTAGAGAAAGTTATAGTAGAAAGACAATCCAGTTGCGTTAGCAAAAAAGGATGGCTGTTTGGTTTTGTCTCCATTAAGTAAAGAGTCAAATATATAAAAGGCTTTAAGCCACTGTTCTTCTTGGATATACTGTTGAGCTAATGATGTTTTTTGTCGGACATAATCAGCCTGCCTCTCATCGACTAACCCTATTTGATACAGAAAATCTCCGTAGTCTAACATAGTTTCAGGATCACATAAACCATCGCCAATAGCAATTCCTTTCAGATTTATTCTGCTTTCACTTCCTTCGCTATGGATTTTGTAGGCAATCGCTGGAACGTATTTTCCTGAAATAATAATAATCACTTTATGCAACACATTTGAAGACAAAATATAATACTTCTTTCTTGACTTTAAAATAGTGTCCTTAACCAACAATTGTTGAAAATCTCTAAGGGGTTAGATTAAGAATATGATGTTTAAAAACATAATGGGCCTAATGATAATTTCTTATGACAAGTAAAATTGTAATTATTCTTTGGTAGCATATATAATAACCATAACAATTATTTTGTATCAAATGGTTTATATTTAGCGTGTTTCTACAACTAGCATGTTTGTTGTATTTCAGCTTTCCCTGAAGAGTTCTAGACTGAGTAAAACCCGTTTTTGGTAATGGATTTAAGAAATATAGCATGGATGGTTTGTTTGTTTTGAAATTTTCGCACAAACCTACACGAGGGCTATCTGCGCTTGCCATCCAATTTGCAGTGCAAAACTATAGGGAAGGCAGCTAGACATCACCACCCACCGCTAACTTTTGGGCTACTCTTTTAACAAGGAATAGTGGGATTGACCGTCACTTATATCGCCCCCACGGCTGAAAGGGAGATCATTTTTTATCTTAATTGCAAGTTACAATCTGTGACTAACACAGTGGATCCCTATCAAATAAAATTTTGCGCCTTTAATCTGTTGGCTAGTCCTTTATTTGTGCCAAAATTGACAGCTGCCCCATCAGCTGTCAGGCACGCAATTGATTCAAGCCAGTCGGGAAACTTGCCATATATGGACAATGCTGCAGGTACAAAAAATTAGTACCCTATTTTTTTCTGTAGAAAATCCAACAAAATGTAAATTTGTACTCTGGAAAATTCAATTGCTCCATTATCTATTACGCTAGTTATGCTAGGTTAAGCTCCAGTTCTGTCAGTGGTAAATACATGGTTCTTCTTGGTTTAAATCAATTGAAAAATGCTCGAGTTTTCACTGATGTATATTAATAATGGAATGGCTATGTAAACCTGAATTAAAACACAAATATACATGAAATATTGTTCATTTTAATTTTTCTTAATTAGGAATTCAGGATAAATCCAGAAACTTCTCATCCCAGGTAATTAAGAAACCTTTACCTGAACTAAGTGCCAGTAGGAAGTGTTCAGAATCAGCCTTCTCAACTGACAGCAGACACAGGAAGTGGGTTACTGGGTAACAGTCACTGTCCAAGTATCTTACATAGACTATCTCCTGCTCAATGTTGGCAGGGTCTGTTGAGACGTCAGTCATAATACCAAAGAATAATGAGGTGTGCAGATGAGATCTGACATTAATTCTAATTGTTTCTGCAATATACTTCGTAAAGATAACTGCTCGGCATAATGTTTAGTTAAGTTCATACCAAAGTTGTGCTCCTGCAGCAACAAAAGCTCTTGAAAATCGTTGAATGGTTTGGCATTCAAAGCCATATAAAGGGCAGTTCTAAATAGCACAAGCAAACGATCTTTCTCAGTCTGGTTAAGTTTGCTCAATTCTTTCTTCATGGGAGTTAAATCAGGTGTTTCTTTTGCTGTCTTAGCTTGAAAACTTTACTGTAGGCGAGACTGTTTTCATGCTCCTTAACAGCACTTGCTCTCAGGTTGGAAGATCCTGCTATGAAGGTGTTCTTCTGCCTTCCACTACTTTGGTCATATTACTGACAAATTGAGCAAAAAATCACTCCGTTAGCGTTATTATATTCCAGCCATTGTCTGCCTCTATTCCATTCATCCTGGAAACGACGAGTAGGCTTAGGTGCCAGTACTAGCAGTAACAGGTTTTGCTTGGGTTTTTTCACTCGGGGTTCCACAGTATTGTCTTCTGATTCATTAGTCTTGCTCGTGAAGCCAAACTAAAATAGATCGTGAGACTTTCCCGATTTTATTACTATCAGATGTCATGGTCTGATCGTCGTCAATGTTTAGTAGTCACGTGACTATCAGGGACGGCACGGATAAGGCGATCTAAAAAGCGCATTTTGTGAGTATTCACGACCGTTTTTAAAAATTTGCTTTTTTCTTGTCTTAAATTTTAAATTTTTCACGTTATTTTCCACTCATTATAGAATATACTTTTAAGCAAAATCTTTGGGCTGTGCATACACAGCTTTTGCCTCATTTATTTTTGAAGGGACAATGTATTTGTCCGATATGTTCGGAACATGACCACCGTTCACGATGTCCGGTGATAAATGGGAAAGTGCCGGTCAAACTTGATTTTTTAACGGACATGTCCGGCTTTAAATAGAAAATTTCGAACCATGTATTATACAATCTTATTATTCTTTAAAATACTTAAAAAGTTAGATTAAGAATGTGACAGGCCTAACACTAAAATGCTATGACAAATATGATTGTAACTTTTCCCTCTCTCCATTTAAAATTCAGTAAATCATTAACTGTAACTTGTTCACTTTTATATCATATCAGTTTGAAATCTATTGTGTATATTTGAAGTTATAAAAATTGTATTTTAATGACGAAAATGTGCAAGAAATCATCACCTGCGTAAGATTCTCCAGTAATATAAAATTCATTTTTTCTGTAATCTTGAAAAACTGTAAAAAACTGTTGAAGAGCTTCATAGAGGTCATCTGCCACGTCTTTTTGATTAGTAGCATATCCACGTTTGTCATTTGTGAAGCTGAATCCTGTTCCCACTGGGTTATCAACAAACAGCATGGAGAACTCCTGCGCCCATGTGTACTTACGAAGCTTAACATTCATGTCCTTTGACACCACCAGGGGTCCATGTTCAACAAAAAGTCCAAACAAGGAAGAACCACCGGGACCACCTTGTAACCATAACAACACTGGTGCAGTAGCAGCATTATTCTGCAACATTAGTCATAAAAAGTCATTGAAGTTAAAAAGCGTGAAAAATAATAGATACATATAATTAACTTGGGTGTAATTTTCTAGTTCGGTAAAATATATAGCAACTAAATAAAAGGGTTGTTAATCTTAGGAGAAGAAGAAAAAATTGTGCGAAATCATTGACACGTCAAGTTGCAACGTGACTAAAAACAAAAATCTGTGAGGTCAACTTGCAAATATGTGCGTACTTTATACTGTATTATTTCAAACTGTGCAAACTGTTTGCCATAAAGATAAATGTACTTCTATGTCCAGTAAATCTGCTTTTTCTCTAGAAACATGCAAAGTTCTTGTTGCTGTTTTTTTTTTAATTTTGCAGAAAACTACACGAGGAGTATCTACGCTAGACTTCCCTAATTTAGCAATGTAAGACTACAGCTAGTCATCACCACCCACCGCCAACTCTTGGGATACTCTATTACTAACGTATAGTGGGATTGACCGTACATTATAACGCCACCATGGCTGAATGGGCGAGCATGTTTGGTGTAATGGTGGCCATGTTGTACCAGTTTGTTTTGAAGTTTGCAAAAAGCTCCACGATGGCTATCTGCGCTAGTTGATCCTAATTTAGCAGTATAAGACTAGATGGAAGGCGGCTAGTCAACACCACCTACTGACAATTCTTGGGTTACTCTTTCACCAACAAACAGCGAGATTGACTCTCATATTATAACATTCCCACACCTGAAAAGATGAGCATACTTGGTGACAGTGATTCGAATCTGCAACACTCAGGTTGCCAGATCTGTTAAATGTGCATGCTATTAACTAAATTGTGTTCTGTAAATACATGCGAGTACTTTCAGTATCTCCCTGGAGAGTCTACCTTCACCTGCCTCCCTGATCTTGATCCTCTAAATAGTAATTAATTCTAATTTTGATCATATTCCAACTTCAAACTAACTTTCATCCAAATCTGTGTATCCTTTTTCGAGAAATATTGCTGACGAACACACTTAAATATAAGAGTGAAAACTTCGCCACCAAAGATGACAGACGTAATTAAAAAGAAAGATAACAAATTACTTGTTGAATGATAATACAATCCAGTAATTGTATCTTTGCACGAAACATAATAATAAATGTAGATGTAACCACTAATTTAAATATACTGTTAAGAACGCGTTTCAACCTTTTAATTTAAAGAAATTTAGGGTTATAGAGCTTCATGAAAAAGCTCGGCATGGCCGGGTGAGATAAGGCGTTCAACTCGTAATCTGAGGGTCGCGGGTTCGAATCCCAACCACACCAAAACATACTCACCCTTTCAGCTTTGGGGGCGTTATACTGTTCAGTCAATCCCACTATCCGTTGATAAAAGAGTAGCCCAAGAGTTGGCGGTAGGTGATGATGATATATCTGCCTTTCCTCTAGTCTTATACTACTAAACTAGGGACGGCTAGCGCAGATGCTCCTCGAGTAGTTTTGGTTGAAATTCAAAAACAAACAAATCTTCACGAAAATGAGTTATTTGTAGTCCTTATAATGCATTTTCTCAGAAAGATCTGACGAGTACTCTACTTTACAGTGCAACATTTCTGTGCAGTATTGGAAAGCAGTGTCCTTAACAAACAAAAATAAGGTTCAGCCGATATTTGTTTGTCACGAGTACATTCAGTTTGTACAATAACTTCATAACCGAGGTAAACACAGCCAAAACTAATAGACTTACTTTTAATTATAATGTACTGATTTAATGTTTTGTATAAGAAATGTCATTTTAGAAACTTCTGTACTGATAACTGAATGTCGTAACTAAACTGAATCAAGGAAGTTCAATACCTTCTACAGTTGGATTTTCTTTGTTTGTGTACATTCGTTGCATGATCTTTGTCATAATTTAACTTTATTTTTACAATTTTAATTTATTTAGTATTTTTATTAGCGTTTATGTAATTTAAAGGCCTATCATTGTAATACTAAATAAAATCAGGATAGTATTAAAGTAACTGGAAAATCAATACTTACTAAAGCAGGAAAAAACCAAAAAAACATGTTGCTGTTGTATGTTTTGTTTACTGTAAGTAATGCAGCATAACTGGTGATGTTTGGCGCCGATGATAATGGTCCGACTAAGCTCTCCTGCCGAGCCTTCTCTATATTCCCAGATTCAATTAAAGGAGTTAAAAACAACGGGTCTCCTGTTTCAGATCCATCACGAAGTACAGGCAAAGGATTTGGGAACCATTGTCGCAGAGGCCCTTTCCCAGCTGTCACAGACTCTGTAGACAACAGAAAAAAGGATAGGCTTAGACCTACTATAGAATTAATAACTCTTTCCATCATTTTGAACACTGAACCAAAATCCAGTAGTTAACTCTTACTTCTAGAGCATATCTATGATACAATTTGTATGTTTCGTTGCTTTTCTGCAGACTCATGATCTCTAGTCTAAAGATCGCATTACACAACTACACTCTCACGTGATCAGCGTCATGAAAACGCTGATTGGAAAAGGTCACCAGAAACAACATTAAAACAATGTAATTATAAGGCAAAAAATATAATTAGAGATTTAAGAATAATTAACTCGGAACTCACAAACAGAATGTCCTGTAAAATTTCCTGTTGAAACTTTTGTTGTGAAGGACCCTATTAATAGTTTTTGTTGTTGTTGTTTTTTTTGAAATTCGCACAAAGCTACTCGAGGGCTATCTGTGCTAGCCGTCCCTAATTTAGCAGTGTAAGACTAGAGGGAAGGCAGCTAGTCATCACCACCCACCGCCAACTCTTGGGCTACTCCTTTACCAACGAATAGTGGGATTGACCGTCACATTATACACCCCCACGGCTGGGAGGGCGAGCATGTTTAGCGCGACCTATTAATAGTAAGGAATCGTATGAACAGAATTATATCATTTTCGCTAGTAAAATATTTAGGTACTTTACAAGTTAGAAGAAAGTTTATACACCTTATTTACACAATGCCTTTTTATAATTACTCTTAAATGTTTGATTTATTTTTCAGAAAGACTAAATAAAAATATTTATAAACCAAGTCTTTAAGTAAAAGTATAAAATTTCAAAAATTCAAAAGGCTTAACCAAAATGATATAATAATGAAAACCATTCTTGCTTAGTCGTCAATGTTACTAGTTCACGTACAATTCAGAATAAACCATACTTACAGCAATTACTAGAAAGTTACAGTTTCCTTTTAATTTTCTTATAAACCTAACTCAATATCTTAAAATGTTGAGATGCATGGCATCATCTCTTTATTGTTTTAACGTTAATGCTACAGAAGTGATACTTCTAAGCAGATTTTTCCGATCCTGCAGAGTCAATCAAATCTTTATTTTTTTTAAATACCTGATAGCAAGTTATAAAGATATTGCTGAAAGACGAATTATGAGTATTACATTATCAATATGACTGTTTCAAAGCATTTTATTATGATTGCACGTTACTAGCTCAAGCCTACGGTTCTTACAAATATTGTCTGCAGATTCTTTTTGCTTCAGTTTCTGTTTCGAAGGTTTATGTTTTGTTATGCATCTAAATTTATGTATATTCATATTTTATTTGTTTTAATTTGGTACAACGCTATTTGAAAAAACAACAACAACATAAACTGTTACACACTTATTAATATCAGTAAATCGTATTTAAAATTCAAATGTACTTAGTTTTATTAACAGTATAACATAAATCTCTCAAAGTGTTCTAAAATATCAATTGCATCATTGAATCTGTTACTATGGTCCACACAATAATGTAAAATTACTAGATCAATATATACAGTGCTCGAAGGCCAGGCCGTGTTTTTTCTTTGTATTTGGGCATGATGTTGTGTAAAATAAGATATGCGGCCTAACTAACTAACTATAGAATAATTATCAATGTTTTAAATGGAGCTACCACACTGGCCATCAATTTTTATATCATTACTTTAAGACACACAGTCACCCTTTTTTTCTCGCACCTTTTTCACACCTTAGGTATTTTTTATTAGTTATCATGACTTTTCGTCAATACACCAACAACCCACAGAAAGATAAAAAGTGATAGTCGATAGTAACCAACTATAGCTTTAGGATCACAACTCTGTTATTTGGAAAATATCTATACGTTATATCCAATAAAATTCTTTAAATATATGGTGATATTTTTATCTTTCTAATAAAGTGTTAATAACATTTTTATGGTATCGCCTTGTAAACTAGGTTAGTAGCTTATTTTAATTTCTCACATATATTTTGCATGGTGGTTTCAAGCATCATCATCTATGCTAATTGTCTAAGCTAATATCACGTGACGTTAAACGCTATTTAATTAGGATAATTTCTTAAAAGTAGCAAATTTGTGCTTAAAAATCAGCAATATATATTACCCGTCTACCCGTATGATTCTTTTCAAAACTTTAGCTAGAAACTGAGCTACAGATTTCTAGTGCACCCAAACTAGCAAATCAAACCATGTCCAGAGGATCAATCTAGCTACAAGTGAAGTAAAGAAGGCTAACTACTGCTGAGGTGTAATGGTAACTGGTGATTTTGAAACCACTCGTGAAGGTCTCTACAAGGTTTCCAGGCAGTTTACCAGAAGGGTACTACAGCATCAGCTGTGGTTAAGACCACAAACAACCGGATGAGACAGACTTGAAATGCTGCTTTATTATTCTTCAGAATCGTGTGTCTGTAATATCACTTATTTTGACAAAACAATACACCAAATAACTTGTGAACATATAGAAATATGAAGCAGAAATGAAAGAAAACTGTTAAATCTTCCAACCTCTGCAATTAGTGTACATTACATAGTAAAAATAACAACCTTCCCATCTTGATTACAAATTTCAGAATCATCTACTATTTAACTTTTAATTAAAGAAAGTCAATATATCATAAAATAAATCTCAATTATAAGTAATAACACAACTTTCTGCAGTTAAGTTCCTCTTTATAAAAACTGGAACTTAAGAATTTTTTAAATATTTTTAATACAATCCGAAATGTTCAAGGACTAAATGTCTGTTGTATCGTCCCAGTATGTTTGTAGACTTATACCCCAAGAAAATTGGGTTTTGATACTTGTGGTGGGTAGAGAATCATAAATTTGCTGCTGTTAGACTTTTATTCATTAAAAGCTTGTTTATTTGTTTTTTAATTTCATGCAAAGTTACATGAAGGCTACCTGCAGTAACCGTCTCTAATTTAGTAGTAAATAGAGAAATACAATCTTATCAATAAATATTACTTTGTTCACTCTACTGAAAGTCTACACATGTCCTTGTTATGTTTCGTGTTTTCTAACCTACCAGCACGGGTGACCGCCATGCACTTTTTAATTTCTATATGATTTCGTTGCCTAGCATACTCCTGTGAACATCTTCTGGCATGTCCACACATTTATTCATCCATGACTACTGGAAGTGACCCAGCAATAACAAAGGTTGTAACATTTTGCAGTTCAACATCCACCTAATCTTAGCATTGCACACATCCCTAATATTTCACGTAACTCTGTACAATGACTGTTTTATCAGTGTAGCAAAAATGTCTTATATAACATGTTTTGTTTTATTTGTCACTACACTACTTCGATAAACATGCATTAGTAAATTTCATGAGCTACACACGAAATAATTGTTTGTGTGCTGATTTAAATTGGAAGTATAATCCTCATCCAGTCAACTTAGTCTCTTGGAAAATGGTATATTTACTTTGAGACATGGTAAAATTGTAGTGATGCTGATTATAAGAACAGTCAGCATAGTCTTCACAAATCTTTGATCTGATCTGTTACCATTTTAACATCTATCAGAACAATACTAATGCACAAACACATACTAATTCGAGTAAGTGCATCTCTTGACATCTTAACAGAACAGAAAACTACACTTATGCATTCAGGTACACTATAAATCCATATAAAAGGCCCTAGACATTACGGTGATACCATGCAAATTGAATTAGTAGCCTCTCCAGAACATTATTATAAGGATTTTGCAAAGGTTAGTAGGTAATATGCTCATAAAAGCTTTACATTATAGTTTTTGTAACTCGTCTGTGTAAATGGTCAAACTCTTGTAAGGCAGCATAAACTTTTAAACTTTGGACTCAGTTCCATAGATTGTTCGGTTTTCAACAGGGTTAAATCCTTTACAAATCTCAGAGACAACTGTGTTACAGACATTGAATTATTCCTGATATCAGTGCTCTAAACATCTGGAAATATGTATCTTCTAATGACTGTTGTGTCCTTAAAGGATTTCAATACGAGAATGGCATAATGGATAGAGATACATATTGTTTTCGTGTCCTACATCCATCTCAGAATATTAACAGCATCAAAGATTCTAGACTATACCACATTTTTATAGAATAATTATAAAATTCTAGCTGCTACACCCGAGATTATCACATCTGTTTTTTGGAGGATTTCTTTCATCATACATATCTTGCAACTATCCCTGGTCACACATGATCCTGACCACTTCCTAGCGATGCCTGAAGTATTCAATATCTTATTTGTGCTCCATTATATCATTTTAGTTGATAATGAATTGCTCAGACTTGTTATCACCAATGTAGCTTATCCTTTATTCCTGTATGTGAAAGGCGTTCACTATAAGTCGAGTTAATTTAGAAAGTTGACTTTTACCTAAGTACCTTTCAGCTTTTTGGTTTTTATAACGAAACAAGAAAACAGAAACAATTTCCATTATTTTTCTGAAAGCCCTTGTTTTGGTTGAGAGTCTTGTTTATTTTTAGAAAACGTCTTCATTTAAACTGCAACTTCTTCCTTTCCATTATAAATTTCACTTGGTTTCAGAAAATTATTTTCCATAATTACGATTTACAAACACTAAGTTTTTATAACCTTGTGGAAGGTAAGTACTATATACCATATTAAAAGAGGTTCATAGATTTTTGCTTGCACAAGAATAAAATTACCTTTCTTGATCTGAAGATGATCTAGGAAAGTCGAAACTTTGTTCTCTGCTTATCAATGAAAGTGATAATACCCATATCACCCGTTCTGAGATTCAAAATTAACATTAAGAGCTAGGCTCGGTATGGCCAGGTGGTTAGAGTGCTCGACGCGTAATCCGAGGGGAGTGGGTTCAAATCCCTGTCACACTAAACATGCTTGCCCATACAGCCGTAGGTGCGTAATAAAGTGACGATCAATCCAACTATTTGTTGATAAAAGAGTAGTCAAGAGTTGGCGGTGAGTGGTGATGATTAGCTGCCTTCCGTCTAGCTTACACTGCTAAACTAGGGACGGCTAGCGTAGACCGATCGCGTTAAGGCGTGCACTCGTAATCCGAGGGTCGCGGGTTCGCGCCCGCGTCGCGCTAAACATGCTCGCCCTCCCAGCCGTGGGGGTGTATAATGTGACGATCAATCCCACTATTCGTTGGTAAAAGAGTAGCCCAAGAGTTGGCGGTGGGTGGTGATGACTAGCTGCCTTCCCTCTAGTCTTACACTGCAAAATTAGGGCCGGCTAGCACAGATAACCCTCGAGTAGCTTTGTGCGAAATTACAAAACAAACAAACAAGCTAGCGTAGATGACACTCATGTAGCTTTGCACGAAATATAAAAACAAAGAAACAAACAATCGTCGAGAAAACTGAGGGTTTCAATAAAATGATGTGTTAAAAATCTAAAAGACTTAGTTTTAGATCTTATATCTTACTATAAATATAATTAGTAGTAAATACATAAAAGCTACTATGTTAAATACTAGACTTTTGAAATATGTTTCAAATGAACAAAATGACAGACAAATAATATTTATGTTATGAACAATATTTTGATTAGTTGCAGCTCGTAAGTGATTCGAATTTCGGAATGGAAAAAAAAACTAATATATTTTCAATAGAATTAATGTGGTGTGCTTAAAAACATAAATACACATTCATCAGTAAAATAATTGTTTGATTTTTGTTATTTTGAGAAATATATGATTTCTTTCACTGAACTCCTCAAACAAATGAGCCGACAGGCTTATTGCAATGTTGTATAAGTGGGCATAAAAGTTTTAAAAAAATTAAGCAGTTTTGAATTTGATTGGGTAAATTTGTGAAGAAATATTATAATTAGTGCCATCTGGTGTCTATACAGGTATATCAAATTAAACCCAGAACAATCGTTGTATTTATTATTAGTGTATGAAAAAGCAATATTTAAGAAGAGTTAATAGAATTGATTATATGAAAATGTCGATAAGGAGTAATAAAAGAAATTATGACGTAGATGAACAGGTTGGTAAGCGTAACGTTGAAACTAAAATTTTATAATAAAAGAGTATACTTCACATTTCAATCGAAATTGTTGTATGTACTATAAATATATATAGGGCAGCTATCGGGATATTACAGTAGTAAATTTTTAAACGTAAATTGTCTGAAAAGAACACATATCCTGATATTTGGGATGATAAAACAAATATTAAAATGTTATTAGTGTAAAGTGTCTTAAATATTGAACTTGTATATAAATAATTGTAAATGTATATATTTATATATATGTGTGTGTGTGGTTGTGTTCAGCGTAGGTGCTTGGGTTTTAAATTATGATATTGATTCATTTATGAAATGTAACAATTACTCTTGAATCAGCGTCGAGTGCGCTTCGTAAGGTATTAGTAATGAAGTTTACGCACATAAGTTTGTTTTTTTATTTTTATTTATTTAAAGCAAAATACTAGTCGTCTTCGCTGATATCGGTCGCAAAGGTCGAAAAAGGATTTTAAAAAGGGCATTATGTCAGGAAAAATGTTTTTGCGCATTTGTCTCTGTTTGTAAAGACATAATGCAGTCATACAACTTACAATTAGATGAAAATCTGTGTAATTGAATGTTTCATTTGAAACCAGTTTTTAAATTTCATTATGAAGATCCACTTTCCTGATGTAATTTAAAATACACAGTTTTGCCATGCTTGAAAAATACTTAAATAGGAAGTTTAGTGTAATCAATATGTTTGTGTTATAATTTGTCTCATACATTTAGTTGTCTAAAATACAGATGAATGAGCTATGAATAATGATATCAATCAGTATAGTGACTAAAGAAAAAGAATTTTAGGACATAAGCAGATGAATTATAATCTATTGAGACAGTAATATCTAGTTAATGCTAAGTATATGATCAAACTTCATGTTTTTTCCTTGTGTTTTCATAATTGATGATGTGTGGCATTGTGCTCATGTTTTGATTAAGAGTTAGTTTTTTAACTTAATGGCAATAGGTTGTAGCATTCTATTCTAAGGTAGAATTATTTCTGCAAAAATGTAACTGTAAAGTGTAAGGTGTAACTAGGGATTTATTAGCTCAATCACTAGAAAGCTCTGAATTTGAATAAAATAACACTAATGCTAAACCAGTAGAATTACCAACTGCTGTCAAGTAAAACATGATGTTGTTCATACTTCCATTCTTCCTCATCATTTTCCATTTCCATGAATAATTCCACCAGAAATTTTTGCTAATAAATTAAGAAAACTATCTCTTAACCAGTGTGACCATTGTATCTTCAATTGTGAAAATGTAAAACTAAAAGAATAGAAAATGAAATGGACTAAAAACTTGGTGAAATTAATAAAATGTTAGACATACTATTAAAAGTTAGAAGAGGTTATTATACAAATTACTAGTTAATTTAAATTGGGACAATATGTATAGTTTTATCTCTTTATTTTAGAAAAAATAATACTAATTTATTGAAAGTTCTCAGAGGAGGGATATCTGGGGATTGAAGGACTGTTTTATATGGATAAGTTAATATCTTTTATTTTTCGAGAAAAGAAGCTGTATCTAATTAAAATGTACAAGGTTATCTGGATGATCACTAGAATAAAACTTATATTAATTTTTCATAAATGGAGTATATAATTGACAGAGTAAGTTATACAGTAAAGGCTGCTAGCACAAGTGATGCTGTCTTTGTTGTGCATGTAGGACCTAATGCTGTAAGGAAGGGTTGGTCAGAGGAGGTAGTTTAAAAGTATAAGAGTTGACAGAAGCTTTTAAGAAAAGAACTCAACTAATGAAAACAAACTGTGCAAACATAAGTATGATGTAGTGTTGGCAATGGCAAAAAGTACAGGAATAGGATAGGGATGAATATTCAAAACCATACAAGAATCACTATATAAGCGGCCTTAAGTACTGAGTCAATCTTATGAACTTATGGGAATTAGCCACTGTAAAACTAAACATTGTTATTCAGCTTAAATACTTTTATTCAAACCTGAATTCCCATAAATGAAAGGAATTCAACATTTATTTATCAATAGAAGTTATTTTTGGAACGACTTTAACACTTATAGAGCGATTCTTGTGTGTTCATCCCAACCTTGTTTCTGTATGTTGTAGCCCCCTGCTAGTACAGCAGTAAGTCTACGGATTTACAACGCTGAAAGTTGGGGTTTAGTTCCCCTCGGTGAGGTCAGCAGATAGCCTGTTGTGGCTTTGCTGAAAGAAAAACACACACACACTGTATGTTTTTGTCATTGCTTTCTCAACATCATAATTAATTTTTGAAAAACATTTTTATTACTAGTTTATTCTCTTAGCCTTTTCTGACAGATTAAGCATTACTGTGTTTAATGATAATTCTTCCAAGAGTACTGCCAGGGTTTGATAAGATTATAAATAGGTTACTTGTGCTGAATGCTGGGTTAATGTGTAAGGATGAAAAGATTAGCTGTTTGGTTTTGGTTTGATAGGAAATGACTTTTTTTTTTTTTTTTTTGGAAGGAATGATTTACATTTAAACAGGATGAGGGCTGGTTTATATGCAAGAGCACCTAATTAAACCATAATGCAGTAGTGAATGCTAGGATAAACTGGGTGCAAAAAAAAAGTTGTAGAGAAGTTTAACAGGAAATTTTGATATGATGAGAATAATTGAAATCTAATTGATTGTAGGCAACCTTCATAACATAGATTTCTTGAAAAATAGGATTGCAATTATTAAATACAGATAGGATATTAAAAAGCAGATGAGAGTGGATTTTTACATTAAATATGAGCTATGTTCTGAGGATGTGAAAAGACTTTAGCAAGTAGAATGAATCTTTTTTTTTTTTTAATGAATATATGGGGGGAAAATTTTTTTTAAATGTTTGTATTAAATGAATATACAGCCATGCAGGTCCCCTGATGGTACAGTGGTAACTCTACACATTTTCAACACTACTAGGAACAGTGGAAGTTATCTAATATTACCCCTCTTTTCAAGGGAGGTGATAAAAAGTGTCCCAATAATTATAGGACTATTAGTCTTACTTAAGTTTTTAAAATTTTATATGCAAAAACGGCTCGTTGGGTTGAGAAAATATTTAGACCTTCTTTGGTCCTGACGATGACCGAAACGTTGTTCGCTCTTCTATGTAAAATATTTTCTCAACCCAACGAGCCGTTTTTGCATATAAAATTCTCAACATTACTAAGTTTTTAAAAATTTGATAAATTATGCTCTATAAAACCATTTCACAAATTGTAAAAATTCTCTTGCAGTAGCATGCTTTTACTGTAGGGAATATTTTTCCTTACTAACTTTATCACATTCATAGAGTAGGTTAATTATGTGGGTGAAGGATTTAGATTATTTGGTGAGTTTGGCAAATAAATAGCAGATGGCTTTTAATTATAATGGATGCAAGTTAATGCATATGAGTTTTCATTTTCAGGTTTTTATTTATGTATGTAAGTAGCATTCTTTACAGTAGTTATGATGGCTTTTTGATAAATTTTAGTAATAAACAAACAGAACACAGTTCATTTTTAAAGCAATATATGAAAACAAGTCAAACATACATATACAGGGTGGTCACTAGAAAAGCGGAAAATTTGTCAAACAGCTATTTATTTTTACAAAGTTTTTTAAAGGCATATGTTATATTACACTCATAGATGCTCAAAATTATTAAAATCATGCATTTTATTCATGATGTAAAGAAATCAAAATAGAAATGAGTAAGCACGCATTTTATTCATGATCTCATCTGACACTCAAATTTTCTGCTTTTCTAGCGACCACCCTGTATATATGTTTGTTATGCTGCTGGTTACAGCAATTGTATTCAGATGTTTAAATAATATATAATCATCTCTTTTCATCAACATCCACAAAGGTTTGTTTAATAAATTTTGAACACAATTTAGAAGACAGTTTATTCTTTTCTGCTATATTGTTAGAACACAGTATGTGATAATTTCAATTTAGAAATCAGCACTATACACTCTTATGGATAACCTGTAAACACACAGTTTGAATCTGCTGGCTAATTTTTTTGTGCAGCTAACTTTATGTATTGAACCAATTTTTCAACAGTTTATACACATGACAGGAGTCTTGAAAATTTCACATATTACTAATTATGTGATACAATGAGAAAAATTCAGAAGGTTTTAATTCATCACAAGGAGTTATTGTTTAGAGGAATTTGAAGAACATCCCTGAGTGAAAGATTCTTGCTGATTTCTCCACTCAAGGAGTTTCTTCAGTGAAGAGTATCTCCATTTGCAAAGATGGAATTATGATGCTGACCAGTGTCCTCATTCAGATATTTACATCACCACATCCTTCTGCCACCATCAAGGCAGCTTATCTTAATTGCAGGATATGGTTACATATTCCAAACTCTCTCAGATGCTTCCAGTGTCAGCACTTCAGTCACTTGAAGGACAAGGACCATGATGCCTATGTGTGTGAAATGGACCCTCATTGCATCAATTGCAATGGCTCTCACCAGTCACACTTTTGTTCTTGCCCTAAATAGTTGGAAGAAAATGAGGTGCAGCATTTGAAAATGATTCATGATATTACTTACCCTGAAGCTGGAAAGTTGCTGTCCACTACTTCATCTCAGATGTATGCTGCTCCCCTTCATTCCACTACTACAGTGGGAGTGCATTTTGAAGAACATTCTCAAATCAAATAAAGTCTTTTGACTTTCATGATTAAAAAAGTTGCTGAATGAACTTCAACACCCATTACTGTCCCTAACATACATTCCAGCAAATCACAAGATCCACTTCATTTGGTTCTGGGTACACCTTCATCTCCTACCTCAAGATATAAAATGATCATTTGTTCACATCCTCAGTCATTGGAGTCCTCTCCCAACAGCAAAGACCCAGGGCAGAATCCATGGAGGTTGATAGATCAAATAAACCCAGTAAAGAAAAAAGATGTGGTTATAAACAGAAGGGTTCTCCATTCAATTCGCCTACACATAAATAAAAATGGCCACCTCTATACAATGGGACTGTCGAGATTTATGTTCTAATCTGGATGACATAAAACCAGTGATTGCTTTCTACCATCCTGTATGTCTTTCCTTTCAGGAAATATTTCTGAAACCTGCTGATACAGTCACCTTTTGGTGGTTTTCTTTGTACAGAAATGACAGGCTGTGTGATGGACAAGTGCATGGAGGGGTGGCACTGCTGTTGATCAGCATGTGCCTACCCTGTCTTTGCCACTCAACACACCCTTGGAGGCTGAAGCCATCCATGTTTTGTACCATGGATTGTACCATCACTGTTTGTTCTCTCTACCTGTTGCCTAGATAAACTTATGATCAGTCAGATTTTGATACTCTCATTGAACAGTTATCGTCTTCCTTTTTAATCCTGAGGGACTTTAATAGACATCATCTCCTCTGGGTAAGTGCTGATATTGATAGGAAGGGTTGCTCTGTAAAGCATATTCTCTCTAATAACTATCTTTCTCTTTCCATTTGTGGTTCTACTACTTATTTTCATGCATTTAGTCAGTCCTTTACTGCTGTTGATCTCTCAATTTGCTCCCATTCATTATTCTGCCAATTTTCATGGAGGGTTGACAATAACCCATGAGGCAGTGATAATTTTAAGAGAGACTGGCTGTGAATGATACCACCTGACCTGTGTGCCCTGGTGGAAACTGGATCAAGGAAACTGACTTTCTTTCGCTACTCTTGCAGAACTTGATCCTGCCATTGTCTGTAAGCCATCAGCAGACGATTGTGTGGCAGCAGTAACTGAATGTATTTTACAGACAGCTGCTCAATGTATTCCTGACACCTTGACACGTTTTCTATGATTTCCTTGTCTATGGTATAATCCTGCTTGTCACATGGCGTGGAAGGCTCAAAAACGGGTCTGTGATACTTTTCATAGGTATCTCATACTCTCACATCGCATCATTTTCCAGGAGGTCCATGCACATGCTTGGTGGGTGAGACGTCAAAGCTAGAATGAATTTTGGATTAAGTTGACAACCAGCATATCTTCAACCACCATATCCAAAGTCATCTGGGACAAGATTCGAAAGGTCAGTGGGCAATATTATTCTTTCACTTTCTCAATCTTGCTCTCTGATGGCTAGGAAGTAGCTAATACCTTAAGCATTACTGATACTCTAGGTGAAAGCTTTTGCTTCTTCCTCCACCTTCCTAGCCATCAAGACTTGGCCAGAGCAATCACCTCTTTCCTTTCGAGCTGATTCTCTCTATGACTGTGATCATCCTTTACACTGGTGGAACTCAAACTTACCCTTCATCAGTCTGACCTGATGATATGCACTATGAAATACTGCATCATCTATCTCCTGCTTCTCTTGCTATTCTTCTGATTGTTTTTAACCAGATTTGGCAGGAGAAGATTTTTTCTGATGCCTGGCTCCAGGCTATTGTCCTACCTTTCTCTAAGCCTGGAAAGGATCCCAAGATTCATTCAAACTATTGTCCAATTGCTTTGATGAGCTGTCTCTGTAAGACCTTAGAGAGGATGGTTATTACCCACCAAGTGTAGGTTTTGACAACTACGTTCCACCATGGATCACCTGATTCAACTTGAAATGTTAGTGAGAGAAGCCTTTCTCAAACAACAACATCTTGTATCAATATTCTTTGACATTGAAAAGGCTTATGATACAACATGGAGGTATGGCATTTTGCAAGACTGCTGTATATATGGGTTAAGTGGCCATTTGCCCATTTTTATTAAACATTTTTTAAGGGAAAGGAGATTCCAAGTTTGTGTGGGTTCGACACTTTCCCTTTCTTTTCTACAGGAACTTGGAATCCCTCAGGGCTGTATTTTAAGTGTCACACTTTTTGGTATAAAGACTAATGCCATCACTGAACAACTCTCTCTTACTTGTGCAAGTTTTTTAATTTACACATTAGATCTTGTTTTTAATGTGATTCCCTTTTAAAAATCAAAGTCCATCTTGTCTGATTTCGAATAAGAAAATGGCTGTAACTTCAAATAATTCAAAACCAGGTCTGGAAAGACCAACTTCAGGTGACTAACACTGCAGTTTGAACTACCCGTTAGTCATCTTGGTGAGTTATAATTAAAATTTTGCTACAAGTCTTTTAAAACTTTTATTACTTTACTTTCTGAAAATGGGCTTTAGGAGGATGCAGGACTGGAGATGAGTACTAAAGATTAGTTTTTTAAAGTTTGGTTACTAGAAGTATACAACTGACATGGCCACTGAGGCAGTTGCTTTAGTGGCGTGAGGCTGAAGCTGGTTCTGAAAATTTAAAAAAATCAGCATGTACAGGTATTTTCTTACCAGTTTGTTAGATGCTTTTGATAAGGCCTCTGTTCTAGATGTAAGCACCATGGGGGACATTATACATGTGTACATAATGTGAGGAACCTCTTAACTATAAACTTAGCTCACAGTTTTTTTTAATCTTTAATCTTCACAGAAGTTACTGGTAAGTCACACTGATGTGATCATGACAAACTTATTTTATTTACATTACTCAAAACATTTATACTCCATATCATGACAATGAATTTGCTGTTGCTTACGGAAATAAATCACTTTTATTGTTTAGATATAGCTTACATTTATGTAAGTTGATTTAATCTACAGCTTAACAGGTTCTCCCATATATATTTGTTACTGCTTCATTCACTGTCTGTCAAACCTTTTGTGTGAATGAAGCAGCAACACAAGCCTACAATAAATCTGGTAAGTAAAATTTGTAATTAAAAATGATGTTAACATTTAATTTTTACCTTAACATATGGAGAATAAGGGAACATTTGGCCTTGGCTGTTCTCACATACACACTATTAAGGAAAGTATGTATTTAAATCCAACCCTTATTTTTCTATAATTCTTAAACTCTTGTGAACTGCTAGTATTCACTTTTGACAATGTCAACTCATTCTGTAATTCAATACCTTGTTATTATATTAATAAAAATGTCTTAATAGGAAGTGAGTTTGTCTTTCTCTAAATTATACATGTGTTTTTCTCCAGTTTTATCAGAATAAACAGTGTAGCAAAACAGAATCAGATGCTTTTGACTTTTAATTCTTCTTGATAATTTTGTAAACTTTACTTGTATTACCTGTTGTCCTTTTTCTCAAGAGAAAAATAATGTTTAACCTATTCTATTGGATACCTATCTACTCCTAATTTCATACTAGTAGGCAACATCTAATTCCTTCCAATATGTCGTGCCCCCCAGTGGCTCAGCGGTATGTCTGCAGACTTGCACGCTAAAATTTGGGTTTCGATACCCGTGGTGGGCAGAGCACAGATAGCCCATTGTGTAGCTTTGTGCTTAATTCGAAAAACAAAACAACAACCAATATGTCGTTATCCTTCCTTGTGTAACATATAGATTAAAACTGTATGTACACAGTATTCCATGTGAGGTCTAGCTAATAGTTTAAAAACTTTAGACAAAGTGCCTTATTTATTAATTAGTTGGTGGGATACATATAACACTGATGGAAAGATGGAAAAGTTGAAAAATTGGCTAAACTGGAAGAATTTGACTAGTACTGTAGTGTCTGTACAGTGAATGTTTTATACTTTTCATGATGACAAGAAACTCTTTTCAAATAAAATTGTATCTCAAGATAGCTAATGTGGGTATTAAAACTTTTATTAAAATAAAGTAGAGAACAATGTTGTGACCAAAGTTTTAATACCTATACTAGCTGTCTTGAGATATTTTTTTTACTTTTGTTTTCATTGTTTATTTTAATAGTTTGAATAGCTTTTGGGGCAGTAATATTTCTTTTTTTTCCATATGACACTAAATGTTGATTAAAAACTTATTCATAAGAACTAATTGTTCTTTGTGAATAATACAGAATGGAAGATGGGTTTTGATATTGAAAAGTATTAAAGTAGGCACATAGGGCAGGAAGCTAGTTTGTATAATTTTTGAAGAAAAACTTTCTTGTTCATGACTCAAAATGATAGAGTAATCTACTTGTCTTTCATTGAAATCCATGTGTCTCCTTCTCACTATTCCACAAACTGCAGACACAAGTTATATATAACTTTTATAATTTTCCTTTTATTGAACAGTTGATACTGCTGTATTCATCAACTTTACATTAGAGTTGTGCAAATGTAAAAGAAAAGAACACAAATAGTAAGGAATGAAGATAACCAAACATTTAATTAAAACACTAAAAATAACATTTTCATCAAAAAGTTATCTCCATAAGACAATGAATACAATCAATTAATGATTTAATAATTATCTTTGTATCATGACAGTAAATATAACATAATTCAGGCCAAACATATTTGCCAAAACTGGGTACATCAAATTTTTATGCATGACATACAGTGAAGAAAAAATTATATATAAATATTTATTTTTCCTTTTTTTTTTTTTACCTTTTTTTATATATTTATGTAGAATGTCATTGTACTTTACTACTTTTGTGCAACAGTAAAAGGAAGCAAACTAGCCATTCTTTTCATCATATTCATTAGTTGAGAAGGTAAACAGCATTCTTACCACAATAAAATTAATATTATCTGATTAAGCTCTGGGTTTCTTTTTATTATTTATTCTCTGTTGGATTTCAGAGGTTGTAAAGTAAAAGTACAATACAACTTGTCTATCACAGAATATATTCATATTATTTTAATCTGGTTTGAACTTTTTAGGTCATTTAAGATTGTATAGTTGTCACTGATTAATCCAGAATATGTAAGGTATGCTGGAAATTTGGTTTTGTTGCTACCTAACTAACTTTTTAAAATAAAACATTGCAGTAGCTACCATAAAGGAATTAAATATTAACACAAGAATACCGTATTATTTGGATAAACTTTCTAGTTTTATTCTAATTCATTTACAAATGGTTTTCAAACTTTGTAAGGCAAAAGTTATAATAATCAAAAGTTTAATTTTACAACATTCATTGAAATTATTCAAATATTTATGTTTTTGTATTTTAAAATTTCAAGAATATCCAAAATACTAAGTAATTACTTTGACTAAACAACACACATTTGCCTAGTAAATTAGTTGTTTGTCTTGCTTGATTACAAAGTTTGAGGAACTTCATGGTTATAAGTACAACAATAAAGTCTTTAGTATTGTCATAAATATGCTTATAAAAATGTACAGGTGTAGATTTAGACTGGTTTACACCTGCTCACATGATTCGACCAGAAAAAACATATCCCCATTGACTATGGAAATTTGAGAAGTTTTTTATTAAATTATTCTAAATAGAACTATAATATGAATATATTCCCAATAACAGTATTCCATCAATGTTTTATACTTTCATGTTTTAGCCACTTCTTTCCTTTATTCCAAGATAATTGATTTTCCAGGAGTAGAGAATATCAATTTTCTGTTGGCTACAAATAGCTGGACTTAAGAATAATGCAATGAATAAGTTCAATGAAGAGAACATGTTTACTTTTTTTTTTAATAAATAGCTAAGCTCCCAGTTGTGAAGTTTCTCAGACATTGTTCTCATCTGACATAATTCAGTGTGTTTTGTAGATATGTTA
The DNA here is from genome assembly GCA_011833715.1 of Carcinoscorpius rotundicauda. Taxonomy (NCBI): domain Eukaryota; kingdom Metazoa; phylum Arthropoda; class Merostomata; order Xiphosura; family Limulidae; genus Carcinoscorpius; species Carcinoscorpius rotundicauda. Next base: position 25,453,115 of record CM022406.1, read on the forward strand.
TAATCTTTTAACAGGTAACAGTGTAATTTATCATCACTAGGTATAAGGAAAGACTAAACACATTTAACTTATTTTCTACATCTTTGGAATGCAGATAAATTTGAAAGTTTAATTCCAGTATTAAAAATTAAAGGGTTTGTGCAGTCTTCCTTTGGGTTGACTGTTTTAGTGGGTAGAAATAAATTTGAACTCTGGATGCACTTTTTCTTTGAAAGAACTGTTTACTTTTAGTTTACAACAAATTTGGGGAATGGTTTGTTGGAATATTTGGTTTGTGCAGCCAACTGTGTTTTTCTGGAACAGTTAATTGTTATATATTTGTTCTGAACATTTATAATGAAAGTGGCTTCAAAAATCAAATATCATAACCATCAACAACATTATAGATGTATTGGATGTTTTAAAAGCCACATTTGCTGTTCATACAAAATCTATGAACACTATGTTGTGATCTTCAAAACTATGATCTTTTGGTTATAAGAAGTTTTGTTGGAAAGATTTTGAACACAAATTAAACCTTAAAGTAATGAGTTATGCAATGAAATTTATGTAATCATTTAGTGAATAACTTTATTTTCAAAAAGTATTTCAAAGAACATTAAATTAAAAAAAACTGTTTTGGAAATTAATCTTCCTTTTGTTTCTATTTTAGGATGTCCAAAAGTTTGTCCTTAAGCCAGAATCAGAACTGAGATTTGAAGTAGATTCTAAAAGTAGAGTAACAATTGAGGTATCTGTTAGAGTAGTTGAAGTGTTATTATTTCATAAAAAAAGTGTTTTTACTCTTTTCTTTGATAAAAAAACAAGTTTTACATTTCTTAGAATGAGCATGCACTCAGATACAGATATGGAAAAAGTATTCATATACTATGTAGTAAATACATAATCAATTTATAATATATTATAAATCATAGCAAGAAATATGTGTTGCAGAATTCATACTAGATGAGATTATTGAATAGTGTAACATGGCTTTTATTTTTGTTTCCAAAATAAACTAGTATGTGTTGTACAGTTTTTGCTTTAATAATTGTTTCCTACTTTGAAATTTAGGTGCATAATCTCAGTTTTAAGTAAAATAAAGTTATGGTAATAATTTTAAACCATATCTGGCATTATAAGTTTTTTTTTTTATATAAGAATCTGTTCTAAACCATTTGGGTTATTTAGTGCTAATATGTACATTATAAGCTACTATTTTAAATGTTCTGTTACTCTCAGTGTTTCTTTTAAGTTGCATGACTGTACAACATCCAATCAAGTGATAGGCCTAAAGCTCAAATAATCAACTAGTAGCATTGCAAAGCAGCCTAATGATCTAATAGTAATAGAGTCAGTGGTTTAAAAACACCCCCCAATCTCTGAAAAAAAAATTCTGGTAATACATATCTACACATTACTTTGATACTGATGCACATGAAAAAATGGAGGGAAAAATTATAGGGAACACTGGTAACTGTATTTATGCACCTTTGTTGGGTACATGTCAGGACTTGTATGTATGTATACATCATGCAACTGGACAAAAAGTATTTACACTTTATCTTCATATTTCTAACTTTGGTTTTTAACTTCCTCCATGGCAAACTTTGAATTGCTGTTATTTACCCACTGCATCAAAGACAACAAATAGTATCAGCATACTCTGTGTTCAAAATTTGACATAAATCATATCACTTCACACTTATTATACTCTTGGCATGTATAATATAGGGATAAGTCAGTTAATATGTTTGATCTTATTTTCTCAGCAATTACACATATCAGTTGTCATTGAAAGTTTGTGTCAAAAGAAATAAAAAAGGTTAACTGTCTCAATGTATTATAAACACAATTTGATTATTTATTATCAGTGGATTATTGAAAAGTGTTACTGATGATTGGAAAAGGAGTAATACCCTAACAGCTGATGCTCTAAAAAGTAATTGTATAACGTTAATAAAGACACTTATTTTTAAAGTTTTAAAAGAAATCTATAAAACTATATCATAGATGTATATATATGATATTAAAGAAAGTGCATTGTTTCAAGAGCTTCTTTCAGTTAAACAACTGAGTTCTTGCCTGCTGTATTTTTTGACCAATGACACAGAAGTGAATCATTTATTAACCCTGTTTTAGTGACATTATTCCATTTCGCTGATGCTTTATCTGTGAAGCTATACACAGTAATGATTAGTACATTTCTGAATTTACTACATGCATTTTCACAAAGTGTATAAAGCTGTTAGGAAACATTACAAGTCTATTGTATACAATTTGATTTTCTAACAATGTATTTTTCATACAAATTTGGCTGTGAATTTATGAAGCCTGTAATGAGTCATTCTGACTCTGACTTGTATCAATGAGTCCAAGACAGTTTTCACATTAAGAATGGAAATAAGAAACTGAATGATCTCAAACATAAGATCAGATTTAAGTTTAAAATGAGACATGTTCTTTTACCAGCTTTTATAATTTTTGTATATGTGTGAGAACCTTGTCTCCAGAAATAGGAGGGCAATGTGATGTGTGGTGATTCTGATACCTTCTTATATCCTCTCATACAAAGCTATCTTGGTTCTTATCTACCCCTAAATATTGCTAAAAACGTTTTTCAAACAGTGCACCAGTTTTTATATCTTGTTAATTTTGCACCATTTCTGAACATGCACATATTATGGGATTACTTTTCACCAACAGCATTGTGCTACTTATACTAGCATAGCTAATTCCTTCTGTCATTCTCACACTATCCTTACTTTCTCAATTGGCAGTACATTCATTAAATGTGTGTATAAAAGTTCTCGAGCATGACTGCAGTTTTTGATTGTGATTTGTTGCCACTGCCAACAAAATTTATTTAACAATTTAAAAATTTTCTTGTTTGATTTCAATTGTTTCCATGATTTTAGCATTCCAAATTTTTCTGGTTCACAAGTTCTGCTTGTTATTATTATACATTCAAAGTTGAATGTGGAGGTCCAAGAAACTCCTGCAACTGTTGACAATGTAAATGACACAACTTCTCAGAATATGGGTTTGACTTTATTTGCTGAGGGAGTCCAAGCCTTAATTTGCAGGGAGTTAATGTCTTATGTTTGTTTTGCAGTTTCTTCTCCTTGTCCACTTAAACACTTGTATTTGTTAGACTAACATAAGGGGAAAAAATTTGGTCCTGATTTTCCTGCACCTTCCCTTTTTGGCCAGCCACTTTTTATATCTGTTCAGGATATTTGATTTCCCACTCCCATTTTACAACTGGTTAATCAATTATATCATGTTCAAAATACTTCTCCTATAACTTATGATTCTTTGCCTTCATTATTGTCTTGGATCATCCTGTTACTCTTCTTTCCAAGGTCAGGAACAACCTATCATGGTAGCTTGACAGGAACCAGACCACAGTGGGGATTCCCATTCCTCCATCTCTTCTAGACTTACATCTCTGTACAAATGCATCTTTATTGGTTTGGATTTCTTTCTTCAACACTTGAAATGTTTCCATTCTGTGGTTTGTTGAGGAGTCTGCCCTCCACATAAACATTGTCAAAGTTTTGGTGGTTCATGAGGCTTTAACCCAGTTCCTTCCTTTCCTGCAAGAGAGGATGGTTACGGTTCACTCCAACAATTCTACTGTCATCAGTTATCTTGCGAAGCAAGGTAAAATCAAATTCAGGTCTCCTTGTTTTCGGACTTTGGATTGTTTTTTTTTACTGTAGCTTACCATATTCCTTGCACTATGAAAGTGGTTGTGGTTTATTTATCTTTTCCCAACCAGGTTCTCCCCATGGATTGACCTCTCTCTTGTCAGGTGTTTTAGTGCGTGTGTTTTCACCTGGGAACACCTCATATCTATTCCTTCACTACACACTGGAAAACCAAATTTCCATTCTTTTGGGATCCTATTACACACCCATTTGCTCTGGGATATATGCATTCAGTTAAAACTAGAGGGGTCTTCAAGTTCATGTTCATCCTCCAATGTGACTCCTATCCAGATTTCCACCCTCATCTAAACCTCTTCATGTCTAGTCCTGTTTATTACTTCATGATCGTCTTTGCAGCCATGGTTTCTCTACTTTGGCTTTTACTTTTACAGCACCCATGTTCTTATGTCTGTCTCTGTCTTCCCTCTGTCAGTCTTGATCAGAAATTGTTCATTCAGAATTCACCAATCTTCATTTTTGTTCGTGACTTTTATCGGGTCTATTGCCTTACCCCAGGGTCTGAATCCTAGTGTCACATCTTTCCTTTCCTGAATCATGAGACTTTCTTCCATGACCATTGACCAAATGTGTTGGTTTGCTTCTGCCTTTGGTCTGTTTGATGTGGTTTCTGTCTTTCAAATTATTCCATTCCTCATCTTTCCTAATTCTTCATCTGGTTGTTTGACAAAGGCTTGTCTGGAGTTGTCCTATTCAGCACCTTTCATTTTTTTCAGCTTTGTAACATTTTCTCCTCCCCTGTCATTTCCCTCTTTTTCTTTTCCTCCATATTGCTCATCCTGCACATCCCTTTGTTTTACTATATTTAGATCTTTATGTGATCTTTTATACTCTTTTTCCTTTTCTGTTTGAACCACCAGCTATATGTGTCTTGCACCATCTCTCTCGAGACCTATTTCTTCTTTCCTTCTTGTAAACATATTTGTTTGAATGTTTATGAGATTAGTATTTCTTGCATACTTCACTATTCTTCTTATATTATCCTATACCCTTACCATTCTTTCGTCTCTAAGACCTATGCTGCCTGGGAAAGAGATTTTCTATTTCTCATTTGTACTCACATCTTGATCCAGATAAGCTTCTTTGTCTGATTTATTCATTAGGTTTTATATGGCACATACTGCCTCTTTTTGTAGTTTATATTCCCAACATTTTATTCCCTTGAATCTTTCCATTTCTTTTGATCTGTCACCTGTTATTCTCACTGATTAGGTTCATCAGCTTGTAAGGCTGACATATTTGGACTTATCCATGAAAGGTTGTCATTTTCACTGTGTTGCTTTTCATCTAATTTATTGCATTGTTATGTTTTTGGTTGCTTACCTTTGACATTCATTAGAGGAAATCACTCACGCTTGAATGTGAACTACTTCCAATATCTTCATTGCTTATTACCTGAATGATTTGATTATATTTTTTGTGGTGGATATGATTTTCCTCTTGTGATGATTCTACATCTATTCACCTTTGACTGGGATAAGTGTTATCACTTGCTTTCATTTATGTTTTTTTTCAGCATCCTTAGTCTTCACACTTACTATAAAGATCCCATTCTGTGGTGAGTGTTGTCTGGTCAGGTATGCTTTGCCTTAACCTACATTAGTTTAAAGTCGATACATAATGTTCATTATCAAGATGGGGTGTTTTAATAAGACCATTGGTCAATTTACTGTAGCTTTCACATATGAAACCATTTTTTGGTTGTGGAAGTAATTTTCTTTTGTGCCCATTTTGGATTCACTTTCTACTTTCTGGATAGAAAGCCTACCTTTTCCAGAAATAAGGTAGTGCATGCTCCATTTTTATTGCTGGGTGTACCCCTTTGTTCTGTTATGGTTGCTTGGTATCTCCTTGTCTTGTTTGAACAAGAATTAGTGATTGCTAATTATTCTTCTTTGGTAATCTTCTTGCCTAGGCTGATGAGTTTAACTTTTCATGTTTGTTTCGACGCCCACTCAGTTTTATTTGTTTACATGGATTTGTCCTTACCTCTCATGTAGGTTGGACGACTCACCCTTGTTTCTTTCATATTCATGTCATAGAGCGATCTCTGGGGTATCATTGATTTGTACTTTGTTTCCTTGTTCATCTTTGTGTCTCTGTATCACCCTTTTTTTGTGGTTCAGTTGATTTAAAACAACCCGAGTTATATCCTTTCTCATCTCATCACAACATGTATCTTCATTCCAATGCTTCTCTTTCTTGTTGGAAGAAGTTCTAAACATGATCACCTTACATCATCATTTCCTTGTATTTCGAATTTGGTAGCATATTGCTTCTCTCACTTTGTTAGGGTCCTGGTTATGGAGTAGTTCTTTCATACTTTCATATTGTGTTAGATTTGTTTTGTATTTGGAACTACTCAAGTAGATGCTTTTGTAACTCTCACTTTGAAGATCTTTCCTCCATTATCAGTTTTTTTTGTCTGTCAGATTTATTATGGACATTGAAAGACAAGTGAGATATTCTCACTATGTAATCCAGTTTTCTCTAGTTCTTATAGACATTTTACTCTTAACCTTTGTCAAGAAAATGTGCTATCTAGGGTCACTTTTTAGGGCCAGATCATTCTACTTCCAATTTTCTGTTAACCTGGCTTTACAACGAGGGTGTATCTGTCTTAACCATTGTAGATTACTAGGGGATCTTATCCCTGACCTTCTGCCTCTATTGCTGTGTGATAATTCTTTCCTTTGACTTTGTTCTCAAAGATCTTTTTAAGATTTTCTTTGTACATCATATCCCTTATACAGTCTTTGACCCTCTTCTCATTTGGTTCTTCAGGTTCTTACATGCTATTCCTTTGAGCTTTTTGTCTCTTATTCCTTCTATTATTATTTTTTTAGTTGATTTCTGTCATCTATCTCTCAGCTATTTTCTCATTGTACAATTGTTCCAATTGTCTTTTGTGTTTTATATGTGTTGTTTGTTACCGTTTTGCTTGGATTGCTCATTTTTATAAAAACTACTATTGCCTATTTTTACTATGATAGACCTCTTTTTCTTTCCTTTTCAGTTGAACTGGCTAGGTTCATCAGCTTATCATTCTTGTGCATTTTTCTTTGAATCTATCTGACCATGCACCTTCTCTTGTCTCTTTATGTTCCCTGCTGTTTGAGATCTTATGAGCTGATATGTGTACATACTTGCCAGACATTACTTTCATTATTGGAGAGTTTTATGTGATTCTGGTTTTTGCCTTCTTTTCATTTGACATTCTGCATTCTGCCCAGAAGCCCTTGTAGGGTGAGTTTTTCCTTTTGTGTTTTTCAGTCATTTCCATGTCATCATATGTGCAACATGGTTTTTGTACATGTTCTAACTAATTGTAAGTTCCTGAACTAGAGAAAAATAAAAATAGAAACATGAACCAAACATTCCTTGTAGCTAGTGCCATCAGGACCCAGTACTATTGGAACACTTTCTCAGTGTTCCTCCAACCACTTTTTTGATATGTTAATACTGGTGCTATGTTTGCCTTATCTTATCAGTTCTACTTTTATTGAAATAATGTAAAACTTTTGCCAGCACTTTATTTTCAAGAGGTAAAGATTTACTTAATTCCACAGAAAAAATGTTTTTGAGTTTGATAAGATTTTCTTTGATGCTGCTGGATTTTTTCTGGTTAAGCTAGCTCTATACAGTTTTAGCTGTTTTTGTTGAGCTTCACTCATATTCCTTTATCATTGTCTTATTTTCCTACAGCTTATTATTCTACTGACTTCATGGTTTGCTGTTGTTCACTTTGAATTTTCATAATGGGTAAGATGGCCCTACTTCCCAGATTTAGGCTTGATAATAGTCTCCTAGAGCTTGTTAAAATGTGTGTGAAGACCTTGATTATTGGATTCCTTGGAATTAGACATTTCCATCAGCTGTTTGGTTTTTCTTACAATATGTAATCTGTCATTTACTTCCTGTGCTTGTCTGACAGTCTGTTAAGAGTAATATTTTCAAAATAAATACTAAATTTTTAAGCACCTAGTGTTCTAAAGTTGTTTTTTCTTATTAGTTACATTTCACATTAGATTCTTGTTTTCTCTCTGAACACACTGCATCTATGAAGTTATGAATCACTTTGGTAAATATTTTTCTTTTTCAGGATTGTTAGGGATACTAGTAGTAAGTGTGTTTAGAAATACCTAATACAGTACCAGATGCATAGATAAAATTTTTAAATAGGGGTACTAGGTAGCATTTTTTGGGGGCCTGCCTTTTTATTTTGTATACGTCCTGAAATATGAGATGGCAGTAGGCTTTTTATGGTATTCTTCTTTTTTTAAGGGAGTGTCATATTACAACATGGACACCCTGTTTGAATATTATCTGAATCCCTTTATCTAAAAATGTATATAAGTCTTAACTCTTAAAATTCATTCTTCTCATTGTTCTAATGCATGTACATCTAGATATTGAGAAATAAATGTTTATTGTTTTATATATTGCACATTCACTAAGGTGTTATAAGGGTTATTCGTTATTCTCTACAGTTAACTTCTGGTACAGCAGAAGTTTTTGGAACAGAGCTGGTGAGACATAGGAAATACACATTTGGACCTACAGTTATGAAAGCTATATTTACCTGGCAAGGATGTACTATTACAATATCCTTTACTTTGTAGATTTTATAGTGCTTATACAGCTAATATGTGTGCTTCCAAGTAATTGAAGTTACAATAAATATTTATAAGTATGAATATGAGTATTTACCCAAGACATTTTGATAAGATACTTTTAAAATGAATGTAAGCTGGTGATTGCTAGTTTATCTTAAAATGGAATGGTTAATGCTTAGTATGGTTTCAGTTTGATTAATTTCTTGTGTTCACAGTAAATGTAGGGATGTAATGTTTAATCTACTACTGTATTGAAAAAAACTTTAAATGATGTTTTAGTACAAAATTAATATTGTAATGTTTTTATAGCAGTAATGTGATATGTTGCAAAGCAGTATCTTACTGCTTGAAATTGTAACAGATGGTCTAATGAAAATATCATAGTCTGGAAATTAAAATTTAAAGTAAATATAAAAATATATTTCCTTAAATAAACTAATTATTTTAATTAAATCAAGAATAAAATCCTTGTGCTTTGGATTTGTTGGTTTTGGCCAATTTGTTTTAATTGATACTGTAACAAATTTAATTATAGGGTGCTGAGAACCATTGAACAAAATTTAACCACCCTTTGTTATGAAAACTGGTTTTTGCCAAGTTAAAACATATAAATAAAATGAAGTCATCATCAACAAGTGGTTGTAGTGTGAACTCCAAGAAGGTTGATATTTCAAATGAATATGATATAGGTAATGTTGCTGTACTTATGTAACACAATGTTGTCCTATTAATACATCTCATTAAACTCATAAGGTATGTGCAAACTATTTGCATTATTTTGTGTACTTCCATTTCAGGAACAGTAGCATCACACTAATTTAAGAATGTTGCAGTTCTTCCATTAAATGGCACTACTGTCAATGTCTTATATGAATCAGATGGAAAACTGGTTTTTGTACCAAGTTGAAATATTTGTTGACTATTGTTAAGAAACTGTACATGTTTACCTATGGTTCTTGATTTAAAATATTTTTTAGAAAGAATATTTTTTACACAAGAAGAATATGTAAACTGAGCAATTAAATAAGATTCTTTCTATATTTGGAAGGTTGACATGGGTAAAGAATTGTTCAAATTACAAAGCCACAAATTTAACATGTTATGAACTTGTAGATTATGAAAGAATAAAACAAAACTTTGAGAATTTTAAAAAAGTTTTTCTTTAGAAATAAAAACTCAAAACATACACAGTATAAAACTTTGAAAAATAATGTAAATTTTGATCTAATTTCATTGAAAAAATTGATCATAAAGTGGCTTAATTTAATTTTCGTGTAACAAAGTAAAATCTTGTGACTTGCAAGAAAAGGGTCATTGTAAAAAATAAATTAAATAATATTATGTGAAAAAAGAAAATGTTGTTCGGAGAATTCAGTAACTGAATTTGCCACTATATTTTTTTAACCCAAACGAGCCGTTTTTGCATATATAACTATGAAATTTCTTGCTTCTTCATTCAGAAGTATTATTTTCTTCACAGGTGCACTTATGAGATTAATATGCCATTAACCTTGAGTTACTTCTTTCAGGTTTTTAGTCCATGTGTGGACCAGATTCTTTACAGTAGGTGTCTGTGACTTGTTGGCAATAAATTTACACAGTAAAAAAATACACATAGCCCACTTGTTTGAAAATAATGTATTAAAACAAGTAAAATGTGTATAAAAATGTTTATTACACTGTTAATTACCACACTTGTATCCTTAGCTTTAAATAATAATCTCTTTTCATTAAAGTTCACACAAGTTAGTTCAACTACTTTAGAGCACAATAGACAAGGCAGATTATTATTCTCTACTCTGCTGTTACAATGCAATCTTTGATACTTCACTTTATAAGTTGCCACTATATGCTCTTTACAGTCACACAGTCTAGATCTATCAAGCAATTTAATGTATCTTGTTTTCACTTTACTTTAACATTCATATGATATATAAATTCTCTGGATCATAATGCCAACATTACACTTAAAATGAAGCATTCATGTACATCTAACAGCAAGCCCGTTTTCAAGAAAAAATATCTGCATTTTTATTTTTACTACTTACAAAGTCTGCTTATACAGTTTGCATCAACATTTGCAGTCCTAGTGATAGCTTTATTAGCTGCACCCATTAGATCTTCTTCCCTCTTGAAGTACCTCTTCAACAGATTGGTGTGGCAGATCAGAGTTTTCCTGTCCACTTTTAACATAGTCCATTCTGTTGACCTTTTCCAGCACCCCAGTAAAGCCCCTTTCCATTGTAGGGTGAGTTTATTGTTGTCTGTGTGCAGCAGAACTAAGACCTTCTGTCCAACCACCTTAAAGCATTGATCCTTTGTCCTTTAGTCATAGAAGTGCATCTGACTGTCTTGAACAGCATACAAACTTTCTTGAGCAAGCTGACAGGTTTCCTTCAATCAGTTGCTGAGGTCCAACATGTACTGGTATGTGTTTCTCACTTATGACTCTTCTTTCTACTATTCTTTCATACAATAACTTGAAGGGTGAAAATTCTGTACTTTCTTGGTAAGTAAATAAAATAGTAACTCCTGCAAGTACCTGTCCCAGTTACTTGGTCTGTCCTGGCATACCTTCTTTAACATGCTTTTTAAGACTCCATTGCCTGTCTCACAAATCCCATGATATCTGGGGTTATACATTCTTTTAAAGAGCTGTCTAGTGCTAGTGAGTCTGCACACTTCTTGCATCAGTGCTGAGGTAAACTGGGTCTCTCTTTCATTCAACTTCTTTTACAAAGCCTACTCCATAAAACACTTGAGGATTTCTGCTATTTTCTCTGTCTCTATCTTCAGCAGTGCTATGGATTTTGGGTTATGTGTTGCATCATCTACTACTATATCACCATATAACAGTTGTCCTTATCAGATATAGGTGTTAGTGGTTTGATCAAGTCCTCAGCTACACTGCTAAATGGCTCTTTTTTAGGAGAGACATTTTGCCCAGTGATACCTTGGCTACCTTCCCTCTATGTATTATTCTTTGTCACATGACCTGCAAAATCTGGTCACACTTGTGATGGCCCTTAGCCAATAGAAGTTGGTAGTGATTTTGTCTGTCATTGTTGTTTTGTACCTGGATGACTTCTCACAATTGGCTCATGAGTCAATTTCATCACCAGTATTCTGTTGGTACTATAATCATTTAACTTCCCCAGTCGGATTACCATAATAGATCTGGTACAATGCTCCATTCTGGTTCTTTATTCTTTAAGTCTGTTTCCCTTTGGCCTTGTGCTCACTTTTCTCCTGGACACTATCCCAAAGTTTCTGTAATGAAGAGTCTTTCTTTTGCACATCCTTCAGCTCCCTGAGACCTTCATTTAAGATGTTATTTTTTGATATTTGCAAGGGCTTGATGTCTTGTTTGATTTTCTTTTCTTGAGCTTCTGTAGTGACTGCAGATGCCACAGTATTTTCTTTTCTGTCTGGTTTCTCCAAATTTCTACATTGCCAATCTCCAAGTTGTAGATAGGTGCCTTCAAACACATGACCTCAAGGTCTTCCACACGCTATGGAGTGTCCATCTTTATTCTTGCTATAGGAAACTTACTGTCACATCATCAGCACACACACACACACACACATGGATATATCTTGCCCCTATCTGATCATGAGATCTTAAATTGGTTTTCATAGAATCTTCATCTTTTTGGTCTCATTATATCATTCACTACTGGCATGTTGTAGTTTTTTTTAACCTCTCAGTCTTTGTTACATGTTTTGATCACTACTGGTCCTGTTTACCCAATTTGCTAATTTTAACTAATAATCAACCATGTACTATTTAACCATAGGGATAACACTTCCTTTTTGTTGTAAAGCTGATGAGTTGTTTTTGTTCTGTTTCTCATACAGTAGTTACATCCATGGTGATAGCTACTATTTTCATGTTTCTTGTCAGAACTATCTTTATAGGTATCTCCAGCTGTTTTATATTGAGATTTTTGCTGTTGCTTGTTGATGATAGATTTGCACTCATTCACAACATGCCACATTTTATGACATGTTTTCTCCCTTTTATCTTTTACCCTTTTGTTATCTGTGGTTACGTTTTACTTGTGGTCTGTCACCTCTGGTTTCAACTTTAAAGTGTTCTTGGACTTTACAGTTTTACTACCTCCATGCGCCTCTCAGTACACTGTTTTGCCAGCTTGATAATGTCATCCACTTTTTTCAGTGCCCTATCCTTTAGTAGCAGTGAGATCTCATCAGAGCACATTATCATAAATTGTTCACATATTAGTAGACCTGTCAGTCTCTCCAATTTTTCTTCACACTTGGCCTAATGAGGTATTGTTCAAGACTTGTTACAAACTGAAATACAGTTTTTCCAGTTTCAGGTTTGTCTTCTCTAAACTCCATACAAAATTTCTTTAGTAATTTTTTAGAATTTTAGCTGTGCTACTTTTAATATAGTTCATGGCATATTCTGATATCATGTTAGCATTCACTTGTTGGCTTTTTCCTGTGTAAAAGGGGTTGAGACAGATTGTCTAATTACCTCTGTTCCAGTTTTAACATAAGGCAATCTTTCATACCTCCATGAAAGCATCCATGTTGCCTATCTGTTCATCAGATTTAGGTAGCTTGGGTCATTTTTCTACTTGGTAATCTCAATTTGTGTTTTCAGTCTCTCTGTTTCCAGCTTCTCCTCTGTCTTTTTCTCTTTTTATAGTAATATTCTCACTATTTCTAGTTTTTCCTTGCTCTCCTTTTCTTTTTTAGTTTGTATAGTTTTTCTCTCTATAGGTTTTATTGTTTAACAAACTCTTGTAGATTGCTATTTTTAAGCTCAAATCACTCATTTCTTTTTAGCCATTTTTCACAGCAGTTGATGTAGATATATAGTGTGATTGTAATCACTGTTATATTTTTGCCACCATTACAGTTGTGCATATATAAGCCTACTTCTGCTTCATTTATGTCTCATTTTCCCCACCATTTGCCACTATATAATTCTGACTGGCTCAACAATATCAGGTTTTTATATTTATATGTGAATGGATGGGCCAGAGTCTTTACTGTGTACTGTTTGTTTATTGTGGAAATAATGTAAATAAACTGGCCCATCTATACATCAATGTACAAATTTTACAAATTCCCACCTAAATTCACATGTTTAACATGAATGCTTCTGGTGCAGAATGATATAATCATGCAACCAAAGTTCTCCAGCAAGAGAAGGGCAGTGCAACCTCCTGATGTAGTAACACTTCCTAGGTGCTTGCATTTGTGATCATTTCATTTTTAATCTTGATATTCCTTTGAACACACTTGCTCAAATTTTCTGTCTGAGTTTAATTTGATGAGACTTGTTTTTTGTGACAAAATTTTATCACTTTTATTATTAAATGATGGTGACTATGCTTAGTCGTATGTTAGTGATGATGTTACACGTACAGACATAATTTCTGTTATAGCTTCTTGAGGATTCTGCAGCCATTGCTCAATGTGTTATGGATTACTATATGATTACTGGGCTTCCAACTCCCATCCATTGGCCAAAGTTTTTTATCCTCAGTAGTGAATGATGTATTGGACTATGAGTCTAACCTGATTTGCTTAAAGCAGTGTCTTACCATTCATGGCAACTCTTTGACCTTCCAATCTCTTTTTAGAAATTCAATTTTGGGAGTATTCTTTTCTTTATATTTTGCTATTGACCATTAATATATATCCTTTTTCAAATCATAGTCCCAATTCTTATGGTTCACTTTGTCTTTCCTCTTTGCTTGTACTTATAGTTTATATTGTTTCCATTTTCTGTTAGCTTCTCTCTCTCACACCCATGTGTCTTGTGTCTCTCATGTTCATGACTCTTTTTGTCCTGACCAGTAGATATTCTTCATTTTCTTTCTTTGATATGTATTTAGCCCACATTGGGATTAAGCCCCTTGCCTTCAAAAATAATCTATTTCTCTCTAGTTCTCTATTTTCACATTGTTATCTTTTTTCCCCATCTCTTGTATATAATTTTTTCCACCTCCACCTTTTGTTGAGGGAACTTTTTTATGCTCCAAAGGAATTTCTGTAGAACTTTCTTTCCCTCTCTTTGTCATTTTAGTCTCTTCCACATCTTCTGCTCTTTATCTTCTTACTATGTTTTCCTGATGTTAGGACTTTATGAGTTGGGTTACATTCCTCCTTACGTTACACTTTCTTTTTTCTAGTATATATGGTATTCATTGAGCTCCTTTTTTTTTTTTACTGAATGTCTTTGGAGTCACTAATTTTTGTTTGGAAAGTTGGACTCACAGTTACAGTTCTTGTTATTTTTCAGGTTTTCTTCTTTCTTGTCTTTGCCCATTATTGCTATTCCTCATCTAGATCAGTCCACTTTTAACTTTGCTATTCTAGACTTATTTTCTTATTGGTGACAATTGTATGATGTTCAATTTTGCAAGTATTATGTCTCTTCTTCTCTTGCTGTTGGCCACATGTTTTACCGACTATCATTTTTCATATATCTACCACGGTCTCTCTCTTCTTTCCATTCCTTTGCCCACTTCCTTTTCTCCTTTCTCTAATCTTTTGTATTATCCCTTACACCTGGTCTGCAGTTGGCCATTGTCAGTGTGTTGGAAACTTTTCTGTGTATTCTTCATGGCTCATCCTCCATTTTTTTCAGCATTCCATTTATCAGATATACATCTTCCCATTTCTTGCTCTTCTCTTCAACATATCATTTGCCCCCATTCCATTTATTTGTGTTGTGAAGGCTTTTGCTAAACATATTCAAGGCCCAAGAGTGGGATTCCTTACAGCCATTCCGTATTTGGTACTTCTGGGTGTTTTATTCATCTTTCATCTCAGCTGAGTTCAGCCTTTTACTCTCTATTTGTGAGATATGGCATATCTGGTCACCAGAATTCTGTTATTCTAATTCTCACCTTGAATGAGCAGTTCTTTTACTTCTAGGAACTCTGGCTTTCTTGGAGCCTCTCATTTCTGTCGAGTGACCACACATGCACCTCTTGCAGTAGACCTTGCAGAATCAAACTGAAGTTGACATGTCCTTTTCAGTGTTTTGCTGTCAATATGATTTGTATCATGTATTAGGATTAATTTCCAAAAATTTGTAAGATTATTTTAATTGGAATGCCACACCCATATCCAAGATGGTGGTGCTTTACAGGAACCTTGTGAAATGAAAATATGTTTCTTCTAGCTATCCAAAACAAAAATTTCAATTTGTTTATTTTTTCTTGTAGAGATAGA
Source organism: Carcinoscorpius rotundicauda (assembly GCA_011833715.1). Taxonomy (NCBI): domain Eukaryota; kingdom Metazoa; phylum Arthropoda; class Merostomata; order Xiphosura; family Limulidae; genus Carcinoscorpius; species Carcinoscorpius rotundicauda. The sequence continues at coordinate 25,468,662 of CM022406.1, forward strand.
AATAACTGTTTCTGAAGTATTAAGAAGTTTAGAACTGTGCTTCAACTTTTTAAAATTACACTGCACACTGATATAGACCCTTTTGCTCTTATTATCATTCCTTGTAAATGAAAATTAATTTTAAGATACCAAACTTTCAACTTAAATGTACCCACATGTATAAAAACATTTACTGCTCAATTTTCCATTTTAAAATACCCTTCATATTTTTCTTACACATTAGCATTCAGCTTTAAAGCTTTAGCAGAGATACTAAAAGGTTTTTTAATTTTTCAGATTACTTAATTAATCTCATAGAATTGATAATGCTACTACAACTAAACTTAGTATTAAAGATTATCATGAACTTACTTTTATTCTCTGAAAACTTATAGTTATGAGTAGTATTTCTTTCATACATGATCCTGAACGTAGTACCTTACTGGCAGACCAGAAATTGTTTATGTTGCCAAGGAAACTCCCATGGTTTTCTATATCAATGTGCATGCAGCATTAGAACAGATGCGGCAAGAGGCTGAATTTAGAGATTCTAAAGGCCCTACAGTAAGTGTTTACTAATTACAGTAATGTATTTCACTGGATAAGTTACATGGAAGAAAACTATTTGAAATGATTTCTTTAATATGTGAAACTATTCATAATACTTCCTTTTGTATAACTTTAAAGACATCATATAAATGTGCTATATTAGTACCTGTAGATAGACCTGTAACCAGATTGTCAGTCATAAATTGTATTTTCTGTGCAAACTTTCTTGTTGCACCACCTTACGTTGTCACTCATTATACAACTACGAGGGCTGTTAAAAAAATATGCGGACTGTTTGAATTGCGCAGCTCCAGTTGGTTCCAGGGGAATCCGCTTGGTGTCGCTAGGTTCACACAGATCAGCTGATTACGACGCCATTTTCTGATTGCAGATATCTTCATTTTTGTATTAGCTGTGCGGTTTTAAGAGAAGTGCGATTTTTTTTGTTTGGTGGATTTCAGAATGAATGACCTGAAGGAGCAACGACTTGCTGTGAATATTTGTGTTAAACTTGGAAAATCTGCGACTGAAACTTTTGCTATGCTTGACACGGCTTACGGTGATGTTGCTATGAAGCATACGGCATGTTTCAAGTGGTATGAACGTTTTAAGGATGGTCGACAGTCAATTGAAGATGATGAGCGTCCTGGACGTCCTTCCACGTCAACAAAATCAACACCCTGGTGTGAGCAAATCGACGTCTGACTTTCAGGGAACTTGCTGAAGAGTGTGGGATATCAGTTGGATCTTGTTATGAGATTTTGACTGAAAAATTGAAGATGCACCTCGTTGTTGTGAAATTTATGCCTCAGAACTCGTGAGTTTTTGGCCAAACACTCGATCACTGTTCTTCCCCACCACTCTACTCACCTGACCTTGCTCCTTGCGATTTTTTCTTGTTCCCCAAACTCAAAAGACTCTTGAAAGGAAGAAGATTTGAGATGATTCTCGAGATTAAGGCAAATGCGATGAAGGAGCTGGAGGACATTACAAAAAAAGCGTACCAGGACTGTTTCAACAAGTGGAAACACCGTTGGGATAAGTGTGTGTGTTGGGGAGGAGAGTACTTTGAAGGGATCCCAGACCTGTAACTTCTAAATAAAGTACATTTTATTTTATGATGTCAGTCCGCGTATTTTATGAACAGCCCTCATATAACAACTTTCCTTTCTACCTAAGACTCTTTAATTTAAGTGATTTTAGAACTGATGATTCACTCTTTTAATTAGAATTGTTATGTATCTTCCATTGAAATACATGTGTTTTTTGTAACTACATACTTAAATGCTCTTTTTTATTTTTAACCACTGTTTTCTGCACAAATTCAGAATTTCTTCCAAATGCTACTTTTTTCTTCTGTCTGTTCTCACACTTTTCCTTTCTTTTTATAGGTTTCAAATAAGACAAATGTTTAATATATTGTAGGTTTCAACCTCATTTGATGTTTTTCTTGTGTATCACTAACAACTTTTTGCTCTTTATTAAATCTTATATGATTCGCTTGATTACAATATACAAAGACTAAGCTAAAATACACTTTATTTCAGTCACATAAGGTAGTAGAGAATGTTGTGATTCACCAAGGGTCAGTAATGAATGCTGTGAATAAAATTATCTTTTTTTTGTATCATGATATTGTGCAAGCTACTAAGCAATAGGTGATATTGCACCATTTAAACATTATAAAATATTATGCAAAAGTTTCACTCCATATGAATTTTTAATAACATAAAAAGATACAACTTTTTTGTTTATTAAAGTAAATATTTGAATTACTGACCATTAACTTCAATAAGTGGTTTGAAGTCCATGGCCACCAATTCAAACATTGATTTGAATAAAAATGCAATTATTTTATTTCCATTCAAGGCCCTATGAGGTAAGACTTTTGCACATCTTTAGATTTGTTACATTGTAAACAACTGATATAAATTGTGCTTCAACTGAAGCTCTTTTTTTTAATCTACGACAAAGCCAACCTGATGAGCTCTAGTTATGGAAAAGAAAGTCTCATCATTAGAAGGGCATAGTGTACAAAATATACATTTGAAATGCTGTTGTATGCTTTTTTATTGGAAACTCATATAGAGCCACAAGCAAAAGTGATCTCTAAAGAAAAATTATCTGTTTTATTGTAGTGTCACATACCAAATTATCTTTTGGTTGACTTTTGCATTGATATGAATTCCATGTCAGCATTTCTGGTAATTTGTAAAAAAAAAAAAGAAGTCCAGGATTTTAAGGTTCTCAATCTTGAAAGCCCAGAGACCTCTAGGTCTCAGAATACTGTATTTTATGCTAAATGTTTCTGTAACTGTGCAACTTTGTTATATTTAAATACATTGCATGCTCATAACTTTGTCACTTAGACTGAATATTTAGTCATTGTTTGTCTTATTTATCATTCCAGTGTTGCTGAGGATGTGGCTAAAATTTGTTTTGTTCTCAACTAGTTCTGAATATTGAAAAACAATATACTTTCCTCTCTGCACATAGTGGCTATTTTTCACATTTCCACCTTTGATAGTTTGCTCATGCCACTAACCTTGAGGTATCTCTCACCTAAGACACATTTTATCATGTGAACTGCACTATTGCATGATGTAACTATCATGCTACAATAGTCCTCCATCAATAGGATGACAACATATCTTCATTAACACTTGTACATGAAGTTAATTTCATTCTTATCCTCTGCACAATTTTTATTGAATGTGTTTATTTAAGTTTAAATTTGATCAATTTTGTTAGATTCAAACTGTCTTTTTGCAGTTTTAACTTTTCTGGTTTCCTTAGGCTGCCTTATGCTAGTTCTTCCTTTCATCCTTATCTAACAACCTCATGAGTCTACTTGCATTCGATGTCTTTCTCTTTTCTTGTTCCTTGGCTTTCTGTCACTCCTCATCATCTCTATATGCATTAGTTGTAATATTTTCAAAACGAGACCCAAAACTCAAGCTCTTTCAAATGGTTGATTCTTCTTCTTCTGAAGAGTTTTGGGTCTTGTTTTGAAAATATTACAACTTTTGTAGGTGATCCTGTGTGCTAACTGCTTGACCTGAATCTGTATATGTTAGTTTGGCTATTGCCATTTTATATGTGACAAGAATCTTCATAAGGAGTGATTACTTCATCCTAATTATTTTATTTAAATTGTTACCAGTTTGACTGGGCCCTATATGACTATGTGCTTAGGGTTCTTGACTTCCAATCTGGGAGTTGTCAACTCAAATCTTTGTTTTACCAAACTTGCACATCCTTTTAGCTATAGAGGCATTATAGCATGATGATCAATCCCACTATTCATTAGTAAGAGAGTTGTCCAAGAGTTAGCAATGAATGGTAACGAATAGCTGCCATATTCTTTAGTCTTTTACTACTAAATAAGAAACAAACTAAATTCAGTTGGCACTAATAATCAACACTTTCATTTCTCCTCTCAGTTCCAAACTCCTTCTCATCTGGTATCCAAACCTTCACCCAATTTTTTTTTGCTGTAGATACCTTTAGCTAGTGTTGTTCTCATCTTGTGTGGTAAGTGTACCTTCCTCTTTGCCTCATCCCACATGATAATCTTTCTTGTGTCCTGTTAATAACTCCTTTATTGCTAACTTAGTCTTGGTTCCTTTTCTTCACTGACTGACATTCAAAGCACCTCTTCCTTTGCCTCCATCTTGCATACTCAGCCTACAACCTTATACATCTTTCTTTCACCAGGAAATGTCTTCCCTTTGTCTTTATGTCTAGGATTTGTCTGGTTCTTTTCTCACATGTTAGGTTTATCTAACTATGTAACTCTTCTTTTATCCCATTTATGTTGCTTTTCTACTCTCTACTTGTCAATGTAAGAGTGTATTTTTTGATGTTGGTCTATGTACAACTCTCTACCAGCAGGCTGTTTTTTTTTTACTTCTTTGCCTGGTTGTTTAACCGAAGATTGTCAGCTGCTACCATTTCAGACTATTGGGTGGCCTTGTCAACTTCCTTTAAAATTTTTCCTTTATGGTTTTTTTTCTCCTGTTCTATTTGCTTTTGTGCTTGTCTTACCTAATTCAGCACCTTTCTCATCTAGTTATTTTGTCCATCTGGATCCATGGTGTGGTTATACAGGGTCCTACCATACTCTATATGCCATCTTTCTATCTTAAAATCTATTTCCTTGTTCCTTTTGTTTGTGATTGCTGCAGATCTTTATGCATTGGTAGTTTGCTTTATAGATATCCCTTGATTTTGTTCTTAGAATGTTAATTTATTCTAAGACTTGGACTGCTTTGGAGGGAGGTCATGCCTTTTCTTTCATATCTAATCCATCAATCTTGGTTATCTATGATGGTACTGACTCTTACTACAATTTGTGTCCAGTTTGGATAGTCAGGCATTACTTGGCATGCATGGCTGCATTTAACAGTTCTAACAGTCATTTATTCTTAATATGAGAACCATCTTTTCAGGGACATCTCATCCTTTGTGCTTACCAGATGAATTCATCAGCTCATTCAGATCATTTGTTCCTTCCTAGCTGGAGATGCTTGCAGGCTGTATCATGTCACATCTGTCATTTGATTCACCCTCTGACCTTGCAATTTTGGCAATTCTTAGTTGAGATCCTCCATGCTGGTATGTGGATTACAACCAACACTATTGTTTTTCATTATCTTCATTATCTGCAGAGTTCATCTCCCTTAGATATTACATCCCTCAATTTGTCATTTTCCAGTATTTGCAATGGTTAGGTCCAGTCAAGTATGTACACCTTGCAGTGTCTCACTGACATGAATTTCTTCATACTCAGGCTCTTAAGTGGAGCATGGGAAACTTTTGATACCCCCTAACTTCTAGCTATTAGAGTGATTGCCTTAGAAACTAGTTGTGGTTGTCCAAATGGACAGTACAAATGCAGTAGGAAGTAGGACAGTGGGGTTGTCTCTGTGGATCATCTCCTATTTAATAATATGACAGTTTCCCAGGGGTTTAGCCAGCTGGAAAGAGCAAAGTTTTCTCCTCCTGCAACAGGAAGGGACTTGGTGGGTAAGTTGCACAACAGAACACATTCTAACCTGTATGGTTCAATCACAGCTCTAGCTACTCAACACCTCGTTCATTTTACCAGTTGTTTACAAATGCTTAATTGGTTATTTCTTTTTCTGCCAATTCCTGTGATACATTGGCCCATTTTGCCTTTGTTTTTCATTGTTCTTTCCAGATGAAATGCATATTCTGCAGAGGATGGATATGGTCTTCTCACTATAGGGTGTCATCTTAGATGGGCTTTTCCCTTCAGTTGTTTTCTTCAGAGGGAGCTCATTTAGGTTTTTGCAATTGCACTGGCTCCCTCAGTCACATCATTGTGAAATTCTCACTACTGCGTGCACAGGGGCTAGTATATTATTTTAGAAGATAACATTTTATTTACCTGGAAATGTTCCTGCACATCTTTAAACCCTTTTATCTCACTACTTTGCCACAGTATTCTTGTTTTGTCTAAGAATGAAGTTAATTTTAAATGCAAGTCAATCACTTTGCATCAAGGGTGTTTTGACATCCTGTTGTTGGATGGTTGTTGTTGCACAATGATGCTTAAGGAATAGCTACTGTATGCAGAGAGGTAAGTAATCATCAAAAATACATTTTCAGGCAAAAAAATGTTAACACTGAGGAGTTATGACACTATCTGCTTCCCGTGATGGTGGTAGAGATTGGCTAACAAACATTGTTACTTGTGATCAGTACAGGTGAACTATAAAGATTAGAAAGGCAATTTAAATTCTAAAGCCCAGATCATAATTGGTGTTAAAAAAACATTTTTAGAACTGTAGCAATTAAATAGGATTGCTTAGAAACCAGAAACAGATAATTGATTTCATCTTCTACACCTATGGACATATGGGATTAAAGCATGGACACCCTGGGTACTTCCACATATTCAATTTTCTACATCAAAGGAAAACTGGGTGTATAAGGTGCTGGAATGGAAGTGCTATATATATAGTGTGAAATTTGTAAGATACCAAGGTACACAATGTCTTTATGGTGTACTTACAAAACACAAAAGTTTTTTTGCAACAATGCTGGACTTGCATTTAAACCAACAAGCTATGTTAGAAACTTTAAGATTCTGTTATTGAGTATTGAAAAGATAAAACTAAAGGTGAGACTATTGATATAATATTTAGTAGAGTAGAAAAGGTTAAAAGTTGCAAGATTATACTATGAAAGGTAGTTTCTAACAATGTAAGTAGAAGATAAGACAGATAAATAAAACAAAAAATAAAAATTAAAGAATTAATGGTAATTACAAAATATAGCAAACAAAAACACAAGACCAGTATCTTTCAATCTTCAAAACTCTGCTTTTAAGCAGAAAAAAAATGTGATGAATATTTTCTTGGATGTGTGCTTTTTCAAAGTATTGATCAGATTGGGCTGAGGTAGAACCTCAGGAATTTGTCTGTTTTATACACTTGGGGCTGCACTTGAAACTAAAATCCTTGTACCAGGAAAACATTTAACCTATTTCATGTTCATACAAACCTCTTGGTGGAAGTATACTTTGTAAGATTTTCTTATGATTAAGTTACTTCTCTGTATTTTATGTCAGTTTGGTCTCCTTTCTTTTGTAAGCCACCACATCTTTTAAGTTCAACTTTCATAAAATGAAGAAGAAATTTGGATAAGAATATCCATGTACCTTTAGCTAGGTACATATATTTCCTTTGATCTTCTATTCATCAGTGACCAAAGAATTGTCAGCGTCATTTATGTTACTGTACATCCAGTTATAAGTGGAAGGTGATAATTGACCCTTATAATATTTAAGGTAGTGTGGGAAACAAGCTAGAAAAATAGTGTGAGCAATTGTTTGTTGATATAATGTTCATCTAGATGTGAAAAACATTAATGTATCTAGTACATGTAGCATGTTTTTAAGCCTTTTGTCTTTGTTGTTAAAACTATTTACTTAAATGTTCAAATCAGTGATAATATATTTGATCAAGCGTCTTATATGTGAAGGAAGCAAGTGATTTATTTTTAATAAAAAATTAAACATCATCACATTTACTGTATAATTGTTTTATTTCTCAGGTTATGTTAGTAGGGCCAGTTGATGTAGGAAAAAGTACTCTTTGTCGGCTGCTATTGAATTATGCTGTACGCTTAGGAAGAACTCCTGTTTTTGTTGATCTTGATGTTGGACAGGTGAGAATGAGCTAAGAGAATTTACTTAAGGCAAAACTTTTTAAAAAATGTTATTATCTAAACATTTAGGAAGTACACAATAATAAATGTATTTGCATCTCACATACACTATAACAGACGAGGACAATAAAGTATGTTTATGGTTAAAGTTGATACCATAATTGCATATTATAATAATTTTTACTTCTTATAGATAAATAGGTTACAAACCATGTTTATTTTACTTGTGTAATACACTTTTAGAAAAACATAAAATCATAGAATCTATCATCTGAAACTAATAAATACATTTTCGCAGATGCTATTAGTATTTTGCTTAATTTGTTAACTTCAAACATTAGTTATTGTCCTATGAAAGACAGAAAATTGGACACCTGTATTAGGTCTGCCTAGTTGAACTCTCATCTGGAGCCGCCTCTCTTCACATGGAGTTCTCTCTTTCACTTTGAGGTTTTTTTTCTAAGTCTGGATAGTCAAATTTTCATGATGAATGTTTCAGTGTTATCTATTTTATCAGTTCATTCATGAGGATCAGGTGCTGCAGTTAGGTCTATTATTGGCTTAATATGTTTTGTCAAGTGGAATGTTCTTTTGCCAGTATTATTGGGTTTTTGGACTTTCCTATTTATAGATGGTTCACTTTTGCTTGTATCTACTCATGCCCAGTCGGTCAACTGTGTCTGTTTATTTTTTCAAGAAGCTAACCAGGTGAGGTTTTCTGATCCAATTTGAGAGGTCCATCCTTAACCCCACTCATTATCTTATTCTGCTGGGAATTTTACTTCAATTCCCATATTTGTTGGGCACACCCTTCTTCACTTTAGCTAAGGAATGTGGAGCAAGCAGTTTCATTGGCTTTACCATCATTTCTCATTGTATTAAAGATTCTCTCTCTTATGGGGATATGGGTTTTTTTGGAAGCTCTTATTCCTTTGGGTTGACTTCACATACATTTTCTACCAATGGAACTTCTTTTACAATCCCTTGGACCAACTTATTACCTTTCTCCCTGTGATCAAAGTCAACCTTGCTTGGTTGCTTGACAAGGAACTGACAATGGAAAGGGTTCTCTTTTCACCACCTTGTTTGGAGTTTCATCATTTTACTGATACTTTCTTGGTGATTTGGGGGACTTTCCTTAAATCCCAGTTAATTTCTGGTGAATGGTAAATAATAGAGGTGACTTTCTGATCGCTTATCTCAACCCAACAAGGTTATACCCATAGAGTGATCCCTTCTTTCATAGGTATTTTGAAAAGTGTGTTCTTAACTGGGAAGACCACATTAATGTGGTGGCCACTTATGAGAAGAATAAAATTTATTCTTTTTGGTTTCTGTTTCTATACCCTTGAGCTTTGGGAGTAGATGGATTCAGTCATGTTTGGAGGGATCTTATATACCTAACTTCTGATCACATGCCTCTCCAGAATTTTTTCACTTATTCAGACCATTCTTTGTCATGTCTTGCTCATTGCTCTGCAATGGCCAGCTCACATATGGTTCCCCCTGCTCTGATGAACGAGATTGGACATAGTTCATTCCATCTTCTTAGATGACCTTTTGTATGGTCTCTTGCCTCAACTCTGGGACTTACCCCTCATGTAGATGTTTTTCCTTGCCAATACTATTTAACTTTCAGGCTTTGGTGCATTCATCATTGCTTTTGTCAATTTTGTCCCAGTTTTTCACTTAGCTGTTTGTCTATGTCAACTGTTGCTATGTCAAACACTTTCCATTTCTCCAATTTATGGAAAGCCTTCTCCTCCCTGGTTATTCCACTTAGTTTGGATTCCTCTACATGGTGAAGGGGGCCTCCAAGAGAAGGTTCTGTTTTTTCAATTTACCTCCTCTGGGATCTTAACATTCACCCACATGTTTGCTGTGTGAGGCAACCTATAAATGGGAAGGGGGATCCTGGTGGTTGAGGTGTATAGCCCTGACACACCACTTTGGCCTTGAATTCTTGTAAACAGATAGCCTTGGGGTAGCCTCCCTCATGGTCAGTTGGCTGGTTCATTTGAGCTTGGATCAACCAAGTACCCATTTTGGACATTATCAATGGGTGTTATGGACATTGTGTCTGATACTTGTGTTTGGGTATAGTGCTTACAAAACCCTGGCATTGCTGCAGTATCTTCATTTGGCATTGTAGTGTATCCCCTCATAGGGCTCCATGGTGGATGGGGTCAGGGGACACTGAACTATTTTTTCCTTATTATGGATATCCCAAATAAAAATAAAAATAAAACAGTGAAAAACAGACAATAGGTGAATGATCATGTTTTGAAGGTTCTGAGCTGCAACCATCAACTTTTTCCACACCTGTTCCTTATCTTCTGATGCTACATTCTTATTCAGACAAATTTTTATGGTGAAAGTCTCCCTTTTCTTATTTAGAAGGGACTAGAGTGGCTTACAGCCTTTTCTAAGTAGGTTGAAAAGCTACATTCTGGTGACATTTGGGTGGAAACATCCTCTCCTAAACACAGTGAACTCCTCTTGCATTTGAAGGGTATTGGGGATTCACCCATTGAGGTTACTCTCCATGCTGCTTTGAATTTATCACTAGGAGTTATTGTTGAAAGAGATTTAAAGAACATTCCTGAGTCAGAGATCCTTGCTGGTTTTTCCACCTAAGGAGTTTCTTCAGTGAGGTGTATCTCCATTTACAAAGACGGAATTATGATGCCAACCACATTGTATCAATTGTAATGGATCTCATTCATATTATTTTCATTCATGCCCTAGATGGTTGGAAGAAAAAGAGATACAGCATTTGAAAATGCTTCACAACATTTCTTACTTTGAGGCTTGAAAGTTACTGTCCACCACTCCATCTTGGACTTATGCTACTGCACTCCATTCCATTGTTATAGTGAGTGTGCAAACATATCTCTCTGTGCCTTGAAAAGAATTGTTTTCAAACCATGTGAAAAGTCTTTTGCCCTCCATGGTTAAGAAGGTTAATGCATCAATGTCAACACCCATCTCTGTCCCTGTCACTCCTTTCAGCATATCCCTGGATCAACTTCCTTTGATTCCAGGTTTGGGCGTATCTTCTTCTCTGGCCCTGAAATGCAGAATGATTAATCGTTTATGCCCTCAGCTGCTGGAATTTTCTTTTAATGAGAGAGATTTGCCCACTTGACTCAGGGAAGAATCAATGAAGGTCAGTAGACTTCCTTCTAATAAAGAGAAGAGATCCCTATCCAGTTCTTCTCCACATAAATAAAAATGGCCACATTGACACAGTGGAACTGTGAAAGTTTTCATTCTAATTTAGACAATATCAAGGTACTGATTGATTTCTATAATCCTGTGTGTCTTTTTTTACTGCTCTTCAAACTAGGAAATTGCCAACATCTGTTGCACTGTTTCCAGTGATTCATTCTTTCAAACTCCTTAGTGTATATTCTTCTCCCCTTGTCTCTTCTGGTTGAGCACGTGAATTCTTGCCAGTTCAATTTATTGGTTGCTGGAGTGATACATCAAGTAGGTTTCCTCCTGAATGAGTTTTGTACAACAAATAAAATTGAAATTTATAGATCATGTGTACTCACTTAATGAGAAGAGGGTTACGGTTGTTATACTCATTTTTATGCTGAACAGTGATTATACAATAATACAGTATTCAGGATCCAAGACTTTTTCCTTGGATGTTTTTGTCCAGGAAGGCTGCAGTTGGTGATAAACAACTTTCATATACATTGCTTTCACTAGATATTTCTTTTTTACATAAATGGACCACACTTGACATATTCTGTCATAACCTGAGGTGCTTTCTTGGATGTTTTTGCCAAGGCAGACCACATTTGACAAAAATATTATATATCCGACACTCTTTCCCCAGATGTTTTTTTGCCCAGATGAATAGCAATTATTAATCTCACAAGCTTATGCTAAGCTGTTAATAACACTAGATGTTTTTGCCCAGGTGGACTGCATTTGACATAATTCAACATATCCTATTGCTCTTCCCGTGCATGTTTTTTTTTTTGCCTGGGTGGACCACAGTTGGCCTATTTGTATACAATTCATGATTCTTGAGTTCTAGTCATGTCTAATTATTTAATTTTTCTACAATAGTAGAAAGAGCTAACTGTGTTAGCATAGATGACATAGTACAATTGGTGGAGGGTTGTCACATGATCAGCATGTTCTGAAATGGTGCAAAACTGATGGGTTATAAAAGACTGGTGTACTGTAAGTACTAATCAGAAATACATTTTTATTGTAAAAAATGTTAACTTCTATTCAAGTATAATGAAAAAATATTAAGTTATTTCACAAAACTAATTTTATATTTTTCTACACACTAAAGCTGATTACATTATACATAGCTTGGACAAAAATACATGTACAAAAAACGTTTTCAAATATTATAAGAATTTTTACAACTTAAGCTAAATTTTATTTTATGGTAAAAAATTTATGATGAAAACATAATAAATGTCAATGTCTTTTGTCAATAATTTAATTGTTGTAAAGATATTAACATATTACACACATACTTGAGACAGGAAGTATACACCCCAAATTTTGAAACTTTATTGTTCATTTATAAACATTATTTATAACAATTACATTTAATATTTCATTATAATGCTCTTATTTTTTCCCAGTCTTGTTATTTTAGTATACTGCTTACCTTTAAATATTTTTAATAATCATGATGCTTGTGATAAGTACATCAGTTAATATGAAACTTGGGTAGATAATTTCTCAAAATTTCACGTGCTAAGCGTAAAATAATAATGTTTTTTATAAAACATCTGATTGTTCTATATTATCTATATGTAATACAGATTAATATTTATGTCCAGTTTTATCATGAGAAGACTAATGTGATTTCTATAACCATTTGTGTAGGGTCAGATTTCTATACCTGGAACAATAGGTAAGTATGTTTATTTTTAAAAAAAGTTTTGATAATTTTGACTTTCATTACTCATTCACTCTTGAAAACACCCTTAAAGTTATAACCATGTGAACTGTAGCTGGGTTAATCTTAAAATTGCAATTATTGGTGGCTAAGTGTGGTGGAAGATTTAAACTTTTTTTTTTTTTTTGACTTGCTTGTTTTTTTATACTAGACTTTGGGGGTACAGTTTGATGACCCTGATTTTCCATTCAGAATTTTAACTAAAAATTGAAAGTTGACCAACTGGTTTAAATGCTGGTATTCTTTAGGGATTACCAAAAATACCTAAATTAAATTGTTCAATATAACCTATCCTATCAACTAATGGGTGTTATAATTCTAAACTAGCCCTTATTTTGAGTGTTGGTTTAAAGGAACTTCTATGTGATGAGTGTATTTTGAAAGACCACTTTGAGAAAAAATGCTATTTACTAACATACTATTGGATACATGGATGTCTATATGAAGGAACAAGAGAGAGCATTTGTCCCTTTTTGCATTTCACAAAAAACTGCCCATGTTATGTTGCAAACTTAACATTGCATTTAAATTAAATGTTTTTAGTAATTTTTATTAAAATTGTGTTTGCATTTAAGCACACATAAAAATTATTTTAGTTTGTTGACTAACATTGTAAAGGATCATTCCCTACATAAATGTTTATCCTCAGAAATATTTCTATGGGCACTCATAATTTGATGAGACCACTGAATTACATGTGAATTTGATTTGCAATAATGAAGGTCGCTCTTAGAGTATACCTAAAGAAGTATTTTAACAACTAAGTGTAACTGCAAAAATCACATATTGCATTTAATGGAAAGATTTATGATCTAAGAGATGTAATAAATATAGATTCCAGTTTTGTCCCTATACTTGTAAATATATTTATGTGTTATCATAAAAAGTTTTGGTTACAAGAATAGCCTAAATGTTGGCTAGAATTGGTGACATTGGATTCCTCATACTGAAGCCATTTATTTGTAAGTAGTTTTGGTTATTGAACATAAAGTTAGTTTTGGTGGTAGTGAATTCTATAAAGGTTACTAAGTGATTGCTGGGGATGTGTATAAGTTGGTTGGGGTCTTGGATATAAAGTTCTAAAGCTGTCTTGCAGACTTCAGTTTTTGGGACTTTTGTAAAGAGGGAGTTTACATCAAAACTGGCCATTAAGGCTTTATGATTTAGTTGATTAAGAATATATTTGAAGTTAAAAAAGTCTTTGAAAAAGGGGCTGGCTGATGTTACATATTTAGAAAATGCTCATGCTATATATTTACTGAGGTTGTACTTAAATGACTCATAGGTCAACATTATGGGTTGTAATGGACAGTTGGGCTTGTGAGTGCTGTATAATTGTGGTGTGTATGCCCCTTACAATCCTGTACTCGTTTATACTCTCATTTCTATGATATGTCTGACATGTCTCTTTGCTAACCTAAAGATGGCCTAAGAAGGTTGAAACATTGTTGTTTGCTTATCAGTAAAAGTGTTAATACCCGTACCAGCCATTCTGAGATACATTTTTATTTCAAATGGGTTTCTCATCGTCAACAATATGATTAAAAGTTCTTTCAATATGTTCATAGTTTGGTCTCTACTGAATGACATATAGATTATAAAGTATTGAATAATTATTAATATGTGAATTTTTCATAATTTTATGGAAATAAGGCCTGAAGTATCAGATGGTAATTTTTTTTTTTAGTTTCAGCAGTAGAATTTTTCATAATAAGTATTGGTCAGTCTGGAGCTAAGTATGTATTTAGGATGCTCAGATTATGAATTTAAGAATTCTTTAACTTGTGGTTGCTGAAAAAATACCCTCCAAACTTTGAGTCCATAGATGCACCATAGTAGTGGTCAGTAATCATTGTTCAGTGAAAGAACCACTAGTGGATGGTGGGTTTTTGTTGAGTAGTTACTTTCCATCTGGTATAGGTCCTGCAGTGGCTGAGTATGAAAGTTCATTGCACTAAAATCTGGGATTTGATAAATGAAGAGCACAACACAAATATTCTATTGTGTAACTTTGCACTTAACAACAAACAAACCCTCTAGTGTATTAGTTTGAAACTACAAATAGCTTAATATAGGGTGTAACATTTTGAATATGAGTTTTTCAGTTTCAGTAAAGTGAAGCAAGTATGGGTGAGTTTTTGTTTTCTTGATCTCTTAAACACCATTGTGTGTCTTAAATCTTATCATGTAGAATTTGTTATTCATCACCTTCTAGGAGCATTAGTAGTTGAACATCCAGCAGATGCAGAAGAAGGGTTTTCCCAGCAAACACCACTTGTCTATCACTATGGACACAAAGGACCTGGTGATAGTCTTAAGTTTTACAACATTGTAGTTACAAGACTAGCTGATAATATCAACTCTAAAATCCATTTAAGTCAAAAAGGTATTTTTTTAAACTTAGAAAAATATTTCATAAACATTTTTAATATATTTTAATCTTGGCAGTTAAAGTGTTATCTTTTTTTTTTTTTGCTGTTTCCTCTGTTTTGATGTTTTCATTTTCTTTTTGCATTTTTACTCTCATGATTGAATTTGATTGTTATTTATTTTATGTTGGATGCTTACAAGTGCAACTGCTCATTCATTCATAGTAATAATACACTGATCTGACTAAACTGCAGTTCTTTTGCTTGGTTTGTTATAGTTTTTATTACTGGTTTGGAAAAATAACTTACAAAAGTAAAATGCTTAAAGAGTTACTTTACCCTAAAAATTCATCATCCATGCTGAAAAATAGATTATAATCATTTTTCTGAATATATATATTTTCAACTTAGTCTTGTGTAGATAAAACTGTCAGATAACATTATATGTTAATGCTTGAAAAAAATTAGTTCACCAAGTGTTTGGGAAAGGTGACAACAATATATAAGAAATGCAAGGTAAACAAGGATCATTCAGTCACTAATGATGACCACCCTGGGGATTTGCAGGAGGAAATGGTTAGTTAGGAATTGTCTTTCTTTGTCAATTGGAACATGGAAAATTATCCACAGATAACATAAAATCACTTGTTTTATGTAGACTCTGTTTCCTTGTCATTATGTGCTCAAACTAATTTAGATTGTTTCCTCTTTAAATAACTATGATAGATATTGTTTAACTATATTGTTAATTTCTAGTTGTTTTTCATTTATAACTTTCAAGCACCTATATGACAGATCTTTATTCTTTAATGTCAGACTTGCAATTAAATTTTGGAATGTATCTTTTGTAATGTAAATTAAGTAGATTAAGTTCTTTTTGTAGTTATATATATTTTTTCTTACATTTGGCATCATAGGTCCATGTTCATTTCTTTATTCCAATTAATTTCCATGTTGTATGTTGCATAACTTGCTTTCATTCTACTTTCTGGAAAGACAGGCTATATCTTTCTTCCTCCAGTTTTATTGGCTTTCCATCTAAAAAATAGTTGTAGAGGTAAGTTTTATTATTTGAAATTTTTATATTCCAACAGAAATTAAATATATGCTTCTACCATCTTATACCCTCCCTTCATTCACTGCTGAGAAGGTTTCTTGAAAAAAAATAACCAAAAGTATTCAAGCAGTCAACCAGCCCAGACACAGAAAAATATATGCAGCTATAACTAATTGAACAACTACTAGACAGCTTATGTCACATAACCTCATATCAAAGTGGAAAGTGACAGAGGTTAAAAATCATCCAGTATTGACCATTGATTAGTAGAAGAGAAAGTAAAGAGATAAAGGAAAACAAAAATGTCTATGTCTTGGCAATTAGCTAAAATGTTTTATAAGTATCTAACTGAGTTTTATTGTAAAACAACATTTAATTTTTATGCTTATTCTTGTTGTTTAGTACATTATTTTATTTTTTATTTTAGTAAAATCAAGTGGAATAATAATAAATACATGTGGCTGGGTAAAGAGTCAAGGATATCAAGCAATAACTCATGCTGCTTTTGCATTTGAAGGTAAGGACATTTGTTATTGTTGACATATATGAGATATTGGGATATTTTGTTATTTTCATAGTATATACATAACCTATCAATAAGTAAATAGACACAATACTAAGAAAAGAAATGTTATTAAAAAAACAGGACACAAAGGATACAAGATTATCTTAAGTATTAATGGACCTGCACTTTGCAGTATATAAAGCATAAACATGTTTGCATATTGTATTTACAAGACCTGAAACCTGAGCCAACATCTGGCAAAAAACAACAACAACAACAACAAACAAATGAAGGTATCCCTAGATGTTTGTGTGGAATACTTATGCAGGGAATAATCTAGAATGGGCATATTCTTGATAGATGCTTTTTAGGGCATCTACCATGTGAGAATTTTGCATATGTTCTTACTAATCTTCAGTAATCTAACTTCCAAAGCATATTTACCTGTTCTCACATTATGGCTGTTACTCCACTGGTATGGTTCCTTTTCTTTTGCCCATCTAAACATTGGTCTGATTTTTCTTTGCTCTCTCCAGCCTTTTATTCTTCACTTAATTACCTTTCACAGTATCTGTCTCATTGGCACTCTCTACTTATATCAATACATCTTCTACCCTTGTATTGTATATAAGCACATTATTCACATAATATTATCACTTTTTCTCAACAGTGTGTTCACAAATGGGTTTCTCTGTACTATGACTGTTTGAGGTACTTTGAATGTTCTTCATGTTAGATAAAAAAATTTGGCAAGTTGATATACAGCACAAATTTCCATATCAGTGATTGATACATTTGCCACTAATTGGAACTCTAAATTGCTGGAATTTTTGGTCTCTGAAACCTCACCCTTGGGCATTGGCAATTGGGTATTGAGTCAAGACTGAACAGGATTGTGTCTCTATGCCTTTGTACCAATTCATCTGTTACCTAGAGTCTTAGCTAGGATTCATTCAGTCACTTGTGTTCTATTGGTAGCACTTCATTGGCTGGCTCAACCGTAGTTTCACCTTCTTTGGTACCTTCAGTAGTGCTCACCTCTTCTACTTTCTTTTTGTCTGTCTTTGTTAAGGCAGCTGTGATCCACTATTGAAATCCAGCCATTCCAAAGCTCAGATTTTATGCGTGGAGATTACGCAGTCCTTCACATTGCATCAGGATTTAACTTTTAATGTTGCTATGTGTCTCTTTTAGTCACTGCATAGTCCCACAGTAGGCATTTATAACTTGAAATGGTATACATGTTGAAAATGGTGTATTGTGAGAGAAAATTGAATCTATTTCATACAGAAGTGCCAACCATAGCTCATTTTTTGATCTGGCTCTTTTACAAGGTTTCAGTATTTTTCATTGTCACATTACATAAGGTGGCCTCATCAACTATCTTTAGATACATGAAGAGACAGAAGTTATTTGATTTCATAGTGATCTCATACCTCCTCAAGTCATTTTGGGTCCTTTGTCCCAAAAGACCATTTCAGTTACTTATCTGGGATATTAGGGTGTTATTACATGCTCCTTCTTGACATACATTTGAGCATTAACCTCATGTACCATGTATATCATCTTTCCATTAATTTTTTTTTTCTTTTTGTTTGTTTCTGCTGGCCTGTAAATGTCACCAGTTGGAATTGTTTGCAATTCATTTGCAAAATATACTTTGTCATTCTACCTGTGTCCTTCTAAATCCAAACAGGTTCTTCTTTCCTTAGACATTGACAGTCATGGGAGGGAATAAATCCTTTTCACCAATTTATTTGACCACTGTTTCTCACTTTTGTGACTAATTGGATCCTGATCATTTATCATGTTCAGTGAGATCTTTCGTCATCAGATCCTGAAGATAAAAGATGGAAGACTTTCGAAACATCATCCTCTACATTTATGTCTCCACAACAGTCAGTTGCCATCCATTCTACAAATTTCATTTGATTATTAAAAGCTTTGATCTAATACTTTGCCCGCCAGTGGTGCAGTAGTACATTTTTAGACTCACACCACTAAAAACTGTGTTTTGATACCTGTGATGGGCAGAGCACAGATAGCCCATTGTATAGCTTTGTGATTAATTTTAAACAAATAAAATAATATAAACATTTAATAGTTTTTCAAATTAGATAGATTTATTTCTGATATACTGAAAACGTTTTTTTTATAACTTGCTTTTTTGCTATTGGCAAATTCTGGGTGTCCTTGATACATTTCTCAACTTACCAAAATATCTCCTACCTTTCACCTGTCTTATTGTGCATTCATCAAAATAATGTACATAGGCTCTGTTTTCTCATCATAAGCCAGATTTTTTGTTGATTTCATTCACAAGAACTTTGAAGACATTGTTAATTAATGCTGCTAAATTTTTTATCAATATCAGAAATCTTATAACATCTTTGGAGACTTTTTTCACATATTCTGCTGCTATTATGCAAGAAGTTTGCTTGTCTATAGTGTTAATGATCAACTTGTATATTCAAACTGAATTTCCATATTTGTCTGCTAGTGTCCCTGGGGAGTTTTGTGTTTGCACGGACATTTAATTGCCAAACATCTGCCATTTTTTTCATAATGATGATAAAGATTTTTCAGACATCACTAATTCTGAAGAAGCTTTTGCATGTGTAATTTTTTTCCCTTGGGTATTTTATGATACATTTTCCATCTTGATCTGTTTATGTTGCCTGAGGGTACAAATTATTTTGGATGATTCAGTCCTTGAATCATTGTATCAGGTCAGTCTGCAAGTAATGTCTGAAAATTTAATACAGAAAGTGCATCATCATTTCTGTCTTTGTAGAAGACTTTAATGACTAAAATATGTAGTAGGACGTGTATAAAAATGTTCAGACTAATAAAAGAAATTAACCCAACTCCACTTTTCAAATCATTTATTAAATAAACCCTTATGAAGATGGAACACATTAACCACACGAGTTTATAAAAGGCAAGTAGTGCAGCAGAAACTACATAAAACCTTCAGGTTGTTTACGGTGCAATTTCTTAATGAAAGAAAATGTTTAAGGTGGTTTCAGAAGTTTAGATGAGTAACTACAGCTTAAGTGGTGTGTCACATTCAGGTTGTCCTGTTGGGTTTAATGATGACTTGCTGCTGGCTGCACTTGATGAAGTTTGTGCTCTAACAGTTGAAGAACTAGCATAGAAGCTTAATTAAACCCATTCAATATTTCACTGTCATCTTCAACAGCTTGAAAAAGTGTCAAAACTTGGAAAATAGGTTCCCCCATGATTTGATAGAAGCCAACCTTAGAGCAAGAGTGAACATTTGCACTTTCATGAACGTAACTTTTTTGGAGAGGTTAGTGACTGGATACAAAAAATGGATATATTATAAAAATGTTAAGAGCTGCAGACAATGGCTCAATGCAGGTAAACTAGCTAAAGCACAGCCCAAAATGGACCTCCACCATATGAAGTCTTGTTAAACGTTTCGTGGGATTTTGTTGGTGGTACACTTTGAGTTGCTGCCACTCAGTGTAACAATTACATGAGACTTCTTTGTCAACAGTTAGAGTGCTTGAATGTTGTACTGAAAGAACAGAGGTCTACTTTAATCAATTCTATAGGTGTTGTGTTACACCAGGATAATGCACAGTCCCATACAGCAAGGATCACATCTGCAAAGATTGAAGAGCTAGACTGGGACAAGTTTCCATATTCTTATTTTTCAGATCTTACCCCATCTGATTATCATCTATTCCAAAATTTGCAGAGCTATCTTGATGGAAAAGAGTTTGGAACACATTTCAAAACTACCCTCTTTACATTATTTTCCTCCAAACCACAAAAATTTTATAGAAGTGGCATTCAAAAGCTTGGGAATCATTGGCAGGAAGTAATTCACTATAATAATGGAAGCTACATTATTGATTAAATAACATGTGTGAAATCCTTCTCTTTTTTTCTGAATCTAAAACTGGACATTACTTAAGATATGACCTAATAATTACCACCTTCCCCTGATTTTTGATTTAGTGTCAATCATCTAAATCTTAATAGTATTTCAACAAGAGTTATCTCCCTCAGATTACTTGTGTAGGTGGAAGTCCTTTTGTGGAACTTGATTTGGTCCAACAGAAGTTTTCTTCCTTGCATGATCTAAATTTGTATTATTTTGAAACTTTCTTTTTCAGAGTAATTATTCAATGTCTGCCTTTGTTTTCCATGCTTTATTTTAGTGAGAACCGAATTTTTCCTGTGCATTCTTCTGCATTGTTCATTATGCTTTGCTATAAGATATGTGTCTTCCAATTCCCACCTTCAACATTCCAACTGATCTGCAGAGGTTTTCTCATGCATCATTTATTTTTACATGAATTTCATCACCACTAGTCTCATTCAGGAGAAGCCTTTCATCAGGAGCTGATTATGGTTTTAAAATTTCAACACATTTCTATTACTGATTCAGTTTAGTAAAAACCAGCATGTAATGTTCATCATCCTGCTTTGCCTCAATCACCAATATTTTTCAGTATTCCTTACTTAAGTGGCCATGTGTAGACATAGTCAAGTTGTGTCTTTTTGACCTCCTCAGTGATTCTCTTCTGTTTTGGACAAATCTTCCATCTGGCCTGTTTTGTGGATTGTCTAGGATCATTTGTTTCTCTATGGGGCTCATTATTTTACCAGATCTTTCAAAATACTTTTAATATTTTGTCTCTTCCTTTGTATTTAATCACATAATCAGGATCAGGAAGTCTCAACACTTCTTCAGGAGTGAGAACATGAAATTGTTTATCACAATTTTATATGCTTCTACTCTTCTTAGTAGTTCTAAAAGAAAATAAGAGTTTGGAAACTTGTCATAGACATGCATCTTCTCATCTTTTCTTAAGAACACATCATGTTCAAATGGAAAACTTTACATTCTATGGAAAGTGTTTTTGTTAAGGCTTTTGGATGATAATGTTGAATTTTTTTATTGATGGTTAAGGCTGTAATTCTTTTGTCTCAGATCCTTACTTTTGGAAAAATAGTTTTCCTTATGACACTTTGCAGTATTCTTCTTTTATTTCAGTGATGGTGTACAGGTTCTTAGTATTCCATGAGTAAATCTATCAGTTACTTACATCTGAAATACAATCCCATTAATCTCTCCATAACCAATAAAAAGAGGTTATGCCATTAGTCTACATATTAAGAAATCTCGCATATAGTAGTATAACAGTACTTATGTACATTCTGTTGATACATCTCTAATTAGTCATATAAAAGTTAGAAAAGTAGAGAACTATGAGTAAATTGAGGTATGAATTGTATTGTGTCAAAGACATTGAGAATTTGGGATCATGTGGATGTCAACAGTATGAAAGCAACTCAAGAAGAAAAGTTTTTTTTTATATTTACAGGTATTAAATTAGATGTTTTAAATCCATTTTTATTTTAAAAAGTTTACATTTTATAAAGATTTAAGCATTTTATAACTCTTTTTATTTTAAGTTTCTTTCAGCTTTTATATGTACATTATAAAGTGACCATGAGAACATGATTTAGGAAAATTTATACCCCTTTTTTGATTACTATACATCCAGTAAATTACTATTTTTTAAATTATTATTATGTTGATTTTTTTTTGCATTTTCTAATTAACCTCCAACTAACTTCAGAATAAATGGGATTATATTTGTTTTTTTGCATACCCAGTTATTAATTTTTTTAAGGATATTAATTACTAGGAAGGATCAGTTTTCGCACTATAGACAGACTTTATGTAATAATGCATCTTTTTGCCATAAGTAGTGCAATAATTCAAGATAACCTGTATGACTATTCAGTACAACCTTTGTGTACATGCAGCTTTAATTGGTAGTAAATTCTATAGCTTAAATTGTGGTTATTTGACTAAATTTACATAATGTACTCTGATTTATGCTTTCTGTAGTCATTGCTTTTGAAGCTATCAAAGTATTAACAGAAAAACTAACTTAATGATTTTTAAGTAAAGCACAATACTTACATAAAGTTTTGAGTTCAGGAATTTTTGTCTGTATGTTCCACACTTGAGGTTTCATTAAAATATACAAGACTAAAAAAACATCATACAGTCCTTTAAATATTGGTTTTAAAAAGAAAAAATTAAACATTTTATGTACATCAAGTAGTGTGTAAAACTTGTTCAATAAATGATAAACATAAAATTAGCTCAAAATAGATATATAAAATAAAACAATAACTATAGGAAACCTTGAAAGTAACAAAAATAAAAAAATGGAATCTGAGCAATTGTCTTTCAGTCTTCTTCAGAGAAAAATGAAAATTAATTTTAAGTACTTTTACATCTGCATAACATTTTATTATCTCGTTTATGGTTTATTGGTGAAAGTTTCTCAGGTTTTTTCTTTACTTTTTTCTCACATCTTGTTCATTATATGTTTTAGTTATAGGGCAGCATCCTGAGATCTTTGTTTTTTAATTGTGCAATTTGAAACCAGGTTCACTGGTGAACAGTTACTGTTATTGAGACTTAACTGTCCACTTTTTTACTGCTAAAAGAATATCAATATCAAGATGTGTAAAAAATGAGGAAAGTAAGAACTTAAACCTTACAATATTTCAATAAAATTCTAAATTTCTTATGACTTCATTTTTAATTTGATCTTTAATAAGTTTTCTAATTTGCACACTCTAAATGTGTTGAACCAGCACATCTTGGAAGACAAACTCCTATATTGAGCTGAATTACATTTAATGTGTTTCTGTTTTTAGTTGATGTTATCCTGGTTGTTGATCAAGAAAAACTGTGCACTGAATTACGTCGTGATGTACCTTCCTTTGTACAAATCATCTCTATACCTAAATCAGGTGGGGTGAGTAATGAAGATCAGAATATTACAAATAAAGTAATTTTAACAATTGACAGTTAAACATGGTAATACATGTTCACTATATTTTCTATTCACTATTCACTAAATTTTCATTAACTTTTTTACTACTCATGTTACACATATTTAGGCTAATAAACTCTAATCATGTTTTTGATTGATCAAGAAGAATGCTATATAAAATTACACAATGTTTAATTTTTTTTGTCCTGTCTGTTATACCATCTCCCAGAATGAATAGAGAAAAAAGGAGATCAAATTGGTTCTGTGCAAGATGTTTTGGAATATTAAAAGTGTAATTTAGTTAATGGCTAGTGGCTTTTAATCATCTAACTTTTATTTTCATACAATATTACATAGATTTTAGTTTCTCAGGCTGCTACCATCTCAAGTTATTTGTTTTATGGACTCTGTGATTAGAATACCAGTCTACCAATTGAAATAACCTTAGATTGTATGGGCAGATCCAGAATAAATTTTTTTTTATGGGATAGGTTATTTACAGCAGGTGTCTATTACTTGCTGGCAATAAATTTCAACAATAAACAAACAGCAAACAGTCCAACTGTTTCAAAATAATATATTAAAACAAGTCATATGTATTTGCAAATGCTCACTACACTATTGGTTATAACAAGTGTGTTCAGAGCTTTAAATGATCATGTTAAAATCCATGCAGGCTGATTCAGTTATTTTAGAACTCAGTTGACAAGAGAAATTATTCTTCCTACTGTATTTTTACAATATAGTCTGTGATAATTTCATTTCACAAATTGCCACAAATACTTTGTATGGCTAAGCTCACAATCATGCACTCTAGATCTACCTATCAAAGTAAATTTTTAACATGTATGTCTAAAATGCTCCACACAGACTGCGAGATATTTTGATGCAATAACATAACAATCACTAATTCATAACTAATGAACTATACAATATATGATTCATGAGCAGTTACATCAACAAACATATGATAGACTATCACTTATAAAATACATATAATATTTGTGCAATATAAATGCTCTGTATCATAACATTCTCATTAAAGTTAAATTGAAGCAGTTGTATTTAACGTTTTTCAGGGTGAAGGCAATTGTGATTAGCTTATGACAACAAATATAAAATCATGATATTTAAGTGAGCTATATTCAAATTTATTAGGATACTTTCTTTTCTAGATATATTAGTAAATTTAGTGTAAATATATAGCTAATAATCCATATTTTAGTGTATATAAATTTTACATTATGAATATTGTAAGGCAATATTTCAAAAATCATGAATATTACCAAGTATGAGAATTGTGGCTTTTCCCTCCAGGCATCTCCTATTCTCTAAATTATTTACTACACCTCCTAGAAGTACGAAATTAAATGTAAATTACTCATTATAATGTTGTCATCACAAAGCTATCAAATATAAAATTAGACCCCTCTTACCGTATCCACCTGTCACACTTTTTTTTTCTTAGAAATTGTCAGTAATTCTTTCTAATGTTCAGTACTTTATTATTTAGAAGCAATAGAAAAATAAAGTTTTCATTTCTCAAATGAAGTATTCTGTTTTTTTGTTTTCTGTTCAGAGAATTGTCAATTCTGTTTTTAGTTCAAGCTTTGTTCCCACAAGAAACCCATCAACAAGTTTAGTTGAATTTTTAACATCTCTTGTTGTACAGTTAGAAAGCTAGAAAAATTGTGATAGTTATGGAGGTTTGTCTGCATTTTGTATGTCATTATTCTATGTTCTTTGATACATTATTTAATTAAACAAAAAATTGTTTAATGCAGTACTACTATTAGGATAAAAAAAGTAAGGGTAATTGTCATTGACAGTCAACAGTAAAAACAAAAGAAGGCCTAAGAAAATATTTTATTTTATCATGTATATACTTTAGTAAAAATACATTGTCAAAAATCTGATTTTTTGTGTACAAAAAGCTTGTAATGTTTACTAAAACTTTGCCAAATTTTGTGAAGAAACATATGTTGTGTTAAAAGCTATAGTATGAAAATTATAATTAACACAAAATGATTATAAGATCAGTCTATTTTATTGACCTTGTAGAGGAAGAGTTAATTTAATTATTTAAAGTGACCAGATTTGTACTTATTACATAAAATAAATCACAACATTACTTAAATACCAAGTAAGTACTTGTATATCTGAATTTGACCGTGAAAGTTGTGTATACAAACTTTAATGTGCTTTTTAAAAGTATCTTGAAATGTTACCACTTTCATTCAAATGGAAATTAAATGATAGACATTTTAGTATATCATAAATATTAGAACTGAGGACATCAGAAAAATAGAAAGCACTTAAGTAGTACTTTATTTATACTACATCACAAATTCTCAATAAATGTGTTTTCACAACTCTCTCAGTCTTTTTGTTTTCATCATAGACTGTACCTGAATTCTGAGTTTTCTCAACCTGTAAAAACGAAATTTTGAACAATACATCAGTGACTTTTGTTGGAATATTTTTTGAAAGAAACCCACTTTAATTTCCACAAAAGAAATTTTGCTTGAAAACTAATTCATGGTTTCACCTCAGAATTTCTCAGGAGTTTCATATATTGATTCAGTATATTCTTTATATCAGGTGTGATTTAAAGTTACTTTGCATTGTTGTTTTTATTTCTTTGCTTGTTGAAGCATTGTGATGTAACTGCCTTTACCTTTAGGTAGTTATCTTCCCTATAGATTCTCTGAAAATATAGAACAAGGTGAGGCCAGTCCAGTTTGGGTTCAGTGATATTAGTGTATATCAGAGCCACACCTAATATCCTTATTCAAACTAGTGTTCTTTTACTGTCTTATTGTATATAATCTTTTGTGTCTTTTGGCTGCTTTTCCTAGCTGTTAAGATGCAAACTCATTCACATTAGCTAATATGGTATACAATCATTTCACATGTTCCTGTGTACATTTGATTTGTGCATTTCTTTGGTGGAGGAGATACACGGGATTAACCAGGAGGGTTAATTCATCTGCAAAGAACAGATAGTAGGCTGTTGCTTTGTACATCACTATTATTATGCACAACAGGTGATTATCACATTCAGTTTGATTGGTGTACCTAAACATAGAAAGCTTAAGCTTCATCGTTTGGATCATCTGTTCAGCTAGACCATGTGACAGAAGATTATTATATTGTGAAGTGCATTAGATAATGTCTGCAACTGTTTAAGCTTAAGTGGTGACCAATAGATATGATTCACTACATTTTCTTTTCTTAAGTCTAAGAATTCTAGACAGTTATGTAATGAAACTGCTTAAGGAAGTTGCTCAAGTATTCCCTCATTGAACACTTGTAGGCTTGTAGATGTGATGTGTTTCACTATTTCTGTCATCAAAATTATTCCATCTGAATGACATTTGGATCCTCTTTAGCAGCTGGAAATATTACATTTTGCCATGTGTTGAATTACCATGTATGCTCAATCAAGTGAAGCATTGCTGTGGCATTTATTTTACCACCCAAGACCATCCACACATGTGACTTTGACTAAAGGAAAGTATCAGTGCTCTTTCATCTGTAACATGAGGGCTACTGGCTCAGTCAGGGTATATTATGTGGTGGTGCATCACATACCTACTGTGGCAATAGACAGGAGAGTTTGGTTTGCCCATCATATCTCATCTTTATTCACTTCTTAAAGTATTATTCAGGAAAGGACATCAACTATGCTTGACACCAATCCTCATGCCTCACTATAGAAACTACCCAAAATACTCTCAGTAAAATGACAGTCAGCCAAGCATTCTTTATAACTTCTCACCACATGAGAAAGACCAACTTGACCAGTATTACCTATTAGGGCATGGTGTGGTTCAACCATTTCAGAAGAGTGAAACTCCTGCATATTCATTTTAGTACAGGAGAACACTCAATATCTAGAAGAAGTTAAGCAATGCTCCTCATTTCTTTTCCTCAAACAATATGCCTGTTCACGAAAGTCCTTTCCAAAAGGAGAGGCATCTTTTGGATTTATTTTATTATGAAGAGGATAAGTGAGAAAAAACTTAAGAACAGTTCAGAGGAAATAAAACACCAATTAGCTACTGTTTTTGCAAAAATCACTGGCATCACTCCCATGTTTGATCATGGTATTCTATTGTAATCCAGAGTTATATCTACACACAGTTACATAATTTCTACAAAAATGACAGGTATGTTGATCATATATAGGCAAATGCATACAAATAAAAGAACAAGCAAGAAGATAATGAAAGTGAGATTAAATTTATTAACATGAATTTGACTGTAGCTTTCAAAATAGAGGTAGCAATACAATGTACCATAATGGGTCTTTTACAGCTAGTTTAGAATATGTTACAAAAGGTGAACCTCTCTCTTGAAGGGCAATCCAAATTCTCTCCTAAAGCCTCAAAAATGCATACCACAAAGCACATTATCTTTGTATCTTACCAGTTAAAAAAGGGAACCATGATGAAAAAATATAACATTTATATATGAAAGGTATAAGGTATTCTCTAAACACAAAATCAAGAAGGACCCATGTAACTATCCCACAAAACAATAAATACACTTTGGGACTAGTCAAGCAACAAAAAAAATATCTCAAGTTGAATTTTTTGTATAATCTTTATGTGATGTAGTGTATTACAGTATCAGAACTTAAGAAATTTAAGAATTTTGTGTTTATATAATGAACATATTATTAACGTGTGATGTTAGTGTTCAGTTCAAACTTCAGAGTGTTTGCTTTGTACTTGAAATGTGACAAATTTCAGAGTTACTAAATTATTGTGATTGGGATTGATCACATTTCTAATCTTGAAACTGCCTTTATCCTCACAGCATAGCAATAAAAACATTGCATTATTAGTGAGAAGTTATTAAAAGGCTGCTAATGACAGTAAGAGTGAAGGACAGTAATTACAAGTTATAAGCTAAAATAAAGCTGTTTAATACTGGAGTGTTACATATTAACTTTATCTGTTTGTCATCTTTTAGATCAACCATTCTAAGTCATAGAAGTAGATTTTGATATTATATTAACATAGAATTTTTAACCTATCAGCAGTATATATTTATTTATTTTTTATTGTTTCAAATTTTAATATAATTCAGATTAAATTTCTTAAACTATTCATCTCTACATTAAAGCTGCATTTCATACTCCTTGCTTCTAAACAAGCCATACATTTGAATTTTTTTTGGTTTTGTAACATTTATTACACAGTCTTAAAATGAAACATATTTAAGTATTAAATGACATTTATGCATTAGGTACATAATCTGAATATGTAATAGGTCTTGAAATAAATTGTACTAATTCTAATTGAAAAATTGCTTTCATTAATTAACAATTTTATTTATACATTACAGTGTATGTAAAATAACAAAAATTGGTATGGGACTTAAGCTCTGTATGAATCTTCATATTAAACTAAAACAAATTATAGCATATTATTTATAGGTTCAAGTATCCATGATTTTGTCAGAAAACTTTAAAATTATAAATTAGATTTTCTGTTTGTTTGCTGTCACCACTATTGAAATTGGTTTTTAGGTATTTGTATTTACATTTATAGAAGTTAGTTATACGTTACACTTCAGTGTTTCATTAAGTTGATTTATGTTATTATGGTGTCTTTTAATGAAATGTGACACATAAATAGGACTTTTATATAACAGGCAGTAGAAAGAAGTAAATCAGTAAGAGCCCAAACCAGAGACTCTCGAGTTCAAGAATACTTTTATGGTCTTCGTACCCCACTTTTTCCACATGTGTTTGATGTAAAGTTTTTAGATATCAAAATATTTAGAGTTGGAAGTAAGTTTCCTTTATTTTTCTATTTTCTTAACTTTTTTTTCAACATGCTGTTTTATTGCCACATAATGTGAGCAGCAGTCAATATCAAGGTATTTTGTTTAACTATAATATATTTTGTTATATTTTTAACATTATTAATAAGTCTTTTCTGCTCTTTTTTCTTGTTAAAATGTAACAGATATTTTGGTAGTATTTGCTAATGATATGTAACTATAAATGTGCACATATTTTTTGTTTGTTTTTTGGATTTAAAACTTTTCAGTTTTTTGGCAGTAACTTTCAGTTAAAATGTAAAACTGTTTGAATGGAAATTTAAAGTTAAAAAAGTAATGATAGCTTGACATTTTGACTACTGCTGGCACTCCTTGTCATAAACTTTGTATACACCCTTGTCACCCATCGTTTAGTTTTTTGAGGCTCCTAAATAAAAGTTAAAAATTTCTAAAAACTTAAACCATTATTAAGTAAGTTTGAAGTATATGTAAAACAAAAAGTTTTAAAAATCTTTTTTTACAAACAACTGTAATACAAAAGATTGTTCTAACCTATTTTTGGAACACATTGAAACACTGATTTAACGTCCTTTTCAAATTCTGTAAAGAAATAAACAGTCTATTTTACACATTCAAAAAATACTCAAAATGATGATATTAAGTTTGCAGTGGATATCTTATTTTCTTAATAGAAAGGAATAAATGTGTTACCAAGTGAATTTCGTAAATTAATACGTACTAATAGGTATTTACTTTTGTTTGCATTATTTTAAGTCACATACATGGGCAGGTATCTGAAATAGATCACAGAATCATGAGAAAAGTGATGAAGAATAATGAAGTTTCATTCAAAGTATTTTGAAACAACATGGTTATACCAAAATCTTTTCAGAAACTTATTATTTTTACCAAAAACATCAACAATGGTCATGAAAGGTTAAAAACTGAGATAATGCCTCCTTATATTCAGGATTTAGGTGAAAAGTTATGTATAATTTTTATTTCTATGAATATCAATATTTTTTAAGCCTTGCTTTTTATTTCAGTGTGTTTTGGTGTACCCTAAAGGTAAGAGGTATCCTTTAGAGAGAAAGGGGTTGCTTACGAAGTTGGTTGTAAAAACTGTAATGTTAAATAAATAAACAAAAATAAGTGACAGTCAAAAGGTCAGAATAGGGAAATGGATTGTACTACAAAAATAATGAAAAATTTTAAAGTCTGCTGAAGTTGAATACATTTCTTTAACAGATTATGATCAGTATCTCATCTAATGTAATAGAATATATAGTATATTTTTGTATTAAATGTCTTGCATATTTTGTTATTTGATATTCTAATACTCAAAATTCACTTATGATATATAAATTTTTACCTAGGGGAAAAAGTTTAATGTACCAAGAGGCATATCCAATGATGTTCACATTTCTAGAAATTATTTATGAATTGATTAATTTTAATCAATATTAATTTATTTTTTTGCATTTGTTGTATAGCAGTGTTTTAAATTATTTCTTCAGGATAAAGCCTTTTTTAAGCAGCTTATGCAAAACATTCATGGATTAATAGTAATTTTATGCCAATAATTAACTTAATAGAATGTTTTATTATTTCAGATTTTCAAGAAAAAAAACTTTCAGTAAAACTCTTTCCAGTTGAAATTGGTAGGTTTGAATATGTACTTTAAAACAATAAATTCTGTTATTTTATTGGGGCTTTCTTCAGAAAAAAAATCAAAATGAATCAATTATTGCTTGTCAGTTCAGTCAGTATTGACCAATCTGTCATGATGGTATAATCAGTATCTGCAATTCATATATACCTATGTTGTCAACATGTTAATGTGGGAGGACATAATTTTATTACATTTTTGTGACATTGCTAAAGTTAAAAATGGTCTCATCTTTTGCCATTTTTTGTCTTCATGGTTGCCTAAAGTTTTATAAAACTGTTCAGTTTTACTACTTGGATCTTTAATATATATAAAATGTAATTGCATAATATAACTGGAAACGTAAAGTTTCTCAACAATATGAAAATACAAAATCAGTAAAAATTTAACTTGAGGTTGTTTGTAATTTGGTGATATATTTTATTTTAAATGTTAAAGTATAATTGCTGTCCTATTAATTTAAAAAGGTTGCTTTTCAATAAAATACTCATTTAGGTGTAAATATTTCTTTGCCCTATATTTTTTCATTCATAAGATGTATCAGGGTGCATCACAGTACAAATTTCTGATAAGGTACTCTTCTTTTGCTCACAAGGTTAGCTTTTTTCATTTTGTGCTGCCCTATGTATACTAACTTTTTCAGAAATGCATGCCACAAGCCTTTATCATCCATCTCTCATAATCCAAAGTTCTAACATGTCTCTCATGCAAGTCATCATACATCACATCTCCACTAACAGGAGAGTACTACTAACTGCTATCACATGATACAAGTGACTCCTTTTGCCTGCTGTTACCAAATTATCTCTTTAAAGTTTGCCAGCTGTCAAGTTCAAACTTTCTTACACGTTTGCTCTTATTGAATGGATCAAATTTGTTTGCTCTTTTGCGTACATAAGTCGTAATCTAAATTTAAAAAACTGTTCACCTTTCATGGAAATTTGTGAAAATTAATGTTATTGATATAATATTATCAAAATTAGAACAAATAACCAAGGCACACCTACACCTACTTGTCATAATATATATTTCATAGGAAAGGCAAATAAAAACTGAACTAGAAACAGTAACACATTTTACAATTGATCTCAGATGTTTCAATATGGATGTACAGTATGATAGATTGTGTGTGAACAAGAAATGACATAACATGCTCAAAGCTATAGGTTGCACGAAAAGCACTAAGAGTAAGCCTACAACTGATCTCCATATTGGCTACCAGTAGCAATTTGATCTAAAGAATTCTCTGATGTTTTTCTGATCTGACTTTTTAGATTTAATCGGTAAGTTTGTTTTTCTGTGGAGATGCATGTTACATTCAAATGCCTTTGTCATGGAGAGAGTACAATGTATCCTGAAATTGTCAATGTTGGAGAAGCCAGAAGAAATGTTCATAACTGTCTGTTCAAGTCATGTCTTGATATATATATTAACTAGTTCTTAATTTTTTTTACAAAGATAAGTTTATTTTCAGCATAGAATATTCTATGCTACTAAAACTAGCATCAACCTCATGTAATATACACTTATTTTGTATTGTAGTGAAAATGTAGTTTGATAAGTGTGTGATCTACTTAAAAAGAGTTGCATTAGGGACATCCAGATATGTAGAACAAATGAATGCAGATTGTCAAACTCTGATCCAAATTGTTGGTATTGGCTAATGTAATTTGGCAGTATGGACAATTGTTTTATTTCATACATATTTGTGTTTTGTTGCTGCAACACATTTACTTATATCCAGGAATCTTTGTTATCACTTGTATTCCACTTCAATAGAATTTTGCTGTTGTTAAGTTACACTTGTAGATTTTTCTCTCCTACTGCTGCTGGTTGTTTGTTACTTTGATGAACAAAAATTATTTTGTATCTATTGCTATATCATTACATTTGAATGTATTGTTGATATTTGATTTGATATTCATACTGGTAAATAGTTTTTACAGTTGAATATTTTAATTACTTAACCTTCAACAACTTCAATATGAAAACAACCTTTAGATGTAATACATATAAAAATAAAATGATAATTATTTTCTCATCATTGAATGTATCAAAAGAGATCTGAGGATGGGGCCTCCAAAATGCACTGTGGTTATAGAAAAAGTTGCTTATTTCTTTACTGTTAAAGTTTTTTTTTTTTCTTATTTTTGCCTTCAACTTAGCTTAAACATTCTTCCTAAAGGATAAGCCACACATAAACACGTTTTTAAAAGGTTCAGTGCCCTTGACCATATTGCATTTTTCTATATGTAGAATTGGATGCTCTATATTCTTGAGAGCACACTTTTTTCTAGACACACTTAAGTTTCTTATTAAAATATTAAACCAAATCATTCACTGTGCATTGAATATTGGAACTTGTGGTCACTTGTTTATTCAAGAGTAAACACTTTTCAGTTTTCTATAAATATTTGGTTCTTTCTTCTTAGTTTTCATTTTGTAATTTTTTTCTTTTTGGAAACAAGCCCCATTTCAACCTGTTTTAAATTATTTGTAAAAACCTACTTCTTTATGCTGCTAACAGATTCAAATTAAATTATTTGAATTTTATGAATAATATCAGAATATCAAGAAACTAGATATATAATTTTTATCATTGAATCAATACAAAAACTATTCACTAGTAGTGGTCTCTCATCTTTGTTAGGATTGTAGATGCCACCATAATGTAAGCAAATAATGATCCTGATTCACTTAAAGACTAGTATTGTTTGTTTTCAAACCTGCTAATGTAATGCCACACCCACTTTTTAATGCTTTATTAGTTCAATAGTACAGTAACCCTTTGTAGCTAATATTTAATTACTTAAGAATATGAAGCGGACCATCTTTCTTGAAATATTTCACAATTAATTTTCAGTGTAACTAACTAATAAGCAAAGTTTCTGTAGAGTTACTTCTCAGCCAATGTGAATATTTAACAGGTAGTAGTTTCATAATTATCCAACACTTGTTTTCATATTCTGCTTACATTAATTTTGTTCTGGTTACTATTAGTTCATTTTCACCATTATATTGTACCTCACTACTTATACTAATAATTATGTGAATTTCTGACATGTTTTCAGTGTTTATTTTTACCCTTTTCATACTACAACCATGTATTAATTCTGTCATTGCTTTCAAATGCTTAATAGTTTTTCATGCATTTATGGTACTTTTATTCTCAATAACTAGCTTTATATATTACAAAAACAGTTCACTAACTCCTTACAGAATATATATAATATGTTTACCTTTTTCTTGATTACTTTCTGTAATTCTTTCCTCTTTACACATGATGTTGGTTACAGCATTGTTCTTATTGTAATCTTACATCATGTTATTTGTTCTATGTACAATTTTTTTAGTTGTTAAAAATGAAGCCAGCAGTTGTTCTTTATCCAACTCCATACACCATACTTTTACTGAATGTTTAGTGAATCATTCTTTTCATATAATTTTACATGATCTTTTTTCTTTACTCTGTATAATTATTTTTTTATTGTGGTTATTTTCTTATAATGGATTTTCAATAAACAAGTTATTTGCTAAAAATTTCATAATACGGTGGTAACTTCTGTTACAATCTATTTGGAGAGGTAGTTCTATTTGTTATATGGCTAGTGGAATATAGGTTGTGATTTTTCTGTACTTAGAAAGGTATTTTTGTTATTTCTTATCTTGTGAGATGAAAAGATGAAAATATCAAGTTTACTTCCACCTTATTATCTGGAAGGAAAAAATTATAATAAATAAAAATCCCTATTTATATTGCAAATAAGTTGTACACACACTTATTTCTGTTTGTTGTTTTTTTTTAAATAGAAAATCAGATTTAAATGTCTGTATCTCCTGTAATTTGGCAGGTATATTATTCTGTGATCTCTCTTGTTCTCCTACATACATTGAGTAAATGATGGATATTGAACATTGTTGCCTGCAGTAGGTGGTCTTAATCACAATGAATTTCTTTCTCCCCCATAGTAGATAATTTAAATTTTATTGTCACTTGGAAGAAAATAACATATGTAAAAGTATCAGAAATGTCATTTGCTAGTGTATAATATTAAAATTGTTGTAGTTCAAGTATCAGTTCTTTTTATTTGCTTGAATATAATGAATTAATAATTGAGCTATGCCAACTCATTATGTATCCAGTATGTTTTATTTAAAAACTCCAAATAACTTCTTGTAATTTGTTTTAATTGGATAGCTAAATGTAGCCTCCAGTGGCATAGCAGTATGTCTACAGACTCACATTGCCAAAAAACCAGGTTTTGATACCATGGTTGGCAGAGTACACTCAGCCTATTGTGTAGCTTTGGGCTTAATTCCAAACAAAGCTAAACGTAATGCGTTATTTTACTTTAAATGATCATATCTCCACATGGGCTCTTGAACAGATTTTAAACTTTACAATACAAAATGGTAATGTTTTTATTTCAAATACCTACAAACTTTAGAAATAAATTTATTTTACTGAACATCTTATTTTCTTAGGCAATTAAAGTTCCTCAATTATTAATATTTTGTGTAAACTGTTAAGTTTCTAAAATTTTACATCAGGGTGTTTACAGATTAATGCTACTCTCTATTATCAGTTTTTACCCTTAAAAGACAGTTCATTAACTTTCTGTAGAGTTGTGGTTTTTATATATATAAATAAAATATTTATCTTTTTTTGTAATTCTGTCTACATTTATTTTAACTACAATAACATTAAATATTTTTATTTATTTCAGGGCCAAATCTATTACATCATGTTTTTGCACTTACTTTTTCAAATAACGTAGAAGAACATCCCATGTTGTCTAATGTAGCAGGATTTATTTGTGTGTAAGTATGAATATTTCAGCCAGATTACATTTATGATATTCTATTGTCTTTTCATAGTAGAAAATAAGTTGGAAATTTATTTGTCATCCAGAATATGATACTTAACAATGCTGTAATAAAAGGAAAATTCTCATAATACTTCTTTCATATGTTGGCTTTTACTAATTTTGTGTTGTCTTCTGTATGCACAATTTTCTGCTCATCATTAGCCTTAAGGCTCAAACCTAAACTCATATTTCTATGTGCTATTACTGCAAATGAGCATATGGTATGTTCTCCTTGCATATCTGTCTCATTTTAAATTGATTATTCAACCATCACCTTTCAGTTTTGCACTTGTTTGTTACATGTCTCCCCCCTTTTTATTAATTTGTGAACTCTTTAGATATAGAGGTTTTATTATTGGAAGTATTTATTGTTGGATTTTTGTTTTTAGACATTTTCTGCACCTACAGTTTTCATGACCTTTTATTTCCACATTATTTTTTCATAAGAGTCAGTTACTGAGTCCTAGACTTTCTTTTGTACCTATATTTCTTGTTCTTGACAGAAGGTATTTTACCAGGTTTTATTTTCCCCCAATCACCTCTGCCTAATCTTACATTTGCTGTCTTGAATGCACTTAAATCTTTTTTCATAATTTTTGGACAGGGTATGTTTGTCCTTCACTTTCACTTTGTAATTCTTTCTATATTTCTTACTTTTATGTTTTTTATTTTCTCTCCAGATATGCAAATCCACTTTGATTACTTTTTTCACAATTTTGATGTAAGCGTGCCTCATTCTCCTTAGTTTGTCACCTCCTGTGACTGGGCATAATGTTGCACTGTATTACCTTTCTTCAACTCTGAAGTCTTTTCTTCAGACTTGGGGGTCAAATCTTCTGCGTCTTTTTCCTTTATCTTAGAATTAAATTTACATCTTTATCTTACACTCTTTACCATTTATGCATTATTTTTCCTTCATTTCTCTTCTTTCCACAGAATTTCCTATTCCCCTGAAGGGTTTTTGGTGAGTATATATTCACTTCTGATCTCTGCAGTGGTGTGTTTATTTTTCTTGGCCTTATCACTTCATATTTGGTTAATCTCTTGCCCAAGTTTTATGGGGTGGGATGCCCTTGTTACCCAAGTGCTTTTGTCTCCCTTTTATCTTATATATCTGTATCAGGTCATCCTTTAAGTAATTTCCAATTTTAGGTTTAGAAAAAGAGAAAGGATTTCAAATGCCGTTAATGTTATTTAATCAATAATGTATATTCCATTATTATTAATTACTTCCTGACAATGATTCACAAACTTCTGAGTGCCACTTTTATAAAATTCTTGGGGTTTGGAGGTAAAAAATGTAGAGAGGGTAGTTTTAACATCTTCATGTGTTTCAAGCTCTTTTCTATCAAGATAGTTTTGCAAACTTTGGAATACATGATAATAATATGGATTTAGAAGTTTTTCCCAGTCTATCTCTTCAATCTTTGCAGATCTGTTTGTTTGTTTTTGAATTTTACATAAAGCTACATGAGGACTATCTGTGCTCGTCATCCCTAATTTAGCAGTATAAGACAAGAGGGACGGCAGTTAGTCATCACCACTCATTGCTAACTGTTGGGCTACTCTTTTACCAATGAACAGTGGGATTGACTGTCACTTTATAATGCCCCCACAGTTGAAATAGCAAGCATGTTTTGTGCAACGAGGATTCAAACCTGTGACCCTCAGATTACAAGTTGAACACTTAAACCCACCTGACCATGCCAGGCTTGCAGATGTGATCCTTGCTGTATGTGGTTGTGCATTATCCTGGTGTAACACAACACATTTATGATTGATCAAAACAGACTTTTTTTCTTTCAGTGCAACATTCAAGCACTCTAACTGTTAACAATAGAAGTCTGATGTAATTGTTACATTGAGTGGTAGCAATTCATAGAAGATCAAATGCTTAACAAGACTTTCCTCGGATGGAGGTACATTTTTGGCTGTGCTTTAGCTAGTTTACCTGCACTGAGCCATTGTCTGCAGCACGTAACATTTTTATTATATATCCATTTTTCATCTCCAGTCACTAACCTGTCCAAAAAAAAAAAAAAAAAGTTACATTCACAAGAATGCAGAGAAGTACAAATTTCCACTCTTGTTGTAAGGTGCCCCCCAGTGGCTCAGTGGTATGTCTGCGGACTTACACGCTAAAATCCGGGTTTCGATACCCGTGGTGGGCAGAGCACAGATAGCCCATTGTGTAGCTTTGTGCTTAATTCAAAAAACAAACAAACTTGTTGTAAGGCTGGCTTCTATCAAATCATGGGGGAACCTATTTTCCAAGTTTTGACACCTTTTCAAGCTGTTGAAGATGACAGTGAACTATTGAATGGGTTAAATTAAGCTTCTATCCTAGTTCTTCAACTGTTACAGCACAATCTTCATCAAGTGCAACCAGCAGCAAGTCATCATTAAACTGAACAGGACAACCTGAATGTGACACACCACTTAAGCTATAGTTACCTCATCTAAACTTCTGAAACCACCTTCAACATTTTATATCATTGAGAACACCATAAACACCTTAAATGTTTTGTGTAGTTTCTGTTGCACTATTTGTCTTTTTTAAACTCATAAAGCATTATGTGGTTAATGTGCTCCATCATCTTAAGGGTTTATTTAATTAATGATTTGAAAAAGTGGAGTTGGGTTAGTTTCTTTTATATGTCTGAACATAATACATGTCTTGCTACATATTATAGTCATTAAGGCGTTCTACAAAGACAAAAATGGTGATGCACCTTCTCACTTTCTGCAATAAATTTTTAGACATTACTTATGGGATGACCTGATATATTAATCTGATACAGAAGAGGTATAATCACCCACAGGTGTGCCCCTATATTTTACCATGGTATAAGGTGTTGCACTCCATCGGTTCCCTTCGTGCACTTCTCAAGATGACATTTGCACCAGTCCTTCCACCATTTTTTGTTGAATACATCTTATGTTATCTAATTTGAAAGTGATGATTAAACAGTCAGTATAGAGAGAGTCAGCTGTATGTTTATGGAAGGATGCATGCTACAGCACAGAATTAGTACATGGAAATATGTGAGTTTAGGTTAGAACATTAAGGCTAATAGTGAGTGAGAAAACTGTACAGCAGAGGGTAGCAAAAATTGGGACAAACCTACTATGTAAGCAAAAATAAGTGTTAAGTATCTATTGGAAATGCATTTTCATTGTGAGAAAATTTTTCCATCTTTTTAAAACTTTCAATGTAAAACTAATATAAAAAAGTAAGAATATTTGTTAAGAAGCACTTCATAGCTGTTATTTCTTATTAGTGTGTTTAAATTTGTAGATAGAGACATTTATGTCACCTACTACTGACTAAATATGTTTTCTTTGCCTTAATTCACATACATAAAAATTTGATAACTTATTTAGTTTAACTGTGATGAATGTTAATAATTTTGTACACTGAAAAATTCTTTGTGAACTCAAACATGATTAACATTTTATTGAACTTTTGTATAATAAAAAAATGCTGTGTATTTAATTTACTTATTATTGTATAGTATGGTATAATTCATAAATACAGACGTTTATGAAATTTTTTATGTCAAAAGTAATGTAGATATAAAATAGTTATTTCAAAATTAATCTTTTCCACTGCACATTTTCTGTGCATAACAATAAATTTAATTTGAAATATAATACCATACCTTTGTGTCCAATTATTTATAAATAATTGTATGATATTTTTATATGCTTCAAATTTAGACGACAAACTTTTTCACTTTCTCCTTTGTGTCCTGGATTAAGAAACAGAAAAACAAATATCCATAATTTTGTGATGTATTTTCATGTAATATTCACCAATAGGTAAAAATAAATGCCTAAAAAATTAGTGATCTTCTAGTCTTGTAATATTTTCTACAAGTACTTGATCATTTTGGGTCATTCAATGTCAAATTATCCATATTTTGGAAAATTTTCCAGGTGACACCCTCAGAATGCTTTGAAAAAATTCACATGTGCTCATCTACCCATATAATGAAACATTGCCAAAGATTAGATCAATAACTCTAATAGTTTCTGATTTACAGCCCCGTAAAATATAATTTTTGGCAAATTCATTTTCACCTGAATTGAAGCTTTTTTTGTCAAGTAAACAACGTATGGTCAACTTTAAAAAATTATAACTCAAAAAGCAGGTTGAACACCATCTTGATTTTTTTTTGTAGATCATATTCAGAGATGTTAGAATATATGGTAAAAACCTGAAGATGCTGAATAGCTGGTGACATGATCAAACTGTGGCCTGAAGTAGGGCCATTTTTAGCTACACCATAAAAAGTTGTATGCAGTAGATCTAACAATTACAACAATTGCTAATTTATCAACTGATATGTTATTGGAAATTTGAAAACAAAATTCAGCTTTGTATCATTAAGTCTTAGAGCTATGGCTTATTACATAAACCAAATGTTTTTAAGGATTTTGGGTTTTCAGATGATTTTACTACCTCAGTATGCAAATAAATGAGAGATAAATGTGGTTTGAGACAATTTTTTAATTCTGTGAGATTAATTCAGTAAGTGTAGCAAATTTCAGCCTTCTACCACCATTACTCTTGCAGCTTTAAGCAGCCAAAGTTGCCCCAAAAATGAGTTTGCCAAAAATAAAAAAAACAACTAAATTTTATGGGGCTGTAAATCAGAAACCATTAGAGATATTGATCTAATCTTTGACAGTGTTTCATTATATGGATAGTTGAGCACATGTGAATATTTTAAGGCATTCTGTGAGGGTCTCCTGCAGCCCCCTGAATGGTTTGACATGGAATGATCTTTTCTAATTCTAAATATTTTTAAATTCTCTTCTTTGTAATAGTACTGGAATAAATATGGAACAAGAGTTGCTGACTGTCCTTTCACCTCAACCACAGCCTCTTCCCAATGGTTTATTACTTTTCAGTGATGTCCAATTTATAGATTCGACCTGAAGTGAAATGAAGCATTAGTTTCTTGAATAGTAAGTTTTAATCATATTTGACTATAGTATCTTCATGAATTGTGTATATTCAACAATGTCTTTTCATGTGTTCACAAAGTAAGAATACACGACATGTCCACAAGATAAGAGTACACGATGTATTCACAAGGTAAGACCACATGACATGTTCACAAGGTTAGAATATGCAATATGTTCATACAGGTTTGTTTTTATTATTTCCATTGCCAATGAGAGATTAAATAACTGAACTTGCTTGTTTTATTATATGTTGGATTTTTTTCTTCTTCTAATAATAAACTTGTAATGTTCAGTTTTTAAAACTTTTGTCTCTGTGGACCATAATGATATCTATAAACTGTGTTGCCACTTATATTTCCATAATTATGCAATCCTTAAATGGACCATTTGTTAGCAAACTACTGATATAAACTTTAAGACACTACCAAGATCAGGTTAGTTTAACTTGAATTCAGGGGCTTAGCTGTGGTTATCAGGCATTGCTGATATAGATGTGGCAGGATTTACAGTTTCTGATTGATTTTTTTTGTTATTACAAACACAAATCAGTTTACAAGTCTTCCATTTCAGGCATTGACATTTTTATTCATAAGCAATGTGAGAAAGACACAGCACACTTTCAAAATGCATTACAGAAAAGTGTTATTCAGGTGTAGAACAACAGAGCAAGGAAAAATGTTGTATTTTATTTGCATTTAAGTATTTTGAAGTAAACTGCAATAAACCTGTTTTTTTATGATGAAAAGTTTTTTTGTTTTTTTTTAATAAATCATTCTATTAATATGAGCTGGATCCATGGATATTAAATTTACACTGGTTGTCAAGCAATGGCCATTGTAAGACTTAGGAAACAATCACTTTATTTAGAGGTTCTAGAAAAAAAATTAAATTTCTGCAAAATGAAAACAATTGAAAGTACTGAAATAATATATAATATGGAAACTAGTGATGATGAATTTATAAAATAAAAACATATGATATAACTTTTAAAAAATAACTAAATTGTGAAGGATTATAAGAGTTCCATTAAATATAGTGAAAGCATAAAGAATTAGATCCAAGGAATAAATATCAAACACCAAGGAAAAAGTGGAAATAGGAGAGTTACTGAAAGGAAGGGGAGCAGTTATTTTATCAAAATAAGATATGAAATAAGCAAAGAAGGAAGAAAAAGTATTTAAGAAAAATACAAAAATTTCATATTCATTTGAAGTTGTATAATAATATTAAAAATAGAGTAATACCAAAAAAACAGAAATAAATGTTTTCTTATGGTATATCACATAATTCATGTTTAACATTTATATGTGAGGTAGAAGAAAACAATAATTTTTTGATATCCAAGTAAACAAACAATATCTTTGCTTATTTGTTTACTGTCAGAAAACATTTACTGGCTTATACACTTGCTTCAACAATTTCATATCATGCTTCTTCAAACATAACTTTGTTCTAAATTTTCTAAACAGAGCATATAATATCTGTTTTGACTGCTACTGTCTTCAGTCAGAAATTTCAAAAATTCATTAGGTAGTACAAAGTAATGTTTATTCCTTTAATTTTTCACAATATTATCACTCGAAAAATTATAGACAAATAAATGAAACCTACAAAAACATCACAAACTGTCTCAAAGTATCCACTAGTTTTTATTAGTTATTTTATTGGCAAAGTTTTAGACTCAAATCCCAAATTCAAAATAAGGTAAAACTTGTTTAAAGGCAGAATCACACAGGATCGAGTACAAATTCTGGCTCAAGCAGGTTTTCAGGCTTAGACATATTGAACATGCATATCCTTAATTATATATAATTTTTGACCAAATATTATACTTGTTTGACTCAAGGAAAGTAAGATGTTTGTAAATAAAGTTATTATATTGTTTATGCTATATTTATTAGAATAAGAACAAAATTAGATATTTAAAATATACATAAGTAAACAAAACTTAATCAAATTTATTTGAAGAAAGTATCCAATTTCAGTTTGTTTGTTTTTTTAATGGGCTTCCTCACGTGGTTAAAAAAGAATGCCAATTTTACAGCCTTTTCATGAAGTTCATTTTCCTCCTTTATGTTTGCATACAATTTTGATAGCATTAATATAACTAAACACTTGTGATGAAGTAGGAATTTCCATTTCCTCACTATCTTTTCCATTTTGTTCATCTTCTGAATCTCACACACTGTTACCACCTTGTGATTTTATTGTAGATTTTAAATCAGATTCATCAATTTCTGTTGAAATATTCTTGTCAACATTTACAAAACTTTCCACATCTGCATCAATCTTCTCAATCAGAGTTTGGATTTCACTACAATCATCATAACGAACAACTTCTCCACAATCTTCACCATTATCAAGAATAAATCCACAGTTTCAAAAGTACTTTATTACGCATTCATCTTTTTCACATTTGATTGAATGACTTAAAAATGCAATTGCATGTAACACATCAATTTTCATGGTCATTTCAGATGCTCTCTTACAGTTGTTCGTGATTGCAATAATATGCTGAAGCATCAATTTTCTTTATTTCAATTTTATACACTGTATAATTCCATTATCTTCTGGCTGTAGAACTGATGT
This sequence comes from Carcinoscorpius rotundicauda, assembly GCA_011833715.1. Lineage (NCBI taxonomy): Eukaryota > Metazoa > Arthropoda > Merostomata > Xiphosura > Limulidae > Carcinoscorpius > Carcinoscorpius rotundicauda. The sequence goes on from CM022406.1 coordinate 25,511,995, forward strand.
TGTACATGGAGGGAGAAAGACTAAACAAACATTTGAAAGTTGAACTTTTGGGTGACAAGTTGCACTATCTCAGAAAAGTATAATATTCCTATTTTCTTGTTCCATTCTTTTGAATAATTTAACTGCAAAAATAATGATGGTAGAAAAAAGAATATATTTAACCAATACTTACCATAACAAAATGTCTTTAAACAAAAACATATTTTCTACCTTACTCAGGTTCTAGTTCTACTTGTTGATAGATGAGGTAGGTGAAAGATAGCTTTCCATCTGCATTACACAAGTTTTGCCACATAGAGGACCTTTTATAAGAGAAATCATAAAATAATGCTGCAAAATTTTAATATTTCTGGCTTGTACAAGTTTCCACCCTATGCACTTTATGACTTAGACAGATTTTACTGTATAATCAAATATGTTACCCACAAATTAAATTGCATTTAATATTGAAATCAACATTTAGGATGAAAATTCTTTAAATTCAAAGATACACTACCCAGCCCTTTGCACTTGTGGATTGTGTATAAATACACTTGTAATAGGTGTAAAGCTACCTATACTAGTAAAATTATACATCACATACAAATATGTGCACATAAGTACATGGAAATTTCAACTGGAAGTAGATACAACCTAACTAACCCACCCAAGTTTTATATCTGATTGTACAGTAAGGTTAACAATAACCTAGAAATACACCAAAATTTTACATATTGGAATCACCAATTATGAATCCTTTATAGAGCTCTCCTCTGTTATCATTAATTTAATCTATTCCAGGTTCTCAGCATTTTTACTTATTGTGAGAATTTTCTTTATAATATTTTCTCTTAACAGTATCATTTATTAAATGTTTATGCTTCATGTGTTATTTTATATTCTATTATGTTGTTACTGTTCAAATTTGTCTTTTTAAATGTTCAGTTGAATAAAAGAAATTGCTCAATAGCTAATGTTTTTTGTTGTAGTTAGAATGTTTGAAATAATTTCTTTGAGGTTCTAATACTGATGATGAAATTTGAAGAAATTTCAAAACATCCATAATGGAAGATGTTTGTAGTTTAGAGAAAAGCAATTAATCAAATATCCACGAGCATTGATCATATTGATTAATGTCATAACAATAATCAATTAGCCAAAATTTGTTTCTAATTATTAATATTTGTTATTATTCTAACTATCAAAGTAATTGAAATATTTTCACTGTGATTTTTTAATTATTATTTTTGATTAATTCCAAATCACTATGTTTAATTCATTAGTGTTACAATTCAGGAAAATAAGCAGATAATGGAAATTAGTGTTTCTGTTTATTACAATTTTTGTTGTGACTGTAATCAATTAGTTGTACATAATTGATTAACATGCTTGACAATTTATTAAATTCCACTAAACCCTCATCTATAGTGAAAAAAAAGGCAAGAAAGTTTTGAAGTAAAAAAGGACAGGACACGAAGTGGATAGAAGAGAGGAAGGACGAAATTTAAAAATTAAAGTTTTGAAAAAAACGTGGAAAAAAGATTTAAGATATGTTAAGCAAAATGTGAAGGGGTTGAAAAAGTGAGGATAAAAAAATAAAGGCCAAAACTGGTTTGATATAAAGTATAAAGAGATAATAAAATATTTAAATAAATTTAGAAGGACATTACAAGAGGAAGACAAAATGAATTATATAAAAGCTAGAAGAGAATTTCATAAGTCATATAATAAAAGTAATAAGAAAAAAAAAGATGATAATATCTAGAATGTAAGGAAGAATAGATCAATAAAGGATTTTTAGGAAGAAGTGAATACAAAAATGACAGGTCAAACATAAAAACTAGAAAAATAGGAAAAAAATATTTTATTGATGTGTTAAAGGGCCTGGATGAAAAACGAAATCAAAGACAGAAGGAAAATACAAATAAATTATGACAAACTAGACAGAAAAACAGAACCTGAACAATTAAAAAATTGAGGAAAAACAAAAGACTAGGTGAGTAAGAAATATGTGAAATTTTTATAGCCACAACATGTAAATGATGATAAAAATTTAGAACTAATAAGTAGAAAATTAAACAATACAATGTACCCATAATGGAGAAAAAGAGGAAATTTGTCCTTCATATAAAACCAGGAGAGAAAGAGCACCAAAATAACTATAGAGGAAAAATATTATTGAATACATTACATAAAATTCTATCATGTATGATAATAGGTGAAGGAGATGGTTAGAAGAAAATAAGATTACAAAAATTTATGCAACTTTTAGAAAAACAAGTTATCGACAAAAAGGAAAAGTTGTTTGTTTTTTAGTGGACTTGAAGTCTGCATTTAATACTATAGACAGAAAATAGGTTCTTAAAAAATACAATTAGAACTGAAGTAAGAATAATACCAGAAATTTATAGAGAAACAGCAAATAAAGAAAGAGAGGGAGAAAAGGTTTTTGATACAAGAAGGAATCCCAGAAGGGTATCCATTATGTCCATTGTTATTTAATATATATATATGTGTGTGTGTGTGTTATGTGGAAGAGAATCAGGAGAAAAAGAAAATTAGGAAAACTGTGATTAGAAAAATTCAGCTCTTTGATGTACATTAGTTAGATGAGTGGTAGTTTATGGGAATGAAATAAAGATAGGAATATGCATGAAATGGATACTTTAGATAGATGAAAATACCTCAAATTATGTATTGTAGTTGGAAACAGAAGACCAAATATATAAGGCTAGAGTAAAAAGAGATTATGAAGATATGTTTCCCAAATAACAAGAATGAAAGAAAAAGATGGCCAAAGGAAAGTTAATGAAGACAATTGAAAGAATTGAAAAAAGTAGGAAAAAATTAATTGAGAATGTTAATAGAATGAGTATTGGGAGTAAAGAAATAATTCAATTGATTAAAAATACAAGTAGATATGGAAGCTATTTGGAAAGAAAAAAAGATTAATGGATAATAAAGATAGAGATAGTACAAAATATCCAGGGAAACACAAATGCAGTAGAACATTCTATTTACTCTTCATATTATGGAAAGATAAAAGAAAAAAACAACAAATGGAATGTTTGAGAAAATGAAAAATAACTTATGGTGCCAATTAAGATGTAGAATTATTCACAAGAAGAAATGGATAAGTTGAGAAGATTGGAAATTTAAGAGATTTAAGAAAAAAAGAAGAGACAGTGAAACATACATGGAAGTGTTAAAAGATGCAAACAATCTGAAAGAAAGAATATGAAAGAATTGAAGAGCAAAGAAATCAGAAAGAAAATGTATGGATTTTGAAGACAGTAAAAGAAAAATAAATGTGCAGATGTAATGAAAAATTTGTAAATGAATAAAGGAATAACAATTGTAACATTAATAAATAAACAAACAGTAAGTAAAATACGATGAATGTATTATAGTGAATTATTATACCCCCTTTCTAAAAAGAAAATAAATAAAAATTCAATTATTATGTAAAAACAAAAGTCCAGGCTTTATAGGGTAAAGATGTGGTATCATTAAGATAGGTATTCTGATAGTTTAAACATATACAGAATTAATGTAATTGCCATAATGTTGTCTGAAGTAGATATATGAACCTACAACACTAAAATCTGGTATAATTCTCCACAGTTACAGAGTTCGGATCACCAATTTTGTAGCATTATGCTAAAACAATACATGCCATATTCTAAAAAGGTATACATGTATGCAATATTGTAAAAGAACATATAATTATGTGACTGTGGTAACTAAATGTAACAAAGTATATTTATGTTTTTTTTTAATAGTTTCATAGACATTTACAAAAAAAAGAGAAGAAGAAAATTACAATGCTGACTGAAGAGATTTTATTACGTACTAGCAGAAGCACCCGGATTCACGTGGGTTATTAGATTGATATGTTGTAGCAGGCACATAACATTTTTCATGAAAGTAGAAATATTGATCTAAATTTAAATTTAATCATTTCTGATTTAAGTTGTTTTCTGTTATATCATCATTTGTAATGAGAAACACCTCTAATCTACAGTGGCTCTTAATTTAGAAAGGGGGTAGTTTCTTGTATTTTAAAAAAAAACTTGGAACTTGGACTTAAGTTTGCTTAAGTAGTTGTAACAGTGGATGTTTTAAAGTAATGTCAGACAATATTCCACAAAATGATCCATGGTAGCTATTAAATTGAGCTATCAATTTTTTTTACTGTATCACTACCATGAATAATGTCATGATATGTGTATTGAAAGTATACATTTTTTGCAATATTATTACTATTATTTTATCAAGTTATCTCTGATGGATATTTAATTAAACAAAAGTATTAAGTACTGTGCTTTGTTTGTGTAGTTGTCTAAAAAAAATAAATGCCTTTATTAATGTTCATAGTGTTATATAAATAAATATCATGAATAAACTTTGAAAGGAGCTGTCATTTTTCTCTCTTGTGGTGAAAAAAAATTCACATTTGGAAAGATGGATATATTAGCCTTAGAAGATTTTCTTCTAAGAAATTCTGGAGATATCCTATGACATTTTAGTAATAAATATGATGATGTGAAGTAAATATCAATGAAACTTTGACATACTTTAACACTTCTTTGGGATACTATTTTCAACTAATTTATACTTTAATTATTAGTAAGGTAGATTTGTTTTGGTAAGTGGATATTTCATATATGCACAAACATTCTTGAATTAATTCATTCTGAATATGTAACTGTAAACTGAATGTTTGAAATAGTGACTTGTATGAAACAGAATAATGAACTAAAAGAAAACTCCCATTGATGTACACTTTATTTGAGAATGATAATGTTGCTGAATTAAAGTATTATATTTAATACTGAGGTTAAATGGAACAAGAAGTATCACAGGTGAAATACACAGTGTAGTATGTGTGTGTTTATAATATATAACATAAGAAAGTAAGGAATTGCTCTGCAGTAAAAATTTTATCTGGAAGGCAACAAGTCATTGGGTAAATTATTTATGTAATGCATATATTATTTTATATCACATTTTATTTATAAAAACTGGAACATAGCATTAGGTGCAAGATAAATTATTCATAAAAAATTATATTAATATGGAACTTAAATTCCTAATTAACAGTTTCAGTATGTATTTGATAAGTCTGTACTATACAGTTTTCAAAGTAACATAAAATTGGTATTCTTTTTAATGTAGTTTTGTTTTCAGCTGTTTTGTTAGGGTTTCATGTAGATGTTTGGAGATAACATTGTAACTTTTACATTATCTTGACAATGAGATGGCTATGATTTTAAATAAGTATTTGCTAATATTTGTTATATGAACATGTATTTTATGTAATACACAAAATAAAACAAGTTATTTGTTCAGGATTGTGCACCAAAATAATATCACATTTTCAAATAAACATTTTAATGAAACAATTTTTAGTATTATCTTTAAAGTGAAAATAGTGTTTCATTAGCAATTTTACTTTATTTTTTACAGATTTTAACAAAATTTAATCTTGATAAATACATGGGAGCATTTGCTGTGTTTGGTAGTATCTACTAAAATTCTGTGGACTGTTGCTTAGCATACTGTGTAAAGTTTGAAATTATTAATACTTGTCTTAAAATTCTATAAATTAAATCACTTCGTGTGTAAAATTTGTAACAAACCAGCATACAAAATCTTGGTTTTGTTTTTTATCAGGCATTCTAACATTGGCTCTAACCAAGTTATGTAACACTTGCTTCCCTGAGTAACTGAAATATTTTATTCTGTATATGAGGCATTATCTAGGCTTCTCAGTATACATATTTACTGCTCATTTGTAAACCATTTGAACATGATGGATAAACAAATATTTTAAGGTTCTTGTAACACAAAATATGGATGATAAGGGATCATTTGGTTGTTTGTTCACTCAAATCCAACAGCTCAATGCTGGGAACCAACTTCAATGCAAAGGTAGGATAAGGTCTTCCAATCAAAAGGAGTGAACTGCATTTGCAACTGATCAGTGCTAGTAGGTATGAAGTGTGTAACAGGTGAGCACAGCACAGATAGCCCAAGTGCAGCTTTATGCTTTACTACAAATAAACAAAAATAATGTATTTCCTTAAGAGGATTAAGTTAAAAGATTCTAAACCCTCCTCATGAGTCCATATTCTTACCTAGGTAAAAAGACCAAAGTTGTGTACATTATTTCAAGTTAGGCTCCTTGATATTCTGTTAACTTTACTGGTAGTAACAGAGTACTGCATAACTATTCCACAAACTTTCTCTAACCCTTTTTTATAATCACACTATTGAGTTGGCTCCATCTTTATTAAATATACAGGGTGGTCACTAGAAAAGCAGAAAATTTGAGGGTCAGATGAGATCATGAATAAAATGCGTGCTTACTCATTTCTATTTTGATTTCTTTACATCATGAATAAAATGCATGATTTTAATATCATAAAATGCATTTTGAGCATCTATGAGTGTAATATAACATATGCCTTTAAAAAACTTTGTAAAAGTTATTCTTTGTAAAAATAAATAGCTGTTTGACAAATTTTCCGCTTTTCTAGCAACCACCCTGTAGTATTAAAAGTATGGTAATTCCAATACACTACTTTGCAGTTACTATAATCAAAAGTCACTTGACAGATACTTGTACAAGTCATTATGTAATATTTTAACCCTCTTGACAGCTAGAAATACCCAAGAACTTAATATCAACAGCAACCCCACTAATTATCTCCATATCACTATTACTAATGTAAATAAGAAGCAAAGGTCAAAGCATCGATTCTGGAGTGCTTAACTTTGACTGCATTTAAAGACTCATTTCATTTTTTCTAACTTTTACTTATGTGATTTTCACAGGCTTTAAAATTTTTTTGTAATACAGAAGTAAGGCTAACTTGTCTATAATTTCCAGGGAATTTTATCATCTATTTCATGAGAGGGTAATATTAAAAATTTTCAGTTTTGAAACCCTGAATACTCTCTTGGCCTACCAGAAGTGAAAGATTTCTCTTTGCATCTGTGTTTTACACACAAAATGTGGCAGATTATTAATATTCATTAATCAACACATCTTGTATTAATATATATTCGCAACTGTTAAAATTAGCATTACCATAATAACAGTTGTAAATTGTACTGTTCTTTGTTTACATTAATTTGGCTGTAAATAAAAATAAACTTAATTTATAACTTTGAAGAAGTAGTTTAAAATAAAAAAAATATTATTTTATCGAGTATTACAGTTTAAAGGTGTAAAGTATGACTATTCCTAAAATAAAAGAGGATATTAAACTTTTATTGTTTCCATTTTTCAGTTATTCACTTCTTGTACTCTAAGACATGAAAACCTAGTACTTTCAGTTATGTGTTGTTTATCTATGTCTCTTCAGATAACAACATTACTGTTATTTCTTTAATTTCTGTAAGTAGGTACTTATCAAACATCAGTTACATTTTGCCCCAGAAGTGCTCCATCGATTTGTGGATATTTATCTAAATACAACACCTCATGTAGAAGACATGAGCATTTAATATATGTATTACCAGCAACAAACTGTTTATACGATTTCAAGATGAATGAAGGGTAGGAAATTTAAAATAGTTATGTGGTTAGCTATCTTCACAAGAAAAAAAGTGTGTAATGTAAACAAACGTTTGCAAGTCATGATTTTAGATTTTCGACAATGTTTAAAGTAGGTAATATAATATATACTTTAAATTAGATGGTATTTGTTTATTTTTGAACAATTAAGATTTAAACTTGACTTTAGGAAAATATGATTTATTGTGTTCTGCATGCGAAGTTCTAACTGCAAGTGAACATGAATTTTAACTCTGAACCCAATTGCATTTGAGCAACCTTTTATTGTGAAGGACTGTCTAACCCTTAAAAATGTTTTAGAAATGCATATATTTTCTTTATGTTTAAACATATAACACTGAAGAAGTTCAAACTGCAAATTTAAATTAATCTGACTTTTAATCAGCTTTTGAAGATGTTCTGTCTTGTTGACATGAAGGGTCATCTGTCTAACCCTTGTGGATAATTTTTGAAATACACATGATGATTGTAAAGTCATTTATGTTAGATAAACAATGCACCTTTTTATTACTTTTCTTGAAACATTTAGAATTTTGTTTAAAAACAAATATTATTCTTTCTTCAAACAAAATTCCTGCCATGTTTATTTCTTTTTTAGGCCATAAGTCATTCCTTAAAGTATAAGTTATCTGTAGAACAGATAAATCATCCCTTAAAGTATGAGTTATCTGTAGAACAGATATAAGATGAACACACTTCTATTCATGACTGTATTATATTCCTGGTGCTAAGTCACCTATAATGCATTTATACCATATGAAAGAAATGCAAAATATCATATTATGTGAAATATGATATAGTTGTGAACAGAAGTCTCTGAAACAATGAGAGAAATTATTATTGCCTGAGAAGTCAACAAAACTGTACTTCTAATATTTGTATTGCCACTGGGGCTGAAGGGTGAAACAAATTAAGCAAAAAGTTTGTGATTGAAGTCAGTATTGAAGCAAAAAGTGTTTGGAAATAATTGAAGTACCAAATAAGATGAAGTTTTGCAGAACATTGTTTATAAAATTTGTATCGGAATAGGTGAAGTTGACATTCAGGCTGTACATAGAGTACCAACTGTTAACAGACAGAATGAAATGTGCAATAGCATTCCAAGTACCAAATGAACCAAGCAACTATGTGGATGAAGTTTTGCAGAACATTGTTTATAAAATTTGTATCGGAATCAGTGAAGTTGACATTCAGGCTGTACATAGAGTACCAACTGTTAACAGACAGAATGAAATGTGCAATAGCAAAGTGAAAAGTAGTGAGATAATTGGCAGAGAACGTATAAATATGAACATTTAAATAAAAAAATTATGACGTAGCATAGGTTAAAGAGTCAAAGAAAACAAGATTTATTTAAATGAATATCTAACACCCAAATTGAAAAAGCTACTATAAAATTGCGAGTCAAACGCTTTAACCCATCTGGCCATGCCTAGCCTTGAAAGTGAGAGCTTTATAAAAAGTTCTTACATAGAACTTCGAAGTGAAAGTTGAAAAAAAGAAACTGAGATACTAACGATGTCTGCGTAAAAATCTAGGAAAATTCGGTAAACTTTGCAAATAATTGTTTTTTTCTGGCCACAACATTGTTGTAACTATATTAATAAACCTTCGAGTCTCTGGCGTAATAAACTGACTAGTGATATACTGATAGATCAGTAAGCAACGGGGTTGTCCACCTACAGCTACTGTGCAATTTCCCAACTAGAATAGTTCGGTGCCCAAATTAAAAAAAAAACACGTCGTTATTCCTCTCTCTCTCGGGATTTAGGCGATCTTATGTACCCTGAGGGTCATGTACACTTTGACCTCTTCTTTCACTTTCATGATCACGCAGTATGAGTTGGTATGGATACTACTTTAAGGTCAGAGTACTCTGACTTTACTCCAATCCTTTTTAGGGCAACGTCATGTACTAGTTTCGTACATTTATCGATGAGATTTGCCCTGTCAGTAGGAAGTCTAGTTTGGTGATGGCTTTTTTTTATCCTTTTATATCTATATGTATATATTAAATTTATTTTTGTGTTTAAAGTATATGTTTATTTGAGAGAGATGTTTAGGACTATTTTCATCAACTCCTAGCATAGTTGATTCTTCGTAGAGGTACTTCTCTAGTTCGCATAATAACTCACTCTTCATCCAGTTTTTATCGAAATATGTTATTGTATAAAGTAGATGTCTATCTGCTATCGTTGGTATGTTTTAATATTTGAGTATTACGTCAGATGATATAGTGCTGAGAACTCTGTATACTGTTTTGAGGAGTGTGTTTTGTAATGTTTGCAGTTTTTGATACCCATGGTGAGCAGAGCACAGATAGTCCATTGTGTAGCTTTGTGCTTAATTCAAAAACAAACAAACAAATTGATTTTGTTTATTTTGTTACTTATACTAATCCAAGCTGGAGCTGTATAGTCAATTACTGGTCTAATATATGTTTTATAAATTTTTGGTATATTTTGTGTTGATGCTCCACTGTTATTGGCAGTTAGACTCCGAGCATAGTTGATTCTTCGTAGACTTTACTTTTAATTTCATTTAAATGGTTAATTCATGTTAATTTTGATACATAGGTTAGACCTAGAAATTTTACTGATGTGGCAGTCTGAAGTCGTGTTCCATTCATATATATTTCCGGCTGTACTTTTTTGTGCTTTGTCAGTCTGGTAAATACGACAAGTTGTGTTTTTGTTTTATTTATTTTTTATTCTGTATTTTTGGCAGTATTCACTTATTCTATTTAAATATGGTTGTATGTTTGTGGCCGCTATTGCTGGTGTTGGAGCACTTTCCCAGACTGCCACATCATCAGCGAACTGTGAAGAAATTCCATGATAAGGATCCTTCAGAGGGACGCCAGCTTCGAGAATAAAATACTCAGAAAAGATTCCCTCTACATTTTCTGTTTTCTAAAAAGTTAGATAGCCAGCGAATAATTCACCCGGTAGTCCCATTTCGTGCTTACGTAACCGTAGACCTTTGTGCCATACAATGTCAAATGCTTTTTCATTGTCAAGAAAGCAGGCAACAGTACATTGTTTTTGTTTATGCTATCTATTAATTCTCCATTTAGTCTGACTAAGTGATCAGTTGTTTGTTTAAATTTCCTGAAGTTATTTTGTCCTTCCGGCAATTTAAAGGTTTTTTCCAAGTATGTGGAGAGTGTATTACTAATTATGCATTATAAATTTTGCCCACACAGCTGCTCAGGCTGATTGGTTGGTAACTATTAGGTTTATTGGCTGGCTTTCCTTCCTTATGGAATATTAATATATTAACATACATCCAAGAAAGTGGTATGTTCCCAGAGGATAATGAAAAGTACTTTTAAGTGATCAAATAGTTTCGGAGTGCCCTCTTTGAGGAGGATGAGTTGCATCTCATCTTCACCAGGGGATTTGTTTTTGGTGTTTTTTTTATCGCTTCATGAAATTCATGTATCGATATTTTTTTCGTCAGCATCGCGTCTTTGTAGTTGGTTGTGTCTTGTATTTGTCTCAAATATACTTGTTAGGAATATTGTTTGAAATTGTTCTTTGTTGCTTATTATATAATTTGTGACTTTGTTGTAAAAGTAATATTCATATCTGAATCAATATGTGTTTTAAATGTATTGTGTAGTCGGTGTTTGAAAGCTTCGTCTTTTTTTATTTGTGTAAGTTATTATATTATTATACTCAAGTGTATGATATTTCATTGCAGCTGAATTGTCATTGGTGAGTCGTCTAAGGTGTATCCAGAATTTTCTCGGGTCAGTTTTATTGTTTAATTTTGAACAAAAGTTGCCCCATTTATTTTGTTTTACTAGTTTTATTTATGCTTTAATGTGATTTCATGTATTGTTTATTTGTGTTTTGGTTTCTCTGTCTTTTTTATCATGAATTGTCTTCTTAATTGCTTTCGTTTTTTGATTAGGTTTATTTTGGGGTGTTTGGTTTCCGTGTGCTATTTCTTGTTTTATGGTTTTGTTTCGGTATTGTTTTATTTGCCACTTTTTGAAGGCACTGCGTTATTGTTTGACAGTAGTTATCCAATTCTGTTGGATTTTTTACTCCTTTTAAAACGTTATTAGGTAATTGATTGTCTAATACCTTTTGATAGTCTTGCCAATTTGTTTCATTGTAATCAAACTTTTCTTTTCTATAAGTTGTATTTTTATGGAGGACGAGATCGAAAACGTAACATATTGGTAGGTGGTCGCTATGAACAACTTTTCCAACCTGAAATTTAATTAGTTTCTGGCTCACATTGCATGTAAGACATAAATCTGATATTTCACTAGTGTTAGTTCCATACGCTGTATGTATGAGGCTATTATCATTCTGTAGGGCGATAGTGTTATTGTCTATAAATTGTAATAGATTTCTTCCATTGCAGTTTGTATAGTTACAGCTAAAATTAACATTTTTACTGTTTAGATCTCCAATAACTATGGAGTTTTGGTTGTGGGAAAAGATGTTGTTGAGTAAAGTTAAGTCTAGTTATTTATTTGGTGAACAGTATATTCCTGCTATTGTGACTTTTGTTTTATTTATTACCATGATATCTACAGTAACGTGTTCGTTGTTACTGCTTATACTGATTGCAATGACTGAGAGGTTAGTTTTGTATAACATCATTTTGTAATGGCCAAGAGTGTTAATGCATGCGACTTGTAATCTGAGGGTTGCAGGTTCGCATCCCTTTCGCACCAAACATGCTCACCCTTTCAGCCGTGCGGGCGTTATATTGTACGGTCAATTCCACTTTTCGTTGGTAAAAGAGTTGCCCAAGAGTTGGCGGTGGATGGTGATGACTAGCTGCCTTCCCTCTAGTCTTACACTGCTAAATTAGGGACGGCTAGCACAGATAGCCCTCGAGTAGCTTTGTGCGAAGTTCAAAAAACAAATTTTTCATCAGTTTTGTTTATTTTCTTTTTCTTTATTGTTGTGTAGCTTGGTATCTTAAATCTGTTGTTATTGTATATTAATGTTTCGCTTGATATCATAATGTGGAGTTAGTTTCTTGTATAACTTCTTCGATATCGTGTTTCTTGGAAATGACTGCACCTTGGGGGTTGATATATACCACTGTGAGTGTTGTTACTATGTGTAGTACATGAGGTATAATATGCTTTTTCAGGATGTTGATTATCATATCAACACAATTGGTCGTGTGATTTGGTTTTGTGTATTCTGTTATAAATTCTGTGATGATGTTTTTGATTATGGTACTCTGCTTGTTTTGTCATGTTTGTTAGTGCTTATTTCTGGGAGTGAAGTATTGTTTTCTTCTTGTTTTTGTGTATGTATTGAGGTATTATTTTTCTGTGCAATTGTTACGTATTTTTTTTGTTTTATGTTCTTCGTAGACTAAACGCAACAGAGAAAGCAGATAACAGCTTGTATAATTTATTACACTAAACTATTAACAAATATAACAGATATAACATGAATTATATGACAGATATTAAGTTACAACACTCGAAATTAATTACAAAACAAAATAATACTAGTTTCAAACTTCAAAATTAATCACAATACAAAATGGTACTGGCCTGTATCTAATATAATGACCTAAAATGAAAGTCTCAAATTCCAGTCTAGGGTGTGAATTTGGTCCCACGAAGAAATTCCGAAACAGTTCACAGTTCAATAAATTCGCCGTCTCTCAGCACAAGCAGTAATTCAGATGTATCGTAGGGATTGACAAAATAAAATCACAACTTCCGTATATCTAACTTCAATCACAAATCCAAGTTGAATATTCACAGCAAACACTTAATCTTTCTCAAATAACTGACTCTCTTCTTTCTCTTCGAATAAAAACTGATGTCTGAATCTCTCTCCTTCTTCGAATAAAACTAATGTCTGAATCTATCTTCTTTTTTCGAATAAAAACTGATGACTGAATCTCTTGCATCTTCGTGTGTTTATATATTGTAGGCCTAAACTCCTCGAAAGACCGCGAAAGTTCTACAGGTCTCCAGAGCAATCCACGCATATCCGTTCTTGCACGAGACTACACGTCTAGACACGAAGTCACCAGCACTCATTTACAAACATATGATTGGTCTACTTAATTCAAGAAAATTCTAAATGTTACCCTAAATGAATAACAAAATATTAGTTTAAACTTCGAAACAATAATATAAATATGGAAAAATGAATAATAGAAACGAAAACTCAAACACAACACGACATGTTATCGTTTACAAAATATTTACACATTTACATAACAGCAATATTGCCTTGTTTTTGCTGTATTTGTGTCTTGTTTACTTTTAGCATTTGTGCATAAGTTTTAGATGTTTTACTAACTTTTGTTTGTTGCGAGTTTGTGTTGGTTGTTCCTTTTTAATCGTTGTATCTTTATGTCATATATGCGTTGTTCTATTTGTTTGTATTTGTCGTATCCTTTGTAATTGGCTTTGTGTGTTTGTTCACAATTACAACATTTAGATGTATCTTATTCCTTTTTACATTGTGAAATATGGTGTTTTCTGCCACAACAATACCTTGGTGTTGCTAGGCATGCCGTGAAAACGTGCCCACATCTTTGACAATTGTAACATTGAGTTACTACAACTCCCGCAATTTTTAATTGTTTGACTTTAGTGTCTTTGGTACCAGAGCAATATTTCATTATTTATAAGGTTTTGTACATTGTAGTTGTCATCTATGTCAACTCGTATTAAATTTGTTAGTGCTTGTGTGTTTTTGGAAATTATTCGTTGTATTTTTGTGTATGGTATATTTTGTTCATCTAATACTTGAGTATTGTTGTCAGTATTTATTGATTGATGTACTCCTCTTATGACTATAGATTTAAGCTGCGGCTTGCTTCCTGGTAGGTGAATTTTAATTTTATTAGGTTTAAACGCGTCTTCCGGCCATTCCTTCAATAGCTTGTTAGGGTCAGCTGCTTCTTGCCCTCGAACAAAGACGAAGATCATGGGCAGACGTTTGATACTCACAAGAGAGGCTAACGGTTTGCAGGGTTTAACCTCTGCCGCAAGTATGGGTTGATTATATTGACCTGGTATACCTTCAGTTATTATTGAGTATTGAGGCGGCTTGATTTTCTGTGTTACGTTGCTACCTCGTGTTTTCTCTTTTTATGATGAATTAGTTTTACCTTTTTGATGGAAATATTGTGAAGCCTTCTTGATCATTGTGTGAGGTTCTTTGTTTGTAGGGTTTATATTTGGATTTTTCTTTATGTTCGTAGTTGTAATATCAACATCCAAGGGGTTTGGTTTATTTACTATTTCGTTTAATTTGTTATTAATGGGAAAAGCGCCCTCTGCCACACTATTAGTTGCTTCTCTTACTTCTTCCTTGTTTTCTGAATTTTCAGCCAAGCGCGTTAAGGCGTGCGTTTCGTAATCTGAGGGTCGCGGGTTCGCGCCCGAGTCGCGCCAATTATGCCCGCCTTCCCAGCCGTGGGGGCATTGTAATGTGACGGTCAATCCCACTATTCGTTGGTAAAAGAGTAGCTCAAGAGTTGGCAGTGGGTGGTGATGACTAGCTGCCTTCCCTCTAGTTTTACACTGCTAAATTAGAAACGGCTAGCACAGATAGCCCTCGAGTAGCTTTGTGCGAAATTCCAAAAACAAACAAACTGAATTTTCAGATGAATTTTAGTTTCATTATTTTTATAACGTTATCTTAGTTGACTTTATCTTTTTTTTTTTTGCTTCAATACATAAAACAAGCAGAGGGGAGTTTATTTCTTTACTTATTGTTTGGCCACTAACAAAACTAAATTTACTTGTTTTTAATGTTGTTCCAGTGGCTAGGACAACGACAAGGTTTTCTTCTCCTAGCATCGCGTTTTCGCGCGGCTGTACCCTCCAGCGGTACTTTTGAAGTGGTTTCTCGCTGAGTCGTTTATGAGTTGGTCTAGTTAGTGGCTGCAAGAGCTACTTTCTTATTGATCTTTTTGGTGTTCGTAGTGAGAATATGTCATTCGCCCAGATAGAGAAAATAAGCTTTTCTTTGTTTAAGGTCAAAGGAGCTTACTTTTAGTCTCTCGTTTTAGAAACCAGGAAAACCCCGCCTGTTTCGTATCACTGTCTTCGCTTCGCTTCCTCTGTGTTGGTATTTGGGTAGTGATCTTAAATTTAAATACCCAGGAAGGTCAGATGCATTAGACCTCTTCCTATCACTCTCTCTGTTGTTTTGTTTGTGTGTTTTGAATTTCGCGCAAAGCTACACAGGAGCTATCTGTGCTAACCGTCCCTAATTTAGCAGTGTAAGACCAGAGAGAAGGCAGCTAATCATCACCACCCACCATCAATTCTTTTACCAACGAATAGTGGGATTGACCGTAACATTATAACGCACCATGGCCTAAAGGGCAAGCATGTTTGGTATGACAGGGATTCGAACTCGTGACCTTCGGATTACGAGTCGAGTGCCTTACTACTAATACTAGGGGAGAGTTAAAATTATAAATCCTCTTCATCAATTCAATGTTTAAATTGTAAGAATTATAGCGAGAAATAAAAGAACTTAGCGAATTTGACTTTAAACTGAGTGGAATGCGTTGTATAACACTATTTAGTATATATATCTCGACGACAGTGAGATATTAATGATAGTTATTTACATATTACTTGGACTAATGAGTTAAGTTAATTATACTACGAATTTAAAATGTATTCTATGTTGACGATACAAACATTGATTGTTAGATGACACAAATATGTTAATAAGTTTTGGATTTATTGACCTTGTTTTTGAATCACATACAAATGAAGCATTCACGAAACTGGAAAAACCAATGAATGTCGTGTTTAAATCGTGTAACTGTAAGTCAAATTAGAGAAACTTTATTTAAAGCAATTATAAAAATAGTAGTAATGGAGTATTAAGCCATAGCAATAAATTTAAATACTGATGGAAACTGAATGATATAAAAATAAGTATAGTTTGTGAAAACCTATCACATTTTACGACTACATTTATGTGAAATCAATATAGAAGAAATAGATACATGTACAAATGTTAACATCGCTATGAAGTATTCACAGGAACTAATGAAAGAAACAAAGCAAGACATCATATAGAAAACGAGATTACGATATTATGGATCACTAAAAAATGACAGAACTGCTCAAACTTCGAGAAATAAAGTAAATAATTCTGTAATAAGTATGGTGAAGATAATTTTAGTAAAAATAAAACGCTAATAAGAGTAAAAAGATAAATACAATAAAAATGGTTTTTCGAATATTAAAGAGAGAAAAATATCGGAATTTTTCAATGCGTTAATTAGTGAAGAAAATAACATCTGATAGAGGAAGTGAAAATAAAGTAATTATAAATCTAATAACTATCTTACAAATAAATCAGAAAAAATAAAAAATGATAAGGAACCATATGAAATAACCAATGTAAAGTTTGTTTGCAGTTGAACACAAAACTGCGCAATGAGCTATTTGTGTTGTTTGAAGTGTTTTCTGAGCCCAAAAGAGCCGTTTTTTGCATATAAAATTCTCAACAAGTGGGTTTCTCGACATCACTGATTATTTGTGTTGTGCCTACCACGTGTATCGAAAGCCGATTTCTAGCGTTTTCAGTTCGTAGACAAACCGCTGCGCAATTTGGAGGGATATTTAATATGATGAAAAGCAGTAATACTATGTATTTATTTCCTAAGTGTAATTAGAAAGAGCTATAACTGCGAGTCTTTACAAAATCAGAAAAGTCCAAAGCATGATGCCCTCCACTAGTACAGCGGTGTGTCTCCGGATTTACAACGCTAAAATTAGGGGTTCGATTCCCCTCGGTGGGCTGAGCAGATAGCCCTTTGTGGCTTTGCTATAAGAAAAACACACACACCAAAGCATGATGAAATTTGAGTAAGAATAAAAAAAAGAATAATTATATTATAGAGGTCTCAAAAAAAAAATATGAATTTACAATGGGGTTAAGAGGCACTCTTCAATTACATGATGACAAAGAAAATGCTGAGTATATTTTTTGATTTAGAAAAAGAATTGATGCAGTATCATATCAAATAATAAGATAACATTTGTTGCTGAAGTTGTACTGTATTATAATTTAAGTTGTATTGTATTTCTGTACTAAAACTGATTTCAATATATACCTTAATTATATTAACAATGTCAAGTAAATAATGGACAGCCTCTTACTAACTTGTTTCGAAGTAAGCACAAAGCAACACAATTGGCTGGCAATCTGTCTTCTTCCCACCACGGATATCGAAATCCACCCGATGTTTTAGCAGTGCTAGTCCACAGACATGCCGCTGTGCCACTGTGTAATGAGAAGTGAGTGATTGAGTTCTGTGATAGAAGACAGAATTATTGTGTCTATTCTGCTATTTAGTTATTTCATCCACTATCTTTGCAAATATACAAGTTAGGTTATAAATAAGTTAGGCCTCATTCCTTTTGGAGTTGAAATTTTCATGTATTTGAAATTAGGCTGACAACTGAATGTGACTGTAGCAACTCTTTATAGAAGAAATAAATGAATTCGCTATGGTTATATAAACTGAATATGGCGTTAATTTTACCAAATAATTCAAAAGAGTTCAACCAACAACAATACATTAATATCTAACTAACTGTATTGAATCAAACATGGCCTGGCATGCCCGAGCGCGTAATCTGAGGGTCGCGCTAAACATGCTCGCCCTCCCAGCCGTGGGGGTGTATAATGTGACGATCAATCCCATTATTCGTTGGTAAAAGAGTAGCCCAAGAGTTGGCGGTGGGTGGTGATGACTAGCTGCCTTCCCTCTAGTCTTACACTGCTAAATTAGGGACGGCTAGCACAGATAACCCTCGAGTAGCTTTGTGCGAAATTCCAAAACAAACAAACAATTAAACATTATATTTTTATTCACGTTAGCCGGTGAAACAGCAGTAGTTCTATGTGAAAATATTAGGATACCCTATGAAAGCCTGTATATAAATGTAACAATTTTGGATATATAGATATTTAATCTCAATTGTAACAATATTGAAAGATTAAAATAACATAACTAAACAATTAAAACGGAAGAAAAGACTTTTCAAGATCTGTAAAATGTAAGTCAACATAAATGCACATTCTAACTGAGGAAAACGTTAGGACACCCCCACATTTATACCCACATAAAATGGCTCAACTCACACACAGGTGTATCACACCAGGAGCACGCGAGTAGAAGATCGTTACTCAGCATTGTGAATGAGGCTTGCCCTATTTAAACCTCAGACATTCAGTTTGGTGTGCTTCTGACTGTTGAAGTGAGAGTGAGCACCACACCTTTTGTTGCTCATTTTGTGTCGTTCTCTGTGTTTGAGCCGTCAAGTGTGAAGTGGTACCTTCCGTTTGTGGCATGGGGACTGTGATTGCTTGTTCCCGTGTACTGTGTCCAGTACCGTGTTAAGTATCTTTCGGGGCCCTTGTTTGAGTGTCGCCTCAATGCTGTGTTGGTGTCCGGGTTTTCGTGTGTGTGAGTCGGTATGGCTACGTCCATCGCATCTTCCTCTGCAGTCCATTCGCCTAGTGGTTCCTGCAGCCACGCTACCTTCCTTGGTCATTGACGCTTTGAACGCTGCTGTCGGGGGTAGCCATGTACAATGTCTAAAACATTTTGGCAACGGGCGTTTGTAGCGACACTGGCGTTGGCTGCTCTCGCCCGTCGCCTGCTTAACCAGGGTAACTTTCCCTTGGGGGACGAGCGTGTGCCTGTGGAGCCGGCCAAACAGAACGTGAAGTGGATCACCCTCTGGCTAATTCCCTTTGAGTTGTCCTATAACATCGTCAAGGACGTATTGTCGACGTATGGGACCGTGCGTAAACTGGAACATGAGGTGCACCAGAGGTACTTGAATGTGTGCACTTGGAATCGATGTGTGTGTTTGAACATCAAGACACTTCCGAACTTTATGTCAATGAACGGGCTCCAGGTAATGGTACATTACCCGGGAATGCATCGTCTGTGTTGCTGCGGCGGATTCGAGGGCCACGAGTTGGCTTAGTGCTAGACCCCGCAGTGCAGGAAATGTCTGGCCTACGGACATGTGGACGATTCATGCACTGTCACATTATATATGTAGTTGTGACCACACGCCCTCGTGTTGCTCGAAACGTGTGGCGACGTATGTCTTGGTGGCTGCGGTGCTGACGACGGTTTGGTGGCCCAAGACTACACGGGCGATGAAGGTGGGTGTAGCAGTTTGTTCTCCCGAGTCGTAAGCGGCGACTGTGGGTGACGTCTCTTAGGGAGCGCATGACCCAATGGCTGCAGTGTTCGAAGAGGGAAAGTCTCGTTCCCTTGAGATGGACTGCATCTCGCCTGCCCTGATTGTGGAGGCTGCGTCCTCTGGGAAGGTGGGCGATCTTTTGGGTGTTGTTCGGGTGGATGGGCCTCTGAGGAGGCTTTGGCCCATCCTTCGGGCCCTGGTTTGACGAGGCCCCTTGTGGTGGTTCTGCCTGCCCAGGTGGCCCTGTGGCATTCCCTGTTGAGTGGTGTGGAGGTTGGGAGCTGTGTGGGAACTCACGATCCTCCTACCTCTGTCTGTATTGAGGTGAGTCCCTCTGAGGAGATTCTTGCCCTCTTGTTTGGGTTGGGTCAGAGGGGGTTATTGGGGCCACTGAGGCTGGGGGTTCTGAGGGAACCCCGGCCTTGGCTCTGGAGATGGTGGATGTTCCATCCCCATCCCCTGAGGTGCAGACCCAGACATTAGACGAGCTGCTGTTGCACAGCTCGTTCGTGAGTTTTCTGGACTTCTCCAGTCTTCCCTGTCTCTCTAGACAGTGAGAACAGTTAAGAGATGCAGAAGTCTTACAGCCCGGTTTTGTTGCCAGACATCAGTCAGGTCGCCTTAAGAGGCTACCCCCTCCTGCCTCTATCTACCTTGTCGAAGCAGCACTGAGTTCTTCCCTCTGTTTGGTTGGTGTGTTTTTCTTGCATTACCCTTAGCATCTGGGGGATGCGTAGCATTGTCAAGCAATTCTATGCATTCTTCCTATTCAACCGCTTTGCAGTTGATGCCATTTTTTCCAAGAGACCCATTTTGCTTCTCTGAGGGACCAGATTTCTATTTCATTTCGTTACCCTGTCTGTGCCTTCTGGTTATTTGGCTCTACACGTTCGCATTGGGTGGGGATCCTATTCCACCCGCATTTTAATGGGACCATCCTTGCATCACATAGTGATGCTGAGGGGCGGGAGGTGTATGTTGATGTTGTTGCTGGGAGTCGTAAAATTTGGCTTGTAATTGTCGATGTTCCTGTCTGGACAGGGAAGCAGAAGGCCTTCTTCTCAGGCTTCAACGGATTCATGGTTACACAGGCCTTGGCCAGTATCGTCCTTGGTGGCGACTTCAACTGCATTTTGGATCCTCAACTCGACAAGATTGGGGTGATCCTCTTTCTGGTGATCAGTGTACGCAGTTTCTGCATGTAGTGCTTTCAGATTTCGACTTTCCCGATGTTTGGCGTGCACTGCATATGTCTCCTTCTATGGCTACCTGGACTGGTCAAGGCTGTTGTTCATCAGGTTGGGGATGTTTTATTTTACGTGTCTGATCATCGAGCATTTCTCACACATTCCAGGATTTTGTCCCCGTTTTCTGGGGCCCCAGTGTGTGGTGGCTCAACGTCTCTTTCCTTGTCGAGGATTGGGTTGGAGACGCTTTGCATGCCCTTGTTTGGTAGCTCTGTTCTGCTGAGTCTGTCACTGGGTCTTGGTGGGCAGGGAGGCCTGTGCCTCTTGAATTAAGCTGGCATGTGGCTTTTGCAGGCCCTCTACTTGGCCTTGCGAGGCAAGCAATACATTTTGGCTGCCTTGCTTCATGACAGATCGATGGATTGACACACTATGTTGGGACATCGATTTGGATTACTCCAAACTGTTCCTGCAGAAAGTGTCAATAATCTGATTGAGTTATTCGATTCCAGAACTGCCACAAGAGTTCTACTGCCAGGTTATGGCAAAGAACCGACATCTCTCTAGTCTGGTGTTGGAGAATGGTCAATCTTCATCTGACATCTCTGACATTCGGAACACGTGCTTCGGCTACTATCGCCGTGTGTTTTCGGTCTCGCCCGTGGACAAGGGGTTGTTGGATGACATCAGAGCAAAGTTTTCGATCGAGTTCACCATAAATTTCTGTGGTTCGTTCTGGAGAGGTGTGGCATCCCTCCAGTTTTTATATGCTATGTGAAGGCCTTGTACGCGACTGCTTCGAGCAGGCTCTTGGTTAATGGGTACCTGACGTCCTCCTTTCCCATCTTACAGAGGGTTTGTCAGAACTGCTTGTTGTCCCCAATGCTTTATATGTTGGTTATCAAGTGCCTGCTTTCCCATCTGTACAACTCGGTCTCGGTGTGTGGCCTCCAGATGCTGGGCGGTTTGTGTGTTACGTATGTCACACATGCAGACGATGTGAACCTGTTTCTTGAACTTTCCATCATTAGGTTCAGCGCTGGCCATAGTCCATTGGTACGCTTGGGTCAGCGCCGCCCAGCTTAATGTTCCCAAGTCTCTTGTGTGGGGCTTTGGCAAATTGACTTCATCTGCAGACTCCCCATTTGGTCTGGGGTGGTTTGGTGTGTTGGTTCAGTTTGCACGATTACCACTACTGCCCTGTCATCCTGTTTGACAGGGCAGAGGTGGTGCAGAGGAGGGTTCTCCCCTTGGTCTAGTACCTGGAAGGCCATTCTTCCTCTGGGTGACTGCACTGCTCGAGCCATCGAATGCCATGTTTTTGACTTCCTGTGGGGCAGCAAGTGTGAGGTGGTGAGTTGGCACTCCTTGATGCTGCCGCCTCGTAGGGGTGGTCTGGGCATCCTATGTGTCCGGACCAGGTGTATCTCCCTTCTTCTGTCTGTGTTTGGAGAGTCATCCTTGTCGCCACCTCATGAGATTCTGGGTTGGCACAGGGTACAGGTTGAAGGCTTCTTGGTATTCCTTTGAGCCTGCAGACACCTATGTATTTTGACCCTTCTCCCTGGTACGTCGATGCTGCTGCTGCTGCTGGGTTACGTCGGTGTCGTACCGTGTCTACCAATGTGCCAACAGACCCGTTCTTTTTACCAGCTGCTGGTCCATGCATGTACCCACAGGATTGTACGATACCATCATACTCTACTGTAGGACGTTGTTTGGTGTCGCGTTGCACTGCACCATGTTGATTGCTACCTCCAGGCTTTCAACTGGCGTGTGGGGCCTAACATCCTGCTGGTGAGGGAGTGTACCTTTTTATGGAACTCATGTATAACTGATTTGTGTCCATTGTGTTACACCCAGGTGGAGTCTGTTTTGCACAAGTTGGTTCTGCTAACGTCAGCATAGATCTGGGAAAGGGTTGTGGAGACCATCCTGTATTATGTGCTGGTCCCGGTTCCCAGCCTCTTTATCCTTTGAGTATGCCATTCCTGTCTTTAAGTACGTCATCTGGCTTGCCAAAAGAAATTGGTCTTTGAGCAGGCTTTGGTGTTCTACTTTTCAATACTGGGTAGGGCCAGGTACCGGCTGTTACTCCGTTTTGAGGCAGACTACCAGTGCCTGGTTTCCGGGACATTTTACCATCTCTGGCGGCCGGACGATTCGCCCCTTTCTACGTTGTTGGCGGTTCGAGTAGAGATCGGCTTCTAAGCTGCCCTGCCTCCATTCTAGCTTTGAGTATATTTTCTGTGTTTTGGTTGTTTTATTTAAATATTTTCCTTCATTCTATGTATTTACTTTTTCAGTGTATATATTTATTGTTTTTCTTCCTTGTATATAATTTATATATATATTTAATGTATCTTTCATCTGTCTATGTTTACTGTTATATATATTACTGTTTTTCGTTTCTTGTGAAACCTTTTTTTTGTTTTGAATTTCGCACAAAGCTACTCGAGGGCTATCTATGCTAGCCATCCTTAAGACCAGAGAAAAGTCAGCTAGCTAGTCATCACCGCCACCAACAACTCTCGGGCTACTCTTTTACCAACGAATAGTGGGATTGACCGTCACATTATAATGCCCCCACAGTTGAAAGGGCGAGCATGTTTGGCGCGACGGGGATGCGAACCCTCAACTCTCAGATTACGAGTCACACGCATTAACACGCTTGGCCATGCCGAGCCGATGCCTTATTGTACAGCTTCTTTGTTGTAAATAAATTTCGAATTTAGATTTTGCGTGAATTGTTATGCCTCTTTTCGACGTGTTTGTTACTGGGATGGTTGTGGATTTTTACCGTTTGAAGTGTCGTTTGTAGCTTCATCGTGTTCCTTGGTCGTGTGTTGTGCAGATCCCGTGCTGTGTCGCAGCCGTTTCGTGTGTGTGTACAGTAACTTGTAGATCAGAGTGGCTGTAGCCAACTGGTCTTACTTTGTTCGGCCGCGGTCTGTCTGCTGTGTGTGCCCGCGGCCACACTACCCTTGGCAGTCATAGACGCCGTGAGTGCAGCTGTCAGAGGTAGGAAGACTAAGTGTCTGCAACATTTTATTGGTGGGCGATATGTGGCGACGCTAGCATTGCCACTCACGCCTGTTGCCTGCTTGATTAAGGGGACTTTTCCTTCGGGGACCAGCGCGTGCTCGTGGAGCCAGCCGGACAGAATGTTAAGTGGATAACCCTTCAGTAGGTTTCCTATGAACTGTCCCATGTCGTCCTCAAGGACGTGTTGACGATGTACGGGATGGTACGCAAAATAGAGTATGAAGCGCACCAGACACGGCCGACAGTGTGTACAGGGAACCATCGTGTGTGTTTGCTCATGAAGACCCCGCTTCTGAACTTTGTGTCCATTAACGGGTTCAGGGTAATGCGTCACTACCTGGGAATGTGATGGCTGTGTCGCTGCTGTGGCCTCGACGGCCACATATTGGCAGAGTGCCAGACCCTGCAGTGCCAGATATATCTGGCCTACAGACATGTGTACTGCCTGCACCATCCAGTATACAGTGTGTAGTGTTGGTCACACGCCCTCGCTTGACCAAGGCGTGTGACGCCATGGTGGCTGTGGGACAGCTAATGGTCGCGAGACCCAAACGGGCGAAGGCGAAGTAGGCGTGGGCAGCAGCTCTTCTTCCCGTGTCGTCCACAGCTATGGTGGGTGGGATCCCCAAGGGGCGCCTGTCCCGACGGATGAAGCATCTGAGGAGGGTGTGTCATGGTCCCTTGAGGAAGACTGCATCTTGCCCACCAAGATCATGGAGGCACCATTCTTTGGGAAGATGGGTGGTGCAGAAGGCGCCGTACAGGTGGAGGGGACCTCTGAGGAGACTTTGGCCCATCCTTTGGGCCCTGGTTTGGACGGGGCCCCTATGGAGGTTCTGGCTGGTCCAGGTGACCCTGAAGGTTCTGTCCTCCCTGTCAGTGTTGGGTGGGTCTCTCTGAGGTAGTGATGGCCACTCTCTTCAGGTTTGGTCAGTGGGGGCTCTTGGGGACTCTGAGGGGCTCCTGGGTTTCCATGCTAGCACTGTGGCTGCTGGGAGTTCTGAGAGTACCTTCAACTTTGGGAATGGTGAATGTTCCAGCCTCCTCCCCCAAAGCTGTGCTGGCTCAGATCCCTGACAGTGTACGAGCTGCCATCATTCAGCTTGTTCGAGAGCTTCTTAGACTTCCCCAGTCTTCCTTGCCTTTCAGGCTTGAGTGAAAACAGTGGGTATTTGTGGGGACCTCGCAGTCCCATTTTGTTATCAGACTTTGGTCTGGATACCCTTCGTGTGCAGTGGTGGGGGCCGGAGGTCGGCGGCTGCTGCTGCGAGAGGGGGTGGAGGTCTGGTGGCCTCAAGAGGCTGCACGCCCCCTGCATATGTCAACTTTATCAAAGCAGCAGTATTACTGATTTCTCCTCTCTTATTGGTTGATGGGATTTTCCTGCATTACCCTTAACATCCAGGGGATACATGGCATTGCTAAGCAATTCTTCACATAATCTCTGTTCAACTGCTTTGCAGTTGTTGCTATATTTTTGCAAGTGACCCTCTTTGCCTCTCGGAGAGACCATTATTCGTTTCCTTCCCACTACCCTATCTGTGCCTTCTGGTCGTTTGGTACAACACGTTCGCGTGAGATTGGAATCCTCTTCCACCCGCATTTTAATGGGACCATCCTCGCATCACATAGTGATGCTGAGGGGTCGGTGATGTTTGTTGATGTTGTTGCTGGGGGTTGTAAGATTCAGATTGTCAATGTCTATGCACCTGTCCAGATTGGGAAGATGGATGCCTTCTTCTCGGGCTAAGACAGGTTCTTGGTTACACAGGCCGATATCGTCCTTGGTGGCAACTTGAATTGCGTTTTGGATCCTCACCTCGACAAGATTGGGGTGATTCTCTTTATGGTGATTAATGTACACGGCCTCTGCGTGAGGTGCTGTCAGATTTTGGCTTTTCTAATGTCTTGTATGCGCTGCATAGGTCTGTTTTTGTGGCTACCTGGGCCAGTCAGGTTGTTTTTTGTTGCCTTGACAGGTTCTATGTGACACCTGGTCTTTGGTAGAGCCTCGGCGGGGCTGCTGTTCATTGGATTGGGAATATTTCATTTTATGTGTCTGACCAGTCACTGGAACCCCCTTCCAATAATAAAGACCTGCTCAGTTGACCCAGGGCAGGCTCCATGGAGGTTGATAGACTCCCTCCAACTAAGGACAGTAACGAAAAATGTTGTGGTCATAAACAGACTGGTTCTCCAGCCACTTCCCTTACTCGTCATTAAAAATGGCCACTTTGATACAATGGAACTGTCAAAGTTTACGTTCTAATCTGGATGATATCAAAACACTGATTGCTTTCAACATTCCTGTATGTTTTTCCTCACAATAAACATTTTTCAAACCTGCTGATACAGTCTCCATTCGGCAGTTTTCTCTGTACAGAAATGACAGGCTGTGTGATGGACGAGTACATGGAGGGGTGGCACTATTGGTTGATCAGCATGTGCCCACCCTGTCACTCAACACACCCTTGGAGGCCGTAGCCATCCGTGTTTCCTTGGGTCTTACCATTACTCTTTGTTCTTTTTACCTGTCCCCTGGAAAGACATATGATCAATTAAAACTTGATGCTGTCGTTGAACAGTTGCCATCTCCATTTCGAATCCTTGGGGACTTCAATGGACATCATCCCCTCTGAAGAAGTGCTGTTATTGATGGGAAGGGTCGATATGTAGAGCGTAAGTTCTCTGATCACAATCTTTCTCTTTTCAGTACTGATTCTTTTACTTATTTTCATTCACCTAGTCAGTCCTTTACCGCTATTGATCTCTCAGTTTGCTCCCCTTCATTATTCTCCCATTTTTCATGGAGGGTTGACATTAATCCACTAGGCAGTGATCATTTTCCTATCCTTTTGAGAGAGACTGGTCGTGGTCGATGCTACCATACCAACGTGCCCTGGTGGAAGCTGGATCAGGCAGACTATTCCACTTTCACTGCTCTCACAGAACCTGATCCTGCCATCATGAATCAGCCATCAATAGACGACTGTGTGGCAGCGGTAACTGGCTGTATTATTCAAGCAGCTGCTCAGTGTTTTCCTAAAACCTCGACACGTTTTACACGATATCCTCGTCCGTGGTGGAATCCTGCTTGCCACTTAGCACGAAAGGTTCAAAAACGGACCTGGGATACTTTTCGTAGATATCCCACACTTTCAAACCGTGTCGCTTTCCAACGGGCCCATGTACATACTAGGTGGGTAAGACGTTAAAGCCAGAAGGAATCTTGGATTAAGTTCGTAACTAGCATATCTTCTATCACCAGTTCCAAGATCATATGGGACAGGATTCGAAATGTTAATGGGCACAACAATTCTGTCATCCTCTCGATCTTGCTCTCTGATGTCTGGAGCATCGCTGATACTCTAAGTGAAAGCTTTTGACGGGTATCTAGCACTTCTACTTGTTCCTCCACCTTCTTGGCCATGAAGACTCGGGCAGAGCGTTCATCTCTTTCCTTTCGAACTGACTGTTTCTTTGACTATAATTGTCTCTTTACAGTGGTGGAACTGAAAATGGCCCTTCATCGATCTGCCAGTACATATGTTGGACCTGATGATGTTCATTATGACATACTGAACTATCTATCTCCTGCTTCTCTTGATGTCCTTCTGATTGTCTTTAACCTGATCTGTCAGGAAAATGTTTTTCCTGATGCCTGGCGCCAGGCTATTATTTTACCTTTCTCTAAGCCAGGGAAAGTTCCCAAGATTCCTTCAAACTACTGTCCAATTGCTTTGACGAGCTGTCTCTGTAAGACCTTAGAAAGGATGGTTAATGCTCGTCTTGTTTGGTTCCTCGAATCAAACAGCCTCCTCTCGCCCACCCAGTTTGATTTCGACGACAGCACTCCACCACGAACCACCTAATTCATTTTAAAACATCTATCAGAGAAGCATTTCTCAAACGCCAACATCTTTCATCAATATTCTTTGACATTGAGAAGGCTTACGACACTATGGAGGTATGGCGTTTTGTAAGACCTCCATACATATGGGTTATATAGCCATTTATTCATGTTTATTGAAAATTTTTTTAATGAACAGGAGATTCCAAGTACGTGTGGGTTCGACACTTTCCCGTTATTTTGTACAGAAACTTGGAGTTTCTCAAGGCTGTGTTTTGAGTGTCACACTTTTCAGTATAAAGATAAATTCCATTACTGAATATCTCCCTCTCACTATTGCGAATGGGCTGTATGTCAACATTCACGGCCCTCCCAGCCGTGGGGGTATTATATTGTGACGGTCAATCCCACTATTTTTTAGTAAAAGGGTAGCCCAAGAGTTGGCGGTGGGTGGTGATGATTAGCTGCCTTCCCTCTAGTCTTACACTGCTAAATTAGGGTCGGCTAGCACAGATAGCCCTCGAGTAGCTTTGTGCGAAATTCCAAAAAACAAAAAACAAACAGACTTACACTGCTATTTGAACTACTTGTTAGTCATCCTGGCGAGTTATTATTACACTTTTCCTGCATATAATTTCACACTTTTACTACTTTTACCTTTTAGTACTGGCCATAATGACACATAACCCAGAACCAGGACTGGAAAGACCAACTTCAGGTGACTGACGGTGATTCTTGTACTTACCTGATAGTATTCCAGGCGGGTTATGATAATTACCATTCTGTTACAGATAGTCCTTTACAGCTTTGTAGACTGGATGTCACCGTTGGTTTTTACGTCATTTTCTGTTTTAATTGCTGTTTTGGTTTTTACCTTCATTTACTTTTACAAATTTCACTCCATTTACTTGACTTTTACCTTTTTACTGTGCATTTGGCTAATTTTTATTACAATTTTGCTATGTGTCTTTTAAAACTTCTGTTATTTTACATTTTGATAGTGGCTGCAATGACACATAACCCAGAACCAGGACTGGAAAAACCAACTTCAGGTGACTGAGGGTGGTTCTTGAACTTACCTGTTAGTCTTCCTGGCGGGTTGTGATCATTACCATTTTGCTGGAGTAAATACCTTACAACTTCCTTTACTCTGCTTTCTCTCTTAACAATGTAGACAAGGTGTCAACATTGATTTTATACTTTTTCTGATTTTCAATGATGTTTTGTTTTACCTTCATTTCCTTTTTTGTATTTTACTACATTTATTTTACCTTTTTACTGGACGTTTTGCGCAGATAGCCTCACTACTTTGTGCCATAAAACATAAAATCAATCAATCAAACAACTCTTTGGTGTTCCTTTGAGCCTGCAGACACCTATGTGTTTTGACCCTCATTCTTGGTACGTTTATGCTCCTTTGGCAATCCGGCGGTATTGTTCCGTGTCTGCCAAGGTACCAACAGACTCCC
This sequence comes from Carcinoscorpius rotundicauda, assembly GCA_011833715.1. Lineage (NCBI taxonomy): Eukaryota > Metazoa > Arthropoda > Merostomata > Xiphosura > Limulidae > Carcinoscorpius > Carcinoscorpius rotundicauda. The sequence goes on from CM022406.1 coordinate 25,541,321, forward strand.
TTTTTCTCTACTTCCTGCTGGTCCCCAAATGTATCCGCACGATACCACCCTTCTCTGCCGTGGGACATTGTTTGGGGCCACGTTGCACTGCACCAGGCCTTCAACTTGCGTGTGGTGCATAATATCCTGTTGGTGAGGGAACGTTCATACCTATGGAACTCTTGTGTGACTGAGTTGTTTCCAGTGTGTCACACTCAGGTGGAGTCTGTCTTGCTCTGGTTGATCCTCTGTCCGGCATCGTTGGAAATCTGGGAAAGGGTTGTGGGCCTTTTCTGAGTCCTATTGCTCTCGACGGAGACTATCCTGTACCATGTACCTGTCCCTGTTCCTGGCTACCTGTCCTTTACCTTTCAGTACACGATTACCATTTTTAAGTATATCATCTGGCTTGCTCGTAACAACAGGCTCCGGTGTCCTACTTTTCGATACTGAGTATTGCTAGGTATCGGCTGTTACCTCGCCTTGAGGCAGACTACCAGCTCCTGAGTTCCAGGACGTTTTACCATCTGTAGCGGCTGGGCGTCGCGCCTATTTGTGCATTGGTGGGGGGTCGGGTTGAGATCGGCTTCTGAGCTGGCTTGCCTCCACCCTCGCTTCTTATGTTTTTGTATATATTACAGTTGCGTATGTTTACTGTGTTCTTTTTGTTCATATTAATCCTTTTTTTCCCATTTGTTAATGTTAATTTTTGTATATATTTAATGTTTTTCGCTTGTTTATATTCTTGTCTTGACTTTTTGTCCTGTTTTCTTTGTTTATAAATTCAAAATAAGAACAAAAGAGCTGTCTGAGGCCTTCAAAAGGGATTTAAAAAGATCTCAAAAGTTTCTGTAATCAGAAAATGATCAACAAATGGAGGGCTTTCAAAACACTGCCAACATGCCCAGGTCTGGTTGTCCAAGCAAGTTCACCTCAAGAGCAGTCTGCAATGTCAAATTGGGAACCATTTTGTATTGCTTACTTCACGTATAGCTTCTTTTGTATCATTTTTTATTATTTTGCTAAGTCTGTGTTTAATTTTTTCAACATGTTAACTCCATACACCCCAGCATTGAGTTCACGTCTGAACACGAAAAACTAACCAAATAGCATTTCGCAACCTCAAAATCACAAGAACCCATACACAATTCAAAACAGATAACCACAGAAAAATCACTTAGACTGGACTATACATTCCTTGGGAATCAGCACATGAAATACGATAAACACTCAACAGTTTAAGAAATCAAATAAATAAATTCAATGAAACAACTAACTGTCAAACCTTACACTGTTGCATATCATACAGTCATATGAAAAGTTAGGACACCCTATGAAAGCCTGTGTATTTTTGTAACATTTTTGGATATATAGATATTTAATCTCAATTTTAACAATACTGAGAGATTATAGGAATATAACTAAACAATTAAAACTGAAGAAAAGACTTTTCAAGATTTTCTGTAAATATAATTTTACAAAAATGCACATTCTAACTGTGGAAAATTTGGACACCCCCACATTTATTCCCACTTAAAATGGCTCAACTCACACACAGGTGTATCACACCAGGTGCACATGATTAGGAGATCGTTACTCAGCATTTTGAATGAGGCTTGCCCTATTTAAACCTCAGACATTCAGATTGGTGTGCTCCTGACTGTTGAAGTAAGAGTGAGCACCATTGTGAGAGGAAAAGTACGTGAAGTACTTAAATAAGACAATGTAAGTAATATAGATAAATTACACACAACCGTCAAATTTTGCAACAAACCGTAGGTAAAAGCTCAGTATCAAATACTGTGATAGGATACGAACTCCCTAGCAATAGCTCATCATCATATCACGTGCAAGAAACCTGTCGTTGAAATTGTCCATAAGTTAATATTAATACTTAATTGTGATCCGTTCTTTTATTACATTTTAAAAGATAGAAAAACATGACATTTATACCTTATCTGTTAGATCAATTGGGTAGGATGTAACTTTAATCAACTTGACACCAACTGTAAAAGCATTATCAATAACATTTCTTTAATTTTATCATTTTGTTTAAAATCACAGGTTTATTGCTCAGCTATTACGTTCATGTAATCACTTATAACGTGTTTATTTTTTACTTTACAAAACTCAGTTACACTAGTAAATGTACGACAACTACGCATTGTGCCTGTCACTTGGACATACACCATATTTAATTGATAATATATTATATATTAGCGTAAGGTAGCGCCATCGTCGCAAGAAAAGTTTATTTGTTTATCCATAGCAACCAAGCCACACAGTATGAAAATTGAGAACTTGAATACATAAAATGCGAAAAAACACAATTGTGATAGTTACAATCAAAGGAAAACTATGTCACACCATCAGAATAATTAAATACACGGTGAACAATCAAATGCCATAGTGAAGCTGTTGAGTTTAACTTGAGCGAAAGTCGGTACTTTCGGAATCCCCACGACGTAATCCAGTGAGGGCGGGAGGAAAGAAGTGTTCATCGAGAGCTGTAGTGAGTAAGTAGATTTCCTGCATTCTCTGATAAATTTGACTGTGGTATATGCATGCTATACATGAATTATTTTAACAAAAATTCGTAAAGTATAGGGTGCAAGACTGTATAAACTTTGGATTCGATATGAATACCAACTTATTTTTAATATACGTTAAGGCTTATAATACTTTAGCTAGAAAATGTTATAATTAAACGTGTACAACGAACAACCTTGTGATATATACGGGTAATGACACTTTAAGAAAATTATTATATATCGTATGCTTATTATTATTATTTTGTTATTATTTTAACTTTTAATTTTTTTCACAAAAATATTTTATCTTGATCGTCAGATTGAGTAAAAACTAAAAAGTGCCGACTTGTTACTGGTTCAAAAGGAAAACAACAATTTTCAGCGGGTTAGTTCACGAACTTTGTTAAAATCCATTATTCGAATTATTATGGTGGACAGAATGCAGATAGCCTAACGTGAAACAAACACATCTATTACAACTAGAACAACTAATTTTGTTATTTATTACGGTTAAGCCGATACTGTATGTTGTGTGTTTTACACATAAACTGATTAACCAAATTTATCCCCCTGTATTTTCGAGGAATTGGGCAGCTTGTGACTTTAATCATACTCGACACTAGCTGCAAGGAGTTATGGACACAATTTCTCTATTTTTGTCATGAGGTTGTTAACCTTAAAAATAATTAGTTACTGCCTTGAAGGTATAATATGTAAGTTAGTCCGTTAACGTATATATACCGTATGTGTGGGGTATATGATAAAGTCACAATGTACCAAAGAAGAGCAGTTATCATACTTTTATAATCACTCATAATATCTTACAAGATACATAACGATTTATCTGTTACTAAGAAACACTACTCCGCTGGTCCAGCGGTAAGTCTTCAGATTTACAACGCTAAAATCAAGGATCCGATTTCCTAGGGTGGACTCAGCAGATAGCCAATGTGGCTTTGCTATAAGAAAATACACACACACACACCAGTAAACAGAAGCTAGATATGACAAAGGAACCGAAGGACACACTATCAGCAGGTGAAAATAATGCGACACAGCAGCTGGCTTCCATAGTAAGTTTTGAGTCTCTTTAAAGGTGAACTGTTCTCCTCGAAGCTCATTTCTTATTCTCTCTTAAAGCGCTAAAATACACATCAAAAATTACATTACAGTATCAGATGAACAATCACCAAGGGCACAGAGATGCAGAAGTAATTTGTTTCCATGTGTCGTCCGTAAGGTATATATCTCCTGAACACGAGGTCAAAGAGTTTGTTTGTTTATTTGGAATTTCGCACAAAGCTACTCGAGGGCTATCTGTGCTAGCCTTCCCTAATTTAGCAGTGTAAGACTAGAGGGAAGGCAGCTAGTCATCACCACACACCGCCAACTCTTGGGCTACTCTTTTACCAACGAATAGTGGGATTGACCGTAACATTATAACGCCCCCACGGCTGGGAGTGTGAGCGTGTTTAACGCGACGCGGGCGTGAACCCGCGACCCTCGAATTACGAGTCACACGCCTTACTCGCTTGGCCATGCCAGGCCAGGTCAAAGAGAAAACAATCAATTGTCCTCCAAAATAGTGTTTTAGTTTGTTTATTGAACGCCACTGTCTTTAATGTTGAACTGATGAACTAGAAGGAAGGCATCTAGTCACCACCAACCAATGCCAACTCTTTGGCATCTGTTGTCAGGTTGAATGGTGAGATTTGACCTTCACCCTTTATCGATATTTAATGATATTGTAAGTACGAAATATACACTCTGGGAAAATAATATATATAGCATTTGTGTTAGCTGTTGTTAATTGAAATTTAATGCCAATAAAAAATTCAGTGCGATTAGTAGAAATCATATAAAAATCACAACCTGTGGTTAAACTACAACGTATTACGTGATAATTAATCACATCTACACTTGACTCACATGCACCCTGAAAGACTCCAACTAACATACACAGCTAACTAAAACACAAAAATGAAACAAAAAGAAGAATCCTTTAATATTCAATATTTCATAAATAAAAAAATACATGTATATTGAAAGAAACAGAGAAGATAAAATACATTATATAACCAAAAAGAAACATAATTAGAAAGGCAGAGAAAAAAGCGGGAAAATATATAACAAAAGTTAACTCCAATAGATTATTGAAGAAACTAGCTATTGATGATTGCGTGGAAGTATTAAAATGAAACTGAACAAGATTCTAAACTTTCAAATACAAAAATTAAAGATTAAACCCCTTTAAAAACATTCTACAAAACATCAATGTTTAACTTGAATAAATCTATATAAATATGCATTAATATAAAAACAACTTTAAAACGGATATAGAAATACCAGCCAAATGAAAGATTTTAAACAAATTGTTAATTTAAACCTTTGGTTTGTTTTTAATTTCGCGCAAAACTACTCGAAGGCTATCTGCGCTGTCCATAATTTTGCAGTGTAAGACTAGAGGAAAGGCATCTAGTCATCACCACCCACCGCCAGCTACTCGTTTACCAACGAATAGTGGGACTGACCGTCACATTGTAACGCCCCCACGATTGAAAGGACGAGCATGTTTGGTGGAAAGGAGATTCGAGCCCCTTAATCTCTGATTACAAGCATATATATATATATACACGTATAAATAATAAAACAAAACGGAAAATTAGATTTGTAAAGCGCAGAAGTAAATAAATGAATAAAATTAGAAAGATAAACGTATATACTTCCAAAATATATGTATTTGCTACCAAAAAGTCCAGTGATAAACAGATTATTTAGAATCACTGTTGAATGACGTCTCTCAAACGACAGCTTCTGAGTGACTTCTATCACTTTTTAGATTTTTCAACACATTTGGCCATTTTTGCTTAAAGTCTTTAGATCTCATCGGTAGTACTTGGATCCTTCCTCAGTAATATTCCTTCTTGCAAAAAGTGAAGGCATAAGAAGTGTTCCAGTGATGGGTCTTAGCTGGATGGTATGATGATGTCTCCATTTTATAACCACTGTAATAAGTGTGTCACATTGATACTTATTTACATAAGATTATTGATATTCATTCATAATATATGATTGTATTCATTGTATGATTAGCTTAAACTACTGCCTATTAATATCTATGCTTGAACATATGTATCCTGTTTTACAAGTAATGAAGAAGGAACAGTGTGAAATCTATGATCCTAGTCTGGTTCATCATATCTTTGTCATGTGAATGTGTTTGGTTGTGTTTGAAATGTATATTAAAACGAGTGAATAAGAGTATCGTTTAGTTTGTATTTAATCGAAAAGTAGCACTGTTGAACTTATCAGAAACTATCAAGAACACTTCCTTGGATACTATATAGAAAGAGAATTTTATACAAGACCTATCAAATGTGATGTGCAAGTGTCCTACCTTTGAATAATTCAAGAATAAACCTAGTTGTTTTTCTGAACAGAAAGAGAAGCTCTAACTAATTTAAATTTTGTTGTTTCTTATTTCTTAAAATAAAGATTTAGTCAGCTGGTTTTCTAGGAAAGATAACATAATAAGGGTGTGTTCATATTAACGCATTTTGAAAACAACAAAGAATTATAAGCAACCATCATTAATATCTTTATCAAATTTAAACTTACCTAACAATTTTTGTTTCAATTCATGTTGACAATGATAATACTCATAATAAAGAGGATATTGTTTTAACAGATGATAAGATCCTTGCAATACTTTATTTATTGTAAGTCCACGTGAGAAAGATGTTCACAGTTACTCATCTTATATCTATATTCTCCTTTTCTATCTAAAGCAAAGTAAAGGAGGATTCAGTGAGTTTTTAGTTGATTGTTTAGATCTAAATTAATGATATACCCTAACCCTGTTGGATCACAGTCTATGTAAAAAGAAGTAAAATAAGTTAAGCTCAGGTTTTGTGTACTTCTTGACTTGTGTAAAAGGAGGGTCACTTAAAAACTTGGATTTTTTTTCTTCTCTTGGTCTGAGTGACTCCAAATACCGAAGTTTTTTATATATTATTTTCTATTAATTCGAACAACATGTTTCATAAACTACTTAGCATTATGAGCCATGATCTGAGTTCCTTGTGTTGTTTACTGCTTTTCGTCTTGACAAAAGATTTTCCTTGTGTGACATCCGACTTTAAATTTATGCTAGAATAAATAGTCTGTTTCTGTCAACTATTCCATTTTTTACACAAGGAGTCTTTGCCCTAGTTAAACAATCACTCACTACATTCCACAATCCATGACCCCACTGCTACCGACTTCAAGCATAATGACCTATCTTTCCCATCTGTGTAATCACAGACCACTTGATAAGGATGATATGCTATTCTCATTATTTCACATATTTTTACAGTGACAAAAGGAAGTGTTATGGTGACTTTCCTTTGTTCGTATGATTTGAGGTTTTTAAATAAAATCTAACCACTGGGTATTGACCTGACTACAGTTGAAAATATTGTAGAATGGTCGAAGATCAGAACTATGAATCATGGATAGATAAACTTGTTATGGCATGCATATAGAAATAGTTGTGGTATATATAAAGGGGTTAATATCATATGTTGAAAGAAACTTGTCTTTAAACTAGAGACAGCACCGCCGAAGTATATAGGAGTCGGAATGGGCAGTATCTGAAAACAATAACAGGAAACTAATATTAGATATCAGTTTTGGAAATTTTACACAAGTATAACAATTAATTGAGTGACAAAAGTTTTAACTTTCACAGTTAGATATCAGTCTCACAAATCTCTTAACTCTACAACTTTTCCTGGAAGTCAAATATCTAGATACATAACTTACTGTTGTTGACAAGATGTTTAGTGAAAAAAATGGATGTCTAATATAATTCCCTCCTAATTCTTGTTGGGTCTTGAGTTGAATAGCTGAGGAAGATAGCTTTTCTCTAACTCTCCCAAACTACAGATACGGGTCTAAATACAAGGGAATACAATTGTCTAGGGACAGTTTATCTCCAGTGACATATTTTCTTCTCCTTTGACTGTGATAATGTGATGAATGAAGTAATTCAGACTAAAATGTCTATCAAATTCATATATGTTATGGACGATTGCTTTATACCCCTTGTGGAAAGAGAAACATGTAAAAATTATCCCATTCTCCATACCCTTTAAAGTTTGTTTTTTTTCCTTTTTTGTAGAAATCATGGACCACACATTAAATTGATTGATGTTTTCCTGTCTTTTGATCCTGTGCGGAAAAAAATAAATACACAAATACTCATTCAAAATACATAAACTTAAAAACAATAATAGCAAAAGGTAAATATACTTACAAAAATAAAATCAGCTATCATATTACAAGGCATGTGACTGATGAATTCGTATAATACACGAACTAATATGCACAGGTTTGACCCACGTTTAACTGGCCTTTGATCCTTAACCATTTGTTGGACACTTACAACAAGTTCCGAAACGCTTCTTGTAACCTTTTGAGCTGGACATTTGTTAGACATTGTAGATTAATCGTATCACACAGAAAAGGAACATCAAAAATTAGATTTTTGATGTTAAACTCAAACAGTGCTACTATAATACTTAAATTTGAAATGTAAAGTTTTTTTACTGTATTATCTAAATACTATGTTGCGTCATGTATGTTTGTGAGATACAATCTGGATAACTGTGTACAATGTGTTAATTCCATGTCAGTATTCTGGGTAAACTATACATTTATATTATAGATTTGAACATACTGTAACTGTGAAATAATATCGTATATAAAACAGATAATCTCGTGTAGATTATGCAAAATACTTGTCAAATGATTTTGTACATATTATAATGCAGAAGTAATTATCACCCATAAGATAAACTGTAACCAAGCGTTCAACATCTGCAACACATGTTTCAAATGTGTATTCAAACAGCTTGTCTGCTACAAATACTACAGCAAACGTCAAGGAACATGTTCAGTGTGTCTGGAATAGGCCATAACTACGATCTGTGTGACGCGTTGCTGCAACTGACCAATACGAACATAAAACAAATCGTAATGGTTCTGTTTTTATGCACTAAATGGTTTTATCTCATTTGTAAGTGGGTTTTACTGTGAAATCGCAAAAGTTTGTTAATTTTAAATGCGTTGCACATACCAGTTGTCTCAGCTGTCTAGTGATTTGTACTTCAAACTGAATGTTTTACAAAGAATCACACAAGCTGTGATATCGTAGGAGATATTACGACAAATCACAAAATTTGTAAGTGGTCTGTAATCTTTGACCAACCCTTCTCTTTGGACGCCAGAATGTTTTGGGATCGGGTTCAGCTCTCTAACTACTTTCATTATTAACTAAAAACGTTTTCGAATGTATTTAGATATGTACTGTGATAAAACTCGCGAGGAACGTACTGCAGCCATTGATGGAATTGTTAGTTCATTTTAGCTCTAAGAAACTTTTCTGTCAGTAAAATTTAATTAACAAGAGACTTTTGTGCTATATAGAAAAAGTTCATCAGAATCATGTCCTAATATTGCCTAATAACAAATAAAGTTAGCATACACGAACTTGTTTGGTGCTCTCTTCTCTTCAGTTCGTATGGTTTTCTGAACCAATTATTAACCGGATGAAGTCAACCACGATGAAGACTTAAATGAGTGTTCTTTATTCGAGAGAGGTATGATTTTCTTCCCTTAGCATAAGTACACTCCAGTCCGATAACGTGTATGCTTATCAAGTTAACACCGCTACTTCAGACAGATACTGTTGCTTATGTAACTTCAGAAGTATGTAACAATCAACCTCACTTTACAAGTGAACGATGTTCTAATCTTGTGCTGAAATTAAAGTAACTATGATCACGTACTACTTCCATGCTACTTTAGAAATTTATCCTACTAGGAGTTTAAGATGGTATGATGACTAATTTTATAACCAAAATGGCTAAATCCATCAGCGGTTTAAGTTCATATTTATAGTCTGTTACATACCAACGGTTCATTTACTATGGTTTTTATAAAAGTTTTGTTAAACGTTTGGTTGATTGATGAATAATTTATTGATTTAAGATGACAAAATCTGCCTCATACTTTGAGCGCACCAAGCTTATTGCCATGTTGAGTTATGTTATTTCTCTAAGAACCATATACTTTCAAAAGTCTTTTTAAGATTGTCAGGATCAGAACTGAATCTTAAGCATAATCTACCTCTTACTTCACACGTTAATGAAATGACAGTGATTCTGTGACAACTGTATCAGTTTAGAAATTAAACTTTTGAATGGAGTTAGTAATGTGCCCTAGCCAACTCACAGAGAACTAAGTCAACTCTAACTCGTATTAACTAACATAGCAGGGAATGTGCTGCATAAGACAGCCCAAGTTCAACTGGCTGAAAACATACCGACAATATGTAAACAGCAATATTTAGAAGGCATTAAAAGCTAGCTTAATTTTCTGAACCCATTTAGCTCTGTAAAAAGAAATTTGGTTTCTTCAGTGGTTGAACCTGAATTGTTAAACAGTTATAACTCAGAACTATGTTTTTGTTTTTAGCCCTAGTCATGAATCCCTTTGTTAATCAAATTAGAGTTATAGTACTTTACCGTTAACTAGTGAAAATAGACCAATGTGACTGAACATATGGAACACATAGAACTCTGTAAAAAATATTTCAAATTACACAACATTTTACAACACTTGCAAGAATACTTCTAAGAAATGATGCTATTAAACTTCTAACTGACTGGTAACAATGTTAGTATGCAAAATTAAGATTAAAATCAATAACAATGAGACCAAAAAGCAATGGATAACAACAGTAATTTAACAGTTAAACTTCCATACAATAATATTTAATAATACATAACAGTAGTACAGAATTATAAAACAAACGGTATATACATGTATAAGAGATATATACAAAGTTTGTTTGTTTTTCTGTTTTTACCCATGAGGAAGAATTATTTATGATTTTTACATAAAACCAAAACTTTTGACAATCAACTAGACCAGGACACTGTAATATCTTAATCGTAATAAAAAAGCCAGAGTTGAGGGACCATCTTAACCACTTACCTACATACGTTTTGCCCCCCAGTGGCTCAGCGGTATGTCTGCGGACTTACACGCTAAAATCCGGGTTTCGATACCCGTGGTGGGCAGAGCACAGATAGCCCATTGTGTAGCTTTGTGCTTAATTCAAAACAACAAAACAACAACATACGTTTTACTTATCGTAAAAAAACTAAATTTTCTGAAACGCTATCGTAGAACTCTTATCTTATTTTACTTACACAAATATGCAGTAACCATTCAGACCAGAAACAAGTTTAATTTTAAATCGCAACAGGGATATTATTTTTTCCTTACTGAAAAATTTCATCATTCAGCTTATTTGAACTGTTAAATGATTATGTATCTTTTCTATTCTCGTTCGTGCTCCATAAAATTTAAATCAGTATGTTACCATAATATTCTAAGCTAAACAACGGATACTCAAAACATCGGACTGTAAAGGTCAAAATACCAAAATCCTTATACATCATTAACAGGCCTGGCATGGCCAAGCGCGTTAAGGCGGGCGACTCGTAATCTGAGGGTCGCGCTAAACATGCTCGTCCTCCCAGCCGTGGGGGCGTTATAATGTGACGGTCAATCCCACTATTCGTTGATAAAAGAGTAGCCCGAGAGTTCCAAGAGTTGGCGGTGGGTGGTGATGACTAACTACCTTCCCTCTGGTCTTACATTGCTATATTAGGAGCGGCTAGCACAGATAGCCCTCGAGTAGCTTTGTACGAAATTTCAAAAAAAACAACAACAAATCATTAACTCTAGTGCTCACGCATGCTCTTTTGTGTATAAAATTTAGATAAAAATAATTTAAAAGTTCTAAAATATTTGATTTTTAATACAGGAATAAAATATTTTATATTCCATGGTTAAAAATTATAGTTAGAGGTGAGTTGCATTTAATAAATGGTCTTTTAACTTTTTAGTGTAATGTAAATAAGGAAGGATATCGCTGTAATCAATTTTTATAGATATTACCGTGCACGTTTCAGATAGTATTCGCTATTCATTTCAGTACATGATATAGCCTGGTGATTAGGGTGCTCAACTCGTTATCTCCGTAACTCAGTTTTTACTTACCATACAGTTCCACATATCAGAGGATGTAGTGGAGAAGAAGCACTACATTTATATGAGAATTAGCTCCCAAACCCGAGATCATATAGTAATAAATTAACAGAAATAGTTCGGTCATTCTGTGATCCGTGCGTGGTTCCGTTGGCTGGTGCCCCCCCTCTCCTTTGACAGGTTACTAGAAAAGGCGTTCACATAAAAACAACGTTGTTAATACAAATGGTTCATAAATATTGTTCCGTTGTTGGTAATGGATATGCCGACATAATATAGTTGAAGTTTATGGTACACTTATTCTTGATCTAAGGGACGCTCCCCACTGGCATGTCTGTGGACCCACACTGTTGTAAATGGGGCTTCCATACCCCACTCGGGCAATATACAGATAGCCAATTATGTAGCTTTATGCTTAATTGTAATGGACCAATCAGTGAAAATCTAAGGAACCGAATAAGACACCCTCAAACTGCTACTTGAGTGCTCTAAAAATCTGGCCATTAAGTTTCCACTTAATTTTAATCTTGCCTATGAAGAACCCACCAGTGGTTTAGCGGTATGTCTGCGAACTTACAATGCTAAAAACCGGGTTTCAATACCTGTGTCGGGCAGAGCACAGATAGCCCATTGTGTAGCTTTGTGCTTAATTCAGAAAACAACAACAGCCTATAAACAATAAACAGAATTTAGTTTGATGCTTTGGATATGTAGATTCGGTGAAACTTGTTGCTGTTTCTCTTTATATATATATATATATATATATAAATCAGTTAATGAAACAAAGGCCATTTTTCCCATACTTTAACTTATTTACCCGGTAAGCGATTTATCTATATCTATCTATTGTTTACATATTCTCGATGAAAATGTAATAGTAATATTATTCGTGTCTTAAGACTAAATATAAAGAACTAAATTTTGAATAAAATTATAAAATGGGATTGTTTAGCAAAAGCTATACAATGGGCTGTGTTCTACACACCGCAGATATTCAAACCCGAATTTTTAGCGCTATAAGCGCACAAACTTACCTGTTGAGTCTCCAAGAGGGAAACACGATGTAAGTTCTCTCTTCACACTTAGGCGATACATGTCTAGCAAGCCGATATATGAAAGTAGTTTATATTAGCTCTTTACAACAGAAACACTGATGGCCAAAATCTTAAGGCCAATGAACATAAAGAAAAAATATGCATTTTGCGTTGTTAGACTCAACCACTTATTTGAGTAAAGATTCAAAAGATAAAAATAACAAAAGGGAAATAAAAAAAACGTTTTTAGCATTTAACAGGGAAAATGTGAACACAATGAAATTATCCTAAATATTAGCTGGTCAAAAGTTTAAGATCATACTGAAACGAAGAGTTATTCGGTAAACACGTAACGAAATTTAGTCATTTTTGATTTGTGTTTTAGCATTTGTGTTATATCGGTTAAAAACATGTCAAAGGCTGAAAAGTTGAGAAAGTCTGAACGTGGCAGAATTGTCGAGCTGCAAAAGCAAGGTCTCTCTCAACGTGCCATCGTTGGTGAGATTGGGCGTAGTAAAACTGCTCTTGCAAATTTCTTAAAAGACCATGAGGATACGGAACGAGAAGTGGTCGGCCCAAGAAAATTTCGCCGGCGTTGAGCAGGAGAAATTGACGGGTTGTCCGCCAAGACACCAGCCGACCGTCGAACCAGATTAAGGCCCTTAATGGGCATGGGACGTAGAAGAGTGAACGAAGGTTTCGTTCTCTGATGAGAAACTATTTAACCTGGATGGTCCAGATGGCTTCCAACGTTACTGGCATGATAAGGATATCTCACAAAAGATATTTTCTGGATGAAACAGTGAAGGAGGTTCTATCATGATCTGTGGTGCTTTCTCCTTCCGTGGAACAATGGAGCTTCAGGTTATACAGGAGCGTCAAACAGCAGCTGGCCTACATTGACATGTTGGAGAGAGCATTCTTATTGACTGAAGGCCCTTGACTGTGTGAAAATGACTGGATCTTCCAGCAGGACAACGCTGCAAACCACAATGCCCGCAGGACAAAGGACTTTTTCATGGTGAATAACGTGAGTTTTCAGACTATCCAGCGTGTTCGCCCAAACTGAGCCCCATTGAAAATTACATTGATTACAGGTAAGCCAGATAACATACTTGAACACCGAGAGGGTATAGTGGAACGTAAGGGCCAGGTGACTGGCACGTGATTCAATATGTTTTTAACCAAGATCGAAGGAACACAGAAAAGGCGAGCCACCTTCTTCCATGTCTCATCCGACAACGGACAGATGACCAACATGTAAAGGACAGACTCCATCCGAACACGACACAATAGACATGACTTCGTAACACCAATATCTGAGAGATATAAACTTTCTCTCACCGGAAAAATGTTATGAGCAATGAACCATTTGAAAGCCTGAAGGTAATCTTCAATATGACTTATTATTACCCGACCCCAAACAACGTTCCAAGGAAGAGCGGGATGGTGTTGCTCCATCCTACGAGTACATTCCGGAGCAAGCAAATGATAGAGAGACCTGTAATCTGCCAGAATATCACGCGACATGGCGTGTCAACGTCTAATCGCGGCTAACTCAGTCATGACGAAACACCAAAATGTCCAAGCCCTGTGTCAATCATAAAACGAGCAAGTTGGATATAGGGATGATCCTCCCAAGACAAACAGTTGAATAGTTGTGAACAGGAAACGAGAAAGACATTTGGTCCAAATACACGGAATGCTCGGTCCTCCTTTGTGAAGTGGACTAATTAAAGACAACCACGACATTGTCTCAGTCTTATCATTCCACAGGAAGGTGTGAACATACCACTCGACAGCTCACATACTGCGGTCATTCAGAGGAAGAATCACATCAAGATACCATATCAGGAGTAGAATTCTTCTCTTTATTACCTCTGCCCTACCAAACAAGTTAGCAGGGCTGTAATGATAATCTCAAACTGCTGAACTAACACGTTTTACCAATGAATATATTTTCGTAATAGTATAAATATAAGTTCGCATTTTTTAATAGTTAACTCCCATTGGAACTCTTATCACTTGTTTAAAAAAATTATAAATTATTGTAAATACAGAAACGTAATATATATTTTGTTTTTGGAACTATATTTTCTTTCTTCCAGTTCTATAAAAGGAAAACAATATTGTTTTATTAATGAATTAAACACAAAGATTAAATCTTTCAATAATATTGTGGAATATAATGTTGTAAAATCAAATGTTTGAATACTATTCACCTGCTCGTACTTTCTTAGACATTCTGAAATAAGTTGGCTATTTTTTATTATCTGAAATGTATGTCTTTATTGTTAATACTTACATGTTTTATTTTATCGAGTAAAATATTGAGTAATTTATGTAATACTATGGCCGGTTGTTTGATATTTGTTTTTAATGAGTTGGAAATAAATCTAAATTTAATTGGAGATTTATGTAATTTTGAGATAACATAAAGAAACAGTAAATCTACGTAATAATTATGTTTAAAAGAAAGTTTATGATAATTTTTAATAAAATTATTAATTACTGTGTCTTTGGATTGGTTGACAAGTTTATAAATCTTTTAAAACAGTTTACGTATACTAATGCTAGTATAAAAACTATTATCTAAATAACTATACAATAGATAAATAGATTTTATCATCTATTTACCTGGGTAGCATATTACATTAACGAGACATAAGTTTATTATATCTCCTCTGAAAGGGAAAAAATCAACAACAATTAAACCATCAGCAAGTCCTTGAAACAAAGGATTTGATTTCAACACTAAGAAATGGTGAATATGGAGTTGACTGCGATAATTTATCTGGAACAAATATTTAGTGTACCTGGTGGCAAAGGTGTCCACAGAAATTTTTCTATCGAGGAGCAAAGTTTTCTGGAGGGGGCAAAGTAGTGTGGAATTGTGGATTGAATTCGAAATTCATACATATGGTAAAAGAATAAAGAAAGTATTATGTTTCTAAGTCCACCCCCTCTGCGGACGCCCATGCAAGCTGGTGGTTCTAATAACAAAATTATATATGTTGTTTCTCGTAGCACGATAAAGAAACTAGACTTGATTCAGTTGAAATATTCATGACCAAATAATATAAATAAGTCACGAACAATGGCTTGGACATCATAATAATTACATAGATGTAGTGTGACCACTGTTTCAGTTGATTGTGACATTAATATTTTTTTCATGCAGATTGAAATAGTTTTCCGGAATATTTTATTACCGTTTGTTTTTTTTTGTTTCAAGATATAATATCAAGGCACGAAAATGCAAGTTGTACTTGTTCTGGGTGAAGAAGGGAACATAAGGTAACATCCACGTGGTGAAGGTTTTTGATTTGCGTCAACAATTAGTACACAACTTAAGTCAATTAAAATCCGTAAAGAGAGACAGTAAAAACATTGGCAAAGGCTAACAGTAAATAGCAAGGTTGGCATCACACTACCAGAGTAAACTAAAGTATGTAGAAATTGATCATTTTTGACTCCCATTACTTATTACTGCAATCGGGCTTTGTCTGTGTGACAATCGAATAGCAGGCTAGGAAGAAGGTCAGGTCCGGTAGTTTAAAGTGTGTTTTACCAGCATTCATTAGAAGCAACATATAGTAGATACAGTCACGAAGTAGTTTGTTTAGTAAATGTTCGAAGATCGTGATTCTTTGGACACATGATATACGAGTTAGGACGGGCATGAGTCAATATTGTTTCACCAAGGTAGTTGGAGTAATCACCTACTTTAACTTACACAATAAAATGAACTTTTCATTGATATAATTCAATTAACCTTACACTGGAATATGGAAGTGGGTATGAAGGGTTAAATTTTAGGTGCATTTTTTTAAAATTAGGCAATAGTTTTCTACACTGCTAAATATTCTTGGAGCCTTTTCCTATTGGTTGTGCATAGTTGGCACAGGCGAATACCATTACGAAAAGATACCATCCTGGCTGAAGGTGTTCAGTCTCAAGGTAATCTAATCGACGCCTAATCATTAAATTAGACATTGAACTTAAAAAACAAAATTCACTGAGCTTAAAGATCATGGCAAGTATATATCCAGAAATTTCACCACCAGAAGCTAAAGTATATTATGAGTTTCTAGTAAAATGTATAAATACATATATACTTTTGTGTTCTTTCTTTCATATTTTATTTTATTTAGGTCAATGTAGATATTGTACACATTTTGATCGAAAAATTCCAATGTATATGTGTGTGTGTGTGTGTATAGCTACTTTGATTATGATTTGCTTTTTAATTGTGTAAAGGTTTAATTTAAGAGTTTTCAATTTTTCATTTATTGTGAAATAGGTTTGTTAATGTGCGTATTATAATTTTTTTGTATTTGATTGATTATGTTTTTATTAATGCAAAAGATTTGATTTCTTCCATCTATTTTCATTATGTATTTTATTCAGTAAAAGGCTTTCATTTACTTTAGACCCCAGTGGCTCAACGGTATGTTTGCAAACTTACAACTAGTTTTCGATACCCGTGGTGGACAGATCACAGGTAGCTCATTGTGTAGCTTTGTGCTTAATTTAAAAAAACAACAACATTTACTTTAAATTTATGTATAGTCTGTTAGACTGTCCCCTTCTAAAGGAAATATTTGTACATGTATTTAAAATCGTTATTAAAATACTTTATTTTCCATCACTGTTATTAAATATGATTCATTTTCTAAAGTGTACGTGGTCTTTGGAACAAAGGAAAGCTAATGTACTACTTGGCCGTAATGCATGTTCAAAGGTTATTGGTGTTTAAGTTGAATGTAATTGTTAGTTTGAATACAAACCTGAAACAGAATGGAGGAAAGTTTGAAATCTAGGCATATCATGTGTTATATACTTGTCATAGCGATATAGAAATTGTAAAATTCGTTCATTTATTTTATGTACAATTTTAGCATGAACACGTGATCTTGGGTGTTATTGACTTTGTTTTGTTCAAGCTACTTACAGTAGAAAATGGCTATTCTAACCGAGGGTCAAGGAAAAAAATATATGGGATCTGGATTGAAAGAATTAGTGACTGTAATATGTTTTGCTGACTGAACTGACAATATCTGAGTGCTACAACAATCTGTGTGAGAGAAAAAAGGTCACGAGGTGACATTGCCAGTTTTATAAAGAAACAAACTGTACCTGTTGACTTCAGGCACATTTTTGTCAGTTCAGTTTTACTAGACCTAGTTACTTTGGCCAGAATTCATCTTAAAAGATAAATCTGACGAGCTATTTACAAATTTAATAAAGGCGATTTTCTATTTCTATACATGAGCACACACACACAAACGTAGTTTTTATGTCTAAATAAAGACTGTAAACGTTCTATGCAAAGTAGAAACAACCTTTTTACTTCTCATACAACGTGAAGCCTCTCGCGTTATCAAACACAGATTGCTCTCGCTACTTCCTGATCGAATCATTTGTTATAAAGGGGTCTAATAAAAGCAGTTTACTCGCTGTTCTAAAAAAATATATTCTTGGAATCTATATTGTGAATGAGCAAGCTCTTTTATTCGGAGACTATTCATCACTGTTAAAATTTGAAATCAGTTATAATGGACAAAACGTCACATTCTCCTAGGCATATTGGAATACACTTGACTTTATGGGGTATATTAGGTTAGAATGTTCTTTCACTCACGTTAATAATTTTCTTTTTATAGAAGCGATATACCCTTGCTGCTAGTAAAGGCAAGTGAAAGATATGAACTTCAAATGAGGAGTATAAGGCAGAAATTTGGTCCTTAATTTTGCAAATGAATAGTAGGGAACTATTAAATTTCAAACCACATCTCAACTGTATTTTCTGATACATTATTTTAACATTGTAAACTGACTTTTAACAATTAGAGAACGTTTACTCGTGTATGGTAGATTGTTAGCAAGATATTTAGAATATTCAAATACTTCAAGCACTTTGACTTTTTACCATTGATAAAAATACTTCGTAATCATTTAGATAAAACAGTTTCTACTCTGATTGATGCTTATAGCAAAGTCGGTTCATCTGGAAATACACCACATCCATTGAAGATGTTCAAGGGGACAACAATCTGGGATCATTCTTGCTTTTCCAAGGCCTTACTGCTTATTATCAACTGCAAACTCCCCTTAACTGTCCACAATGTTTTAAAGAATAAAAATCTAAAGTACTTGAGACATAATCATAAAGTACCTCAATCTAAAGATATCCTCCAAAAGAAGTTTATTTTCCTAAACTAAATAATTAACAAAGTTGGATTTGAAAGCAAACATATTTGGTAAATTATTTTATTTTTTTAATGATTAAATAGGTTGGTTTAAATAGTTTTTAGAACAAAGCCTCATTAGGATGTTTGTTTTATCTACTACTGGAAATTGAACCCCGAATTTTTGTATTGGCAAGTCTACAAATTTGTTACTGTCGCGTATGAGACTCAATAAATAGGAATCAATTGATATTGCCATTTCTTAAACATACTTTACATGTGATTTTTAAAAATATAATAGGCTTAATACATATGCCTTATTACAATATGTTTTTAATCATATAATATAATTTTTCATCTTGGAAAGATATTTACAACATAATTATTGTTGTAACGTATGGTTTAATTAAGTAGTGTTCGGATGACTATTGTGTTTGTTGTATTCTAGCCTGTCTAAAGTCAGCAATAGATATGAGAAATATAGTGTTATTGGAATACTACTTTTATCATACATTTTGCTAATTGTTTAGAATGTTTGAGGAAAGAGATAGAGAACGAAATATTTGAATATATAATAGGTTATTTATAATATTTAATAACATAATTATAATTATGTTTCTCTGTCTTATAAAGAGCAGTTACAATATAATTATTATATGTTTTTCTTTTTTTGTTAACCATTTATTTAAACTTATGGAATCGCCTAAGGAATCAATGTTTGTAGAGTTATCCCTTCGACAGCATGTGTCTCGGCTTTTCTTATCTTCTAGAATTAATGTAATCAAAGTTGCTGTTAAACCAACGGTTTTACTCCTAGCTATACCTCGATGGTAATTCAGTTGTGTACTGTGTATATGTGCGTTTTTTGTACCTTGCACAGTTTCTACATCGTATTATAAACTGTGTAAAATACCTTGTTTATCTAAGTCTTTCTGTTTTGATGTTACAAGAACATTCCCATTGTATAACAGTAAAGAACAACAAGGGGCATTTTATCCTTCTAACCCATCATGTTTATTAAATTAAAATCTCTAAATAACTCCAAGCCAGTTCTTATCATTGAAATATTTGTCAAGCTTTTCGTTAATTTAACTGCATTTACCACATCCGAAGGCAACCCGTTTCAAAGATCAACTGTTTTAAGAAAAATGATGCTCTTTGACCTGAAAATGACTCCTAACCTGTAAAAATTTATAGCTGTGTATCCTAGTTTTAGCATTTTCATCATTAAGAATAAAAACGATGATGCATCAATGTCATCAATTCCCTTGACAATCTTAAACACCTCAATCAGATCAACTCCAAAATTTTCTTTTTTAAGGGAAAACAAGCTCAGAAGTATTGACTTATTTTCAGGTGATAACTTTTCCATCTCAGGTATCCTCTAAACCATTTCCAACAATAGTACTCTTTTCAATGTAAGGAGCTTAATATTAAATACAGTACTCCAAATTTGGCCTAACCAATTACTTATAAAATGATGTTATAACTTTTCTACTATTGTGTTCAATGTTGCTATAGATACAATCTAAAACCCTATTTACTCTACTTATAGCAACAGTGCAAAAAATAACAATTGTTTGATGGCACAGAAAGAAGAACTTAAAATACTTCACATCATGACAAAATAAAAAAAGGTCGAATCAATTTTAAAACTACTTTCCCAGTTATTCAAAACATTCCCGTGTAACCACATACGACAATAAATATTAAATGCAACAATTTTATATTGGAGTCATAAGAGGGATTTGTAGCTTGAGCAAAGTGTCAGCAGTATATCTTCAGTCTTGTTCACTTAGATTTTTACGATCACTATTTGTAAATTTGAAATTCTCAGTTTTTAATCATCTTGTGTATTGACTTTTTTTTAAAGCAAAACATTGGGCAAATATATGCCTCGAGTAACACACAACCCCTTCTAAGTGTGTATAAAATTTTTCCAGCGAAAAGCAACATTTTCAAATAAAATGGATACGTCTAAAACGCTGCTTTAAATAAAGCCTCGTGTGTTTTAAAGTAACTATTTACTGAACCAGGCGGCTTTATGCCTGAGGTTTGGTGTAAACACACGTTTAATACGTGTCGGGTACAAAGGCAGTCACACAGAATAGCAAATATGTTATCAGGGGCGTAGATCCTGATGGGGGGATGGGGTATACATCTCCCTTCATTTTAGGTGGGGGGTATGGTGCATACAATCATTCCCCCCCCTACAATTTGGACTGTTGAATTGTTTTATTGCATAACAGGCTTACAAATTGTGTTTGTTCTTGTGATTCTCGTGTTCTTACCAATCGAATTACATAATTAGGCCTAGATATAGGCTTTTTTCAGTAGCCGAAATGTACATTATTAATATAGGCGTGCTTCTAAACTTTGCTGTCTAAGCGGTAGTTCGTTAGTATCAGCCAGTAGGCCTAAGTATAAATGCACAGTTTGCAAGCACTATCACAGAATCTACCTATATCTTTACACGTAGTAAAATTTTCATCACAATAGATTGAATAGAGCATGAAATTCGAAAAGATTACTCCAAAGCGTAAACTCCTGTGATCTAGATCTTGCAGGCCATTTGTAGCTTATAGCTGCATCAATCTTATGTGTATATTGTGTGGTTTTCCTGCGCCATTTGTTCTTAGGTATGTCTAGCCGGTTTTATTGTCGAACGCCTTACTCTCCTTCACTGCCGAAGACGCTGACCATAGTGTACCTTAAGTGTACAGATAACGATGAACATTTACAATATTTGATATAGTATATCTGTCTAGATTTTGGTGCAACATATTGAGCCGATTTAGTTATAGACTTTCGAATCAAAAATATGAATAATAATATGAAAATGTTGGCAAATTCTGATTTTGTCCACAATTGTGAAATCATTTATCAATGTTTGGATAGGCATAACTATTAAAAAAAGATTTTTAGTATTACTTCAAGAATAAATCTTATATTATTATTAACTGATGATATCAATTAGGACTATATGGAACATCTACTTAGCTATACGAGTAATTAATTGCTCGTGATTTAAACTGAAACCAACTAGGTTTCAACTAAATACCAACTAGGTATATTTATGAAATATTACAAAAGTGTTTTGTGTTTCAAAAATAAAACCGAAATAAAGAGTTAGAATACAAAGTTCTTATAGTGTTTTGAATGTAATTTGGTTATTATTTTTGTCTTTAGAAATTAGAGTTAAATAACAAAAACTAGATTTACTAAGATTGGAGACTAAAATTTAGGTTTTAGTAGCATAATAACGTGTAGTATAACATAAGATTAGGCTTATTAAACGTAACGATTCTTTAGGCTTAGTTATAATTAACTTGCATCGAGATTGTAAGACAAATCAAATATATTGTTTTATTTTATAAGTACAGTCTAAAACTAGTTAATTATCAAACTTAGACTTAACAGTATTCATAACAGGCTACTGGTATTTAATTGTAGTATCTGGCGTTTATTTTAATTCTATAAATAATACTATGGTTGAAACAAGTTCGGAGTTAAGTGTTTGCAGTTTGTTAGGTGCGATAGGTACAATAAATGTGTTTTGTGAGGGAACAATGAACTACTATGCACTTTTAAGAAATCTAGTAGTGAGAATATTTAATTTATATGTAGAATTTGCTGGTTGGAGGAAAGTTGGAGTATCCTAATTAAAGTTAAAGAAATAGATAAACAAAAACTGTGGGAAATGACAACAGGATTTCTAAAGGATCTTAAGATTTTACATGCAAGGGAGGCATCAACTAAGATTAACAATGATATTCGGGAAGTTAGAAAAGGTAGTATTAGAGTTAAAAGTTGTGAACTTTATTGAAAAGATTGTATTCTGTTGAGTAACAGATCTCAGGTCTTGGCTTATGTAGACGAGGAACTATTGGAGGGAGGGAAGGCTGTTATGTAAATGTCGTGTAAATATTTTGTAAACGACAACATGTCGTGTTGTGTTGTGTTTAAATTTTCATTTCTATTATTTATATTTTCATATTTGTATTACTGTTTCAAGGTTTAGACAGTGAAATACGTTGTTCTTTGTTTAGAATAACATTTGGAATTTTCTAGAATTAGTTAGATCAAATACATGATTATAAATGGAAATGTTTGGCGGCCTAGCGTCTAGACGTAGAGTCTCGTGCAAAAACATACATGCGCAGATTACTCTGTCGATGTTCTGGTGAATGTTCGAGAAAAGAGTCCTAATAATATATATAAACAGACGGCGATAAGAAGGAAGAAAGGAGTCAGACATTAGAATTATTCAAAAGAAGTAAAGTCAGTCATTAGTTTATATTTAATTCAAGAAGTAGTGTCTTTGTTCGAGAAGTTTCCAACGTTCGCTGTGTGGTTATTCAACTTAACTTTTTGACTAGAGCTAGATCTACAGAAACTGTGATTTTGTTTCATCAATCTTTGCGATTCATTTGAATTACTGGTTGTGCTGAGTGTCGACACGTACGGGACTGTTTAAGAGAAACCGAGGCAAATTGGAAAACAAGGGACAATCATCGTAAAAGGAACGTCATCAAAATTATTGAACTGTGAATTGTTTCTGAACTTTCATTCTAGATCATTATATTAGATACAGGCTAGTACCATTTTGTGTTGTAATTGATTTTGAATGTTAAAACTGAATGTCTGTCATTGTTAATACATAATTTACGTTATATCTGTTACCTATATAATAGTTTACTGAAATAAATTATACAAGCTGTTACCTGTGTTTTTCTGTTGCGTTTAGTCAACCTAAAACATAAAAAAAACGTAACAAAGGCAAAAGGAATGGAAAAGGATATGGATTACGAACTTTATAAGGTTATAGTTATGGATGATTCCTTGATACAGCATGAGTATAGAATAGTTTGTGAGGTAAACAGAGACAAAAATAGTATGATTATGTTACCCTGGATCATATATGAAAGACATAACTGACAGAGCAAGAGATATAATGAAGAAGATTGGCAATGATCCAGTATTTTTTATGTATGTATGGGTAAATTATAAAGGGAAAAATAAATCAAAGGAGCTAATTAATAAGTAAAAGGGTTGATAAAAGCATTCAAAGATAAAGCCCATAAATTAATTACGTCAGTGGAACTGCCAAGAATTAATTGTGTCAGAAATATTGTCAAAAATTAATTCTGGAGATGAAATTTTGATTAGGTCATTAAGGTTAAATGCTTTGTGAGGATGAGGAAGTTAGGTGGCTGGACTTGTGGGGATTAGTTCAGCGAAAGTGGGAACGTTTTAGAATGGATGGTTCTACTTAAGTAAGTAGAGATTTGAAGAGTTTGCAAGGGATATTAATTCAGCTGCAAGAGAAGTTCTAAATTAGGTATAGATAGTGGTGAAGGTAAAGATAAAATGAAAAAATGTCATATCAGAGAAAAGTTTAGCACAGGATATCAGTATAAAAGTAGTTATAAGAATATATTTAGTTGTTACTATTGTAATGTTAAAAGAATAAGAAATAAAATAGATGAGTTTAAGGTACTGGTAGAAATAGAAGCTTTTTATATAAAGAGGAATAACTGAAACATGGCTGTATGTAGATAATTTTGATCACAGACATTTCTTAGAAATGCATGGTTATTTAATAGTTACAAAATAATAAAGAGAGTGGAAGAAGTGGCTTTATATGTAAAGTGTGGGTTATATATGTAAGTTGAGGATTTAAGGATGATAGCAAGGAGACTGAATCAATTTGGGTTTCTGTTGGTGAATATCAATGGATAAAACTTAGTAGAAATTTGTTATAGACAACAAGATAAAACCGATGTAATTAGGAAGAAACTTTACAATAAGAATAAGATTTCAGCTTCAATAGTGTAATAATTATTGGCGATTTTAATTTCAGACATATTGATTAGAAATGCTAGAGCCAAACCATGAGAGAAAAGGGTTTCTGAAAACTGTTCAAAATGGGGTTTCTTCACCAGCTAGTCAAGAAAACTACCAGAAATAATGGTATTTAAGATTTATTGTGAGCTTCTAATATATAAATGATTGAGAGGGTGGAAATTGGGAAATACCTAGATACAAATGATTATTGCTGTATTAGGTTTCATCTTTTTCTGTATATGGAAATCAGGAACAAAAATAATTTTATTCCAAATTTTAAAAAAACATTGAAGCGATGCGAAAAGAGTTTTATCTGTTGTGAATTGGGCAGCTGATTTATTTAAAGACAACGAACAAATGTTAAAAAACTTTAAAAGAAACTTTTTCAATATTCCAAACTAATACATTCCTTGCAGAAAGAAAATGGGTAGCTGCAAGTAAAAACTAATATATAAGAGATAAATTTAAAGAAAAGTATCACAGTTTTAACACATGTAAATTGAAAGAAACCATAATTCAAGAGCAAATCATGTTATTATCATCCCTTGAAGTTAACTTTCACAGAAGTTTGGTGTTCCTTTAAAAACCTTACGTAGAGGGTGAAACTGGAATTATTACCAACCGACCATAGATAAACAATAAATATTCTATGATGAAACTTTGTAGAATAGACGGCAACTGCCTGTAGTAGAGACATAAGTGTAGAGGACAACTTATCGAAAGTCTTCCGCTTCTTGTCTCCACAACAGGCAGTTGCTGTCTATTCTACGAAGTTTCATCATGAATACTCTGCATAAACAATCGATCAAAGAATAAATATTCTAGTTGAAACCTCACTGGTTTTTAAAACTTGATTATACCTATAACTTTACTGTGTTAATTGAAACTGCATTGGAAAACAAGCAAACACGCAAAGAAAAAACATTTTAAAAAAGAAAGTAAATGTAGGGATTGCTAATATCAATCCTTCAAACATTATGCAAACAAAACAGTAGGTATGACACACAGTGTAGTTGAATGTTAACAGACAAAAATAGGATACATTAAACTCAATCCAAATGAAGCCAAATAAGCAAACAAACTCATGAGGAAGGGTTGCGTTAAAAACAGCAAATCCCTTCCTCTAATTAATTATATTAAGTCATAAATTTTTAAGCCATAAAAAACACATTAAAATTAAACAAAATCGCTGTATATTTTTTAAAAATATCCAAGGGTACAAACTATAACGTGAAATTAAAAAATGTGTCCTAGGTTTTGGAAGTGACTTAAAAAGTAGGACTCGCACTGTGGTGGAGATACACCTTCTATCAGTTTTAACCTCCAATTCGCTAGTCTCACATAAGATGATTAGAAATTTAGAAATTAGCAGAGCGAGATGTGGGTGCTTAAGCTCATAACATCCCACCTATATATCACCCTTCACTGCCTGGTGACTGCTCTCCTAAGTTAGAATAAGAAAACGATGAACATAAAAAGATGAAAAATAAATAAATAAAATAAAAAATAAAGTGCTGACACCTCGTGGTAAGTGAGATAAAACTTACCTCTTTAAGTTAGTATTCCCACCTCCAGTATGATAAAGGCACTAACTAACACGACATCAGCAAAGAGTTTACTGTGACTGTCGTGCTTTTATATGCGGTTCTATACGGCTCAAGGTATACATTTGCAATAACCATTGCCAAATTCTTAAATGACCTTATTTTTAAATAAAAATAATTTTTAATTTCTAAATATCTTATGTGAGATTAGTGAAAAATAACATAAATTCATATTTTTTTTTTTTACATTTCCAGACAAATAAACGATTTTTGGTACTAATGATAAAAGTTTTAAGCTGGCCATGACCTTATGATTAACGTGTTGGACTGCGGGTTGAAGGATTTGTAGTTCGATACATGATACCACTAAAACAGGATCGGCATTTTTTTCCATCGACGCCTTATAAAAGTGACAATCAATTTATATTACTCAATCGATACTAGATAAAAAAAATTCTTGATGTGGTATATTATGCTGGTCGGCAGCTTTTTGTCTTCAAAATTAGGGCGGCAATATTTAATTTTTAGAGGTTTCTGAGTTGGTTAGCTAGTAATAAGTCTTACTTTATATTTGTTGGCGAGCAATAAGTTTCCTGTTTACACGACAGCTTAAACATAAACAGTCTTATCTCTGTTACCTTTGAAATATTAATGCTCAATTGTATTGCATCCGCCCCCCAGTGGCTCAGCGGTATGTCTGTGGACTTACACGCTAAAATCCGGTTTTCGATACCCGTGGTGGGCAGAGCACAGAGAGCCCATTGTGTAGCTTTGTGCTTAATTCAAAACAACAACAGCAACAGCGTATGGGTGATTAATTAAAACCATTCAAAATTAATTTGAATTCGATCTTCTGTCAAGTTTTATATTCACCGACGTTATTAGCGGCTCTAGATACTTGTTTGAAGTATAAACTGAGAAGGACAACTGACATAGACCGCCCCCTAGTGGCTTAGCCGTAAGTTTGAATTATTGCGCGCTAAATTCGGGTTTTATATTCATGGTTGGTACAGCGTATATAACCAACTCATTATGCAGCTTTGCGCCTGAGCACAAATTGATGATAAAAATAAATATATCAAAAATGAAGTAGTAGAAATCTGTTTTCAAAAAACTAGAGGCTAATTAATATAAAAGAAATGGCAGGACGTCAGATATTTTTTATATGCTTTTGTAAGTCACCGACTATGCTTCTTTTCTCATATAATATGGGTTTAACAGACTAAGGCAAAGTATACTTTATTTTAAAACATAACATCTCAGTCAACGTAATATTCATCAAATCATAATTACTCTCTGCCATATTTTAGTCTCATTAAAGTTTTTGCTTGTATTTTCTAACCATGTATCTATTCGTAATCGTTACTTTGCTCTTTGCACTAACAGTTTCAGTATTAATAATAATGTGCTTAAGTAAATTGAACGTTGGTCTGCTTAAATATTGTTTGTTGAATGTTGTGCAGATTTACACGACAGATATCTGTGCTATCAGTATAAATTTTCAAATTATAGAGGATAAGGCAACTAGCAAACGCTTCCCGCTTTAAATTCCTGTGGTACTCTTACAAAATCAATTAGTGGGATTTGACCACCGTTTTATAACGTACTCACGGTCTTAAAATACAGAGCAACATTTTTCTTTAGGGTACCAGAACCTCAAATGCGTGGTGGAGAACGTTAACCAATGAACTACGCTTGGACTTACTAAAATATAATTTTGCCAGAATTTACGTTTAATTAAAGAGGATGGGGTTTTACAACTTTGTTTCCTTAGTAAACTTCTTTATAAAGTTAAAAATATACATATAATTTTGTGATCTGACCAGAAATATATATATAAACTTAGTATTTACAAATTATATCGTTTATTTCTAGTATTACATGCTCTCTATTTTTCACTCGTGCCATATAAATTTTAACTTAAGCTGTAATTTCATAATTATAATACTTATGTTACTACATAATATAACAAGATTTTCAGGAGAAAATACATATAAAATACATATACTCTTCATGGCTGTGCCAGTGAATGGGTCCCTGTTATCATGCCTTCTGTCAGTGTTAAATATTAAGTATCGACATTTTGCTTTTTGTTACCCTTTACTAACGTTCTGTAAACTGATCAGGTCCGAAGCCAACTTTAAGTATCCAATTTGCATTACGAAAAATCAAAATTATTTACAAACGAATCTTTCATTCTGAAACCATTGCTCTAAAACTCATGAATAACAAGTATATTCTTAAACAAAAATAACGTGCTGATTTGATTGGTCATTTCATGTTTATATAGAGTGTAATGGGAATATTTGGAAATTACAGGTGTTTCTATTATTAAAGTAGAGTTCTTTACTTAACTGGATATGGTTAAAAGTCTGTCGTATTTTCGTGTATTCCCCTCCTAGATAATTTCTTTGGAAATACGATCCCAATAATAACATAATGAAAACTGGAACAAATCAACAGGAATCAGACTCTGTGGTCCTGAAACGAACATTGTCTGCAGTGCACAGTTTCCAGGCAACCATTTCATGCCTTCTGAACTTGTCACTAGGCGACGGTTCCACGTAGTGGTATTTCCCAGCTGCTAAAAATAGATGGTGTTCCTCATTAATCTTTCTTCTCCGTTGAAGGTCTATTGGGATTTGACGTGCTAAGATCAGAACCGTATGATTTCTTCGAGGTAGCTCTATTCACTTGATGTGACAAAGGCACAACAGGAAGTTATATTGGATGGAACCTGGCTAATTATTATGCTGTAAAATGGAATACACTATTTAAAAGTAATCTATTGATGTTATGATGTTTTCTGCGGTAGCCACTTGTTGCCATACAAAGACAAAAAATACGATTTAAAGCCCACTTTATAATTGTATATAAGCTTATTGGTGAGGGTTTAACTTTAATACAACATTAAAATATTTTTCATATAAAGAACAATTGTAACCTCTAGGCTAATAACTGACTTGCTATCGAGAATATTTTTTTGAAAAAGAAGGTTCTTTTAAAGACACTTTTTACTATAATTTATTAGTGGAAACATATTTCTCATAAAGGTAGATTGTATAGTATAGTAATTATAAATGTACAAATTTATCAAGTTATTTCCTGCTTTAGTTATATAATGCAATGAATAATTTAAGTATACTATTTTTATAGGAATATTACATTATTTGAAAATACATTTCATTTAACTTAATTGTTCACACAACGTGAGAAATTAAATAGATTTAGAAATAAAATAGGTATAGATGAAAACTGATAATCAACCGTTTGTTCTGTTGATATTACTTATAGAAATCTAATGGCTCTATTTTGTGATGACGTAGAAACTTAGAAAATAAACGACTCCATACGACTACGTATGGAGATAAAAGTGAGTTATGTTTGTCCTTTTTTGTTGTGTACCCATAAACCTGAACCTGCAGTTGTCCACTAATTAATTAACTGACGCATATGTTAGTAATCCTGCTTGGTACTACTTGTTAATGATATTAACAATTACTACAGCTGTTACAGTATGCAAGCATGTCTGTATCTATGTAACAGTGCAGAAAGCTCCTACAATGTAATAAGCATGTTTGAATTTGTATAATAATTTAGATAGCTCCTACAGTGCGCAAGTATAGATTTATCTGTGTAATATTTTTGTATAGCTCCTGTAGTGCGTAAGCGTAGATTTATCTGTGTAATATATTTGCATAACTGATGTTACAACATGTAAACATGTTTGTATATGTGTAACAATTTAGATGTTTACAGTGCACATTGTGATAACCACTTTTTTATTTACCTAGGTAATCCTGGTAACGTAATAATCTGTTTTGAATTGTTTTATATGAATGTTATTTTTTTATTACTGTAACCATTCTTGTGGAAAACGATCTCATTAATTTTGTGCTTGTTTTCAAGGACATATTAGATAAAACTTGAGTAAACGTTTCTCACAATACCGGGATAAATATACTATGTATATATACTGCATTTATATATATTATAAATACACTATATATATATATATATATATACTATACACATATATTCTACAAATATACTGCATATACGATAAATATAATATATATATATATACTATAAACATAATGTATATACCATAAACATACTATATACACTATAAATATACTATATACTCAATAAAGATACTGCATATACGATAAATAAATAAATAAATATATATATATATATATATACAATAAATATACTATATACATTATAAGTGTACTATAAACACTATAAATACACTCTATATACTGTATATACGATAAATATACCATATACATTATAAACATACCATATACACTATAAATATACTCTATATGCTATAATTATACTATATATAGTATAAACATACCTTATATACTTTATAAATATGCTGTATTTACAATAAATATAGTATATATACTATAAGTATACTATATATATTATATAATACTATAAATGTACTGTATATACTATAGAATCTTTATACATGTTACCATATCATTCCTTTGCTAATTAGACATATCAGTTTACTTTTTTTTTTGCTATACCGGAACGTGAATCCCTGAATTTCAGATCTACTGCGCAACTCGTTAACCTCTGAACATCACTCGGTCTTACTAAATTATAGAATTACCAGAATTTAAATTTGATTAAAGAAAAATTAAGATTTGCATCTTTTGTCTTTAGCAAACTTGTTTTTGAATCTGAGAAATGTGTTTCGTGATATCATGAGAGAAGCAGATATCTAGAGTCTCTTTCTTTTCTTTTTGTTCACTATAAATACATGTCTCTTATATCATTACGTGCAACATACATTGTTTGTATGTTTCGAGGTTAAATTTACATTTGTAAATAATCATGAATTGTATTTTACATCGTTTTATGCTATCAAATCAACAGTATGAAAGAATGTATATAATTACATCAGTTCTGTGTTATTTATTACAAATCAAGTAACAGTCAATTTAGTTCTATACTGCATGGTCTACCATAAGATCAATTTTTGCTTAAATACTAAAGATATGTTGCCTAACGAAAGGTATATCACCAGCTCAGCTCTGTTTCATGTACTATATAATTAGGTCAGCTACATGGAAAAAACATATTATCGGGCTATTTCTTAATTATATCTTCATGTCAGTGATAGACGTTTGTTACACCTGAAATGATGAGATTCATTCTGTATTATACCATCAGACATATCTTATTGAATTTTACAGGCATTTCTGTGTTATATACTCTACAACTTAATCACTTTTATCTTACATTTTCATGTGCCATGTCAGATCTATCTAGCATTAAATACCATCATGTAAGTTCTATGTTATGTGTTATAGCATCTAATCCTATTATATTCTAGAGGTCAATTTCATATTGAGTTTTATACCATTTTGTTAGTTTCATATTATATTCAGAGGCGTCGCTTGGTACTTAAAAGATTCAAGTCTCGGGCACATAGGCACTGGAAGTTTCGTCGTTTCAGTATAGTATCGATCATGCTTTTCTATTCCGATTTTTCAATATACCAACAGGGGATTTAGGGCATTGTAAAATATAATCGAGTCATGGGCTCCGTGTGCCAACATCTAGCGACATCTTTGGTTATATTTTACAACATCTGATCTTATATATATTTCATTTTACATATCAATTCTATATTATTCCTTATATAATTTTGTCAGATTTATGTTGTGCGTTATGTCTTATACCAAGAGGTTTGCTCTTTGTTAGAATTTATATGAAACACGACAGTTATACATTCAAGAACTATTTATATCAAAATCTGGTTTAAATATACCATATTATCTTGTATCACCATTAGGTCATATCTAAACACATCATGTTTAATAGTTATTTTTAGTAACTTAAGTTTTCAGATTTTTGTTAGTCTCTTACGTTTACGAAGTTAAAACAGAGATATTACTAAAATGCTCTTAGTTAATTTTTATAACATCCCTAAAGTAACGCTAAGAGGGTTTCAAATTTTCTTCAATTACTGTCTGAAGCCTGTGTTAGGCTTCATGTTATAATTTTATATTATTATAATATTATCTATATTATACGAATATATTAGACACATTATAAACATACTAGTTCTTTCAGTACAACAGATATTTAATACATCCAATTCTTATGTCAGATGCAAGTTACATTATTAGGGTAATTAGTCCCCCCTACTTATCAACATTACTAATTTTTACTTCAGGTTAGACTAGCACAGTACTTAACTCGCATCATCATAGCAGTACAGGGCTAATTTCGTTTGGTTAATTTTCAGATATGATTCTCTCAAGTATACCTTTTGCTGTCTTCTAAGTTCAGACCCTGAAGTGGTTGTGTAAAATAAGACAATAGAGAGTTAAACAACATTTATTTTTAGCTTCACAAGTTGTTGTCTGAAGGAGTCGTGGCCTGGAAAGTGATACTTAAAATTCTTCCTTTCTGATATTTGTTTAATAAACAGAACAATCTGAAGATCCGAACTCGTATCATTGAGAAGGTAAAGTTAGCAAATCACACCCGAAAAGCTTGAAACTGTTAGGAGCAGATAATTCGAATTCGAGAAAAAAACAACAACAGTTAACTGTAAAGTCATACAAAGACTAAAACAGATGGCAGTAAAAAACAACAACAATAAACTATAAAGTAATACAAAGACTAAAACAGATGGCAGAAAAAACAACAACAGTAAACTATAAAGTCATACAAAGACTAAAACAGATGGCAGAAAAAACAACAACAGTAAACTATAAAGTCATACAAAGACTAAAACACATGGCAGAGAAAAAACAACCTAACAACAAAATCACAAACAATTTACCTAGACATTTTTGTTATCTTTTGTGATTAATAGTGAAATACACTTTATATACTTAGCATAAAGTCGAAAATTTTAACAATATTTTTAACTTTCGTGTCTATGGGAGCCTCAGTTCAGAGAGCATGGAAATTAACAGACGGTTTTGTGTGTTGTCTGTGTTCGAGGTCGTGCAAGGGTATATACAGTTAACACAAAGAATTTTTGACACGAACACTGGCCTGGCATGGCCAAGCGCGTAAGGCGTGCGACTAGTAATACGGCAAACATGCTCGCCCTTCCAGCTGTGGGGGCGTTTTAATGTGACGGTCAATCCCATTATTCGCTGGTAAAAGAGTACCCAAAGAGTTGGCGGTGGGTGGTGATGACTAGCTGCCTTCCCTCTAGTCTTACACTGCTAAATTAGAGACGGCTAGCACAGATAGCCCTCGAGTAGCTTTGTGCGAAATTCCAAAACAAACAAACTTGACACGAACATATTGAGAAAGTGAACATGAACTTTACATGATCTATACTAATATAAATGTCTTTCGTTCAAATATTGTTTTTAGTTTTATAAGAAAGTATATTGTGGCTTACATTGATGTAATACTTTAGTATTAAAATCAAAATATTTCCAAATAGTAATTCATGATTTGAATAAGTTATTCGTATTTACACCTGTAAATTAACAAACAAAAATATTCTAGAGTGATGCTTAAAATATAAGTTCTTACCAAATATTATTTCAAGAAAAATATAAGTTGTAGTGTATAAATAAATGTGGCTAAATTGTGAATCAAAAGGTTCACGGTTTTCATCTCGTTGCTGATCATATGTGATGAGACAAGTGTAGCCCGAGCGTTGGCTGTGAGTGCTGTTGAGTAGGCTTGCATGTTCAGCATGAAGTTTTAGGTCCTTGAACGATCTGGAAGGGTCAGGTTCGATTTGACCTCTTCCTCCTTTCTTTACTATTGTTTATAACTGCCAAATGCTACTGTTAATATTTGTTTCATCAGGTTTATGGCTACACTAACTGCAACATTAAATACTGATTTATCTTCGCCTTTACAAAGCAGTTTTCTTGAATAGTACTGTAGTATGGTTTTATCCTTCTTTTTATTTGTTTACCTACTCTAAAAATAGTTCATACCGAATTATTTCTCTTAATCTGATATACATGTAATATGATCCCAAACAGTTTCGACATGAAATATCACTTTTGCACACAAAATAAATTCACCTGCATGCATTTACACATAAATATCCTTTTTTAAATACTTCGATGGCATTTAAATCTTCGTGGTAGTGTTTAACGTCCAGTGAAGGAGGTCTTATTCTTTTTACAGAAGTTTATTGTGGAGAGAGACTTAACCGTATTGCATCGTCTATCTCGGTTAACAACTCATTTTGTATAAAGTTTCGTCAAAATAGATAAACGAGTAATCCATCAATCTGTCTTTTAACGACACTGTGTTGTGTAACTGTATATAAATGTTGAATTTTCGTTTCTTGTTGTTGTTGTTTTTAATTAAGCACAAAGCTACTCAATTGGCTATCTGTGTTCTGCCTACCACAGGTATCGAAACCCGGTTTTCAGCGTTGTAAGACCGAAGACATACCGCTGAGCCACTTGGAAGCTTGCGTTTTGTACTCTAAATTTTGTATTCAATGTTGTATTGTTTAAAATTTATGAGATGTGGTTTTGCTATATTTAACCATGTAGAACATGCATATTCAATTATTGGTCTTACGTATTATCTGTAAATTTAAATTTATTTTCTGCAGTTGTTCTTTTATTTTTGTCTGTTAATAAGTTTTAAATAGTTTGCTCGTTTCCAGAATTTTTCCTTATTTACGTAATATGTTTATTCCAAGTTAATTTTGAATCATAAGTTATTCCTAAAATTCTGCCAATGAACAGGCATCAAGAAAAACTTTAAGATATAGTTTGGGTGGGTTTTTAAGAAGTTTAATCGATTTTATGAACTACATTAGTTTTGTTTTTGGTATATTCATTTTGATTCTGTATTTTTCAAAATATTCGAGTATTTTATAAAATATTGGCTGTAAACTGTTTGATACTTTTGAGGGTGTAGTTGATCTCTTCCAGAAAGTCACTAAAATACATGATAAAAATGATCGGATTAACTACCCATTCTTGATGAACAACTAACTCTGAAGTAAAATACTTCAAGCAGATGCTCTTAACATTTACTTTACATTTTTAGTTATCTAAGAACTCTGATAATTAGCGAATAACTCCTGTTGCTAAATCCACATCTTTTAGTTTAAATCTTTAAACTGAAAGGGCAAACATGTTTGGTATGACGGGGATTAAGACCCGTGATCCTCACATTGCGAATCAATTGCCCTAACCATCTGGTCATGCAGGTCCCACTAATTATGACTCTAGAAAGAGATGGTGTGGAGTGCATTACAAGTCAAGTTCGATGTATAGTTCTGGGCGCGGCTTAATGGTTATACGACAGACTGTTTATCCGAATGTTTTATGGTTTACGTCCCATTGTCGCAAAATCGCGTCCCACACTTTGGGACCGTAGGTGCGTTAAAATATTACCAGTCACCTCCAACTATTTAATTAGAGTAGACAAAGAGATAACGATGGATGGTGTTGATTGTCTACATTCTATCCTGTCTCTCAGTTTAAAATTAGAGACGACTAACACAAGTGACCCTTGTTTAGCTTGTCACGAATATCTGAAACAAGTAAAAACAAGTTTAAAATATATTATTTGTATTGATTTGGAGAATTTGTACTTCAGTTATTGTTTTCCCCCTTTAATCATGAAACTTGCATGAAGTGAACTGTTTTAGCTTAATTATTGTCATCTTACCAATAAATAGTTTCATGCCTCGCTAAAAACCGGGTTTCGATACCCGTTGTAGGAAGAGTACAGATAGTCCATTGTGTAGCTTTGTGCTTAATTCTGAACAAACAAACAGTTTAATTTTGATATATAAGTGAATGTTTGTTTTTGAATTTCGCGCAAAGCTACACGAGGTTTTTCTGCGTTAGCCGTCTCCATAATTTTGCAAAGTGAGACTAGAGAGAAGATAGCTAGCCATCACCACCTACCGCCAACTCTTGGGGTACTATTTTACCAACGAATAGTGGGATTGACTGTAACATTATAATGCCTTTACGGCTGAAAGAGCAAGCACGTTTGGTATGACGGCAATTTGAGCCTGCGACCCTCAGATTATGAGTCGAGTGCCTTAATCACCTGGCCATGCCAGGTCATAGGCAAATGACCCATCCACCACCCGAAAACATAAAAAATTACTTCACTGAGATAGCACTCTAATATTACACTGTCTAAGATGTCTTAAACTTTTATTATATCACTTTACCCTGTGTAACAAATAGTGCATTACAGGTCTACACCGAGCAAAGTAGTAGTTGATTCGACAGTTACATTGACTTGCCTTAGATGTGGGCAGTTCTTTTCAGAGAGGCCGGAATCCCTTCTGTCTTTTGAGGTTCTTGGCTATAATAAAAAAAATTATGACCCGTGAAAACAAAATAGGACAGTCGTTAGCCCTAAAGGGAAGAGAAATATAATTTGAATATTTAATTTGTATATATAATTTGCTACTCTAAAATGAGAGTGTGGATCACACTTTGGTCCGATTGGGAGGCACATAAAAACAGTTTTTTTATTTACTTGTGGTGTTCTAAAATACACTTAAGACCAACACATAACTAATAATATCTAAGGCAGAAAATGCGTGATATTTGCAATAAGAAGCGTGCATAACTGGTTGAAATGTAAAAAGATCAAACAAAAAATATGATACGCTGACAATTATTTGTACGAAATAGATGCCGAGTAAATTGAAGCTATACAAAAAGAAGGCGAAATCTGAGGTGAAAACTTATATCAACAAAGATATGAGGATTCTTTCCGAGAATTAACTTTGATGATAAGGTTTCAGCTAATATATGTAATTAAAAGAACATATAAGATTTCAGACTGGTAATTATAGAAATTAAATGCCCTTGAAATACTAGCATCCTTTTAGGATGGAAATAAAAGTAACGATTTCATACACAGAACGTTTTTATTTTAATAATTCAAATTGCAATATTTACTATAAAATAATGTAAAAAAAACTTTAATAATTTCCCAACCTTTATAACTACCAACTTTTAATTTATCAATTAACCACTGAACATTGTTTAGAAGTGAAGAATTATTCATACAGACACTTAAATATATTTATAGTTGAGAAATA
Source organism: Carcinoscorpius rotundicauda (assembly GCA_011833715.1). Classification (NCBI taxonomy): domain Eukaryota; kingdom Metazoa; phylum Arthropoda; class Merostomata; order Xiphosura; family Limulidae; genus Carcinoscorpius; species Carcinoscorpius rotundicauda. The sequence continues at coordinate 25,578,605 of CM022406.1, forward strand.
ACTGTTTAATAAATTTTACTGATCTGTACTATTTAGGACAAGTAGATCAAGATTGCGAAAGTTAAATTTTTGTTCTTAATCAAAAATGGCTACCAACACTTTCTATTCTATAAAAATTGTATCTGAATCTAAATAATGTAAACTATAATTATTATTGTTACTTCTTTCAAGATAGATTTGGGTGGGATTAAAATTTGATTTATAAATAGAAATTAAATAATCAATATAATGGAAAGTAAGAGCGTGTAAACTAGCTTTTATTACTTGTTTGTTTGGTGTTCAGCACAAACTCTGCACAATGAGATATCTGTGCTGTACCCATCACGAGTCGATTAATTTGTCTTTATCAGTGCAAAATGGAGAGTTTCTTGGTCCTCGTTTACAGCAAGGGAACGTATTTGCTTTAGGAAGAAGAGTTTCAATTTATCAAAGATTGCTTCTTACTACACCATGTAAAATACTTTGTGTTTCCCACAAATGTTGATACAATAATGGATGGACCAGTTACTGAACGTCATCCTCAAGAATGGAGACTTAGGCACAATGGAAACATTAAGTTATTGATTATTGCTATGAACGTGAAAGAAACTGATAACACGCAATTATACCTTTTTAAATGTAGTTTTTAATGAATAAAATAAAGATATTAAAGAAAACGTTGTTATATTCACGATATATAACAATATTTTGATTAACTCTATCATAACTCAAACTAGAAGATATCAGTAATTTTCAACACGATTTTTAGAATCAACATCGTCATAATACTCAGAATCAGTTGAATTTTTTCTAGTTGTAGATATTTTTTTCTGTTGCCCAATGTTATCTGTTTAAATAATTGGTCGTCAAAAACAATTTGGTTTACTAAACACACAAAAGTTTAAAATATTTTTACATTGATTTTATGTGAATTTGTGCTTAGAAGTCAGGCTAATATAAATTATTTAAAACTGAAATCAAATTTCCTAAGTCAGTTTTGTAGACAAATCATAAGAACAAAAAAAATTGATTTTTAAAAATTAAAGTAGTTAAGCATTCTTAAACAGATGTGTTATTTTTAACACCTTCCCAGTGGCACGATAATATGTCTGCAGACTCACAGGGCTAGAAATCGGGTTTCGATACCAGTAATGGGCAGAGCAGAGATAGCCCATCGTGCAACTTTGTGCTTAACTTCAACTAAATTATATTTTTATAACCCAGAAATAGTTATCTGAATCGTTATCTGATAATAATTTGATCTTAACAAATTAAACATTTAGATTTTTATTAAGTACTAATATAAAATCTCGTCAAAAATTACGGGAAAACAAAGCTTATCAAATTTGAATTCTCCAATATGCACTTACAACTTTGCCGCCCATAAATAGACAAGAAAGATAAAAGGCCTTCTAGCTTCAGGAAACAAAAGCCTATCATGAGTATTATCTCCTTTACCTGAAGAATATCTCTTCCCAGCATTCATTGATCATAATTATCTTCTTAATGGACCTTCAGAAGGTGTTATTCCCACCATTGCACATAAAAGTTGGTTTTATGAAACAATTTGTCACAGCTCTTGATAAGAAGTCTGTAACCTTCAAGTACCTTAGAGACTTCTTCCCTACGCTGTCTGAGGCAAAAGTCAAAGCTAGTGTCTTCGCTGGACCGCGAATAAAGAAGACCCTGGAGTGCACAGAATTCCCCAAGAAGCTCAGTAGGAAGGGAAAAAAAAGCTTGGGGCAGCTTTGTCTCAGTGGTTCGGGGCTTCTTGGGTAATCATAAGACTGAAAATTATGTAAAATTAGTCGAGGCTCTGGTGAAGAACTACGGCAAAATGGGCTGCAGGATTTCCCTGAAAGTCTATATCCTTGACACTCATCTTGATAAATTCAAAGATAACATGGAAGCATACTTAGAGGAGCAAGGCGAGCGCTTCCACCAAGATATACTAGACTTTGAACACCGCTACCAAGGAGCATATAATGAAAACATGATGGGTGATTGTATTTGGGGACTGATACGTGAAAGTGATTTACATTTCAGTCGCAAATCTCGAAAAACTACTTACTTCTAAAAATTTTTGTTCATTTTTTGTATAACTTTAGTATAAATACGTGTAAATCTTGATTCATACGTTGTTTTATTCAGACCTTATTTTAATGAAATTGTGCAAATTTGCCCGTTTTTACATAGAAAATAGGTTAATTTCTAAATTTCATTATCCAGGTCACAAAAGCAAAGTTTGAGGGGAAGAATGGCCATTTTCTATAGTTTTACGTATACAAGCAATTAATAAATAACACATACTATCAAGTAAAAAAAATTATGTTACACAGTGTTGTGAATTGCTCTCGATCCTGTGACTTTCTTGAGACTATCAGCGTACATAAAAGCAACGTAAGATGTTACTATTTGTTAAAACGTAGCTCAAGTGTTTGATAACAGGGGCGTAGCTAGTAGGTATAAGTTTAAATTACGTACGGGAAAAGGAAGCAAGTGAAAACCTGGTAAATTTTTGAAATTCAAATCTGGAATGGCACATTCTGGTTACATTGTTTTCATATATGATCTACAAAAATAGGCCATTCATTTGACGTAAATATCGAAAAATACTGTTGAGAGTATACGATAAAAATAAAATTTTATAGAATATAAAATTCAATGTTATGCATGGCTGAACTCGCAAACGCCTTGGTACGATCCTGACGGCGAATGAATACTGTTGTGTGTTGTCTATCTAACATCCTTCTGGTCCACCAGTTCACTGTTAGAACCGGCTAGCGCAGAGAGTTTTTAGTAGCTTTGTGGAAATATCCAAAATAAAACAAGTATAGCAGTTAAGTATTAATTGCCATAACAATTATTATTACATTAGAATACCAGACCACCCTCACAAAACTATATGTCACGAAAAGTTGTCACGCGACACAAAATAGTTCCGAAAACTTATTTCTTTTTTTATAAGTCAACTTAGAGTTCATGGCTATAACGATTGTAGTAAATATATTTTCATTACCTACACAATATCTGGCATGTCCAAGGAATTAGAATACTCGACTCGCTCTCTGTTCCACTGAGCTTACTCGTCCTTTCAGTTTCTGGGGTGTTATACTCTCAGTCAGCCCCACTATACATTAAATCTTTATTTATTACCTTAGCAAGCTAAGTTACGCATGTATTAATCACTACTCATCTTTATAAAATGTAAACATTTTATTAAGATTTTATGTACATATGTGTATATATGTAAGAGATGATAATTTTATTTTGTAAAATCGTTTAATTCCTTGTAGGGGGCCTCCCATTGAAATGTTATTGAAAAATAGATTAATTTTTATTTTTTGAATGGTCTTTCAAATTTTCCTTCGTGTTATTCGCACTAGTAAATACATACATATAACAGTTACTGAGTTACATAACATTTTCCCCACAACATCAGTGAAATTAAATGTTCGAATTACAAAATCTGTTTCGATTCCCCTCGGTAGACTCAGCAGATAGCCTGATGTGGCTTTGCTATAAGAAAATGCACACACATATACATAATTTATAATTAGGACATTAAGGACATTCATTTCATAGTAATATCTCAGTTTAAATAGGAAGTAGGGCTACTTACGACGTCAGTGGCAGCATGGATTCTATTACTAACACTTGCTAACAATTACTGATACATATGTGTACGAAGAGACTGCTACCCCTGTTGTAAAAGAGATTTCAGTGTTATGATACATTGGGATATGTCATTTCTTTCCTTCAAGTGGCGTTTGAAAATATTTCAAAATAGTGTTATTGGATAGAGGGTGTGGTTTTAGGCTGTCTAAGGCGTACTTATTCTGGACATTATGTAAGATATGAAGTTTTGTCATAATTAAAGAGGTTTGAGTTTTCTTCAGTTATCTCAATATTACTGTGGTATTGACAGTATTATCTAGTACTGACCGTTGGATGCAAGACTGTTTAGTGAAAGTATTATTATTTAGTTTGTTATGTTATGTAATATTTAATTATTGTTTAGTTGTTTTTTTAAGACAGCAGTGTTTGTTCCATAACTCTACGAATCGTATGTTGTTTTAACAATTACATTGTTGTCTAGGAATTACTGATATTGAAATCCCGTTATTCAAATTTGATGTTTTTCTCTTTAATTTAACTGAGTATTGTAGTATTGATGAAAAGGAGATAATTATTTAAAGTTACAGACACAAATGCGATAACCCACGAAGTAATGCAAATGAATATATCACATATTGTACAGTAAGAGACAAAGTAAAGAAAAATAATTCGTCTTGTCAATCGGATTCTAAAATAATTGCATCAGCCTGTGTGAATTTGTGGAAAGAAAAACGATTATTAGAGCTTTTAGATACAACTGTAATACCTTATGTTGGAAAAAAAATTTGTACATGCGTCTTAAATATATTATTTTAAAATAAGTGGATTGTGCACTTCTTGATCTCGAATAACCCACCTAAAATAAAAATGTATCTCCGAACGGCTGGTATGGGTATTAACACTTTTACTATTAAAGCAGACTCTCTCTGTGTTAATCTGAAGATGACCTAGGAAGATCGGAACGTTGTTATCTGCTTTAATAGTATTAATAGTATAAGTATTGATACCAATACCACCCATTTTGAGAAACATTTGGATTGTGTACTGTTTGTTTATTTTTTCGATTTATCTCCAACAAGTCACGGACACCTACTATAAAAGAATTCAAGCTCACTCATATTCTTAAAACCTTGACAATGACTCCTCAACAACCAACATGTGTTAGTTATGCGACTTAGACATTTGTATAAAAATGCATTAATGATATTTTAATATTGTGCTGTTTAGATTTTACATCATGCTTGTTCCATCTAATGGATCCTTGATTCACAAGCTCTGACATTAACTACACATTACATTCTATATCAATATTTTTTGTATGAGTAATGTTTCAACTTGATTTTTAATTGTTTTGAAACGCCAAGCTTCATTGTTAGTAGCCTAGAGAAAATAGTGTACTTATAGTTTTATAATACAGTCTTTAATTATTATAAATTCATTTTATGATAGGAGGAATTTTTTTTAAATTTATAAAGCGTTTTATTATGAATTATTTGCTTTTTAGATGTACCAATTTATCTTACGAATAATATCAAATTTGAAACGCCTGCTTATGGGGAAATAAATTTATTGCTGTAAGAGTCTCTAAGAGACTCATTTGCAATATTTAAGAAACATCTACATTCAAACTGTAAATATATCCAATAAAATAATTTGGCTATAATATTGGCTTTATCTTGTTTCAAATGTAATTAATTTCATACAGATATAATAGGTTCCTGACGCTGTAATAATGTTAAGTTTTAATTTTTTGTGTTTTGTCTGGGTTTCTCAGAACCTTAATATTTCAAAGGTTTATTTATTACTTATTTTTGTTTATCATTTTCTTTTCACCTATTTTCTCTTTATAAAAACTTTCACAACCAAAACTTTGTATTATTAAGTATCATAGGTAAAAAACTTTTAAAGTTTAATGCTTAAAATTTTAGTTTTAGTTCATGTGTTTTGCTTAATGTGCATCATAATTTAATTCATTTTTCATTTATAACTCCTACAAATGATATTGATTCATAAATACATTTCTTCACTTGCTCTTTTTGGATGTTTTAGTTTTTTTATCAAGTGTATTCATTTTTTTTTTAAATATTCTATTATATTTCGATTTTTGTTTTTTCACGTTTTTATTAGTGCATATTCTCGGCGCTGCTATTGTAAATCAGTTTAATATTTCGATTTTTACCTTCTTATTGTGAGAGGAAAACCAGTTTATATAAGTTCCATAGGTGGTTTATATAACCATTTTTCTCTTTTTTTCTATCGTGGATTTTATATTTTTATATTGTTTGTTAATGTGCTAAAAACATCATTGTATTAATAGCCTTCATTTCTATGCTGATGAGGAATAGTGTTGATAATACTGAATATAGTGAACTTCATCGTTATACATTTTGGTTAATATTAATACAATGGGTTTTTTTTTCATCGGTATTTGAATGTATATTGGCTCGACATCGGAACAAAAATAATGTTAGTATAATTTTCATTTCAGAGTTTGTTTGTTACTTCGTAAAACTTTTGCATGACAATTTTCTCATTTTATGTGTATCATGTTTAAGATCCTGGCAAGCCTTTTTTGTAATGCATAATTTAAGCTGTCATACTTTGATAGAACTGGTCGTATTATGAAATTTCCTACCATGGCAAAATATTAATGTAAAGTGTTTTCATTTTTTTGAGGTTTTATGTTTCGAACACAGTAACTTTCTCAGAACTATCCGCCTTTACAAAAACTCTTTCTCTGAAAGTTGGTATTTAAAAGTTATTAAACAATTTTTCAAACAAACCGAAAATAATTTAAACGTATCATATATACAGTGTAAAACTTCTTGCTGTTTAGTTACTTCATTGTCGATGAAGGAGGTGACTTCACTTTATATTTAGGGATTTACCTTTTATTAAAATAATGAAACTTTAATTTGTTCAATGGAAATATTATCTGAACAACACAGGTTCTAGATCATAAAACACCGTTGAGTAATAATATTCCATTGTCCAGTTGTTATTTGCTACATTAAAAATAGAAACAAACAAGAATGAGTCTTTTAGAAAGATGTTTTGACAAGTTGTCATGATTGATCGGTAGTTTAATAGCTTCACCTCACACTTCCTACGTTAACGTAATTTTTATTAGTACACACACATATACAAATAAATTATGGAGAACTAAAATATATTTAATGATTCGTGATATACTTCAAGACAGTATCTGGTTAGATTTTTAACATTAAACTATAACAATTAACGAAGTTCTAATTACATTAGGTTTGTTTGTTTATTTACAATTAAGTACAAAGCTGCACAACGAGTTATCGAAACCCAGTTTTTAGTAGCGTGAGTCCGCAGATATTCCACTGTGCCACTGGTGGACAGTTATATTAGGAACGAGGTTACCTTAAATGTGAGTTGAGTTTTGCAGCATGTCAATAGCCTAATATTCAAAGTAAATGTCCAGGTGATTAGAGCGCTCGACTCTATCTCCATCACACCAATCATACTCGTCATTTCAGCCACGGGGCTTTATAATGGAACATTCAATGTCAACTCAGTGTTAAAAGCACTCTTACGACTGCGAATATGGCAATATGAATTTTATAGAGCACGTGCATTGGCCGGTAGTCTTAAATTTTCATTAAAGTTCTGACTGATGAATTTATCACGAGACGTATGATGGTGCCATATCATAGGTTTTCATGAAGGTTGCAGCGATTGAGAAGTGGTTAATTTTAGAATGGAGAGATTAGGATAACCCCTATTAACGTATTCAGGCATGATGGGATTTTCCATTTACTAAACACGATACTAACAACAATCTTTGTGTATGATCAGAGAAGAATTGAAATGTCAAAGAAACTAATGTTGGCATTGCTGAATCTAATAACATTTCATTCTTAAGGGTTTTACTTCCTTCTGGTTTCTCGACTTCTAACTAGCTACCTGTAGCAACTATTAACCTTTACAAACCCTACAAACGATTGCGTTATGCAATTAATATGCATTTTTAGTAAGACGAGCTGTGAATGAACTGTACCGCTATATTTGGTAATATAAAGCAAATGTGACTTCTTTCAGCGAATTAGGTAGGTGATAGCTCGAATAGTGTGTATGTGAATATACTGTTATTTATGTATTTTTTTCATTTTATTTATTTTCATTTATATGACCTAACCAATGATCTGTACAATGAAGTTATAGCCGATTTAGAGTTTTAATTGTATTCAGTATTTATGCAGATACAATAAAAAAAAATCCTGTTTGTCCAACACAAGCAACAGTACACTGACCAACTAGAAAAAAACATAAAGATAATGTATCTCAAAACGGCTGAAGATGACCTAGGAAGTTCTAAACGTTCTTCTTTCCTTGTGAATAAAAGTATTAATATTCATACCAGCCATTCTGGGATTCAATTTTATTTCAAATGGGTTTCTCGTCATCAAGAACATCAAGGTCGTTTTTTTCCCATAACGCTCTTAGGGTTACTTTATTACAATTATACTTATAATTCAAGTTTTGATAACCCACAGGTACTGCCTTGCATTTATTACAATTAAAAGCCATCTTCAATTTTTTTGTCCAACTCATCAAATGATTTCAATTATTTTGCTAGAAATGCCCAAAACCATAATAGTATTAGCAAATTTAGGAAAGTTATTGACATTTCCTTATCTATGTCATTGATGTAAGCATAAAAAAACTAGAAAGAAAGAAAAGGCCCTAATGTCGATCCATGAAGTACCTCATTTGTGAAACTAATCTATTTCTACGTTACTAATTCTACTTATTTTAGAATATCTGTGGCTCGCACATACAGAAAACAAAAGTTAGTAACATGTTTGAACGCCTCTATGCGCCCAAAATGAAAAGTACAAAAAAACAACAACCCCAAAACATGGCCATGTGGTTAAGGGGTTCGACTTGTGATCTAAGGGTCGTGGGTTCGAATCCCCGTTACACCAAATATGCCCGCCCTTTCAGCCGTGGGGGCGTTATAATATGACGGTTAGTCTCACTATTTGTTAGCAAAAGAGTAGCTCAAGGAGCTATCTGCGATCTGCCTACTACGAGAATCGAAACCCAGTTTATAGCAGTATAAGTCCGCAGACATGTTGCTTTGCCACTGGAGAGGATGTTTGTTTTGGAATTTCGCACAAAGCTACTCGAGGGCTATCTGTGCTAGCCGTCCCTAATTTAGCAGTGTAAGACTAGAGGGAAGGCAGCTAGTCATCACCACCCACCGCCAACTCTTGGGCTACTCTTTTACCAACGAATAGTGGGATTGACCATCACATTATACACCCCCACGGCTGGGAGGGCGAGCATGTTTAGCGCGACACGGGCGCGAACCCGCGACCCTCGGATTACGAGTGCACGCCTTAACGCGCTCGGCCATGCCGGGCCACCACTGGAGAGGAAGCAAAAACGAGAGAACAGAACAATAGGTGGATTTGCGGATGAAAAACTTGAGTATCATTGATCTAAAGAAAGCTGCAAGTGCCATACTATCATTAAGCTTATCATAATAAGCACAGAAGATAAAAATATTAAAAGTGAAAATTTGCCACTAAACTGTTTTGACTAGTTTATGAAGTGCATTGTTTATTTTAAATGTAGTTGTCACGGGAAGACCTGGTAGATTATTTTTTCTTAGGAAGCTGGTTTCTTCATAGTAAATTAGACAATTTAGTTAACCTCAGAGAAAGTAAATAAATGATTTCATATTTTCACTTATGGGACGAAAGGAAAATATAATGAATGGTGAATCGTTACGTTATACGCCTATCTTATACAAATTTATTGGAAAATGATTTATATTATTGAATAAAATGTGTCTGTGTTACGAAGTAAAATCATACATTTCAAAGGGGTCCTGGCAATTAGTTTAACTGGACTCCAAGGAATATTAACCAGTTTTCACTAGATGCTTAAAAGATTAGGGGCTCGGGTCAATAGGCGCGGGAATTTTCAGCGTTTCAGTACTATATCGATCATGGTTTTCTATTCTGAATTTTCAAGACATCAACTGGGGATTTGGAACACAGTTAAACAGAATCTAGGCAAGGACCCTAAGCACCAGTATTAAGCAATGCCTGTGCAGTTGTCTCGAAAATATGCTCTGCAGTTTGGGGCAATTATTTGGTCAATTCAGAGCAGCTTACACGTTAGCAATAGGTGCTTTGAAGAATGCCTTCATTCTACTCTGTTAGTCAAAACCACGGGTATCTATTCTCAAATTTTGAGGTGTTTAACTTAGTTCTTTGGTCTCTGTGTTACAAAAGGTAGCTCTCAGTGATACAGCGGTATGTCTGTGGAATTATAATGCTTGAAACCAGATTTCGATACTCGTGGTGGGCAGAGCACTCGTAGCCTTTTTTGTAGCTTTGTACTTAATTACAAAGAAACAGCAAATGCTACAGATAAAATTTTAGTCATAATTCAGACAGATAATAAAAGTAAAAGCTAAAAGTAAAATAATGGATGAAATATTTTAGAATCAGTTATGATATGTTCTGAAATACTACAAGTCACGAAACATGTACTCTAATTGAGGAAATAAAAAATGTTTTGAGCTAGTTTGCAGTTTATGTGTTCTGCTTGCCACATGTATGAAAACCAAATTTTTAGACTTGTAAATCCTGAAACAATTACAAATAATGTAATATAAATAACCTATGCAAAAATGCCATTAAAGCTGATAATGCTAAAATTACAGTACAAAATACTTAAAGCATATTACCTGTAGTTATATACTGCTGTTTAGTCATGATAAACCTGTAGGGGAAGCAAGATCATTTTAACATTCATTATTCCAGAAATATAAAAATCCCAAGGTTTATTACAAATACGTTTTAAAACTATACCTTTGAAGTGTGAGCTGCATGTAAATATGTCAAAATGAATTAAACAAATGAGTGTTCAGTGAAGAAATTATCACCACCTTTTACGAGCTTATTTTCCCTGAAAGTGGGACCAACGTCGCCTGAAGCTCTCACTTGTTTAAAACACTCACACCATTATACAACAGTATAGTATCTTTCATTAGGCCTTAGCATGGCCAGGTGGTTAAGGCGCTCTGAGGGTAGCGGGTTGGAATCCCCGTCACATCAAACATGCTCGCCATTTCAGCTGTGGGGGCGTTATAATGTGACGGTTAATCCACTGTTCATTGGTAAAAGAATAGCTCGAGAGTTGGCGGTGGATGGTGTTGACTAGCTGCTTTCCCTCTCGATTTATATTTGCTAAATTAAAGAGAGCTAGTGTAGATAGCTCTTGTGTAGATTTGCGCGTAATTCAAAACCGAACAAACAAATTATCTGTCATACAGTTATTAAATACTAAAAAGACTTTACATAATGGACGATTAACGTTAAAATTTGTATTGTTGTGATGTCAGTAAAATTTGAGCATACCTTGAATCACGAGAAAAACTGTGTACTGTATAGGCTACAACACAACATGACATATGAACTTCAAAAGCACAAAATTTTTTTATTTTATTTGCTCTTCAAACAGAATACTTTCGGGAGCACTGTTGAAGTACATCTGTTTTAATTAATTTTTAAATAGAATTTTACATATACACATGGAAATATGATATATTGTATTAATTGAAATCATTATACCACTGCATACTTCTTACATCCAAATTTACCTGACTTCACTTCTTCAGTGTCTTCGTATTGTTCATATACAAACCTGGGTCTGGTTATTAAGATGAATATAAGTATCAACAGAGATAGTTAGAACTCACGCTCCGTTCAAAATTGTTCTATACGAATGATTTTGTTGAAAACATGATTTCTATGCTCTACCATATTATCATCAACATGTAAATAAACTTGTGTATCTTTTCTCCTATTCTAGTGTAAGTGGGAAACCCTCGACTAACGCAGTGATAGTCGTAAAGTTTCAGCTTGATATCAAAGAAAGATAAGCGATTACAATAAAGACAGGAGAGAAAAATACATTTGTACAAACCAAAAGATTGTAACCATCGAAATAGCTATTATAAGTATTATTGCTTTTGTCGCAAGGCATTGTTTCGAGCCCTCGGAATTCTTGGTTTAATTTGATCAAATAGTTGTTTATTACCAGCAGGGTTGAAATTTTCCCGGTACTCACGATACTTACTTTTTAAGGTGAGACTTATTTAAGCTGCTTTGTCGTTTTTTATATTCACACGTAGATTTTTTTCATTTTCAAAAACAGACTCACTTTACCCAGCTAACTATCTCTACTTTATGTTTTGTTGAACATTTCATCCTTAATTATAAACAAATACGACATGTGTTGATATAAAAAACAAACGTAATGTAATTTATTGTTGTAAGTGTACTTTGTGTACACAAGTAAGTTTCAAAGAATTGTTCTGGTTTATTGTTCCTAAGCGGAGTGAAGCACACTCTTAAAAACCTTCGTTATAGAGTGGCCCGACAGGGTCTAGCGTGTTAAGGCGTGCGACTCGTAATATGAGGGTCGCGGACTCGCATCCCAGTCGCGCTAAACATGCTTGTCCTTTCAGCCGTGGGGGCGTTATAATATTGTGGTCAATCCCACTATTCGTTGGTAAAAGAGTAGCCCAAGAGTTGACGATGGGTGATGATGACTAGCTGCCTTCCCTTTAGTCTTGCACTGCTAAATTAGGGAGGGCTAGCACAGATAGCCCTCGAGTATCTTTGTGCGAAATTCCAAAACAAACAAATCGTTGTAGAGTATACCAAAATAATGTCCTAAAACTTATTTTTCTTCTTTAACAACTTGCTTAGCACTAACAATTTATTCCATATAAATGTAATAAATATTCTTAAATTTTCTATTTTCTAATGTTTAATAAGATATCTCTTTACAAGGAAGTCATAACATAGTTCAGAATTGTTATCACTGTTTTGTTTATTCTGGAAGTTTACAAAATATTACTCGAAATTGCATCTTCGCTACTTTCCACGTATAGCTACTGGATGGTATGCGCATTGTAACTGTATTATTTTCTCTCAGAAAGGTTGTGTTTTATTTATCATTCAGACTAGAGTTTATTCCGTTGTCCTTTGCCTTTACCCGCGATGGCTCGACAGTTACACTAAGAACTTATAACGCTAAAATTCGATTTTAGATACTTGCGGTGTCTGCGTAGTTTTGTTCTTATCAACAAATAAATGTTATAATGAAGTCGTACTTCAGTATATCAAATATTATATTTTAGATACTTGCGGTGTCTGCGTAGTTTTGTTCTTATCAACAAATAAATGTTATAATGAAGTCGTACTTCAGTATATCAAATATTATATGTTTTTACATTAAGTTTTAAAATTTACACATAGGTGGCGGGACATTCTCGCAAGTCGAATACAGATAATTCTCCTTGTGTGTCAACAATTTAATTAGGGCGTAATTTTCATAGAGGTTTCTTGTTACATTTTTTAAACTCTCTCTTTCTTCTATTCTGCTAATTTTACGAAGCATAATTTCCTTTACTTTGGTGCCCTCAGGATCCCTGTATGGCCGAGACTGTACACCCGTGACCTATGTGTTAATTAAGTAATGATCGCATAGTGTGCCTGGGGCATGAAAATGGCTTTTACCACTGACCACTTTGTTGATTGATTCTCACCTTGATGACGAGAAACCCACTTGAAATAAAAATGTATCTTAGAACGCCTAGCATGGGTATTAAGTCTTATTAATAAGGAAAGAACAAGGTTTCGACCTGCCTAAGTCATCTGTCAAAGCCACAGACAAGGGTACGGGCTGGGAGGAACCAGCTAGAAGCGTGGACCCAAAGGTTCATTCTCCGCTTCAACGAGAAGCGTAACTGTTGATATAAAAGTAAGTATTTGTACAGGCTTAGAGAACTTTCAAATCCAGTCAGTGTGATATTGGTTAGAGAAAAGTAATAGACGCTGTTTTGTGTAATAATGTATACCAATGTATGTACATTACAATTCGAAAATATATTTACTTTAGAATAGGTATTAAATAGGGTTTGAAAAAGTTTATTCTATTTATTTGCGTGTGATCATCCACTATTTAGTGTTCCGCATTTCTTAGTTGGTAAGATGAGGTACTGACAATAAAATTATGTTTACATGGTCAACTATATGGCATGTTTGCTTGATGTAAAAAGAGCTAGAAATAGTTCTTGGTGATGTTTAACCGCTGGCAAAGTTGGCAAACTAGTTACTGTAAAAATAGCAGTCGGTTTCCACTTAGAGAAAGCACTTCCTTAATATAGAAAACCGAGTGATTGTGAAATTCGCTTTCCAAACAACAGACACTGTACGACCAACGAGAATGAAGCACGTTTTTTCTTCCCATGTTTCATAGATTTTTTTTTACTGAATACTTAAGGTTGCATCTGTATTGAAAGTAGTGCACTTAATAATACAGGCGAAAGATAAATATTTTTGTCTATGTTTATTTATATTATATTACCAGCGTATTTGAAAATAATTTGCACATTTCAAAATTTATATATGTATATATTGAAAAACATTGATTTACGAATTAAACATGAAAAAAGGATTACATATAAAACGCTGCCGTTAGGGTTTCTAATGTTAATGATAAATATGTTCTTGTAGAGATGTAAAAATTTGCTTGCATTTATAGTACGAAAGTTCCTTGGAAGTAAAAGGCTTAGATGTGTCTCTGTTGAAAGAGAAGATTACAAATGATATTTATATTGGAATACTGATACTGAGGTCCAAAATAGTACTTGTTGCACAAACTATGGAAATCTGGTCTATATATCCTCGGCGAGATCCTCTGGTGGCACAGCAGCATGTCTGCGGACTCACACAGTTAGAAACTGGGATTTGATACCATTGGTGGGCAAAGCACAGATAACCCATTGTGTTGCTTTATCCTTAATTTTAAACAAACAAACCCTCGCGAGCAGAAAAAAGATTACCAATTATATAACTTTGTGCTTAACAAAAAGAAACACTAATATGAAACTTGAGTTTGAAACACAAATTATAAAGTATACAAACACTCCAAATAAAGGCTCTAAATTGTTGAATGTTATAGTTATGGTTATTGAAAAAAATGGAATATTGCTATAATTAAGTGAAAACTAGAGATATCTCTAAGGCTAAAAGTGAAGTTATTTACGGTTTGATTAAAGTAAAAATTGAATGGTATTTAACTGAAAATTAAAAACTTAAGTGACACTTATATAACGTTACATTTATCACTAAAGATGTAGTAAAAGACATGGAACATATATATCAGGAAAATGAAACATCTAAATGGTTTCTACTATAAGGAAAAAGTATTTACAAAGCAATTAGAATTATTTCTGTGTATAACCTAAAGACAATATTCTTGTTTTATATAAATTGTATTTATAGCATTTAACACGAAGTTATGTAAACTGTGATAAGTTTTTCCACTATAAAAAAGAAACATTTCCTTATTTTCATTAGCGAGAAAAAATAACTGCAATTCGATTTTCTTAATTGAACTTTTATGGGCACATCTTTTGTTTAAATATATACACCACAATGAAACCTCGAAGTCCACGGCAATAACACTTTACTCGAGAGAACTTATGTGATTCGTTATTGTTTTATATTCGATTACTTGAGGTTATTACTGAAAATTGTAGACACTCGAAGGGTAAGAAGTTCGAATTAATCCATGTCTGAGGAGTAGTTTTATAAGATACGAAAACGCTAAATGCAAGCATTTTCAGAGTGTACTGCCATTTCCTTGAGAGCTTTAAATATTCTGATATACAATGTAAAATTATTATGACACGAAATAATATAACGTTCTTTATCTACTGGCTTTTGTGTTATTGTCAGTACTAATTATGTTTCTTTCTTTCTTGAGCAGAAGAAAATATAAGTATATTTTGCGCGTGCTCGCGAAACCTCGTCGCCCATTTGACATGATGTGGCAGCTATATTTAGCCAACCACGTACAATCTATTTGAAATGGAAAAGGTAGTGCGCGCAAATGTTGACTTAAACTGTGATAAGTACACGTGCGATTCTGTTGAATGTCCAAGAACCAAATCAAAGAGAACGGGCAATATACTTTTCGCTATACCATTTCAAAGAGATGTAATATTAAATAGAGTTCGAATTTAAGGATTCATTTGTTGGCATAGCACTTGATTTTAAATAAAGTCAACTATGAAATAAAAAAAAAGTATTTCACTGTCAAAATTACTCATTTACTTTTAGTTAGTAGTAATATTTTTGGAGGCTGCAAGAAAAATTCAAGTGTTCTTTGTTACTCTTCTGCAGTCGATTCTCCTAGGAGTGAAATAGCTTCACACTTTGCATAAAACATTTCAGTTATGGCATGAATATAGAAATGGCCACAGGAGTATATAATAGCTTCGGTCCCAGTTTTGGTAAGGGAGGTAAGATAGAAGTTACGTTATATATAGCGAAAGAAAATGTAACTGTAAACTTATTATAACTTTTAACAAAATAGATTGTTTTTACGATTTTTACTTGTGTTACTGTCTTTCCATAAATATGCCAGATCATGTTTGCAAATTAATACGCTAAAGGCCAGTTGGACATAAACACAATACAACTATTCACACCTAAAGTTACCAAGATCTATTATAGAGAAAACAAGACTTAAACCAATTACATAACAACAACAACAAATTCATTGTGGATGTATTGCAAATAATAGTCTATAATAATGACATAGCTTTTTAATCAGAGAATTTCTAACAGTAACCTGTAAAATGTAACATTGTATTGAAGAACTTTGGGTTTTATAGCAGGAAATAAGTTTCAAAATGACATTCTGATTCTGTAAAACTATTTTTCGTTTTTTTACATTGTTTGTGTTTTTATGCATTTCCTCTCCTTAATTTCCAAGTTTTTTTTCTTTTTTGCCATTCACTTATGTCTATCCATCACAAATATTTATTATTTTTATTCGTAAGCTTTCTCTTTGTGGCTAGGCATGTCACTATGGCTAGTGAGTAGAATTATGAAATGCGAGGGACCACGATCACGATTCACGTCTTTCTTTCTCTTTTTTTTCAGCAACAGAATCACGCTCCGCATTTTGGGTTTGTAGAATTTTGGTCAAATCCCATTATTCGAATAGAGTACTTAAAAACTGGGCTGTAGGTGGTGTTAGCTGGCTACTTTCTCTATAGTCTATCAGTTCATCGTTAGAGATAGGCCTTTAGTAGCTTTGGGCGAATACCTCTCTCACTTCCATACGCCCCTTTGGTTGATGAAGGAACGGAGGTACTTCAGTTATATCTGTGTGCTACTCCAACAAACTGTTTCGATTTACTTCTCATTATATGTGTAGAAGATCATCTGATGAAAAACGTACCAATTTATTCTAAATTAATTTAGCTGTGTGTGTACAAACATCTGAAGAGTCCTTACTAAGAAGGTTGTTTGATGATGACCCGGGTACATAGAAATATGTATTTATAAAACTTTTGATATAGTAGTATATGCAGATATCTTTTTACATTTATTATTTAAAGCTGTTATCTCACAAGCTTTAAGTTGATCAGGGTCTTTTCGTTATTATGTATTAAGGTATATCAAACTATTGTTTGATCACTTAACACTTTAGAACCCCTGTATAATTATGTATACTTATAAGTATGTTGGTAGTATGTAAATACACATTTCTGTCCGTATTTCGAAACTCTAACACAACATCTTATACATATTAAATGTACAGGTCAATGAAGTTGTATATTTGGGCTACGATTGAAATAAACATAATACTGCAAACTTTCGTTTATTTCAAAATAAAAATAAAATGTGTAATATCGTTTTATTTGTGTTTTAATACAATCAACAGTTACCGAAGCATGTGAAATAGGTACTGTAAACCGAAATCTGAATTAAAGTTAATAATTCAAAACAACTAATTAGATTTACGCAACAAGCATATTTTATTAAATATTGAAGTTTAGCGATTCTGTTTAACGACTCAATGAACATGATTGTAGTACTTGTCTAACTAAAGTATTAAAGTTTATTGCTATAGATACCAGAATTCTCCAGTGATTCAGTGGTATGTAGGTCTGTAGGCGTACAGCGCTAAAAATCAGGTTTTAGCACCCGTCGTAAGTAATAACATAGCTTTGGCCTTAACAATCAACCAAAATACAACAACCTTCCTGTACGTATTGTCCTGATATTGTACATCCGGTGAGAGTATTGTGTTTTATTGTTTAAACATTCTCACTCAACGTTGTTAACACAAGAACAAAATAATTTTTAAAATAATATTTGCTCAAATTATACACTATGTAACACAAATTTTGTTCCTGGATATTATGTGTTATTTCTTAACTGCTTGTGTTGTAAAAGTACAGAAAATGTCCATAATTCCCTTCAACCTTTGCTTTTGTGACCTTGATAATGAAATTTAGAAAGTAACCTATTTTCCAGGTAAAAACGGGCAAATTTGCACATTTTCAATTACATAACGTGTGAATAAAACAACATATGAATCAAGATTTACATGTATTTATACTAGAGTTATACCAAAATGAACAAATATGTTTAGAAATGAGTAGTTTTTTGAGATTTGCGACTGTAATATAAATCACTTTCACATATCAGCCCCCACATGTAGTCTCCCATCATGTTTTCGTTATACGCTCCCAGGTCACAAAATCAAAATTTGAAGAGAAAAATAGGTTCTTTTACATTTACTTTCGGCATAAGCAATTGGGAAATAACACTTTTTGCCCAGGAACAAGAAAAAGTAAAAATTTTGTTACATAGTGTTATTTATCAGCTTAGGTTGATAATAATTTTGTGTTTTCGTAGTAAGTAGAAATATGGAGACATCAGTGATTTCTCTATTTATATACTGCGCCCCCAATTTTCGTAGCTAAGGAAAAGATTAAAGGTTTACACTGCTAAAAACCGGGTTTCTATTCTCGTGGTAAGCTCAACACAGATAGCCCATTGTGTAGCTTTGTGCTTAATAACAAACAAACAAAATACTCAAAGCTACATTGACAAACCTGATGGACTGATTAAAGTTTTCAACAGTTTTTCAACAACCTTTCTTCATTCATCAATTCCTGGCAACACACGTAACTTCAGTGACCAAACTAACAAACAAAACTCGCGATTTTCTCATAACATCTCAACTAAACAGTATCATTCTCAACCTTGTGCCTGACTCTTCAATAATTATTCAAAATAATTTGACTTTGTCTTTCTTTCTTTTAATTAAGCACAAAGCTACGCAATGGGCTATCTGTGCTCTGCACACCACGGGTATCGAAACCCGGATTTTAGCGTGTAAGTCCGCAGACATACCGCTGAGCCACTGGGGAACTTGACTTTGTTATCTCAATCACTATGTTATTTTGTAACTTTCAGAAAGATATTTATTTTTTGTAGTAATGTTTAAATAACGTATTTTTGAATGTTATACCAACTTTTTCATATCGGTTTAGAACGATTTTCAGTAGATGAAATGACAAAAAGCGCTTTATTATAATTCTATATAATGCATTGCAGCAGTTATTTTAAACAATGGAATTTTCATGTTCTAGAAAGCAACTAAATACTTTCATTTTCTTTCAATTTCTTGTTTTTTGTACATACAAATCTAAACCTAAATAGCTTTATGTGACAAATCATCCCTACTGTTTTAATAAGTATTTTAAAATATATTAGTTTAAAATATTGTGAAAACGAAATGTCTGAGATACGGTCATTTCCAATATAAAATTTCTTCATATACTTCGATTGTTATTTGAAACTGTTAACTGAAAAAGTTTGTTAGATTTTAAATGTTCTGACACTAAGTGTTGTTAAGTTAAATCTACTGTATACTAGAGAACGAAATGAAGGACGTTCATTACTAAGTTCTGAAGTTTTAATAATGACTAATATTTTTTGATTTGGATATTGAGTTCAATCATAACTCATTATCATATAGCTGTCAACAAAGGCAGTTGACTCTGATATTTTAATGATTGCCCATCTTTAAATCATATAAATGTTTATTAAGAAACTTAAGTCGTCATATTTCCCGTATTAGAGTTTTCACTAAATCTTTGATAAAAAACGTCATCCTAAAATAAAGTGTTATTGTAATGAATTTTTTGATCAAATCATTCTCTATGTTACCTATATGTATATTACGAAGAGACATTCAGCGTATACAAAGTATCTAATACGATTTTTATTCCCATATTGTGTTTCCGCACCATTAAGACCAAAGTGTAGGTATGAAAGTTCCTTTTGTAAGTTTCAGATAAGAATTTTATTAATTTTCATTAAAAATTTAGGTTTGATCCACTCTATACTACGACAGGGTCCGAGGTTAGTAATTTTGGTTCTTCATCTTACTATCCAGTTAAGAAGGTTAATATTAAAACAAACACACTTTAAGAATTGTGTTGTTATGTAAGTGTTTAAAGTGTTTTTTAACTTTTTTTAAAAATTGTTGTTCTCTCATTACTTAATATATTTGTCCATGTTAGTCTACATGGTTTATCAATATTTTGTACGTGCTTTTAATTACCATTTTCCCAATGTTTGTTTTAGAAAACAACTTAGCTAAATACGAAATCGATATAATACTCATAATAAAACCTTAGAGTTACAGATTTATTTTCATTTCCCTATGACATTTATGAATTATTTGATACAACAGTATAGCCTTTTTTAACACTTTGATTTTATCATTAAACACTTTATATATTTTTCTTCACTTTCGGCAAAATAACTTTAGATAGATTGAACATATTTGTGAGATTTAGATTTCCCATTTAAAATTATCATTCAATTTGTCAATAGTGTGAGATATAGAAATATAAGAAAAAACAAATTAATATTTGATTATAGAAATTTTACAATTACGTGGTTTCTCGTTAAGGTATTGCAACATTATTATCTCAACATTTCTGTCCATCTTTTATCATTGTTCTTATCTATCGATCAACCTGATATAGATAAAAATTTCGCGAAACTTGTTCACCATTGACGATTTTTCCCAACATAAATATATTCTTATGTTTTTATGCAGATGCTTTAATAAACGGTTTTCACACCTGATCATTTAGCTTATTTTAATAGTAAGTATAGAATTAATGTTGCTTTGCTGTCGATAGTCAGTTATAGTAGCAAGACTGTTTATTAACTTAAAAATGGAATATAGTGAAACGAAAATCACGAAACGACCGGAATAACAAAATACATTTAATTTAGTCATTCATACTTTTCCATAACTTTAACAAGTATGTTTAGTTAATAAAGATGTATCTTACATAACCTTAGTGCTATCTTTTTTTTTTTTACTATGTACCAAGGTTTACTATTGTCAAAATAAAAGAGAGAAAAACTGTTTTCATGCTAAACAAGTAACACGTCCATTTATTTTAAGTTCACTTTAAGTTGTGTTGGCATTCATAACTGAATATCATAAAATTGTATAATAGTTATTACATTTTTATATAACCTTGGTATTCTTTTTTCTGTCAATCTGTAGTGGAAAAACGTAATTATAGTTTAAAAATTACTGTCTTCAAGGAAAATGAACGTTAAGTTTTTTTTGGAATTTCGCACAAAGATACTCTAATTTAGCAGTGTAAGACTATAGGGAAGGCAGCTAGTCATCACCACCTACCACCAACTCTTGTACCAACGAATAGTGGGATTGACCGTAACATTATAACGTCCCCACAGCTGGGAGGGGGAGCATGTTTGACGCGACTCGGGCGCGAACCCGCGACCCTCAGATTACGAAGCGCACGCCTTAACGCGCTAGGCCATGCCTTAATAAAGGTTTAAGGTTTGGCCTTTGGACGCTTTATCGTACGTTTTGTACCTTCCTGAGAATATTTATACACACTGTCATATTGACACGTTTTATAGTAGCTATTGTACTTTTTTTGATAACGTATGTATAATATCATATTACATTCGGTCCAAGTTGGCCTCATACATTTTAAAAATAGGGTCTTTTTTTACCATTATGTCATTGAAGAATTTTATACTGTTTAACCTCATTTTTACGGGCCCTAATAGACAAGCACACACAGGTATGGCATATAATCCCTATAAAAATCACTGAAGAGTGAATATAAAGCACACTATTACAAATGGTACCTCACTATAAAGCATGGTATTACAAATGGTACCTCACTATAAAGCACGGTATTACAAATGGTACCTCACTATAAAGCATGGTATTACAAATGGTACCTCATTTTGTTTTATTACTTTGTCAATATTTTCATTGATCCTCAGACTAAACGTCATGTGCAAAAAATACCATATTGTCACAAGGCATTTACAATTATAAACTGAGACGTTTTATGGTTTAGAATTAGTTGAATGGTTAAAGTACTTGCTTTGAAATAATCTCATATAGAAACTTATAAATAACCGTAGAAAAAATGTCTTGAGTTTTTTTTTTTTTAAAATAAGAATAGAGACAGAAACCTAAAACTGTACAAGTCCAAATATATCCCTTAATGGGAAGAAACAAAATAACTACCAAATTCTCCTCACTAAACGACAGTTTGCGTCATATATTTTTTATTAACGTTTCCTGATGCGGATCAGTTACCATGACGACCATGTAACAATACATTTTGCATGCATGCGAGTTTAAAATAGAATCAAATCGATTTAAAGTTTTTTACAGTGGAAGTAGCGCGCCAGAAACGAAGCCCATTTGCTAAATTTAGCTTGCAACACGCAGCTGATACGCATGTGCACCACATGCCTACCATACATGATAAAGAAGTTAATTAAAACTGAAAATGAGTCAAGGAGCAACCTACATCTGATACCGGTGTGAAAAATACGATAGTTAGTTTAGTATAAGAAACATCAAGACATGGAATCCTTGCTTATAATGACACAACAAATAGTTTAGTTGTTTATGACGATAGCTAGCGTAAACCATGATGATTATCATTAGCCCAGTTTGTTCTGTAATTTGTGGTGATGTCGGGTTGTGAGATTAAGAATGTGAATACATAGTTTTATATATATATACATCAAATTAAAATTTCATTAACTCTGGAAATAAATGTTGGCTGCATTTTTATATACAAAGTTGATAAAACTAATACAACGATCATCGAACAGTTACAGCAGCTCCATGTTTCGTAAAATTTATTTCAGATCATGTCACATAACTCTCGTTGCTACATCTCATATTTATTCAGATAATCTGAATAATTCACCTCCAAAGTGAAACTGTCTCTTGAAATTACGTTTTAGGTGTACGTATAAGTGGGAAATATTGCTACGTGTACACATTTACCAAATGACAAATAACAAACAACAGTGTTCTTTTCTAGAATGTAATGTTGTTGTTACTTATTCTCATTATTTTCATATAAAAGTCCTTAAACTGGTTGCTAATATACGCACACACACACACACACATATAAATTAATAAATAAAAAGCTGTAATACTATTAGTTACATTAATTATTATTAGGTGATTAAATCAGCACTATAAAACAATAATGAAATTTATATAAAATAAGAAAGTGAAAGGCAATAGACGTTGTGGATTTAAGCACTCAACTCCATGCCCTTAATTGATTTTCCATAACTTCTGTCTAGTTTATCATCAGCATTTTAATGTTGTCTGATAGATTATATCACTAACGCATTTCGTTATGATATCAAGTTGACATCTAAGACAAAAAATTGAAATTATTATTATTATATATATATATATTTAAACTAATTAATATTATTAAATGAGCATTTTTAAGTTGAATCAAAGCTTGCAGAGTTTTCTCACTATAGTTATATTTATTATAGATGTTTATGAGCAGTAAATTATTGTCTCACAGATATAGTCATGCTGGTTGCTGTCTTATAGATATCCCCGTGCTAGTTGTGTTAGAGATAGCTACTCCTAATTGAAACACTACGGAGCAGAGTTCGGTTACTGAATATGATTATGATGAAAGTATAGAAAAATTACGTCAACGCATCCAGGCAACAAATAAGTCGCCAAGTACCAGAAGCCTACATCAGCTCAACCGGTATCACTGTATTCCTGGAATTATCGTTTTGATACAAATAAAACACAAAAGAAAAAAAGATTAAAGTAAAGAAAAGAGTACTGAGTTTGTTTGTTAGACAATTTCACACAAAGTTTTACAAGCTGTCCCTAATTTCGAACTGAAAGCTTAGAGGGAAGGCAGCTAGTCAATAGGACCTAGTTCCAACTCTTAGCGTTAACATAGCACAGACACACACACACAGATCCAGATGTTTTAGCAAGGATTCACAGTACACAAACCATTTGACGGTTAAAATAATTAGAATATTTAGAGGTAAGATACATATATAGTTTTAAAGAGTTTTTTTGATAGGGTTGAAGTTATGATGCACAAAACATAAAATATTTCTAAGTGATACATTGAGATTTGAAAATATCACAGGAAAGAAGACTAAATATTTTTATAAACTTTATAATACATTAAGTGAGAAAAATAAATATAAATAAATATTTTAATTTTCATTAATATTTTTGACAGCACAAATTACTAAATAATGTATTAGTATATCTCACAATAATTAACCAATCAATAACCACAATTTTGTACTGATCTAACTACCAACTCTAAGTTGAACTGATGGTTATCTTGGTTCCATGATTACTTACTGCCCTAGTCATCCTGAACATGATTGTTTCGTAAGTTTATCCAATCTACATATTCTTTTGCACAAATACCCAATTTACTTATGTCATGAAAATATATCTTACAAAGTTGTTGACTGGCCTACATTTAACACTTATGGATTCTTGTCTCTATTCTATTACTCAGCGTGTATGCTAGTTACGAAATTATTACATTCATATATCAAGTGGCATGTAATACACACCTACAAACTGATAAGGTGTTTTAAAAATATTTTCAATTTAAATATTGTATCTTATAAGGCGCAGGCTGAGAAATGTGTCGTAACTGTTTTTCAGACTGTGTTGTGTATTATGTATATATTCACAGACCAAAAGATATGTTAAAGTTTTCTACAAGAAAGATCTTGTTTTAACTATATAAAGAACTCTAGTTATGTGGTATAGCTCTCTCCAAACAAGGCCATTCACTGTAGATATGTTAATAGCCAGGCCCCTCGCCTCATCTTGTGTAGATAGCAGTTGAACTTTTCTGAGACCTACCATACAGTGTGATAGGGATTTTTCTGGAAAGGTGGTACAGTAAAATCGTTTGTTCCACTATGATTGATTCTCTTTATCGATTTGAAATGTCATGCAGTTGTTTAAAATTGATAATATGATTTTTAAACCGCTAAAGAGAACGAATATAGTTGCGCCAGAGTGAATTTTACGGGTGCACCGCCCAACTAACTCCCGTAACGCCGGCCTTGTCCACCTTGTCCGGCCAGGAGGTACTTTAAAGATATATTCAAGGTAATTTTTGTTTTAATTACAACAAGAAGCCTAGTGGTGTGATATAGATATCTTACACACATATCAATAGGAATAGTAGTGTATTATAGATATATATGTCTAATGTACCTGATACCTTATGTATAATGAAAAGCTCAAATGTGTTTAATAGATAGCTCTGGTTAGGTGATGCCTTATATATTTATCTGTGGGAATAGTTCATGCTGTTATTACAGATTTGTAAACATTCTCGAGCAAATTGTTGTTAATAGTGATTTACAAGCTCATCAGGCTGTGAATTTGCTCATATTTATGCTGTTTGCAATGTTGAGTACAACATCTTTCTGTTCTGACATCAGTCACAAAATAAGAAACAATGTCTGATCTGCTTATTCAAATTCGATTGGTCGTTCCCAGATAATTAGTACTTTTAACTTTTTAATGCGTCTGTGCTGTTGGGTATTTTTCGACTTTAATATGTATATGAAGTCTAGTGATAGCATATATGTGAACGTTTCGATGTTAATATGGATCTGAAGTCCAGTGATAACAAAAGTGATATGTTTCGGTTTTAATATGGACTTGAGATCCAATAATATCCTTTGTCGGTTTTACTACAACGATTGTTGAATAAACACGAAATACACTCCATCACCTTGTTGAACTCAAATAAGACATTCGTTTCCTAACTATGAACATTCATTTTTATGATATTTTAAATAGGTTCAGGTTTGTCAAATGGAGGGGTGACAAGAAAGATAAGTCTCTCATTCCATGCCAGTAACTTAGCCATCATAAATACAATCTCTTATGTTTTAATCAGTTGTTAAAATAAAGCATATCATTTATTCTTCTATTAACTTTTAAATGAAAATCCACATGAAACTAAATGAAATTAAATACTTATTGAAGGGAGTTAACTACCTATCTAAAATATTGGATATTGGCCAGGTCGGCACTTATGATCGAAAGAAGTCTTGCAACAGGAATAGCATGAACACAGGGTAGTCAATAGACCAATGAATAGAAAACTGACCGAATAAGTTATCTTGCAAGAAGGGCTATCTACAAACCGATATTGACCACAATTTACCGTGTTACTGGAGACAACATGCCATGGTACAGTTAAGATACTGATGATATATTGTCTTTTCAGAGAAATCGTGTTTCCTGCTAGTTAAAGCTGATGGTAGGATTCGTTTTCTTTGTTTGCGTAAAGAATAGATGAGGCAAAACTGTCTCTTCCACAGAAGGTAATACAGTACATTTTTGGGCAGTTATTCATTATGGTGAAAACTACTCTTCATATCCTGCAGGGAAGTGGCAATAGCGCATCCTACAGGTATCACATGAAGACAATATTATACTTGGGTAATGTTTAGCAATAATTGTGTGTTTATCAGTGACAATGCTACTACCTACGGAACAAGTATTGTACAGAAGTATCACGACCAAGAGGATGTTAAAAGACTACCATTTAAGTCTCCAAGTTGTAATCTCAATGAAAGCTGCTGGAGCTGCGTTTCAGCGCCTTCTAGTACAAGTTGGGGTGAAATTGAAAATGTTCAAAAATATTCTAATTTTCTTTTAACCCAGATGTTTTTAGAACAACTTGTACATATTTTTGCTGGAGCTGAATTGTAGCGCCTTCTAGTGACATGTTGGGATGAAAGTGTTTTTTTTTGTCATTGAATATACCTATCGGTAATCTTATTTTTTTTACTCGTGTAGGCTAACATCATATCAAAGTTTTACTGAATAAAGCATTTAGTCTCTGTCTAAAATGTCAATATGAGGTATAGTATCAACATAAGTTTTATCAGCAATTATTTGTTTTGTCTCAGAATAGTTTTTTTAAAAATATTTTTACAATGTCGTCTTCATAGAAAATATGTTTGCAAAAGATCAATGCTCAATTTGCTATACATTCCGGAAAAGTACTTGATCGTGTATTGTCTTTCTTTATATCAATATTTTCAATTTTAATTCATAAAATCAAGGTTACAAAAGGTGTTAATAAATAATTTATTATAAACTATTTTTCTCTAGTTATGACTGTTTTTTTTCTCTTAAGCTACAACACTTCGTAAACTAAAGGTATTATAAAGATTAACAAACGCTCCCTAATTTTCAATGAATGACGTAAGTCATGACCCAGAATTTGATTTTAAGCCAACTTTGTTCATTGTGTTACTCTAACTGAAGCTATTATGTTTTAGGATTGTACTGAATTGGAATAATATCAATTTTGGCAGGTTCTGTGATGACGGTTGAATTTACTAATAATAGGCAAAATATATTTTTCTTGTGACAGGAACATTTGTTACATTGTCTATCGCTTCTGTTATCTCATGAAACCTCATTCATAACAGCAACACACATTTTCCGCGTACTTTTTAGGACCATTGTGGTTATGGCTGTAGACTACGGTAATTTAATGTCAGTTTGGCATAATTCAGTTTACGTACTGAAACACTGTTGTAAGCCTGGTAAACGGTTAAATATACAGATTATGAATTTTCCAGAAGTAACTCGTGTTTATATATATATATATATATAATTTATCATGTATGGACGTTGACTGTTAGAGTACAGGAAATATTTTTTATAGGCAACACATTTTCTTACAAAGTTTGATTTAAAAGCAAGTAACCTGATCTCGAAAACTGACTTCGAGAAAAAATACATCTTGTTTATCCAACTCTTCACATAATACTTGTACAAGAGCTTTTATATTTCATAGTTCATATGCTGACACGGACTCGATGCAAAGCACGTACCATCTTTACACATCTAGGTTCACCAGTTGCAAGACTAGTTTTTGCAGACATAACATCTCTGTACGACTTAAGACATAGTAGACATTCAAACAGTTTTTCTTAAATTATTTAACACCCTTGTCGTTTCTGATAACTTTGGGATTACCGCAAGCATTTATATTTTAATTGGAACTATTGAATCAGTCTATAATCACCAAGTATTCAGGGTTGTTTTGAGTAAATTACAAATCACATTAATGTGGTGCATGAGTTGTGTTTGTTAAAGCAAATAATGTAAATAAACAAAAGAAAACATCGTAACATTTCTCTCGTATGTATTCAACTGTGGAGTAAGCTCATCCAAATTGCTTTTAACGAAATGCAGTATCACAGTTAAATAGCAAATAGGATAACAAGCGTTCTGTTAAAATTAGGAAAGTCCTGTTTTTCGAATCCTTGTCTCGCGTTTCGTCTAAGTCCTTACAATTTTGAAGATAACGCCAGATAAAGGACTAAAAGCATGAGAAAGGTTCTACAAAATATACAGTTTAAGTTTCGTACACATTGCTTTACCTATGATTGTAATGTAGTCTACGGTTATTTTACATGGCTTGGTAAAAATAATACGTAACGATAACGAATTAATTGATTGCTTCAATTAGTATAAGAAGACCGTTTCTCTTGTAGATTTTCTAGTCTTAAATATTATGGTTTTAAGCAACGTAACTTACTTTAACTTCTATTTGTAGTAAATATTATAAATGTCATTAAAATTTCGAAACAATTACTTAAGACCATTTTCATACATAAACTGTAAAGTGTTTGTAAAAAAATAAATATATTTTTTAAATTTCTTAAGATACTTCATTATTGTTTTGATTCTATTGAGAAACAGTTATGCAACTGAACGGCTGTTTTAATAGTATGACGTCACAGAGGACGTGGAATTATGCTTAATAGTATCGAAATGTAAAGAACAAATTGTATTTAGTTTAATAAGATTGTTTATTCACTTATATATTTTGGGTTTTATTATACCTTGAGGGCTGGCTTGAGTGTTTATACGTAATTAATTTCTGTTTCATTAAAAACCAATAATTTTTACACTGATGGCTTTAGACAGTGGGCGGTAAATTTAGGTGTGGGTCGATGAGGACTAACCAAAGTGGTCAGTTTGCTGTTACCTTTATAGTTTTACTTAATATGTAAGGCTTACTAACAGTTGTTATATCGGATAACTGGATTACCTTACCGCTATGTGTATTTTGTTAATTTAGATATATGTTTCTACTAAAACACACATTACCCTTATGACACTGCAGTTCAGTTGTATTCAAATGTTATTTGAACGACTTGTACTTAGGGTGCTATGTATGTATGTGCGTGTACAGTTATGTGCTGTTTAGTTATAACGGGTAAGAAGGGTTTGAAATTTTTAATGTAGAATGTGGTAGTTCGAGAAACTGAAATACAATTGGCAATTTTCGGTAGTTACCTCAAGCTCTTTAGTACATATAGTATCGATGAAACAATGTCTTTAATATTTATACTGTTCAAACATCTTTCTGCATACACCGATATATTATGGTGTTTTGTGTTTAAGAGGATGCATGTGTATGCTGTGTATGTTAATTATTTTTTTTAATTTGGTGAATGATTTGTTTTAACCACACTTCTACAGATATTAGATAACTTCCTCAAGATTTCAACTGCTTCCAATAGTTGGTTGCTTTTATCAAATTTAAAACATTTTTAATTGTTTTTAACAGTTGACTGTTTTTATCAAAGGACAACGCTGTTAATAACTCGTTAATAATTGGCTGTTTTTACCAAATGATAAATCTGTCACGCTATACATGGAAATAAAACAAGTATCCTTAGAATTAACTCTGGAATTAAAACTTAAAAAACAATAATCTTTAGTGGTTATATAGTTAGTGATTATAATAAAGCTTGAGAAAGCACACGACTTGCGACAGTACTTGCATTTCACATATCTGTGTGATAGATGTAATATACTAAAACTTTGTACAGAAAATTTATTCATAGATGAATTAACGATGCCGTAATAATATATACTTTGTATTACAACTGTTATTTTAAAATGAAACGAACGTCCGAAGAAAAGTGTTTTTTTCTCTTTGTGATGTCATATTAAATATGCTAAATATAAGTTAAAATGCGTTAATAAGTTTACGAATATAACATGACAAAAACACTTTTGAGACCATTCAGCCCCGAGCTAGCGTAATGTTGTCGATGTTAGCAGCTGCACTTATATAAATTATTTTGCCCTTGAATTCTATGCGCATATTAAATGTGATGACGTCTGACAAGTTAAAAGTATCTGTTATCTGATACGCTAGAAAATTGTTTTTAATTTTGGTAATTCATTGTTGTTGTTTTGAATTAAGCACAAAGCTACACAATGGGCTATCTGTGCTCTGCCCACCACGGGTATCGAAACCCGGATTGTAGCTTGTAAGTCCGCAGACATACCGCTGAGCCACTGGGGGCTTGGTAATTTAGCCGTACATTCTTCACAAGCTTGATGCACAAAACAATCAAAGGCAATAATGCTAAATTCTGTTATGTTTTCATCTTTGACACACTCGTCCTTCTCAAGGTTGAAATTTATCTTTCATTAAAATGCTTATGCAATCTTTAAAAACTTATTGTTTCATTAAGAATAATGGATTAAACGATGTAAGCTTTGTCTTTTTAAAAAACGTTAAAGTCAAGCTTATGAACTATACGAACAGAAAAGTTTTTGGTTTGTTCTAGATGTTATCAAGACTCTTTTATGTTGTTTTAAAACGTATCCTGAAATTTAGCCTCTGTGACTGTGTCTCATACAATGAATTATATCAAAAAGCCTTTTTTCTGTATAAACATAAATTATAATAAAATAAAAATTGGAAACATCTTATACCAGTTTATAATTACTGTAAAAACGTTATGAATATTAAAACATTTATTTTGCATTAACAATTTTTTGAGCTATGTTTGTTTTTGTTTTAATTTTGCGCAAAGCTACTCGAGGGCTATTGCCTAATGTACAGTGTAAGACTAGAGGGAATGCAGCTAGTCATCACCACCCACCGCCAACTCTTGGGCTACTCTTTTACCAACGAATAGTGGGATTGACCGTCACATTATAACGACCTCACGGCTCGGAGTGCGAGCATGTTTGGCGCGAACCCGAGACCCTCAGATTACGAAGCGCACGCCTTAACGCGCTAGGCAATGCCGGGCCTTTTGTGGTATGTTTTCTACAATCTGTTTCTGATTTAATCGTACTGCAGAATATTTTTTGTCTTATTTTCGTTTAGTTAAATGTATGAAACACCTGAAGCCAACGAAACTGCTAACATGCAGGGCGGCATAACATCTTTTTTTATATTATTTCAGAAGTTGTTGTCAACGTAATGTCTATTTTACTTTGTAGTCTTTGAATAAATTTCTGTTCATATTTGATCATGGAAAAAACTGCACAAACTTTCTTTTTATATGAAGATATGGCAGATATATGCAAATATTAACATGTATTTAGGAAAACGTCAGCATCACAGAAAATTTATTTTTTTAATCGCACATATTTTAAAAAAGAGTATTAGAACCCAAGATCGTCTTCAAATTGTAGATAAGACAGTCAAGAAAGATCTAGTTACATCTATAGTAAAACTTTCGTATTTGGTCTATTATATAATGTTTTTTAAACACTTCGTTAGTTATGAAGCTCCATAGGAATTTTTAAGATTAGAACAGTATGTAATAATAATATTCCAACCATATACAGTGCCGACGACACATTTGGTTCAGTACAGAGCTTTCCAATCCTCGTAAGATACAACGCAATAGTCAGAACACTATTTATATAAGCTGTTTGTTACAACAATCTTACCCTTATTAACAAACAAACATAAAGCCGAACAAGTTTCAAATATTTTTCTAAAATGAGAGACTTTAATAGGCATTAGTTTTTAATGACTTTGTGGAAGCCTGCGTGTTCCGTAAATATACAAGTAGAAAGAAACATACAGGGTGGTCGCTAGAAAAGCGGAAAATTTGTCAAACAGCTATTTATTTTTACAAAGAATAACTTTTACAAAGTTTTTAAAGACATATGTTATATTACACTCATAGATGCTCAAAATTATTAAAATCATGCATTTTATTCATAATGTAAAAAAATCAAAATAGAAATGAGTAACCACGCATTTTATTCATGATCTCATCTGACCCTCAAATTTTCCGCTTTTCTAGCGACCACCCTGAATATATATCGCTAAATAAAAAATATTTAGAATTGGCTAAAGAACGTGAAATAAAGAACAAAACAAGATATGAATTGAAATGGATATATCACTTGATTGGCTCATGATCATATAGCATACTGAACAATTTTGATTACACATGGAAAATAAAATCCCTATTTTGACCATCGAAAACTTGGTGCTTGAATAGAACCCCAACTTTCATCATTATAACTTTTCTTTAGTTAATTTTAGAGTAACACTTTCTAATTTGAAGTTTTTGCTCTGTTTGTTTTACCAGTGAAAAAGCCATTAATGAAGATAATTTATTCTCCACGTATAGTCGAGAGCATAACCTGCTATGTAATCATTAGTTGGTCAAGTGATATATCCATTGCTATCCATATCTTGTTTGGTTCTTTTTCTCGATTTCAGTAGACAATTTTACATAGTTTTGATTAAGTAATATTTTTTTTTCATAAACTTGTTCACTTTTTTTTTATAAGATGGCATATGCGAGTTACTAGATTATATAATTTATTCTAAAGCTTTATAAATTTTGCATGGAATATTAATACAAAAGGTAATCAAAGCTTTTGTACTCTATCAAATAAAAAACAAATATAGTTAAAGCTAAAACAAGGTAGGCTGTATGCCTGTTGAAGGAGGATGATGATGAAATGTGAGACATCTGGATAACTGAAAAGCGGCATATACCTCGGAGATAGCGCGAATATCAGGTAGCTCTTCATTTTTAGCTTCTGATGGTCTGTAGGAAAAAAATTCAGATTACTTTTGTACTGCTTTAATATGGGCGTCTGCGTCATTCACACACAGAAAGCACCCTCTAATAAATTTCAGAGGATTATTAGGGATACATAATTTGTGAAAACAATCAAAATATCAACTGTTAAATTTGTAAGAAAATATCCCCTTTTAGTGTTGCAAGACTTAGTTAAAAGTTTAAGCCAAAATAACATTATTTAAAGTGTTGAATTGATTCACAGTCCTAATACGTTTTTAGTTATTTACATGAAGTATATTTTTGGAATTTCTAATTATGAGAGCCCTCCCGTAGCACAGCGGTATGTCTGCGGAATTATACTGCTAGAAATCGGGTTTTAATACTCGTAATGGGCAGAGCACAGATAGCCTTTTGTGTAGCTTTGTACTTTATAACGAACAAAAACATTCACCGGTGAGACATAGTCGAAGTGTGCACCATCTTTACTAGGTGTTAACGTCGTATGCCCGTAACGTATACAGAGTAACGAAAAAACACAGACTCGATATTTAAAGCATTTTCTTAAAGTTCTTTGAATCTTGGTGCATGAAACATGTTTTAAGAAATGTCTTTCTGATACGTTTTGAAGTTTTATAACACCCCCATGGTTGAAAGGCCGAGCATGTTTGTTGTGATGGGGATTTGAATCCACGATCCTCAGTCGAACGTCCTAATCACCTGGCCATGCTGAACCTCATAGAATTAGTTAATAGCTTCTCAATTTGACAGTTTTATGGAACCTTATCACGGCATAAATACTTTATTGGAACTTTTCAAACCAATTTTAGAGAAATAAATATTTCGAGGAGCGCTGTTTTATATGTTATTGTGTTTTTAGTTTTATATCTTCATCACCAGTCCCTTTGTATGGTTATTCATTTATTTTTTGTTTATTTATTCATATATATATGCGTTGATTTTGCCACTAGTTTACAGTCTGTATAATTCTTCATTTATATTAAAATATTCCTATTTTCTGCTATATTTATTCGTTCTGTCGTGCCTCTTCTTTTATTTGTCGAGTGTTCATTTTTGAGCGCTTATTACGTCTTCACATGACGTTTCGTGATTTTGTAGTCAGGGTCCTGTTTCTCTATTCAGCTGTTACCAGAATATTCACGAATACAGTGACTTATTTTCATACTCTATATTCCTGTGAGGAAATCATTGATGAATAATAAAATAAATTTGGAAAAATTATTTATGATCACTAAAAAATACAAAGTTAAAATGATTTGTTTTTGAATTTCGCGCACAGCTACATGAGGGCTCTCTGCACTAGTCGCCCCTAATTTAGCAGTGTAAGACTAGAGGAAAGGCAACTAGCTAGTCATCACCACCTACTGCTCCTCTTAGGCTACTCTTTTACCTAGAGATAGTGGAATTTACAGTCACATTATAACGCCCCCACGGCTGAAAGAGCGAGCATATTTAGTGTGATGGGGATTCCAACCTGCGACTCTCAGACTACGAGTCGAACGCTCTAATTATCTGGCCATACCGAGCCAGGTAAGAATGAATACACAAAAGCATACAAAAATCGCTATATAAGGAGCCAAAGTATTTCAATAATAATTTTTATCTAAAACTAAATGTTGAATTGTTGTCAGTTGTATGAATTAAGGTTTGAATAAAAACGTTTTAAACAGAATGTTGCTATACAATCATGTAGTAGCTAATAACCAATATATTCACCCAGTACTTACTAGCTACTTATTCAGGGATTTCTGTGTGATTTTGTGTATTCATCTCTATCTCGTTTCTCTACTTTTGGGCATTATCATTCTTATATTATATTTAATATTTGCAACTATTATTTTTTACTTGCTTCCCTCTTTTTAAACAATTTCATTGAAATATGTTGATAAGTGTGAATATTTGCTTTATTTTTATAATTCAATGGTAATAAATATATCGTTAACATCGTATCAGTTTTGTCAAGTTTCTCTAATTTTAGATTACACTTGAAAAAAGTGAAGCTGTCGTTATGGGGATATTTACAGAATTCACGTCTTCCAGCGTTACCACAACTTTCTGTTCGTTCATACAGTCGACTCCACTACATGCTAGGATGATGTTAGTTGATAGGGAGGACATCATACTTATCCCAAACCAAAAAGTACGATAGCACGCACTCCACTTTCGGCCCCATCGAAAATTTAAATAAAAGTATAATGTATAATGTATTAATTTTATAATTAAAAACCGGATGTTTTTAAACTCATACATCAATAACATGCGTAGAGATCTTCAGTTGCATAAACACTTGATCTTTTTGATACCCTGAATATTAATTATTATTATCATTTGTTTATTTTTAGTGAAAGTGTTTTAACAATTATCATGTTTGTGCGATTAAAAACTGCAAATTGTCGTTATGTAAAACCAGGTGCTCTGTCACCTAGTGACTAGAAATGAAACTGTTATTTACGAAACATGTAAATAATACATGATGCATTATAATGCATAAATAATGCAAGTGAATTAAGGGTTCAGTATTAGTTTCCTTTTTTTTTATTAATTACACCAACACACACCTGTGGTATAAGAACAGAATAATATTACTGTAATACAAGGTGTGAAACAGTTGATAATGGTAAATAGGTTCTCTTATAAGACTATAACTAAACTTTAGCAGTAATTTGTAAGTTTCATAAAATAACAGATTGAATACGGCGGCCATAATTTTCTCGGCCCGTCACTACATATCAAGATCTACTGTGCTTAATGATAGCTTGTTTCCGAGTGCATTTTAAATGCTTTTCTGTCGTACTAAAGCCATTGCAAAATCTTCAGTCATTTTGAAGCTAATGTGGAGAAAGAAAAACACATTGGCTCTTTAACTAGTTTCAAATTCTCCAGTTTAACAACAATTTTCAACGATATTGTGAGTCTCAAAATATGTGAAACACTGAATAGTGGCAATTAGGTTATTTGTAAGAGTCATAAAGTAATAGATTGAATACAGCGGCCATATTTTGTCGCGCCATCCCCAAATACTAAGCTCTGTCGTGCTGATGATTCATGTTTTCATGTTGATACGCGAGCTTGTTATTCAACTATCTCTTTTATTTGTTATTTTATATTTTATAATTTACGGTAATATTTGCAATAACTGAAAATTCAAACTATATTGTCAGTGAACTACAAGTTCAAATTACCCGTATAGTCTCCAAATTATACAAATAAAACAATTTACACTGCACAAAAATAAAAACATGACAATTATGATAAGTATACAAGTATAGCTTTCAGTTCTACAAATAAAATGTGTATAGAAAATTTTCTGGCTAGGCACAGCCAAGCGATATGTAATTTGTAGTTCATAACTACTATTTGTTATTTCTGTTATCTGTATCAAACTAACTTGAATATAACAACTCTACCACGCCAATCTAACAAGGCCACTTTTGTTTTCTTTGACTCGTGGCCCAACAAACTGATGAAGTTCGTTGCCTATCTCGGAAAGTTTGTGTACGAAACTTCTTGATTATAACAAATATGTTGTAGTTTATTGGAATGGTAAGAACTGGTGTTATTGAAAAATCAATAATTTTTATAATGATAATAAATAATATAATATATCTATAAACAGAGCCTTTTAGGAGACTGAGAAAGCATAAATAGAAAAGAAAATATTGTAGAATATACTTGTTTCGACTTGTTCTTATAACAAAGAATTTCATTAGATCTAAAAGTACTCTTGTGTAAGAACGTTATGACTTTGCAATTTACAATAAAAACAAGTCTTCATACATGTGTGTCATGTTTTAGATTAATGTATCTGCTATTTTATTTAAAATAGCTTAAAATACTTAAATGTGACACGTGTATTTTGTTTTTATAGAGTTTCGGATACGTTATGGAGAGGTAACTAATTATAGTTTAACAAACAGGGAATAGTGTCAGTAATAAAAAGCTTTCCTCAGCAAAAGGCTGCGTTGGATTACGTCCGAATGGAAATTAAAATGGGTGTACAAATGTGCCGCAGCACGTGTTTAGCTCCGTGATGCTTGCTATAGGTTTGTGATGCACATATGTGATCAAAATGATATTGGTGAATTCTACACATATATATACAGATGTACATACGATGCTTGTTATTTATTATACACACCGTCCTTACATAATCATTTTATGCATACGGTGTTTGTTATTTACTATACACACCATCCTTCCATTATCATTTCATACATACGGTGTTTGTTATTTACTATACACACCGTCCTTCCATTATCATTTCACACATACGGTGTTTGTTATTTACTATACACACCGTCCTTCCATTATCATTTCACACATACGGTGTTTGTTATTTACTATACACACCATCCTTCCATTATCATTTCACACATACGGTGTTTGTTATTTACTATACACACCGTCCTTCCATTATCATTTCACACATACGGTGTTTGTTATTTACTATACACACCGTCCTTCCATTATCATTTCACACATACGGTGTTTGTTATTTACTATACACACCGTCCTTCCATTATCATTTCACACATACGGTGTTTGTTATTTACTATACACACCGTCCTTACATTATCATTTCATACATTTTTAGTGAACAACATTTGGTTTATTTTTATCTTCTGGCCACATATTTATTCAAGTAACTGCGTTTTGAGATTCATAAGAAAACCTATGATTAAGAATAACCATTCTGTAATTAGTGGTTCCACAATTTGGTTCCTGAGTTGCCTATTCATATGGAAACAAATCGCTCTTTGTAAGAGAGAACTGCATTACACACTCGTGAAATACGATGCACTCAGTATACGTGTACTCGTGCATGTAAAACATGAACGCACAAATCACATTGATCCATACGTGTTTGTCACGAGTTTGTTTACTCGTTACAACAATTACCGAATCGAAGTAAAACCGTTCTCAGAAGCATGTATGGTAATCAATATATTTAGGTACCATAATGTTTTGGCATTTTAGTTTTGTAGAACCTCTATGCTTTATCTATCCTCTTGCTTGCCTGTCTATATAATTGTCTGTTTAACTACCTATCTGTGCATCTATGAATAAATGAATTACAGTTAGAGTTAAAAAGAACGTATAAAACGTATTAAACATATATATTCCTTGCTTGACGTAAAAAGTCATTTTTGATATCCATTTGCTGTTTTTCATTGAACAAAGGAAGTTGAGTGGAAAGCACTGCTTATATGTACAGTTGATATTTTCCAACGCTGGAAGTAAAGTATTTCATACTTATGAGAGGATTTTACATCATTCTTTTGATTAAACAGTAGATTCACTAACATTGTATTGGCTTACTATTGCAGGTTTAACCGTAACTCTGTAATGGGATTTAGTAAAGCTTGTTTGTCCTGTTAAATGAATTCAAGAATTTCTGATCAAACTTCATTGCATATTTTGTGAAACGCCTCTTGGAGTTAAGCCAAACTGTCAAGTTCGTGCACCACCAAGCACACACAAGACAGAAAATCAGACACTGTATATAATTTTTTTTTGTCACTTTGAGAAATCAGCTGAACATTTTTATGGGAACATTCGGAATACCCCTCTCTCTTTCTTTACACTAGCTACAGAACAAGACAGTTTTAGTATTTGTTGCACATTAGACGAGTTATTTTTCATCTTTGAGAAAGCAGTTGGAGGAATTGGTAAGAGAATGTAAGTGATTGTATACGCATTCTTTTATCTGGAAAAAAGAAAAATACCTAACCAATGGTCTCTGCACATAACCCTGACACATATAATGTAGCCTTGATGCTATATATATGTGTGTGTGTGTGTGTGTTTGTGTGCGTATTTTGTTCTCTGATATAAAAATACCATTTGTTCACAGTTACAGTGGCAATTGTGTCCGTTATGCTAGTCTTAGCTCCGTGATGCTTGCTTTAGGTTTGTGATGCACAATACCCGTAACGTACATCCACACTCCTTCTCTATATTAGCGTTTGTAATTACGCTACACCAACTTGGTCTCTGCAAACCACACCACACATTAAGCCTTTTTCTTGTACGTTTGCCTAATTACACAGTAACACTGCTCACAGGAGTAAAACAACAACAACAACAAACAAAAGATTTTGAGTAGCTTAAACAATTAAGAAATTGCAATGACTATTAATCATAATATACATCACTTTTAGAGCAGTTAAGCACTATTTGAAGCGTGTAATTGTGTGCTATCAATTTGCATTCTGAAAACTGATTTATCAATAGAGTGTTCAGTAAAGTTTCAACTGTACTCACATTGCGAGAATTTTATTACAGATTACTAGTTATATTTTTATCTTAGGAAAAAAATATGATTATTTGTTTAGAATTAAACACAAAGCTACACAGTAGTCTATCTGTGCTCTGTCCACAACGGGTATTGAAACTCGGTTTTTAGCAACATGAGTCAGCAGACTTACCGCTGTGACACTGGGGGGCAGAAAATTATGAAAGGAATTCACAAAAGTGATTGAATATACTTTCTACTCTCTGGTAAAAAAAGAAAAACCTTAAGGTATGGCGTCTTTACATAACCTTAACACATATGGTGCAGCCTTGATGCTCTCTATATGTAGATATATATTGTTCTGCGATTTAAACATACCGTTTTCTACAATTACTACACAAACTCAGAAAAACAAAAAACAAAAAAGAAACATTTTTCAACTGTTTATTTCTGGCGTCAACGTAGTATTCAAAGTACAAACTAAATTTATATATATATACATAGACTGACGTAACAACGTTGCTTGAACTGTAGTGTTCAATGAGTTTATGAATAGCTAACTTAAAATTATACATTGGAGTTTCTTAATAAGTTTTAATGACACTAGTTAGTTTTCTGTTAATAGTTCTATATTACACTGTTAGTTTCTGTTTGTCAAAGGAAAGTAATAATAGACACTGTATATCTTTAGCAACTCTTAGAATTAAAACGCGTCACTATTCTCAGTTTATCAATACCATTGATTGGTACATGTGAGACTGACTCAGTAGTGAGGTTTAGCTTTTTCTCAACTTTATTAATCCTACTTGATACTGGCGAGAATTCGGGTATTATTTTATATGACCCTATTGATTATTCTTCAATTGTTTAACGAAAATTTCTCTTCCATTTTGTAGTTATTTCTATTTCTATTATAATTAAGGTAGAAATTACTTTACAAATGAAATTTCAACACAGATAATACCGTTATCAGCAAGAGTCTGACATTAAATGCTTAGGTAAAATTGTAGCTAGTGATAAATATAGGGGCCTATGATTATGGAAATATTAATCCATTATACTTTGTCTAGGTTTGAACGTTTTCTATTACAATAAACTTTATTCATGTTTAACTATATTTCAAAGACTTTGGACTTTACTAGCAACAATGTTTTAAGTAATACGAATTTATATGTACAATCTCAGAATAATAACATTTGTTAAAAGAAATTCATATTACTCACGTTTTTTTCCATAAAATGTTCATTCTAAATATTTATAAGTTACGTCAGTTATAAATTTTTCTGTTAGAATGTAATATAACTAAATGTAAAAACCAAAATGTTTTACTTATTATAATCTTTATTTTTTCTAGAATTCGTGGTTTTGTTGCCAAATCTACATTCATATAAAACTTAGTCTGGTTATGAATGAGACCAAGCTTTCTTTTTATTTGAAATTATCAATATACGTAACAATAGTATACAGTTAGAGGTAAAAAAGTTATAAATATTATTAAATACATGAAAAAACGTACTTTTAAAATAACATAAAACTTAAGCCATGAAAAAAATACCCTGTGAGGTAATTTTAAAAATGTTATAATAGGAAACGAATAGTAGAGAGAAGAAAAGTTAAATTAGATGGTGCATGAGAAGATTAAAAAAAAAACTTCACAGTTTTTTACTGTGACAGCTAAAGCGCTATAATTACATCTACGTGTTGATGGAAATCGATAAGCAAAATTGTGGTACGTAATACAGTTCCACAATTTTAGCCAAATTCTAATACTTCAACTTTAATGTGGTGATATATTATGTTCTGTGTATTATAAACGTTGTTGGTAAAAAAAATTCTGGAATAAAATAAAGTTTAGAAACTTGTTACTTTGATATGACTTTGTCATAGACATACAAGCAAACCGTACTTTAACTTGC
The DNA here is from genome assembly GCA_011833715.1 of Carcinoscorpius rotundicauda. Classification (NCBI taxonomy): domain Eukaryota; kingdom Metazoa; phylum Arthropoda; class Merostomata; order Xiphosura; family Limulidae; genus Carcinoscorpius; species Carcinoscorpius rotundicauda. The sequence goes on from CM022406.1 coordinate 25,619,497, forward strand.
TACTTTATTATGACTTTATCATAGACGTACAAACAAACCGTACTTTAACTTGTTTCTTTTGTATGACTTTATCATAGACATATAAACAAACCGTACTTTAACTTGTCACTTTTGTATGACTTTATCATAAACGTACAAACAAACCGTACTTTAACTTGTCACTTTTGTATGACTTTAACATAGACATACAAACAAACCGTACTTTAACTTGTCACTTTGGTATGACTTTGTCATAGACGTACAAACAAACCGTACTTTAACTTATTACTTTGGTATGACTTTATCAAAGGGCATACAAACAAACCGTACTTTAACTTGTCACTTTTGTATGACTTCATCATAGCCGTACAAACAAACCGTACTTTAACTTATTACTTTGGTATGACTTTATCAAAGGGCATACAAACAAACCGTACTTTAACTTGTTATTTTATTATGACTTTATCATAGACATACAAACAAACCGTACTTTAACGTTCATCATTATCAAATTCCTACTCTAAATATCGAACTGAAGTACTTTAAATATATTTGAAAAATTGTTGATTGTTTGTAGTACAGCCCAAAGTTATAAAATGCTCACCACCGGTATCGAAACCTGATTTTTAGTATTAGAAGTCTTCATATTTACCGCTGTATGATTGGGTGGCTATTTGAAAGATGGAAAGTAAAGCTTAAGGTTTTCTGTAAGTTCTCAAAGCACGCATCATCACCTTAGTGAGATAAATTTGCTTTTCAGATTGCCTGGATTCGTATTAAAACATGGAAATACAACACAGCTGAAAACGGGACGTTTATTTCTTAATTGTTGTTTGACAATAATAACGGAGCTAAATTAATACGTAAAGCTATGTATTGAGTTTTATTTATGTTAAAATACTTTTATTTGGGAGTTTCAGGCCCTGTTAACGAAGCTTTCATGGAACAACAATGAAGAGGGTCCGAAGCTCGCAAATAAAAATGTTCTAACGTAGAAAAAAATCTTTGTAATAATCTATGAGTTTGTTTTGCTGTAACATTTCGCGCAAAGCTAGACAGGCGCTATGTTGAGCTCGCTTACCACACATTTTGAAATGATAGGCTGAACAGAAGGCAGTTAAATAACAAACCACCACCAAACTATGTCTGATCGAATAGGGGTATTTAATCGTCTCGACCACTAATTGTAATGTATGGAAACAAATAACCCTTGAATACACAATTCGAACACGCTTCTAATAATTTTTCACCACGCCCTCCACGAAAACGGGAAACTAATGTTAAGTGTATCCGCTGCTTTTAATCAAGTCGCTATTTACGGTATTTTCCTTCATTGAGCTCATGGTACATTTTTAGAAAGTTTCTGTCCACAGTAATTTTTTTCATCGAGATAACGACTTTTCTTTTTTTAGTGAGGTCTCTGTTCACAGTAACACTCTTCATGTAGTTTACATTTAATTTTCAGTAAAGACTGTTTCCAGTAACTCTCTTCATTGAGTTCATAGATGTTGTTTTTTTTATATAGTCTCTATTCACACCAACTTTATCATTGAGTTCACAGTTTTTCAGTAAAGTCTCTGTTTAAAATAACTTTCTTCATTAGGCTCACTACTTTTCTCTTTTCTTTTTTTTCAGAAAACCTGGGTTCCCATTCAACCATGGAAATGAACTCTGCGTTTTCTCGCATTCACAGTAACGGTAAGAGTGATGTGAAAACTGGGAGAAATGTTTTCTTGTTTGTTTGTTTTTTCAATGAGTAATCTTGAGACCTTAAATCATCATAATTTTATGAAATATTTTAATCCTATTATTTTCGGTAGTGATGACAAGTGATCTTTGTTTGTTCACAGTTTTGTAACACGTATTTCAGTTCTAAGTTCAGGTGTTAAGTTCTTGTGTTACTTTACGAGAAATACCCCGAAACAGAAATTTTAGGTTTGTGTTTCAGCAACCTGAGGTCAACTTCTTGTATTTGGTCATTAGTAATTTAATAAAATCATACAAAAAACTAACATTTCAATTTCTTGACCGATTTAAAAACTTTCTTAAAATTTGTTATACGAATCTCTTGAGTTCACGTTATATTTTTTATCTCAACCATCGAGAACAGTGACACGAAATATAAATATATATAAAAATATACAGAAATACACATTTAACTTGTTTATAAGACACAGTTGTTTTATTTTAAGAATATCTTCACAAATTTAAGTTTAAAATTTTGTTTTATTTTGTTTGAGCCAATTTTTACCGAATTCACAATTTTAACAATTATATGCTTTTTTATTTTTATGCAAGAATATTTTGATTATGGTGTTCGTTTTTTATTTCTCTTAATCTGGTTTCGAAATAAATCAATAGTTCTAAATAATGAACAATCTTTAATTAAGTAAAGAAAAGATGTGTAAATTATTAGTTATGCTGGAGACTAATATAGATATTAAACCACATGTAATGTTCACATGTGTATGTAAGTATCGGTGTTTAGTATTATGTATATTAAACACATATGTTTACATGTGTCTATAATCAACGATGTTTAGTACTTTTCAAAGCCTATAGTTTATAAATATATAATTTCTTCTCCCTGTTAAGACATCATCGGGCCTGGATATGTAAGAGACTCTGGAATGGGTCAAGAACAAATGGAGGACCTTACTAACCACCTTAATAATTCAATCATGAGTCAAGACAAGAATATGCAGTTCCAGCAACAATTACTACAACTCAAGCAGCAGCAGCATATTCAGCAACAGTTACTGCTACAACACTTCCAACAACAACAACAACAACTTGCAGAACAACACGAGCAACAAATACAGGAAAGAATAAAGGTATGTTTAACTTTTTCGCAAAATCAATTATTTATGCATATTGGAAGTATATTATACTCAGCTCTTTCTGTCTGATAAGTAAGTATGGGGAAAGATTTATACATTAACTCTGATTTTTAGAGATCAAGACATAAGGGTAAGTTTGTGTTCTGCTAGGCCTGGCATGGCCAAGCGTGTTAAGGCGTGCGAATCGTAATCTGAGGGTTGCGGGTTCGCATCCCGGTCGCGCCAAACATGCTCGCCCTCCCAGCCGTGGGGTTGTATAATATGACGGTCAATCCCACTATTCGTTGGTACAAGAGTAGCCCAAGAGTTGGTGGTAGGTGGTGATGAGTAGCTGCAATCTATCTAGTCTTACACAGCTAAATTAGGGACGGCTAGCACAGATAGCCCTCGAGTAGCTTTGTGCGAAATTCCAAAACAAACAAACAAACAAACAAAAAAGTGTTTTGCTAGGCTCGTCCAGGTTTGTTTCAACTGTAAGAAAAGTTTAAAGCACTGAACATGCCACGCGGAAATAAAGTAATATCTATAATTAACATGAATTAAAAAAAATGTGTAATACATAGGCACTCTTGGCGTTAGGTCAGAACAGTTGTTACTTCTATTTTAAGACAGGTTAATAACATTAATCCTGAAATCAAATATATCTTTGTAAATAAAATTTATTTCGATAAGGATTAGCACAATACACAAACACTACAGAAATTATGTTCTGACTAGTAATCTGATCTGTGAAACTGATATAGTTGGCAGAAGATTTCAAAATGCTTAAATAATTCTGATTGACAGCTTAGTAGATAACGAACATTTTTAGTTTATTATTTTTGCATATGAGGATTTTATTTGTAACATTCTTCAAAGGTTATTTTTCTGCTCTCTAGGAGTACCTTGACCAACAGAAGAGGATTAAGGACCAGAAACTGGAGAGAGAAAAAAGAGAAAATGAAAAACTAGAATCTTTGAAGCAAAAAGAGAAACACGAGCAAAGTAAGTTGTTTAAATTCGAATTTTCTTTCATCTTCGTCCAACTTCTTAATCTCCTCCATAACAAGAAACATAAAAAAGATCAACAATATTTATCTATCTACAGGTGCTGTAGCTTCGTCTGAAGTAAAACAAAGACTTTTAGAGTTTGTTCTCAGTAAAAAACAGAGAGAAGCTGCCGTTGGTGGTGCAGGTAATTCACCGCCTAGCCTACGAGACTGGTAAGAACCCTAAACTAAATTTGAGTTTGATGTTAAAATAATTGTTATTGTGTTAGCGAATAACTAGATATGAAGAAACATGGATAACTACAGGAAAATATTATTAAAACAGAAAAGGCTGGTAAATAAGTATGGCTGATTTAAAAATGGTATGAAAAAGTAAAATTTCGCACAATAAACGCTCTTTGAGGAAGAACAAACGTTCTTTCATCTTACATTGAAAATTAAAGTGCTTACTTATTTATGGATATAATTAGTGCGTAGTGTAATGAACAATCGTAATTAGTCTCAAAAGATTGTATGATGTATTCACTAGCCGAATTTTAGACCAAAAATACTATCCCAGACAGCTTATTAAGTGAATAGTAGAAACCTAAGTTCTCTTTCTGTAAACGAACCATAGAAAAATAAAGAAAAGGAAAAGATCCTTAAGCAAAAATGACAGATGTTTAACTTTATTAAATCTTTCTTAGAATAAATGTAATCCGAGGGTCGCGGGTTCGCGCCCGAGTCGCGCTAAACATGCTCGCCCTCCCAGCCGTGGGGGTGTATAATGTGACGGTCAATCCCACTATTCGTTGGTAAAAGAGTAGCCCAAGAGTTGGCGGTGGGTGGTGATGACTAGCTGCCTTCCCTCTAGTCTTACACTGCAAAATTAGGGACGGCTAGCACAGATAGCCCTCGAGTAGCTTTGTGCGAAATTCCAAAACAAACAAACAAACTTAGAATAAATAATATTGCGTTATTTTACGGTACATACCGAAACAGTGTTTCACTAGTAGTTGATATTGCGTTTTGTTTGGTAAACACAAAAACAGTGCTCATTAATACCTGAATTAATGTATACACATACGGAACGATGATCATTAATAACTGATGTAGTATTTTGCTCGGTACGTAAAGAAACAATGCTCACCAATAATTGATCTTGTGTGTACACAGAAACAGTGCTCATTAGTTATTTTCTAATCCCTTTAACATCTCAGTACCACTGAAGGTTTATGAAACATTATTCTAGAAAATGTATAAAAGAATAATTTTATAAGTTACAAGGTTAAATTTTTATATTCACTTGCGTAATATTATAAGCGTAAAGCTACTCTACTTGTCTTTATTTTATAAACGCAGTAAGAGTGTTTACGAATTTCATTATGAAACGTGAACTAATATTCTGTTGATTAGAGCATCTTCCAAAACAGGGTTTCACAGACTGATGTACAGAGGATACACGAAACAATTAATGGAAAAACGATAAGATTTTTATGTTATTATGATTTTAGAGAAGTCTGCGCGTTTGTTTGTCTTCTAACTCCTCCTGGACATTTTGATTTAAACCTGTCAAATATAGCTTATCAACTAGGAATGTGTCAAGAACAAGTTTGCTCTTTTTTCAAAATACACAGACTTCATTGCTCCAGTGATGGCTAAATATAGATCAGTCTATGAGGGTGGCCACCAGGGATACTAATGGGATTTCTCCTGTATCATCTTTCATTAGATGGGAGAAAAATACAGTTTATATACTTTCAATCATTATTGGCATATTCGGCAGAAACAAAAACACTATTTATATTTGTAACTGGCAAAACAGGAAATTTGAAATTTCATTATTAATTTAAGTACTTTCTTCTTCACACGTTCTTTATACAAATTTTCAGTAAAGTCAAACATATATTAACTAAAATGTTTTTAAGTCATAGGTTAATTATTACTTTTCTATAAAACAGAGATGAAATCAAGCCCAATGGACGTGAATAACTATTGGCGTGTGCTTTTAATCTTTATGTTGTCACGGTATATTGCAGGGTGAAATCAGCTTTTATAAATATCTTACCGTGCAAAGCACAGATGCTATGGGATATAATAGCTGTGTGACCTGGAGGGTCCGGTGCTATCTTGACTTCATCCTCTCTTCTTTATTTATTTACAATTAAATGCTAGAAGAAACGCGTCACCAGATCAAGGTTCATACTCTTCACGTGTAATTACATTTATCTTACTTCTTTCTCCAGAACAATTTATATAAATGTAATACTTATAGCATTTATTACTTGTCTGTCACGTGTCTTAATTTGTCTGTGTAATAATTCTTCACTTCCCAAACAATTTAGTTCCTAATTCGTCACTTTTGATTATATTACGTTATCAGACGTGATTGGTGGTCTTCTACTTATGGTACATATTGAGTGGATATATATTTACAAAGAGAGAGCTGTCATCATCTTGCATTATATAGCGATCAATGGATGTTATTAAATCCATTTTATGTAGATTTTTGTCAAAGCATATGAACGAGGAATCTAGGAGTTTGTTGAAGAGTGGCTGTATGCTGTGCATATTTGTACATAAAAGCTATGAATGTTGATATCACTAAATACTGTAATGATTACTTAAATTTGTATTGTTTGTACCTTTCTAGTATGTGAAGATGCAATATTAATCCATGCTAGACAAGCATGTTCGATTGCTGGACATACGCCTTGTTTATTATGTTTAATATTTTCCAGTGATCCTCCTGTATTTGTACCAGACAGTTTCCTAGCATACTGTGCTTATTGCCATTCATTATTTCTGGTCTGGATTGTATGGTTTTCTATGTTCATCTAGAATCATATATTAGTCCCAGGACTTTTTCTGATGTGGCAATGTGTTGGAAAGTTCAATGTAAGTGTAATTCGAGTGGGTGTCATTGTATTTTGATTGATTCAGACAATAATAGCAGGTTAGTTTTGGAAAATTTATTTTAATTCCATATTTTTGACAGTATTTAACTATTTAGTTTAGTACTGGTTACAAGATTGTAGCTGATATTTAGGGGGTCCTAGAAATTTTCCATGCTACGACATCGTCTGTGAATTGAGGCGTAAGAGTGAAACTTGACTCTGCAATTAGCGTGTCGCTTACATATATGATGAAGTGCATAGGACTAACACGTTAAAGCAATTGGACGGTAGTTTGAGGGAATATTGGGATCCTTCCCAGGCTTGGAGAAAAGCAGAACAATAGTCTGGCGCCAGGTATCAGGAAAAATAGTCTCCTGCCAGATTCGGTTAAAAACAACCAGAATGATAGCAAGAGAAGTAGGAAATAGATGGTGCAGCATCTCACAGTGTACATCATCAGGTCTGAATGATGTACTACCAGACTGATGAAGGACTAACTCCCTGGGAATAACTGCTTCAGGAGTAATGTACCCTAAGCAGATGCCCTCCACATTTATACTGACTGTATTATACAAGCAACTGCTCGATGTATTTCTAAAACCTCAAGACGTTTTCCACTATATCTTTATCCATAGTGGAATCATGCCTGCCACATGGCACGGAAGGCTCAAAAACAAGCCTGGGATACTTTCCTTAGATATCCCACACTCTCGAATCACATCGCTTTCCAGCGGGCCTCTGCACACGCTCGATGGATAAAACGTAAAAGCCAGAAGAAATCTTGGATTAAGTTCACTACCGGCGTATCCTTTACCACCAATTCCAAAGTCGTATAGAACAAGATTCGAAATGTTAGTAGGCAATATCACTCTCTCCCCCTCTCGATCTTGCTCTCTGATAGCCAAGAAGTAGCTGATACCCAGAGCATTGCCGATATTCTAGGTGAAAACTTTTGCCGAATATCTAACACTTCTGCTTCTTCTTCCACCTTCTAGGCCATCAAGACTCGGGCAGAGTGATCACCTCTTTCCTTCATCAGTCTGGTAGTATATCAGTCAGACCTGGTGATGTACACTGTGAGATGCTGCACCATCTATCTCCTACTTCTCTTGCTATCCTTCTGGTTGTTTTCAACCGAATCTGGCAGGAGAATATTTTTTCCTGATGCCTGGCACCAAAATATTGTTCTGCCTTTCTCCAAGCCTGGGAAGGATCCCAATATTCCTTCAAACTACCGTTCAATTGCTTTAACGAGCTGTTTCTGTAAGACCTTAGAGAAGATGGTTAATGCTCGTCTTGTTTGGTTCCTCAATTCAAACAACCTCCTCTCTCCCACCCAGTGTGGGTTCCCACGACAGCGCTCCACCATGGACCACAAGATCCAACTTGAAACGTCAATCAGAAATGCCTTTTTCAAACGACAACATCTTGTATCAATATTCTTTGCCATTGAGAAGGCTTATGATACAACATGAAGGTATGGCATTTTGCGAAACTTCCATATATATATGGGCTATGTGGTCATTTGCCCATTTTTATTTAAAAAACATTTAATGGACAGGAGGTTCCAAGTCGTGTGGGTTCAACACTTTCCAAATTTTTTCTACAGGAACTTGGAGTAACTCATGGCTGTGTTCTGAATGTCACACTTTTCAGTGTAAAAATTAATGTCATCACTGAACAACTCCCTCTCACTGTTGCAAACAAGCTTTATGTCGAAGACTTTCACATCTCATGTCAGTCGTTGAACATGAGGTATATTGATCGGCAGCTACAGACTGCCCTTAATCGTTTACTGAAGTGGACCACAGCAAACGGCTTTAACTTATCTCTTTCTAAAATCGTTTGCATGCACTTTTGCCGCCAATTGGATATTCACTATGATCCTGAACTCCGTATCAGTGAAGTTGAGCTGCCTGTGGTCTTTGAGACTAAGTTATTGGGGCTTATCTTTGACCATAAGCTAACCTTTATACCACACATCAAGCAGCTACCGGTCAAATGTACAAGAGCATTGAACATTCTCCGTGTCCTCTCTTCCACCATTGGGGAGCGGATCAACGTTCTATGCTAAAGATATATCGTTATCTTATCCGATCGAAACTCGACTATGGATCACTGGTATATGGCTCTGCCAGACCATCGGCCTTAAATTTGCTAGACTCTATTCATCATCAAGGACTTCGGCTCTGCACTAGGGCTTTCCGCACTTCCCTAGTTTAGAGCTTATACATAGAGTCTCATGAACCTACTTTGCACCTCCGCTGTTTGCAACTGTCTTTTCTATATACTTTGAAACTTCGTTCCTTATCAAAGCATTCCTCCTGGGGTTGTGTTTTCCTTCCTCGATGGGCCGTACTTTTCAGACCAGACGATCTGCCATTGCTCCTTTTGGCCTTTGTATCCAGGTTCAGCTAGATGGATTGGGTTTGTTCTTGGATAACATTGCTCTACCCACTGGTAAGCCCATCCCACCATTGCTTCTTACAGTCCACAGATGTGACCCATCTTTTAAGTTATCTGACTAAAGCAGACACTTCTGATTGGAAATACTGTCTGCTAATTGCTGAACATCTTTTGAACCATCATTTTATTCCAATTTATACAGATAGTTCAAAATCAGGTAACTGTGTGGACTCTGCCATGGTTTGTTGTGGTTTGGTGGTTGCATGCAGAATTCCATTTACAGCCTCTGTGTTAACTGTTGACATTTACTCCATTTCTCTTGCCCTGGATCACATAGAAGCTAAGCAGTACACAAACTGCACGATTTATACTAAATCACTTAGTTCCCTAGTGGCCCTTAAATCGCTTCATGTTGGTTCACACATTGTTCTCGCTGATATTCAAAACCGACTGGCCCATTTCTCTTTAACATCTACTTCTATCCAGTTTTTCTGGATACTGGGCCACATTGGTATTCGTGGGAACGAACTCGCTGACACTGCAACTAAGTCTATCTGCTCTGGTACTATCACCGCTGTGTCTGTCCCATACATGTACTATGGTCCTATATTCAAGACTCAGCTCTGTGCCAGCTGGCAGTCGACTCGTGAGTGATGTGAAAACAAGCTTTTCCAAATAAAACCCTATATTGGGCTTTGGCCGTCTTGCTACCATAAGGATCAGAAGGATGAAGTTGTTTTAACTAGACTACGCATTGGTCACAGTTTTTTAACTCATCGTTTTCTTTTATCTGGAACTGATGCATCAGTGTGTAGTTTGTGTAACGCTTAGGTCATAATAAGCCACTTTTCACTTTCTTGTCATTGTTATGACTCTCAACGACAGTGCCATTTTAAACATGTTCTGTCCCAAGGTTTGTCCATAACGTTAGACAGTGTTATTGGTGATGGTGACACTGTCCATCTTGGTAATGTGTTTAGTTTTTTAAAGGCCATTAATCTTTTAATGCCATTTAAGTTTTTTAATTTATACATTACACCTTTTTAATGTGTCTCTCTTTTAAAAATCACAGTTCATCTAGTTCAATTTGAAATTAGAAACTGGCCGTGACATTAAGTAACTCGAAATCAGGTCTGGAAAGGCCAACTTCAGGTGACTGACGGTGGTTTTTGTACTTACCTGTTAGTCTTCCTGGCGAGTTATGATTATGAATTAAATGAAAGTTAAATGAAAGTCATTTACTCTAGTTTTTTCTCTTGACGTTGTAGACTAGATGTAAAGACTGGTTTTATACTATTTATTTATTTTTTAAAACTTGTTTTTTTACCTTAATTTCCTTTTATGAATTTTACTGAATTTATTTTTACCTTTTTACCGGGCGTTTGGCGCAGATAGCCTAGCTGCTTTGTGCCATAAAACACTAAATCGACCAACCAACCAATCCACATTCACTCTAGATTTTCATTTTGTAACTAGCGAATACTACTTATTGGTAATTCCACTTGTTTCATACAGTGTTAAATGCTTTATCTACGTATATCTAAAAGGGAGGCGACCGTGCATTTGTTTTGATTAAAGCTATATAAATGGTTCCCGTTAATCTGATGAAATTATCTGTGTTACCAAATTGTTTTGAAACCATTTTGTATTTCGGGCAATTTTGACCTTATTTCTAGGAAGTGAACAGTCTCGTTTTAGTTATTCTTTCTAAAATTTTACTTATGCAGCTGATCAAATTAAATGGTCAGTAACTCACTTAGTCAGACTGATTGGACAGTAGCTTTCCAATATATTCGCTGGTTTTATTTCATTTAGAAATATGAGAAGATTTGCTTGCAACCAAGAGGCTTGGATATAACCTGAGTACAGGAATAAATTAAAGACAACTGTAAAGTGGTCAAAGAATCTTTGAGTACAGTTTTTGAGAAGAATGAATAGTATGTCGTCTTCTCCCGGTGTTATGTTTTCAGTATTTTTTTACATATGGAATTTTTCTAACTATATCATTATTTTATGTTTGATTTTGATTTTGATGGTTGATGGTGTCAGCAGGAAAAGTTGGTGTATAAATGTGTTTTTTTGTTATATAATGCGTATTATTTAATATTATTTTACAATAAGTTACTGTATTAAAATAATAAGTGTTTACATCTGGTTCGTTAAGTTTTGAATGTGTTTCTCAAATATTATTTCAAAGTTTCTGTTTTTGTTTATGGTATTTTGTTTGCATAATTTAGTGTTGAATAGGTTTTATGGACTTTTTGAATATTTGTGAATCGTTTCAAAGAGTGTCCAAAATTCCTTTGGATTTGTATATTCATTTAGTTGTGAATAGTGTGTGTATATTTATGTTTATCTTATAGCAAAGCCCCATCGAACTATCTGCTGAGTTTAGTGAGGGGAATCGAACCCCTGATTACTTCCAGACGCTACAACAAATCGAGTCGAGAAACTATCGGATATAGACAATTACTGCCAAACAATTATAGAGTGCCTTACAAAGCTGCAGACCAGTCCATGCGAAAACAAAACAATGTACAAGTTGTGACAGATGGAAAGTACATACACAAATAATAAATGTAATAAAAGAACGTAGACATCTGAAAAGGTCCAGCATGGCCAAGTGCGTTAAGGCGTGCGACTCGTAATCCGAGGGTCGCGGGTTGTAAATATAGTGAATAGTAAGGATGGAATTTATTTTCTCTTAACTGTTTTATTTCGTTACTTAGTGTATTTTCTTGCATAATGATATGTGGGTATCTGTTTTTATGTATGTTCTTTTTATATGTCTCATTCATTCATTCATTTACCACTCGATTTCATCAAGGAACGTAAGGCCGCAATCACTTGCGGATTCTTCAACAGGTTTTCAAGTGAGTAGGTTGTTAGCTCACTGCACCGAGCCGTCCCTAATTTAGCAGTGTAAGACTAGAGGGAAGGCAGCTAGTCATCACCAACCACCGCCAACTCTTGGACTACTCTTTTACGAACGAATAGTGGGATTGACCGTCACTTTATAACGCCCCCACGACTGGGAGGGCGAGCATGTTTTGGCGCGACGCGGGTGCGAACCCGCGACCCTCGGATTACGAGTCGCACGCCTTAACGCGCTTGGCCATGCTGGACCTTTTCAGATGTCTACGTTCTTTTATTACATTTATTATTTGTGTATGTACTTTCCATCTGTCATAACTTGTACATTGTTTTGTTTTCGCATGGACTGGTCTGCAGCTTTGTAAGGCACTCTATAATTGTTTGGCATTAGTTGTCTATATCCGATAGTTTCTCGACTCGATTTGTTGTAGCGTCTGGTAGTAATGTATCAACGATGTTTGCGAAGTCATTCACATTTTTTTTAATCATTTATTTTTAGTCTGCCTGTTTGTTTATTATGGTGTGGCTCGAGATACAAGAAGCACCAGATAGATAAATGATCACTTGCACAGGTACATTTGCTATTAATCCCAGTTTGAGCGAACGTAACACATCACTCTCCTTACTTCTGCACAGACACGTCAATATTTTCTTTCTTTCAAATTACAAAAATTGCACCACATTTGATTAATTTATGCCAGAAATAATTCATCTTAATAAAGAATAAATGTTTAAAACATTAATTTTAGCTGTTAGTTTGTTTTTTTTTCTAATTAGTCTTGGGCAAAAACAAGAAGTGGTACGGAAACCTTAAAAGTTTGAGAACCTAAAGTTTTGTAACAAATGTTCAAAATCAGGAGACTTAATACACAAATCCATAATCACACCGTGACTCACCTCCTACCTCTTACATTTCTAGCCCCAAAAGGGGCAGCAGATCACGTCAACATAAATCTCTGGACTAAGTCTCAACATCTACCGTTTCTTCTCTTTGCAGGCACTCTGTATTCGGCAAGTATGACGACGATTTTCCACTTCGGAAAACAGGTAGATCTTTGTATGTGCGTTGTGTTAAAGAAATAACATTTTCTGTCTGACATAGCAACTGACAAATTGAATGTATCTTTTACATATAAAGTATTAGAAAAATAACAGAAACTAACAAGCTATAATAAGTTCTTATTATAAATAAATACTATTTGTTTTGTACTCTATGTACTGTTGGTTAGAGGACATTACGAGCTAGTTGTATTACAATTAATATGATATAACTGTGGTTCTCCTTTACGTGCACGGAGAATGCTTTTTAATGTGAAAGAAATTAATTAATCTAAGACGTACCGTTGAAAGTTCCAGCACTAATAAATTACACCTAATAAAACATATAATAATTTTACAATGTTTTGAATTGTTGTATCTGTAACTACAAAGAACAATGTATTCTAAATAAATAATAATGTCCTCGAACAAATCATTATACTTTTTTCGTGCAGTTAAATGACAATAGAGGTGGTTAAAGAGATAAAAGATAATAATCCACATAATTATTTTTAAATAACTTTTAAGAGTTTCAGGATTTTTCGGTTACCTTTAACCTTAGCTGGAAACAAAAAGTTTGCTGTTTACCATAATCCATATTGACCAACAACAAAAATAATATCGCAAACGACAGTCAGATCAGTTAACTGGCAAATGTCTTTCTTGGTCAACAAATTTGCATCACTTTATATTCTTAGCAAAATAACGGTAAAGCTTATAAAGAGATTAAAACAAGAAACACATGTTTGAATTTATATAAATTAGTGAACACTGCATTCAACAACTTGGCTGATATGTCTACACATAGAAAAGAATAAATGGTGATTTCTTTTTCCAACTACTTGAATTATGTAGTGGCTTAACAGACACGTCGTGGAAGGAGATTGTATAAATGTGACTTGTTTCGATTAATGCATACGGATATCCTTATCGATTGTCTTACATTTTGTTGTTTGAATCACATAGGCAACTTTTATCGCTAACCTTTGTGTTTATGGGTTCTCGTCTTTTGAAAGGCGCTGCACTTTACTTACTTAGTCTGTGGTGCGACTTCTTTCAGATATTTGTGTTGATGATCCTAGGTCCCCACTTGATCCACATTTCTGTGTTTTCCACTGCTATTAAGTACAAAGAATGTTATCTCGTCTTGAAAATTCTAAATCCGCAATCAGAATACATCTTTATGATTTGAATGTATGAATATTTTGCGTCAGAAAAGATTGTTACACACCCTTCCTAAAAGCGATCAACTTTAAATGGCACCATGAAATGTCAGACATTGGACAAATGATGCACTGCTACTTGCTGAAAAACAACATTATATTGACTATATTTCTCACGTGATTTCACTGATTCGCGTATTCGAAATTATTTGTATATCATTCCTTTAACCCACTTTAACCCTCGACTCGCAATCTGAGGGTCCCGGGTTTGAATCCTCGTCACATCAAATATGCTCACCCTTTCAGCTGTGTGGACGTTATAATGTTACAGTCAATCCCACTATTCGCTGCTAAAAGAGTAGCCCAAGAGCTGGAGATGGGTGGTGATGACTAGCTGCCTTTCCTCTAGTCTTCCTCTGGTAAGCTAGGGACGGCTAGCGTAGATAGCCCTCATATGGCTTTGCGCGAAATTAAAAAATAACAACAAACAAACAACCTACTTTATATATGTTTATTTAATAAACTGCAAGATGTGACAAAGCAATGTAATAAATAATGTTTACATTAATATTAAAGATCGCCTACCTGTTTAAAGAACACTCTTACAAATGAAGAATACATAAAAAATGTGTATAAAATAATGACCGCTTCCTGTTAACTGTTAAACACACGTCCTGTTTTTACCAACAAGACATAAACATGAATTTCGTATTTCGGCAGTTCTAGCGATTTGATGAATGTATTTGTGTGTGCAAAACAAGCTATAATTTATGATCGGAAAGAAACCCTTTTCTTTTCTCTCTGTGTTTATTCGATTGAGTTGGGTGGCTCCAACAAAATATGCCCCCCAGTGGCTCAGTGGTATGTCTGTAGACTTACATTGCTAAAACTCGGGTTTCGATACCCGTGGTGGGCAGAGCACATATAGCCCATTGTGTAGCTTTGTGCTTAATTCAAAACAACAACTACCGACAACATATATTAATTATAAATTGATAATTATTATAAACACAGTAGTTTATTTATCGGAAACTGAAATTCTCTTTTGGATGGTTAAATCCCTAAATTTAGTGAAATTACAAATGTTATCTGAGTCGCGGGGAGGAAGAAATAAAAGTTGAGTAAATCCCACTTGTAGTGTTTCTCTTTCGAAAATATTTTATTTTTAGTTTGTTCCTGTTGGGGAAGAAGTCTAACTTTCCAGATCAGGGTTAAAAAGTAATATTTAAAGATCAAACTGAGAGCAAGAAAACACCCATATAGTAACAGACAAGTTGCCATTTAATGTTTGATAAGGATAATAGCAATAATTCGATATACTATTCTTTAAAATATGTGCAGAACAATAATGATGGACAATACTTTGATTAAGTGTAAATATTAATAGAAAAATAAACCGGGACTAAGTAAATTATTCTTATAAAACATTTTTGCAAGTCTGAATACCAATCAGCTCAGAGCATACTACTTTTCATAGAGTAACAATATTTTGTGAATATGCTGATGAGATCATGGAAAGCAATTCTTTGATCAGCTGAAATGATCATTATAGGGCGCTATCGACTCAATGTGGCAAGCATTTACATTATAGATGGTTTGCATCCTTAGGATGATGTGGAAGACAACTGAGCAAAAAGGTTAAATTGTTTAATGTTCAAATTAGCTACATGCTGTCAAATGGCATCACTAGATGTTTTTAACGTAACAGAATCACCGCAAATAATCTTAGGTATCTGCATATTCAAATTAAAGTGGAAAATCTTATGTTTACCAGTTTAATATGATGACAATATGGCTATTCTACAATATAGAGATGGAAAAAAATAAGTTTGATGAACTTTAAAAGCTAGAGGATTGGTTTGTTTTAAATTTCACGTAAAGCAATACGAGAGCTATCTGCGCCTGCAGTCCCTAATTTAATAGTGTAAGACTAGTTTGTTTGTTTTTTAGTTTCGCACAAAGCTACTTGATGGCTATCTGTGCTAGCCGTCCTTAACTTATCAGAGTAAGACTAGAGGGAAGGCAGCTAGTCATCACCACCCACCGGCAGCTCTTGAGCTACTCTTTTACCAACGAATAGTTGGATTGACCGTTACATTATAACACCCCCACGGCTGAAAGGGCGATCATGTTTGATGTGACGGGGATTCAAACCCGTGACCCTTAGATTACGAGTCGAGTACCTTAATCACCTGGCCATGCCGAGCCAAAATTTAGAGGAATTTTTAAACACCTTTGTTTAGTTTGACTTATTTAATGCTTGATATATAATGAATTGTAGTCATGTTTTGAACCTAGTTGAAGCCAAGTTATCCTCTTTACACGATAATGTTAGAAAAATATTTTTGGAGGTACGAATCCATCTACGTAATTCAGTGCATTTTAAATATTATATCAATTTTAAATTCTCGTTTACTGGTTTAAGAAAAATTTTCTCGTCAGTTAGTTTGTTATAACAATTGATTTCGTTTATTTTTAAGCTACTTTTAAATTATTCTAGTTCTGGTATTTATTTCACTTGGTTTTGACAAGAAATGATTAAATATAAAGTATAATGTAACTTATTTATTTAAATTGTGAATTCAGAAAATAGGTTGTTATTTAATTTTTCATTTTGTGTGTGCGTGTGTATAAAGGAGACACAGAAAACAAGTTACTTCCAAATGAAACACATCAAAAAGTCATCAGGGAGAAATGCAGGGAAAAATCTGAAAAAGGAAAAACTTATACTGCTGAAACAAGGATGCCTGGAAATGGAAAGCCCCGGTTGTGTTTATGAATAAGTCATGGCCCAATCTATGAAAGATAGCAACAATTGAAGAGTTTTCATTAGTTTGTTTTGAATTTTGCGCAAAGCTACACATGGGCTATCTGCATAAGCAGTCCCTAATTTAGCAGTGCAAAACTAGAAGAAAGGCAACTTAGCTAGTCAGCTACTCTTTTAACAACAAGTAGTGGAATTTACCGTCACATTATAATGTCTCACGGTTGAAAAGGCGAGCATGCTTGGTGAGACGTGCATTCGAACTCGTGATTCTCAGATTGCGAGTCATACCGGGCCAGAATTACAAGAAATTGAACCTATGTTCTCTAGAGGAGACCAGTTTCTAAAACATGAGACGTGAATTGGATCGAAATGTGCAGCAAGGCCAGTCTCACTGGCTCTTCTATAAGCCCGTGGTTTCCATAATCACACATAGTACCCCACTATATACAGAAGAAGACTAAAGCAAGGTCTTTCGGGGCAAACACATAAACCAATGAAAACAATGACATGCAAGAGACGCTCATGTTACCGCACTCTCAATCCAAACTATTCGCATATGCTTATCTGAAAGTAATTTTACCTCATAGCAATAACACATCTAAAGATGGCCCTCCAGGCCTAAATGTGTAAGAATTCTTGTTTTTTAGAAGCTTGCATAAGCCAGTTTCCTGAAATTTGTGTTAAAGTACTAACATAATTGAGCAACAGATAGCATCCCCAAAATAATACTACTGCTTACATTAAACTCTTACCTAAGCCAATAAGGAACACTCTCCTATTGAAGCGTATCAAGTCATCTTATTACACAATATCACTGGAAAAATTCCAGAGAAATATGTAGCTATAGGATTTGCCTACTAGATTGAACCACTGCTACCATCAGTTGGTGATTATTGAGATGGAACTGAAATCTGGATTAACACTGCTGAATTTGTAGCTGATTTCTGGTAAGACTTTGAATCTAGTCAAAACACCTTAGCAATAATTTTGTTTCTGAAACATGCCTACGACAGAAGCCAGCTGCGAATTCTTACTGATAAAATGCTAAGAATATGATTCAGTGTGATATGGATTATGACAGTACTAACTGTCATAAAATGGAGCAATAAACATGAAAGCTGATAATCTGATTGGATCTCTATCAATACTAATTTGCCACACATTGCCAACGAGATGCCGTGTTCTAACTCTTTTTTTCTTTTTTTTTGCCCGTCATCATACCCTAAGTTAAACGAAAAACGTGGCCTAGGTAACTAATGAATAAATATTTGGTAAAAAATTCCTATCTCTACTATACATATAGCTACCAGTTTGGCTGCCAATTTTAATTTCATTTCTTTAAGTCAGATAATTTTGACTACGTAATAAAAATAGTAAGACAGGAAAGGCACGCATGAAGGTATGTAAAATTAAAACTGAAAAACGTTTTATTCTTAAATGATTCATCAAAAATCACATACAAAGGTCATAATAGTAAACTTAACACTATAGTTATCTCAGTACAATGGACGTAGCGTGTATCTCTGTATCTATGGATGTTACCAAAAATTTTGTGCCATCTATTTAATGGCACCACAAATATCAATCCATAATTGTTTTCAAGTTTTGGATATTTAATATTAAGATAACTAGAAAAATAGCTGTGTTTTTTGCAACAACAATTTCTTTATAACAAAATTTTAAATAAAGGCACTCTTCTCATAAGGACACGAATGATGGTATGTAACTTTATTTAAAGTTAAGCACAAAGCTGCACAATAGGCTATCTGTGCTCTGTCCCCATGGGTGTTGAAACGAGTATTTTGGTGCTGTGTTAAATATGAAGATTAATAAAAATTTTATGATTTGTCTGTGATTTACCTTCCACCGTTCTGTGCAAAGAGCCTTAAATAATTTTTTTACTTTGTTCTAACACTTTTGCGCAATATGCTGTACATATATACATCGCTAAGTGATTCTTTGCCTATTCTTTATGTAACAAACATTTCTGTTTAATTTTAGTTGCTCTTCATTTCGATTTACTTTTTGTATTTTGACGTATTTGTTGTTTTTTAACTTTTAACATTTCATTAGTTAAATTAACTTCAAACTATCTTAAAATAACGGTTTTGGTATTTACAGCACTTTCTACAATCTGGAGATATTTCTTTAACACATTTTTTTACTTTTATATTTTTGTATTTCACAAATACATTTTTTTCACAATATATTTGAATCTTACATTCATAAGGCCCAGCACGGCCAGGTGGTTAAGGAATTCAACTCGCAATTTACGGGTTTGAATCCCCGTCACACCAAACATGCTCGCCCTTTCAGCCGTAGGGACGTTGTAATGTGATGATCTAGTCTTACACTGGAAAATTAGAAACAGCTAGCGCAGATAGCCCTCGTGTAGCTTTGTGTGAAATTCAAAAACTAATAGGCATTCTTGAATGTATTCTGTATATGCCTTAACGGTTACTACTTGCTTCTGAGTAGAAGGCTTGGATTTTGGTTTGTGTTTTGCGTTGAGAAATTTTAAAGCAAGATTAAAATCAAATTATTTTAAAAAACATGGAAAATTGTTATAAGTTTTAAATGTTAAACGTTTCTAATTAAATATGTCCTGGAGGATTAATATTCGTCAGAACAGAATAATAAATTTATAATGAAAATGTTTGAATGTGAAATTTGGCTATGTGCTCAAACTGTAATAGTTTACTTTCATCAAGGACCTTATAATATCTTTACTTGGTTTAAAGAGGATTGGAAATAGCAAAAAATTTAAATTACAAAATAATGTTTGTATACAGAATTATTCAGTTTCAAATTTGAGCAAAATTGAAAGAGGGAGAGAAATCAATACTTTTAAGGGAAAAATGAGCTCATTTTCAAGACATTTTACGGTCCTTGAAATGCTAGTCTTCATGAGATACGAGGAGTAATTGATCGAATGAATATAATAATTATATTAATAACGCAATTTTTATTACAGGGTACTTTTAAATATTTATATTTCATCAATTTACACTATACCTATACCCGTCTTTTAGAAACTTAGATTTAGAATGGAACTCATCCTGTCATTTGTTTTTAAACTTTTAATGCTTTATTTTTATATTAGTTTCAAAGGAATTTGCCAGATCAAAATAAAGATTCATATAAGACATTGTCTACACTTAATTAAATATCTAGTTGTTCATAAACTTTTTGATATAAATGTTAGTAAGGACATTTAAAATTCTAATGAAACGTAATTGGAAAACTTCATTTCTGTGTTAAAATAATTATAAAAACGAAAGCAGAACTGAAAAGAAAAAACCTTTGACATATAAAGATGAAAATTAAATTCTACTTGAGATTACCATACTGTGACGTATCTTACTGAATTTTAAATAACTGAATTAGGGCTGTTAAAAAAGGGGAGTTACAAAGATAATTAAGATAGTACCTGTGTTAGAGAAATGCGTTATGGAATATAGATCACCAATGGATTAAAAATCTTTCAAAACATAAAAACATATAACAGTAGTTTTCTTGCTGAATAATATTTTTCACATCACGTATAAAATAACTTATTTTAATTATTTCTACAAAGCTACTTAAAATTAAAAAAAATAATACTTTTATTAGTTTCTCTGACTGCCTTACTGAGCTTTGGCATTAGTTCCGTAATTCGTAACCCTAAAATTACGTGAACTAATTGCATGGCTTGCGTTTTTAGTATTACACTAATCATTTAATTTAAAACAACATAGACTGACTAAATAAAATGCTCGCATTTTTAACTGCCTGGAATTACGAGTAGAATAGCGGTTGGTGATGTTACGTTCTGTCCTTCTATAGCATCCGAGCCCAACCTTAAAGTCCGTTCCGTGTTGAAGCAAATGGTAATAGAGAGGCGCAGTAGCCCTTTATTAAGACGCAAAGACAAAGGGTCTACTCCTGTGAAGAAGAGACCATCTGTTGCAAGTACGGTGTTCTTTGTTTGTTCCATTATTATGTACATCTCAAGTGTGATATCATCAGTTGCTGTTGATGCTGTTTTCGCCTCGAACAATATGTACTTAACATAGCATGTTAACGATACTTAAGCATGCAGTGCTTGATTTTGAATTTGTTTACGATCATTAACACAGTAATCTTATAAAAACTGGATTTAAATTATTAATATTTTACTTGTTGAATAATAAAGCTTAAATCAAATTGCATGACATTCATATACTTCTGGAAAATGTTGTTTAATATTGTTTGTTTTTCTGCACAGAAAGCTAACTTTTGTTTAAATAATGTTCACAACTACTGTATTCAGTATTACAAGCATTGTTTCAACATCGTTCGATTAAAATGTATTATTATTCACGACTGTAATATAATGCATTTCATCTATTTTAAACATTTCTCAATAATCAGACTGTTTTAATCCAAAGTGACTCAGCAGTAATTCTTAGAGTTTGTCACGCTAAAAATCGGATTTCGATAGCCGTGGTTGGCAGAGCAAAAATAGCCCATTGTGTAGCTTTGTGCTTAATAATAAACAGGAAAGTATTCGAATCTGACCCATCATGATAAAACCATATATGTATATAATGTTGTAGAGACATACAATGTGACTTTGGTAAAATTTTTCTTCTAAATGTTGGAAAAATAAAATAAATTTTGGATCACTTAATTATTTCAACATTCAGTGTCTTTATACAGTTATCTATATTGTTTGAATTTCAAATTTTCTAATAAAAATGTCTTAGTACTTGGAGATGCTTTTCTTGACATGAAAATTGTTGGTTGGTTTGTTACAATAGATGAAAGTAGTAGTAAATCTGATTCAGGACCAGAATCGCCACCAGAGGGAGCTAGTATCCATTCCCTCCACTCAAGTAATGGCAGTACTCCAATACAAGAGGTAAGGCTATGGATAAAATGTGTTTACTTATATTATTATTTATTTTAAATAAACTGTAACCATGACTTTGTTATAACGGCTCCATTGCATTTGTTATTAATTAACATTGTTAAGTTATATGTACGTGTGTGTGTTCTACTACGTAATAAAAATAAATTATTCGTATACAATCTCGCACTATTTTTCGCCTATGTGATCAGGCGTCAAGTAATTCATCAAAGACGAAATGTATTTTGTTCTAACAAATGCGTTTTGACTATAATAGTTAAGTTAGATTAAATGTAACGCGTAAGGATTTTTATTTCTGTATATTTTAAAAATTCGCTATTCAACATAATTTAGATCCCTGTATGAACATCGCTGTTTCAATGTTATACAAGTGAGGAAAAATTTTATGAGATTTGACGCATGAAAACTAAACAACAAGGTTCACTTCATCTAAGTTATTCTCAATATGTAACGTTATAATATCAACGAGTTTAATAATCTCAAAGCGTCTAAACATTTAAAAAGATAGTCATGTATATAGCAATCAGCTTATGTGAGTTGACAATACTGAGTAAGTTCCATTTAACAATAATATTCCAAAAACTAGTTGGTGAATATATACATTCAACATTATTACGTTACTAAGAATGACTTTGCGCTCTTAACCTTATGAAACATGAAAGTAATGAGAGCAATTTCTGATGTATCAAATGTTAATTCTTTAACATGTTTATTGTAAGTTACAAAATACACAATGCACCCTTAGCAAAGAATATGTAAGTCAGTACTGAACTAACAGACAATAACCAACATACTAGCTTAATTAATGTCTTTCTTTTCAGTGAATTTTTTTGCAACAAAAATCTTTCCCTGGATTCATTGTATAAGGTTTAGTCATATTAATTTTTATGTGTATAATTTAATTTTTTCACGTTTTAATACGTGATAAATCGTGCAAATCTTAATTACGAATACGATGAGACAATTAAAATTTTCTATTCTACTCAAAATGCTAAAAATGACCACGATTGTAGGCTGTGTAAGGGACCACCAGAATGTTGGCAAATTTTTAGAATGTTTACGATTTTTCGTCTGTTACACAGGATAAATAGGTTTTTATGTTCTTCGACGTACATCGGCCAGAAAGAGCAAACTGCAGCGCGTTGGTATAGTAAGTTCTGTGTTTCCTATTTTAAAGCAACTTAAGAGGGGATGACTTCGTTGTTGGAAGTTCATGACGTCATCCTACGAATTATTGGCATGGTTTTTCCACCTTTAGAGATGCCGTTGTCTCTAACTATAAACTTGACAAAAACACCAAGTTATATACAGCAACGTAATAAAAACTGTTAAGTTTAGAATGGTTCTTTTGTTCTTCAGGATTTAAATATTTTTCTTCAAACATTTCGTTTTTACAGTAATTCATGATGTTTCTGATTTTGAAGTGGAGAAGTAAACCACAAGCATAAATTGTGAGCTTCAATGTTTATTTAAAAACACTTAAATTGTTTGTCATATATATATATACATATATTTCATATTATATGTTCAAATTATATACTTAAATAAATAATAGACAGTCAATGTCAATAGATTGTGTACTTTGTTATACGACATACAGTCATGTGAAAAAGTTAGGACACCTTATGAAAGCCTGTGTATTTTTTTTAACATTTTCGAATATATGGATATTTAACCTCAATGTCAACAATACTGAGAGATTATAGGAATATAACTGAACAATTAAAACTGAAGAAAATACTTTTCAAGATTTTCTGTAAGTGTAATTCTACAAAAATGCATATTCTAACTGAGGAAAAGTTTGGACATCATACCTCCTAATAGCTAGTGTTACCACCTTTGGCTGAAATAACTGCAGTGAGACTCATCTCGTAGCCATCTACCAGTCTCTGACATCAGTCTGAAGAAAGTATGTCCCACGCCTCAATGCAGAATTCTTTCAGCTGTGAGATGTTTGAGGGATTTCTTGCATGTACAGCCTGTTTCAAGTCACCCCACAGCATCTCAATGGGATTAAGATCTGGAATTTGACTCAGCCATTTCAGGACTCTCCATTTCTTAGTTTTCATCCAGTCCTTGGTGGATTTACT
Source organism: Carcinoscorpius rotundicauda (assembly GCA_011833715.1). Classification (NCBI taxonomy): domain Eukaryota; kingdom Metazoa; phylum Arthropoda; class Merostomata; order Xiphosura; family Limulidae; genus Carcinoscorpius; species Carcinoscorpius rotundicauda. The sequence continues at coordinate 25,643,410 of CM022406.1, forward strand.
GGTATGTTTTGGGTCATTGTCATGTTGCAGGCTCCAGTTCTGCTTCAGCTTTAATTTTCTTACAGATGGACTCACATGTTCCACAAGCACCCTCTGATACACAGTAGTATTCATGGTGGATTCTATGATTGTGAGCTGTCCAGGTCCTGCTGCAGCAAAGCAGCCCTAAACCATGGCATGTCCACCTCCATGCTTCACAGTTGGTATGAGGTTCTTTTCCTGGAATTCTGTATTTGGTTTACACCAAACATGTCCTCTGTTCTGGTGTCCAAATAATTCAATTTTGGAGTCATCTGTCCAAAGTATATTATTCCAGAAGTCCTGGTCTTTGTCTGCCTTCTCTCTGGCAAACTATAGTCTAGCCTTGATGTTTCTCCTAGAAAGCAAAGGTTTCCTCCTTGCACACCTCCCATACAAGTTAAACTTGTGCAGTCTCTTTCTGATTGTAGAGACATGCACTTTCACATCAACAGTAGCCGGAGCCTGCTGTAGGTTCCGTGATGACATGTTAGGGTGATGGGAGACATCTTTTAGCATGTTGCGGTCTACTCTTGGAGTGCTAGGACGACCAGACCTGGGCATGTTGGCAGTTGTTTTGAAGCCCTTCACTTATTGACAATTTTTTAGACAGTGGAATGTATGATTTCAAAATCTTTTGGGATCTTTTTAAATTCCTTACCAGACTCATAACCTGCTACAATTTTCTTTCTGAAGGCTTCAGACAGCTCTTTTCCTCTCACCATGGTGCTCACTCTCACTTCAACAGTCAGGAGCACACCAAACTAAATGTCTGAGATTTAAATATGGAAAGCCTCATCCAAAATGCTGAGTAACAGTCTTCAAATCATATGCACCTGGTGTGATACACCTGTGTGTGAGATGAGCCATTTTAAGTGGGAATAAATGTGGTGGTGTCTTAACTGTTTCCTCAATTAGAATATCCATTTTTGCAGAATTATATTTACAGAAGATCTTGAAAAGTCTTTTCTTCAGTTTTAATTGTTTATTTATATTCCTGTAATCTCTCAGTGTTGTTAAAATTGAGATTAAATATCTATATATCCAAAAATGTTATAAAAATACACGGGCTTTCATAGGATGTCCTAACTTTTTATATAACTGTATTTGCCACATATACATAAGAACAAACATTAAAATCGCTATCTAATTTCTTCAAGTGAAACTGATATTATAGTGACAGATATAATTTTGGATTACATACATATACACCTAGAACTACAACGTGCTATCATTTTCATAATCAACTCATTATTTCTTAAATTGAATAGGCTTGATAAAATGCTTTCAAAGATAATTACAAAGTTTCAAATAAACATGTTAACATCTAGTGTACTTTGTGCTGCAAAAGCTTAGTCATTAATGTTTCAGTAAAGAATCATGGTTTTACTTCATGTTAATTTGATCATTTTTTATGTTGAATGAAACAAGGAGTGATTTTGCCTTTAAAACAGCTGATGTTTTGTGGATTGTTTTATTTGTTTAAGTAAATGTACCATTATGTATATCTAATTAGCATTTAGATATTTCAAATATTCAAACTATACTTTTTAATTGATATAAAATTAGAAGTGGCATTCCAATAAAAGAAATAAATAATGAATTAATTAAGCATTCAGATTTAGTTTTAAAATTGTGTTAGTTTTAAACAGATAATGAGAAAAATTGATAAGCTTGGAATGCTATTTAACGTGAAATAAAAATGATTATATCCTTAAAATGGATATAATGGAATAAAAAGCAGAATAACTATTTAATTTCCTCACTAGGAACCAGGCCCACCTTATGTATTGGGTTATTATAATGACTTGGCCCTCTATTCCTCGCCATCCATGCCAAACATAACACTGGGACGTCCACCTGTACCAGCCACTGCCATAGTGAGTTTAGTATTTTTTTTATATTTGTATTTTATTTATTATGCCTTTCCTATTAATTGTTTTGGTTTTATGTGTGTTATTGAAAAAAAGAAGGTGTATTTTTAAGCAAAAATAGAGTATTTCATTCTATGTGACAGATCTTAGTTACTAATCAAGTAGATGTAACGATTTCTGTATTACTTATTATCAGTATTAATTATCTTCCTGTCACATCCCGGACCAGACACGTGATAGAAGTTATGATGTAGACAAATTGTATATCTATATATTAGTTCTAACTCATGTTATGGCAACTATCAATGTTGGTGATTCATTTACTCGAGCTCTATATTTTTTAAATGTTTTCTTTAATAATATTAATAACTATTACAATCGCTGTTATGTTAAAACAAACAAATGATTAAAGCTTACCAAGCATTAATTTTTCAGTTTAAATTATCGCAGAACTAAAGAGAGAATGTTTTCTTTACAATACGTCCCTCGGTTGGACACCAGTAAGTCTTCGGATTTATCACAGGGGTTCGGTTTCCGTCGGTAGACACAGCAGTAGCTCGAAAATATCCGCATATACACGCATTACAATATATACAAAGAAAAAAGTTTAACAATTAAGTATGATGTAAGTATGACACATATAACCTTACAAAAATCACTACATTAGTAACCCAATATTTCCAAGAATAACTTTTATCTACAACTAAATATCGAATTCATTTCATTTGCATTAATTCAAGTTTGAATAAGAGCATTTAAACTGAATAGTGCTATGCAGCGTTTCAATGGCCAATTCCCATAAGTTTCTAACTTTGACTCGGAGGCTACATATACACTGAGTTTTTTATGATGGTTTTCTATATTTATCCCCACCTTGTTTCTGTACTTTTTAACACTGCCATCCCTACATCAACGTTATCTTTTGTACTTAATTCCCCTATTTTTTAAACAGTATCAATGAATGTTTTATAATTAATGGCAGCAGTTTTAGCCTGTCACGATCGATGGACATCATGCGTTGAAGTTAGTGAAGTGCTATGCTGCTTATGCATGCCCCCAGTTAATATACAACGTTCTGATGTCTATATCATTTCAACAACTTTAAGCATTGGCAAGCTATTTATTGTCTTTCAAAAACTGTGTGGTGCATACTGGAGGAATTTACGCATTTTGATAAAAAGTAATTGAAAACTACCTTTACACTCCATATACCATATAAGTATACAAGAATATATTTTCATTTAAACCAAGTATTGCCTTTGCGCTTTTTCAGGGTTAATACACATAAAACTGATTGTTTGTTTGTTTTGGAATTTCGCACAAAGCTACTCGAGGGCTATCTGTGCTAGCCGTCCCTAATTTAGCAGTGTAAGACTAGAGGGAAGGCAGCTAGTCATCACCACCCACCGCCAACTCTTGGGCTACTCCTTTACCAACGAATAGTGGGATTGACCGTCACATTATACACCCCCACGGCTGGGAGGGCGAGCATGTTTAGCGCGACGCGGGCGCGAACCCGCGACCCTCGGATTATGAGCGTACGTCTTAACGCGCTCGGCCATGCCAGGCCCATAAAACTGAAAACAGTTATGGTGAGCTGGCCCTTCTGACGCCACAATCAGAATAATTAACAGAACATGTGGCTGTTATGCTGCTCGCTGGTTTTCTATTTTAGCTATGTTTTTGGAGGTCTTAATAGCTAAGTAAACCTCGTTAACTGTTTGTAAAAGTTTATTAGATTGCTATAAGAGAGGTTTGATGAGCAATACATGATTTGCATCAGCCATTTTTTTTCCGACTTATCCCCACATACTAAATATTACAAAGCTTAGTGCTTATATACTTTTAAAATGTATTGATTTCTGCTGTTGTTAACAAGATTTCCAGACTACATAATATATAATTATATATATCACATAATTTCTGCTCCCATTACTGTAACAAAAAGTAAACTATATTGCAATATTGCGATATTGCAATAAATAGCAATTATTTTAGTTGTCCAAAATTAGTGAATGTTTTATGAGAATTAATTTGAAAAAATGTTATTTAAAAACAGACTTATTTTTGAAATAATATTCAAAACCTTCATTTAAATAATTATCACCACTCAAGCATTGATGATAAGCAAAATAATAGATTTCACGATTGTTATAAGCAAGATCAAATTTTTATCTATTTATTCATTTTATTTTACATAAGATTACAATAAAATAGGCTGGGTATTTTTCATCAAGATATACTACATCAGACATTCTCAAATTGTGGTACATGTATCACTGGCAGTACATGATGCAATTAACATAAAAAAATTATAAAATTTGTATTAAGCTGTTGTTTTGATTTAAGCACAAAACTACACAGTGGGCTATCTGTGCTCTGCCCACCACAGGTATCGAAACCTGGTTCTTAGCGTTGTAAGTACGCAGACATACCGCTGAGCCACTAAGGGGCTTGTAATAAGTCCTATCTAAGCTTCACACGTACATAAACACACTACTCTCATTATTTACATACTCTCCCTCTACTTGCATAGACTTGCCAGTCTTTTCTCTTTAATACTGACGAAAATGGTACCACTTATTCTTCAACCGTGCCACAAAACAACAATCGGATTCATTCGCAATATTAAAACATCAATTTGTGAAACTAAATTTTATCCTTTTTTAATTACGTCGGAATTCATAATTTATAATAATTAAACAAAAAGTAAAACGTTTAAAAAACCACTGAATGTCCATGTCGTGTTTAAAATTGACTAATTAACATCGAAAGTTAGATTACGTGGTTATGAACACATAATAGTTGCAATGTTGTTCTAATCGGCTGCTTTTGTACTCGACGCGCGTAAATCGTTTGTACACACCAAACCTAGACACAGAGCCACCTGGCTCCGTAGATAATTACATTAAAACACACAAAACTTTACTTAAAGCGATGTTTAGACATATTTGCTATAATTGAAAAGGCTGCTTTTCTGCTGGTAAAATTTTATACACACTTTGTAGGAATTGTGCCTGACTCTAAACATGTACTTGCCCATTGCTGTGCATTAAAACTGCCAACATACAAGATAATTTAATATTTAAAATCTTCAAGTCGGGATTGCAAAAAATGTAAATTAAAAAAAAAAGCTGACGATCTATTGCTGACAGTTTGTTCAAGCTACAAATCCTTATTATAACTTCATTATAAAATTGTTGCAGGTGATATCTACAATAGTGTAGGATCACAAAAAAACAAAACAATTGAGAGCATATTGTAAATTTATATGAATCTTTTTAATTTTATCGTGCTGTAAAGTTTTCTGTCTTTCACTCTCTGTCATAAAAAAGAATAGTGTTTTTCTAGCGAAAACAACAACTCGTGGAATTCTTAGTGCATAAATTGAAAACTTTACATAAATTGTCAAAGGTTCTCAGTTTTGCTGTTACATATTATTACGTCCCCCAGTGGCTCAGCGGTATGTCTGCGGACTTGCACTCTAAAATCCGGGTTTCGATACCCGTGGTGGGCAGAGCACAGATAGCCCATTGTGTAGCTTTGTGCTTAATACAAAACAACAAACAACAACAGCATATTATTACTTGAATCACTACTGTTCATTGTCACGCGGGGTTATTGTTTCTACGTGGATTTCCGCAACTACATTTGAACAGATTTTTAACTGTGGATAATTACTGTTGTGGAATTTCCTACTCAGACAATAGTAGTGATTCTTTCTCCTGTTTCTTTTATTTAGTCGAAATCATGATTGCATATCCAGTATTTATCACCACTGCATATAACATTATTTCATATAAGTATTGCTATTTTTAAATAGTTGGTGTTAAGGTAACAGTGGTAAATGTTGTTAATAATTGGCTACTTACATCAAGTGTGTTGCTGTCGTCTACTTTGGATGTATTATTTGTGTCGTCTTATTCTATCAAACACTTGTGCATAGCAGGCTGTTGATGAACATACATATGTTTGATGTAGACCTGAGAAAATAAGCATGAAACTGGTCATTAAATCTGTGATGATACAATCTTTGCCTTCAGTATGGTCCTCTGAGAAGAACTTTATATTTTGTTTGTTGTCGTTACATATTATATGTATAATTCTTTGTTATACATTTGTTATTGTCCCCTTATGGCACAGTAATATGTATGCGGATTTATACCATTAAAAACCGGGAAGTGCATAGATAGCCCTTTGTGTAGCTTTGTGCTTAATAACAATAACAAGATTTGCTATTTATTTTGAATAAGTTCATTGTGGTGGTTGGTTGGAGGGAAAGGGGTTTGTTTGTTTTGTATTTCGCGCAAAGCTACATGAGAGCTATCTGAGCTAGCCGTCCCTAATTTAACAGTGTAAAACTAGAGGGAAAGCAACTAATCATCACTATCCACTGCCAACTCTTGGACTACTCTTTTAATCGCGAATGGTGGAATTGACCATCACATTATAACGCCCCCACGAATGAAAGGGCAAGCGTGTTTGGTGTAACGGAGATTCGAACGTGCGACCCTTATATAACGAGTCGAGTGCCTTAACCACCTGGCCATGTCGGGCCTGGTTTCAGGGAGGGGGAGGCAATGCAACAGTAAATTGTTGAAAAACATGTAACATTAAACCGAACGCATATTCACGTATGCAGCTTAAAATTTGTTCTCCATAAATGGGTATAAAAAAACTTAAGAAACAATATTAGTAAAGGGTCTTCATTTAAACAGGGAAGTAGCGATCGTTACAAAAATAAAGAAACATGTTGAATCAAAATGCAAAGATTATATTTTCAAGCCAGTGTAAGTGACTTTATATATAAAAACAAAAGTAAACTAGCTGGAAATAGTGTTTACATTATTTCTCCCTTAGTTATGCTTAGATTTTTCAATAAATCAATAGTTTTATAAGATTGTCATGTAGTAACCTTATAACAGATTTGTTGAGAATTAACTGAATGTAAATGTTTTATTTAAATAAGAGCCTAAGCGTATGATAACAGAGGACTAAAATTCCATTTTTTCTGTGTTTTTAAATTTGGTTATAGGGATACTAACCATATTTTAATTATGAAATTGAAATAAAGATATGGTACACATCATGTTAAGACAGTTTCAGAAATTACTACAAAATATTTGTGAAGCTCGATTTTATCATGTGAAGTACCACTCATTGCTGAGTTATACCTGCTTCAGAGAGTTCCATCTCTTATCAGTAACCTGGACAATGAGAAATAAAAAAAAAGGCTCATATTGTGGTGAAATACACATTATATGTATGGTGTTCTGAAATATGTATGAAGCCTATTGTTATTCCTTTAATTTGCCCTTGTCCAGGCCTACTGATCAGGAGAGAAATGACATAAAACTGGTATAACTTAATAACAGTTGTAAATCAAATGTTAATTTTGGATTCACATTTATTCTTTAGTATTTTAAAATTTTGGCAAAAGTTTAGTAGTTGCTATATTCTTCATTGCACTTTCAGAAGTTTACCTGTATAATCTGTCTATTTAATTGTGGATTCAAAGTTTGTAGCAGTTTAAACTATCAGTAGTTACTGACACTGGTGAAAACAACTATTTCTTTAGGAATCAAAGAGACCTCAGCTATGAAACCTTGAGTCTGTAATTAGATAGACAATCTAATATTGGTGAGCTTCTCCTGAAAGTGTAATGTAATGTAAATGTTCATCTTAATAATTTACGAGCTTAAATTATTGTCATTGCTGCTCTATGTTTTTGACATTCCTATATAAACATGGTAGTAGTTTGTGATTTAGAACATTTCTAAACATCATACAGTCTCTTTAACTTGCAAAAAATTTGTTGTTAAGTCAGTTATTAATAAACTCGATAACAGTGTCACTGAGCCTACTTTTACTAAATATATATTTTTATTGTATGTTTAGTGGTGAACATTTTGAGTGTTTCAGAATATTGATTGTAAATATTTTTTTATACATCCAACAATTACACTACATAAAATTCTATCAGCTGATAAAACATCTTTTAAGTCTTGTCTCAAAAAAGTTTACAAAGTAATAATATTATGTGTTACAAAACCAGATTTTCATATTTATTAGACAAACACTGATAAGATTTAAAACCAAAATATATTGACAAACGAAGAAATGTTACAAATAGGCTAACTAGAACTTTTGTATTTATAATAATCACCTGTTAGGCTCAATAACATAACTTATCTCACCATACCCACATAATTTTCCTTAAATATTATAATTTTATTTAAAGAAAACAGGTTTACAAAAATGTGGAAAAATAAATTAAAAAGTTCTGAAAAAAAGTTATATAAATTATTTCATGGAAATTTTGTTCAAGATATCTTAAAATATGTGAATTATAATTATTGAAAACTGGTAACCAAGGAAATGTGTTATTAACATTACTTAGCTAATAAAAATTTTAAAATCAAGTTTGGTTTAAATACTGAGATCATAAAGTCTACATTGTAACTTGTTTTAAGTTTCAATGATACATGTACTTTAAAAAATTTTTAACACTAGAACTGGAATTATTAAAGTAAATGTATGTTTTTGTGCATAGGAAGGAAAGGGAATGTCTGAAGCCCAGGTTCGAGCCATGGCTGCAGCAAAACTAGGTGTACCTCTAACATCACATATACTATACTCCTCTCTCCCTTTTTACCCCTCCTTGCCAGGTACAGAACTGTTTTCATAATATGATGAATATAATTTTTTTTTTATCTTAACACTACTCAACATAGAAAGAGAATTGTTTGACAATAGATTTAAATCTATTCATTCTTACTATATTTTTATGCTGGTTTAGTTCTAGCAAGAATACTAAAAGTTTCATTAGACAGACAAGAATTATCCAGTCAAGTTCTAAATTAATCATAGGTTATTATGAATTTCAGATGCTAATATATAGTTTTGATACTAAATGTTACTTGTGAGCCTTGTTACTAAATGTTAATATCAGATTGTAGTATCAAATGCTACCATTAAACTTGGACATTAACACTGAAATTAATAAATATCATCAGTCATAATTCACAAGGTGTTAAATGATGCCTCATTGATTTGAATAGAAAATATCAGAAAACGTTTATGCAATAATTAAATTTGCCAGTAAAATTCCCTATTTACTTCTTTTAAAAAAACAGAAATATTAAGACATTACTGTATGAAGTAAAATAGAAGAATGTCATGAGAAAGTAATTTGGTAAAAGAAAGCATTGAGAGAAAATGTCAGCATGCTTGTTTACATCATACATAAATGAAAATTAAGTGATATGAACATGCTGACCACTTGTGACTTTCAGAAATAAAAAAATAGGTGGAAAATGTAAGAGTAATCCCTTATTGAATGAAAGCTCCAAAATAAACTTCAGAAAAGCTAACTACTCTGGCTAATTCAGCATCTCTAAGTGGTTTCTCAATCTAGCTGTTTCAATTAATTTTTATTCAATTTTGATTCTGTGTTATAAATTTCTTTCTTCTGTAGAACAGGCAATGGTTGCAGAAAGAATTTTCAAAACTTTAATGGTTAATGACTGTTGTTAAATACCTAAGATAAGTACCTGTGGATTTGTGATGAAAATGGGAATGAACCTCGACATTATGTTGTAGGACACTAAATGGGATAATCATGTACACATATATTTTTGTATGCCTTTAGTCTTTGTTCAAAAGTGTATGTTTAATTAAAATATTCACTTTATATGTTCATAACATGTTTTGCATTAATGACTCATCATCGTGAATATGCCAAATCATGGAAGGAATGTTAATTGTATATCACTCTCATAACTCAACTGATAAAAATACTAACTATTGTTGTAGTTCTGTGTTATGCAAAATGTTAACACACACAAAATATTATTACACTTAAAGCCTTTTGAAATATTTCAATTTATTAAGTTAAGTCTGTTATGCTAACTTATTCTAACATCATACTGCCCTTAATGTTATAGTGATTATATAAGAGTGGTTGATGACCTACACTTACAAAGTTTATCCTTTGCTTCTCCTTTCAAATAGTACAAGAGTATCAAGAAGAAAGCATCAAGGTTTGAATTGCAATTTAGTTTTATTCACAAAAAGTGAATTGTCTTTTTAATTTTTTTCTAGAATGTTAGAAATAAAGCAGTTCTATTAGTTTTTTACTCATTTTAGCACATGATATTTTCCTCACTTTTCTAAGAAAAACAGCTGTAAGTATCAAAAATAGTTGTTTCAGATGTTGTAATTTTCATTACAGTGATTGATGGTGAGTTCACTCCTCTGACAAGTGCCAGTTACATACAACAACACATAAAAACTTTGGAACAAGCCAGAAACTCAGGTCATGTTCCTCAGATTTGTGGTGCTCCCTCCATACTTCCTGGAATGTATATGACTGGAAATGTGATCACAGATGCTCAGGTGGCTCAAGATCGTTTGCACAGGTATGCCATTATCCTGAGCTGTTTGACAAATTCAAATGACATATATACTTTTATTTTGTTTTGAAACATTTTCTCAGGTGTGGTTCATATTGTTGGATTTTCTATTACTTTATTCTTATAGCTTAATATTTTATTTTATTAAGAATACATTTTAGAATTAGAGCCAAACGTTTCTTAGCTCGTGGATTATATATTTAGATTTAACAGATGGTATTCTGAATGCTAGACTTTTATTAGTGGAAGCATTGTAACTAAGACAGTCAATTCTACTCGGTGGTTTTAAGAGTAACCACATAATAAACAGGTGTTTCTGAGTTATTGTCATCTATCTGGTCAGCAATTCCAAATTAAGGATGCTATTCTGTACCTTAGGAGTCTCTGACCAACCCATTTAGCTTATTTGTTAAAGTACTATCTAGCTTGGTACTAAATCCTTTAAAAGTAAAAAGAAATACTTGAAAATGGTGTTTTAGATATTTTTAATGACTGGTTTGGTAATGAAGCATGTATGATCAAGTTTTTCATACTTGTGTCAAGGTATGTTGCTGAATTATTATTTCTGTTGGTTAGAGTAGGTTTTTGGATACTATTATAAAGCAAAAATATGTATATATTTATGTTGTTCATGAACACATTCCTGTGCACTATAAATTACACCTTTTAAAGATTACTGTGTTTTACTACAGTTTACATTATGTTTCAAAATGTACATTACTTTAATAGACATTTGTCATGTTATTAAGATATACTCAGAATAGAGACTGCATTAACTTAAACTAGCATTAAGACATAAAGATTTTCATTGTAATTATGCATATGAAATTTAATAATACATATGCAATTTAGGTTATAAAAATATATATTAAAAATGATAGGAACATCTTTATAATTTTAATTTGTGTTTATATAGTATATCCTAATGAATAAATACAATAAGGTATACGAATTATCTATAACACAAGAAAGTTCAGGTAATTCAAAAAATGTTTAAAGTTAATGTACTTGCAAAAAAGACAAATAATTACCAAATAGATTTAAACTAAATTTATGCCTTGAAATTATAAATGATAAAACTGTTCTGTTGATGATTACACACAGAAATAAAATACTGTACTAAAAGTATTTCGTGAAGAGTTAAATCATAATATAATAGTTTCTGCAGCCATGTGGTAGAACAGAAGTGTAAAGCGTACCCCAATAAGACATGGTTTTCTAAGTACATTGAAATGAACAGAAATCTGATCTTTGATTTAATTTGTGTCAAAGCTTCATGTAGCAGAAATACATTTCATTTGTAATCTTAATGTTAATAAAATGATAGTGACCAGGGAGCAGTTTTTTTATTAAGTTCCATACACATACCATTATTGTTGCATGAACTGTATTGAAGCATTGTGATGAATGCATAAGAGACACTTGACCTGAAACTAGTGATTCAGGGCTATTTCTTTAAGAAAAGAAATATCTTATCAGATGCTCATTTGTTGAAATGTATAAATTATTTTGACTTTGTTTTTATTAATAATTTTGGAATACATAATTAATACACCTTTTTATAGTTTGTTACTATGAGAAAACAATGAGTAATTTCTGTACGAATGTATATTAGGTTTATTTACACCAATATAAGTATCTGATGTCATAGCAAGTATTCAATAAAGTTATAATACATTAATAACTTAATTTATTGATATTGTGATATTCTCAGGTAACATCCTCTGAGAGGTCTACAAAATAGTAGGAGATTCAAAAATGATAATATTTATTTCACAGTAGTATTGAATTTCTTGGAAATTAATCAAGTTTCAGAAAAGAAAATAATGAGGTTGAGGAAAATGTAAGATAAAATGAACAGCTTTTATTATTTAGAATACAAACATTGTGTGTTTACTTGCTTTTAAATGCTGAACAGTCACTTTTACTGGAACCGAGCTGCTGCTTTATAAAAAACTATATCAGACTGACTCATTAAAGATTGTGTACCTAATGTCTATATTTACCAAGATAACTCAGTGACATAAACTTATGAATGACAACTAGAATTACCCCCAAGACTAATCCCTCTGTTTCAAATATAAGGGAGTTCATAACCTCAGTGCCATCTATTATGCCTTTGAAGGAAATTTATTTTAACATTCTTACATAATTTACAACTCTACAGTTATGTCTCCCACAAGCAGAACAGGTATTATCTCAGTATAATGACAAAGAAAAGGACTGCTAGAATTAAAGCAACTTAATGATTTCTTTGAAAATGTATGACTCATGAATCATCTGTGCATGTAACCTGTAAAACTATGAATTACAAGAACAGCTACCTAATTTCAAAATCACTGTACTAAGATACAAATATTATAAAACAAATGGTATTCTTATAAACCACTCTTTTCTCTTTCTTTTACTTAGGGTTGGTCTTAAGCTAAAAAATAGTTTTATCTGTAAAACCAATAAAATTTATGAGGCAAAATGATGAAGATATATCTGTGTAAATATGAAGCACAGGCAACATGATTCTTTAAGAAAGATATACATAATTTTCACAATAAAACTCCCTTTAAAAATAATTAATTTATTGCATTATTAAATACTATTTTAACAAAAATAATAATAACAGATATTAAAACAAGGATAATGACTTCAACATTGCAAATAAATTAATTTGAATAAAAATAAGAAAATACTTTAAGATTTATTCAAGTTTCAGGTACAAACTGAATTACAAGTATATATACCTACACAATCTGAGCTTGTTCATGTGCTTGAAAATTTGAAAAGTCCTGGAAACTGCTTTAATAAAATTCAGTCCTGGAATTTCCTGGAAGATTTTCATTTTATTCTAGGATCATGAAAGGTCACAGCCTTTTTTAAATTTTTTTTTTTTTTGTATTTCTCAATTTTAAGACAAAAGGTGGAAAACTTTTGAAATGTCATCCTCTACACTTGTATCACTACAACAGGCAGTTATAATTCATTCTACAAAGTTTCATTGATTTCAGAGTTATTAACTATTCATTTTACCCTACATTGCTGATTTAGTGATAATTCAGGTACACTATATAGGGGCACTGAAAACAAAAATAAATATTGACACATTTTGGAGGTTCCGTAAGTTATGACAATTCAGCATGTAAACTGTATGGAAAACAGAAGTATTTTTATTCTTCACATGAACATCTTTAATTGTCAAAGTTTCAATCTGACTGATTTTATCAGCTTATAGACATATCTTGAGTACAATACTTTTGTAATACTTTCGGTTTGTTTTACATACAACATTTTATTAAAAACTTGCTACATTTTGTGTAGGTACATTATATTTAGTGAATTCAAAATTATAGCCTTGTAGTTTGGTCCAGTGGATTGACTTTGTGCATATTTGGATAAGCAGATCTGTCTTGTCAATTTTAAGGGAAACCAGTTCTATTTGAAAATCTTACTTATATGTCAAGGTACCAATTTTGATATATGATGATTCTTTATTAGAACTACCTTTTCAGTCAGAGTTCCTGAGGTAACAGTAAAAATAATTATTTGTAACAAAAAACCTCAATAAACTGATTCTTCCTTGCTCTAGAACTGTTTTCAATACTCATTTTTTCCTTTCTTTTGGAGTCAGCTTATATTACTATATCATATGAATGATCATTTTTGTCATAACAAATAATTTAGTAACTTTTTGATGGGTGCATGACTTGGTGCTTTTAAGCAGGATAAGACAGTAATTGGTCTTCAGGGATATGTGTGTTAGTTTTACTTCATACACTTTTCAGTGAATCTAATAAAGCTTGTCCTGAATTATTTTAAAATAACTGGCAAAAATTAACATTTTGAATAATTTTCTAAAACTTTATTATCTGTCATAAGTTTTTTATGCTCAAATTGTCATTACTCTTAATTTATGTTTTGTAGTTATGTACTATATTTCATTGCATAAACATATTTAATGGCAGGAACATACTTAGACCTCTAGGCCGAACACAATCAGCCCCACTTCCTCTGGGACACCCCATACTGCAGCCTCAAGGAATTATATTATCTCCTCAGCAGAATGACCAGCTTTTAAAAGAAAAACATCTACATGAACAACAAGTACATAACTTGCTGAAGCAGGTACGTGGCATTATTTCAACATGTAAGCACAATTAAAATTTCATCTAGGATTTATGATTGATCAAAAACTAAAATAGTTTTATTATACATACTTGTGGTTATAATCTTGAAAAACATGTGAATAAAATCATGAAATCTATGCAGGGTGGTTGTTTTGATAAAATATTGGAATTGCAGTGTATTGTTTTCTAATGGTAGTTACGTGTGTGTATTATGATGGGAGAAAAATGACATTTTAAATTACTTCTGTTTTTAGGTAATTTAATGTTCTAAATTATTTAAAACTTGTCATAGTTTAAGTATTTTTTTAAATAAATGAGATTGATTTCTGTTTTAAATTTACTTTTAATTAGTTTTCAGTATTTTATGTCCTTATGTAATAATGCACAACTGGTGAAAAATATTAATTTGTTTCTCTTGTGTTTTGTGTTTAATTGTATGTAGTTTGTTGTGTATGTTGTCACAGAGAGAAACTGCAACATATTATATGGCTACTTGTTGTCTAATTCCTAGAAAAGATTTATTTTAAATGTCAATATTCTTGTGATTAATTTCCTAAACTTCTTTAACACAAGCACCCTGTAGCAACAGATTTAGAAAGTTTAAATTTCAAGAGGATTAGTAACCATGCAGATGAGGTATAATGGAAGTAGACATCTTCTATGTGACACCTTTTTTATTATAAACATTCAGTTAAAACATATGGCACATATTTTTGAATACCAGTCTTAATATAAATGCATGACAATCATGGAATTATTTTTTTCTTGCTTTCTTACAGCATATCCGTCAAACAGTGCTAACCAGAGCTAGCAGCAAGAACCAGGTAGAGAATGTTGAGGAGGAAACAGAAGCTGCTATTGCCCAGGAGATGAAAGATGCTCCTCCAATTTCAAATGCAGTTTCTACACTGGAAGTTATTGACCTCACTGAACACAGAGAAAAAGAAGTTCAACAAGATAGTGAGCTTGCAAAGCAGCAAAGTGATCGTGAAGCATTCCTTCGACAACAGCGGGATATTATGACGAAGCCATCCCTTCAGATTAGTGAAGGTAAACAATATTTCATTATGTACTGAACGTTTTTAATCAAATGTATTAACATGCTTTTTTTTAGTTTATATTTCTTATTATTTTCAAAGATTGATGATAATAACTAAGTGGCCTGTCAGATTGTTTTGTAATATATATAAACAACTGTCAAGATAATGGATGTGTGCAAGCAGTTTTGTGATGAAATGATTACTTATTATTAATGATTTACCCAACCTTCAAACTTTAAAAGATTTTTGCTAATTGTTGGTGTATTACTTTTCTGCATACTATTTACTCTTTTGCATTCAAACTTAGAAATAGATAATTTTATGGTTCATTTCAAATAATATATACCATGTTGTACATGTTGGCATCAGTATATTCTCTCGGTTTCTTTGTTATGATGCATCAGTGGATAACAATAAGAGTATACTTTTTTGATTGTTATGAATGTCTGTTTAGTGGTGATGGTATTTAATTTACCTTCTAGTAAAGTAATTAATCTTTATTCATTTAACTGTTACAAATATATCTTGACTTGTTACAGTTCTTTACACTGTGAGTTTAGGTATATTTTCTCAATTTCATTATAATCACTTAGGATCAGCTTTCACTCCACGTCATCATGTTGTAAGACCTCTGTCACGTGCCCTGTCTAGTCCACTGGTTACTTTAAGCTCAATAGGAAATTCTCAAGAAGGTCAAGTGTCAGTGCATCATACTTTCACTACAGGTTAGTCTCCTTTTTGTTGTTTCATTTAATTACTTAAATGTTAAATGTTACAGTTTTCTTAAAGTAGGTATATATTTGTGTTTGAATCTCAGTTTTTGCTAAAGTCATTTTCCTTTAAATTTTTCAATCATATGATTTTTGTATCAAAAAACTTACCCATCATTTTACATGTTCACTTGTGTTGGACATACAAAGCAATTCATAACAGAAAATAAAAGCTTGCTGAAGTGATGCTTAATAGTCCCTTTTTTTATAAGCCATTTTTGAAATATTTGCAATTCAAATTCAATCCATTTTTCCCTGAAGTTTAATTTTGTATTGTGATATTATCAATATTTTTTTTGGAATAAATAAAAAAATATTTCAGGGACTGTTTAATTAGATGTAGATAAAATTTTTCATACCTTTGAAAGCAGCTTTTTGCCAAAATTAGTTAATTATGTCTTCAAAGTGATTGTATAATGCTATTTTTTCTCATTACTAGAGATCTTAACATTTAGTTCTAAGTTTAAAATAAATAAATAAACATTATATTATAATTTAAACTTATATAAAAAACTTTGAGACAAAAACAAGAAATTATTTATTAGTGTAACGTTTCAACCGTAATGATATGGATGTGGACCATAAATAGATGAAGGTACTGCTTGGTCAAGTCTTCAAATACATTCTTTTGATGTTTGACTTGAAGTACAAATAACACAAGTGATATGCTTGAAGCTTCATACTGTATATTTTAATGATATTCTGCTTTTCTTCTATTACCTTTATATAATCCTTTCAAATAACATTTGGATACCTAATTTTAGTTTTAATTAAAATAAAACTTCTTTAGGAGGATAAGGTCAAACATCTTGCTGTTACACTCACTACCTATTAGGGGGCTGTGATCTGATTACTGGTTTATTCTTGCACTTGCTAAGTGTAGCACTGCTGAATTTGTGATCATAATATTTATGTTTTGGATTGTTTAACATTTTATTTAATGTTAATATAGCATTTACATTCCATATTAAAATATTTTTGTTCTGCATATTTTTTGCAGACTAAACATATATTTTCCATACATTTAACAACCTTTGTTTGGTTAGGCTTGGTTTATGACAGTCTTATGTTGAAACACCAGTGTATTTGTGGTGACAGTTACTACCATCCAGAGCATGGTGGCCGGCTTCAGAGTATTTGGGCACGATTGCAGGAGACAGGGTTGGTGGCCCGATGTGAGGTAAGTTTGTTTGCACACTTATACCCTTTTTGTATTTTAAATTCAGCTTCTAAAATTAAGTTTCATTTATTCATATTTAAATATTTTTGTATATGAAAATAAAATAATCTGAATTTTTATCTCATATTTACTTTTCTTTTAATTTGGCTTTGTTCTTTGTCTTTAGAAGAAAGTTTAAGTTGTTAACTATTGAAGAAATAGTATAGTAACTCACCAGTTAGGAAGAGGAATTTTAAATTCTTAAAGGAACTAAATTGTTACTAATTTTGAAACAATGCATAAAACAGGTTCAAGTTGAATCATTTTCAAAAACTCAGAAATGTTTTTTTTAATGTAATATCTAGCATTATAAGTAACTATTTGTGGAATAATGTGAATCTCTACATACTTATTTGATTACTTTCAATGATTGTCAAGTGAAAACATTAAATAAGGTTTGAAGTATTTAGAACGTGTGGTTAAAATAAATAAGTACTTTAATTTCATATTTTTATTTAACAAGTTCTTTAATTTTTTTTGTAGCGAGTACGCTCCAGAAAAGCCAGCTTAGAGGAACTGCAGACTTGTCATAGGTATGTGTATATGATATGAGCTGTGTGTGTGTTTTTATAGCAAAACTACATCAGGCTATTTGTTGTGTCCACCAAGGAGAAACAGGTTTTTAATTTTAGCATTGTAAACCTGAAGAGTTACAGCTGTTCCATCAGAGGACATGTAGTATGAACTGAAAAGTAACTGTGTATTAATATGTGTCAGTTGATAATATTTTTTTGAAAAACTTGTGTACTTCATCAAAAGCAAGCAACACAGTTTGTTTATATTTTATTGTAGTCAAAAGTATGATAAAAATTAAAACAGTTTTTGTTAATGAAACTTGGATAAAGCTTACTTTCAGTGATGGTTCTACATGGAGCGAAAGGAAACATTTGCTCACCCAAATTATTTCTTGCTTCCATCCAAAAAATTAAATGCTGTATACAAAGAGCGATTGTAATGTGTATCACAAATGAACATGTTCACACATGCACTACCTTTTTATGACATTTTTTTGTATGTTAGAAATCAACCATAACTTTTATGCTAATGGTAATATTGCACTAAATAATTATTTATTTAGTTAAATAGTGCTTGAAAAAACATTATTCATCAAAAACACTTTTAAAGAAACTTGTTATTTCTCATAAAAAAACAACCAAAAAACATGGCTAAATATGCTGGAATGGTCAGAAACCTTCTGATAATTTTGCAGGTCTATGAGTAATTTGTGACTTCAAAACTCAGTGCTTAGTACTTTTTGAAATCAAATGTTTGGTCATTCTAATTTAGCACAATAAACGTTGTGGGGTAATGAGTACCTTTAAAAAATTCATGTGAGTATAAGATGTCTTGTTTTGACTCTAAACATTTGGCTTGCCCCTCAATTTTTGATGCTGGTGCTGCCACTACTTGTTTTATTAATTGTTTTTCATTAAGAGATATTTCTTATAAAAAGAGAAAAGTAAATGAACAGAAAATTTACATTTTCATATGGAAAGAGTGGTTGATTAGAAGAAATCTCTAAACTATGAATTGACACATGAGTGAACATATTCATTCAACATTTAATTATATAATATTTAAGGGCTTAAAATTTGGAGTCATATTTTATAAATTCGAGTAATAGAGATTTAAAGTTAGGTACTGGAAGACTTCAGATCTTAAAAAGCTAGTTGCATTTACAAAGTTATAAAAATTATCTTTAATTCATAAAACAAAGAAAGTTAAGCATTTTCATTTTTACATATTTTCAGAAAGTTAATTCTTAATTGCAAATTTGAAATATTAGTTCAGTAACGTTTAACAGCACTGATGAAATTTAAAGACATTTTCTTATAAACATGAGAAGTGTTATAATGTATTCACTTATAACTCCCTAAAAATGTTTTTTTCCATCTTTTAGTGAAGCATATACTATGCTATTTGGTACTAATCCTTTGAACAGGCATAGGCTTGATATTAGTAGACTAGGTGAGTGTAATTATTGTGATAGCACTGTTAAATATTATGTGTATGATGAGGGCTTATATATATTCCATATTTTTAGTATTTCAAAAGGATAATAAACCTGTATTTAGTATGTTTCTTGCTTTCTTTTGTATTGTTTTTCAATTTACTTCAACATAGTTATAATTTCAAAAGAATAATTTAAATGGTTACTGCTAATCTTATAAAATTCTATTTTTATTTTATTTGAGTGCTGAATTTTTAGCTCAGTTTTAAGTAATATAATGTGTAACAAATTCAACTTACATACTATGAGCTTAATCCTTTAAATATTTAACAACAGACCTTTCTCGTATATCAATCAGATGATGCTTAGTAAAGGACATTTATTCATAAATACCACACATATCTTTCAAAAAAACCTGGCTCTATATTGTTATGAAGCTGATATATTATAATATGTTTGTTATGTTGTATCTACCTTATCAGACTTACCAATTAAGAGTTTTGTGATGTTGTCTTGTGGAGGGATTGGAATAGATTCTGATACAGTATGGAATGAACTACACACAGCTAGTGCTTCTAGAATGGCTGCTGGATGTGTGACAGAACTTGCTTTGAAAGTAGCTACTGGAGAAGTCAAGGTAAGCTAGAAATTTGATAATTTATGTTGGCAGTATTAAATGCTTAGAAGCAGTGATAAAATATACGTATACTAAATGCTAACTGATAAGGAATAAAAATCATAAGAACGAAAAGATGTTTAAGAAAACTTATCATTTGGAAGACATAAAATATATTAGAAAATAAAAAGTGAATATTCTTCAATGTTACTTTGGCAGATATAATCTGGGATTCAGGAGCAGTCTTTGAGGTAGACTAGATCATTATTTTTAAGTTCAAAGCCACAAAGAAAAACATTATATCAAAATTATTAACCCATATATGATTTGTTCTCCATTTCTATATCCCACTGAGAAATAAAAAATCAATTCCTTTACTTTTTAAACAGAATGGGTTTGCTGTGGTTCGTCCACCAGGTCACCATGCTGAACCTCAACAAGCAATGTAAGTATATTTAGACAGACTTTGTATTCATACATTATTATAAAACAAAATTATCCTTTAACACTGTTGTAACTCTTAATTTGTTTATTGAGACTGATTTAAGTTTAGAGAGGATATACAAAACTTATAGTAACTTTCTATTGTATTTCCCAGTGGGTTAGTTGTAAGTTGATGAGAATATGACGTTAAAATGCAGAGTTTGATTTCCTAAGGTGTGTATGGTAATAGACAGCCCACTGTGCAGAATTTCATGAGGAAAACAATTTCCTCGTAAAGTATGCTTGTTACTTAGTTGGTGATAAAGATTGTTTGAGACCTAGGGCTAAAATGCTCAATTCATAAGCTGCAGGTCATGGGATTTCACCCTATCATCCATAGTGTATTATAATGTCAAGGTCAATCACACAATTCATTGATAAAGAATAGCCCAAGAGTTGATAATGAGTTATAATAACTAGCTACCTTAAATCCTTCTAGTCTATCACTTCAAAAGTAGAAGTGTTAGCACTGATAGCCCTAGTTAGTAGCTTTGTGTAAACTTAAATAAACGATCAAATATTTATGACCTGTGTAAGCTATGATAGTGTATTGAAAATATAAAATACATAAATAAAACAGTAAAGGTGTGGTATTCTTAAATGAACTGATTTCTATACAAGTATCAGATAGATCCATTAATAACAGCAGAGTCTTCAAGAAATTTGTGGAGTAATCTATTTTTGAAACTTTTACTGAGTTTTCTTGCGTGTGTGAAACAATAAAATTGGAAAAAGTTTTGAAAGAAACAATCATAACCTCTTATAAAACAAAAAGAAAATGCAGAATATGTACTTACACAGATGAGGCCCTAGCTGTGTATTTACTAGGTGGTGTTTAGTCTCACTGCTTTCACTCTTTAAGTATAGTTCTTCACATGTATATGTAAAAACGGCTCATTTGGGTTGAGAAAATATTTCAAGTAGAGGAGCGAACAATGTTTCGATCTTCTTCGATAATCTTTACTCACAGATTTTCTGTTAGAACTCATCCAAGAAAATGTGCTTGAATTCAACTGTTAAACTCAGTGTCACCCTGTGACCCTTGTTCTTTCTCAGCATTATTGGAATTTAACATACAGACCTAATTATTTTGGCCAGCAAAGGATATCACAATTGGTGTTTCTTTCAGCATGGATATTTTGTGTTACTGTAATATCTCTTTTTTTAGAAGAAACATTATTTATTGTGTAGAATAAAGAAACCAAAAAAGCTTTCTGAACTATTTGTTTGTGTTGTATAAATGTCTAAATAACTAAAAGTAAGTAGAAAGCATATGATATGTTATATACCACAAAGGTAGGGTGTTTCAACTAAAATACATAATTTTAATACAATTAAGTTTCCTAACATTTGTCATAATAAATTTATATTAAGTTTCAAATACACATTTCTTTTCTTTTAAATTCTTGCTGATAAGTGGAGCCTTCTGAACCAACGTGTTGAGCAGAAAAATATAAACAATAGTTTCATGCTATAGAAGAAATGTAGTTTTATAAATAAACATTTTTTAGTAGCACTCAGTAGACGTAGTAGAAGCTACTAAAGTAATTACCCCATTATTTATTATATACTCAGTTTCTGGGCAAACAGATTTGTTGTATTATTTTTCTTCACTTGTAGGGGTTTTTGCTTCTTTAATTCTGTTGCAGTTGCTGCAAAACAACTAAGGCAGAGGCTAAAATTAGAAAAAATTTTGATAGTTGATTGGGTAAGTTATTTTATATTCTTGTAATATCTTTTTGTTTGTTTGTTTAGAATTAAGCACAAAGCTGCACAATGGGCTATCTGTGCTCTGCCCACCACGGGTATCGAAACCCGGTTTTTAGTGTGTAAGTCCGCAGACATACCACTGTGCCACTGGGGGGCTGTAATATCTAATCCGAAAAATATAATTTCTGTTAATTTTAGTGGTCAAAAAGAAATGGTTACAATTTATCATAATATAATTTATATTATTGAATAAACAGATTACCTTTCTTGTATGTGATCTGCAAAAGCTGTGAAGATTACAGTAAAATTATTATAGGATTTAAAGTTTTATGTTATCTTTTTTGACTAACATTAATAAAGAGGGTTTGTTATACATGTGGTCATTTAATGTTTATTGGAAAAATATATGCTAATCTTGATCCTTTTTTAGCATTATTTCTCTGTTGTTTTTCAATTTTGTATGTCTTATATCTCAGTTATTGAATATATAGTAATGCAATTGAGTGAACACTCAGCTGGCTTTAGTTGCAATAATTGTTATCAATTAACAATTTATAGCTGAATAAAGTATTTCTATGATTAAATGTTGACATCTTCTGCAAACTTCGTCTGTAATGAATGGTATCCAAATATATCAACTTCCAACAATCTTATTATTTCTGTGATATAGATCACATCTACTTAAAAATAGGATTAACAAATGATTTTTGATTATGTCATACCAAAGAAACAACTAAGACATCTGGTACTAGTTTACAACATTTTCATTATTATGCAGGTTAGATGATGTCTGCTTTCATGTTTATGTTTCTTATGGATATTTCAGTTCTTATTTATACTGGACATTCAATTTTTTATGGTTTAAGCTGTTTACTCTTTTACTACCTTTGAATTTCCATGGGTTTGCTTCTGTTTTTAGTGGATATTTTAATTTTTACTCAGGTGTGTTTGATGATATTTTTATCTTTACTCACTTTGAAATTATGGGTTCATTTTTTGCTATTTTCTGACGGTCTGTTTACTTGCATCTATTGTACGAATATATTGGCATAATGACGTGTAACTTACACTTTAAACTCTAGCAGAGTTCCCTTCTTGAACATATATCATATTGCTTGTTTTTATTTGTATTGTTAATTCTTTTTTCTCCTAGTTTCTTTTCATCCTCATTTAGCTGAGCCTTATGTTCCAGCTTGGTTTCAACACATCTTTTTTATACAAGCATTATGGCTTGTCTCTTTTCTAGTTTTGCAGGTATCTCTTCAGTGAAGGCTAGGGCTAAAAAATCTCTCTCCATGCTTTAAGGACTTTTTCCCTGGTAGCTTGTATATGGTTCACTTCCATGAAGGTGGTATATCTCAGTGATATGGAGTTACTCTGTCAATGAAATACATTACAATTTCTGACATATATTGTTGCATTTTTTGGCAGGTATGTTATAAATATAAATTTATAAACTGGATGCCACTGTAATATTAAAGGACTTTTGTTCATTTTTCAGATCTTTATATTAGCATATAGTCGTAACTTTGTGGTGAACAGGAATATTCAATACTCTGTGCACAGACATACTGTCTACAATAATACATCATTAATAGATAAAATCTGATCTCATATCTGACAAGTTGTGTTATGCTTCTTTACTGTTTTAAAGATAGTGAGAGGGTCAATTTTGCAGACATGTGGAGTTTATTTTGTTCATGAAGGTAATTTTGCTGACTAAAGTGGAATCTCTCATTTCACTCCAAATGTGCGCTAGTATTTATTTTAGAGCTGTAAATTTCATCTACTTATAAGAGGTTTAGCTTGAAATAATATATTTTTATTTTGCCACATAACTGAAGTTCTCCTAAATCTATTCCACTTATTTTTACACATTATAGCTAAGGATGTTGATTAGTTTTAGATAAAGCAAATTTTTTAAATACCATACAAATTATTTGAATACGATCATCTATTTTAATTAGGATGTTCACCATGGAAATGGTATTCAACAGATATTTTATGATGATCCTCACTTCTTATATATTTCTCTTCATCGACATGATGATGGTAACTTTTTTCCAGGAACAGGTGATCCTCTGGAGGTGAGACTGCTACCTGTAATATTTAATTTTTTTGTGTGTTTTTACTGATACAAGTAACCCATGTGCATGATCCAAATACATCACTCATGCATTATGTTACATTCATGTCATGAAATCTAAATATCAGTTTACAAAAGTGGTGTGTGAAAGATGCTAGGCAAAAGAAACATTATTGACTTTCTAATAAAAAAAATACAAATTAAAATATTTCTAGTACAAAGGTAGCAACTGTATCTAAAACTCATTATTATGTATGCTTGGTATAAAAAATAATCTGTATTAAAGTTGCAAAGAACTATTTTCATGCAATTCAGTTTAATTAATTTTTATGCATAGTAGTTTTCTAAGTATTGTAAAAGATATATGTGGTGTGTATGTGGTCATTTTAAGATATTGTTCATCATTATGTTCACTTTTAATGTTAACTAAAATGTTTGTGAACTAACATTCTTATTTATAATCATATTTTAGTAGTTTTAACCAGTTATTGTCTCAATAAAAAAGTTAAAGAATATTATTGCAAGATTGTTATTGTGAACATTCTACTGCTTTATGGAACACAGTTTTATTTCTTACATTGTGAATACTAAACTGAAGTACTCTGAGTGCATTTACTAACTTTCAGTATAAAGGCAGAGACTTTTACACCTGTTTAAGTAACTACATAAGAAATAAGGAAGGTATATAGTTCTTTTCAGCTGCTTAACACATATACATAAAGACATAATTTTCTGAGTAGGTGGGTATTGAAGATGGAATTGGTTTTACAGTCAACATTGCCTGGTCAGGGGCATTAAATCCACCAATGGGAGATGCTGAGTACATTGCAGCATTTAGGTTAGTCCAGCTTTTTTTATGTATTATCTATTATTAGGTTCAAATGGTGTTATGTGCTCATTTTTTTCAAAGTAAATTGATTTTTTGTTGAATATAATCAGTTATATTTTTACTCAGTGAATGAAATATTTGCCCATGATAATGAAATGACACTGAGAGTATTATATTTTAGTCTTTTTTGTGTTGTTATCTTTTTTATACTAACTTGATTTTTAAAGTGGCTTTTGAAGTAATTATCGTTAAATATTGTACTGTAATATAGCAGACAAATAATTAAACCATTGTTTTCTCATGTATATATATATGTATGTACTGATAATTAGAAAGTAATGAATATTTAGATTAGTTTATTGGTATTGTGTATGGAGTTTTATAAATTGTTATATTGTGAACTTGAGTGTTGTAAATAAGAGTAATGAAATTAATGCAACTATGTAGTATTAAATCATAAGCTTGAATGCACACAGATATCTTGAATATGTTTTTTATGTTGAATGTTTTCTAGTGTATAATTACATGCCTGCATGGCAAATTTGTCTTTGAATTTTGAAAAATACAATATTCTTGCAACTTATGCAGAAATACAATAAAGAATATTTAATCAAATGGATAAAAATCTTGCTATATAGGACTGTTGTAATGCCAATTGCCAGGGATTTTGACCCAGATATTGTCCTTGTAGCTGCAGGCTTTGATGCTGCTAATGGCCACCCTGCACCACTAGGAGGTTACACACTTTCTCCTGCATGTAAGTATAATTTTTCTGTTTGAAATAAACACCACATTTAATGATATGCTTACATCTTCCATTAACAGCATTACAATGAGAAACTTAAAGTCCTGCAGTCATATACAATAATAAGACTAGTTTGCATTTTGCATCTAATACCTACATAAATTAAGTACTTCATTATTTTTAGCATTTTTTCTTCATTTGAAATCTTCTAATTTAATGAAACAGTTTTTATGTAGTGGAGTAACACTTGATACTGTTCTTGTTGGGACTAGTTCTGGCCTAGTGGTTTGCTTGTTAGACTGTGAATTTAAGGATCTATTGTTCCCCATTCTATTGTCACAAAAATTAACCTTCTCACTTTAGAGTAATTGGTATGTTATAGGAGTGACAGTAAATCCTACTATTTGATTAGAGAAGCTTAAGGTTTATCAGTCTGTGTGCTTTACTGTTTATGTTAGCTCTTGTCTCTCCTAAACGTTAGGCACTGCTAATATAGTTAGCCTTTGTTTAACTTTATTTGAATATCTGAAATAAACTACTTCAGCTGTAGTTTTGTGAGGTAAAAGACCTGGGGCTTTCAAAGTTTCATTTAATACTTTATGCAAATTGATATTTTTTGTCATTTGTATCATTTCCTTTCATTAATCCATGGTAGTTGGTTAATTTTTATATTAAGTTCTCTGCACTAGATCCAAGAGTTTGCAGTTTTGTTTATCCATTACTTTAAAACTAAAAACATGTTTTCATGATTTCCTGCAGATGAAGCAATTCAGAATAAATATAAAAAGAAATCACTTCTTTAAGATAAAAATGAACCAGACAAAATTAAAATTTGTAGTCACATAACAATATAAATATTCTTTATGCATGTATTCTTGAAAATATAAATTCAAGTACAGATAGTTATTGCACATCAAAATAGTACCAATGCAAACTTAAATAATTTCAGTTGAATCTTTAAGTTCCAGATATGCATACCAACATTTTGAGCTGAATGTGTTATTGCTAAACCTAAATTTTTCATATTGAAAAGATTAGACTTAACATATTTTAAAAAAAGAAGAAAAACTTTGAGAAGTTTTGAAATAATGACTGTGCCACCACCATTACAAAAATTGAAATCACTTACATTTTTTCAGGTAAAATTAACGTATTTATAATCAAATTATAGGTTATGTGGTACATGAATATACTATGGATTTCTAATGTTTCTTCTAAACTTAACATTTATTCAGTATATGTGTAAGTTTCACATAACATGTGGTCCAGAAAAAGTTCACCTCATTCCTACTGCCTTTGTTCCTTTATTATTTTGTAGTAGATAATATCTATTCTGCTAATGGGTGGTATTGTTATAATACTGCATGTTGTACAAGGATGTCAACAGCAGTGCTTTTCAGTGTTAGTTCAAGTGATATCTCAAGGTTATAGTCTCACCTGTCTTTGAATAAGAATGGCTAGTCATGAGAATAATGCTATCAATCTGGATAAATATAATGATTCTTGAAAAGTAAGATATATTGGATTTGGTCAGTCTATAATGCAATTTTGAAGAGCTTATAGTGTGAATCTAGTAATAGTAACAAACTGTTGTTTCATAAAAGCAGCTACACATGCACTGTGTTTATATTAAGTATGACCACAGTGAAAATTATTCAGTTTGTATTTGACATTGCATCTAATATATTTATTTTATTCATTCTTGTAATGCAACTGTGGTTATCCACAAATTTAGCATTATTATGCAATAAATATCTTGAACAAATCTCCTGTTATTTTTTGTGTGCCTCTTCCATTGCTTTAAAGAATGGAATAGAAGGAAATAATTTTGGCACCCTTTACTTGATCTCTTGTACTTTAAATGTAAAAAGGCTTCCTAGTGATGTAATTGGTAGTTTCTACAACTAGGAAAATTGATAACCAAAGGGAGATACATTCACTGAAAGGAAATGATTGTTTAAGAGAGTCATCAGATTTTTGTCAGTACTGTTAAAATCAATGACTTCTATATCATAACAACCAGTCATTCAAGAAGAAGAGCCATTAATGCATCCAGAAGCTGTTCTTGCTCCTTCTCTACAGATTGATCTTAATGAGAGAGAAATATAGTTGACTGAAGACTATTACAATGCTGTAGCATCTGGTAAGACTGAGACTGAGTGTGGGTGGTTCATATAGGACTCACAGACTTATATCAGCTAGAGTTACACAACCCCAGGTCTAGTTGGAGCTCCTGAGAACATCAGAAACAGACTACAAGTTCCATTCATGGACAGTATCCACCAACAGTAACTTTCTCACACAACAAGTGAGACTGTAAGTACTGAATAGCAAAGTGAATGGATTATGGGACAGTAGTGAACCTCCCTGGGCTGTATGACTATACTGCACATCATATGTTATCATAAGTTTTACATGTCTCTCAATTTTATCCAACAAAAATTTAACTTAGTATCGACTAGTTTTAATACACACTTTGGTTCATTAACCTGTTGAATAATGAAACTTTAATCAATAAGTATAATGCTAGAAAACACTTTTTGTTATTTTGTCACTCCAGAGCGGCAGACTAATAATCCTCAGGGATCCCTCAGAGTACTTACAGTATAGTCCTTATGATGTAAAGGGTAACTTGATCTGATGGTAGCCAAGAAGTTGTGAAAGAGAATATTGATGATTATTGTTCTTCATATACAAAGCAAAGAAACTTACTCTACTGACATTTCAGGCATATGGAGGATGATAATTTAAACCAGTTACTTACCTGAAATGCTTCAGTAAATGGTAATGACTGCCTTATAGCCCCACAGTTTCTCTATCATCAAGTGCTTGACGAAGGCCAAAAAAAACTAAATCATCAAAACTGAATCTGGTGGTAAAATGGAGCAATCCATTGGACCAAGTTCAAAACTCAGAGGAGAGATACCTTGAAAAGCTTAATCAATTATACCAATTATGTACAACAAAGGTGGTCCATTTCATATTTTACTTTGTGTCCAGTCTCTTTATTTCATTCATTCTCATGACTCAGTTATTCAGAGATTCACCCCTATAATATTTATCCTATTCTACTGCTAATTCAGTTTTACTGGAGAAACCACAGTTGTATTAACAGCATATGATAAATTATACAATTTGACATTCAATCATAATCTAACAATTTTCAATTTAACATTAGAAACATAAAAAATAGTCACCTTTGGGCTTAATGCCAACTTTAGATATTTGTAGCAATCTGTCACTTGCTTCATCAAATAGTCGCAAATAACGATCTGTCCATCTCCATTCTAAATTTTAAGATGTTTCTAGTATATTTTTAGTTTTGTTGATAAGACTGGTATTCAATCATACTTCTAATGTTCAAGTGAGAATAATTAAATATAGTTACATTTTTATGTGTTCAATAAGATAAATTATCTTTTATTGTTATTATGACCAGAAGCTCTAATTTCAGATGTTTATATTTCCATACCTCCCAAGATGCATCTTATTACAAACTTTTGCATAATGGCATAATTTTTATGATGATAGAACATTATTTCTTCCTTTTTATGATTGATTGTTTTATTTAAAATTAATTTTTTTAGGTTTTGGCAATTTGACAAAACAGCTGATGACACTGTCTAAAGGGCGGGTTGTTCTTGCTTTGGAAGGAGGGTAAGTTTTTTTACATTATTAATATAAGTAAATGTCCTGTGATAAAATGATTAATAAATTTTACAATTATTTAAATTTGTAAATTAATATTTAGATATTTTTATAAATTCAATAATGTGAAATTGCAAAATTTGTAATTTTCACTTGTTTGTTTTCAAAGAAATCATAATTTACTTTCACAGCTATGACCTTCCCTCTATCTGTGATTGTTCTCAAGAGTGTGTAATGGCTCTTCTTGGAGATGAGGGTATTCCACTACGACAGGAAGAAATAACTCGAAAACCTTCGCCTATAGCTGTGAATATTCTGCAGCACACAATTAGTATTCAAGGTGTGTTGTTGGTGTTTGAAAGCTGTACAAAAATTTGTGTTAATTTATTTTTATTACACAAATGTCAAATTTGTGTCATAATAATGTGACATTTGTTATTTCAAATGTAAATTGTCGAAACACATATAATAAATATTAATTCGCAAACATTTGAAAGTGTTTTTATGTGCTTAAAGGAAACACTTTTGTTTAAATTCTAGAAACATGACAGTGTAAGGCCAATGTTTTTTCTTAGTTATAAAACATATTGTACAAACAGAATTATGTAATAAGAGCATTAGTTATATTTAACAATATACAAGTCAATTTGTTTTCATTGGAAAACCTTTTATATATGTTATTTTAAAGAGAAGCATAGGCTATATTTTGCCACATTGGTGAAATTTAAGCAAAAAGGGCTGTTTAAATGTATTTTTCTGTTATAAACTTGCTTCCAAAATCATATTTGTATTGCAAGGTTTGCAATCTAATTAACACAAATTTCTTGTATGTAAAGATTGTATTGAAATTTAGGTTTTATCTGTTTTTCTTAATAATAAACTTTGATTAGTAACAATAAAAGTGTTGGTAAAAATAAAAAGAATATCAGTGTAGCTTGTTATATAAAACAGGATAGCTACCTGTGACTAAAGCAGGTTTAAACAACTTCCATATTCTGATGAAGTGCTTATAATGTACCATTGAAGCTCCTCATTGGCCATGTATCAAACGTTGGGCACCCACAGTTGGCTATTCTCTCTTGGAGGCTCAGCAGAAAGAAAGGGAAGAGGTGGACACCATAACAGCTCTAGCATCACTTTCTATGACAGTTCCACATGGACCTCATATTCAGTGAGCTTGTTTCTTTTATTTCTGTAAATAAATTAGACAAAGCTGTTTAAAATTAAATTAAAACACTTAGATAAAGATATACTTTTTGTTAGATTTTCAAAATTGTACATACAAGTATAACTTAGTGAGAAGTGAATATTTAATATTAGTGATTAAAAGGGACATTTGATGATTTCTTAACTCTGGTTTATTTATCTGATTCTTAACTGTTTAAATATTTAACACTGCAGGAGGCCAGAACCAAACTGTTCAACTCAGTATGTTGAAGAACCAATGGATGAAGATCAGGACCAGGAAAGTGAAAGGACTGGTGAACTAGGCACTAGATTATCACTGTAGTACAGTCTTTAACTCATCTCCCTTATACTTGTGGTGCGGAAGTGAAACCCCATCAGTAAGGGTCATGTTTCTCTCACACAAACTTAGATGCTGTAGTATTTGGGTATGTTGTCACATGATTACATTAAGATGTATATTTATATGCAAGTCGTATATATATATATATTTGTGTGTGTGTGTGTATGTGTTTATATTACTAAGAGGAAAAACCTTTTATTTAATATTTTGTGCATTTTAAAATGGCATTGCACAAGTATGTTTTCAAAAAAATATTTTTGTTTTTTGCTGTTTCCATGTCAATTGTATGTATTACAAAATGGCAAAGAGATAATGTTAGATTTCCTGTTATTATGTTCTATGTTAAAAGTATTGTCTTTTCAATTTTGATTACATTTTAACCCTGAAAATACTAGATGTAAAATGTTTTTTCTGATGACTCAAGCTTTAGAAATTACTTGTGGTTTTATTGAGAATTCTGTCTGAAACTTGAGAGATTGAGTTGCATGTTATTATGAAGAAAATCTGTCATGTGGATATGACAGATATGGATCTGAGAGCTGGAATCTCATGTACTGTCATGAAATTGTACAAGTGATACAATAATGTTGGTTGGTAACATTTTCTCTCTCTTTTTCAAACCCTGAATGAATAACAATAATATTCAGGATTAATATTGTTATATATTCATATGTGACTAAGTGTGAAAAGCTCTTTCTTGTATATTTTCATGTTACTGAATCACAAACAAACCAGAAGTGAAAAGTATTTAACAGAAGTCAAAATTATATTGAATTTCATTAATTTTTGGACATAAGTCTTGACTTATTGTAAATTAAATCAGATAATTAATTTAACATAACCTGAGCTTTTTTATCATACTGTTATAGTTGATTTATATCATATAACAGTTTTTTTCTTTTTGTGTCAGTGACATGTAAAAAATAATTACATTATGAATGTTGATATTGTTGTAATGTATGGTGCATAATAGCATTATTGTATTCTATAATATAATTGATGTCATTTCTTCATTCTAGTTTGAGTCACATATTATAAAAGTAAAATGAATGTTTTAACATTATGAAGCTTTCAAGCAAACTTCTCTGTTTGTTATGTAGCTATATTGTCACTATTTAGCTCTAATGATAAAATTTAAATGTTATGTTTGATGTGATTGTGTTTCCCACTTGTTTACTAGTATGAAAATTATTTTATATGAGCTCAGACACTATTTTGTATTTGTTGGATTAATAAGGAACTAGAAACAAGACCAGTAATTTAATTATTTAAAGTCTTGTGAAACTAAATAAGTTTTGGATTTTTAATGAAAATATTAATCATTTATATTAATTATAAGGTAATTATACATACATAGATATATATGTGTGTGTGTATATATCACCCCTAGTATTGTCAATCAGTGTTGTTTCATGGATGAGAAACATTTGTTATATAGATGATGTTGTAAATTTTTTCATTGTATTATGTAACATTATCATGAGGAGAAGAAAAACTACTTATACCTACAATCATCTAGTCAAATTGTATTCTTAATAGGCTTAGAATGGCTTTTAAAAGTCTGGTTATTTGATATTCTGGTTAAATGAGTTATGTTACATCATTCTGAATGCTTTTTTTTTCCCCTGGTATATTTGGTTTTAATGATAAGGCACATATTGGTAATACTACTAATTAACTTGGGCTGTAAGAAAGTAAGGTCACCAATAGCAAAATTTATCTGTAAAGGGAAAAAAAGTAAAGATGATTATATATGTTGTTTATTTGGGATTTGTTTCATATTTTATGAATTCCCTGTTAATAATCTTTTTTTCTATGTGATTTTGCCTCTTTTTAAATTATTTTGCAGAGAAAAGCAAGACTAAACGTAAAGCAAACTTGAGTTTACATAGGAGGTGACTTATAACAACACAGTTACATTACTCTTATAACTAAGCATATCACTTGTGAGAATCAATGCTTTGAATCAACATTAAAAAATGGACACAGACTGGTGATAATAATACACATTTTTAATTGGAGAAAAGAAATAATCTTAACATGTGATTTATTTACATTAAACTTTCTATACATTGTATGAATGGTATGTATTTCATGTTGTGTTTTTGGTGTTACTTTGATTTCTCTTTCTTCCATTGCATAATTTTGAAGTTTTAAGGGCTTGTATTTTGTTCTTATACTCTATAAAATTCAAAAATCGGGAAGTTCTAAGGCATTCAAAGAAAATATGCTGTGAGACAGTATCATAGATCTCTTGTGTTTTGGTAGTTTAGTCATGATTCAATTTTTTATTGATAATGTTCAGTTTGCTTTCTTAATTTATGATTTCATTACAAATGAATTTAGATTGAGAGATGGTCTTATGAAACACTTAAGTTACAATCAGCATAGTATTAGAAAACACTTTTTATTCATTGTTTTTGGTATTTTATGCTCATTTTGAGAGGGCTATGTATGGAATACTTTCACTGAAATAAATTTTGTTTATTAAAACTTCATTATATAATAATGTTTATAAATGAAGGCAAAACAATAAAAGCCATTTGTGTATATCTCAGTAAACAGCAATCCTCTTTTCTGTTTACAAAAAATGTTTTGTTAATGGTGTTTTAGTACAAGGAAATAGAAACTAGTGTGTTTGATGAATTTGCTGAAGGTTTTGTTGCAGATATGAAATATTTACTGAACCATATTTGAAATTATGTTGATTTAATACTTGTGATAACTTATTCAGTATTGGGTCATGCTTGAGTATTTCATATGTGATGATCAAAGTATAAACCTTTTATGGATATTTTGTGGTATATGAAACCAAATACTTTTATCCCTGTTTTATATATCAATATTTACCCATATCATTGAGTCATTTTTATTAATCAGATTCTTAGATTTTGGTAAATCAGAATATCTTAATCTTTAATAATCAATTTTGTGTTTTATGTTAACTTCAGAGTAACTAAACGTATTTAAACATAATATTTGTGATTATTGTGAGTGTTAAATATAGTTTTGCTGTTAATAATGCTAGTTACTCATTCCTATTTGTGGAATATTCTGTGCAATTGTCCAAAATTAAATTGTATTTTCATATAGTATAGCGTACAAGTGTTAATCACATTTATACTTACATCATAATTGTCTTTGTCTTGTTCTGAAAAGTAGTTATGACCAGAAATGATAATATGTAAACGTTTATTCTTGACAAAATACAGGACATGAGAGGACATCTATTATGTATGAGTGTTAGTTAGCTTGCAGAATAATGTTTCTTTACAGGGTTCTGCACCTTTTTTGAAGACTGTCATACAATTCTAATGAAAGAACTGTTTTATAACGTGAAACTACATAATACATTGTAGATTTAAGTGTTGACTTCATTTCTTGTTGTTATGACAAGCGACTACAAATTAATTAAATCTTTGTTCTATTGCTAGAAGGTTTAGTGTGTCCTGAAATATGTGTTTATTAACTTCACCTTAATACTGTGCATTCTAAATCTCTGTAACAGATTTTTCCTTCAGTAGCAGGCTGATTTTCTGAGCTGTAAGTGTGTTTATAACAACTCCTGGAGTTTGGAGTTAATGTTTCAAGAAATTGTGACTTAATTTCACTCATGGCATTTTTTTTAGGTTAAGCATGTATTTGTGACATATACATCAATTGGTACTACTTAATTTTCTGTAGTCCTAATATTTGTAATGAAGTAACAAAATGATACATTTTACATAAAATTTTCTATGGTAAAATTAATTTAACTTGACTGCTATGTATATGTATCCTGATCTACATTATCATTAAAAATATTACTGATAAATGCCTTGTGTTTGTTCATTACGTTTATATTTAATAATGTGCTACAGGAAAACACTGTAGAGACTATTACATATAAATGAATAATCTACAATATTTCTATCTTATTTAGCCTAATAGGGTAATGATATGTATATTGCACGTCCTATCCAGATTTGTGCAATGTCCCATTGCAATGAAAATTTCCTTCAATATTTTAAGAATTACAAAAATAAATGCAACAAAACACATCCATAACACAAATATAAATATATTCATCCAAGCTGGCTGTGTTTTTCAATGAAACAAGAGGTTTGAAACAGTTGAACCTCAATTAATGTATGTTATACTATCTAACTTTCAACAATCACATAACACGTCTTCAAATCATACTATTAAACAACCTGTGGAGATGAACTACAAAACTGGTTGTGGAAACACAATGCATCATTTCTGTTTCATGACAAACAAGTTAATGATGTTTGAAGACTAATATACAAATGGAATTAGGTGTGACCTATAAGATAACAGAGAAGCATTGCATTGCAGTCTCTTTGTATTATAACATGGAACTCTTCAACTTGTCAGAATCCCTGTCAGTGTTAGATTCTTTTGTTTTAAAATAATATACATTACAACTAGTCAAAGTATGTGTTTGGTTGTGTAACTGAGCATAGGAATGTAGAGGGTGTGCTTAGATGTTTAATTATATTTATTAACATAGGTATAAGGTGTTCCTTTGTGTTATTTTATTTTGGGCTCGAGTTGTTGTACAAGTAAGGCTTCTTTAATTTTGTGTTTATGTTTGTTTTTTTATTTAGTATTTGGGTGTTTTTTCATGGTTATGTTGTATTTATTTGATTTGCAGTGCTCTAAATTGTGTGAAGGTGACTTTTTGTTTTCTTGTCTTCACTGATTACTTTCCAGTCTTGGTTTCAAGTTATTTGATGTTACAACCATTTTCTAATTTCAAAGATGTGGATATACATTTTACTTTGATTTATATTTTGATTTGAACCATTACACATACTGTTATGAGACTTTATTTTGTAGGATAGGTAAACAATGTGTAGGTTGATGAATTGATATTAATTATGATGAATATTTTAGTGGTTATATGTTATTTGCCCTTTGACCTGACCTCCAAGTTATCTGTCAAAAATTATAATTTTAATCAAATTCCACTAGGAGATGCATGCATTGAATTAGTACATAAATGTCATTGTCTATGTAAAATTTCAGTCAATAAACATAATCAGAATATTTTATGTTATAAAATATCTGATGCTGTGGTATGCATGCATACCATATTTTTACCATTTTATTTGATATATTTCAAACATTTCCTTTGTTCCAGGTATATACAGTTGTGCAAGTTTTCTTCTACCTTAATTATTTCTGTTCTTCATTCATCCTTTGGAGACAACATATTGTAAGTTGTGGCACTGATTTAAAGTTCCACCTTGTACATGAAGGTCAATAGCAGTGTCCTCCGATAATATATCAGATGATATGTTTGACATTAATTCCATTAAAAACCTAAAACAAGACAGAAACATAAAAATTCTAAATGCAGATAAAGGTAACCCTATAGTAATAATGAACATGAATGAATACATACAAAAAATTAATAACATCCTATCAGACACGAACAAATTTAAACCAATACACACAAATCCAACAAAGACACATGAGACGCAACTGAACAAATTACTACTACAAATGAAAAAAGCCAACACAATTTCACAAACACTTTATTCCTACCTACGTAAAACCGACTCACGCATACCACAAATATACAGCATCCCCAAACCTCATAAACCAGATTGTCCATTATGACCAATAATGTCAACATATGACTCGTTTAATTACAATCTTGGTAAATACATAGCATGGGCATTCTCCAAATATGTAACATAAGCCAGCTCATTCATCAAATACTTTTAATTTCAAGTCTAATCTAAATCAACTTAAGCATAAAGCCTTAATGGCCAGTTTCGATGTTATATCCCTCTTTACAGAAGTTCCAACAACAGAAGCCTGCAAGATAGCCTTAGAACTCTATATCCAAGACCCTAACCCAACTACAGACATTCCCAGTGACCAGTTAGCAACCCTCATAGAATTCACCACAATAAAGACAAACTTCATGTTCAACAACCAAAACTATATACAAACAAATGGCCTAAGCATGGGCAACCCAGTATCACCAGTTCTAGCCAATATTTTTATGACACAAATTGAAACACAAGCAATTAATACAGCATTACATCCACCACTATACTGGTACAAATATGTAGATGACACGGTTGCGGGATTCAAATCTACAGAACACATTCTTAATTTTTTCAATCACATTAACTCTATACATCCCAACATTAACTTCACATGTGAACAGGAAGAAAGCAATCAAATATCATTTCCTAACCTCAAAATTATAAGAACCGACACACAATCCAAAACAGAAATCTACCAAAAAATACATTCCTTGGGACTCAGCACATGAAACAAAACAAAAACTCAACATACTAAGAAACCAGATAAACACAGCCATAAAACTATGCTCACCAGATAAAATTAAGGATGAATTAGACAAAATAAAACAATACTTCATCAACATCAATAAGTTTCCTCCACAAACCGTAGAAAACATTATACGCACACACCTAGACAGAAAGCAAAATCAACCAACAAAAGTAAATATATCTCACGAATCAAAAAATCATGAAACCATATACTGCTGTATACCATATATTCCTGACATCAGCAAACAAATAACCAACATTTGGCAAAAACTAGTAACAAAATATAACATTCCAGTTAATACTAAATTTATTCAAAAACCAGGCACAAAACTAAGGTCTATACTATGTAAGAACTACACTGACAAACAACACACCAACATTATTTATAAAATACAATGTGATAACTGCCACGACTTCTATATTGGAGAAACAAGTAGAAAAATGGAAACCAGATTCAAAGAACATAAAAAGTCACCTTCACACGTTTTCGAACACTGCAAGTCAAATGAACACAACATAACCATAGAAAACACTGAAATACTAAATAAAGAAACAAACATAAACAAATGCAAAATTAAAGAAGCCTTACTTATACAACAACTTAAACCCAAAATAAACCAATATAAAGGAATGCCATTATACCTATATTAATATTATAGATAATATTATATATTCAAACATCTAACCCCACCCTCTACATTGCGACACTCAGTTACACAATCCCTTCCAAACATGTGGTCAGCTTCCGGTCAGTTACCTCTTTCTTTGTGAACCTGACGATGACCGAAGAAGATCGAAATGTTGTTCGTTCTTCTATTTAAAATATTTTCTCAACCCAAATGAGCCGTTTTTGCATATAAAATTCTCAACAAGTGGGTTTCCCGACATCACTGATTGTTATGTAACATCAGGTTTAGTCCATCTAATAACAGATTTCAACCAAGGCAGCCTAGATGGAGTAAGCCAGCCAGATTGTAAATATGTCCTGAGGAAGTAGAGCCAATGTGATCAATTCAAAACTCCAGTAGAGATGACTGCTTGTCTTCCATAAAATGAAACACTTGGTGTTGTGTTAAAACAAAGACTGTTTTTATTTATTCTGTATCTTGGCTCGTGTCAAATCCCATTTATTAAATAGCATATAATAAATAAGTTGCAATATAACTTAATATTATTTTACAATTTATTCCACTGTTATATAGCAAACCTACCTTAATTACCTTTTCAAGAAATAATTTTACTCAATTATGTCACAATATCTTCACATGGCAAATATATGTGGGAAAAATTTGTTGGTGTATTTTTGTGTGATAGAGTTCCCAAATAAATGAGAGATAAATCTATGTTATTAATTTTGATCCTAGTCATCAACCAGGAAATACTTATATATATCTACTTTACCCAAAACAGAAGAATTGAGTGTTTTGATTTGTCTGGACTACCTCCACACAATCTGCACATAAGAATATTCATCTTATATGGAATTCCAAAAGAAGAGTATAAAAAGGTCCTTTTTGATATGTGTATAAATAATATTGTATTTATTATCTGCATTAGAAATGCCAATCTGTACCCCAATATAAATTGTTAAAGACTTAATTCTGTTAAGCATTATAATGATGTTTGTTGGCAGTTTTATTTCTGATTGTTTCAAGTAATATTTCTTAAATTGAAATGTCATTTATTGTCCATACCATCCAATTTATTTTAAAATAAGAACAATCTCATTAAATATCTCGTGATTATCAGAACGATAGGCAGATTGAACAGTGATATTCTTAGGTTTATTACATATGACACTAATACCATGTAAATGTAATCCAATGAAAATTTCAGGACTTAAATCTTCTATTGAACAGTAACAGTCACTGATGTGACCCGTTGAATAAATCATTGTAATTCATCTTGAGAAAAAACATTCTCTACCTTATTCTAAAGACAGCTGGTATGGGTACTGAAACTTTAATTAAAATAAATTACAGAACAACTTTTTGCCCTTCCAAATTTATCCTTGTGTTAACAAAGAGAATTTGAAACTGACAGTTGCTGGGCACATGTTTAAATGATGAGAGTGTAGGGGAGAGTTAAAGTTAGATTTTAGGTTATTAATTAATATAAGTATGAAGATGTTTCTTAATGTTGGTTCAGTTTGGTTTTAGTTTTTGTATAAATTTGCTTCTTTGATTTAACCTTTGTTTGTATCTGTTTCCCTGCTTAGTATGTTTGTGCTTTATATGATTGTGTTGTTCTTGTTTGATTTGCAGTGTTCTCCAATGTATGAAGGTATTTTTTGTGTTCTTTGAATCTGACTTCCTTATTTCTGTTTGTTTCTCCGATATACAAGTCATGGCAGTTGTTGCATTCTATTTTATAAATAATGTGGGTGTTATGTTTATCAGTGTAGTTTTTACATACCATGGATTTTAGTTTTGTACCTGGTTTTTGAATGAATTTGATTCTTTCTGGAATGTTCTGTTTTGTTGTAGTTTTTTTTGTTCAAATGTTGATTATTTTATCTCTAACATTGGAAATATACAGTCATGTGAAGAAGTTAAGCCACTCCATGAAAACTTGTGTATTTATGTAACATTTTTGGATATATAGATATCTAATCTCAATTTCAACAATAATCAGAGATTATAGGAATATAACTAAACAATTAAAACTGAGGAAAATACTTTTCAAGATCATCTGTAAATGTAATTTTACAAAAATGCATATTCTAAGGGAAAAGTTAGGACACCCTACCCCATAATAGCTAGTGTTACCATCTTTGGCTAAAATAACTGCAGTGAGACACTTCTTGTAGCTATCTACTAGTCTCTGACATCAGTCTGAAGAAAGTTTGCCCCACTCCTCAATGCAGAATTCTTTCAGTTGTGAGATGTTTGAGGGGTTTCTTGCATGTACAGCCCGTTTCAAGTCACCCCACAGCATCTCAATGGGATTAAGATCTGAGCTTTGATTCGGCCATTCCAGGACTCTCCGTTTCTTAGCTTTTAGACAGTCCTTGGTGGAATTACTGGTATGTTTTGGGTCATTGTCATGTTGCAGGTTCCAGTTCTGCTTCAGCTTTAATTTTCTTACAGATGGACTCACATGTTCCACAAGCACCCTCTGATACACAGTAGTATTCATGGTGGATTCTATGATTGTGAGCTGACCTGGTCCTGCTGCAGCAAAGCAGCCCTAAACCATGGCATGTCCACCTCCATGCTTAACAGTTGGTATGAGGTTCTTTTCCTGGAATGTTGTATTTGGTTTACACCAAATATGTTCTCTGTTCTGATGTCCAAATAATTCAATTTTGGACTCATCTGTCCAAAGAATATTATTCCAGAAGTCCTGGTCTTTGTCTACATTCTCTGTATCAAACTTTAGTCCAGCCTTGATGTTTCTCTTAGAGAGCAACGGTTTCCTCCTTGCACACCTCCCATACAAGTTAAACTTGTGCAGTCTCTTTCTGATTGTAGAGGCATGCACCTACACATCAACAGTAGCCAGAACCTGCTGTAGGTTCCGTGATGACATGTTAGGGTGATGGGAGACCTCTTTTAGCATCTTGCGGTCTACTCTTGGAGTGAACTCACCTGTGTATGAGTTGAGCCATTTTAAGTGGAAATAAATGTGGTGGTGTCCTAACTGTTTCCTCAGTTAGAATATCCATTTTTGTAGAATTACTTTTACATAAAATCTTGAAAAGTCTTTTCTTCAGTTTTAATTGTTTAGTTATATTCCTAAAATCTCTCAGTATTGTTAAAATTGAGATTAAACATCTATATATCCAAAAATGTTACAAAAATACACAGGCTTTCATAGGGTGTCCTAACTTTTCATATGACTGTATGATATGCAACAGTGTAAGGTTTGACAGTTAGTTGTTTCATTGAATTTATTTATTTGATTTCTTCAAATGTTGAGTGTTTATCGTATTTCATGTGCTGATTCTCAAGGAATGTTTAGTCCAGTCTAAGTGATTTTTCTGTGGTTATCTGTTTTGAATTGTGTATGGGTTCTTGTGACTTTGAGGTTGAGAAATGCTATTTGGTTAGTTTTTCGTGTTCAGACGTGAACTGTGTTGGGGTGTATGGAGTTAACATGTTATGTATGGAGTTTAAAAAATTAAACACACACTTAACAAAGTAATAAATAATGACACAAAAGAAGCTATAGGTGAAGTAAGCAATACAAAATGGTTCTTAATTTTTCCTTTTACATGTTGGTCAACATAAAAAAAACAGTATTTCTCATGGTACTTATTTATGTCCTTGGAAAATTTTTAATAATAAATTAAGTTATTGATATACTTATCAAATATTTTATAGCAAATTTCTACTAGGGAAGGAGTCATTCAATCACATGTTAGAACATATATACACATGGTGTTTGATAGGTCTCTGATGAGGAAGAAACATTAAAAGGTTAGAGAAAACCATTTAAAAATTGAGCAATTTATTGGATTGAGTTCAAAGCTTAGAAGAAAGGTATCACAAATAGTTTGGCTGTGTATGCAGAGAATTTGTCCCATTTTCATGATAAAGTTTACTCTGTAATAGTTTCAGTTGATTGAGAAGGTACCCTTATCAGTGAGTGTGTGGAGGTACCACTCAGTGAGATTATAAAACCCTACCAAAGTTATCTGCACCTTCAATGAGGCACATTCTATCATTATAGGGTATGAAGTAATATCTTCAAACTAGTCACAAGAGAAGATAAGCCTGCTGTTGTTACATGTCGGACACCTTATATTATCTAGGCACATACACTTGAGCCCTGCCAAAAGTCCACTAATCTCTCACATATCCTACTGCTGCAATTTAACCATATTGGTATAATTTGTTGGGCACAGTTATACTGCTCCTCCCATGAATTTAATGTTACAGCCTGTGTTACATCTGTCCAGATGTCCTCAGGAAGAAGAGCACATTATCTGCTTCTTGTATGGAGCATTGGGCCAGTTGAAAATGATCTGCTTATACCTTGTCAAAGATAAAAGTAAGCAAAGATCTAAGTTTCAATGAAAGGCTCAGCAGGTTCAGCTAAGACATCAGCAAGCAGCAATCATGACCACTATAGTTTCTGGTAACTAATAAATAACATGTTGAATCTATTCACCGACCTGTGAAGTACAATGCATTTAAAGGATTATTAATCAGGTTAATTTTCCTAGTACTGGGTGTCTGTCAGAATACAAAAGCAAGAGATAAAATTTTGGGTTAATACATGAATGGCCATATCACTAGTCAATTTCAGTTTATCAGACACCTCAAGGAAAACCACCAACAGAAATTTAATACAAAGTTTTTTTGACAATCTGAGTAAATAGAGAGGCGATTCTTCAATAAATGTGTACCAATTGCCACTCACAGGTTAAAATTAGTCATCACCAATCTCAGTTCTAGCATTGACATCTTTGGGATGGATGTATTGTGGAGCTGATCCATTAGTTTTTGCCCAGATGTTCCTTGATAGATTTATTTGATACTATCCAGACCAAGCTGTACTATTTATTGTATGTGGGAAATAAAAGATACAGTATTTCCATATATACAAGTGGTGCACTGGTACACTAGTGCTATATTATATGATGATATACTCCACACATGTGCTGTTTTGTGTACTAAAGTAAACAGCATTTGTTTGGGCAGTTATGGAGTTGTTGCTTTTTCTGCAATTATGGATTATTGGTTAGTCAGCTTTCCACTGAAATGGTCATTGGCATCTTGAGCAAAAAGGAAGCTGCCAATGTTAGCATAACCATTGGGTAGCATCTATCATGACATGCCTGAAAATGAATACATAGTGGCCAACTAATCTAAGATCACAAGTTGAAAAGTATACAAACAAACTAGCTTCAATATAGTAACAGCAGCAACTCAATGACTTGTTAGCTGTATT
This sequence comes from Carcinoscorpius rotundicauda, assembly GCA_011833715.1. Taxonomy (NCBI): domain Eukaryota; kingdom Metazoa; phylum Arthropoda; class Merostomata; order Xiphosura; family Limulidae; genus Carcinoscorpius; species Carcinoscorpius rotundicauda. The sequence continues at coordinate 25,686,671 of CM022406.1, forward strand.
TAAAAATGAATTAGTGGGACCAGGTGGCTGTTCAGGATTCAAGTGGTACATGTACAATCAAATTATCATTATGTTTCCTTGGACATTAGAATTGTATCCAGCACTGAAATATGATGGATGTAACAGAATGAGATCATATATCCTTAAAAGAGTGCTTGGTCATCTTTACTAATGATTATCAGAAAAAGATGGTGTGCTCCAAATCTGTATTTATATCAGATAAAAGAGTGTGGTAATTTGGTTTTAAGTCTTTCTTGTCATAAATATAGAAATATCTGGATGCACTGGAAAGTTTCTGTTTTATATCCAATATTCAAATATTGGTATGCCAAGCTGAATGACAAGAACAAACCAAAAATTCCTTCTGGAATAAGAGATAGCTTCTGTGCATTTTGCAACATAATACTACTGATAGTGGAATTAGAGCAAGTTTATCACATTTGTAAGATAGGGTAGAATGTGTAATTTGTTATACTAATTGTACACTTATGGCTCCAAAATGCAAATATGGTACAATAAAAAAATGCTCTTGCAACTATTGTTTTCATGAGACATCATCAAGGCTATTTGTAGAAAACTCACTATTGGGTGGCCCTTGCATCTAGTGGATGATGAAATTTCATAATCTGGAAGGGTGATTGCATGTTGAATAACAGTATTACAGAAGTATGATTTTCTCACAAAGCCAATTGATGCATTGGGTTGAGCACTGGGTAGCCCATTGATGAGTAACAGAGGAGATCTTTTTTTGATAAAGGAAGTAATTTCATCAACTAGCTGTTCTCTAAGTTGTCTAACGTATTGAGCGTGATGAAGATACAAATTTCATCTCACTATCCTCACTCTGATAGTTTAGCAGAATGGGTGCTAAAAAGCATGAAGTGTATGCTTGTCAAATTTATCAATCTTAGGAGAATTAATTGATATGAGCACTTACTACAAACCATAATAACATTCTTCATAATTCAGTAAGGTTTGACATGCTATTATTCGAACATACTTATGTTTAGATCGGTATTTGTTCCCTATTGATTATCTTCCCCCTAAACCAAGTGTTTTATAGTATCCACGAGAATATATATGAAGTAGCTAGTAGTTACATTAGTTGATGGATGCACATATGCATATCATCACTTATTAAAGAACACCAGACATCAGAAAAATCCTATGATAAAACAGTAAAAAGTAAATTAGCCATGTTGATACCAGCTGTGGTTTTTGTAAATGCAAATGAAACAGAAGTATTTTTCTGGCTCAAGGAGACTTCCTTATACTGCAATGAGTTGGTCTATTCACATATGAGGTGTATCAATATAGAGGTATGTGAAAGCACATACTGTATGCTCTTCTGCTGTGTCTAAAATGATTTACCATACTCTTTTTACTGTGGCTTGACAAGAAATTAGCTGAGACCACTGATATTTCAGAGGAAGAATACAGTACTGCTTCATACTACTCTGATCCAACATGCAGTAGAAAAACTGAGCACACTTGCCTTGATGTTTGTGACATACAAGGTGAGGAAGATCTGATCTAAAGGCATGAAATTTCTCTGATTGTTGGCTGAGCCACTAGTGACAGATTTCCAACAAATATCGCTAGAATTAACCAGATTTAAAGCAATAAGGACAGTGGTTTAAATGAAAAATGTATTACTGAAAAGACCTGATAGTTCTTGATTTCCAAACTATTAAGCAATGTTTAATGTGCAATACATACAATCAACTGTGTGATTTCCACTTGAATGGAGAGCTAATAACAGTAAATGTTATTTCTAGTACATCAACAACTTGTGCAACTGTAGGTGGTACTTATAAATGAAAATCCAGTAACATCATTTGAAATACTTGTTTTTTGAGGTGTTATGTTATCTTTGGTTGAAAAATATTATTTGACGTTTCACGAGAATCACTAACTTAATCTTTCTTGGAAGAAGAAGTTCTATGGAGCATGCCACATTCTCCTTGGTACATTTCCTCCTGTATACTAAAGAAGATATGACCTTTCCATTTGCAGTTAGAGAGTTGTGTATAATATAATTATACTGTAATAACAGGTCAACTTTAAATATCTTGAGAATTTCAACAAAATGTATCAGTTTGACTAAATGCTGTCGGTGATTATTTATTTGTTGATGCCTGAAAACTTTTTAAGTTGACTGCTTTTAAATGATAGAACATTTTGGAATAGCAGCAACTGAAATGTAGCTTCATAACCTTCAAAGGTTATCAAATTTATGCATGAACCAGAAATGGTCTGCTATAAACTACTGATTAATGTAAGAAAGTAACATGGGAATCATAATATGAGGAAGAATTGCTGCAGGTAATGACCAAATGACCCAATGAAAATAACAAAAGTTCACAGGTACTGTGATGCATATTTAACAGATGATAGAGGTAGGAACACATATTAAACCTGTACAAATGCTATTTGACAATAATTATATATAATTTTAACACTCTTTCTCTTAAATTATAGTTTTAAAGAAAATTATGGTTAAGACCAGTGATCCATCTTGATAAATAGTTATATATATATATATATATAATGTAATGCTGTCACTTACATTTATTGCATAATAACTAAAAAAGAAGACATAAGTCACACAAATTATTGTTAAGACCGGAAGTTATGACCAATTCTACATCCTATACATCTCACTGACTTTCTGACCAATTGATCACATATTTTAATTTCAGTTTTATGTTACTTAAGATTAAATTCTTGTTCTTCTAGAGTTCTACATGTTCTTCATCTAGTCATACTGCTTTAAAGTAAGTTCTTTTCTATCACCAAATCTTCCTTAAGCTACCAAAGGAAGTTATTATTAGTGTCAGTACATCAAATATTTCATTTTCATTGAGGAGTTAGAATTTATCCCTAATCCAAAGACTCCTGGAGCCAGCCCAGTTTTAAGACATGAATGAAAATGAGTTGTTAGTTGGTGCATCTTACATTAGGGATCTAGCCGAATCAGTTTTTGAGTTGGCTTTCGCATTTCCTGAGGGGGTTAAGTTTAGCCAGTTGCTGACCTACCCACAAAAGTCTGTTGCAGGCCACTACCTCATGCCAGTCAAGATAAGCTTAAAGATGATTCAGTCACAGCTGTTGATTCTACCAACACCTCTGATAAAGCAGGAGTCAAGGTAAACAATAGAGTACCAGAGGCCCATCTTTGTTAACTTTTAAGATTACCTTATTTCACTCTGCTCTTTCTCCTGACATTTATATTTTATTTTGATCAATACTAAAACTGCTCTGGTAATAAATAAATCATTCATGAACTTGATACACTGAGTATGCCATACTTGATACTTGAAATTATGCTTTCCATAGCTTAGGTGAAATTTCTTTACTGTTTTATAAAATAGAAGTTTTTAATGTATTAACAGCTATAACTGTCAAAATATTATCTTTGGTCTTATTACTTATATTTTCGCTAATATCAGTACAGTGATTTACAGATCATGTTTAAGTCTTATGTTTGGAAAAAGTAAAATAAAAACGCAAAATCTGAAGATAAAAAGAAGCATACAAACTAGATCGAGCACCTCACATTGATCTAAATAACTTGAACCATAAATAAGTTAGTGTAAATTTGTTGTAATTTACTGAATACATCGTATTTATATGCAAAAGTTGTAATAGAATTATGCTAATTACTGCATTGGCTCTTGAAACACGAATTATTATAAATCTGGTGACAATTTTATAATGTTTTGTTGTCATATATTTTTCTCTCTGCTGTATAGTTTCCAAAATGGGTGTCTACTTTGCTCGTAAACTAATGTCCGTACATTTGTAAAACTGCAATGCTTTCTTCTCGGAACTTCTAATTACAAAAACTCAGCAGCACTCAGCTACAACTAGCCCTGGGATTAGTAATTAGGGGGTGGAATATTTGAATGTTAACCAAAGAAACTCACAAAGTACTGTCAACATTAGTATATTAACTTGTGTGGACAAAAACTGAAACAAACTTACGATATATATATATATATTTTATCTAATATGAGATAAAGCGTGTTGTGTTCATTTCTGTTTTCCAGGTCACCTAACATGCTCGCTCTTTCGACTGTCATACAGTAAATTCCATTATTCATTGGTGAAAGAGTAAGTAGCTCATGAATTAGCGGCGAGTATTTTTGACCAGCTCCCTGCCCTCTTGTGTATGCTAAAGTGGGAACAACTAGCGTAGAGAGATCCTGTTGTAGCTTTGTGCTATATTCAAACCAAGTTAACCATTCGTCATGAGGCGAAACCCCCTTAAAGTAAACATGTAGCTCAGGATGGCTGGTATGAGTATTACCTCTTTTACTAATGAAGCAGAGAACAACGTTTCAACTTTCTTAGGTCATGGTTAACGAAGAGAGAGTTTGCAAATGATAGTCGCTAGGCACATGTCTTACGTACAAGACTGTAAACAGGTATGGGATTGTAGGGACGTTGTGGCCTGGAATGGCCGAGCGCGTTAAGGCGTGCACTCGTAATCCGAGGGTGGCGGGTTCGCGCCCGCGTCGCGCTAAACATGCTCGCCCTCCCAGCCGTGGGGGTGTATAATGTGACGGTCAATCCCACTATTCGTTGGTAAAAGAGTAGCCCAAGAGTTGGCGGTGGGTGGTGATGACTAGCTGCCTTCCCTCTAGTCTTACACTCCAAAATTAGGGACGGCTAGCACAGATAGCCCTCGAGTAGCTTTGTGCGAATTTCCAAAAAACAAACAAACAAACGTAGGGACGTTGCAGTTGGATGCTAGGTTATTAATTAGTATAAGTGTAAAGGCGTTCCTTTATATTGGTTTAATTTTGGTTTTAGTTGTTGTATAAGTAGGACTTCTTTGATTTTGCGCTTGTTTATATTTGTTTCCCTCCTTTGTATCTGGAAGTTTTCTACGGTTATGTTTTGTTTATTTGATTTGCAGAGTTAAAAAACGTGGGAAGGTTTTTTGTTGAATTTTGAATCTAGTTTCCATTTGTCTGCTTGTTTCTCCAATATAGTCGTCGTGGCAACAACACCGCCACTGTCCTGAGATACAAGTTAACCATATTTGTTTCATATCTATAAAAAACCTATCGTAAGAAAAAACAGCTGATAATCTTTGTTCTAGCATTCGTAAAATTGTCCATAAACTTTTCTTGGTTTGAAGGTGTTCTTAAAACCATGCGTTCAGAAGGTGTGACCTTTATCAAAGGTCAAAAAGCTAACAGCAACAGTGGATAACCTTTGTTCTAGCATTCGTAAAATTGTTTATAAACCTTTTATGATATCACTGCCGACGCCCATGTTCTTGTAGTGTTGAACTGTGACCTAAGCATCACTTGTCAATAAAATTAAAGTTGTTCAGTTACTTGTCCATAGCTGTGACTAAGTTGTTTACATATGGTCTATCCTATGAACTTGGTCACTTTAGACCATCATTTAGTAAATTATTTTGTACGTTTTAGATTATTCGAGTTTGCCTGTGATTACAGATATTGACTGATGCAAAAGAAGTTACGGACACGAGTACTCTCCTAATTCTGGCAAAAATAAACTACTTTTCCGATTTGTACGTAACAAATGCTTCTTTTTAATGCAGGGGGCATAAAAATTTCATTTTATATTTGTTACAAAAACTGGTCAGATCCCTCAACAACAGGGGAAGCCAACATAACAGTTAAAGTGGTTTAAAGAGTTTTCAAGAGGCACGATGTTCGTTCCACGACACTAATGGAGGATGGTTATTCAAGTCTTTATACACGAATCACCGAAAGTATAATTTGTGGATTGAAAGTGCTAAAACTTTTACTTGTAATTTTATACATTTTTATTTAGAAGTACTTTGCGATTTGTCAAAAGAAAATACTCATCGCTGCAGACTCTTTCCCAAGAACTCATCATTTGCCCTCCAATATTCCTAGCAGTGTTGATACTGTCCAAATACATGACAGGGAACATTTTTAGGTCTCTTTGCAAATTTGTGATGAATGAACATAGTTGTCACTCTTACAACAGTATAGAGAACACTAACAATATCATTACACGTGATTTGATAGCGAAGGTAAAGTTATGTATGGGTTGTTTTGAGTAAAAAAGTATTACAACTGTTAGGAAATGTTACAAATTATACAGCTGAGATTTACATGATTTTTGAGGGAAAATTATTTGGAGGAAAATGAATTAATATGTCTAAAAGGATCAACAACGGAAATAGGTGTCGGACTGAATATTTGCAATATTAACTGGGATCCAGGCAGCATTAAATGGACTGAGAGACAAATAAACTCACAGGTCCTTCCATTTTCATGAATAAATATACATTTCGAACTTATACGTTGAGAGAAAAATGTTATTGAAAACTTCTAGCCCCCACGAAATAAAATTGTGTCAGTTTTCAAAAATAAATGATCCAGAATCCAATATTTGGTCCATTATGGACCTCAGACCACCCAATCAGATAACTTTTAAGAAAAGCTGAAAAAAATTAAAAAATCTTCATATGGATTATAAAGCTGAATTTGAACTAGAATGAGCTATATCAGATTAATTCAGCAATTTACAAAGATGTGAAAAAAAAGAAGAAATAGACTCACGGCTTCTCATTTTGAAATGGTACGTAAGAGGATTGTTTTCAATTTTGCGCAAAGCTATACGAGGGATATCTGCACTAGCCGTTCCTAATTTAGCAATGTAATACTAGATAGTAGGCAGCAAGTCATCACCACTCACCGCCAACTCTTGGACTACTATTTTTGGTGTGAAGGGGATATGAACCTGCGAGTCGAACGCCTTAACCCACCTGGCCTCTGGAGATTATATAACGGACAAAAATGAAACTGCTAATAACGAATCAATTTCTGTTCGTGTGTTGATAAACGTTAGCTAGCATGGAATTCTGTTTAGTATCCTGAAAAAAACAATTTTACAGGATCCTAAACAGTGTTTTTTTTCTACAAATAAAGCATACAGATTGAAAATAGGAACATTCGCGCAAAAATTTTACACAACATTTCATCTCGAAAGCAAAAATTTGTAATGTGTGTAATTCGTTTTCATTTTTTAGAGCAAAGCTACCTGATAATCTGTCTTCGTTCTGTCAACCACAGGAAATCTACTCCATATTCTAGCATTCTGATTCTGTAAATTTATGGTCTGTGGAACGACAAACGTAAAGGTGAATCTTATTGCATGACCACCATGATTTGTTCTTTCGTGGTGTTTGCCTTAGTGTATCAGAGCGAAGTACATGGTGTTTAAGTAAAAGTTCGTATAAATATTTTCATGCAGGAGATAAACGAAATGCACATATTGTTTTCACATATAATATCACTGTACAATAATGTCCATTTTTTCAACGAACATTTCTTTAAAGGAAATGCATCAGAACTAGATAATGAAATTTCAAAACAGGCTCCGAACACAATGATGTCAAATGTCGATAACGTCAAAAAATTAAAAAAATAAAGTACATATATTATCTAATAAATATGTGTAATTTATTATTTTGAAATTAAAGTTAAGGTAAACAACATGAAAAATGTTTATTGATAAGATAAATAGGATGTGAATGAAAAGTAAATGGAGTGTTTTAAAAAGTGAGCACAAACAATTCCTTTGATACAACACGAATTAAACAAATTTTCTATCTCAATCATCTCTGTCCCCCTCTGGTATAGCGGTAAGTCTCCATATTTGTAGCGCTAAAATCAGGGTTGCTGATTTCCATCGGTGGACACAGCAAATAGCCAAATGTGGCTTTACGATAACATGCACTCAACCATGACTATTTACAGTGTTTTCATGTATCTAAAAGCTGGAAAATATTGCGCATTTTTACTTCTCAGTGCTTTTTCAAAAAAAAAAAAAATACTGTGCTAATATTACATGCTAGAAATTGCTCAGTCCCTACAATGTTCATACATGCTAACATATATTAATAACATAATATGATAATACAACAGATTAAAATTTTCGGGTTTCTTGTTTCGTGTATCGTCTCGTAGCAAGTGTCTAGGTATATGGAGTTGGACAATAGAACATTGTCTAATGTATAAAGTTGGGTGTTTTTAGTAGATTTTTGTTATCATTCTCACATCTTCTCAGAAAACATAAAGTTCTATTCATGAACGTACTCGTACACGTTTTCCAAGGTATTCTGTTCTTGATGCGACTAAGAAAGTAACAATGAATTTTGTAACTGTACGACAAACCTTTTGAATTAGTATACGTTAATATAATGTATAATACTATAATTCATGCTTCTTTTAATTCTAAAAATAAAAATTTAATGAGTTTCAATTAGGGTACATATACATGTTTTATTCTTCTTTTTGTTATATACAATATGTACAATTTAATAGAAAATTAAACATACAAAAATAAAGACGTTTCCATGAAACTTAATCAGCTTATTTCCGGAATACTTCTTAATAACTATGACAATTTATATTTATACATATTAATAAATACAAATAGATAAAACACAAAAAAGCGAGAGAGGTATTAAAAGTTCATTTCAAACATAATTGTATATAAACGTATATTTGAAGTCAAAAACGTATTAAACATAACACAAACATAATACCCTGTCTTTTCACTGCACCATTATCACGAACAGTCACTTTCGTATATAAAAAGAAAATGAAATTAATGATAGTATTAATCCTATGTGAATTAGTCATTATTCAATGAATGCTACTCAGTTTGTCTATGAACACCTGTTAATAACCAGTTTTTTTTTTAAACTCTGCAATTGTATCTATATTCTATATATTATCGGGAAGTTGGCTCATTATATATATTATTTTATATTCTTTTACTCTTGTTTTGTTGTACTTTATGATTTAGACGATTACATTAGGTTTGTTTATTTTGAAGTTAATCACAAAGAAACACAATGAGATTCTGTGCCCACAACAGGTATCGAAACCAAGATTCTAGCGTTATAAGTCCGCGAACATGCCACTTTGCCACTAGGGGAGGAACACATAGGAATTTATAATTACCATACATTTATGAAATGCATTTAAATAAAATAACAACATTTTATTACATCTGTTAATGTAACCCAAAATGTTCGCTCTTTCAGCAGTGAAGGCATTATAACGTTCGGTCAATTCCACTATTCATTGGCAAAAAGAGTAGCTCAAGAGGCGGTGTGCGATAACAACTGGCTGCCTTTCCTATAGTCTTACACTGCTAAATTAGGGATGACTAACGTAGTTGGCTTTTGTGTAGCTTTGCGAAAATTTCAAATCCCTGTGTCCCTCAAATATGAGTACTTAACCCTGCCCTCTATGTCAGCAAAATGCGTCTCAAAGACCCACCAAACCGTACATTGTGCTCAAAGTTCACAAATGGCGTCGCAGTCAGGAAGACTGCCCCAAACCCAACAACAGCAACATACAATCACTACTAAATAAAATAGAATAAAAGAATCGTATTGCATACAATAAGTGGATGATTAAAATTAATGCAAACAAAATACAAATCATATTATTTAAAAACTCGTACAAAAAACAACAATAAACTAATACCACACTTTTATCTAGAATGGACTCTCTTACTAGTAACAACATCATCAAAATTCCATTTTTGATCATGACTCCGTTTGCTAATAATATTTGTACATTGTGGGTGAACAATGTAACAATATTCTTACTTTTTCTTGTTCCTAGGCAGAAAGTGTTATTTCCCAATTGCTTATGCCTAAAGTAAATGGAAAAGACCTATTTTTCTCTTCAAACTTTGTTTCTGTGACATGGGTAATAAAATTTTCAAATTTACCCATTTTCCAGAACATTCCAGGAAAATTTAGTGCTAAGTAGCTGATAGAGAATTTTCTCGAACTTACAAAAATTTTCAAGAACTTTTTGAATGTTGTAGAATGTACGAGATACTTTCAAGAACCTTTTAAAATTTTCTAGAACTTTCCATAGTAATATATATACAGGGGCTCACCACTCACCCCTTCAGTTTAGTTCCAGCTGCCTAAGGGAACACATAGACCTATCTGACTTTATCAAAGATGGCACCGAGAAGATGTAAGCATTCTCCAAACGGATTCTGCTCTGTATATGGCCAATTTATCAAGAAAAGAACGAAAAGTACTTTGTGACAGCATCTGCTAAAATATGTGAAGCCAACAAGGCATATGTTTGCATACCTATCAGGGATCAAGACAACCCTGGGCACTGCAAAGAAACTCTAGAATGTAAGACGGATGTCCCTGAAAGTACATATCCTTGATGCTCATCTTGATAAATTCAAGGAGAACATGGGAGCATACTCAGAGGAGCAAGGTGAGCGTTTCCACCAAGATATACTGAACTTTGAACGCCGCTACTAAGGAGCATATAACGAAAACATGAGGGGAGTCTATAGTTGGTGGTTGATACGTGAAAGTGATTTACATTACAGCCGCAAGTCTCGAAATACTACTCACTTCTAAACATTGTTGTTCATTTTAGTATAACTTTATTATAAATACATGTAAATCTTGATTCATATGTAGTTTTATTCAGACCTTATGTAAATGTAAATGTGCAAATGTGCCCGTTTTTACATAGAAAATAGGTTAATTTCTAAATTTCATTATCCATGTCACAATATCAAAGGTTGAAGGTAATAATGGCCATTTTCTGTAGTTTTACAACATAAGCAGTTAAGAACTAATTCGTACTATCCAGGAACAAAATTTCTGTTACATAGCGTTTTTGAAATCAACTTGTAAAATATCTTTGCCAGTATTAGTTACGGTTAAAACTGTATCATCTGCTTATTAATATATTATACTATTTAGACATGTATTTAGAATATAATTAACACACAAATTGAATAGTTGTGGACAAAACACGGAACTTGTGGAACACTATATTTTGTAGTCATTGCATCACTCATTATTTCTCCAGTTCTAGTTATTGCAACTCTATTACTCAAATAATCCATGGACCAGTTATGTAACTTTTCCCTTATATCTTTCAGGTATATTTTTTCCAGTAATATTTTATGATTTAATGTATCAAAATCTCTAGTAAAATCAAGAAATAATACAGCTATCAAGACAACAAATATTTATCTGATTGTAAATTAATATAATTTGAAAAGTTTAATAATCGTAATGTGATACTCTTTTTAATAAATCTATATTGATATTTGTTTATAATAAACCGCTCAAAAAATTAAAGGAACAAGTACGTTTTCTTATATAATTTATCTCAGTGTTCCAAATGTGATAATATTTTTATTTTTCTAAGTAATTTGCCTCATTTCAGTTCCGACTGCATCCATTTCTTAATGTGTGATGAACGGTAAAACATGGAGAAATATTTTTTTTTAAATGACCAATATCATCAAAACTGATATCCCATATGAAACAATACTTTAAACACTTTGCATGCGCTTATTCAAGATATTTATTTAGCGTGACCTCCGCGAGCTGTGACACACTCCTAACACCGATTTGGCGCACTTAGAATCAGTCTATTGATGTTATCTCTCGTCTACCAGAGCTTGTCGGAATTTCTGTACATTCTGAGGAGAGGGCTGGCGTTCACCAACACCCCTCGACAACATACCCCAACAATGTTCAATCGGATTTAAAAATGGAGATCTGGCGGGCCACTCAAGGATGTCCATACACAGTTTGGCGACGTGGGCTCGTGCGTTAACCTGCATGAAAATGAACTAATCGCCGACAGAACCGACAAAAACCTCACAATGTAATCCAGAATTTCGTCTCTACATTTTCGTGCATTCAGAGAACCCCTGTCGAATTTGAGTATGTCCGTGCGGTCACCCAGGCATATGCCTGCCGAGACCATTACAGATCCTCCTCCATAAGCGTCCATCATCACCAGACACAGTGCACCTGCTCTCGTCTGTCCGCAGCACGGTGGTTCATTGAGAAAGTTCCCAGTCCAGGTGCTGACGAGCAAACTCCATCCTGGCTGCATGGAGTCGCGCTGTAAGAAACCCCTCTTACAGGCCGTCTGGCTCTAAGACGTCCTTCGTGCAGACGATTGTGGACCGTTTGGGTTGACACACGAGTTTCAGTGGAATACCGAAGATCATTTTGCAGTGACCAAACCGTAGCTAACCTGTCCCACAGAGTGATAGTCACGATGTAGCGGTCTTCTCTGACTGTTGTGCAGGGATGACGGCCTTGACCTGGTCCCCTGCAATAAGAGTTCGTCTTCTGGTAGGGTTGCCAAAGTCTATCCATGACGCTTGGTTACACACCGACGCACTGTCATCCTCCAGCATCTTGCCTGCCCTGGCCATCTCGTTCTCTGTCAGGTGGCGCCTGACTGTTTGGGTACACAAGATGAAGGTACACACTGACAAAACAAGCCGCAAAAGATCCATGTTGGTGTTTATTTCGTTTCGGGAATTAATGAGGAATGCATAATTTTACATAACAGCCTCATATAAGGTACCTTGAGCTATATTCTCCTTGAGTGAGATGAGTTTCGTTTGAGTTGTTTCAAACTTTACTTGCAAGTTTAAAATATACACTTGTACACGAACGGATACGTTTTTCACACAAATTTATGATGACAAAAATATACTGAAATATGTAGTTGTTCCTTTAATTTTTTTGAGCAGTATATTATTTTATTCAATAAAGTCCAGCATTCTTTAAATATATATATACCTATATATTATTTTAAAATTACAGGTAAAATGGAAATTGGCCTATTATTATTGAATTCTTTTTGTAAACAGTTTTTATTATTGATATTTAAAGTCCATCAGGTATTTCACTTCTTTTTTTTTAATTAAGCACAAAACTACACAAGGATCTATCTGTGCTCTGCTCACTACGGGTATCGAAATCCGGATTTTAGCGATGTAAGTCCGCAGACATACCGCTGTGCCAGTGCAGGGCTTCACTTCTTCATCGGTTAAGTTTAATATGCATGTTATAATCTTTGTTAATATATACATAGTTTGTATCTATCTCAACTACATATAATCAATTCCTGGTCTTTTGTTAGTATCCATTAAATTTACTGAATTAATTAATTATTTTTCTATTTTTAGATGGAAATAAATGGTAGTAGTCGATTAGTTTACATTTTCAAGATAATGTACTCTATTGTTATTATAATTTTCATTATTATACTTACCACCTACGGGAATTTCAAATACTTTTATTAATACTAAACTCAAATATCAGTTAAATTTATGATAATTCTTTTTTTAAAATCAGAGATTGAGAAGAACTTACAATTATTAATTTTGATACTTTCATGAAAAATTTACTACAGGCTTACCTTTGAGGATTCATCAAATCGTATTTTATAAGTGGATAACTTATTGCACTGACAGCTTATCATAGCTATGCTGAATTCCATAAGTAATAGAACAAATAATAAAACATACTGTTGCCCAAGTTGTAGCCTCATAAAACAAAAGTATAAACTTTAACCTAGACGTTTTTCCAGAACAGGTATATTATACTTTGCATAATAAAGAAGTAATCATCGATAAGTTTTCAGAATATGACTATGTAGGCTTTAACAGTTTTTGTGAAAAGTTGCAGGTGAAAGTTTAAGCGATGTCAACAGAAGTTTCTGAGATGTTATTAAAGAAAAACGTAAAAGGTTTCATCAGAAATTTAAAGAAAGGTAGATTTTTAAGATAAATTGTGAAGTTATTTTACAATTTTTAAATTACGATTATAAAGCTAATATTATAACACCTTCTTATTACCTAATGACTTAACACGTATTTATAAAAAATAATGCATTTACTTACAGAAAACGTGAATCGACATTTTGTATTTTATTAAATTTTGTGTAATAAACGTCAAAAATATAAAAATAATATATTTTATTGTACCTGGTTTTGCGAATACCTTGTTAGAAAATTGTCATTTAAATGCGCATGAGTAATTATTAGTCATTTCATACACAAGTTCAACCTACTTTTAATTACAGATAAATTGCTTCACCTTAAAATGATGAATTTAACTTTCATCATAAAATGAACAATGTTTTTATAATTCCTGGTCATATCTTATCTAATAACTTTTCTTTAACATTCATGCCATCAAATGTTGACGTATCTATTCCATGATATTTTCTAGCGAATATCTTTAAAAGATATTAACGGCTTATTTGCTAATGACATATTTTAAAAGGTTTATCCACCTGCTATCCCTTCATACCCCCTCACCTATAACTATTCTTTTATCTTTTATCTCTACAGTTTATAATATACCGAATGAGTCACAATTCGTGTTTTCAAAAATGATGGAGGGGAGAACTCAAAAATAACGATGAAAAAAAACAACAACAACCAGAAGATTTGGAGACGACTATAACCTAAACAAAAATGTCACTCAGTTTTCGCAGTTACACACTCCTTATAAGTATTTTTTTCATTTAAAAATAATGAAAATATGGAAAGAAAATATTAATTTGGATTATCACTTGCGAAAATTATTTTAACGTGAAAGAGAAAGGGCGCAACGGAAACTTTGCTGACTTAGGAAGGATTTGCTATTCAAATTTAAGGAAAACACTGCCTTACAGCTATTATAAACTATTTTAATGGTGGCGATCTATTGCAGATTTCCTTTATTTCGAGCCAATAGATTTGATGCAAGGCAACTAATCAATAGCACACACCATCAACATAAATGGAGTAGATGAGTTTTTAGAACTTTTGATGTATACAGATGATATTTGAAAACATTTCCACTATAATTTATTCTCTGGGTAAATGTTTTGTTAAGAAGCTTTTCCTAGAATGAAACTCAAAAATAATAGCTCTGCTTGTAAGAGAAATACATAATAATGAGAGCTTGAAAGTAAAAGTAAGTAATAATGTACAACAACTTTCAACCACACTACATCTGCAACATTCAGTGCCAATGAAACCAATTAACAAAGAGGAGGCTCATCAGATCAGCTGGGATACTCAGAACTTAACAAAACTTATCAATTTCTACGTATAAATAAATGAATGGTGAATCAATTCAATTTCATATTTATAACATTTAAGCTGTTCATTTGACTCAATTGCTTTAAAGGAAACTGTAATCTTTAGTGCGATAATTTCAATAATAATGCTTAACCATTCAAACCGGCCTGGCATGGCCGAGCGCGTTAAGACGTGCACTCGTAATCCGAGGCTTGCGGGTTCGCGCCGGCGTTGCCCTAAACATGCTCGCCCTCCCAGCCGTGGGGGTGTATAATGTGACGGTCAATCCCACTTTTCGTTGGTAAAAGAGTAGCCCAAGAGTTGGCGGTCGGTGGTGATGACTAGCTGCCTTCCCTCTAATCTTACACTGCTAAATTAGGGATGGCTAGCACAGATAGCCCTCGAGTAGCTTTGTGCGAAATTCCAAAACAAACCATTCAAACTAGACTACAGTTGCTAATGTAGACTTAATCTAACATATTACGTGAATAATAAAACAGAAAATATTCTTTACACTCATATATTTTAGTTTGAATACAAATTTCAACTTCTTTACATTCAAAAGTCTTATAAAATTTTGCAGTGTTCTTTTCAAAGCTAAATCCTCTTTATTTGCATGAGTGTTTTTAGGGCTAAATAGTTTTCTTCATTATTCTCTAAACACTGTTGTTAAGTAGAGAAAAGATCCTTTAATTTCCATTTGGAGTTCTATAAACTTGTTAAAGTGTTTCAGCACATCAAGTTTATTTGTTTTTCGATACCAACGACTGCTAAGTAAGTGTCAACTTACACTTGAATATTTAATAAGTTCAATCTGGTGCAATTTAGTTAAAACAAAAAGTCACTGTTTTGTCAAGCTTATCTCCATTTCGTATTATGATTGGCAATTTCAATGAAAACCAGCTTTACATGGTTTGTTAAATTAATCGTCAGAACCCTTAATGCATTGTCCAAATGTTGACTTTCTGATATTGAGTTGAGTAACCCATTTCAAACAGTTTCTGTCACCCATTCTTAATGTACCAAGTATTCCGTTTACAGCGTAGGTGTTAGTCGTATATAACGCAGTGTAACAGCATCTACGTACACTAAAATTGATTTTTATATTATACCAGAGTGTCGCTAGACGTTGGCACACGGGGTTCGTGCACCGAATCTAGAGATGCCTCTGTACAAAACTGCTCTGAAAATGTTAATATTCAGAAAAGGTCGATTTCTTCAATGTGTGTAAGTGTTTATATATTCTTAATCTGGCCAACATATTATGAAAAATCTTAGTTCAAATGTTGTTATTAAAGTACTTTAATAATTTACCCACCTATCATTTCTCGAACGCACGTCTCACTATCCCTCTGTAAGTTACTCCTACAGTTTACCTTGTACACAAATATAACACAAATTTTGTTACTGGATAGTATGTGTTATTTCTTAATTGCTTATGTTATAAAACTCCAGAAAATGTCCATAATTCCCTTCAACCTTTGCTTTTGTGACCAGAATAATAAAATTTAGAAAGTAACCTATTTTTCTAGGTGAAAACGGGCAAATTTGCACATTTTCATTTACATAACGTGTGAATAAAACAACGTATGAATCAAGATTTACACGTATTTATACCAGAGTTATACCAAAATGAACAAAGATGTTTAGAAGTGAGTAGTGTTTTGAGAGTTACGACTTTAATGTAAATCACTTTCACGTATCAGCTCCCAAATATAGTATCTCATCGTGTTTTTGTTATATGCTCCTTGTTAGCGGCGTTCAAAGTCCAGTGTATCTTGGTGGATGCGCTCGCCATTCTTCTCTGAATATGCTCCCATGTTCTCCATGAATTTATCAAGATGAGCGTCAAGAATATGGACTTTCAGTTCTTCTATAAAACCTCACCAGCTTCACATAATTTTCGGCCTTGTGGTTGTCCAAGAAGCCCCGAACCAATACGATAAAGCTGCCCCAAAGTTTTTTCCTTCCTACTGGGCTTCTTGGGGAATTCTGTGCACTCCAGAATCTTCTTTATTTTTGGTCCAATGAAGACACCAACATTGACCTTTGCCTCAGACAGCTTATGGAAGAAGTCTCGAAAGTACTTAAAGGCTACAAACTCCTTATTAAGAGCTGTGACAAATTGTTTCATAAAACAGACTTTTATGTGCAATGATAGGAACAATACCTTCTGGAGGTGCATTAGTGCCTCACACGTAACATTGTGTCTCCCCACAAACAACTCGGTCCGTTGTGGCCAGTGCTTCCTTTTGTAGTGTGCTGCAGTGTCCCTGCTTTCCCAAAGACAAAGATAACAGGGAATCTTGGTAAAGCCTTTTTGGAAACCCATCAGAAATGCCACCATGTTGAAGTCTCCAATAACCTCCCAGTTGTACTCATCACACTTCAAGGCTTCTAGTAAGGTCTTGACGCTGTTGTATTCCTCTTTGGGATGTACCAAAAGATATTTAAATTTTAAAAGGTTTAAAATTTGTGTAATATAAAATATTACTATTCAAGCAAGCAAAAATTGTCCGTCTTACTTTATAGAGTTTTTTACAGTGCTCACAGATCAAATGAGGTGCCCAGGCTTGCCTTGATTCCCGACAGGCATGCCGAAATATGCCTTGTAGGCTTCACACATTTTAGCAGATCCTATTACAGAGTACTTTTTCGCTCTTGATTTTATAAATTGGCCACATACATAACAGAATGTGTTGGAAAAATGGTTTCAGCTTCTTGATGTCAACTCTGATAAAATCAAACAGGTCTATGTGTTCCCTTAGGCAGCTGGAACTAAACTGAAGGGGTGAGTGGTGAGCCCCTGTATATATATATTACTATGGAAAGTTCTAGAAAATTTTAAAAGGTTCTTGAAAACATCTCGTACATTCTACAACATTCAAAAAGTTCTTGAAAATTTTTGTAAGTTCGAGAAAATTCTCTATCAGCTACTTAGCACTAAATTTTCCTGGAATGTTCTGGAAAATGGGTAAATTTGAAAATTTTATTACCCATGTCACAGAAACAAAGTTTGAAGAGAAAAATAGGTCTTTTCCATTTACTTTAGGCATAAACAATTGGGAAATAACACTTTCTGCCTAGGAACAAGAAAAAGTAAGAATATTGTAACATTGTTCACCCACAATGTACAAATATTATTAGCAAACGGAGTCATGATCAAAAATGGAATTTTGATGATGTTGTTACTAGTAAGAGAGTCCAGTCTAGATAAAAGTGTGGTATTAGTTTGTTGTTGTTTTTGGTACGAGTTTTTATGATTTGTATGATTTGATTTGATATGATGTACGATTTGAATATGATTTGTATTTTGTTTGCATTAATTTTAATCATCCACTTATTGCATGTAATACGATTCTTTTATTCTATTTTATTTAGTAGTGATTGTATGTTTCTGTTGGGCCTGGCATGGCCGAGCGCGTTAGGGCGTGCACTCGTAATCCGAGGGTCGCGGGTTCGCGCCCGCATCGCGCTAAACATGCTCGCCCTCCCAGCCGTGGGGGTGTATAATGTGACGGTCAATCCCACTTTTCGTTGGTAAAAGAGTAGCCCAAGAGTTGGCGGTGGGTGGTGATGACTAGCTGCCTTCCCTCTAGTCTTACACTGCAAAATTAGGGACGGCTAGCACAGATGGCCCTCGAGTGGCTTTGTGCGAATTTCCAAAACAAACAAACAAACAAACAAACAAAAAAACAAAAAATGTTTCTGTTGTTGGGTTTGGGGCAGTCTTCCTGACTGCGACGCCATCTGTGAACTTTGAGCACAATGTACGGTTTGGTGGGTCTTTGAGACACATTTTGCTGACATATTTGAGGGACACAGGGATTTGAAATTTTCGCAAAGCTACACAAAAGCCAACTACATTAGTCATCCCTGATTTAGCAGTGTAAGACTAAAGGCCACAAAAGCAAAGTTTGAAGACAAAAATAGGTCTTTTCCATTTACTTTAGGAATAAGCAATTGGGAAATAACATTTCCTGTCCAGAAAGAAGAAAAAGTAAAAATTTCATTACAGCCAGCTCTTGGACTACTCTTACCAAAATTAGACTGTCACATTATACTGTAACCATATCTTAAAGAGAAAGAATTTTCAGTGACAGAGACTTGAACTAGCGACAAAAATAATTAATGTGTTGAAACAGTTTCTTTCTTTATAGCATGCACCTTGGCGTGCTATGTCCAGTACCATTTATAAAGTAATGAATATTTTTTAAACCTGTTTGTACGCGTCTGTAAGAATATTTTTTAAAACGTATCTTCTATGATATAAAAGGTAACCATTTTGTAGTTAAAGGTCAAAAAGTACTGTCAAGATAAAGCTACAATGATGAAATCCTGATTCAACTAACGAAAAATTAAGATTTATTGGTTCATAAGTGTGAATCCTCGAACTTTTTCGAGTCGCTTTTAAACTAAATATGTGCTGAGATCGTTCGTGATATAGAAACAATGAAATAGAAGCTATAAGTTTTGGATGCATGAAAAACTATTTTTGGAAATAGTTATTAATTATTTTTATACAAATTTATGGAAAACCAGATCAAAGCAAATAATATCATAATGACTTATATAAAATATAATACACAATTTAAAGCTATTTGATGTGTGTCCTTATATTGAGCTTAAAGGTGCTTAAACAGTTTCTTTTTTATATCATGCACCCTTAATAAAGAATTCTATTATGCTTATTATGTCCTAACTGGCCTAATTCAGCCCTAAATCAAGCCATCTCTATTATCATCAGTGAATAAAGTAAACATAATATATCTGAGTTGTTATTATATACTCTTCTAATTCTCAAAACTCTTTAAGGAGCTAAATAAAGAATGCATTGTTAAAAATACAATATATCTAGTACTAACGTCTGAAAACAAAAATTAGTTTTCAATAAACTAGCGTTAATTTACTCTGGTAACTTCACTAAGAATATAGATTTGTTGATTTTTAGTCAATCTGTATTTCTCAACTTTATTCTTCATAGTTCTAACAGCCTATACCTCAGCTTAAATAAGTCATAAATTTTAAAAATGAAAGTATTAGAAAAATTTTAACGTAAAACTTGTCATTTCAAGATTGTATCTATTTTGTGTTCATTCTTTTTTTTTTGTGAATTTTTTTCTGTTCAGCTCTAAAAACAACAACACTTCCATAGTTCAGCTTCGCAGTTTATACAGTGGTCGGAATAAGGTAATTAATATATTTTATAACAGAAAAGGTCTGGTTTGTTTAAGTTTTTCGCAAAGCCGCACGAGGGTTAGCTGCACTGACTATTTAAAAGCGAAAAACTATAGCTTGTTATCACCACCCACTGCCAACTCTTGGACCACTCTTTTATCAATGAATAATAGGATTGACCATGACTTTATAACGTGAAAGGGTGACTGCAAAGAACTTCCGCTATAATTGCATATTTTAGTTTTTTAAGTTTGCATTATTATTTCACATTTTGTTTTGATTATGCTATTGAAATTAAATAGGAAATTAAGTATTTTTGTTGAATAATGGAAGACAGGCTTAATTAAATCATTTTTCAGTTGACCACATGAAGTTTCGTTTCGCCGACAAGGCTGCTTGTGTGGTATTTGTTTGCATGAGGGCTTATTCTACTGATTTAAGTAACTACTTGAATAGGCGAAGAAAATTATTATAAAAATGTACGAGCCAATGTATATATATATATATATGTATATGTGAATATAAAATAAATTTAAGCCTTACAATATATGTTAAATAGTATATTCTGTTTAACAATTATTGTAAACATGGTGAAACTACTTTCCTTATTTTTAAATCAAAAATAAAATGTTGTCTTGTAAAATTTAAACAACTGGAAGTTTTAAAATAATGTATGAACTTAAGAAAGCATAAAAATCATTAACTAAATTTCGAGATAAAGACATTTTGAAATTTAAAAAATGAATTCATACAAATATCAGATACAGAAGTTCGATATTTTATTTGCAGAAGCTACGTATCAATAAAATCTTTTTCTCCTTTTTCTGGAGTATCAATTTATTTCTACAGCAGTTTGTTCATACATTACAATTTAAGAATCACACAATGAACTCAAAACCACTTAGAAACCATACAAAAAATGTTACAAACCAGCTCGCTTAGGTTTAAAAGAGATATTGTAATCCTGTTATATTGTAATTAGCGTTACATCTGTACGAATCTTTACATAATTATAGACTTGTGTATTTGTGGGAAACAGCATTCAAAACTAGATTACGATGAAGTAATTGTATGAAAAACATTTTACAAATAGTAACGGTTATTGTTAAACGGCTAGACTTGTTTTGAAACAACATTACTACTTGAAAGTAATGTGTGTTTTCAATACAGGAAAGAATTAGGAAAATTTTGGGGATAAAATGGTGTTTTCATCATAACGGAAAACAATTAATATCATGCCTTTGGTGGCTGAAAAATAATAACAAGATACAACTCGTTTGCGAACCGAAACTAGCCTTTTTAAAAGAGCAGAATACGTCATTTTTACAAAATGTTTTGGTCTTGTTTTATATCTTTTGTTCCAGTCATTGTTTATAAATGATAAAAGAGCATGAAAACTAATTGATAGTGAGTGGTTTGATCCAATTTCTAAAATTTTTTTAGTCATTAAGACACCTTTGATATAAAATGAAAAGTAATGACTATAAAGAAACTAAAAGAATATTCTAACAGTTGATGTCAAATTATAACATTTTAAGCAGTATTTGAAAATTTTAGTTAAAACATAGCTGTGAATTTGAATTAGTTCAAAGTTAATGAAAATTGTGCACTATGAGTTAATTTACCTCGTTTGATAAGAGTACGGGCAACGAAGAAAAGACAGCATCGCCTCTTTTGGTGAACTTTCAACTAATGATATAATTGCCACGCAATAATCAAGTCTTGTGATTTCATCATACTCCCAAGAAAGTAGGTTTTTAGAAACTAAGTGAAACTAACAGAAACTGACTGTATTATACAAGCAGCTGCTTAATGTATTCCTAAAACCTCAACACATTTTGCACTAAGTGGTTTTTGCAATTGTCTTTACTATATGATTCAAAACTTCATTCCTTACTAAAGCATCCCATCTGAGGTTATGTTTTCCTTCCTCGGTGGGCCATGATTTTTCAGACCAGACGATCTGTCATTGCTCCTTTTGGCCTTTGTATCTAGGTACAGTTGGATGGACTGGGTTTGTCCTTGGATAACATTGCTGTTCCCACTGGTCAGCCCATCCTACCATAGCTTCTTACAGTCCCCAGATGTGACCCATCTTTTAAGTTATCTGAGTAAAGCAGACACTTCTGATTAGAAATACTGTCTGCTATTTGCTGAACATCTTTTGAACCATCCTTCCATTCCTATTTATGCAGATAGTTCAAATTCAGGTAATTGTGTGGACTCTGCCATGGTTTGTTGTGGTTTGGTTGTTGCATGCAGAATCCCCTTTACAGCCTCTCTATTTACTGTTGAACTGTATTCCATTTCTCTTGCCCTGGATCACATAGAAGCTAAGCAGTACTCAAAATGCACGATTTATACTGACTCGCTTTGTTCTATAATGGCCCTGGAATTGCTTCACTTTAGTTCACACCATGTTTTCACCATATTCTAAACAGACTGACTCATTTCTATTTAACATCTATTGTAATTCAGTTTTCTGGATACAAGGCTACGCTGGTATTTGCTGGAACGAGCTCGCCGACACAGTAGCTAAATCTGTTTGCTCTGGCACTGTTGCTGCTGTGTCTGTCCCATACATGGACTGTGGTCCAAGGTTCGGCTCCATGCCGGCTGACAGTCGACTCGTGAGTGATGCAAAAACAAGCATTTCCAAATAAAACCCTACATTGGATTTTGGCTGTCTTGCTTACATAAGGACCAGAAAGAGGAAGTTGTTCTAACTAGACTACACATTGGTCACAGTTTTTTTAACTCATCGTTTTCTTTTATCTGGAACTGATGCACCAGTGAGTAGTCTGTGTAACACTGAGGTCACAATAAGCCACATTTTCTTTCTTGCTGTCATTACGACTCTCATAAACGGCACCATTTTAAACATGTTCTGTCCCAAGGTTTTCCATAACGTTAGACAGTGTTATTGGTTATGGTGACACAGATAGTTTTGTGCTATAAATTACTAAATCAACTGACCAACCAACCAAACTACTATCATAAATTAATTGCTTAAACCTACATTTACAAATAACATTCTACCTCTCTAATAACAGAACTGTGACACTTACAACATTGCCAGAAACTTCAAAACTTGTTTCCTAATTTTGTTTTTAACATATGTGCAAGTTCAAAGTCTCTAACAATACATTTCTAACAGTACATAGGTATTTTTAATGAATAATGAATGGAACAATAATTATTTGTTTTTCAGTTTTCCTGTCAGTAAATATCCTAAATAAGAATTTTGGTTTGATTTTGTCATTTCTTGATAATTTTTAGTTTTCATTACTGCCTTTCTAACACAGGAGGCAAAACTGTCAGCGAAAACTAGATGAGATTTATGAGAAATATTGTAATATTTCTTAGTTATTTCTATTTGTTATTGTAAATGTTAATGTAGAAATGCTGAAAAGTACTAATATCATTTCAAGTTCAAAATGATGGCATTTAAACTTCAGCAGTGACTTTTCAGATCAATTAATTTTCAGTTTTTATTTAAGGAATATGTTTTTTGTCAATATTTGGTATTCTCTCAACATAAATTATAAAATATTGTTTTATTTCAAGAATCCTTTAGTTTGAAGTTACTGTAATTAAAAGATAAAAATGTGAAATATATTTTTCATATTATTTCCATCATTAGATCTGTTTGTTATTATATATATATTCTTTAGTTAATCAATTTTCATTGTTATACATTTTATTGCCATATTTTGAAATATATTTATTAAAATGCTAAAAATCAGTAATTAATAATGATAACAATCTGTTATTTTTGTTTCCTTGGAGATACAGATAACAAGTAGTGCATAGAAATATACTGGTTTTGTGATGTATAATAAAAAACCATTGTGTTTACTGCTCATTTAACTTAAGATTGTTAGCGTATATATATTTATTATTTGTTTCATTTACATTATATTATTGATCAAATTCTTGATTGCTTATGTATGACATTCTTTAAATATAGTTCTAGGTAATGTATATAAATAAACTCTTTCTTTAAATGCATAGTGAATGGATGCCATTAATTTTTTTTTTTAATATAGATGTATGGAAATGTTTCTTCTTTTTTTAAACTTTTAATTCTTACATTTTAGGTATTTCTCAGTATAATACACATCTTACAAAAATTACTTGCCATTTAGTTTTAAAAATCAATTTATGTAATATGTTATTGGTATGCTAATTCATTTAGTAATAGTGAACTTAATAAAGAAGTATTACTTATTAATAATAAACTTTTTATTACAGTAAAATATTATTCTTTTCTTTTTCCAGGACTGCCAAAAACAAATCCAGCTTACTAAAGGTTTGATAAAAGTTGAGATCTAAAAATGGCAGAGTTCAAAACATAGTACATAATTATGTTTAAATTTATTTTTCATACAGTAAATTTGGAAGAGTAATAAGTGCCAGAATAGTTCAACATTGAGTTTAAAATGTATAAATAGCATTTAATGTATACACATGTATATGCATAAAGTATAAGTATTTTCTACTGATGTGCTCTTTAATATGTTCTGTCATATGTACATTGTGTCTCTTTTTTTATCTTCTCATTAATTTAAAGAAAGATTGAGCATTTTTTAAGAGAAAGTCTGTATTAAGCAGTTACTAAATCCAAATATCTGGACTACTGAAGTACAGTATATCCTATACTTGACTTTAATTGTCATTGTTCGGATCTTAATTTAGTAACAGTTATCTTAAATTTCAGAGTGCTGTTGTTTCCTGAGCTCCAACAGTCCATGTATCATAACATTTCATGAATTTGAGACATGCTATTCTTACAAAAAACTTTTGTGAAATAATGATCATGGTTTTAGGACCAAAAATATATAGTTCATAATTTTATAAAACTTGTGATGTTTGTTACTTCATTATGAAACAGTTGCCTTAATTTATATATCAGTTAATTAATTTATATACTGTTATATCATAAACTGTTTGAGCCATACATTATGTGATAATTACGTTGCAAAGAATAAGTAGTCATAGAATAGTAATAAATAGCACACATTTATTTGCTTGCCCTTTCAGCCGTGGGGGCGTTATGATTTGACGGTCAATACCACTATTTGTTGGTAAAAGAGTAGCACAAGAGTTGGCGGCGGGTGATGATCACTAGCTGCCTTCCCTCTAGTCTTACACTCTTAAATTAGTGACGGTTAGCGCGGATAGCTTTGCACGAAATTAAAAAAAAACTTTGTATGATCGGAGTATTAAACTTATACCCTTATGCAAGAACTTGTTCTGCAAAAAGATATCGATATTCATGTCAGCTGTTTAAACTACTATGTATATATAATACCAGTCTTTGATTCCATCATTCTCACTATCATTAAAATCTAGATCGTCAAAATGCTTTCCTGTATATTTTATCCAAATTATGATTCAGTAAAGTTCTTATGTAAGCTTTATATACATAAAAGTTGTGAGATGAGGAAATGAGTTTATCATTAATTTGAAAAATAGAGAATGAAGTAACAAGATTACAGGTGAAAAGGTATCTATATCGGTACCATCAGACTTCACGTATCTATATCAAATAACCTTATAACAAATATATGAATAGTGTAATTTTACAAGACCACTTCCCATGAGCCTTCAAGTTCAATAACCTCGGAAGATGAGTGATATAGTTTGTAAGAATATTATTTCGAATTTAATTTATGGAACTGTTACAATGTAATGTAACAAACAACTGACCCATGTTGGATAACGAGAAATAGGTTTCTTCATAATCTATTTATGATGGCGGGAAATTCAGATCAAGATATTCTTTCCATTTTACAAAATGTTATTTGTTTTTTCCCTTTCTCGTTTACCTGATATTTTTTTCAACATCATTGACGTCGTCTCTGATCTCTGGTAAATCGTAACTGTTTCGTCTGTCCATCCAGGTATATAACTTCCCTCCCACTTTAAACTGAAATTTTACTTTAGTGAATGGTTTGTAAAATGTTTTCCACATCTGTTTTACATATCTAAACAAAGACTGTACCCCCAGGATGTGCAAAATTGTAATAAAAAGATTTAAGTTTGATTAAACATTATTTTATATGCTACCTACTACGATTTAATTTTTTTAACTGTCAAATTTGTGTCTAAAAGTAATAATAATTTGACCTTTACAATAGACGATGTTAATCCTCAGATGACTCTGGATATTATTAAGTTTAAAATGCTCATAACAGCCTATGACAACAGTCGAGACACAAATAAATGTGTAATATAATAATACTTTAGTGAAAATGATCCCATTTAGATATAGTACGGTTAGATCTTCTAACACTTGCATCATGTTTCGTATACTTCCATATGCCTACATTTTGAACAGCTTCTTGGAGAATATTCACGTCTGATAATTGTTCTGCAAACTCTTTCCATCCTGTAGGGTTAAAATTCTTTTGTTTCCGTAGCACGTCGTTAAATGTTTAGTTTAATTATTTTACTGTTTGAGATGGATCTTCCACTAATCACTAATTCCCCATAATCATTCTACGTTAGATCACCACTGAAACGTATCAAGTTTAGTCAAATTGCAGCCTTCTTTATATTTCTGAGGAAATCTAATAACGATCTCTAAATATTATGAATGGGTGATTCCTTTTTAATTTCGATGGATTACATCCTGATAAAACACCAAATAATGAAAACATTAGTGCTATGAGTAATGGTAAAAATCCTCCTTTCTGTATTAGCAAGTTTTTTTTCTGTTTTATTGATATTTTCTTGTCAGCCAACTCTCTCATTAATGACTTCTCTTTTAAATTTCTGCTTATGTATGTTTGTCATTGGAACTTTACCCTTTAAAAATTTAAAGCACATTCACAAATACTCAAGATAAAGTCATTTTTAGCTGCAGCAATTATTTCTTTAATCTGTTTACGTGTAGTTTTATATAATGCACTGAGGAACTCTTGATGTTGTGTGATTCTAAATGTCACGGTGAATAAATGAAAAGTGCTTGTGAGTACAACATATAAAAGCTATTTATTAATAAATCCATTCATATACAAGATTTAATTTCCTCAAAATACAATTTTGAAACTAGACCAACCACAGGGCATTCAAACAATTCCAGATTGCAACAAGAAATTTTGACCAGAGTTCTGAATATCTTGGCTTTCTCTCTTCTCTTTGTATAAACAACTGTAAAATTCACTCGCAACAATTTAGCCACAAGCGGATATATTACTTGAAAACGGTTGTTTAAGCAAAAGCATGCTTGAATATCTAGTGATTAAAAATTTGAACGTAGTTTTCAAGTAATTGTGGCTTATTCTTTAGATAAATACCTTGTACTTATATTATATTAAGTTGCTATCATATTAAGAAATGAATATATATTCAGCTGAACAGCACGTTTAACTTAAATGTGAACACTATAATTTTATATTCTGGTCTTCAGACGGATCTGTAGAGGTGTCCTATTTATAGTCTCCTCACTTTTAGCCAGTGGAATGGGACCCGAAAGTTGTTGAGAGCTCCCAATCACCAATTTAACGAAGTTTGACTCTGAGGTCTAGTGGTAAAAACACCACTCACAAGCTAAAGCTAAGATATATGGAACTCTACACCCTGAGAAGATGGCTTTCAAAAAAGGAAAAGCTGGAAGTCTAACCTTTGTTTTAATAGGTTGATCAGCTTGACATTCTTTACTTTTGTTTTTCTCGACTTTACCAGATTTACAGTCATACTTTCTGTTCTGGTTATTAGCAATTTCAATCAACATACTTCGTCTTATATTTCCGAACTCCAACTTCCATTATGCCCGCTCTCAACAGTCAGTTTCTCCTTATCATAGCCTCAAAAAATGGAACCGATGAACAGTTCAGGCACTGATGCAATGAGAACACAACTGACAGCTACATCCTAGTTATGGATGACTATGTGCGAATTCACCTTATGTGATATGGGTTGCCAAAGGGAGGGGTCAGAGTCCAAGGTGGAACATTTTAAAAAGAATTTTAGAAGCCACTGAAGGTCTCAAGCAGGTGAAGAATATAAACGATCAAGAGCTACCCAGAAACTACTGAAAATGTCCTATTGTTCTGTGGGAATTCCTGTGTACTTAACATATTTATTTCTTTAATGTATACATGTAGCTCACGGAATGTTTGTACACATATTCTACTGTTTCAATTTTAAAGTGTTTTGTCTCATCTGGGTTTACGGCATACATTTTAAAGTTTCCTTTACTTTGGTTTCATTTGTCATATGTTTTTCTTTTGCACATTGTAAATAAAGGGCTGATCTTGTCAATGATCAACATGCATTTTGATTTTAAACATTTCATTTATGCAATTTTGATTTTAAAGGACTTTCATTTTAGTACACTGTCATAAGGTTATTTTATTGCATTACTGTTTTTAGTATTTGTTTGTTATTTGCTACATGTTTAACTAGTTGGATATGCAAGTTAATTTGTATGTAAATTACGTTTAATCCCATAAGAAAAAAATGCAATTCAATTTCACAAATTATGGTTAACACTAAGCCATAATTTTACAAGAACATATAAAAAAAACAAACAATAAATGTCACAGCTACATTAGGTTTTAATTAACATGAAATATTGAAAATGTGGTATAAATAATGAGGACTTGAATAATGTCTTGCCCTGAGAGCCAAGGCATTCCACACTCTAGGGCTTTTTCAAAGAATCTGGTACACTTTGATTTTATTGAAAACTTTTCTCAATGTATTTAACAATTTTGATTTACCTGAAAGGACCACAGTTACAACCACATATTTAAAAAAAGTTTTAAATGTTCAAACTTTTAAGTGAGTGAAATAAAAATGATTTGTCATGGTATTCTTGCAAGTTTGAAAATCCTGTAGTTCTTTATTTGCATTAAATAAAATACCTAACGAATGAAAAATTATAGAATGTATTAAAATTCACAATTGTAATACAAGTAATATAGATTCTAGGCAATGACACATTTTATAATTTTTTATTGAAACTATTCAAGAAATCAATGAAGCATACATTGTATCAGAAAACCTATTTACAGTCACATTTGATGAATGAAACAGATATCATATTACTCTTCTTTGTCATAACCAAAGCATTTTGTTGCTACAAAAAATCTGACAAATTTCTGATATATTATGCAAATATCTTTTCTTCTCTTCGTTTCTTAGTAACCACCGTCCCAGGTTTGTGTTGGGCATCTGGGTGGTTTGCCAGTTCAGGTGGGCAGTTAGAAACAGGGCTTGACAAAATTAGTTGTTTCAAATCATAGAACAGGTTACTATCCTCTTTTGTTAAAAATGAGATGGCCACACCAGTCTTGCCTGCTCTACCTGTTCGGCCAATACGATGGGTGTAATCTAAGGAGGAACAAAAAGTAATATTTTTAGTCTTGAAAACTTTAATATCATTCAGAGTTCAGGCCAGTGATTATGAGCAGCTCATGGGCTACAGCCTATATGTTATATACAGCAAAATATAAACTGACAGAAGTGAAATCTCAAAGAATATTTAGAAGAAACTTTATTGTTATACATTATTAAATCCCATGAAGTGCTTAGAATAAATGTGTTTATATAATAATTAAATCTCAAGGAATACTTAGAGACCTTCATATCATACATTTTACTATAAAGATGACCTACTCTACATGTATCTGATTTCTGTTATTTTTGGTATTCTAACTAAAAAGTACCTGATGGTGTATCAGGACTTTTTGCTTTTAGAATTTTTGCCAGAAAAGAAAAACAAAAGAGATCCTGAAATTGGGAACACTTCCACTTTCTATATATTTTCAGTTCTTTAATGAGTCAATTACAACACTCCACAAAGCAAGGTATGCAATTAGCATCTAATGAGGTCCCTCATAATTCAATAACAAAAGATAAAAGGGAATCATTAACTGACATTGTACTTTAAACAATTTTTATTTCCTTAATGGAAAAAAATCAAGAAACTTTGATGTCAAACATAATAACAAAGTTACAGATTAGCACTGATCATTTTGATTGTCAAACTGTTTCTGACAATGAAACAACTTTAAATTTATTTTTACACCTTTGTGCTTGGCACCAAAAATGAAAAGGGAAGGTATATGAATTGAAATGCCATGACAGATTACCTGATATTATTAGCAAACCAAATAGAAAAGAAGTTATTTAGACCAAAATGGCTATATATAATTTTTTTCAATAAATCAAGAAAAAAAATATCTATTGCAAAAGGAAAGCTCCCATGCATAGCTAGATGTATACTGGGCTCAAAATACTATGTTGTAAAATCTTCATGTCTTATGTAAAGTAAAAATACACAAAAACCCTCTTCTGAGCACTTACATGAATCACAAAAATCAACAATGCCATCTATGAACATATGTTGTGCTGTCATTTACAAAAAGAAATCTCTTGATATTTATTTTCTGTTCATAAACTAAAGAAAAAAAATCTGTTTTTTCTATGTCAGACATTGCCAAACATAAGAGCACTGGAACACAGGACTAAAGACAATTTAATATGTCACTGATTCTACCCTTTATCATCCAGTTGTTTGTATTTTATAGTTGTTTCACAGCTAAAATGACCACACAAACCATTACTGTCTGAAAGCCCAAGAGATTCATAAGGTAGCTACTGACCCTTATGAACAGTGTAACACAAGTATCACCTGCTAAACTTTAATGAAGATGTATCAATTACCAGTTGGAGGTGTGAAATTTCAGTACTGGTTAACACTGTATTATTTCTATGTTTCTTAAATTATTTCATAATATTGAATATTTTATCCAGTTTATCAATTTTACCTAGTTAAAACAAGTTGTCTTACATTATATGAAGTTCAATATAAATAATTATTTGTATCTTTGACATTTCCTTTCCATTCTGCATACTTCAGCATAAGTCATGCATTGCTATTTACCATCAACTGAAACTAATGAGCTGACACAAAATACAAATATGCACATTTTTACCTTGAATTCCAAGAAAGAAAAAACTGCATGCATAATAATAATAATATGACAGTTTATAGGTACACTAGATATACTGTTTTGGGAATTTGTTTAGCTCATGTATGCATGCGTGCGTGTGCATTTATAAAGTTCAAGAGTAATACATTTCTGTGCTAATAGTTGACATAGGAATAGTAAGTTGAGTAATGCACAATTTTTTGTTTAACACTACATCCTCCAATTGTCTTTTTTTAAAGACTTCCACAAAAGGCTAGTAATTTAAGCCACTTTAATAAAAAACAAAACTTTAAAATGAAATAAATAAATATATAAAACATTATGTACAGTTTGATTCTAAAATAACTTTGTATTATATACATACAGTCATAGTACAAAAAATTCATATGAATATCAAGTACCATACACAGGTTTACTCATCCTCCACACATCAGTTAACTTAATTTGGTTCAATCACAAATGGTAAACAGCATATTTCCATGTGCTGAAGAGAACTAATAGGCAGAAAAAGATTAGAAGATAGTCTTACCTTCAATATGCTCGTTTGGATTGAGAAAATATTTCAAATAGAAGAGCGAACAATGTTTTGACCTTCTATTTGAAATATTTTCTCAATCCAAACGAGCCGTTTTTGCATATAAAATTCTCAACAAGTGGATTTCTCGACATCACTGATTCTTACCTTCAATAGTCTTAGCCATATCGTAGTTAATAACCAGAGAAACATTACGAATATCAATACCACGTCCAGCAACATCTGTAGCAACCAAAATATCTTTAGCTCCACTTTTGAGGCTGGCAAGGGCAAATTCTCTCTGTTCCTGGCCCTTTCCACCATGCAGTGTACACGCATTAAACTGAAAAAAAAAAAAAAGTTATTTTTTTATTTACTTTTTTAATTTTACAGAAAAGTCACATAAGGATTATATAACTACACTAGTTGTCCCTAATTTAGCACTAATAGACCAAAGGTAAGGCAGCTAGTGAACACCACTCACTGCCAAATTTTGGGTTACTCTTTTTACCAATAAAGAGATTGACCATTAAACGTAGTGCAAATCTTAGTTTACAAAATTAGATTTTTAAATGAAATATTTTTGTTAAATATTTGCTTGTGAAAATAGTGTTTCATTAGCCATCCAAATGCAAGGTGATATTCATATTATAATTAAAAACTATTTTTCATCACAAAAATCTTAAAATATTATTTGTGGAATCTCTAAAAACACCCTAAACATATTTCAAATGTTTAATTTTAATCAAATTTTATATTTTATCAGTTATTTTCTCTACCTTAGCCAGCTGGGGTTTATCAATTTGACTGATCTTGTAACTATCACACAAAAATCAGAGATAAATACAAATTATGCTTTTTCATTTCAGAATAATTACATATTACAACACAAAAACAATGTTCATGATGTTATATACTTATACATCTATTTTTATTATACTGACCTTCCAGTTGTATATGGCAAAAATTACATAATTTGCTTTGACGAGATGGATGTGTACTTATTTACCATAACCAATAATATAAAACTGATTTTTAGTCTTTACAAAGAGAACTACCTTGGTTGTGTTTTTTTTAGTGGACTAGCATTTCATAAAATACAATCATATTTCAGTTACAATACATTATATATATGTATGTATGTATCCAGATTATTACTATTTAAAGTCAATTCTCAAAACTTATTTTTCTTAAACCATAAAACAGTAATCAAAGAAGTAAAGCAAACAATTATATCCTTTAGTTACTAGACTTTTCACTTGTTTGCTGCTTGCTGTAGGTTGCCAAGCCTTTTGAGATTTTGCAAACAGAGAATGCAACCATTCTTTTCCTTTTTTAGGTTTTCTATACATGTTTAAAATAACCAAATAATTAAAAAAACAATATTAGTATCACAGAATTCCACTAAAATTTATGAAGCTTACTCACTGAACTATATTTTGTCTAAAAAAATTATGTAATTCTGAGCACACTGAAGACAACCTACCTGCTTGAATCAACAGGGCAGAATAGCTTTCTAAACACTTTAACATGGCTAAGAAAGCTGCAAAGAAACTAAGCTTTTGATTGGTTAATTACATGTCATATGTTGAAGTGTATATAAACGACCATTTCCAAAAATGGAAAGAGGTGAGTGGGTCCACAATGTTTAATTCAGTACGTAAGCCATATCTGAACAAACAGAAGGATACGAGGTTCTTGTTTTGTATTATAGCTTCTCAATGTCAGTAATTTGAATTCCTAATTTGCTTGAAACTATATACTTTGTATTTCGATATCACAAACATATGATCTGAACTAATGCTTCATTCAACATACCATGTAACATACAAAACTTTATATTTATGTGTTCTTAAAATATTTACTTTTAGACCATGAAACTGAACTCATATGCAATATTAAAATTTAATTATAATCTACAATTTGACACCAAACTTATTGACATCTATTCACAAAATAGTTGTTGAATAAAATTTTGGATGCAGGTCAACAAATACAATGACATGCCTCTTGACCTGTAATGATAGGGTTAATAAAGTGATACACAACTGAGTATATTTCTATGTTATGAAAAGTTACAAGATTAATAAAAAAGATGAGAAAAATGTTTAAGTTATAAAAGAACACTAATTGCTGGCACTTATATTTCACATATTTAAAAACGAAATCCCACGTTCCTCAATCTCATCGTAATTCTGAAGTTTTGTTGTAAAATGTATAAATATGTTAGGTAAAGAGGAAAAATTTATCATACAGAAAAAATATATAATGAAAGAAATACTCAAGTGATATTAATTACATATTTGTATACCGCTTTCAATACCTTTGCTCCAGGAAACATGAGTAGTTGGCAGTAAGAAATAACAGGTGGAATTTTGTTAGAAGAGCATGGATTTACTATGTTATAAAGAATATTTTACCTTGCATATCTGAACATTAAGATTTTCTTTTTTTAATTATTTATTTACCGAAACTATATACACACAAACACACACACACACACACTGCTGAGCAAAATTTTAAGGGCAATGAACAAAGAAAAAATAAGCATTTTGCTTTATTAGACTCAACCACTTGTTTGAGAAGAGCTTTGAAAGATGAAAATAAGAAGAGAAAATAAAAAAACTTTTTTAGCATTTTATAGGGTAAATGTGAAAACTATGAAATTAGCCTAAATACTAGCTGGTCAAAAGTTTAAGACCATACTGAAACAAAGCGTTAATCAGTAAACACGTAATGAAATTTAGTCATTTGTGTTCAAGCATTAGCATTGTTAACATCTCCCACTGACATCTTCTATGCTACATTGGGTAAAAACATGGCAAAGGCTAAAATTTGACAGTGTTTGAATGTGGCAAAATTGCCAAGGTGCAAAAGCATGGTCTCTCTCAACATGCCATCATTGGTGAAATTGGGTGTATTGAAACTGCTGTTGCAAATTTCTTAAAAGACCAGGAGGGATACGGAACAAGAATTTCAAGTGGTCGGCCCAAGAAAATTTCGCTGGTGTTAAGCAGGAGAATTCGAAAGGTTGTCTGGCAAGACACCAGCTGACTGTTGAACCAGATTAAAGCCCTTACGGATGCAGAATGCAGCTCAAAAACAATAAAACGGCATCTACGAGAGAAAGGCTTTAAAAACTGTAAATGTCTTCAAAGGCCATGCCTCTGTCCAAGCCACAAAACAGCTTGGTTAAACTTTGCTCAGAAGCACCAAACATAGAATGCAGTAAAGTTGAAGGTTTTGTTCTCTGATCAGAAAACATTTAACCTGGATGGTCCAGATGGCTCCCAATGTTATTGGCACGTTAAGGATATCTCACTGGAGACATTTTCTACACAACACAGTGGAGGAGGTTCCATCATAATCTGGGGTGCTTTTTCCTTCCATGGAACAATGGAGCTTCAGGTTATACAGGGGCATCAACCAGCAGCTGGCTGCATTAGCATGTTGGAGAAAGCATCCTCATTGACTGAAGGCCCTTGACTGTGTGGAAATTACTGGATCTTTCAGCAAGACAATGCTACAATCCACAATGCTCACAGGACAAAGGACTTTTTCATGGCAAATAACGTGATTCTTTTGGACCATCCAGCATGTGTGCCTGAACTGAACCTCACTGAAATTGTTTGGAGGTGGATGGCAAGGGAAGTTTATAGAAATGGATGTAAATTCCAAACAGTGCATGATCTTGGTGAAGCCATCTTCACCACTTGAAATAACATTCCAGCCAACCTTCTGCAAACCCTTATACTGATCATGCCAAAGTGAATGTTTGAAGTTATTCATAATGATGACTGTGCAACTCACTACTGAGACTTCTTGTTGGGCATTTCCTACCCTGTTTAGGACTTCTTTTTGGTATGGTCTTAAACTTTTGACCAGCTAGTATTTAGGCTCATTTCATAGTGTTCACATTTTCCTTATTAAAATGCTATATAAAAAAAAATAAAAAAAATTTCCTGTTCTTATTTTAGTCTTTCAAAGCTGTACTCAAATAAGTGGTTGAGACTAAGAATGCAAAATACATATTTTTTTTTATGTTCATTGGCCTTATGATTTTGGTCAGCAGTGTGTATATATATAGTTTTCTTTTGTTCTTGTTATGCATACTTAAATGCTCCACAACTTTTGAATTGCTATATTTTTATAACAATGTTTTTCTGCTAGCTTATACTTTGCAAAATAAGTGAAAGTTACATACCTATCACACACTTGAGTAAGTTTATATGCCTCTTGTTAATGTTACAGTTGCATTCACGAAGCACACTTCTTTAATATGCATTTTTTTTTTCTTATGATATCACATAACTACCCAATTATTAGCAAAAGGAATAGAGTTGGGAAATGTCATAGCTTCTGCAGTTCAGGGTATAATCAGAATTGTTAATGAATATGTAAATGCAATAACTTACTCCCATCTTCTCCAAGCCTTTAGCCAGAACATCTGCTCCTTTCTTTTGATTCACAAATATGATAACTGGAGGCTCCACACCCTTTCCCAAAATCTCCAAAAGCTTTTTCCTGAGAAATAAAAAATGAATTAATGATGACATAGCAGAAGTTAATATAACTCTCAGAAACACTTAAAAATTTCATCAAGCTAAATTGTAATTTTAATTTCTCATACCTGTTTAGATATCTATAAATAATACATGCCTGACAATTCTTACATCACACCATAGTATAACCAACTCATCCTGCTAGTAAGATTAAGCTATCAAAATGTTTACATCAAAAATAATGTTTTTTTGATTATTTGAAACAATCAAATATCAGAGCCTGTTTAGTCCTACAGAGCAGTGAACAGGTCACAACCTTTTCCAACTGAGAACTGTTGTTTTTTGTTGTTTTTTTTGAATTAAGCACAAAGCTACACAATGGGCTATCTGTGCTCTGCCCACCACGGGTATCGAAACCCGGATTTTAGCGTGTAAGTCCACAGACATACCGCTGAGCCACTGGGGGGCCAACTGAGAACTAGCAGTTCTGATTCCAAAATTTCATATATCACTCCATACAATACTAAGTTTGTAAAGTACTTTGTTTTTTGAAGTTGCATAAGTGTATTGTTTTACAATGAAATATACTCAGTGATGCAATTTTGTCCTTAGCCATTATGTGCACCATATGGGGTGGCATACAGTTAAGATATAGTAAGGATTACCTTTTTCACATTCCCCAACAGCAAAAGAGCATCCAGAAAAAAATTCCATTTAAAACAACTTCATACATTTGTCTATAGTATCAAAATATCTCACTGACTACATTAAATAAAAAATAAGTGTATTTCAATTTCAACCAACTAATCCTGAATAAAAATAGCTTTATTCTAGAAACTTGAATGCAAAATAGAAAAAAAGGTACCTTTTTTGGGCTTCTGTCACCATGTACACTATCTGTTCTGTACGCTCTGTTGGCTTGCCAGCTGATCCTATGTATACTACAGCAGGTCGCCTCAGGTAAGATCTAGCAAGCCTCTCCACAGCTGGAGGCATAGTAGCCGTAAACATAACTGTCTAAATATTATAAATGTATGGATATAACGATAAAACTAAAGCAAAAATACAATCACATTGGTACAAACATAATCTAAAAACAAAACTTATGTTTTGAGTAATCAAATAAACACATGATGAGAAAAAGCATGAAGCCACTGTAATATAATATAACTTGTAATTACAAGATGGAAAAGCTAGAAAAACATATGTCACTAATCAAAAGCATACACATACAAATCATTATTCTAAGCTAGATAAAATAATTCAGATAATGGTGAACTACACACCAATATGAACTATCAAACATAATTTAAAAATACAAAACTGACTTGGTTATTTAGAAAATCTCATTCTTACCTAGAATAATGATAAATGCTTTTGAAGAGAATAATTATAATAAATGCACTAAAATATCTTTTTTTTTTTTTTAATAGAATATGATACACATTTATATGGTTTAAATATTTAAAATTACAATTGTTCTGAATATTTTACTTGCTGTCAAAGTGCTGTCACACATCAGTCATACAAGGTGTGATTAAAATTAAATCATAAACCAGTTGCTTAACAATTTTATTCACTTCAGATCTGAAAAAATAACAAGAAAACAAAGAAACATAAAAACAAATTACAATATTTCATTTACTGTACCAAATGTCCCACAAAATCAAAAGATTGACTCCAAAATATTTAACAATGCTTACGGTCAAAGATAAGCCCTAAGAACTTTGTCTCAGGGAACACAGGTTGCAAAACTTTACCGATATAGAGTTCAGAATCAAGGTTAATACCTGGTTGTTGGCAAAAATGCATAAAAATGGTTTTAGAGAGCAAGAGAAGCTAAAACTGTTTGCTTTTGTCCACTTCAATAAATGATTGAGGGCAGTCTGTAGTTGCTGCTCATTATACCTCATGTTCGACAACTGACACGAGATGCGAAAGTCTTCGACTTTTGCAACGGTAAGAGGGAGTTATTAAATGATGACATTAATCTTTATACTGAAAAAGTGTGACACTCTAAATACTACCCAGACAGACTCCAAGTTCCTGAAGAAAAGAACTGGAAAGTATCAAACCCACACAAACTTGGAACTGCCTGTCCATTAAAAATATTTTAATAAAAATGGGCAAACTGTTATGTAATACATATAAATGGAGGTCTATCAAAATGCTGTACCTGCATGTTGCTTCATAAGCCTTCTTAATGTCAAAGAATATTGATATAAGATGTTGTTGTTTCAGAAAGGCTTCTCTGACTGACATTTCAAGTTGAATAAGGTGGTACATGGTGGAGTGCTGTCATTGGAACCCACACTGGGTGGGAGAGAGGAGGTTGTTTGATTTGAGGAACCAAACAAGATGAGCATTAACCATTCTCTCTCATGTCTTACAGAGACAGTTCATTAAAGTAATTGGATAGTAGTTTGAAGGCATCTTGAGATCCTTCCCAGGCTTAGAGAAAGGGAGGACAATAGCTTGGTGCTAGGCATCAAGTAAAATATTCTCCTGCCAGATCCAGTAAAAAACAACCAGAAGGATAGCAACAGAAGCAGGAGATAGATGGCACAGCAAATCACAGTGTACATCACCAGGTCTGACCGATGTACTGCCAGACTGATGAAGGGCCAGTTTGAGTTCCACCAGTGTAAAGGGGTGATTGTAGTCATAGAGACAATGAGTTCAAAATAAAAGAGGGGATCCCTCTGTCCAAGTCTTGATAGCTACGAAGGTGGAAAATGAAGCAGAAGTCATAGATATCTGGCAAAAGCTTCCACTTAAAGTAGCAACAATCCTACATGTATCAGCTACTTCCTAGCCATCAGAGAGCAAAATGTCACATCAATATCAGCACTTCACCAAAGGGTATGATGACCATTAAAGTCTCTCAGGAGTAAAATTGGAGACAACAACTGTTTAATGATCATGGATCTTTACAGGCAACAGGTAGAGAAAACAAACAGTGATGGTATGACCCAAGGAAACATGGAAGGCTATGTCGAGTAACAAAAGACAGGTTAGACACATGGTGATGAACCAACAGTGTCATCCCTCCATGCACTCATCCATCACACAGCCTGCCATTTCTGTACAAAGAAAATTTCTGAAAGGTGGCAGTATCATCACATTCCAGAAATGTTTCCTATGAGGAAAGACATATGGGATGATAGAAAGCAATTAGTGTTTTGATGTCATTTAGATTAGAACATAAACCTCAATTAGAACAAAAACCTTTTCCATTGTATCAAGGTGGCCATTTTTATTTATGTGTAGGAGAATTGGGTGGAGAACTCTTCTGTTTAACACCAAGTCTTTTTCTTTGTTTTCTTTATTCAAGAGAGGTCTGTTGACCTCTATAGATCCTGCCCTGATTAGCAGGTCTTTGTTGTTGGAAGAGGAATCCAGTGCCTGAGGACGTGAAAGAATGATTGTTTTGCATCTTGGGGTGGGAGAAGATGATGTACTAATACCTGAAACTACAGGAAGTGGATCTTGGGGTTTGCTGGAATGTATGTTAAGGACAAAGATGGGTGTTGACATTGATTCATCAGGTTTTTTAATCATGGAGGTCAAAAGACTTCATTTGGTTTGAGAAAGATTTGTTTAGAGGCACAGATAGATCCATCTGCCCTCTCACTGTAGTAGCAAAACGAAGTATAGCAGCATATGTCTGAGATGAAGTGGTGGACATCAACTTTCGAGCCTCAGAATATGTAATGTTTTGAACTGTCTTCAAATGCTGCATTATGGTCCTTGACACTGCAACAAGCACATGTACATTAATAACGCTGTACATCTCCTGGTTTTCCCACACAATTGCATTCCATTATTTTAAAATGTTTTCTAGCTTGACTGTAACTACAACAAAAAACTGGCTACTTTTTACATCAATATAATCTTTTATATTTCAACGTGGTTTTCAGCCTGTGACGTTTATAGTATGATAGTACACATCCATATTTACACACATTTAAAACAATTGTTTTGAATATTTTAATTGTTATCACATGTATTAGCTATATAATAAGTTTATTAAATTTATATCTGAAGAAAAAGTTAAGAAAACAAAGCAGAGTAACATTCATTGCAATAATTTAATTATCCTGATTGTCCTGAAAATATTTAATAATAGGACTCAAATTACCCAACATAGATAAACCACTATAAATGTTTTATGATTAAATGTTACAAAGTCACCATATGTCCAATGAGTCACACCTTCTAGAGGTAATTATTTGCAAAACTGATATAAACTCAAGACTATGATTTGTCATCAGTATCAACAGAAAAATATTGGAGTGATTGGGTTACACTTAATAATTTTTCAAGAACCTACCAACAAAAGCAATTATTTTTTAAAAATTTCTAGTACCCAGAAATTAATTTTAAAAATTTTCATACTACAGGATTTTCAAAAGCTGTGCAAACCAGGGCTTTAAAGGATGAATTAATTTGGAAAAAGTACAGACCTGAAAACAGATAACTGGAAACATTGAGCATAAAAAGGATAAAGAATATTGAAAATCATACAGGAACAGAATGAAAAGAAATGGTGAATTCTAAATTATAAGAATTGGCATGTTTGTGACTATTACAAATTCTATTAAGCTCATCAACAAGTTTGCCACGGGAATAAAGTTTGAACAGAAAGTGAAATAGATAACTCTGTACAGAGAACAATGTAATATAATAAGTAATGCGACATTAAAGCTCTGGCAATCTTCAAGTTATAAATAATATAGTATAAAACATCAGAGAACTACTGGCAATTTGTGAAAGAGGATGACAAATGAGCATGCAAAGTGAGTCTGATTTTCTAATTTATAGCTCTGAAAACAAATAATTATGTAAGAAAATTATGCTTTACCCAACTCATGTCTATATTAAAACGAGTAATGTCATATTCTGTATTGTATCTTAGAATGGCTGGTGTGGGTATTAACACTTATAACAGAGACCAACATTTCAATCTTTCTGGATCATCTTCCAGTTAACAAAAGGAGAGTTTGCAACAGATCATCGCTGAGCATTTATTAGGGATCAAAGTATAAATGGGTACTGGACTGTAGGGGATGTTGCAGTTGGATGTTAGGTTATTAATTAGTATAGGTATAAAGGTGTTTCTTTATCATATTGGTTTAATTTTGGTTTTAGTTGTTGTACAAGTAGGACTTTTTGGATTTTATGTTTGTTTATATTTGTTTTTCTACTTAGTATCTAGGTGTTTTCTGTCATAACGTTTTTTTGATTTACAGTGAGTCTGAAGGTGATTTTTTGTGTTCATTGAATCTGGTTTCCATTTTTCTGCTTGTTTCTCCAATATAGTCATAGTAGTTGTTGCATTGAATTTTATAAATTATGGTGGTGTTGTGTTTGCTAGTGTAGTTTTTATATAGTACAGACTTTAGTTTTGTACCTGGTTTTTGAATAAATTTGGTGTTTACTGGAATGTTGTGTTTGGTCAAGATTTTTTCCAAATGTTGGTTATTTTTTTGCTGATGTTGGGAACATAAGTTATGCAGCAGTGTAAGGTTTTGTAGTTTGTTGTATCTTGGGATTTATTGTTTTTTTTTTGTCTAGGTGTGGTCAGTTGCAATTTCTCTTTGTTAACCTAAAGATGACCTAAGAAGGTCGAAACATTGTTCTCTTATTGATAACCAAAGTGTTCATACCCAATACCAGCCATTCTGAGATACATTTTTATTTCAAGTGGGTTCCTCATCAACAAAAATAAATTTTGTATTCCTCAAATAAAAGTAAACAAATTAGAGAACAGGTAAAATGTAAGGAGCAAATGTCACAATTTTGATACTACAGAAGATTAAGGAGTTTTATAAATATTTCCCTTAAAAATTTACGAACTCTTATATAATATTGAATTTTGATTTATTAACTACAATTTAGTGCCAAGGTTATTCATATACAATGATAATAAAGTAGATCAACTAAATTTCAAATCTTTCTTATTAAAAAAATCACATATCAATGTGCACTTTCATATATCAGTAGTGATAGGGTTAATTCATTCTAAAGTTTCTCTGTGATCAATTTGTGTGCATAGATAAAAACGAGATAGTATCAAGTTGTTGTCTTTGAATATTTCAAACCTATTTCAATCAGTAACTACTACAGGTAAAGTAAGCTAGATATCAGTATATTACTAAAAATTGTGTTTTGTTGCAAGTCTTAGTTTGTTTTGACCCAAATTACTGGATAAAGTTATGAAAATACTTAATATTATTTGCTTTGGTATGTATTTATTAAAACAATTTTCAATACTTTTATTCAATGGTGCTTGGTATAAATTAAGGATGATTTATACCATTACAAAAAATCTCAATGCTTCACTTTCAGTTTGGTTTATTCTTATTCACATAAATGTAATTTGAACAAGTACAAGAATTTTGTACTTTCTTTCCATATTAACAGGTATCACGTAGTATGCTACTTCCTGCATACAAGAACAAAATTGTGAATCCATAAGGTTCCTTCTTGAATTTTCTCACAGTGACAAAATGTGATTTTTTTTTCCATGTTTCCATAAAGCTACTCAGAGACTACTTGAGCAGAACTGCTCCTAATCTTAAGATAATAACCAACAGAGAAAGCAGCTAGTCAACAACCACCAACAACTCCTAAAATTATTTTGTCTAAATGGAAAGTGGGAATTGATTGTCATCCTTACAGTGAAACCACAGTTGTTTGTTTGATTTTTGAATTTCACACAAAGCTACTCAAAGGCTATCTGTGCTAGCCGTCTCTAATTTAGTAGTGTAAGACGAGAGGAAAGGCAGCTAGTCATCACCACCCACTGCAAACTGTTAAGCTACTCTTTAACCAATGAATAATGAGAACGAGCGTCACATTATAACGGCTCCAAGGCTGAAAGGGCAATCATGTTTGGCATGACAAGGATGAGAACACGCGACCCTCAAATTACGAGTCGCATGCCTTAACACACTTCGCCATGCTGGGCTGAACCACAATTGTAAAATCTTTTGAAAGTATTGTTTGTTGGTTTTCTAATTTTCCACAATGCTACATGAAAGACATCTGCATTAGCCATCCCTAATTTAGCAGTGTAAGCCTAGAGGGAAGGCAGCTAGTCATCACCACCCATTTCAAACTCCTGGACTACTCTTTTACCAATGAATAGTGAGATTGACCATCACATTATAATGTCCCCATGGCTGAAAGAGTGAGCATGCAATTGGTTTTTAAAGTAATGTGCAAGTAGGGTAAACCATACTTTTAAAGCACAGGGTCAAGTAATGGTAAAAAAAAAAATACTCTCATTACTATTCATTTGCAGTACTGCATGTTTCCTATGCAACTTTATACAGAATCAAAAAATAAATATTGAAAAAATTTATAAATACCTGACGATACTTATTTTTGGAAGCAAAATTTGCCAGCAATTTTTCTTCATCTTCAATTTCATCACTATCTGGCTTCTGATTAGTAACTGGCATGTAGTCAAGGATTCTTTGGACGTCGGGTTCAAAACCCATATCAATCATTCTGTCAGCCTAGTAAAAAACAATAGGATACTGATGGAGTAATTCAGAGTTCTTGGATATTAATTGTGTTTGAAAAACATAGTGACAACACATAACATTAAACATTAACTTAAATTTAAAAATAAATAAAGTTAAAAAACTGGCCAACACAAAAACACTGTTCCTGTACTTTATGGATTGTTGGAACTTTAAACTATTTATTAATAATCTCTTACAAAAGTTTAAAGTTACAGGTTAACTTTAGAAGAGTATTACATTGAGAAGGAGTTAACAAACTGAGGGCCAACTTTGAAAGAGCTAAGATTTTACAGTATAATAAACTACATTTTATAATACCATCTCTCTCAAAATGCAAGTGCATTCTGTGTCATTTTTGGTCAATCTGATTTAACCATAAGGGAGGTTAAAACCTCAAGATATTACCTGATATACCAC
Source organism: Carcinoscorpius rotundicauda (assembly GCA_011833715.1). Classification (NCBI taxonomy): domain Eukaryota; kingdom Metazoa; phylum Arthropoda; class Merostomata; order Xiphosura; family Limulidae; genus Carcinoscorpius; species Carcinoscorpius rotundicauda. Next base: position 25,730,679 of record CM022406.1, read on the forward strand.
CACAGAAAATACAGCTCACTTTCATACACTAGGTGCAGTTTTATATTTGTTTCCCTAAGGAGCAGAAAATATGTTATTTCAAGGGAAAGATAGAAAAATGGGCAAATTAAGCAATTGCATTCTTGGCTTTGTGGTGTGAAAAAAATGTATATAATGCTTCAATATACAAACAATTCTAAATTATAAAAAAAAGGCATAAACCATATTGTGTGCCTGTATACCACAGCAATACCCTACCCTTTGGATAAACCAGACTTACCCTTCAAACTGGGTACTCCCCTTATTCAGTTTTCTTTTTTGAAGTGACAGCTTTAAAAAATTTATGTATAGTAACTTAATAAGTGTGACCAACTCGTCTTAAATTTGCCACTCTCAAAAATAAGGCTTAAGTTCAATGCAATGAAAATAGAAAATAAAACTCAAATTACGAGAAACTGCAATATGTAATATTGTTTATATTCTAAATTAAAAAAAATAAAGTATCATTTTCATTAATTTCATACAAGTATGTAAAATTTAAGTTTATCTTAACCAAATGAGTAAGAAGATCAAAAGATTACTGGACTGTGTGTTTTCTGCAAACTATCATGATAAAAAAAAACAAACCAACAAAACAATAGCTGACATCATAACTATTCAAAAATGCACTAAAAATGGAGGTTAATAAAATAAGTAAAACTTTGCTAGTCCAGTTCATGATATGGAAAATGTTTGGAATCACTGTTATTCAATACAATAAATAAAGCAAATCTATTATAATATCCATAATTATAAAGTTTAGGTTTCTTAATTATTAACTGACCTCATCTAGTACGATGTAAGTGCAACGACTTAATACCAGGTAACGATTCTCTAAGACATCAATCATACGACCAGGAGTGGCAATCACAATCTTGCAAAGAATAATAGTATTATCAGAAAAATGTATACTAGTCATCATTCTAAAGAATTAATTCTCAAGAAATCAAATAAAATTCCATATGAGAATAACAGAATAAGAGAATCTAATAAAAACAAAAAGAGAATTTAATATTTCCAGGGTTTTGAACATTTTTGTTATTTTTTGTAATTAAATAAGTAAAACATAAAAGAATTTAAAAAGGTATAAAAAATGAAAGTAAAAAGTATTTGTGCATGAAGACATTAAGTAGGAAGGCAAGATAACTGTAAAAATTAAAAAAGTTAGTAAACAAAGAGCATCAAAATCAAAATACAGGAACCTTTCTAAAAAATCTATGAAACAAAATATATTAATTTCTTAATAGGATGCATTTACAGGAAACATTTCATCAACCTCTTGATGAAACAAGTTCACTCATAATTTAATCTTAAAGAAACATTTACTGATAATTTGCTTTATGTCTTATGAAACAACTTCTTCCAGTATCACTAATACAAAAAGTGTGACAATTGAAAAAAAGAGCATGAAAAAAAACCAAAAAAACTGTAGTTTTTAGAAAACTTACTACATTAGGCCTATACTATTTTTTGGGAATGTACTGAAGATATTACATATGAAAGGAACAAATCAGTGAAGTTGTTCCTTCATTATCCATTATGTTAACAGGTTACAGTATCTTTCAGGTGCATTAATCCAACCTTTTATGAAAATTTGTAGATATTTCTGATTTCCATCTAGGGCACTAAAAAATCCTTACCTCTCAATATCCAAAATAAAAATTATTTCAGTGAATATTACTAATGTAATTACTTATTAATGAATTACTGATGCTAATTAAATTATTTTTTATTTTACAAATATATAGATGAATTTTAAATTATTTACAAATTGATTTTCATAATAGCAAAAGATATATATATATATAAGCAACAATGCTTGAATAATTGATACCCATTAGTACATCTACTGTTTGATTATAAATATGCATGTCAAAATTAATAAAGTTATTATATAAGCAAAACTGAACATATTTTTGAAACTTTTGTTGTTGTTTAGAATTAAGCACAAAGCTACACAATGGGCTATCGAAACCCGGATTTTAGCGTGTAAGTCCGCAGACATACCGCTGAGCCACTGGGGGGCATTTTTGAAACTACTAGCAGTAAAAGTTTGATTTTCTACCTTTACAGCTAGAATTATAAATTGATCTATTAATGAATTAAGTGCCATCACCACCAAATCAGTAAGTGGTATAGCTGTAAATCAAGTGGTAAAATTACAAGTTTGTATTGTATCTGCTGATTGTTTTTTTATTTAAATTTCCAAATGTCTAAGATCAGTTCATTGTTTTTAATTATCCAGAAATCATGTTTACTATTATATATTTATGTGGAGTTCTCAAGTAACAGGCAATAATTATGTTTCTACAAGATATGATCTGCTGAATGTTACTATTTTACTTCAGCCCACATTTTTTTTAATACTAAGCACAACACTACAAGTTTGCTTGGACTTAATATTTTAAATTATGCAAAATTTTCCCAACAGTTAATGATGGATGCAACTTAGTCATTAAGATATAATCACTGTATCTACATAATTAAATAATAATCACTTGGGTCAGGGGGAGGTTAGGAGGAATTCTAAATATTTACATTGCACAAAATAGCCATAAACTACTTATGTTACTAACTTATATTTTTGTGCAATTTGTATTTTACAGTTTCGTGTATTTCTTTATGTCACACATCTCTAAGTAATGGTGTTACATCAATTATTACTATTCACATTATTAGACCTCAGGAGTTATCAAATAACCTAAGAGATAACACAAGCAGAGATACCCCCCCCCAAATATCGAGTTCAAACACTACAACTGAATGATTAAAACATTTTTTCAGCCATAATACTAGTTTTACCTCACACCCTAATCTTAGCTTGAAGCCTTGTTCTTCTCGAGACAAGCCACCGATCACAGCAACTGTTCTTATGTCAAGCATTTTAGCAAACCTCATGGTCTCTTCTTCTATCTGTTGAGCCAGTTCTCTTGTTGGTGCCAAAATAATTGCATAAGGACCTTGGTCAATATCTTCTGTCCTGTTATTTTAAAGAGATATTTAAAAAGTAAAATATTAAAGTTCACAGCTTTTATAGGGAAAATAATTTTTAGTACAGAGCAATCAGAACTTTAATTTGATTAATATCTCAATTTAATACATTAACTAAAAAGAAATAAGCTCAAATACTTCTGGACAATTACTTTATGGACTAGAGGAGATTTTACAGATATCTCATTTTTTTCTCAATTAAAAATTAAAATATTTCAATTACACATAGCCCAGAAAGTTTTCTAAACAGTATTTTCTGAATGGAAAAAATAAAATTTGATTAAGTATGTATATGATTTTCCAAAAGTTCACAGTGAAACATTTCTGAAAATAAACAAAAAAACACTTTCTTCTCAGAATTTCTATTTTTATGTTTTATCTGAAAGATTAATTCCATGTATCCAATTATTTTAACTTCTCTGATATTCATCAATATTTGTTTTGATACTTTATTTTGCTAAATGAATCAGTCACTATGGTATGACTAATAAAGATATACTTAAACAATGAACTCACTTTCATATGACAATAAAATTAACTTTGTCAGATTTAATAATGTGGCATTTTGCCAATCATATTTTTGGTCAAATTTTGGTAATATTGTTTTCAATAAATAAGTTCTTGCATTTGTATGCTTTGTTTTAAAATGAAAAAGTTAACATATTCCTGTTTGATGTCTTGCTCTGGAATATTCTTGTAACTTTCAAATGGGCATAATAAAATAACATTATACAAACAAAAAGGACATCAGGAACTATAAGAAGCATCCACAACTTAACTGTGAAGTATTTCAAAACTTCAGTTTTGAGATTACCTCCTTATCCTTAACTATTTTCAAAAATACAACTAATTTATACACTCTGTACTAATTTATTTAGATTACACAGCATTAAAGTGTCATCTTTCCTCGTTTTATGGAACATTTAAAAACAAATCTAAAAGTGCAATTCTTATAGTTCAGACATGAAGAGAGATGACAACCAAAACTATGAGCATTTTTATAATAAACTAGATAACTACTTACTGTTAAAATATAACTTCTGCAATATCTTTTGGTAAAAAAATGCATTAATATTATATTTAAAAATTAAACCTTGAAAGTTGACCTGTAAATGTCCACTTAGAGTGATCATTTCTTAAATTACATATGGTGAGAATATCACATATTAAAATTATATCAATCCCCATTACTATGACTTAGGAGTATTTAACTTTTTCAACGTTTTTAAAACTAGTAATTATGATTGAAAGCATGACTGACTTCATAATAATCTAATACTTGAATAAGCAGTAAACATACCAGCTGAATAAGAAAGTAATTCTTTTGCAGTAAGCAAATTCAAAGTTGAATACCAGAAATTTGATAATTATAAATATGTCACTATATTTTATAATGAGGTTATATGATCTTTAAGACCAAACTTAAATTTCATTAAAATGCTGAATTAATTACTTTAATAAAATTTGTTAAACATTAAAGAAAAATAACTATCTTGTACTGTTTTGTAAAAGTTAAAATTTTCCTATACTGAAAATGTATTTCATAGGTACTTATCTCCCCCCCAAAGGCTTTTCTTGACTTATACTGCTCTCTACAGGTATACATTTTTTACCTAATAACAGGTTTGATACTCCAGCCTACTCTCATATGTATTCAAAAGAGATATCTGAATATTATCATGCAAATAATCATTTAGTAACCTTTCACCAACAGAATGGCAACATAACTCTTAACAAAACTAGAACATACTCTTCCATGCAGTACATAATCATTTTGAAATTGAGCATTACATACAAAACCTACACAGGAAGTGGGAAGGTGTGCACAGAATTGGAGAGGATATAAGAAATACACTGTAGGAAAATGTTAATTTTCCTCTCTTTTCACAAAATATCTACAATCCCACACTAAGTTGGCAGAGGGTTGGGTGAGTATATGATCCCCTTCAGAAAGCACTTAAAAGAATACCATAGACTGTACAAATAAATAGGAGTTAACACACCTGTTGGAAATAGCGTAACTTCTGAGTATGGTATATTCTTTCCCCATACAAAAATGTACCACAAGAAGTGCAAAATTAAAAGGAACTTGGTGTAAGTGGTTAGGGTTCATAGACCATACACAGAAGACATACATTAACCAAACTCAAATGAACTGCGATAGGGATATTCAGTCCATGATAAGAATAAGGTTCTCTACCTTTCTCCACAGACATAGAAACTGGTAGAGAAGATGAGTCTCCATACCAAGAACTTGCATCATTATATTAGCACATCCAGTATTTATCATCATATCTACTCAGTAATGATGTCCAGGGTACAGTAGAAAAGAAGACAGCAAAATGTAGTTCACTTCCAGTTAAGCACCAAGCAGCATTTGGAATTTATCATCCAGTCCATAGCTGGTCCAGCCCCAACTATTACAATATCAGCAGAAAATATACTATGTGGGGCACAATAGGAAAGAGGGTCAAACTGCACGTTGGCAAAATGTCCATCATCTGGTGGCATCTGGAATTGCACATCTGATCCAATGTAGGATTAGCATTGATACCACTGACACTGGCAGAACACTATCGCTCTACTCTCAACTGAGTGAGACTAATCACACTCAGGAAAAAGCATCCAATGTCCACCATCCCAACAGTTAGGAACAGATAAATGGAAAGAACTCCTATACTCCACTGTAAGAAAATGGTAGAAACAGGTTCTGGGAAAGTATGACTGAATAATGCACCAGAAAGAGTACAATGGGTGATTGCAACACCTTATTTGGAAAAATCAGACTGATCCAGTGATCTAAAATACATGGATTATCAGGAATGGGCAGCATTCCTTATGCTCATGAACTTACACGTGTAAATGAAATATGCTCCAGGGTCAAACAGCTTTATGAAATAAAATACCATGATGAATATCTACAATCTTGCAGAACATCCCATCTTAATGGTGGGTGTATTTGATGCACAGGTCCTACAGTGAATATTTTAGAATAAGTATACCTGATCAGGAGATACCAAAAAAGTATAATCCTGAGACACAAAATGTTCTGTTACAAAGAAAAGGTTGAAAAAAGGAGTACTTATTCACTCTCAGGTAAATCAGAGCTCAAAATGGAAAAGGGGAAAAAGTCAAACAAAATCTGCAGAACAGGAAGTGGCAAGGTTGTGAAGATATGGGAAGTGGGTCACATACCAGTACAAATGATGTCTTCCAATGAATAACAAATGAGCAGCCATGGGAAAGCATCAGTTTTTAACATGAGCTGTGAATTCTTTCCAGTGGGCATCTGCGACTTGTTGGTGATTAATTCAAACAGACAGCACACAATCCAATTTTTTAAAATAATATATTCAAACAAATCACAAGCACATAAAATTCTGGTACTGACTTCAATGAAAATATTTGATTAAAAATATGTCTGAAAGGTAGCCACATCAGATAGAGATGAGACTCAAGGTGAGATTAGTAAAAGTATGGTTTATACAAACGTCTCCACTGTCTTCTTTTACCACTATTGCAATTTAAAACCCAAAGTATCTTTATACAAAATATTAAGTTTAAAAAAAAGAACAAAATATCAATAAATACAAAATAAAGAAAGCTGTCTTAACTAAACAAAACAGCTCTACCATAAATCAACATCTCAAGGTACCAGATTTACTAAGCTGTTAAACAATCTCTGGCCATATAAGCTCTCTGTTTGACACTGTGCATATGCATATTCCCGTGTCTATGTAAACTACTTATGCTTTATGATGAAAATCTTATTAAAATGTTGTAGACTTGTAGCATTTTCTTCATTACCCATTCAAGACGCTTCCAAACTTTCAGAACATATTACATGTCTTGTTAGATCAAAGTTAGAAAGTATTTAATTATTATTAGTCATCAGCAATGATCCTATAGGATATTTAAAAACAATTTTGATGATTTACACTTTTTAAATTTTAATTATGACAATGTACATACATTAGCAGTACTTTACAATGAGAAAAAATGTGGCCAGCAGAATGCAGTTAACAATGCCTTCAACTATCTTAGGAAAATCTTTGAAAAAAAACTGTACCACTATTTTAAAAATAATAGTAGTTTGTCAAGATGTTTATTTGTGTTGACCAGCATTAATTTTACAGATTGGTGTTGCACTGAAGACGAAATTATCTTTTAATCCATACAGCATTATTTTTATCCTAAAATATTATACAAATTTACCTAACGATCTTAGGCAAAGATGTAATCCAAACCAACAGAGGAAGTAAAAATGCCAAGGTTTTACCACTTCCTGTTTCTGCAACACCAATAATATCACGATTTTGTAAGCCAATTGGAATAGCTTGTCTTTGAATGGGAGTTGGATCCTAGTTTAAAAGAGATAGAGAAAAACATGATTTTACATAGTGTTTTTACACCAATCTGTTTCCAAGTTATAGCTATTCTTACAGTTATAAATGAAAATAACTAAAGCTCTCACTTTACTTTATGAAACTTCTTTCATCAAATAAGTCTCAGTTTAAAATAAGCTTCAAATTCCAGACAAAATTACTTTGATATTTTCATAAAAAATTACTGAATAATAATTTTCATGTTATAAATATTTAAATAACAATAAAAACTTAACAGCATTAGGAATCATAACAGAATTTTAAGTAGATTATCTGAACTTGAAGAATTTAATGCAGAGCTCTCACAATTAAGAACATTTAACGTGCGAGACTAAAATCTTTTAACAAAATCTATCAATTCATTTATTTAAAGTTGCATACATATTTCCAGATTCTGTCACACAAAATTATCAAAGTTAGCCTTACTTAGAGTGATGCTACTATTAACCAATTTATTTCTGGCAGCATTTGTGTGAAAATTACCACCCATAATTTGGCATTTTATGGTGCAAAACTGGCTAAGCACCACCTTTGAAGAACAGATGTTGAATGTTTAGTATTCTATACATAAGAGACATTAACTTTTCATGTTATAATAAAATGTTAGCATTTTAGTACTAGCTATATCTAGATTCAAAATATTCATTTAATCTACCAGTCAGGAACACTTCAAGTATAAGTAGGTTTATAAAGACCTTTGTTTTGAAATTGTAAAAGGAACTATATTAAAAACCTGTATCAGTCTCTAATCATGTTTAATTAACTTGCACAATAACTGACATATTAATGTCATGTTAAAGAATTCAGCTTATGTTAGGCTACATAACATGATTTCAAAGCATGACTCATTACCATAGCTATGCTACTCTGTTATTACTGTACAGTATGTACAATATTGTAGAATGCATGTAGAAATATACACATGTTCATTAGGCACATCTTACCTTATAGTTAAGCTGATCAATAATGTCCAGAATTGTTTTTGGGAGCTTAGATTCCTTCCAACTACGTATAGGGTTAGGGATCTTACCACCTTTGATAGCAATATTAAAGTCTTCTCTGAAAATTCTCCAATCTCTTTCAGTCATTTGTTCTATTGACTTTTGTGTCCAGTGTCGATCATCCCATTTTTGTTTGTCTTCTTTCTTTCTTATTTTCTTCAAACGAATACTATAATATTTGGGTTACAGTAAAGTATATGATATTCCAACAACAAGTTTAAATTATGAAGAACACTCTAGCATTCAACTTGTTTTGGAAATATTAATTTCCAAGTCAAAGGCTTAGCAATATTAAATTATTTGTAATTTCATAACTTACTTTAGCATGTTTTAATAGATAAAATGGTAAACAAAAAATAAACATTATTTTGATTAGAACTGCATAAGAAGTTTAAGCACAACACAAAATATTCAAACATGTTATGAATGTAAAAAAACAAACAAAAAAAAACACACACCAAGAAACAGCCTTTCTTGATGACAAGAAACCCACTTGAAATAAAAATGTATCTTGAACAGCTAGTATTAACACTTTTATTGACAAGCAAAGAATGTTTTGACCTTTGAAGATCATCTTCCGGTTAGCAAAGAGATTTTGCAACTGACTATAATCTAACTGCAATCGTCTTTTGTATTTATTCCTTCACCTGAGCACTTTTCACATGAAACTGGTCGACGTGACCAACCTTGTAATCACATGTAATTATCCAAGTTTACATAACTAACATTTTTTGTACCTTTATGAAATTTAAAAAACATTTCCTAAACATTACAAGTGTTTTATCCATAAAAAAATAAATTTCTTAACTGTATGAAGTCATAATGTTGACTGCTCTGAGTGTAAAACAACTTTTTTATTGTTAAGATTAAAAATATATTTCTTTTAAACATTTTGAAATTTCATTTGGTAACCTCTAAATACTCTTTAATAAATATGACTTTTTTAATATATCAGTAACACTATATTTTATCTACTATTTTCTCTAGCCTAGCTCAATAATGATTTGGTCAATTTGACAAACCTTGTAATCACCACACAAAATGAAATATACCTAAATTATCCTGCAGTCTTTCTGGAATGACTTCAGACTGTAACGAAAATTATTCTTGTTAATAATTATGTAAGGCAGAACTACCTTTTCACAGGTACTTTGCACATTGTACCTTATCACAAATAGTTGTGATGAAACAACTGTATATTGTCTAAATACAATAGTTACAAGGGTAAACAAACAGTACATTAATTAGTAAATTTTAAGTGCCCTTAAATTTGGCTTAAGGGTTGTAACAGAGTACATTTAGGTTTATTTTTATTATCCTTTATATCACATTTAATTAATAATCCTGTCACACTTTTAAATCATGTAGCAAATGTGTAGCTTAGACTATCATATAAAATGAAATAATGCACTAAATGCTCAAAAGCACAACTCCTGAAGGTTTTTATTATTATTGTTCCTCTTTATTATCTTACCTGATCTAACCTTTTCTAACTTAGTAAGTTTCAGCTCTTTACACTTTTGTAACTTTTATACAAATACAGAAAAAAGGAGAAATTAGTGGTTTGATAACGTTGTTTTTCTGTCAGTTGCTGATGAAACTTAAAACTACTTTTCTTTACAATGATGGTAATTGTACAATAAATAATTTTTATTTAATTAATTAATGCACATAAAAACACAAAATAGCAACACCCACAAGGCAAATAATGTTATTTAATAATTACAATTTAAATGACTTTTTAAGACAAAAAGGGCTTAAATTAATTACTTTAGCTGACTGACCTGAATACCATGAAAAAACATCAAAACTGAAGAATTTTACATTACTCTTTACAGAAAACAATGCAGCATTATACATCATTCAACAGATTAAAACTTTGCTCTTTTGTTAGCATATAACATGATATAAAGCATAAGACAGAATTATTGACAATTTGTAAAATAGAAGATGTGACAGATAGGCATGGCAAAACAAATGGGTTTGATTTTCTCTGGTTTATGTCTCTGTAAACAAATAAAATTGAAGGCTATAAAAATTGGACTTTGTCTTAACAAAATCTGTATTATAATGAGTAATAATGGTAAATTCTATACTTCAGAAAGGGATGGAAAACAGATTAGAAGAAAGGAATTCTTACACAATTTTAAGGTAGATTGATGAATTTTAAAACATTTCTTTATGTAATTAAAATTAATATTAAAATTTCACTAACTGTTTTGTTTCCATGTTTATTCCTACATATTAATAAAGTATTTTTATTAAGTTTTGTATGTAACTACATTAAAGGTTGTGACATGTACTTTGCTCTACTCGTTGTGAAAGGGTTAAATGTCTATTATACAGAAGCTTCAAGATAATTTGATACATTTAATTCATGTAACAAAAACTGCAAAGAGATAGCTCAGTTCCAATATATAAACATTACTGGTTTGGTCCATTCTATTAACTGCAATAAGAAAATTTTAAAAACACATGTACATTTAAAATAATTGTATGCATAATGAAAGAATCAAAATTGCAAATTATAAAAAAAAAGTTATGAAAATGATAAATCTATATGATCTTATAATGCATAAAATCCAAGTTATTTAACTTGCACTGAAATGCAAAAGTACATAATAACATGCATTTTGAGAAAACTATTAAATCAGATATATTTTAAACTAAAATAAAGGTAAAGAACAATTCATATGCAAGATAATAATCTTTGTTGCACAAATTTAGTGATCAGGTGCTAAAATGACAAAAAAAAAGAGACTCGAACAAAGGTTAATTAACAGCATTTAAAACTTACGCTTCTTGCTCTTTTTCAGCCACTGTTCTTCGTTTCTCTAATAGATCTCCATAAAACTTGCATTGTTCTTTTTTCTGAGCCTGGAAGTTAGATGAAAACAAAAAATTATACTTACTGTGCAGAAAAAGCACATACTTAAAGATGTAGGATGGAACCAATGAACTTAAAATCTGATGAATTCTAGGAAATACAACAAAATAAAGATTTAAGTAAGGCAATGTTAAATAAAGAGAAATTTTTTAAATTTACCAATAGAATTTTCAGTCAGTATACTTTTATCGATATTTTACATGAAAACAACTTACTGCATGTATTTACAACATAATAGTATCTACCTTTAAATCTATACCAGCTACATGTCCACGACCAAAAAACTGAATGCCATGCCTCTCTTTGTAGATAGGATTATAGTCCACAGCCGTATCTTCAGAAGCATCCCAATCAAAAACAAATTTCCTGTCATTGAGTCGTCTAACACGCCTCTTTTTCTTCACAAGTCCTAGATAACGTTCCTAAAACCAACATACGTTGTTATAAAATATAACCACATGCTAAAACTTCCACATTAAGTTTATAGCATTTGCTACAAAAATGTAAAGAAAAATAATGTTCATATACAAGTTAGAATTCACATGATCAAAAAAAAATTTCTTAATGATAGCAAATATATTTTACTGAGATACTGCATACACTAAATACTAGATTTTCAACCATACAATGGCTTCAGCTGCATTATGCACTGGATAAAAATTTTTCACAACAAATTTCATTTACCAATAAGCAGTATGAATAAAATAACAATGGTATTTAAATTTAGTGTATTTTTAATATGATACCTGAATTTAAGTTTCATGTGCAGTGGATCACTGTAGGTACAAGTCAATGAAAAGTTAAATCACTATACATAGGTTATACATAAAAAAACAACACCTGAATGTATAAGCAGTTAATCTGATGACTCATTCCACTAAAAACTTGGTTTAATCACTCATAGTAGGCACAGCACAAATAGCCTTTTGTGTGGCTATGTACTTAAGAACAAACAAATCTTGGCAATTCTAAAGACACAAAAATTTAATGGATGTCAGATTCTGACACTGTTTATTAAACATGTGCACTACTGGAAACAAGAACAGTCTCAGGTCTCACAAGAATTTTAGTGAACTAATTATTTAAATGGTGGTTTTTTTTTCACTGAAATTTTACGAGTCTTTCAGGACCATGACTTAAAATCCCCCATTTTTAAGAATTTCCAGTACTGCAATTTACATGATTTCCCAACACTTCAAAGACCTGTAAGTGGCCTAATTAATAATAATTGATGCAAATAGAAAGTTACTGAATTTGTATTAAATATTTTTAAACTGCAACCATATAGTGGGCAATAATAAAAGAATGTTATAAGAAACTAATAATAGTTTATTGGATAAAACAAAGCTCTAATCAACACAAAATAGTGGCATTATGTTCTTTGAATTTTCAAAATTCTTCAATCAAATTGATCAAATAAGCCTAATATAAATATAAGCAGTAACTAGAATAAAAAAATCTGGAAAAGTTAAATTATAAAAATTAAGACATACCAAATTACTTTAATATCTAGTGCTTTTAGTAAGTTTTTTTTTTTCAAACAAGGAAGTACCATTTTAATATAAAAAGAAGAAATCTCAAAAACAATTTACTAGAACTTTATAAAAATTTCAATATTAAGGAATTTAATCCATCAACATATTTGGTGTCATACTATAATACACCCCACTGAATTAATAATATTGCTTTAATCAGCCTCAACTTGAATTCACACAATTTATATAATAAATACAACACATTGTTTTACTTTTATGGCTTCAAGCTCTCTCTCTTTGTCTTTATTTTCACGAATTTTATCACGGTCTTCTTCCTCTTCGGGATTTTCTCTCTTTTCTCTTCGCTCACGACGCTCACGTTCACGAGAATCTTCTGAAAATAGTTAAACAAAAAAAAAACAAAAAACTGGATATGACTGAATGACAGCAAACCAGATTAACTGATGAGAAAAACAAAAACAAGTAGAAAAGGTGGTTTTTATTTAAAGAGCCTGAATACACACACACACTGGATGGATAAAAAAAGTGGTTCCTTGAAAATGTTAGTTTCTGATATCTTTTATAAAGTAACAGAAAAATATGTATAACTATACATTTCTACAATGTATCTGATAATATATGTTTAAATATGATCTCAAAATCCTGATTTTAAACTGGAGTTTGTAAGGACCTGATCTTTATATGATTTTAGCAACACTTTCTCATTAAAAATGATGTGCATCTGCTCTAGCTTCTTAGATATTATTTCAATTAGCCTACAAAATTATCAGACAAGTTCCTTTGCAATTATGGAGTCCTTAAAGGATATCTTAGAAATAAGAGAATTTATATTTTGACATGGTCAGGTCATTCACATTATATAAATCTGATTGAAAACTTATGTGCTGATTAATAAAAAATTGCAAGCCCAATAAAGAATGTGAACTTTTTGAAGTACTCAAAGAAAGGCACCAATCAATCACTCAGAAATATCTGCACAAACTCACTGAAAGCACAGTATGTCCAAGTGAAACAGCACTGAAATCCAAAGAAATGTCAACTTAATATTAACTGGTGAAACTGGTTTGTATTATTCTGAGTTTCGTTTTTACATCCAAGGATTGCAGAGAAGCTTCTTTATGAGAACATGTAACCAAAATCATTAAAACTTCAGGTATTTATGAAAGCTAGTGTTAGAAGTAGGATATGAGATCATATTTGGACAGATCTGATCAAGCGTGTTCCAAAAATATTTTTCTGTTATCTAATAAAAGATAACAATTTGACATTTTCAAGAGGCTACTTTATCTTGCCTACCACTACCTCCTGTGTACACACACACACACACATAATAATCAATTTTTTCAAACCACAGATGACCATTTCTTTAAGTAAAGAGAGAATGCAACAATCACAATAACTGTATAAATAATCACCTATCTTGATAAAATCAACATAAGAAACTACTATTGTTTATTCAACTTGATAGTTTTCAATAATAAATTGTTAAAGACTGGTTATACAAATTACTTGCTACTATTTTTTGTAAGTCTTTAAACAGCAGCTAGGTAACAAAAAACTGGAAGACTGCAAATGCTATTCCTATTTTCAAGAAAACTGATTAAAATTTTCCTGGTAATCACAAGCCTATCAGTCTTGTGTCATTAATAGAAAAAGTTTTTGAAAGTTTGTTAAAATATGCTTAGCAAAATCCTTAATAAAGTTTAAAATCATGAATATTCAACAGAATTTTACAAGGTAAAAATGTTTTCCAACTAATCTTTTGCCATTCCTGAAAGAGTTAATTGGTTGGTTTGGTGTTTTCTGGTGCAAAGCGACTAGGCTATCTGTGCCAAACACGTGGTAAAAAGTTAAAATTAAAGTAAAATTATTAAAATTAACAAATAGCATTAAATCCAATTTTTACATCTAGTCTACAACAATAAGAGAAATAGCTACAGTGAAACTGTAATTATCATAACTCCCAAGGATGACTAATGGGTAAGTTCAAAGATCAGCATTAGTCACCTGAAGTTGGCTTTTATAGTCCTGGTTGAGTTAATTGATATTATGGTTGTTTTCAAAAAGTAATGGAAGTTTTAAACGACTTGCAGCAAAATTTTAATTATTATAACTTGCCAGAATGACCAACATTAGACACCTAAAGTTTCGAGTTATTTGATGAGACAGCCATTTTCTAATTTCAAGTCAAATTAGATGTACTTTCATTCTTAAAAGGGAATCACATAAACAAAAAAAAGTATAATGTATAAATTAAAAACTCGTATAGCATTAAAAAAAATAATGTCCTTAAAAAAACATTTGTAAGGTGAACAGTGTCACCATCACTAATAACACTACCTAATGTTAAATAAAAAAAAAAACTTGGAAAAAATATGTTTAAAACAATGCTGTCATTGAGAGTTGCAATGATGGCAAGACACTAAAATGTAGCTTATTGTGACCTGTTACACAAACAACACATTTGGTGAAACAGTTCCAGATAAAAGAAATTGATGAGATAAAAAAACTGTAACCAACACATAGATCAACTTTCTCTTTCCTATCCTTATGGAAACAAGACTGCCAAAGTCCAATAGAGAGTTTTGTTTGGAAAATCTTGTTTCCACGTAGCTCACTTCAAGTCAATTGCCAAATGACATGGAATAGGCACAGCAGTGATACAACCAGCACAGACAGATTTAGCTGCGGTATCAACGAGCCTATTCCTGCAAATACCAACATGGCCCAGTATCCAGAAAAACTGGATAGAAGTAGATGTTAAAGAGAAATGGACTAGTCAGTTTTGAATATCAGTAAAAACAGGGCGAGAACTAACACGAAGCAACTCCACGGAAGTAGAAAACTAAGGAGGTCAGTACAAATAGTGCAATCTGAGTACTACTCAGCTTCTTTGTGATCAAGGGTAAGCGAAATAGTGTAAAGTTCAGCAATGAACACAAAGTGCAGAGGAGATTCAGTGTGCAATCACAGAACCACAACAAACTATGACAGAGTCCACAGAACCACCTGATTTCAATCTGTACACAAAGACCAAAAGAAGCAAAGGAAGATTATCTGTTCTGAAAAAGTATGGCCAAACAAGGAAGAAAAACAACCCCAGGCACGATGTTGTGGAAAGGAATAAAGTTTCGAAGCATACAGTAAAAACAATTACAAATGGAAGAGGTGTGAAGGAAGTTTATGAGACCCTGTGCATGAACTTTATACTAGGGAAGTGTAGAAAGCCCCAATGGAGATCTGAAGTCCCTGATGGTGGATGAGGTCCAGCATCTTCAAAGCCAAAGTCCTGGCAGAACCATAGACTAGTTTTGATCGAATAAGAAAATGATACATCTTTAGCATAGAACATTGATCTGCTCCCCAAGTGGTAAAAGAGAACACAGAGGATGTTCAGTGCTATTGTACATTAGATCCACAGCTACTTGATGTGTGGTATAAAAATCAGCTTTTGGTCAAAGAGAAGCCCCAAGAACTGTCTCATGGACTACAGGTAGTACAACTTCACTGATACAGAGTTCAGGATCAGGGTGAATACCCCATTGGTAGCAGTCTGTAGCTGCTGCTCAATATACCTCATGCTCACTGACTAAATGAGATGTGAAAGTTGTCGACATAGAGCTCATCTGCAACAGTGAGAGAGTTGTTCAGTGATGGCATTATTCTTTATACTGAGAAGTGTGACACTCAAACCAAAACCCTGAGAGACTCCAAGTTCCTGCAGAAAGGGATAGAAAAGTTTTGAACACACACAAATTCAGATTCACCTATCCATTAAAAGTTAAAAAAAAAAAAAAGCAAATGGCCATGTATCCATGTGAATGAAGGTCTTGCAAAATGCTATAACTTGAACGTGCATCATAAGCCTTCTTAATGTCAAGGAATATTGACACAAAATGTTGTTTAAGAAAGACTTCTCTGATTTATATTTCAAGTCAAATCAGGTGGTCCATGGTGGAGGGCTGTCATTGGAACTGGGTAGGCAAGAAAAGACTGATTTGAGGAACCAAACAAAAGGAGCATTAAACATCTTCTCAATGGTCTTAAAGAAATGACTCAAAGCACTTGGATGGTGGTTTGAAGGAATCTTGGGATCACTCCCAGGCTGAGAAAAAGATAAGACAATACTCCAGCACCTGGTACCAAGAAAAACAACCTTCAATTCTATCCACTTAAAAATAATCAGAAGAACAGCAAAAAAAGCAGAAGATGTACAGTACAGTGTTCCGTAGTGTACATCAGGTCCAACCAAGGTACTGACAGTTTAGGTTCCACCAGTGTAAAGGGATGATTATAGTCATAGAGAAAATCAGCTTGAAAGGAGAGAGGTGATCCCTCTGCCAGAGTCTAGATGGTTAAAATGATGGAGGATGAAGCAGAAGTGCTAGATTTTTGGGAAAAGCTTTCACCTGTCCATTAAAAACTTTTTGATGAAAATGACCAAATGGACATGTATCCCACATATATATATGGAAGACTTGCAAAATGCCATACTTCCATGTTGTACCATAAGCCTTCTCCACGTCAAAGAATAGTGGTACAAGATGTAGTTGTTTGAGAAAGGCTTCTCTAATTGATGTTTCAAGTCAAATTAAGTGGTCCTATGGTGGAGCACTGTTGTCAGAACCCACAATGGGTGGGCGAGATGAAGTTGTTTGATTAGAGGAACCATACAAGACTAGCATTTACCATCCTTTCTGAGGCCTTAAAGAGACAGCTTCTAAAAGCAACTGGATGGTAGTTTGAAGAAATTTTGGGATCCTTTCCAGGTTCAGAGAAAGGTACGACAATAGTCTGGTGCCAGGCATCAGAAAAAATATTCTCCTGCCAGATCAGATTAAAAATAATCAGAAGAAAAACAAAAGAAGCAAGAGTTAGGTGGCGCAACATTTCATAGTATACATAATCAGTTCTGACCAATGTACTTCTAGACCGATGAAGGGCCAGTTCGAGTTCCACCAGTGTAAAGGAAAGATTACAGTCATAGAGACAATAAGCTCAAAAGAAAAAAGATGATTGCTCTGCATGAATCTTTATGGTTAAGAAGGAGAGGGAAGAAGCAGAGGTGCTAGATACCCTGCAAAAACTTTCACCTAGAGTACTGGCAATGCTGAGGGTATCAGCTACTTTCCTGGCCAAGAAAGCAAGATCGAGAGGGGTTCAGAATTATATTGCCCACTAACCTTTCCAATCTTGTCCAATATGACTTTGGAACTGGTGGTAAAAGATATGCTGGTTGTGAATTTAATCCAACAGTCCTTCTGGCTTTGACATCTTTCCCATTGAGCATGTGCACAGGCCTCCTGGAAAGCAGTGAGGTGCAATAGTGTGGGATATCTAAGAAAAGTATATCAGAACTGTTTTTGAGCTTTTTGTTCCATGTGGCAGGCAGGATTCCACCAAGGATGAGGGTATCATGGAATATGTGTCGAAGTTTTAGGAATATACTGAGTAGCTGCCTGTATAATGCAGTCAAGTTACTGCTACCACACAGTCATCAACCGATGTCTTTCAGACGATGGCTGGATCAATTTGTGCAAAAGCAGTGAAAGAGGGCCAGTTTGCTTGATCCAGCTACCAGTGGAGCACGTGGATCATGTGGTATCAACCATGGCCAGTCTCTCTCAAAATAACAGGAAAACTATCATTGCCTCATTGAAAAGTGGGAGAATAGTGAAGTGGAGCAAACTGAGAGATCAAGAGCAGTAAATGACTGGCTAGGTGCATGAAAATGAGTTTAAGAACCAGAATTGAAAAGAGAAAGGTTGTGATTAGACAGCATACACTTGACAAATCTACCCCTCCCATTAATATCAGCACTTTCCAAGAGGGGATGATATTCATTAAAGTTCCCCAGGATTAGAAAGGGAGATGGCAACTGTTCAATGAGAGCATCAAGGGCTGATTGATCATAGGTCTTTTTAGGAGACATGTAAAGAGAACAAACAGTGATGGCACAACCCAAGGAAACAGGGATGGCTATGGCATCCAAGGATGTGTTGAGTTACATCCATCACACAGCCTGTCATTTCCATACAAAGAAAACTGCCAATACATGATTGTATTTGCAGTTTTCAGAAATGTTTCATGTAAGGTAAAGCATACATGATAGTAGGAAACAATCAGCAACAGGGTTCAGAAATGTTTCCTGTAAGGAAAGACATGCAGAATGGAAGAAAGCAAACAGTGCTTGATGTCATCCAGATTAGTTCCATTGTATCAAGGTGGCCTTTTTTATTTATGTGTAGGCAAGTTGGGTGGAGAGCACTTCAGTTTACAACCAATAACCTTTGAATGCAAGAGGAGTTCACACTTTGAGATGTCGATGTTTCTAGCAATATGTCATCAAAGTGAAGCTTTTTGACTGACTCTGGAGAGTCAGCAAGTCCCTCCTGAATGAATAAGGTAGATATTTGCCCTGATGTTTTGTTTCAGTAAAAGTTGTATGTGAAAGTGAGGTACAGTTGTTACAAATGTTGGAGATTGCTGCTCAGAATCTTCAAGACATAGCCATTTACCTATGGACTGTTTTTATTTGGAGGATCCAAAATAAAAAAGGAATATTTCAGTGCCCACTGACCCCACCCACCATGGAGCCCTATGAAGGGATGCATAACAATGCAGCAATGCCAGTGTTTTGTGAGCACTATAACCAAACACTAGCATCAGAAACAATGTCCACAACACCTGTTGAGAAATTCAACACTGGTACTTGGTTGATCCTAGACCAAGTGGACCAGCCAACTGACCCTAAAGGAGCTACTCCAATGCTGACAATCTACAGGAATTCAAGGCCAAAGCAGTGTGTTAGGTTTGGACTCCTCAATCACAGGGATCCTTTCCTCCCCTTCACAAGCATGGCAAACAAGTGGGTGGAAGTTTAGGTCCCAGAGAAGGTAAAATGAAAGAACAGAACCTTCCCTGGGAGGACCCCTCACCACATACAGGAATCCACACTGAGGGACCTTGGAAGAGATAACTGCTTAAACAAAGAAAGTTATATATAGGGGTTTGGTGGATCAGGATTTGCAGAAAACATTTCAGAAAATGGCACATAAGAGCTTTTCACAAAAATTATCTCTACAGGATATTGGAGTTCTCTGTTTGGTCAGTTTCTTCAGCTACTAAAGCAGTGTGTTGTTGCTAGTGGTATGACAAAGTATTTAAATTATATCTAAAGAAATACTGAATACAAGCCTAAAGGGAGTCCCTTTATCAGTTTTGGGATCCTTTCCTTAGGAAGGACATTGAATTGTTTGGAGAGAGTTGAAAAAAGGACTAGTGGGACAACACCCAAAATAAGAAGGTTGCCATATGATGAATGGCTTTGACCTCTGAAATGGTTTTCTCTTGAGGTGTATAAGATTGTTAAGAGAGCAGATAATGTTGATGCATAATTTTATGTATATTGGTGAAACGGTAGGACTAGGGAATACAATATAAGTTATGGCTAAATAAATGTCATTTTGGTTGACACAGTTTAATTTTTCTAACAGAGTAGTTTGGCCTTTGGAATGGGTTGCCTTCAAATGTGATGGGAGCAGTAAATTAAAAGAAGTTTAAAGGAAGACTAGAGAAACACGACCAATAAAAAATGGCTTTGGGTGCTACTGCCACAGACATTATCCGTTATGACAGCAAGTTCACAACTTGGACTGATAATGGTAATGCATTATATGCACGCACACATGCATGCAAGTTTAGTAGACTGTGAAAGCCGAGCTGGTCCTTGTTGTCCTTAAATACTAAAACAAGTACTTTTTTTTAAATCTTATCATAACAGGCCATATGTATGTTTTATTTGGATTTATTGGGAAATCTTAGCATTACTAAAATGATATAAACTGAATTCACAAGAAATATGCAATGGTTTAAGTTCTTTGCCTTGCAATTTTTTTGCCTCTTCCATAAACTCGAGTCTCTTTTTCCTTTCTTCATCCGCAGCTCTTCGTTGTTCCTCCACCTGTTGTTGTCGTCGTTGAAGAGCTTCTTGTATTCTTTGTTCTTTTGTTAGGAAAACAGGCTGAAACAAAATACTGACTGATATTATTTTCAATTTAATACAGAAAGTAAATATTTATTACAATAATAAGTGAAACACAACTATATTAAAATGATTTTCAAGTATGGTACTCAGCAATTCAAATGCAAGCCATAGCTGATATGACAACATAATGAAATGTAGCAGCATTACATTTTAGACATTGTTTAGAGTTTAAAAGGTGGTATGGTGCTACCATACATTTTTGTGAAGAATATTTAATAGGCCTGTCCAAAACAAAACATTTACATACTCAGATTATAAAAATCAGGGATTTAGAATTTTCCAGATGGAAATATCCTTAGTGCTCACTTTTTCTTTAGGACCCTGCGACTTTTAATGGTTGGAAACTGATACTACCAACATAAAATTGAGCCCTGATGACTTTCCTTTAATACAAAGTTCACTATATTCATAAAATTAATGTACATAAGCATGTATTTTGTAATAAATATCATTAACCTTTCATCGTAACATTTATTAGAAAATATTTAATACTACTTTAGCAAATTCAATCAGTATTAATATTATTTTAACCATATGAACCTTGAAGACATTTTTAAATACCTTCTGCAAATAATACTGCATTATTTTCAAAAGTACATTAAACCACTGCAATATCAACATATGTCAACAAAAGTAACATTATAAAGTATATCTTGAAATTCTGTTATCTAAGTTTTAATAAATTTAAAGACCCACAAGCTTAAAAAAACTACTTCAGAAATTACAGGAGAAGACACTGTATGCAAGTTTCTTCAATGTGCTAACTTAACTGACACATGATATCTAAAGTCCTACAAATGTATTCACTGGAAAATAAATTTTGCAACCCTTGACAGTTGCCATGCCCACATTCTTTACTTTGTGTTGAGGTCTTCATGGTATATGTAGTTAACACAAGTGTATATAGTTATTGGCTAATTTAAAATTGGTACAGTTTTCCTTACTGTGTACCTTAACTGCTGTTTAAGCATATATACACACACATACATACTGTTGTTTACTTGATCAATTATTGCATGTACAATGAATTCTGACCTAAACATACAATAGTTAAATATGTAGTGTGTGTGTGTGTGTGTGTGTGTGTGTGTGTGTGTGTGTGTGTGTGTGTGTTCTAAATATATATCCCTGCAGGAAGTCTGCTGAAATATGTATGTAAAGCTGCATGGATATCATTTAATATGTGGGTATAAAATATCGTAAAGAATCTGAAAGGAAAACAAAAAAATAAACTTTAAGCGAAAAGATAAAGGCAATGTAAGCATATCAAACAAACGTAACTATTCTAATAGAATTCTACTAAGTTGAAACGTACATCCACACTTCCATTTGTTATTAAGTATTCCATTGTACAGTATGTTGAATATAACAGGGTCAATTAGTAATGCAACAGAGAAAATGTAAAGTTTAAATATTTACCTAAAAACTTTTGATATTCAATTACGAGTTTCTAGAGGTTATATAAATGAAGTGTTAAAACTGTAGGAAATTAAATAGTTTCATACTTCATATAAACAGATTAACTATATTTAAAGTGTGAAGGCAAATAACTACAATAACTTTTCTAAGTAGTATCAAAAATTGTTTTATTTTTCTGAAAATACACATTTTTAAGAACATTTATCAATTTAAACAATTTTATCCAATAATTTTTATTTTTAAAACAAAATACGATGAGAATGATGTTAGTTATTAAAGCATTTGATAGCTAGTCATAAAAGGGTTAAGATTAACCAAATTTTATACTTACACTTTTTTGTGATATTACACTATCATTTAACTGCATTATTCATTTATACTAAAGTATCAAACAGCTACTTACAGATTTTCAGAAATGTTTCTTATTCAGATAATTTGCTCAATGTCTTAACTGAGTAAATAGATAACTACAGTACATTAAGCTTGAAAGTATTCCCTACACAGTGACTAGTTTCTTCTTAGAAAGATTCATAGCACTTGAGACCTGTTTCACTTCCTAGATTGTAAAGTTTTATGAAATGTGATACAAAATTGTTTTGAATAAAAAAAATCTAACTTTAGGCATTCTTTTTTTTTTTTAATTAAGCTTTAGAAAGTTTAATTTTTTTATATATATATCCAATTAGTTTCAATGTTTGATATTTATTATCATATTTTTTCATACTTTATTTTGTCAACTGGTATTAATCAAACATAGCAAGAATTATAAAAATTGTGATCAATGCCCTATCTGTCAATATACCATCATTGTTGTCTTTATCAGATGATAGAGTATTTTGACAACATTTGGTTGAGAACAATTTATAACAAATGTTTGTCATTAAACTAAAGTTATAATTTGTTTTCTATAAATAAGAAGTAATTTTCTTTGTGTGCGTGTACTGTTTGAATACTGTAAACTTAACATTCCATCCAATATTACAAACATATATATTTCACCTAACTAATATCCCATAACAGGACTTGCATACTGTACACACTAACATTGGTAACCTTAATAGGTAGGTAATATTTTTATTGTAGAATAATATTTAGATGCAAAAAAAGAAAGAAAATATAAGAAAAGATCTGGTTTGTAGTATGGAAGTTTATAAAATTGTTCCTTTGTTACAGGTGATTACATTTGGTTGTATTAATTTCATATTTTTCAAATGCAAGGCTTGTCTTCACACAACACTACTGCATTCTTAATAAGAGTTAAAAGTCAACACCTGTTTTTGAACAAATAAAATACTAAATGAAACATTAAAGTAACCAAAAATTCTAAAATTGGTGTGTGAAAAATAAATAAGCTTAAGAAAGTTATATATAATGAAGATGTGTGGTATTCACAATTTGCACAATGACATATACAACAGAAGTGCAACTCTGAAAATTTTCCTCAAATTCTATTTGTGAAAAATATTTCATTGTTAAACACCAAATTAACATAAAAGTATGAGTAAAGATATTCTTGATAGAAAGATACAAGTACATTTTTTATTAGTAAACCATCAGTGCCCCTTTAGGGATTGGTGGAGAAAGGCTTCCTTTTTCTGCATATATTATAACAGATAATATAAAAGTATCAACTGTTGTTACAGATGACAGGAAGAAAAGATAGTTTGATAGTGTTTATTATTTATCATGTGCAATTATAAAAGCTTTTTATAATCAGTCACACTACATCATATTTGCATGACATCCCAAGAAAATACAAGAAAAAAAGGTTTGATATTTATGCATATATTGTATAAAACTTCTGTGAACTCTAAAACTGATAGATTTGTCAATCAAAAATAAATATGGATTAACCTGCAGAACCAGGACCATCTAGTAAAAGATCTGCAACAAGTTGTACCTACCTGTGGCAAGAAACATGCTGTCTTGTAATGCAAGAATCTATTAATGTGATGGTTAGTTTGCAAAACCTGTTTAAATGTCTCAAGACAAAATAATCAACAACCTTCATCTGGAATAAAGACATATGTAGAAAACTGCATGAATGGTACCAACTAAAAGGAAAAGGGCAGTATGTGGTGACACTCAAAGAATATGTACACCACACTAACTGTAAAGTTTTGCAACTTTGTATTTTTGTTCAAACTAATTCATGATTACCTACTTATATTGCATGAGGGGTATGTTAAGGATCAACATAAGGGTTACAAAGGTGAAGGTGAATACTTATTACCATACCGAAGAATGTTTCTGATACTTCGAAATGAAAGAAAAACACAGAAATACTGACTTTGTACAAAAATGGAACCAAGAGATTTTGGGTTTACATAATTCAAGCTTCCATTTATACTTCCTGTTCAAATGTTTGTTATGTATAAAGTGTATGTAAAAATTTCTAGAATTAGGTAGATCGATCATGTATTTTGGCCTGGTGTTTAGACGAGCCTCGTGCAAAAACAGACATGTGCAGATTACTCTGGAATTCTGTGGAAGTTACACGATTGTTCGAGAACACAGTAGGCCTACCAGTATATAAACAGACGGCGATGCGAGGATAGTTTGTCAGTCATTCGTTTTCATTTGATTCAAGAGATATTGTCTTAGTTTGAGAAATTTTCAACGTTTGCTGTGTGTTTATTCAGCTTGGATTTGTGATTGGAGCTAGATCTACAAAAACTGTGATTTTATTTCATCAATCTTTACGATTCATTCGAATTACTGGTTATACTGAAGGTCAACACATACAGTACTGTTTAGGGGAGACCGAGGCAAGTTGGAAAACGACAAATTTGAGACATTCGTCAAAGACATCGTAAAAAGAACTTCGTCATATTTATTGGACTGAATTGTTTCTGGACTTCTCCATTCAAACTTTGGAATTTCTTCGTGGGGCCAAATTCATCCCCTAGACTGGAATTTTGGATTTCTGATCGGGACTTTTGAACTTTCATTCTGGATCATTATATTGGACACAGGCCAGAACCATTTTGTATTGTAATTAATTCTGAAGGTTGAAACTGAATATCTGTCATTGTTGTTATATAACTTATTTTATATCTGTCACATATATAATAATTTATTGTAATAAATTATATAAGCTGTTATCTGTGTCTTTCTGTTGCGTTCAGTCCACATAAAAAAACGTAACAATGTTGCATACCTTAAGAGTTAAAAAATGAAATAGCAATTTATACTATTCCATACTGCAGCTTACTGGTCAAGACACAATTCAACATCTTTAGATTTCTGTGCAATAGACAGGTTGAAATGGTTGTCAAAAAACCATCTTTCTCAGACATTAGAATGGATTACAGAAAGCTGCAAAAATTGGTGTGCTTTAGACATAACAGCCTTATGACTGAGCCTTTGGCAATGGAAACTATATTACAGTTATTTTCAAGATGCATGATTATCAGAGCATGAGCAGACATGAAACAAAAGTTTCATAACTTTTCTAAATAATAATAATAATCTATATACCTGAAGAATATGTAATAATTTAAATGTTACTGTATGATAAAAAAAACTAGTCCACTAAAACACAGCTAAGACTGAGCCTGTTTTACATCATAGTATGTGGTAACATGAGCACACTTGCATTGCATCAATGCAAGCTATGTCATGTTACCAAAGCATGACTAGAATGTCACTAAAATAAAAATTACAAACACGTTATGAGACTTGAGTTACTTTGACTAAACATTTGTATTTTCATCCTATAATACACAGTCATTCTAGCAAGAAAAAAACAAGTATACTTCCTAATTTTTTTTTCTGATGCTTACAAGGTCATTTAGTTGACAGACCTCACAGAAAGTATGGAAAATAATAAAATATAGTCTTAATGAAAACAAATGTTTCAAATGTATTTAGGAAGTGCCATAGATTACATAAATTACATCTAAGTTTTTTTGGGATGGAGAATGGCTTTTGATTATAGCATGAAATGACAACACACTCAGACCAGTAACCAAACAAAATTGATATTTTTGCAAAAAATGAAAATATGTCATTAAAAATCTGACTTTCTGTGTGCAAAAAACTTTTTACACTGTAACTTTTGATACAGTATTTGTATCTTCACAAAATTTAACAGACTTTTAGTAAAGTTTATATACTTAACATGTGCAAATGCATATATGAATTTGTGAAAGGATTAATATAATATACTTCTCTCTGTATATACAAGTTTTTAATAGTTTTGGTCAAACATTCCTTTTTTTTTTTACATCAGTATACTTTTTATTAGAGATAAAAATCATCATACACATTACCCATGAATTGCAAGTAAAATTAGGTTAATTGTGATGCATATCTAGAAAAGAAAGCTATGTATCCAAGTTAAAATTACACCAGTGATTTAAATACAAATTGATAAGTAAGCATATGATTACAGATTTAATGATAATATGCTGAACTTTAAGCATCCACGCACACTCATAACAGAAAAATAATACTGACAGCATTAACATAAATGTACAAAAAAAAAGAAAACCAATTTAATCAATATTGCATTTTTCTTAGTCAGATGTGAAATGTGCTTTCCAAACTCATATTCAAAGTTTTTGATAATTTAGTTATGTCAATAACAATCTTTGGCTGAGATTAATACCAATATTAAATTCAATGATCAGTCTTTCTTACTTCAGTGAATATTTATCCATTAATATATCTTTTCTCTATTTCTTAGTAAATAAGATTATTATAAACATTGCTTCTTTTCATTCAACATTTGTAAACAAACCTAAACTTGGCTAAAGACAATTTTCTACTGATAAAAATAATACAGGTCTATTGGCATTTCCACAAATGTTGAAAAAGCAAATTTAAGAATTTGGTCTGATGTTGTTTTCTTGATATATTCTTGCAAGTTATATTCTCAAAGCTTCAATTTAATGTTTATTGCTAGAAAAGGCTTATTTTTACAGAATGATGATAATGTTATGGTTTAGTTGGTAAAATAGAAGTGTCACATAAATAATCAGTTAGTACTCACTAAGCCAATGATACGATACAATGAAAGTTACTGCATCTATTTGTACACAAGCAAGTTTATATAAGAGTTAAGCATATGTTACTTCTTCAAGTGCTATCAAGTGTATTTCAGGCATAGAAATAAACATTACTGAAGAAACAATTTATTTTAGTTTCATGAAAAGAACTTTGCAAGAACCCACTAAATGGTACAATAAATTATAACAGTGTTAGAAGTAAATGTTATTTTCAAAACAAAACATAAATTTAATTAAATCTTAAGATGATGGCATAATCATGAAATTATATCAAATCTTGACCAGAGATTATGAAAATTATAGGATATTAAGAAAATCAAAAGGAACAGACAGGAAGTTCAGGAAAGAGTTAAAAGAAGGAGAGTATTAAAAACAAATCCGACTGTACACAGAAGTGAAGAAGTTACTGCAGGCATAGAGTAGGGATTACAATAGTAAGTTAAGAGCACAAAAGACAAAATATACAAGACATTTATATTGTACAGAACGATTATAATAGTAAAATTAAAGAGTCAGAAAAAGCACAATAACAGAATAAAACATTTGAAAAAAGAATACCTCTATCTATCTACCTGTGAATTTCAACCTAAAACTTCATTAAATATTAAATAAAAAATAGGAAAATCTATTTGAACAAGTGATAACAAGAAGTGATACATGCTAGAATTTATTAGAAATAAGTCTTCACCTTCTTACAGGGTTACAGAAGAACCAAACACTTGTGTATGTCCTGAGAAATTAAAGGTTGGAAAAATTCCTGTGCATTTAAAAAGTGATAAAAGAGAAAGGTGACTGAAGCAAAAGTAAGAAGCTTGATATCAAATTATCACACAAGGACAGCTTAACACCTCACATACAAGAGCTGTACATTATTAAAGATGATCACTGCAATAGACTGTTTGATTTGTTTCAAGGAATAAAAAGATATCTTCTCCAGTGGACCTCATCATTTAGATCAAACAAATCTCATAACACAAATACTAGAAATGGTTCAAAAAATCTCAAGGAGTACAACAGTGTGCACCACTCCAGATGGAACCATGGAAACACTAAGGCATTATACAAAAACTGTGTTCAAGAAGAATATAAAAACCTAGCGAAAAGATCCTTATTAAGTTTGACCAAAATAAAAGTATAACAAATTATAAGTAGATGTACAAGACATCTACAAATGATGAAGGACAAATGCGTTCAAGGATAAATTAAAAGATTCAGGCAAAAGCTACATGTTTGAAACCAGTTATTCAGTGGATCAAGAAATTTGCAGTAGAACCCTCAAGGCAAACAACCATTCCATATAGTCCAAAGAAAAAGGTGTACTGGGCAAATGGAATTCATTATGCCTACAAAAGAGTTTGTTACTTCAAAAATTGGAAGATAACAGTAGACAAAATCACAGAATTCAGATGGACAAGTTCTCCAAATTAAAGTTCATCAACTGTGATTGTTTTTGGAAGTACTTTGGTGATAGAAGGGTGAGTTAACATTGAAAAAGAATTTTCCAACAGAAAGTCCACCTGTTGAAGAGCCAAGAGTTCTTGTTGAAACCAATTCTGAAGCATCACCAAGAAATGAGCCACTAGTAGATTCACTTCACCACTTGCTTACAGAAAATAGACAAGTGATAATAAGGGACAAGAGGCTTTCCCTTGTATATTCCATAAACCTCAGAAACCAAAACTACCAATTTAATTTAGTAAATGAAGAGTTAGTGTAATTTATTTATTCATTTATTAACACTGTTAAAAGGACTTCACAATCCAGGAAAGAGATAATGCTGTACATTTTATTTTCAATGATTTAATTCTGATGTTTACTTCCAAGAGAAAGCTTACCATTACATAATGCATGGTGCAATGCTTAGCACTGTTGGACTTGGGGTGGAATGTTTGCAGATTCATGAATTGCTTACATCTTGCCATTATTTTCTTTGTCAAAACATTTCATTCAAACTGCTAGTCTACTCAACTTTAGAATAAGCACAAGCTTATAGGTAGGGGCTAACAAGAAAACAGGTAGCCATTCTTATCTGCTTGTATCAATGAAACCATAGTTAAAAGCAAATATTCTTATTTTTATAACTTTTTCTAACAGTTTCAAAGAAGCTGCTCATACCTTTAATAATTATGGACAACATGCAAATCCTATTTATTCTTCAAAAATTTCATTAAGAAGAAAATTACCAACAAAACTTAAATATAGGAAAAGATTCTTACCACTTACTTTACTTTTAGCTTCTTCTTCAGCTTTTCGTTTAGCAAGCAATTCTTCAAGAGAAAGTGGTTCTTTCTTTGGTTGTTTTTTTTCTTCATCATCATCTTCATATTGATTCTTATCCCTGAAATGAAAATATGTTTGTATAATAAGCACTTTTCCTGTTTGTATAAGTCTTCAACAAATCTCAATTTTACCTTGGTAGTGAGATATTAAAATTTGAAAGAATTCAGTTTAATAGCATGCTGACTAGATAGTTAAACAAAGTTACTTAATAACTTTATTTACAATTCTGTAAACCTTCATTTTCAATTCAATGACTATTTCAGACAAAATCAGACAGTACTATGGAGTTTTTTCAATTAATTTGTTAAAATCAAAATCCAATTTATATTTTGTTTTGAGAGAAGGGAGGGGGAAGTACGAACTGACTAAAGAAATTTAATGGTAGTACACTATCCTGAAAGGTTTTAGCTAATTACACTGCCATGTATAAAGTCCTGCTAAATATCAATTTGCATAAAAATTATACTGAAAAATGTGTTAGCAATAAAACTCTTACTTAGTTCACATAATACTAGAATTTCCAAAAAAAGAGAAAGAAATGACCTTTTCTGAGCTTTATAATGTGATTTAAGTGTTGCAGTCTTCAATCTTGTACAATAAAAAGGGTAAAACTGAAGAATATAATGTCAAATGTTTTAGTTCTTCCCAGTTAGTGAAGTTAAGAGTTTGAATACAATGTGATTAGATGTAATTTCAGAAAAGTTATTATCTTTAATCATTTATAAAATCTCAACTGAGTGTTGTTTAAAAACTATTTCCATTTTCTATTAAATTTTCAGATTATAATTCTTACAAAAAAGCTAAGAATTTCAGCTTTTGCTAAATTTATAAGTGAAAAGGTCATAACATGAATCAATTAAATCAGAAAAAAGAGGATTTTTATAAATAGCAAATTAAGTAAAATGAGTGTTTAATTTTAATGTGGATACGAGCACTCATAACTGTAAAAATACAAAGCAATACTTAATGTTCTACTCTGATTATCATAATATGTAAAAGCAGTTAGCATACACAGTTAATCTATTTCAATTAAACACACTAAATACACTTCTGTATGATTACAGTAAACAAGATGTTAATTTTGAATTTTGAAATTAATATTTTTAATGCAAATGAGAAAACAAATTTGTTTTCTGAAGAAAGTTTAGAGTTCTTCACTAACAAAGCAACAAGCTTTAATACTGCAACACACAATACTGTACATGATATACCTACATTTATTAGCTAAACTTTATGTAATTGTACTGCTATGAAACCGAGGTTGGTTTAAAATTATCACGTCAAAGATCAGTACTGAAATAACTAATCACTCTTTCACTGCCTTAAGAACACAGAGGAGACAGGCTTTGTAACCGTTGTTTAAACTTTAAAGAGAGTGTGATATTAAACACATTTAAGTTTGGAAATTAGTACTACTACTAAGAAAGAGTATCTCCTTTCAAATCGCCAAAGTTTACTATTTAAGTTTAAAATAAGTAATGAAATATTAATGCTCTTGCTATGAGCTCAGTCAATTCAATCTAAAAGTTGATCCCAAACTGATTATCAGTTTCAATAATATCTCTTCAAATATTTGTCTCCTCACAAAATTTCACACGTTTTCTGTGAGTAATAAAAGATTTGTAGACAGAGATCAGAATTTTTGATAAAGTATTTTTACTAAACAATTCTCCACAAATGTATAGTCGGCTGTTAGCTTTAAATGTTAAGTGATTTTCATGTTAAAGTTGAAGAAAATACTTTGCTCATCTAAAAATGATTTCATTTGTACAATCTCTAACACCTTCTAATGAATTACAAAATTTTCAGTATGTCTTTACATTTTATCTGTTACTTTCTCTACACTAACTCCATATGAGGTTGGTCAATGACTAAACTAGTAACCACCATAAAAATTGAGATAAATATAAATCCCCATCACTTTCTTTTTAGAATTTTATAACGTGGAACTATATTTATCTTAAATATCATTAAACTCATAACAGCATATACCTGTTTATACAAAACTGTATTGCTCTTTAAAATGTGTCTAATACTGCTGCCATATAACTTTTAAATCATGTTACCCTATTATATTATGCAACACACAAGCTGTTTGTGAGTTGCTTGCAAGAAAACCCTGTGAAAATTATTTTACACAATTTAATCTAAAACGTTTATATTTTCACACAATTACTTTTATCATAATAAATAAACAATACACATAAAAAAGAAGAAATATAGTAATCGCCTGTTTCTTGTTTTTATTTTATTTTGCGGTTGACTGTCAATGAAACTTAACACTACTTTTTAGCCATAGCAGAGTAGATCAAAGAACAACCCAAAGTTTTTGTTTTTATAAAGAACAAACTTTTAAATCATAGCTAGGTCATTTCTTTACTGACTTAAATTAATTACAGTTTTGGACTCGGGAGACTGCACCTTTTCAACTGATGTATCTCACCATGATCAAAGTCTAATATATTAATTTAATCAGGTCCAAAAAAATTTCAATTTGAGAGTAATCAGGTAGAGGTCCTTTAATATCAATGCATACAAACAAATTTAATTTTTTTGAAATACTGATAGCTGTCATGCTCTCTTTTAATTGACTTGAGGTTTATCCTTTCAATGTATACATTAAATATATATAACAAAAACCTCATTTTACAGTATCAACCAACAACAGTTATTCTGGAACTGACTCTAGCATTGTCTGCTGCTTGTTTGACTACAGCAATTAGGGTTATTTCTTACCTAATATAGTTACATATATACAGCTTAATTGTATTTAGGTCTTGTTATTATGTTTTAATTAATCATGTATTAGTTATGTTTAAAATAAATAATTAAAGGTTTAAACATTTCTTAAATATACATCACACTCTGTCCATTCTCAAGGCTTATGAAAGTTGAAGGAAAATCTTGGGAAAGGGTGCATCAAAATGTGTTGAATCCTCATACACCTGCCACTTCACTTGAAATCATGGATAATTTTAGTAAGTGTCTTCTCTTTCAAGGCTGAACCTTCAATTAAATCCACTATCTTAACATTCTTGAAGAGTGAACTCATTTTGTTTCAGGTTTCATCTAATATATTTTGATTCTACAAAATAAAATCGAGATTTATGACAGCAAGAAAATGTGTTTGTTTTTATTAATGGATAAAAAAAAAAGAGTACTGGTTCCCTCAAACAAGTATTTTATAATACTATTCTAACTTCAGGTTGTAAAAACATGAAATGCAGTTTGAAAAACTTCGATTTGCAAAAGAAACCAAAATTAATCACAACACTAAAAGTAATTCATAGCCTTTTTACAAGTTTTAAAAAACACACAAGAAAAAGACTTGCTTTCTTTCATTTCTCTTTTCCTTATCTTTACGTTTTTCTTTAGTTCTTGATTTATCTTTATCTTTTCCCTTGTCACGTCGATGTCTTTGCTCATGCTCTTTACTTCTGCTTCTACTTCTTTTCCGTTTTTCCTTGCTACGTGAACGTCTGTGTCTTTCTCTGCTTCTGGATCGAGATCTGAATAAATATTTTCAATACAACAGTCAATTTCAATCATTACAACACTTAATTAATCTGGAATAAATGGATGGGAATAGCCTAAACAATGCCATGTAACAGAGGAATCTTAGAATGATAGTTAATCAACCTCTTAAGCCAACCAAATTGCATGCAAAATAGTATTTTTGGCTGTATCTATATAAATATTGAATAAAAGTCTAAAGAGATTAAAATTTCATTGTATAGGCTACCATGTCACAGATTGTGTGATGTCTTGGGCTCCTTACCTTAGGAAGGATATTGTTTGAAAGGGATCATTGGAGGGTTACTACAATGAAGCCTGGGATGGAGAAATTGTCATACAAGAGACTGAAATATCTTAGATTACCACAAAATAAAATAATTTGAAATTTACTATTGTAAGAAAATATATTTGTTTTTATTAATAGGTAAAAACTCTGTGTTAGTATCCTAAAACAAATACTGTAAAACACCATTATAAGGGGATCCAATTGAAATGTTTAAAATTGTAAAGGAAACTGAGTGTTGATGATTCATCTATTTTTAATACTTGTTTATTATGTATTAAAGTTTCAAATAACCTAAAACTGAATTAAATTATTTAGATTTAGAAGATAAATTAATGTCAATATACATCCAATTTAAGATACTTGTAAATGAGATTGATACATACAGTCCCTTTATTTTTAACACAAAAATATTAATATAAAAACAATACAATTTACAATAACTGTTATTACAAATAATGATGATTTACATACAAAAGATTTACAAACTTAAAAACAATACTGACTCTTCTCTCTGGCCTGGAATTGAATATCTAACTGATGGTTCACAAAGAGTGAATTCAATTGATACAGATAGAATTTACTTAACAGAAAGTTTGTTAGTTCTCCATTGAGAAAGTTACACAATATTTTTGTAAAAGTACTAGCATTTGACATGAATCCACTGTAAAATGGTTTGGAATGTTCAAAATTTATAACCTCAATTAAAGAAGTGTTTATCACAGTAATAGTTTCCAAGGCTTATAGTGTGCCATCTATAGCAAACAAACAATATAAGTTATCAGTGATGTCGAGAAAACCCATTTGTAGAGAGAAATATACATGTAAAAATGGCTCGATTGGGTTGAAAAATATTTTAAGTAGAGTTTGCTCCTCTACATAAAATATTTTCTCAACCCAAACAAGCTGTTTTTACATATATAATATACACTATCTTTTGGCACATTGTATTACTTGTTTTTATAGATGTGAGGAGAGTTTCTGAAAATTTCAGCCTGCACAGCAATATTGATGATACACTAGTATTTACATACATACATTCTTGACTCTTACACTTAAGAATATTCTACAACTTTAGTACAGGTGAGAATTTTGCTATACAGATTTAGCAGTAAAGTTATGTATACTTCTAAATACAAATGTAACTTAAAGAAAATTGATATTAAAATAGATATGTAATAAATCCATCACAAATCCCTTCTTAAAGAATTAAACATTGGAATTAGACAAAGATAATTATTTGCAATGTGTATATAAAAATTCAATAACCTAATGTTTATGTACCATCATCAATAAAAGCTTATAATAACAAAATTACACAGCTTGGAAAAGTATATCAGCACAAACGTTAACTACCCTCTTTGACCTGAATTATTCTTGAATCATACTACTTTAATGATAAAAGCCAATTTAAATTGTCTGTTTCTGCCCCTCATTAAGTTAAAAAATGTAAATGAGTTATGATCAGGGTAAATGAATAACACATTGTTCTGATGCAGATACATACATCAAAATGTTCTAAAGCTAGCACAAAAGGAATATTTCTTTTTCCATGGCACAATAATTATTTTGGTGACAAACTTTTTACAAAAAGTGATTGTCAGAGAATAGCATCAGCACCACAATCACTGACAGCAACAGCTAATGCAAAAGGCTTACCAAAGTCAGGTGCCATCAATATAGGGTAAGTGCACAATAAAAGATGCGACTTTTTCAAAATCAGATAGGTATGTTTCAGACTACTTGAACTCGTTTCTTCAATAGGTTTGTTAATTGTACAGTGATGTCAGAATTTTTTATTTTTACAAAAATTTCTGTAGTAACCAGCTATTCCCCCCAAAAAAAACAAAAAAACTTCTTGTTGGTAGGAGCTGGATAATTCACAATACAATCAATTTTGATATGAGTGTCAGAATTACTCAGTTTGATATTTCATTCATCTACAACTTTTTCAAACTTACAGGAGTTTCAGTCAAAGTGACTGTCATCAGTATCAGCAAAACACTCAATGGCTAAAATATTTTTGGATGAATCTCAAAAGTGATATGGTTTCAACATATTGATGACACAGCTGGGTAGTCTTTAAACAATCAGGTGTCTTACAATACAGTCTGTAACATTAACTTACTGAACAACCTCGTACAGACTATGATACCTAGCTTTGAGTAGAAATACCACTGTGAGTAACAATACTAAAACTATGTCATCAGGGCAGAACTTAAGTTTTTCAATTTTGCAGTCATAAATATTTCTCAATTTAGCTCAGGATGACTTCAAATTTTTTCAAGCCAATTCACAAGTATGTAAGGGTCTGAACCAAAACTTGGAAATGTAGTCCAAAAAGTGCATTTCTCTTGGATCTTCTAACCATTGTTCCTTCAACAACTTCAAAAGGACCATGGTGTAAATGGCCAAACATCAACTCGAATGGGCTGAACCTTACAAAATTTCTGAACCAAATCATAAATAGCAAATAATAAAAAATTAACTCTTTGGTCTCAATCCTTCTCATTAGTGATATAACTCTGCATCACATTTTTTCATGTGTTTGAAGAGCACCTTGTAATTCTAAATGGTACACAATAAATTTGATATGTTTAGCACCAAGATAATAACTTGCTGAAACAACACCTACATAAACTTTAATCTCCAATCACAATGATTTTTTTTCATGCAAACCAACAAAAGTGAAGAAAAATAATCAAAGCCTTAGAAATGTTTTGAAACATTTCTCAAATTCTTGGGATTGAATGGATGCACAGATGATTGTCAACGAATATCAATTCCCTGACTGAGTTTTGCAAAAAAAATCCCACGATAAAGGGTTTTTGAAAGTTGGGATAGGTTTCAAAGAAGTAACAGGAACTTTATGGTTAGGTTTTCCAACCAATTTACATGTATAAAACTGACAAACACACTGCTTAATGTTGGGCCAAATGAAATGTTGCATAATTTTCCTCATCTTATTGACATCTAAGTTGTTCATAGGCAACGTAATTTCTTAAACTTATTTAGAATCACAACACAAGAGGAAAAATACATCAAGATTCTCCTCAACAAAGCCATACTTATATGGAACCGTGATTGGCTTGCGAACCACTTTGGATTCAGCAACAACTTGTCACCAATGTGCATAGGATTACACCATTAATCAAAATAAATTTCTTCATGGACAAATTTCATACAAGTTTGCTTGCAATAAAACTATGCCATATATTCAGTTCACCAAAAATTCATTTGTAACAACTCTGCTTTTTCCCATCTAACCACTCTTCTGCCACTTTTTGAATGTTAAGTTTGGGTGGTTGGTTGGTGTTTTACAGCAAACATCTGGGAAAAAGTGGAAATTAAAGTAAAACAAAATAAAGTTTAATTTTTGAATTAATAAAACAACATAAATAACATTAAAACTGTCTGTAGCAGTAAGAGAAAAACTACAGTAATACAAGTTGTAAAGGGCTTTCTGTAGCATAATGGTAATTATCATAACTCGCCAGAAAGACTAATAGGAAGTTCAAAAACCATGTTAGTCCCATGAAATTGGCCTTTCCAGTCCTGGTTCCAAGTTTTTTTGATGTTAGAACCATTTTCTAATTTAAAATTGAACTACAGGTGCACATCGATTCTTAAAAGGGAATTACATTAAAAAAGTTCTAATGTATAAATTAAAAAACATTAAAAAGATTATTGGCATTTAATAAAAACTAAAAAACTAAAATGGCCAAACTAAAAAGTTCTAATGTATAAATTAAAAAACATTAAAAAGATTAATGGCATTTAAAAAACACAGACAACACATTGGTGCACCAGTTGCAAAGAAAAGAAAATGATGAGTTAAAAAATGTGACCAATGGGTAGTCTAGTTAGAACAACTTCCTCTTTCTGATCCTCATTCCAAGTAGACTGCCAACTGACACAGAACCAATCCTTGAATACAGGACCATATTCCATAAATGGAACAAGCACAGCAGTGATAGTGCTAAAAAAAACAAATTTAGCTGCAGTGTTAGTAAGCTCATTCCCACAAATACCAACATGGCCTGGAATCCAGAAAAACTGGATAGAAGTAGCAGTTAATTAGAAATGGGCCAGTCGGTTTTGAATATGAGTGAGAACAGGGTGCGAGCCAACATGTTGTGATTCCATGGCCAGTAGGGAACAAAGCGAGTCAATATAATTAGAGCAGTTGGAGAACTGCTCAGCTTAAATATGATCCAGGGCAAGAGATATGGCATACAGTTCAGCAGTAAACACAAAATGTAGAGGGGATTCTACGTGCAACCACCGAACTGTAGAAATCCATGGCAGAGCCCACTGAATTACCTGATTGAGAACCATCTGAATAAATTGGAACAGAATGATTGTTTGAAAGATGTTCATTAAATAAAAGATGGTACTTCCAATCTGGAGTATCTGACTTTTTCAGATGACTGAAAGAAAGGTCAAATTTGGGGGCTGTAATAAGCCACGGTGAGATGAACTGACCTGTGCATTCTGCAAAAATAGTTGCAACCAGCGAAGGTGCAGAGAAGGTTCATGAGATTCAACATATAAGCTTTGAACTGGAGAGATGCAGAAAGCCCCAGTGCAGAGTCAAAGTCCTTAGTGATGAATGGGGTCCAGCATCTGTAAGGGCGAGGGTTTGACAGAGTCATAGACCATTGATCCATAGTCGAGTTTTGATCGAATAAGAGCACGATATACCTTTAACACTGAACACTGATCTGCTCCCCAATTGGTAGAAGAGAGGACACGAAGGATTTTCAGTGCTCTTGTGCATTTGACCCGAAGCTGCTTTAAGTGTGGTATAAAGGTCAGCTTATGCTTAAAGATAAGCCCCAAAGACTTGGTCTCAGGGACCACTGGTAGCAAAACTTCACCAATATGAATACCCCACTGGCAGCAAAAATGCATGCAAATGGTTTTAGAGAGAGAAAACTTAAAGCCGTTTGCCATAGTCCACTTCAGTACAAGATTGAGGTCAGTTTGTAGTTGCCGTTCAATATATATCATGTTCAAAGACTGACATAAGATGTGAAAGTCATCGACATACAGCCTATTCGCAATAGGGAGAGGGAGTTGTTCAGTGATGTCATTTCTCTTTACACTGAAAAGTGTGACACTCAAAATACAGCCCTGAGGGAATCCAAGTTTCTGTACAAAGGAATAGAAAAATGTTGAAACCACATGAACTTGGAATCTCCTGTCTATTAAAAATTTGCGATAAACATGGATAAATAGCCACGTAACCCATATGTATGGAGGTCTCACAAAATGCCATACCTCCAGGCTGTGTCAAAAACCTTCTCAATGTCAAAGAATATGGATACAAGATCTTAGCATTTGAAAAAGGCTTCTCTGATTGATGTTTCAAGTCATATTAGGTGGTCTGTGGTGGAGTGCTGTTGTTGGGACCCACACTGGGTAGGGGAGAGAAGGTTGTTTGATTCAAGGAGCCAAACAAAATGAGCATTAACAGTCCTTTCTGAGGTCTTAGAAAGACCATCAAAGCAATTGGATGGTGGTTTGAAGGAATCTTGAGATATTTCTCTGGCTTCGAAAAAGGTAAAATAATAGCCTGGCACCAGGCATCAGGAAACACATTCTCATGCCAGATCCAATTAAAAACAATCAGAAGGACATCAAGAGAAGCAAGAGATAGATGGTGCAGCATATCATAGTGTACATCATCAGGTCCAACAGATGTACTGCCAGACCGATGAAGGGCCATTTTCAGTTCCACCAGTGTAAAGGGACAAATATAGTCAGAGAGACAGTCAGTTCGAAAGGAAAGAGGTGAATGCTTTGCCCGAATCTTGATGGACAAGAAGGTGGAAAAACAAGCAGAAGTGCTAAATACCCGGCAAAAGCTCACACCTGGAGTATCAGTGATGCTCCGGACATCAGCAACCTTCTGACCATTAGAGAGTAAGATCGAGAGGGGAACAGAATTGTAGTGCCCACTGATATTTCAAATCCTGTTCCATATGACCTTGGAACTGGTGGTAGAAGATATGCTAGTTGTGAACTTAATCCAAGATTCCTTCTGGCTTTGACGTCTTACCCACCTTGCATGTGCACAGGTCCGTTTTTAATTGACGAGGTTCGAAAATGTGGGATATCTACGAAAAGTATCCTCAGCCCGTTTATGAGCCTTCCATGCTAAGTGACAAGTAGGATTCCACCACGGATGAGGATATTGTGGAAAACGTGTTGAGGTTTTAGGAAAACACTGAGCAGCTGCTTGGAAAATACAGCCACTTACTGCTGCCACAGTCATCTATTGATGGCTGATTCACGATGGCAGGATCAAGTTCTGCAAGAGCAGTGAAAGTGGACCTGTCTGCCTGATCCAGCTTTCACCAGGACACGTGGGTAGGGTGGCATTGACCATGGCCAGTCTCTCTCAAAAGTATAGGAAAATGATCATTGCCTAGTGGATTATTGTCAACCCTCCATGGAAAATGGGAGAATAATGAAGGGGAACAAACTGAGAGATCAATAGCCGTAAAGAACTGACTAGGTGCATGAAAATAAGTGAAAGAACCAGTATTGAAAAGAGAAAGGTCGTAATCAGAGAGCATGTGCTCTATGAAGCGATCCCTCCCATCAATAACAGCACTTCCCTAGAGGGGATGATGTCTATTAAATTCCCCCAGGAGTAGAGAGGGAGACAGCAACTGTTCAACGAGAGCATCCAGGTCTGATTGATGCTATGTCTCTCCAGGCAACAGGTAGAAAGAACAAACAGTGATGGTATGACCCAAGGAAACACGGATGGCTATGGTCTCCAAGGGTGTGCTGTGTGACAAAGACAGAGTGGGCACATGCTGATCAACCAATAATGCCACCCCTTCATGTACTCATCCATCACACAGCCTGTCATTTCTGTAAAGAGAAAACTGCTGAATGATGACTGTATCAGCAGGTTTGAGAAATGTTTCTTGTAAGGAAAGACAAACGGGATGGTTGGAAGCAGTCAGTGTTTTGATATCATCCAGATCAGAACATAAACCTTGACAGTTCCATTGTATCAAAGTGGCAATTGTTAGTGATGGGTAAGGGAAGTGGCTGGAGAACCTGTCTGTTTATGACCACATCTTTTTTCCTTACTGTCCTTAGTCAGAGGAGGTCTATCAACCTCCCTGGGTCGAGTGGGCAGGTCTTTGTTATTGGAAGGGGATTCCAGTGACTGAGGACAAAAACGAATGATTGTTTTGCCTCTTGGGGTGGGAGAAAAAGATGTATCAGAAGAAATGCCTGTGTTTGAAACTGAAGGATGTGGATCTTGAGGTTTGTTGGAATGTACAGGAGAAACAGAGATGGGTGTGGAAGTCGATTCATCAACCCTTTTAACCACGGAGGCTTTTCATTTGTTTTGAAAACAATTCTCTTGGAGGCACAGAGAGATCTGTTTGCACTTCCACTGTAGTTGTGGAATGAAGTATAACAGCATATGTCCGAGATGAAGTTGTGGGCAGCAATTTCCGAGCCTCAGGATAACTAACGTTATGTATCATTTTCAAATGCAGCACCTCTTTTTCTTCCAACCATTTGGACAAGGAAAAAAGTAGGAAGGGTGAGAACCATTGCAGTTGACGCAATGTGGGTCCATGTCACATTCATAGGCATTTTGGTCCTTGCCACCATAACGAGCACGTGTCAGGGAACCACGACGATATCTTTGAGTGGCTGAACCTCTGACATTGAAAACATCGGAGAGGGTTTGAAACGTGTGGTCGTACCCTGCAAGTTTGATAACCTGCCTTGATGGTGGCAGGTGCACGTGATGATGTAAATGTCAATATGAGGGTGTTTGTTGGCAGTATAACTCCATCTTTGTGAGGGGAGATGCACCTCACTGCAGAAACTCTTGTGGAGAGACCAGCAAGTCTTTGACACTAGAACGTTCTTCAAATCCCTCTCATCAATAACACCTTGTGATGAATTCAAGGTAGCATAAGGGGTAACCTCAATAGTTATATCCCCAATTGCCATTAAATTCAAGAGGAGTTCACTGTGTTGGGTTGTGGATGTTTTAACTAATGTGTCTCCAGATCAAAGTTTCTTTACTGATTTTGGAGAGCCAGCAAGAACCTCTAGTCCTTTCTGAATATAAAAAAAAAAAGGGACATTTTCCCTGAAGGTTTTTCTGAAAGAGAATGTAATGTAAGAAAATGAGATACATGTTACAGATGTTAAAGATTGGTGCTCAGAGTCTTCAAGATGTGGTCGTTTACCTATTGACTGTTTTTCACTATTTTATTTAAAATTTTTTGAAGGAGGATACATTGGAAAAAAGAAAAATGTTGGTTCCACTGACCCCACCTACCATGGAGCCCTACGAGGGGACGCACTACAATGTCATGCAAGGATAATGCAGCAATGCCAGGGTTTCATGAGCACTATACCCAAATACCAGCATCAGGCATAATGTCCACAACACCCATTGAGAACTTACAACACTCGTACTTGGTTGACTCAAGTACAAGTGAACCAGCCGATTGACCCAAGGGGGCCACCCAAGGCTGCCCATCTAGAGGAATTCAAGGCCAAAGCGGTGTGTTACAACTGGACCCCTCAACAACCAGGATCCTCTTCTTCCCTTTTCGAGCCGCCACAAATGGCAAACATGTGGCTGGATGTTTAGATCCCAGAGGAAGTAACCAGACAGAACAGAACCTTCCCTGGGAGGTCCCATCACCACGTACAGGAATTCATACTGAATGGGCACTGGAAAAAATAGAGTCCAAATTCTCTCCAGACTGAACCTGGATCATCACCAAAAGTATTCTTGGAACACCTGGAGAGATGTCTATTCTGAATATATATTTCCATCTCACAATGGATCAAATCACAGGCAGCCTCCACTGAAAAATGTCCCTCTACTCTCAATGTTTAATGCACTGGACATTATAGGTGGAACATATGACAGCCAATCAACCTCCATATTGGAAACAATAATCTGCAAATACATGATAAAATAGTTTGTTAAATTTTTTTTAAAATAATAATTAATATTAAATATCAGTTATAATAAAAGTCACTAGGTGGCAATAACACCTTAGCCAAGTAAGTGACTTATGACAGCATTTTGTAAAAGAAACCTTTCTTGAAAATACTTTTTCTAGACAAAGCATAACATTATTTGAATGACATGCTTATATATAGTACCAGGGTAGAGGGCACACTGACACAGGTAGAAAGGATATTACCAAAGGCATTTGAGTGGGTTATAAAAGACCAGAGTAAGCAAGAAAAAAAATACAATGCTTTGATGGGCAAAGCTGAAACAATGGAGGTCAAAGAACAGCTACAGTACCAGCAGATTCTGGGACTTTGTTAACCTATATAAAGCTCAGTTAGAAAGCCAGATAAAGTATAGCAGTTTCAGGACATTATATTCTGGTGCCTGAAATGTTTTTTCGTGTT
Organism: Carcinoscorpius rotundicauda; assembly: GCA_011833715.1. Taxonomy (NCBI): domain Eukaryota; kingdom Metazoa; phylum Arthropoda; class Merostomata; order Xiphosura; family Limulidae; genus Carcinoscorpius; species Carcinoscorpius rotundicauda. The sequence continues at coordinate 25,773,446 of CM022406.1, forward strand.
CTAAAATGCATGTTTGAAAGTAATGTGAACTAATTCTTTTAAAACAAACATAATGAGAAAGAAGTTGTGTTACAAAAGCACAACCTAAAATCTCTCTTTTTAAATGTCATTGCTTTTGTGAAAAATATAAACAATTTAAAAATGTATATGTATAAAAACCAAGAAATTCAGCACTTACTTTGATTGTGAGGCCTTCTGCACTTGAATGCATAGTTTAACAAGACTTGTTTCAGTGTTGGTTGTCCAAAAATAATTAATGTAACTTTCAGTTATACATCTTGTACAAAAAAATATATCATGCACTTGAACGGAAACTGATTGAGTTATTAACCAAAACAAACAAACTCACTTGTTAACATCAGAAAATACATATGTAACGAATTTGTAAAAATCTGAATTACTTAAATATACATTATAACTCAGAAAAATATCAATTTATAAATTAAGTTATATAGCTATAAATAATAGCTGGGTCAGAAACTTTAAGTTGTACAATTATATGACTATTACATCAAAAACCAAAACAAAAAAGCTTCCTTTATGTACAAGATAGGAAAAAAGTTCTTTTAACATTAGGTAATTTCTGAGACTCAAATATTAAAAGAAATTTCAGTTACTAGGTGTAGCAAATATTCTATTATGATGACATATTTAAAATCTTTTTCCAAGAAGGTCTCTTCTACTTTATTTTTTTTTGCTGGTAATTGGCTGGCTTAACTATATGCTAAACTTACCTACGACGCTTCTCTCCTTTTTCACGATCTTTGTCCTGTTTCTTTATTTCAACTGATAACTTAACAGATTCTTCTTCAATTCCCATAATTCTCTAAAAACTTTTTTCTGAAAAAACAAAACAAACAACAGACACTTACTTTATCTTCACTTCCATTCAACAAAATTAAACATGGCACACATTAAATACTTTAATACACAAAACTGTTTATAATGAATTCAAGTACCTTCAATAATCTATCTATATATATATATCCAAGACAAAATTTAGTTAGAATTAAATTCCTATTTCTCTAATCCACTTAATTTGAGCAGCAGGAAATGTCACAGGTTACACCTTCCAATCTGCAATGGAATTATAAATTATCATTGCATTTACCCATAGTTAATCAAGAATTGTGAGAAAAATGTTTCATGACAGCTATGTTAATAAAAGTCTGAGAATTAATAGCACATATTTATTGTTATCCCATTTCTTAATTTTACACAGCACCAATTAAAACAATTAATAGCTTCTAAGAGCAAACACAAGAATGTAAGCATTTATAAAATTTTAAGACAATTATGTTTAATGTTAGCAACAAAAGGTTGAAAGTAGATAAAAATTTATATCTCAGGCAGTTCACTTGAAATATGAACACTTGTAATAACTCACATACATTTGAGATATTTTACTAACCTTAACTATTCCTACACAAGTCATGAGATCACATTTGTTGACTCCCATTGAAAATATTATTCAACTACCATTTTATGAAATTACACAAGTTTAGTATCAAACTAATTTATAATTCAAATTTGGTATTAGAAATTACTTAATTTCTTAAGTTTAAAGCACTTAAAATATCAAAGAAATAAAAAAATTAGATTTTTTTAATGTCGCATTTGTTCAAATTATGCCTGTGATATCAAAATGGATAGTCTATAGTTTCATACCAAAAAGAAAAACTTAAATTATTGACATTAAAAAGCTAGAATATTAAATAGGAACCTCCTATCTTTTCTGTTTGCCGAAATATTACTCATGTACTAAATCAAACATATACACAATCTTCTCTGTGACACACAAATAACCAAATAAATGCTCAGTGTCCCCTAGTGACTTTCTCAGCCATTTTCAGGTATTACAACATCTTTTTGTTCTTCGATACAAATCTTCAGGCTAGAAGGGCAAGTCTTTAGTCATCTCAAAATTCCTTTTTTTTTTTCCTTTTTACCTAAATAGAGCTTAATTACTAAGCTTGATAAATTAGTGGAATTCATTCTATTACATTGACACAGTAATTTATTATTTGTTTCCTTTAAATATATATGTAAAATTAAAAAAAAAAAAACTTCCTTTCACATTCTCCACAAGCAAAAGTTTTCAGGCTTTGAAATTTCTGATGAGTAGCAAAGCACTACAAAAGTTAAAAAGACCTGATGAAGTTCTTGCATAAGAAAAATATATTTACTGTATTATTGAACCACACTTTGGCAATTCATAATGATTGAAGTTGTCTGTTTGGGGCTTGATAATCATGTTTTGTAGTGTACTGTTGAAAAATAACTGGAATAAAAATTAAACATTTAAGATGATTGGTTGGTTTGGTGTTTTATGGCACAAAGCAATTAGGCTATCTGTGCCAAACATCTGGTAAAAATTTAAAATTAAAGTAAAATTATTAAAATTAACAAAAGGAAAGGTTTCAAAAAGCATAAATAGCTTTAAAACCAATTTTGACATCTAGTCTAAAGCAGAAAAAGAAAAACTACAGTAAAACAAGTTGTAAAGGACTTTCAGTAGAATAATTGTAATTATCATAACTTGCCAAGAAGAATAACAGGTAAGTTCATAAACCACCATGAGTCACCTGAAGTTTGCTTTTCCAGTCCTGGTTTCAAGTTATTTGATGTTATGGCCATTTTCTAATTTTAAATTGAACTACAGGTGTACATCAATTCTTAAAAAGAAATCACATTAATAAAAGTCTAATGTATAAATGAAAAAAAAACAACTTAAAAAATAGTATTAAAAAGATTAATGGCCTTCAAAAAACTAAAAACATTTCCAAAGTGGACAGTGTCACTATCACCACTAATGCTGTCTAGCGTTATGGATAAACCTTGGGACAGAACACGTTTAAAATAGTGCATCATTAAGAGTCATTATGAAAGCAAGACAGTAAAATGTGGTTTATTGTGACCTGAGTGTTACAGAGATATCACATTGGTGCATCAGTCCCAGATTAAAAAAACTGTGATCAATGCATAGTCCAGTTAGAGCTTCCTCCTTCCGATCCTTACAGAAGCAAGATAGTGAAAGTCCCATAAAGGGTTTTTATCTAGAAAAGCTTGTTTTCATGTCGCTAACTCCAAGTTGACTGCCAACTGGCACAGAGCCAAGCCTTGAATACAGAACCATAGTCCATGTATGGAGTAAGCACAGCAGTGGAAGGGCCAAAGTAGATAGATTTAGCTGCAGTGTCAGAGAGCTCCTTCCCGCAAATACCAACATGGCCTGGTATCCAGAAAAACTGAATAGAAGTAGATGTTAAAGAGTAATGGATCAGTCAGTTTTGAATACCAGTGAGAACAAGGTGTGAATCAACATGAAGCAATGCCAGGTCCAGTACAGATCTAAACATGTCAGAAAAAAATAGTACAATATGAGTACTGCTTAGCTTCTATGTGATACAGGGCAAGAGAAATAGCATGCAGTTCAGCAGTGAACACAAAAGCTGTAGAGGGGATTCTGCATGCAACCATCAAATGAAAACAAGCCATTGCAGAGACCACACAGTCACATGATTTCAAACCTACTTTATAAATTAGAAGGTGTTTGACAGGTGTTCAGCAAATAACATACAGTATTTCAAATCAGGAGTGTCTGCTTCACTCAGATGATTTAAAGAAAGGCCACATTTGAGGACTGTAAGAAGCCATGGTGGAATGGGCTGACCAGCAGATACAGCAATGTTATCCAATGACAAACCTAATTCATCAAACTGTGCTTGGATATGAAGAACAAAAGGAGCAATGGCAGATTGTCCGTTTTAAAAACATATGGTCCACTGAGGAAAACACAACCCTAGATGGGATGCTTTGTTAAGGAACAAAGCTTTAAACCATATAGTAGTCAGTTGCAAACAGCTGAGGTGGAAAGAAGATTCATGAAACTCTGTACTAGGGAAGTGCAGAAAGCCCTAGTACAGAGCTATAGACCAGTGATCTATAGTCAAGTTTTGACTGAATAAGAGCATGATATATCTGTAGCACATAACTTTAATCTGCTCCTCAAGTGGTGGAAGAGATGACACTGAGGATGTTCAATGCTCTTGTATATTTGACCCACTGCTGCTTGATGTGTCGTATAAAGGTCAGCTTACGGGCAAAGATAAGGACTAAGAACTTTGTATTAAGGACCACAACTAACACAACTTCATCAATACGGAGTTAAGGATAAATGCGAATACCTCATTGGTGGCAAAAGTGCATGCAAACAATTTCAGAGAGAGAGAAGTTAAAGCCATTTGCTGTGGTCCACTTCAGTAAATGAAGAAGGGCAGTGTGTAACTGCCTATCAAGATACTTCATGATCACTGATTGACTTGAGATGTGAAAGTTGTTGACATAGAGCCCATTTGCAACAATAAGAAAGATTTGTTCAGTGTTGGAATCAATCTTTATACTGAAAAGTGTGACATTCAAAACACAGCCCTGAGGGACTACAAGTTCCTGTAGAAAAAAATGGGAAAGTGTCAAACACACACAAACTTTGAATCACCTGTACATTAAAAATTTTTTAGTGAAAATGACCACGTATCCCATATATATATATATGAGAGACTTGCAAAATGTCATACTTTCATATTGTACCATAAGCCTTCTCCACATCAAAGAATAGTGGTACAAGATATAGTTGTTTGAAAAAGGCTTCTCTAATTGATGTTTCAAGTCAAATTAAGTGGTCCTATGGTGGAGCACTGTTGTCAGAACCCACAATGGGTGGGCGAGATGAGGTTATTTGATTAAAGGAACCATACAAGACTAGCATTTACCATCCTTTCTAAGGCTTTAAAGAGGGCCTGGCATGGCCGAGCATGTTAAGGCGTGCACTTGTAATCCGAGGGTTGCGGGTTCGCACCCACATTGCGCTAAATATGCTTGCCCTCCCAGCCATGGGGGTGTATAATGTGACAGTCAATCCTACTATTCGTTGGTAAAAGAATAGCCCAAGAGTTGGCGGTGGGTGGTGATGACTAGCTGCCTTCCCTCTAGTCTTACACTGCTAAATTAGGGACGGCTAGCACAGATAGCCCTCGAGTAGCTTTGTGCGAAATTCCAAAAAACAAACAAGCCTTAAAGAGACAGCTTCTAAAAGCAACTGGATGGTAGTTTGAAGAAATTTTGGGATCCTTTCCAGGTTCAGAGAAAGGTACGACAATAGCCTGGTGCCAGGCATCATAAAAAATATTCTCCTGCCAGATCAGATTAAAAATAATCAGAAGAAAAACAAAAGAAGCAAGAGTTAGGTGGTGCAACATTTCATAGTATACATAATCAGGTCTGACCAATGTACTGCTCAACCGATGAAGGGCCAGTTCAAGTTTCACCAGTGTGAAGGAAAGAATACAGCCATAGAGACAATTAGCTCAAAAGGAAAGAGATAATTGATCATAAGTCTTTCCAGGCAGCAGGTAGAGAAAATAAACAGTGATGGTGCAACCCAAGAAAGCACAGATGGCTATAGCCTCCAAGGGTGTGTCAAGTGACAAAGAGAGGGTGAGCACATGCTGATCAACCAAGAGTGCCATCCCTCCATCACAGAGCCTGTCATTTCTGTACAAGGAAAAGCACCAAAAGATGACTGTATCAGAAGGTTTCAGATATGTTTGCTGTAAGGAAAGACATACAGGATGATAGGAAGCAATCAGTGTTTTGATGTCATCCACATTAGTATGTAAACCTCAACATATCCATTGAACCAAGGTGGCCATTTTTATTTATATTAAGGCAAATTCAGTGGAAAACCTTTCTGTTTACAACCCCATTTTTTTTCTTCACTGTCTTTATTCAAAAGAGGTCTATAGACCTCCACAGATCCTGCCATGGGTCAATCAGGCAGGTCCTTAATGTTAGAAGAGGATTCTAGTGACTGAGGGCATAAATGAATGATCCTTTTGCATGTTGGGGTGGGAAAAGATGATGCACTAGACAAAATGCCCATACCTGGAATCAAAGGAAGTGGATCTTGTGATTTGCTGATGCAAATGTTAGGGACAGAGATGGGTGTTGACATTGATTCATTAATTTTTTTAACCATGGAGGTCAAAAGACTTTTCATTTGGTTTGAGAATGATTCTTTTGGAGGCACAGAGAAATTTATCTGCTTTTCCACTGTAGCAGTGGAACAAAGTACAGCAGCATATGTCTTAGATGAAGTGGTGGACAGCAACTTTCGAGCCTCAGGGTAAGTATTGTTTTAAATCATTTCCAAACCTGCACCTTATTTTCTTCCAACTATTTAGGGCAAAAATTAAAGTAGAACAGGTGACACCAATTACAATTGACATAATGAGGATCTACTTCATACTCATAGGCATCATGGTTGTTTCCACCACAAGGAGCACACATCAAGAAACCATGACATGATGTCTTTGATTGACCAAACAGCTGACACTGAAAACATCTGAGAGGGTTTGGAATATATGGCTGTATACTGCAATTAAGATAACCTTCCTTGATGGTGCAGATGGACTTGGTGATGCAAACATTAGAATGAGGACATTGACTGGCATCCTAATTCCATCTTTGTGAGTGGAGATACACCTCACTGCAGAAACTCCTCGAGTGGAGAAACCTGCAAGAATCTCTGAATCAGGGCTGTTCTTTAAATCCCTCTCAACAATAACTCCTTGTGATGAATTCAAAGTAGCATGAGGTATAACCTCAATAGCTTTATCCCCAATTACCAATGCAAGAGGTCACTGTGTTGAGATATGGATGTTTCCACCAATATGTCACCATAGCAAAGCTTCTTTACTGACTTTGGAGAGCCAACAAGTCCCTCTAGTCCCTTCTGAATGAAGGAAGATATCTGCCCTAAAGGTTTGTCTGAAAGAGAATGGAGTGTAAAAAAATGAAATACAATAGGTGTTAGAGATGTTAAAGATTGCTACTCAGAATCTTCAAGACATGGTTGTTTACCAATGGACTGTTTTTTTTATTATTTATTTAAGTTTTTATTTGGAGGATCCACAATAAAAAAGGAATATTTTGGAACCCACTGACCATGGAGCCCTATGAGAGGATGCACTAGAATGCAGCAATGTGTTTCATGAGCACTATATCTGAACACTAGCATCAGATACAATGTTCACAACATCTGTTGAGAACATCCAACACTGGTACTTGGTTGACTCTAATCCAAATGGACCAGCCAACTGACTAAAGAGGCCACTCCAATGTTGCCCATCTACTGGAATTCAAGGCCAAAGCATTGTGTTAGGGTTAGACCCCTCAATCACAGGGATCCTTTCTTTCCCTTCTCAAATCATCATGCACAGCAAACAAGTGGGTGGATGTTTAGATCCCAGAGATGGTAAACTGAAAGAACAGAACCTTTCCTGGGATGTCCTCTCACCAGATACAAGAATCCACATAAAGGGGAATTAAGATGAAATCATATCAGCCCTTCTTAACGTGTTATTGAATATGCAGCCAATCATTAATGTCCACTAGGTATCAAACTGTAGATAATTCAAATTTTGGAATTATACTTTTAGGTTACAATTAAAAATTAAATGTTAAAAAAAAACACCTAAATATTGATTTTTTGTGTGCTATTGTTTGTGTAGCACTGGTTCAAATTAGACACCTGTGATGAGAAAATACAAAGTCTATAGTTTCACTTAAAATAAAAACTCAAATTACTGAGATTTAAAGTCTAGAATATAAATTAAAGATCTCGCACCTTTTCTATGCGATATTACTGATGAAGTTAATCAAAAACAATGGCCCCCACTCATCTACTTCAATTTTGGAAAATGGTCCCTTATATATACTGAATTCTATACATGACATGTGAATAATCAATTAATAGCTTAGAATGTTAAACAAATGGTTTTTTTTAAGCCATTTTCAAATATAATGATATCACCTCTTTCTTTTGAGACAAATATTTTTTGAGGTAAGTTCAGTCTTTTAGTTGTTTTTGTTATCCTACATACAGATTCATTACCTAAGCTGGATAAATTATAATGGATTTCTACTGATCTAGTAATTTATTATTTTTTTAGTTATTCAAATGTGTAAATAAAAAACCTAAAAATATATTGTTTCACATCCTTTACATGTAAAATTTTTAAAGGTTTAGCAATCAATGACTAGCAATAACTCTTAAAGCTCTTAAATAGAAGAGAGAATGTTTATTTATTTACTGTTCTATGTTTTATGAAAAACAAGTTTAAAATCCCATTTGTAAAAAGTGATATTTTATCTACTGCATGTATTTAACTGAAACATGATTGTAATTTTCAAAATACTAAAACATAGCCAAGACAGGCCACTTTGTAAAGACTAAAGGTCAGTTTTATATTATTGAATATGGTAACAGTAGTCATGTGCACTGCATCACTGTAACTTCTATCTCAGCCAAGAATGGCTGAAAGATCAATATAATAAAAATAATAATTAAATATAAACATACAACGTCATGCCATTTAAACTACCTAAACCAAGAATAAGCATTATAATTTATAGTCTTTCTAGAAAGAAAAACATGTACTTTATATTATACTGACTCCCTAATTTTTTAGTGGTTACAAGATTTAACCAATCTATTGAACACATACAGATACTATTTTGATATTGAAAATAGCATATAAAAGTTTTTCTTTAAAAATCATTTTACAATTATTTGTAGGTTAAAAAGATTTCAATTGTGAATATTAAACGAAAGTAAGAGTAATATTAAAAATAGTATGAACACTCACAGCAATTCCATTAGTACAGGGTTGCGCGTAAGTTCCTCCCCATCCATATATTATCTATCCAGTGTATCGGTGTACTGTCCCTCATTCTCGATGTATATTATGCGAGGACATGTTCTGCGAGACATTTTCCTCAACATAACAGGGGTTATTGTTCCAATAACCGGTAACAACTACCTTCAACTCATCATTAGTATTATAACGTATTATTATATGGATGGGTAGGTACTTACGGGCCACACTGTATAATACTAAGCCTAACATAATACTGAGCCAAGTTAAGTATAAAACTAAACGCAATAGCTCTTGTAATTTATACTCCCTTCATACTCAGTATTTAAGCAGTAGTACTAAATATTTGAATAGTTCATCCAACCATCTACAATATTCAAAACAATTTAAAAACATAAACTTCCCTCATTACCTCAATTCAATATATTAAATAATAAAGCTCAGCACCCAATCGCGTACTAGGAGCTAGAACGACACCTGGAAAATATATATATATAATGTATACTTTAAAATACATAACTTTAAATATTTACCAATATGGTGAGTAAATTATAGATATAAATTTTAAGGTTTTTTTTTGGTTTTTTTTGGAATTTTGCACAAAGCTACTCGAGGGCTATCTGTGTTGGCCGTCCCTAATTTAGCAGTGTAAGACTAGAGGGAAGGCAGCTAGTCATCACCACCCACCGCCAACTCTTGGGCTACTCTTTTACAAACGAATAGTGGGATTGACCGTGACATTATACACCCCCACGGCTGGGAGGGCGAGCATGTTTAGCGCGACTCGGGCGCGAACCCGCGACCCTCGGATTACGAGTGCACGCCTTAACGCGCTCGGCCATGCCAGGCCATAAATTTTAAGGATACACCAACGAATTTCTGTTAAAGCATTTCATTTCAAGATTCAAGCAATTAATATGAGTATTTTTTTTAAATAAAACAATTAAAAGAAAGTAAATGATCACTATCGTTTAATGTAAGTGTACCTTGGAAAGACAGCGCTAAATCTGTGGATTTCCAACGCTAAAATCCCGCGTTCGACCACTCGCGGTGAACACAACAAATAATTCAATACAGTTTTATCACAAAACAAACAAAAAACTAAGGTAGGTTGAGCGTTGCGAATTGGTTTGTAAATGGAACAGAAAATTATAAAACACCTTGTTCAAATTCACTTTCAGCCACAGGTGTTTTATGAGGGTGGCTTTCATTCTCGCTTTTCGGACGTGACAAGTAGTAATATATGGAGAACAGCAAAGGCTTTGTTTGTTTGTTTTGTTTTGAAATTTCGCACAAAGCTATTCGAGGGCTATCTGTGCTAGCCGTCCCTAATTTAGCAGTATAAGACAAGAGGGAAGGCAGCTAGTCATCACGACCCACCGCCAACTCTTAGGCTATTTTTTTACCAACGAATAGTAGGATTGACCGTAACATTATAAAGCCCCCACGGCTGGGAGGACGAGCATGTTTGGCGCGACAGCAAACGCTGAGTCTCGTGGTTACTGACCTAACAGCTTAGCTTATGCATTGCATAACGTGATATTTAAGTTGAAAATATGTGGTTATTTTTCTAAATATTGATTAGGTATTTGTATTTTCATGTCTGTTTGCTTTAGGTTGTAATTTTAAAAGTGTTTTTATTGAAATTTGTGTATCTATTGCACTAAATAATTAACTTTTATGTGTATAATGATGTTACTTAATATTTTATGCATATACGGGAAATTATCTTCAAATGTTGTTTTGTTTAATCAAATGATTTACTATTAATATTACAGTTTGTTTCTTATTTGCTCTGATGTACTGTTCTTACTTATTTTAATTCTGGGGAGAAGGAAATTCAACTAGTACTAGTCAGTATCCATCATCCTTAGCATAAGGACTAATTTGATCTACTTTTCGTCCAACCTGTATGTGCTAAGCGCGTAAGGCGTGCGACTCGTAATACGAGGGTCGATGGTTCGTCCCATAAGGGCGTTATTATGTTACGATCAATCCCACTATTCGTTGGTAAAAGAGTAGCCCAAGAGTTGGCGGTGGGTGGTGATGACTAGCTGACTTCCCTCTAGTCTTACACTGCTAAATTAGGGACTGCTAGCACAGATAGTCCTCGAGTAGCTTTATGCGAAATTCCAAAAACAACAACAACAACCAACCTGTATGCTTTTTATCATACTTTAAGAAAGCAAGCATGCCACCAAGTTCAGAATCTAAACAATAATTAATTATTCTTCAAATTATTTGATTACTTGTAGGTCTTGTTGGTAAGAATATTATGAGGAGAAGCTGTTTAGCAGATTTTATACCAAGCATTATTAAATCAATCAAGAAATCTCGCCTACCTGTTTAATAAGTATGAATGGTCAGTAATTACAAGGATATCTAAATAATATATTTCATTGACTGATATGCTGTGATACGTACCCGGCTGCGATATGAAGACACACAAGTCTCCCGTTGGTACAGTGGTAAGTCTACGGAGTTACAACTCTAAAATCAGCAATTCGATTCCTCTTGGTGGACAAAGCAGATAGCCCGATGTGGCTTTGCTGTAGAAAACCACCACCACCACAAGACACACAATGTTTTTTGTTGTTCAAATATAACAAGACAGTTATGGTATGCTTAGAATTATAAAAGTTTTAATTCAGTTGTCTGTTTAATACATATTGGTTTCTTTAAAACCATCTGAATAAAACATATTTCTTCTGTGTGGATTTAAAGTGTGTTCAAATATATATTTAATTATTTTATTAAATTTAAATATAATGAATTGAGAGCATTTTCTTTGTTTAAAATAGCCCCAAATTAATGTATTTTACTTTTTTAATCAGAAAAACTGTCCTTTCCTAAGTGCCGGTTCAGATGAGTGCGATGCAAAGTTAAGATTATTTTTTCAGTGTGCGTGAGCACAAAACGTTTGGGATCCACTAAAAAACATGAACAAAATCCTATCTTTCTTATATTCATATACAGGGCAGTCCAGAAAAATGTACCCACATTTTGAATTCCTATATGTCTATAGTAAATGAACCTACAAGCCAGAAATGCATCTTTATTAACATTTTTCACACAGCAGATTAACTGTACATATATTGCAGCATTATTTGAAATGATAAAATTGAGCTCCATTAGCATTCAAATAACCACGAGTTCCATGCTGTTGCGCAATGTTCAACTCTGATTCAATGTAAATAACTTATAATATGTTGCTTTAAATATCAAATGGTTTGGGGTTTATTTTTACACATCTTGTAATGCAAATAAATATTTTAAAATAGATATACAGAAATTACTTAACTTAAAAGTTGGGTCTACTTTTTTGGGCACTGTATAGAATCAGCACTTTCTTGTCGAAAATTTCCTCCATGGACTTCAATGGAGAGTTTTCGTTAAACAGTGGCACTTGCCATAATTTATTTGGCAATGCTCCAGTTCTTCAGCTGGTGTTTTTAAAAACAGGATAGAAAACCATGATTGATATTACAGTCAAACGATAAAAATTTTCGCTCCTATAGTTTCGAGACCAAATTTTTAAACACCTGACAAATGATGCCTCTGAGTATTTTAATTTAATATTACAGTATTATTCTATTGTTTTTAATTTATCTTTGGATGCATCACGTGGTCCGAAATTAGGCATGTTACTATGTTTTACACATTTCTTTATATTTCTTTCTGTTTCATGCTTCCTCGGTTGTTGTGATGATTATTGTTGTTATATATATGTATCTATACGTTTGAGTAGCTGTGTATAACACATTTAATAAAGCTTATTTTACTAATTTTCTATTTATTTCCTTTTGTGGCTTCGAAAAGATTGTTCCTTTGAGGTATGTTGAGCATAGATTCTTTCATTGCTGTCTCAAGGAAATATCTTCCCATAAATATTTTGTAATTTTGTAATACTTATATACATGTTTTACTTTGCGTTATTTGATGTGTTTCATAGACATAATGTTAAATATAAAAAATATATTTTTTTGTTTTAGTTAATTAGCTAGTTCTGGATAACTTGAGATTATTTATCATTATTGTGAGTCTTTTGTAAACTTATAGACTGTACTACTCGACATGTCGTATCTCTTTCAATCCTACAATGTTTACAGTTGTGATCGTGATAGCATGTTATTTGAAAACGTTTAAAATGTCAAAGTGTTATTAAGTTAAAATTGACTTGAGGATAAGACTAAGATATGGGAGAAAGAAATTGTGGTATGGAGATACCACAAAGTTCACACTTTTAAAATATCTTTTTTTCACATATTTGCATTTAAAATATTATTTTTTTTCTATGTTTCTTATTTGGAACGTACTGAAAGTTCACGAGGTCATGTGCTTTTTTTCAAATCATAAGTGTTATTATTTTGCAACCAGAGTCATTCTGTGAGAAGATTAACTGCTTTATGAAATAATTGTATTTCATTATATTATACCTGTGATAAAATCTAGAAATTGGTGTTTTATATACAGAAAGAATGCAAACTGTGAGATTATTGACATATTTTATTTGAGGAAAACCGAACTTGTTGTTAAGTATCATCTTTGGTTTAGTTCACTATCCTGTTGATTGTGCACATCCTACTGTTTTACTTTCTTCATTCAGTTTGCTTACTTTGGAGTAAATTTTTTTATTTTTAAAATATGAATTTTTTCAATTACTTTTACTCTAGTTAAATTTGTCATTTTCTTTGACTATAATCAGCTTAATTTCTATGCAACTCACTAAAATATAGCATTTAAACACCAAACATTCAGCTATTGTTTCCGTGTTTCTTCTTATTTCATCTCATTTTTATAACTTTATACTTTGTCTCTTTAATTCTAAATATTAACATTATATATAAATTAATTTCTTAACTTAAAAGTAAATATTAAAATAACTCACTTACACAGAAATTTTAGTGAAACACATGTTATGTTCATTACAGCACTGTTTATAATTAGATGTTTGCGATTTCAAAATACTAAGCCTATAGTTTTGTACAAATTAGGTACTCATATTACCAACATTGAAAAGCTAGAATATAAAATAAGAATTTCATACATTTTTATTTTGCTAGAATATGACCCCGTTCACCTGTTCAAGTTTTTAGAAACGGTCTTTTATATGCATTTACTTCAATATATGACATGTGAATAACCAATCGACAGTTTATAATGTTCCCTAGTGGATTCTCGGGCATTTTAATATGTGAAAAGGTTACCACGTTCTTTCCAAACAATATTTTAAGAAGCTAGATTATGCCTTTGGTCTTTTCAAAGTTTTATATTTTTAAAACCTAAATATAACTTTGTTGTTGTTGTTGTTGGCGAACGGAGGTTAAGACTGGTAGATGGTGTATCCCCACCGCAATGACGGTCCTATTTCTCAGTTAACTCCAAAACCTAGGGTCTGTTTTATATCCTACATATTAGGGCAGCGGTCTGACATACAACTCGTAATCAGAAGGTCGCGGATTCGCGCCCGCGTCGCGCCAAACATTTTAGCCCTCCCAGCCATAGGGGCGTTATAATGTGACGGTCAATCCCACTATTCGCTGATACAAGAGTTGGCGGTGGATGGTGATGACTAGCTGCCTTACCTCTAGTCTTACACTACTAAATTAGGGAGGGCTAGGTGCAGTGGGCTAACAACCTACTCACTTAAAACCCTCTTACAGAAACCGCAGTAATTGCGGCCCTATGTTCCTTAAGAAATTGAGTGGCAGATGATCAGCGCAGCGTTTTTCTTTTTTGTTTGGGTTTGGATTTGCTGTTTTTAACGCAGTCCTTCCTTTTGATTTTGTTTCATTTCACTTAACTGTTTAGTATTAATATTCTATATATGTACACACACATATACAAATCTATACCTTGTGAACAATACGTTGTTAAAGATATATAAAAATTTAATAACTACAACACTACATAACATAATCACTACAAATGAGCTTATAATTATAAAATTACATAGCTTGTGAAAGTGCATCAGCACAGATGTTATCAGCTCCTTTGGCCTGGATTATTTTTAAATCATACCCAATTTAACAGTCTTGTGTTTCTGCCCTTCGCTAGGTTTAAATATGTCAATAGGCTATGATCATTGTTAATGATGTTGTGATGCAGATAAATACACATTTGAATGTTCTAAAGCCAACACTAAAGGCAATTTTCTTTTTTTACAGTACAATAATTATTTTGGTGAAATTAAACTTTTTATAGAAAAATAACAAACAAGGTGTTCAGCATCTTTGTCGTCTGATAGTAGTAGAATAGCACCAGCACCGCATTCGCTAGCAGTAACAGCCAATGTCAAAGGCTTATCAAAGACACATGGCATCAACATGTGGTAAGTGCAGAATAAAGATTTGATCTTTTTTAAAGTAGATTGGTATTTTAAAGACCACCTGAAGTTTTAATTTTTCTTTAATAGGTTTGCCAATTGTACAGTAATTTCAGCAAAAGTTTACAAAACTTCCTGTATTGACTGGCCATTCCCAGATATCTTACATTTTTTATTGGTTTTAGGAGTTGGATAATTTCCAATGCAATTAACTTTGGTTTGAAAAGAAACTTGGCTTTACAAAGTTACTTCTTGGATGAGATTGGTTTTCTTAAGCCTCTCAAAAACACTTCGTAATACATATAAATATTCTCCCAGGAGTCATTGTAAATTAGAATATTATCAATATAAATTCAAATATCTGTAGAGAGATTGATTCATCATTCGGTGAAAAGTTTAAGAACTTTCCATCTCAAATTACCTGACAATGTACTGGTATAAACCATCATGAACAACAAAAGTAGTTAGAAGAATAGTTCAGTATACCTTTAGTACGTCACACTTTGTGATATATTTGAGTTTTCCAATTTTATAAGTATAATCCTCTATCCTTGAAATGTGATAGGAATCTGTTTTTGCCAAAACATTTACACTGTGAAGGTCTGTACAGAATCTAAATGAATCATCAGATTTAGGAACCGTCATACAAGGTGAAGACTAATCCATTTTACTAGGCTCTGTAATGTAGTTTTCTAGCGTATAAGTTATTTCTTTCCGTATTTTATCGGCCTTGATTGAATTCATACGACAGGGATGTTGTTCCACCAGAGAAACGTCATTTATATTTACATCATGAACAGCGATGCTCGTTTTATTTGGAAGGTCTAGAAACATATATTTGTATTTAGTGAATAAACTAGCAAGTTGATTTTATCTGCAGGAAACAAGTGGCCATGTTTTCAAACAAGACTGGCCAGATGTCAGACATACTGAGTTTGATATTACATTCATCTCCGATTCTACACCAAGTATCACAGTATGGCTTGTTATAAGAAACGAAACACAAATTCCGACATTTTCAAATTTATAAGTGTCTGAGTCAAAGTAACTGTCAGAAGAACAGCCAACGACTAAAATGTTTTTATATGCATCTCAGATGTGATTGGACTTCAGCATATTGACCTTATATGGACTATACTACCAAGTTTTGAGGGATGTTCCATGGTACGTAACAGTACTATGACCATATCACCAGGATGAAATTTACGCTCTTTAGCCTTATGCCCATAAACGTTTTTCGTTATAGCTTGAGATGATTTCAAATTTTCTCGAACCAGTTCACAAGCACTTAAGAGTCTGGATCGAAATTTGGAAATGTAATCCAGTAAGTGCATTTATTTTGGGTCATCTCCCAACAATATTTCCTTCAGCAA
Source organism: Carcinoscorpius rotundicauda (assembly GCA_011833715.1). NCBI lineage: Eukaryota > Metazoa > Arthropoda > Merostomata > Xiphosura > Limulidae > Carcinoscorpius > Carcinoscorpius rotundicauda. Next base: position 25,789,861 of record CM022406.1, read on the forward strand.
CTTCCAAAGATAACGCATTGAATGGCCACACACCAATTCAAAGGATCTTGACTACAACGGCAAATAATAATAAATGAAGTCCTTCATTCCAAATCTTCTCATTATCAGGATAGTAAGTATCCATCATATAATGAAGGTAGATGTTGTTTTGAATTAAGCATAAAACTACATAATGGGTTATCTGTCCTCTGCCCACCACGGGTATCTAAACCAGGATTTTAGGGCTGTAAGTCCGCAGACATATCGCTAAGCCACTAGGGCAAAAAGGCTGAAAGGGCGACGGGGATTCGAGCCCACGCCTTAATACGCTTGGCCATGCTGAGTCTTATTAAGGTAGAATGCAATAACTTAAAAGCACTTTGCGATTCTGGATGATGTGCACTAGACCTAATCTGTTTAACACCAACCTGATTGTAGAAACAAAACCGACGTAAAATTTGATCCATGATCAAACCAAAATATTGGGGCAAGAAAAAATTACAAAAGAAATTAATCAAAACCTTAAAATTGTTTTGGGCTGAAATGTTTCTTAAGGGGATAGTTTCAAAGAATCACGTGGATGTGCACGACATTCAACAAATGCTAGTTTCTTCATCGAGTTTTCCGTAAAAACCCAACACATTCAATAATATATTACTTAAGAGCTTTTTGAAAATTGAAATACCAGTGAAAGTTTGGTTGAATTTCACGCAAAGTTGCACGAGGGTAACCAGCGCTCGGCTTACCTAATTTAGCAGTTTAAGACAAGAGCAGGAATGGCGAAACTTTTTAAGAGCGTGAACTCAAGTTGGAGATAATCTTCTCAAACATTCCCTCATGTGCCCGTGGTTATTTTTAGCAGCAGATTATCATTTATTGTTATTTTGAATTATGTTAAATGAGACAGCTTTATGAGTTACATGTTATTAGTAACTATAGTAATTCACATGAAATAATATTAATGAATTAATAACAATAATAAAGGACTTTTCTTAACGAAACAAAATGAGCCCTTTTGGTTAGTTACATTTATTCATTGTTTTACTATTAACACAAAACATTTTGTGAAATGATAAGCTTTAGTTCATATTATGTAACATCAAAAATAAAAACGTAAGGAAAAGAAAACGATCATATTTTGCTCTTATTGAGATTTTTGCTGCTACACCAACGATGACAGATATTTTATATCAGGTTTGTATTTGGTTGTTTTGAGAGATATATATACAGCACTACTTTAATCGGCAAGTCTGTTTCCATAAGTACATTTTACAAAGTTCATCACTGAAAATAATGATTTGTATAAATATCTTGATGAAAATACTGTTAACACTGGCATTGCGACATTTTTCAGACAGTCAAAGTTTCAGGAATATAATTCCAGAGTTTCAGAACCTCATTTTCTGAAATCAGTGATGTCGGAAAAACCAACTTGTAGAGAAAAAGATATATATATAAAAACGGCTCGTTTGGGTTGAAAAAATGTTTTACGTAGAGGAGCCTTTATAACCTATATTAAAAATAATATAATAAATAATAATAATAAAATAAATAATTTAAAATTATATATTCAAACACCTAAGCACGTCTTCTACATTCCGACACTCAGTTACACAACCCCTTACAAACATGTAGTCAGCTTCCGGTCAGTTACCTCTTTCTTTCTTTGTGAACTTAATGATGAACGAAGAAGGTCGAAACGTTGTTCGCTCCTCTACGTAAAGATGTTTTTAACCCAAACGAGTCGTTTTCACATATATATTTTCCTCATTTTTCTGCGTTATTCCACTCATTAGCCAATCGCTTTTAATATTTTCTAGTTCAACTCTTAAGTCGACAAATTTCTGTGTGTGTTTTTCTTATAGCAAAGCCACAAAGAGCTATCTGCTCAGCCCACCAAGGGAAATCGAACCCCTGATTTCAGCGTTGTAAATCCGGAGACATACCGCTGTACTAGCAGGGTTCGACAAATTTTTTACTCTAAATTGAATCTGCTTTGCAAATCAATCAGTTACATCTCAACATTATCCAAGTCAATTCATTTCAACATTTCCAAATTCATTTTGTTTAACGTAACACTGTTTGCCTACTTTATGAATTTTGCAGTTTCTTCAAACAACCTGAACTTATTAAATCTTAAAGAAAATTGTCCAAAACTTGAATTATTGAAGTTTGTTTGTTTTGTAATTTCGCACAAAGCTACTTGAGGGCTATCTGTGCTAGCCGTCCCTAATTTAGCAGTGTAAGACTAGAGGAAAAACAGCTAGTTATCACCACCCACCGCCAACTTTTGGGCTACTCTTTTATCAACGAATAGTGGAATTGACCGTAACTTTATAACGCCCCCACGACTGGGAGGGCGAGCATGTTTGGCGCGACTCAGGCGCAAACCCGCGACCCTCAGATTACGAAGCGCACGCCTTAACGCGCTAGGCCATGCCAGGACAATTATTGAAGCTTGAAAATTGAATTTACAAGCTCTGAATATACATTTTCTCATGAATTTCAAGATATGTCGTGCTTTTTTAGGTACATTTAAAAGTGTCATTGTAAACATCACATTTAAAAATTTCCAGTTTGATTTCAAAAACTTTTATGTTATCAAACACAACATCACGTTCTGCCCGATCCCTGCAATTTGGTGTTCAAGTCATTTAAATATGAAAAGAAATCTGTAAAAAACATCAATCTACAAATCCACACAATGGAGATGATTCTTGATAAGAAATTTTTTCATTTGTCAAAAACAGACGAATTTTATTCATAGATTTAACAATTTTTTAAAGGACCTCTACTTAGCCAAAGAGCATTGTCGTACATAAGTGGTCTTGTGTAAACCGAATTCACCTGTCTCAGAAAATTCTGAAATTATCTTTTTTATCAAAGTATACACAAAAATAAAATTAACTACTGACAGATTATTTAGGCAGAATATTCAAGATGAAACTTTGTAGAATGGACGGCAACTGCCTGTTGTGGAGACACAAGTGTAGGGGACGACATTTCGAAAGTCTTCCGCGTCGTCCCCTACACTTGTGTCTCAACAACTGGCAGTTGTCATCTATTCTACAAAGTTTGAAAATTAACTGCTTTGGTTACAATTTCCATCACTTTTTCAAGATCCTTAAGGCTAAATTTTACACACAAAGCTTCTTTGTATGTAACACAATGAAAGTCTACCATGGATTTCCAACATATTTGGCAAACAGATATACAAAACCTGTTACTTTATCAATCATGCTGGATGAACCATCAGTTGTCACGGAAACTATTTTTCAAAGGCCAATTTATCGATTCAATAATTTGTTTATTATCGCCTTATACATTTCAGTCCCTGTGATATGTTTAGGTAATGTTATCATGTTAACTAGTTCTTTACAGGGTTTAATCACCCCTATAAAATCGAGCAATAATGGCTAGCTTAGCTGATGATGTAACATCAGTGTTTTCATAAATACAAATGGAAATGAATTTATATGAGCCAATATGTTTTGCTGGCTGTTGTGTTATACTTTCACATTTAATATTCTTTGTTTTGTTTCTATTCATAGTAAATTCCTTAATTGCTGAATATTTTTTTATTTTTCTGTCATAAAGGAAAGGATCACATTCTAGCCATGATTCTTTAATATACTCCCCATCACTGAGGAGTTTCCCATGTTAAACAATAATCTTTAAAATCTTACAACAAGCAAAAACTAATTTGGAACTGCCAGAAACAAAATTTCATCAAAACATTTGACTGCAAGTTGTTGTTGCTGACTTCTCGAGAAATGTATTCATTTTTTGTTTTTACTCATTCTTATCACAAAGCCATTTATGAACAGTGGCATAATGCCATTTTACGGAAAAAGTATTGCACACCATTATTCCAAAACATAAGATGCGTAATGTTTTATCACCATTTTTGTTAATGCCAAATCTTTCAGACCACGGTTCTTGAAAATCTCTGCTGCTGCTCCTTCCATTTGAACGTTTTTGTTTCTTTGCTGATTGAGCTGGCATTTTGATGGGCTGAAAAGGGTAAATATAATTCAAAAATATTTTAACAGTTACCTTAAAAATAATAATTTAACTTACTATATCATAAAAACAGGTAAAAATTCATATCAGTGACATAAAAATAATTCTATAATTAACTAATCGATCAAAAATATATGCATTCCATGCCAAATAACATAGCTTTAACGATATAATTCATATATTTACTACAAAAAAATAAATGCATATTTACCGTTATCGTCACTAAATATCTATTATTCACTCACAAATGACAGAAAACAATATAAGCAGAGCGAAGCCAATACCAATAGTTTTCTTCTATTTTTACTCAAATACTAATGTGTACACTGGATCTACAAGGTATTTTAAACGTGCCATCTAATGTCATGTTCCCGCAACTGCAAAGCTGGTGCTAAGAAAGATGTCTTCTGTGAACATTTCTCACTGTCCCCGGTTGGAAAAAATCATTCGCTTCTGTATTTGGCAATAATAGTAATCGTTACATGTATATTTATTATAGGCTAGCGTTAGGGTTTAGAGAACCAAGAGGCGTTAGTGCATACCGCTTGCCAGCAAATGTTTTCGCGTACCACAGGTTCGCCATCACAGGACTAGAGGGGAGGCAGCTAGCCATCATCACCCACCGCCAACTCTTGAGCTATTCTTTTGCTAACGAATAGTGAGATTGGTCGACATTTTATAACGCCCCAACAGCTGAAAGGACAAGTTTGTTTGGTGAGACGGGGATTCGAACTCGTGACCCTCAAGTTGCGAATCGAGTCCCCTAATTACCTGGCCATGTTACACCTACCAGTGAAAGAACTCGAATCTAAAAGCAATATACCTTCTAATAAAAATGATTTAGTTTCCCCAGTATCATATATGATATGAATGGGTATGGGATTGGCACTGACAATTGTCAAAGACATAGAACCAACATACAAAACGGTCTAAATTCTTTTCTGACAACATCAGTCCCTATATCAGTGGTCAAGTCAACAATATTGGGTGATCTGATAAACCTATGCCTATATGTGGACATGAATGCAATGGATGTTACCTTCTTTCCTGTTTGAGACGCCAACCATCGTACATAATACGCACAGGTTTTTGCAAAAATTGTAGATAGACCTGATAGTTGGGATGAAATTTTGTCCTGGCTGCCAAAAGATTTCGAACGAGGGAAACTCATTTTTTTTAAAGAATCCTCAACTTCTGTGAATTGAACAGACACGTGATTTTGCTAAGGCTGCACGAATTCTTTTAACGAAAAGTCATTTTATGTGTTAAAGTATAACAATCAGAAAAGGCAGCTGCTTCCTGTAATTTCACCTTTTTTATCTAAAAAAGTTTTGAGGTCATCACTTATACGGCGTTTAAGTTCCTCAATTAGATATACTGACTTAGTCTGTCTAAACTCGTGTCAATATGCATAGAATTAACCAACAATAAAAATAAGCCTCTTTTTTCTGAAGATAAATTACTTAGAAGTTTTATTATTTCATTTGTTATAACCTTGTAACTTTTAGCAATAAGCGATATACTAACTCGCATATTTTGAGAATAGATACTTTAAATCATAATCCGTATAATATTCTAAAGAGAGAGTGACATAAGATTTTATAAATAATGTTGGTGTGGTGTTTGTCAGTGTAGTTCTTACATAGCATAGACCTCATAAGATTCTTGTGCATTACCAGTTAAGACACTTAGTAATAATAATGATAATTTTTCAGTGGGACATTCCATAGTTTGGGCAACTTTCTCTACATGTTGTAAATATTCATAAACTTCATTTTCATACAATGGTGACACTTTAACATTGTGGTGACACTTGTGTTAAAAGTTTCCATTTTGCCTTGGTTGATCATAGTTGAATCTAATTGCCGTTTCATTTAGCCAATTTTTTTCGGCTTCGATACGAGCTTATTATTTCTCTTTTCTGCTTCAATATCAGCTTGTTCTTTTTTGCTTTAAAACGAGCTTGCTCTTTACCAGCATCGATATGAGCTTGTTTAATCTAGATTTGTTTGAGTTTCAGCTAGATTCTACCTTATCTTTATTACTCAACCTAATTGGGTAGTGGAAACTCTAAAGTATTCTCCTTATGCTTTCTTAAACAAAAAATCATCATCGACTGGTGTTTCAATAATACACTTTTTAGTTTATTTTTTCTCATTGATTTCTTAACCTCTAATTCTAATACTCTGGTAATTTCGAGAAATTCCCTTGTGTTATATCGTTTTAGTTTGTTTGAGAAGCTCTGTATAATCGGACATGATCAACTTTGTTGGCACTGATAAATATAAATTAAGTTATGATTTGATTTTCAATTTATGTCGTACTTTGTTTCTGATTCAAATCTCGGATACAAACCCCAAATTTATTATGTTATGTATTGCAATTTAAATGTTCTGTTTGTTTCTTTGAATTTCGCCAAAGCTACACGAGAGCTATCTGCGCTAGCCATCCCTAATTTAGTAGTATAAGATCAGAGGGAAGACAGCTAGTGATCATTACCGACTGCCAACTCTTGGGCTACTCTTTTACCAACGAATAGTTAGATTGACCGTCATATTATATCGCCCCCAGAGCTGAAAGGGCGATCATTTTTGGTGCGACTAAAATTCAAATCCGCGGCCCTCAGATTATAATTTGAGCACCCTAACCCTGGCCATGCTGGGTCAATAGCCTGAAACTGAGTTAAATGTAATAAGGATTTGGAAGTTAATTAAATATTCAATACGTATCAAATTTATGATATTTGCAAATAAGATTGATACATACAGTTTTTTATTAAACAAACATATCTGAATATACGAACAATAATCAAATTTATAATAATAGTTATTACAAATAATGATTTATATACAAAAATTTTACAAACATACAAAAAATATTGATTCTTCTTTCTTCTCTGGAATTCAATATTTTATCAAAGGTTCATGACGAATGAACTAATTCTGTGTTGATATCTATCGATATAGTTCACTTAACGAGTAAGCTATCTCTCGCTGCTCACATGCGAGTTTTCATGAACGAAGATAATATAATATCCTCGTAGAATTATTAAAGTTTGATGTTAATTCACTGAAGTTAAATGGTTTATAATGTTTTAAATCTATAAGCGTCCCTTTTCAAGTATCTGTAGTTTCCCAATTAATAAGCGTTAATCACAATTATAGCTTCGAAGGTTTATAGTATAACGAATGTAGCAAACCAACAATATATACCGTGTTTTCTCATTGCTTTGGTTGTTTTTTACAAGCTTGAGATGAGAGTTTCTAGAAATTTGAGTAAAGGCAACAACACTGGCGATTACTATTATTAACATACACATATAGTACAATGTTTTATTCTTATACTCAAGAATCTTGTAAACTTTAGTGAATGGGCGATAATTTTAACACAAATTTAACAATATAAGCTACATACATTTTTTAATATATATTTAACTGAAACAAACATTGGCATTAAAATAAATACATAACAGTAAATCCGTCACGCCTCCCTCCTTAGATAATTACAAATTGATGTTAGATAACTTGTCCCCATCGCTTGGAAACAGAGATAACCAGGTGGTGATGAGAAAATTCCTTTCCCACTCACGAGCTTGGTTTTTTTGTTGTTCATGCAACATGAAAAAAAAGAATGATAATACCGAGCAAGCAAAAGTAAACACAAAAGCCTAAGACAGGCACTCAGCGATGCGTGTATCACAATATCAACGACTGATATGTGACCTAGGGTCAATCAGGGCGGTGAAGATATATAACTCCAATGCTAAACTTTTGACGTGAGGGAAACGGGAGAATTCCGAGAAAACCCATTATCACTTCCTAAACCAATTCACTTGGGAAGTGCCAGAGCTAACCACTAAATTAAGAATCTGCAATAAATAAGAAAATTAGTACGTACAGTTTAAGTGTTACAAATGTGAAAAGGAGAATGATGGATGCGCCACGTGCTAGGTGTATCAGCTAAAGTAGTAAATTGTTTCGTGAGTTTCTTTCCTTCACCGATTTGTGGTATTTGACTGCTTGTTTGCGGATCCTAGTGTTAATGTCTGCAGGAAGTCCAAATAGTTCAGGATAGTATATTTTGGTAAGCGATAAGCTATCCTAATAACACGATATTGTAACAATTTGTTCATAAGATTGTCTGACACGTTACATGTGACCATACATCCATATTCCATGAGCGGCCAATATAGGCTTTATAAGAGGTGAAAATGGATTTGGCAGAGCGCCCAGTATGGGCGCTTCCGATCTGTCGTAAGTACAAGATTCGCTGCTCAACTGATTTAAGAATTTGACTAAAATGGTCAGTCCAGATTAGCGACCTATTGAAGGCTATTCCCAAAATAGTTTTAATAATTTTAGCGAATTTAATGTTAGTGTCAAGAAGCTTTAACCTAAGACTGGCTGTTTTTTTTTCCCTCTTTCTTTTACGTCGACGGTAGAAAGAAATTGTTTGAGTTTTACTGGGATTTAGTGCGACACATCACCGATTACACCATGCTGATATTTGATTGAGTGAAGCTTGAACTCTATGTAGCTGCAGCTACAGGGTCGCTTGATGTGCTCCAAATTGTTACGTGATCTACATATTGTGAAGCATGTGTATATATGTGCTTTTGGATGGAAATGTCATTAACGTAAATAATATAAAGCAGAGGGTTAATGGAAGACTCCTGCAGAACGCCTGCATTAAGTGCAAATGGGTGTGAGAGTGCCTGATTCATATCTACCTTAGCCTGTCTGTTGGTAAGAAAATTTGAGACCCACCGAATAATCGTGTACGGTATTTAGAGACTGCGTAATTTGAATAGTAGTTAGTTTTGTCAGACACTATCAAATGTTTTTTAACATCTAAGAACACTGGTATAATCATATGTTTCCGATTGAAAGCTTGGAAGACTATTTCTTTAAGTCGAACTAAGTGGTCACTAGTTTGTCTCTGTTGTCGGGCCGCGTTTCAAATGTCGTTAATGATGTTGTTTGTTTCTAAGAAAAACAGAAGTCTGCTTGCAATTATTTTTTCCATCAGTTTACCTGTAGCATTCAGAAGACTTATTGGTCGTAAACCAGCAGGATTCTGTAGGTCAGCACTAGGTTTGGGATGACTACTATGATAGCTGATTTCAAGTGGTTAATACACGAGGGCTATCTGCGCTAGCCGTCCCTAATTTAGCAGTGTAAGACAAGAAGAAAGGTAACTAGTTATCACAACCTACCGCCAACTCTTGGGCTACTCTTCATCAACGAATAGTGAGTTTCACCATTAATCACATTATAACGCTTCCACGGCTTTGGAGCATGAACTCTCTATTAAAAAAGAAATAACTTTATGCATTTAAGTAAAACTAGGTAGTTTTCAATTAATGTTATGTATACATTGATCACAGTACACTAGATATAATACTTTATCAGGCCCCGGCATAATCAAGTAGTCAAAGCACTCGAATCGTAAACTGATGATGGCTGTATGTTTGAATCCCTGTCACACCATACATGCTCAGCCTTTTTGCTGTGGGAGCGTTATAATGTTACGGCCAATAAATGAAAAATAACTGTGGTTATGTAATACATATCTTACCATTTCTTTTGTAATTCAGTTGACCTATGACTTTCAAAATAACCAGAATGATCTGAATATCCCATACATGCTTCTATGGTAGTTTGTTTATCTCGTAGCATCTGTAGTGGAGTATGCAAAAAAGTTAATTTTACTAGTATTTTAAAAATGTTTTAAAATGTGTATTTCTATTTTTGCATTTATTTTTCATTATCTATGTGCCATAGTATGACATTTTTAATTTTTAGTAATAATGTATATGTAATAGATTATCATAATGAAACTGACAATAATATAAGTCACATTATTGTCAAGTAGCTGGTCTAATGTGGGCTTTCAATGAAAGTTGTATCCGACAAGAGTTCAACTGATGAAACTTTGTAAAATGGACGAAAACTACCTGTTGTGGAGACATAAGTGTAGAGGACGATGTTTCGAAAGTCTTTCACCTTTCGTATTCAGATCAGTGTGTGTGCACAAACGAATGAAACTTTGGCAGTAGTTTAGTTTAGAAAGAGTGAAGTTTGAAGAACTTTCTTCCCAACAGGGGTGTTCAGAAATGTTGTAGTTCCTTTTCGTCTCTGCTTAGCTCATGGAAGGTTATTTTTCTGTGCGTGGGGTTTTTTCTGAATTTTAATTTGGCTTGTTTGAGACAATGAAGTGAGGTGAGGCAGTATGAAAATGTCGAGTGAGAACGCAATGTGAGACAAAGATGGCAAAAAGGAAATGGACAAGTCCGGACCCCGCCGGCAGAAAAGAAGCAAGCCGCAGACCAACCCCACGATAACTAGAGAAATGTCCCGTGGTCCGCCCACGGAGTGGCTGGAATCTATAAATCTTAGTGCCTCGGAATTTGTTGTGGAAGGAAACGGGTGTGGGTTTATGCCGATTCTTGGTTGGTATTTGGGTTAAATTATTATTTTGTACCCCCGAAGGAGAACGAAATATAACTCGCGGGTGAAGTTAGTTTAACGCATAATTTGAAACATATTAACTGAACTGGAGGGTAGAAGTAACAATTACCTTGGTTTTCGTTGACAGGATTATGATATATGGTACGAGTTGATCAGTCAAAGCTCTCAAAAAGGCTCGGTGAGCTGGATAGCGTGTGATGAGCCAGGCTAGAAGCTACAGCATCTGTTCATTTCTCGACGATTCATTATTGGCGTAGTTGCTGTCACGACGGAACGAGCAGGTAGATGCAAAACGAGCACGTCGGCACAGTTAACAAACATGACCGTAGTTCACGTGAATTTAGATTCTTATAGACGGGCCTCTTTTCAGGGCTGGGATAAATAGATCCAATGAAATTGAAATTTTGCTGGGGGCAAACGGGAGTATCCCGAGAAAATCCACTTTCATGGCCAGGGCACCGAATAAAATTTCTCTGACCGTGTCCGGAAACAATCTGTAGGGAGAAAGATACAACGATTAACAAATGCTAAAATAAATTAGCTCGGATACATATCAAAGATTAGTGTTAGAAAAGACTGGACGAGTGTAGAGAGTCGGTGAGGCTAGGCTCAACAGGAACGTCGTTGGTAGCGCTTCTTAGTGAGATCATTATCAACTTTTAATTGGAGAATGGTCTATAGTTTCTGGGAGAATGTGTGGATGTTGTAGAGCTGGCTGGGTTTCTTGTGAAAGTTTACCAGAGGCTTTGATGAGCCGATTGTTGTCTACTTCAGTTTGGATTGCTTGGTAATTGTTGGCGATATTGGTTTGAGTTTCTTCGCTTGTTGTACGGAAATGTTCGGTAGAAGTTGACGCATCGCACGTATTGATATCTAAAGTTGTAGTCTAAGTGCTCTGTGGTATCTTGCTGTAAGAATCAGCTTGAATGCTTTTGCTGGTTGATTGCTTGTTGATCGGTGGGTCGGTGAATGGCTTTGGTGTGTCGTCAGCTGATGGAGTATTTTGGGTATCCTTGGCTTGAATGAGCGATGGAGAGGGCGCTCGGCACTGAAATGGAATATATAAGAATAGGATATGTTGCGTAAAATGGTGTTGGAAGTAACAACCATTTGCCTACAATCAATCCAATTCTAATACAACGAGGGATTATACGAATAAACAAATGGTCTAGCCATGGGATCACCACTCTTTCCAATTCTAGCAGACATTTTCATGGAAGATTTTGAAGAAAGAGCCCTTTTATCCACACCTATAAAACCAAGTTTCTACAAACGTTATGTCGACAACCCCTTCGTTATTGGGTCTCATGGTCATGAAAATTTACCAGCCTTCTAAAAACATCTCAATTTCGTAGACAAAAGAATCCACTTCACTATGAAAATATAGGAGCAAAACAGTCTAGCACTTTTTGACATGCTCATCAGCAAACAAGCAAGACAAATAACCACAACTGTATTCAGAAAACCCACCCACACGGACAGATACCTACACTTTCAGTCTTATCATCAACCTTAATGAAATGTGGTATAATCCAATGCTTAAACAAGAGAGCAGAAAACATTTTTTTATAAAATATCCATCGAAGCAGAATGCCAAAACATCGTAGAGAATTTTACACAGAATGATTAAACCATCCTTCTTCTTTTCACCACCATTACCACAATTTACCTACAACATTTCAGTGAAAAACTCAAATGCATAGCAAAGAAATTCGACAGAGAAGTCCAGTGGAAATCCTACAATACCTTAAGGTCCATTCTAGTAAAAAAACAAACAGCGATTTTCCAAAGAGAATCTCAAAATCGTCATATATAAAATTCCGTTTTCCTGCAACAATACACACATTGGAGAAACGGGAAGAAAACTCGTTAAAAGAATAAAAGAACATAAAAATAGTACAAGACTCATTAAAACACAAAATTCAAACATTGCAGAGCATGCTACGTCAACTGGACACAGAGAAAACTAGAGTAATTAACACAATCAAATTCAAGAAGACAAGAAAATTAAAAAAATCATTTTATATTAACACCATTAAACCTTCACTAAATAGAAATTCCAGATTAGAAGTGAGTAACCTGTGGCTCTTGGAAGTCTCTCCTCTAATCATAAACAGTGATAATCCAATCAATCATAACACGCTCTTCACAATACACCAAAACACTATAAAAGACTGACAACACCTACACACATACTATTAAGGCATCCGACTCATAATCCAATGGTTGCAGGTTCGAATCCCCGTCACACCAAACTTGCTCACCCATTCAGCTGTGGGGGCGTTATAATGTCACGGTCAATCCCATTAGTGCAGATAGCTCTCGTGTTGCAATGCGCGAAATTCCAAACAAACCAATAATGTCACGAGCTGGAACAACAAGTGGAGAGTAGTTTTAAATCCAACAAAAACGCAAGCAATCACTTTTTATAGGAAATTAAAGAGACAGAAAAATTCTGGAAAAAGTAAACATCATACTTGGCAATACGCCTATCATCATGAGCAAGCACATCACAATCCTTGGAATAATTTTTGACTCAAGATTAACATGAAAAAAACATCTTAACAGCACACGCTTATTCATGAAAATACGCATTACACATCTGATAACCATATTTAGCAAACACTTAAACTGATTACTAGAGACTATCATCCAAATATGCAAGGCTTACATCCGTCCATTAATAGAATACGAATGTCAAGTCACATATAATATGTCTAACACTCTACAGAAGATCCAAATACAACAAAATAAAACTTTAAAAGCAGCAAACTGACTACCATTATACACACCCGTAAACTATGTTCACCAAATTAGTAACTTACCCACCCTTACAAAGAGGCTCACAGAAATATCATACAAATATTACTTGAAAGCAGAACACAGAAATCAACTAACTGAATCCTTATGTAAATTAGCCAGTGCACCTACAAAATACACTTCACCATATAACATATTTCAACAATCACAAATCACTTAACAAAATATATATTCACAGATGAAGTAAATTCATGTTTATATTATTTCCTTTCAGATCTGGACACAGGGCAGGTGAAACTTTCGATGTCTATCCTGTAAAAGTGGGTTTTCTCGAGGCACTCCCGTTTCCCCCATCCAAATCTCAGGCATTGAATCTTTAGATACCAGCCAAGGCAACGCTATTGCTCAGCCCTGAATCGGGTCGTTTTAAGTTGATATCTGCTTTTCGGGGTCCGGCCTGGCTCACTTCTTCTGCGCCGCCTTTGTCTTGCTTCCCTTTTTCTCACCCGTCAATTTTATAATGCCCCACCGCACTTCATCACCTTAAACAAGTAAAAGTTAAATACGGGCAAATTTGCAAACAAAATTAATCTTTCATGTGAGGGGACGAAGAGGAACCACAACGTTGCTGACCACCCCTGTTGGGGAGAGAATTCTTCAGACTTCTCTCTCTATACTAAACACCTACCAACTTCGTTTGCGTTTGCACACACACTGACCGGACTAATCCTGTCAACTTTTATCCCATCAGCCTGTTAAGCTGTCTTGACAAACTGATGGAGAAAATAATATCAAATCATCTTCTTCATTTCTGCGAATCAAATAACATCCTCCCCGAATCTCAAAACGCTTCCAGAAAAAAACAGACAAACAATAGATCACCTCACACTACTCACTGAATGAGTTAACTAAGCATTCAACAACAATCAGATAACTATAGGCATATTTTTGGATGCTAAAAAAGCATTTGACAGTGTATGGCATAATGTCATCAAGTATAAATTAAACAACTTGAAAGTAAATCGCATTATTAAGAAAAAGTGGATATCAAACTTTCTTACAGATAGAACAGCTAAAATAAAAGTCAACAAGACCTTTTCAAAAGTTTTTCAAAATAACTGCAAAAGTGCCCCAAGGATTCGTTCTCTCCCCACTCCTTTACATTATTTTCGTTAGTGATATATCTTTCCCTAGTCTAACTTACGATTCACAATATGCTGACGACATTGCCATCTAGAGCATTTCTAGAAACCCGTTAATGGCCATGTATCGCGTTCAGAAATCACTAAATACTGTTGTGAGCTGGAACAACAAGCAGAGGGTGGTTTTAAGCCCCACAAAAACACAAGCAAACACTTTTTACAGGAAGTTAAAAAAGTTTTGTTTGTTTGTTTTGGAATTTCGCACAAAGCTACTCTAGGGCTATCTGTGCTAGCCATCCCTAATTTAGGAGTGTAAGACTAGAAAGAAGACGGCTAGTTATCACCACTCACCGCCAACTCTTGGGCTAGTCTTTTACCAACGAACAGTGGGATTGATTGTTACATTATTACGCCACCACGGCTCGGAGGGCGAGCATGTTTGGCGCGACTGGGGCGCGAACCCGCGACCTTCAGGTTACGAAACGCACGCCTTAACGGCCTAGGCCATGCCAGGCCAGTTAAAGAAGAAGAGAAAAACACTAGATAAAGTAAACAATTCATTCTGCAACTCGCCATTTAACATGATCACGCACATTCGACACCAGAATAACAACGCACATTTATCCATCCAAAAAACGTATTTGACATTTCCTGACCATAGCTAGCAAGCACTCTAGCTGCTCACCTGAAACCATCATTAAAATATACAAGGCTTATATCCGCCCTTTAATAGAATATGGGTATCAGGTCACTACAAAAGATCCAAATACAACGAAATAAAATAATTAGAGCAGCAAACAAACTACCAACATACACACCTGTCAATTATGTACATAAAATCAGTAATCTACCCACCCTTATGAATACGTTGAATGAAATAACATACAAATATTACTTAAAAGCAGAACATAGAAATTAACTAATTGCATCAATACACAAATTAGCCAGCGCTCCTACAAAATACATCTCACCTTACAACATATTTCAACAGTCACAAATCACTCAATAAAACACACAACATAAATATGTATATATATTTACGTTTATATGTGTTTCTTCTTTCTCAGCTCTAGACACAGGACAGGCATCAAATATTCAACCTGTCCTGTGAAAGTGGTTTTTCTCGGAGCACTCCCATTATTCTCCCCCCCCCCCCCACAAAACATTCTGAGCCACTCCGTGGGCAGACGACGGGACGTTCCACAGATTATAGCGGGGTTGGTCTGCGGCTTGCTCC
Source organism: Carcinoscorpius rotundicauda (assembly GCA_011833715.1). Lineage (NCBI taxonomy): Eukaryota > Metazoa > Arthropoda > Merostomata > Xiphosura > Limulidae > Carcinoscorpius > Carcinoscorpius rotundicauda. Next base: position 25,805,472 of record CM022406.1, read on the forward strand.
TTTCTGACTGTGGGCTCTTGACTTGTCCACTTCCTTTTTGCCGCCTTTTTCTATCTCAGCAAACGCAAACTAACGTGGCAGGAGCTTAGTTTAGAGAGAGAGAAATCTGAAAAATTCTCTCTCCAACTGGGGTGACTAGGAACTTTGTGATTTCATCTTCGTCCCCTTTCGTGAAAGATTATTGAAATTAGCAGGGTTTTTTGTTTTTCTTTTGTTTTGAGTCTTTTTTTTTTGGTAAAGGAGTGAGGTTGGTCATAATATTGATGATTGTTTGTTTGTTTTGGAATTACGCACAAAGCTACTTGAGAGCTATCTGTGCTAGCTGTCCCTAATTTAGCAGTGTAAGACTAGAGGGAAGGCAGCTAGTCATCACCACCCACCGCCAACTCTTGGGCTACTCTTTTACCAACGAATAGTGGGATTGACCGTCACATTGTACACCCCCACGGCTGGGAAGGCGAGCATGTTTAGCGCGACGTGGGCGCGAACCCGCGACCCTCGGATTACGAGTCGCACGCCTTACGCGCTTGGCCATGCCAGGCCAATATTGATGAACGAGACAAAGGTAGCATTGGAGAAACAAGCCAGACCAGATCCCGAAAAGCAGATGTTAAAGTAAATATGAACATAAACATAAATGCGAAACGACCCGATTCAGGACATGGCAATAAAGTTGCCTTGACTTAAATCTAAAGATTCAATTCCTAAGACTTGGCTGTGAGGGAAAATGAGAGTGCCCCGAGAAAACCCACTTTCACAGGACAGGTGCCTGAAGATTTACCTGTCCTGTGCCCAAGACCTGAAAAAACAACAACACATAACATATAAGTGAGGTTAGTTCTTTATATACTTTGTTGTGTGATTTGTAATTGCTGAAATATATTTAGTTGGTGCGCTGGCTAATTTACAGAGTGATGCAGTTAGTTTGTTTCTGTGTTCTGCTTTTAAAAATATTTGTATGACATTTCTGTTAGTTTGTTTCTAAGAGTTGGTAAGCTACTGATCTGGTGTATATAGTTTACGGGAGTATATGGTGGTAGTCTGTATGGTGCTCTTAGTATTTTGTTTGTTGTACTTGGATTTTCTGAAGTGTGTTATTTGGCATATTATATGTGACTTGACATCCATTCTCTTTTAACGGACCGATGTAAGCCTTATATATCTGAATAATTGTCTTTGGTGAGCAGTTTGAGTGTTAGCTGGTTAGAGTCATTAAATATGAAATGCGTTTTCTGATTGATGAGTGTATGCTGTTGACATGTTTTTTTTTTCCATGTTAGTCTTGTGTCGAAAGTGATGTCAAGGAATGTGATACGTTTCCTCATATTAATGGGCGTATTTTCGAGTGAGAATTTTACTTTTTCTAGAGTTTTTCTTTGTCTTTTTTAGTTTCCCGTAAAAAGTGATTGTCTGTGTTTTGGTTGGATGTAAAACTACTCTTCACTTGTTACTCCAGTTCGAGACATTGTTTAGTGGTTCTTGAACGCAAGACATAGCCATTACTGGGTTTCTTATAGCTCAGCGTTCTCACTCAACATTTTTATGTTGACCCACTTCAATTCATTGCCTGGAATAAACTAAATTAAAATGTATGAAAACCCCTACGTAAAGAAAAATAACCTTCCATGAGCGGAGACGAAAAGGAACTACAACATTCCCGAACACTCCTGTTGGGAAGAAAGCTCTTCAAACTTCTCTCTCTCTAAACTACTGCCAAAGTTTCATCCGTTCGTGCACACACACTGATCTGAATACGAAAGGTGAAACACTTTCGAAACATCGTCCTCTACACTTATGTCTCCACAACAGGCAGTTGCCGTCCATTCTACAAAGTTTCATCATGAGTAACCTGCCTAAGCAATCCATCAAAGGATTTCAACTGTTTATTTTATGTCTATATTTGGAGGATTTTCATTTATTTCATAAGGATGTTTTGCTAATACGCAAAGTCTCAACTCAGTTCTTATTTACTTAGTTATCAGATATTTTTTGTTATTAAACGTAACTATTACATTTAATGTTATATAATGGCTAGAAAACTTAAGCGACATATGACCTTACACAGCGTGGTCAACAAAACAATTTCAAATAACAAAAGGAAGAGGAATGAACAATACCTTAGTGTAAAGTGTGGTATATTCATGTGAACTGAATGTAAGTCTGAGCTTCACCAGATAGAATAACAGGAAATTCACTCAAGTTATTAATCATGGAGTGATACAAACACTTTTCTTAATATGCAAAAACGGCTCGTTTGGGTTGAGAAAATATTTTACATAGAAAAGCAAACAACGTTTTGACCTTCTGTGTAAAATATTTTCTCAGCCCAAACGAGCCGTTTTTGCATATAAAATTCTCAACAAGTGGGTTTCTCGACATCACTGATTGATACTAACACTGTCGCTTATGTGGGTAAATGTAAACCAAATGACCAGTCTTTGTTAATATATACAATAAAACTTTAGTGTGTGTACTTGTGATTTATTTATGTCACTCACCTCGGCGGGCTCAGCAGATAGCCCGATGTGGCTTTGCTATAAGAAAAAAACACACACACTTATGTCACACAGGCGTTTCTATTAGAGCTCTAAATTTTGGCTCGTGTAGTAGATTGTCAAATCAAAGGCTTCTTAAAATCCAACAAACCTTTTATTAGCCAAAGTGACTTGTGATTTACGTAACTGGTCATTCCCATTACACATAGGATAGACCATATACAGCCTTTGAAGGATACCGCTGCTCTCATCTTTACGCAAGGTTACATTGAAAAACGTTCTCTTTTTTGCACCGGAATTTTTTCCGTAAAACAACTTTTACCAAATATAATGCTTTTAAAATACAACAGTTTCCAAAAAGAGGATGTGCTCAGAAATTTTCTAAGTGCCTTTAACAATAGTTGAAGACCCATGTTATGTTTAAATAGACTTTTAGAAGCCATTTATTTTGATTAAGTACACAAAAAATTAATGCCTTTGTCTGCAAACGGCATCATGTTTTACATTAATCCCTCGGCTGCCATTACGAAATCCGCATAAATGTACATTACTTATATGTTATTTATATTGTTTGTTGAATTGAGCAGATAAATGAGTTATACAAATTGTTAACCAATTCTGCACATGACATCCACTGCTAAATAAACAAATATTCTTTTATATGGAAAAAAATATGAATAATTATTTTTTTTGCACATTTAGTTAAGGTTGACAGATGCCGTTACGAGCATTTCCATTAGTATTATAGATGAATGAAAATTTTTGATGTTTGAGGAGTTTTTTTTAACTGCATTTCAATAGTTAGTTGGTTTAGTGTTTTATGGCTTAAAGGAACTAGGCTATTTGCGCGAAACTGAATTTCAATAGTTATGATTTATTAAAACTGAAAGCAACGGGAGTAATTTAAGTTGGGTACAGTATCTGGTGGAAGACTATTATATTTGTGTGAAGTGGAAGTGAAAGTTGTAATTTTGTATTTGCATAATGTAACTTTTAGTTTTAAATCTTAAAAGTTTAAATGTTCGCAATTCAAAAATGGAATTAATTTACCTCGTAAGTAATATAGAACTGTTTTCACAAGTCAAACATACTATTAGGAACAAGAATAATTCGCAGTATCCGTGATACCGGAAATTCTTATAGGCAGTATTAAAATAAGTTAGGTTGTAATACCTTTTTCCCTTTTTATTAGTTATATTTTTGTATGATGGAGCTATGAGTTAAGTTAAAAGTATGTACTTGTAAAAACTTGAAGCTTCCTTTGAGCTGCTATGTCATGGCTAAAAATAAAACTGAAAAGTTAACTGGAGCTTACCCTGTTGTTTTGATGTCTTATGATAAACTTGTGTGCTGCTGCCTGTAATCTTCAAAATATAGCACAAAGGAATTGAATCTGAGGATTTTTTTCCATATTAATCCCTTAAGTAATTCGTAAACTTCAGTTATGATGAAACTTTGTAGAATGGACAGCAACTGCCTGTTCTACAAAGTTTCAACATGAATGCTTTGCCTAAACAGTCTATTGAAGAAAAACTTCAATTGTATCTCATCTTTGATTCCTGTAAGATATACTTTTCTATCTTTAACCCTTTCCAGTATGTCAGCATTGGGTTTTTTAGGTCAAACTATACACAAATTTCAAGTGAGGCATGACTGACTGTGTTTCTTATAATTACCCTTTTGACTTGGGATCAATATGTTTGTAAATACATTCTAAATGTGTATTTACTGTACTACTAGCAACAAAGCATTACCTTCACTGCCTTAAATGATTTATTCATCAGTGTACAAAGATCTTTTTCTTCAGACCTTTATGGAGATGGTTACCATATATTTTACGTGTGATCCAGTAATGATAATTCAAATTCACAATTGTGCATTTAATATAATTAAAACTCGTTTGCCAAATATTTCTAACACGTACCAGATGCATGGAATTTTTTGAAACTTTTTTGTAGGGATAAAATACTAGGAAAATCTGCTTATCCCCTTACACAAAGGTAGAATATAACTTTTAGGATATTCAATAAGTAAACATGATGAATACAGTGCCATTGGCAGCATAATTTTGTAGCTAATCTGTTTAATAATACAACACTTCTATAACCATATGTAGTATATGTATAAATTGAATAGCTTATCATAGAAATATTGTATATGAGAACCAGCTCATTTATATGATTATAATTATCATGACACAAGATCTCAATGCCACCCAGTGTTAGTAATATTTGAGAGTTGTGTTAAATATAACTCGAATAGGGTGTGAGTTAGCACCATGCATGAGCAAATGTAAGGGATGTGCCAGGTAAATGAAAGAAGTAAAGGTACAGAAGATATGAACATAAAAATGAAATGAAGGCCTAGCATCTTGTTTAACTTTTTGTTTGGAAATGACAAGTCTGTGTATAAGCTATATAACTAACCTTTTCATTGTAGACAGGCACACAGCTGAAGGTTTCAGGAAATTATCGATAATCATACCTAAATCATTGTCTTTGTAAAACTATTTTTCACAAGGAGCAATTCAAGCCCAAGTTTATCACCACGTGTTAAGTTACTCATCTCTCTCACAGTTTGCATTGAAAACATTGTATTGGAAGTTAACCCTATAATTGATTGCTGAGCTTATATTGAAAATTTTAATGAACATAGGCCTTACAACTTCTGTCAATGTAAATGTAGTCTCCAGAAATGTTGTAAGATGAATAGACTTAATCAGTGATAGAATACATTACAACAGCATCATCAGGAAGTGCTCATATATTATTATGAAAAAAGCCTTTTAAATCCTCAATACACGTATATGAAGATTGAACTTCAAAGGACCCATAGAAAAACAACAATAATTCTGAATTGCTTGAACTTTCATCCACATTACCTTATTTCCTGTAATCCAAATCAATGCTTCTAAAATTTAAATGATCACCACTTTGAACAAAACTTTGGTATGGCCTAATTTGTAAATTTTGAACCTCTCATAAAATATACAGATTTACCAGAAAATTTCAAACATTCTACCAAAATGATTCATTATTAAGCTGTGACACCATACCAAAAGGTTAACTTATTTTCTCTGTAGCAGAGAAAAACTAAAGGTGATTTGATTTAGGTATTTAAGAGTAAAAGAATAAAAAATATGAAAGTAAATTAAAAGATATTTTGTGTAGCATATAGGAGTACACATTATTATTAACATAAGTTTTCAATTTTTTTCACTTCCCAATTCATCTGCTGCCCAGAGGTCTAACTATAATTCTAACCATGGTTTCCTTTTATACAGTATCTTCAAGAGGGTCAACATGTGCCTCTTTCTCTCTGGCTACATCTGAGGCGACCTTGATCCAACATTCTACACCCAAACATTTTCGAGCTAATTGGGGTTTGATTTCTAAAGTTGACTTGTATATTCCTCATGAGGAATTTGAACCCATTTCCCTCAAATGTGCCAACCATATCTCATTTTCTTTGCTTGGTCTTGCTTCATCTTTTGTGATTTTAAGTAAAACAGCTTTATCAACTAAAATAGTTGATGTGTTCTTTATTTTTTGCATTGGAAAGGTTTTGATTCTTCAGTACTATTTGGCCTTTTCCAGTTGTTTAGTTATTCCTCCCAAATGGCCTTTTTATTTACTTCACTTGGCTATTAGAGTAGTATTACATACTTTGTCATGACATCCATTTGAGCCTTTAGCCTCATATAATGCATATTACATTTTTCTTAATGTCTTTTTCTTTTCTTTCTTCTAATTGTCAGTAGAAGTATTATGCCAGAATTGTTTATGTTAAATGTGTACTGGTCTGCTATATCCTGTAAATTCTTTTCTTACTAAGTCTTTGATAACTAGGAAAGGAGATAAAACCCTATCATCAATTCTGTTGTCAGCTATTTTTAATCTGTATTTTATATCAAACATTGAGCAGTTGTTATGTTTCAGAACCCTGAGGTAGATGTAACTTGCACTAACTTCTTTTGAGGTTATTTATTTATCCTCATTTAGTTTCAGGTAGATGTGTAAATATCCATATTGTTTATTCTGGATTTTCTTTACAGCTAAGGAAACTTCTGAAAATCACATCTCATCAGTTCATCGCATTTTTATATCTTCTATGGCCTGTTTCAATTACTCACTGGAGGTTGTTTTACAAAATATATCTGGCCCTTTTCCCAATGCTTTTCTTTCACATTCTTTACATAAACTGTCAGTTCTTTTCTTCTGAGGCTTTTTAACCACATATTGTGGCTGTTTTAACAACATCTGCTATGTTATTTGGAGAGTGAATATTTTTGTCCTTCTCTTTCCTTTTCAGAGTCTCTGATTCCTTTTGTTTTTTTCATTGTATTTCATTCTGTGGCATTTGTTGCCCAGACAGTTGTGCTGGAATTTACCACACTAGTAACAAATTTAACTGTAAAATTAAAGGAAATTCTGCCTGTTCTTGCTGATCATCAGACTGAATTGGGATCAGTGTGCCTTTATTAAAATTTACAAACTTGGCTTATCTTATGCACTTTTTCCAGGGGACTGGTCCTCAAGACTTCTTAGTACACATCACCCTCCTCCAGATTCTACCATTGATGTTAGCAAGTCCTTACTACACTTAGCTTTCTGTCATTGGATTTGTGGACAGAAGCTTTTCCTTCAGGGTGTTCAAGTAAAGTAGGAGTCCTTCCAAATTGGTCTTTGGATGGTTTTCCCAGATGCTGGTAGGAAAGACACTAGCCACTGTGGGAGCATATTCATAATATCAGTTCAGATTTTATAGGAAACTATTTGTTTGTGATGCACATGGGTTTTCTTTTTGATAAATGTTGACTTAATATATAGTTTATGGAAGGAGAACCACTATCTCATAATTCTGAATACAGAGCAGTCTTATCCTAGAACCTTGTTTGAATGAAGTGTTCCATATTCTGTCCATAATTCCAGGAGCAGGTAGGATGCTCTGAGCCATCTTGGGTTGGGGAGTGAAGGTGAATGTTTGTAATTCCAAACTGGATCAGTTCTGCTCCTTTTGCATACACAGTATTGCCATGTTGAGCCTGGAGTGTTGCCCTTCAGACTTCAGATGGAGGAGAAAGTTCACCTGCTTTAATGTTGCTTACATTCTTGTTGTGATTTTGGTGGTTTGGAATGGATTACTCTCTGTTTAAAATATTTTCTGATAAATCATATTAAATACTGTTTAAATATCATCAGCTCAGTTAATGTAAAATTGGCCTCAATTTGAATCTGACTTATTGCACTAGTCAATTTATATGTCAATACCAATAAATTTTTCAATTTAATTGCTTTGCTCAACTCAGAATTTCTTGCCTACAATTAATACGAAAAATCTGAAAGATACATTAAGAAACTTGTTTAAAATAGTTAGTGAATCTTCTGTAAAACTAATGTGCCTTTAACATTCTAAGTATTAGTATTGATAGTGTGATAATGGAATTTTATAGTAGTTCAAGCTTTTTAGCCTGTATTTACTCTATCACAGGCAAACCTTTTAACATAGCAGCCAAAGAGGTCTGCTTAAGAAATATGTGTCCACATGCATACAAATGACTAAAGACTTAAAGTTATTTACCTATAATTTAGATGCATGTGCTTACAAATAACTAAAAAGTCAAAATTGTTTAAGTGTAATACACTTGCATGCACTAGCCAAAAGAGACTTGCTCAACCAATCTTAAAGTAGAAATGTTTTTGTAGTATTGAATAAAATTTTATTTAGTCTAGTCTCAGAATATGCTATAAAGGAAGTTTTTGTTTTCTTATAGTAAAAATGGATATTTATTAACATATATATATGTTCGTTGAAGATGGTGCACAGATATGGCATTTGAATGATCTTAAAAGACAAAGTCACAGAGCAAAACTTGACCTATTTTAAAGGTAAGAATAATTAGATTTGATTTGGGTATTTTAAGTGGTTAGAGGAACTGCTGGTCTGCACATAAGAAATTTGAGTGTTATGAAAGATAAGGCTGAATATTGTGACTTTAATGTCATTATCTTCATAAACCTTGTATGTTGATATGTATAAGTATGTTATTGAACCAGACTTTTACATCTTTTGAGTAGTGTGTGGACAAAAGAAGAAAACTGAGTGGTCTTTTACATGTACTGTTTATGCTTTTATCAAATAACTACAACTGTCTTATACATGAAAAAATTAAGCAAACAAATAATTTACTTTTTAGGTATTCCTACATGTTTGAAAAGGTACTGTATATCTTATTTGATGTTTTTTTTCAGATGACTTATGTGCATTTCAACATATCAGGTGTAAAGAAACAGTAGAACTGTCCGAGGAAAAATATGGCCTCAAGAGCTGCAATATTGAAGTTGTACAAGGATATGTTAAGGTACTCAGAAACCCTTAGATTAACAGATAAAGAATTTTATTTAAGAAGAATAAGATTTGAATTTAAGAAGAACAAGAATCTGACCACTAAAGAAGAAAGCACTTTTAGTTTTCAGGTATTGTAATGGGCCAATTCTTTCCTAGTAGTAATGACTAGTACTAAAGGTTTTGTTAAATATGGCATCTGCACTTTCTGTAATTTGAATCATAACATTAAGCTCTTTTTTTCCATACATATATCACTATGATACATACTGTTATGTGATGTCAGTATTACAACTTAGTTTTATTTGCCAAACTTTAAAAAAATAATTATGTAATTAATGTACTTGTTAATTAATGTACAATCAAAGTGAATTATGCATTTCAATATTCAGTAATGAGTATAACTATTAAGTATAATGTTGTAATCTATAATTCTAGTCTTGTAGTTTAGATTTTAGCTAGGAAAAGGGTAGGCCACAATGATGAGTATAAGTAGGCTTAGAAATTTCTAAAAATTCAGTGTCAAGTGTCATAAACAAGTTTATTCTTCACATTAGTATAGTGCATTTAACATTATCTGTAAACTTGGCCTATAACTGTGTATAGTGAAGGCATTTTGTAAAAACATTAAGGAAGAAATAAACTAATATGTTATCATTTACTTGGACTTGACAATGAATTATTTCACCAAATAATTTAAAATAACATGCTATAAAAAAAATCAATGTTAGAACACTGTTAGTAATGGGATTATTTTGTTGAAAATATAATTTAATTTTAATCTTTCATTGAAGAATCCCCTCCGAGTGGATTCCTGTACGTGATGAGGGGACCTCCCAGGGAAGGTTCTGTTCTGTCTGGTTACCTTCTCTGGGATCTAAACATCCACCCACGTGTTTGCTGTGCGTGGTGATCCATGAAGGGGAGGAAAGGATCCTGGTGGTTATGGGGTCCAACCCTAACACACCACTTTGGCCTCGAATTCCTGTAGACGAGCGGCCCTTGGGTCAATCGGCTGGTCCACTTGGGCTAGAGCCAACCAAGTACCAGTGTTGGAAGTTCTCAATGGGTGTTGTGGACACTGTGCCTGATGCTGGTGTTTGGGTATAGTGCCCACGAAACCCTGGCGTGGCTGCATTGTCCTTGCATGACTTTGTAGTGCGTCCCCTTGTAGGGCTCCATGGTGGGTGGGGTCAGTGAGTACCAAAACTTTTTCTCTTTCCTATGGATCCTACAAAAAATTCAAATAAAATTGTAAAAAAACAGTCAATGGGTAAGCGACCACGTCTTGAATACTCAGAACAGCAATCTCCAACATCAGTAACACACGTACCTCATTTTCTGATATTGCATTCTCCTTCGAAAAACCTTTAGGACAAATGTCCCCTTTTTTTATTCAAAAGGGACTAGAGGGACTTGCTGGCTCTCCAAAGTCAGTAAAGAAGCTTCGATCTGGTGACACATTGGTTGAAACATCCACATCCCAACGCAGTGAACTCCTGTTGAAATCAAAGGCAATTGGGGATATACCTATTGAGGTTACACCCCATGCTACTTTGAATTCTTCACGAGGATTTATTGTTGAAAGGGATTTGAAGAATGTTCCCGAATCAGAGATTCTCGCTGGTCTCTCCACTCAAGGAGTTTCTGCAGTGAGGCACATCTCCACTTGCAAAAATGGAGTTACACTGCCAACAGATACCATTGTTTTAACATTTACTTCACCACGTGCACCCGCCACCATCAAAGCAGGTTATCTCATTATAAGAGTTCGGCCATACATTCCAAACCCTCTTCGATGTTTCAATGTCAGAGATTTGGCCACTCAAAGACATCTTGTTGTGGTTCTCTGACATGTGCTCGTTGTGGAGGCAAGGACCACGATGCCTATGACTGTGACATGAACCCACATTTCATTAACTGCAATGGTTCTCACTACTCTTACTTTCATTCTTGCCCAAAATGGTTGGAGGAAAAAGAGGTGCAGCGTTTGAAAACGACACATAACATTAGTTATCCTGAGGCTCGGAAATTGCTGTCCACAATCCCATCTCAGACATATGCTGCTGCACTCCATTCCACAACTACAGTGGAAGTGCAGACAGATCTCTCTCTGCCTCCAAGAGAATCGTTTTCAAAACAAATGAAAAGCCTTTTGACCTCCGTGGTTAAAAAAGTAGATTTATCGACTTCCACACCCATCTCTGTTCCTCCCATACCATCCAACAAACCTCAAGATCCATGTCCTTCAGTTTCAAATACAGGCATTTGTTCTAATACATCATTTTCTCCCACCACAATAGACAAAACAATTATTCGTCCACGTCCTCAGTCACTGGATTCCTCTTCCAATAACAAACACCTGCCCACTCGACCCAGAGCAGGATCCATGGAGGTTGATAGACCTCCTCCGAAGAAAGACAGTAAAGAGAAAAGACGTGGTCATAAACCGAAGAGTTCTCCAGCCACTTGACCTACCCGTTCTTAAAAATGGCCACCTTGACACAATGGAACTGTCGAGGTTTACGTTCTAATCTGGATGATATCAAAACGCTGATTGCTTCCTACCAGCCTGTTTGTCTTTTTTTACAAGAAACATTTCTCAAATCTGCTGATACAGTCTCCATTCGGCAGTTTTCTCTGTACAGAAATGACAAGTTGTGTGATGGTCGAGTACATGGAGGGGTGGCACTGTTGGTTGATCAACATGTGCCCACCCTGTCTTTGTCACTCAACACATCCTTGGAGGCCATAGCTATCCGTGTTTCCTTGGGTAATACCATCACTGTTTGTTCTCTGTACCTGACCCTGGAGAGACATAGCATCAATCAGACCTTGATGCTCTTGTTGCACAGTTGCCATCTCCATTTCTAATCCTGGGAGACTTTAATGGACATCATTCCCTCTGGGGAAGTGCTGTTATTGATGGGAGGGGTTGATCTGTAGAGCAGATGCTCTCTGATCACAATCTTTCTCTTTTCAATACTGGTTCTTCCACTTACTTTCATGCACGAAGTCAGTCCTTTACCGCTATTAATCTCTCAGTTTACTCCCCTTCATTATTCTCCCATTTTTCATGGAGGGTTGACAGTAATCCACTAGGCAGTGATCATTTTCCGATCCTTTTGAGAGAGACTGGCCGTGGACGATGCCACCCTACCCGCGTGCCCCGGTGGAAGCTGGATCAGGCAGACTGGTCCACTTTCACTGCTCTCGCAGAACTTGATCCTGCCATCGTAGATCAGCCATCAATAGACGACTGTGTTGCAGCGGTAACTGAATGTATTATGCATGCAGCTGCTCAGTGTATTCCTAAAACCTCGACACGTTTCCCACGATATCCTCGTCCATGGTGGAATTCTGCTTGCCACTTAGCACGGAAGGCTCAAAAGCGGGCCTGGAATTCTTTTCGTAGATATCCCACACTTTCAAATCGTGTTGCTTTCCAATGGGCCCGAGCACCTGCTAGGTGGGTAAGACGTTAAAGCCAGAAGGAATCTTGGATTAAGTTCACAACCAGCATATCTTCTACCACCAGTTCCAAGATCATATGGGACAACATTCAAAAGGTTAATGGGCACTACAATTCTGTTCCTCTCTCGATCTTACTCTCTGATGGTCAGGAGGTGACTGATGTCCGGAACATCGCTAACACTCTAGGTGAAAGCTTTTGCCGGGTAACTAGCACTTCTGCTTGTTCCTCCACATTCCTGGCCATCAAGACTCGGGCAGAGCGATCACCTCTTTCCTTTCGAACTGACTGTTTCTTTGACTATAATTGTCCCTTTACCCTGGTGGAACTAAAAATGGCCCTTCATCGGTCTGCCAGTACGTCTGTTGGACCTGATAATATTCATTATGACATGCTGCACCATTTATCTCCTGCTTCTCTTAATGTCCTTCTGATTATCTTCAACCGGATTTGGCAGGAGAATGTTTTTCCTGATACCTGGTGCCAGGCTATTATTTTACCTTTCTCTAAGCCAGGGAAAGATCCAAAGATTCCTTCAAACTATTGTCCAACTGCTCTGACAAGCTGTCTCTGTAAGACCTTAGAAAGGATGGTTAACGCTCGTCTTGTTTGGTTCCTTGAATCAAACAATCTCCTCTCGCCCACCCAGTGTGGGTTCCATCGACAGCACTCCACCACAGACCACTTAATTCGTCTTGAAACATCTATCAGAGAGGCCTTTCTCAACCGCGAACATCTTGTATCGATATTCTTTGAGATAGAGATGTCTTACGACACAACATGGAGGTATGGCGTTTTGCGAGACCTCCATACATGTGGGTTACGTGGCCATCTACCCATGTGTATTAACAATTTTTTAACGGACAGGAGATTCCAAGTGTGTGTGGGTTCGGCACTTTCACGTTGTTTTGTACAGGAACTTGTAATTCCTCAAGGCTGTATATTGAGTGTCACACTCTTCAGTATAAAGATAAATGCCATCACTGAACAACTCCCTCTCACCGTTACGAATGGGCTGTATGTTGAAGACTTTCACATCTCATGTCAGTCGTCAAACATGAGATATATTGAGCAGCAACTACAAACTGCCCTCAATCGTGTACGGAAGTGGACTCTGGCGAATGGCTTTAATTTCTCTCTTTCCAAAACTGTATGCATGCACTTTTGCCATCAATGAGGTATTCACCCTGATCCTGAATTTCATATTGGTGAAGTTTTGCTGCCAGTTGTCCCGGAGACAAAGTTCTTGGGGCTTATCTTTAATCGTAAACTGACCTTTATACCACACTTAAAGCAGCTTCGGGTCAAATGCACAAGAGCACTGAACATCCTCCGTGTCCTCTCTTCTTCCAGTTGGGGGGCAGATCGCCTTCCAATGTTGAAGATATATTGTGCTCATATTAGATCGAAACTTGACAATGGATCAATGGTCTGTGGCTCTGCCAGACCCTCGGCCTTAAAGATGCTGGACCCCATTCATTACCAAGGACTTGGACTCTGCACTGGGGCTTTCCCTACCTCTCCAGTTCAAAGCATATACATTGAATTTCATGAACCTTTTCTACACATTTGCCGTTTGCAACTATCTTTACAATATACTTCGAAACTTCGTTCCTTACCAAAGCATCCCACCTGGGAATGTGTTTTCCTTCCTATGTGGGCAGTACTTTTTCAGAACAGACGATCTGTCATTGCTCCGTTTGGCTTTCGCATCCGGGTGCAATTGGATGAATTGGGTCTGTCCTTGGATAACATTGCCGATTCCACAGGTCGACGCATCCCACCATGGCTTATTATACCCCCCAAGTGTGACCTTTCTTTCAATCACCTAAAAAAGGCGGATACTCCAGATTGGAAGTACTGTGTTTTATTCAATGAATATCTTTCAAACAATCATTCAGTTCCCATTTATACAGATGGTTCCAAATCAGGTAATTCAGTGGGCTCTGCTATGGTTTGCTGTGGGTCAGTAGTTGCACGCAGAATCCCCTCTACAGCTTTTGTCTTCACTGCTGAACTGTATGCCATATTTCTTGCCCTGGATCATATTGCAGCTGAGCAGTACTCCAACTGCACTATTTATACTGACTCACTTAGTTCTATACTTGCCTTGGAATCGCCTCACATTAGCTCACATCCTATTCTTGCAGGTATTTGAAACCAACTGGCCCATTTCTCATTAGCAGCTACTTCAATCCAGTTTTTCTGGATACCAGGCCATGTTGGTATTCGTGGGAACGAGCTTGCAGACATGGCAGCTAAATATGTCTGCTTCAGCACCATCACCCCTATGCTTATTCTGTACATGGACTATGGTGTTGTCTTCAAGGCTTGGCTCCGTGCCAGTTGGCAGTCCACTTGGAGTGAACAATGCGACAATAAACTTTTTCAAATCAAACCCAAAATTGGAGTTTGGCCATCTAGCTTCTGTAAAGATCGGAGGGAGGAAGTTGTTCTCACTAGGCTACGCATTGGTCACAGTATTTTAGCTCTTCATTTTCTTTTATTTGGAACTAATGCACCAAAGTGTAGTTTGTGTAACACTCAAATCACTATCAACCATGTTTTACTTTCTTGCCATCATTGCAATTCTCAACGACGGCAATATTTTAAACATATTTTTTCCCAGGGTCTGTCTGTTACGTTGGACAGTGTTATTGGTGATGGTGACACTTTCCACCTTGATAAAGTTTTTAATTTTTTAATGGCCATTAATCTTTTTAATCTTATTTGAGTGTTGCATATTTATTCATTACACCTTTTTAATTGTGTTTTTTTTTTTACAGTTTTATTCTCTTTTGTTCAATTTGACATTAGACAATGGCTAGAACATTAAATAACTCGACACCAGGACTGGAAAGGTCAACTTCAGGTGACTAATGCTTCTGTTTGAACTACTCGTTAGTCATACTGGCGAGTTATTATTACACTTTTGCTGCATATCATTTCACACTTTTACTACTTTACCTTTTAGTACTGGCCATATTGACTCATAACCTGGAACCAGGATGGAAAGACCAACTTCAGGTGACCGACGGTGGTTTATATACTACCTGTTAGTCTTCCTGGCGGGTTATGATCATTTCCATTCTGCTACAGGTTGTCCTTTACAACTTTGTTGACTGGATGTCAACATTGGTTTTTGCACCATTTCCTGTTTTAATTGCCATTTTGCTTTTATCTTCAATTACCTTTACACATTTTACTCCATTTACTTGACTTTTATCTTTTTACTGGACATTTGGCTACTCATTGTTGTGATTTTACTGTGTGTCTTTTAATACTTCTATTCTTTTACATTTTGATATTGGTTGCTGTGACACATAACCCAGAATCAGGACTGGAAAGATCAACTTCAGGAGACTGACGGTGGGTCTTGAACCTGCCTGTTAGTCTTCCTGGCAGGTTATGATTATTCCTTTTTGCTTGAGTAAATACCTTACAACTTTTTACACTCTGCCTTCTATCTTAATATTGTAGACTAGGTGTCAACATTGGTTTTATACTTTATTGTTTTACCTTCATTTCCATTTGTTTTTACTACATTTTTATCGGTTGTTTGGGGCAGATAGCCTCGTTGCTTTGTGCCATAAAACACTAAATCAATCAATCAATCAATCAATCAATCATTGAAGAATACCTTCACAACAAGGGCATAAACTGAGGTGAGAAACCTGTTAAATATGATCAAACTATGGAAAGAAGGTCAAACACACAAAGGCAGAGCATTTAAAGAAAACTGAGAATATGCAAGGAATTTAAAAGATTAGGAAAAACAGAATTGAAAGAGGACCAGGAAGAACAAGACCAAAGATGAGATTGAAAAATAAAAGTAATTTTAAGAGAATTTACAGATTACAAAAGAAATAGGGATATAATAATTAAGCTCAAACAAAACAGGAAGGTTGGCAGTCGGTTATGGAATTAGAATCAATTAAGGTTACAGGTAAACAATTAAAGACACCACCTCGAAGCTATGAGATCAATAGATTGAATAATAATGGAATATTTCACATTTATGACAGTTTATAAAAGTTTAAAAATTTGTTAAGCATCTAATTATATAGAATAATTGAGTTAAAGGTCAAGATGATAATGTTTTACCCTACCAATGCCTGAAGATAATTGTCTGTATTAAATAAAAATTTCTTCCAAAGGATACCATAAAGAGGAATTTTTTATGGACAGCAGAAACTTTGTTATTACAGCTGAAACTGGCTGGAGCCTCAATAGATGTTAAGCGCAAGGATATTTAACTCAACCAGATCAAAGCTAACCTGACATTATAAAAACAAGAATTTGGATATGTGAGGTGAAATTCAGTTGGCATCTTTGCCAAGTAAGAAAATAACTTCATTGTTATTTGAGGAAAACTATCCAGTAGTTCATGGCCTTATTGATGAAAATCTTGCAATGTACTGAAAATGTTGGTTGTAATGCTACAGTTGTTTTATCTTATTTGTTTATGAAAGAAAAGCTGCCTCAGGATAGAAGAGGTATATATGTGAAGAGCATGTAGATATAAAGCTTCAGTTTTTTCTGTAACAGTATTTTCTGTATGTTGTGATACATGGGTAAATAATATTGAGGAAGAGTTCATATTGGGAGCTGTTTTCAGGTAGAGACTTGGATGTGAGGTTAGACTAGTTTCAAATTGTCTCAGTCTATGACCACGAATTTCCTGTACATGAAAATGGAGATGTTCATTGTAAGAAGTGCAAGATTTGTATCAGGGTATCTTAAAAACAACTGTATATAGAAAGAGCTATGCATAATAGAATGAAACACTGTGGCATGCCATGATGGATTAGTGATTGGAAGAACTCTTGTAGATGGAAGACTTAAATAAGCTTGTAATTAAACAAAAAATAGTTAATGTTAATGAGACTGGATAGATGATGAGGTGAAATATTATGGCTCTACAATCCTCACTGCATGGAAGGATGAACTCCATATTTAAGCAGATGTTGGAAGAGGCCACATGCCATAAGGAATAGGATCAATAGTGTGAGTTACTTAATCCAGCAGGATAGCAATCAAAGCCAGGGATCATTCACTGTAACTGTCTTTGTAAATACGTCAGGGAGAGAATGGATTAGGTAACTCCAAAGGAGAATATGTTAGTGGAACCTCAAATTGTGGAAGATCCCAGAGCTCCAGTCAAGATTACCCATAGATTATCATCAGGAAAGAAGATGTTAATGGTTTAACTCGCACAGATGCTGGGAAAGAATTCACCCAGTTACAGGACAAAATAACAATAAGAGACAAGAGGCCATCTCATCTATATACCATTGATCTAAGAAGAGAAAACCATAAAAAAAAGTTGTGATGAATAGACAGTTCAATGTAGTGTTTTATTTGTTGTATTAATATTGTTTTTGGGATTACACAATTTAGAAAAGAAGGCAGTATTGTAAGCTGTAGTTTTAATGTTGCAATTAAGTTGTTAGCTAGAGGAATCTGCAGGCCATAATGATGTTAAATTAGACGTAGAAATATGAAGAGATTTGGTTTCAGGATTTTTAGTATCTGCAGGGATAAATTATACTTATGGTGAAACACCATAAGTTTAAAGAGACTTTCAAGACAGTGTCATTCTAGCATGTAGAATGAATCAGTCAATTTGTTTTTGTTTCAACTGTGAAGTGATATACAGGTAATTTATTTTTATGTTTTTACTAATTTTTGCATTCTGGTGTGATACTGATTTTGTCATTTTTACACATTATTGTGAATTATAGAATGTGATTTAGTGTGATTACCTTTATTGCTCCTGAAGCTACTGAGAACACACAAGCTCTTCATGGACATGTTTTGAGATCAACTCAGCCTGCTGAAGAGGTATAAGCATTGGCTTATCAAGAGTTAGCCTTTTACATGAGGCTCGGCCCATCTTCTTCATAACAGCTAGCAGGCCGAAAATGTTCAGGATGATTTAGACAGCTTTTTTTTTTTGTACCTTTGTGTCATACAGCCACATTCTGCATTTTCAGAGGAGGTTCAACTCTACTCATTTTCTCCTGTTAATTACACAGGTTTCTCACATTTTGAATGTTTATACTGTTTCTTATGATGCATGTACTTCTCTTTTTACGAGGTCTCTAACTCAGACTACTTGGTGCTTCCTCCTCCACACGACATCTGGGTTCATCTGCAGTAGTTTTTATCTCAGTTAAGATTTGGGGCTAGTTTGTCTTGATTCCCTTGAGGTTCTTAACAAACATGCACTACATCACTCTTCACATCTTTATTTGAATTTCTGACAGTTAGATCCACTGTTACTCCTCTGAGGTTCTATTCTTAAGACTTCTGTATCATTTTCACAGGCATAATCTTCAAGGATTAATTTTACACTTGCTAATATTTGAGTTACTTCTCATCTTTTTACCTTTTGTCTGAGGTCTTCTGTGTGTCAGTCTCCAGACAATTTTTTTGAAGGACTTCATGGCTCTTTTGTGGTCAACTTTGGTGATGCCCTCTTTATTCATTTTTTCTTACTTACTTGGTTACACTGTCATCAAGACCTTCTAGGAAGAAATGTGCTGCTTGAGGTGGTTTGTCTCCCTTATCTTTTCTCAGTGACTTAAAGATGGCTCTTTCTTTGGGTGACATCTTGTTTGGGTATTGTTCTGATTCCTTGAAGTCTCATGTTGATGTGGACAGGTTACATATTTCTAAGTTAACTTAACATTTCTTCTCTACAGCTCTTGAATCTGTTCCTGTTTCACATCCTCCTGCTTTCACATCTCATTCTTTACCCCCTCTTTACCTTGAATGGTCAGGTGGTTAAAGTGCTTGACATACATTCTGTGAATTGTGGGTTTCAGTCCTGACTTACACTCACTTTCCTTATTTCTAGTTCTATTCCCCCCTCTGTCTGGATTCCCGTACGTGATGAAGATACCTCCTAGGGAAGGTTCTGTTCTTTCAGTTTACTTCCTCTGGAATCTAAACATTCACCCACATGCTTGCCATGTGTGGCTACCTGTGAAGGGGAGGAGGGGATCCTGGTGATTGATGGGTCCAACACTAACACACCACTTTGGCCTTGAATTCCTGTAGACGGACAGCCTTTGGCTGCCCCCTCAATCAGGTCCATTTGGGATAGAGTCAACCAAGAACCAGTGTTGGATATTCTCAACAGGTGTTGTGGGCATTGTATCTGATGCTGGTGTTTGGGTATAGTGCTCATAAAACCCTGGCATTTCTGCACTGTCCTTGTTTAATATTATAGTGCATTCCCTTGTAGGGCTCCATGGTAGATGGAGTTAGTGGCCACTGAAATTTCCCTTTTTTATTATGGATCTTCCAAATAAAAACTTAAATAAAATAGTGAAAAAACAGTCTATAGGTAAACGACCATCTTCAAGATTCTGAGCAGCAATCTTCAACACTGTAACACCTGTTGTACCTCATTTTCCTATTCTTCATTCTCTTTTAGACAAACCTATAGGGCGAATTCTCCCTTTTCCATTCAGAAGGGACAAGAGGGACTTGCTGGCTCTCCAGAGTCAGTAAAAAAGCTTCAGTCTGGTAACATATTGGTGGAGACATCCACATTTCAACACAGTGAACTCCTCTTGCATTCAAAGGCAATTGGGGATATACTTATTGAGGTTATGCCTCAATAATTTGAATTTATAGCCACCTGTGTTTCCTTGGGTCATACCATCACTATTTGTTTCCACTACTTGTTGCCTGGAGAGATTTATGATCAATTGAACCTTGATGCTCTCATTGAACAGTTGCCATTTCCCTTTTTAATCCTAGCGAACTTTAATGGACATCATCCCCTCTGGGGAGGTACTGATATTGATAGGAGGGGGTCACTCTGTAGATTATATACTTTCTGATCACAATCTTTCTCTTTTTAGTACTGGTTCTTCTACTTATTTTCATGCACCTCTTCAGTCTTTTACTGCTGTTTAACTCTCAATTTGCTCCTCTTCATTATTCTCCCATTTTTCATTAAGGGTTGCAAATACCCCATCAGGCAGTTATAATTTTCCTATAATTTTGAGAGAGACTGGCCGTGGTTGGTGCCCCTGTGGAAGCTGGATCATGCAAAGTGGCCCTCTTTCATTGTTCTCACAAAACTTGATCCTGTCATCATCTGTGTGGCAGCAGAAACTGACTGTATTATACAAGCAGCTGCTCAATGTATTCCTAAAACCTCTACATGTTTTCTACTACTTCCTTGTCCATGGTGAAATCCTGCCTGCCACATGGCATGGAAGATTCAAAAACAGGCCTGGGATACTTTCCTTAGATATTCCATACTCTCAAAATGCATCGCTTTCCAGCAGGCCCATGCACATGCTTAGTGGGTAAGATGTCAAAGCCAAAAGGAATCTTGCATTGAGTACACAACCAGCATGTTTTTTACTACCAGTTCTAAAGTCATATAGGATAAGGTTCGAAATGTTAGTGGGCAATATAAATCTGTCCCCCTCTCGATCTTGCTCTCTGCTGGCCAAGAAGAAGCTGATACCCCAAGTATCACCAATATTCTAGGTGAAAGCTTTTGTTGGTACCTAGCACTTCTGTTTCTTCTTCCACCTTTTTAGCTATGAAGACTTGGGCTAAGTGATCATTGCTTTCCTTTCAAGCTGATTGTCTCTATGACTATAATCATTTCTTTACACTGGTGGAACTCAAACTACTGTCCAGTTACTTTGACGAGCTGTCTCTGTAATACTTTAGAGGAGGTGGTTAATGCTTATTTTGTTTGTTTCCTCAAAACAAACAACCTCTTGTCCACCCACTGAGGGTTCCAACAACAGCGCTCCACTGTGGACCACCTGATTCAAATTGAAACGTCAGTCAGAGAAGCTTTACTCAAATGACAACATCTTGTATCAATATTCTTTGATATTGAGGAGGCTTATGATACAACATGGAGATATAGCATTTTTATTAAAAAAATTTTAATGGATAGGAGATTCCAATTTTATGTTAGTTCAACACTTTCCCATTCTTTTCTGTGGGAACTTGGAGTCCCTCAGGGCTGTGTTTCGAGTGTTGCACTTTTCAGTATAAAAATTAATGAATCACTGAACAACTCCCTGCCACTGCTGTAAACAGGCTCTATGTTGACAACTTTCACATGTCATATCAGTTGTCGAACGTGAGGTATATTGAGTGGCAGCTACAGACTTCTCTCTCTCTTTAAAACTGTTTGCATGCATTTTTGCTGCTAATAGGGTATTCTTCCTGATCCTGAACTCTGTATCAGTGAAGTTGTGCTGCCTGTGGTTCCTGAGACAAAGTTCTTGGGCTTATTGCTGAACTTTATACCACACATCAAACAGCTAAAGGTCATATGTACGAGAGCACTGAATATCCTCTGTGTCCTCTCTTCCACCACTTGGGGAGCAGTTTGATGTTCTCTGCCAAAGATATATAGTGCTCTTATTTGATCGAAACTCAACTATGGATCGCTAGTCTATGGCTCTGCCAGATCCCCAGCATTAAAAATACTGGACCCCATTCATCATCTGGGGCTTTCTTCACTTCTGAAGTTCTTAACTTATACATACTCTCATGAATCTTCTTCGCACCTCCACCGTTTGTATCTGTCTTTACTATATGCTTCAGAACTTTATTCCTTACCAAAGCAACCCACCTGGAGTTGTGTGGGCCAAACATTTTTCAGGACATGATTTGCTGTTTCTAATTTTGGCTTTTGTATTCAGGTGCAGTTGGATGAATTGCATCTGTCATGGATAACATTGCTGTATGTAGTGGTCAGCCTTTCCCACCTGGGCTTCTTACAATTCCCAAAGTGGCCTATCTTTAAGTCATCTGAGAAAAGCAGACACTCCCAATTGGATGGTTTGAATAGATGGTTTGAAATCAGGTGACTGTGTGGGCTCTGCCATGATTTGTTGTGGTTTAGTGGTTGTTCATAGAATCCCCTCTACAACTTCTGTGCTTACTGATGAACTATATGCCATTTTTCTTGCCCTGGATCACATAGATGGTAGGCAGTACTCAAACTGAACTATTTACATTGACTCACTTAGTTCTCTACTGGCCCTGGAATCATTTCACATTAGTTCACACCCTGTTCTTGCCAATATTCAAAACCGACCGGCCCATTTCTCTTTAACATCTACTTGTATCCAGTTTTTCTGGACACCAGCTAATCACTGTAGCTAAATCTATCTGCTTTGGCACTATCAAAGCTATGCCTATTCCATACATGGACTATGATTCTGTATTCAAGGCTCGGCTTTGTGTCAGCTGGCAGTCGACTTGGAGCGAGCAACAAGAAAACAAGCTTGTCCAAAGAAAGCCTGTATTGGACTTTGGCCATCTTGCTTCCTTAAGGATCAGAAAGAGAAAGTGGTTCTAACTAGACTATGCTCTGGTCACAGTTTTTTAACTCAGTTTTTTATTTTATCTGAAACTGATGCACTAGTGTGTAGTCTATGTAACACTCAGGTCACAGTAAGCCACATTTTTACTGTCTTGTTGTTGTTATGATTTCCAACGATGGCACCATTTTAAACATGTTTTGTCCCCAGGTTTTTGGTCACGTTAGACAGTGTTATTGGTGATGGTGACATTGTCCTCCTTGGTAATGTTTGTAGTTTTTTAAAGGTCATTTATCTTTTTAATGCCATTTAAGTTTTTAATTTATACATTAGATATTTTTTTAATGTGATTCCCTTTTAAGAAATAAAGTCCATCTAGTTTGATTTGAAATTAGAAAATGGTTGTATTGTTAAATAACTTAAAACTAGGACTGGAAAATCCAACTTCATGTGACTAATGCTGCTGTTTGAACTACCTGTTTAATTTACCTGCTAGTAATCCTGACAAGTTATTATTAAAATTTTATTAGAAGTTTTTAAAATTTTTATTACTTTTTGAAATTGATCATAACATGAAATATCTCAGAACCAGGTCTAGAAAGGCCAACTTCAAATGGCTAATGATGGGTACTTACCTGTTAATTTTCCTGGGGAGTTATGATAATTACAATTATGCTTTGCATCTTTTATCACTGTAGTTTTTCTCTTAATGCTGTAGGCTAGGTGTAAACATTGATTTTATGCTATTTGTGTTTTTAAACTTTTTTAGTTTAACCTTACTATCCTTTTATGAATTTTACTGAATTTACTTTTACCTTTTTATATATTCAGTGTTATATAAACATTGGTTCACTGTGGTGAATAAAAGACAATTACAAACACCAAACCTTTGTAATGAAATGATAATAATTATTATTATTGCTTTTTATCAAATGGTGTATTATGCTTGTATCCTTATCCAGTAAGTTACCTATGTGTATAATCCTCTTAATAACTGTATTTTTTAATCTGAAAGTTGCTTTCTTTTCCATATCACCTATATAATCCATCATAAAAAAATTTATATAAAGAAGCATAACACAGTGTGCTCTGTTTTATCCAGGACATTTGTTTTAAACTTTATATGTTGTATTTCATGTAATGAATTAGATGAAAGTATGTTCAATTATGTTTTCTATTTTTATTATTTTCAGAAAGGTGTGAATTTTCTGCACAATAAAAGATTAATCTAAACTAGCAATTGTGTATCATAATGGATAAACTGTTACATACCAGCTGGAAGATGTTCTGTAGCATAGCATTTGCTGTTCATAGAAGCAATAGCATTTTATCTAATGTACCAGTGGTGTCAGTGTCTAATACATTGAAGAATCCTCTTGTGAAGAAACAACATCTTTGTAATTTTAACAGGAAAAGCATATTTCTACTGTCAAACAGCACTGCCTTTGGAAACTTGTGTTCTCAGTTGGTTGTAGCTACATCCTTCAAGCATACTATAGACTACTCTTTAGTACCAGTTATAAGAGAAGAAGATCTTAAAGAAAAATTTGTACGAGGTAGTGGTCCTGGTGGCCAGTCTGTTAACAAAACAGCCAATTGTGTAGTTCTGATACATATTCCAACAGGTAGGTTCAAAGGCTATTTATACTGTGCATTGAAAACACAAGCCTGCAGTCATTTTATTGTCTTAATTTTTAGATGTTCTACAGTCATTCCTGTACACTGAATTAAAAATCTACTTTTTTCCATCATGTACAGATTTTTCACAAAATGTCATATACTTTTTGTAAGTGAATAAACTGATGTATAAAATGTTGACAATCATTGGCTATAGATTTGTTTTGACCAGTTGCAATGTAAGTCTTTTTTTTATGGTTCTAGAACTAGTGTAACAACTTTAATAACAAGAAATGTTCATTGTGGTAAACAAAATAATAATTTGATCTAATTAAGAGTCTTTTTATTTTCAATTTGTAAAATATCCTTAAGTGAAAGAAAAAAATGAGTATTTTTAAAATTTAAGTAGATGGATTATGCAAAATCTGTTAAATCCAAAACATCTTTTATGATGTTTAAATTTGCAGGCCTGTATAATTATTGTTTTCATTAAAATATTTAGACAACTATTTAAGGAAAAGATGTGATGTGACATTGTATACCAATATTTGTTTAATGAAGGTTTAACATCAGAAATGACAACAATTTAGTAATTTTCATGAATGTCGTGAAAAAATGTAACTTGTAAGATAATCAGTCAGTCGTGTTAAAAAAAAGCCACAGGAAGTACAATGTTAAAAAATTCACAATTTTTAATACATTATTATTTATACAATTCTAAATAAAGACTACGTATATAGTCTCAAAATTACAATAAGTACAAATAACTTACTGCACATGGTAAAAAATAATAAACCTGTATAATACTGTGTTATCCTCAAGAGTAAATTATGTAAATAATAATTGATGTTTTTAAAAATAGTTTTTAACAGTGAACATTACACAGGTGTCAATGGATTATAAAAAAAGAGAAGTTCAAGTCTTATTGGCTTACTGTGGGCATAAAGGAGAAATAAATAAACACAAATTTAAAAAGTTTGTATTGGAAGTGTAGAATATTTATAGAACTGCAGGGATGGATGCTAGGAGTTTGGTTAAAATGAATTAGGAAAACAAAAAGTTCTTATTTGGCATACTTTGTTGATAATTGTAAAGATAATAGCAAGGGTGGAAGACCGTGGAGTCATATTCTGGAATGTGATAGTGATATGTGATACAAATAATATTGAATGCATTTAGTTGAGAGTTTGGTAGTAGTTTCTGCTGGTGTAGATAATGATATATCCTCTAATCTCATGCTCTATCTATGAATTGGTTAATGTAAGGGGGTGTTGTAGCTTTGGAGTGAGCTGTACAAAATTGTAGTTTATACCTTCAATTAGAATCTTATATCTTACCCTCACATTGATGTCAGTTCACAGTGGGTGGGTTTTGTATTCTGAGTTAGCCCAGTCAGCATAATGTGCATGAAAAGCTTGTAACTTTTTGTTTTGTATACAATATATTATTATGTTACACAAGCTGAACAGGAAATAATAAAAATATTCGTAAGTTGTCAAAATATATTTATAACATTACAGATATTGGTGAAAACTACTATTTCATAAATGCTGCTTATTTCTCAAAAAGTCTGAAAGCTATTTCTCACTACCACTGCCAAAATGTTTGGGCACATGCTCAAAGGCTTGGAATGAAACTCCCACTCCTATAAGTATAAACATGTGCTATGCTATTCTTTGATGCAATCATTATAAGACTATAGCCTTCCACTGTTATTAGGGTGATGCATCCTTTCTGCACACTAGTTTTTTTGAGCAGAGTTGTAAGTGACTAAGGTCTTTTTTTTTTCTACTTGTGAATAATGAAATTTGTGGACGTTTTTTAAAAAAAAACATTTTAGCTGCTATCCATACTGTTGTATTTACTTTCCTTCATTTGGAGAAAGATACAAAACTGTAAAATATTCAAATAAAAATTATTTTCTCATGTTAATTTGATTTATTTTAATCAAAGTACAAGATCCTTAGTGCATGCTCCAGAATATGTGATGTGGTTTCTTAATTAAGAATATTTTCCATCATAATAAAACATGTTTTTGGTTTGATATTCAGTTTCACTTTTCATGATTATGACAATGATAAAGGCATAGGTATCATGCATTAACAAGACCTATTTGGTGAAATATTAACCTGTTTTATTGAATATCATTTCATATATCCACATTTCTGACAGAGTTGAGGTTACGACACTCTCTCACTTTCAGAAGTCGTGTTTTACTCATTCATTTGGTTACTGTAAATGCTCTGATAGTCTGATGTTACAGCCATGGATTCAGTGGTTTTGACCAGCTGTTCTTGCTAGCTAGTTGGGCCTCTGGTTCCTAACAAAAAATATATAATTCTATCTTCATCTCTTCTAGCTTTGATTTACACAGGATTTGACATTCTCTCTCTTTTTCCATTTGTTTTCATTGAATCATGGGCTTCTTTTGTGCATAAGCATTCCTCTGATTTTCTTTTTCCCATTCTTTGATATTCATGTTCATAATGACGACTGTTTTGTCTTAACTTTCAACTTCAGCGGCATCATCCTTTTATACCTTGAAAATATTCTTTTGTATATTGCTATTTTTTTGTGGTTTCTGTTCCTTTAATTTCTCTAAATAAGGAATCTTTTTATTCTTTATTTCTTTTTCATTCTGCTCATTTTCATCTTGCTTGTATTCAGCTTCATTATTTTCTCATGCTCTACCTTCTTTTGGAGGCTTTATGTTGTGACATCAACTGCTTTGCTGAGATAAAATTGCATCAAACTTGATATTGATTTCTTCTCCATTGTTCCAGTTAACTTAGTTTCATTGTTTCTGAAAGTTGCTTGGTTGGAATGTTCTTTTCTTTAAAGAGTGTTTCCCTTAGTCTTATCTCAGGGACATCCATGTGTCCCACTTCTTGTCTAATGAGGTTTCTCAGGACTTTTCTATACATTGCAAACTCAAGCTGAAGAACTTCTCCAGCATACAATCTCTGGTAACTTTGAATTCCTGCTTTATTTATTCCATGTTGTTTCAATATGTATTATCCCTGGGAGCCTCTTAGGGTCACTCCTTTTATGCTATTTTATGTCTTTAGACCATAGATCTTGTTATCAAACCTCTTGTGTCTCCTCTTATTTCTATGCCTATTTGGAGAACTCTTTTTCTCTCAAGAGTTTTGTTGTTTGAGGCACTCACCTGCATCTTTTTGAATGGTCTCTGTCTAATCATGAGTGTTCAGACATCTTTTGTCATAAATTGGGACTACACTTTTGACGGTCTCCATTGGTTTCGCATGATTGAGCATTCTTTCCAATGTGTTCAAAGATACCTCTCTATCTGGGTGGTTTGCAGTTCTGGACTGTTGTACCTTTTTTTTTTTCTCAATATTAACATTCTTGTTATTTTAACTGTTCAGTGACCTTGCAATAACTCATATGTCTAGTCATCTTATTCTAATCCATCCAAATAATTCTACTTTCATTTCTTACATCAACTAACAGGGAAACAGTTGTTCTTAGTGCCTCCTATTTTTGACTTTAGACTCTCTCTTTTGTGTAACAACCTCTACACTTAATTGTCAGTCTTTCATGTCATGAAAATTTTGAACTTGATGATGGATTGGTTGTATAACCATAGACAAGTGATCACCATATTCTCTAATGTTTCACTGGATTTATTTTAACTTTGTCATTCCAAAAGAAAGATTAATGCCTCTCTGACTTCTTGAACGCCAAAATTTCACTTTTTTCATCTTAGGCTAAGGTCAATCAAGTACCAGTGCTAGACATTATCAGTAGGTGTTGTGTATATTGGGTCTGATTCTGATGTTTGAATATAGTGCTCACAAAACCCTGGCATTTTTGTAATGTCTTTCTTGGCATTGCAGTTCATTCCAGTGTAGGGCTACATGGTGGGTGGGGACAGTCAGTACAGAAGTTTATTTTATTTAAAACGTGTACCCCAATCCAAGAAAAATAAATAAATAAAAAGGGAAAAGAAACAGATAATTTATAAATGAATCACATATGGATGACTCTGTTGTATAGTTGGTTTCTGTACCTCAGTTTGTCATTGCACATTCTTATCCAAAAAATTATTAGGGCATTTTTCTTCCTCTTTCTTTCAAAAGGGATAAGAGGGAATTGCTCGCTTTTCAGGGTCAGTAACTAAGGATTAATTGTAATGGTTTACACCCCTCTTACTTCTGTTCTGGCCCTAGGTGATTGGAGGAGAAAGAGGTGCATTTAAAGACTATGAACAATATATCTTACATAGAGGCTTGGGAGTTATTGTTCCCACTCCATTCCACTGCTACTGTGGGAGTGCAGGCAGATCTTTTAATACTTCCAAAAGAGTTGTTCTCAAACTGTGGAAAGTCTTTTTCCCTCCATGATTAAAATAGTGGACAAGTTAATATCTACTCCCAGTCTCTATGCTCACTACTCCTTCCAGCTTCAATTCTTTTGGTGTTGGCTTCTGGTATTTCCTTGGGTCCTTATTCTTCTTCAGCCATTTAAATGTAGAGTGCTTATTCATTCATGCCATCAGCCACTGGAATCAATGTCCACAGACAGAGACCTTCCCACCCAACTCAATGCAGGAACAATAGAAAGCAATAGACCTCCTAATAAAGAAAGTAACATGATCGTAAACCTAAGGGTTTTCCACGTGAATAAAAATGGCCACATTGATACAGTGGTTTCTGTTTTATGATATATGACATCAGGGATTTGATGAAATCTTGTCATTGTGCTTGCATTTACATACAAGAAACATTTTTGAAACATGTCAATACAGTCATCCTTTTACAGATTTCTTTGTACCATAATGGCAGGTTGTGTGATTAAAGAGCATATCAAGGGGTAGCACTAATGGTCAACCAATTGTTCTCTCTTTATCTTCTGGAGAGGCCTATGATCAATCAGACCTTGCAGCTCTTATCAAACAGCTGCTGTTTCCTCTTTTACTCTGGGGAGACTTAAATGGACTTAATTTCCTCTAGGGTGGTACTGATATTGATGAGAGGGGTAATTTCATAGAGCATATGCTCTCTGATCACAACCTTTCTCTCCTAAATACTAATCTTTGTTTTTACTTTCATGCACCTAGTCAGTCATTTATTGCTTTTGATCTCTCTGTTTACTGTCTTCACTTTTTTGGAGGGTTGACAGTGACCAATGGGGTACTAATGATTTTCCTATCATTTTAAGAGAGATTTGACTTGGTTGATGCCACCTGATCCACGTGCCTCAATGGAAGCTTGACCAAGCCAACTGGCTCTCTATAACTGCTTTCTTGAACTTGATCTTGCTATCATCTATAAGCCATTGATAGATGAATGCATGGCAGCATTGACAGATGGTATTGTCCAGGCAGCTGCTGTATCTGTTCCAAAAACCTTCACATGTTTTCCAGAGTATTCCATGTTAGAATTCTGCCTGCAAAATGGGCCTGGGATAGATTTCATAGGTATTCCACACTCTCAAACCTCTTTGCTTTTCATTAAGCCTGTGAAGATGCTCATCAGGTAAGACATCAAAGCCAGAATAAATCTTGGATTAGTTCACAACAAACCTCTCCTCTACTACCAGTTCCAAAATCATATTCTACAAGATTTGGAAGGTCAATGGGCAGTATACTTCCCTTCTTTGTTTTGATCTTGCTCTCAGATGACCAGTGAGTTGCTGATGTTCAGAGTATCACTGATACTCTTGGAAAAAGCTTTTCTTATGCAACTAGCACTTCTGTTTCATTCCCCACTTTCTTTTCATTTAAATCTTGGGCAGAGCAGTCTTTTCTTTCCTTTCAAGCCAATCATCTCTACAATTATAATCACCCCCTTACACTGATGGAACTCAAGCTTACTCTCTATTGATCTGGCAGTATATTGATCAGAGCTGATGATATTCACTTTGAGATTCTATGCCATCTCCCTCCTGTGTCTCTTGCTGTTCTTCTGGTTGTTTTTAACTGAATCTGACAGAAGAATGTTTTTTTCTGATGTTTGGCACTGAAATATTGTCCTCCCTTTTTCTAAGTCTGGGAAGGATCCAAGATCCAGTTGTTTGGATGAGCTGTCTCTACAAGATCTTAGAGGATGGTTAATGCTTATTTTGTTTGGTTCCTTGAATCAAACAACCTCCTCTTACTCATTCAGTGTGGGTTCCGATGACAGCACTCTACCACAGACCACCTCATTTGACTTGAAATGTCAATTAGGGAAGCCTTTTTGAAGTGACAAAAATATGTTCTTTTATCTGGTACTCATGGGTTGTGTGACCATTTACACATTTTTATACAGAACTTTTTAAAGAACTCATGATTCCAAATCTGTGTGGGATTGACAGTTTCTCATTCTATTCCACAGAAACTTGGAGACCCCAAAAGCTATGTCTTGAGTGAAGATTCACCTATGTGAAGATTAATGCAGTCACTGCACAACTTCTACTGCAACAAATGCATTCTACATCAAAAACTTCAACATATTATGTCAGTTGTCAAGCATGAGATTTTTTAAGTGGCAATTTCAGATGGCTTTCAATTATTTGTTAAAGAGGACCACATCAAACTGTTTTACATTTTTTTCTCTAAAATGGTTTGCATGCACTTTTGCTGTGAACTGGGTATTCATCCAATTTCTGAGCTCCGTCTCTGTGATGTTTTTTTACCCATGATCCCTGAAGCAACATTCTAGGTCCTTATCTTTGACCTAAGCTGACTTTCATTCCACATATCAAGCAACTATATGGCAAGTGTAAAAGGGCACTGAACATCTTTTGTGTCCTCTATTCCATCTCCTTGGGAGATTATCAATATTCTATGCTAAAGACCTATTGTACCCCAATTGATCCAAACTGGACTTTGGATCTCTGATCTGTGGTTCTGCCAGGATCTTGGCCTTAAAGATGTTTGACATCATTTATTATCTGGGGCTTTGGGTCTGCATAAGGGCTTTCCATGCTTCTCCAGTCCACAGATTGTACACCAAATCTCACGTACCTTGTCTAGACTTTCACTACTTCCAACTTACTTTAATCTATGCATCAAAACTTTGATTCTTACCAGAGTGTCACATCTAGGATTGTGTCTTCCTTTCTCAGTGGGTCCTTCGGTGTGGATTCCTGTATGTGGTGAGAGGAACTCCCAGGGAATGTTCTGTTCTGTCTGGTTACTTTCTCTGGGATTTAAACATTAACCCATGTGTTTGCCGTGCATGACGACCCATGAAGGGGAGGAAAGGATCCTGGTGGTTGAGGGGTCCAAACCTAACACACCACTTTGGCCTTGAATTTCTGTAGACAGTCAGCCTTTGGGTGGCCCTACTTGGGTCAATCGGCTGGTCCACTTGAGCTAGTGTCAACCAAGTACCAGTGTTGTAAGTTTGCAACTGGTGTTGTGGACATTGTGTCTGATGCTGGTGTTTAGGTATAGTGCTCACGAAACCCTGGGGTTGCTACATTGTCCTTGCATGACTTTGTAGTGCATCTCCTTGTAGGGCTTCTATGGTGGGTGGGGTCAGTGGGTACCAAATTTTTTCCTTTTTCCTATGGATCCTTTAAAATTGTGAAAAACACTCAATGGGTAAGTGACAATGTCTTGAAGACTCTGAACAATCTTCAACATCAGTAACACATGTACCTCATTTTCTCATATAACATTCTCTTTCTGAAAAAACCTTCAGGGCAATTGTTCCCCTTTTTCTCCAGAAGGGACAAGAGGGACTTGCTAGCTCTCCAAATTCAGTGAAGAAGCTTCAATCTGGAGACATATTGGCTGAAACATCCACATCTCAACACAGTGAACTCCTCTTGAATTCAAGTTTCCAATGTCAGAGATTTGGCCACTCAAAGACATCATGTCGTGGTTCCCTGATGTGCTCATTGTGGGGGCAATGTGACATAGACCTACATTGTGTTAACTGCAATGGTTGGCGGAAAAAGAAGTGCAGCATTTGAAAACGATGCATAACATTAGTTATCCTGAGGCTCGGAAATTGCTGCTCACAACTCCATCTCGGACATATGCTGCTGCACTCTATTCCACAACTACAGTGGAAGAGCAGAGAGATCTCTCTGTGCCTCCAAGAGAATCTTTTCAAAACAAATGAAAAGCCTTTTGACCTCCGTGGTTAAAAAAGTAGATGTATCGACTTCCACATCCATCTCTGTTCCTCCCATACCTTCCAACAAACCTCAAGACCCATGTCCTTCAGTTTCAAATACAGGCATTTGTTCTAATACATCATTTTCTCCCACCACAATAGACAAAACAATTATTCGTCCGTGTCCTCAGTCACTGGATTCCTCTTCCAATAATAAACACCTGCCCACTCGACTCAGAGCAGGATCCATGGAGGTTGATAGACCTCCTCCGAAGAAAGACAGTAAAGAAAAAAGACGTGGTCATAAACCGAAGGGTTCTCCAGCCACTTGACCTACCTGTTCTTAAAAATGGCCACCTTGATACAATGGAACTGTCGAGGTTTACGTTCCAATCTCGATGATATCAAAATGCTGATTGCTGCCTACCATCTTGTTTGTCTTTCTTTACAAGAAACATTTCTCAAATCTGCTAATACAGTCTCCATTCGGCAGTTTTCTCTGTACAGAAATGATAAGTTGTGTGATGATCGAGTACATGGAGGGGTGGCACTGTTGGTTGATCAACATGTGCCCACCCTGTCTTTGTCACTCAACACATCCTTGGAGGCCATAGCTATCCGTGTTTCCTTGGGTAATACCATCACTGTTTGTTCTCTGTACCTGTCCCCTGGAGAGACATATGATAAATCAGACCTTGATGCTCTCGTTGCACAGTTGCCATCTCCATTTATAATCCTGGGGGATTTTAGTGGACACCATCCCCTCTGGGGAAGTGCTGTTATTGAAGGGAGGGGTCGATCTGTAGAGCAGATGCTCTCTGATCACAATCTTTCTCTTTTCAATACTGGTTCTTCCACTTACTTTCATGCACGAAGTCAGTCCTTTACCGCTATTGATCTCTCAGTTTGCTCCCCTTCATTATTCTCCCATTTTTCATGGAGGGTTGACAGTAATCCACTAGGCAGTGATCATTTTTCGATCCTTTTGAGAGAGACTGGCCGAGGTCAATGCCACCCTACCCGCGTGCCCCAGTGGAAGCTGGATCAGGTAGATTGGTCCACTTTCACTGCTCTCACAGAACTTGATCCTGCCATCATAGATCAGCCATCAATAGACGACTATGTTGCAGCGGTAACTGATTGTATTATGCATGCAGCTGCTCAGTGTATTCCTAAAACCTCGACATGTTTTCCACGATATCCTCATCCATGGTGGAATTCTGCTTGCCACTTAGCACGGAAGGCTCAAAAGCGGGCCTGGAATTCTTTTCGTAGATATCCCACACTTTCAAATCGGGTTGCTTTCCAATGGGCCCAAGCACATGCTAGGTGGGTAAGACGTTAAAGCCAGAAGGAATCTTGGATTAAGTTCTCTACCACCAGTTCAAACATCATATGGGACAACATTCAAAAGGTTAATGGGCACTACAATTCTGTTCCCCTCTAGATCTTACTCTCTGATGGTCAGGAGGTGACTGATGTCCGGAACATCGCTAACACTCTAGGTGAAAGCTTTTGCCAGGGTATCTAGCACTTCTGCTTGTTCCTCCACATTCCTGGCCATCAAGACTCGGGCAGAGCGATCACCTCTTTCCTTTCGAACTGACTGTTTCTTTGACTATAATTGTCCCTTTACCCTGGTGGAACTAGAAATGGCCTTTCATCGGTCTGCCAGTACGTCTGTTGGACCTGATGATATTCATTATGACATGCTGCATCATCTATCTCCTGCTTCTCTTAATGTCCTTCTGATTATCTTCAACCGGATTTGGCAGGAGAATGTTTTTCTGCTGCCAGGCTATTATTTTACCTTTCTCTAAGCCAGGGAAAGATTCGAAGATTCCTTCAAACTATCGTCCAGTTGCTCTGACGAGCTGTCTCTGTAAGACCTTAGAAAGGATGGTTAACGCTCATCTTGTTTGGTTCCTTGAATCAAACAACCTTCTCTCGCCCACCTAGTGTGGGTTCCGTCTACAGCTCTCCACCACAGACCACCTAATTCGTCTTGAAACATATATGAGAGAGGCCTTTCTCAACTGCCAACATCGTGTATTGATATTCTTTGAGATAGAGATGTCTTACGACACAACATGGAGGTATGGCGTTTTGTGAGACCTCCATACATATGGGTTACGTGGCCATCTACCCATGTGTATTAAAAATTTTTTAATGGACAGGAGATTCCAGGTTCGTGTGGGTTTCACACTTTCACGTTCTTTTGTACAGGAACTTGGAGTCCCTCAAGGCTGTATATTGAGTGTCACACTCTTCAATATAAATATAAATGCCATCACTGAACAACTCCCTCTCACTGTTATGAATGGGCTGTATGTTAATGACTTTCACATCTCATGTCAGTCGTCAAACATGAGATATATTGAGCGGCATCTACAAACTGCCCTCAATCGTGTACGGAAGTGGACTCTGGCGAATGGCTTTAATTTCTCTCTTTCCAAAACTGTATGCATGCACTTTTGCCGTCGACGAGGTATTCACCCTGATCCTGAACTTCATATCGGTGAAGTTTTGCTGTCAGTGGTCCCGGAGAAAAAGTTCTTGGGTCTTATCTTTGATCGTAAACTGACCTTTATACCACACTTAATGCAGCTTCGGGTCAAATGCACAAGAGCACTGAACATCCTCCGTGTCCTCTCTTCTTCCAGTTGGGGGCAGATCGCTGTTCAGTGTTAAAGATATATCTTGCTCTTATTAGATCGAAACTTGACAATGGATCAATGGTCTATGGCTCTGCCAGACCCTCAGCCTTAAAGATGCTGGACCCCATTCATTACCAAGGACTTGGACTCTGCACTGGGGCTTTCCCTACCTCTACAGTTCAAAGCATATACATTGAATTTCATGAACATTTCCTACACATTTGCCGTTTGCAACTATCTTTACAATATACTTCGATACTTCATTCCTTACCAAAGCATCCCACTTGGGATTGTGTTTTCCTTCCTCGGTGGGCAGTACTTTTTCAGAACAGACGATCTGTCATTGCTTTGTTTGGCCTTCGCATCCAGGCGCAATTGGATCAATTGGGTCTGTCCTTGGATAAAATTGCAGATTCCACAGGTCGATGGATCCCACCATGGCTTATTACAGCCCCCAAGTGTGACCTTTCTTTCAGTCACCTAAAAAAGTCGGATACTCCAGACTGGAAGTACCATCTTTTATTTAATGAATATCTTTCAAACAATCATTCAGTTCCCGTTTATACAGATGGTTCCAAATCAGATAATTCAGTGGGCTCTGCTATGGTTTGCTATGGGTCAGTAGTTGCGCGCAGTATCCCCTCTACAGCTTCTGTGTTCACTGCTGAACTGCCCTGGATCATATTGCAGCTGAGCAGTACTCCAACTGCACTATTTATACTGACTCACTTAGTTCTATACTTGCCTTGGAATCGCTTCACATTAGCTCACATCCTATTCTCACAGATATTCGAAACGGACTGGCCCATTTCTCATTAGCAGCTACTTCAATCCAGTTTTTCTGGATATCAGGCCATGTTAGTATTCGTGGGAAT
The DNA here is from genome assembly GCA_011833715.1 of Carcinoscorpius rotundicauda. Taxonomy (NCBI): domain Eukaryota; kingdom Metazoa; phylum Arthropoda; class Merostomata; order Xiphosura; family Limulidae; genus Carcinoscorpius; species Carcinoscorpius rotundicauda. The sequence continues at coordinate 25,841,330 of CM022406.1, forward strand.
GAGCTTCTGTACATGGACTATGGTGTTGTCTTCAAGGCTTGGCTCCGTGCCAGTTGGCAGTCCACTTGGAGTGAACGTGACAACAAATTTTTTCAAATTAAACCCAAAATTGGAGTTTGGCCATCTAGCTTCCGTAAAGTTTGGAGGGAGGAAGTTGTTCTCGCTAGGCTATGCATTGGTCACAGTTTTTTAGCTCATCATTTTCTTTTATCTGGAACTGATGCACCAATGTGTAGTTTGTGTAACACTTAAATCACTATCAGCCACGTTTTACTTTCTTGCCATTGTTACAATTCTCATCGACAGCAATACTTTAAACATATTTTTTCCCAGGGTCAGTCTGTAACATTGGAGAGAGTTATTGGTGATGGTGACTCTGTCCACCTTAATAACGTTTTTAATTTTTTAATGGCCATTTATCTTTTTAATCTCATTTAAGTGTGGTATATTTATTCATTACACCTTTTTAAATGTGGCTCCTTTTTTACAGTTTTAATCTCTCTCTTTCAATGTGACATTAAACAATGGCCAGAACATTAAATAACTCGACACCAGGACTGGAAAGGCCAACTTCAGGTGACTAACGCTTCTGTTAGAACTATCTGTTTGAACTACTCGTTAGTCTTCCTGGCGAGTTACTATTATACTTTTGCTGCATATCATTTCACACTTTTACAACCTTTTTGTACTGGCCATATTGACTCATAACCCAGAACCAGGACGGAAAGACCAACTTCAGGTGACCGACGGTGGTTTATATACTACCTGTTAGTCTTCCTGGCAGGTTATGATCATTTCCATTCTGCTACAGGTTGTCCTTTACAACTTTGTTGACTGGATGTCGGCATTGGTTTTTGCACCATTTCCTGTTTTAATTGCCATTTTGCTTTTATCTTTAATTACATTTTACTCCATTTACTTGACTTTTATCTTTTTACTGGACATTTGGCTACTCTTTATTATGATTTTGCTGAGTGTCTTTTAAAACTTTTATTCCATTACATCTTGATAATAGCTACTATGACACATAACCCGGAACCAGGACTAGAAAGGCCAACTTCAGGTGACTCACGGTGGTTCTTGAACTTAGTCTTCCTGGCTGGTTATGATCATTATTATTATGCTAGAGTAAATAGTTTATAACTTTGAAGACTGGATGTCACCATTGGTTTTTACACCATTTTCTGTTTTAATTGCTGTTTTGTTTTTACCTTCATTTACTTTTACAAATTTTACTCCATTTACGTGACTTTTCTCTTTTTACTGAACATTCGGCTACTCATTGTTGCGATTTTACTGTGTGTCTTTTAATACTTCTATTCTTTTACATTTTGATACTGTTTGCTATGACACAAACCCAGAACCAGGACTGGAAAGACCAACTTCAGGTGACTGACGGTGGTTCTTGAACTTATCTGTTAGTCTTCCTGGATGGTTATGATCAATACCATTTTGCTGGAGTAAGTACTTTACAACTTCCTTTACTCTGCTTTCTCTCTTAACATTGTAGACTAGGTGTCAACATTGCTTTTATACTTTTTTGTTTTTCAATAATATTTTGTTTTACCTTCATTTCCTTTTATGTATTTCACTATATTTTCTTAATTTTTAACTTTTTACCAGATGTTTGGTGCAGATAGCCTAGCTGCTTTGTGCCATAAAACACTAAATCAATCAATCAATCAATCCTCAGTGGGCTATGCTTTTTTTAGAACAGATGGTTTGCCATTGTTCCTTTTGGTTTTTGTATCGTGGTGTAGTTGGATGATTTTGCTGTCTCAAGTGATCATCCCATCTTATCATGGCTTATTACCGTGCCCAAATGTGACCTTTGAGTCATTTGAAGAAGGCAGATACTCCCAATTGTAAGTGCCATCTTCTGTTTGCTAAATATTTTTTGAACCATCCTTTCATTCCCATTTATGTGGATGGTTTGTAATCATGCGATTCTGTGGGCTCTGTTATGGTTCAGTGGTTGTACGCAGATCCACTCTATAGTTTCTGTATTCACTGTCAAATTGTATGCCATTTCTCTTGCCCCAAATTTTACCATTTATACCTACTCGCTTAGTTCTACTGGCCCTGATGTCTCTTCTTATTATTTCTCATCCTTTTTTTGCCTATTTTCAAAACTGACTAGCCCATTTCTCTTTATCATCCATTTCTATCCAGTCATTCTTGATATCAGGCCTATTTGGTATTTGTGGGAATGACCTTGCTGACACTGCAGCTAAATTTATCTGTTCTAGTGCTATCACTGCCACCCTGTACCAAATATTGACTATAGTTCTCTATTAAAGGCTGGGCTCTACACCAGTAGGCAGTTGACTTGTAGTGATTAATGTGATAACAATCCTTTCCATATCAAACCTTTTATTTTTCTTTGGCTGTCTTGTTTCCATAAGGATTGGAAGGGGGAAGTTATCCTGGAAAGACTATGCATTGGTTACAGTTTTTTAACTCATTTTTATCTTTTATCTGGGACTCGTGCACCAGAGTATGGCTTTTGTGACACTCAAGTGACAGTAGTATATGTTTTACTGTTGTGTTGTTGTTACAACTATGAGGGAAGAGACTATTTTAAACTTTGCCAGTAACATTGTCCACGTCACTTGTGTTGTTTTTTTCATTTTTCAGGGCCATTGGCCATTTTAATGCTATTCAGGTTTTTTCTTTGATATTTGTCCATTGTTTTGTTTTAATGTGATTCCTTATTACATGCTGTAATAATTTTACTTTTTTATATTTCTTTTTGTTCAGATAGCCTAGTTATTTTGTATCAGTAAATGCAAACCAACCTACCAATCTTAGATTCTAAAAAAGCTGTGAGTTAGGATTGGTCCCAACATTTTCTAAATCTTTGTCATAAACTTTCCATCTTCTCTCCCTTCTTCCCCTCTTTTGTGATTCTGACAATTTTCTCTTGAACTTTTCTCATCAGTCATCTAATTTCTCTCTCCTTGCAATTCTTTTTACTTTTCTCTAGTTTTGCCATTTCTTTTCTAAGCCTTTCTTACCAGTCATCTGTTCTTTATTTGTTGTAAGTGAAGATATATTTGGGTTATTGTAAATTTGATAACACATTTGAAATAGTTGAAAACCTACTAAATTTTATGGCCAATCATTCTGTCCATCAAGACAGTGCTGTTGTTAGTAGTAAAGCTTAGAGAATTTTAGGGTCTCTTTATAGACATTGATTGCAGGCTAAAAGAGGTAATTATTATTTCTACAAAAATTACTAGTTAGAACTTTTATGGAATACTAGATAAGATTTTAAACTTGTAATCTATGAAAGAACATTAAGTTGAGAATACTGTCTTAATTACACAAAATGTGACATTACTTCTCTTTCTTCAGTTGTTTTTCTTGGTATCATTGTGCATGAGCCTCTTCCATCATCTGGCTATCTCATTCTCTTATATTGTAACTCTTTTGTTGGTCTTTTATGTCCATAATGAGAACTTACAGGTGTGTGTAATACTAAGTGATAGTGAAGGTTTAATCAAAGAACATACATGTACAAAACACTTTAGAACTGACAACTCTTCTTCTTCAATTTTAGTATGTCTTTTTCTCTCACCATGAACAAGCTTTTGACAGTTCATAATGTGCTCAGGTAGACTACTGCTTATGGAAGATATTGGCATCCTTCTATTAGTTTGATGTCAATAAATATTGTATCTTTTTAATTATATGCACATTGTTTTATCAGAAAATCCTTATATATATATATAAATGAATTGAATATTAAGCTTATGATACATCCTACATCTTTTTATTATAATGAATATTTCATAAGTTTACTTTTTTGTATTATATGTCTTGGCTTATAGTTCTTACCACACACTACACATGCATGCTCAGCAAACCTACATGAGATAAACAGGCTGGTTGATTAGCCTTTATATTCCATTCATTCTTGCAGCACTTCAGTAATGCAGTAGAGTTTCTTTTGACAGAACCTTCTGCTTTGTCACTTTTCTTGGGTGAAGAATATTTCCTGAATAAGATAAGGTGAATGTGCAGTCTCTTTAGTGTTTTTTCCCTGTTTTTCCCCTTTACACCCCTAGCAGGTGATACACTCCATAAGTTCCTCATTCTGTTGTATATTCTCAGAAAGGAGATTATTTTTTTAATTTTCTTGATCTGTGTTAGTCAGTTGACAGTCTTCTCAGTGGGGATTCTAGCTCTTACTGCCATTGAGAAGTGAGTAGCATTTCAGAAGTTTATATCTCCTTTATCTCAAAATCAATTTAATATGTATACTTATTTCTTCACAGACCAAATACTTTTCTTACACGTTACTGGTATATTTTTTTGCCTCACAAACGAGGTTTTCATTATACATAATATGCTTGAGGAAACTGATACCTATGGAGAATATGTATTGGTGAAGGCCTAATGTAAGTAGGGTTGGGAATTTCATTCAAAGCTTGTCACATGCAAAATCTCATCAGTAGGAACAATATAATAGCTTCCACTTCTATGGAAAGGTCATAAATTTATGTGAAATATATTTTCATGTAAAGAACGTTTTAACTTTATATCATCATCAAACATAATTTTTAAAGTGTATCATGATGATAGAGAAATTTTAATCAAAGAATATAAATTTCTAAAATTTTTCTGTAATATAATTTATCTAAATGAGTTCAAATAATCTGGATTTCAGAAAAGTGACAAATAGCCATTATTTCTTACATAGTGATCTGATTTTTTCAATATCTTAATTTTTACTTGTAGGTATATGTGTCAAATGTCATCATACAAGAATGCTTCATCAAAATCGACAACTTGCTAGGAAAATCTTACAACAGAGACTTGATGAATATTATAATGGTGATATGAGCGTATCTGCTCAGCAGAAACGAATTGAAGAGAAAAAATATGATGTGAAGAAGCAAAAAGCTAAGAAATTACAAGAACTGAAGAAACAGTTCAAAGAACGAGAAGGACTGGATTGAATTTTCATTTCTAAAATCCTTTTAAATAAATGTCAAGTTTATGATTTTTTGAGAAAAATCCCTATACATTTGAATCGTATATAAATTTATTCAAACTATATATGTGGAATATTGTGGCCTTAAAGTATTTAGACTGCTTATTGCAGAATCTAGTGTTACATCTGTTTCTTCAAGTGAAGACAGCATCAAGTTACTACTAGAGAATTCAAAGAAAATATAAGTAATTTTTTAGTTTTGAATCTTTAAAGTGATGACTATAAATGAAAATTAGTGTATTCATATAGTTATTTCTTTGTGTTCTGAAGATGGAGCATGGTAATAAAGTACATACTAGCTAGTATAAATACCAAGACCATTGAAATTCATAATTTGGCAAGCTTTTACTGAACACTACAAATTCTTTTGATACAAAAGATAAAGATTTGTCCATAAATATATTGGTATCAGTATTTTGACTAGTCCTAGTGAAAGGTGTTCTTTGTGTTAAGATAAATAATTTTATTCATTGAACAGTTTCATACTTCATATGCTTAATCTCTAAATCTTCTTAAATGAACCTCAACTTTTTAGTGAAAGTATTTCTCTATCATATCTCTATATATATTTGGTTAATTTGATTGGCCATGTGACCACTACAAAATACTGTTTTATTTTTCTCTCTCTTAAAATGTGTAAAAGTATGAAGAGACAATTGTGCAGTAATTATTTTTGCAGCATAAGCTAATAATTTCTCATTTACATTTTTATTTACAGATGATCTTTGTTATGTTGGACAGCTAAGGGTGAACTAAGGTTCTATATCCAGCATGCACATGTTAAATTAAAATTCTCTGTTCAAGCATGTCAAATACTATTTCTGTTCACAAGTATTTTATTTCATTCTAAATTATTTAAGTTTCTCCATTTAACACCATAGTTAATTTTATGACAATAAATGAAAGATATGATATTTAATATTAACCTCTGAAAACTTGGCTTCTTCAAAGTTTTGTACTTGTTAAATTCCAATGTTGACTTGAAATGTACCATAGTTTAGCATAACAATAATGTGGCCTGGGAAAAAAAATATTAAATTATCCAATTTAGAATATACAGATTTTTGTATGTATATGAAATATCTTAAAAATTGTATAATTTTTCTAACCTTCAAACAAAGAGAAAAAATGGTTTAAAATAATTTGTACTCCTAGTGAAACAGCAACATATAAAAATACCACCTACATGTTTATACCTACTTATTCCAATGCTTTTACACCTCATAGGTATCAGTTAAGTGAAATTTTTGCCTTCTATCAGTTACAATAACAAACATCAGAGAATTTATCAATTTTTAAAAACAGGATGCTCTGTGGAAGGTGTCTTACGTGGGCTTTTCTTCATTGTTTATGTCTCCATAAAAACAAACCTTTCTTACAACAAAGTGACAGTTTAGGTTTAATATGTATATATAGTATAAGTGAGAAATTCCATGGAAAGTAAGAAGGCCAAATATCAGAAGCAGAAAATGGGTGGTTTAAATTGAAATAGTGTCATGTGGTACAGAAAGTAAAGCTTCAATATTTATTTAAATAGTTATACTTTTAAAGTTAAGAAATTAAAACTTTTATTAAAATTTAGATTGTAAACTTTGTTTTGGCATCAAGTTTATTGATTACTTTGATAATTAGGGAATTTAATCAAATTTTAAATGTAATTTTGCAAAAGGTTGTGACATATGCACTTTGACTAGTTAATGTAAAGAGAGTCAAAATATGAAAATGTAGGGTTTAAGTTTACAAGGGTGGGAAAAATGTTTTGAGTAATACTCATGAAGTGAAAACTTGTTAAATTATAAAAACTGTTAAACAACATGGAAAATACATCTATAAGAGAAGACAATGGAAGTTTTAATGAAAACTAACAGTAAACAATAATGGTTAGCATTGCTCGACTTAAACTTGAGTTTTTTTAGGAACCTATTACAGTTTCATACTATATTCCTTCGTATTAGAATTAGGTGTTTTATGTGACAACTACACAAAAGAAAAAAACAATTGGGTTGGAGAGTTTATCATGTGCTCCAATTGTTCAGTTGGAACAACAGAGGATGGCATGGCTACAAGAGAGTTGGTTAGCTGAAGACTCGCAAAAGATTGACATCAGAGGACCAAGTCATGGCATACAGTGTGAATGAGTCTATGGTTGAACTAAAATTGCTTACCAGTGAATCACACATAGGTAGGCTCATCATGCATATCATTGGACTTAGCCCTCTTTACTGGCAGAGGATTGCACTATTACTAGAGAGGTGGACATTCTTGCAGCAGAGAATTTAATGATGGTTGGATCTACTGCTATCTAGAGAAGCCCAGCCTGTATGTAGCTCAACAGTTTTTGCCATTGTTTGCACCACTCAGAGAAGAGATGAAACTTGGAGATCCAGTTCCTGCTGTAATAAACCATCAAAGAATACACCACTACCAGCTAGCAGTGGTACTATATATGCTATCACCTCCAAAGGAAACATTTTATCCTTAAGGCTCAAAGAAATTTCTGGCAGTAAGATCATCTTGAGGCTAAACCAAGTGGCAGGATGGGTACTTGGAAAACACCACCTACCACAAATATAGCAACCACATAAGTAGAGGTCTAGGTATGTCGTTGTGCTACCAAGTTTCTTCCATCACCATTTAATTGGAAGTTTCAAACAAACAGAATTTTCTACTTGAGTGATGGGTATTTTAATAGTGAAAATGAGAATAACTACCTCGGCAGTAGTTGTGACAGAAGCACCATTTGAAAAAGACCTTATGAACAGAGACCCAAAGAATGCCATGGGTAAGCTCATTCCTACTAAACCTATAAATGGAACATGAATTGCATTATGCTTTGTCAGGAATTATATTAGTGATCTATGTGTGCATAAAGGTGCTCTTTATAACAAATTCACAAACAGAAATGAATCGCAATTTAGGTTGGAAGAATGTAAAGAGGGTTTGATATCGTATTATGTTGACATGTGGGAAGGTTCATTGCACAAGGTAGAGACTCGAAAATGACCTTAAGTAGGTGAAGACACGTGTAAAATGTCAATGGCGTTTAACAACTAAACATGCTTGTCTCATCACAGAAATGTCACGACTGGAGATAACCGACATAAGTTAGAATGCTGAGAACTACATGTGATTGGTTTAAAGGTATAGACTAATTCATGGGTATATGGGAACATGAGGCTGGGTTCAGGAATAATATTGTATTTAGGATTAACTGTCATCTTCCGGAAAGGATGATGTATAGAAATTACACAATAATACAACGAATTTGGAGCAGCATCAAGTCAATACAGCTCATGTCGTAAATTCCAATTTGTTATATCTGACATTCGTGTATTTTGATAATATTTTGCAGTGTAGATTTGTGTATAAAATGGTGTCTGATAATCCTGACGTGTTTTTATTTTATCTCTACTTTGCATTCTTTCTATAAGTCATCTAATGTGAAAACGGTAGTTTTCCAGCACCCACTTCAACATTGATAGCACAAAAATGAAACAGCACAGCATCTACTAATTTGAATAGTACGAATAACATTAACAACTTGTATTTTTCAGTTGCTTGAGACAGTTGACCAAATATATAATGAAAACAGTTTGTGTACATAAATTATGCCACGTTTTGAGATTTGTTTTTCAATTCACAACTGGTAATTATTTGGGTTTGAAATTCGTGTTGCTAGAAAATCAGTCAATTCTCTTTTACCCGACTTGTAGTAATATATTTATTTAGACTTAGTTGAGGAAAAGTCTTGGATGAACATATTTATGAATTAGGGGTATTGTGTATGGAATACGAGGATGGCTTTCACCATTTAGCTTTGAGTTTCTGGGCTAAGCTCCTATTGAAAAGATATGTTTTCGTTATAATAACTAGGTACGACTTCTTAGTCTCTTTATGCATAGTAATGAAACCTCAAATTGATTCAAGTTCTTTTGTTTTTTAATGCTAGTAAGCGCAAGCGATATCATCGTCTTCGAACTTCTAAATTTTAACACATTTATTGCATATTTTATTCCTGTAAGGATTGTTGTTTTCTTGTCTCTTTCAGAGCAAAGTGACATTAGTTACTTGCTGTGTCCATAGAGGGTAATCTAATCCCGAATTTTTAGCGCTGTAAGTCCGTAAATTTACCACTATCCCATTGGGGTAAAATTAGTATTGAGATAACTGCATCAGCAAACTATAGAATGTTACGTAAGTAAGTGTGTCTACCACTAAAGTTTCAAACAGTATTTCTTGAGAACATTTCCTGAACATTATCAAACAATGCTGTTTTGCAAAGTTTAGCCATATTTCTGATCTAAAGGGTGATCACATTTCCAAAATGAAAACTGGGACACCCTAGGTTTTGCCCATAATTTCTAAAAGATTAATACAAATTGAAATAAATTAACTTATTTAATTTACTTCACATTTATTGAACTATTCCACATCAACAACAACATTGTCATTGTTGTTTAAATAATTTCAACTTGTTGTTGTTTTGAATTAAGCGCAAAGCTACACAAAGGTATTGTGTTAGCACAGGCTATCTGTGCTCTGCCCACCACGGGTATCGAAACCAAGATTTTAGCGTGGAAGTCTATCGGCAGTAGAGTACGTAGTAAAACAGCGAGTAAGAGGAGTAGGTCTGTTACATTCGCGATTTGATATGACTGACATTTTGATACATTTATCACAAAAACGAGGTGTTTAGCCCATCCCGAGAACTTTTCTCAGGACACAGGAACAAACTATAAAAAAAATGGAAATTTACCGACTAAACCGGGACATCTCGTTATTATATTGGCTCACTTTTTCTGCTTTGAAAAATCTTCAAAAGTTGAGATATGACCAACAACGTCTCTCCGTAGGCTCAAAAGATCTGTCTCTTCTTTCTTGGGACCGGCATTGCTAGATTAAACGTTTAAGGCACTCGACTCGTAATCTGAGGGTCGTGGGTTCAAATCCTCGTCACACCAAACATGTTTGCCATTTCAGCTGTGTGGGCGATTGAATATTACGATCAATCCCACTATTTGTTGGTAAAAAAGTAACCCAAGAGTTGGCGATGAGTGGTGATGACTGGTTGCCTTCCCTCTAGTCTTACACTGCTAAATTAGGGAAGACTAGCGCAAGTAACCCTCGTGTAGCTTTGCTTTAACTCAATAAACAAACAAAATATTTCTTTATACACAGTTGTTTTGTATTTCCCACCATATTTGATAGTTTTTATTTTAAGATGACTCCTAAATTTAACACGAAAGGTACTTACTCTCTTTCAGTGCACATAAGCTCAAGTTTAATATAGTTTGTTATGTCAACTTGTTCTTTGGTATGTTTACTTTTTTTATGTTCCTAAGGACAAAGAATCTGATAGGAGCCTGTCAATGTTACATCTGAACTTTACCCATTCTGGAATTCCTGTACGAAAGAAAGATTAATGTTTTAAATTATATAAAAATAAATAACCTTTTTTATTTTAAATTGTAATTTTCTCTATTTGCTTTAAGTTGTATCAAGTAAAATAAGTACAGAGGTAGGACGACGAGTTGCTGATACTACGTGGAAACACCAAAATAACATTGAAGACGAAAAGCCGAAGGCTTTAGAAACGTCGTCATCTGCACTTGTGTTTGTTTGTTTGTTTTTGGAATTTCGCACAAAGCTACTCGAGGGCTATCTGTGCTAGCCGTCCCTAATTTAGCAGTGTAAGACTAGAGGGAAGGCAGCTAGTCATCACCACCCACCGCCAACTCTTGGGCTACTCTTTTAACAACGAATAGTGGGATTGACCGTCATATTATACACCCCCACGGCTGGGAGGGCGAGCATGTTTTAGCGCGACTCGGGCGCGAACCCGCGACCCTCGGATTACGAGTGCACGCCTTAACGCGCTCGACCATGCCAGGCCCTGCACTTGTGTCTCTACAACAGACAGTTGCCGTCCACTCTACAAAGTTTCAACTTTCAGCATGAAATGTTAAAATTTATATACGTGTATGCGATGAATATAAACATTGATGCCTGTGTGAGCGATATCGATATTAATATTATCTTGCCCATCATTTGATATTTCATTTTTTCATTGGAAATAAGTTGTTTAAAAACAAAAATAATAGCTTACGTTTACCTGTAGTTAAACTGAGGTATAGAACAGTTATACATTTTAACTAGCTTCAATGTCTAAAACTAGGAAACCAGGACTTATTGCTTCTTTTCTATACTCCTGAAAATTCCTTCCATGACTTTATCATTTCACTCCTACCAGCTAAGCCGAACAGAAATATTAACCTAAATTCGTAATCTCGTCCTTTTTGTTGTTGTCTGAAACTACTCATCTGAGTTTTATTTAACACTGAAATGATTGACTTCCAGGTTAATGGTTATACTGATGTTGGAAATAGCCACATAAACATTATGATCTTTTTATGTAAGGGTATAACTAACAGATTCTTAAGTTGATATTTTCTGACCAATCTTCAGGATGCTAGTACATTTGTCAATAATGGTAGTCGATGTGATATGCAGCTATTTATCATACGTACAGTCCATTCCAGCCTCTAACCAACTGTACTGTGGTGATGGGTATATTCCATTTTACTTTCTCACTTCATTGAAACTTAAAACTTTCAGTAACTGTTGCTCCCACAAACCTCTGACTTCCTTTTTTCAGGTGATTGTTTCTAAAAATACAACAGCTCTAGTTTCATCAGTGTTGCGTCTTTGTATTTGTTTTCATTTGCTTGTTTTCGTTGTTACCTCTTTTAATATTCTAAAGATAAATTATAGCTACGCTATAAATTTCTTGTACTTACCTTTCTGATGACAATGGTGAAATTTTTTAGGACATGGAACATCTCAAAATACGTCTCCTTGAGTACTTTGGCAAATACATGAATGCAAATAACACTAAAATTATATGTGCAAACTTCTGATTATGAGCTTGCATAACTTTCCCTTATACTAGTTCTATCAAAAAACATTATTTTCTCGATCAACTTCATTTATCAATTTAACATATTGTGAGTTTCTCCTTTAATCTTAAATTAATATATCACTATATTCTTTCATGGTACCAACTCACAGACTTTGCAATACATCCTTTATCAAATGGCTCTCTGTATCATTTGGATGTTGGGTAAGAACTGTGCAGAATGTCGTTTCTCTTTCTTTGTTTAATGTCATCAACTTTTGTTACAAAGGTCTAAAGTAAACAAAGCAGATTTTTGTTCTTTATTCATTCTACTCCTATATCTAATTTACCAGAAGATTAAATATAGAAATCCACACAAATATAACTTTCAAACCTCATTTCTTTCAAAGGTAAAGTTTAACAGTGCAATTGTGTCTATTCAGAAGAAAATAAGTGGGGTAATTACAGCCTTTTGGCCGATAACAGAAGTTTTTAAACTTATAGCTAACAACGTGCGATACACCTTACACTCGGGTTTATATGAAAAAAAAATTCCATATAATCTCCAACTGTTCCTTATGTTCATTATGTGCAGATGTTTTATGTTTCAGAATATATTTACAATACCTAGAACGTAAAACAAGGTAGAACACAAACATAAGAAGAGGTTACTGCTTGTATAGATGACAGTAAAGGTGTAGATTTGATGCATCTGAGTTTTCAGAAAACATCTGACAAGGAATCATATATAAGGCTTGTAAAACAATTTCTATTGACGCGACGGATGGATTAGTTAATTCGATAGAAGAGTGGCTGGGTGGGAAAAATTCAAATAGATTTTATAAATGGAGTTCAGTCATACAAATTAGTGTCAAAAGTGGAGTACTTCACCGCTCAGTGTTAGGACCTTTACTCTTTTTGATTTACGTCAATGATATACATCAAGGAAGCTTAATAAATTGTTTACATTTGCTGATGCTATTAATATATTAGATATTGCTCGCTGTAAAGAGAATGGTGCTGCTTTACAAAAGAATTTAACTCATTTACTGAGTTGGGTAAATAAATTGCGAATAGATTTTAATTATTATAAATGTAAGATAATGCATATGAACCATCGTAATTTGGATGAAAATAACCTTAACAATGTATTAACCTCAATGCTGTCAAATGCTCACTGAAAATCCAGCTATACCAAATCTATAAACTAGCTCTCATCTGCACAAGCGTTAACCTTTTTAAATAATGTAAAAAATTCGTAAGGCAAGATTTTTATTCAGATTTTCAGAAACTATGTCAAATAAGTTTGCAAAGTATCTTCTATTAAACTTTTCAAAACTCTTTCCACAACTGATGAAAGACTAATAGGGCTATAATTACTGAATGACAATAAAGAGCAACTAGTAATTGTTGCTTTCAATGTTCAGTCGTCATAATGATTTCATAAAGTTAACTCGAAGTCACAACATTTTTCGTATAATTTAACATAACAAAATAAATTGAAGGCATGCAGATGGGTATTTAAGCACTTTCACCATAGCTTGTTAAAAACACGTTCTGGTTTGTTAAATGTGGTCAGTATGACCATCGCGCTGTGGCCCTGTGTATTGTTATTTATTACAATCGTTGAACTACTTGTTATAATGAGACGCTATATTACAATAAGTCTACTTTAAATACAAAGAATTAACACATAAAAACTCGAAATTTAAAATAAATGCCATGAAATTATTGCACACAATTTGTGAAACAAAGTTTGAAACAGTTACCAATATAGACACAACATAAGGAATGGAATGTCTCATGTCTACATTACATCACATGATATAAGCAAAGCAAGCCTTCTTGTACACATTGTTAGGAGCGCCCTTTTTAAAGGCAAGTAAGTATTTTAGCAATTAACATAATTTAATGTTTAGGGACAAAAAGGGACCTGTTGGTCCATCTCGGCTGTCCCATTCCCTATTCTGAATAAACACTATTAAATAAATAAATTATCATTCATATATCTATTAAGCTTTTTTTTAAAACCCGCTTAACTTTACTGCCTTAACAACACTCGAAGGCAACCTATTCCACAGGCCAACCATCCTATTTGAAAAATAAAATTGTTTTAGCTGAAGAGGGTTTCTAACTTACCTAAACATATATTTGTTTCTCTAAGTTCTTTAATTCTTTTTGTTAAGTAAGAGAAATGTTGACGCATCAGCTCCTTTTACAATTTAAAACACTTCTGTCAGATTTTCAAGAGAATATTTTAAGGATCTTTGTTTTTTCTCTTCTCATGTGACAACCCTTCCTTCCCAGGTATCATTTCAGTAACCCTCCTCTGAACCCTTTGCAAAAAATCATCGTCTTTTCTAAGTTATAATTTTAACCATATCCACAGTTATCATCGTGTTGGTTTTAAAGATAAAAAGTATCAAAAGAAGCGAATGAATAGTTGTTTAAAAATGATTTACGAAACCTAATTTTAATATTGGTTTTGCAAAACCTATTCACGATGCATTTTTTTAAGCTGCCTCTCATTATTATGAATGAAAATATTTGGTAGACCAACCTGTTAGCTACTACCTTGGAAATGTTCTTCAGATGTGAAATTTTGTATATGTATATTATTATACACCTAGTTATAATTCAGTTTATAACTTATTGCACGACTCTGCCACAGGGCCAATATTTTACATAGGTAAGACTAAAGTACTGGTCCGTAAATAATTTTCCGATAACAAAAGTTAAAAAAAATGTATTTGTTTCTTATTCTTTAAAGCTTTGCAGTGTTTTCGATATATTTCTCTGTGTTGGGGCCTTAGAAGTAGAAAACTGTAAACCATCCTAACATTTTTGTAGATAAATAAATTTCGTGACTTATCGTTTACATCTCCGTTTTTTCTCTCTCTGTGTGCTAATAAGTTATAATATGGATAAAAGCTACTGGTGCTCATACATCTGTTTTGTTTTTCTCTCTATGTCAATAATTTCATTTCATAATGACATATTTATAACGTTAGAAGAAATAGAAAATTATATTACATTAGTATATGGATAAAAGTTAATGGTGCTCATACATCTTACTTCAAAATCTCGTGTGACAGATCTGTTTTTCTCCATTTTTTACGATCTAAGGAAAAAAATTTCAAAGAAGGATTCGTGTACACACACGCATACATTGTTTTATATTAACAGAGGCATGTCCACTATTTTTGCATACGTATTTTTTACAGAGTTGTTAATGCAGGGCTTTCCGCTGAGACAGCGGTACATCTACGGGTTTACAACGCTAAAATCAGGGGGTCGATTCCCCTCGGTGGGCTTAGCAGATAGTCCGATGTGGCTTTGCTATAATAAAACACACACAAGCTACTCTAGGAATTTACCGGTATCCTAGCGATGGACCAAAACTGAACAGAAAGAAAGATTTTGTTTGTTTGTTTGTTTTAAATTTCGCGCAGAGCTACTCGAGGCTATGCTATCTGCACTAGCCGTCCCTAATTTAGCAGTGTAAGATTAGAGGGAAAGCAGCTAGTTACCACCACCTACCGCAAACTCTTGGGCTACTCTTTTACCAATGAATAGTGAGATTGACCGTTACATTATAACGCCCCCACGACTGAAAGGGCGAGCATGTTTGGTGCAACAGGGATTTGAACTCGCGACCCTCGGATTACGAGTCGAACGCCTTAACACACATGGCCATGCCAGGCCCTGAAAGAAATAAACAAGAAATTTGAAAAATTATTGCATGCGATATAAGTATGTAAAAATTATATTGTGCTATCCAGTCTCATGATATTTACACCTCGTGATTTAAGTGAGTCAGTGAAGAGTATAATGGCTCCATACGCAGTAAACGATTTTTGTAGTTCTTAATCTTCCCCAGCGAGTACAGCGGTAAGTACAATGCTAAAATCAGGGGTTTGATTCTCCTTAGTACACTCAGCAGATAGTCCGATGTGGCTTTCCTATAATAAAATGCAAACATATACACGTACCTCTCAATCCAATTTGTACTTTTTTTTATGAATTTTACATTCCCTTCCACCCTATGCTTTTTAAGCTAACTTTGAATAATTTCCTTCTATTCTTTAATTGGTTTAAGCAGTATATTATTATAATTGACAAGTAATGGACAATCACTGAGTGAGAATTCAGAAATTTTATTCATTAGATGGAGGCTAAAAGTGGGCTTTAAAATATGTTGAAGTCAGAAATAAGATGTGAAGAGTACAACAGTTTCAATTTATGTAATACATCTTACTATCATATACCAATATTTATAACAAAATATTAGTTTTAAAACAAGATCATTAAGTATCGTGTTGTGTTCAGCGAAATTTTGCCGAAACTGAGAGAAAAATATTTAAATATGTCATATGTAACTGAAACATGGTCCCATTCACAAGTGTACCAAGGAAACCGAGTGAAAAACGATTACACTTACATCAGCAAATCATATATGACTATATCACTATGTAACAAAATTTGTACTTTTTCTTGTTTCTGGGCAGAAAGTGTTATATCCCAATTGCTCATTCCTAAAGTAAAGGAAAAAAACCTATTTTTCTATTCAAGTTTTCTTTTGTGACCTGGGTAATGAATTTTTCAAATTTACCCATTTTTCAGAACATTCCAGGAAAATTCAGTGCAAGTAGCTGATAGAGAATTTTTTCAAACTTACAATAATTTTCCAGAACTTTTTAGAATGTTGTAGAATTTACGAGAATTTTCAAGAACCTTTCGGGTATCAAGACAAACCCTGGGCATCTCATTTTATATGCGAGTACTGCAAAAAAAAAAAAAAACTCTAGAAGGTAAGACAGACAATTTTTGCTTGCTTGAATAATAAAAGTTTATATTATACAAATTTTAGATCTTTTAAAATTTAAATAGCTTTTAATTTTTTAACTTCCAATAGCACAGAAAAATATCACATATAAAATATTTTGCATGAACCTCCTACACATTAGTTATGGATGAAACAAATTTATTTTTCACAATAAAAATTTTTATTTTGCTCTTCTGCAGAATAGTACAGAGAGTAGAGACCCATGAAGTTCGCTATTCCAAGAATTTGGCGTGAACCCACTGACCACTCAAGAAATTGCTACTTCTTCATTTTGGACTTCTTCCAAACGTTGGGCTGGCAAGAACGCATCTACTACTATGTATCCGGACCTTCCATCATCCATAGCCCCAGTGCCACACTGCCCTGAGCTCCCTGTACACACTCCGTCAGAGAGAAAGCAGCCGTCCAGACATTGAAGATCCTGATTACAATTTCAGATGTGCAGCTGGTGAGAAAAACCCATACAAACGCAACCAAAGAGACCTCAATGTCTTGATTAGAGATCTTGATCTAAAAAAGCCAAATGCCGAAATCATATTTGGGGCTAACATATGAAAATGATTTGCATTACAGTTGCAGGTCTCGAAAAACTACTCACTTCTAAACATTTTTGTTCATTTTTGTATAACCTTAGTATAAATGCATGTAAATCTTGATTCATATGTTTTTTACTCAGGCCGTATGTAAATGAAAATGTGCAAATTTGCCCGTTTTTACATAGAAAATAGGTTAATTTTTAAATTTAATTATCCAAGTTACTACATAAGCAATTAAAAATAACATATACTATCCAGAAACAAAATTTGTGTTGCGTAGTGTATTCGCACAGGTATAATGAAAAGAATGAAAAGATGTTTGTTTTTGAATTTTGCACAAAGCTACTCGAGGGCTATCTGTGCTAGCCGTTCCTAATTTAGCAGTGTAAGACCAGAGGGAAGGCAGCTAGTCATCACCACCCACCGCCAACTCTTGGGCTACTCTTTTACCAACAAAAAGTGAGATTTACCGTACCATTATAACGCCCCTACGGCTGAAAGGGCGATCATGTTTGGTGCGACGGAGATGCGAACCCACGACCCTCCGATTACGAGTCGCACGCCTTAACACGCTTGGCCATGCCAGGCCAAAATGAAAAGAAACCAATGAAGATCGATATGACGAATTCGAAGCTGTTCAAACCATTATGAATAAAGATAAAAGCAAACAACATTTTCTGAGTAGATTTCTGAATCTAAACTTCGTTTAACCATGATCCTATTAATGTCTAATAAATAATCAATATACTCTGGGAAACTCAAAATGACAAAAAACAAAAGCATAAGTTAATAAGGTGACAAAATGGGCCTCCCAGTGGCACATCATTTTGTCTACGGACTTACACCGAAAAAATCGGGTTTCGATACCTGTAGTAGGCAGACAGAAAGCCCATTGTGTAGCTTCGTGCTTAATTCAAACAACTAAAAAAATGGAGGTAAAATTAGAAATTAATGTAGGAAGTCGTGATAAAATAACAAAAATAGGTTACGTATATATATATATATATATAAATTACCTAAATGCCCCTGGTTTAGGCTTGTAAAGTGGATCGTGTGGTCAACTTTCTTACCTCTTGCACTTTGGAGACAAATTTCTGGACAAAAGTACCTGTGTTTAAGGTGTTACGACACACACACACAAATAGAGATCTTTATCCAAAAACATGTTAGTATTGTTTGAAACTAAAACAATTGATCCTCTGCGATGAACAGAGCGGAGATAGTTCAATGTGTAACTTTGTGTTAAAATAAGAACAAAAACAATATTCAGAATGTGATTTTGTTGACTGTCATTGAAATCTAGTGAGTCGCGGAGGATCTTCCATATAGAATATATCCCTGAAGTGAATTACGGAAAAGCACTATATAAATACTCCACAGTGGAACAGCTTTATTTTCTGCAGACTTATACTGCTAAAAACCGGCTTTCGATACCCGTGATGAGCAGAGCATTAATGTGTTGCTCTGTGCATAATTTTAAATAAACAAACCTACATAAACTACGTTTCCAATGTGCCGGAAAAGATCCCCTATATAAAATACTCCTGGTCTAAATATAACCAGGAGAAACCTAATCTGAGTAAATAGTAATGACCCTCTTATTGTGTAAGAGTATATTCAAGCAGGCTTAAATATTTTATGCACAAGAAGGATAACAATGTTCAAAATTTACTAATTAAAACGGTAATTGGGCTCAAAGGATTATGTTTCTTAATGACTTATAAAATTTAAGGGTTACCACACCTTCTATCTCTACCCCAGATTAACCCCACTCAGTGTTATTCAAAATCATCCCAGTTCCTCATACTGTTTTAATTGCTTCAGTAAAAAAATAAAAGTAAATTCCTTTCACATGTCAGGAAGGTATTATATCGTTCCTGTGTGTAACGTAAATAAACTATAATATCTGATATTTTCAACAGTGTTAACACAATTAAAAGCAAATGCATTTTTTAAAAAATTATTGCTAAGCTGAATACATCATTTCATAAAGCTTTGAAATAATGAAGTGGAAATACCTTGAGAAGTAACCCCTAACATTTGAAAAGAACAACACAAAAGAGACAGTTTTGGGTCAGCTTTTAATGAACAACCGTTTTCTAAAAACCTATAAAGTTCTTCATTTTTTGTTATTTTCTGCACAAGCAACACAAAAGGATATGTGCGCTCTGTCCACTGTATTTTAACATTGTGAGTGTTTAAATTTACTGCTGGCATAATATGATTAAAAATATATATATCAAAAGAAAAGAAACAGGTATTTTAAGATTAAATTTACTTTTGTAAACTTCAAAATATTTCTTGTTTTTAATATACTCTGTCTCCGTCTTTGTTAAATGTTATAGAAAAAAGTGTAAAATGCAAAAACGTTAAAATCATATTTTATTGCTAGTTGCCCCCCAGTGGCTCAGTGGTATGTCTGCGGACTTACACGCTAAAATCCGGGTTTCGATACCCGTGGTGGGCAGAGCACAGATAGCCCATTGTGCAGCTTTGTGCTTAATTCTAAACAACAACAACAATTATTGCTAGTTTTATCAAATTACATTTCTTTTGAATGGTCGTAAATAATTTAAATGCATAATTTTGTAATTTACTGAAAATCACTTGTTATCCTACTCAATATTTTGTACAGTGAAATTAAATGCTCGCATGATATTATAGTCAGTGTAAGATCTCTTATCAAATAACGCATTTTTTTGTGATTCGTGTTAAATTATCTACTTTTCAATCCATAAAAAGTAATTTGAAATATATTTTCAACACAGATAAATGTAGAATTCATAGATGTATACTTGACAACAGATAAAACACTTATAAAAGTTCATAAAGTTCAAATTAGTATATTACTCTGATGAGTTCCTTTGGTGAACCAACAATAAACTTAAGAAATTACAAAGCTAAAATCCAAGATTTTAGTATTACAATAAACAGAGCGTAAATAGTCTATTATGTAGTTTCATGCAAATTAAACCATAATATAACGATTTTTTTTTGTTTGCAGTTAAGCACAAAGCCACACAATAGGCTATCTGTTTTTGTCCGCCTCCTCGTGGCACAGCGGTATTTCTATGGACTTAAACTGCTAGAAACCGGGTTTCAATATCCGTAATGGATATTTCCAGCAGAGCACAAATAGTCCATTGAGTCAAAAGTATCCAAACGCAGTTTTTAGGAAGTATGATGAATATGAAATCATATATAGACGTGCAAAAAAACTACTAGTAACCATTTTGATGAAATCACATGCATACCCATTCACTTGGGCGATGATGACATTTTTGTAGACCCTCCCAGTGGCTCAGCGGTGTGTCTGCGGACTTACAACGCTAAACACCGGGTTTTGATACCCGTGGTGGGCAGAGCATAGATAGCCCATTGTATTGCTTTTTGCTTAATTCAAAACAACAGAAACAACAACCGATTAACTGAAAATCATTTAGCATATATGACTATACATCAGTTCTTACTTGTCTTTAGGACTAGCTTATTTTAATTCTGTTGTTTCCAGGAAAATAAAACCCCACTTCTCACACGTTTTTAAGCTATAATAATAAGTTTCCTGACTTCAAGCATACATAACACA
Organism: Carcinoscorpius rotundicauda; assembly: GCA_011833715.1. Classification (NCBI taxonomy): domain Eukaryota; kingdom Metazoa; phylum Arthropoda; class Merostomata; order Xiphosura; family Limulidae; genus Carcinoscorpius; species Carcinoscorpius rotundicauda. The sequence continues at coordinate 25,862,192 of CM022406.1, forward strand.
CACTTTTGTTACAGATATCAAAAAACATAAATTATCCTAAAAAACAACCTCTTTAATAATGCTTGGTTTCTTCGCAAGGTGGCGGGAAAAAACATTTGTAACAAATTTCATGCAATGTTGTGAGTTGTAGCAAGCGAGAAAGAGGTGAGCAAGGAAACTGGTTGATAGCCTTGGTTTGAAAGATCCCATACGTTTTATCGATTGAAAATAAGACTAGAAGCTGATTTCTGCCTTCAAGACCTTTAGTACTTGACTTTCTGCAAATTTGGGGATAACATCAGTCTCTTCAAACGTCCAAATATCCAAAATTTATCATTATCTTGGTCACAGTAAGCTGTTTTGTGTTCTGACTTGTACACCCTTGTGCAAATTAATTGAAATAAGACGGAAAATTACGATTGTTTTAAATTTTTTGCGTTTTATTTCTGAGAATCCAAAAATTATTAACAAATTAATACATGATATGACTGCCTTTATTTTTCAGAAGATCATTATCCGCTTTGGCATCAGGTCCATGAGTTGACTGCAATCTTTACTAATTTTTGGGCCCCCCAGTGGCTCAGCGGACTTACACGCTAAAATCCGGGTTTCGATACCCGTGGTGGGCGAGCACAATTGGCCTGGCATGGCCGAGCGCGTTAAGGCGTGCGCTCGTAATCCGAGAGTCGCGGGTTCGCGCCCGCGTCGCGCTAAACATGCTCGCCCTCCCAGCCGTGGGGACGTTATAATGTGACGGTCAATCCCACTATTCGTTGGTAAAAGAGTAGCCCAAGAGTTGGCGGTGGGTGGAGATGACTAGCTGCCTTCCCTCTAGTCTTACACTGCTAAATTAGGGATGGCTAGCACAGATAGCCCTCGAGTAGCTTTGTGCGAAATTCCAAAACAAAACTAATTTTTGGATCGCGGTACTACACCTCAATTATGGATTCAATTAGCTTATCTTTCGTTGTACAGTCTTTTCTCCGAAATCTTTCTTCACAAATCGCCCAAAAATTTTCAATAGGATTTAAGTCTGGAGAGTTTCCAGGTCAGTCCACCACCTTTATTCGCGTTGTAGTAATAAAATTATTCACAAGTTTCGATGTGTGGCACGGAGTCAGATCTTGCTGAAAAATACCAGATCCATCTAGAAATCTCTTTTTCAATTCTGGAACGACTGTTCTTTGTAAAACTTTGATGTACTGTGGTCCTCGCATCACACCTTTAACGATATGTAAGCATCCGACATCATCTTTTAGGGATATTTGATGAACTGATTGATGTGAGATTCTCAAAGTTTCTCATCTGGAGATGTGCAAACATGCAGACTTCTTTGACCCTGTACGAAGAAATGAGTCTCGTCACTGAATAACACCATCCTCCATTGTTCTTGCATCAAGTTCTTGTACTTCAGACACCATTGATACCGTTTTTTTTTTTCATTGAGTTGGTAAGAAGTTGTTTTTTGACTGGTCTCCTTGCCCTTTTAACACAAATTCGAATGACATAATATTCCTCATATATCACAAAAATAGATCGACCGTACTGCAACACAGTTAATGACGCCGTCTGTGTGAAAATATGACTATTAAAAGAAATCAACTGGTCTAGTGAGCCTACACTGGCCGTCATGCTGAAAATATTATAAAATGACCATTTGTTTCAATTAATTTACATAAGGGTGAAATGTAAGTTCGCATAAATATAAGTTATAATTCAATTTTACTCAATTACTGAAGCCAGGATTGATATATTATAAAGCGAGGAAAAGGTGGAAACACACCATGGAATTTTAACTTAATTCACATAAAAACGGATTCGTTCTGCAATATAGAGAAGTTTCATATGGTCATATGATACAGTGCACATAAAAGTTTTTATGAACTAGTTAGGTTGTTGTTGCTGAATTAAGCACAAACCTACACAATGGGCTATCTGTGCTCTGCCCACCACGGGTATCGAAACCCGGATTTTAGCGTGTAAGTCTGCAGACATACCGCTGAGCCACTTAGTCTGAGCTAGTTTTAGTATTTAATAACTTTATCTATAAAACTGTTCAAGGGTATAGGAGTAACATGAAATGTATGAGAGTAAAGATAGCACTTTAATTAAACGAATGTAATATATTGTTAAAATATTCAAAGGACATTGCGTTTTCGTAAGTGAATCTACGTTACACCATTGAATGTATTATAAACGTGCACACTATGTATACACCATATTTTAAAGAAATGTACGGGATGAATGTACGCAAAAGTCAGTCTTCAAACATAAGTTTTGCTCAGAAACTCTCGTATATACGATCAAAATAATACTATAACGTGCTTACTTTTGTGAGAAAGCCTTAAAATGTGTTTGTACTCAATAGTTTAAATTGTTGTAACGCAAGGATCCTGCTATTTTGCATCAAAATCTTCCAGATTGTGTTTTCAGTGGAAAATTTCAGCGACAGATAGCTATTGTGTGTGTATACAAAAATATCTATATAAAACTATGTTCACCACATAAAACTAACGATGAATTATACAAAATAAACCAATACTTCATCAACATCAAATAGTTTCCTCCAAAAAGCGTAAAAAATATCATACGCACACACATAGACAGAAAGCAAAATCAACCAACAAAAGTAAATATATCTCACGAATCAAAAAATCACGAAACCATATACTGCTGCATACCATATATTCCTGACATCAGCAAACAAATAACCAACATTTGGCAAAAACTAGTAACAAAATATGACATTCCAGTTAATACTAAATTTATTCAAAAACCAGGCACAAAACTGAGGTCTATATTATGTAAGAACTACACTGACAAACACCACACCAACATTATTTATAAAATACAATGTGATAACTGCCACGACTTCTATATTGGAGAAACAAGTAGAAAAATGGAAACCAGATTCAAAGAACATAAAAAGTCACCTTCACACGTTTTCGAGCACTGTAAGTCAAATAAACACAACATGACCATAGAAAACATCCAAATAAAGCCAACACGTAGCTGAAGATTTATAAATTATTTTTATAACGTATTTTATAAAATGTAATTATTATTAAATTAATATATTATTAAGAGACAACAATGAACAATTTGTTTCATTTTGATTGTCATATTGAACAAATTTAACTAAAACTTAAAAATATTAATTCAAATATTTATTAAGCTTTCTCTTGAATTAACTGTATTTACCACATTCAAAAGTAACTCATTCCAGAGGCCAACCATTTTACCACGAAAATTAAGCTGTCTTAAATGAAACTGATTGCTATCCTGATAGAATGTATACTTGCGTTTTCTAATCTTTGCCATTCTCGCTTAATACATGATGCATCAACACTGTTAATTATTTTGATAAACTTAAACATCTCAATGAGGTCCTAACTCTTCTTTTTTCCCAAAGATATTAATTTATGGTAACATTTCCAACCAAAGTATCATCTTACTAGCCTTTCTATGAACTATTTCCAATAATTCAGTGTTCTTTGTAGAGTAAGGATCCAAAGACTAAACATAGTGTTCCGAATGTGGCATTATAAATAACATATTTAATGACATTGCGACTTCTTTAGACTTGTAAACATTTAAACAGATGTAACATGAAATCTCATTTACCCTACCACTGGTAACATTACCTTGCTTGGGTAGCTTAAAAACTGTTCAGTAAAAACAACAAGTTCTTTTTTTCTCAGAGCACTGTTAAGGTTAATCGCATCACAATTATACTCATGATTAAAATTGTGATATCCCATGTTCATAACAATTAATTTATAATAATTAAAGATCACCTGGAATTTAATTGACCAATTTATCAAATAACCTAACTCACAACCAGCAAATATAAAATGTCCTTCCTGCTTGAAGATGTATCTGGCAGATAATAGAAGAAAATCATACTTTTTAATCTATCACAAGTCATGTGTTTTCTAGCATGGTATGGTTTACGAGTGTAAAATTAACTTCGAACATACTGACAACTTATTTAAAGCAATAGATGAAAGAAAATTAACGTTCGCAGACGTTCTGTCTGTTAAGACCTTCTAACCTTGAAGGAATAATGTGGAAGATTCTTTTTCAACGTGTTAATTAGATTTTTTAAACAGTTGCTTTTATTGAGTCTCATAATAACCATAATAAAAAGTTAGGAAATAAATATAAATTATGTTTTTTGTGCTAAAATGATTACATATTGTAACACAAAAATACAAATGTTTATTCTAAGTAGCTATGTTTCATATATATATTTACCTATACTTCTTTTTATTACTTATTAACTTTCCAGTCATGTCCAAGTAACATTGCAAGACTTGTATTAACGTATTACGTATCCAGTAATATAAAACAAACTGTCTTTGGTGTGTTTTGGTGGATTAGTATTTTATAAAATACAGTTATATTTCAATTATTATTACGTGTGTAGATTATTGCTATTTGGAAATAAATCATTACACTTTTTTTTTTCAAATACAGAACAATAAATCAAGAAGTAAAGCAAACAATTATTTCTTTATGGAACAACCTGTATACTCGGTTGTTGCTGGACACAAATTAACGTCTTTTAAAATTTCGCATGTGAAGGTTTGTTTGATTTTGGAATTTCGCACAAAGCTACGCGAGGGCTATCTGTGCTAGCCGTCCCTAATTTAGCAGTGTAAAACTAGAGGGAAGGTAGCTAGTCATCACCACCCACCGCCAACTCTTGGGTTACTCTTTTACCAACGGCTGGGAGGGCGAGCATGTTTGGCGCGACTCGGGCGCGAATCAAAGACCCTCAGATTACAAAGCGCACGTCTTAACGCACTAGGCCATGCCAGGCCTTTTCTGCTACACGACTGCATTATAAAACGTTTATCTGATCGTTTACACATAATATCACTTCTAAAATAATTTTCTCGGAAAATATAGTCTTATGCGATACACTCTTTAACTGATCTTTGTTTCAATGTTAAAAGCAATGTTGTTATTTATTTTAAAAGTTGAGAACATAGAAAAGTTAATAACCTTATAAAAATATTTCACTGTGTGTCTTATCGTGGCTATCTTTTAAAATGTTAAAATGGCTGTCATTTACATCTTTTAGTGTCAAATATCCTCGATTCTAACACACCTTGAATTAACTATTTTGAAAAATGATAATTCAAATATGCCATCTATTTTGGATTAAATTACAGTCCATTCAAAATACCTTTTAATCAATATATTGAATGTCAAGCACCAAAAACAAATTTTCAGAAGCTAATCATCCATTTCTTGCAAAATTAGCACTTAAATGTATAAGTTGGTGGATTTTTATACCATCCTTCTCATTTATAGGATTATCAATATCATGCACACCTGAAATGCTTTGGCTATAAATTTAATTGGGATCACTACACGAACATGCAAGACTACTGAACGAGTTGTTTATTACTTTTTGTCTCGGAACAAACTTTCTTTCATTCAGATTTTATAATCTCTAATATATTATCTGTCACTTGCTTTTCAAGCACTTTATCAGCACTAATATGTCATCGTCATGTTCTTTCTTTCATGATGGAGATGCTGGTTTCTGCAGTAGTGTTTTGCACGATATCCAAATGAAGTAAATGTAATTCACAATCCATGTCTGAGTAATTAGAGTGAACTCTTCAGGAGAAACATTTTTCCTTCGTTACCTTTATAGAAAAACTCCTATCTAAGTACACAATTCAGCAACTCTCTCATATGAACATTCTCTTGATCTCCCAAGTGTGGCAGTTGTTTACAACATTTCATCCCCACCATTCTGTGACAACATTAGTTTAATCACTGTCGTTTTTGCAAAGTTTCTTCCTAACCACGCATGCAAACCTTGAAGAGATTAGGACTTTCTTGAGCCTAATGCTGTAGGGCTTTCTCTAATGTTAGTACGTCTCTGAGATTACCCTCCGCCAATAACTATAATTAACTTTAAAATCTCCAACTCTTCAAATGCATCGAGTAAAAGATTGTACATAACAGTGTAGATTAAATATACATTGATTGTGCAACCAGGCATAGCTTTTGCTGCATCCAAACAGTACAATGCTTTGATAGTACCTGCATCTTTGTGAACATGTTTTAACAGCTTTGGTTTATTTGATGTGGTTTCAATGTCAGCGACGCAAGTATTAAAGTAATAATTTTTTTCTCCCAATTCAGTTTTTCTGTTATAGATTTATTGGTTGTTTGTTTGTTTGTTTGGAATTAAGCACAAAGCTACTTAATGGATTGTTTGTGCTCTTCCCACCACGGGTATCGAAACCCGGGTTCTAGCGATGTGAGTCTATAGATATACCACTGTGCCTTAAGTACTATGTTTAATAGCTGTTTGGTGTCAGTGTGAAAGAGAAATGTTTTTATTGCGAGTTCCTGAAGATTCATCAGTTTTGTTATATGAAATTTGACTGGAGATATTCCCTAACCCTTTATAATACATGTTTCCTCTTTAAAGGACCCTTCAAAATAATGGACAAACAAAAGTTGCCCTTCATTAACAACCTCTAGTTTTCCTGGACAATAGAAATTAATTTCCTTTCCAACAATACGTAATTCTTTATACTAGCATTTTTTTTATATTCTGGATTTTAACCACTGTGTCTGTGATTGCTACTATATGTTTTTTTTTCGTATGAGGGTCTGCTGATTGGATGCGCTTAGAATTGTGATTACTTAAACTTAAGCCATTATCTCAGGTTTACCAATTGAAGTGTAAAGCAACCTCCTTGTGTGAAAAGTGATCGTGGTGTTTGTAATTTCATCTGATAGAAATGATATTTGATCCTGTTTTCTTTATTAGCATAAACCGTGTAAGCAATGCTAGGTCCTCTCTTTTTAATCAATAGTGTAGTTTTCAACTTGTATATGTTTTGTTTTGCTAGACAAGTGAACATTTTGAGCTTTATTTTCTTCATTGAGTACCATATGGATAAAAGAAACTTTAGAAGTCTGGCATGATCTGGTTATTCAGGCGCTATACCCGCAATCTGGGAGTTGAGAGTTTTAACATGCTCGTTCTATATAGTTTCCGCCTGGACTACTCTGACTTCTAAAATTTAATGGCTGATTTCAGATTAGTTGAAATTAAAGTCGTTATGAGGAAGAATAGAAATGAGTTAAAAATACGTTATATTTCTTTCGATTCTTAGTATCTCTAATACATGTATCATATGGGATTTCTTCACCTAAAACTTTATTTGTAATCAAATCAAGGCCCTCATGAGTGAAATAATTTCATGAATGAGATTACATGTCTTTCTTTATTTTTTTACACACTGATGAATATTCTTTTACTTGTTATGCCTCGTAACTAATAGTATTTCATTCAACTTGCTTTACTTGTGCCTTGAAAATTATAGAATGAGTCCAAACGTTTCAGGGGCTATAAGTAAATGCATAAACGAAAATATTAACAAACAGTTAACACTGGATATCTCTCCATTTACGAGGTAAACTGTTTTGTACAGTCCTTTTGCATAATGTGTAACTTGGAAAATATAATATTTTGAGCAATATATTTATTTCTAATAACTCTGGCATATTTAGAATGTTACTTTTGCTTTTCTTTGCCTTTAAAATAATAAAATAAATACCTGATTGTTGTTTTGAAATATCTTTGAACCATATATATAGAAGAAAATCATATATAATCGTCATTTTGAAATAAAAGACAGTCGCTATACAGATCTTTAAAATTTTTTTTTCACTTCTCGATGTTTTCAACTTGTGAAATAAGTACTAAAACTGTTATCATATCACGAAAATCTCATCTGATCTCGTTTTGCTACGCACAGCAAAATCTGTTTTATGCACAGCAAGTTTCGAGAGTCATTTTTTCAATTGTAAAAATAAAACTTACGATCTTCTGAAACTAGATTTACAGTGTGTTTATTGAATTCAAACTTATTTATGAGCTCTTCATCGGGTCACAAAAAATTTTAATATGAATGTAACTTTAAACACAACATTGAAGAAAGTTTTGTAAAGTGCAACAGTTAGCTGTGTCATAAATAGGATAACGTACAACAGATGGTGAATTGTATCAATTAAATATCTATATATAATTAATTTAACAAACTACATATAAAATATAAGATCACTTACGTGTACGTACAATTACACTAAAATCTAAAAAAGAGAAATATAAATATATTTTGACTGTTGGAACTAAATTGCGGCACAACAATGTAAAGAAGACAACGGTCCTCTGTAGCTCAGCAATATGTCTGAAAGTTTATAACACTAAAACGGGTTTTAGTTTCGATACCAGTGATGGACAGAGTATAGATAGCCTATTGTGTTGTTTTATGATTAATAATAAAACAAGGAAATCAAGACAATATAATTTTTTTATGCAATTCTACTGTAGGCACTATTCAAGCTCTGTTTTTAAACCAGGATTTCTTAATATACAACTTACTTTATTACATTTTTGTGGATGTTTGATTCACTTTCAGGAACTTCAATGTCACTTTGATGACATTTCTTGTTTACAACTACACTGATGTTCAACAACAGTGATTTTTTCTTTTCATAAAAAAATAAGTAGAAGGTAATTTTGTTCAATAATTTGAATCTCAAGAGGTATGATAGTTTTCCCCAATGTAACGGTTCTATTAGTTTCATTTTTAGACTATAAATATCATTTCATTGTTCAAGCTCGAGTATCACCTTTTTGTTCTTAGTTAAAACGTCCTTTTACTTCTATTATTTTCAAAAAGGACAGAATACTATGTTTTCTACAAACACATTAAAATTTAGGTTCAAGTTCCACAAAAGAGGGCAATACAGCAATTGGTTGTTAGTTGTACAATTTTTCTTTTTTGATTAACGTTATGATATTTTTTTATCAGTTCTCAATTGTTGGTTGACAAACAAAGGAGGGTAACCCTTTTAACGAAAATAATGTAAAATGTAACAAATTTTCTCTGAATCTAGAATCACAAAGATGGTGGAATGGCAAGAACAGAGGTGTTATGAAACATTTTTACCTATGTAGGATGGCAAGATTGGATTGTCACTCATAAAGATCTGACAAACAATAAAAACATGGTACACACTGATGTGTCGTCTACCATATTGTAAAGTTCAATTCTCCAAGTAAGTTGAGTAAAAAAAGCTTATACCTAGAAGTATGAAGAATAAAGACACATATTTTGAAGTTTTATAGTGGAAGGTTTTGATAGAATTGTCGTTTTCATTTGTGGAGTGAACATCCTTGACAGCATCCTTGACTGGAGCTCTAGTAATCAGATACTTGTCAGTATCACTTCTGATATGAATATCCGTGACGGCATCGTTGATTGATTGGTTGCTGTTGGACATACGCTGCTAAGGATTTTAAAATTTCACTCGTTGAGGATTTCACACAATTTTTTATATATATACAGAGGAATAACTAAACAATCATAAATAGCTGTTATACTGGTACCATAGAATTTTACTATAATTTATTAAGTTAAGTAACTGAGCTGTATTTAGGTATAAAAAACGTATAAAACGTTGAGCAGATTAAAGACACGGCTTATCTCCTTGAAATCTGGGATCGAAAGACCATGATAGCCTTTCCTTAGATTAAAATGGCTGAGAAAACCGCTAGGAGCATTGTAAGGTACCGATTGGTTATTCACATGCCTTATTTTTTAATAGTATATAAGGGACCATTTCTAAACATATATAGAGGTGAATGAGACCACCATGTTTGATTCATTACATAAGCCATATTTCAGCAAAATGAAGATATATGGGGTGCTTACTTTATATACTAACTTGTCGATATTGGAAATTCCTAATTTCCCCGAAACTGCATACTTAGTATTTTAATATCACAAACATTTAATTTTAACTGGTGCTGCATTCAACATACCACGTGACTCACTAAAGTCTATATTTAGGTGTGTTCTTTTAATATTTAATTTTAAATTAATAAATTAACTCATACATAATATTAACGTTTAAATTATAATCTACAGTTTCATTCCAAATTATTTGACAGAAATTTATAAAATAGTAGTTCAATAAAAATGTGAATGCAATTAAACAAACGCGCTAACATGACCTTTAACCCCTGACCCGTTGCAAAAGGTTAAAGAGTGTTAGGAGTTTGTAATTGAGCTCGTTGAGTAGATGCACTACCGTAGATGATGTGCTGGTAAATTTTGGAATAAAATTTTGGTGTTTTAGTTTTGTGTTTTAGTCAGTTATATGCATTGTGTCATGAACTGATCACATACACCAGTAATATTTTGTTTCTTTGACCTTGTCTGATTTATATTTGTATCCCTTTTTATTAATATTCGTTTTAATTGTATGTACGTATGATTTTACAAGTAGTTTCATTACAACTGATCATCTGTATAGTTATAATTATTTACTCGACATAACATGGAAGCTGTTGTATGTTTTTTCTACTTGTAACATGAGTCATTGTTGCACATTATGTAGTATTCATTGTAACGTTAATAGTGATTTTTTTTCGCTTGTTAGTTTATAAAAAACATGCACATTATGTAAGAAAAGACAAACAAACTCTAAAGGTCAGCCTCTGTTGATTTGTATATAGTTTTATAAAGCTGAAACACTAAAAGCCATTCCATTGAACTTTATTTTGGAGAGAAAAAAGAATTACAGCAAAATAAACAATAAAAACATTTGTTGTGACACCTGGCAATTAATCACATAATCTAAAATAATAGTCGACTAGCTACTCTCTCTGTTAACTGTCGGTTGTATAGTATATCCATTAATTTTCTTCAGACATTCTGAACTAAACAGCCCTATGAAACTGAAGCGTACTTGAAAATTTCCAAAAGCAATACCTTGTGCATAAAGCTTGAAGTAGTATTGAGGAACGAAATCGTTGTGATAAAACTATAAGCTAACTATAAATTAATGGAAAAAAAGTTAAATGTTTTTATTTATTTCCGTAGACTGATAAAAAATAATGATGACTCTAATCTAGACCAGAACCGACAAGCTCATATGTCAGATAACAACTCTAAAAATGCAAAACAACTATTTTGCGTAATATATATGCATAATCTAACCTATCTGTACATTTAAAAATCTGTATACATTTTTTAACTCGGAACAATTCTTGAGTACATCTTAAACTTTATAAATATTCATGTCTAGAGTACCTCAAAGATCTAATAAAAAATAAACATTTTGTGGACATTCATTTAAATATAAAATATAATCACTTTCGATCTTAGAATGGATTAACAAAAATTTTACCGGGTTTTGCATTACTGGGAGAAAGTAAATCTATTTTTATATAAAGTGAAAAAAATGTCTGATTGAAAAAAAAGAGTGAGTGACAAAAATTAAAGATAAAATGAGATATGGGTTTTACTGAGGCTAATTTATCTTCAAGCTAGGAGATACAGAACTGTAATTTGTTGTTCGTATGAACAGTAATATTCAACAAAGAAACATTAAAATTTTAACTTTTAGCTTAATGAAGTGTTGTTCATCAAGACAGATTTGCTGTAATGTAGATATAACATTTTTGAAACAATAAAATATTTGTAAAAATTCAGTCAGTCATCACTCAAGTTAAGAGCATGCGTTTCTTAAATTCGTTGTTGTCTCTGAATTGAGAATATGGGATTAAAAGATTTCTTTCTGTTTGACAGAAATATCTATGATAATTTTTCTACACTTAATAGTACGTTATATACATAATTTAAAATAATTTATTTTAATTCACAATCGCTAAAAACTCGTGGCGTATTAAAATAACGGTTTTAGTTTTTGATATATTATTTGGCACATTTATTTTCAATTGCGTTTTTCGTGGATTGCTATATTGAACCAGAAAAGTGTTTGTATGATCTGAAAGTGACAAATATAGCATTCTTACTATATGCGTAATAATGTTTTTACTTTCTTAAGAAACTCAGTGCATATAAGTGTGTTAATTAATAATTTAGACAAGACCAACAAAAATTAGAATTATAAAATGCAAGTGGTATAAAAATTCACCATTTCTATACTTGTTAGAAAAGTAGCTGCCATCTGGAATGTTCGTACAGGAGATATTTTACGGGTATTTTATGCAAACTTTACGTACCAAAGTGTACGCTGTTTTTTCTAAACTTTTCTCGCTGAGCTCGTTTTTGAAATAATAACGAAAATACAAAATAGAAGTTGCAACATTAGAGACAGCTCTCGGATTACTGCAACTAAACTAAACTAACGTGGAAGGGGTTCAGTTTAGAGAGAGAGAAATCAGAAGAGCTCTCTCTCCAACTGGGGTGTTCAGAAACGTTGTGGTTCCTCTTCGTCCCCTTTCGTGAATTGTTATTAGGAATAAGTGTTTTTTTTTGAATAAATAAATAAATTATTATTATTATTCTTAACTCTTTGGGTGGAGGATGTCTCTCTAAATGTTGTCTTGGGTGGAGGCAAAGGCAGCAAAGAAAAGAAAGGCCGGGACCTGTTCCGAAAGGAAGAAGTCGAGCAAATGTGAACATGAATCTAATTCAAATCAAATCAAACGGCACGATTCAGGGTCTGGCAAAAGAGTTGCCTGTGCTGGGATCTAGAAATCCATTGCCTAAAGATTTAAAGATTACTGCATTGTGGCAAATAGATTTATAAACCTTTGTATAAAGACGGAAAAGACAAGTCAATGACGATGTAAAAGAGTTCATGAAGTTAGGGTCAACTGATACCATAATATGGAAAGCATTACTTATTTTCCGTCTTACTGGCTAATCACTTTCACAATTCGACAAAAAGTAATAATAAAATCAAGATCTTCTCTCTTGCGCGATAACTTTGTTGGTTATAATTACCTGAATGACTTCCAGAATGTACCAAAAACATAATTACATCACCATAATAAATCTCTTATATTTTTATTTTGGTATTAATGACATATCAAACCTTTTGTTTTATTAATATATATTTTTGAAGTACTAACTCAAGATATTAGGAAGCATTTCTTGTTTTGTTGAACAACAGAGAGTATGTCTGTTTCTTCTTACAGCACTGTGAAACCGAAATATCCATGTGCAATTTTAGTAAAAAACAAACAAATTTCAACTCAATATACAAACCACCATTATGATTTATAAGAGACAGCTTTATGCGTCTTTAAACAACAAATTACATGACATATTATAACAATTCCGTTACAAAATACAATAACTCCTTAAGGCTGTCTGTCATGACTGTAGACTTTGAACTGAAAATTTAATGATTAGTTAGTACACAGTTTTAATTCTAATATAGTGTCTACTGTTTTTTCTGACATTCGTTATGACAACCGTCTGCCAGTCAGAGTGAGTTCAGGCGAAATTTAAGTCAAAAGCATAAATCTAAACTTAGACAATGCATGTTATCTATCTGTGCTAGATAAATTATAATATGCGAGCTAACATAGTAGTTACAATATTTTATGTAAGTAAGCTAACAAGAGAAATGAATGTTTTTGATCAATGTAGGTTAATAATGATATGAAATATCTGTTGGTATGACAGTAATTTATAGAAATGTTGGTGAAAATAAATGACTCTGTAAATCTAAAGTAATTGTACTTTGATGCATTCCTCTCATTTCTAAATCTTATCCTAGAAGAAATGTGAGAAGGTCATTCTATAAATTAATTAAAATTCTTTTCTTGAGCATTTCAGTTACATATATGGATTGATCTCCCTTTGTTTTATTATTTACCAATGTCGTACCTATTTATAAAGCATGAGGCAACATGAATTAGACCAGAATGTACATGTCATGTATCATGAAAAATGGAAGATTTTTGATAATCGACAATGTGGATTAGTTTCTCTCCCATAGCGATTATCTACTTACTTTCAGGTCTGACAACACGCCCAGTACCCAAGTTACCTACCTGACGTCAATTTTTGTTTAACTCGACAAAAGAAATATAATATTAATTTTTAAACATAGAAATCCGTCAAGCTGTTGTTCATTTTTATAAATAGTTGAAATGGGTTTCCGTTTTCGTTACTGATCGATGTAGCATGTGAAGTTTTGTTTATTACAAAGCGATTGTAGGGTAGTTTTCACAAATGTAAATAACATTCCCAGATTCTTAGCTCAAAATTCGTTGACAGATTTTGCTACCAAAGCAATATATCTTTATACAATATTGGCTTTATTTATTGTAACTTTAGGTATATTTAGTATTGCAGGGTGAAGCATGGCCTAAAGTAAGTACCATATTGTTGAATCAAGAGATTGATCGTTTTGGCGTTGAATATGATCCCTACACATTCATCTGTGGACACATCACAAAAGTGGCAGTCAGTCCCAGTAATCGATTGAAAAAAACCAGCCAAAGCTGCTGTGCTGGCGAGTTATTGTTCAGTATCTCAAAACCAGAGATGGTTTACTTGAGCCCTAGGGGTCTCTTACTTATTAGTTTAAGATTGGTAATTATAACTCGTCAGTCTTAAAGTTTATCTCTTTAAAATTAACCACAAAACTACTACACAATGAGCTTTATGTGCTGTACCCATCAAGGGCATTGAAACCCGATTTTTAGTGGTGTGAGTTCGCAGACATACCACTATGCCAATGGGGAGCCAGTCGCAAAGTAAGACTATTTGTGCGAAACTGACCTGGCTTTCCCTTTCATATCAAACGCTTTATGCATATAAAATATGAATATCTAGTTGTGTTTGTTTGTTTGCTTTAGATTTCGCGCAAAGCTACTTGAAGGCTATCTACGCTAGCTGTCCTTAATTTAGCAGTGTAAGACTAGAGAGAAAGCAGCTAGTCATCACCACTCACCGCCAAATCTTGAGCTACTCTTTTACCAATGAATACTGGGATTTATCATCACATTATAATGCCCAGACGGGCAAGGGCGAGCATGTTTGGTGTGACAGAGATCCGAATCCGCGTCCCCCAGGTGTCGAATGCCCCATCTGGTCATGCCGAGCCATCTAGTCACGTATGTTCCATTTACGTAGAACTTTTGAAGGTAAAAAGCTTTTTCTTTGGAAATTAATTTGATTATTTTACAGAATAAAAACGATATTTGTGTTATATAATATTAAGAGAAAGAAACTTCGTTATAGAACATGATGTAGTACGAATGGTATTACGAGATTGTATTTTGTTGTCGTTATTTAATATTCGTCTGACTATACACTTGTATGCGCAAGTAAGATATTGTAGCAGTGACGAAGCAGGCTGATTGAGTCATAACTCTGACATATAAATAATGATTCCTCGATACGAAATACTTGTTCACGTTGATGCTGTTCCGAAGTATACAGAAGAGAAACATTGATATCATTAACTTGTGTTTATGTCTTTCCTTTTAGTTATTTATGAATTTCTGATATGTGAAGAAATTTTAATTTTCATTAAATTAAAGAACATATTTCTTATTAGGTATTACATAATTTTTATAATTTAAAAAGATACGTAAGTACTTTATCAATCAATGATAATCAATAAAACATACAACCGAACTTACATACAGTACATGAATAAGAATTGCAAGTTTGAATATTGATTTTTGTTCTCTGTTTGAAAATATTTCCTTAATCAGTTTCATTTGAATTTCACTGCAGCGACAGTTGGATTAAACCTGGAGAACTTCTTGCTTTAGTGATAGTCAGCATAAACTTATTTGAAGTTGCTAATGAATGATAATTTATAATTGAACATAACTAGTTTATTTATCCTTCAATCGTGGTTTTAAAAAATATTTTTACTATTTTACATTGCTTCCCCATACAACCTTCAAATTATCTGTATTTGCTTCAACAGATGAATACTGTTTGTTTAATAAATAATATTTAATATCTAAGTCGTAAAGATCAACTAAAGGCTGTTTACTATTATTCAAAGTACCCTAAAGAACAATTTTATAAAAATTCACAATTCTCCAAATTAAACTGTGTTGTCAATTGAGCGTTCGTACACTAGAGGCTTTACGTGTAGTAAATATATTAATTTATGTTTTATAGGAACAACAACTTATGACACAGTGCAACCCCTTGCATACAAAGATGTATCAGTTTTCTTTCTGTGTTTTTCTATCGATGCTTCAGGATCTCTGAGTAATACCCCTTCCAGGGTAAGTAATTAGGGGAATTTTATTTAATACTCATCAAATGATCGATGAGCTACACGTCCTTGTGCTGACATACATTAACATACAAGGCTGTTATGAAGTCAATATGAGCACTATAAACTACTGTAGTACAAAAAAATATTACACATGGCCAAAATATTTTGTTATGGCCACAGAGATCATGCAATTGCATTTCCATCCTCTTCTGGAAATAGTATTACAGGGTAACACTATAGTAAATGTTCAAAGCTTTCACCATCGTTTTTATTTGTGCATCCATACTGACACCTGTACTGAATATTTTTTGTAAATACGTACCCTTAAAAATCATACAAACTTCTATTGTATCCTTCATTTAAGAAATGGTTACTGGATTATGGTTATAGGCACGTATCTTCAGATGGCAGGATAATGTAGCCATAAGTTAACAAAGGTGATGGAAGCAAGTTGATCAGATATGATGGATGTGGTAGCTCAGAACCCATTACTCAAATAAAAGACTGTGGGATGAATATCTTTATTATATACTTTTACAAAGCGGGACATCATCTAGCAGAAATGTCATTCTAAACATATCCATTCTGTTAGAGTTCTGGTAAATTAAAAGTATGAAACAACTAGCGATAAAAATCTTCAGTCATTGAACATATTTTCAAGCTCTGGAAGGTATATTTCTCAAAGATAAATGTTCCAAAGATAGAGTGAATAGTGAAACTACGTGTTTGAGGAACGACAAATATAACCTCCTTGTCCCAAATCATAAAATTTTGGATATTACCAGCTTTTATTAAGTTTAACACATGTCATAAATCGTAATGCAAACTTTTGTCGGAATTCAGTTATGGATGATTTAGAAGAAAGCTATAGAGGATGGTTCACAAAAAATTCAGCACAGTAAACTGATCAGATGTTCTATATCTCAAGCATTGCTTGTGATCTGGGTAAAGTTTCAGTAGTAAACAGCACCTTAAAAACAGTGTCCACTGATGTCATTGGAACTCTAGACCTCAGACAAGTGGCTATATTTCTGTGTCTCAGAACTTTCTAATCAGTCTGCTAACAGTAGCAGATGTGTAATGTCCACAATCTGTGTTGTTACGTCCAGATCGCTTCTTCAATATTGCAGGTCTTTTGATGGTAAACCTTCAACAACATAATCTATTTCTTCTTAATTTATCTGTACGTTTATGGCTTTCCATGGCTTGTAACGAAATAATAGTTGTCCAAGCGATACCTAAATATTACACATCGTGTTTACTTATAGAATAGTATCTCGCTGGTACAGCGGAAGGTTTAAGGATTTACAATGTTGATATCAGGGGTTCGATTCTCCTCGATAGACTCAGCCGACAATCTGATGTGGCTTTTCTGTAAGAAAACACATAATTATATTTTCTATAGTTTTACACTGAAAATTCATTTCTTCTATCTGAATGAAATGCAAAATTAGCCTTATGCTTTACCGTCTATTTCAGTACTTAGTCCAAGCTGGAATAAGTCGAAAATTCAGGCGAATTGTTTTTATTAATTTATATATAATATGAAGTTTAATGCAAATATAGTTGGCAAGATAGTTTGTTTCCCTGGCTTAAAAGCACTTCCGTAAATTTTTCTCTGTTTTGTTTGATGGATGTACCAGCAAATGGGTATTTGAGACTTGACTTTCTAATAACATTTTATTTACATGTTCTTAGAATGTATGATGAATTGAGTATATAGATTTGTTTACATTTCGAAAATATTTTTGTAAAAATGAATTCATTATTAAACAGACAAAAACAGTTTTTCAGTTTGTTTGTTGTTAAACGTTAAGCTACACAATGAACTGTGTACGCTGTGGGAATTACGGGTATCGTAACCCGGTTTTGGCATTATGAGTTTTTGGAATTGTCGCCTGGCTACTGGAGAGTTTTGTGTTTCAGAATAAGAATACCTAACAGTTGTTTTTATTAGTATAAATATTATATAAACAAGAAGGGGCGTTAAGAAGAGTTTTCATGCCGAGAGAAGTAAAACTTTTATTCAGTATATTAATGTTAAACTTGAGGACTTAAATATATGAGGAACATTAGAACTTTATTGACTTTGAATCTGATTACACATAATTTGTGACCAATTTTTCCAACACCTTGTGCACCTAAAGTTGAAGTACATTTTGAAAGAACTTAGAGCTATGTAAAGTTAAGTCACCGAAATTTGCACTTAATACAAGCTTACTTGAGAAAAGATATTCCACTTGCCCTGTATATACATACATACATACATATGAATATCATTGCAATCAAAGTAGTGTTGTTACAACTGCACGTCAGTGCAACTTATGTTATACCATACACGTAGTGTACAAGGTTTATGTGACTTTTTTTTCTGGATATAATTAGTGTATGTCAAAGAAAGAGTTGCTTGCAATTGTAGTATTTGTCAAAAACTAATGTCATATAATTTATGATTTAAGATTCTTCTATCGAATAGATAATTCATCATTCAAATGGCTCAAGATGTTAAAGAATACGAAGATGAGGTTGCAAATTGCTTAACAACATTGCAGAAGTAAAACTTCACTGATCAAAACTGAGTCAATCGACAACATTGAAGTGCACAAGTAGTTTCTCACTGGCAAATGAGAATTTGTCTGCCTACGCAGTATCCAGATCTTTAACATAATACTCCTATAAGCGACAGAAATCAGTCACAGTGATAAACCATGTGAATAATGATAATTTTATTAACAAATTAATACTGAAACTGAATATAATGACACAGAATATTTTGAAGGAGAAGCTAAAGAACCAATCCCTAGCTTGGATATTTTTCATAAATCAATGGAAATAGCGTATATCCTCAGTTAGTCTTATGAAATTTGAAGTATAGGAGGATACTCTATACTGTTAAGCTAAACATATAATGCATCTATTAATATCAAAATCTCTGAGATCAAAGATTTCTTATATGACACGATATTAAATGCAAAAAAAAAGTGTAGAGTGGCTTGAATTAAATACAACCTCTGGAAGCATTGGCCTAGAAGAGAAATAATTTGTAAAAAGGTTGTTGTTTTGAATTAAGTACAAAGCTACACAATGGGCTATCTGTGCTTTGCACACCACGGGTATCAAAACCAGGATTTTAGCGTGTAAGTCCGCAGACATACCACTGAGCCACTGGGGGGCTTGTAGAAAGGAAATCTCTGACAAGAAGTTATGAGTTTTTTATTTCAGAGTATAGCACTTAATATTGCTAAAACCTCAGTAATGCTTACAACAGTATAATCATTACATCCGAGCAATAATTGATTACTCTAGAAGCTAGGATGTAATTTATTCACTTTTTATGTCAATTTATACAATTGCTATTCTATTAGCTGGACAGTGACTAACGGAACCTGGAGCACCAGAAATTATCAAAATGCAAAGCCCAACTATTAGCTACTTGCCAAAACACTGACCAAGGTAAAGCTCTCAGCTCGATGATTTCATCCTAAATGTGAATGTTTGAGCTCAACATATTGTTCAAACTCTAAGTTGGGAGCTCAAATCAAACTGACTGAAATAATAATCAACTATATGATAGCCCACTATGTAACAGTGATAAATGGTTCTGGTGACAACGTCAATTTGGAAGTGATTAATATATTGTGGTTAAAAAAAAGTTGATTCAAAAGAGTGTTGCATCTCTCAGATTATAAGTTACCTGGAAGCATGATACAGTATATATCAATTACATACTGCTTAAAGTTATTAGGTGTCAGTCAATAATAGTAGCTAAAGAACCTAAAACATTAGTAGGTGTCATGGTTATCAGTGATAGCTATGACACCTAGAACATTATTAACACCGATAGGGTCTTGAGACTCTTGTTTTTCTAACTTATTGAGTGGCACTCCACTACATCCACTATAGAAAATACCATATGTTTATTATATTAGGAGAGTAAATTAGATGTCATGTTAATGATAACTCACAAGAACCGTCTGCAAGAATATTGCATAGGATCTTAGCGAATATATTAACATACGCATTTAAAATTTGGGCACGTATCTGGGGAAAAAATAGGGTTCCTGAAGAAAGAGTGTGTATCAAAAATTTATTCTATATATTTAGTAAAAAGAGAATAAAACAACAAAGTTTGTTTGGGTGTTTGTTTTGAATTTCGCGCAAAAGTAACGCAGACTATCTGCGCCGGCCGTCCCTAATTTATCAGTGTAAAACTAAAGGGAGGCACCTAGTCATCACCACCGACCGCTAACATTTGGACTTTTATTTAACCAGCGTCTAGTAGGATTGACCGTACCATTATAACGCCCTTAAGGCTGTTTTGTGCAACATGTATTTGAACCCGCGACCCTCAGATAGTGAGTCGAGCTGTGGGGAAAGCAACAGAGATAGAAATAATACTGAAGAGAATTGTTTACATTGATTGTCCTTCATGAATACGTTGTTAACTAAAAGTGATTACAATAAAGAAACATACAAAGTCAGATTTTTTATAATTATCTTACAGACTCTTAGTATAATAAAGAGTTTATTTTATTGTGGGGTATTTGGACAGTAAGATGAAGAACCAAACTAAGCTACTGGAGAGCAAAACGAACGTCCTCCATTGATTTTTCTCCCTCTATGGTGGAAAATTCGATTGTGTGAAATCTTATGTCTATGTAGCATTTTTATACTCGTATACGCACTTAGGAATGATAAACATTCATAAATTCGCAGAAGTTCCTTAAATCATAAAATGACTGTTTAAAGGAATGTATTATTTCATAAAATATCATCTACGTAAAGAGAAAGTGAAAGATGAACTCGTTCAGCAAGTAGAACAAAGCCTGTCTGCAGGAAAAAAGTCGTTAAATAAACTGACTTTAAGTGGCTGAAAAATCATTTTTCACAAGGTTCAACAAAATGAAAAAAATGGTTGATTTTAAAAGCTTTGAAAATAGGTAAAATGTCCAAATATGAGTTTCAACATTTTATCTGGGTATCAAAGCAAAATAGGACCTCTGCCAATGTTAAGTCTGAATGAGCTCTATGTTTTACAATGACGCTTAATGTAGATGTCTAGTGAGTAATATCTTTCCGTGTACCTGAAAACCACATGCCAGTAGGGTAGTCAGTATGAATGACATATTAGACTTAGATTTCAGTTCCACTGTATAATCAGTGATGTCGAGAAACCTACTTGTTGAGAATTTTATATGCAAAAACGGCTCTTTTGGGTTGAGAAAATATTTTACATAGAAGAGCGAACAACGTTTCGACCTTCTTCGGTCATCGTCAGGTTCAGGAAACGTTGTTCGCTCTTCTATGTAAAATATTTTCTCAACCCAAAAGAGCCGTTTTTGCATATAAAAGTTCCATTGTATAGTTAAATGAATTTATAAAGACGCTTAGTCATCCATGATTACAACTTTCAACTCTAAAGCGATCAGACATAGTCCATCTTCTTCAAATTCTTGTTATTTCAGCTCATTTCTTAATTAGAAGATGAGATGTTAATGGATATAAGTAGGCTTCTAATAATTTTGAGATACCAAAGGCTATAGTTCATTTCTCTGGTGGACTGAAAACGTCATCTTCAATATATATCAGTTACTAACTGATAATATAAATTTCTCCTCACTTCTACATTAACAACACATAAGACATTTGAGTTTAGAACTAGTTTTTGGTTCTTACTGATTGCATATTTTAATACTTCGCTATCTTTTTATTCATCAACTCTCTCAGTTTTCATTTTTCTCTCTCTTGTTGATCACCTTTCATTCTATATCTTTTTCCAAGCTTGTGCCCACACAGTTGTTTTTCCTTATATTGAATTAAAATGTCTCATAATGATAAGGTTCTTATATATTCCAAATTTGAGTAGCTTAAAAAATTATAACTAATCCTACACAAAATTTCGTAACAATGAACATTAGGTTCTTGCCCCTCTATGGCAAAACAGTGAAGTCTCTCTATGAGTATACTAACAATATACATTTGAGGAAAAAAAGGTGCAAACAGTTCATATTACTTGCCATCTTTGCCGTTTGATAATAATCATCCACCACCAACACCTCCAGCATATCTCAGCTATTTGTAGGTGACCTTTGTCATCCATCACCAATTATAATTATAATTGAGTTGAGGTATTTCAATTTACAAAGGCCAAGAAACCCTATATACATACTACCCATAGATATCTTTGAAACACTAGATTGCCCATCACCACAATGACCTCAGTCATATGTGCCCATGCACTGAGACCAAACCTCAATGGGAAACTGGATTGGTAGTTTTGAGTTCACCAGGTTCTAGCACCTCTTTTTCCAATGGATTTGTTCACAAGGAGAATAATATTTTGAACCTTTGCAGCACCACGTAAAAGAGTGATATCCAGATAGGACATGTGTAATTCTTAGCTGTTGTATCTGATACCTGTCTCTTAAAGTGACTAATTCTTTCTTTCTGATTACAACCTTTTAGCTGATAGAAAATACCATTTCTTCAAATATAGAATTGTTCTAAACTGAAAGATACAATAGTTTAAACAATTATGGGAAAAATTACCAAGAGAAAAATAAAAAACACAGCAAAAACAGATCTTGTGAGCGTGGCGTTTAACCAGCACCATATTGACAAAAAATTTTACTTAATTAAGTGTAAAGCCCACTGATATATGCACCTAATTTCTTTCCAACAACTTTTAACATCTACATTATTTCAAAAATATACTAGAAATTTTTGTTCTTAACAAAGAATCTACAAAGATTGTTTTGTTTATTAGTTTAGAATTAACCACATAGCTACATAATGGGCTGTCTGAATTCTGCCCACCACTGACAGTCAGTATCTAGTGGTGTGAATTCATAGACATATCACTATGCTGCTGGGAAGAAAAAAGGTTAATATAGGTATCCTAAAGTATTATTTGGATAGCGCACAAAAATATATTCTAAGTTAGGGTGTGTTATTTTGTCATTTATTTCTTTAGTCCATGTTCTATGCACACATGATTTTGAAAGCTACTCTCATTTAGCTGTCAGTGAAATATCAGAGAACTAACAGACAGTTCAGTTTTAAGTAGCATTATTATTTTGAATAAAATTATGTTGCATTTTTTATATTTTCTTATAATTTTCTGCAAATAATTTTAACATGAATTTTGCAGATGCTTAATTTTTTTTCTGATATATACTCTTCAAAAAAAAACGCAAAAGGGATATTTTTTATTTTTATTAAAATATATGTAATAACGTTACAAGCTCAGAGTATGTGATTTTACACGTATTAAGGCTCTGATTGTCAGACCAAAATGACAATAAAAGTTGTGCACTTTGAAAACGGAGGAAAACATCGGATTTTTCGCCAAAACGCATTCGTATCCAATAAATTTTTTGAGAGATCTGCATGTTCTGCAAGTGCAACATGTGCAAAATTCCTATAAAAGTGACGGGTTCTTGGTTTCCATAGCTCAGTGTTAAGCCACTGACACGCAACACAGTTACGCCAAGACTGACTGAAGCACAATGCAACAACGCCATTGGTCCTTGGAAGCAGGCAAATCTCGATAAGATGTTGCCAGAGCTGTGAATGTCCACCCAAGCACCATCAAAAGGCTATGGAATCGTCACCAATAACATGGATCAACTCGTGACCATGCACGATCTGACAGACCTCGTGTAACCACACCCGCACAAGATTGCTACATCTGGTTACGTCACCTTGGGGATATGACCACCACTGCGACGTCTACTGCCTCAACCATACCAGGGCGGCGTAGGATTTCCGATCAGACCGTACGCAACCGTCTTCGAGATTCTTAGGCCCCATGTGCAACCCATCATGGTGAACATCAACGACGTTTTTCAACATGATAACGCCCGTCCTCACACAGCCCGACTCACCACTGTCTTCTTAAGATACCACAACATCAATGTTCTTCCCTGGCCCTCCAGATCACCAGATTTAAACCCCATCAAACATCTTTGGGACGAGTTGGACTGACGTCTGCGACGGCGATAACCTCAGCCATGGACTCTACCTGAGCTTGCAGCAGCTTTGCAGGCTGAGTTGACAGCCATTCCACAGGATGTGATTCGTCATCTCATGGCTTCCATGGGCAGGAGATGCCAAGCAGTTATCGATGCTCACGGGGCATACTCGTTATTGACGTTGAGTGACGTTACACTTCAACTTGTGAGCATGGACTTCGCCTTTGCAGACTTTGGATGTTCAGCAGTGAATGTGCAAAGTTTCACACATGTCATACAGAACTAACTGGAATAAACTTGCTAACAATTTGTCTCAAATTTTGCCTTTTGCGTTTTTTTTAAGAGTATATATTAGTATACTGAAATACTATAGCTATGTGTGAAATAAAACATGCAATAGATATTATAAACAACAGAAATGAGTTCCCTGAACTTGAATAATTTAACTAACCAAATTACAGCTTCTTACGCGTAATGATTTTCTCCATCGAAAAATGTGAACAGTGTAAAGATGAAGATGTAAGCAGCAATACACATATAAAGAAATTACTTAGCACTTTTACACCATTAAATAAACAAGGAGTAAATATTCAACTTTAAGATTATTTGGCTTTTTGTATAAACCTAAAATAATTAATTGAAATAATGTTATAAAAGTTTATTGTTTTAGAACCAGTTTTGCATGTGTGGTACATTTAGGTTAATTAAATATTTATTTTATCTATCAGGTAAATTCAACAAAAATAAGTGTTCAACAGAGAAAAAATGAGCGCAAATATAGAACAAAATGCTCAGTCTTTACAAGAACAAAACAATCACAGAGAAATACAGTTTTCATGATGAATGATTGCTCTAAATGTTTTTTATTTAAATGCCAGTTTATTTATAATTCTAAAAGAACTATGTATTTCCTTAAAATAACACAAATTAACTGTGTGAATAGTCATTCTCAATGCATTGCAAATGGAAACAAAGGTCATTTATAACACAATCAACTTTATGGTTTTCACAAACATGTGTTATGTGTAACCTGAAAATATTTTGAACAAATAATGAATTTACACAAAAGGAAAATCGTAACACCACAAAAATGTCGAAACACATGAAATATTCGTATTGCGTACTTCCCTTTTCTCCCCTTTTCCCTTTTTTTAGACTTATTCAAGTCCAAAAAACTCCAATTTCATGTCAGATAAATGTTAACTTTGAACGTTAAAGAACTAAGTTAACTCTCTATAGCTTTCAGAAATATATACAAGTTATACAGATGGCACAACCCTTTTACAGAGACGTAAAATGCCACACAAAAATATTCTTAAACAATGAATTCAATACCTTTAAAACAAGCCCCTTAAACAAAGAAAAATAATTTATATCGTAAAAAGAAAATATAAAGTATTTAACAAAGATATAATTTGTTTGATTTATTGTTAAGCACAAAACTGCACAATGAGTGATCTGTGCTTTTCCTACTATGGATAACAAAACCTAGTTTTTAAAATTATAGTATTTTAGACTTACACTGAACTATTGGAACGAGTTTGAAACAAAGATGCAACGCATAATATGCAAGAAATATTCAAGAAACACACACATACAAAAATACACTCCTTAATAACGGCATTTTATGGATATACATTTTATGATGTCACCACTTGGATATAAAAAATCCTTTAATAAGAGTCATTTCATCTTTTGAGCTTCTGTGGTTGGATTACTGGAAGGTCTATGATGACAGACATGGAAGTGGGAATTGGCCAAGTAATAAGCTGCTCTCCTATTCTGTCCAGTGATGAATGGAATTAATGGGTGCTAGTCTTATCCAATTCAAGTGGCTTAGGCTCTTGAGCCTTCAACTCCAGCCCAACAATTAATTTAATAAAATATCAAATGGATTGTGCATTAATCAATAATCCATCTTCATATATCAGTTCTATCAGATAAAAATTCAAACTGATTCCAAATATCTTCAATTCTGGCGAGAAGTCCAGCTCCCTGCCAAACAGGAATCCCTTATCATCATACTGACCTTCCAATTTTAACTGCAAGATCTTTAGAAATTCACAATATCTAGAAATAAATCCACTAGTTAATTGAAAAAGAAACATTGGCAAATTATTCTAGAGCTTTATCTTAGATATCAGAGGTACAGACTGAAAATGTAAGCGAGGTGAAAGGTACTTGGTCAAAAAATGATCTAAGTGAGTAGACTGAATGAAGTTTGTAACCTTTTGCCACAATTATTGCTCTTCTCTAAAGGTCACGACAAGAAATCGGCCACAAACAATCAGTAGTATGATGCAAATTAAAGGAAACCACAAATGTTTACTGTCATCATGAGTTGAGTCCAATCTTGCAAAACTGCTATTTTAGCAAGATTAGTAGTGATTCGTACTCTACCACCAGTATGGATGACTAATTCCATTTATCCCCTCCATGGCACAGTCATATGTCTGCAGACTTACAATGCTTAAAAGCGGGTTTCGATAGCAAAGTAGGCAGAGCACAAATAGTCTATTGTGTGGCTTTAAGTTTAACTACAAATGAACAGTTTTACTTATATGCTCATGAACATTCATTTTCTAGTTCTCATTTCCTAGTCTGCCTTTCTAACCGCTGGATTATTGCTTTCAGTTTCTCAGCCAAGGATTTCAGTGTGCAGTCAACCACCAAGATGTCACTGACATAACTCAGACATTTCTATCATTGTAATTCTTTTAGAGTAAGATACATTAACCTCTCAAGCTAAAACCAGTATTCAGTCTACTTTCGACATCTTGTTCGATTGATTAGTATCTAGATACCAAATCTGATGTATTGTATAAATAGATCTCTTCCAATTCATCCAGATCCCATCTTTTAAAAATATTGGAGAGATGTTGCATATGCTATCATGTTCACTTATTTAATATAATTACAGAACCTGAGTTTACTTTTCCCTTTTCTCACAGCCACTACTGGAAAAAATCAATCATGAGCAAATGATGTTTGATTGTTGGTTAGGAAATAACCTATTTCATGTATGAGTATGCTGCAAGATACTGAAAAATTCTGGTGAATCTCAACTCTGGAATTTTAAGTCAGTCATTATCAAGGCTACCTATATAGACTCAGGACCAGGCATTAAATAAATTCAGCTGGTGTTCAGCCATTCCTAGCAATTACCTACTTGAAGTGCTTCAGAACATTGTCTGGGCAATCTTTGGTTGTGTCTTTGAAATTCATCAAGGGGATCTTCTTTTTGCCACTTCTTTCTAGCTTCTTAATCATTTCCTGACACAGATGTATTCAACATTGCTAACATAGTATGGAACTCTCAGGATCCACAGCACTCTTACAAGCAAAGGGCTTCTGAGTAAGAGTGGCAGAGCAGTGAAGTAGTCTCGGCAGCAGCTCATCTGTGAAGTAAGATTGACCCTATGCTCTATATAGAATAAGTCTATGACTCCTGCACAGACTGTTCTTTCTGGTCTTGGACTCATCAAATTCCTAATCACAACCATTATTTTCTGTGCTTCCCTCGCACCATCTTCCCTTAGTGATCAACCTTCCTTCTATTTCATAATTTTTTATAGTTGTCTAAAATGCTATATTTATAACTAAAAGCATTTTAAGGGTGAATAAATGAGAGTTCAAGTGAAAGGCATTACATAATTCAGCAGCTATTGGTAAACCACACAATACTCATGGGCTGAGTCATAAAATTCAATATTCCTCCTACATATCTGTTCTATTATATATTCAGGTGAATTTACTGTTATTTCAAGCTATTACATTGGTGTGCTAAATATAATTTTTTTTCTCAAAATATCATTTATTTGTGGTTGTTGTTAAGCGCAAAGCTACACAATAAACTAACTATACTGTACCAACAATGGCCATGGAAAACCGAGACTTTAATTTTCTAAGTTTTTAGGCTTGCTGCTCTGCTCCTAGTGGTCACAAGATATTGATTATCAATTATCAGGAAGTATTAAAACTATAACGTAATGAAGCTGATGTTAAGCTGAGTAATAAGATGGAATACAAGTGTTGAACAAAATGCACAATATTTATTATTCAATCAAACAAATACATCGTATGTGTGCTTATAGTTCTTACTTTGAATAGCCTCTATAGGTAGTTTTTCTCTGACTGTTTTGGTAAAAATCAATTTCTAGACTATATCCCTTAAGAGATTTCACAAGGGTATCTAAATGCCAATTTCCACATTTTTCAAGAAACCTTAAATTTACCCAGAGTCAAATGTGTTATGCACGTTACCCATCACTGTCTTTACAATGTAGGTATAAAGGTTTGCCTTTATACCAAACAACGCTTTCCATGGATGATAATAAGTAATACCAAATATTAGTACGACAAAGTAACAAAAGTAACTTGAGACAAAATCAAACTGTGAAATGAAATAGAAACACCTGGTATATTCATGAACTTTATATGTCGGTGTATATGATTAATGACATTTTCATGTATTGTATTAATACAATTAACTTTATGGAACAACAGTAAATCTCTGGACTTACAATGATAAGTCGGAGCTCGCTTCCCTGCGGTGGACATATCAGTTAGCCAATAAACCTAATAAATAAGTATGTATAGGTATGATTACTTCTCTTACAACTTCACATTTATGTGGTACAGATGCCTTGCACAATTAAACCCCAATACTACCAGTCAACCACTTTTACGTTAACATGTGATATTTACAGAACGTAATATATATAAATATATATATATATATTAATCATAATTATACCATTATAGCACTTTTGCACAAAACTTTGCTGCTGATTGTAATTGCTATGTTAATTAGGTATATAGTAGTTCATTTATAACTCTTAACTACCGTTAAAGCACTGTCTATCAGACTTTCTCACGCTTAAACACTGGGGATGAAATAAATATTCTACTTACTTTTATTAAAGACTACCTTAGACAAACAAATTAAAACACAGGTTATGTATATTACACTATTTTATGCTATAGTATGTTTTATATATCGCCCTTCAGTGGCTCAGCGGTATGTCTGCGAACTTACACGCTAAAATCCGAGTTTCGATACCCATGGTGGGCAGAGCATAGATAGCCCATTGTGTAGCTTTGTGCTTAATTTAAAATAACAAAAAACAACAATGTTTTATATAAACAGTTTTAAAAAAACTTTTCCTAATACTATAAGCTTTCGAGTATTGAGTTCCTTACTAAATTACTGTAAAGAATATAATATAACAGCCCCCCAGTGGCTCAGCGGTATGTCTGCGGACTTACACGCTAAAATCCGGGTTTCGATACCCGTGGTGGGCAGAGCACAGATAGCCCATTGTGTAGTTTTGTGCTTAATTCAAAACAACAACAACAACAACATATAATATAATAAATGTCATGGATGATAGTTGAGACGGAAATGTTTTCATACGAATATAAGTTGAGGACTCTGAAATCGCTTTCATTTGGAAAAAAAAAGAAACAAGAGCTAAAAAACATCTAAATGAAGTGTTCAAGATTGTGCATTGTCTGTTTTCATGCTCAGTGATGAGAATAGAAGAGCTGAGGGACACAAGCATAAGTTTTGGCAGTGCAGGAGTTATCATAAGTTCGAACAGTTTTATATTTCTGACAGGGTAGGTAGTTTTTAGAATGGATTGATTTACATAAGGTGGGTGCAGTTAATTTATAGGTATATAATCATTCACTTGGGTCTCGGTATAATGCACTTGAGTTGCATTCGTTAAGTATTTTAACTTTAACTTTTGATGCGGCATGTGTACTTTTACAAAATTTGGTAGACTTTTAATATATGTCAAAAAATATTTTGTTGTAAATCCAAAGACTTACCTTTTTTCTAACGGGGAATGTTTCTTTAAAGAATTTATATTTTATTTTCTATACTTTAACCATGTGGGATCCGTTGCTTAACCCTTTCGTAAAGGCCTGGCATGATCAGGTAGTTAAGGCACTCGACTCGCAAACCGAGGGTTGCGGGTTCGAATTTCTATCACAGTAAACATGCTTACCCTTTCAGCTGTGGTTGCGTTATAATGTGAAGTTCAATCCTACTATTCGTTGATAAAATAGTAGCCAAAGACTTGGCAGTGGGTGGTGATGACTAGCTGCCTTCCCTCTAGTCTTACACTGCTAAATTAGGAACGGCTATCGCAGATAGCCCTCTGGTAGTTTTGCACGAAATTAAAAAAAAAACCAACCAACCGTTTCGCAACGGATCACGGGTGTCAGTAAATTTTGAATTAAATTGTAGGTTATAATTCAAAGTTTGGTGTTATATATGAGTTAATTTCTTAATTTACAAATAAATATTAAAACCACATCTTAATATAGATTTTAGTGAGTCAAGTGGTATGTTGAATGCAGAACTGTATAAAATTAGATGTTTGTGATCTCAAAATACTAAGTATGGACTAAGTATAAACTATGGAGTTTCATAGAAATTACGAACTCAACTTGCTAATATTCACAAGCTAGAATATAAAATAATAACATCATATATTTTTATTTTGTTGTGATATGGCTTATGTACTAAACCAATCATGATAGTCCCGCTCAGTTCTTTACAAACGCAAACGCAAAGTAACGTGGCAGGGCTTTAGTTTAGAGAGAGAGAAATCAGAGGAATTCTCTCTCCAACTGGGGTGTTCAGGAATGTTGTGGTTCCTCTTTGTCCCCTCACGCGAGAAATTGTTAAAATTTCCATGGGTTTTTCATTTAATTTTGACATTTTTAGGGTGGAGTGAGATAATTAAGAGTGATAAAAAAGACGGGAGAACTGGACGAGGACGGCATAAGTGAAGTGAGCTAGACCTAGAATGGAGTACAATGGCGGCTGGCAAGTTGTTTGAAAATTAAATGTGACTTGATGAACTACAACTGAATAAAAGAATCAACGGCTCTTTTCAGGATAATGTACGAATGTGGCTGGGACCTACAGATTCAATGCCAGAGATTTTGCTGTGGGGGGAGGAACGGGAGTACTCCGAGTAAACCCACTTTCACGGCCTGAGCGCCGAAAATCTACCCAGACCATGCCCGGAAGTAGATGGAAAGAAAAAGAAAAACCAAAGAAAAGAAAAACTTTTGGACTGTGACGGTGGTATACATGGAAACTGCTAGCTGCGGTCTTGTAGATCAGGTTGTAATTTTGTCATGAACTTGTTTTCACACTTGAAGCTCATTGGTGCAAGTGAAAAACGTGGTATGGGTAGTGGAAGAACTGACTATTCTTCGGTGAGTTGTTCTTCGCTGGTCTTTGAAGCTTTGTTTCTTCTTCTAATTTTGTTTTGAGTTTTCTGCGTGGAGGTAGTTTGTTTTTTAGTTTGAACTAACGCGTCGATAGTTGTCCTTCTAATGGTTTGAGTCTGGCTGGTTGATGAATTCTGTGGAATTGGGACTGAAGTATGGCATGATCTGTCACTTTTCTTTCTTGGACTGCTGAATCTTGGCGTGTTGCTAACAGATGGAGTTGACGTCTTCTGGATCGAATTATCTATATCTATGATAGTGTTTCTTCTAGTTACATCTGGACACGGCGGTATTTTTGTAGTTTCTCATTGTGAGTTGTCCATTGGTTGTTTATGATGGCTGGGTGCTTTGTTTGACCAGGTGTTGAAGGGTCGTCGATGTGGGCGTTCGGCTCTAAAGTGAAATATGTAATAATAACATCTGTCACGTAAAATACAATCAGCACTGTACTTCGACATTGTTACTATCTTCATGAAGTACGTAAGAAGATTAGTGTACTTTGAAAATATTCAATGAACAGCATATGTGTTGGCTTGAATTTAAGGTTTTATGGCTTCTTTGATTTCTTCTGGTTGAAATGATTGGTCGACGCTCCTGAGGAATACTGAATAGAGACTGACTGGAATTTTGGTAGGGGAACAACTTACATCAAATTCGGTGTTTCAAGGCTGGCACAGATAAATTTGGAGTTCTTTACAATTGTTTAAACGGCTCTTTATGTGCTCTTATTACAATATGCGATACTTGAATAACCAATCAACAAATTAGAATGTCCCCAAAGTTGGTTTTCTCGGTTATTTAATTTGTGATAAGGCTACCATGTTCTTTTAATCCAAGTTTTAACATACTTTTAAAATAAAAATACATTTTAGTTATTGAGCTTTATAAATTACAGAGAAATTCTGTGGTATTAGTCTAATTACTTATGATTTTTTGTTACTCAGTTGTATGTATAAAACCTTCAAAAAAGTTTGGTAACCTTCACATAGGGGTCAGCATGGCCAAGTGTGTTAAGGCGTGCGTCTCGTATTCTGAGGGTCGCGGGTTCGCATCTCCGTCGCGCCAAATATGCTCGCCCTTTCAGCCATGGAGGCGTTATAATGTTACGGTCAATCCCACTATTCGTTAGTAGAAGAGTAGCCCAAGAGTTGGCAGTGGGTGGTGATGACTAGATACCTTTCCTCTAGTCTTACACTTCTAAATTACGGACGGCTAACGCAGATAGCTCTCGTATAGCTTTGTGCCAAATTCCAATATCTAACAAACCTTCACATGCGAAATTTTAAAAGACTAAGTAATTTGTGTCCAGCAACAACCGAGTATACAGGTTGTTACATAAAGAAATAATTGTTTGCTTTACTTCTTGATTTATTGTTCTGTATTTGAAAAAAAAATGTAATGATTTATTTCCAAATAGCAATAATCTACACACGTAATAATAATTGAAATATAACTGTATTTTATAAAACACTAATCCACCAAAACACACCAAAGACAGTTTGTTTTATATTACTGGATACGTAATACGTTAATACAAGTCGTGTAATGTTACTTGGACATGACATGAAGGTTAATACGTAATAAAAAGAAGTATAGGTAAATATATAGCGTATAGGTAAATATATATATGAAACATAAGCTACTTAGACTAAACATTTGTATTTTTGTGTTACAATATGTAATCATTTTAGCACAAAAAAACATAATTTATATTTATTCCCTAACTTTTTATTATGGTTATGAGACTCAATAAAAGCAACTGTTTAAAAAAATCTAATTAACACGTTGAAAAAGAATATTCCACATTATTCCTTCAAGGTTAGAAGGTCTTAACAGACAGAACGTTGCGAACGTTAATTTTTTTTCATCTATTGCTTTAAATAAGTTGTCAGTATGTTCGAAGTTAATTTTACACTCGTAAACCATACCATGCTAGAAAACACATGACTTGTGATAGATAAAAAAGTATGATTTTCTTCTATTATCTGCCAGATACATCTGGTAATGGGCCCCACGTAATCTTTCAAGCAGGAAGGACATTTTATATTTGCTGGTTGTGAGTTAGGTTATTTGATAAATTGGTCAATTAAATTCCAGGTGATCTTTAATTATTATAAATTAATTGTTATGAACATGGGATATCACAATTTTAATCATGAGTATAATTGTGATGCGATTAACCTTAACAGTGCTCTGAGAAAAAAAGAACTTGTTGTTTTTACTGAACAGTTTTTAAGCTACCCAAGCAAGGTAATGTTACCAGTGGTAGGGTAAATGAGATTTCATGTTACATCTGTTTAAATGTTTACAAGTCTAAAGAAGTCGCAATGTCATTAAATATGTTATTTATAATGCCACATTCGGAACACTATGTTTAGTCTTTGGATCCTTACTCTACAAAGAACATTGAATTAATGGAAATAGTTCATAGAAAGGCTAGTAAGATGATACTTTGGTTGGAAATGTTACCATAAATTAATATCTTTGGGAAAAAAGAAGAGTTAGGACCTCATTGAGATGTTTAAGATTATCAAAATAAATAACAGTGTTGATGC
Source organism: Carcinoscorpius rotundicauda (assembly GCA_011833715.1). Lineage (NCBI taxonomy): Eukaryota > Metazoa > Arthropoda > Merostomata > Xiphosura > Limulidae > Carcinoscorpius > Carcinoscorpius rotundicauda. The sequence continues at coordinate 25,896,015 of CM022406.1, forward strand.
ATCATGTATTAAGCGAGAATGGCAAAGATTAGAAAACGCAAGTATACATTCTATCAGGATAGCAATCAGTTTCATTTAAGACAGCTTAATTTTCGTGGTAAAATGGTTGGCCTCTGGAATGAGTTACTTTTGAATGTGGTAAATACAGTTAATTCAAGAGAAAGCTTAATAAATATTTGAATTAATATTTTTAAGTTTTAGTTAAATTTGTTCAATATGACAATCAAAATGAAACAAATTGTTCATTGTTGTCTCTTAATAATATATTAATTTAATAATAATTACATTTTATAAAATACGTTATAAAAATAGTTTATAAATCTTCAGCTACGAGTTGGCTTTATTTAATATTGCTCTATTATTGTTATGATATGAAACACAGCGTTCTGATTTAATGTTCCATTAAATTTAATTTCCAGGAAGGATTTTGTAGTGATAAGCTGGTAGAGTATACAGTTATGTGTTTCTTGTGTTGATATTAGTAAGGAGATTAGAAGCGGTAAAAAATATTAATAAAATTAAAAGTAAGTGAGAAGTTTCGTTGTAGTAGTTCATCTATGGATTCGTATATTTTAATTAGTTGTATTTTTGTAAAATGTTAAAAACAACCTCAGATGTAAATGTTGTGTATAGTTTTTTATTATAATATCGGACGTGATGTGAAATTTGTACTTCATTATTTATATAAATTATTGAACTTACAATGAAATACTACTAGTAGTACTTATATTTATAACTATAACTACAAGGAAATTGTAAGTTATAAATGTTAAGTGTTATAGGTCATCATATCATACGTATTCACGTCAGTCACATGTTACATGCCTAATTTTGTAGATATTGTAGAAAGTATTTGCTCGTAATGTTAAGCTAAACAACCAGTGTTGGTGTTGCAAATAACGAGTAAATCAAGTCATCCTTACTATTTGAGATGTCTATTGTGTATCTTATAAGTTGGATGTACAAAAGATTGGTACCATAAATTGACAAAAAACTAGTACTTGTATAGCTAATAGTAATTGGTATTAGTTCATAGACTTTTTCAGTTTTGTGGGGTAAAATATATATGTTAAAACGGCTTGTTTGGGATCAGAAAATTTTTTACGTAGAGGAGTGAACAACGTTTTGACCTTCTTCGGTCATCATCAGGTGAACCTATTAATAGGTAGAGAAACCACTTTCATGTTTTGAAGTTGGTTGGCAATATTGAATGTATTGAATTTGAAGAAAGTGTGCTTGAGAAATATTAGATCTATTTTCAGGATCTTAAACTTAAGAGCATGTTATTATATTGATTAATTACACATCTACTTAATCACATTCAGGAAGAAATGATCTAGATTTAACAAAATTATACAAAAGAGAGGCCTTGTAATGGCATTATATACTTTAATTTCTGTTACTTTTATTTCTAAAATGGATGATAAATGTTGACTTGGATTTTTTTTTGTCAATTAGTTGTACTATTGCAGTGGGAAAATTGTTAGTTTGGTGAAAGAAGCTTTACAAAGTAATTTTGTGTAATATGATTAATAATAATTTTTAACCAGAGGAAGTTGTATACATTAAGTAAAATTAAATTTAATCTGGCAATTGTAACAATTACATATACTTTTCTTATGTTTCTACTTATTATAATTAATGTAATTTTCATCATTGGGTATTTTGGTGATATTTTGTTATAATCCCTGTATAATTGTGCATACTTCAATTATGTTAAGGAGTATAGGTTCGTCATGAATATAAGTATTAACTAAAAGTATGAAATGGTTTTTACACATATAGAGAAATGAACAATAAAATAAAAATAAAAAGTGATGGCATTTGATATAAGTAGTATAATCAATACTTTAAATGAATAGTATAGTATGTCTTACTTTGGGAACACAGAAACACTAGCTGTTCTTTTGAAATAATGTTTAAGCAAAATTGTTAGGGAAAAGGTAAACTGAACTTAACATGCCTGTTTTTCCCTTAGTTTTTTACCATGTTTTTTGATGCAAAACTCTTTAAACCACCCATACTGTCTAGCATCAATAGCAAGTGACATCTGTCTGAATTGTTTTGAATTTGTAAAAGTAGTTTTCTTTACAGCACAACCAATATGTAGCGATTAAAAAAAAGTAATAAATAAAAGTTTTGAAAATAATATCAGAACTGTCGATGAAAATTTAATGATGTTGAATATAATACAAAAATAAACTATTTGCTAAACAGTATGTATGTTTAAAATCTTCATCACTTGTACTTTGACTATCCTCCATGACAAACAGAAATTGAATAAAAATCCTATAACCTGAGTATTTTTGAAAGGTGGGCCTTTTTTTTCCAGGGATGAACTGGGAATAGTGGTGTATTTGAATGAATGATGTATACAAAGGGAACTTAGTAACATCATGAAGACCAACTGGTTTACAGGGAAGTGTTCATTTCTCTGTGTACAATTTTAAACATCTATTTCTGGTGCAATGTAGCCAATAGTAAGAATGTATGTGAAAAGATGTTAGGGATATTTTAATTTAGAAATTACAGATATGTAAAGCTGGCTACAGGAAATAAAAAACAATGTTAAAACTCACTGTAGAATACTTGAGAGTAGTTAAGTGGATATAATGGATGGGAGAAGGCAAAAGGTTGTTACTAATGGAATACTGCCAAATAGGGCATTTTTCTTTGGTCTTTCTTATTTACGTTAAGGATATTGATTGAGGTACAATGATAAATTAGTGAAGTTTGTTGATGGTATTAAATTATAAGGTATTTCTGTCTATATTGCAAACATTGAAATGTAGCAATGTGATCTGGTTAAATATATATTACACTGAGTGTAAAGTAATTCTTTTATATTATGTTTTGGATCACAGGTTTAATGTGATAGAAACCCACTCAAAAATATATCTAAAGAAAAGGTTCTAGGCATAGTGGTCATTGAGTCTCTCAAGTAACCAAACCAGTACTCTGTTACTAGTTGTAAAAGTAACAGAACCATGAATGTACTTGTAAATTTGTTGATCGGAAGTTAAGAGAGATATTTATCTCTACACAGATAACTAGTTGAAGTTTCATTTGGAATAGTTATACTGTGTATTGGTTTTGTCTCCTTATCTGACAATGTATAATGACTTATTGGAGAAAGTTCAGAGGATTCCTGTAACAAAGATTTACCTTGCAGGATAAGTTAAAATCTTGCACTTTTTTCCTTAAGAAAAGAAGAATAGTAGGTGATATAATTTAAATTATTTAATGAATCTGTAGAGTAAAAGCCTCTGATTTCTTTATGTTGTTTTGTGAATTTAATAGGATGAGAAGACAACATTATGTTTAGTGTAATGCTAATCTCAGGTATGTTTCATAACATAGTAATTATTTTATAGAATGGTCTCCTCCTCCTCTCAATATTGTTCATGCTTAGAAATTTGCTGCTTCGTTACATGACAGAATAGCTCTGCCTTATCACCCATGTTTATTGAATCAGCATACCGTGGCTTTTCACAAGGAGGATGCTTGTTTGATCTGTAGGGTCAAGACTGGAACTTGTGTCCACTTTAAACAGATCATTGTTTTCTCGTGTTGTCTTTCACTCATGACTGTCCTGAAGTATTTATCTTCAATACAACTTTTGTTGGAAGCTTATCAGCATTCCTCTTGACATTTTGAGGATGAGTTGGAGGTTTTGGTTACTTCTAATTTAGTCAGATTATCTTCCTTTCTTTCTTTGGTCTCCTGGTTGGTCTGTTGTTGGGATGTATTGGGTAGATATGCTCTGCTAGAAAGGGTTCATTTACCTTTTTCTGCTATCAGGGAGTGATAGAAAGCTCCTTTTCTCCATTTGAGTTCCAGAGACATCAGAATTGCAATTTGTTTTTCGTTGATAATTTACATTTGTTTTCTCACTTTTCTAGTTAGAATTTAGGAATGTTAGGCTCCAGTGTCTTCTGACCTCCTTGTTTGGTTCCCAAATTTATTGCTTGGTCATTTAATTCACACAACCTCCACCATAGTCTGCTCAACTTGTGGAGCTCCATTCCAAAGCTACATGAGAGTTGTTCATCAAAAAGGTTCTAGAGAAGGCTGATCCTATTCTTTTGAGATTTTATTCCCATTTATTCATAATATCTAGGAAGACAGGAGATTGTTGTTCAATCAATGATCTGTATTGATAAAACCAATTTTTAATGCCTCCTCACTTAACTGTAGAATTTTTTCTTACCCTATGATGACACTTTCAACCAGGACTCTGGATGACCAAGTTCAATGCTATCGATGCTTGTCTCCATATTCCCATAACATAACCTTCTTGAAGGTTTCTTAGGTTTGGGCACAAGAATGAGATGTTACAGTTCCCAGCTCTTACTTTTGATCTTGTACCTTATATCTTTTGCAAAGTTATTTGACCCTTTTTTCATTACCTGCATTCCTTGAGCTTGTGCAAACATCATTTTATGGATGACTGGCTCCTTTTGGCTTCATCCCATCAGTTGGCAGTACAGTATTCTGATATTCTTCTTTCAGAAACTACAGAAGTTGGATTTTTATCATATTGGAGAAATCTGTTTTGTCTCTGATAACATATCTCATTCTTAAGTTGTACTCCACAAGGTCCTCTCAGGCTTCAGCATGTTTTTTTCTATAAGGTAGCCTTTTCCACAATTTTTAGGTGTTCTGAGTACTGAAAGATTTGTGAATCTCCAGTACAATCAGGTCTATCCAAATTATTTTGTTTTATTCAGCCCAAATGACCAATTCAGCTACAGAATTCGAATTTACAGTTGTTTTAAATGCATTGATTTATCTTTCTCTTGAGCCCTGAGCTTCATGTTTTTTGTTTTACTTCTTTCTTAAATATTACTTTTTTGTTGTTGGCTTGTGGACATTATTGATCAGAGTTTACTGTTCATGAGTGTCAAACACTTTATAATTCCAGTTTGTTTTGCTCTACCCTGATAGATCTTTTTTTCCCCATGTTCCCTCAGTGTTGATTCCTGTATGTGGTGAGGGGATCTCCCAAAGAAGATTCTGTTCTTTCAGTTTTCATCCTTTAGGATCTAAACATCCATCCACATTTGCCATTTATGGTGACCTGTGAAATGGAGGGGAGGATTCTGGTGGTTGAGAGGTCCAACTTTAATACACAACTTTGGCCTTGAATTCCTCTAGATGGGTAGCCTTGGGGTGGTCTTCCTAGGATAATTTGGCTGGTCCACTTGGGCTAGGGTCAATCAAACATCAGCATTTTATGTTCTCAACAGGTGTTGTGGACATTTTATCTGGTGCTGGTGTTTGGGTATAGTGCTCACAAAACCTTGGCATTGCTGCAGTGTGTCTGTTTGGCATTAGAATGCATCTATTTGTAGTGCTCTATGGTGGGTAAGGTTAGTGGGTACTGAAACATTCTTTATTATGGATCCCCCAATAAAACAGTAGGAAAACAGTCTATAGGTAAATGACCATGTCCTGAAGATTCTGAGCAGTAATATTCAATGTCTGTAACATCTGTATGTCATTTTCTTATATTACGTTCTATATTAGATAAACCTTGAGGGCATATGTTCCCCCTTTTTATTTAGAAAGGACTGGAGGGACTTGCTACCTTTTCAAAGTCAGTCAGAAATCTTTGCTCTGAAGACAATTTAGTGGAAAAATCTTCACCACAACATATGAAACTTCTCTTGCATTCAAAGACCATTGGGGATACACCCATTGAGGTTACTGTCAGTGTTACTTTGATGAATCAATTCAACACCCATCTCTGTCCCTAATATTCATTCCAGCAAACCCCAAGATCCACTTCCTTTGGATTTGGGTATAGGCATTTCCTCATCTTCTTTTCCCACCCCAAGATACAAAACAATCATTGATTCACGTCCTCATTTGCTGAAATCTTCTTTTAATGAGAGAGACCTTCCTAGTTAACCCAGGGAGGGATCTATGGAGATTGATAGACTTCCCATGAATAAAGAAAAAAAAGACATGGTCAAAAACAGAAGGGCTCTTCACTTAACTTACTTATGCATAAATAAAAATAGCCACTTTGACACAATGGTACTGTCGAGGTTTACACATGAATCTGGATGGCATCAAAGCACTGATTGCTTGTTACCATCCTGTATGTCTTTTCTTACAGGAAAGATTTCTGAAACATGCCAGTACTGTCACCTTTCAGCAGTTTTCTTTGTACAGAAATGACAGGTTGTGTGATGGATGAGAGCATGGAGGGTTGGCATTGTTGGTTGATCAACATGTACCCACTTTGTCTTTACCACTTGACACATCCTTAGAGGCTATATCCATCTGTTTCCTTGGTTTGTACCATCACTGTTTGTTCTATCTATCATCTGGATAGACCAATGATCAATTAGACAATGATGCTCTCATTAAACAGTTGCCATCTTCCTTTTTAATCCTGGGGGACTTTAATGGACATATTCCCCTCTGGGAAGGTTCTGATATTGATGGGAGAGGTTGGTCCATAGAGTATATCCTCTTAAATCACAACCTACCTCTTTACAGTACTGGTTCTTTTACTTATTTTCATGCACCTAGTTATTCCTTTACTGATGTTGATCTCTCAATTTGCTTTCCTTCACTATTCTCCAATTTTTCATGGAGGATTGACAGTAACTCATGAGGCAATGATCTTTTTCCTATAATTTTGAGGAAGACTGGCTGTGGTTGATGCCATCTTACCTGCATGCCCTGGTGGAAGCTGGATCAAGCCAACTGTACTTCTTTTGCTGATCTTGCCATTGCTGAACATCTTTCAAACCATCCTTCCATTCTCATTTATGAAATTGTTCAAAATCAGATAACTGTGGGCTTTGCCATGGTTTGTTGGGGTTCAGTGGTTGTGCACAGAATCCCCTCTATAGTTTGTGTTCTGCTAAACTGTATGCCATTTCTATTGCCCTGAATCACATAGAAGCTAAACAGTACTCAAATTGCACTATTTATACTGACTCAGGTCACAATAAACCACATTTTACTGTCTTGCTCTTTTTACGACTCAACAATGGCACCATTAAAATGGTTTTGTCCTAAAGTTTATCTGTAAAATTAGGCAGTGCCATTGGTGATGGTGATACTGTTTACTTTACAAATATTTTTAGTTTTTTAAAGTCTATTGACCTTTTTTAACACTATTTAAGTTCTTAATTCATAAATGACTTTTTTCTTTTTTTTTAAGTATGATTCCTTTTTACAAATTAAAGTTCAACTAGAAAATGGCTGCAACATCAAATAACTCAAAACCAGGAATAGAAAGGTCAATTTCAGGTGCCTAATGCTGATGTTTGAACTTACCTGTTAGTCATCCTGGCGAGTTGTAATAATTAAAATTATGCTACAGAAAGTCTTTTAAAATCTGTATTACTTTCTGAAAATGGCAGTGACATCATTCAACTTGAAACCAGGACCGGAAAGGCCAACTTCTTGTGACTAACATTGGTGTTTGAACTTGCCTATTAGCCATCCTGGTGAGTTATGATAATTAAAATTATGTTGCAGGAAGTCCTTTAAAACTTGTATTATTCTAGTTTTATTCTACTTTTCTCTTACTGCTGTAAACTAGATATAAAAATCAAATTTAATGCTATTTAAGTTTTTAAATCAAAAATTTAATTTTGTTTTCTTTTACTTTGATTCCTTTTTACAAATTTTAAAATTTTACTTTACTTTTAACTTTTTACCAGATGTTTGATGCAGATAGCCTAGTTGCTTTGTGCTATAAAATTCCAAACTAACCAACCAGCTTTCCAAGTCTGGCAGGTAGGAAAGGGAATGATCCTTCTCATCAATCCCATTACCAGCTTTTTTTAAACTTTATGATTGCTCCAATCTTAGTCGTATGTTTTTTTTCTGTCAGGGCCCTCAAATGTTGTGGCTCATACTAACTTTTTTCATGATACTTGGATCCACTAGTTCATTCATTGGGATCCTTTTGTTTTCTGTGACTTATCTCCCTTTACTCCCACAAGGTGGTCTATAATGAATTATTGTTACAGGAGAGATCTTTTGTGTGTCACATAACAACAGATTCATCATATCTCTTGTCATTGGTTGACTACTAATAATTTTCTATCCCATTACTTACATGATTAGGCAATATCTTGTTAGGATGTTTGACTACCTTTGTAGATGTTTTGACCACGTGTTAGGCTTTAACCAGGTGAGTATTATATACTCAGTCATATACTTTTATTTCCAGGGTACCTTTAATTCTCACTGGATCCCATTTTGTGGTGAGTGGAGGTATTCTTTCTCTTAATTCTGCAGTAGCAACCAATTTTGCTGTAATTAATACAGGATTAAACAGGCTCTGTCGAAATGGGTTTCTATAAGAATATCTTAGCACGTACCAGATGATATTACTTTATTATGGACTGCCACTCATGGACAATCATGATAAAGGTAAAGGTGATCCTGTTTGTCCCTACTGAGCATCAAGTTGAATAAATTGGGATTGATTTTATTGTATAAATGTAAGTAACTTGGTTTACCTGTTGCATGGTTTTCAGAGCACTGTTCCTCAAAACTTCTCAATGCATTTTAAACTGCCACCCCCTCCACATTCTACTGGTTGAGCTCAGGAGTTCTCACTGCCTGTAGTTTTTAGTTTTCAACTGATTGGGTTACATACAGAGTTTTTTCCCTCCTGTGTGCTCCTCCATTCTTGGAGAAGAGGGTGAAGTTGGGGTCCTCTTACTAGGTTACCTGGTTGTTTCTCTCAGTGTAAATAGGAGTGACACCAACCCCTGTGGGAACAACTTTTTATTCAGGTTTAGATTTGACATCAAGTTGTCTGGTTGAGGAGTGGATGACCCTTCACTTTGATCAATGTTGTTTTCATGTATTGGCCATTGGAAGTAGTCCAATATCTCCTCATTATTCTGAATGTGATGTTCCGTCCCAGGGTCGTTGGTTGAGCATGGGTTCTATCTTCTCTCCATAATACCACGAGCATATGAAATATTCCTTTTCCTCTTGTTTGGGGAGTAAGTTTAAAATTTCAGACCAGATGAGTTCTGTTCTGTTTGGTTGAGTAAGACTTACATGTTCCCTTCATTCTAAGCATTGATTGTTTATTTTTAGGTTTCAATTGGAAGATAGTTTGTCCACTTAGGTATTGCTTACTTTTTTCATTGTGATTCTGGTAATGAGAAATGTATTACTCTGTGGCAACAAGTTGGATCCAATCACAGTATGTATCTATATATAACATTACGGTCCAATAGCCTCAGCCACCAACATTGGATTTGCATTGCACAACCATGAATTGTGGAACCTCCACTAACTGGTTCAGTCTGCTCTGTACTGGTGATTACTTGAATTCTATTTTACCTTTGATATAGGAACTAGGTTCTAAATGAAGATCATACCTGTTCTGGATGTAGTATGGTTCTCACACCTTATTACCAACTTTTCTTTTGTTCTATGCAGATATCCTGTGTACAACACCAGCCCCCTCTATCTTTCAGTATAGGATTCTAGGTATATATAATGTCAGCAAATGGTAAGTATGAATTAGAAGTTTACTTTTTCTAAACTGACAATATATTTTGAATAATATTTACTTCACTGACTTAACCCACTAAAAGTTGGTTTATATCTTGGAAAAGAGATTAAGTTATGCATTGAATATGATGGAGAAATTTGCAAATTAGAATTTGTCTAAGGCATTTCAGTGTGGTGTAACGAAACTGGAGCAAACATTCTCAATATTTAGATGGACAAAGACCCAGCAATTTTTTTGTTAGCTTGCATGAATTATGTTTGTACAAAAGCATTATTAGTCAGAGGGTTTCTAGTGTGATGATATCCCTGCTTAGAAAATGTCTTTTCTTTATGAGTGTTCTCATCTTGGTGCTGTCTTTTATGATTAATACTCTGGTTTTTGATTCTCCTCAAATTTTGCATGTGCACTTATTATTATTTTGATCTGCATGCATGCTGTTAAACTCCAGTCTTTAAACTCAACATTTTGTAAAATAGTGGCCATTATAATGTAGTTTCCCTCATTAAAAGTGTCAAATAAAAATAATTAATTTAAATGTAGTACATATTTTTCAGCAGCAAGTGAATTTACCATAGTATATTATCAGAGTAGCCTTATATTTTAGTAAAACATAAAAACCTCAAATGGATAGAATTAAATAAAGAATACCAAACATTTCATTCAAAACAAAATGCTCATTCTCTTACAGTTTATGTGCATTTAGTTCAGTTGATATGTCAGCTTATTAGTACATGAACATATAGATTTTATTTAATTTAATGACAGACATCATAATTTCCACTTTTTATATTTATGTTAATATTAAAAATATTTTACAATAATTTTAATTTTAATAACATGTCATAGAGCACTAGCTGTACAATGTGGAATATAGTGAGAAGTTCAATGTTGGATGCATTCATATTTTTAAACAAGTTTATTCAGCACAGAGTGAAGTATTAACTTTATGGAACTTATGTTCCTTTATTGTTGGATTGTTTTCATATATACTGTGTTCTATTTGTAGGGTGTTTTATAACCTACGAGTATTTTTCATGGCTGTATAAGTCATCTGTAAAAAATATTGTCATAAATTCTAGGTATGGAAACACTTCCCCAGAAGACGCCCATTAGCCTACTTCAAGAGCTCTGTGCTCGTCATGGACTAACTGCAGATTATAAAATGATGTCCGTTGAAGGATTAGTCCATGCACCTACATTCATGTTCAGAGTTGAAGTGGATAATGAATTTGCCACAGCCACTGGCCAAAGCAAAAAGAAAGCAAAGCATGCTGCAGCACAAGCTATTCTTGAGAAATTACTTGAACAAAATGGGTTATTTAGTTCAAGTGTTAATGTAGCAGATAATTTGTCTGTTAAAAATGTACTGAAACCATCAGAGGACAAGTAGGTGGAATTGGATGAAGTCTATTACAAAACCTGTTTTGACTGTTATTATACTTAAAGCAATTAAAAAGTGATTCTTGTCATAGAGGTAGATATAAGTGATAAAATCAATAATAGTTGATTTCATAAACTTGCCTAACATAAAGTAATTGATCAATAAAATATACAATTAAATCAATTAATGTATCTAAAATAATCAACTAGTGATTCCAGTCATTACTCTTTTTGATTTTCCACTATCCAGTATTCAAAATTATGATTAAAATGATTAATACCATGAAAATAATCTACTGATAAAACTTATTTCTAATCATACCAACAGCTCAGGTATTGAAATATTTGCATTATGATTTTTTGGTATAATTTTTAACTAATTTAAGTTTGTTTACTTTAATCAGTCTTTATCATGACTAAATGAAAGTAATCAACTAATTTATGATAATGAGAAACTTGAACCCACTTGAACAAAAAATGTATTCCAAAGATATCTAGTATTAGTATTGAAACAAATTAAAATAAAGTATAGAACAATGTTTTAACTTTAAGTCATCTTAAGATCATCTTTTTGTTCACCTGAAATTGATCTAAAGAGGTTGAAACATTGTTCTATATTTTATTTTAAAGTTTTAATACCCATAACAGCTGTATTAAGAATACATTATTAACTAATTGAAATTAGGATTTTTGACAACTGTTATTTTCAATTAATCCAAGTAATAAAAATCTTGCAGTTATTTTTATTTGTTAGTAACTTGAAAAATTTACAATGAGATGTGTATATCCTATCCACTGTAGCTATTGAAACCCAATTTTTTGCATTATAATTGTTTTTATAGCTCTCTCGTTTAGGGTATTTTGGATTAGTGTTTTTGTTGTTAAGTGTAATCTCTTAATGAGACCAATTATAATATTTTACCAAATTCCTCTAATTTTCCAGCTCTATATAAAAGTAATGGCTTTGAGTTATCAGTATTATTTTTTATATAGCTCTTGGTGTAAAATTATTTATTAATGAAAAGTATACACAAAATAATTATTAGTAATTACAGGAAAGTTATTGTTTGATCAAGAATTTCAGGACATCTATTGCATGTTGACAAGTTAAAAAGAATATATATATATCTATAATAGTTATTTAATGAAAATATAAGAAAATTTGAATATATACAGATGTAATTTCCTTAAGAATGCAAGACTAACTTCAGCAGTTATTTTATTTGTTGATTAATGAAAGTCTTTGGCAAAATCTTGAATGAGAGGAAATTTCACACAAAAAAATTAAGTAATTTTTTTGTATGCTGATGATTTGAAATATTGTACAAATAGAGGGAAAAATATAATGCATATAATATTGTAAGCCACACAGATAATTGTTTTTTGTTTTAATTCAATATTCCAAGATAAAATGTGTGGTTTAAATAGAAATATTAACTTGTACCATTTTGTATTTATCAATTTCTTGAAAACAGTGTTTTTAGATACAGGAAAAATTTGATAAAGAAAACTTGAAATTTGAATGATAAAAGGTTTTTGAGAACTTGAGCACCATAAAAAGAACCCATGTTTTCATTGTTGTAGAACATTTTACATTTGCTGGTAACTCTGAAAACAGTTTACTATGAATAATAATCGAAGCTATAACAATTTTTATATTTTATTAATTGTTGACCCCTCGGTGTGGATTCCTGTTCGTGGTGAGGGGACCTCCAAGAGAAGGTTCTGTTCTGTCCAGTTACCTTCTCTGGGATCTAAAATCCACCCATGTGTTTGCCGTGCATGGTGACCCGTAAAGGGGAGGAGAGGATCCTGGTGGTTAAGGGGTCCAACCCAAACACACCACTTTGGCTTTGAATTCCTGTAAACGGTTGGCCTTTGGGTGACCCCACTTGGGTCATTCGGTTGGTGCACTTGGGCTAGAGTCAACCAAGTACCAGTGTTGGAAGCTCTCAACGGGTGTTGTGGACAATATACCTGATGCTGGTGTTTGGGTATAGTGCTCACAAAACCCTGGCATTGCTGCATTGTCCTTGCATGACTTTTTAGTGCATCCCCTTGTAGGGCTCCATGGTGGGTGGGGTCAGTGGGTGCCAAAATTATTCCTTTTTCCTATGGATCCTCCTTCAAAAATATTAAATAAAATTGTGAAAAAAACAGTCAATGGGTAAGCGACCACATCTTGAAGACTCTGAACAGCAACCTTCAATATCTGTAACACATGTACCTCATTTTCTTATATTATATTTTCTTTTGGAAAAACTTTTAGAGCAATTATCCCCCTTTTTTTCAGAAGGGACTAGAGGGACTTGCTGGCTCTCCAAAGTCAGTAAAGAAGCTTCGATCTGGAGACATTGGTTGAAATATCCACATCCCAACACAGTGAACTCCTCTTGAATTCAAAGGCAATTGGGGATATACCTATTGAGGTTACACCTCATGCTACTTTGAATTCATCACAAGGAGTTATTGTTGAGAGGGATTTGAGCACTGTCCCCAAGTCAGAGATTCTCGCTGGTCTCTCCACTCAAGGAGTTTCTACAGTGAAGAATATATCCACTCGCAAAGATGGAGTTACACTGCCAACAGATACCATTGTTTTAACATTTACTACATCACGTGCACCTGCCACCATCATTTATCTCATTTGCAGGGTTCGGCCATACATTCCAAACCCTCTCCAATGTTTCCAATGTCTGAGATTCAGCCATTCAAAGACATCATGTCGTGGTTCCCTGACATGTGCTCATTTTGGAGGCAAGGACCACAATGCCTGTGAATGTGACATGAACCCACATTGCGTCAACTGCAATGGTTCTCACCCCTCTCACTTTCATTCTTGCCCAAAATGGTTGGAGGAAAAAGAGGTGCAGCGTTTGAAAACGACACATAACATTAGTTGTCCTGATGCTCGGAAATTGCTGTCCACAATCCCATCTCGGACATATGCTGCTGCACTCCATTCCACAACTACAGTGGAAGTGCAGACAGATCTCTCTGTGCCTCCAAGAGAATCGTTTTCAAAACAAATGAAAAGCCTTTTGACCTCTGTGGTTAAAAAGATTTGTAAATCCACTTCCATACCCATCTCTGTTCCTCCCATACGTTGCAACAAACCTCAAGATCCACAACCTTCAGTTTCAAATACAGGCATTTTTTCTGACACATCTTTTTCTCTCACCCCAAGAGGCAAAACAATCATTTGTTTTTGTCCTCAGTCACTGGAATCCCCTTCCAATAACAAAGACCTGCCCACTCGACCCAGGGAGGTTGATAGACCTCCTCTGACTAAGGACAGTAAGGAAAAAAGATGTGGTCGAGAACAGAAGAGTTCTCCAGCCACTTGACCTACCTGTTCTTAAAAATGGCCACCTTGATACAATGGAACTGTCGAGGTTTACGTTCTAATCTGGATGATATCAAAACACTGATTGCTTCCTACCATCCTGTTTGTCTTTCCTTACAAGAAACATTTTTCAAACCTGCTGATACAATCTCCATTCGGCAGTTTTCTCTGTACAGAAATGACATGCTGTGTGATGGATGAGTACATGGAGGGGTGGCACTACTGGTTGATCAGCATGTGCTCACCCTGTCTTTGTCACTCAACACACCCTTGGAGGCTGTAGCCATCCATGTTTCCTTGGGTCATACCATCACTGTTTGTTCTCTGTACCTGTTCCCTGGAGAGACATAGCATCAATCAGACCTTGATGCTCTTGTTGCACATTTGTCATCTCCATTTCTAATCCTGGGAGACTTTAATGGACATCATCCCCTCTGGGGAAGTGCTGTTATTGATGGGAGGGGCGATCTGTAGAGCATATGCTCTCTGATCACAATCTTTCTTTTTTCAATGCTGGTTCTTTCAACCACTTATTTTCATACACCTAGTCAGTCCTTTACCACTGTTGATCTCTCGATTTGCTCCCCTTCATTATTCTCCCATTTTTCATGGAGGGTTGACAGTAATCCACTAAGCAGTGATCGATCATTTTCCTATCCTTTTGAAAGAGACTGGCCATGGTCGATGCCACCCTACCCGCATGCCCAGGTGGAAGCTGTATCAGGCAGACTGATCGACTTTCACTGCTCACGCAAAACTTGATCCTGCCATCATAAATCAGCCATCAATAGATGACTGTGTGGCAGTGGTAACTGGCTGTATTATACAAGCAGTGCTCAGTGTATTCCTGAACCCTCAACATGTTTTCCAAAATATACTTGTCTGTGGTAAGACATCAAAGCCAAAGGAATCTTGGATTAAGTTCACAACTAGCATGTCTTTTACCTCCAGTTCCAAGACCATATGGGACAGGAATCGAAAGGTTAATGGGCACTACAATTCTGTCTCCCTCTCGATCTTACTCTTTGATGGTCAGGAGGTGGCTGATGTCTGGAGCATCACTGATACTCTAGGTGAAAGCTTTTGCTGGATATCTAGCACTTCTGCTTGTTCCTCCACCTTCTTGGCCATCAAGACTCGGGCAGAGCTTTCACCTCTTTTTCTTTCAGACTGACTGTTTTTTGGCTAAAATTGTCCCTTCACACTGGTGGAACTGAAAATGGCCCTTCATCAGTCTTCCAGTACATCTATTGGACCTGATGATGTTCCTAATGACATGCTGCACCATCTATCTCCTGCTTCTCTTGATGTTCTTCTGATTGTCTTTAATCGGATCTGGCAGGAGAATGTTCTTCCTGATGCCTGACACCACGCTATTATTTTACCTTTCTCTAAGCCAGGGAAAGATCCCAAGATTCCTTCAGACTATTGCCCAATTGCTTTGACGAGCTGTGTCTGTCAGACCTTAGAGAGGATGGTTAATGCACGTCTTGTTTGGCTCCTCGAATCAAACAACCTCCAGCCATTGTGGGTTTCGACGACAGCACTTCACCATAGACCACTTAATTCGTCTTGAAACATTTATCAGAGAAGCCTTTTTCAAACACCAACATCTTGTATCAATATTCTTTGACATTGAGAAGACTTACAACACAACATGGACGTATGGCGTTTTGCGAGACTGCCATACATATGGGTTACGTGGCCATTTACCCATGTTTATTAAAAAAATTTTTATGGACAGGAGATTCTAAGTTCCTGTGGGTCTGACATATTCCTGATCTTTTGTACAGGAACTTGGAGTCCCTCAAGGCTGTGTTTTGAGTGTCACACTTTTCACTATAAAGATAAATGCCATTGCTGAACAAGTCCCTCTCATTGTTGCAAATGGGCTGTATGTTGAAGACTTTCACATCTCATGTCAGTCGTTGAACCTGAGATATATTAAGGGGCAACTACAAACTGCTGTCAATCGTGTACTGAAGTAGACTTTGACGAACACCTTTAATTTCTCTCTCTCTAAAACCGTATGCATGCACTTTTGCCGTCAACAGGGTATTCACTCTGATCCTGAACTTCATATCGGTGAAGTTTTACTGCCATTGGTTCCGGAGACCAAGCTCTTGGGGCTTATCTTTGTCCTCTCTTTCACCAGTTGGGCAGCAAATCGATGTTCTGTGTTAAAGATATATCGTGCTCTTATTCGATCAAAACTCGACTATGGATCATTGGTCTATGGCTCTGCCAGACCCTCAGCCTTAAAGATGCTGGACCCCATTCATCACTAAGGACTTCAACTTTGCACTGAGGCTTTCTGCATCTCTCTGGTTCAAAGCTTATATGTTGAATCTCATGAACCTTCTCTGCACCTCTGCCGTTTGCAACTATCTTTACAACATACTTCGAAACTTCGTTTCTTAAGAAAGCATCCCACCTGGGAATGTGTTTTCCTTCCTTGATGTGCTGTACTTTTTCAGAACAGACAACTTGACATTGCTCCGTTTGGCCTTTGCATCCAGGCGCAATTGGATGAATTGAGTCTGTCCTTGGATAACATTGCAGATTCCATAGGTCAGCCCATCCCACCATGGCTTATTACAGCTCCCAAATGTGACCTTTCTTTCAGTCATCTAAAAAAGGCAGATACTCCAGATTGGAAGTTCCATCATTTATTTAATGAACATCTTTCGAACAATCATTCAGTTCCCATTTATACAGATGGTTCCAAATCAGGTAGTTCAGTGGACTCTGCCTATGGTTTGCTGTGGTTCAGTAGTTGTGTGCAGAATCCCCTCTACAGCATCTGTGTTCACTGCTGAACTGTATGCCATATCTCTTGCCCTGGATTATATTGCAGCTGAATAGTATTCCAACTGCACTATTTATTCTGATCCGCTCAGTTCTATACTGGCCCTGGAATCGCTACATTTTGGCTCACATCCTGTTCTTGCTGATATTCAAAACTGACTGGCCCATTTCTCATTAACAACTACTTCTGTCCAGTTTTTCTGGATACCAGGCCATGTTGGTATTCACAGGAATGAGCTTGCAGACATGGCAGCTAAATCTATCTGCTCCAGCACTATCACCCCTATGCCTATTCCGTACATGGACTATGGTCTTGTCTTCAAGGCTTGGCTCCGTGCCAGGTGGCAGTCCACTTGGAGTGAGCAATGCAACAACAAGCTTTTTCAAATCAAACCCTATATTGGACTTTGGCCATCCAGCTTCCATAAAGTTTGGAAGGAGGAAGTTGTTCTGACTAGACTACGCATTGGTCACAGTTTTTTAACTCGTTGTTTTCTTTTATCTGGAACTGATGCACCAATGTGTAGTTTGTGTAACACTCAAATCACTATCAGCCACGTTTTACTTTCTTGCCATCGTTGCAATTCTCAACGACGGCAATATTTTAAACATATTTTTTCCCAGGTCTGTCTGTTACATTGGACAGTGTTATTGGTGATGGTGACACTTTCCGCCTTGATAAAGTTTTTAATTTTTTAATGGCCATTAATCTTTTTAATCTTATTTGAGTGTTGCATATTTATTCATTACACCTTTTTAATTGTTTTTTTTTTTTTACAGTTTTATTCTCTTTTGTTCAATTTGACATTAGACAATGGCTAGAACATTAAATAACTCGACACCAGGACTGAAAAGGTCAACTTCAGGTGACTAATGCTTCTGTTTGAACTACTCGTTAGTCTTCCTGGCGAGTTATTATTACACTTTTGCTGCATATCATTTCACACTTTTACTACTTTACCTCTTAGTACTGGCCATATTGACTCATAACCTGGAACCAGGACTGGAAAGACCAACTTCAGGTGATTGACGGTGGTTTTTATATTTACCTGTTAGTCTTCCTGGTGGGTTATGATCATTACCATTCTGCTACAGGTTGTTTTTTACAACTTTGTAGACTGGATGTCAACATTGGTTTTTATGCCATTTTCTGTTTTACTTGGTGTTTTGTTTTTACCTTCATTTACTTTCACAAATTTTACTCCATTTACTTGACTTTTATCTTTTAACTGGACATTTGGCTTTTCATTATTACGATTTTGCTATGTGTCTTTTAAAACTTCTGTTGTTTTATATTTTGATAATAGCTGCTATGACACATAACCCGAACCAGGACTGGAAAGGCCAACTTCAGATGACTGACGGTGGTTCTTGAACTTAGTCTTCCTGGCTGGTTATGATCATTATTATTATGCTAGAGTAAATAGTTTATAACTTCTCATACTCTGCTTTCTCTCTTAATGTTGTTTTACCTTCATTTCCTTTTATGTCTTTTACTACATTTACTTTATTTTTACATTTTTACCAGATGTTTGGCACAGATAGCCTCACTGGTTTGTGCCATAAAACACTAAATCAAACAAATTAATTATTGAAGAAAATGTTATGATATTTTTAAAAGCTTGATAAAACAGACTTCATCAAAATATATACAGAAGACTACTGTTTGTTTGGCCTAGAATGAGCAAAGGAAGGTGAAGAACCTTAGAAAAATATCTGTTGCATATCAGTCTCATTGTATTATAGTGTTGCCTAAAACATTTTGTGGTTAGAAACACGTAAGTATTACTACAATACTATCAGATGAAAATTATTATTAAAGTTAATTCAGAAAGGCAAGGTAAGAAAGCATCGATGTAAAATTTGTGGTTTAATATGATAGAGTGATGGATGTTGTGAAGAAATTTGTAATAAAAACATTTTGCTTAAAATGTTATTTGTTGAGTCAGCTAAAGTTTATAACAGTTAAAGACTTTTCATGTGTAATTTAAGAACCATTACAATTTTTCAACACAAGAACAGAAAAAAGGAAGGGTGTACGTGAGAATGAAACACTTGTGAAATTATGCATTGTTAGGAGAGCATGCTTTGATTCTGCAATTTATTTCAGTTGCTGTAAAGTCTTCAGCAACTAAAAGTTCTTTTAATTAAACAATAATAGAAACTTAATTGAATCATACTTAGAAGCCTCTAAACATGGTAATAAATGCTACATTGAAATATCATAAAATACATCATCAAATATAATCAGTTTTTTAATTTGCCCACACAACAGTATTTACCATAATATGGGAGATTAAGAAGATAAAAAATAAAACAATAATCAAAAATGTAGGAAAGCTCTGCCTCGAGTAATCAGATGTTGTGCAAATATGAATAAATGTGGAATTTAAAACCAATTAAATTTGTATTTCACACCCAAAATCAAATTGGGTGAAATAAAAGTGCAGAATAATTTATCTTCTTAATTGGAACATTTGATGTCGTATGTAATTTGAATAGAGTGATTAATATGCCTAGTTTAGCTTGAAAATAGAACATAAAATCTAACTCTCATGTATTAACAAGCTTCACCTCAGTAAGCACACAAAAAAGTTCTTTACACATAAAAGTAATGTGTGCTCTTCTAGAAAATTATAATGGAAGTAATCATACATAGCCATATTAAAACAGTCTTTTGTCAGTCTCTCGACAGATAACAAAATTGCATATATTGCTGAAACACGTGTAAAGAAATAAAAGTTTTTTTCTGGTCAAAATTTACTGTTCAGTGCAGGCATCTTGTATGAATATACAATGACTAGAAGAAATCATGTATGATACTCTTTTTCTATAGACTAATGCCTTATAAACTTATACCACATCATGTTTGAAAATGTCTGTAACAGTTTAATACATGTTGAATCATGTTTTAATATTCAGAAGAAAATTGATTCAATTATGAATTCATTCTGTGCATATCTTGTGTTGCATTATGGGAAAGCTAATTATAAGATGCATAAGACACATTTTAATGACAGATGTTAACCAATAGTTTCTCTCTCTTCATTTTATATGCTTTTTAAAAACACTTTTCAATAGATATTTTCATTTTACAAAAGTATTTGGTCAGTTTCTTTCATCCTTAATGTTATTTAATAATGCCGTACGACTTGGTTTTTAACAGTTTCAGAATGCTTTCTTACCTTATTTTCTAATATTGTTATACAGTTTATTAGATCTAAACACATTGATACATCAGATATTGTCCAAAAGAATGAACTTAAACTGCTTTGTCTCTAATAAAATGTGTGGCTTCCTTTTCATACTTTTTTAAAATCATTGGTGTTAATAGAATGTACATCATAAAAAATATTTCCTAAAGCCAATTGTATTAAAATTTTTAATTTAAAAGATCAGTAAATAATCAGTTTGGATTATTATTGTTTGGTTGGGGTAGTATAGGCTAACTGCTTTCTCTCTGGCAGAGTGGGTACAGGGAGCTCAGGGCAGCGTGGCACTGGGGCTATGGAAGGTGGAAGTTTCAGATACATGATAGCAGATGCATTCTTGCCAGCCCAATGTTTGGAAGGGTCCACCATACAGAAGTAGCAATTGCTTGAGTGGTCAATGGGTTCATGCCAAATTGTTGGAATAGTGAACTTCATGGCTTAGTGTCATGAAGCAAAATAAAATTATTATAAATAAATTATTACATTCATAACTAATGTGTAAGAGGTTCATGCAAAATATTTTGATATTTTTTATGTACTATTGGAAATTAAAAGATCTAAAATTTGTAAAGTATAAAATTTTATGATTCAAGCAAGCAGAAATTATCTTAATTACCTTACTTGTCTTACATTCTGGAATTTTTTGCAGTGTTCGTAGGTAAAAATGAGGTGCCCAGGGTTTGTTGTGATCCTCGACAAGCATACTGAAATATGCCTTTTAGGCTTTACACATTTAAGTAGATGCCATCACAGAGTACTTTTTCACTCTTGTTTTGATAAATTGGCCACATACATAGTGGAAAGCATCTGGAGAATGCTTCCAGCTTCTTGGTTCCATCTCTGATACCATCAGATAGGTCTATGTGTTCACTTAGGCAGCTAGAACTAAACTGAAGTGGTAAGTGGTGAGCCCCTGTATATATTACTATGGAAAGTTCTAGAAAATTCTAAAAGGTTCTTGAAATTTCTTATAAGTCCTACAACATTCTAGAAAATTCTTGTCAGTTAAAGAATATTCTCTGTTAGCTACTCGGCACTGAATCTACCTGGAATGTTCTAGAAAATAAGTAACTTTGAAAATTTTATTTGGCAGGTCACAAAAGCAAAGTTTGAAGAGAAAAATAGGTCTCTTCCATTTACTTTAGGCATAAGTATTTGGAAATAACATTTTCTGTCCAGGAACAAGAGGAACACAACAGCATTAACACCTTGCTAGGAGACTTCAAAACAGTGGCTTTCCAAGAAGGCTTTACCAAATTCCATGTTATCTTTCCCTTTGGGACAGTGGAGACACAACTCAGTGCACTACAACAGGAAGAACTGATCACAACAGACCTAGTGTTGTTACCAGCATTACACATAAAATTGGGTCTTATGAAACAATTTGTCACATTTCTTGATAAGGAATCTGCAGCCTTTAAGTACCTCCGAGACTTCTTCCCTAACTGTCTGAGGCAAAGGTTAAAGCTGGTGTTTTTGTTGGACCACAAACAGAGAAGATCCTGGAGTGCACTGAATTTTCCAAGAAGCTCAGTAGAAAGGAAAAAAAAGATTGATACATTCTTGTTGCAGTGGTTTGGGGGTTTATGGACAATCACAAGGCTGAAAATTATATGGAACTGGTTGAGGCTGTAGTGAAGAACAATGGCAAAATGGGCTGCAGGATGTCCCTGAAAGTTCATATCCTTGAAGCTCATCTTGATAAATTCGAGGAGAACATGGGAGCATACTCAGAGGAGCAAGGCACCAAAATATACTGAACCTTCTATAATGAAACTTGATGGCAGGTCACAAAAGCAAAGTTTGAAGAGAAAAATAGGTCTCTTCCATTTACTTTAGGCATAAGTATTTGGAAATAACATTTTCTGTCCAGGAACAAGAGGAACACAACAGCATTAACACCTTGCTAGGAGACTTCAAAACAGTGGCTTTCCAAGAAGGCTTTACCAAATTCCATGTTATCTTTCCCTTTGGGACAGTGGAGACACAACTCAGTGCACTACAACAGGAAGAACTGATCACAACAGACCTAGTGTTGTTACCAGCATTACACATAAAATTGGGTCTTATGAAACAATTTGTCACATTTCTTGATAAGGAATCTGCAGCCTTTAAGTACCTCCGAGACTTCTTCCCTAACTGTCTGAGGCAAAGGTTAAAGCTGGTGTTTTTGTTGGACCACAAACAGAGAAGATCCTGGAGTGCACTGAATTTTCCAAGAAGCTCAGTAGAAAGGAAAAAAAAGATTGATACATTCTTGTTGCAGTGGTTTGGGGGTTTATGGACAATCACAAGGCTGAAAATTATATGGAACTGGTTGAGGCTGTAGTGAAGAACAATGGCAAAATGGGCTGCAGGATGTCCCTGAAAGTTCATATCCTTGAAGCTCATCTTGATAAATTCGAGGAGAACATGGGAGCATACTCAGAGGAGCAAGGCACCAAAATATACTGAACCTTCTATAATGAAACTTGATGGGAAACTATATTTGGGGGCTGATATGTGAAAGTGGTTTATGTTATAATCATAAATATCAAAACACTACTTACTTTTAAACAATTTTGTACAACTTTAGCATAAATATATGTAAATTTTTATTCATATGCTGTTTTAACATTGAAAATAGGATAATTTTTAACTAACATTATCCAGGTCACGAAAGCAAAGTTTGAAGGGAATAATGGCTATTTGGTGTACTTTTATAACATAAGCAATTAAAAAATAACACATACTATCCAGGAATAAGATTTGTGTTACATAGAGAAATTATATATTTCATCATTTAATAACTTCATTATATCAGATTCTTTTTTTTAAAAAACCTTATTCTTATTTGTTGAAGCTATTGTTATATTATTTTTCATATTAGTACATGTGTTATTATGATTTTTTTGTACTTGTACTAAAACTCTATTGTTTTCTCTAGGAATTGTGAAAAGGCTGTATCTCCATATAGTGATGGAATAACTGGAAATCCTGTTGGAACACTGCAGGAACTCTGTATGAAAAGCCACTGGGAACCTCCTTTATATGAAACTGTGCAAGAAGAAGGACTCCCTCATGAACGAATCTTTGGAGTTCAGTGCCAGGTGAAAATACGAGATCAAAATGTTACAGAAGATAAGGAAAAAAAGAAATAGGTAATTTTAGCACAGTTTCTGGAAATAAAGAAAAATAGTAAGACAAGTGTGTTTGGTGCAAGTTCGTGGAACTTAAGATTCTGTAAGGAGCCTTTGTTTATACTTTAAAAATTCTGTTTATAAAATTTGAAGATATCCCAATATAATGTCAGTAGTAGAATTGATACAGCTAAAATGAGATATAACAAAACACAAGTACTAACGTCGTGTTCAATATTTCATTGATGTTGATTCTAGTATTGTCTGAAACACTAAATGCAATAATAAATCTGAATAGCCATTGCACTTGAAGTTCTTTGAGGTAGAATTAGAGTAAAATAATCTATGGTACTTCTTTCTTTTATTAACTATATTTTTTGCACCAACAATACCAAATGTTGGGTGTGTGTAAACTGATTTGATTTTATTACACATTAGGACTTCTGCCAACCAAATCTCAGATTGATATTATTAGTGAGGATTAGAGTAAATTATCCTACAAAATCTTAGGTGTGGTAAAATATATCAATAGAAAGCATTTGGCCTCTTAAGTCTAAAACTGTAATTTGGAAACTATATTTGGGGGCTGATATGTGAAAGTGGTTTATGTTATAATCATAAATATCAAAACACTACTTACTTTTAAACAATTTTGTACAACTTTAGCATAAATATATGTAAATTTTTATTCATATGCTGTTTTAACATTGAAAATAGGATAATTTTTAACTAACATTATCCAGGTCACGAAAGCAAAGTTTGAAGGGAATAATGGCTATTTGGTGTACTTTTATAACATAAGCAATTAAAAAATAACACATACTATCCAGGAATAAGATTTGTGTTACATAGAGAAATTATATATTTCATCATTTAATAACTTCATTATATCAGATTCTTTTTTTTAAAAAACCTTATTCTTATTTGTTGAAGCTATTGTTATATTATTTTTCATATTAGTACATGTGTTATTATGATCTTTTTTGTACTTGTACTAAAACTCTATTGTTTTCTCTAGGAATTGTGAAAAGGCTGTATCTCCATATAGTGATGGAATAACTGGAAATCCTGTTGGAACACTGCAGGAACTCTGTATGAAAAGCCACTGGGAACCTCCTTTATATGAAACTGTGCAAGAAGAAGGACTCCCTCATGAACGAATCTTTGGAGTTCAGTGCCAGGTGAAAATACGAGATCAAAATGTTACAGAAGATAAGGAAATAAAAGAAATAGGTAATTTTAGCACAGTTTCTGGAAATAAAGAAATAGTAAGACAAGTGTGTTTGGTGCAAGTTCGTGGAACTTAAGATTCTGTAAGGAGCCTTTGTTTATACTTTAAAAATTCTGTTTATAAAATTTGAAGATATCCCAATATAATGTCAGTAGTAGAATTGATACAGCTAAAATAAGATATAACAAAACACAAGTACTAACGTCGTGTTCAATATTTCATTGATGTTGATTCTAGTATTGTCTGAAACACTAAATGCAATAATAAATCTGAATAGCCATTGCACTTGAAGTTCTTTGAGGTAGAATTAGAGTAAAATAATCTATGGTACTTCTTTCTTTTTATTAACTATATTTTTTGCACCAACAATGCCAAATGTTGGGTGTGTGTATAACTGATTTGATTTTATTACACATTAGGACTTCTGCCAACCAAATCTCAGATTGATATTATGTTAGTGAGGATTAGAGTAAATTATCCTACAAAATCTTAGGTGTGGTAAAATATATCAATAGAAAGCATTTGGCCTCTTAAGTCTAAAACTGTAATTTGGTCTCAAATCAAGCAAGATATGATGGAGCTATGAGCTAATAATTTCTACTTTAAAAATCTTGATCCAGTGAGGATCTGCTAACTTATTATCACTTACAGTATGTTAGCTTCATTCTAATGATGAAATTGAGATTTCAGTGAGTACATGCATAATAGAGGATTGGTATTCACATATTTTCTAAATATTTATCTAAACAACATTAAACAAAATGCATGTTAAGAAACTCTCAATACTGGGAATTTTTTCTTTCCAGTTCCATAATCTTACTGCCAGAGTGTACACTTGAATGGACATCACCATTATTAATTCAGAACTAGTTAGCACTACCCCTTTGTGGTACCAAATAAATAATTTTAGAAGGATTGACATAATTATCTTTTAATAAATTTCTGATTTGTGTCCTTGAATTTTGCAATGTTTATTTACTTAATACTTCATGATCAAAGCCATAATTCCTCTAGGTAGTTTCTGAATATAATTTTTATTATAGGTATAGGAAAATCTAAACGATTAGCTAAGCATCAAGCTGCTTTCAGAATCTTGCAGATATTGGAAGGTGGGGAAGTTGTTGAACAAAAACTACCCATTAAACCAGTTTTGGTAAGTAGCTACAAATAAAATCTGGTGTTTAATTTTAGATATATTTTACTAAGTTAATAAATTAGCTTGTACATTATTGAAAAAGACAGACCTTAACAATTTCTAGTAGTAAAAGTAAGATATGATACACTATTTCTATAATTTTAAAGCTGTTGTGTCAGAGCTGACTTAAAAAAATAAATGATGAGAAAAGTCAAAGAAAAATTATGAAATCATCCCAAAACTTGGAAAAGTATAGTGGCTTTGCATGTGACATCACTGATCACGTGATTTCAATTGTGACTCAAAATGGGTAGGCAACATCACCAGGTAGTGCAGTTGCCCGTATGTTTGGATGTATACATTATTAACTGTGACCGCATGGTGTAAATGTTGTCATTAGTCATATCACATCAATCTTTAATATGAATGGACCTATATGTTTATCTGATTGTGCAAAAGGCTTGAATCATAATCATCGGTATCATTACCTTGATAAAATCAGTACCATCAAAGTCTTGTATCCATATCTGCTATCGCAATGTGCAGACCAATCAAAATTACTTAAATATTGTATTACATTTTTTGTTTTATTCCAATGCAATGAATTTTGAAGTAACTGAGATTAAGCATTTTGCAGACCTAAGGACAGAACATTAGTAAAAATTTCAGTTGGTGTTCTGCTCTGCAAATGGCTCAGTGATAAGTCTGAAAACTCGTAATATTAAAAACCATGTATTGATACATAGGTAGACATAGTATTTGTTAAACACATTGATTTGCTTTGTGCTTAACAAAAGGTAGACATAGTATTTGTTAGGCACATTGAATTGCTTTGTTCTTGACAAAAGTTAGAGAGTATTTGTTAAGCACATTAAGTTGCTTTGTGCTTAACGAGAGATAGACGTAGTATTTACATGAGATTGGTCTAGATTTGTTTTAAATGAGGAGCATGAAACAGAGTTAAAAATTGGAAAAGAATTTTCATGTTTTTATTAACAGATTTTTTCCTCGCAAAATTCCAAATCAAATTTCAACTGCGTAAAGAGTGAACTGTTACTTTTTTCCAGATTTAATAAAAGAATTCTAGTTTCAGTGACCTCTTTAGCCAAAAATTACATATGCACTTCATTGCAACATTTTAGTTCCATCTGCATGTCTATAATTAAATTCTAAAGGAAGGTTGAACACAATTTTTTAAAACAAGCTTAATACCTATGTAATAGCATAAAATATACACAAATTATAGTAGTTAAATGAATAATACAAATAATATGTAACAAAAATATCCAGTTTGATTAAATACATACATTCCAAAATTGATATGTTATAAATGTCTGTGATAATAAGGAGATTAGCTGGTTGTTTTCTCAGCTTTCTTAGTGATATTGAAGTTAATTTAAATAAAAAATAATAAACAGATAAATAATTGGTGTTAAAAATAAAATGGATAATATTAACATCAATTCTTACATTAAAATCAGATTTGTAAATGCTTAAATGAAATAGATGCTAATTACAATTCCCTCCATAATCTGTTTCACATTATAACAGTCATTGTTTATGAAAGTTGATGGTACGAACATCACCTGTACTAGTAATGTCTGTTGTTTCCTGACTGGCCTGTGAGCCATGTTGTACAAAAGGCATGATGGTAACTAGATGTAATAGTAGGAGTTTGATTGATATATTATAACATATTATTCACTTTCTTTAAGTTCTTGGGCTTTATGTGTTGGTTACTTTACCATGGACAGTCATGGATAGGGTATGCAAATATTTTCTAATTTATAGATACTTTCTAATATATACTTTGTATTTAAAAATGACATTTTTAAACTTAGAAAACTAATATATATTTTTAATTGTGATATCAAAGTAATGGTGAATTTTAGATGTATGAAAATATACAAATGTGGAGTAATCTTCGTTATTAATCATGGTCATGACAAGTTCATTGATTATTTGCTTGTAAGTGTACAAGTTGCAAGAACCAACATTATCTTTTGTGTTTCCAGGGTAATTCTGGAAGGTAGGTATTAAATTGTGTGTGTGACATGAAAAAACATGTTGTCTGTTTATAATTTATTGTTTGAATGACTGCAAAATACAAAAACAAAATAAAGCATTACAATTAAAATAATAATATTGCTTTTCATATTCCACAGATTAATGTTCCAAATGAAATGATTACTCTTATGTTACCTTATGCCAGAGAACAAGTAGCTGAATTGAAAGTTAACTTAATAAAATGAATCTATGTATACATAGGTGAAGTTAATATGACTAGCTATTAAGAGTCAAAATGTCACCTAACTTTAAAAACAGCATGGTAGAAGAAAGTATTAATTTGTTTTTAACAAATTTACATCTATGTGCTGTGACATGGAATATGTGAGGGGTATAGTTAAATGTCTACATATTTATAAAAGAACATGTTCCCTCTAGATTTCAGGAAACATCTAACATTGTATATTTCCTATCAACAAAAGGAAATTTTGTTTAATAAAAAGGGTTTCTTTGACCAAGAGTTTTGTTTCAGTACATTTAGCTAAAATGTGAAAGAAGTTTGTGCATCTTGGTCTATTTTTTTGATAAATTAATTATGTATAGGGCACTATTTTAACAAAGTTACTGATGTTTTAAAAAAGAAAAATGCCCACATTTAATGGAATGAAACATGATCTTGCTTCTGTGGATTGGACTAAAGAATTGGGAGGTACTCTTGAACAGATGTGGAAGGCATTTTAGGAAAAATTCATATGTATACAGAACATATGTATTCCCTAACCCAAAAAAAAAAAAAAAAGACGGCAGAAAAGAATAAGCCAGTATAGTTTAGTAAAGGCTTAAGAGATCATATTGGGAATAAAGATGATAAATTCAAGAAATTTAAACTAATTGGAAATAATAAAGATTTGGTGGACAATAGGAAATAGAGAGCTACTAAGAGGGTTAACTGAGGGAATTAGACAAAAAATAAGGATTTATTTAAGTACATGATGGATAGACAGATTGTTAGGATAGAGGCTGGGCCTCTTAAAAATAATAATAGGGAGTTGATCTCAGAAAATTGAGACTGTAAACTTATTAAATATGTTATTTTCAGTTTGTACAGAGAAAGTATCATGGCTCAACTAGAGCACTTAATGTGTGAGGAAAATTCTGATGTAAAATATATTATTTTAAGTTCTGAAACTGTAAGTGAAGAGTTGGGAGACCTCAAAACTGATAAACTTCCTGAACCAGACAATTTTTATCTTGAAGTTTGAAAGGAAATTAGTAGATTTTATGCAAGTGTTTTTTTTTGTTTTTTTTTTCCTAGGACATTGAGTAGTGGAGAAGCATTAGTTTGGTTATTTTTCTTTCAAATTTTGCACAAATCTGCATAAGGGCTATCTGCATTAGCCATTCCCTAATTTAATAGTGTAATAGTTGAGGAAAGGGAGTCAGTCATCACCACCCACTGCCAATCCTTGGGCTACTCTTTTACCAATGAATAGTGAGAGTGACTGTCACATTATTACACCCCCACAGCTGATAAGATGAGCATGATTGATGTAATGAGAATTTGATCCCTCAACCATTAGATAACAAGTTAAGCACACTAACTACCTAGCTATGACAGGCCAGAAAAGTATTAGGAGATTGGAAGTTGGCTAATGTTAGCTCAGTATTTAAAGGAAACAATAAACATTGTTCAGGTCAGTTAGTCTTGCGTCAACAATTGAAAAGATTTTGGAGAGTGTGATTAAAGATGCATTGTAGAGTCACTTAAAACAGTTTGATACAGTGTCAAAAAGCCACTATAGGAAGGTCTTGTTTAACCAAGTTTTGACATTCTGTGAAGATATTACAAGAATTAATAAAAGAAATACTGTGCATTTGGTTTGCCTTGCTTTACAGAAAGCATTTGATAAAGTTCCTCACAAAAGATTTGTTATATAAATTATATCTGTGGGTGGGTGTAATGTTTTTATATTGAAAGGAAGTTGGCTGAAGAGTAGTAATAAATGGAGCTAGATCTGACTGGATCACAGTTGCAAGTGGTGTGTCTTGGGGTTCTGTGCTGGATCCTATGTTGTTTATGATTTATATTCATGATACTGGCTTTAGAATGACTAACAAAAGTTTGAACTTTGCAGATAACAGTTTTTGGGTGACTAACTGTGTTAAAGATGCTTCATATTTACATGGATGTTTAGATCATTTGATGCTTTGAGCCGATATATGGCAGATGTTTAAATATCCAAAATGTAAGATGATACATATAAGTTTTCACAGTTCAAATTATTATTACAATTTAAATTGGGAATACATTAAATACTGTGGTTAAAGAAAACAATTTTAGTGTCTTGATTGAAAAATCACTAAAATCATCTGAACAGTGCATTGTAGCTATATAAATATGGTTAATAGTATTTTGGATAGCATCTGTAGAAATGATGAATACAAAACAAGGGATATTATTGCTTTACTATATAGATTACTTTTAAGGCCTCATTAGAATACAGTGTACAGTTTGGGGCTCCCTTTGTCAAGGACATTGAATTGTGAAATATATACTAGGATGACACCTGGGATGATCAGATTGTTCTATTAGGAGAAAGTAAAATCTCAACTTTTTGCTGGAAAGGAGAAGGGTCAGAAAAGATTTGATTGAAGTGATGGTGTTGATAACATTGAGCCATCAAACTTTAACATTTACTGCAGAATTATTCCAGTTAGAACCAAATTCTATTAGGTGTATGTTTTGTATCAAATTCAGCTTTTGATGTGATATGAGTTTAAGATTCTAAAATTAAATATAATTATCACAATAATTTAGTACTAGAGCCATGTTTTACTCACCTTAAACTCTCATGTGAAACAGCATTGGAAAATCTAGTAATCTTATTTTAAAATAAATGGAACCTAAAAAGTACTTAGTAATATGTGCTGTCCTTTAACACTTTCTGAGCAAGTGTATATGTAAAAAGTCACTGACTGCTTTTTTCTATGAAATTTGCCTGATCAGGTATTGTTCATTCAGTAATTAATAACAAAAACGTCCAATTTCTTTTATTGAATCACAGTATATTTTTCATCATAGCCTTTAAAGAACTTACTACCCAGAAATAGCATAAATCTATTGGGGAAATAAAGATTTTTGTTGCTATTTTCTTCCAATGAGTAATATTAAATAAGTATGATCCGGTATTATAATATCAGACAGCAGTAAAATGTAACTTGTTTTATCCAATGGCAGTTTGGTCAATATTGAATAAAGATCTCTAATCTTACTGTACATTTTTAAATGGAAGATTGTGTTTATTAAAGAAAACTTTTGTTTCAGATACAGAATCACTATAAGCAAAAGACAAAGAAACTACATTTGCCAACATCTGACTACAGTCAGAATGTACTAAACTTTATCCATGGTTTGCAGTCATCAGATGGAGAGATATTGTACTCCTTACATATGACTGATTTGAATAAACCCACTACTGATTTCATTGGTCTTTTACAAGATATTGCTGATGAACAAAACTTTGAGACTAATTATTGGATGCTCGAAGAAAAAAGTTTTGATGGTATGCATTGGTTTTTGTGATTATTTTCACATGTATTCACTTTTTTGATAATATATTTAATATTAATATTATAGTAACACATTTAAGAGATATACACTAATTTGGAATATTTTGTTTGATTTCTGAATTTTTCAAACAAAATAGTGGATTATTTTTGAACAAGAATTCACTTTGTATGATTGTAAATGTTTTAATTTGTTTAGGTTTTGAGTATTTATTAACTTGAAACTGTCACCGTTGTTTATTACTGTAGCAACACTTTCCAAAGCACAGTATAATATAGATAGAAAACTTGAAAAAGGTCCTGAACAATTTGCTGACAATTGTTAAAATGTAAAATAATCATGTGTTTAGAAGAAGTCAATAACATTTTAAGGAAATATTTTTGTCAAGAGGAAATTTAAAACACTCTAGATACTAATTAAATTTTAATAATAAAATTTAAACTACAACATGCTGCATTATGCTTCTGTATCATCAACTAGAAAGTGGACTGAATAAATCCAATGAACTAAATGTTTTAACATAAGTTGAAAAGTTGTAAGTGAAAATTGTTGTTTCATTAGAAAATAACCATTTGCTAAAAAGTTAATGTACAAGAATATTACAGATTTACACTGTCATAAATAGTTTAAGTTGTAATTACATCACAGTGAAAGAGTTAAATAATAAGTGTGAAGGGGAGAATTGTAACTAAAGTACATTTATGTTTCAACAGAATAGATTTTAAATTCTTTAATTAGCAGTACTCATTAATTTTGTGATTTGTGTGTTTTTTAAGCATGTACTAGTATATGTGTTGGCCATTCTTTCATTATATTGGTATCAGCCCATGTGGAACCAAATTACTTCCTATTCTCATGATTTGTGATGTTAGAACACATCTAAAAAGAACAGCATTCTTTTATTAAAAAAATACTTGTTATTGAAGCAATGGTTATTTTGAAGTGCTCACTAAGTTATTTTATGTAAGGAGAGAAACAGAGCAGAGATGCCCTCTTGATACTGAGCTTGGAAGTGGACTCAGATAAGTATTGGCAACTTTTGCTACTTAGAGAATTATGCTGTTATTGACATTTCACAATATCAAAGGATCTCAACCTTCTTTCATTAATTATTCTTAAAATACTGGAACAGGTGCCAACCTCAGCTTATACACAAACTCTAAGTTATTAGTATAGATCAATGTTCTTTTAGTATTAAGTACTGGCCAAAAAATGTAATTGGTACATCCTTAGTTCCTTTGTAAGAAGTATAAGTTAGTAAAATTTAAAATGGTTGTGATAGATTATAAGTGATTTCTTCTACATGTAATTTCAGTAATTTCATATTTTTTTGGAATTATTCATGTATATTTTTACATATTATTTAATACAGGAGAACTTCAGGTTTAAAAGAAAGCTAAATAGACTTTTTATATTTTTGAAAAAAGCATGCATATATTTCAAGAAATAATGGTACAGTAATTCAATATTAAAGAGGGATTACTTTAAAAATTTAATTTTTTTAACTTTAATTTCAGTGAAATTTTGTTCTAATCACATAACAAAATTAAAAATATTTTGTGCAGAAATGTAAAAAGTGTTATTGAAGAAAAGCTTAGAAAACTTTTTGAATTATAAAAAAATAATCCTCCAGTTATAGGATGTCTGAACTATTTAGATTATTTTGAAACATTAAATTCTGTCACCACCTATGATTTTGCCACATTATATAATAAAATAATTTTAAAAGACCATGTTAAAGTATTTAATAATCTATTTGATAACTTTATTGATGCAAAAGTGGGTATTACAAAATATAACTTTAAGATCCAATACAAAAACTGTACTCTTCCTTTTATAACAGTTACATAACTTTTAATCAACAATTCTATAAACAAATGGTGGGAGTTCTAGTGGGTGTTAATTTCTCTTCATATATGACTAATTTGTATGTGTTCTATTAATATGTATATATACATGTGTGTGTGTGTGTGTGTTTTCAAAAGTTTAAGTCTCAGTTAATTTAATTGTACTTTCTAATATATTGATGATTTAATTTCAATAAATAACTTAAACTTAATTCCATATACAATATATTTTAAGAAACTTACAATAAAAAAAAAGTAGTAACAATGATTTTTATGCTGATTATCCATATATGGACATTTATTTTGTAGAAGTGCTCATTTAACCATTTTTGATAAAAGATTGAAATTTAATATTCTCATCCTTGAATTACTTACTCTCCAAAAGGTTTGTTCCAAATGTACTGCAAAAATATTTTTAATGAAATGCATCAGTAATAACTTTTATTGGATGGTGTGTCCATTTGCATAAATAAACTAAAATATAATAAATATAGATATACAACTAGAAAAATTTTTTACAATTTATCATGATAAATATACTCTTCAAAAAAAGAAATGCAAAAGGCAAAATTTCAGACAAATTGTTAACAAGTTAATTCTGGGTGGTTCTGTATGATGTGTGAAACTTTGCAAATTCTCTGCTGAACATCCATAGTCTGCAAAGGCGAAGTCCACGCTTACTAGTTGAAGTTTAACGTCACTCAACGTCAATAACGAGTATGCCCCTCGTGAGCAGCAATAACTGCTTGGCATCTTCTGCCCATGGAAGCGCTGAGATGACGAATCACATTCTGTGGAATGGCTGTCCACTCATCCAGCAAAGCTGCTGCAAGCTGAGGTAGAGTCTGCAGTTGAGGTTATCGCCTTCACAGACGTCTGTCCTACTCGTCCCAAAGATGTTAAATGGAGTTTAAATCTGGTGATCTGAAGGGCCAGGGAAGATCGTTGATGTTGTGGTGTCTCAAGAAGACAGTGGTGAGTTGGGCTGTGTGAGGACAGGCGTTGTCATGGCCTAAGAATCTCATAGAAGGTTGCGTATGGTCTGATCAGAAATCCTACACAGCCCTGGTATGGTTGAGGCAGTAGACATCACAGTGGTGGTCCTATCCCAAAGGTGACGTAACCAGATGTAGCAATCTTGTGTGGGCGTGGTGACACGAGGTCTGCCAGATTATGGATGGTCATGAGTTGATCCATGTTGTTGGTGATGATTCAGTAGCCTTGTGATGGTGCTTGGGTGGACATTCACAGCTTTGGCAACATCTGATCGAGATTCGCCTGCTTCCAAGGACCAATGATGTTGTTGCATTGTGCTTCAGTCAGTCTTGGCGTAACTCTATTGTGTGTTGGTAGCTCTACACTGAGCTATGGAAATTGAGAACCCGTCACTTTTATAGGGATTTTGCACATGTTGCACTTGCAGAACATGCAGATCTCTCAAACAAATTTATTAGACACGAATGCATTTTGGCAAAAAATCCGTTTTCAAAGTGCACAACTTTTATTGTCATTTTGGTCTGACAATCACTGCCTTAACACGTGTAACATCATATACTCTGAGCTTGTAACGCTATTACATATATTTCTCTTTAAAATAAAAAATGCCCTTTTTGCATTTCTTTTTTTGAAGAGTATATATACATTTTTTTAAGTGATATTTTCAATTACAAAACATTTCTTACTTAGAAATCATTAATTTTTCAAGAGTTACCTTGAATAACTTAATTCAGTAATGAACTATTTTATTTAATGGCTAACCAGTGTAAGAAAATAACAAGTGTTTTGTGAATCATTTGACTTCATTTTTATTTTTTACTATTTCACTAGTATTATGAACAGGGTAAAATATATTGTACATTACTGAAACAGGTAATATTACAACCTAGAATAATAATTCTTTTAAAAATAGGTAATTAAAAAAAATACAAAACAACTGCCAAAAACCTGTTTTTCTCAGATTATGCTATTATTGTGAGAGATCTTATCTATATGTTCATTAAAAAGCTCAATCCAAATATTAACTCATTAGATATCTGTTAAAAACATTCATCAATAGTAAATACACAAATTATATATTGTGAATCAGGTTAGGTTCACATTGAAAGACAGTTATTAATGTTTGAACAAATACTGACACTTTACACTAAACTTGTACTGTGTTAAAATTACTTTCTCATGCTTGGATATGTATTATTTACTTTTATTAGAATGTTTGAGAAAACAATAAGACCTGATGTGTGGTATATAAATACATTTATCATAGTATAAAGGTGTAGTACAGAGAGTGAATGATTATATACACATCACAAACATCTGACTTGTCACAATCTCAACAAAATGTACATCTTTTCAAATCGCATGTTTTTGATAGCTTTTTCATCCCCAAATTATTTACTTCAGTTTTCATAATGTACTTGAGTAATTTTAATTAACACTAGAATTTATGTATGGTAAGTCGCTCTTTGTGGATAGTTTTCTTTCAAATAAATTATGCATGCACTTGTTAAAATATGATTATTTATATTTAGTTAGTTTATAACTTTATAAATAATTAAAGACTAAAATTACAAAGGTAAATGTAAGAAGGCATAGATTGTAAAAATATTTTTATTTTTCATTAATTTCTCTTTCAGTACCAGTAAAATACTCAACACCTGTTCTCATATTACATTCTTTACTGGACAAATCTTTATGGCAAAGTCTCCCTTTTTTATTCAGAAGGGAGTAGAGGGGCTTGCTGACTCTTCTAAGTCAGTCAAAAAGCATTGTTCTGGGGACATTTTGGTGGAAACATCCATTCCAAAACAGAGTGAACTCTTGCATTCAAAGGCCTTTAGGGATATACCCATTGAGGTTATTTCCTGTGCTACTTTGAATTTGGCATAAGGAGTTATTGTTGAGGAGGATTTGAAGAACATCTCTGAGTCAGAGATCCTCACTGGTTTCTCTGCCCAAGAAGTTTCTGCAGTGAGGCATATCTCCTCTTGCAAAGATGGAATTATGAAGCCAACCATTGTCCTAATTTTGACATTTGTATCACCACATTCATCTGCCACCATCAAGGTGGGTTATCTAAATTACAAGGCTCTGCCAAATATTCAAAACTCTCTGAGATGTTTCCAGTGTCAGCGGTTCGGTTACTCGCAGGCATCATGTTGTAGTTCCTTGATGTGTGCTTATTGCAGTGGTAAGAACCATGATGTTTGTGAATGCAAAATGGATCCTCATTGTGCTAATTGTAGTGATTCTCACTCCTCATACTTTCGTTCTTGACCTAGGTGGGTGGAGGTAAAGAGTTTAAAAATGGTTCACAACATTTCTTACCCCAAGACGTGACAGTTACTGTCCACTATTTACTTCAGAAGTGTGCTGCTGCTGCTGCACTTCATTCCACTGTTAAGGTGTCAACACCTATATCTATCTCCTCCATTCCTTCCAGTGGCTCCCTGGATCCACTTCCTTTAGCTTCAGCTGATGGTGTTTCCATAGGTCCTTCTTCTCCAGCCCCCAAGATGCAGAATAATTATTTGTTCATGCCCTTTGTCACTGGAGTCTTCATCTGCTAACAGAAACCTGCCCACTCAACTCAGAGTAAGATCTATGGAGGTTGATAGACTTTCTAATAAAGAGAAACAAGGTGATCAGAAACAGAGGAGCTGTCTGTTCCATTCTTCTTCAGATAAGTAAAAATGGTGGTGCTGTTGAGGTTTCCATTCTGATCTGGATGATATCAAAACATTGATTGATTCTTACCACCCTATGTGTCTTTCCTTGCAGGAATTATTTCTGAAGTCTGCTTTACAGTAACTGACTGTATTGTCCAAGCAGCTGCTCACTCTGTTTCTAAAACCTTGACACATTTTCAACGGTATTCTCATTCTTGGAATCCTGCCTGACACATGTCATGGAAGACTCAAAAATGGGCCTGGGGTGTCTTTCATAGATATTTCATACTTTCAAACCACATCACTTTCCATTAAGTTCATGCACATGCTCAGCAGGTAAGATGTCAAAACCAGAAGGAATATTAGATTATGTTTACAATTGTTATCTCTTCTACTACCAGTTCTAAAGTCATGTGGAACAAAATGGGGAAGGTTAGTGGGCAGTATACATCTGCCACCTTTCAATTTTGCTCTCAAATGACCAGAAGTTTGCTGATGCATAGAGCATCACTGACACTCTCAGTAAAAGCTTTTTTCATGTATCTAGTACTTTTACTTCATCCCTCATCTTCTTAGCCATCAAGACTTGGGCAGTGCAATCAGCTCTTTCCTTTCTAACTGATTGTCTCTATGAATATAATAATAACCCCTCATACTGGTAGCACATAAACTGGTCCTTCATCAGTTTGGCAGTACATCAGTTGGAACTCATGATATTTGCTAAAGATGCTTTGCTATTTTTCTTCTGCCTCTCTTGCTGTTCTTCTTGTTTTTAACTGGATCTGTCAGAAGAATGGTTTTCCTAATACTTAATGCCATGTTATTGTCCTCCCTTTTTATAAGCCTCAGAAGAATCCCAAGATTTTTTTCAAACTACTGTTTGATATCATTGACTAGCTGTCTCTGTAAGGTTTTGGAGAGGGTGGCTAATGCTCATCTTCTTTGCTTCCTTAAATCAAACAACCTCCTTTTGCCCACCCAATGTGGATACTGATGACAGCATTCTACTGTGGACTACATGATTTGACCTGAATCATCAATAAGGGAAGTCTTTCTCAAGTGACTACATCTTATTTCTGTTTGTTTTGTTTTTTACCTTGAGAGATCTTATGATATTATGTGGTAGTATGGTATTCTGCAAGACCTCTACTGATACAGGTTATATTGCCGTTTGCCCATTTTTCTTAAAAATTTTTAGTGGACTAGCAATTTCATGTCCATGTGGGTTTGACAGTTTCCCACAGTAATTTGGATCCCCTCTGGGCTGTGTCTTGATGGTCACACTTTTCATTATAAAGATTAATGCCCTCAGTGGACAACTCTCCCCTACAGTTGTAAGCAGTCTTTATGTCAATTACTTTCACATCTTGTATCAGTCATTGAGTGTGAGATTTATTGAGTAGCAGCTACAGACTGCCCTCTATCATTTACTGAAATGGAATGCAACAAATGGTTTTGCCTTTTCTTGCTATAAAACTGTTTTGGAGAAGTTTTACTTCCTGTGGTGCCTGAGGCAAAGTTCTTAAGGCATATTTTTTTACCATAAGCTTGTTTTTATTACACACATCCTCTCTTCCATCTCTTGGGGAGTGCATTGATGTTCTATGCGTAAAATCTATTTTGCCTTCATTCGATTGAAACTGGATTACGGATCTATGGTCTCTGACTCTGTTAATACTTTAGCCTTGAATATGTTGGACCTTTTTCATTATCAGGGACTTCAGTTCTGCACCTCTCCAGTCCCGAGTTTGTACACTGATTCTCATGAACCTCCTCTACACCTCTACCATTTACAACTGTCTATACTGTATGCTTGAAAACTACAATCCTTACCTCACCATCCCACCTGGGGTTGTATTTTCCTTCTTCAGTGGGCCATACTTTTTTGGAATAGACAGTCTGCCATTTCCCCTTTTGGTGCAGTTGGCTGAAGTGGGTCTGTCCATGGATGACAATGCTGTCTACCAGTGGTCAGCCATCCCACCATGGCTTATTACTATCCTCAAATGTGACCTTTCTTTGAGTCATCTGAAGAAGGTGGATATTTCCGATTGGAAGTACCATCTTCTGTTTACTGACCGTCTTTTGAACCATCATTCCATTCCCATTTATATGGAGTGATCAAAATCAGGTAAATCTATTGACTTTGCCACGGTTTGTTGTAGTTTGCTGGTTGCACACGGGATCCCCTCTACAGTTTCTGTATTCACTGCCAAACTGTATGCCATTTCTCCTGCTCTGGATCATGTAGAAGCTATCTTATACTCGAACTGTACTATTTATACTAATTTGCTTAACTCTCTATTGGCCCTGCATTCACTTCATGTTAGTTCTCACTCTGTTCTCATTGGTATTTAAAACAAACTGGCTCATTTCTCTTTATCATTTATTTCTGTCGAGTTCTTCTGGATACCAGGCTATGTTGGTATTTGCAGGAACAAGCTTCCTGACACCACAGCTAAGTCTGTTTGCTCTGGTGCTATCATGGCCATTCCCATGTTTGAGGCTCAGCTTCATGCCAGTTGGCATTTGATTTACACTTTGGCTGTTTTGCTTCCATAAGGATTGGAAGAAAGAAGTTGTCCTATACAGGCTACGAATTAGTCACAGTTTTTTAATTCATCATTTTCTTTTATCTGGGACTGATGCATCAGTGTGTGGCATGAGTGACTCTCAAATCACAGTAGCCCACATTTTGCTGTCATGTTGTCATTACAACCATGAGCAATGGTACCATTTTAGACATATTTTTACCATGAGTTCATCCTTGATACTGAACAGTGTCATTTGCAATGATGACACTGTGCACCTTAGTTGTGTTTTTAAACTTTTTAAGAGCCATTTGCCTTTTTAATTCTAGTTATGTTTTTAAGTTAAAAAATTTAACATGATTCATATTTACATATTTTAAGAATTTTACTTTAATTTTTTTTTTACCAGATGTGTGGTGTGGATAGCCTAGTTGCTTTGTGGTGATAAATGCCAAACAACCAACAATTCAAAAATTTGTCACAAAAAGTTAAAACTTAAGTTCAAAATGTAAAAAGAGTATAATTTTCTGATCTTCATGTTGTCATATTCATAGAAGTTTATCCAAAAGTAAGCTTTCTGCTATTTTGTTTCTTTAATGGCAGATCATATTATCTGATGCTACCTGTATTTCATTTCAGGCAATTATCAGTGTCTAGTTCATCTTGGATCCCTTCCAGCAGCAGTTTGTTTTGGAGTTGGGAACTCCTCAGATGAAGCCAAAGAAAATGCAGCCAGGAATGCTCTTCAGTATTTACGAATCATGACAAGAAAGTGACTCCGAGTCAGCCAGTAT
Source organism: Carcinoscorpius rotundicauda (assembly GCA_011833715.1). Classification (NCBI taxonomy): domain Eukaryota; kingdom Metazoa; phylum Arthropoda; class Merostomata; order Xiphosura; family Limulidae; genus Carcinoscorpius; species Carcinoscorpius rotundicauda. The sequence continues at coordinate 25,936,169 of CM022406.1, forward strand.
TGGTGCCTCAAACGACAAAATGTTAGCAACGTGAAAGCTGGATGAACAGCTGTCATAGCATTCTGTTTTTTGCAGGTGAGCCATGATTTTTAATAAACATCAAAAACAAAATATATATATTGCTGGCCAAAATCTTAAAGCCAATGAACATAAAGAAAAAATATGCATTTTGCATTGTTAGACTCAACCATTTATTTGAGTAGAGCTTTGAAAGATGAAAATAAGAAAAGGGAAAATAAAAATAAACATTTTTAGTATTTAATAGGTAAAATATGAACACTATGAAATTAGCCTAAATACTAGCTGGTCAAAAGTTTAAGACCATACTGAAACGAAGCGTTAATCGTTAAACGCGTAACGAAATTTAATCATTTGTGTTCAAGCATTAGTATTGTCAACATCTCCAACTGACATATCCTGTGTTACATTGGGTAAAAACAAGGCAAAGGCTAAAAAGTTTATAGAGTTTGAATGTGGCAGAATTGTCGAGCTGCAAAAGCAAGGTCTCTCTTAATGTGCCATCGCTGGTGAGATTGGGCATAGTAAAACTGCTGTTGCAAATTACTTAAAAGATCCTAAGGTATACGGAATGAGAATTTCAATTGGTTGGCCCAAGAAAATTTTGCCAGCATTGAGCAGGAGGATTTGACAGGTTGTTCAAAAAGACACCAGCCGATCATTAAAAAACTGTTTATGTCTCCAAAGGCCATGCCTCCTTCCACACCAATGAACAGCTTGGTTAAACTTTGCTGAGAAACACCAAACATGTGATGAAGAAAAGTAGGAGAAGGTTTTGTTCTCTGATGGGAAAAAATTTAACCTGGATGGTCCAGATGGTTCCCAACTTTGCTGGCATGATAAGGATGTCCAACTGGAGACATTTTCTACACGACACAGTGGAGGAGGTTTTATCATGATCTGTGATGCTTTCTCCTTGTATGGAACAATGAAGCTTCAGGATATACAGGCGCATAAAACAGCAGCAGGCTACATTGACGTGTTGGAAAGAGCATCTGCATTGACTGAATGCTCTTGCTTGTATGGAAATGACTAAATCTTTCATCAGGACAACACTTCAATCCACAATGCCCACAGAACAAATGATTTTTTCATGGCAAATAACATGATTCTTTTGGACCATCCAGCATGTTTGTCCGAACTGAACCCCCATTGAAAATGTTTGGGATAGATGGCAAGAGAAGTCTATACAAATGGACATCATTTTCAAACAGTGCATGATATTTTTATCTTCCCTTTTTTCATATTTATCTTTTGTAGCTTTACTCAAATAAGGGGTTAAGTCAAGCAGTGCAAAATGCATATTTTTTCTTTATGTTTATTGGCCTTAAAATTTTTGTCAGTGGTGTATATATTTATTAAAAATGTAAATTTAACCTAAAGTTTCTGCAATCTGAAAGTAATTAACTGATTCATACTTGAAATATTTTGTCTTCTGAATATCTTGTTTGTTTGGTCTGTTTAGAGAAGATTTTACTTTGGGAAATGTTGACCAAAACTTTGAATAGTAAAATGACAATGCAGTTATATTCTGCTACAAATAAAATGTACTTTGTATAACATTGTTTGTTATATAGACTAAAATTATGTTTTTTACATCTGAATGATAATGCCTGCTTTTACTGGCTTGTTAATGTTTTGATAAGTCTGAAAACAGTGTAATATTTTGTTTCCTTGATCTATTTTTATTCATGATGATATAGTAAGTATGATATGCTAGGTTTAAGGTTTTTAGTGAAATAAATGTGGCAGTGCATTTTGTTACTTATTTCTGTACTTAATCCGAAGGTTTCATCTTCTTTTCTAGAAAGAGTACCAACATTTTGAAGTTTGAGGGACTGACAAATGGAGTGAAATTTCACCTTTTACTGGCTGAAGTATACTGTCTAGATTATTGAGCCACTGTAGAGTTGGCTTTTCCTTCTTCTGCTCTCACTACTTGTTGTTCCATATACTTTTAATTCAAAGTCATTAAAATCAATGACATTCAGCAATATGTTGTCACATGAATTTCTAATTAGTTCTTGCAAACTTGTAAGAAATATTTGGAATATTTTGCTGTGACACTTATTCTGTATCTATATTTGTTTCAATGTTTTGTGTAGTGAGAACAGAGGAGGGAAAAGCCAGTAACTGCTAATCACATTAGAATGCTGTCAGAAGTCTTTCATGAATTACAGGAATCTTTGTTTATGAATCTGTTGATCACCTTGGCAACTAGTGAATGCTATGCTAGTACAAGCAACAGTACTATCTATTTTAAAGATCACTAATGGCCAGCAACGTTATGGGAAGACAAGAGAGAGCATTTCCTTCCATTATTATATTCTATAGGATACAGTATACATACAACATTCAAGATAATTAAGTCGAGCTTTTTTACCTCACATCCTGAAGCACACATTTTGGTTCTAAATCCTATTTACATATTTGCCCTGTTTATAGTGAATGGAAAATATGAAATTCATAATATCCATTTATAATTCTAGATATTTCTTTACGTAATAGAAAGAGTAGTTTTTGATAACCAGTGCAAAAAGAAAAGTAGAGATCCAAGTAGTGGAAAAGTTATTTGTTGTCTGAGATATTTTATCTTATACTCAGGTATGGAAAGGATCTCCGGACTTTGCATAATGTAAAAAATGTTTATGATAGCTCTAAAAACACAAACAGCTGTGCTGTTAACTTTAATTATTTCATTAGAAAATGGTTGTAAGAATTTAGGTCATCACAATAATATCAGTGAATAAAATGTAATCACCAAGGTGATGCAGTGCATCGTACACATACTGTTTCTCATGACTGGTTTCTGGCATGTCTGTTTATGGGTTGTTAGCTACTTTATGCAGTAGTGTGATTGTTAAAAACATTGAAATTATAGAATTTCCAATTGTTTATTGAGTGGTATGGAAATCTTATGACGACTAAAATGTAAACAGATCATTTTTTTATAACTCATTCATTCAAAAGTCTGTTGTGTGTTACTATATAATCATTAGATAGATTTTTGTGGGATAATTTGAGTTATAGAAAATTTGCATTATAGTTCTTTGTGTAGAAAAGTATATAACAGAACTATTTATGTTACCTACAATGTTTGAGAATCAATCAGTGAAAGTTTAATAGTTTTCTTAGGGAAAAGGTAGTCATTTCTCAATATACTTCTGTTGAGTGAAATTTTCGTCCTGCGTCCGTCACATTTGTAATGTCATGTATCTATTTTTAAATTACCACTCAGCGCGAAGTTACCTGAGTATCGCTAATGGTAATAATACCCATTTAATAATGTTTTCTTTGTAATCTTACGTTGAACTGTGGTAGCTAAATTTGAATAAAATTTATGTTGAAAAGTACTACTATTATTATTAAGTAATACGCTGTAACTTTTTCAGGGATATAAAGCTGTGACTAGACTTCTAGCTTTAATTGTAAAAATTATAAAATAATAAACGGAATATGCTTTGCGATAGTTTAAAGGTACCTGCGTAAAATAAAGTCTTAGAAACTTGACATCGGATACAACATATTATTGGAATTGTGCCTTGAGATTGTATTAACGGATTGGCCAGAATATACCTCGTTACCGATTCTTTTGAGCGTATGGATTCTATGGTATTTTAATTTTTCTTCTGCAGTGAACGTGGTATATATAGATAACAATGAGATATAAGAAGTTTCTTTCGGCACTTAATGTATTTTGGTCCTGCATGGCCTGGTGGTTAAAGCATTCGACTCGTAATCTGAGGGTCGCGAGTTCGAATCCACGTCACACCAAACATGCTCACCCTTTCAGCTGTGGGTGCGTTGTAACGTGTTGATCAATCCCACTATTCGTTGGTAAGAGAGTAGCTCAAGAGTTGGCGGTGGGTGGTGATGAATAGCTGCCATCCCTCTAGTTTTACACTGCTAAATTAGAAACGGCTAGCGCAGATAACCCTCGAGTAGCTTTGCGCGAAATTCAAAACAAACAAAGTTAATATATTTATTTTTATATGTTTGCCTAGTTCAACGTTATCAGAGGTATTAATTTAATCTTTATTGGAAAATAGCACTTAAACCTACAGTTTACATTTTGCAATGTTGTACATATCAGAAACACAAAGGCATAGTTTAACTGGATTATCATTAATGTGCTCACTAGTGAAGAGGAAGTGGCGATACACGTGTGTCTTGATTATGACCACGCCCAACTTCTGTTAGAGCCGTATCTAACACAAACGTTAAATGAAAAACGTTAAAATACACTACATACATTAAAAGAAGTATTGAGTGTATTTTTGATATTTCAACAAAACAGTTGAACGAATTACAGTACACGACTATACGCATTTATCGACATTGGAAACTACTTTGTTTATCTGTCGCAAAACCTGTTGTCCAAGTTTTTGTCTGTCTTGTTTTATCCATGGCCTATTATTTTAATTCAGGTTCCCGTTACTTAGGCTACTATATTATCTGTCCTATAAGAACTCAGTGATTGGTCACGTGTACGGGGGAAGGAAAACTGTCCAAATGTAATTTACTGTGAAGCAGATAGAATGTATGTTTGTTTAACGAGAAGTCTCGTATTTTGTTCTTTCTTAGTGTGGAGAAATCGTTTATTTTATATTTTCTGGAACCTAGCTTGTTAAAATACAAAATGGGTCTAAAGTGAGTATACGATAAATGTTTTTGTGTTACTATGATTGATATCTACATATATTTAACTTGTGTTAAAATTATATTATTATCGTACTTTGTACTTTAAACAAGCTGTACCATTTCAAACGTGTTTAGAAGTAGCAGTTAAAACTGCTGTAACGAAACTGACACAGATCACTAAGTTAAACGGGAATTCTTTATAGCGACTGCATAAAGTTTGAAAGCTGTTGTGACTCTCCTTATGAGATTGTTGTAGGTAATGTACAATAGTTTTACATTTCCGTGTGCATTGCTAACAATTTTTCCTGTTATGCTGCTATTAGTAGTATCAATCGGCCCGTGATTTGGGATAAATCACGTGAAACAGTAGGGTTAATTAGGCGAGATTAGTTAAACTTTATATCGATGTCGATAGCTTTTCTGTGGCAGTGACTTCCATCGGTCGGTTGAAATAATGAGTCGTTGACTTTATTACCACATTTCTGTCTGTTATAATAGCAACGGCAGTTAAAAAACGAACGAGTAATTAAGTAATCCATAAACTGATAAAGGATTATTAAGTAAGCCGAACGTGTAAAACCAAATATTAAGTACAATTTACCACTTTAAAGCTGAACTAAGCGGAAGGACATTTCAATATGAATAAAATGGGGTAGGGCAATACCTGACTTCCTAACATACTTGGTATTTCTAGGTCGGATAATACTAGATTTCATTGTACACATGGTATTTCAGATTAGGTGAATGGTGAATAAGATTGGCTATTTTTTTACGGGAAAAACAGTTCATGATAAAAATACGTTTTTAGATATACAGTTATAGTACTTTTTTGAATCCCATTTTTGCATCTCCATCATCCGGGTTTGTTTCATTGATTCCTCCAACTAAGAAGAGCTGGGATAGTGTTTAAAACACTATTACTAATTTAACTGAAATACATTAAATTTATATGATGAACAAAAATAAAATACAGACTAATGTCTGAAGAATATCAATAAAAAATAAAGTTGACATTGTAAGTCACTCTATAAAAAATTAAAACATGACAGTTTTATAATTTTACAAGGATAACCCTATATGCAAAAACGGCTCGTTTGGGTTCAGAAAATATTTTAAATAGAAGAGCGAACAGCGTTTCGACCTTCTTCGGTCATCGTCAGGTTCACAAAGGATAACCCTAACACCAAAGTTCAATCGAATGTTAAAACTTGTACTAAAATTTTTCGAACTTGCAGTGAGGAGAGCCTGTAATAATAAACTATAGATGGAAAAGTGCCTTTCATTATGTCTTTAAAACGTGCACAATTTATACATCTTACCAATGACAGTAGACTTATCCAAATATATCGAAACGTATACATTGACTGATCACATTATATTTTTTATTAGACATTCCACAAACACATGGATTTGTTGAACATTCCATTTACTTGCTCGTGAAAACTACTGATATAATGTATTGAGTATTTCCTTGAACCTAATTAATGTATAGATGTTGTCATATAATTTAGTCTGCCAGACAACGTAAAACAGTAAGAGCATGAGAGAGTGCTTAGTTTAGCAGGAAGAAGTGTGTACGGTGTTGATAAAAATTCGTAATGGTAAAGAAAACAATCCTTTAATATAGTCTTGATCATTTTTGTTGGCTTACTGTTCAAAGGTATCTGTCATTAGTCTTTCAACACTAGCAACTGGCAAGGAATACATTCGCAACTTGGAAAAACGATGTTCACAGAAGATGGTTGGACAGTCTTGTGAAGTACAACAGATGTTAGGCTATTTTTTGACAGATGAAAGGCGGAAGACTTTTGAAACGTCGTCCTCTACACACTTGTGTCTCCATAACAGGCAGTTGCCTTCTATTCTACAAAGATTCTTCAGATGCTAGGCTGTTTTGTTTACGTGTTCAAGACTTTACTGTCTTCATTTTTAACATGCGAAAGACATAATCAAACCATCTTATAGCAACCGACAACATGTCCCGTATCTACGGTCGGATGTAAGTAAGAAACGGAATCCTGTGTTGTACATAAAGATCAAACTGAAGGTATTAAATCTTTAGAATCGAGTTATGTAATCTTAATTGAGTTTCACTCCTTTTGTATACTAAGCAGAGAGAGAAAAGAGGCATTTCACTCTGCTTACATTGTTCCAACAGTGCAAGCTAGCAGAGTTATTGTCAGTGATATATAGTTTCGTCAGAAGTGCTGATTTTCAGACGCGGCTCGTAGAACGGCACCGAGTTTTTTGTGTTTTTTTTTAACAAGAGCAATAATTTAGCTTAAAGTTTTGTCATTTCTTGACCGGTTTTAGATCTAATTACAGATTTGGTCTCAAGAGGTCAACCCCTTTCGATGGATCACGCCCAAAATCTCCTAGATTAAACCACTTAAAAAAAATTCAATTTGAGGGTTGGCTGGTAGAGATCCTGATTAGAAATAAAACTAAATCGGATGTATGCACGCCTCATGCTTGGTATTACTGACACAAAACAATATAGCTAATCAGAGGAGGGGAGGACTTTTCATAGGTTAAAATACTCTAATCCTCCCTAAAAGAATTTCAAGTGCCGCGAATATCGAAGGTTCCCTTCTGTTTTAGAAAGGCGAATAATATTCAGTGTGCCTGAATTTCTTAGCATCAGGAGCCAGATATCAAGTCTTCATTACCTGATAAACTTTAAGAATTTACTGGAAGGAAATTCGAGCTTACTTTATAGATTTTAGCGTTTTGTTAGTAATGGTGTCAAGGACAAGTGTTAGATTGAGCTAATAAATAGTTTATTTGGACTGGTTTTGCATTGAAAAATGCGCTTTAGGTTTATCACCGTTGTATATCTAATTCTGTAAAGCAGTGTTTACGGTTTAAAAGGTTTACCTTGGATTAAACAAAATTTAAAAAGTCCATAATGACGAGAAAACCCACTTATAGAAAACCTGCCGATGATCGAAGAAGGTCGAAATATTGTTTGCTTCTCTATTAGTGCTTTCTCTACCATACTAGCCGTTTTTAAATAAATGAAATTTAAAAAGGTGTTGAGGCTTTTCAGATAATACCAAGAATTCTTAAGTGGTGTGATATGTGAGCATATAATACTTTTTTCCCCTGCTTTGATTATGTCGAAATATTAAGATTTTTGTTCGTTTGTTTAGTTTCTGTGCTGTAATGGCGGCAACAAGTGGTTAGAAAAATAGCTGATATTACCTTGTTCTAATGATTAGTATTTTGCTTTTTCTTTACTAGGTAACCTCGCATTTGTCTAGAGGCTATTGCTATAACATATATCATCCAGATTAAAAGGGTTGAGACATATTTTTTGCAGGTCACGAGGTAAATTAATTGTGCAATCATAGTAGGGTTTGAGGTCTGTTTTAGACATGAGAGGTTCAGATTAATAAATACCAGTTTCTTCATCGTCGACTTGTTTATATTTATTTCGTTGTTAATGTGTTTCTTACTTCATTATTGGATAATGAAAAAAAGTTACGTGAATTACATCTTACGAGTCAGGTTTTTACCCTACTATTTGAGCATACACACTGATCTGTATTCTATGCCTTGTAGCTATGACGAGAAACAATCTTGAAATAAAAGTATCGCCCAAGACGGCTGGTATGGATATTAAAACTTTTATTAAAATAAAGTAGAGGACAACATTTCGATCTAAGGTCATCTTCAGGCTAACTAATATCTGTGAATCTAAAGATAACCTAAGAAGGTCTAAACGTTGTTCTCTATTTTAATAAAAGTTTTAATACGCAAAACTTGTAGCGTTTTGTTTTCATATCATCTCGCTTTATTTGGTAATGAGAAGGACTTAAACATTATCAGGTTTATACAAAAATGTTTGGAATGGAGTTATAAATATCTAATGTGTGACAGCAAAAAAACACTTTGTGTAAAGCATAATTGGCATGGTGTTTGTGTTACTCCACCTTCCCGAAATTCGAAAGCTGATATGAGATTAAATGTGAAAGCAATTTTGCATGGAAAATAGATTAAAGAATTGCATGTATGTTCACATAAAATCCAGAAGCATCCAATGAAAAGTCAACAAATCATCATTCAGTTGTAACACTACACGAGGAGCTAGACTTAAATGAACATAAGTATGTTTTATTAGAGTAAAGTACTGTATTATCTGTTTGCACAGTGGTTGGTTATGTTTAATATTACTAACTTTAACAGCCATGTACAACAACATTTCAAATATTGTCTAACATATACGTATATGTATGTATTAACGAAATAATATGCTACATGTTTCTGTAGTTCTTTTGTTGTTGTTTTTTAACCATAAATAACTTGCATGTAATTTTATTGTTGCTTACACTATCATAATTAATGACTATTTGGCAGATTTTTCTGAAACCATTTTGGATGATCTGGATATGATCCTTGAGTCTTTTTAATGTAAACCAAAGCAAGTGGTGTCTATAGAAAACTATTTGAATAAAAAAATGTCTATCCATGTTTCAGTTATCGTGTTTTTAAAGCTGTTTTTTAAATGCTATTCTTTTTTGCGTGTTTGTGCGAGCTACTTGTAGTATTGAATATCTTCAATATGTTTGTATATTGGTTAAGATGTAATAATCAAAAGAGCTCAGGGTTGAACTGATTGTTGAGTTCTAAACAAAAATTATCCCAAGTGACTTCATTTAATTGTTTTAATTCATTACGTGTTTTCTTTCGTAATTCCTTCACTGTGTTCTAACAGTGGATCTCGAGAGTTCGTGTATAGTTTACTAAGGCTGCGACGCACCTCTCTGTTATTAATTTAGGTCTGTGTATGGCTGCTATGTGTTATAATGATTGCGTTGCGTTTGTATGTGTTTAACCCTCATTATTACATATTTGTAAAGTTACGTTGTCGGACATTTAGGGTTTTACTGGGTACCAGCATAAAATTACTGTTATAGTAAACTCTGGATTGAACCCCCCCTCCAAAATGCATTAAACGTTTTCTTTAGCATGCAATGTGAACAACATAAACATGTGTTCTATAAGAAATACTTTGACAAATCAAGACTTTACAAAATTACATTTTTCCTCAGTATACAAATAAGCTACATTAGACCATTCTTTATATCAAGTGTATCAAACAAATGTCCAAGTTTTATTGTACTCTTATGTTTATTATTCACCAACATATGATGAGATTATTACAATATACCACAAAATTCACCCAAAAAACTGAACGTTGTAGTTCACCTTGGGTCTGACCAGACTGAAACATTAATGTATCGTTATAGTAAGATGTGTTTTGAAAATCCAAATAGCAAATTATTTACAATAATTATCAAACAAAGTTTGTATAAATATAAAAGTGTATTATAAGCAGTCGTTACAAAGAACACTTATTATGAAATGAAGTACGCACACATGCTTACCACAATTATGTTATTAGCAAACAGACAAGATGATACTGCATTGCTTTATATTATGGAATAAATGTTAAATATTTGTTTCATATGGTACGGGGCAAGCCGTGTACAGTAATAGTATGGGGCCGACGTGGCTCTCAGATAAATATTACATCATAGCTACGTACTCCGATTGGCTGTTTCGAAAACAATAGTGTCATTGATTCGGGACTTCTACTTAATCACATTAATTGATATAAATTTGTTGGGGACCCCAGGTATGCTGATGAAGGTTAAAGATTTTTATAAGACACTTGGTGAGTATATGACCGTATGCGTCAATTTTATACGGTTTCTCGAAGAGGGCATAGCAGTAGGTTCTTAGAGTCGTTATTTTGTGGAACTCTTGTAATGGGGAGTGGGCGACAGAACAAGTCGCACAGGTCGTGTCCTCAGCTCATTAAATGATTCATCGATCTCTCTCTTGTATAGATATTTGAGTAATGAAGTTTATCTACCCAGGAGGGTCAGGTTTCGTTAACCTCTTCATTGAAATTTTATATTTATACATGGTACACGAGGGCTAGAGTAACTCGCACTTACTCAGGTCCCTTTCAGGGCAATGTCCATGCACAATCTACACATACACTTGATGCAAATAAGTCATTTCTCTTATAGTTTCATAAAATATTTGCACTTTCATTAGTTATGTATTAACTATAAAACGTTTACAAAAAAAACACAAACCTTTCAATGTTTAGTAATTAATCCATAATCTAATGTGGAGTCCAGTTTATAGGTGGCCTTTTATTTAGAAAATATATATTCACTGAGGAAAGGAGCTTAGATCTATCCTCATCATGCAAACAGTGCCTGTTAAGTTCGCTTACTAATTCATTTTCTCTCCAATTTTGTCAAAATAGTTTATTGTGCTATGCAGGAGTCTATCTGCTATTGTTTCCATATGTACGTATTTATGCATGAATCCAGATGATGTTGTTCTGGGTGCTTTATAAGTTGGTGTATGTAGTGTATTTTGAATTGTTTGTAGTTTTGTTTGAAGTAGTTTTTTGCTTACGTTTATCCATGCAGAGGCTTCATTGTTAATGACAGGTCTAATATATGTTTTATATATTTTATGATGATGTCTGCCGTAGCTCCACTGTTTTCGCCAGTCAGACTTAGCATAGTTTGTTATTCGCCAAATTTCTGTTCTAATATTATTTATGTGGTTTATCCACGTTAGTTTTGAGTCGGATGTAAGTCCTAAATATTTTGCAGATGTAGCAGTCTGAAGTAGTTCTCCATTCATATAGATCTCTGGTTGTGCTTTTTTATGTTTAGTTAACTTAGCGAATACTACTAGTTGTGTTTATTTTGATTCTATGTTTTTGACAATATTCACTTTTTCTCTTTAATTGTGGTTGCTATTGCTAGTGTTGGTGCACTTTTCCAAATTGCTACATCGTCTGCGAACTGTGAAGAGTATCTGTTATTTGGATCTTTAAGAGGCATATTGTTTACGAACATGATGAATAGGATCGGGCTAACTACCCCTCCTTTAGGGAAACCAGCTTTTGGAGTGAAACTCTCAGAGAAGGTCCCTTTAACATTTATTCTACATGACCTGTTTTCCAGAAAGTTAGACAGCCAGCTAATAGTTCCCCGCGGTAGTTCCATTTCTTGCATTCAGAACCGGAGACGATTATGCCAGACAGTATCAAATGCCTTCTCAATATCGAGAAAGCAAGCAATAGTGCATTCTAGTTTATTAAAACTATCAACAATTGCTTCGATTAATCTGACTAAGTGGTCTGTTGTTTGTCTGAATTTTCTGAAACCATTTTGTTCTGGTAATTTTCATGTTGTCTTCAGGAATGTGGAGAGTCTGTTGCTGATTATTCTGTCAAGAATTTTGCCTACACAGCTGGTCAAGCTGATTAGTCGGTAGGTATTTGGGCTATTGGTTGGCTTTCCTTCTTTATGGAACATCAATACATTTGCATGTTTCCAAGAAACCGGGTTATATTCAAGGTATAATGATAAATTAAAAATTGTTGTGATATGTTCAAATAATTTCGGAGTGTCTTTTTTAAGAAGAATGGTTTGTATACCATCTTCTCCTGGTGATTTATTTTTGGTGTTTGTTATTGCTTCTTTGAGTTTTTGTGCTGAAATTGTGTTTGTAAGCATTGTGTTTGTGTTATTGATTTGACAGTTATTTAAGTCTACTGGAAAGGTGGTTTAAATAGTTCACTGTTATTCATTATAAATCATTTATTTGTTTTGTTATAGAAGTTTGTGTTCATGTCTGGGTCGTTGTGTGTTCTAAACATGTTTTGAAGTTGCTTCGGCTTTTTCTTTATATGTATGTGCTGTGGTATTACTGTGTTACAGTGGTGGGTAATTTCTTGTTGCTTTGTTACCATTTGTGAGTCTTTTTAGGTGTGTCAAAAACTGTTTTGCATCTGTTATTTTTAATTTAGTTGACAACAGAAAATGTTCCATTTTTCTTGTTTTAGTACTTTAACTTCTGCTCTGATTTGGTTTCCTATTTTATTTATTTGTGTTTTTAATTCACCGTATCTTGTTTCCATGATTTGACAAAGTAGATTTACAAGGTTTTATTCGGCGCGCTTTCTCCTAATAGTTCAACTAGGAGACTATCGAGTAAAAACGTAATTCTAAGACCATTCTGGGAGAGATAAGTACATCCTTGTAGAAATAACTGCCTTTTTATGAGCACGAGTGCATATGCCGTGTTGTAGAAAGTTTATTTGAAGACTATGAGAAACGTAAAAAATTAAAAGCATAGATCCGGAAATTAATATTTCTACGTAGGAGTGATTATATTCACAACTACAAAGAACATTGCATTAAAGGAAAAGGGTGCGATTATAGAACATTCTTGATTTTACATACGCATTTTAACACTTATGTATATATTTGATAATGGTGCCCGCATTTGTAAGATATATATGTATATTTATACAGAAAGTACTTAGTAAGAAATTTTATTATTGGCGATTTTTGCTATTGTTTATGAACGATGTATGCATATTTTATGGCCGAAATAAGTTGGTATGTGACAGTTTATAAAATTAATTTCAGTTTCAACTTGTGAAACTCGCTGTCTATATTTTCTTTATTTGTAAATAGTAGAATCTTACAGGTCATTATCCTCAGCCACACAGCTTTCAAGTAGAATACAAGCTTAAGTTGTTATGATTAAATTTGGATCTGCAAGCTTTATGAATAGCTAAAACGCACGTCGTTAGTAAATCTTATTCCCCCGCATCGTAATGATATGAAATAAATTTACAAAATGCTATGATAGAAGTTTCGCCCCCTTAGTGTCACAGCGGCATGTCTACGAACTCATGTCGCTAGAGAACAGATTTCGATACTCGTAATAGACAGAGCACAAAGAACCAAATGTGTAACTTTGGGCTTAATTCCAGTCCTTCAGTCAAAAATTAGAAGTATATAACCAAAATGAAACTGATTTTAATACTCTTCCGGAATCCATTAGCGATCAATGTGGTGATGGAGTTCTCCATATATCTGATGCACATTATACTGATCATACGCTAAACCTTGCAATGTTCGAAACTTGTGATATGTAACACACGAAAAACATGTTTAGTGTAATTTCATACGTGTCAGTTGCTTCTGAAAAATATCTATGAAGCGAATCCAAGCTGTAAAAGACCACATTAAGAAAATTTTGCCAGAAATAAAGATAAAATGACTGAAACCACTCTGTAAAACTAAACGGATAGAGAACTATAGATTTGATTTTATGTTTTACAAAATGTTCGCAGTTGTAGTGTCACCCATGAAAGATATTATTTCATATGAAGATTTTAAATCGTCTTTTCAAGTCATTTCATTTTCTACTCAATGTAATTATTTAGATTTATTGTGTTATAAAAAGTGGTTGTTTTTTTTCATATGATTACTGTTTATTTAATCAGTTGCAATATTGAGCAGTCGGTCTCCAGTCTTACAAAATGATGAAACTTACATTTCTGTTCAAATCGGAAGAAAAAAGAAGGGCAAAATTTCTGACAGCGCTGTTAGACTTTGAAATGCAAGTTATATAACCATGAATATGTCACATCAAACAGGAAAACATAGACTTACAGAATGAACATAAGTGTTCTGATGTACATGTGAGTCACTGTGATGTATTCTCCACACCATCTTCAGATAACTTTTAAACAAAGTTGAATAATCGCTACACTAAGAGCAGTTTCCAGTCTCAAGAGCTTATGCTTGCATTATTAGTCATTTAAACTTTGATCAAACTGTTTCATAGTATATTTTTGTATAAATTGAAGTTTCATGTAATGTTGTACGATTTGAAAGGATAAGTTGATCTTTGGAGACCCTGAGAGAAAAAAAACATTCTTGCAAACCATCGAAAGCAATTAAAATTTTCGTTTGTCACAGTTTTTTCGCTTAACATAAGAAGACTGTTGAAGTTGTTGGCTATCCTTCCCATGATGACATATTCAGCATAACGATCCTTATCAACATTAAGAAAGATGAATACCTACCTCTTGTTCACGATGATTTAGCCACTTTTCAAAGGTCTACATTTAGTATCGATTTATTCTCAACAATTTTATATAATGGAATCATGTTATTTACACTTTAATGCCTTTTCTACGAGACAAAATCTCCAAAGTTAAACTGCAGCTTGAGTGTTTCAGGCAGGATACAGAAACTAAAAACTTAGTTTTTAATAGTGTTCTCCGGTGACACAGTAGTACGTCTGAGAGCTTATAAATCTAAAAATTAGTTTTCGATATTCACGGTGGGCAGAGTTCACACAGCCCATTATGTAACTTTGTGCTGATAATAAACAATTAAATTCTTCAGTCGTTTCTCATGTAAAAATAAATATTAGCGATAATATTCAAACGTATTATATAATAAAACTTTATTGACGTAAACGTAAAGTAAACATAAAAGTAGTTGAAAATGAATGTGAACAATTGGCTATTTCACCATCTATCCAACCGCACCAAGAAACGTGAGCAACATTTTCGTGTCTCCTCTTTTTACGTTTCCGATTCATCTATTTTAGATCTACTTTTGCTCCTGTTCAGAGTTTTGTGCTGAGCGAAAGACATTTTTAGTTTTTTTCGTTTTTTTTAAACATTATCAACATAACTATTATCAAATCATATGTATTTCTTATAATCATTTAATGAGTAAATTTGGTCTACACGATGTTAACACTCTACAATTATTGGGTACGTGATCCACTTTTATACAAAAGTAGATTGCTTTTTGTCAACTTTATTCACAACAATTGAATATATATATATAAATATATATTAGCCAAGTTCTGATACTAAATAATATCATAAAATGGCCTGTTGTAATGGAAGCATCTTAAAATAAATATTTGTATGTAATGATTCTTTTTCAATGTTATAATAAATATGTATTACTGTATTCGATTCAAAACTACGCTCCTTGCTGGTGTATTTGCATTATAACGATCGAGTTTTTTGGGGCTATAATTAGATGCGAAAAATATTATATTTGGGGTAAATCCTAAAGTAAAATGAGTTATCAAATACTTAAATTTCATGAGTTGTGCAAGAAGAAGTAGTGAATTAAAAAACAACAACACAATAACAAATTATTTCATGTTTGACTTGTTTTCATCTGTTCAACGAGCCCGCCAAGGATAATTACTGCTATGTACATGTTAACTAACACAACTAATGAGTGTACACAACAAAATAACGTCATTGGCTTCCGACCTCTTTCCATGTTATATCAACATATTTCATTGAAGTCACTGCCTCATTTATTTAATAACATATATATATATATAAATATATGTATTCAATAACAATAACATATTTCGTGAAAAAAGTAGTTTGCATCACTGAAAACGTATGTTTTGTCCATTTTTCAAATTGAGAAACAACCCAAATTTTTATTATAAGAGAAGTACATTGTATATTTATATGTATCAATATTTACTCTGTATTTGTAAAAAAAATCAACAACTGTATTTGTATTTTTTTGTTAAGTTCAATATATTACTTTAAATACACTGAATACTAAAATATTTAAGATGAACAAAGATGAAAACGACATCTTAATAAAATAAGTACATTCAACGTTTAAAAATGCACAATAATTTACTGAATAAGTTAAAATAAAATACGCAAATAAAAATTCTACATACTTTTGTGGAAAAAGATCTATTTTCTTTAGGAGATCAAAAGAAATAGAGGAAAGTTGTTGCTTTTTTATTGTTTGTTTGATTTGGAAATTTGCACAAAGCTACTCGAGGGCTATCTGTGCTAGCCGTCCTTAATTTAGCAGTGTAAGACCAGAGGGAAGGCAGCTAGTCATCACCACCCACCGCCAACTCTTGGGCTACTCTTTTACCAACGAATAGTGGGATTGATCGTTACTTTATACGCCCCCACAGCTGGGAGAGCGAGCATGTTTAGCGCGACGCGGGCGCAAACCCGAGACCCTCGGATTACGAGTGGCACGCCTTACGAGCTTGGCCATGCCAGGCCTGCTTTTTTTATACTAGCAACAGTACGTGTATAATTGCATATTATACCCTGATATTTGCAGAACAGATTTTCATAAAAGTCACTTCTCTGGCACAAGAGCCGTGTCTTTATTCAAAATCATTTTATGTTTAATAATAACTTCAAAAAATCTCTTGTGTCTAATTATTGTTTAGGGTAATATCCTTAAGTTTTTAAATAAAATTCAAATATTCAAAAAAATATTTTCTCTACTTTGAAAATAGTCACATTACCAACAACACCCTTCTATTGTGGAAACAACAATGTTTTATCAACATCTTGTCTCTTTTGCCAGAGCTTTGTTATTATATTGGAAATAGCATTGTTATGTCAGTATATTAAGTAGAAATCATGAAGAGCAAATTTTATTTATCAAAAATTTCATTGTGCATCTTTGCATAAGAGATATTTGCCTGGACCTTTGTCCGAGTTGAAGATAAGAGTCTGTTCTCATAAACAATAGTGAAAAGAGTAGATGGAACACGTGAAATGGGGAAATTAGTAAAGAATAAAGATGAACAACGCTTTATTGTGAATACTAAACAAAGATATCATTTTTATTTTATTTTATTTTAGTATTTATAGTAGTTATTATTTCACTTATTAGTATACTGCTTGAAGTTGTATAAATGTGATTTTGGAATACAGTCTGAAGTCTGTTGCATTTTACAAAATTGTCCAGTTAACTTTTCCAATCGATCAACATTAGGCAGAAGTTTTATCTTTTTATTTCTACTTTTGATATGCTCTGCTGAAAGTTATTGTATATTTTTCGTTTATAGAGCTCAAGCAGTGTCCTAACACATCAGTATATCAACTTGTTTAAATAGAGTTAAACAAATGGAGTGTTCTTCAAACATGTGGAGGGGATTATAATAAAGTCGCTAACTTGTGTTTAATTCATTATTTATAATTTGAGCTGAAGAAAATCCAAAATTAACAATTGCAGGACAATAAAATAGTAAAGTGATTTAATCCATTATTCATAAAATAATTCATTGCAACTTTCTGCTCAGAAAATGAATTACTGTGATACTCCATGCTTGGTATAATCAAAACATTAAATTTTAACATTTTCAATGCAGTAGTTTTACTTTTAAAACAATAAAACTTTATTGATACGCCAAACGAACTGAATCTTAGTGAACATAAATTAACAAATTTTGTAGCAAATGGTTAACCGTCAATAACATATCTTTTAAATGTTTATTTTAGAAACACAGAAGTGGAGAGCGAGTTATCCATGCCATTACGTTATGGGTATGGTTTGTTATTGTTTATGTCCCAAGTGCTGCTTTTTGGCTGTCTTGGTCTTTGCATCTTCTGGATCATTTATTATGGCGGCGGTGTAGCCTGGGCCAATGATACCTCCAAGCAGTTTAACCTGCATTATGTTCTGATGATTGGAGGGTTTATTTTCATGAACGGACAATGTAAGTACTTATAAGTGTTTTGTGTCTGTATGAGATCGTATTAAATATACATATAATTTGGTTTGGTGATAATATTTTTGTACTTAAACAATATTTCGGTCAAATATAAGTTTCATGACAGTATTTTAACAAGCTTTGTTTCTTTGTTTATGTAAAAAACAGACGTTAATTTTAGAATCTTGAATAGTCTTTTAATTGTTTTTAGTTGCATAGAAACACCTATATCAAGAATTTCGGATAAAAATATTTCCAAAGCCACGTCTCTATACAATAATTGCCAAAGCTTTCAATTTATTATTAATATGACTGTTAAGTGAATAATATCCTATTTAATGTGAAAAGTACAACCTTAAGGAAAGGCAACCTGAAAAAGTACAAATTCTAACGTTTCATGACATCCTAAGAACGAAGATGATATCATTATTTACACTATTGAAATTTATAAAATGAAGATCTCGAAAGATGCAATTACTAAAGAAAAGGTTGTTTTGTGAATTTTATTTGTACTTTTCTTTCTAGCTAACCACGTTTTATATTTTAATGACAAACGTACTTACAAAGACATGAGATACACTATATATGTGAAAATGGCTTGTATAGGTTGAGAACATTCTATGTAGTGGAGCGAACAACGTTTTGACCTTCTTCAAAATAAAAATTATTTAAAAATTACAAGTAGGCATAGTTTTCAAGTTCGGGACGACTGAAATCTAAAACTACTATGGACCGTTTGGAGCCAGGCAGGTCTTCTTAATGTAGTTAAATGATAACGAAAAAAACTAATATCGTGTTTCTAATAACAGACCATAATCAATTACATGCCTATATAAACATTAATAATCAGTTATATGTCTGTATAAACAATATTAACCAGTTACATACGTACATGAAGAATATTTATTAACCAGTTGTATACCTGTATCAACAGTAAATTGAAACCTGAGATGTCTAGGACCATATTAAATTAATTAATTATTAAGATCCGAATTTTAGCTCCAACTGCATGTTGCGTACAAAAATTGTCAATAGAAGTTACATTTGATCGTTATTATAGTCATTTTTAAACAGTAAATCCAGATATTTTATATTTAGATATAAAGAAACTGTAAATGTATCAAAATTGAGATTGATACCAAGACTAAGTCAAATTAGAAACCAATATAGCAAATAGAAGGTTAGCAATTGTAACCAGCGGTAAGTCTGCCGACTTAGAATGCTAAAAACCGGGTTTCAGTATCCGTGGTAGACAGAACAAAGACAACCCATTGTGTAGCTCTGTGCTCACTTCAAACAAGCAAACGTTAGTAGTTGCTATGAAATGTTTTAAACATTTCTACTTTTTATTATATTGTAAAATATCTTTATAAGAGTTTGAAACTATACTAAAACGTACCATTTAAAAATTTCTTCAAGTTATTTAAGCTGAACGTGAAAATCCTGCATCATGTGGTGAACGAAAGACCATAAAACTGCCTGAAAATAGAACATTAGTAGTGTATATGAATACATATATATATATAGTAGTTTTGCGCCACTTAAAGGTCAACGAATTAAACTATTCCAAAATGTTAAAAAAAGCAGAAATAGGCAAAAAAAATAATCAAACTCACAATGTCTGTTTGTACGAAAAATATTCCTTTAATTGCTGCATCCTCATTAGCTACAAAATTTCAATACCACATAATGTAAGCTTTCTAGTTTCATATAGTTTTAGAACCAACGTTGTTTTATACACCATATTTAAAATTCTATTGTTTTTCACATCATTTACTTTCAATGAAAGTTTCAAATATTGAAATTTTCTCGCAGTTTTAGTGTAGTAGTTAATAAAATACTTAATTTTATATTATCAACTAAACATTTTGTATTTTTTCAGAAAACGCTCATGTTAGTTTGTAATGTTTTGACAACAGTGACTTCTATTTGTTCGTTTATATTTTAATTTTTAGGAACAAGAAAATTGTTATTGAATCATAACAATTCGTTCGGTCACATAAAGCGGTTTAATTACTACTTTTCCATTTTGTTTCTACAACCACATCCTGAAAATACAGTTTCACTAACTTTATCATTTTTTTTCACTTCCCAATAATTCTCCCATTAGCTGCACCACCCTCAATCACTTTTCTAGCTGCCAGTTATTTAAGGATACTCTTTTTTTTTAAAAAAAAAAAGAGAAGTCACTATTTTGTTTGATTTGTGGTTTTCTCAATAATAAGGCTTTTTGGTTTTATCTATTTGAAATGAAATAGCTTCTTACTTTTTTATATTATGCTTTTATTTTATCTTTTTGACCATCACTCAAATGCACGCAAGCTGTAACGTTTCTCATTCATTAGTTATTAAAATACTTGGTAATACCCTTCGATTTCATTATTTGTTAATTCATCTTCATTTAGTAATGTGTCTAATAAATTAACAATTTTATTAAATTAATGTTTACATGCAATTACTCTATCATTTAGTTTTTCTAATTCATCTATTAAACTTTCACTATTTATTTCTATAAGTTTAGATGAACTTTTCAAGATTTTTAAGTTTCAATATACGATATAATATGAATTATTGCCTCCTCATTTAAATTATTCTAGGAGAGGTTTCTCTTTTGCCAGTTATTCTTTATATTCTGGTTATTTATCTTCACCTTGTTAGTTTCTCAAGCTTTGTATTTGTTTTATATTTTTACTACCTAAATATTTATTTACTCTTGTTGTTTTTTCAATATCTTTTTCAATTATATGAAGTTTATCAATTAAATCAGGTGATAATGTTTGTTTGTTTGTTTGAAGTTAAGCACAAATATACACAATGGGCAATTTGTTTTCTACCCACCATGGGTATCGAACGGATGATAATAAAAATTATTGTTACTATAGAAATAAAACATTCTTCATCTAATTCAACTTTTTATGTGTTTGATTCTTGATAGTTATTGATTCCAACTGATATTGTAATGTAAAGAATCTCCTAACATTTAATTATCTTCTCATTTTTTTAAACTTCTTATGGAGGAAACGTTTTGAAACTTAATGTTTTAAATCACTGCTTCGTGAAACTATGACACTGGTTCATCGTATTTTATTTCTTTGTTTAGTAATGAACTTATATACTTTATATTTTCTTCACTGATCACTAACTAGATGATTTACAACTTACCAGGAAACAAAATTAGAAAGATAAATTTATATAATTATATAGTTTGTTTATTTTGAATTTTGCAGAAAGCTATACGAGGGCTATCTGCGTTAGCCATCCCTAATTTAACAGTGTAAGACAACAAGGAAGGCAGCTAATCATCACCACCCACCGCCAACTCTTAAGCTACTATTTTTCCAACGAATAGTGGGATTGACCGTCATATTATAACGCACCCGTGGCTGAAAGGGCGAGCATGTTTGGTGTGACGGGAATTCGAACACGCCACTAAATCACATCAGACGCGAAGCATATAAAAAGAACCAACAATCTTAACTGTTTTCCATCTCTCTTACCTCACTTATAACATCTTTCATTTTGACTGAATTTCTTCCTATTTTCTCCTTCGTACCAAAAGTACAGAAATTTTATTTGACAGAAAAATATATTTACTCTTTATGGATTTTTTTTTCAAGTTTAGTATACTGACAGATCTTTTAAATCTACAATTAGAATCCTCGTTTGATGTAAATATAAGATACATATTCGAAGCTATTCATTGAAAATCGCTCATATTTGACGAACATTTTTACACATACCTATACATAAAGTTACGTTGGCTATTAGTTTAACGTTTTCACTATAACTTCAGCTTAAAGTAAAAGTAGACCGTATTTAAGTTTTGGCCATTCGAACTGAAAAAGCTTAACGAGAAATTACAAGTCTAATTTCATGGCGTTATTAAAAAAAAAGAAACTATTAACTTTAACACTATTTTAGAGAGAAAAGCTACCACCTCATAATGTAAAGAATATGGTTCGTTTTATAAAGTAAGATTTATTCGGAATAATCGAGTTACGATCCTAAAGCTAAAGGGTTACTTATTAAGTGTCACTTTCTTACTTGCTGTGTTTTATTGGTGTGTATTTCCAGAGAGTCGTGATATCTAATTAAAAACACTTCAGGTGTGAAAAAAATGAGGCCGAAAAAAGGATTGAGCGTAAAATTTAAAGAAATGAAATCAAAATTGGAGGCCGAACTGGTGGAGTTGATAAGAATTTTGCAACATATATTTTCATTTGTAAGATAGGCCGCGTATTTTGTTTCACTTACCATCATGACACAAAATAAATATCACAATGTCAAGTTAACGGAGTTTTGCATCAAGCTCGAGTGATGACAAAGGACATATATATGCAGGTAGTATTTATGATTTAGAATAGAGCCGTTTTTCTCCTCTACAAACGAAAGCAGTAAAAACAGAAATTAATCAATTGGTTTATTTTAATTTGATGAAATTCGTAATAAAAGTGAACTAAACTCGGGATATAAATTCTCTATGTCTGGAATAAAACCAATTTAAAATCAGTTTGATGAAAAAAATTATAGCTTTATTAATGGATGAAAACCAAAACAAATTGCAAATATTTTTATCTAATCAATTTATTGAAAAGTTATTAACTGAAAGCGTTACTAAAATAACAAATGAAACCAAAGGTCTTATACATTTAATTTCAAATTTAATATTAAACCTGCGTGGGCAGTTTGTAATTATTGCCATTTTAAACTACTTTGGAGTTGTGTTTCAAAGAAGCCCCCTCAACATTTTTCGATTTTTTATATTCAAATTATTTATCAGTGTTATAATTTTAAATCTTACGTTGATATTGCAAACAGCAAAGTGCCCTTTCAGGGTAGTTGTGTGTTAAAGGAGCCGTTAAAATGAAGGCAAATCCCAAATTATGCAGAATTCTCGTGGCTTATAGGTGACGCAGAACCATTATAGGAAGGCTAAACTTGAGGCTTGAAGGGTACGGCAACGAAACAAAAAGTTTGACCGTTGTTGTTTTTTCGAAGTATTTTAATGATTTTGTGCAATTTTTCATCAGTTTTGATTATCTTTGGTGTTTCAGAACTATTTTTTGATTTGTTGGTCTTTAAATGGATAGCATAAAACCAGTTGTTGTTTTGAATTAAGCACAAAGCTACACAATGGGCTATCTGTGCTCTGCCCACCACGGGTATCGAAACCCGTATTTTAGCGTGTAAGTCCGCAGACACACCACTGAGCCACTGGGGGGCGGCATAAAACCATCATACACACACACACACACACACACACACAAACACAATTAACATTCTTATTCCAAGAAAACAGTCCGATTTTATAAAGTCAAAACGAAATGATAAAATGGTTAACAGATGGTTGACGTTACCACTTTTGTAGCCTTATACATTTTTAAGTGATAGTATGACCATCAACTAAATGAGTAATAATGATTATGAGAAATTATATTATGCAGTGTTGTAAACAACTTGAAGACATCCGTGTGTATCATAAATGAAGACCATTTTCTTGAAACGTTTGTTATTTGTGAAAGTTAGTTTACAATATGAAAGTAAAAGGAGAAATATACAGTTGTGTGGAGTGTTATGACAAGAGCATATTTTTGTCACTCTTTCAATTATGTGAGGCTAATTTTTCCATGAAATTATGGAATGCAAATTTAGACACAATGGTAATACTTCGCTTACCCCTGCTGACAACTGAATCAGCCAGAGTGAAAATACTTATTATTCTTTAGAATTCCCATATAGTTGTACCGAGGGCATTTCATAAGGATTCTGCTTGAATAAATATACTGATCAAATTTAGGGTTTGAAATAACTGGGCCCGGCATGGCTCGTAAGACGTGCGACTCGTAATCCGAGGGTCGCGGATTCGCGCCCGTGTCGCGCCAAACATGCTCGCCCTCCCAGCCGTGGGGGCGTTATAATTTGACGGTCAATCCCACTATTTGTTGGTGAAAGAGTAGCCCAAGAGTTGGTGGTGGGTGGTGATGACTGCCTTACACTGCTAAATTAGGGACGGCTAGCACAGATAGCCTTCGAGTAGCTTTGTACGAAATTCCAAAACAAACAAACAAACTTGAAATAACTGTCACAATACCCCACGGTGCCTTAACTGTATAGAAAGAAGCTGACGTGTAGTCTCGGTATTTGTTAGAAGTTTTAATAACACTACACAAAAAACCTTTATAAAAACAATATTTAAAAATGTATAGATTTCAAGTTCATGGTCAAAAAATGTAGAGAACTGTTAGCAGACATTTCGCAGAAATGAAGGTTAGCAAGATATTGATGCTTTACGTGTGATTTCTTTCCATTGTTCTTTGTAAGTAGCCTGAAACCTAATTTTTGATTTATCGCAACAACTGTATTTATAAAGAGCTAATTTATATTGAATCGAAGTATAAGAAATTGAAAACGCGTAGAAAAACAAAATCCACTCGAGACATCCTTGCGGTCATAGCACGTGTAATACGCGATATAATATTTTAGATCTAACTGCAAATTTACTATTTCCAGGTCACGGTGTTGTGAGTACTGTTTCTTATGATTATGTAATTCGTAGTTTGCTTTATTGAGAAATTCGAATACATGAAGGATAAACGTATTACGTGACACTGTATAAACAGTAAGAGTAATACCAAAACTCTATAAATATAAACACACCTTATTGTATAAATTTTCGTTACATATATTTAAGTATCCACATATGTTTAAGTATGTTTTTTAACATACATACTTCCACTAAACTGGACTTCCACTTGCGTAAAGATAAAATGGATTTTAGTGTAATATCCTTGATGAATTGTAAACCCATTTCTAATCCTCAGCTTATAAATGAACAAACTCTCTTTCATTTTGAGTCTCTGTTCATCATTGATTTCGGCCAAGATATTAAACAAATTGAAGGGATGATGTTCGCGTGGCATGCGTGGCGAACTTAGTGGATTATCTCAAGTTAGCATGTTTTTCCATATGTATTAATACTTTTCTTTTGGTAAAACAAATGTAGTCTTACTCACAGCGAGGACAAGAAAATTTATAAAATGCAAAAGATGATTGTAAAAATGACGTTTGATCCTTGAATTCAATAAGAATCTAAGACGCACCTTATTTGTATCTACGGGTATTTCCTGCGAGTGACGTTTTTAAACTGGTTATTGATAATCAAAGAATCGAAAGCGTTGCTACATCTTTAAAGATTCGGAGTTCGGGCTCATAGGTACGAGAGTTTTCGACGTTTTAGTATGATATCGATCACAATTTTCTATTCTGATTTTTCAAGACATCAGTTGGTGACGGAAATTAGTTGCTAATGACTAACATCGCCTCTATAGAGAATATTTACACAAATAAGATAAATTAATAGTCAAAGACTATTTAGGTACATCAACGATACATGATGTATTAACACTTTGCTTACTTAAATAACTACAATGAATAAATTAACATGGAAAATTATTTTTACACAATAATTATTCTACATTTATAAATTATTTATGTAAATCCGTATATGTAATATATATCTACAAATATCGGTGTTTTAGTATTTTTACACTAAAGTTTTTTGGAAAATACTTGAAATAAAATTCAAGCCTGTGAACGTTTTCTTTATAATATATTTATTCCAAATTTGGTTTGTCCATTGTTATTACTAATTAAAGTGTCTAGACATGAAAGTTCATGATCCAGCTGATGTACTACAATAAACTTCGTGCTCCTTTGTCTGTTGTCCAAATATTGTTGGAACGAGAAGACTTGATCCGAATACATTATAATGATAATAATATCATCACATACCTGCGATAGTAGAACGTTTGAAATTGTTTTCGTGAAACATAAAAACCAAAATGACCGAAACTGGCAAAGTCATTATGTTACTAATGATAATTTTCATTTTTGTAAGTAAGGCCAAAATTATATAATGGGCTAATTCTACTGTGCTCACTATAAGTATCGACACCAGTTGTCTAGAGTTACAAGTCCTCAGACTCATCGTTAAACTACGGGGGTGACCGAATTATAGTTTTCAATTCAAAATAATAGCGTTCAGAAGGAAAATTGATTGGTTTCCAAAAATTATTTAAGAATATTCACTTCCTTGGAATTGTAATTGTACATCAAACTAGTTATCAACTGTATGATCTGTCCTAACCGTATATTTGTAGACAATGATTTTACGTCAAAACTAGCACAATTTACAATTATCAGACTTAGAGTTGTATTAGAAATAACTGAATGACTAAACATGATTGTTTACTGTATTGAATAATTTTATTTATCTGTTACTGTTTTCTCAAATTAGTATTTTTGTAATATTTTATCAAAGTTTCCATTTAAATATAGTAACTGGAGATTTTTTTCCTTTTTCTTTAAGCAATTTTGGTGTATAGAAACTTCCTCTGTTGGAAGAAAAAGTATAATAAAGTGATACACACTATCTTTTTTGCATTGGAAATCTCTGCCATCACTCTCGGTCTTATGTCAGCCATTCGGGGTCATAACAACAGTTCAGATCCTAAACATTTTTACAGTCTTCATTCTTGGATTGGATTGGGTACTTTGGGTCTATTTTCTCTTCAGGTAAGCATTGTTTCCATTAAGAATTCAAAAGTCTTACTCAGCAAATTTGTTATTGAATCAGAACACTTAATGTTTGTTTTGGAATAAAATTAGAAGCAAAATTGCAATCATTCTATGAAACGTTAGGTTTCCCATTCTAAGAACTTTAGAAGTTGGAAAGATAAAACACGGTAAATACACTATGTAACGCAAATTTTGTTCCTGAATAGTATGTGTTATTTCTTAATTGCCTGTGTTATAAAAGTACAGAAAATGGCCATTATTCCCTTCAAACTTTGCTTTTATGACCTGGTAAATGAAATTTAAAAGTTAACCAATTTTCTGTGTAAAAACGGACAAATTTGCACACTCCCATTTACATAAGGTGTGAATAAAACAACATATGAATCAAGATTTACATGTATTTATACTAGAGTTATACCCAAATGAACAATAGTGTTTAGAAATGACTAGTTTTTCAAGATTCGCGACTGGAATGTAAATCACTTTCACATATCAGCCCCAAAACGTTTTTGTTATACTCTCCTTGGTAGCAGCATTCAAAGCCCAGCACATCTTGGTGGAAGCGCTCGCCTTGCTTCTCTGAATATGCTTCCATGTTCTCCTTGAATTTATCAAGATGAGCGTCGAGAATATGGACTTTCAGTGACATTCTGCAGCCTATTTTGCCGTAGTTCTTCACCAGAACTTCAAAACGTTCTACATAATTTTCGACCTTATGATTGTCCAAGAAGCTCCGAACCACTGCGACAAAGCTGGCCCAAGGTTTTTTTTTACCTTCCTACTGAACTTCTTGGGGAATTCTGTGCACTCCAGGATTTTATTAATTTGTGGTCCAACGAAGACACCATCTCTGACCTTTGCCTCAGACAGCTTAGTGAAAAAGTTTCGAAGGTACTTGAAGGCTGCAGACTCCTTATCAAGAGCTATAAAAATTGTTTTATAGGACCCAATTTTATGCGCAATGGTAGAAACAATACCTTCTGGAGGACCACTAGTGGTTCACACTTGACATTGTGCCTCCCCACAGAGAACTCGGTCCACTGTGGCCAGTGTTTTCTTTTGCAGTGTTTTTACTGTTCCAAAGGCAAATATAACAGGAAAACCTGGTAAAGCCTCCTTAGAGATCCATCAGGAATGGCATCATTTTAAAGTCTTTGATAACCTCCCAGCCATACTCATCATTTTAAGGCTTCTTGACGCTGTTATATTCCTCTTTGAAGTGTACCGAAAGATATTTAAATTTTAAAAGGTCTAAAATGTGTATAATATAGAATTTTACTGTTCAAGCAAGCAAAAATTGTCTGTCTTACCTTCTAGAGTTGTTTTTTTTTTGCAGTAGTCGTTGGTAAAATGAGGTGCCCAGGGTTTGTCGTGATCCCCGACAAGCAGCCAAAATATGCATTGGCTTCACACATTTTAGTAGATGCTGTCACAAAGTACCTTTCGCTCTTCTCTTGATAAATTGGTCAGACACATAGCAGAATGCGTCTGGAGAATGCTTGCAGCTTTTTGATATCATCTCTGATAAAATCAGATAGGTCTGTGTTTTCACTTAGGCAGCTGGAACTAAACTGAAGTGGTGAGCCCTTGTATGTATATTACTATGGAAAGTTTTAGAAAATTCTAAAATGTTCTTGAAAAATTTCGTAAGTTTTACAACATTATAAAGAGTTATAGAAAATTCTCTATCTGCTACTCAGCACTGAATCCACCTGGAATGTTCTGGAAAAATGGGTGAATTTGAAAATTTCATTACCCAGGTCACAAAAGCAAAATTTGAAAAGAAAATAAGTCTTGTCCATTTACTTTAGAAGTAAGCACTTAGAAAATGACACTTTCTGTCCAGGACCAAGAAAAAATAAAAATTTTGTTACATAATGATATCATTCAAAGAGAAAAACCGATGACAAGTTACACTCCTCACAACATAATCGCAGTATGAATGAATGAATAATTTTGACTAGGGTGTATAGATATTTGCATTTGTCAGTAGTAACATTTTTATAAATTATTTGTGTATGGAAATTGGTCGAATGTCTTTGTTTTTTCTTCGTTAGCATTACTGTCCAGCTAAAAACCTTCACAATTACACATTGCATCAAGATATGGATGATACTGTTATGAGAATATCTCAAGAAATACACATGTATATGTGGAATTATTAGTAACTGAAAAAATAAACCGGTATGACTTCTTTATGACAAGTGTAGATTCGAAACGTAGATGAGGTTTCAAACTTATTTTTATAAGACGATAATAATGTTCCTAAGGAATGCAAATAATTAGTAATTATGACGGCAGCGTCCTTTCTTTTTCAACTGTGTACAAATTCCTATGATGTGTAATCTCATCCTGTGTGGTATAATATGCAGCTTATGTGTCGTTTTATGCAGGGTGTCACGCTGTCATTGATAAAACATTTTATTTTGGAACGTTTCGGAATTTATGAAACTAATCTTCAGCGATCTGTTATAAAATACTTCAAGAATGTATGATATATCATGCAAGACAAGCAAATAGTACAATGAAATAAGTTACATAAATTTCATTTAAAATAGGGTGGGGCTCAAATATACTATAATTATTTCGTAATTTTTTTATTAATAACAACAACAAAAAATAATAAAACTTTATGTTTAATATTGGATATTTATTGAAGTCAGTAAAGATCATCTTTCTTTGACTTGATGATCTTGAAGTTAGAAATATGAAACTAAATGTTCTTCGAAGTCTGGAACCATCAAAACTTCAACGAATTTTATGGAATTTGTTCTACATGCTGTCCTTGTAATTCTAAACATGTTTGGAAACGGTATTTTTATTCTCTTTAAACGCTGTTAAACATAGTCTTGTGATTGCCATTTGTTCACACTGACAGTCTTCTGAGACTTAGCTAACAGCAGTGTGAATGATATTTTTCTCCCTCTCTGAATGATGTGCATTAAATTCTGCTTCAATGCCCCGCTTGGACCAATTTTCTGTACCACACAATAGCATTAACTCGATCTTCTCATGATGTAATCACGACCTATCTGAAATTTAAAAAGACCACAAAACAGTATTAGCTGAAGTAATGTGGCTGCTTTTTCCATCTCATATACCTGGTCGAGCTCGTTTCAATGGTTAACTTTCTAGACTTTGAATACAATGTTGTTGTTTTTTATTTGAACCTCTTTAACTTCAGAAAAAGAAATCGTGCTCCGAACCTTCTGGCTGTGGGCTCATTATAACGAGTGGCAACAAATTCCCACCAATTAAGTAGAGATAGTAGTGGGTTGTGTTGTTTAAATATCTCCAATCTAGTTTATAAACGAGGTCACGATAAGTGTATAGGCCTATAAAAAACATATATTGATAGAGTGATTACATCTTAGTCCAGTTTTTTGTATAACTTTTTTATTTTTACAATTTGAAGTAAGACTTTACTGTTAGATTGTTTTGTATACTAATTTTGTTTGGTGTATCTTACCTTAAACCTTAAATAAAATATCGAAATTCTGAAGTGTCAGAAGATCAAATACTTTGTATTTCATCACGGTGCTTCTCTTCTTAATTGGTCTTCATTTTATGTTTAACGAATCAACTGCAATGTGTTGCTTTAACTCTCACAAATGTCATAATGTGACAGTTTGGGTTGTTTTACAGGAGAATTACTGGAAAGTTCTGCCACTGGCCCCAATTTTAAGCTATCTACTAGGTCATGCAAGGTTGTTTGCTGAATTGATATTGTATAAATATTGTTTTCTGTAAAATTTATTCTATTATAATTTCAACCGAGACAATGTTACATTACAGAATTGTAAACAAATAACGAACACAAGATTTTTTGCTGCTATATTTTTATTCTAATTTAATTATTCAATTCTTTTCGAGTTTGTCGTCGGTTTTATCGTACTTTTGACCTTTTTGGCTTGTGATGCCTCAACAACCAAGTTTCGTCACCAACTGGAACCTACTCATAGGACGTTTGGACTAATTATCTTCAGCATGGCAGTTGCAACATGTGTTGCTGGTCTAATTCAAACTGCTCGTCATAGACTCAGGTTTGAAATTTTCTTTGTTTATATATTAGTTGAATGATTTCTGTACATTTAACAACACAAAGTATGATCGATACATTAAACTGACAACTCTTGGGCGAAGTTTCAACAATAAAACTCAGCAGACGGCACCAATTTTTCGAGGTACACAATAATCGATTTCCCTGAAGTTAAATGCAGAACAATGTATGATAAATACTACATATTCTTGTAAAATACGCTACAGTATCTTCAGGAAATAAGAAGACATAAAGTATCTTTTTGTAGAGTGTACATGTACGTGTAAAGTTTGCATCTTGTACAGTGACACCATTTACAAAAGCATTTCCATAAATTTGCTCCCGAGAGGCAAGCTACATGTCTCGAGTTTACACTGCTAGAAACCAGGTTTTCCGATACCTGTGGTGGATAGAGCACAGAAAGTTCACTGTGTAGCTTTGTGCTTAATTCCATAACTTTACTTCCGTATCACCTGTATCTAATTCTATATTTAAAATATTTTTTTTTCTAAAGTTCGAAAAAGGATTCGATATAAGGGAATCATTACAAATTGTTATATTCATGATGTGCTAAAAACACGTAGGTTCAAGAAGTCTTGACAAAAATCAAATAGAAACCAAAGGTTTCACATGTATTTACCCATTAATTTCATTTATCTTTTATTGAAAAGTAAAACATAGCATGCATGTATAAGTGTACTATGTATAGGTCAAAACTATGAAGCATTTAGCCGGTGTTGTGTCCTCTGTGAGATCATTTTGCATTGTGTATCAGCCATCCAAAATTGTACTGATGATTGTGGCATACACTTAAAATTGTGACTTACAATCCAATTAATGTTATACTTATGATTAGATAATAACCTCACATGTTAACTGACCAAACAATATTTCTAAACAACTGTGAAGGAAAATTGACATTACATAAGAGCCATGATAGATGTACTGCTCTTCACAGCCTGCTAGAATGAAGCCCAGAGAGGTCACAGGGAGGGTAGTCAGTCAGATAACAGGAGGGGAAATTTCCTGGAACTTCTTGACATGATTTCCAGGTATAATGAAATCGTGAAGGAGAAGCTGAGTGGTCCTGGCAATGCTAAGTACACACACCATGATATCCAAAACGAACTACTTAACATCATAGCTGGAATGATCAGGAAGGATATCAGCAAAGAGGTCATGGAAGCTAAGCATTTTGCTTAAATGATGGATGAAACAAAGGATGTGAGCAAACAAGAACAGCTGTCCATTGTGGTGAGGTACCTCCACAAACAGAGCCTTCACGGAGAGTTCCTGAACTTCATAGCTGCTGAGAGTCTGGATGCAGATTCATTGCTCAAGAAAATCATGGAAACTTTGGCTAAATGTGGTATTGACCATAATACCTGCATTGGCCAGTGCTATGACAGAGCTGCAGTTATGTCAGGGCACATCAGTAGCGTACAGGAGAGGTTCGGGAGAGAGGTGTCTCAGGCTGTGTATGTCCACTGCTATGCACACAGGCTCAACCTTGTGCTAGTTGATTGTGTGCACAACGTCCAGGCTGCAGTAGAGTTCTTTGTGACAATTAGAAGCTGTACAGATTCTTCTCTACATCGGTTGTGCATCAAAAATTTCTGAAGGTACAGAAGGAGCTTGAACCCATGAACCAACACATAGAGATGAAGTGACTGTCAGACGCAAGATGGGTCTGCCAACATGTTGCTTGTCTGGCTGTGAAAAGAACCTTCCCTGCCATTGTGACAACCCTAAAGCGTTTTGTGGAGGGGAACAATGTCCACAGAGCCACTGAATCATAGGGCCTTGCATCCTCCTAGATCAGCAGTTCGTAACCAGTCTAGTGTCCATAGAAAAACTACTACTGATGACAAAACAGCTATCAGACCACCTCCAGTCACCTGACCTGCAGCTGGCCTATGCATAGGACCTAGTACAATCTGTCATCTCTGGTCTATCATAAATAAGGACTGAAGCAGCATAGAAAGACTTGGAAGAGACTGCTGAGAATATATGTAAGAAAGTGGGAATACGCACCGAGACGAGATGATTCATAATCACATCTACTTCTGGCCAAGGAGATGAACCAACATCAGATGCCAGGAGATACACCTTTAATGCCATCATAGACAGGATGCTCAACGAGCTGAATAGAAGATTCTCCTCTAATGCCTGCAGTGTTCTGATGGGTGCAACTGCATTGAACCCCAAACACTCCACATTTCTGGACAAGCAAGCACTCTTAGGAATGGCAGCAAACTATAGTGTGGTAAAGGATGACCTCACAGTGGAGGTCCACCAGTTAAACTGGTTAATTGCCAGGAAGAAAGACAAGGGACTGGAAGTATCCACACCATTGGAGCTTGCAACCATGCTGGAACCATACAAAGATGCCTTCATGGATCTCCACAAACTTGTATGCATCACTGTGACCCTGCTTATCACTTCAGCTGCCTGTGAGGGAAGTTTCTCATGTCTGAAGTTTTTCAAGACAAACTTGCGCAACAGCAGTGGTAACAACCACACCAGCAACCTTGCTGTCATATCAGTAAACTCCAGGAGGGCAAGACAACTCGATATTGATACTGTTATAGACACATTTTCTGCCAATCACCAGAACAGGCGCATTCTTTTGAAGTAATATTGACTATAAACACAACATGATGAAAGATAGTTAGCCTGATAGTGACCTTACTTTTCCTCAGAGTGTATTAACTTCACATGAGAAAATTTGTTTCTGCTATGTAAACTGTCTTTATGTTATATTTCTTTTGATTTGTAACTTTACTCTTAATGCTATATTAAATGTTCAATCTCAGCTAATCTTGATTTTATTTATTATTATGTATTACCTTGGGTGGAATTTAGGTGAACTTCCTCTTTTACATATTCGCATATTTTCATAAACATAATTTCTAATTAGCAATAATGAATTATTTATCAGAGTATGAGTTTTCAATGAAAACTGCATTGAAAATGTAGTTAAAAATAGCACAACTTTCTGAAATATATCTTGGTATTTATATCATTTATAATTTACCATTTATACTTCATATTGATGGCATTTTGAGAAACCCCTCTTCAGTTTACTTCAGCCCCCCCCCAACGAAAATATCTTGACGCCGCCACTTCTACTAAGTAAGAAATTTGGGTTTTTTTATATGCAAAAACGGCTCTATTGGATTGAGAAAATATTTTAAATAGAAGAGCGAACAACGTTTCGACCTTCTTCGGTCATCGTCAGGTTCACAAAGAAAGAGGTAACTGACCGGAAGCTGACCACATGTTTGGAAGGGGTTGTGTAACTGAGTGTCGCAATGTAGAGGGCGGGGTTAGATGTTTGAATATATAATTTTATCTATAATATTAATATAGGTATAATGGCGTTCCTTTATATTGGTTTATTTTGGGTTTAAGTTGTTGTATAAGTAAGGCTTCTTTAATTTTGCATTTGTTTATGTTTGTTTCTTTATTTAGTATTTTAGTGTTTTCTATGGTTATGTTGTGTTCATTTGACTTGCAGTGTTCGAAAACGTGTGAAGGTGACTTTTTATGTTTTTTGAATCTGGTTTCCATTTTTCTACTTTTTTCTCCATTATAGATATCGTGGCAGTTATCACACTGTATTTTATAAATAATGTTGGTGTGGTGTTTGTCAGTGTAGTTTCTACATAATATTGACCTCCGTTTTCTGTCTGGTTTTTTAATAAATTTGGTATTAACTGGAATGTCATATTTTGTTACTAGTTTCTGCCATATATTGGTTATTTTTTTGCTGATGTTGGGAATATATGGTGTGCAGCAGTATATGGTTTCGTGATTTTTTGATTCGTGAGACATATTTACTTTTGTTGGTTGATTTTGCTTTCTGTCTAGGTGTGTGCGTATAATGTTTTCTCCGGTTTGTGGAGGAAACTTATTGATGTTGATGAAGTATTGTTTTATTTTGTCTATATGTTTGTTAAGTGTCAGCTGAGAAAGCATTGTTATGATTTTTTGTCTTCTTTAGTAAGTGATCTATATTATTTAATTATTATAAATGTGATTACCCATTTTTACAATATTCTACTTGCGGGTGCCATGAGGGAGTGACAGTATATTGTAGTAAAGTGGCTAATATCTTCAAGTCAAAGAAAGTTTTACATTAATTTCCCATTATTTAAGTAATGGAAGAAAAGTGTCTTTATCTTAGCATCCTACGTTAGAAGTTTCTTTTGTAACATTAAGATTAAAATCTATTTTATTTGTTAAGCACGAAGCTACATAGCGGGCACTATGATCACCACGAGTATCGAAACCTACATGTTACTATTATAAGCCTTTAGGCCTACCCCAAACCAGTAGGGAATATAATTCGGTTTATAAGCTGGTAGTGACACAATCTGCTGAAACAGAAACTTAGTGTAAGTTTGTAACTATGTTATTTCAGTGTTTAAATAAAACTATACTGCTAGAGAACACTATTTAGTCTGCACATAACGTTCTTAATTAACAGAGTAGGAAAGTAATTACGTGAACTTGCACATGTGGCAACCTTCTTCGGTTTCACATGTGTATTTAGAGTAGGTTGAGTCTTACATTGACTCTTCAGTTCAAAACAAATGACCGTCTTTACGCAATTGTTCAGCCACTGCTGGACTCACCTTTCGACAAAATAAGATGGGGTAGGTGCAGGTGTTTAGGCTATCATAAACAGGGGTGATCTCAGTTATTCTGGATTTTTGGGGATAATTCAGTAAATGGAGCCTCATAATGATAAGAAAACTAAATATATTAAAAAGCATAACATCGGGGACCCTTCCATGTGTGGGATCCCAGACAGTTACCAAGTTTGCCCAACATTTTAAACCACCTATGACCATAAATAATGCATTATTGTTCCTTTATTTCGTTTCTCCCAATTTTTAAATATAATTAGTTCATCTATAACGTAAATCATTAAGCATAACTTATTTCTTTATTAGTGGTAAAGACGGAAAGGAAGATTACAAGGATCTACGTGAACAGGGCATCGTTATCAACGTCCTTGGAATGATAATCATATCACTAGGAATCTTGCTGCCCTACGTAATCCGCAGTAAAAGCATCAAACATTAATTTCTAAATTGAATCTCACCACAACTGAGAATTGAACTTTCAAGTTCACTTTCTCTTACCTTGGAGAACGAAGTATTAAACGAGTTGTTGTCTGTCGAAGTGGTGATATACTAAATCTTTATATTACATGATCCTAATGATTAAAAATATTAGAAATTAAAGCCTATAAGCCACGAATAACTCAAAAGTTAAATACAAATTCTATGTAAATACTTATGGTAAATTCTTCTTCGATAAAATTTTCATAAATTCAAATTGTTTATAGCCTAGTTTTGAAGTACTACAAATCTGAATTAGTAAATAGAAAAACTGGTAGAAAACAAACATAAGTGTTACGCAGATTATTATTATTATTTTTTGTTTATAAACCTTTATTCTAGTTTTTAAGATAATCAACATGCATTTAATTATTGTATTTAATAGTTTCGAAAATATTTCTTGAATTAAGTTACTTGACTGTTGCCATTTAACAATGTTCAAAATGAGTAACATTTAGCACAGATAGCCCTCGAGTAGCTTTGTGCGAAATTCCAAAACAAACAAAACGATTTTAAAAGTTACAAGTAGTTACAAATAAGGATTGAAGATGCATTGTACATGATTTGTATCTCATATTTATAGGTATATGTAATTAACTCAAATTAAATTTTTATACTTGTGATGACTTGTAAAAATAGTCTTTAATTGAAAATGTTAATAAGTTACAGTAATTTATAATGAGTAAATGTTAGTGGATAAGAAGAAAAGTCAGTAAGAAATATTTATACACTTAATAATACTCTAGGGGCTTGGGGTAAGACATTTTTCACACAGCTCTTCTTTGATGACTTATATTAGGCAAGTTAAAACTTTATATGTTCTGCTGTGAATATGTTCCTAAGTGTTTTTGTAAAAGGTGTAAACATTTTCGCAAAAAAATACTACTAGCACGACATACAGAGTTTAGTGAAAGTGTTTGCTTTCATATACAGACGGCTGATTGCGTTATATTACAATTACTTTGGAGCCACACCATGTCATTACAGTACATATCGTCTCGTCTACTCATGCTCTGTCTGAAATACTGTATTTCTTGAAATGGTCCTGAATCCTAGTTTTAACTTCAAAAGGCCCCAAGCTTATTATGATAATCCATTTAGCGTGCAAAGTTCACGGTTTCTCATTTTAACAGCTCGGTCGCACAGAAATCCACAGGCTCTGCATTCAGTAATTTTAACTTTACTTATGTCTTCATATGGAGAACTATAAATGTTTTTGGTTTTTGAATTTCGCGCAGAACTGCGCAGGGGCTATTTACACTAGCCGCCCCAAATTTAGCAGTGTAAGACTAGAGGGAAAGCAGCTAGTCATCACCACCCACCGCCAACTTTTGGGCTACTCTTTTACCAACGAATAGTGAGATTGACCGTCACATTATAACGCCCCCACGGCTGAAAAAGCGGGCATGTTTGGTGAGACTAGGATTCGAACCCGCGACCCTCGGATTACGAGTCGCACTTCTTAGCACGCTTGGCCACGCCGAGCCCGGAGAGCTATAAATAACCATTTTATTCTCCAGCAGCTTAAAGTATACGAATAAGGAGTGTTATTTAGTTAGGTCAATCCGTTGATAAAAGAGTAACCAAAGAGTTGGCGGTGAGTGGTGATGACTAGCTGCCTTCCCTCTACTGTTACACTGCTAAATTAAAGACCGCTAGAGCTGATAACCTTCATGTAGTTTTGCGCGAAACTCTTAACAAACAAATGTATGCGAAGATTCAATGTTGACAATCATTACAAAATACATCAATTACGACAGCATATAGAGTACCCAAAACCACTTCCTCAAAGTTCATGCACAAATACAATAATATATAAACAATACCAGATAGACTTTTACAGATTACAATAACACTGTTTTACTTTTACTGCGAACTAGACAGTATTGCATATATGATGAAGAGAGTACCAAACATCTCTCCCTGATTAATTTATACATTAGAACATTAAGTTAAAAGCAAGAACAAAAAATCCATAAAAATTATATATATATATATGTGTGTGTGTGTGTGTGTATGTGTGTACACTAGTACTGAAATAAAACAGACCATCTATGATCTAGACATTACCCTGAAAAGAGCCTGAGTAATGTTCATCACTCTGACCCTCATGTATTAACTAATACACGAAACATAAATACACTAACAAGTCCACTCTAACAATGAAAAGGAAAAGGTCTAGTGTACCTGACCCTCCCGGGTATACAAAATTTATACGAAAAAGAAATATACCCATACAACTAGATAGAAAAGGAAATAAATTCAATCTTGAAGTCTTATCTTTTTAAACCGTTGCTCTTTCTACCAAGTTTCTAAATTAAGATTCTTTATAATTATATTGCATGCCTGATCACGTGAGTGGCTATTGCCGCTGACCTTTCTGATTGCAGATTTTCTACTCTTACAAGACGTAAACAACAGCATCTGCACAACACAGCGTGGAAAACATTATGCAAATTGTCTTTGACTAACCGTTAAAGTACTAAGTTTAAATTATCTAAGTGTATCTATTGTAAGTTTACCGACTTACAACTTTAAAATCCAGAGTTAGATTCCCTGTGGTGGACAGAGAGCAGACAGTATTGAAACAAACAAAATTGATTTTATTTCACTCATAACTCCAGAATGGACTTTGTTAAAGTTAAGCTATCTGTTTTTGTTGTTTGTTTGTTTTTAATTTTGACTCCATTATTCACGTGTTCCTTTTTTGTCTTTTTTCCCAAGTGTTACAGCGATAGGTCTTAAGACTTACACCACTAGTATTTGACTTTCGATATTTGTGGTGGGCCGAGCCCGTCAAGGAGTTTTCTACTAAATTATAAACAGACCGTTTTCCTCCTTTTTTTCTGTGTTTGAGTTTGGTTTTATTTATTTTTGTAGATTCTTAAGCTCTACGACCTAATAACGTATTTTGTCTGCACATTAACCCGGTCTTGTTTTGAAATGATATATTTAAAGCCATTTGACCTATATATGTTGTTCTGTTGTCACACCTCGTCATCAACAGGAATTTCATACCGTTTCCTCACCACACGGCAGAAAGTATTGCTTGGTTTTGCTTAGCGGTTTAATTTACAAAGATTTTATTAATAAACGCAGACTAAGCTTATTTAAAAATTAGCACTAATGAATTACTGAATTATTTTTTGAAAAAAATATAGCAGTTAAAGTATGGAGCTGGAAGAACCCAGTACCCAACTCACTAGGCCATTTCTCTCATGAAACTCTAAAAAATGAGATAGAGAACAAAAAATTTTATTAATATATATATATGCCCCCCAGTGGCTCAGCGGTATGTCTGCGGACTTGCATGCTAAAATCCGGGTTTCGATACCCGTGGTGGGCAGAGCACAGATAGCCCATTGTGCAGCTTTGTGCTTAATTCTAAACAACAACAACATTAATATATACTTTGTATTTAAAAAAATGTTATTTGATGCTAATGAGAGTTGTACGACTTTGAATGATTTTCTGTTACAAGGTAAATGGTTTACCACGCCCATCGCTTCAGATCGACTTAATTATGAATAGTTTGTCGTAATTTCCATCTTTCTAGGTAAAGACCAGTTTTCCCATTGCTGTTCTACAAACTTACAGTCATTGACTATTGGTTACGCATAAATATAGATTACTGTTAGCGATTTTCTTTGTTAGGAGGCTGATCCTCACGGTCTTACCCTCTTTTTAAATATTGCAGACACAAATGTATGCGTATATGTAGATGTTTACATACGCTGTACTTTTCGTTGTTTTTATTGTATTTAATGTTTTATTTGACTTGAAATCAGAATGTCCATAACGTACTTTAATTAACTAGTCACTGTAAGAGTTCTTTGTAAATAATAGATAGAAACTGACAGTGAGATTTTAACACACAGATATCTAGATCTTTCTGTTATTAATGTTAATGTGGGAAATCACCAATCCCAACATCAGAATGATGTATAGTTCATCATTATGTATGCTTCAGATTATTTTATAACTTGGAAGTACTGATATTGATGTTAAAATGATTTTATGGTGGGGTACTGAATCACCCTTGAAAACAGCAAAACTTGAACTCTTTGTTGTTAAGATATAATGAAAAAAACAACAATTAACCAACATCAACACGTATTTATTATTTGAACTAAAAGATGATTTACCCACAGTATTTACTACAATATTTACTGTTGACTTATAGAAAATAAACATACTGAAATGTAAATCATACTACTTGACACTACAGACTCTTTTTTTTTTTTTAACTTCAAGGTTGAAGTAAAGTACTTGTAGAATTGAGTACATTAATTTCAGGCCTTTGCTAATAAATAAACAATCCCTCTTATAATCCAGACATCACTTGAATGTTTCAAGTGTATGTATGGCATAATGTTGAGGTAACTGATTTGTTTTAGATCACTTAGACTATATTCTGTCGTTGTGCTCAGTAACTTCAGAACACTAAATCCCTCTAGAAGGCAGCTTAGAAGATAAGGATCACTAATCACCCTTTCAGTGGTTGATGTAATTGTTTACTGCATTTTTTCTTTCATAATTGCTCCATCTGCAACATTAAAGGTATAGACAAAATATACTGTTGATATTGATCATCGGCTCTACTCAATGGCTATCTTTTAGTATTCAGATTCTAATTCGAATCAGGCGATTCGATATTGCTTGTTTGTAAAATACTCTAATATTTTTTGATTCCACTCCTATAATATCAATCTAATTCTTTATACAATTAAATACCAAACTTTCCACAGTAACACGTCTTTACATTCTCATTACATTGAACATTCATTCATGCATCGTGAGATCACTACTAATCGTAGTGTGACGGACTAAGCTTTGTAATAACCTAAATAAGAACTAAATTGAGGTATTATCGTGCCAGGATATATAAAAGATACGCCCAGCTTGCAAGATCAAACTTTAGTTATTTTCGCATGTTATGAAAATATCGTCCAACGTAAACTGGACTGTTTGGATAACTCGTTTGTCGATCTGTATGAGTGAACTTGGGATTGTTAAGTGCATGTTTTTTTATCACAATTAATACCTTAGACAATTCTACAAACAAACATCTATTAAAGTTTACTCCTTTATTTGTCTAGGTTGCTCAAACTATGTCATCCACTTATCAGCCAATTTGTCAACAGTGAACTGTGTTGGAGTATAGATCAACAGGTAGGCTTTGGTCAACTTGAAATATTCAATCACGAACAACATATATCGGTTTCTGGTCAGATTAGATTAAAACACAAGTAATTTACAAAGGAGAATACTTACGACTCTCCTGCCCAGGCATTTTCTAGTTTATTTATTTGTAGTTAAGCACAAAGCTCCACAAAGGGATATGTGTCTTCAGCTTCC
Organism: Carcinoscorpius rotundicauda; assembly: GCA_011833715.1. Taxonomy (NCBI): domain Eukaryota; kingdom Metazoa; phylum Arthropoda; class Merostomata; order Xiphosura; family Limulidae; genus Carcinoscorpius; species Carcinoscorpius rotundicauda. Next base: position 25,977,302 of record CM022406.1, read on the forward strand.
CATGGAATCGAAACCCGGGTTTGGGCATTGTAAGTCCTCAGATATATTGCTGTGCCATGTTGACACCACGTATCAATATTTCAATGAAAAAAACGTTAGAAAAACAAAAGGTTTCACATTTTGGCAGTGATACACCTAACAACTTATTACTCTGTGCATCATGAAATTTCTAAACTATATTCTGCTTAAATAACTTAAAATTAATTTATGCCAGTACATGCTTAAATGGTTCATAGCATTAGTACAAACACCATCATGAAATTGTGAATACAAGTGTTAACGTTACATTCATTAATCTGCAAGCATCACCCTCCACATTGTTGCATGTCAGGTACCACCCAAGCTAGATTTGGATCATTTAGTTGCTTCCTTTACAGTTCCAAGCTTGTCACCTGTGAAGAACCGCAGTAAGTGATTCCTTCCCGATTTTTGTAGTTAATGAACTATTCCAGTAATGCATAATCTATTCGAATAGTGAACGTCCTATTATGCAAGTAGTGAAGATATTATTCAACAAGTACAGCAACTGCAAGTAGTTCTTTCCTCTTCATGAAGTATTATTGTTAAATCTGTAAAAAAACGATGAGAAATCATAATAACACAATCAATATATCTCTGACAATAAAATTCCACACTTAATGACATCTATATCTTGAACTAGTGGACAGAGTTTTTGAATATAAACAAATACCGAGTATGCAACTAAAATATGTTGTCATGATTAAACACTTGCTCACAGTCTTTAACCGATCTAAAATTTATTATCCTTAGACACATTCGATAACAGAGGTGCTATCAAAAATATAGCTTCTTTCTTAGTTTGAGGCTAAAGACAATCTTTAACAGCACTTTAGCTGTAATGGCTTATAACATTCCATCTAATTATAATGAATATCATGAACTATCAATTTATAAGACACTAAGAAATGCCAAACCATGTCAGGTACGAAATTTATTTTTATTTAATAATATAAAACAAAAATCGGGATACATTTTAAAGATGTTGGTTTGGATATGCCAGTATTTGGAGTTTTCCTGTAACGTAAAAGGCTAAGTTTTAAAACTGGTCACTGTGGAATACTTTCCTTGCTAAGTGTAAAAAAGGAAATTAAAATGTTTTGTAATAATGTTAATGAAAGCCAAGGAATATTGAAAGATCTTGATCAACAAATTCGTGTAGTTTCGAGTAAATGAGTTCAAACTTGCATGTTGCAATGTGTTAAATATCAAACAATTAGTAATGTGCACTAACGTCACTAGACAAACGCACTGAATATCAGTTGTTATTGCGTTAACCCGGAGTATTTAAATTAGAAGTAGCAAGTTACAAAAGGTGTCCTGAGTTTTAATTTATTGCTATTTCTCCTAATTCCAAACCAGAACTACCAAAATCATGTTAAAGCTAACAAGTATTAATCTAAGCCTTCTGAACAAATAAACCAGAAGTTGTTTGAATTTTAAAGTAATACTTTAGTGCAAAAAATTCACTATTTTGTATTAAATGTAACGGTCAACTTGAAGAAAAACCAAGGGAAGGTTTATTAGAAAATGAAGTACTGTGCACAATGTTTTAACGTTTTGTGAATCTTAGTATATTTATAAGGTCTTATGCAGAACTGTTCAAGACATCTTTGTAGACAACTTTAGAAGCGTTCAAAGAAATTTACAATCTAATGTTTTTGAAGTATCAGATTTAGTCAATGATTTAAATTATTTGATAATTTGTCTCTCAGAAGCATAGCTTGTTTTGAAAATTATATCTGATGACACAGATATTCCAAACCTCAAAATATTTGGAAAGATAAGCGCAATGTTACAAATGTAGATCAAGCTTACAATTATCTCAAGTTTAGAACAATAAGTGACTCACAGAGCTAGCAAGTGAAGAGAGAAATATAGTGATCTGTTGAAAGTAGAGTGAAAGAAATGAAAATCGATGGAAGAATAACTAAAACAAAATATTTTATTTGTTAAAAGTAAATAGTGAAGTTGAACAAAGGCTTATCAACAAACAATTTGTAAATAGTGGTAGATGGAAACAGTATTCTATATTGTATTTGTTTATCTCAAGATACCTGTAATTATTTTTACACTGTCATTAATTGAACATTTCATTACGATGAATTAAAGACAATTTCTTAAATTAAAAATAAGTTACATTGTGAAAAATAAATTAATTTTCTTATTTGAGTGCGTATCCCAATAACTTATACACTGTATAACTTTATAATACCTATTGTTGTCACATTCATTGCTGATAGAAGTTTATATATTCAAGATCGTTTTAATTATTATAACATACAGAGCCTCAGTATAATGAACTTTAAAAATAAACCTCGTAATAAATAATAAATTATTATTATTATTCAAATAAGTTTTCTAATATTATTACCACAATATGTAATTCTAAGTAACATCTTTTTTTTTTTTTTGAATATGTTCCTACGTATTTGAAAGCGGCGGATATTACACTTACTCCTAAATTAACAGCTTACTTTGCCTCTCTGTGTATCAGTGGAAAACTTAAAGGCTTATAACGCAAAGTAATGTGTCAGGTTTTTGTACCCACGGTAAGTTCAGTGCAGAACGTCCATTGTTAATCGTTTTGCTTAAACACAAACAAACAAACAAGGAAATTATAGGCCTACCTGTTATTAAAGCCGTTTAGAAAACGTTACTTGAATGTTTAATAAGCAATAGACGTTTTAAACAGGATAAAAAGTAAGTTAATCACCCGACAATCACAGGGAATTTAAAGTCGCATTGGAACGACGTGCATCATAACTATACTTGAACATAATTTAGTGGTTTTTTTATGCAGTTTATTGCCACCAAGAATATATAATTTTTTTGGAAAAAATATTTTGTATCCCTTCCCGATGCAAAATATATACACACTTGGAATTAAATGTGTGTTCAGATTGTTGATTTAGATTTTCCAAAACAGAGATATGTGTTATTTTTAACGGCATTGGAAAGTAATGGAATATGGAATAATTTGGGGTAGTAAAGATCATCCAAAGAGAAGCCTGCGACAAGTTGTACCAGACCATGGTAAACATGGTTCATGTGATACATAAAAATTCACCAACACAATCAATAAGGTTATTGAATAAGTAATAGAAGTAATGTGTAAATATGATACTTTCATGATAAATAATTCAACCATCGCATATCTAAAGCAACTGAAAAATTAAATGGGTTTTCATATGAAAATATACCAGTGAAGTCACTTTATTCAACACCTGTGGATTTATTACGCAATTGAACTGTTAAAATTAATGCTGGAGAACCATCATCTACACTAAATGAAAAGTAATCACACAAGAATAGTGTGCTTTGAACATGACAGCCCAACGAAGGAGACTTTTATGATAAAATCTATACTGCAGGACTAATGTCAAGATAAGCGGTCGGCCTGGCATGGCCAAGCGCGTAAGGCGTGCGACTCGTAATCCGAGGGTCGCGGGTTCGGGCCCGCGCCGCGCTAAACATGTTCGCCCTCCCAGCCGTGGGGGTGTATAATGTGACGGTCAATCCCACTATTCGCTGGTAAAAGAGTAGCTCAAGAGTTGGTGGTGGGTGGTGATGACTAGCTGCCTTCCCTCTAGTCTTACACTGCTAAATTAGGGACGGCTAGCACAGATAGCCCTCGAGTAGCTTTGTGCGAAATTCCATAAACAAAATCAGATAAGCGGTCATTAAACAGAGCATGGTTGGACGTGTCGATTGGTGAAGGTAGCGACTTGTTAAGATTTCAAAGTCATTTTAGTATAATGTACTCAACCTTTTAAAATCATGCTGTTCATTAATACTTCTCCAACCAAGTAGTAGATCTGATTCAAGTTGGTCTTACACATTTGACTCTTTGGCGTATTTTGTTGAAAATTAATATAAATCCCAGCAAAACCGAATTTTTAATATCCAACATTTTTAATGAGGGTAAAAAAAATAAGTGATTCCAATTTACTTATTAATAGTCATTTCATTTATTTCAATACGCATGCTAATTATTTAAAAACCATTCTAATAAAACTATAAGTTGGTTGCAATGTCTTTGAAATAAGTTATGGAATAACTTTAACATACTGAGATAAAAGCTCGTAAATATCTATTAGACTTTTATAAGACATTGTTTTAAATAAAGAGTTTCTGCTTGGAGTAATGTAAAGTCATGTACTTTACAAAGTCTACACGTTTTTCAAAAACATTATTTGTTTAAGAATAGCTGACACTGCATGTAATAGTTTTCACCATATCCGAAAACAAAACAATTAAGATGAATTGTAATGAATTATAGGATAAAAACTGAAATATGTGAATGTTCAGAAAATTATTATGAGTAAACAAAAAATTGAAAATTTTACCTGTTTAAATCTACTTGTGATCTATACTATTCTTAAATTAAACAAAAACAAATCCGAAAACAAAACAATTAAGATGAATTGTAATGAATTATAGGATAAAAACTGAAATATATTAATGTTCAGAAAATTATTTTCAAATCGCCCCCCAGTGACTCAGCGGTATGTCTGCGGACTTGCACGCTAAAATCCGGGTTTCGATACCCGTGGTGGGCAGAGCACATATAGCCCATTATATAGCTTTGTGCGTAATTCAAAACAACAACAAAACAAAGAAAATTATTATGAGTAAACAAAATATTAAAATTTTACCTGTTTAAATCTGCTTGTGATCTACACTATTCTTAAATTAAACGATAAGAAAAGTGAAAAGGAATATTTTTACAACTTCTTTTCATATTTATTTATTGTTTTTAATTTGCATATTACATCCATTTCATTTTTTTTTCAAAATTACTTACGCTTATGTTTTTACATTTTAAACTTTAATCTCAATGTTTATAATTACATTATCTTAATTCTCTACTTATATATTGTTATTTGTTCTACTTATTATCATTGCTAACATAATTTTCCGAATGTTAGTTTTTATGTCTTAGTCACTCGGAATGGCTTACGATTTTTGTATGAGTTCTGTGCGTCTTCATCGGGTTGAAATTTGTGTTTTTTTTATAGTAAAGCCATATCAGGTTATCTGCTGAGACCATCGAGAGAAATCAAACCCCTAATTTTGGTGTTGTAAATCCGTAAACTTACCGCTGTACCAGGGGGAGACAAGGTTGAAAGGGATTTTACCCCAGAGTTATTCAAGATTCACATTACGCTAAGACACATAGCTAAGTGTATATGAATTATATGGATTCAATATTCGTAAAGGAATATAGATTTTATTTCTGCTTTCCACATACTTAAAAGGAAAAATTTTCAGGAAAATTTTGTTTCATTTTGTTTTCCATACTTTTATCAAATGTCATTGCAGACAAAACAGTTTAAAATACACATTGTTTGTTTTAGTAAAATCACATCGGACTAGCTGCTGTGTCTACTGCAGAGAATCAAGCTCCGGATTTTAGAATGTAAGTTCGTAAACTTATCTTTTACCTATCTGGGGATATATATTACAATCTTCTCAAAATATCATATGTAGGAGGCTTAACAATTGTGCAGGCAGAATATCATAAAGGGACGTTAATTTTGGAGGGAAAAGAAAACGAACGGTAAAGTCACATTAGGGTATCCGAGAACATGTCCTGTGTGAAAACAATGTTGCAATCTTTACTGAAAACCAAACATTTTGATGATATCTGAAGTTATTTCACATATTTCAAATATATTTTATACATATATAAATGTAAATTTGAGATTGTAATCTAATCGACTACACCAACGTCCCCTGTCTACATATACCTGTATTATCATGTCTAACCTTCCTCCTCCTGACAATAATAGCAGTCTTTAACCACAGTGCTTTTACGAGATCTGTTAATACTCTATTTTTGCTATAACAAAACTGTGAAATTCCATTTGAATACATCATTATCTAATTTAAAATTCAAACCTACTTTGTTTATTCAATAAAAAACCATTATCAGGTTTTCAGTATTAGTGTGTAACGTAAAGCTAAAACACATTAACATACATGTAGATGAGCTATTTTCTCATTGAGGCTCTCTCGGTATACCTTTATCATCATATAGGAGAAAGCTAGTGTATTGCACAAACAAACTGGTATTACGAAAAATTCAAATGCACTTTCTGGAATGGTATAAGAAGTTTTAGATTTACTCTCATCATACAATTCAACCTTCCAATGGCTAAATACCACATCTAATGTGGGGGACCATTATGCACCTTCTATAATGTCAATATATTCATCAGTCAGCAGCAAAGGATTGGTTTGTTAGTTGTTATTAATCACAAAACTACATATAAAGCTACCTGTGCTTTTCCCATTACATATATTCATCGCCCGGTTTATAGCAGTATAAATCCGCAGACATACCACTGTGCCACTGGGAGGATCAACAACAAAGGAAAAGTATTAGTAGGGGCGACTGTACTCACGGACCTTAGCAATCTCTCGTTTTTCTGCACAATCAATGCTAGAGTTGATAAAACATCTGAAATTTATTTTACTCTGTCCTTTAACATACACTCTCTCTTAGAATCGATACTCCAAATAAGTTGACACACTGGTTGTTTTATAAAGCACATGTTACCTGTGATAACATATGATTGTCTTCTACTCAGTTAGCCTTCTGGTTCTCCAAATGCACTGGAAAGTTTATTCAGAAATCTACTGAATTCTTGTGATGGTTCTGGGTCCAAATCGTCTAAAAAATTCTCAATTACTAGCGAAACATCCAACTTCAATCACTTCTACCTCACTCACCATGTCATCAGCTCGCAGCTGAATGAACCATCAATTGATAATTGGAAACTTACACTAGCACAAAGATGGAAAAGAAGCAAAACTGCATACGCAAGTGAAACTTAGTTTCTGGATAGAAATTGGTTAGTCTTATAATTACAGTATATGAATGCGAGACACGCTACTTTCACTCTGCATAACATTACCGAAAATAATTTGTCCTTTGATGATACTGTGACTTTTCTCAGATTCATGCATGCAGTCCATAGTTTCTAGACAATGAATATTTAACATTGGATGTTTCAATACGAGTTACAATTTACCCTGTTCTTAGTTAAGGTTGAAACAAACCTTCTCTTGAGACACCAGTACTTAATTTGAAATCATGGGCTGCACTCACAATTTATTTTGAGCTATCTATATTCGTTATAACATAGTCAACATTTAATATTTAAAACAGTGGTGTTACTTCATATATATAATGTGCACAATGAGTTCCAACAAGGTTTGAGAAGATTCAAACTTAACTGCAATTCAGTGTTCTCGACCTGAAGTAAAAGAAGAACAGTTTAGGCAAAAATGTTTCTTAGAACTGCTGGTATCAACAATTTTACAAATAAAGCAGAGAACGACGTTTCGACCTTCCTAGATCGTCATCAGGTTAACAAAGAAGATCCCATAGGAAGGTCGAAACGCTGTTCTCTGCTTTATTGGTAAAAGTATTAATACTCATACCAGCAGTTCTGAGATGCATTTTTACTACAACTAGGTTTCTCGTCATCAAGAATGTAGGAATAGTTTTTATAATTGAAAGTTGCAAGGTAAACTTTTTCCATACAATACTACCGACTCCTTTCTTTATCTCACCTGCCTTGTAGGTAATTTTGAGACAATATAACAAAGAGATCTTAGAGGATAACTGTTTTTTTTTCAAAATTACTACATCCACACAAACAAAACCTTGGTTGCAGCACCAAAGTATTAACTTGTAACTTAGTTTAGGATATTCACTGGTAAAAATGTAACCAAAAGAGTATAAAAATTTCCACAACAACAGTTGTACAAATAATAAGTTTTATAGATTAAATATGTCAAACTCAATAAGGCGCTAGACAAAATTTAAAAAGAATGAGATTATACTCTCTATTGGCAATAACATAGCATGATATGTTTAACTATAACTACCTTTTTACCGAATCATTTAACACAGGAGAAGTATTTGCAAAGCTTAGAAATTCTATCTATAAAAGTCGACAATGACTTTTCCACTGGCAGATAAAATAATGTCTCGTCGATATAGCTTTCCATATGTCTAAATAGGAATGATAAAAAATTATATGAGCAGTGCAAGCATCCCAAGAAACTAGCATTGTTTCTTGATTACGGAATTGTTCAAAAGTGTTAGAACAGGAGAATATTTTACCATTTTTTCCATTTTATGTGGCTAATTCTTCTATGTCATTACAGAATGTAAATTTTAACATTATAGTAATGATTCATTGATCCCTTTTAATAATCGAATGAGCCAGGGAAAAAAATACTTATTATTCTTTAGAATTGTTATATACTTATACCAATGGTATATCCTACGAATTCTGCTTGAATGAACATATTGATCAAAAGTTAGGGTCTGAAATAGTCATGTGAAAAGGTTAGGACACCCTATAAAAGCCTGTGTATTTTTGTAACATTTTTGGATATATAGATATTTAATCTCAATTTTAACAATACTGAAAGATTATAGAAATATAATCTTTAAAAAATATTTTAAAGATCTTCTGTAAATGTAATTCTACAAAAATGCACATTCTAACTGTGGAAAAGTTGGGACACCCCCACATTTATTCCCACTTAAAATGGCTCAACTCACTTACAGGTGTATCACACCAGGTGCACTTGATTAGAAGATTGTTACTTAGCATTTTTAATAAGGCTTGTCCTATTTAAACCTCAGACATTTAATTTGATGTGCTCCTGACTGTTGAAGTGAGAGTGAGCACCATGGTGAGAGCAAAAGAGCTGTCTGAGGCCTTCAGAAAGAAAATTGTAGAAGCTTATGAGTCTGGTAAGGGATTTAAAAATATCTCAAAGGAATTTAAAATCAGCCATTCCACTGTCTGGAAAATAGTCAACAAATTGAAACTTTCAAAACAACTGCCAACATGCCCAGGTCTTGTAGTCCAAGCAAGTTCACACCGAGAGCAGACCACAAGATGCTAAAAAAGGTCTCTGACCACCCTAAAATTTCTTCACGGAACCTACAGCAGGCTTTGGCTACTGTTGATGTGAAAATGCATGCTTCTACATTCATGCAAGTTTTACTTGCATGGGAGGTGTGCAAAGGAGGAAACCTTTTGCTCTCTAAGAGAAACATCAAGGCCAGACGGAAGTTTGTTAGAGAGAATGTAGACAAAAACCGCGACTTCTGGAATAATGTTCTTTGGACAGATGAGTCCAAAATTGAATTATTTGGACATCAAAATAGAGGACATATTTGGCGTACAACCAAATACAGCATTCCAGGAAAATAACCTCGCACCAACTGTGAAGCATGGAGGTGGAAGTATCATGGTTTGGGTCTGCTTTGCTGCAGTAGAACCTCACTGTGTATCAGAAGGTGCTTGTGGAGCATGTGAGTCCATCTGTAAGAAAGTTAAAGCTGAAGCGGAACTGAAGCCTGCAACACGACAATGATCCAAAACATACCAGTAAATCCACCAAGGACTGGATGAAAACTAAGAAATGGAGAGTTTTGGAATGGCCGAGTCAAAGCCTAGATCTTAATCCCATTGAGATGCTGTGGGGTGACTTGAAAAAGGCTGTACATGCAAGAAACCCCTTAAACATCTCGCAGCTGAAAGAATTTTGCATTGAGAAGTGGGGCAAACTTTCTTCAGACCGGTGTCAGACTGGTAGATGACTACAAGAAGCGTCTCACTGTAGTTATTTCAGCCAAAGAGGTAACACTAGCTATTAGGAGGTATGGTGTCCTAACTTTTTACTCAGTAAGACTATGCATTTTTGTAGAATTATATTTATAGAAGATTTTGGGAAGTCTTTTCTTCAGTTTTAATTGCTTAGTTATGTTCCTATAATCTCTCAGTATTGTTAAAATTGAGATTAAATATCTATATATCCAAAAATGTTACAAAAATACACAGGCTTTCATAGGGTGTCCTAACTTTTTCACATGACCGTAGACTTTGAGACTTTAAGATATAGAATTGACTGTAGTTACTTGTGATTAATGCACAGTTTTATTTTGTATGTATACCTTAGTTTTAAAAAGCTTTTATTCTACATTGTATGCATATGAGTTAACTATGTAAAATGTTTTGATTGTACTTTGTACGTTAAAGAGTATTTTAAGAACAATTTTATCCTGTTTATTATTTTGTAGTTATTATAATGTTACTATCGCTATTTGTTATGTGTTTGTGTTTGATTGTGTTTTTAGAAATTTTATCTGATTTAGTAATCTCAATATTGTGTGAGAGTGCTTCTCATTTTACATTTTCTGTTTATTTTATTTTCGGATTTATATTATGACTTAAATGTTAAGTTATTCTCTGTAGTCTGTTGTTTTATGCATATGTATGTTACAAAGCGTTTTTAATGGCATGCATCTTTTGCATAATTAGTTTTGCATGGAAGTAAACTGTGTACTCGTACGTATAACTTGTGTTGATCGTTCCTGTAGAAATCCTTTTTGATTATGCGCTTAGAACTGGCAGATAAGTTTTGTTACAGACTCTTACAGATTTTCACCTGTTAAAGAACTTCCACCTTTCTTACTAGGGCATAATCTATTGTGTCTCTTTCTTGATAGCCCTGGGTCAAAAATTTTACCCATACATATTTTTTTTCAATGTAATTAAGTAAAGTGGGTTTCTTTAAGCTTGAAAATATCAGATTACAATCTCATCATATCATTATGACATGGGTGTATGAATATTTTGTGTGGAAAGGGATATTACTTTCTCTTTCTAAAATCGAGAAGTTTTCAGTAGTACCACACAACCTTGGAAGTGAAAAACAATATCAAAAGGAAGTTTAAATTCTGTTCTACCAAGCTGTGGTTGTTCGTGGACTAGCTAGCTTGTATATTCATATTTGTTTTAATATATTCCCAATTCATTTCCCTGCAAACTCATAATTTTTTCTTGAATTGTTTGTTTGTTTTGAATTTCACACAAAGCAACTCAAGCAACTGTACCTTTCCTTAAATAACTGGTTAACTGATGTTCTATTGAAGAATTATCTGATTTTAGTTAATTCAAAACTCAGGACCAGTGTATTGCATAGGTATATGTAGTGAGGACATTAATAACACAGGACTGAGAATTTGAACTTCGTAAAAGATGTTTGGTTTTCGTAACGGATTTACCATAATTCAACTACCAAATTTCGAAAATTATTAATTTTTTAATATCTTACTTAGATCAAATTATTATTTCGTTTACCACAAAGAATTTTTTTATGATTATGTTTGAACTCCAGAAATATCGAAAAGACTCTCACGTCGCAATTAATCTAAAAAATCTATAGCCAGTGACTGTCAGCATTTGATGCATTACAAAACTGACCCAATTTCAATGAAAATGATTCACTTATGTAAAAGTACATACGAGTTTTATGAAAAATATGTAAGTGATGGGGGGGGGAATGGATATAAGTTTTGGTTTCAGCATGCAGGAATTACTGAAGAATATGTAAACATTTCAAGACAATGAAACCATCGTAGGTCTGTGTATTTCCCCCATATACACAAGTAGTGTTCTGTGATTTACTCCAGACAAAATGCATCAGTAGAGTACAATACAGTTACAAAAGCATCAGATGAAATGAGCAGATTCCTATCTAGAAATAAGATAATATTTTTGAAGACAGCCACTTATACAAGAAGAGATGAAGTTCGAGTGTGTTTTTGCAATTATAAGCAATCAACAATTATAGATGTGGTAAGCAAAGTGGAAATAACCAAAACTGGGTGTAATGTTAGTGTTGCAATCAGTGATGTCGAGAAACCCACTTGTTGAGAATTTTATATGCAAAAAACGGCTCTTTTGGGCTCAGAAAACACTTCAAATAGAAGAGCGAACAACGTTTCGACCTTTTTCGGTCATCGTCAGGTTCACAAAGAAAGAGGTAACTGGCCGGAAGCTGACCACATGTTTGGAAGGGGTTGTATAACTGAGTGTCGCAATGTAGAGGGCGCGGTTTGATGTTTGAATATATAATTTTATCTATAATATTAATATAGGTATAATGGTGTTCCTTTATATTGGTTTATTTTGGGTTTAAGTTGTTGTATAAGTAAGGCTTCTTTAATTTTTCGTTTGTTTATGTTTGTTTCTTTATTTAGTATTTTAGTGTTTTCTATGGTTATGTTGTGGTTATGCAGTGTTCGAAAACGTGTGAAGGTGACTTTTTATGTTTTTTGAATCTGGTTTCCATTTTTTTACTTGTTTCTCCTATATAGAAGTCGTGGCAGTTATCACATTGTATTTTATAAATAATGTTGGTGTGGTGTTTGTCAGTGTAGTTCTTACATAGTATAGACCTTAGTTTTGTGCCTGGTTTTTGAATAAATTTAGTGTTAACTGGAATGTTATATTTTGTTACTAGTTTTTGCCAAATGTTGGTTATTTGTTTGCTGATGTCAGGAATATATGGTATACAGCAGTATATGGTTTCGTGATTTTTTGATTCGTGAGATATATTTACTTTTGTTGGTTGATTTTGCTTTCTGTCTAGGTGTGTGCGTATAATGTTTTCTACGGTTTGTGGAGGAAACTTATTGATGTTGATGAAGTGTTGTTTTATTTTATCTAATTCATTCGTCATATTTTAGCCAAGATCAAACAATCGGCTACATGCACATCCGGGATCATTTGTCAAGCATTATACAAACAACCTAGATCCAATGTATTGAAATGAAATCAGTGAGTTGTTGGTTAAACATACCAAATTATTTGTGGGAGCAGATGAGCGAGCCTACATTTAGTACTAGTGATATACTTACAATTCTACACTTACAATAAATTTATGGTTCTTTTTTTTAAATGTCTTCAGCATCCCAACCGCCTGTATATATTACCATTCAATACATATATCATACCATTGACTAACCTATAACTATAAACTCCTTAAATGTTTCATTTTCATACATATCTGTCCCTTTTATTGTTCTTCTCTCTCAAACTGTTTCATCTGCAAAGTCTAGAAGCCAAAAAATTTTAGTTGGTAAAATCTACTCATCACATCACTAGTTCACACAACTAGAGATGATAGTAAAAGTTATAAAACTCAGTTGCACTGTTGCTTAACCCTCATTTACTGAACTGTTGGATAAAATGGCAAATACTCTATGATTGACACTTGATTATCACGCACTAGGACAGTCAGATAGTTGAAAAACCTGTGTGAAAGGGTGCCATAACTCTTTTTTTTCGATCCCCTTAGTGTGTTTTAGATGCAAACATCCTATGGTGAAGATAAACACAGCTCTTCCGAGTATTTTTCATAAAAAGTAGTGCAAGATATTGTGGATCAAGCTGAAATATTAACTAGTGTTGGTCAAATTATAATTAGTAAATGAAATGCGCTGTCATTATTGATATGTTTGACTTGGTTTGCATTAAAATTAGTTCTAAATTTGGAACTAAATATTGGTAATTTTAACGTTTCAAAGTAATGTTTGGCATTGCCTAGCCCAAGTTGGCTGGTGTTTTTAGGAATGAGTTTTCATTCTTGACACCTATTCTTTCCTGCTGAAATCTGTAATATAACATACAATAACCGTATGAAAGAAAGATAATACAAGTTATCTGTCATTCAACAGGGAGAACAGAAGGCAGCACTACTAAAGGAATTGGTCAATTGGAAATTTAATGAAATCAAGAAACCAGGAAAGTCCATGATAGTGGGAATGCATCTTTTAGGGACAATAGGAAACATGAATACATATAAAAACTATAAAAATGTATAGAGTAACGATCTCTTCTCTTTTCTAAACCTACAAAAGTAGCTGGATTTTAACTAATTGGATTTTGCTAGTTTTGCATTTTCAATATGAGTTTCCATTAATTAAGATCACATACCTGAAAATTCTGAAATTCTTCCTCCAACCATCTAGTTGTCAGCCACCCTGTCAATATTCACGAACCTAAGTAAATTACATTATGGATTATTTAACAATAACCAGTACATCCAGGACCTCAATCAGTGATGTCGAGAAACCCACTTGTTGAGAATTTTATATGCAAAAAACATCCAGGACCTGTTGCACAGAAAACGAAAGAGCTGTGCCACCGAACCTTATAACTCAAATCTAACCTGATGTATATCACGAATATTCTCGTGAATAAGAAGGTGTTGCTGGTTAGCTGATACATAAGCTATGGGGCACTTGTATTATCCGTCTTTGGAACTGTTCTGAATATCCAAGAGCTAATATGTCTCTATCAACAGCGATAGATTCTGAGGAAGTCCAGCTTTAACTGGATATATTTTACAGTGAGGAACTCATGGCGACTACGAACCACATGACACCAACACATGAGGAGCCAGAACTGGGAAAGAAGATACAGAGCTCGATAGGAAGTTGTCTTATCAGTGTTGCAAGACATGTTTGCTCCTTTATGGGGATGCAGTACATTTCTAAACCTCGGAAAATATTTCCAGAACTTGGATCTTTTTATACACTAATTAAGCTCTGGAAAGGTTGGAATATATCTCTGAATTATGCTGGCCACCAGTGCAGTTCCAACCACCGTGTTATTTTAAATTTCGCACAAAACTACTCGAGGGTTATCTGCTCTAGCCGTCCCTAATTTAGCAGTGTAAGACTAGAGGGAAGGCAGCTACTCTTCACCACCTACCGCTAATTCTTGGGCTACTCTTTAACCAACGAATAGTGGGATTGACCGTCACATTATAATGGCTCCACGGCTGAAAGGGCGAGCATGTTTGGTACGACCGGGATTCGAACCCACGACCCTCGGATTATAAGGATTACACTTGGCCATGCCGGGCCTCCAACCACCACGTCCAATGCTTTAACCATTGCCACTACCCCTCGATAGTGATTCAGATAAGTCAGGTGACTTGTGAGTCATCTTCTCCATTACAACCGCATCAGGATTATGCAATCAATGAAGAAGCATCTGCATTGATGTTAGGATTTCAAGCTGTCCAGTCAAGGTGATGACCTACGCTTCAGTAGACACAGAGACAACACTAATTTCCATGTTTAAAGTGCGTGTACGTAAACATATTTATCTCCATTACCATAGGTGTTTGTTACATAACTCATTAGGTGTTTTTTATTATACGTATTCTTATGTTGGTACCTTGGCAAACCAAGGTGCCCAAGGTTATTACTTGTGTACTTTATTAAGATAAGTTGTAATTTCTTTATTTGCATTGTCTTTTTAATTTTGTTGCCAATAACAGATTTATTGGTTTCTTGTTTTGATACGTAAACTGTGTTATTTAAATAACTGCTGTTCAAAATTACATCTTTTATATATTTTTTGTTTCTAATTTATTAGCTTTGTGGTAATTTTCAGCATGATAATCTGTAGAGTTATTGATACATGATAATTTATTAACTTGTGTTTTAATTGTTGTATTTCTGTGTATACCTCCTCGTTGAGGTGGGATAAATAAAGAGAAAAAAAAAACACCAGCTGAACAGCTCAAGAAACAAATCAAGAGACTGCCACAGGTAAAGTGCCCTCCCAAACCACTAAGGATAATGACTATTTACTCCATGATAGAGCAGCCTCCAGTTTATAAAAAAAAAGCAAAAAAAAAAACGTTAACCAAGGCTTGGCAGTATTAAGTATTACGTAAATGTTTACAGGGGCAAGCAAAATTTAACATACTTCTTGGTCACTTAATGCAGATTCAAATTTTATTTTCGAGAGGACAAGTCCAAAACAAAGGGGAAGAAAAGGCGTAGGATGTGGGGATACGCTGTTTTATACCTTCTTATTTAATATAGAAATAAATATGAACTGGTTAATTTATTCTGACTCTATACAGTTTTTGCATAATACGTGATTTCGAAAATGTGTCAAATTGAATTTGCTCTCCCTGTCTTTGTTCTTCTCCAGATAAAACATGTATTCTACTAACAAGTGATGTGACTAAAATAGTTCATATTGTACAACAAGGTAAACAAGTTCGTTGTCCTTTAATGGTAGGTTTGTTTTGTTTTTGTTTTTTTATTTCGCACAAAGCTACAAGAGAGCTATTTGCTCTAGCCGTCCCTAATTTAGCAGTGTAAAACTAGAGGAAAGGCAGTTTGTCTGCACCTCACACCGCCATTTCTTGGGCTACTCTTTTGACCACGAGAAGTATGATTGACCATCACATTATAATGCCTCCACGACTTAAATGGTACTAAAAGAGAGCACGTTTGATGTGACGGGGATTTGAAGCCGCGACCCTCAGATTACGAGTCGAGTAATTTAACCACCTCGCCATGCCAGGCAGAACTTAGAGTAATCAAGACTTTACACGAATGGTTTTAGCGAAGGTTGGTTGGTTGGTTGATTCAGTGTTTTATGGTACGAAGCAAAAAAAATAACTTTTAATATGTATATTGTGTGATGTGTGATATTATGAAAACCTGATAAAATGTCTAAGGGGTTTTGATTAGTTAAAATAAAATAAACCTATTTTAAGCTGTTTACTGCAAATTAAATCTATGTAAATAAAGTTTATTTGGAAGAAAAGAAAAATAAACGTTTTTGATGTTTTTAAAATTGAGAATACCTGGTTTTTGTTAAAGAAAAAGCCAGTTACTACGTGAAGTTACCTTGTAGAAATTTCGTGGGATTTTATTTACAAGAACTTTTCGATGTGATACTGATAAACGGCCTGGCATGGCCAAGCGCGTTAAGGCGTGCACTCGTAATCCGAGGGTCGCGCTAAACATGCTCGCCCTCCAAGCCGTGGGGGCGTATAATTTTCCGGCCAATCCCACTATTCGCTGGTAAAAGAGTAGCCCAAGAGTTGGCGGTGGGTGGTGATGACTAGCTGCCTTCCCTCTAGTCTTACACTGCAAAATTAGGGACGGCTAGCATAGATAGCCCTCGAGTAGCTTTGTGCGAATTTCCAAAAACAAACAGATACTGATAAATTATTAAAAGTGATATATTTGGTTATTTGGTAAGTTTAATAAAAAATAAAATGAGTATATTACAAGCCTAGAATTCTTAACCGTGAAAATTCTAAATTAATCTTTCAGCTTGCTTGTATCAAAAAGTTTAAAGAAATATTATTTCTTTCTTCGTTTATTTAATAAGTGAGTAATAAAATTTTCTGAAATAAAATATACCATTTATTGCCAATATTGCAGGTGGCTAAAGACGTTTTAAGTTGAAAGGTATGTTTATTCATACGTGTATTGTAACGTGTGGAAATAGTTGTGTGGTGTAGACGTATGGAATTAATTTGTTTTAGTTTCTGATCCAATAATTATTAGAGTTTGGTCTTTTATATTTTTAAGAGCGTACGTATGCAATTTGACATAATCTATGTTAACATACTGGCGAAAGGTTTGGGTAACCTATGTTATTTGAAAAATCAAACAAAAGTTCATCTTCAACTTCCACAATTAGCGCTAGTTCGTAATACACAAATTGAGTAATCCACTGATAAAGAGTTTTGGGACCAAACAGAGGGAAGGTAAAGAATGGACCTTAAAGTATTTTTTGGAAATGCTGCAACTATATGTACTGTTGCAAGTTTTTTCAGTGGAGCGTAAGTATTGCTTTCGGTAATCATTCTCTGTTAATTTTAAACTAGTATGGTGAGTTATAAAGTTATTGAAAATGAAGATAAGTGTGTAAAATAATTAAGTTAGTCTAAATTTAAGTTAAAGAATAAAAGAAATATGTGTTAAAGTTTAAATGTATCCTGTTGCTGTATATGTATTGTTTTTCTGAAGTTAGTGTTACGTTTTGTTAGTGTTTTGATGAGGCTCCACTTTGTGTTATGCTTGTTGAGTATTTTTTTTAAACAATAACTTTAATAGATACCATTATCGTTGTAATTTATATCATTTCTAGAAAAGTATAATTGAAGTTTATAAAGTGCATAATATATGTGAATTTCTACTTAACTGGGTTAAGTTTTCATACAAAATCTATAATGTTATATTAAATATAACATTGATCTCACATCAGTAGAAAGTTATCTAAACATTGTAAAGGATACATTATTTAACATTATTTTTAGGACATTAAAATTACAGTGAAAATGTTGAAATTCTTTATGAACTGTAAATGCAGTAATGTCTATATTATATTTTTATATAATGCAATACTAGCAAACACTAATTCATTAAGTAAACTCTAATGACAAAATATCTAGAAATGAAATACTTCATAGAATTCTAGTTAGTTATCAATGTAGCAACTAATTGATCTGTAACTGGTACAAATACTTTTAAAAAACATATTAGAACATTTATATAACTAGAAAACATTTTAGCATGCATCATGTAATTCCTCATGGTTCACAATTCCTTTTTTTTTAGGAATTTTTGGGTGCATGCAGAAATGACAGAACTTTAAATAATGTGCAATAGTTTGTATAACTTTTTCTGAATTTACATAGATACATACATACATCAGTTTTGAGGTTAATAAAGGGTATGTTGACTGTCTAGGTGGTTCCATTTACTGTAAAAATAAAATACTAAAAGCCAGTCATTATCATTCAAAAATTTATCAAGCCTTCTCTTAAACACCTTACACAAAATTTGTATACTACATCTGAATGTACTCCATTCTAAAGGCTAATAATCCTGTTTGAATAACAAAGCACTCTGAATTGAAGGTGACTCCTACTTGGCCAAATTGTGTTGCATAGTCTTGCTATTATCACAGTTAAATATGGAAAAATATATGATGCATCAACACTTGATTCCATTTACAATCTTAAAGGCCTCAGTCAGATCCCCTTTAATGTAATCCATTCTAAAGGCAAATAATCCTGTTTGAATAACAAAGCACTCTGAATTGAAGGTGACTCCTACTTGGCCAAATTAATGTGTTGCATAGTCTTGCTATTATCACAGTTAAATATGGAAAAATATATGATGCATCAACACTTGATTCCATTTACAATCTTAAAGGCCTCAGTCAGATCCCCTTTAATGTAATCCATTCTAAAGGCAAATAATCCTGTTTGAATAACAAAGCACTCTGAATTGAAGGTGACTCCTACTTGGCCAAATTGTGTTGCATAGTCTTGCTATTATCACAGTTAAATATGGAAAAATATATGATGCATCAACACTTGATTCCATTTACAATCTTAAAGGCCTCAGTCAGATCCCCTTTAATGTAATCCATTCTAAAGGCAAATAATCCTGTTTGAATAACAAAGCACTCTGAATTGAAGGTGACTCCTACTAGGCCAAATTAATGTGTTGCATAGTCTTGCTATTATCACAGTTAAATATAGAAAAATATGATGCATCAACACTTGATTCCATTTACAATTTTAAAATCCTCAGTCAGATCCCCTTTAACTTATTGTTTTTAAAGAGAAAACAATTTCAGAAGTCTTAATTTATTCCTGTATAACAACTTCCAATCCCAAATATTGTCCAGTTACCACACTTTTAATCTTTTCCAACAATTCAATGCCCTTTTTATAATAAATAGTCCAGATTGAACATAGCATTCCAAATGTGACCTATAGATTAGCATTACAATCACTTTAGACTTGTATTCATTATTTCTGCAGCTACAACCTGAAATTTTATTGGTTCCACCTTTAACACCAGTGGATAACTTAAGATGATCAACCAGAATACCAAATTTTTTTTCTTGCATAACATTATTAAAGTTATTCCATCACATTTATGCTCATAATTCAAAATGGATATCCTACAAATATTACCTTCTACTTATCATAATTAAAGGTATGTGCCATTTATTTGCCTAATTCAACGAATAATCCAAATTCTTTTGTAAATTAATATCATCCTCTGTATGATCAACAATATATAAAACTTTATCATTAACAAAATTAAACAGTTCATTTGGCCATTTTTTCATCTTATTGATATGAACTAAATAGAACAAAGACCCTAACATAGAACCCTGAGGTATCTCATTTTGTGACTAAATCCCATTTAGAAGAACCTTTTACTTTCTTCCATAAAGCTATTTTCCTTTCCAATTAACTAATCTATCACCCACAGAGATAAATTTTAACAAACTTTTTATGTAGCTCCTTATCAAATGCTTTCTAAAAACTTTGGTATACTAAAATACATATCTGTAACCTCTATTAATTTTATATTTTCAACCAATTTTTTTTCATAGTTTTTGTTTCCTAGTTTCTTGTTTGACTGACTAGATTGTTTGTGATCCTCCAAATTTTTTGTGGTTATAATGCTTTCCTTTAATTTTATTTAACTTTTGTGAGCCAGCCTGTTTTGTTTCACTTGTAACCACTTGTTTTTCTGTAAGGAATATGTCTGTCTTGAAAGTTTAAGAATTTGGTTTTAAAATTTTTCCATTTGTTCAGTACCTCTAGTTAATTCAGTTGACCAAATACACAACAGATAATTCTTGTCTTATTCATTTGGAATTTGTTTTTTAAAAGTTAAATCAAAATCTCGATATTCCTGATAGAATTACTTAACCTAATGTTTTTCTTTCTCATCCTTATTGCCTCACCCCTTTTTTATATTTCTCTTCTCTAGCTCCTAATTTGCACAAATTAAAGGTTGGAATATTTTAATAGAATCTATTCCTTATATTTAAATCCACTACTATTAACCTTATTAGTACTATTTCGAATTTTCTGAAAGTCATCATTAACCATTGTATTCTTCATGTGCAAAAGCAAATTTTCATGTATACATCTTTCTGCTATCTCCCATGGTTTACCCTTCTCTTTGTCTATTACCTTCTCTTTCTCTGTGATAACCTCCAATTTTTCCACCACACAGACCACGTATACAAATCAAACTAATCTTTTAGCTTCCTTAAATTCCAAATAAACCCTAATCCTTGCTACTTACAAATTATGAATGCTCAATACCTACTTTACTGTTTAAACTACTTTTATTTAGTGTTTGTTTATTCTCAGACCATGATGTAAAGTCTTAACTAGTCTTCAAATTGTGTAATAACTTGATTAATATATTTTATAACTAAGCAATAGCTGATTAAGCTTGAAAGTTAAAACATAGCTAAAATTATACATGTTAAGCCAATTTATAAATTAAACAGTTTTAACCTAAAGATAAATTAACACAAAAATCCTCTAATAACTACTAATTGTACCTTTAATTACACAAGTAAGTACTACAGCTTTGATGTATTTCTAGCTATGCACTACTAATTGCTAATTTAAAGAATTAAGTAAAATGTTAAATGCTCAACTATAACATGATATGAAAACAGTAATTTAAACTCTTGATTAGATTTTCCTTCTTGCACAGCTAATACTAGTAAAACTCTATTTCAATATTTTTAATAAATCATTATTCCGTTATGCATTACTAGTTGTTTCTAAAATTTTAAAGGTAAAAGAAGGTGCTTATAGACCCATCAAAGAGGTTCCTTTGAGCTCCCAGCTATAACCAACCCTTATTACTCATATTTTCATCTATCTTTTATTTTAAATATTTTGCCTCTACCACCCTTGAAACCATTTCATTCCAAAAAGCCAATCACCCCATTTGAAAAGTAATACTGAGTACACTGTAGAACACTCCTATACTGGAAAAATTCAAATTTTATGATCCCTTGTCCTATTGCTTTTACTGCTAAATGCAAAATGTTTGAAGGATGTATTATCATCAATACCATTAATAATCTTAAATGCTTCAATCGTATCTCCTGAGATTTTAGTCTCTGCTCATAGGACAATCCCACCATCCTAGGTATTATCCTAGTGGCAGTGGCTCTTCTATGAAAGTTTTTGAACAATTCAGTGTCCATTAGGAAGGGAGTCCAAAACTGTATACAGTGCTTTAAGTGAGGCCTTACTGGTAATATAAACAGTGTGAAACAGTAATATCCCTTGTCTTGTATTTAATATTTTTATAAATGCTACCTGAAATCTTATAACCCTATTTTTAGGTATAATACATTGTTGAGATGATTTTTTATTCACAATATCAAAATTTTTTATGCAGCTGCAACATTTAATGCATTCCCATTTAAAGTAACAATAATTTGAATTGTGAAAATCTACATACATCACTTTACATTTTGAATAGTTAAACATCATCTGCCATGCATTAGCCTCTTGCATAAAATGATATAAATTTCCCTGTAAATCTACAGCATCCATGATACAGTTAGCTATCCAAAAACAATTTCATCTGCAGATCTCAATTGTGTTGGTCATTCCAGAGTCAGTATTATTATAATTACAAGTCTTAAATAGTAGAAGACAAAGCACAGAGCCCTGAGGTGCACTGCTTGTAACTGTGATCCAATCAGATCTAACACCATTTGTTACTATTCTGTTTCCAACTTTTCAACCAGTTTCTATCTAATTTAGTAACATTTCCCCCATATCCACAGATTTAATTTTTGTAACAAGTCTTTTTATGAGGCACCTTATCAAATGCTTTATGTAAATCAGGGTAACCTAAATCCACAGTATTTCTTTCATCAACTCTTGTAATATCTTAGAATATGAGAAGATATATTAAACAAAATTTTCTCTCAGTGAGACCATGTTGGTTTTTTGAAACTATCAAACTGCTTTAAGTGACTACAATACATCTTTAATCACATTCCCAAACCTTTCCAACTTCTGATGTGAGACTAACTTGCCTATAATTGTCTTGACAGTTGTTCATCAGCTTCTTTAAATATTGAACTAACATTATCAACTTACAAGCTTCTATTACTTTTCCACTACTAAGTGATTTAAAAATAAAATCTCTAAGTTACTTTAAAACTCTAGGATAAAAGTTATCTGGTCTAGAGAATTTAACACTTTTGAGCTTTCCAACTTCTCTCTTACAGTTTCAGAGCTTAAAATAACATCATCTACATCAGTATTTTCCATATTCATTAAGTGCTGTGGCTGAAGCAAAATAACAGTTATAAGTGGTTCTTTGTCTTAAAGTTAATCTTTAATTTATAACTGTGAATAGTAGCAAATAGGAGTTCAATGTTTCATTTTTATCAAACAATTGCAATGTTATTTTGGATGTATAAAGTGTTTTGGAAATGGTAAAATTGATCACTTAAGACCTTAAAGATGATTAACAAGGAGGTGAACTTGTTTCTAAAATGAGGTTTTATATACAGTTGAATGTTCATGGAATTATTAGAGATTAAGAAGTAGGTGTAATTTTTTTTAGAATGAGGTGAATGATGGTAAACGTACAATTTTTGGGTGAAAAATAAATTTTGAACATGACATATTTGACATCACATTGTAGTTAATCTCTCATTAAATGTATGTAATTTAGTATGTACTTAAAATTCACAAATAGTTGAAACAGGCAACTGTTCATTGTGGTCTGTCTTGGATAGGAACATACTGGATAAAATAAATTAGGGTTCAAGAGATTACTGAAAAAAGTAATAATTTTTAATATACAAACTATTTGTAGTTATAACCCACAAGCTATTAATGAAAGTGCAGTTTATTTGCCTTCCATAGAAGTCATAACACATCAGGTTGAAAGTGTGTGAATGCCCTGCAATGGTCCCATTAAATTTTACATATCATAATTTTGCATTATCTGCATCAGTGTGATTTGAAATATTAAAAAATGATAGTTTGTCAAGTTTAGTAGTATTTACAGTTCTAAGTTAGAAGTGATTTATGTTGATTTAAGTATTTTAATGTAGTATCTTTTTCATTTTATTTGGAATAAACAATAAAAGGGAATTAAAATGTTGGATCATAGTTAGTACACCAGTTAAAAATAAATTCATTTTTATACTTTCATTTCAGTAATGTTTGCCCACCAGCTTATACTTAGAAGCTGGTAATCATTACTTTTTCTCCTATAGATTTGTTTGCAAAAAAATTTGGAAAAAGGGATCCAGTGCAGACATATCTCCATTTCCATTTTTAGCAGGTGTCTTGTGGTAAGGGCATTATATGTAAATTTATGGTTTATCAGTAGTTTAGATGTCTGTTTTATTCAAAATTTGAAACTGTTTTTCATTTGTTTTGCATTTTGAGATTCACAAGCATGGCATGCAAGTTGTTCTACTTGAATGAGTTTTAAATGAGAAAACTGCACTTATATCTAATAGATTCATTGTATCTTGAAAATACTTAAGTGTATTTCAAACCAAATATTTACATCATTGTAAGGCAGTGAATCTATTCTTCAATTTCATGACTAACACCTCTCGTTGTTTAATTTTTACCATAAAAGTACTTCCACATTTTAAGCATCTTTAGTTTACTGTATATCCAATAAATTTATTTGAACTTGTTTGTAACATTTGACATTATTTTATAGCTTTAAATATTTGTGATTAAACAGCCATTTACCACTTATATTGATGAATAATATATTAATTCTACAAGAAACCACAAAGTTACTCGCATGCATTTGAATGCATTTTTTGACAACTTTGAATATTTTGTTCTTGATATTATATGCAATTCTTACAACTAAAATGACTGCAAACAGGAAGGGTAACTATATGTATAGTGTTAAAAACAAATTGAAGCACATGTGTTTGCTCAAGAAATGCTTATGATGTGGCCTGTTAACTTTTTCACAAGATACTGGAGCTTGAAATGATGTACAGATAAATATGTATAAAACATCACTTAAAATACATATATTACAAAAGGTCTTAGTTCATAATTTTAAATAAACAGTATATAATTGATGAATAACAGTTCTGTGATTTTTTTTTAAATTAAATACATTAAGTTTTTACAATGCAAACTGAAAGTAAACAGTTTTTAAATTTGCTAACTGCCATCTTACTGCATCTTACATTTGAAGCATTGTTGTATATGTCACTAAGCACTTGTTATACATATGAGAGTATGAACTTGTGGAAGAGGATAATACTTTGCAGGAAAATTTTAATATAATTAGTGTAACTAGTGTATGTGAGATCTGCACCTTTCTCATAATTGTAATACCATAACCGAATTGAGTTCATTTGACAAGAAAAATAATTTTTTAACGAATATACTCTTGTGCAAATTAATTGAAACAAGACGGAAAATTATGATTTTTTTAATTTTTTGCATTTTATTTCTGAGAATCCAAAAATTATTCATAAATTAATACATGATATGACTACCTTTATTTTTCAGAAGATCATTAATCCACTTTGGCATCGAGTCCACGAGTTGACTGCAGTCTTTACTAATTTTTGGATCGTGGTACCACACCTCAATTATGGCCTCAATTAGCTTATCTTTTGTAGTACAGATTTTTCTCCAAAGTCTTTCTTTAAAAATTGCCCAAAGATTTTCAATAGGATTTAAGTCTGGAGAGTTTCCAGGGCAGTCCAGCAACTTTATTCGAGTTGTAGTCATAAAATTCTTCAAGTTTCAATGTGTGGCACAGAGCCAGATCTTGCTGAAAAATGCCAGGTCCATCTGGAAATGTTTTTCAATTCTGGAACAACTCTTCTCTGCAAAACTTGTACTGTGATCCTTGCATCATAGCTTTTACAATATCTAAGCCTCCAGTGCCATAGTTGTTGTAAAAGCTCCAAAACATCTTCAAGGGATGTTTTACAAACTGACTGATGTGAGATTCTCAAAATTTCTCATCTGGAGATCTGCAAACATGCAGACTTCTTTGTCCCTGTACAAAGAAATGAGTTTTGTCACTGAATAACACCTTTCTCCATTGTTCTTGCATCTAGTTCTTGTATTTCATACCTTATTGATACCGTTTTTTTCTTCATTGAGTTGGTAAGAGGTTGTTTTTTTGACTGGTCTTCTTGTCCTTTTAACGCAATTTCGAATGACTTAATATTCAAAATATCAATCAGTGATGTTGAGAAACCCACTTGTTGAGAATTTTATATGCAAAAACGGCTCTTTTGGGTTGAGAAAATATTTCAAATAGAAGGTCGAAACGTTGTACGCTCTTTGAAATATTTTCTCAACCCAAAAGAGCCGTTTTTGCATATAAATATTCAAAATATCGTCATATATCCCAAAAATAGATTGACCGTACTGCACAACACAGCTGATGATGTCTGTGAAAAAATGACAACTAAATCAGCGGGTCCAGTGAGCCTACACTGGCTGCTATGCTGAAAATATTGTAAAATTACCATTTGTTTCAATTAATTTGCATAAGGGTGTATCTTTATTAGTAAGTGGTATTTTATATTGAGTAAATACCTGACATTTTCTGGATTAATCCAAGTGTATAGCTACATTTTATTACCAATTTAACATAATATAAATTTAGGAAATGCATTTCTAGATTTTTTTTAAGGTTAATGACTTCATTATAAATGTTTTTGCTGTTCTTTCAAGTGGTGTTTTATGGCTTCGTTATGGACTTTTTGTGAAAGACCCTGTTGTGATTTCTGTGAATACAATTGGTCTTGTGTTTCAGACTGTTTATGTTCTTTGGTATTACACGTTCACTCTAAATAAGGTATGTGCTTTTGAATGACTCTTAATTATAAATACTAACTTTGGTAAATTTGCATATTCAACTAGGTATGTTTGATAAGACAAAATTACTTTAGGGGCATACTGATAAATAGTATGCATATTTAGAGTGTACAGTTTTTAATTTTATGTATGTGTTCATAACTGGGATTTACTTCTATTTGAGTAAGTTTTCATAATTTTTGGATTATACTTACTGAACAAGTAAGGTTTTTTTTTAAATCTTTCCTCAGAGTACACTACACAAACAGTTTCTTGGGTCTGGAATTCTTCTGGGTGGATTGTTTTACTATCTTATGTACCTCACTAAAGATGTGAGTAGTGCCATCCAGGCTTCAGGACTGATGGCTAGTGCAGCAAGTTTGATGTTTTGTGCTGCTCCTTTTGCCTCATTGGTAAGTTGTTAAATCTTCAATTTCACTGAACTTTTTAATCTCCACCACTCCAAGAGCCTGTCATTTAGCATTCAAGTCTCATTTACAAAACATTCTCTCAAAGTAATATGTACACTGTATATTTCACAAAGCTTAATCTCACTTAAAAGCCAGGCAATAAGTCTAGCAATTGTACAACTGAATCTTTGTGTCTCTTGTTTCATTTCCTTTAAAGTTATCTCCAAAAAATAGTTTATCTTACAACATGCAAATTTTATGGTTTAGTAAACCATTTTTTGCTCAACAAATTAATTTTCAGTAGGCTGTGTTTTAGGGGTGAACATTCTTTTTATGCATTTGTGCATCATCTTCAACCTGACTTGTCTTCCCTTTCTGTTTGCATAAACTGTCTGGAAGCATTTTGGAGTTTTTGACTAAAGAGTATGTATGAATGTGTGAGTAGGTTGTCTAGTATCAAAATGTGTGACAGTTTGTTCTATTTAGTGGGTAAATTTTTAGTACGTAAAGAATTAAAGGTCATATTATTATTAGTTTTTACTTAGTACAAGTGCATATTTGGATGTCTCGAATAAATGTAAATAAATATCAGAAGAACATTATATTCATCAACATATATATACTATACAATATAATATATAGTTAGAAGGATATGGTTGTTCTTCCCCCCTTCACAGTGGTCCAGAGACTTGCACTGCTACAAACTGGGTTTCAATACCCATGTAGGCAGAGCATAGATAGCATATTGTGTAGCTTTGTATTTAATTCTAAAATAAACAGATAGTTGATACAATTTTCACCTAAATTTAAACATGCAAGCAATAGCAAAAATTTACTCGTAATACATTTCACTGAGCACTGCCAAAATTTAGACATGTTTTCCAACAGTAACAATGATACAAAAGTATGTTTATACGTTTCTTTACAGTAGGAAATGATATTTTAAGTGTGATTACAATATTATCTTTTTAGGCTGATGTTATCAAGACAAAGAGTGTTGAAAACTTGCCATTTCCCATCATAATTTCTACTTTTGTGGTAACATCTTTATGGTTTATATATGGTTTCTTGTTGAACGACAAATATATTCAGGTAAGAATATATAAGAATTCAGGTATTTTTGTAATTAAAATATTCTTAAAATATTGTTATTACATTTTGAAATTGAAAACTACCTTATAGCATTTAAGTAAAATGTTTAATTTTTTTGTCATCTCACAGAACACTTGGGATAAGATTTTGCAGTACAATTTTTCAAGTTTATGGTTTTAAGTCCGTTTTGTGTAGATTTATATTATGACATGAATAAGTTAGTCTGATATCAATTTCTTACAATTTATATCAAAAAAGGAAGTGAATATTTTGAAAAATAATACTGTATGTTAAAAGCTGTAACTAGTTGTTATTTAATGTTATTGTCTGCACATCTGTTGTGCTTTGAAAAAAATGCTTCAATAAAATTGTTGTTAATTATGAACAATTATAGATTCTTTTGAATTAAATTTTATTTGTTAAATTTATTAATGATAAATAAGGCAGATAAAATTATCAAACTGCACATCAACTTGCTCTCGTATGATCTAATCCTATCATTATGATTTCTTGTTAGGTATAGGCAACATAGTTTTCTTTAGATTTTTCCAGTGTAAGACTTGTTATTTATATCAACCTCATGCATTTCACAAAGACATCAGTCTCTACCCTCATATATTATTAACTATTGAACTTGCATTGGCTATTCATTGTAAATGAAAACACAGTAAACTAAGATTATTACAAGTCAAACATTACTAAGACTTCACTGTTGAAATGACTAACTTTGATGTGGTCATTGCTTCTCCATAGTTATGGTCACATATGAGTTAAAATATTATTAATAAAGTTTTCTTTTCATTTATTTTACGCGCGCGCACACACACACACAGAACTAAATACATCTTGAATCACAGTATTTAAGTACATTCTTTTAGACTAAGAGAAATTTGTATTAGGGAGTTCAAATACATTTTATGAAGAAATGTTTGAATTACACTTATACTGTTTTGTTATTTGAAATTAACCATTTTTTAAGCCACACATAAAGCATATTCTGAAATGCATTACTTAAGATTATTTGTTTTCTCTAAGTTTCATACTAACAGTAACTTTTCTGTTAAGTGAAAAAGCTTTCATATGCCTTTCTGCAGACTTGAATGATTAGTGGGATCTGATAATTAATCGTTGGGGTGTATCAACTCGTAATATTCTCACATAAGACTTTACTGGTAAAATGTATTAACTGATTTTGTTGACACTAATCAACATTCTGATTATTTGGGTATTTAGAATAATTGGAAACTTTAGTTGTGTGTAGTTATTTTTTTGGCTATAATCAACTTAACTGAAATTTTGATTAATCAAATTATGACAAATCTAAGTAGTTCATGCTCATAAGTAATTGAGATAATTTTCCAACTCTGTGTTCTCTAATACTCAGTGTAATAATATTACACATATAAACACACCAAATATCCTAAGTGAAATTTAGTTAGTGATTTAAACTTGGGTCAATTCACTTTTCACCTACATTTCTTCTGTTTTGTCAGTAGTGGCATTTGTGCATAGTGTTAAAGATTGCATACTAATACAACTCTGTGCTAGTTTGTGATGTGTTAAACATTTTTTTTCATACTTTTGATAATGATTTTTTTCACCTTATTTTTAATGTCATTATTTTCAGTTGTATAGTTTTTAGTTCTTTTACATAAAACAGTGGGAGTTGGGTAGTTTACCTATCCTCAGCTTAAGTACACAATTTTCAATAAATTAACTGTATGAAAGAATTTGGACAACTTATGAAAATTAAAAGGTTTTTTAAACCTGACTAACTAATGATAATTAATAATCACCAGTATAATGTATAAACTATAAATGGAAAAAGCTTCTCAAACGTGTGCATATGGTGCTTTAAAGTGGTTTGATAATCATTAGTCTGAAGACTGTACTGGTCCATCACAACCATCTTGACATTCTACAGGATATCACACAAACAAATCCATCTGTCAAATATTTCATGTGTAAAACATTATCATATTTCATTGTATTTGCATTTTATTGACCTGCAATGGTTTATGAAGGGAGTAGGCTGGTACCTGGTAGTGAAAGAGTACAAGTACTGTTTTAAAGAGCTCTTGCATTGTCATAATTCTGTAGCATCATACTGTACTTTTGCTGTAATTGCATTTTGTTATATATTTTTTTACCACAGTTTTTATTTATTTTGGTATTAAAGATTATTGCAGTACTAGATTAAAGCATTATTAGTAACAAACCAAATTGTCATGTTAATATTGAAACAATGTCTAAAGGAAACTTTTTTGTCAATGTATTTTGTAACATATGAACTACTAAAATCTTAGTTTTTTATATTACTGCATGAATATCTTCTTCTTGCAATTACATTATAGAAATAGAAGTTTCATAAAGAATTGTATCTGTACACTTTTTCCATCACAGATATGGTTTGTAAGAAACTAGTACTGTAACTGTTTCATTGAAAGCAGTGTGAATTAAGGTTTCTACTTATCAAGTAATGCTGTTATGCACAGTTAACTTTGAATAATTATCAACCATGTACAAAGTCTTCTGTGTATTAACGAATTGTCACATTTAACATACTGTGTATAGTTTCATATGAATATTTAATGAACAATACTTAACTGTCAGTACTTAGTGAAACTCCATAACTATATAATTGAGGAAAAACAAGACAATTGTACATTTATCAAATTGTATAATTGTTTTTTTTTTTCCTGAATTTTGTAACTAATGTGTAGGTGATAGTAAATTTTGAACATTTACTGATATACCATCAGAATATGTTTAACATTTATATGCACCTGTGTTTGTAATTTGGTACTTTTATTTCAGAGTTTAGTTTTGATATGAACTTTGAAATTTCATTTCCCTTATTTACAGATTATTCATTTTACTGGGCTGAAAAATATTCATTCTACTTGTCTAGTGATAACAGGAAACTTGTATTCACATGATATTTTGGTTTAGTGATAACAGGAAACTTGTATTCACATGATATTTTGGTTTTATAGGTTCCAAACTTCATTGGCTGTCTGCTGGCTCTGCTTCAGTTGTCTTTGTTTGCCATTTATCCATCTAAGAAACTCAACATTGATGTGAGTTAATCATTCCATACTTGGGCACTTTTCATGGTATTTTATATAAATATTCATAATGATGGTGAGCAGCTCTTTCCTTCCAGTGTATGTTCTTCTCAAAAGGGTTTTTCTTTTTCCACTGACTGCATTTTCACAAGTATTATGTATTACCTTACAAATAAATATGATGTAATTATTCTGCATGTAATTTGGGTTGATAATTCTCTGAAACAAGTCTTACTCTGTCCTGCATACACAAATAATAATACTTCCATAAAGTATTCAGTGACACTGACTTAGTTTTTAGATAATGATCTCCTAAAACAAAATTTGTGTATACACATGCCCATACATAGTATTGGAAATAGTTATGAGAGTAGTAAACATACCGATGTGAATGCATGTACTGCACAGTCAATTACAAAAGGTAGCTTTACTAAATACACTTTTGTGTTTAATAGGTCACAATTTGCATGTTGTTCAAATAACCAGAAGGTACTACCCAAGCAGTAGTGTGGTGCATGCACTCAGGATACAACTGTCTTGTAAAAACAGTGTAAAAATCAAAGTTTTGAATGATGAAGGCTACTCAGTCAGACAAAATAAAGTAAAATTTACCTATATTTAAAAAAAACTGTAAAAATAATGCTGTAAATGGCAGAAGTGAGATAGAATGCTCAAATTCTTCACTTGAAAAATGTTAAGTATCTATGATACATGACAGTCCAGTATAGATCTTGTCAGAAGTAATAATTATTAACAACCTTTGAGTAGAAGTAAATATGAGTGTATAAAAATATATCAACTCTACTACATCTGCTGTTACCTAATACAAACAAAGCATTTCTTTCAGTACCAGGGCCCTTCATTTCACTTGTATATGGTAGACATACTAGTGCATGAAGAGCTGTCCATATTAACAAATTGTTTACATAGGCATGAATATGAAGTAGCCTCAGTGAATGTTTATCTGTTCAAAAAACACTGCATAGGATAGATAATCAAACCAAGTGGCTTATATTGGCAATACTAGGGAAAAATAGTCTTTACAGATGAATTATAAATTGTACTGTGTTGCAACAGTCACAAATAGTTTGACACAAAACAGAACAGTATTATGATAAAAGAACTAACTACAGTGAAAACCTACTGGGACACTACATTAACCAGAGATGCTAGAAATTTTCAGAAAGTTGATAACACCTGATTGCTGAGAATGTGAAATCAAATTCTCTTATCCATTAGATGGTGCGAGACTGATGGTCAGGCATTTATTGTATAACAAGCAGGAATCCATGAGATGCAGCAAGTGTGGTGAAATGATTTTTAAAATAAAGAAACCTGTGTAACTTTCACACCTATGTCTTGGCTTGTTAGAAGTCTCCACATAAATATTAAGGATGTCTTAATTTTCATGCAAACCCAGAAAGTCAAATAGCACTCAGACAACTTGATTAAACTGTGGGAAAATACAAGAGATTTGGAATATTTCACAATCATTTCATTAATAAATTTATGATAATTTTAATATAAAAATAAGGTACGCTGCTCTCTCTAATTTAAATCTGTTTTGTTGCAGTTAGTTTTTGAAATTAATGTATGTGTAAATTGTATTACCTGTATGTATGTGTATTGTCTGTGCACTTCCATAACTATTTCCAATGATGTACTTGTGTATGTTGTCTTGGATATGACTAAGTTGTATCTGTTAAAGAGGCAATGGGAAGCCATCTCAATTACTTCTGTTATAGCATAGATCAATAATAATGATTTTGAAATAAAAGATGTCACTGTAGCCTGGGGAACCTGGGCTTAGCAGAGAAAGAAGCAAGGCTTCTCAATGAAATTCTTAAAGGAGAAAAGAAACAGGAATTGTAACCAACATTCGAAACATGGAATGTTGAGATGGGGAGGTTGGGAAGCATAAGAAAGAGATGATACATGGCCAGTTGAATATTTTGGGATCCTGTTAAACTATGGTGGATATGTGAAGGAGATTTCAACAGTGACAGGGTAAAAGTTTTTGAGAGATCAGGAACTCTCCCAAAAGGAGCAGCAGTACTGTTTGATGAGAAGACATCAAAATGTCTTTGAAGAAGTGATAGATTGTTACTTGTTAAACTAAAAGCCCAACAAGTGAACATAGTGATTATTTAAGTCTATATGAAAATATCAAGCTACAGCTAAGAAAGAAGAGTTAGATGCAGGCTACAAACAGATAGAAAAGAAAATGAATGCTGAAAATGAAAATGTCCACTTTGTCATTATGGATAATTTGAATACAGTAAATTGCAATTTAATGGTATTAACTTCAAAGCTGAAACTGGATATAATTGACCTAAACAATGAATAAAGAGATGAAATGTTGATTTACTGAAAGGAGAAGCATTTTAAGTACAGATTGAAGAAACAACGCACAACAACAATAAGTACACAACAAAAGGAGCTTGAGCATATAGGAACATTGGAATAGTACAAGTAATAGAATACTCTTAAGCACAAAGTGTAATATTAGTCGAGAGACAAGTGGAGACAGAGTAAATCTTTGATAACAGGAAATGAAAAATGAAGGAGTGAAGAAAATGGAAGAATTTCAACACAAGGTTGAAAAAATAATCCAGGAAAGGAACAATGAACTGAGAAGAGAAACACAGAGAGAGAGAGAGAGAGAGCAAAACCGAGTGGGACAGAAAATGCTGGCAGTTAGAGTAAAGACAAGAATAATTGGACTTGATGCACAAAGAACTAAAAAAACATCGGAGAAAGTGACAAACAACAACTAATCAATATCAATAAAACTTGATAATATGCTTTGTTTTATTCCTGTCAATATTTGATAAATATACCAGAAAACAAACTTGCGCATGTTTTTTTTACAATAGAACCTGGAAGACAACACTGTACTGACTTATAATTACTTTAATATGCTTATCTCTTCTGTCTCTTAACATTTAATAAATGTTATATTTTTTCCTTCTCCTATAAAATGTGTAAATATGTTCTAGTTAATTTTATCACAAATTGTTACACAATAACTTGTTATTAAGAAAAGTAAAGTTACACAGTTTATTTCACACTTTGAAAATCTGAACCACTTCTACAAATTAAATATGAACATGAAAGTGTTTTCATTCATCACTGGATAAAAAACAAGTTTAAGTTGTTAAAACTTAAAATCACATGGGTAGATTAAGTACATTCTAAAATACCATTTTATAGTCAACTAATTATAGTTCAAGAAATGCATTGTAGTGAATAGCTTTAGGTTATGACATGTTTGTTGTCAATGTATTAAAGAAATTCTATAAAGATAGATAATGAGTCAGTTGGTGCCTGTGGGGGGTTCTTTTGATATATATAATGCCCCAAGAAACTAAAGTCCTACAATTTCTGTATTTGTAAATAGTCTCCTGAGAAAATATCTTTCCTTACAAAGTTTGGGTTTATTATTTTGTAGTAAGTGTTCTCAAGTTCGACATAAAATATCTCTAAATATAGTAATTTTAAACATTTCTTAAATTATTTCAGATCACTGAATTAGCATTTTTATGCAGCTAGGATTTTAGGTCACATCATCAGATTTGCCTAAATATTGTACTGGTTTTTCGTTCCCAATGTAGAATGAAAAATGTTTAGATGATGTTGCATGACAACAGTCCACTATGTTCATCTAAATTTCTCTTCAGTCATCTTGTAAGTAATAATACCACAATCAACAAATAAATCTGTAAAACTGAAGTATTCTTCGTGTGTTTATATGACCATATTGAAATCCAAAATTGGCAAATATTTCTTTACAAATGCAGATAAGTGAATAAATAACCCTTTAAATGTAAAGAAATGGAATTATTGATATTAGGGAGTTGGTGTTTTCTTACTGCATGAAATAGATCTAACCAAGTGATAGTTTTAAATATTTATAGTAATTTTTGTGGTCTTGTTTTTCACATATGTAGTCAAACGATGTAATTTGTAGCAGAGTGGATTAAAGGAATTCTAACCTTATTTCTGCTAACTTATTGGTGGTGGGAAAGCATGTTAAGTCTTTTCATGTGGCTGTTCTTAGGATTATAAAAAGCTATGGGAACTGTGGACATCAAAACCAGTTTCAACTTGTATATTTTTTTATTTGGATAAGTCTTGATCATGACATGTGGTTAACACTAGCTGTAGAGTTCACTGTAATAATGTTTCTTCAGTACTTGTACAATAATTAACACTCAATATATCTAATTATTAAATATAAAAACAGGGATTTATTTTTGTCTAATTTCTATGTAGGCAAAACATTTTGTTTTAGTGAGATTTGCAGAATTCTGTGAAATATAAAATGTTAAAATACAAATGTAATTTAATAAATTACATAAATTGCAATTTGTGATAACTTGAACTTTTAGGTACATAATACTTTGTTATGTAATTAGCAAATCTGTTTAACTCAGTGTGCACAAGCTTTATCTGCTGGAAAGAACCCTATTCAAGTAAAAATGTGACATCTATATGAAGTATGGCAAGATTTTAGTAAAATATTCAAATTTGTGTTGTACACACACACACACACACACACACAAAATGTATTAGGTGGAGAAGTATTTACGTGCAAAATATATCTGTGAAATCTGTGAATTGACAATATATGTCTGGCTCAAACTGTGACATGTCAGATTGTAAGGTGGTGATGGTTTGAAACACAAAGACAATTTTGTCCATTATATAGTTTGCTTATATTTGCATAACCTATAGAACCTACACAGTGTATATGTACAACTGTTTTCAGTATCCCTGCACTCTGTATCTGGGTAAATCAGTAACATAGGAGAAAATGATTATAAACACATAAGTGTGTCATGTGTTCCTGCAGGTCATATTGTGTGTTATTAACAGGCGCAATTAGTTTCAAAACATTCTGTATCTCTGACTGTGGTAATTCAGAGTGTCACATTTTCAGTAAGTGTACTCTACCTGACCCTTGCTTCACGTACAGAATTTCAAGGCAATCTACAATTTTGAGTGAGTTTCTTCCTATTTTTTTACTTTACATCAAAAGTATAGAAAAACGTACTTAAGTTTTGTGGATTTTTTTTTAATTTGGTACATGGATATATCAACCCACAACTGGAAGTCTCATTTTGTGCAAATATAAGTCACATGTGCAAAGTTATTCAACAAAATCACTCAAATTTGATGAATATTTTATGTCTGACTGTGCAAAAAAGTTGTGGCCTTATTGGTCTAAGTACAAGTGGACAGTTTTTAGTTTTTGTTATTTGGATTAAAGACAGCTGATTTGTAGTAGAAAAAACATGTGGCAAAAGGACAAGCAGATACATAAATATTGGTTAGACCAAGCAAACTAAATTAGCAATTTCTAGCTCAAGTTTTAAAAATAATTATACTGGTGTACGGTTATTGATTATTTATCGTCAACCTTTCAGTATAAGTTTTATGAAATTATCTTAATTAAAGAGCAGGTAGTATCATGTGATTGTAGTTTAAGAACTTAGCAAATATAATGATGTTTGATACAGCTATACTGATTGCATGGAGGTCATAACAAGAAACTATTAAACTAAATTTCATGGTGGTGGTGTTATTAGAAAGAAAGCTTAACACTGTTTTAGAGAACAAAATCTACCACCATATCTGTTAAATAATTTGAATAAAAAATGTGGCCTGGCTAACTAATGAATGAATATTTACTATAAATGTAGCTACCAGTGTGGCTGCTAATTTTGGTTTCATTCTTTGAAGCCAAGAAATAAGTGTGATTTAATCTTTTGTTTTTTCTTGAATAAATAATTGATAACTGACATCAAATACATACCATGTTGAATGGCATTCTGTAAAAGTTTGGAAGTTGCATATTTACCCCAAACTCATTTATATGGAGTTAAAGAAAAAAAAAAAAAAAAATATATATATATATATATATATATATATATATACTGGAAAATGTATTGAAATAACTTTTATTTTGGAAATAACTAATATATAATTTTTGCATGCATATTTGCCTGAAATAAAATACCTTGCATCATGAAAAACTAAATGTAACTTTTGTGGTATTTAAATGAACTGTAGTAAATTGAATTATATACTAACAGGGTTTTACAATACTTTTATTTCTTTAGTAACTTCAAGACTTTATTTTAACTATGAAATCACTTTTAGCTGGAGGATCTTCTGTAAGTATAAATATTGTTTTTCAATTTTTGAGTTTCTGTTCTACATTCTATCAATATATTTGCATCAACCACCATTGTCATATATTGCTTAAGGCTTACATTCTATTATATGGATTTCTTACACAAACAATTATGTATTAGTTTGCAGTTTGTTACTTGAATCTTTGAAGAAATTAACACCCATTTGTTTGAGTAGATTGTTTGTGCAGATTTTTTGAACTTCACGGTTGTGTAATTTCTTGCAATTTACCATTTCTGCCTGTTTGAAATAAGTTTTCTTCTAATATGAATTGTTTTTTCATATTTTTAATGTTATGTTAAAGATAAAAACAAAAATTGACATGTAACTGGCATTCTTATGTACTACATGCTGTTACCTTTGGGCACTGTATTTGTACTATTTCATTGTTTTATTTGAGGTAACTAAGCACATATCAGTTTTAAAAAAAATTCTGAATATCTGAAGTAGTTAATGATTAATTTATTTCAAAGCTCCATGAACAGAAAAAGTAACTGACGTTGTCACATTGCTTTTTGAGTGATTAATAAATCTCATAATTGTAATAACGTTTTATCCTTTACTTGTAACTATGTGCATAGTTCCTTTTTTTTCCCCCACAGAATCTTTGAAGTGACAAGTCCAGTGAAAGATGTCAGTCATTACCTTTATTGATTGATAACTTAATTTGGCATTGTGTACTTGTTTAGCTTTTATTAAGAATTATAAAACATTCCTATTCTTTATATGAAAATAAATTATTTTTGCCATTTATGGTGTTGTTTGTCCTGAAAGTTTATAGTCTAAATATACTTTGAACATTACTTCAGTAACTCTGCTTACACTTCTCAAGCCAGCACAACCACATCTGGCAGCTTGACTGGAAGTGCCACAGATGATGACCTTCTCTATATACAGTGTAATTTCTCACTAAAATTTTATACTGGTGTATCTAATTATGTTAAAGAAAATGTTATAGATTAAACTTCCAATTATATTTTAATGGACGTGTGACTGAAATATGTTATATGATAAACAGATAGTTTATTTTAAATTAGTTGTTTACAATATGTGGGTAATTGTTCAATCTTAATCATCTTTAAATAATAATGTGTGCAAGATTTTTATACTGTTATAGGAATAAAATCTGAGATATGATCTCTCAATTTGTGTCTTTAATTTAATTACTTAAAATTTTGAACCACCCTGTACTGAATTGATTGATTAGTGCAGTAGAAGCAGAAACAACAAAAAACATGCAGCACATACTGCCACTCAGTTGCTTTATACTCTCGTGAGTGGTTTAAAATAATTAATATTAGCAATGTAGCTTTTTTAGTTCTGTCATAATAAAAAGGGAGCAAGAACTCAACCTGATATCCCTTTTTAAAAGTGTTCTGAAGAGAAGAATCTTATTCAGTATCCTGTTGCCTGCATGTTAAAAACCTACAACTCAAAGAATTGAAAAATTTACCTCTATCACAAGTTATGAAAAACAAAACATCTTATTTGCATAATCTCAAAAGTATTACAATGTAAACTCGTGATACAATATGATTAAAGTGAAATTTGTATACACAACTCAGATTAATGTTTCTGCTTAAAAATGTATTATGTGAGAAACAAACACACATGCATATATAGAAAGTTCTTAATTATTTACTTGCAAATAAGCTTGAGTGTACATAAAGGCATGATAACAGTTTATGCTTTTCTTAATTATGGTTAAGTATTTTCAATATTCATTACTGGACATAAAAATCTACTTTATAATACATATCTTACTAGAATATCAAGACATTTTAAACAAATGTAATCTTGGCACTCTATAAATATTTTAATCACATACACTTGAATTATCTTTTTTATCCTTGTTTTAATAAATGTTTCTTCTCTCAGTATCACTTTGCAACAGTGATTATCTTTCAACTACGTGGATCAAAACCTAAAAATTGTTTTTGGATCCACCTATTTTCAGATACAGCCAAAAGGAAAGATGTATCATGAAAAGTAAATAAAGAGAGTGTTAAGTGTGTGTGTGTATGCTAAATAATTCTAAAAGCTGTATCATAAATTCTTTGATAGGACATATACTATAAACTAAAGAATTAAAGTAAATTTTTAGTTATTTTCATTTTGATAGTCATGCCAATTACATTTATCACTTTCAAATGTGTTACAAGTTTGTTTTCAAAACGTACAGCATGAAGGTTTTTTCAGTTATATTATTATATTCGCTATAATGTAGGAGTAGTACAATTACATTCAAATCAAATGTTTGTTAAATTTAGTCCATTTGTTTTGTATATGGTAGAAAGTAAACTGAACTGCAGTAAGTACCTTTGATTGTTAAAATACTCTGCAGTTGTCAGTATACACTTTGTTTTGGCAGTGAACAGCTGGTGTATGATGGAATAATGAGTAACCATGTTCTCTTATAATGTACAAAGTGTTGATTAATGTGGAACACTTATATGAACTAGCTTATCCCAATGGAACAGAGGAATGTGCTTTAAAAAAGAAAGAAAAATATAATGAAAGATAACCACTGTTTTGAGGATAATACCAGAAAGAAGTTGAGTAGGTAAGTAAAATTATAATACTGTAAAATTAAATATTTTATACTTAACAAATTTACATAAAAACAGTTAATTCTTACTACAAACTTTTTTATCAGTTAAGAAAAAATGTAAAACTGTGTCATATTAAAACC
The DNA here is from genome assembly GCA_011833715.1 of Carcinoscorpius rotundicauda. Classification (NCBI taxonomy): domain Eukaryota; kingdom Metazoa; phylum Arthropoda; class Merostomata; order Xiphosura; family Limulidae; genus Carcinoscorpius; species Carcinoscorpius rotundicauda. The sequence continues at coordinate 26,017,111 of CM022406.1, forward strand.
AGAAGACATTTCAAGGCACTTGGTTGTGGATATGTAGTTTTGAGCAGAATATTAACAACTTAATGACATTTCAGTCCTAGTCCTTTTATCATAATACCAGATTCCCTGCCTATTATAAAAATACACAAATGCATAAATTTTAAGGCACTAGGTTAAAACTATTTACACAGAGAAATCTGTTGATAAATTTGTGAAATCTTGATCACATTCCTTACAAATAAAATAAATGTACATAAAAGTTGGACAACTGAAATGATACCACCATTATAAAATAGCAATAGAAATTGCCATATTATCATTAGTGCAGTCAAATGAACGATAAGTTAAAGAAAGATAAAAAAAAAAAAGAGAGAGACTGATATGAATATTTGATTTTAGTGTGTATATCTTAAGGAAATTGTGAACAATAATGCTAATAGCTAATCTCTCTACCTTGAACTGACTGTCAATATGAATATTAAAATCTCTATATTTTAAAGCAATTTTCAGCAGTAATATGAATACTTATACGGTCTTTATTTTATGCATTTCTCTAACTACAGATTTATACATTTGTTCCACATATTCACCAATTCAAACTAATCCTTTTCCTGAAAATCAGATTATCAACCTTGTTTCAAATAAAACCTAATAATAATCTAATTACCCATTAAATTAAGTCTACTTTTCTAGACTTAATACTTTTTGGATATGTTTATCAAACCAACAAATCAAACAACTTTAGAATTCAGAATAAAATATGTAGCAAACTATTAACTAAAAAGATGTGAACATCTTTTTCATAATTCAGCTACTAAATAACATGTTTTAATACATCTAATCTTTGTTCTATATGAGTTTATGATTGCAATTTTTTACTGTGTATTGCAATGCAGTAAGACCAAGCACATATTTTTCTAGTCATATTAAACTTGCAATGTACAGTATATGCACAATTGTTTTCTAGCACAAACTTGGTATGTAAATTGTATTAGCACAGTAAATCAAAACTAGTAAACATAAAATAAAATACACAAATATTTTTCAAACATTTAAGTTAATGAACTTTTAAAATTCAAAATTATATTAACTTTAAAACAACCAAATCTTGTCATTAATATTATTGGGTTATAAAAATAATAAATGATTTATCAAAACATTTACTTTTGACTACACACATCTCAGAAAATATAACAGCTCACAAACTACTTAGACCATTTCACCTGACAATACTTGTTTTCTTTGGAATGAAATAAGTTTTATAACATAAATTTCACAATCATTACTAACAAATTTAAATAGAATAGTGTAAAAATTTTGCTGTAAACGTTAAAACTGACATTACTGTAATTTTAACTACTTGTTAACCACACAAAATGTTACCATGTTAGATTGATGTAATTTATTCAATGACACATTAAAAACAAATGTATTTAAAGTAAAGTACAGGCTCATTTAACAAAAACAAATAAAAAATTATATTATACATACTAAATAATTTCAACTGCTAACACAAAAAAACATCACTAAACCCCATAAAATACAAATGCTTAACCTATAAAATCTTTCTAACAAAATTAACTTTGAATAAAAAATGGAACAAAGTCACGACAATCATCCCACTTACATTTTAAGTTAAAAGCATATACCAAATTTAATACCTTTTGTATACTTTAGAGCATGATATTAGATGATATATTACCACAGTTGAACTTCCAATACAGTTCTATGTATTAAAATGGAAGACAAAGAGTTTGAATCATTCACAAATAAGTTCACCTAAAAATTATTAATCACTGCTAGGAAGCTCTCCAGTCCCCTGTTTTGAGACATTGTACATTGGATTTTTGAAAGTTGTTGTTGCTTCTTTGTATAGTGGATTATCACCCTAAAAATATTAAAATATTAATTGCAAATCTATTTACAGATAAAATTAATTTCAACAATGAAGTGAAAATAATATTTGTGAAATAAATATATGTTGGTTAAAGACTTTTCTGCACATAAATGCTCAAACAATCTTATTTTTTGTAAACTACATAAAATTTTCATTCTGCTTTATCACTGAATGCAGAAAGACTAAAGCTAATAATATTATAAGAATAATGCATGGATTTTGATGCCAGTAATTTAAAAACTAAGATAATGAAACACCTTTGGACTGTATAAAATATAAATATTTAAGCCTCCAAATCTTATTTAGTTTTATGATGCTCTAGTAATTGTAGTAATTATTACATTGACTAACTGTAATAATTAAATAAATGTTCTTAGAATTTATTCCTTTTTAAAAATCAGGCACCAAATCAATTTCTAAACCCCTCTGCACATGAGTTAACATTTTTCAACACGGAAAATATATTTCAGATAGACACTTACCCCCTCTCACAATAAGGCTACCCTAATTTGCAATTTTTTTTGCTTCCCAATATCCTTCAGGTTTATACCTAAACTCATATGTTTTTACATCATAATGCTGCACTGTAGAATGCAACAACTGTTAACCAACAAGAGTGTGACAACACTGCTAGTGCAGCTGATTCCTTCTGTACTAATTGTTCATTTATCACTTCAAAATCAAGCAAGAAAAGATGTATAGGGAGAATAGGTGAGAAAGATAAGTACCTATAGAATATACATTTTCAGTATTGGAAAATGTTAACTTCTAGTGTCATCTAATATATTAACTAAAATCTCACACTGAAACAATAAAAGGACTATTGCATAAGTAATCTAGCTCAGCCCCCTTTGGAAAGCACCTGAAGAGAACCCATGAAGCATAAGACCTTACACCATAAAAATATAGGTACACACCTACATGAAGCCATATGCATTCTAAACCTCTTTGCCCATAATAAAAATATGTGTTGCCAAGCTAGGCAGAAAAGAAGCATATCCAGAAATAAAGTAAAGAAAATGAATGCACTGTACAATGTTGTGTGGCTAAGGCACATCAAACCACACATTGCAAATCAACTGCTGTCCAAAACTAGGGGCATTGAGTATTTTCCATCTCTTCCTCAGTAGCAAAAGGACACCAGCCCTCTTCATCCCATACTGATGCAAAAAAGGAACTTCTGTTCCATCATTCTAGATACAGAAAATGTGTGCTGACCCTGTACAAATCCAGCATCAGGACACCATGAAACCTGACATCTTGGCAAACATGGTGGGTCTACTCCAGTCTAAAACCAGACAGTATTGGAAATTTTCATCTGTTCCATGGTAGAAGGGTTCTGACGAGCCACATCAGTGAGAAATTGTGTTGGTTGATTCAGCACCAATCCAATACCAAACCACCAAGAAAGTGATATTGAGGTAGCTTTAGAATGTGGAAAGACCAGCCAAGGTAGTAAACTGTATGTGGTGGATCATCACCAGTCCAAAACCAGGTACTGTCAGGAATTTTTTGTCCATTATGTGGAAGAACGATGGTCCACATTATTTACACTAATAGAACACCATCATCTCACACTGTAACTCTTTCATAAGGTTAATGTGAGGAAAATTTGGAGAGATGAAAAATTCTAAAGAATAAATTAGACAGGAATGCAGACCATGAAGAGGAGCAGTGTGGATTACATTAAAACAAACCACATAGATGGGATAGAGAATCCAGGTCATAACAAACATAAAATGAATGGAAATAAGAATGACCATACTTTCCCCTGCATGAACTGCAGACATTTGAGCATGATTAAGAGAATTAAAAATAAAATAAAAATGGAACAAAATGCAGGAAGTAGCCACAGCATATATGTCATTTCTCCTATAGCCTTAATAAAAAAAAATAAATAAAAAATAAGATTTAAGAACACAATGGAGTACACAAATTGGAAGGTAGGAAGACAGAAGTAGGCTGAACCATTGATAGTTTAAGTTGAGAGAAGAGAAACAGGAGAGCAGAAAATGAGAACTACGGAGTTGAGATGAGTGGCAAAAGCATCTAATGAAAGCACAGACAACTGGCCACCAGATGACTGAAGGATCACTTCATAAGTAGTATTTTGGCAGGCCTTGAGAGGTACCTCATAATAGAATTTAGGGCACCTGGGATATAACAAGCTATTAGATGTACCAGGAAAGAATGGGTCCAAAAAAGTAAGTCAAAAGTATGAAAACAAAGACAGTGAGATAAAGTATCCCCTGTTGTTGACTGTATGTATCATCTCTAGATATCCATGAAACTATATAAGAAAATGATCCAAAACTCAAAAGTGTTGCCAAAGTTATAAGGGATAGATATGAAAAACCAATATGTCATGAAACCACTGACCCAAGTTCACGTGAAAAGTTGACATATCTTCAAAACTCATTAAGGAGGCATTTGAAAAAAAAAAACCTGGATAAAAGAAGGAAGAGAAACATTCTCTATGGCAGTAAAGTTTTTGAATAAGAAAGAAGAAGCTATTTCAAATGAGTATGACCCAAGGGGATATGGTATTCTTTGAAAAAAAAGAACATAAAAAAACTCCCATACAGTGAAAGAATTGAGGATGGAGAGATAATTGCTCCATATTCCTCAAAAGAGCAGGAGAAGGATAGGCCTTGTGGAGACAAAAACTTAAAAACATCCAAATGAATAAGAAGCATAATGGGTGTGGTATGTGACTCCTCTAATGTGACCAACCAATCTAGATGTACTCTCTTGAAGGAAAATAAGATGGCTGTAACACAATTGTTACAGCAGTGCCAAATGAGAAAATTAACAGTTGAGATGGCCACCAAGGGAGCAAAAGACCACTGTAGGAGGAGAAAAATCCCCATGAGAAACCAAGGGAGAGTGAGAAACCAACTGAGACATGAAATATTGGAGACCAGACACCCATCTACAGATTCTATGGGAACTATAAATAGATTATAATAAAATCCTAGAATATGTTCAACAGCAACTTTAGCCCAACAATGCTAAGAATCAATGCTAGCAAGAAACAAGATCCATTGGAAGAAGAAAAGTAATGAGGACAAAAAATAATGAAGGAAGAAAGGAAAAACAAAGATTAGAGTTATCTGACAGTACTCCTAATTGCCCAAGAATTGGCTACAAATGGAAGGCAAAATTCTATAAATGCAACTAAACAGGTCCTACTGACTTTAAGATAGTCACTGCCAAAACTGACAGCCCTAATGTCTACAAACAGCTGGTGGACAAATGAGAATAAAAGAATGGGAAGTGGTGGCAGAGAAAGCAGAAGGACAAGAGACAGAGAAAGGCAAAGAAAGAGCAAGAGAGAGATGGTAAACCAGTGAAGATAAAGAATAACATTAGCATGCAGCTCCAACACACTCTATCAACAAATAAACCAAATATGAAGAGATAAGAATGAGGAAGGTAAACATGCCACTGTAAGAACAAAATGAATGAGCATCTGCTGAAAGCCCCAAAAGAAAATGATGGATTACCAGAGAATGAAGGTAACGAAGGAGAAATAATGGAAGTTAGTGGAGAGTGCAAAATAAAGATGGAAAAACCTAAGTTTAAAAAACGACAAACAAAAAACAAAGGATTTAACCCTCAAAGCCAAAGAAGAGACTCCAGAGTTTTGGAGTAGAAGAAAGGCAATACAGTATAAAGTCTAGCACAGGAGTACTAGGAGTAGCTATGCATGCACCAAAGTATTGATAAAAGTAGCTGAATATAGATTTTTATATCTGGATAGAAAATAATAAACATAAAAGAAAGATGCAAGAAATGAATTGCAAAGAGAAGGAAAGAAACATACCTCTGAAACCAACTCCCAAAATCATGAAAATGTTAACGTAGAACCAAAACAGCATCATCATAAAGTAAAGGTACATACTGGAAAAAATCTAGCAGATTCTCTTCTATCACAAATGAGAAACATAGATAGAAAGATGTCAGGACAAAAAAAAGAAGGCCCAGGCAGCATGAAAAACTTCATATCCCACCACAAAAGCTGTCACTTCTAACAGACAAAGAGAAATCTGACAATGATGTAGTTGTTAGACTAGCATGAACAGTCTTGTATTTGCACATTGGCAAAGCATAAAGTACTGATATTTATGAAATACTAATATGAAAAGCGGCCTGGCATGTCCGAGCTCATTAAGGCATGCGTCGTAATCTGAGGGTCACAGGTTTGCATCCGAGTCGTGCTAAACATGCTCGCCCTCTCAGCCGTGGGGGCATTATAACGTGATGGTCAATCCCACTTTTCATTGGTACAAAGAGTAGACCAAGAGTTGGCGGTGGGTGGTGATCCCTAAATTAGGGATGGTTAGGTGCAGTGGGGAAACAACCTACTTACTTAAAAACCTGTTATGGAAACCTCAGTGATTGCAACCCTCTGCACCTTAAGGAATTGAGTGGCAAAAAAGAGAAAAGACTACAAACTCTTCACATGTAGAAAATGTTGGGAAGAAAAAACCTAACATTTAATGTCTTCAGCAAATATTGTCTCTCTAGATACTTCCACTGAAAGATGCCTATACCTGAAAAGATTTTGAGTGACAACAGATATGTTGTTACATATGAGTCTTCAATTGAGAAGTAATAACTGAACAGCCAGTGCAGAGGAATTCAGCTGTGCAAGGAGGGTGTATTGCACTCCTATTGGTTGAGAGCTGTTTCATCCTCATTTGCATGCTACAGTGTGGCATGGAAGCAAAAGTTCTTATTGGAACCTAATGGGTAGTGGTGTACGAAAAAAACTGTACAGGAAGAGGCAGCACAAAATCAATGAAAGCTGATATGTGAAAAGAGGTAAGATATCATATTGAATTACATATTTGTATCCTATATGACTAACTAAGGTACAATAATCAAATTGTGTATTCTTCAATTACTTTTGCATGCTTATCTTGTTCCATCATCACCAGAAAACAATTTCCTCATTTCAATTTTTAAATAGCAGTATTAAGGTATGAATTTTAGAAACTCATCTATAATTTTCAAAATCAAGTAAACTGAAAAACTTACTTAACACCATATTATAATACCCTAGAGAGCAACAAAGCAGATACAAAGAATTACAAATAAGCTGACTTATTTACAAATATTAGTCTTAAATTACTCACTACAGAATTGTTATTGCTCAAATAAACAACAATTTTGTTTGGTTAGAAAACTATCAGTAGAAAATCAGACCCCTCCTGCCACATCCTTTCTTTCAGGATAAATTAATAGTTCTCTCTTACATCTAATTATGTATTATATATAACCAAGAAAAAGTCAAGATTTTCTTCTATCAAATTATGTATTACATAATGCAGTGTTCTGAAAATATAAACAGTCAATTTTAATCAGAGTACAAGCAATTTCCCAATGAGAACCTTAATGACTAGCTTGGATGAACATGTAATTGCTCTTGTTGCATAGTTAGAAAAATCATAAAAATTGTAAGAAGTAGAGGATACTGTCTGCCCTTCATATGTTATTAATCTGTGTTTCTGGTGCATTATTTAATTAAATAAAAATTATTTAATGTGTTATTGCCATTAGTATCAAAAATAGTGTTAAATATCCTTAACAATCAATGACAAGAAAAAAGATTAAGTAAGTTCTTTATTTCTTTTTCATGTTTATTTTTAATTATTATTATAAAATAAGTAAAATGTAAAAACAGCAATCTTTTTACGTTAGTTAAGAATAGATTTAGTAAAATAAATAATAATATCATTAAAATGTTTCATAAGATACAAGGAAAGCATGCAAGCAGCATGTGGGTAATATAATTTGATAGGGTAACATAAGCTACCCATGGCCTGAGTGATTTACAATGGCATGGATAATAGTTAGACATGGTTCAGAGGGCAATAAAACTGTAGCATTTAATTATAAACAGATGTATATTGTTACAAGCTTAAAGATACTTAAGATAAACAAATGTAGTTTCATGTTAACTTTGAAATAATTCTATAGTTAGAGTAACTTAATTCCATTTAGAATATGGGTAGAGAAAATAACAGATAAAATATAATATTTTATGGAAAAAACGTTTGAAATGTATTTAGGAGGTTTAATGGATTACACAAAGGAAATTTGAGGGTTTTGAGATGAATAAAAGTATTTCTAATCTTAACATGAAAACTACTTTGCACATGGACTATTGAAAACAAATACTCAATATATTTATGGACAAATCTTTATTTTACTTAATTAAAATTATGATATTTTGTATACAAAATACTTATATTAATTGAAAAACTACCAAATTTTGTGAGAATATACACACTGAAAGGTAGAAGTATTAAATCTATAAAGACTTTAAACAAATACAAAGGCTTTTGACTGAGCATGTATTGAAAAAGTCAATGAAGAGATTTAACTTATGACTTCACACACCTTAGACTTAATTATTCATTGATATTACAAAATATAACTGATATATAACTAACATAGCAAAATTCAAGTAGGATAATGTTTCAAATGGAAAGAATATTTGTCAGCCTTGCAATTATACTCTTAAAAAAAAAGATAAAACTTACAGCATGCCATTTAGCCATTGCTCTTTCTTTCTCAAACTTTGCATACTCTCTACGATCATGAATTGAGGTTAGAATCTTCCAGATTAAAAGCAACAGCAAGCCTATCAAGACAATTCCTCCAATAACACCTCCCACTATTGCTGCTACATTCACTGGTTCTGGACAGTCTAAAATGTATAAAGTTTATTGATCACATGGATGGACAAACCACATATGATGTAACACATGATAATAATTGAAGTTTTTATACATTATCACTGAAGTAGTCAAACCACTCAAATGTACATATGAACTATATGAATGATTCTCTTCAACTATCATATGCACTCAAATAGTTACTTTTCAATATATTGAGTTAAAAGTATTTATAAGACCTTTTCATGGTAACTTAAGTAAAATTACATTACTTCAAATTTGGATAAGTTGAATAATTAATATACTTAGTAGAAAGGATTACTTAAACTACAAACTAACAGTACATAGATATAAACTGTTTACAATCAAAACCAGACACACATATAACTCACTCCTAATTTAATGTTCCTCTTGCCTGCAAACATACCTTTTCCAATCTGTGCCCAGACTTTTACAGCATCTTGATTGGCCTCATAAACAAATTTAAATTTGCACTCATCATCATCAGTGAAAACACAAATCTTCTGATTCTTGTTTATGACTTTAAAGAATGCATATATATAAATAAAAATGAAAAATTTATAAATTACTTGATAATACTGATAATATAATAAAATGAAAAACTGTTACCAATTATTCAGATATTTAAAAGTCTAACACAGACATTTTAATGAGGAGAGAGATTCACATGCAGTTACTTGGTTTTGGAATTCTTATATGTGAAATCTAACAAACAGAAAAACAAGCTATTACAAACAACTGCTCCAAACACATTTCAAAATATTAATATAATGTTTTGCGACAACACATGACCTACTAGTTCATTTTAGCTGTTCCATCCTTTAAGAAAAAGTGAAAAATAAATTCGAAAAAAATCTTAAACTCAACCTTTATCATTCATATACTTAGAGTTTTTGTGAAACACACTTAAGTTTACTGAATGTGTGACACCTAGAGACAACCAGTTCCAAAGGTCAACCACCCTCTTAGAAAACTGAAACTATGTTAGCTGAAGATGACTTCTACCATGCCATAATTTATATTTTTGTCCCTTACTCCTACTATTCTTACTATTAAATATGATAAAAGATGATACATCAACACTACAAATTCCCTTCACAATCTTAAACAACTAATCAGATTTCCCATAACTCTTCATTTTCAAGATAAAACAATGTGAGAGATTTCAGCCTCTCCTCATATTGCAACTCCTCCATCCCAAGCATCATTTCAATAACCATTCTTTGGCCCCTTTGCAAAATTCAATGTCTTTCCTAAGGTAAGGAACCCAAGACTGAACACAATATTCCAAATGACCACTTGCATCCAGATGTGCTCCAATTTCCATCCTCTCAATCATTTTTATATTTGAACAATAAATCTTAAATAGCATTATTTATTGCAGGTTCCTTGACTAACTGGTGAGGAAAGCCATCTTTTAATAAATAAACTGGAAAATAAACAATTGATAACATATTCCTGCAATGGTTTCACTATCTTGAAATTATTACATGTTTTTCTTACAGTAATTCCTGTATGTTGAACCTGAAAACAATATCTATTTTTTTTCTCCACCAACTACAGACTTTGCACAAAACATAAGTTGTTCAGTGATGGCATTTATCTTTATACTGAAAAGTGTGACATTCTAAACACAGCCCAGAGGAACTCCAAGATCTTGTAGAAAACAACAAAAAAGTGTCGAACCCACACAAACTTGAAATTGCCTGTCCATTAAAAGAAATTTAATAAAAAATGGGCAAATGGTCACGTAACCCATATAAATGGAAATCTCACAAAATGCCATACCTCGAAATTGTATCATGAGTCTCCTCAATGTCAAGGAATATTGATAGAAGATGTCATTTGAGAAATGTCTCTCTAAATGATGTTTCAAATCAAATCAAGTGGTCCATGGTGGAGCACTGTCTTCAAAACACACATTGAGTAGGCGAGAGGAGGTTGTTTGATTTGAGAAACCAAACAAACTGAGCATTAACCATCCTCTCTAAAGTCTTACAGAGACAACTCATCAAAGCAATTGGATGGTAGTTTGAAGGAATCTTGGGATCCTTCCCAGGCTGAGAAAAAGTTAGGACAATACTCCAGTGCCAGACATCAGGAAAAAATTCTTCTGCCAGATCTGGGTAAAAATAATCAGAAAAATAGCTGGAGAAGCAGAAAGTAGATGGAGCAGCATTTAGTAGTGTACATCATCAGGTCCTACCAATGTATTGCCAGTTTGAATTCCACCAGTGTAAAGGGATGATTATAATCATACAGACAATCAGCTTGAAAGGAAAGAGGTGATCACTCTGCTTGAGTCTTGATGGCTAAAAAGATGGAGTATGAAGCAGGAGTGTTAGATACCCAGCAAAAGCTTACATCTAGAGTATCAGATGTGCTCCAGGTATTAGCTACTTACTGGCCATTAGACAGCAAGATCATTGATCTTTCGAATGATTTTGTAACTGGTGACAGAAGATATGTTGGTTGTGAACTTAATCCAAGATTCCTTCTGGCTTTGATGTCTTACTGTATAATACAGTCAGTTACTACTGCCTTACAGTCGTCTTTTGTGGGCTTACAGACAATGGTAGAAGTTCTCCAAATGCGGTGAAAGAGGGCCAGTTTGCTTGATCCAGTTTCTATTGGGACACCTGGGTCAGGTGGCATCAACTATGGGTAGTATCTCTCAAAATTATAGAAAAAATGATCACTGCCTCATGAGTTATTGTTAACCCTTCACAAAAAATGGGAGAATAATGAAGGGGAGCAAACTGAGAGATTAACAGCAGTAACGGACTGACTAGGTGCCTGAAAATAAGTATAAGAACCAGTATTGAAATGAGAAAGGGTGTGATCAGAGAGCATACACTCTATGGAGTGGCCCCTTTCCCATCAATATCAGAACTTCCCTGGAGGGGATGATGTCCATCAAAGTTACCCAGGATTAAAAAGTGAGACGATAACTGTCCAATGAGATCATCATCAGCTGATTTATTATAGTTCTCTCCAGGCAACAAGTAGATAGAACAGACAGTGATGGTATGCTCCCAGGAAACACGAATGACTCTGGCCTCCGAACGTGTGTCCAGTGACAGAGTGGGCACATTCTGATAATCAACAGTGCCACTCCCCCATGCACTCATCCATCACACAGTCTGTCATTTCTGTACAAAGAAAACTGCAGAAAAGTGACTGCATTGGCTGGTTTCAGAAAGTTTTCCTGTAAGGAAAAACATACTGGGTGGTAGGAAGCAATCAGTGCTTGATGTCATACAGATAAGAACGTAAACCTTGACAATTCCATTATATCAAAGTGGCTATCTTTATTTATGTGTAGGCAAATTGGGTGAAGAGCCCTTCCCTTTATGGCCATGTATCTTTTCTTTATTGTTTTTAATCAAGGGGGGATCTGTTGACCTCCATGAATTCTGCTCTGGGTTGATTGGGCAGTTCTTTGTTGCAGAAAAAGAATTCCAGCAAGTAAGGATGCAAACAAATCATTGTGTTGCAACTTGGGGTAGGAGAAGAAGATGTACCTGAGGAAATGCCCATATCTTGAAACAAAGGAATTGGATCTTGAGGTTTGCTGGAATGAATGTTAGGGACAGAGATGGATGTTGACACTGATTCATCAACTTTTTTAACCACTGAGGTCAAAAGACTTTTCATATGGTTTGAGAATGATTCTTTTGGAGACACAAAAACATCCATCTGCACTCCCACTGTAGTAATGAAATGAAGTGCAGTACAGTGGCATACATCTGAGATGATGTGGTGGACAGCATCTTTCAAGCCTCAGGGTAAGTAATGTTTTGAATTGTCTTTAAATGCTGCACCTCTTTTTCTTCCAACAATTATGGCAAGAATGAAAGTAGGATGGATGAGAGCTATTGTATTTGATGGAATGAGAAACCATTTCACACTGATAGGCATCATGGTCCTTACTATCGCAATGAATACACTTTAAGGACCATGACATGATGTCATAGAGTGAACAAATTGCTAACACTGGAAACACCTGAGAGGGTTTGGAATGTATGGCTGTACTCTCCAATTAAGATAACCTGCCTTGATTTTGGCAGATAGATGTGGTGATATAAATGTCAGAATGAGGACATTGTTCAGCATCATAATTCCATCTTTGCAAGTGGATATATGCTTCACTACAAAAACTCCTTGCATGGAGATACCAGCAAGAATTTCTGACTTGGGGATTTCTTCAAAGCCCTCTCAACAATAACTCCTCATGATGAATTCAAAGTAGTATAAGGCATAACCTCAATAGGTATATACCCAATTGCTTTTGAATGCAACAGGAATTCACTGTGTTGAGATGTGGATGTTTCCACTAACATGTCACGAGAACAAGTCTTTTTGACTGACTTTGGAGAGCCAGTCCCTTCTGAAGAAAAATAGGAAGACATTTGCCCTAAAGGTTTGTCTGAAAGAAAATGTAGTATAAGAAAATGAGGTACAGATGTTGAAGATTGCTACTCAGAATCCTCAAATAAAATAGTGAAAAAACAGTCCTTAGATAAACAACCATGTCTTATATTTTTATTTGGAGGATCCATAATTAAAAAAGAATTTTTCAATGGCCACTGATCCCACCCACCATGGAACCCTATGAGGAGATGCACTACAATGCCAAACAAGGACACTGCAGCAATACCAGGGTTTTGTGAGTACTATACCCAAACACCAGCAACAGATACAATGTCCACATGACCTGTTGAGAACATCCAACACTGGTACTCTGTTACCTTAGCCCAAGTGGACAAGCAGATTGATCCTAGAAGGGTCATCTCTCTTTATGGTTTCGAGTAAAGACCAAAAATAATATTTCTAAGTAAATCTAAAGAATAAATGAGTATTCCTTTATTTTTAAATAAGATTTCATGTTTATGTCCACATATATAAAAAAGCTTGTTTCCTAAATGTGTTCAGATTATTTTACATATTTTTTTATTGTTGTCATTTGTACACTGAGTTTCAAAATCTTTACAAAATATCAGAATAAAAGTTTTTATATATCAGATTGTTTTAATATAAAGCAATAACAACAACAGAAGAATAAGTCTTACTACAAAGTAAAGATAGTAAGAAGGAAAAATAAAATTATTGGGTGCTATCAGTAGTACTTACAAGTCACACAAGGTTATCATTCTACATTTTGAATCAGATTTAATTATGATTTAAATATAAAATAACATTAAATCATTGAACTTAAAAGTGCTGACTTAAATGCAGAAGAATATAAAAATCACAAACACTTTCAGTTCAAATTGCTACGTCTCTTTCTTGTAAAGAACATGCACTCACCACTCAATAGAATTCAACCCTAATATTTGTAGATCAACTCCTTTCCTAAAAGATATCTATTTTGACTTAATTTTTCAATGTAATCACTAACATAAATAGATAAATGATATAGCATTATTTACGCTACGATAGAAAACTAATAAAAGTTACATACATCTCATGCAGTTTATAGTTTATTCCAGAAGAAAATATTTTAAGGCTTCAAAACAATACTACTGACAACTACTAAATACAACCTCTATATATAATGGCAGTTATTACAGTAAGCATCACCCAAGTTCATACTATAAAATCCAGAAAACAACATTTCATCACATATTTTGCTTAACATCTTATGATTTGTCAAAATGAAATACAGCGATTAGTATAACATAGTACTAAAATTAATACCTTTGAATTGGAGTGTCTGAGCTTTAACACATTTTAAATTCTTAAATGTAATTTTTCTCTCATTTTAAGACAAAATAACTCAAGTAGGTGAGGGGTTAATAAACAATTCTAATACTATTGTTTAAAAAGAAGTCAGAAATTACATTAATGTAAAATACCTTCAGCTTCGTCAACTTCCTCCAGTGTAAAGTTACAACGGACACACTCTTCTTGGGATAAAGGACCAGACTGAAACATCTTACACTGAACACACTTTACAAGAGAATCACAGCTAACTGGGCAGTTCTGGTGAAAAAAGAAAATATCATTAAATTTAAATGCATAAAAATACTTCCTCTCATCTGATGCACTGGACTGCATTCCTTACTTATACACTTTAAAAAACACTACATACTATTCTCAGGCAGATATAATGTCAAAAACTAATCCAAATATGATTGGACTAATTATAACAGCTTTTTAAGCCTATAATCAGTAAATAACTAAAATATATTGTTAAGTATACTTGTGAATTTAAACATTTCAGAGTTATACCTCTTAAATAATGCATACAATGCTATACTTAAAGGCAGCTTAAATAATACTTAAAATTATTATATACCAATATAACCTTGGAAGAAAAATACAGTTATGTATGTATCAGGTGTATGAAGGTTAAAAACTAATGTTACTTCTTTAAATCAGTTCATCCATCTTAATTCTTAAATTTCTTATAACAGAAAAATGTTATTTTATTTTCAACAACTAAGTATAACAGATTAAAGAGCTGTAGGATTACAATTAATCACAATATTGACTAAATTTGTTTTAATGTCACTACAAAAAAACAAGCATCAATAAAATTTTAGTGTTAAAGGTATGTCAACAAAAGAAAGAAACTGGTTAATGCTTTAATCTGTTATATCAAAGTAGAAGATATACAGTTATACTGAAAATACATTATGTTTTCTAGATACACTAATATTTATAAAAATGAAGACTTACTATTCAGTAACTATCCTGTAATTTTTTTTTATATTACTACACTTTGATAAATACCTCAAAAAGTCTTGAAGAGTGGATAAAGTAGAGAAAAAATATATTAAACTGAAACAGGTGTTGCATGTTAAGTACCAAAAAAATCATACTAATGAAGAAGATTAAAGATCATACCATTTCTCTTTGGTTGTGTACAAAATCAGTTTGTCAGCTTTAACTTGTGTTAAAATTACTATAAAAACACATAAAGGAACACTGTTATGATAAAGGGTTTGTGTTAAAATGATATTTCTGATAAAGTGTCAAGTTGTGGTAAAATTTCAGTCTCCACTCCAACACAAACCTTTTATTGTAATTTTCCCTTGAACACCACACTATTTCTCACAATCTCTGACACTATATAGCAATCTCTACTTTAAAACTGGCACATTATCACAGTCTTTATTTCAGCAATGACACATGTGTAACTTATACTTTAAGCATGTCCAAGCATTTATAATTATCTAAAAATAGATATGTTCTTAATTTGAAATAACTATGATAAATATCTTAATACTCACAATGCATTCCTCACAATAATCACCACTATACTTTTTTCCATCAATTGTCCAGCATTCACATTTTCCACATTCACAGCTACCTCGACCACTGCATAGCTCCTGTTAAAAAATGTTCATAATATTGTTTTATTTCTTCTGTTTCTTTCTGTCATAATTTAAAAAGTATTTAACCAAATTTACCGAATAAAGATTTACTCTACCAACACAAAATATCCTCTACAAACTACCACTTACATGTGGGTAATATTCCCTTCAATACTATATTAATCAAAATTCATTTACTGATTTATAAAATGTTGAGAAGTTCTTACAGTTTAAAATGAATTATGAAATACAAACAACAGGAGTTTCTATCATGTTACTTACTGAAGAATCAGGTGGGTAGCAAGTCTTCTCAGTATCTCGGCACTCACATGCACTTCCTATCCATCCAGGTAGACAAATACACTTCCCACACTCACATGTACCATGATCAGGTCCTACCATACGTATATTATAATATTAACACTGTACTCTATTTAGTTACTAAAGGTATGGAACACTAATAATTAAAAATTACCAAAATATAAACTGGATCAATAAAGCTGAATTACCAATAAACTGTACGTATTTGTAAGTACTTGAAAATCATCAGTCTTGTATAATTCCAGGACAACAATTTCACAGTAACAGGAATGTCGTACAAGTACAAAAATCCTTCCAGAAAAAAAACAACAAAAAATAACCCTAAAAATCTATGATTTATTCAAAGGTATGTATATGACTAAAAGCATTTGTATTTCACATTGGCATTAGTTCATAAATCTAATAAGGAGATTTATTCTTTTGCAGATTAACAAATTAACACCAGTCTGATGAGCTTGTATTACAATCCACCTCCAGTTAGTTTCGAGGTAATATAGTTCATGTAGTATAGTATGCTGTTTTTGAACAAAGTAAATATGCATTTGGTATAGACTGTAATTTCATATGTTACAGATGGACAAGTACAAGTTCAATGAAAACTATTTCAAAAGTTTGTAACAGTAAGTTCTTATTCAGACACGTGGTAACACTTCCTATGTAAGGATAGCTTGCACTGTTCTTCAAATTTGCATTCTAAATATCTCTTCAACTGGTAATCAGAACCTTACAATACTAAACAGTATTTCATTTCATAACAATACCCATGTGATGACTGAGTCTACGAATGTCTGTAACTATTATAATGAAAAGTTGGAATTTTTTAGTTCTTCTTTTTGTTGCTTCATGTTTATTACATAACTCGACAAAAAAAACAATGGTTTCAATCAAATTCATTAAAGAGACAGTTTCAAATACAGTATCAGCTTTTTTAAGTAGTAGTACTTTTTATAAAATCACAATTTTATTGTAAAAATGTTATCATTACCCCTTTAATTTAGCTTTCTTTTACTATTAACATTCTACTCCACTTAATGTAGGGATTATGTAAATACCATCCCTAGTATCTTGTTTGCATTGTTTTTGAAGGATTAATGTTACCCATCCCTACATTTCTTCCTTTTCTGAAAAGTTTTTTCTTCACTTATTATATTTTATTACAGGTATGAACATTTCTGAGTAAATAAACTGAATTTTCTGTATATTTGATAAATATATTTTCTTCTGATTTTCATTTGTTTGTTAAAATTCACACATAACTGCTCAAGGGTTACCTGCACAAGCTGTTCCTAATTTTGAAGAGATAAACCACAGAGAAGGTGGTTAGTTAACAACCCCCTACCAACTCTTGAGCTATTCTTTATCAAGAAATAGTGGGATTAATTATCATGTTACAATTCCCCTTTGGCTGAAAGGACAAGCATGTTTATAATAAATAGCATTCAGCACAGTTAGTGATGGTTTCACTTTTCTCAAGTTAATAAAATACAAAATGCTACAAACACTTTTTATTACTTTTATAAAAGTGTGATTAAATAGGATAGTCACAAATGGGGCAAAATCATTGTATTCACTTATAGTTTCCATTTTACTAAAAACATTTCACACAAACTATTTCTAAAGATAATTGAAAAATTTTCTACTTGGTGAATCACTGATGCTGAGAAAGTCAAAAGGTCACCAATCGGTTTATTTTAACAATATTATATTATCCTCATTGATCTCATATAAATTAAATAAACTGTTAATGTTTATTTAATGTAATAATGTTATAATAAAGTTATTTAAAACATATAATAACTGCAATTAAAAACAATTAAGTACCCAGAGTATGTATATACCTTATTTGAATATGATAAAAATATATTGAATAAATTAGTATTTGGGTCTTCAGAATATTTCAGTGTCACATACCATACTCACAAAACCTAACCTAAATAAGATTATTCAAAGTGTTATATTTAAAGAAAATTTCTGTAGTTTTAAAACAAATCCTATTTCTTCCAAATTTTTAAATTAATGGAAAACATTTGTGATTTACATTAAAAATGTTACAAAATTCATATTTTATAACATGTGTGGCTTATAAATTCTTGAAGTAGAGTTAAAGTTATTATTCATCTTTAATTTCTTTTGAACAACCTTGACAAACTGTTTTGATTTTTATCATTTTCTTTGAGAATAAATGTATATGCTTGTATCAAATGTCTAAACTTGTGTACAAGTTTTGATATTCATGGCAGTTTCTGTTTTTAATATCATAGTTCATATTTGTTTCAGTTTATTTATAATAAAATAATTCATTTTTAAATACTTAAACAAAAACTTCAATGTATTACACTAGTCAAGTACTAAAATAAAACAATGAATGAAAATTGATTTTTAGAAGCAAAAATTAAGCAACTAAATTTGCATTTCTTTTTAGTAAACAGAACATTTAGAAAAACTTGTTAACATATATCATCAATAAAGCATTTGTAAATCACAGTTTAAAATCAAGTTTTGCAAATCAAAACTTAAAAATATTTACAGTTCTTTAATAAGAAAATAGGAAATAACAACAGTACAAAACAATTCAAGTAATCAATTTTGATATCCACATATCTATACAACAATATTTCAAAATAATTCTATCAAAATGTGTGAAGATTCCTAACAATTTCAAGCCAACATTCATGTTCCAGAAGAAAAAGTTCAGAAGATTTAAGTTTTTTGCCTATTTGCAAAAATGAGGAAGTACACTATGTAAGCATTTTTTTTTTTTTACAAACAATACAATATTTTTCTCTTTACAAGTTGTTTTCTTTAATTAATTTAAATACCAACCACTACATATGTTTCCTTCAACTCTGTCACAGGAGAAATTATCACATTCACAGTATTTCCCTCTGATCTTTTCTTCTGGATTCTATAAGATAGAATAGTGTAAATGTACAAACAAATGTATCTAAAATAGCAATTCTTTTCAACATTTTTAAAACTTTATATATCTATTTCCAAAACTATCAGAACAACAGATAGTGGTGCAGCAACCATGAAATCATGTAGCCATTTCACACACTTACATTGACCTGCTTTTTCTCCACTAATGATAATTATTAATGTTATGTCTGTATCTGTAACTATTGTTTATTTGTACCTACTTTGTTCAGTTGGTTTTTGATGTTCAAAAGCTATACATAATTAATTATAACCAATAAACAATTACATTATTCGTGAAGAAATTGCAGGCTGTATAATATTAAAGTTGCTGCAGCAATTAATAAGGTATAAGATTATATACACAATAAATATATAGCTAAGGTAGTCATGATAATAAACTTTTTATTACAGCAACATTTTGTGGTATTTTTCAATATAAAAATGGATTGATCTCTATACAATCCTAAAACTTTAAAATCTTATAGTTCATTCTTTGTTTCTGAATTTCACCCAAAGCTACATAAGAGCTATCTGCATGATCCATCCCTACTTTAGCAGTGTAAGACTAGAGGGAAGGTAGCTAGTCATCACCACCCACTGCAAACTCTTGGGCTACTCTTTTAGTAATAAATAAACAGACTGACTGTAAAATTATAATGCCCCCACAGCTGAAAAGGTAAGCATATTTGGTGTGATTGGGATTCAAACCCAAGACCCTCAGATTACAAGTTGAATGCCTCAACCCACTTACCGGCTTATGTTTTAAACAAAACATAAAGCAATATTATGACTTGTGCAATGTCAATTGATTCACAAATATGTCCAGAATCAAATGGTTCGAAAACATATAATTCAATGTAATCAAGACTTAGATATTAAAAATTATATTTGGCTAACATCTGGGAAAGTTAAAACCCAACAAGTCATAACACAAGTAATAAGCAGATATTTAATCAAACATGAAACACTAACCAGTCTTGTATCACAAATACAAGTTCCACACTGGCATTTCCCTTTACCAGAGCAAGGTTCAGTGCTGTTGTCACTGTATTTAAAGAAAATAAAATGACTAAATTAACTTCTTGACAAAGCACATTATAGAATATTTCTGCCTTGGTACTAGATTGACATATGATCCAAATAAAGTAAGAATCAAATTGATATATTGAACATAAAATATAGTACATTTGACTCATAAAACAAAACTTTTCCTGTAATATAAAAATATATTCCTGTCACTTCAAAACAGAAATTTGTTTTCAGTTTTAAATCTACTTTTGATGAATCTTCATGCAGTATTCAATTACATGGCTATTATTTCATAATTTGAAAAAATGTTTTTCATGTATAAGAAGGTTTATGTGATAAAAAACAAACTTTTTCTTCTATCAAACACTTGTGTATGAAAAAATAAACATTTCACTAAAAATATTCACTTCTAGTTACACTATGTCTAAAAAATAAATATCACCTTCTAGTTATGTTTACTGAATACGATAAACCTTGTTTTGTAATCAATGCTGTACCTTATGAAATATTAGTTTTCTTCTAGTTATTATTGCATCTAGTATTAGTATTATTCCTAGTCAAAATTGTAACCACTGATTGTATAATGCAATCTCTTAAATGATCAAGAAATAAAGACATTAAATACATACAGATAACACTGTTTTTCATGCAGAGTTTCATCTATATTTTGAGAGTCACATTCACACTCTCTTCCTGTTCGACCATTGTAACAATCACAAATGCCGCACTCATATGTACCATTCCCATTAGTACACTTGGGGCTGTTTAGCTCCTATAAAAAGAAATTATTTATAAAATCATCTTTTTTGATGCAGGTAGAAATATTTGACTAGTACTATATTACAAAATAAATACATTGCTGTACATTAAGATATTCTAAACAATATTCAAAGTGCTTTTATTACCTCTAATGAAGCATATTATGATAGGAGTTCAATTAGTGACACAGAACCTACCTGAAATTAGTAAACATTAATATTTTATTAACAAACATAAGAATGTGTTAAATAAATGTAAAGAAATAAAAATTAAAGAAGTTTGACATGAAATTTCTAAAAATTATTATTTTTAGTTATGAGTAAGGTCATTTAACAACTTGGCACTAATTTATATAGATGTACACCTCATCGCATATAAAGGCTTGTTCAAAGCATGATAATCACAGCAGACTTAATAAATCGATGGTGGTTGGGAGCTATACTAGTTTGTTTAGATAACTAGATGGGATGCTTCATACTAGCATAATTCATCTTCTCTGCTATCTGTTAGTACTTTCTACCATATTGGAGCTGGAATGTTAACTTGAAGAGGTAAGTTTTTAACTTACCTCGAAATCTGGCAGTGAAGGGTGATATAGATGCGAGATGTTGTGGGCTTGAGACCCACACCTCACTTTCCTCATTTCTATTTCATATCTATTTCGACTCTTTTATTTCTCATGTTAGACTGGTATATGAAGGTTGAGATTGATAGATGGTGTATTCCCACTGCAATATGGGTGACTTCTTCAGTCAACTCCAAAACCTGGGGCACATTTTATAATCCCACATTACAGCTTGTACCTTGGGATCTTTTAAATTAAGGCAGCATTTTTTGTTTCACCTTGTTTTTTAAATTATAAAAAAACAATGTATATATATTTATGATGAATAAGGTGGTTATGAGATCTCAAAAAGAAAGAAAAAAAATAGCTGTGGTATAAGTGAAGCAATGGGACACTAATGTGTTTACATTGAACCACATCCTCAGATGCAAAATTTGATACCAGGTATATTAATGGTCTGTAGAATCTGGGACTGGAGACTAAATAAGTAAAAGTGGGAAATGGAGGGGAATTGCAAATGCAATGTTGACAGAATGTCAATAATAGAAAAAGATTCACAAGATGTACCAGAAAATGGAGAAACTATTCTGAAACCAAGGCCTGATATTTTGAGATATGGTAAATTAAGAACTGAATGTGGTGGTCATGGCTCAAAAAAACAAAGTCCAGAGTCAGAAAAAAACAATAGAGGTGCCTGAATCAATTACTATAAGAGCACAACAAAAGACGATGGCAAACCTGCAAGTAGCCACCAGCAAAAGGATGTAGATATGGAAACCAAAACAATGTAAACAGAAGGAGCCTACAAACTGACTTCTAAAGTCTTGGAGTGCTCTGAATAGATGCAAGCCTAAGTAAGGAAGGAAATGGGATGCTCAGGGCCATGTAGAACCAAGCTAGCCTCAATAGCTGCAAAAAGTTTGTAAGTAGATAATATATCTTTAGAGATACCTGACAGATCAGAAAACATAAAAGGTGATATGTATGGGGACATCTGAGAGGAATGGGACCTCAGAGAAAGCAAAATCCCCCAAAAAGCCTCATACCAGATAAAAGAAGAGATGAGAGCCCAGATATAAAAAGCTCCACGTCACAAAGGAATAGGCTGAGCCTTCCCCATACATGAAGTGAGAAAAACTCCTTATTGAAAGAAAAACTGGATGTGGGTTAAGCTCAACAAGCCACCTTAAATACGATGACTCTCAATGAAGAGAGAATGCAACACAGAAAGTGACAAGTAGAAACCAAACACGTATACAATATTGGAATAACAGGCCTCAATAACATAACATGCAATGAAAAAACTAATCAGACCAAATGGAAAAAAGAATGAGATCAAGAAATCTTAAAGGAAAGAACTGAGTACCAAATATTTGACCATTGCACCTAAACCAAAGGAAGTGTAAAGCAAGTGGACAAATCAAAATGTGGAGAAAGTGCTCAAGACCTGAAATTAATCATCTACCACTGGTGAGATTATCCACTGGAGAAATGAAAACTGCCAAGAGTGAACAGACAGAATGCCAAAGTTGATTCACATGGGACAGACTGATATTTGAATGACAACTTACAACCTTTATGGGAACAATACACAAGTATTTCAAACAGTTTAAGTAAAGAGTAGAAGTAAAACAATAAATCCTAAAAAAGCGTTATCCAAACTCAGTAGACTGTAACAAAAGTTCAAATAAATCAAAATTTTAGGAACATCCTAAAAAGCTACATCACTAATAAAAAGTGCAAGACAAAGGTCTTGGAGAGAAAACTAGGAGACAGAAGTCAAAAACAAGGTAAACTGAAAAATGACACTCCAGAAACAAAAAACTCATGGTATCTGGAGTAAAAGGAAGAAAACTGAGAACAAGGTGAATGCAGTATATGATACATACATTGTATAAGGTTTTTCATTCAAACCCAAAATAACTTAAGATGATTGCTTTATCTGCATCTTCCAACACTACAGCAATTTATTTATTGTACATTTATGTAACATTAAAATCTTTATATTTGAAAGAAAGGAATACCACTATTGAAAAAATAATAAATCTAAAACTGCAAGTGTATCTGATCCACAGTATTAAGTCATAATAATCTATTACTATATGATGACTCAATATGTGTTGAAAGTTGTAAATATTGGAAATCAAAACTTGCCTTCTGTAAAACCTTCTATTACTGTATTTTTGAATTATTTACACAGTTCAATAAGTACCTCAATAAACATCATTACAGAAACATTTAACTGGTTCAAACTCATGACAAAAATATTTTATAATCTCTTCTGCTTTGAAAATGTCTGAATGCATTGTTGTTTCTACAACCAGTGTCTTGGCATGTTTTAACTTGTTTATTAATACCGTATTTTCCAGTTAATAAGCCAAATCGCCAAATAAGCCAAGGCCAATTTTCAGCTCTGAAAATGAGGGTTTTTGCTTATTACCGCCCAATAAGCCGAAGCTTAAGTGAGTGGGTTGTGAAATCGTGGGACGATATTAGTGTTGAAACTGTAGAGAAGTCATTTAAAAAATGCAGCATCTCAAATGCAATGGATGGAACGGAAGATATGTTGTGGTTGGATGACGACGAGGAAGACAACATTCCACTCACTCAGCTAATAACACCAGAGAATGACCCTACAACGACCAGGTCTCTGCCGAGGATTGGAATCTATTATTTGGTGCTTCTGACGATGAAGATGATGAATTTAATGGATTTTAATAAATTTCTGAGATTAAAGTGTGTATATTTTTATGAATTTTATTTCTATGAATACATGTCATTCGTAATGTATAGACCTTTTTCTATTAATAAATAAAGTTTAACTGAAATAACTCTGCCTTAACTGTGAGATCAAAGGTATGATTTTGGGGCCAATTTTGGTCCAGTATTTTTTGGTCCAAAGCTGGTGATCGGCCAATAAGCCGACCCCCAAAAAATCAGGTCCAGAAATTTGGCTTATTAGGCGGAAAGTACGGTACTTTGTATTATTAATTAAAATCGAGTACTAAATATATAAGAAACTTCATAAAATACAAAACATTGCTTGGTTGTACAGTGAAGTTTCCCATTCGGATCAGAAATGTTGATATAAAATTGTCTGATTCAAATTACACATTTGTATGCATATATATATTTTTGTATCTATAGGTAAATCTTATTGGTGTATTGGTTATACGTATTTACCTTTAAAAATTTTATGTAAAAAAATGTATTAATATATTATTAACCTCAATCTTACCTTCTTTCCAGCTTTCTGACATTCACATTCACATATTATCTCAAGGTCAATAATCAGAGCTTCATTCAAACCAACTGGATAAATCTGAATTGTTTTATTCCAGTCATTACGACTTTTAGGGCAAGACATTACTACAATATCAGCATGAAAGGTAATCTACAAAATAAAAATTTATAACATCTTGAGTCTTTGAGATTATAGCAACATATTATTTTAGTTTTCAGAGTATTTTGTCAGCTATGTTTCTTTCATACTACACAGAATATGTGAAAGGTAAATGGTGCCTTCATTAATCTATTGTCAATAAATTTTATTCTTTAATATATTAAAGAGAAAATGCAATGTTCCAAATTTAAATTTTATTTTCAATACACACTCAATGTAAAACGTTTAGAATACAACAAAACATGGACAAAAGAGACCAATAATACTTTCAAAGAATAAGTGAAACAACAACTCTGAAGAAATTTTAAAAACACGTAAGGAAATGCTACAGTGTGTATTTAAAAAAATTTTATGTCCTTCTTCAGCATTTAGTCTTATTAAAAAACAGTGCAAAACAAAACATGAATATAACATATATTGATGGAATATATCATTTTAAGATTTTTGGTTAGTTACACATGTTGCATAATTCAGTAATTATTCTTAAATGTATCATTACTTAGGTTCTTAATGATAATTATAATAAACAAGACCAAATCAGTTTATCCTTAAAATGTTATAGCTTTCTAAAATATTAAAATAAAACATAGTTATTTTAAATATTTAACTAGCAAGATATATTGTTGTTGTTCAAATGTCACCCACAATACTTCCAAAAAATGATTTGTCTCATGAATATGAATATTTAGTTTGTAGCAGTCATAAAAACACAAATACAGCACAAAACATTTTTTAAAAATAATCAGAAGGAAAATAAAACTGAGTACTAACAGTTTTTACTCTTTTTTTTGTGAAAAACCACTGTTGTCCACTTCTCAAAATACATTTGTATCAAAGTTGCTGAAGTAACTTAAGTTTTTCATCAAAGTGAATATCAACTGGTGCAAGTCTTGTGTACTAAATATGCTGGATGTTTCTTTCAGACCTTTCTAGTCTCCTAGTGTATATGTATAGGCTACTCAATAGGCTTAAGTACATGTTTTAAAATAAACCATAAAAATGATTTTTGTAAATAATTTTATTGATAGATGTGTTTACTTAAAAAGTAAACAAATCCCAAATTTTATACATCTGTTATTCATCTTTAAAGCATCAAAGAAGTTTGTTAAACTTTTCTGCTGAAATGTTTAAGCTCAACCACAAAAACCTTGAAGAAATATATTTTTATAGTTTTTAAAGAAGAAATATTGAGCAATATGAACATACCTACAGTTTGTGTGTAACTTTATAAGTATTAAAATAATAAAATATACCTTATATTATTAAAGTTCCCCTGGCTTTCAAGAAAAAATGAAACTATAACATTTAACTGATAAAATACAAATGATGAATGTCTCTCTATTTATGGCAAGTTTCTAAAGTATAATTTGTACTCATAATTTCATAATACAGATTTCCTGTAAGCAATTAATAATATTTAATAACAATTGATATCTTCCAAAAATGCATCGCTGTGTGAATAACTTAGAGCTTCTTAGAAAATTTGTTCACATTTACCGTATCACCTAATTTGATTCCTTTGCACTCACTAGTCTTTCTTAACTGCTCCTCTGGACTGAAAGCAAAAAAATGTGCCTTTATTAATCTACTGCCAATATGTTTTATGCTTTAAGATGTTAATGAGAAAATAAAATGTCTAATTACAAAATTATTTTCAATACATACCCATTCAAAATAGTTAAAACTAGCAAAAAAACACACAGAATTGACAAAATACCACAACAATGATGAGGAATTATTATTATTTGTATTATGTATGAAATTATTATCACACTTTCATTTAATCTATGTAGTTGTAAGATTTTATACCTTCTAAACATAAAGTTGTTTTAAAAATACTATTTGTTAACTCTTTCTATAGAGTCAATAAATTACAACAATCTTGTGACCCCAAAGTAACCACAAGAGTTTCCATACAATAACTTTTAATGTGGTATATACACATTTACAAATTTTTTATAAGTTTTAGTAATCATTATATATCTTTTGTACACCAAAACAATCAGATTTTTTAATTTAGTATTTTCACTAACAATATGTCAATAAGCATAAGGAATGAGAATGTTGACTGCTCTGAGTGTAAAGTGATTTTTCTGTTAAGATTAATCAAAAATATTTTTCTTCAGTATTTTTCCAATGAAACCTTATATTTTATCTGCTATTTTCTCCACCCTAATTCTGTATGAATTTGGTTGATTTGACCAATGTTGTATTCACAATAAAACTATATGAAATAAATCTAAATTTCTCTAATTTATAGGATAAATGAAAACTGTAACAAAATACTATATTTGTTTACGCTAAATAGCTTAAGGTTTGTAAAATAATTTTATTGTTTTATTGCCCTTTTAACAGAATCTGATTAATAATTCTCTCATACAAATTGTAAATCACTTGAAGAAGTACCTCATGTCACCATATTTAATGATGCCATTTGCAAGAATACCTCATAAGTTATTTCTTTTTTTATCTGACTGAACAAGTTTCTAATTTCCACACTTTAGTTACTTTTATAACAATAAATGTTACAAAATATGCATGAAAAACAAAAAATATAGTATTTACTTTTGACCACTTGTTTTTCTACTATCAGTTACCAAAGAAATACTAACATACCTAACACAAACAATGTGGTATATTATAACTGAATTGACTTTTTAATTATGGATTTTTCAGAATGCATTCAACAAAGTGCTACATTAAATGTTTGTAAAGAAACTTATCTGTTTCAATGTTGGGGATAAATTAACTATTTGAATAGAAGGTTGGCTTGATTGAAGTAAGCAAAGGGTTGTTATAAATGGAGTTCAGTTAAAGTGGATTAATGTTTGATGGGGTGTACCTCAGAGCTCAGTCTTAGAACCTTTGCTCTTTTTAATTTACATAAATGATGAAGGTGAAGTAATGGTCAACAAATTACTTAAATTTGCTGATGATAAAGGGTTTGGTGTTGCTGATGGTTAAGATACTGTTGCTGCTTTACAAAGGATTTACGTCATTTATTGAGTTTGGTAAATAAATGACAGATGGGTTTTAATTATACTAAATGGAAAATAATGCATCTGAGTTAATTATACTTTGAATTATAAGTATAATTTGGATGGGAACAACCTTAACAGTGTCATGAAACAGAAGGTTCTTGGTGTAATGGTTGATTAGTCTCTTGAACCATTCAACTAGTGTGCTGTTGTGAGCAGTAAGGCAAAGAGGATTTTAGGTTGTATCTAGAAAAACACTGAAAATAAATTTAAAAAGGTTATAATTTCTTTGTATAGGCCTCTGGTTAGTCCACATTTGGAGTATTATGTTAAGTCTTAGCTACTTAAGACAAAATAATTATTCACTACTGAAAAAAATAAATACAACATGAAATGTCATTTGACACATTAAAACCTTGTCTTTCTACATATAATAAATAATACAATATAAAACATCAGAAAGAATTACTGGTAAATTGTAAAAGAGAGAATGTGGCAAATGGGCATGGAAAGTGAGTCTGTCTTTCCATTTTATGTCTCTGTAAAGAAAGAAAATTGAAAGCTACATAAAAATTAGACATTTTCTTTATAACATTTATATTATAATGAGTAATTTGTGATAAATTATGCAAATAAATAAGAGAATGGGTAAAACCTAGAGAACAAATGTCATAATTCTCATATCAGGAGAAATCGAGGATTTATTCAAATATTTTTTGTAATTTTTTTAATAATCAGAATGAAACATGAAAAACACTTGTAAAAAGGGGCATTTTCACATATTTCTTACAAATAAGTTACTGAAATAATGTATGCATCAAAATATATCAATGTTACTTATCATTATTGTAATACCTCAAGAAGTGTGGCAGACAAAAGATTTAATAATTACAATATTTTAAAATAAAGTTATGACAAACTTTCTTCTTTACTTTCTATGGGTTATAAGTAATATATAGTTAAATGCAAGGGAAAGCTATTAACAAATCCTGAAAGGGAGGATGTAAAAGTTGCGTCTGGTAGTAGGGGTTCAATTTTCTATTTGATAACTTTGTAGCTATATAATATTAAAGGTTATAAAATTTTTAGTTTGTTTGAGGAATGATGATTTTATAGTGAGTAATTTATATTTATTTTTGTACTTTTTCAAGGGGTGTTGGATAAAAAAAAGAAAAGATGCCAAGAGAAAATGTCACACAAAATATATTCAGAATTACTTTTGATATTGCCTTGTGGAATTAAAAACTTAAAACTTAAATATTAATAAAATGTGGATTATCAGTTAAGAATTTATGCTATACAAATTGATATATCATAAACAAGAAATAGTTTAATAAAATTTTGAATGCAAGACACTGGAACTTTGTGTCATGTACAGTAAAAACTACCTGGGGCAAGAGGGTCAATTATGTTTTGAACGTAACTCTGTAAAATATCATTATAGAAACACTTTAACCTACCAGTAACTAAAGGATTGAGTTATGATGTTACTTGTCACTACTGTGTGTAGTTACTCAAGAAGTACTTAGAAAGTAGCAAACAAATTAATTTTAAAATTATAATACTTTAAAATAAAGTTATAGAGCAAGCTTTCTTTCTCAAGAATTATTTTACATTTACTAATTGCATTATAATGTGTGTGTTACCATGTTTGTAAATTGTTAATGACATTATTCTTCAAAGCAAGAAAAAACATTAAAAAGTCAATTTTAATACAAATTAATTAATCTCTATAAGCTTTAAATATGTAGTCTTTCCTACACCAATGAGTATTTATAATTGTATTATATTATTCTAAAGTATGTAAAATGTTCAATAAATTATTGTTATTGGCTCAAATGCACACAATTAGTTTTTGCCACATGTAAAAATGTGTTTACTGTAAATTTTTACATCAAGAAATGGTGTAAATTGCATTATATTTAAAATTTTCCCTTTACCCACATCATTTAACTCGCTTAAATTTTATTAATTACCTGACTGATTTGGTACTGCTGAAAAACTATAACTTCACTTACGTTTTGGTGTTAAAATAAGTTTAAAGTAAATTCACGACTCTTGCAAAATCAGACCAAAAAAAGAAGATTCAAAAGGGAAAAAAATAAAAATTAACATTCTCTTAAATTGAAAATGTATTACCAATAATATTTACTCCCTCTCACACTTAAAGCTAATATGATGCATCCTCTAACCTGGTATTTTATATAAGCACCTCATTCAGATAATGTTGTCACTTTTTTATGGCTGACTCAATCCCAATCTCTAGCATTGGTTCTTAGTGTGGTGGAATGGTAGGATAGCATAAAAGGAGGTAAATATTGTCAGAAACACATTTTCAATTTAGAAAAATGTTAAATTCATACTTCCTCTCCTATGTGTTGCTGGACATAGTGGTAAGGTGGAGGGGGGCCAATGAGTGCATTATCCATACAGAAAATGGCAGCATAGATGGCTTGGGTAATAGGACTACAGTATTTTATATATATATATATGAGTGGATCCCAACTTGTAGTCACTGAATGATGTGTTCCAAGTCACAGAATCATGAAAAAGGTAAACAACATTAAAATAAACAAACCTCCTCCTCCACCTGAAGAAGTACAAAAGGCAACATCCCAGGTTCTGAAATTAGGAATTGTGTTTGCCATACCAAACCAAAGAAATCAGAACTCATCCAGTCTGAAATTATGAACATTCATTCTCACTACCCAACTGTGTGGGCAATGTACTTTCCACTTGCCTCTGGAATCATAAGGAGGACATAAAACAATTGTGCTCAATCAAGAACCCACAATGGGACCATTCTGCATTCAGAATTATGACAAAATAGGTTGGTGCCACTCTTACTGATATCTGGAGAAAACATCCAGAAATCCAGATTGACTCATATCTGCCATATTCTCCAAGAGTGGAGGAGTTTACTCTAATACTATGGGTGAAAAGTCTCTTGTCCACCACCCAAATGACTAGAAATTGGGTACAATAAGGACTATCTTGCTCCACTAGTAAAATCTACAAAGTAATGTCCACCGGATAGTCCTAAGAAAGAATACACTGGAAACATTGCAATAGGTGAACCAAGTTACCTGGATGTTTAAAAACAAATTGACCTCAGTTCATTTAATCCAAAGACTGGCAATAATAAGCAGAATCCTCTTAAGCTTCACTCAAAATAGTTCATATGTGGCAGTCAATCATAGAAGAGTAATACTGCACAACTAGCTGATATGTGGTCTCATGGAACACCTTATTTCTAAAGAGCCTGTTACAATTGGTAGTAGTTGTTGCTAATGCAGAATTAGTTTGTTAAAAGCTCAACTGTCTGGACAACATTTGCCATAGAGTGAAGTCCTGTCAAAACAAGATAAGAGACAGATAAGGATAACAAGATAAGAACACAAATATAAAATACTCTCCCCTCTGGATAATCTAGTAGAAGTAGTTAATTGGGGGTATACAAAAACCTTTAGATGAAGAGACTGCCAGATCAGAAAAATAGTGCAAAGTAAATTTATTGAGGGAAGTCCACTAACAAGTCTGCACAATAACCACCAGTTAATAATTCAAATAGAGTACCAGGGACATGATGAAATAATGAAATAAAGAGCCCAGAATAAAAAATGTAGTCTAGGTTAAATAAATGTATTACTACAGGCAATAAAACTTCCAATACCATCACTAAACATGACTAAGACTAAAACTTGACTGGACATAGAAGACATTAATAGTTAGCAGATGAAACAGAGAAAAGGATTAAACTTCTTTCATGTCTGATATTGTGTTTGGTAAGAGGAACAGGTCTGAGGATTTAGAGACAAAGAGTAAACGGTCTGTAGACAAACAGCACAAATCACTCTGACTAGAAATATCTGTAAGTCAGCAGTCACAAACAAAAAATAAACCTGCAGGTAAATGGAATACATGGCATATAGGAAGCAGGTCACAAACTGATGTTGAGAAAGAACATTTAATGTGACTGTAATATACCTGATAAGTAACTGAAATGGTCACATTGGACCAAATACCCAAAGCAATGTGAGGAATCTGGAGAGTACTGAGGAAACAAAATATATGCAGTCATGATAATCAAATAGTAGTCAGTAATGTTTTAAACAAGGTGATTGTGAAAGATACAAAAAACCCTCTGCCAAAAGCCCAGTCAAAAAACAAGTCATGACTGACTTCACTGATTTGAAAGGGTTCAACCTTCTCTCAAACACCATTGCACAAAAGCATGCCATTACCTTGGTAAATCTGCCTTTTGGATTAAGCAAAAACTGAGACAGATACATGGCAGTCTTAGAAATCAAACCCTGATGCTGTTGAAAGATGGTTTGAACTTCTGCATAACCAGGTGTTCCATATCAGATCATGGATGTCACGTCTTGTCACAAAGAAGTAGAAGAGACTGCAAGGGACCAGAGAAGCAGAAATCCACAGAAGCAAAAAAGGCTTAGGGGTGTAATCCAAACCTATTCTTATGGAATGCATCTACTGTCAAAATCCAAGGGTGACTTACTGGAGACAATTTAACAAAAGTTGGAAGATCCAATGAGAGTTTAATCTACCACTTACAATTGTAAAATGATATCCAATCCAACATAATCTTGCAATGCAATATCTATTCTCTTGGTAGAATCTGTTGGGATTGAGACAACTGACTTGGTATTAGAACCATCACCTGGGGAAAATGGTATGCTAAAAGGATAAGATAGAGCTTGTACTAAGAGAGGAGGTCCAAAATTTCAAAACAAAGAGCCCTAGACCACAAGCCTCCTTGATGAGAAAAATAAGACATCACTTTCTGGAGAGAATCCTTTTCATCCATGTATAG
Organism: Carcinoscorpius rotundicauda; assembly: GCA_011833715.1. Lineage (NCBI taxonomy): Eukaryota > Metazoa > Arthropoda > Merostomata > Xiphosura > Limulidae > Carcinoscorpius > Carcinoscorpius rotundicauda. The sequence continues at coordinate 26,049,824 of CM022406.1, forward strand.
ACCATGAAATTTCTGACTGTATGTATATGCATCCTGAAGCAAGACATTTATGAATAGATAGAACTCTGTACAAGGCAACAGAAAATAACCCCATACTGTATTAACGTCCTGACATAACAACCCCTCTAGATCTAAGAAGCAACCCAACTAAGGAAACTGGGGAAACAAGTAAATCATTGTTTATGATCCTTGGTTACATAAAGACCAATAAAGGATTATTTGTTTCCTTGCCCCAAAGATGAGATGAAAAATTCAAAATATCTAGAATGATAAAATACTAAATTGGAGTAAAAATACATGTTTGAGTCCTGATATGGAAGCATGTCTTAGTTGTTTCTGAAAGTAAAATCAAGATGTGATGGTCTGACAATTGATTCAATGGTGCCAGAAGCAATCAATTATCCATGGAATGATGTGTGCATAATATAATGAAATTAAAGGGGTAATATGATAAGGCAGAGCACATACAAAGCCAATGTGAGTCAAAAACAAAAACTAGAAGTACACTACCAGACTCTTATGCACCACAAAAATACTCATAGTGGTGGGATACTACCATTATTACACAGATGCAGAGATACAACCAACTGGAAAATCTACAATTCCAGTAAAAAACAAAAAGAAATCAACACAGATTGAGTAATGAGTAACTTTTGAACCTAAGAAAAACTATACATCGATATACACGAGAAAGATCAATGACTGGACACCAATCTCCTATCTACAATAAGCCCAACAATTCACAAGATTATAAACTTTGAAGAACTAGCATGACTATCTTACTAATCTCAGACAAATAAAACATAAATAACTCTAAAACTAAGTTCTAAATCCTGATGAATTGTGAGGAATGGAAACCCTACAAGATAGGTGGATGATAGTAGTGGAGATGTTACATGAATGACTTATTATTATTCAAAGGACTGCAAAGCTCTTGACCCATGATTAAGGCTACCACATGTCCAGAAATTCTTGGAATTGAGTCCTGACAGCACCTGAAGGTATATAAAAATCACTGGTACTACTCATGATCTGACTAAGCAGTGAAAGACCTTGGACATAAGAAGAATCTATTCTGGGTGTCAATATATGTTAGGGTTTGGAATTCAAGAACAGATGCAAAGATGACCCCTATGGAAGCCAATGGAATTCAAGACTCCAGTGACAACTGATAGGAATGTAGAATCCAAAATTTGAACCAGCATGCTTGCTAACAAATATTCAAGCTGGTCTTCAGTAAACTTGGAGATCCTGAGCATCATCTATCAAAGTAAAGTAAAAAGAAACAAAATGCTGAAATGTTAAGTTGGAAGTCCACAGACTTACTGTTTTAGCAGGAGACAGACCACTGTAGGTTAACTACATGCTCTTCCTTAAAACTCCAAAATTTGAGAAGCACGTGTATTATTTGAGAGTCAGAAAATTCCTCCAATTAGCAGAGGCTAATCCATGAAGATTGACAACATTTCAGATAAGGCCTAATTATTCCTTCCCATAACTGAAAATTAAAACTTCCAGCACAAACCACAATATCTGTGTATGAAAAAAAAAACACAAAAAAAAATTAGCTAACTATTTATTCTCAAACTTTTTAGCCTTGAGGTAAATTGCAGTCTCGAAAGTAATAGGGAAAAAGCTCAAAACATTACACACTGTAAGAACCAACAGAAGAAAAACAAAACAAAAGCAGCTTATCTCAAAGTGTTCTATTGTTCATTTTTCCTGTAAAGACTGTTCACTGCTGTTGGCTAAAACTGTTTTCTTGCAGCATAACAACATTGAATTATCTGTCATATTTACTCAAGAAAATTTAATACCAGCTCTGCGAGTCCATAAAGACATTAATGTCCCACAAGGGAACTTTAAAAAAGGTACACAAAATGTTTATATAAAGTCTCTTCAAAAAGTCAAGGATCATCCTTAATTACAGCCTCAGAGATCCCATAGAGGACCACCACAAATCTGAGTATATCTCCATTTCACCATGAACAAGATCACTGACAGTCTCAATTGAGAGTGACACCCCCATGTACTAAAACATTATAATTCTAGAATGTATAATAACCCTGCAACTTTCAATACAAGCAGTGAAAAAATAATCTAAGCCACAGTTCATAGTCTTCCCAGTTGAATAACATAGCTCTTGTAAACTCAATGATTTCTCTCTCCATATTTTAAGAATTCTATAACATGCAAGACTACAAAATTAATCTATTACAGTTAAATCTGATTATATAAAATTTAGCTAGTTGTACCATTCTTCATGTTCAGCCATCTCTCAACTCTTTTGAATAATTTTTGATAAAACATGCACTGCTTCAACCCATGTCTACTAATATATTATCCATTCTTGGTTATATCTACCAACACTGACTTCACAACAATTAAAAGTTGCTCTTAACCATGTCTCTTATAAAAGGGGTCATTAAAATATTATTTTAACTTTTTCACAACAGGCAGATGAGTTTCACATCTGCTTGACTGGGGAAGGGTATTTATGCAACAATACATATGGTATTCTGAGATTTCTTCACAAACCATATTGTTAAAGTTCACAAATATCTTGTACACAAAGAATAACATTATTTTAACTATGTCTTTCTAATAAAAGTGATATATACCTATGGCAATTATCTGCAATGAAATTCTGAATTACTGGAGTGCAAGATGATTTTAATTTTAGGTACAAAAATACTTTTCTTCATCATGTAGTTGTAATATTTCACTTGCATATTAGTTATTCTATAGAACATTCTAAATGAATGTCAACAGTTTTTTTAAGGTAATTGTTTATATTTTTTCATTTTCTCAATCACTAACTCTAGCTATTATTATCATCATCAGAGTACAATGCAATGAAATAATTAAAATTAAAAATAAAAAAAATATATAAATATTTTTAGAGAACTTCTTTTGCTATATGTGTAATTTTAGGTCTCTTCCTTTACATACATAGTTAATTTTTAATGTTTATTTTCCTTTCTTGTCCTGCATCTTGTATTATTCATCATGACACAAGTCAAATGTATCCTCCAAACTGTGTATTTCTGGTACAGTTAATCAAGGAGCCAACAGTACCATAAGCATTTACATGCACCCAATAACAATGCATACCAATTTCAAAATAACTATTGCTGGATTATAAAGTAAAGTGAGCTCTTTCAAATGACTATATACATGCATGTGTAATCTGTATATGTAGGCCACAAATCTTGAACAAATCTACTGAAGGCGGGCAAGGCAACAGTCAGGGATTGACAATATTTATTATTTGTTTCAACCTCATTCGTCTGGATAACTCTGAAATGCGCATGTCTATAGGTTCAGTAAATATCTTATTGTCTACACACTCATCTACACAACTGGCATTATAGTTTTGAAGAAACAGAGTACCATGTAGAGAATTTTTGAAGCATGTGTGTCACTTGACAATACATCTAAAGTTTTAAGTGTTTTTCTTCATAATATAATGCTAATTTCATTCACATATATCAATATTAATGGTGTTTAATTAAATTCTGAATTAACACAGTGACTTGTGTAGAAAGATGCTTCATAAAGGTACTAGCACCAAAAGGGTTAAATAACAACAGTCTCTTAAAGGCAATGTAAGTGATATGCTTTTGTCATCAGGGTAAAACTAAAGTATCTTTATCCACAACTTCTAGTTCTTCTACCCTAAAATAATATGACAGCTCTATAAAATTTTACAATGACAGTTTAGATTTCTTATTTTACAAATTAAACTTGTATTTAGCATACAAGGGCTTACCCTAGACAAGATGAATAATAAGTAATCTTCACATTTTCGGGAGCATTGTCCTTTAACTCCATGGTTTCTGTTATTTTCTGGAAAAATTTATTATTTTTTTTTAAAGAAACCTAGTATATGTCAAACAAGTTATTTTCATTGACTTTCTAATGTGCATCAATAGTTCTGCACAATAACCCTGAGTTAAAAGTACAAAAGAAGTCAATGAGTTTTGGGAAACTAATTACAGAATCAAAAAGGTCACAAAAGAAATTAAGTAATTAACATCAACTTTTCAGCAAAACATACCATATACATAGATCAGAACTAAATGAGGCTCAGCATAGCCAGGAGGTTAGTGTACTTGACTCAATTTAAGGTTTGAAACCCCAACACACTAGACAACACTGTATGAGTGTTATAATGTGATGGTCAATCCCACTATTTGTTGGTAAAAAAGCTGCTCAAGAGTTGGCAATGGATGATGATAATTAGTTGCTTTCCCTCTAGTCTTATACTGCTAAATTAAGGATAGCTAGCTCAGATAGCCCTCGTGTAGATTTGTGCAAACATCTAAAAACAAACAGAACTAAACATACCTAATGATCAACACAACTAATAAATATACTGTTCAAACTATCTTACTCATAATAAATAAAACGTAATGTTTTGTAAGATGGATACCTTGCTACCAATATTATTTTTGGATGTAAAACTAGTGACTGAGTTGTAATTCTTTTATAAATTCTGTATGTATGTTTATGTATTAATTAGTTTCATTATTCCAATCAGGCTTATCTAGTATATTTCACTGAAACATATCAAAAACAACATTATATTTTCTTCACAACTATTTAATATTTAAGAATAAATTTTGAAAGTAACACTAGCATGCTAAAATAAGTTTTATCATTATTTAAAACTGAAAGACTGTGTACCTTTGAAGACTGGTTGTGCGTAGATACAGGAATGTATTAACGCATAGGCACACGAGGCACGTGCCTGGGGCGGCAAATTTTGACCAAAAAAGAAAAAGAATGGACACCATTTTAAAATGTAGTCCCTGGTTATTAATTCCCCCTGCCATTTATGCCGCCCCAATAACCTCTTGAATCTGGACCCTCCCCCACACACACACTCACTATTCCACCACATCGTCGGGTCGCTTCAAGTTTAAAAGATTTCTAACCTTCCCTCCCTGAGTCCCACCTTATACGCCTCGCCCCCCCACATCATCAACCCATCCACCCTCACCTCAGTTATTTATTTGTGTTTTTCAAAACCCCCAACATGTTTTTTTACTCATGTTGACACACCAAACAATGAATTACCTACTACTCAGGGCCTGGCATGGCCGAGCGCGTTAAGGCGTGCACTCGTAATCCGAGGGTCGCGGGTTCGCGCCCTCGTCGCGCTAAATATGCTCGCCCTCCCAGCCGTGGGGGTGTATAATGTGATGGTCAATCCCACTATTCGTTTGTAAAAGAGTAGCCCAAGAGTTGGCGGTGGGTGGTGATGACTAGCTGCCTTCCCTCTAGTCTTACACTGCAAAATTAGGGACGGCTAGCACAGATAGCCCTCGAGTAGCTTTGTGCGAAATTCCAAAACAAACAAACAAAACCTACTACTCAGTGTGCTACGCCTACACAAAAAATATTTTATCATGGCCTAATAACGTATTTTGTTTTGTGAAATTGCGTATACGAAAATTCAGATTTTCGGTTGCTTCAGGCTATTATCTGGAAAAATATATTTTGAAATATTCTTCCTCATCATTCACAGTTTAGCTTAATTGATTATTTTTAATTGATTGATTGAATATGCGCTTGTCTAGATTCCAATGTAGTCCTTACAGAATAGTTCCTTCAAATTCCCTAGCAATTATAGGCATTTGTTAGAATAAAGAGGGGTAGTGGCAAACTCCAGAATACCAGAACAGAAAGGCGCACAGTCACTAGAACAGGTAAGCGTCGGCGGAATCGGCTGCGGGTGTCACACATAATCGTTTTTGCAGGCCGCCGACCGCGCTCTATCAATGAAGTTGACTCCCAGGGGACGCGGTTGTACCGCACGGGGTCTGGATAGTTTTGGGCGATACACTTATTTGTTACTGGTAGTATCGAATTTGAAATAGTAAAGTCTGTTAGAATTTATAATTTGACTGTCAATAGCCCAGCACCCGTTAACATGGATACATCGGCAGTAATATAAATCAGTAGTGCAGAAGCTCCCCTTTTTCGTGTATATTTTGTTATGGACTTATGGTTGCAAGTTGATAATTGTTTCACCAGCTACCATAAAACTCATTATCTGCCGGACGAATATATGGTTCACCGACATATTTACAATATAATCGAACAATATAGATAATAACGTGGTAAGCGATATTGGTGTCGAAATGTAGAGTTCGTTATGCTTTTACTTATTCCTCCGTCACCCAATATCTTACTGTAAGTTATATCGTGTTGTCAGTGTCCAAACCTCCACAAGAAGCACAATTCTTGTGAGGGCGAGGGTCACTGGGAGTCAAACGGCTCACGGATCTCTGTGAGGTTCGCGCGGCTGCCATAAATAGCTCGATCCCACAAAAATTACTCAGATCCTAATGATCTGAGATGTGAAAGTAACAAATTCACTGTCAATACTCAATGTACGATCAGTGGATTCTAGTGACATCGTCATGAGTAACATACGCCGAAAATTGAGTGGAGCAGCTTATAGGAAGACAGCAAAGTTAAAAAATGAAAACACACGTGATGTTTTGGATAAGACACCGACGATGGAGGCCTTTTTTGCTAAACAAAGGCAAGAACAGCCTACTAGCGATGATGTTCAAACCAACAGCAATGGAGGGAATACACGTGACGGGCATAGCAGTAGCAGTTTTGAACAATCTGAACGACCCGAACATATCGAACTGCAGTTTGAACATGTGACGTCATCAGCAGCAGGCCTAGTAAGATCTACCGGTTGCGTGCCTGAAACGTCAATGGTTCCAGCAAGTTTTTCAGACAAAGTAAGTTCAGATCCAGCAGAGTGGATAATAGATGGTTACACAAAAGATTATATTGCCACACATGCCATCCTTCAAAACGATGACTCGGATTTTAAGAACTCTGTGAAAAGGGACGGGGAGAAAATCAGATCTGTAACCAAAGGCATGTTTCAAAGAAAACTGCAAAATGGCGAAAAAAGTAAGCGGACATATTTAGTTTATTCAGAGAGCAAAGGTAGACTGTTTTGTGCTCCTTGTCGTTTATTTGATTTTGGAAAAAAATCCAAACTGGCTGACGAAGGCTTTGATGACTGGAAAAATGCTACTGTCCGGCTGAATGAGCATGAAAACTCTCCTGAGCATCGGTCTTCAGTTTTATCTCTAGTAGCAAGGAGCAACATGTTGGGACGTGTAGATCTCCAGATGGCCATACAGCTGCACGACGAAATCAAATACTGGAGAAATGTACTCACTCGTGTGGTAGCTGTAGCGTTCAGAGGTCGGGATGATAAGTTTGGCTCAGTACACAACGGCAACTTTATGATGTCGTTAGAACTAGTTGCGGAGTTTGACCCCTTCCTCGCTGATCACATTCACCGATATGGCAATGCTGGCAAGGGATCTACGTCTTACATGTCTTTCAGTACTTGCGACGAATTCATCCAGCTTATGGCAGACCTTGTTCTAAAGAACATTTTAAAGGACGTCAAAACTGCAAAATATTTCTCAATCAGTGTGGACTCGACGCCAGATATATCCCATGTTGACCAGTTGGCATTCATCATCAGGTACGTGAACAGTGATGGTTCACCTATGGAATGTTTCCTGACTTTTATACCCAATCTGGGCCACAAAGCTGAACAGTTGGCAGAAGTTGTACTTAGCCTGCTTCAGTCATATGAGCTTGACATTTCTGAATGTCGTGGACAGTCTTACGACAACGCCAGCAACATGTCTAGTCAGTACAGTGGTCTCCAGGCTCGTATCATGAAGAAAAATCCTTTAGCTGTGTACATCCCATGTTCAGCACATTCATTAAATCTTGTAGGAATGTGTGCTGCTGAATGTTGCAGAGAAGCATGTTCATTCTTCGAACTCTTACAAAGCCTCTATGTTTTCTTCAATGCTTCAACCCATTGTTGGAAAATTCTACAAAAAGACCTGTCCGCAAATAAAGAAAGTCTCTCTTTAAAAACTCAGTTACACTCGGTGGTCTGCTCGTGAGTGTTGCTTGTCAAAGCCTCAACAGAAACTGGCAACAAGTGTTTGATGCCCTCACCACCATGGAGGGAAATGCTATGGAAAAACCAGCCACTAGGAATGAGGCCACTGGACTTCTTTCCAAATTAGGAATGCTAGAAACAGCTATTTTGTCCACAATTTGGGGAACAATACTGGAAAGATTCAATGCTGCCAGTAAAAAGTTGCAAAGTGCTGATATGGACATCGGACTTGTAGTCGAGCTTTATGCTTCCTTGCTGCAGTTTGTGAAAGATTGAAGAAAACTGTTCGATCATTTTGAAGACAAGGAGATGTTGAAGTCCAGCATGAAGGCATACGAAATTAAGCGAAAAAGGAAGCAAAAATTTTCAGATGGTGACACCCAGGCAGTGGAAGAAGGCAGAGAGGCATTTAGAGTAAATGTTTTCAATGTGATCATTGACAGACTTTGCTCAGAACTACAGTGAAGACAAAACCGCTTATGTAGAAATCCACGCAAGGTTTGGATATTTGTTCAAGATAACAAATCTTGAACCCACTGATGTCATCAGTCAAGCTGGAACACTGTGAGCTTCGTAGATGAATGTCTACATTTCCACGCACATCTTGTGAGTATGAAAGTGTAAAATGATGACTCTTCTGCATTAGCAGTATACAGAAATCTGTGAGCTAAAGGACTTCAAACTGTATATCCAAACCTGGATATTGCTATGCACATGTTTCTGTGCATTCCAGCAACTAATTGTACATCAGAGATCTTTCTCGGCTCTCAAACGTGTGAAAAATCACTTGAGATCAAGAATGGTAGAAGATAAACTAAATGCCCTATCACTCCTCGCCATTGAAAGTGATATTGTTTGTAGAATAAACTATGACGATGCAATAAACATGTTTTCGGAACAGAAGGCCAGGAGAAAGCCTGTATATTCAGCCGCAGAATAATATTTAGTGATAATTGATTTTGATGTTTCATTTTTTATTGTGTTGGAAAATAAACGTTTTGTTGATTTTGAATGATAACAACTGTGTTTGTCTGTTGTTGTGATGGTGATGCTTGGTGCAAGTTGTGGCACGGAGGGGGGGGGGCAAAAGTATCAACCTAATCTTGTGCCTAGGGGCGCCTAATCCTAAATACGTCTCTGTGTAGATATTAATTTTTAAGTTTATTGTTTGTTTTAAGCACAAAGGTACCAAAAGGCACCCACTATAAATATTATAACAATACAAGGTTTTTGCAGTGTTTAAGCTGCCTACAGATTGTAGATGTTCTTGGTTGGCTCACAATTAAAATGTTGTGAAGGTTGCATGTAATGTTTTTTAGTTTAGTAACATTTTGAGTAATTTGTTTAACTTATTATAGAAGAGTTGAAGACAACGTTTGACTGTGTGAACTTAAATTTTTTTTATTCATTGTATTTGTGTGTTTCACACTAAGGGATCATGCTGTATGGCCAACAGAAACATAACACTTTCCCTTATCAGCATACAAATCTATAAAAGCATTACTATTTACTATTCAAAGTGCATAAAAAATTGAAGAAAAATATGTTAAATACTGTTATTCTAGCTAGTACCTATAGGTAGCAGAGGTGAAGAAAGTATCAACAGCATCACATCAGGCAGAATTTTGCCCCAAATTACACAAGGATTATCCGAATATAACTAAACCTAATTTTGAATTGAAACACTAAAGAGAAGGTAGCTGATAAAACAGCACTTACCAACAACTTTCATATGATTGAGCAGAGGGGTTTGAGCACAGATGGTCCCAAAGTACATAACATGGTTTAACATGAAAATGTCATTAACCATGAATTGCTATATTATGTTTGGCATGGTAACCATAAGGCTACTCCAAGCACATGGGAAGGATAAATAAATTTCTAATACTAATTTTGCAAAAGTTAAATAATAACAGTAAATGCTGTTATATGAAGACAAACAAACAGCTGATGTAAAATAATTTGGGCTTGACACAACGAATAGTAATTAAATCTTTTGGAAATCAGCCTTCTTGTTATGGCAAAGCTACAAAGGCTATCATCTGTTATCATCCCTAATTAAAAATTAGCCAACCACAGAAAAGGCAACCAGCATACAGCAGCAATCTCCAACTCTTGAGCTATTGGTCTCTTTATGAACAAATAGTTGGATTAACCATATATTATAATGCCCCCATACCTGAAAGAGTGCACATGTTTAGTGATATGTTTGATCACATAACCTGCAGATTGAAAGTCAAGAATGAACATGAAGAAGAAAGAAATACAATGATAAAATAATAATTTTTATTAGAATCAAATTTTTATTGAGATTTTAATTTACATAACATAGGAAAAGTTTTAAAATAAAGAGTACAGCATAAAAGGTGAATCATCTGACCAAGTTACATGTAATAAACAAGTTACTATAAACACTGAAACAAGCAGAAAGTAATTATTGCAGAAATAGTAGAAACAAATATTCAAAATATTATTCATAAAATTATCAACAGATTCAATACTGTAAAAGGATACATCAGTAGGAGAGAAAAAATTAAATCTAGTACAAATAAAGATTGTAAAAACATTTTTCCATATAAAATAAAATTTAAATAATATTTTAAAACTAAAATAACTTACCAGATAACTTAAATACATTTTCAATTATGCTGACATATAAAATTAAATGTGAAAAGATAATGCACAAACTACAGGCCATTAGCAATAAATATTTTACTAATATTATGGAAAAACATAGTTCAAACCTTTTGTTATGATTACTAATAAATATAATGTTGAGCAAACAATACCAGTTTCAGTTAAGGAAAAAATAACAACTATAATTTTGACTTAATGAAATCAAAAACAGTTTAAACTAAGAGAAAAAATTTTATACATTATATTTAATAAGATTTTTGACGTGATAAATCATAATATTTGAAGTAAAAACTGCATGATCATAGGATTAAATGAATGATAATAAATTGCATTATGGAGTAACTGTAAAGCAGATTCATTACAATACAAAATGTAAGTAGTTAAATGATCACATAAAAATATCAGTTAAAATCCCACAGAGATTGATGTAGAATCATTATTTATATTGTACATAAATGAAACAATTATATATATTTGTGTGTGATTTTATTTATGTGTAACAATAAAACAATTTTATGCAGTGATTACACACACTTTACTGCATTAAAAATGTTCTAAGATATTAATTAAATAACAATATTAATTGAATATTTTGAGTTATCCTACATAAATAATTGTCTTTTCATACAGTGAAAGCACTAAATGAGAGTAATATTTAAACTCTAGAATGTCTTGCAAATTATATCATAATATATGGTCCTAGGTATGAACTACTTTTGGGAACTAAAATAGAGAAGATCTAATATTCAGACAATTGTCTAACTTTCTTGTTAAATGTAAAATTACAACATCACACTAGTGATCTAAAATGAGCTATATGTTCTCTGTCCATCACTGCTATCAAAACCCAATTGTTTATAGTTCCAAGGCCTTTGCACTACCAGTGAATCACCAAAAGGTGCATAAATTGAAGAAAACTTTAAATGGGAAATTTATATACAACTCATTACATACAGAAAAGTAGCTGGTATGGATATAGAAAGCATTATGTAGAAGAGCGACCAACATTTTGATCTTTGGTCATCTTTGTGAATCTGACAATGACCGAAGAAGGTCAAAACATTATTTGCTCCTCTACATAGTACTTTCTCTACCAATACCAGCTGTTTTTACATATATAATTTTTTTCTACAAGTGGGTTTTCTCACCACGGATTATATACAACTCATATGTATGTAATAAGGTACTTCTACATTTAGTAATTTCCTCCAAAGTTAGATTTGGTTTCCTTTCCTTCTGAAGAAAATTCAGCATATAAAAGTCTCTTTATTAGTGTCTTAACAATGATGTTTATTAATTATGTAAGACATACAATTCACAAGTAGATTTAAAAAGAAATTTGCAAATTTTAAATGTTATAATCTTCCTATGCTGAAAATGTGTTTCTGATAGGTACTTACCACCAGTGCTTCTTTCTATGTGCAAACTTTTCTTAATGCATGCCACAAGCCTTTTGCTTCCCCTTGCTGGAATAATTATATTCCAACATGTCTCTCATGTAAATCATCATGCATCAACTCTCAACAAATAATAGTATGACACATTCACATAACACCTGCCACTCCTTCTACGCTCCTTTACTGAACCCTTACTTTCAATACTTACCTCCATTCAAAATATTAGCTAGAATCCCAACACTGAGAAGGAAGATGGACTAGTGCAAAAGAATAATACAATTACCCCTGAAAGTGTCCTAAGTAAGAAAAAAGATCTGAAAAATAGAAAAGAGAAAACCACCCCACTTCTGTGCCAAGTATAAATCTTAGCCCATGCATAGTTCAAAGGAGTTAACTGAAATTACAAAAGCTCAATTCCAATGTGTATATAATGTGTATCAAGATGCCATATCACCCAGGAAGGCAACAGCTAAACTTCATTGGTCACATAAGAGAAAATGGGAGGTCACAAAAGCCAGGAAGGTGGATAATCAGTTCCATGGTATTATAAATGGTATAAAGAGGCCACATCATCAACTTTGCTGACAGCATAACTCCAGTGGTTGAGTAAATGGGGTCAAAAAGCGACATTATCCAGTAAGGAGACAGCTCAACTACAATTGTTGTGTAAATACAATCAGGTGGCCATGTCAACCAGTAAAGTGACAGCTCCACTCCTACAAAAGTCAAGTAACATCTACATGAACAGAACACTACTACCCTACTTTCAACAAAATTAATACAATTTGTTTCTTGTATAACTCATTCAGGAAATGTAAGGAGCCACAGATGAGAGAGCACAAGTCAAATGGCTCACAGAAAAAATTTATAGTTAAAGAATACCTGGTCAAGCACCTCTTGCTATAGAGTGAAGTCCATATAACAAAAGGAAATGAAAGACTCCTAAAAAATGAAAAAATTAATAAAATTTTTCAGTTAAAGTTGCAATAAAATCTGGAGCATAGCCACAGATGAAAGATAAAACCCCAAAATAGAGTAAGTGTGATACGATGAGATAGTGAGAGGTGAATGTACTGGGAGTGGTCGACATGCCAGAGTGTAGAATCTCCTCCAATGGATGATGAAGATTAGAAGTGAGGAAAAATGTGAGATGTTGGATTTGATGGGACAAAACATGAAACAATCTATGGGATGAAAATGAACAAAACTAAGTACAAGTCACAAATGAAGTGCTATAAAAATGTGAAAATAAAGACTGGAGACATCCATTTTTGTCATGCACAACCCAGGAAAAATGCCCATTTTAGGGTGAGAAAAGACTCCATGATTATCTTTGGAACTGCAATGAAGCAGCTGAGTCAAAATAAGTCAATGACCAACTGTCAATCCCCAATTTTCTAGAAGACAACAAAAAACACAAAAATAAAATTTCCTGGGTGTTGAACTGGTTCTACTGCTCACTACAGAAGAAAATCTCCAACTGTCTCTGATAGATATTGGCATGTCACAGGATCTCGAGGAAGAGGAAAGAAAATGAGGTGAAGAGAGATAGGAGGTGGGGAAAGACACTGCATAACGAATCCTTCTGATAGAATTCATATCCCTTATTGATCGTTGATAAAAGGAAGTCAGCAAAGAAGAAACTTCAACAATGGAGCTCAAGCTGGACCCAAACTCACTAGGTTGTCCCCAATACTATTGGTGATAGGTGTTATATTACTGAAGAAACCAACATGAAGAAACATCTATATTAGGAGGAATGGGTAATGGTTTGAAGGATGAAGGATGAAAAACAAGAATAGGTGGTGTATGAGACCTTGACTAAGATGAACAGGCTACAAAAATCGTAAAAGTTGACTGCCAGCAGGCTGATATCTTTTAAGGCACACTCAGTATTGTCAGAGCTGTATCAAGGACATAATACCTCTGAAGAGAAACAGGAGAGATAATGTACCTGATCAAAACTAAGTCCCAACTTGAGTGATGTCAAGAAAACCCACTTGCATATATATAAGTCCCTACTTGTGATGTTCCAACAACAAAGAAACCATATATGTAATATTAGAGTCGAGGACAAAATTTGGGCTAATGTAAAGGAGAGAAGTTGAAAGGCATGTGCAGAAAACTCCACAAGATTTACATAAAAAGCTTCTGAAAGCAGATGTATAGAATAAAGACACATCATCAAAAATGTAGTGAGAGTAAGATGAAGATGATAATATTGGGCAAATCATATACCTGTCTATTCACACTCACCCCCACCTGCCCCCCCCAATCTGTTTAGTAGTCACAAGTTTAGAATTTACATTCAGCATTTTATAAAAGTACATTTAACAGTGTAAATGTCATTTCACATGAAATGCTACAAAAGTATACTGAATCTTATTTTCCCATAACTTAAGCAACAACATGAATCCCAAAACTGTTAATTTTGCATTAAAATAGAATTCATATTTTTATTATTAAATTTTGACTTTACTTTTGAACCATGTTGTATGTACATAAATAACATAACATATGCTTCTCTTTACTTTATCATGGGCAAATTTGCATCTGTGAATAATTATAGAACATAATAGTTGTTTTTCCACACATTTTTCTTAGACACATCAAAGTTGGAAAATTTTTATCTGATTAAAAAGGGAGGATTTTGAAATAGTTTCTAACAAAATAGCACTAATTTATATTTTATTACTTCAATAAAAGTAATTTTATCAGTTTTAATCAACCACTGTTTCTTAACCTTGATTATCTTGGTGTGATTTATATATCTCATTTTTGATAAGCCATAGGCTAATGATATAAAGAGTAATAAAAGCTATTTATCTGTTCTTTTCAGCTGTGTAAACCAATATGCCTTCCAATTTATCAAAGGCTTACACACAGATCAGAACAAACTAATAACAGCTTAACTTTGTGATATGTTGCTGGTATAAAAAATGTTTGTGAGCAAAGTTTGACATAATTGCAGTCATAATTTTGTTTCTCAGTCTGCATAAGACTTGCCTTATCATTTAATAATTAATTTAAAATATTATGTTGCAGTGTGACAGGAAAAAATATGAATATAAGATGAGTTTAGAACTTGTTACATATATTAAATGAAACCTTATGATTTACAATTATATTTATAATTTTGGTGAGCAACAATTATAAGTATTTATAAGCACAATCGATGTTTTGAAATAAAAATAAAAATTAAAATTTTAGTAGATGGTGAAATTCTGAGAAACAAAAAATTATATACAACACAAATTTGCTGAGTGCCCAATACACTTTTCAAAAACTCACTTTTATTCTTAGACCTTTTTATCACTTCTGAAACAGTTATTTTACAATTTACTTATCTAACAATATTCATAAAATTACACATTCTGTATCAAACAAGATTTTACACCAGAATATTTAAATATACTGTAAAGAGTTAACAGTTTCTTCCACAGAAAATTTATTTCTTCAATGTACTCTCCTCCTGTCACACAAAGCTATCTCGATCATTTTTCTGCCCTCTATGCATTGCTGAAAAATTCTAATGTTCAGTGCACCAGTTTATATATCCCACAAATATTGTGCCATTTTTCAACATGTATGTAACATGTGACCACCTTCCATTGCTATCTATATTAGTACAGCCAGCTTCATATGGTTTTCCTACTCAATATTCACTTTCAAGAACTATCAGAATCTAATATGAGTAACACTTGGGGAGGAAAGATGAGAAGTATCTACTGGAAATACATTTTCAGTGTAAGAAAATGTTAACTTTCAATAGCCTTACTCCTCACACATAGTTATAATGTTACGTCAAAAAGCTGGAGGGGCTGGTGGGTGCTTAACAGTAAAACCAAGCAGAAGGCAACTGCCTAGTGATAACTGGTGTGCTCAGGAATGAAACCAAATAACACATGTGGGACATTGCACTGAGAACTAACCTTTCTTGACATGCTTAGAATGAAAAAAGAAGATTGAGATAGTTTTGTGTAAAAAAAGATAGGACTGTATCAGAAATTAAAGTCTCTCAAATATTGCAATCTAACATTATAGTAGCCTGAATTTACTTACATTGTGAAATACTTAGCTTTGTGAAATAGAAATTATAGTTTTGGTAATATTTGAAGTTAATTAATTCTGTTGTTTAATAAACTCTCATTAAACAGTTACATTTATTTTCTGAGTTTTATAAATTTTCAAGTTAAGTGAAAGAAGAACATACAAAGTAACCTGTAGCTAGGCCTAATGGTATTGTTAAAGTCTGAGTGTGTTCATTAGTTTTATAGAAACTGTTACATTTACTAAAAATATTTCAATTCAATAATCGTTTCTTGTCCATCATCATAATACCCACAAAGAGATTGTTTTGTATATAATTTTTCATTATAAAATCTAGACAAAACACATCATTACTTACATTATACTGATCCCGAACAAGATCCACAACATTAGCAGAATCTTCATCAAGTTTTCCAACTCCAGAACCTTCAAATTTCTTACTAAGTTTTTTATAGATTTCATACTGCTCTTCTGTTACAGCAAAAATTATATTGACTTTGTGATCTTTTATTTTGCGATTGATCTGACTAAATGATGGGTAATCTTGAGTAGTGGTTTCTGTATAATATCCTTTACCATCCAGATGGCATTTTTCATCATTCGGTTTAATTATTCCAGCCAACTGAAAATACAGTTATCCAGTAAACACATATGAAATATTTTTAATAAATACTTAACACTATATTTCTATATATTTAATTGCAACTTAAACTTTATAATGTTAGCTGTATCTTTTAATCCATTAACTTTTTAACAGTTTAAAAAACAAAGCATGGTGTAACTTGACAGAAAATATTTTTCTAAAAATTTTACAAAATTCTTAGTAATGAGAAAGCTTTTATTCAATACAACAAGGAGAGAGGTGGAATCATATCTACTGATGAGTAAAATTTAATGCGACCTATAAGACTTTCACTCGCATGTTCCTAATTTCTATAAAAACTAGAAATGCTGAAACAATAGTGATAACATTATTGTTAACACATTGTTATAAATGTGTTTATTTTAACGAATACAGAACAATTTGTATTTTATACCCGATCTTTAGGTTTAATAATGACTGTTCATTGCACGAACAATACATGAATTATGTGCATTTCTGAAATAACATTATTGTTATCACTGATTGTCATTTTTGTTCGCTATAAATGTGTTTATTTTAACGAATACAGAACAATTTGTATTTTATACCTGATCTTTAGGTTTAATAATGACTGTTCATTGCACGAACAATACATGAATTATATGCATTTCTGAAATAACATTGTGCATAACTCTACATAAATATTATAGTAACACTATCTTTGTAATAGCTTCAAGTTTTACAAACTATGAATAAACAATAAAATCCTACCCTTAATAAATCATGGTTACCAACTCTTAATTTTGCCCAATACATTCATCAAAATCTCCTGTTAATTTTCTTGCAACTAAATCATATTTAAATTAGAGTTCAAATAGCAAACCACTCTTTAAAAAGTTTTGTCAAAAATGAGCAATTAATATGACATGAAAATAAATATTACGTAAAAAACTAATGAAAAGTACAACATATCTGACCAATGCAATAATGATACCACAGCTTTATAATGAAAATATTTTTTGGTTACAAAATATTTTAACCACAAAGCTGTATAGCTACTAATAAGCTACTACCTTATCCTTTGAATACATCAAAGTGAACAACATATGAACTTATAAATAGCAGTCACAATACTTCAAAAGTGAACATAAAGTCAACAACTTTTCAATTAGCAAAATGTTCACCTGAAACTTTGAAAATAATAAAAATGCACATTACTTTTTACTGTTATTTTTACAAGTGATCTAATAGAACACTGTCATCTTTAGAAACACTAGTGATCATTCACTAATCATGAAATATATGTGCAGGTTACAGACTACATACCATATCTCATTTATTTCTTTAGTTGTTTAGGTTTTATAGAGTTAATTGAAATTAAAAGTAATGCAAAGCTACAAAATATTCATTGACTACTTTTATTGAAAAGGTTAAGTGGTAATATTTTTAACAACTTCCTACAAAACACAGACAATATTTTTAGTAAGTATATTTCACCTAACTTGTGCAGTTGTTTTGACCTTTTCAATATGTCAATAAAATGACTACATAAAGACTATATACTTTATTTTCTCTAAACATTACTGATTCAAAATGAAAGAGATTTGCAATACTTTAAACTAATTTAGGTGGAAACAAATGCAAGTCCCTATAATATGCACTTGCAATAACAATATTAAAAACTTGCATTCAGCAAGACAGAAATTCAAACCTTGTACTATATTCATGTTAACGTATATTTAATGTCTCATGTAAACTAATGTCTTTCACAAAAACATTGAAAATTTTCACTGATAGCAAAGTTAAAAGTTATTAAGGATGAGAAAACCCTGAATGGGTTATAGAGTTTACATAAGAGATTACACAGTGCAACTAAACTTTATTTTCTTTCTCAAAATGATTGGTAACAATTGTACTAAAGCTAACAACAACATATTAAAATCACTTAAATGACCATTAGAAGCCAAATAACTGCAAGAGTACATGAAAGTAAGCATTCAGTACAGTTTACAATTATTTTATAAGTAGTAATTTACAATTAAACTTTTGTATTCTTGCAGTAGTGTGTAATTTTAAACACTTTCAAATTTATATGACAAATTATAAAATGCACATTTTCATGAGCAGGCATTGAGATAATTGTACCAATGAAATTACAATACATCCTGAACAATCAACATCAACATACAACCTTGCTTTATCAAATGGCAGTGGAGGAAGAAATAGAGGATTAGGTAATTGCATGTTAGAGAGGGTGCTTCCAAAATCATTTGACACCCCTGACCAACTGAACAAATATAACAATAAGTTAGAGAATGATTCCTTCAGAAAAAAGGTACAATACTCAGTTAATGATTTAAATATACAATAAAGTGTATGTGTACATATGATATACATAGTTGCATCTTTTTAAATAAATATTTTCTATACAAGTTTTCCTCATTTGGTTTTACAAGTTAATTTCATGAACTTCCAGTGTAGCCAAACTTGTTGGAAAGCAGTAATCCAATGAATTCATAAAATATATACATAACACTGAATATTTTGTAGAAATCTACTTCCGAAGATGTGAGCCAAACATTGGAAAATAACACTATGTAACAAAAATTTTACATTTTCTTGTTCCTGGGCAGAAAGTGTTGTTTCCCAATTGCATATGCCCAAAGTAAATGGAAAAGGCCTATTTTCTCTTTAAAATTTGTTTTTGTTACATGGGTAATGAAATTTTCAAATTTAACCATTTTCCAGAACATTCCAGATAGATTCAGTGTTGAGCAGCTGACAGAGAATTTTCTCAAACTTATAAGAACTTTATAAAATGTTGTAGAACTTATGAGAATTTTCTAGAATGTTCCATAGTAATATATATATACAGGGGCTTACCACTCACCACTTCAATTTAGTTATAGCTACCTTAGTGAACACATAGACCTATCTAATTTTATCAGAAATAGCATCAAGAAGCTGCAAGTATTCTCCAGATGCATTCTGCTTTATATGTGGCCAATTTATCAAGACAAGACCAAAAATGTACTCTGTGACAGCATCTACTAAAATGTGTGAAGCCTACAAAGCATATTTTGGCATGCCTGTCGGGGATTAAGACAAACCCTTGGCACCTCATTTTACCTGTCAGCACTGCAAAAAAACTCCAGAAGGTAATATTTTATATTATACAAATTTTAGACCTTTTAAAATTTAAATATCTTTTGGTGCATCTCAAAGAAGAATACAACAGCGTCAAGACCTTGCTAGAAGCCTTGAAGTATGATAAGGTTATCGGAGACTTCAAAATGGTGGCATTCCTGATGGGTCTCCAAGAAGCCTTTACCAAGTTTCCCTGTTTTCTTTGCCTTTGGGACAGCTTGGACACAACTCAGTGCATTACAACAAAAAGCACTGACCATAACGGACCCAGTTCTCTATGAGGATGCACAATGTTAAGTGTGAGCCACTAGTGGACCTCCAGAAAGAGTTGTTCCCACCATTGCACATAAAACTGGGTTTTATGAAACAATTTGTCACAGCTTTTGATAAGGAGTCTGCAGCCTTCAAGTACCTTCGAGACTTATTCTCTGGGCTGTCTGAGTCAAAGGTCAAAGTTAAATAAAGAAGATCCTGGAGTGTACAGAATTCCCAAAGAAGCTCAGTAAGAAGGAAAAAAATGCTTGGAAAACATTTGTTGCAGTGGTTCAGGTCTTCTTGAACAGTCACAGGGCCGAAAATTATGTGAACCTGGTTGAGGCTCTGGTGAAGAACTACAGCAAAATGGGATGCAGGACGTCCCTGAAAGTTCACATCATTGATGCTCATCTTGCTAAATTCAAGGAGAAATGTAATGGAAGACTATATTTGGGAGCTGATACATGAAAGTGATTTACATTACAGTTGCATATCTCGAAAAAATACTCATTGTTAAACACTCATGTTCATTTTTGTATAAATATATGTAAATCTTGGTTCATATGTTGTTTAATTCAGACCTTAAGTAAATGAAAATGTTCAAATTTGCCTATTTTTACATAAAAAATAGGTTAATTTCTAAATTTCATTACCCAGGTCAAAAAAGCAAGGTTTGAAGGGAATAATGGCTATTTTCTGTACTTTTACAACATAAGCAATTAAGAAATAACATATACTATCCAGAAACAAAATTTGTGTTACACAATGTAATTAAGTGGATAAAGAGTTGACTGATAACTTGAAAAACCTCTTAAGTTGAAAAGTGTAATCAATAATAATTGCAATTAAATTTTGTAAAGTTCTTAATTAGAGAATAAATGTCAAATAAATTTATCAAAAAAATAAATCTATTATTATAATCATATAAATTAAAGAATAGGATTAAACTAATCATAACCAGTAAGCACCTCTCAATCAATATACAAAAGTTAATGTTTCTAATCAACCATAATACAGTTTTTCTCCAGTAACTTCTTCTGTCAGATTGTATGAACTGATGAGAAAATTAGCACACGGTTACTAGAACTAATATAGAAACAAAAGATTACTTTTAATGAAAAAGCAACTATTAAATACATTTACATAAGTTGAAACACACAATAACCATAAACAAAAATTCTAAGAAGTATTTTTACCATAAAAAAGGAAACGCTATACAAGAATATATCCAAATATTTCAATTCACAACCAAAAATATGTAAATAAAACACCAAACTGTTATATTTTTTAAGCAAAAAGTGTATACACAAAAGGTATGTACCAAATGTCAGGCAATTAACTTGATTGTAGAAAAAGTGGCAATCCTGATAGGGTTAAGAAAGAAAAAAGGATAATATTATGGTTGTAGGTAAGTAGCATTCTGTATACATTCTGAAGTTCAGAATCTTATGTTACTATCCATACCAAGATAAGTATATATAATTGATATGGATATATCTATAACTGTACATGCAAATTATACTCTTAAAATACTTTATCTGTAGGTGTGCTAGAATAATCACTAAAACCAGTTCTGTTCTATATTTTTTGTATAATGAAAATACAAGACATAACTTTAAGAAAATATTTATACATTGTAAAGTAAAAAGTATATATGCATAAATGAGTATGTAAATTTATATGTAGGCATCACTATGTACAGTGATTTCTAAACAGTATATTTGCTATGTTAGCTTAACATATTTTAAAAAACTGTAAATAACCTTTCCATCTCCAGCATAATGAAATCCACTATCAGTTGAAAAAACTAGCAACTTTCGAGATTTGTTTCTCCACCCAATTTGCTCCTGTAAGAGAAAAAAATGACAAGTTAATAGCAATTTAAGATTGAATATCTAATGTGTGCATGTATGTTTGTATACATTCAAGAACAAATTGGTACATCTTGAATACTTTTAGCTCACTCATTTTATCTTAACCCTTAAGCAGTGGTCATCACCAACTGTTGTTTAAGGGTTAAACTCTACTCAAAACTATATAAACACACATTTTTTTTAATTTGTAAGCATCATCAAACTGAAATAAATAATATTACCAATGGGAAGTTTCAGACATATAAAGCTTTCCTTGCCCCCACTATTTCAATATATTTCCAAAGAAAAAAATGGTGCAAGTTGTTTTTTGCCTACTAAAAAGGTCAAAATCTAAGTAACATCATATAAAGAATAAATGATGTCTTAAAAGGAGCCCAATCTAACAATTTTAGTTCAGCCTAAATATCAAAGGAGCAAAAACTATCTTGTATGAGGCTTTCAGTTCCAGCATTCACTCCTCTTCAACATTTCATTCACTGGATTTGAAAAAAAAATTGAGTGGATGGCTAACTTCACAATAGAAATGGTAGAAGTTATAATTTTTCTATACTGAAAATGTGTTTATAATACAGTATGAGCCTGCTGCTAGTACAGCGGTATGTCTTTGGATCTACAGTGCTAAAATCAGAAGTTCGATTCCCCTTGATGGGCTCAGCAGATAGCCCGATGTGGCTTTGCTGTAAGAAAACCCAATACAGTATGATACCTCTGCCCATATAAATAGTTAAAATCCCACACTAAATATGTGAAGAGAAAGGAAGTAGTATCTTTTCAAAATATCTGAAGGACATTCCCCAAAAGGAGAACTTCAGAGTTGATCATGTGTGGGAGACCTCACCACTTCTGAACTAAGTATACTCTTCACCCACTGTGAAAAAATATCACACGTCTGGAAAGAAAATTGAGAAGAACATACAATTGGGAGAGAACTATGGCAGAATAGTGATCCTAACCATACATTATCTATTAAACTCAATCCCACAAAACATAAAAGAGGTCAATATTTAAGAATGTGCCCCTATATGTACTGTGGCTATGATACAACAGGCCATATATCTCAAGTCAACTACATTTAAAGCCCATACCACTGATAACTGGCATCTGTACAGGGAATAGCATGAGAATCATACCCTCAAGTACAGTAGCATCCTTGGAATAGTAAGCATCAATGGATAACAAAAGGGGAAGAACCAGAGTAACCTGCAAGCACATTCCCCATAACCCACAACACAGATGAAGTAACAAGAATATAAATGAGTGAGGGAACAGAGACATCACTTAGGAGTTATATTCATTTGTTAAATCAAACGCAAAATCCAACCTTTGGAAAACAACATCCATGTGAAGGTAAGATGGGAGGTTCCAACAGATATAGTCAACTACAATTTTAACAGTTCACTTCCATCTTGCATAGTGGAGAATATCTCATCAACTACACCAGGAAAATATAACTGCTCTAATTTCAACTGAATGGTTTTATTATAATTTATGTAAATTATTTGTATTTTGTTAAGACATTCAGAAGGAAACGTCCATGGTCCACCACCCTAATGGCTTGAAACTGGAAAATAGTAAGGATTCTAAAACTCCACTAGAAAATGGAGAAGAAAATGTAGTGGAGAGTCCTGAAAAATGGCACCTGCAACAGTGCAATGGGTAATCAAAATACTTCATTTTCAAAAGCAAAGCAAACCAATTTATTCAATACAAGGCATGAAAGAGATAGTCAGCTATCCCTCTGCTTTAACCGAGTAGTCTACAGTACAGTACAGTTAGGACAAATGTACAAAAGAAACCTATCACGAAGATATACATGCAAGCTATCTTGTGGAACATTCCGTCTCTGCACTGTGTACTGCATGGCCATAGAATCATAATATGCATGTTGGTATGATCATACAGCATGAATTTACCTGCTTAGGCACCACTCCCTACACAGTGGGATCCATATAGAAAAGGAAAACCATTCCCAGAAATGGAAGAGTCATACACACTAAAAGGTAACTTACCAAGTCACAATCACATGAAAGAGTGAAGGATGGAAACAGGTGGATGATGGTATTCCAACACGGAAGAAAGAGCTACCTAAAGTAGAGAATGGAAAATGAGCATATGAGATGTAGACCCATTGCTCAACATACAAAGTACTTCCAATGAGCAGTAAGGAAGATATACAAAAAGGTGCATGATTGGAATGAAAACCCCAAGAAGTGATGATGGGAAGAACAAGGTAAGGAACAAAAGGCCAATCAAATTACAATCAAAATCCAATGTATGAGGGAGAAAGTGAGAATAATAACAGATAAAAAAAGTGAAATAAGAGGAAAGATGGGAAATGAATTCAACAGAAAAAGGCATTGAAAACAATGAAGCAACCCACGACATGTACTGAACAGAGAAGGTCACTGTGTTCCAATTGAAAAGAGATGTAACAGACAAAAAAAATTTAAAACAATATACAGCATGAGTCACTGAAATGTAGGTTAATAAAACGAATAATTAATAAAAAATTAATGGTAAGTATAAATTATAAATTAAATTAATTTAATAATGTGAAGTATAAATTATAAAAAAAAACAAAAATGAAATACTCGATATAGTAGAAATGTTAAGAAATTTTGCAGTGAAATAAATGTGTATGTGATGCCATTTGTTGAAGAAAAGACATTTAACCTAATGACTGATTAACTGATGAATAAAACCAAAAATAATAGATACTTATTAAGCCTAACTATCAATTAGCCCACAAGCAGAATTACAGATAAACTGCAAAACAAACAACTGCAAAATCTAATCAAACAGTACAGAACAAAGGAAATCACTAAGCAATGAGATAAAAAGGTTAATTGAACAATAATTATGTTCAATATTTGGTAAAGTTTGTGTAGACCCCAGTTTAAGAGTTTCACGTCAATAAATAGGAAGAAGGACAAAAGATAAATAATGAAAACAAAATAAATGTGACTGTATAAATTTAAGGAAGTGTGTACAAACAATAACATAAGTATGAGAATTGATGTAAGGAATAATAAAAAATATAATTAAGCTAAGATAAATCACAGGTAATCCTAAGATTACAAAAATTATGGTTAGCCTCAATGAATGCCATAGGAGAAAAGATACAACTAAAACTAAATGCCAACCTGAACTTGACAATGAGTATTAGTTGGTTGGTTGGTGTGGTGTTTTATGGTATAAAGCAACTAGGTTATCTGTGTCAAACATTTGGTAAAAAGTCAAAATTAAAGTAAAATAGTAAAATTCATAAAAGGAAATTGAGGTAAAACAAAACAAAGTTTAATTTCTGAATAAAAAAAAACATAAATAGCATTAAATACAATTTCTACATCTAGTCTATCATGGCAAAATAAAAACTACAGTAATACAGCTGTAAAGGACTTTCTGTAGCATAATTGTAATTATCATAACTCACTAGGAAGACTAACAGGCAAGTTCAAAAACCACCATTAGTCACCTGAAGTTGGCCTTTCCAGTCCTAGTTGAGTTATTTGACATTATGACCATTTTCAGAAAGTATCACAAGTTTTAAAAGACTTGCAGCAAAATTTCAATTATTATAACTTGCCAGGATGAATAATAAGTGGTTCAAACAGTAGCGTTAGTCACCTGAAGTTGGCCTTTCCAGACCTGTTCGAGTTATTTGACATTATGTCCATTTTCCAATTTAAAAATTGAAATACATGTACTATGATTCTTAAAAGGGAATCACATTAAAAATGTCTAATGTATAAATCAGAAAACTTAAATACCATTAAAAAGATTAATGGCTGTTAAAAAAACTAAAACCATTTCTAAGGTGGACAGTATCGCCATAATCAATAACACCGTCTACTGTTACGAACAAACCTTGGGACAGACCATGTTTAAAATTGTGCCATCCTTGAGAGTCATAATGACAACAAGACAGTAAAATGTGACTAATTGTGACCTGATTGTTATATTTGCAACAAACTGCTGCATCACTCCCAGATAAAATAAAACTGCAATAAATGCATAGTCTAGTTAGAACACTTCTTCTTTTTGATCCTCACAGAAGCAAGACAGCCAAAGTCCAACAGAGGGTTTTATTTGGAAAAGCTTGTTTTCACATTGCTCATTCCAAGTCAACTGCCAACTGACACAGAGCCAAGACTGAATACAGAACCAAACTCTATGTAGGCACAGTAGTTATAGTGCCAGAGCAGATAGATTTAGCCACAGTGTCGGCGAGCTCATTCCCGCAAATACCAATGTGAACAAATATCCAAGAATACTGGA
Source organism: Carcinoscorpius rotundicauda (assembly GCA_011833715.1). NCBI lineage: Eukaryota > Metazoa > Arthropoda > Merostomata > Xiphosura > Limulidae > Carcinoscorpius > Carcinoscorpius rotundicauda. Next base: position 26,076,014 of record CM022406.1, read on the forward strand.
TAAAAGCTGATGTTAAAAAGAAATGGGCCATTCGGTTTTGAATATCAGTGAGAAAAGGGAGTTAACAAATGGGAAGCTGCTTAATATGTGATATAAAGGTCAGCTTACAGTTAAAGATAAGCCCCAAGAACATTGGCTCAGGAACCACAGAAAACTTCACCGATATGAAGTTGAAGATCAGGGTGAATATCCTGTTGGTGGCAAAAGTGCATGAAATCAGCTTTAGAGATAAAGAAGTGTTAAAGCCATTTATGGTGGTCCACTTCAGTAAACAAACGAGAGCAGTTTGTAGCTGCTGCCCAATGTACCTCATGTTTGATGACTCACTTGAGATGTGAAAGTCGTCGATATAGAGCCCGTTTGCAACAGTAAGAGGGAGTTGTTAAGTGATGGCATTAATCTTTACTGAATGCCAACCTGAATGTCAAAGAATATTGATACAGGATATTGTTATTTAAGAAAGGTTTCTCTGATTGATGTTTCAAGTCGAATCAGGTGGTTCATGTCATCAAAACCCACACTGAGTGGGCAAGAGGAGCTTGTATAATTAAACAAACCAAACAATACGAGCATTAGTCATCCTCTCTTAGGTCTTACAGAGACAGCTCATTAAAGCAATTGGACGGTAGTTTGAAGAAATTTTGGGATCCTTCCCAGGCTTACAGAAAGGTAGGACAATAGCCTGGTCCTAGGCATCAGGAAAAACAATCTTCTGCAAGATCAAGTTAAAAACATCCAGAAGAATAGCAAGAGAAGCTACTTCCTGGGGACAGAATTATACTGCCCAATGATCTCTCGAATCTTGTTCCATATAACTTCGGAACTGGTGGTAGAAGACATGCCAGTTGCAAACTTAATCCAAGATTCCTTCTGGCTTTGACATCTTACCCTACAAGCAAGTGCACAGGCCTGCTAGAAAGTAATGCAGTGTGAGAGTGTGGAATACCTATGAAAAGTATCCCAGGCCGTTTTTGAGCCTTCTGTGCTATGTAACAGGCAGGATTCCACCATGGATGAGGATAATGTAAAAAAACATGTTGAGGTTTTAGGAATACACTGAGCAGCTAACTGTAGAATACAGTCAGTTACTGCTCTCGCACAATTGTCTATCGACAGCTAACATGAAAGAGAGCAGTGAAAGAGGGCCAGTTTGGTTGATCCAGCTTCCACCGTGGCACACAGGTTGGGTGGCATCAACCATGGCCAATCTCTCTGAAAATTATAGAAAAATGATTACTGCCTTGTGGATTATTGTCAACCCTCCATGAAAAGAGAAGAGTGAAGAGGAGGAAAATGATAGATCAATAGTAGTAAAGGACTGACTAGGTGCATGAAAGTAAGTACAAGAATTGCTATTGGAAAGGGAAAGGTTGTTATCAGAGGGCATACACTCTACAAACCAAAATCAGCACTTCCCCAGAGGGGATGATGTCCATTACAGTCCCCTATGATTAAAAAGTGAAACAGTTGCTGTCTGAGGTCTGATTGATCATAGGTCTCTTCAGGTGATAGGCAGAGAAAATAAACAGTGATGGTATGACCCAAGGGTGTGTCAAGTGGCAAAGACAGGGTGTGCACATGTTGATCGACCAACAGTGCAGCCCCTTCATGTGACTGTATCAGCAGGTTTCAGAAATGTTTCCTGTAAGGGGAGACATACAGGATGGTAAGAAGCAATCAGTGATTTGACGTCATTCACATCAGAATGTAAACCTTCACAGTTCCATTTATCAAGGTGGTCACTTTTATTAATATATAGGCAAATTGGCAAGAGTCCTTTTTAAGCCTCAGGGTAAGTAATGTTTGAATTATCTTCAAATGCTCCACCTCTTTTTCTTCCAACCATTTACATCAAGAATGAAAGTAGGATAGGTAAAAGCCATTGTAATTGATGCAAAGAGGGTCTGTTTCACACTGATAAGCATCATGGTCCTAGCCACATAATGAGTACACTTCAAGGACCATGACGTGATGTCTTTGAGTGACTGAACTACTGACACTGGAAACATCTGAGAGGGTTTGGAATGTATGGCCGTACCCTGCAACTAATATAACCTGCCTTGATGGTGGCAGGTAGACATGGTGATGTCAAAATGAGGATATTGGTTGGCATCATAATTCCATCTTTCCAAGTAGAGATATGCCTCACTGCAGAAACTCCTTGGGTGGAGAAACCAGTGAGAATCTGTGACTCGGGGATGTTCTTCAAATCCCTCTCAGCAATAATTCCTCGTGAGGAATTCAAAGTAACATGATGCATAACTTCTAAGTGTTTTATTTTAATTTTTTCCCTATCTTTGTATAATTTTTTTCTCAGTAAGTTTATTTCTTTAGAATATGATAGTGATATTTGTTATTTGTTGAGTTATTCCAAAATGTAATTATTTTATATTTCTATCCAGTTATGGAACTTATTACTTTTTTACAAAAAAGTTTTTATCTGTTTCTTCCAAAACAGTTGTGTTTGATTATTCATTTTCTATTATGAATTCTATGTTTTCTCTTCAGAGATTAATATCTTTGCACATTTACATAGGCATCAGGTATCAGTACTTCATGGTAGGTTTTTGGCTTTATTTTGTTGGAAAATCATTGTCCATTGAACAGACTTTTGTCAGACCTCACCTCAAGTTTGGGAGTCCACAAATTTGCAATCCAGTCTGCTAACTAAATGTTATAACAGAAGTACTGTTAAATGAGAAGTAACAGTTTGGTTAAATTGAAAAGAGGGAGTCATGTGCATCAAGGGAGTGTGTTGTGCTCTTATTGGTGGAGGGTTATCATATGAGATGCACTGTAATTAGTCAGTTTTTAATGCCTGATAAACCAAATACAGAAATGAAATTGTACACATGAGAGAAAGAAAGCAATACATCAGAAGCATCCAGCTCCAACATGCCAGTTACTCCACAAGATGAAAATACAAAAGTAAATTCAAGCAAAATCACTAACAGACATTTTTATGGACTTCTGTGCTTTCAAATAGCTCTAATAAGACCTAATAAATCATTATACAAACACACACAGAGATGAAGGGCTCTGAAAGCATGCGAAACAGAGAACAACAATATCCACTCAGTGTGTGCATAAAAATCTCCTACAGTGGAAACTGTTGAGTAAAGCAACAGTCTATAACCAAACCCATTGTAAGGAACAAAACCAGTGGTGAAAGACTAAGGTGTATGGCTTAGGCACCTATTTTTATATGATGATCATAGATCATAACAACTTTTGTGTAATTTACAAAAACTTCTAAATTACTTATCTCATCACCTAAGAAGTACATGTCTGTATTTGTGGAATTACCATAGGCTCGATAGTTCTGAAGCTGTTTACGTGTACCATGCCAGTCTCGATAGTTCCAAAGATACTCATATGCATCATGTCATAGTCTTAACAGTCCTGAAGCAACTTGCACATACTATGTCATAATGTTTCCCAAAATAATCTAATGATTTGTAAATTAGAGTTAAATGTTACTCATTTTTAAAGATTTGAAATACTGTGTTTACCAATAGTAAATAGGGAAGCTTAATGGTCATCCATTACCAAGATAATTAAATATTTTCTACCAGCTGCAGTTACATTGATGAACTTTTGTTAAAAGTAAATTGTTCTTTTTCATTTTTGTTGCATGCTACACTTTGTTACCTAATTACTAAATGTAATTGTAACGATATACAAGAATCTCACAGGTAATAAACTTTAAGTATCTTTTCATCAAAGAATTTGATAAAGCAGTCAATTCTTTATGAGTTGCATCAGTAAAAAAAACAACTTTGTAACACCATTTCTACTGAGCCCAATATACTTCATTAAAGAAAACTTGTCATTAATGGCAATGTACATCTTAAAATTCTCCCCTTCATGAACACTTACCTGACAAACTACAGCTTGCATAATAGCATCAAATCCCCCTTCAGGGGCATCCAAGTTTCCTGAAACATTTGCCTTTTTAACTTCAGCAGCAAAAAGATTAGTATCCTGATCTAAAGGCAGCTGATTTCTGAAGCCATATGGAGCAGCACAACCATCACATGGCTTTTTTAGCCTAAATAAATCAATCAAAGGAAAAATAATTAAGTTTCAAGGCAATATGTTTACATTACTGGTTAAAACATATGAAATATACTAAAAATCATGGATTTAAACAGTGTAAGAAAATATAGTAAATTCATACATGGAAATGACTGTAGAAGATAAACTTCTTTTCAAAGTGATGAAATGTGTTACAAGGTCAAAAATGGGAGAGTACAATTTTGATTAGTATTACATTGTAAGTTTCTTTCAACTTTAAGAGAATTAAATGTTTTCATGGGAATCTAGTATTCACATCTGATTAAAGTAAGCTATCTATATAGATCAAAACTAAAACTATATCTAGTAATGAGCACAGCTTATCAGATATAATATTCAAACTATATCACTGTTATGTAAATGTTACGTAAACAACAACCATGTCAAGAGTGTTATGTAAATGTCATGTAATGTCGTGTTTGAATTCCCATATCTATTATTTATATTTTCGAGGTTTAAACCAGTAAAATTTAAAATAATATTTAGAATTAATTAAAATTCATTTAGAATTATTCATGTAGAAATTTTTAAAACTAGGTAGATTGATCACTTGTATTGGCCTGGTGTTTGTACTGTGGAATTCTGGGAAGTTACGCGATATAGTATATAAACAGACGGCAATGCGAGGGAAGGAGGTCATCCATTTTTACTCGGGTCAAGAAGTGAATCATCCATTTTTACTCGGATCAAGAAGTTTGTCTCATTTGAGAAAGTTTAAACTGAATTTGTGAATAGAGCTAGATCGACTAAAGCAGTGAAATTTTAATTCCGTCAATCTTTACAATTCAGTCGGATTACGGATTATACCGAAAGTCAATACGAATTGGACTGTGAATTTTTGTTTGAAATTACCCATTCAAACTTCGAAAATTTCTCTGTGGGACTAAATTCACCGCCTAGATTAGAACTTTGGATTTCGGATTTGGACACTTATTCTGGATCATATTATTAAGCACAGGCCAGTACCTTTGTATATTGTAAGTTGTTTTGGTGGTTGAAACTGGATATCTGTTATTGATATTGGATAATTTATTTTCTGTCTATCACATAAGTAGATCATTATAATAAATTATACAAGCTGCTATCTGCGTCTTTCTGTTGCATTCAGTCCACATAAAAAACGTAACAATCACTTATAAAGCTTACAATGCATTGTTTCATCATCTGAGTATCTACAGTGATATACAGTAAACTCTCTTTGTAACGAAGTCATAGGGACCAAAGAAAATTGTTCGTTACAAAAGAAGTTCGTTAAAAAGGATTTTTTTTCATTCACTAGTCTGGTAATGGTAGGCCCTATAACTGACGGCTGTTGCAGTACCGGTAATTGGATTAAAGACTCAGAAGTCACACGTGTGTAAACACTTAAAACACATTTAATGAAATTCAAAAGGACAATTAACAGCACTTTTATAGACCACAGCATGCAGGCTGCCCAGGCATTATCTACTCAATCCATAATCTGAAAATTTTATATCTAAGCTAATTTTTGCTGGGAAGACGGGTGAGTTGGGGCAGGCAGGGGCTTAAAGTGTTATTGACCATAATTGTTGTAAAAACATTGCTAGGCAAATCTACTACCCCATCAGCAGTCCGCTATTTCTCAAGTGTAAGATTTTGATGGTGGCACCACACATTGTTGCGCAGAGACTGACTAATTGCACTTGCTAGCGGCATAGCAGGTGGTCAGAAGCTGGCAGCAGTGACAATTAATTTAGGAAAGAAGAGAAAAATAAATATCTTCAAACCTGGTTCGATACAAAGGATGTAATATTGATGCTTTTCACACCCTAGGGACTATAATTATACATCGTTACAAGCCGACACTTTGATACATGCAGTTCAGTTCAAGGGGCTTTTGTTACTATGTTTTTATATGGACAGTTGGCCGGATCAGTCAACAACTTCGATACAAGTGATATATTCGGTTCTAGCGACTTCGAAACAATGAGAGTTTACTGTATTACAGTATAGGATTTCCTCTATTATGTTGATTTCACATTTTACAATAACTACTATTCAATTGCTTCCTACAGTCTTTAAAGGTCTAGTGTATCAGAAAATAATTTTAATTCAATTATACCAGTAATTTAATTTTCACCCTGCTCTTTGTAGAATTTTAAATATTTAGAAAAACAAATCGTAAAGCATAAAATTTCTTTAAAATATGATATATATGTACACATGCACACTTTACATACTTTGATGGATAAGTGCTCACAAAAGGTAGAGAAATCTTATCAACAAAAGATCCAAAACCCAGTCGAAAGTTCTTTGTGATCTTGCCCATTTCTTCTGCAAGCAATCCTCCCAAACTGGCAAGCTTATCTTTGTCATCTTCCATGGATTTTGATAAGTCCATCACATAATAAAGATCAACTGGATAGTCCACAGCTTGGCGACACTTAACCTCTAGTCTGAATGGCATATCTGCAAAACATGAGTTATAAATTCCACTCGTTCTTTCATTTTTCCATTTAGCTACACCTCAACCCAATTAGTTAACTTATCCCATACACCTACACAGATAATTTCCTTTACAAGCCTTCTATGTGGCACCTTGATAACTCTTACTCTCATGTACATAAGCAAATATCAAAAGATCTATAAGGAAAGATTTTTCCATATTGACTATGAGATAGAAATTTTAGCTTTGTTAAATGACTTTGCAAGCATCTCTTACTTGATTTTCAAAACGTTTTTCCACAACTGACGTAATGCTAATAGGCTTAGAATTACTAGAATATTTTTTTATTCCTGCCTTTAAACAGAGAAGTAACCATAGCCAATTCCCAATTGTCTGACACCTGCACACTATTCAAAGATGTAAAAATAATAATAGAAAGTTACTTACATGTATAATCCTTAATCCCATTTAAAATCTTTTGGGGAAATATTATCTGGCCTGCGAGATTTATCATCTCAATAAATCTTTTGTAATTCAAGTAAGCTGTCAATGAAAATGAAAATATGTTCCACAAAGTGCTTACTTGGTCGTAGTTTTAAATGGACTCTCTGAGGTTTAATCTGAACAGCTTCTCCTTCCAAAGCACCTTTATTACTAAGTTCTTCATCCTAAAAATTATACGTAGTATACCAAATATACATTTCTTTGAATTTTTTTATTCTTTATTCATTTAATTCTAATGCATTTAATCATCCTTTTACTTAAATGCAAATTACTTATCTTTAAAACAACATACCACTGATATAAATTTTATTATCAAGAAATTTGTAAATTTTCAAAATGAAGAAATAAGTTTCAGGAAATATACAGGATAAAATGTTATTCAGCAGTCATGAGACTTAACTAAAACATAAAATAACTGAAAATTACTTCATTAAGTGTAGAAATTTCAAGGGACAAAAAAAAACTGATAATCAATATTGGGTCTGATTGAAAATTAGCAAATATTGCTTAGCATCTTGTTAACATTCATCAGTTTAACATATTATTGTAACTAAATCAAGCAATAAAAGTTTTAACTCTTGGTAAAGAGATCTACTAGCACTAGTTTACAAAGAAATTGAGGCAAGCACAAAAATAGCTGTTTTAATCTAATTTGGGGGTGCTGAATTCAGATTTGAAATCCGTTTTTACTCATCACCTCTAGTTTTTTAGATATGCATACTGTACATAAAGGCGTATATGCATTCAGGGTTAATTTCTAATATTGTGTGACTTATGTCTTCTTTTTTAGTTATTATGCAATAAATGTAAGTGATAACATTACATTATATATATATAGCTATATATCAAAACGGATCACCAGTTTCAGAAATCAGAACAAAGACCTTGCTTCATTTTTCAACATGGAAATCAAGTTGTGCCACTGCACAAATGTACCAGGCTTGTTCACTTTCCTTGGTTTGCCACATAATCCTTCAGACTGGCGTCTTTTCATAGACTCTTCCAAGCGAAGTCTCAAGGCTGTGCTTCTGCACAACGGGAATAAATATCCCAGCATTCCCACTGCACACTCTGTCCATCTAAAGGAGTCCTGTGACAATATGGAGCTTCTTATAGAAGCTGTTAAGTACAGCCAGTACCAGTGGAATCTCTGAGGGAACCTCAAGGTCATTGGTCTTCTTATGGATATGCAAGCGGGCTTCACAAAGTACTGTTGCTTTCTCTGTCTCTGGGATAGTCGAGCTGTATCCCAGCATTACAAGCGGAAAGACTGGGGGTCTAGAAGCACTTTCATTCCTGGCGAACACAGCGTCAAGGAGAATCCTCTGGTTGACATGAAGAAGGTGCTTCTTCCTCCTCTTCACATCAAGCTTGGTTTGATGAAGAATTTCGTGAAGACCATGGACAAAAATGATGCTGCATTCCAACACTTGTCTACTGTGTTCCCAGGTCTCAGTGCTGCTAAGCTCAAAGAGGGCATCTTTGTCGGACCTCAAATCCAAGAAGTGCTGAAGGATACTGATTTTGAGGAGCTTCTTACCTTAAAGGAACTGAGAGCATGGGAAGCATTTAAGTCAGTCTGTAGTGGCTTCCTTGGTAACACACGCGTACCAAATTACCAAGCCTGTATTGAGAAGTTGCTAAAGACTTATGAGGATATGGGAAGCTGAATGTCACTCAAAATTCATTTTCTCCATTCCCACCTCAACTTCTTCCCTCCAAACCTTGGAGCAGTGAGTGATGAGCACAGAGAAAGATACCACCAATACATTACGAAGATGAAGAGCAACTACCAAGGCAAGTGGAACCCCAGCATGATGGGAGACTTCTGCTGGATGCTCTTGCATGACATCCCAGAAGCAAAATACACCAGATCATCTCAGAAAACACACTTCTAACTGTCTGCGGTACTATGAATTGTGTATATTGTGTTATCCAAGTATATTTATTCCATCAATGTTCTTTATCTATCCTGTTTTATCTGTAATAAGCTGCTGTATATACTCTGTACATACTAAAATGAGACTATTTAAAAGCCAGAAAACTAGAGGTGATAGAGCAAAACTGTTTATAAATTTGAATTCAGCACACCCAAATTAGTAAAAAACACCTATTCACATTCTTGCCTCAGACAAAAAATATTTTTTTGTAAACCAGTGTAATTAAAAAAAAGAAGTAACTGGTATATTTTCATTACAATAAGTTTTTTACTCAGCTTCAAACTATAACAATTGTACCACACAACATTCATGAATAAAATAGTTCCTGATAATAAAGTAAAACTTCAAAATTGCAAAAAATATCAAACACCTCAGGTGTCATAAAATCATACAACAATAAATTAACCAAAGAAAGAAAGGACTAACTAAGATATTGCAAGTGAATAAAGTTAATGCAAGACATTTTTTATATTAATTTACTTTATTTTGTTGTTGTTTACGGTAAATCTCATCACTTTCTTCACAACATAGTCTCATTTGCTTTTTGAAGAAAAGTGTCTTTGGGATTTTGTGCAGTAATTACCCCTCATGTCACAAACACCCTTTTTTATGCATGTCATGAGGTTTTAGTGAGTTACATTCAAAATTTAACTAAATTACTCTTTGTTTGTTCATGTTATGCCAATTATTAAAATATAAACTCACAGCTAACAACCTGTACTGTAATATTATATAAATATTATGTTATTAATTTTATAAGGTAATATTTAAAAAGCAGTTTGGAATAGAAATGTCTTTCACAAAATCCTGATGTGGGTATCAACTTTTATTGATATGGAGAGAAAAACGTTTCGACTTTCCTAGGTCATGTTCAGGTTAACTCTGCTTATCAATAAAAGTGTTAATACCCATACCAGCCATTCTGAGATACATTTTTATTTCAAGTAGGTTTCTTGTTATTAACAACAGTTCAGAGAAGCTTGTGAGTAATATAATTCGACAGTGTATTATGAACTGCACATTCTCCAGGTGTTTTACAACTTATATTATAATGACACACACAGTACTAGTAGTTAAACATAGTTCAAAGAGCAATAATCAATCAAATTTAAGTATAAATAGCTGCATAAAGTTATGCATTTATAGCTACTTAGGATAAATAAATGTGGTTCCATATTACAAGTTAAAGACATTTCAGAAAAAAAAAGGGGTAATTTAGAATTCTTACAGTTGTTTTTTTTGTAGCTAAGAGGTATATCAAATTAACCATCCTCACATAGAGTGAGATAAAAATATAAAGTTTTACTGAAGAAAAAAATTTAAAATGTATTTAGGAGATTCTAGAATGCATAAATAATACTTGATATTTTTAAGATGTAGAAAAGTATTTTTAATCTTAATGTAAAAATCATTTTGTGCTCACACTTCTTAAAAAAGACTAGATATGTGTGCAGACAAGTCTTTAGTAAAAATACTTAATTAAAAAACATTTTTTTTATGGACAAACAAAATATAATGTTTACTAAAAGTGTTTCAAGTTTTGTGAAGATACACATAATGTATTAAAAGTTGAAATATTAAAACTGCATACATTTAGTTATAATAATAAAATGGCCATGTGGTTAGTCCCAAGGACTGAGCCTATACTGAGAGAGTTCATAACTGGCTCAATGCTAATTATGCAGTGCATATACTGTATATACGTAGTCTAGTCTTGGCTAGTTGTTGACACCAATCAGTCACACTGCAAACATCATGAACAGACTAATGCATGAAACGTGTGGAAATGCAGTTTGCATCATTTGGTAGGAATTTCTGAGATATAAACTTTGTCTTTGATATATAAAACTGAAGTGTTACAGCACTTTCATCATGTTGTTGGAAGTCCAAAATACAACATATGATATAGAAAGGGATGATTTGCACATTATGCTAAGGAAAGAGAAAAGTGATTCACAACTATGGTTGTTTTAATTTGTAACTTGTGATGAAAACCCAGATATTTTGTCTTCTGAATTTTATACATACTTTTTTTATGGTTTGAAAATATGCTATGATTAATAAATAGGCTCTCTGTACTAGTTGTTGTTATGTATGACTTTTGTAACAAGATGCTCTTCTTTCTTGAAACTTTTATTTTTTTAAAATACAGTAATGACAGTGTTTAACTTACTTATTGTCTTAATATCATGTTAAGTAACAAAAAACTAAAAGAAATGATAAGTCTAAGCTGGATTCTCTTAGCAGTAATCTAAATCATGGTTTTTCACACTTTCTCAGCACAAGGACTTCTGAAACATTTCACATCTTGACTGATGACTCAGCCCAATTAATTTATAGTGTTGTCTATTTGTATCAGCCCCCGACACTTTCCTGTGGCACCCCTGGAGGACCCAAAAACTCAAGATTGGAAATAACCAAAGATAATTTCTTAGCTAAAATACATATACGAGGTCTGAACAAAAAGTTCTGAGATTTCTTCTGTAACAGGTGCCAGAACAGAGGCAATGAGCTTCACTGAGGTGTATGCAAAGTACAAATAGTGATCTACAAGCCATTTCTCCAGGCCTTATAACCATGTTGCAATAAATGTGTTCAAAGACCCTATAATAATAATAATGGACAGAAAAAAAAACTTTATTAAAGTTTTGTGTGAAAAATGGTAAAGGAGGAATAGAAATCCTTGAAATATTAGGAACTGCCATTGCTGATGACTGCTTAAATAAGCTTGTCATTTATTTTCTATGCAAAATGGAAAATCAACATCACTGATTGTCATTTATTTGTGGATTAAACACTTCCAAGATGGCTTGGAATCAGTCAAAGATAACTCACATTCTAGGTGACCATCAACATCATCTATTGATGAAACAGTTGCTGAGTTGAAAGACAGCTAGCCAGACCATTTATAAAGAGATTTTAATTTGCTTGAGGGAGAAAAAAAGAAACTGACACGAGCTGTGGGAGAATGGTCACTGGTTTCTTCATCATGACAATGCACCTTCACACACTGCTCTGTCTATTCAAGAATTTTTGGCAAATAAAAACGTTCCTATGATACAACACTCCCTGTATTCTCCTGACTAAGTTTAAAGGAAAGAGTTTTGATGACATTCCAGCCTTCCATAATAATGTGAAAGCAGAAGTTAGTCACATAACAATTGAAGACTTTCAGCATTGCTTCCAAAAATCTCAGGAATGTTGGAACAAGTGTGTATCATTTGGGGGAGACTACTCTGAAGAGAAAAGCCTATAATACTGGAACAAGTGTGCATTACCTGGGGGAGATTACTCTGAAAGGGATAGCCTATAATACTGATGCATGAGCATTATTCTTCGAAATAAAAGTGGTCTTAGAACTTTTTGATTACAACTCATATATATATGTGTATCATGTGCTGCAAAAATAAACACTATGTGATATTTTATTTGAGTACAAACCACATAATTTATGATAGCATAACACATTCATAGAAATTAGATATTCTCAAAATAGTATTCACTATTTACCTTAATTTTCTGAATTGCATTTTCAGGTTTCACTATCTTGGACTTGTTACATTTTCCCTTCAAATTCACTTCAAGATCACATCTATAATTACTCTCAAAATTCTGAAATGAGAAAATAAATGTTATATTTGGTTTCAAAATTCCTTACCTAAAAATGTATTTCAGATATAAACTCACCTCTATGCTTTGACACTCACATTTATAGTTATGTGATACTGATTCACTATACATAAATATATCAGAAGTTAAATCTTTATAATGACAACTCCAATAGTGCGTATATCTCAAAGCCTGATGAGTTTCCTATAAAGAAATCTCATGTTCTGTTGAACGGACCACTTCACAATCAGTTTTATGGTGACACTGCGAGCTCAAAACTTTCATCATCTGCAGCCAACTTACTTTTGTTTTAACAAATAACAATGATTTTTAAGTTGCTTGTAACAGTTTAAACCTCTTTACTATTGTAAATACGTGGAGGAAACCTTCACCACATTTAAGAACTCTGATCAAGCTTCCAAATTTCTTCAATATCTGAGCAGTAGACACAACAGCTTAAAGTTTAGTGTAGAACATAAGACTTCCCTAAATTTTTACACATATTTTTCTCTACAAGTTGGTTTTCTCATCATCATGGATTATAAGACTTCCCTTTATGGACACTGATTGGTAGCAATAACAGAGGATTTAAAGATGAAAATTATTATAAAAACATTCACAGGTTTATTTTTCAATTTTAAATGATTCTTTTTGAATGTTTTAAAAAAAATTAGTTAAAGTATTATTTTACCATGCATATAAAATACTGAGGATTTAAGAAGCATAAAGTATTTTGTAGCATCAAGGAATGTTTATGCAAAATATATTTACATAGAATATGATTAACAAAATGCTTCATACTTATTTCAATAATAAAAACTTTTGTACCAAAAATTCAAATTTGATTATTAAGCATCAGCTGAAATAGGTGTGTGTTTAAAACTAATTCTAATTAACTTTTTTTTAAATTTAAATACTAAATACCAAGTTGCCAGGATGACTAACAGGTTGTTCAAACAGTAGCTTTAGTCACCTGAAGTTGGCCTTTCCAGTCCTGTTATCGAGTTATTTGAGGTTACGTCCATTTTCCAATTTCAAATCAACCTACATGTACTATGATTCTTAAAAAAGGTCTAATGTATAAATCAGAAAACTTAAATACCATTAAAAAGATTAATGGCTTTCAAAAAAACTAAAAACATTTCCAAGGTGAACAGTGTCACCATAATCAATAACATTATCTACTGTTACGAACAAACCATGGGACAGACCATGTTTAAAATTGTGCCATCATTGAGAGTTATAATGACAACAAGAGAGTAAAATGCAACCCGAGTGTTATAATTATAACAAACTGCTGCATCACTCCCAGGTAAAATAAAACGATGAGTTAAAAAACTGTAACCAATGTATCACCATTAACCAACAACACTATAGTTACAAATAAAACTTGGGGCAGAACATGTTTAAAATGGTGCCATCACTGAGAGTCATAACGATGGCAAGACAGTAAAATGAAGCTTACTGTGATCTGAGTATTACATAGACAAGACATTGGTGCATCAGTCCCAGATAAAAGAAAACAATGAGTTAAAAACCTGTGACTAATGGGTTGTCTAGTTAGAACAACTTCCTCTTTTCAATCCTTACAGAAGTAAAATGGCCAAAGTCCAACAGGGAATTTTATATGGAAAAGCTTGTTTTCACGTTACTCACTCCAAGTCAACTACCAACTGGCATAGAGCCAAGACTTGAATTCAGGGCCATAGTCCATGTATGGAACATGCACAGCAGTGATAGTGCCAAGTAGAAAGATTAAACTGTGGTGTCGGTGAGCTTGTTTCTGCAAATACTAACATGGCCCAGTATTCAGAAAAACTGGAAACAAAAAGTGGGACAGTTGGTTTTGAATGTTGTTAAGAACAGGGTATAAACTAACATGAAGTGATTCCAGAACCAGTAGAAAACTATGCGAGTGAGTATAAATAGTGCAATTTAAGTACTGCTTGGCTTCAGTGTGATCCAAGGCAAGAGAAATGGTGTACAGTTCAGCAGTAAACACAGAAGCTGTAAAGGAGATTCTGCATGCAACCACTGAACCACAACAAACCATAGCAGAGCCCACAGAGTCATCTGATTTCTAACCATCCATATAACTAGAAATGGAAGGATGGTTCAAAAGATGTTCAGCAAATAAGAGACAGTATTTCCAATCAGTAGTGTCTACTTTTCTCAAATGACTTAAAAAAAAAAAAGACATGGTGGGATAAGCTGACTAGTGGATACAGCAATGTTATCCACATACAGACCTAATTCATCCAACTGCACACCTCAACACAAAGGCCAAAAGGAGCAATAGCAGATCACATGTTCTGAAATAGTATGGGCCACTGATGATGGAGAAAAACAGAACCCCAGATGGAATGCTTTATTAAGAAATGAAGTTTTGAAGCATACAGTAAAGACGATTTCAAATGGCAGAGGTGCAAAGAAGGTTCATGAGACGATGTGTACAAGCTCTGCACTGTGGATGTGCGGAAAGCCCCAGTGCAGAGCCGAAGTCTTTGATGATAAATGGGGTCCAGCATCATTAAGGCTTAGGTCCTGGCAGAGCAATAGACAAGTGATCCATAGTTGAATAAGAGCAAAGAACATCTATCTGCTCCCCAAGTGGTGGAAGAGAGAACATGGAGGATGTTTAGGGCTCTTGTACGTTTGACGTCTGGTATAAAGGTCAGCTTCCAGTCAAAGATAAGCCGCAAGTACTTTGTCTCGTGGATCACAGGCAGTATAACTTCACCAATTCAGAATTCAAAATCAGGATAAATATTATGTCAGTGGCAAAGGTGCATGAAAATGCTTTTAGAGAGAGAGAGAGAGAAGTTAAAGTCATTTGCTCTGGTCCACTTCAGTAAATGATTGTAGGCAGTCTGTAGCTGCCACTCAATAAACCTTATGTTTGACGATTGACATGAGATGTGAAAGTCATCGACATAGAGCTTGTTTACAACAGTAAGAGGAAGTTGTTCAGTGATAGCATTAATCATTGTACTGAAGAGTGTGACATTCAAAATGCAGCCCTGAGGGACTCTTAAGTAACCTGTAGAAAGAACAGAAACCACAAACTTGTATTTGCATGTCCGTTAAAAATGTTTTCATAAAAATGGGAAAATGGCCATGTAACACATATATATGGAGGTCTCGCAAAATCCCATACCTCCATATTGTATCATAAACCTTCTCAATATCAAAGAATATTAATACAAAATGTTGTCATTTGAGAAAGGCTTCTCTGATTGACATTTCAAGTCGAATTGTTTGGTCCATGGTAGAGCACTGTCATCGGAACCCACATTGGATGGGCACGAGGAGGTTATTTGATTTGAGGAACCAAACAAGATGAGCATTAACCATCCTATCTAAAGTTTTACAAAGGCAGCTTGTCAAAGTAATTGCATGGTAGTTTGAAGAAATCTTGAGATCCTTCCCAAGCTTAGAGAAATGTAGGACAATAGCCCAGCACCAGGCATCAGAAAAACATTCTCTTGCTAGATCTGGTTAAAAACAATAAGAAGAATATCAAGATAAGCAGGAGATAGATGGCACAGCATTTCATACTGTACATCATCAGGTCCAACCAATGTACTGCCAGACTGATGAAGAGCTAGTTTGAGTTCCACCAGTGTAAAGGGAAGATTTTAGTCATATAAACAATCAGCTTGAAAGAAAAGAGGTGATCACTCTGCCTGAGTCTTAATGGCTAAAAAAGTGGAGGAAGAAGCAGAAGTGTTAGATAACACTGGCAAAGGCTTTCACCTAGAGTATCAGTGATGCTTCAGGTATCAGCTACTTCCTGGCCATCATACAGCAAGATCGAGAGCAGTACAGAATTATATTGCCCAGTGATCTTTAGAATTTTGTCCCATGTGACTTTGGAACTGGTGGTAGAAGATATGCAAGTTGTGAACTTAATCCAAGAGTCCTCCTGGCTTTGATGTCTTACCCACCGAGCATGTGCATGGGCCTGCTGAAAAGCAATGCAGTGCAAGAGTGTGGGATACCTATGAAAAGTATCACATGCCCGTTTTTCAGCCTTCCGTGCCTTGTGGCAGGCCGAATTCTGCCATGGATGAGAATATCGTAGAAAACGTGTCTAGATTTTAAAAATAAACTGAGCAACTGCCTGTATAATACAGTCAGTTACTGGTGCCACACACTTGTCTACTGATAGCTTACAGATGATGGCAGGATCAAGTTCTGCAAGAGCAGTGAAAGAGGGCTAGTTTGCTTGATCCAGCTTCCACCGTGGCACACAGGTTGAATGGCATCATCCATGGCCAGTCTTTCTCAAAATTATAAGAAAATGATCACTGCCTCGTGGATTATTATCAATATTCCATGAAAAGTGGGAGAAAAGTGAAGGGGAACAAACTGAAAAGACCAATAGCAGTAAAGTACTGACAAGGTGCTTGAAAATAAGTACAAGAACTGTTGTTGGAAAGAGAAAAATTGTGATTAAAGGGCATACACTCTACAGAGCAATATCAGCACTTCACCAGAGGAGATGATGTCCATTAAAGTCCTCCAGGATTAAAAGAGGAGATGACAACTGTTCAATGAGAGAATCAAGGTCTGACTGTTCATAGATCTCTCAAGCTAACAGGTAGAGAGAACAATCAGTAATGGTACAACCCAAGGAAACATGGATTTTTACAGCCTCCAAGGATGTGACAAGTGGCAAAGACAGGGTGGGCACATCCTGATCAACCAACAGTGCCATCTCTGCATGTACTTGTCATCACACAGCCCATCATTTCTGTACAAAGAAAACTGCAGAAAAGTGACTGTATTGGCAGGTTTCTGAAATGTTTCCTGTAAGGAAAGACATTCAAGATGGTAGGAAGTAATCAGTGGTTTGATGTCATCCAGATTAGAATGTAAACCTTGACAGTTCCATTGTATCAAGGTGGCCACTTTTAGTTATGTGTAGGTTAATTTGGTAGAGAGCCCTTTTGTTTATGACCATGTCTTTTTTCTTTACTGTCTTTAGCTAAGGGAGGTCTATCAACCTCCATGGAATTTACCCTGAGAAGTCAACTGAGCAGGTCTTTGCTGTTGGAAGAGGATTACAGTGACTGAGGATATGAACAAATGATCTTTTTGCATCTTGAGGTGGGAGAAGAAGATGTATCTGAGGAAATGCCTGTACCTGCAACCAAAGGAAGCAGATACTGGGGTTTCCTGAAATGAATGTTAGAGATAGAGATGGATGTTGACACTAATTCATCAACTTTTTTAACCATGGAGATCAAAAAACTTTTCATATGGTTTGAGAATGATTATTTTGGAGGCAGAGAGAGTTCTGTCTACATTCCCACTGTCGTAGTGAAATGAAGTGCAGCAGCATACATCAGATATTAAGTGGTTGACAGCAATTTTTGAGCCTCAGGGCAAGTAATCTTTTGAATTGTCTTCAAATACTGCACCTCTTTTTCTTCCAACCATTTAGGGAAAGAACAAGAGTAGAACGGGTGAGAGCCATTGCAATTGATGCAATGAAAATCCATTTCACACACACATAGCATTGTGGTCCTTGCCACCACAATAAGCACACATCAAGGAATCACAATATGATGTCATTGACTGACAAAACCATAGACACTGGAAAAATCTGAGAGGGTTTGGAAGGTATGGCCATACCCTCCAATTAAGATATCCTGCATTGATGATGGCAGGTGGACGTGGTGATGTAAATGTCAGAATAATGAAATTGGTTGGCATCATAATTCCATTTTTGCAAATGGAGATACGCCTCATTGCAAAAACTCCTTGGCTGAAGAAACCAAAAATCTCCGACTCGAAGATATTATTCAAATCCCTCTCAACAATAACTCCTCATGATGAATTCAAAGTAGCATGATGCATAACCTCAACAAGTATATCCTCAATCACCTTTGAATGCAAGAGGATGTTTCCACCATTATGTCATCAGAGTGAAGCTTCTTTACTAACTTTGGAGAGTGAGCAAACCCCTCTAGTCCCTTCTGAATGAAAAAGAGAGACATCTGCTCTAAAGGTTTGTTTGAAAAAAAAAGTAGTATAAGAAAATAAGGTACAATAGGTGTTACAGATGTTGAAGATTTCTGCTCAGAATCTTCAAGATGTAGTCATTTACCAAAAGACTGTTTTTTACTATTTTATTTAAGTTTTTATTTGGAGGATCCATAATAAAAAAGTAATAGTTTGGGCCCACTAACCTCGCCCACCACAAAGCCCTATGAGGGAATGCACTACAATGCCAAACAAGGACACTGCAGCAATGCCAGGGTTTCATGAACACTATACCCAAACACCAGCATCAGATACAATGTCCACAATGCTTGTTGAGAAAATCCAATGCTGGTACTTGGCTGACCCTAGCCCAAGTGGACCAGGTGACTGACCCAAGGGGGGCCACCCTAAGGCCACTCATTTACATGAATTCAAAGAGGTGTGTTGGACCCCTCAACCGTCAGGATCCTCTCCTTCCCTTCATGGGTCAACATGCATGGCAAACATTGAGTGGATGTATGCTGAAAAAAACCAAACCTTCCCTGGGAGGTCCCCTCACCATATACAGGAATCCACACTGAGGGGATTTTTGACAGATTTTTATCTTTCCTCACATAACAGTTTTTATCATTCATTGTTGCCCTTTATATACACACAATATCTTGTCACTAACAGCCTTGAAACTCCAACTTATCCTATGTTTTTAATATAGTAAACTCTGCTGTAGTATGCAAACAAACAGGCAACAACCCTCCACCCTATCACAGGTGATTCCCTCTATAATAAAGAATTCAATTTTCACTTTGAGATTAGGCAAAAAAAAAATGAAGCATGAGCAGTGCAAAAAAAGAGTAGGAAGTATCTACTGGAAAAAAAGTTTCAGTTTACAAAAGATTATAATTTCCAATATTATACCTTACCTTTACTCACATAATAGCTAGAATCCCATACTGATCTGATGAAAAGACAAATGCAAAATGTACCTAGATAAGGATCCTTTTGAAAGCATCTGATGAGTGTGATACCTCCATGCACAGGAATACACCTGTCGGAGACTGCACCACATCTGAACTCAGTGTACTTTTTGTCCACCATGAAAATATGTCATTAAATAAAGTGGAAAAGGAGCACAACCACAAGGAGTTGAATGCACCATGTAGCATAGAGTTGCTAGGAAATGTCAGACCCTATCTGGTGGGTCAACTTGAGTACAAAACCAGGTACCATTAGGTATTTGCCTTCTATTTTGCTGTAGAAGGAAAGTCCCAACCATTTTTACCTCAAACATAAGAAGCAAAAGAGAAAGCAATGTCCATTACAATTACCTAACAGAGCACAAGCATATAAAACTATGATCTAAAGAAAATCAGGCCACCCAGAAACTGACATCCAAGAGACAGTATGAAGTAGAAATGTAATGTGGTGATTTCTCAAATCCAAACCCAGATAGAAATGAGAATGTACCGTATATTCTTCAATAGAATGAGGGTTCCATACCAGCCACAGGTGAGAAGACTTATATTAACTGGTCTTGCTTAAAACCTGTAGAAGAACATTCTGGAACCGACATTCAAGTAGAAGTAGGATGTGGGTTCCTAACCAGAGGGTTGAACTGCATTTTAGAGGATCATCTCCAGTTCATAACCAGGCAGTACAAAAAATTGTACATCTGGTCTACTGTAGGAGGCTTCACAACATCTACACTGATAGAACACCACCACCATACTATCAACTGAATAGGATTGAACACAAGACACTCAGAAGGATACCTCGTTGGTCCACCACCCTAGTGACTACAAGCTATTAAGAAGCAATCAAAGACTTCAGTACTTTAATCAAAGAGGGGGTAATGACTCATTATAGAATTAGGCAAAATGTAACACTGGAGAAAATGCAATAGATGGTCATGAAACCCTATTTTTAAAAGCAGGCCAGGAACCAAGGAACAGGCAGTTATCTTGGCACTGCTTTACTCTTGATATTCCATGAGTTGGCACAGTCTGATAAAAACATGATGATGACACAAAACACCCCAAGATGCACCTAGTAGCATCTTATAGAACACCCCATTTTGACAGTGGACATTAAAGACCAGAAAGATTGTACAGTGCATATTTATGGGTTAGTAGACCTGAACAAGCAATGCTTACAACAGAGTAGGATCTAACCATCTAAAGAGAATAAAGAAATATAAACTTTCCCATTCACGAATGAACTAAGGTGTGAGAATGAAAAGTGGACTTTAGAATCTAGAGGAGATGGCCATATGATGAAGTTAATGCGAGATGAATGTATTACGTATGTGGTCCACATGCCAAAGTAAGTTTTTCCAATTGATGATGGAAACAGGCAGCTAGGTAAGGAGAAAAATGCCAGATTTGATGAGAGAGCACTCATAAAAAAATGTTAGGAATTGAAAAATAAGGAATAATAACCAATTTGATAAGGTGATGAACCCATCCTGTTAGGATGGAAGGGAAAATATCATGGAGAAAGGAAGGGTTTCAATGGAAGGAAGCTATGCAGGCAATATGATACCAGAGAGCATGAACAAAACAGGAAATGATCCAGAATGAAGCAATAATATAGAAGTAAAAAGGAAAGTAAAAAAATGGGGGTGAATATGGCATCACTTATATGAGCCACCAATGTCCTAGGGAAAAAAACTGTGGCCCAGAAACAGAAGAACACAGCTGTGATGATAAAGGATGTGGTATATTGACCTATAATGACCACAGGCAAAAACGAAACACAAAATAGATCTTGAGGGACAAATTGTGCAAGGAACAGGTAGGTTCAAAAGAAGGTTGGGTTAGGGCATGGAGAACAACAGTGAGGTTTCAATTAGGAAGGGGCACAGAATGGGGACTGTGAAGTGGGTGAAAGTAACAAAACAAAAGGGAAAAAACCAGACTGCAAAACACTTCACAGGAATGGCAAAATTTAAAAGCAGTTAGCAAGGATGCTCTATAGCTGGAAATGGTATAAATCACAAATATTTTGTACAAAGGTCCTTTTAATGTATTATAAATGTTTAAAAAAAAGAACCATAAAACTTTCACTGACTTCGTATTTATAAAAAAGAATTTTAGATTCATAGCCAAAATTAAATTTGACTACATCAATATTTATGATCAAAATGTACAAAGGTAGTAATCTTACTGCCCTTACTCCAAACAATTTGGTTAATTAGCAATTAAAAATACGTTTCACATCTTTCCTATCATAATATATGTTTCATAGGTTGCTGTATTACTAAACAAGCACAAACTTAATTTAATATATATATATATAAAAGAAATTTTATAAAGTAAAAATTGTAATTTTCTGCTTAGGTAGCTTGTAGACATTTCAGTTAAATACCTTGATCAGACTACTTAAGAGCAGATTATTAAACGAGTCTTAGTTTTAATTTTTATTACAAACAAAATTTATTCAGTAAATGGTTTAACTAAATTTAAATATTAATAGAGGGAAGGCAAGATTTAAGGTCATTATGCACATATACAGTGTACAAAGCCAAGATGTAGTGTAGTTTGTGTATTTACCGCAATATTAAGATTGGGAATCAAAATCATTTCATAAATGTGTGATTTTTCGATGTTAGAAATGAAAAGATACATAACCAAGGTATTCTTTACTTACATATATCTAGGTACATCTGCAGTACTTTAATTAAACTGTATTTGCAGTTCATTGTTATTTCACTTAAATATTAAAGACCAAGAGATACATGTATTTGACACGAGTTATGGTATTATTTCTTTTATAATATTAAAATTCTTTAAATGTAACAATTACAAGTTGGAAATAAAATGGTTTTATTGGAAAAACAGCACTAAATATAAGGGAGTCACTTAAAATAAAACAATCAATATGTCTTAATCAGATATTTCATTAGCATCAAGGCTATCTTTCATAATAAATGCAATTATTAATAGCTTGAAATTATTGGGTTTCACTTGAAAACAAAAGCAATCCAGGTAAACACTGAAGATAAGTCAGTAATAAATGAAAATGTTAATACCTGCTTAGGTACAGTGAAAAAAATCTGCTGTTTTATTTTTAGTATTTGTGGACAAAATCCATAAACTATGTCTAATGATATGCTTTTAAGCATATACAACATGGAAGATCAAGAGGTTAACAAAACAATTATGAGTGTCATTAATGACCTTTAATAATGATTAAACTTATAAGAAGCATGGAATGTTACCTTAATTAACTAAAGAGGGAACTACTTATTGGAATTTAATGGAATCTATAAAAGCATTTTCCTCCATTGCTCAATGGTAAAAGTGAAAGCAATACTCATGATGAGCACAGCATAGATGGTCCACTGTGTGTATAGCTTTGTGCTTAACTATAAACAACCAAATGAAAATTGAAAGCTGCAGTGTTCACTTTAATTACACTGTAGAAATATTATTTTTTAAACAACTAATATGATCATTAGCATGTGAATGTGATTACTCACTATAAACAAAAATTAAGCCTATTGGCTTAAAAATGTTTTTTCTTTATAATTGAACAGACAAATTTTAAATTTCACAAAATTTATGTTGTTACTCTCCTTTTTAATTATTCTTTAAAACTTGCTCTATATTTGTAATATTTATATTATAACACAAAAGTCGAATCTTAAGTATTAAAGAAACTCATATACTATTATAACATTGAAAAAACATTAACTTTTGGTAATATTTACTGCTTATAAGCTGTAACTTGCATTGAAGTTTATGCTTACATCTAATGTTGATCCTATAAACTGATATCATACACTGTGCATAACTTCTTTTTGTAAATGTTTCATGCAGATTTTCAATAAAAAGTCAGATAGTTCTCAAGAAAAATCACATTATAAGTTTCTTTGTTTCAGATGTTCACATAAAGGTATACAAGGACTACACGAATTAGCCATTCCAACTATTATATTGATAAACTACAGAAAAAATACAGCTTGTTAAGTTGTCATTAAGTTTCATACTGTTTGTCAAGAACTTCAAAAGGATCATTCAAAAATCATTACTGATTGTATTTACATTACTATTAACAGATGGTGAACCACATAATGGAAAAGTTTGTTTGTTTGTTTTGGAATTTCGCACAAAGCTACTCGAGGGCTATCTGTGCTAGTCGTCCCTAATTTAACAGTGTAAGACTAGAGAGAAGGCAGCTAGTCATCAACACCCACCGCCAACTCTTGGACTACTCTTTTACCAACGAATAGTGGGATTGACAGTCACATTATATGCCCCCACGGCTGGGAGGGCGAGCATGTTTAGCGTGACGCAGGGGCGAACCCGCGACCCTCGGATTACGAGTCGCACGCCTTACGCGCTTGGCCATGCCAGGCCTATAATGGAAAAGAAAAATATTTTCTTTTATCAAAATCCTAGATTCATATCATTAACAAATCATTTTAATTTCTACATAATGCACCTCTATATTAGAAATTGAAAATATTTCAATTTCTAATCCTACCAATATTTGTTTCAGAATTATTTTTACTAATTAAATCTGTATATCTGTAAGTTAAAGCAAAAATATATGTGTTAATGTAATTTTCAATAAATCTGTTCTAATAAGAATAAAGACATAAATTTGCAATACAAGTAGAATAGTTAGCTCCCACAGGAACTCCTTTTACTAACTCAAATACCTTGTTATTGAAAAACAAACAATTACTATTGGTGTAGAAATTAAAAATGTATATTTTACATTTTGGGGACTAAATTTTCATTCTTCCAGTAATATGAATGATAACACAGCTGTTCGATTGAGGAATTCATGACAGAAATTAAATCCTTTAATAAAATTGTGGTGTATAGTGTGGTAAAATCAAATGTTTGAATATTTTTCACTTGTTCACAGTTTTTTAGATATTCTAGAATTGGTTGATTATTTTTTATCATCCAAAATATGCATTTCTTATTATTGATATTTAACATTTTATTTGATAAAATTAAAAATGTACAGTAATTATTTAATAAAATGGTCAGTTCTTCAATAATTGTTTTTATTGAACTAGAAATAAATCTAAATTTAATTAGATTTATGTAGTTTAGGAAAAGCATACAGAAAAGGTAAATATACAAAGAATTTGGTTTAAAATAAATTATCAAATATGGAGTTTCAATTTGCATTTTCCCTCATTCAAAACTTAATAAATCACAACATTCCACGCCTATATCACCATTCACTGTCTACACACTATTGTTGGAAGGTGACTGCTCTCCAAAGTAAAGATGAAGAAAAGAAAGAAAAAAACATGAAATAAGGTTCTACCACTTGGGGTAAGTGAGATAAAGTTACCTTCTGAAATTGACACTCCAACCACCATTACACTAGTAAAGCATTAATTAGTAGCACATAGACAAATTATATTATCATGTAAAGAGAGTGCTTTCATACTCATACTTGTGATAAAAAGCACTATCCTACAGTTCTAGAGACTTTAACAGCTAAGTTTTAGCCTTAACTCTCCATCTTATTGAATATACACATTACAAGCATTCATATTTCTGATGGTTCAAATATAACTGCAAAATTAAAAAGACTGACATGTGTGTATCCTAGGATCTAAAGTGCTGAGATCTTAAACAATTTAAGTGATTTTTAGTTACTTTGACATACATAATCAGTTTCCACTTTATAAACTAACTGCTAGTGCAAGCATTCTCTTTCATTTTCAAAATAAATCTGTCTAGTTATGTAAAACTTCAAGATACAATTAAGTAGTAAATATGTAAGCTTATATATGAGTGTAGCTAAGTGATTAACATGTCAGAATATAAAGGTCCAGAGTTCAAGACATATTGCCATTGAATAAGCTCTGCTATGTGTGCATTATAGAAGTGAGTCTATTTATTTTTTTTGTTCAGAGACAAGAACCACCCTTGCAACAGTGGGTGCTTGCTAGCACTGGTTAATTATTTAAACTTGATTGTTTTTGTCATGGATATTTAACCAACATGTGTATAAAATTCTGTTAAGTTTGCAAAATTCCAATTTCAATGTTTTAAAACCTTTTGTAAAAATTTGGTATCAACTGATCTATTTAGCAATATGTGTGAAAAAGGTAATAAAAATAAAATTATCCTTACCTAAAAAATGTACTTCTGAAAGATACTTTCTAACACAGTTTGACTTTCTTTTTTATATGTTCACACATGCTATCAAGAAGATTTGCAAACTATCAGTCTCATGAAAACTCTCACTTAATTTCACATGAAACTACATGAATTTGTGCCACTGCATGATGACTTCATCATGCAAAAGAACCCTCTACCAAGAGAAGTGCTATATATCTCCTTGTGCAATAACTTCCTATATATTGTACACTTTTGAATTCTCATTCTTTAATAAGGTGATGAAGAAATGTATACCAGTAAGTGAGGATATTGGGAGAAAATGAGTGTGGAGGTAAGTATCTTTTGAAAATACATTTTCTGGTAAGGAAAATGTTAACTTTTGAAACAAAAAACTTAATTCTTCATATAGATCAGCTATAATCCCATGCCATGACAGTAGAGGGACCAGTGCAATGATTACCTAGATGTATCCCCTTCAGAAAGCATTCATTCTCAGAAATTCAAGGAGTGTGACACCCAATGAGAGACTCCTAAGAAGCATACCTATGAGAAATTACATCTCATTTCATCCACATGGGCCCAATGCTAGCTGCAGGAAGAGGGCAATGTACAGATTTATTTCAGTAATGATACTTATAGACTCCTCTACTTCACCCTCAGTTTCTACAGGCACTTTGCCAGCTGCTGGAGCAGGGTACATGAGAGATATATCATCTCAACTCAGCTATCTGCATCTACAGACCCCATATTAATTGTGGAGAGGAAGTTGTCATCTTATGCTAATACAGTAGGGATACATACATAACTTTTTACTCAACTGCTGGTTTGTATGAGCCCCCACATCAGTTGCAAGAATGGAATATGTTTGTGATGTAGTATGTCAGTAATAGAGTGTTCATCTTGTGATGATGAGAAACCCACTTGAAGTAAAAACGCATCTCGGGATGGCTGGTACTGGTATTAATACTTTTACTAATAAAGCATAGAACAGCATTTAGTTATCTTCAGGTTAACAAAGAGAATTTGCAATTGACCATTGCTAGACACGTCTTATGGATGAAAATGTAAATGAGTATGGGATTGTAGGGGGCATCACAATTAGATGTTAGGTTATTAATCAGTATATTACTGCTGGTATGCAGCCGTACAAGGTTTTATAATTTGTTGTATCTTGGGATTTATTATCATTTATTTGTTGTTTATCTAGATGTGTGCATATAATTATTTCAATGGTTTGGGGAGGAAATTTGTTTTATTTTGTTCATTTCACTGTTGACTGTATCAAGTGAGCATAGTTTTGCAACTGTGTTTAGTTGGTTTCTTAATATGTTGAGTTTTTATTTTGTTTCATGTGCCAAGTCCTAGGGTATGTATAGCCCAATATAGGTGATTTTTTATGGATTTCTGTTTTGAACTGTGTGTCAGTTCTTGTGATCTTGAGAAATACTATTTGGTTAGTTTTTCCTGTTCACAAGTGAACTTAACATTGGGGTGTATAAAGCTAACGTGGTTAAAAAACTAGATGTATGTGTTCTGTAGATGTGAATCCAGCAATTGTACCATCAACATATTTTTACCAGTATAGTGATGGGTGTAAAGCTGAACTGGTTACTTGAGATTCAATTTTTGTCAAAAAAATGTTGGCTAGAACTGGTGATACACGATTCTCCATACTTAGGCCATTTATTTGTAAGTAGTTTTGACCATTGAACATAAAATTAGTTTTGATGGTAGTGAATCTTATAAGAGTTGCTAATTTGTTGCTGGAGATTTGTATCAACGAGTTGGGGTCTTGGATATAAGGTTCTAAAAGCTATCTTGCAAGCTTTAGTGGTTGGAACTTCTGTGAAGAGGGAGATTACATGAAAATTGGCCATTAAAGGTTTATGAGTTACTTGATTAAGATTAGACTTCAAATTAAAAGGATCTTTGAAAAAGACACTGACTGATGTTACATATTTAGAAAATGCTGCAACAGTTCAAAATTATGCTGCTAAAAATGCTCCTGAACTGTGAATAAATTGTAAAAGCAGGAGATATGTTGCTTTAAGTGGCAAATGCTTTTCATTGGTTATATTTCCTCCATAAAATAGTTCAAAATAAGGAACAACTATATTATACATGAATCTGGTTGATTAGCAAGTGTTGCATAAAATGTTGTACTTCAAACTACCAAATGTGCATAATGTATTTCTTGTTTCTAACAAATTAAGAACAATAACATATTAGAAAAAGAATCTTTGGGGAGATATATGAGAATTTATCCAAATTCACACTTTAAATACAATTAAATATCATACACTCTGAAGACAACATCAATAAAGTACTTACATTATGTGTATTCCATCATACTTACCTTAAAGTAACATAGACAACAGCAACTTCCTTAAGGTGTACTACTTGATTTTAAAGAATATCAAATTTTTCCATGAAATAAATTACATTGAGATTCACTGTGTTAAATTATGTTTTTATCACACATTTCAGCCTTCTTATTAAACATTTGGTGTGTCAAATTTTGTTTTTATTACAAGTTATAAGCTTTCTTACTGAAATCTTATTGACTTCACTTGTTCAAAAAGGACATTGGTAAAATAGGTAAAAATAGCAATAAAATGTTAAAAAATGTATTGCTGTAAATGTTGATGCATGTAATTTATTCAAATACAAATAACTTTACATCATGAGTCTTAAAAAAATAAGTGATCTAAAATTTATGTAATATAAAAAATAAGTACTTCTTGTTCTTCATCTTCTCAACATTAGTTTAAATAGCGAGTCGTAGTTCCTTGAGAAGTTAATTTAGTATCAGGCATTTGAGCTATAGAACTTTTTCAGAGAGTAAATCTTGACTTACTGATAGTCAAGATACTATGAAAGCTTCCATAATGTGACCATCTTCTCAAATAACATCTGTTCATGAAGTATTATGAGAGCAGTGCAGGTGTTTACTCTTGATGGATGGCAATTACAGCCTGAAGGTATAAAGAAAGATAATTCTTTTGAGTATGCCTACATTTCTTTTGACTTTCCAAGTGTTCCAATCCATTGTTGGACATGGTTATGATATTAATTAGCAAGTTGACAGGATAATAAATACCTGTATCAATGCATTCTTGTTCTGCCCAAGAGCAACCATCTCAAATTATTAATCCTGCATTCAACAGTGTAATACTTTTTGCATGTACTGTACTTGATGCACTCATAAAATCATGTCAAGAAAGATACTTCTACAGCTAAATTTACCTAAATACCCAAGAATTTAGAGAAATCTTCAGACTTGTACTTCATTAAACTAAAAAGATACAATTCTCTTCAAGACCTATATAAATTGTTCATAACTATCACATACTTAGCACGTGAAGACTAGAAAAAAATGCTGATACATTTTCTGATGTAAAAGGACATATATACAAAATAGAAATAAAACTGATCTCAAATTTTAAAATATACTTGTTTGAGCCCATATAAAATAGTGAAAATTTTAATGACATTTCATAAGAAATAATATATGTGATTCAATTGTGTCAGAAAATTGTTTCAGCATTATACTAGTACATTAATGTGTGTATTAAAAGTTTATGAGTCCTAAAACATGCCTGTAACTAGTATTCAAAGACTATTTAATACTGTAGGGCTATCTAACTTGAAGAGTAGAACTTTTCTTACTAAAAAGAATATACATGTTAAATATATATTATGAACTACAGAGATAAAGTCTAGAATGACATTTCCAATAAAACATAATGGCTGAAGGACTTAAAACTAAATAAAATTTAAAACTCATTGAACAGCATTGTTAAGTTAGTCTGTTAAATAAAAAAAATTAAAAAGTTATTAATATATAAATGTTTATCTCATTGTATAGCAGCAATTGTAATGATGTTTTCAAGAACTACTTTATCACAGTTGCTAGAAAATGTAGCATAAATCATGATACTTAAATTTTGTATTTTCTGGGGTGACTGTGATCAATAGCAAAGCATCAGAAAAAACAGAACAAATGGTGGTATGCCTGCAGACTTAAAATGCTAGAAACTGAGTTTCAATAGCCAGGTTGAAACAGCTCATTTGGGTTGAGAACATTTTTTTACATAAAGGAGCGAACAATGTTTTGACCATCTTTGGTCATCATCAGATTCACAAATTTTCTCAACCCAAACGAGCCATTTTTACATATATATTTTTCTCTACAAGTGGGTTTTCTCAACATCACTGAAAATTGGAACATCACAGACACTCCATTGGGTAGCTTTGTGCTTAATTACAAACAAATTCAAAATTAAAATATTAAAAAAATTCAAATTTAAGTATGAAAATTTTCATCACTTGCACTGCTACAAAGGTGAATAAAATTAAGTATGCAAAAGTAAATGTAAAAATGTTAGAATTACAACCTACCTCCTGCATGCACCATGCACACACAGAGTCAGAAGCTATACATTTTCCACAAGTTTCTTTTGAATTACATTGGTTACCTGAAATTTTCATAGAAACACAAGTCA
The DNA here is from genome assembly GCA_011833715.1 of Carcinoscorpius rotundicauda. Classification (NCBI taxonomy): domain Eukaryota; kingdom Metazoa; phylum Arthropoda; class Merostomata; order Xiphosura; family Limulidae; genus Carcinoscorpius; species Carcinoscorpius rotundicauda. Next base: position 26,106,141 of record CM022406.1, read on the forward strand.
CAGAGTAATATTATAAATACAACTAACAAGCATACACGTCATATCTAATTAGTACATAAAATGCTCTTGTTATTTAACAGTAAAAACACTAAAAATAAACAACAAATTGAATGTGCTGCAAACAGATGTACTTATATAAAACAGAACCCTCTTTTCACAAAATATTTACAATTCTTTTGGAAGTCCGACTTGAAAATTTCAAGGTCTTGGAACACTGTAATGTACACTAAATGTCATTGTTATTGTGCATCTTTGTCACACTGCATGTTCCATACTAGTTCACTCAGAAAGGATTAGTTGGTTTGGTGTTTTATGGCACAAAGCAATTAGGCTAGCTGTGCCAAACATCCAATAAAAGGTTGAAATTAAAGTAAAAATTATTAAAATTCATAAAAGGAAATTAAGGTAAAAAAAAACAAAGTTTACTTTTTGAATTGAAAACATAAATAGCATTAAATACAAATTTTACATCCAGTCTAAAGTAGAAAGAAAAAAACTATAGTAATACAAATTGTAAAGGACTTTGTGTAGCAGAAGTGTAATTATCATTAATTGCCAGGATGACTAACAGATAAGTTCAAAAATCAGCATTAGTCACGTGAAGTTGGTCTTTCCAGTCCTTGTTTTGAGGTATATTACATTATGGCCATTTTCTAATTTCAAATTGAACTAGATGTACTTTGATTCTTAAAAAGGAATCACATTACCAAACAGTCTCATGTATAAATTTAAAAAACTTAAATAGCATTTTAAAGATTAATGGCCTTTTAAAAACTAAAAACATTTCTAAGGTAGACAGTGTTACCATTGCCAGTAACACTGTCTAAACCTTGGAACAAAACATATTTAAAATGGTACCATTGTTGAGAATGATAATGATAGCAAGACAGTAAAATGTGGTTTACTGTGACCTGAGTGTCACACAGACAACACGTTGGTGCACTGTCTCAGATAAAAGAAAAGGATGAGTTAAAAAACTGTGACCAATGCATAATCTAGCTACGACAACTTCCTCTTTCTGAAGCAAGATGGCCAAAGTCCAACAGAGGGTGTTATTTGGAAAAGCTTGTTTTCGACTAACAACTAGCATGGAGCAGTCTTGAATACAGGATCACAGCAGTGATAGTGCCAGATCAAACAGATTTAGCCGAGATGTTGGCAAGCTCATTCCCACAAATATCAATGTAACCTGGTATCCAGAAAAACTAAATAGAAGTAGATGTTAAGGTGAAATGGGCCAGTCAGTTTTGAATATTAGCGAGAACAGGGTGAGAACTAATGTGTAGCAATTCCTAGACAAAAAGAAAACTAAACAAGTCAGTATAAACAGTACAATTTGAGTACTGCTTAGCTTCTATGTGATCAAGGACAAGAGAAAAGCCCATAGAATTACCTAATTTTAAACTATCCATATAAACAAGAATAAAAGGATGGATCGAAAGATGTTCAGCAAATAACAGACAGTATTTCCAATTGGGAATATCTGCTTTTCTCAAAAGATTTAAAGAAATGTCACATTTGAGAGCTGTAATAAGCCATGGTGAGATGGGCTGACCAGTGGATAAAGCAATGTTATCCAAGGAAAATTCCAATTCATCCAATTACACCTGGATATGAAGGCCAAAAGGAGCAATGGCAGATTGTCTGTTCTGAAAAGGCATAGTGTACCAAGAAAGGAAAACAGAACACCAAGTAAAAAGCTTAGGTAAGGAAAAAAAATTCAAAGCATACACTAAAAACAGTTGCAAATAGCAGAGATATAGAGGAGGTTCATGAGATTGTGTGTATAAGCTCCAAGTCATAGATCAGTAATCCACAGTCTAGTTTTCATTGAACAAGAACCCAATATATCATTAGCAAAGAGCATCAATCCACTCCCCAAGTTATGGAAGAGAGGGCATGGAGGATATTCAGTGTTCTTGCACATTTCACCCATAGCTGCTTGATGTGTGGTATAAAGGTCAGCTTACAGTCTCAGGGGCCATAGGTAGTACAACTTCATCTATGTGGAGTTCACAATCAGGGTGAACATCCTGTTGGTGGCAAAAGTGCATGCAAACAGATTTAGAGACAGAGAAGTTAAAGCCATTTGCTGTGGTCCACTTCAGTAAATGATTGAGGGCAGTCTGTAGTTGCTGCTCAACGTACATCATGTTCGATGACTGACATAAAATGTGAAAGTCGTCGACATAGAGCCCATTTGCAACAGTAACAGAGTTGTTCAGTGATGGCATTTATCTTTATACTGAAAAGTGTGACACTCAAATTACAGCCCTGAAGGACTACAAGTTCCTGTAGAAAAGAACAAAAAAGTGTCATACCCACATGAACTTGGAATCCCCTGTCCAGTAAAAAATTTTTAATAAACAAGGGCCAATGGTAACACAACCCATATAAATGGATGTGTAGCAAAATTTCATAACTCAATCTTAAATCATAAGCTTTCTTAATGTCAAAGAATACTTATACAAGATATTGTTGTTTGAAAAAGACTTCTCTGATTGACATTTCAACTCAAATCAGATTGTCCATGGTAGAGTGCTGTCATCGGAACACACACTGGGTGGGCAAGAGGAGACTGTTTGATTTGAGGAACCAAACAAGACAAGCATTAACCATCCTCTCCAAGATCTTACAGAGAAAGCTCATTAAAGCAACTGGATGGTAATTTGAAGGAATTTTGGGATTCTCCCAAACTAAGAGAAAGGGAGAACAAAAGCCTGGCACTAGGCATAAGGGAAAACATGCTCCTGCCAGATCCTTGAGTTCCACCAGTGTAAAGGGATGATTATGGTAACAGAGACAATCAGCTTGAAAGAAAAGAGGTGGTCACTCTGCCCGAGTCTTGATGGCTAACAAGGTGGAGGATGAAGCAGAAGTTCTAGATACCTGGAAAATCCTTTCACCTAGAGTATCAGCAATGCTCCAGGTATCAGCTACTTCCTGACCATCAGAGAACAAGATTAAGAAAGGGGACAGAATTATATTGCCCAATGACTTTTCAAATCTTGTCCCATGTGACTTTGGAACTAATGGTAGAAGATATGTTGGATGTGAACTTAATCCAAGAGTCTTTCTGGCTTTAACATCTTACCCACCGAGCATGTGCACAGGCCCACTAGAGAGCAATGAGGTGTGAAAATGTGGGATACCTACGAAAAGTATCCCATACCCATTTTTGAGGCTTCCATGCCAAATGCCAGGCAGGATTCCACCAAGAATGAGAATATAGTGGAAAACATGTCAAGGTTTTAGGAAAATGTTAAGCAACTGCTTGTATAAAAAAGTCAGTTATTGCTGCCACACAGATGTCTACTGACAGCTTACAGATGATAGCAGGATCAAGTTCTGCAAGAGCAGTGAAAGAGGGCCAGTTTGCTTGATCCAGCTTCCACTGTGGCACACAGTTTGAGTGGCATTGACCACTACCAGTCTCTCAAAATTATAGGAAAATGATCACTACCTTGTGGATTATTGTCAGCCCTCTATGAAAAGTGGGAGAAAGGTGAAGAGAAGCAAAGTGAGAAATCAATAGCAGTAAAGGACTGACTAGATGCATGAAAATAAGTATAAAAACTAGTATAAAAAAGAGAAAGGTTGTGATCAGATAGCACACGCTCTATGCTGATCAATATCAGCACTTGCCCAGAGGTGATGATGTCCATTAAAGTACCCCAGGATTAAAAAGGGAGATGGCAACTGTTCAATGAGAGCATCAGGAGCTGACTGATCATTGGTTTCTCCAGGCAACAGGTAGAGAAAACAACCCAAAGAAACACAAATGATTACAGCCTCCAAGAGTGTATCTAATGGCAAAGACAGGGTGGGCACATGCCAATCAAACAATAGTGCCATCCATCCATGCACTCATCCATCACACAGCCTATCATTTCTGTAGAAAGAAACTTCCAAAAGGTGACTGTATCAGCAGGTTTCAGAAATATTTCCTATTAAAAAAGACATACACAATGGTAGAAAGCAATCAGTGATTTCATGTCATCCAGATTAGAATGCAAAACCTCAACAGTTGCATTGTATCAAGGTGGTCATTTTTATTTTTGTGTAGGTGAATTGGGTGGAGAGCCCTTCTGTTTATGCCTATGTATTTTTTCTTTATTCAAGGGAGGTCTTTCAGTGAAGTCGAGAAACCCACTTGTTGAGAATTTTATATGCAAAAAACGGCTCTTTTGGGCTCAGAAAACACTTCAAATAGAAGAGCGAACAACGTTTCGACCTTCTTCGGTCATCGTCAGGTTCACAAAGAAAGAGGTAACTGGCCGGAAGCTGACCACATGTTTGGAAGGGGTTGTATAACTGAGTGTCGCAATGTAGAGGGCGCGGTTTGATGTTTGAATATATAAATATATATTTCTTAACCTCAAAATTATAAGAACCGACACACAATTCAAAACAGAAATCCACCGAAAAATCACCCATACTGGACTATACATTCCTTGCGACTCAGCACATGAAACAAAACAAAAATTCAACATACTAAGAAACCAGATAAACATAGCCATAAAACTATGCTCACCAGATAAAATTAACGATGAATTAGATAAAATAAAACAATACTTCATCAACATCAATAAGTTTCCTCCACAAACCGTAGAAAACATTATACGCACACACCTAGACAGAAAGCAAAATCAACCAACAAAAGTAAATATATCTCACGAATCAAAAAATCACGAAACCATACACTACTGTATACCATATATTCCTGACATCAGCAAACAAATAACCAACATTTGGCAAAAACTAGTAACAAAATATAACATTCCAGTTAATACTAAATTTATTCAAAAACCAGGCACAAAACTAAGGTCTATACTATGTAAGAACTACACTGACAAACACCACACCAACATTATTTATAAAATACAATGTGATAACTGCCACGACTTCTATATAGGAGAAACAACTAGAAAAATGGAAACCAGATTCAAAGAACATAAAAAGTCACCTTCACACGTTTTCGAACACTGCAAGTCAAATGGACACAACATAACCATAGAAAACACTAAAATACTAAATAAAGAAACAAACATAAACAAACGAAAAATTAAAGAAGCCTTACTTATACAACAACTTAAACCCAAAATAAACCAATATAAAGGAACACCATTATACCTATATTAATATTATAGATAAAATTATATATTCAAACATCAAACCGCGCCCTCTACATTGCGAAACTCAGTTATACAACCCCTTCCAAACATGTGGTCAGCTTCCGGCCAGTTACCTCTTTCTTTGTGAACCTGACGATGACCGAAGAAGGTCGAAACGTTGTTCGCTCTTCTATTTGAAGTGTTTTCTGAGCCCAAAAGAGCCGTTTTTTGCATATAAAATTAAGGGAGGTCTTTCAACCTTCATGAATCATGCCCTGGATTGATTGAGCAGGTCTTTGTCATTGGAAGAGGATTCCAGTGACTGAGGACATGAATAAATGACCATTTTGCATCTTGAAGCAGTGGAAGAAGAGTTACCCAAGGAAATGCCCATATCCAGAACCACAGAAGATGGACCTTGGAGTCTGCTAGAATGAATGTTATGGACAGATATGGTGTTGACACTGATTCATCAACTTTTCAACCATGAAGGTCATATGATTTGAGAACAATTCTTTTGGAGGTACAGAGAGATCTGTCTCAACTCTCACTGTAGTAGTGGAACAAAGTGAAGCAGTATATACATCTGAGATGAAGTGGTGGACAGCAACTTTTGCACCTCAGGGCAAGCTATACTTTAAATTGTCTTTAAAAGCTGCACCTCTTTTTCTTCCAACCACTTAGGGTAAGAACAAAAGTCAGATGGGTGAAAAACATTATAATTGATGCAATGAGGGTCCGATTTACACTCTGAGAAATCATGGTCCTTGCCACCACAAGGACCACAACATGACCTCTTTGAGTGACCAAACCACTGACACTGGAAAAATCAGAGAGGGTTTGGTATGTATGGCTGTACTTTGCAATTAAGGTAACCTGCCTTGATGGTGACAGGTGGATGCAGTGATGTAAATGTTAAAATAAGGACACTGGTCGGCATTACAATTCCATCTTTCCAAGTGGAGATATGCCTCACTGCAGAAACTCCTTGGGTGGAGAAAGCCATGAGAATCTTTGACTTGGGAATGTTCTTCAAATCCCTCTCAACAATAACTCCTCATGATGAATTCAAAAATTCAAAGTAGCAGGGGGCACCCACTGACCCCACCAACATGGAGCCCTACAAGAGAATACATTACAATGCCAGGGTTTTGTAAGCAATGTGCCCAAACACCAGCATCAGATACAATACACACAACACCTACTGAGAACATCCAACACTAGTGCTTTGTTGGCCCTAGCCCAAGTGGACCAGCCAATTGAATCAAGGGGTTCCATCCCTAGGCCACCAGTTTACACGAATTCAAGGTCAATGGGGTGTGTTAGGATTGGACCCCTAACCATTAGGATCCTCTTCTCTCCTTCATGTGTCACCACCCACATATTTGCTGCGCATAAACTGAAAGAACAAAACCTTCCCTGGGAGGTCCCCTCACCACACACAGGAGTCCATCCAGAGGGAAGAAGAGGGGGAAATGCATGGGAGAATCTAGAGAAAAAATAACATCATAATACTGTCTAATGCATGACTATGAAAACCCTATTTTCAAAAGCAAATTAGCCTCAGTTTATTCAATTAGGAACAAAAAAATGAATAGCAATCTCTACATTGTTTTACTTATGATAATCTTTGAGTTGGTACAGTTTGGAATGGACCTTATTTATGAAGCAATGTGCCAACAGAAACTTCAAGTGGTCTTGTGGAACACCTAATCTCATCAATGAGTATTATAAACCTTAAAGTTCACATTGTTCAGAGTTGAAGTTAAGTTTCCACTAGCAACTCAACAGGATCCTGAGATGTAGAAATGGAAACTTAACTAATCAAAGCCAGTAAGTTATATAGAAGAGCAACAGGTAGAATTCAATAACCTGAAGAAAAAAAGGTGGCCAGATGATAATGATAATATGTAACAAATATGTGTGGGGCAATCCATATACCAGCTCACACAATCTCTGCTAATGAACAATAGAAGTAAGCAGCCAGAGAGAATAAGGTGTCAAATTTTGCAGAAGGATGCCTGAAAGATTTGATATGAATCAGCATCCAATAAACCATCGTCAAAATAGAAGAGCTGCTGTAGCCACCTCATGAAGGTAACAGGAGAAATATTTCAGAAAGATAAGGAATTCTAGAGACTAAATATATGGTAAAGTAAACCATGAAAAGGAGATGTGTGAATTAAATAACAATAAACTGCATAGATAGAACAAAGAAAAGTGATCCAGATCGGAATGAGAATATAAGTGAGAAATAGAAGGAAAGGAACAAGGGTTAACATGCTCTCTCCTTCACAAGCCACAGACATTTTTAGAAGAAATGCACATACAGGATAATGAATAATATGAAAACAATGGAAAAGACTACCGGAAGCACCAATAGCATACATATCAAACCTTCTACAGCCACATGTAAAAATAAAGAAATATGACTTAAGCAAAAGATAGTACAAGGAGCAAGAGACTAAAGATGTAAAGGGAGGAAAGGTAAGGACATGGAGAATAGTCAGGCTCCAATCAGGAAAGACTCCCAGATGAGGAGAACAAGGGTGATAAAAGGAATAAGAACATAGAAAGGTCAGGAGAGAAAAACTACATGTCAACAGACTAGAGCTACCATGTAGCTAGCAATGGTTAAAAGTGATAAGCCTTGGGGGAACAGCCATATAAAAATTCTGCAAGATGGAGGATAAAAGCAGAAAATGGAAAAAAAGTATGATGCAGATCAACCATGGAATGTGTACCATTCTCATGAATGGGCAAGGAAAAAGAAAAAGTGTATGTAACAAGAATGAAAGAAAGTTAAACATATCACAAGAAACCTGACAAAACCCAAATGTGAAGCCAGAGTGGTAACACTGCTGGATAAGAAAGAGAAAAGTGACATTGGAGGAGTAGTGAGTGTGAAAGAGGTAGAAGAGGAAATGACCAGAAATGGTTCAATAAAAAAAAAACTAAAGCTTAAACCTGAGCCATCTAGTATAGAGTGAGCATGACAACACAATACAGAGTGACCTGAATGAGGGAAATCACATAAAAGAGAAGATAAATAGAAGGGTGAACATGAGAAAAAGTTTGGACAAGTTCTGTCCAAATACATCCATAGCAAGAGCTTAGAGATGCAAAACTTGGGACCAGAGAAGGAAAATAGTGTTAAAACAAGTGGCAAAAATCTTGAAGAGAAGAGAAGTGTCCAAGTGAGAATACTGTTACCAGAACATCAGAAGACTGAGAACCCATTCCAAAGATAGTATTTTTTTGAGTTTGAAAAGACAACCCATGATAATAATAATCATGACATCTGGAATACAACAAGCTATGGGATATATACATTTAAAAATGGGTCCTGAAAAAGAGGTTGAGAGTATGCAAACAGAAACAGCCACACTGGCTACTCCCATGGAAATCGATATGAGACAAATTACAATTTGGCTACATGAATCTGCATCACCAGACATTCACAAACCAGCATAAAAAAATCAAAGTCCAATGAACCAACAAACATACTAAGAAAGTGGTAAAAATGGACAAAACATTGTAATACCACTGATTCAAAATTAAATAGACAGTCACGAAATTCCCTCCATCTCATCAATAAAGCATCTGGAAATAGATGGGAAACCAGATGATAGGAAGAAAGAGAACATCCTCTATGTTATTACCTGTATCAAGTCACTACTGAAGTATTTGAGTACAGAAAGAGTAGTGAAAATGGCACAGAGGTAGGGAACCCACTTGACGAACCAATAATCATGCAGAATTCATTGTAGACATCACAAATAAATATGACCAAAGTGAATTTAGGATTTCATGGAAGCCTAAATCTCCCTCAATGTAGAGAAGCAGAGAACAAGGCATTGAACATTAAATCACTCACGCTCCTTAAAAGAAGAAATACACCAAAATGAGTGAGAAACTAAATGGGTGTGAAATGCAACTCATCTAGGTTGATCAGTCACCACAGACACACTACTTCCACAACGAGGAGATGAAGATGAGTGTAGAAAGCATACTGGAATAGAACTAAATGGAAAAAATAAACATCTAATAAGTCTACCTAAATCATTCCAAACTTAGGGCAAAACACTGCCTTAAGCGTGAACAGCACCCCCCTCCCATGGTAAATTGAGGGAGGTTATAAAACTGACTGAGACTATGAATTCCTCAAAAACCACAAAAAGACATGAATAAATCCCAGAAAAGGATGAAAAACCTGTCCAATATTTTTAGTCATCAGGTCCAACCTTGCCACAAATAATGGAAAGAAACAATGTCCCTTTGATGAGGAAAGTAATGGGTACAGGAGGCAGTGAAGGAGGAGGACTCACTAACAGAATAATCATTACTCCACAACTGGCTGAAAACAGAGGACAAAAATTCATAAACCTGAGTAAACATGACCCATTGACCTTGATCTTATGGGATAGTCACAACCATGACTTATAACACTGAAGTCTACGAGCTATTGAAGGATGAATGGGAGAAAAGAAACAAGAAGTGGTGAGAGGGAGAAAAAAGAAAGCAGGAGAAAAGAGTTTAGAAAAAAACAAGAAGGAGCATTGGCATTCAGCCCTAACATATGATACCACAAGAACAAGAACTCCAGCAAATTCACACAGGTAGATGAAAGGAGACAGATGACGACATATGAGTGAAAAGGAAACAAAAGGGCTTGATTAACAAAAGCAACAAATTCTAGCAACATATCAACCAAATTAGAAGAGCTGAAGCCAAGAAAGATTAATATGCTACTGTGAAGAAGAGGAATGAACCATCATCTGCCAAAATACCTGCAAGAGAAAAATAGATCACAATGAGAAAGTGAATGGAGGAAATATTATAGAAAATGGGTAGGGAGTGCAACATGAAGATGGAAAAGTTAAGTCTAAAAAACAAACAAACAGATGATTTGTAAAGGAAAGCAATATAGCAAATATAGCACAGAGTTAGACCTACTCATATAAGGTAATAAAAGAAAGGAGGATAAGGCATGTATGCACCAAAGTGATGCCAAAAGTAACTGAATATGGACTAGCATATCTGGATGGATGGTAAAAAACATAAAAGAAAGAAGAAAGGAATGAAACTTCTCTTAACCCTTTATTTTGAAAAAGTGAGATAGGATCATCCATTTTCCAATTTCTCCAAAACCAAGAGATGTTTTGACTGGATTTAGGATCTTCAGATAAGATAGTACTATTAATTTATACGTTCTGGATAAAAGTTTGGTTTGAATTTTATGTAAAGCTACACAAGGATTATCTGCAAAAGCTGTCCCTAGAGGAAAGGCAGCTAGTCATCACTGCCCACTGTCAACTCTTGGGCTACTCTTTTACCAACAGATAGTGGGATGACTGTCATGTTATAATGCCCAACAACTAAACTGGCAAGTATGTTTGGTGTGATGAATATTCGAACCCACAACCCTCAGATTATGAGTTGAGTGCCTTAACCACCAGGCAATGCTTTGTTTCTTGAAAAAAAAATCTTATACTTCTCAAATATACAGCCTACTCTCTCATAATTGTAATATGTCACATTCCTTTTAGAATTATAACTTCACAATTTGCTCAGATTCTGTAAAATTTGTAAGAAATTACAATATTTCATTATTAATATTGAAGTATTGATAAAAAATTAATACTTAATGGAATTAACAAAGAAACATTAAATAAAATTATTATATTTTGTGGTAAATACAAACATATATTACATAAATATAAAGAAATAAGAACAGCAAATTGTTTGCTTAAAATTTCCAATATTTTTTAACATTTTTAATTCAGTTGTTTTAAACAACTTGACACTACTTTCACTTATGCATGGAGACCATTAACAAATATAAACATAAAAGCTCTTACATAGAGTTGATAAAGTTTGAAAGCTTAAGTAAACTTAATGAGTGGAAGTTAGTGATACTAGTTGGAATAACTTGGTTGGGTTTGTATGTTTTTATACTAATTACAATTTGTCTACTGTACCACTAATTAATTTATACTATGCTGCTACTATAATAGGGCCTGGAATACCAATGTCAAGAGGTAAGGTTTATTAATCTACCTCCAGAGGTAATATATTTTCTTTCATTTTACATTTCTCTCAGGAGCAATCACATTCTCTCAACTATCTGCTGGCAGTAAAGAGTGATGTAAATGCGGGACTTTGTGGACTTGAGCTCCCACATTTTGTTTTCGTAACTGTATTTACATTTTTACTTTCCTTAACTTGCAAGATTAATGAGCACAAGTTAAGAATAGCAGATGGTGTACCTTTACAACAATGCAAGTCTTACTTCCACACTGACCTTCAAAAACGTACACACACATATATGATATAACCAAAAAATACTCAAGAATAAACCAAAACACATTAACATGAATTTTTTTCTTTTCTAAATATGCTGCACATTAAAAAAAGGAATCCTAGGGTTCAAGCTATAACATAGGATTATAAAATGTACCCTAGGTTTTGGAGAAATTAGAATAAGAAAAAGATAAACATAAAAAGATGGAAAAAATATATATAAATAAATAAATAAAAATGAAAATAAGAAAGAAAGATACTACCATCTGGGGGTAAGTAAGATAAAATTTACATTTTAAAGTTAGCCTTCCTTCCACCAATATGGTAGAGCCCTAATTAACACAACATCAGCGAAGTGATAGTTTACTGTGACTGTCGTGCTTTCATATGTGACTTAAGGTGTATATCCACATAAGGTAGTGCCACAATCTTATTTTTAACTAAAAAGTTTTTAACTATGTATGTATGTGTGAGTGCATGTATTTTTTTCTTTTTCTGAATACACAAGTTAAAAAACTGTGCCAATAAAGGTAATGTGATATATATACACACAACCCTGACATCATAAATATTTTAGTTACCTTGCATTTTACATATTCCTGACAGTTGAAGTAAAATGATGGCTGTTCCAACAGCAAAATATTTCATTGTGTTGTACCTAAAAACCAAAACTGTACAATATATTAATCAAAATTAACATGCTGTTTATATATTTCCATACAATAAATTGTCTTTAATATAGCTATTGGTACATCACATAAAATAATAAGTAATAATACACTTTTAAAATCTGAGTACTGCAAGTTAAACTTTGGTTTTTCTGTTCAACCTGGTATTTGTCACATTAAATGTAACTGTACATAGCTTAACAGCAACAGTTAATATAGTTTTATCAACATTCAAATATAAATAATAAAAGTATAATTGATGTACATATTTAATAATTATCAGAAACACTTTATATAATTTATTAACTCACATATATATTAAAAAGTTGATGTTAAACTCTATTTTTCAGTCATTCAACAATAAAAAATGTTTTGCACAATAAACAAGGTATTTTAAAGCTAAGAATTTAATTTCTTACTCTGAAATGCTGAAATACCAAATACATTGGTTATAAAAATATTAAAAACAGCAAATCATGTGATAATTATGTTTTAGGAAAATCAATTGCATATACTAAATTAATGTTTCAACAGCTTCAAAATGTTAATACTTTACAGACACAAAAATATGCATGTATTAATATTCATTACTGCATTCTATCCAAATTAATTTAACATTTAGAATTGAAATCACAAAACTTATACACTTGATATGTAAATATGAATGCATGTTTGTATCTTTTTAGCAAATTTATGCAAAGAAATAATATACAATTTTTTTTAGATTTAGTTTATCCCACAGTAACAATATACTACTATTTTTTTCATAAATTCCTAGACACTTGTGTAACGTTCAAGATTAAAAAAACTCTAAATTTAATGAAGACAAAAATTATTTTATATATAATTCTACAAATGAGATTCTTCCAGTCTCAAAATGACAATAAAATACAAATAACTTACTATACAGGATAAAAATTAGTAAAAAATGAGACTTTTCCAGTGCACTAAGTAATAACACGTTTTTGCCTGAGAACGACTAGATGAAAGTTATATACAGAATTGTTTCATATGCACACTTGACTAGTTATCATTTGTTTTTCATTAAAAAGCAAGTCTCTTTATTAGTCAGAGCTTTTCAGATATGTTGCTAAACTTTTGAATTTATATTTGAACAGCAACTTTATTTCTAATCTTTCTCTTGCTAGTCCAACACAGCCACAACAAACATATTTCCCCTTGTACTTTTTGTGCTTGCAGTTGTGTTGAAAATTCAGTTGTATATGCTTGTTGACCAGTTAAGACATGGCTATTTCTTCCTAAAGAACTCAGAGTTAGAAACCAAAAACATATACAAACACACATTCCATTATCTGATATTCATCAACTCTTCAGCTGGAAGTCCTAACAACCTACTCTAAGGTAAAGTTACAAGGTGGAAAATTCCAATCCAAAAACATAATTTCACTAGCCAAAAGGTATCTAAAGGTGGTTGGTATGGGTATTAAAACTTTTATGAAAAACAAAGTTAAAAGGCTGTAAAGTTGTTCTCTATCTTGTTTTAATACCCATACCAGTCGTCATGACATACATTTGTACTTCAAGTTGGTTTCTCGTCATCACGAACAATTTCACTAGGTTTGAAATATAAAATACTTCACTCTGAATTTTTTGTTGTTAGTATCAACTGGACTGATAATGTTTGTAGTAATATTAATAATACATAAAGTAGCATTGAAGTAAAGGTAAAAATATATGGTATGACAGTAGCACACACCCATAGGCTATACTAAATACTATACATAACGATTTAAATTAATTAAACTAAAGTAATATTAAAAGACACATCTTACCTCTATTACTATAATGGCTGTAAAACTTTTTCTTCTATGTGTTTAACAGGTTAAAGAATACAGTTTTTTATGTCAAACTGGGAAATTTCAAAGAGCAACTACAAACGTACAATAGATAAGACTGAAATCGTCGAATAAATTTACTAGTTACCATGCTCAACGGATGTTTGCGTTTTATGAATCATGTAGTTTGCCCTAGCTTCCTGTCGAAAACTCCTTCCGGTAAATACATGCTCTTAGTACAGCCCTACATTTGTCTGAGACCCGGATACATATTTGAAATTAAAACGTCACACTATATACACACCCAACCATCGATACACATATGCAAGTGTGTGACATGTTGATACTATGCGCCAGATGAAGTAAAACATGTGTTATTATTATTACGTTGTCATTCAATTTTCATATATCACCATATTTTAATAATTTATTCAAAACTTGTAAAATAAAATTGTTTTTATTTATTTACGAATAAACAAGTAAATATGTTTATTTTTTTATTTATTTATTAAACGCTACATTTAGCTAGATTCGCCCGAAGGGATGGCGTAAGCTTCAGAATTTACTATGCAAAGGAAATGAAAGGTAAGCACACCTAAAAACACCTAGTTGAGAGATACGTAGACAGAATTGAGATAACAAGACTTGATAACGATTTATATATTTTCAAAGTACAGTAGGAATGGAATGGGTTAAATAATAATTGTAAAACTGGATCTTACACATATGAACTGACTTGGGATAAACAACATCAACTTTTACTTTGGATGTTAGAATCCATTAATGTGCTTTCGTTATTTTTTATTACATACCTTCTTCCAGCTGAAGGTTTAACACTAACTTTGGTGTGATTTTAAAATGTTTCATGACATTGGAATTTCTTCCTTCCTCTTCTTAGTAAACTTACAGCTAACATTTCCTTGCGTTTTATATTGTACTGAAACAATGTAAAAATATTTCGGAAACTGTATATATTACTAAATATTTCAGTGTAAAAACTTAAAAATATCCTATCATAACCAAATGACACATTAGGTATACCAAGTTTTTATTTGTTATGCTAGTTAAACTACTGCCTGTGAAATTAATATACTACTGATAATTCCACCAACTTTAGCATTTTAAGTTTGCTCTATCGAAATATCGCGCAGTAATCTTACTAAAAACAATAAACAAATCTATATTCATTCTTAGACACACATAAGTTTCTCCATTACTTTTAACTTTTCCAAAACATGCACTATCAGCGAAATACATTAACGCCAAACTTGAAAACTTTTCTTTCAAGTATTATTGAAGATAACAGATACACTATGCAGAGACGTATTTAGGATTTCGGCGCCCCTAGGCACAAGGTTAGGTTGATACTTTTGCCGCTCCCCCCGCCGTGCCACAACTTGCACCAAGCATCACCATCACAACAACAGAGAAACACAGTTGTTATCATTCAAAATCAACACGACGTTTATTTTCCAACACAATAAAAAATGAAACATCAAAATCAATTATCACTAAATATTATTCTGCGGCTGAATATACAGGCTTTCTCCTGGCCTTCTGTTCCGAAAACATGTTTATTGCATCGTCATAGTTTATTCTACAAACAATATCACTTTCAATGGCGAGGAGTGACAGGGCATTTAGTTTATCTTCTGCTGGATCTGAACTTACTTTGTTTGAAAAACTTGCTGGAACCATTGACGTTTCAGGCACGCAACCGGTAGATCTTACTAGGCCTGCTGCTGATTTCGTCACTTGTTCAAGCTGCAGTTCGATATGTTCGGGTCGTTCAGATTGTTCAAAACTGCTACTGCTATGCCCGTCACGTGTATACCCTCCATTGCTGTTGGTTTGAACATCATCGCTAGTAGGCTGTTCTTGCCTTTGTTTAGCAAAAAAGGCCTCCATCGTCGGTGTCTTATCCAAAACATCACGTGTGTTTTCATTTTTTAACTTTGCTATCTTCCTATAAGCTGCTCCACTCAATTTTCGGCGTATGTTACTCATGACGATATCACTAGAATCCACTGATCGTATATTGAGTATTGACAGTGAATTTGTTACTTTCACATCTCAGATCATCAGGATCTGAGTAATTTAAACTAAACTAAACTATCGTGGCAGGGGTTCAGTTTAGAGAGAGAGAAATCAGAAGAGTTCTCTCTCCAACTGGGGTGTTCAGGAACTTTGTAGTTCCTCTTCGTCCCCTTTCGTGGATTGTTAATTTAAGATTAAGTGGTGTTTATTGTAATTTAATAAGTTAATTGTCGTTATAATTCTTTTACTTTTTGGGTGAGAAGAGTCTCACCAAATGTTCTTTTGGGTGGAGGCAAAGGCAGCAGTGGAAAGGAAGGCCGGAACTTGTCCCGAAAGGAAAAAGTTCAGCAGATGTTCTGAGTAATTTTCGTGGGATCGAGCTATTTATGGCAGCCGCGCGAACCTCACAGAGATCCGTGAGCCGTTTGACCCCCGGTGACCCTCGCCCTCACAAGAATTGTGCTTCTTGTGGAGGTTTGGACACTGACAACACGATATAACTTACAGTAAGATATTGGGTGACGGAGGAATAAGTAAAAGCATAACGAACTCTACATTTTGACACCAATATCGCTTACCACGTTATTATCTATATTGTCGATTATATTGTAAATATGTCGGTGAACCATATATTCGTCTGGCAGATAATGAGTTTTATGGTAGTTGGTGAAACAATTATCAACTTGCAACCATAAGTCCATAACAAAATATACACGAAAAAGGGGAGCTTCTGCACTACTGATTTATATTACTGCCGATGTATCCATGTTAACGGGTGCTGGGCTATTGACAATCAAATTATAAATCCTAACACACTTTACTATTTCAAATTCTATACTACCAGTAACAAATACCTGTATCGCCCAAAACTACCCAGACCCCGTGCGGTACAACCGCGTCCCCTGTGAAGGCCAAATGATTAGAGCATGCCCATTCACAGAATATCTTGCCCCTGGACATGATATAGGAGCGAAAAATATTGTATCAATGGTGAATGTCAACCGTATAATATATGGTAATTCAACTAGTAGATGGATTCTACAACAATACTCCAGCAGCTATGGGAAGAACAGTGTGATGACTTGGATCTAGTTTGAATACTGTATGTCACACAGAAAGGTGAAATGCAACTAGTCTTCTGTAGCATAGATGAGCATAATCTGTGATATTTCCAATAGCAGTTATGAGTGCAGATAATTTTGTGATACTATTTTTATACATCACCAAACATGGTTCTTAATATGTAATTTAACTAGTAGTCCCAGAACGTTTAATCAAGATATACTTTAGACACTGCATAACAAGTCATAACATATCAACCTGAAGATGGCCTAGAAAGGTCCAAAGTTGTTCTCTCCTTATCAGTAAAAGTGTTAATACCCATACCAGCCGTTCTGAGATATATTTTTATTTCAAGTGGATTTCTCGTCATTAAGAATTGCATAACAAGCTACAGGAAGTCTCAACAATGTTTTACAAACTTACAATAAATTACCAAAAAATGGTTCTCCTGGTTGCATTTGCCTTGATATATTAAATGGTGAAGTTGATACTTTACTGTTAACTCTGTTCACAGAAAAAGCTGGCAACCCAGATGAAATTTCATTTTAAGTTGTGTAATTGGAATGTTATAGCCATTATTTATTTTTTCACCAATTATCACAACATTTAGTTGTTGGTTTATACCTTAATACAAACCTTTGCTGATGTGTTGACTGAATAATAGATAGCATGATTCAAAATACATGAAAAAATCCACAAAGAACACAAAGTTAATTTTAACAAACAGTTATTTGCTGAGTTATTCATCTTAAGGTAGTGTATATAGTGAAGATAAAAGCTTTGCCATATATCTTACAATCTGTAGGTTTGCGAGAATAGTTTCTTGAAAAAAGTTTGTTAATCCTAACAAAATCAGTTATGAAATCTACCTGTTATGCACTATGATTGTACAATATGGAAAGGGATAAAATTCAAGTGATTGTTTCCATTGAACTTGCTCATATTTTATCAGGAAATACATTTCTCAGTGGATATAATGTGTTGTCACTCCTCCAATGGTGATATACCACAGGAATATGTGGAATGACTATGGTCACATTAATTAATGCATAGATTTATGAATTAGTGAATCAGCAATTGATTTAGACCATCATATGACTGAAGAAACATAATAATAAGTAGAGAAAAAATGAAGTTCAATCATAAAAACTAAGTATTACCTGCAACATAAAACCTACTTAACTATGGTTGGACTATATCTTTACTCACTCTCAGATAGCAGATAGCTAAAACTATTAAACTGTGAGATGCAGCAGTTTTATGATGCATGCAAGTGTATAGAACAAACACATTGGCTTAATAAAGCTGTCTGTCTTAAATGAGTTTCTCTTGCTCTTGTTGAACCTGGATACAGAGCAGGAGAAGGTTAATGAGTCAGATATTGTGTTGCTTGGTCTTCAATAAGCTGATTACGACGTAGATGATAGCAGCACTTTTTTCTGTTTGAGTATAATCAGACAGAGAAGCACAAGTGAAGGAGTGGTATGATAACTACAGATTTTTAGATATCACTGTTGAATTCATCATTGTCATTGAGATTAACTGCATGAATTAGAGTTATTAGTTGATTAGTAGCCAAGAGGAAATGGCATTCATTGTTTATCAAGTTAATGGATGATGTTTCTTAGCAAGTTTACTAGAAATAATTTTATGACAACAGCTTGGTTATGATGAAGTTAGGAGTGTTACTGGATTTTAAAATACCAATTACTGGAATAGTTTTGCAGCATGTGCTGTTTTTAGATAATGATGTTTAAGAGCACACTATCTACAGGACATTGTGTGAGAGCCATTTGATTATAGTTCAGTTAGAGCAGCTTATTCAGATGTAACACAGAATATTGCTGGCTTAAGTGACTGAAAAGTATTACTAGGTATCCAAAAAAACGTTTGAGCTGAATGTGCTTTATGGCCTGTTATATGTGATATATTAAGAGAGGTTTTTGCTACACATGCACAGGATATTGTACTTTATTTCAATATAGCTAAGGCAGCTGACGTTATTAGCAGTAATGCCTCCAACATTAACTATTATAATAACAGGAAATTACCACTAAGGGTTATAATGCAAATCCTAAAAGGACTTTGCTACCTTTCATTTTCTGAGCACCTATATTGGTTATAGTTGTTACATATGAAGTAAAGCATGAGTTATACATATCTCAATGAGAAAATATTAGTTAAATCGTCTTAGAAAGAATGCTTAATCCTAATTTATTAGTTAAACAAGTCTTCATAAAATATAAATACTTAACACAAATTTCATTTATTATTAATCATCCTTCAAAAGGACTCTTAACATTGATTAATTGATAATTAATTCATCCAAAAGAGGACACTTAATAATAAATAATCATTTAATTAATTCAGTAAATTATTTATAATTAAATCATCTTAAAAATGATGCTTAACACTAATTCATTAATATATTTAATTAATGTCATAAGACGATGCTTGTCATTAAATGAACTACTTTTGTTTACCATTTACATAGTCCTGAAAAGAACGATACGATAATTAGAACTTTTTAAAATATTTTCAGGACTAAATTGTTACATTTCATGTGCTAAAATGATTATGGCTTACTCAATCAGATACATACAGCACATAACTATAAGTTTACGCCACCCTAAAAAGGACGATATATATAATAGTTAAAACTTATAATTATACTTTATACAACATTTTAGATCGTCAATAAAACGTTTATTATGCAGTTACACTTATTTTGTCAAAATAATTTACACATGCTATTTTAGCTCATACTTTGCATATGTATATAATTAATTACTATTATTTAGACAACTGTCTATATGATTCTAACAAATATACTGTGATAGTACTTCTAAAAGACATCAATATGTATATTTAATTATGGTAAAATTCATTATATGTAATAAAAATAATAGATGATTGATTTGCTTTGTCCCTTTTCAATATAGCCATTGATCACTGGTAAACGTTCTCAAAACGTGTGAAAGTATGGAATACATTTCTAAACTGTTCATACCTTTTGTCAATGTTCTGTAGCACACGTAATGTTTCATAAACCGTACTTAACCAATAAACACCTTAATAATTAGTACACAAGACTAATAAACATTTGTCTGCTTGACATTACTTTATACACAAGAAGAAAATATTGTGCCAGCATGTACAACACCTTGGAGACATTAATGACACCAACACATAGTTTACCATGGTTGCCTCATTCAAAGGTCAATTTTGAGTTGACCAGTGTCTGTGGTTTGTGTGTAGAAGTAGCGTTTGAAGTAAAGTATGGTTACAGTTCGAAATGGTCATAAATTGTAAACCGCATTATTAAAGTTTTGATATCAATTTAGTTTTGTCATAATCCTTAATAACCTTTGGTTACTATAATCACTATATAATAACAAAATAAGTAAGTAGAATATTACTCCAAGTAATATTCACTTTATATATTGCTGTAATTTATATATATATTCTTTTAAGGTACACCAAGGTGTAGTAATATTTAACGCATATTCATGTTCAAGTGATTACTGTAAATGAAACATAAGGAGTAGGTAATCAAAGTTTTCTTTATTTTAAAATCCATGCAAAACATTTAAAACTGAATATGTAGCGCACAAACTAGTAAAAGTGTTATTGCATAATTATATCTGTTTTGATCACAAAAAGAACCAAGGCAAATGACTACTAACGCTTAAACTTCTATACTGTTGTAACAGATTTACGTTTTTATATTTATTTTAGTGCCTACGATTGTTTGTGTAATTTTCCTCTTTGTATTTGACATATATCCTTGACTGTGTATTGCGCAAGTCACGCCTGTTCTCGAAACTGTAGAGAATTCTTGAAAGTAAGAAGCAACAGTATTTGTTCACTAAAATTTATTAAATCACTGTTGACAAGCAAACTTTGGTGAAGGTTCTAAAAACTCGTGTGTTTTATATAAAAGTAACGCGCCAAATGGAAGATATTATTAGACAGCTACAGTGAGTATGTAATAGGTCTAGGAAGCTATAAATGGGACTAACATGTGCTAATCGGAAAACTACAGAATTTTACATATTTCGACCGTTACAAACCGTTCAACTTCAGAGAACTGCTTCGGACGTTACTATTTCTACGAAGACATTAAATATCTTCCCTGAAAGGAGTCATCCTGTACCCGGTATGAAACCAATCAAGAAACGATAGCTAAATAGCTTAAGTATGGTAATACAAAATCAACACAGGCTAAAATTGTTCATCGTGGACCTGGATTTTCGATAAAATATTTATTTATAAACTAAGCTCAAATTTTATATGCAAAAAACGGCTCTTTTTGAGCTCAGAAAACACTTCAAATAGAAGAGCGAACAACGTTTCGACCTTCTTCGGTCATCGTCAGGTTCACAAAGAAAGAGGTAACTGGCCGGAAGCTGACCACATGTTTGGAAGGGGTTGTATAACTGAGTGTCGCAATGTAGAGGGCGTGGTTTGATGTTTGAATATATAATTTTATCTATAATATTAATATAGGTATAATGGTGTTCCTTTATATTGGTTTATTTTGGATTTAAGTTGTTGTATAAGTAAGGCTTCTTTAATTTTTCGTTTGTTTATACCTATATTAATATTATAGATAAAATTATATATTCAAACATCAAACCGCGCCCTCTACTTTGCGACACTCAGTTATACAACCCCTTCCAAACATGTGGTCAGCTTCCGGCCAGTTACCTCTTTCTTTGTGAACCTGACGATGACCGAAGAAGGTCGAAACGTTGTTCGCTCTTCTATTTGAAGTGTTTTCTGAGCCCAAAAAGAGCCTTTTTTGCATATAAAATTCTCAACAAGTGGGTTTCTCGACATCACTGATTGTTAAGCTCAAATTTAAATTTCCAGTTATTTGAGATAGCAATACGAAATACTCAACGTAATAAATCAAACTCATCCGAAATGAAAGCAGCACTGTACTTTCTTAAAGTTTCCTCGGTGGACTCAGTAGATTGCCCTATGTGGCTTTTCTTTATGAAAACACACAGCAAGTTCCCTTGCTTCAGAAACAAGTTGATAACAACAAAAATACTTTCAGAAACACATTCCCTTAGATAAAATATAGTTTAGTTTCACATCGTAAGATACTTTTTCGATAAAATTATCTTTAAAAAGCTCTACAGAAATTAATTATTGTAATTTAATCATAAGTTTAACATGCTTGTGAAAAAACAAAAACTTGATATTTTTTCAAACACTTGCATTTAACACGTTTCAACTACTGTTCACCAGTTTCAGAAAACCAATGAACATAAGGTTGCGAAACTCACTATTTAGACGAATTTTACCACGCAGAATAAATCTTACAATTACAATAATTTGACAAATATATAATTTTGTCACAGCCTATTAATTACAGCTTGTCGTTGAAAGTGTGTTTTCTTATAGCGAAAGCACATTGAGCTATCTGCTGAGTCCACCGAGCAGTGAAAGACTAGAGCAGGGATGGGCAATTCCATAGTCACTGGCCACATGTGACCAGTGGATAGCACAATTGTGAACAGCTCGAGTTGAGGAACCAACTTTTCTATCATTTGTTTTTTTAATTGCGAATTTAGTAACCAGCAACTGCACTGCCTCACGTCATCGCTAATGTCGCGAGCTTCATCACTGCTACAGATTCTGCTCATTTTATAACGTCAGTATGATTTAGCTGTTTGTTATCGAGTTTGTGTTGTTTTGCATGCGCTTGCAAACATATTCTTATTATGCAATTTTCAAGTGTTTAAGTACATTTTGTTTTCAATCCCATAATATGGATAGGTGGATAATTCGAAAGAATCCAGATGATGGTGAACACTCAGAAAATAAAGACAATTTGATTGTTTCTGGTATTACTGCTAAACAGAAAATGGCGCGTGACTAGAAAAACGGGAAACGAGAATTTAATGAAAGTTGGGAGTTGAAATTTGCAGTGATTGAAGCAAATAATAAGTCAGTGTGTTGTCTTTTGTTTAACAAAGTTTTTAGGAAGAATAATGAATATAACCTTAAGCAACACTTTAACAATTTTCACAAAGAATATGATGTTAAATTTCCAGTTGATAGCAAAAATCGTATGAATGAAATTAGTTACCTGAAAGCACAAATTCATGAACAAAAATTAGACTTAAAATATTTTATCATCGATAGAACTAGTTACATTAGCTATCTCTAAAGTAGCTTGTATTCTAGCTAAACAACTCATTTTCTGATACTGACCTAGTAAAAGAAATATTGATTGTGGCCATTAAAACTCTGTTGGAGAATTATGATTTAAAATGAAAGATGATACTATTCAAAATGTAAATAATTCATAGTTAAGTCGAAGAACAATTGTCCGCAGAATGCTAAAGTCAGCAAAAGACATAGAAAACCAGTAGCTTGAACAACTAAAAGACTGTTTATATTTTTCTCTAGCCCTAGATGAATCAACAGATGTTAGTGACAGTTGATATTTTGATCAGTGATGTCGAGAAAACCCACTGGTAGAGAAAAATATATATGTAGAAACGGCTCGTTTGGGTTGAGAAAATTTTTTACGTAAAGGAGCTAACAACGTTTCGACCTTCTTCGATCATCGTCAGGTTCACTAAGAAAGAAAGAAAGACCTAAAACTATGCTCACCAAATAAAATTAACAATGAATTAGACAAAATAAAACAATACTTCATCAACATCAATAAGTTTCTTCCACAAACCGTAGAAAACATTAAACGCACACACCTAGACAGAAAGGAAAATCAACCAACAAAGTAAATATATCTCACGAATCAAAAATCACGAAACCATATACTGCTGCATACCATATATTCTCGACATCAGCAAACAAATAACCAACATTTGGCAAAAACTACTAACAAAATATGACATTCCAGTTAATACCAAATTTATTCGAAAAACCAGACATAAAACTGAGGTCTACACTATGTAAAAATTACACTAACAAACACGACACCAACATTATTTATAAAATATAATGTGATAACTGCCACGACTTCTATATTGGAGAAACAAGTAGAAAAATGGAAACCAGATTCAAAGAACACAAAAGGTCACCTTCACACGTTTTCGAACACTGCAAGTCAAATGAACACAACATAACCATAGAAAACACTAAAATACTAAATAAAGAAACAAACGCAAAATTAAAGAAGCCTTACTTATACAATAACTTAAACCCAAAATAAACCAATATAAAGGAACGCCATTATACCTATATAAATATTATAGATAAAATTATATATTCAAACATCTAAGCACGCCCTCTACATCCCGACACAACACCTTTCAAAAATGTGGTCAGCTTCCGGTCAGTTACCATTTTCTTTCTTTGTGAACCTTTCGATGACTGAAGAAGGTCGAAACGTTGCTCGCTCCTTTACATAAAAACATTTTCAACCCAAACAAGCCATTTCTACATATGTAGTTGATATTTTGGGTTCGATATGTAACTTGAGGTCTCCAAGTGAGGGAAGAATTTCTTAGCTTTTATGGATACGAGATCGATCATGTGGAAAAAACAATCTGGGTTTTAAAAATCTGATTTCTCTCACAATAGACGGTGCTCTCGCCATGACTGAGGCGAAATTATAATTTGTTGCTCTTTTGATTCAAAATTTAATTGAAAATAATGTGAAGACCACACTGCCATTTTTCCATTGCACTTTGCATTAGGATGTCTAAAAGTGATGAATTGAAAAATGTAACAGATATTGTTGTAAAAATTGTGAATTATGTTGGAAGTGGAAGCTCATCCATCGACAGTTTGTTGAGTCATTGAAGAAAAGCAGTGACTGTACCTTTGATGATCTTACTGATTTTGCAAGTGTAAGATGGTTAAGTGGAGGAAAAGTCTTGGAACTATTTACTTCCTTATTTCCTCAAATAAAAGAGTATCTTGTTGAAAAATGTAAGATAAAAATTTTCCTGAAATTGAAACTTTGTCATGGCAATGTAATTTGCACTTTCTGTGCGACATGATGACTCGTTTGAATAATTTAAATTCGAAGCTTCAGGGAAGAGGTAAAATAATAAGCCAGCAATAACAGTCTATTCATGAATTTCGATTAAAGCTAAACCTCGTTGCGAAACAATTACAAAAGAATAATTTGATACATTTTGCAAAGTTGAACAGCTTTCTAGAAAATAATGAAGACTGTGATGCTCTAGATGATCTTTGTATAAACTGAATCAAAAATACATCTCAAAAATTTGAATCACGTTTTGTCGAATTTAAAAATTTGAAATTGACATTTCAATTTTTGCATGATTCATTTCAATTTGACTTAGGAACTTTCAGTATGGAAATTACATCTTTTTTGTCTTTGGATAAATGTGAATATTAAAACGAGATGCTTACCTTGCAAAGTGTAAAACACATAAAAGGTAAACAAAAATGTTTTATTAAAGAGCTGTGGTTCGCTATTTTGATAAATGAGTTTCTAAATTTAAAGATAGCAATTTCAAAATTATTTTCCATGTTTCGATTCACATAAGTGTGTGAGTCAACATTTTCTGCGCTAGATTTTCTAAAGTCTAGATATAGAACTCAGCTTACTGACATAAATTTAGAGGCAGAGATAAGATGTTCACTGAGCATAGATATTAAGCCAAATTTTACGAAATTTGTTGATGAAAACCCCCATAAATTTTTACATTTAAGGTTGGTTGAACTGCAACTATTTTGTTTAAACTAAAATCTTTTATTATTTTTTTTAAAAAAAACAGTGTGGCCAAAGTTGTTTTCATTAGCCACAGTTGTGGCCGCAGAGAAAAACAAGTTACCAATCCCTGGACTTGAGGAAGGCAACTAGTCATCACCACCTACAGCCAACTCTTAGGCTACTCTTTTCCCTACGAAGAGTGCGACTATAATTTTATAACGTACTCATTGCTGAGAGGGCGAACATATTTGATGCGACAGGGATTCAAACTCACGACCGTCAGATATGAGTCGAGCGCCCTAATTGCCTGGTCATGACGTTTAGCTGCCAATGAACTCATTCGAATCTTCATATTAGTAAATATAGTGATTTCAGCCTGAGACAAATGATGAAAAATATATCTAATTAAAATAATTTACATACATTCCTTTTATGGAGTTGAATAACCATAACAATAAATAAATAATGTATATGTATACACCAAATAACACATCCTTGCAAAGTATGCAGGCAATAGTTCCTGGTAATCCTGGTAACAAATTTCCCATAGCAACAAAATCGATTTTATGAAATAACTTTATACACATTTTGGAAACATTCCTCGTGAAAGATCAGAGAACTATTGGCAGCTAAGTTGCCAAGCTTAAAGCTACATACTTAGCTTATATACACGTGTGGAGTTAGAACATTTTTCATACTCAAACTTGTTCTTACGTTAAAAATGTGCGTGTGAATATATATCTAGTTAGTGTATACAGATGAACTTCCTTCAGGCTAAAATTTTGACGATGTTATTCAAATAGCTTATGTAAAGAAAACAATAACTACAGTTTCTATCGAGTTTTAATCATTTATTAATATTTGTTATCTATTGCAGGTAATTTGCCTGATTTGTCAGTGGATAAGATCAAACTCTTTGATTTGATAGAACTAAACAGTGTAACCCTGTAATTCTTTAATTACGATAGTAGATAAAATAAATGCTGTCAACAGGACTACAAACCAGAAGAACCAGGTAGGACATGAACATATGATAATTGTATATATGTATTCTACATACGTGTGTATTATTTACACTATGTAAATGTGATATTAATAATCTATTAACCTCTCCTTCCCATACAGTTATGATTACCTCATATATTGATACTTTACACCCGATCATTTTAAACACTACTGTTTTCAATCACAGTTTCTTAATTTATTGCTATATCTTTGTCATCATTCGTTCTTCTAATTTCAATGCTAATTTATCTAATAACAGTATTCATGTGTTCATAGACATTTTATGTATTATGATGCTGTGCATTCACAATTAGCATTTGTGAATGTATATACACATAATGCATAGCTAATCTGTGAATCACATTTTATTATTACATTTATCCCAAAATTGCTGCCCATTCATTCACATTTAAATATTAATCTAAAAATAAACATTTTAAATATGATACATAATTAATGTTATATGCTATATATTACTTTGATTAGTTTTCTGCTATAATAGTAAAAGTGTTAATACCCATACCAGCCGCTTTGAACTACATTTTTGTTTCAGTTTAATTGTATTTAGAAATGTGTGTAAGTATATTATTAAATGTGTATTGCACAACTCACTACTGTTCTCTAAATTTATAGGAGATTATCGAACGTAATAATTAATAATGTATATAAGTACGTAAATGCAAATATCATGACCAGCTTAATTTTCAGGACTCTCTCCTAAATAGTATAAAAGGCAGCCACTGCAACATGCGGAGGCGAACAGTATAATGTTGTTGGTCTGATGCAGTCAGTAAACTACAAACCTTGGAAACTGGCAATTCATCATTGAGTGGCAATAACGGACGTGAAAGATCTGGTTCATCAGGCGAAGTTCCGTTTGCTAGAAATTAACTGATCGCTGAGCAAGAAAAGGGTCAGCATATTTCTTCAGTATTTAAGTAAGCATTCCTAAGGAATAAAGGAAAATAAAATAAAATGTGACCAGATGGCTTAGATGACGTGCACGCTGGTTATTTAAATCCTCATTAAGACCGGATCCAATCTAAGAATATAAACAAAAGGTGAAAATTCACCTCTATCCTTAATTAAAGCTATAAAGTAAAACTAAACATATAAGCCACTTGTTGAAATTTAACAAATAAAGGGTCTTTTGTATCAATCTTTCATGTTATGATATGTGGACTCTGATTATTTAAGTCCCAATTTTCACCTCACACAACTATCTGATTTTAGAGAGGAAAATGTTTTCCCCTATAAATAATTTGTATTTCTTTTGGTAAACTTATGATACCTCTTGCCAATCGTTCATATTTATTATCTCTCAATCTCACACATAATAGAAACAAGTATAAAACCATTACATCCTATTAGAATAACACCACCAACTTTCATTGGTCCATCGCAGCTTTCTCCTCTTTAGCCATTTGAAAAAGAACATGATGTTTGTTGGATATATCAAACATAACACAACTTAAAATTCAGGAGACAACCTCTTTTTGGTGAACAAATATGATTCTTTCGGTACCTATCTTTTATTGAACCGTCTTTGATTGTAACTCCCTGTTATTCTTATGGTATTCTCATTACTATTGGTACATTTTTGCTTAAGTTGTCATACGCCGATCTATCAGGTCATCCCATAAGTAATGCCCGAAAATTTAATACAAAAAGTGCATCATCATTTCTGTCTTTGTAGAAGATTTAATGACTAAAATATGTAGTAAGACGCGTATAAAATATTCAGATAAATAAAAGAAACTTACTCAACTCCACTTTTTCAGATCATTAATCAAATAAACTTATGAAGATGAATGTGTCTGGAGAGCACATTAGCCATATAATGTTTTATGAGCTTAAAAAAGGCAATAGTGCAGCAGAAACTGTACGAAACATTCAAAGTGTTTATTATGCGGAGTCTCAATAAAAAAAATGTCGAAGATGGTTTCAGAAGTTCAAATCAGATGACTACAGCTTAAGTTATGCGCCACGTTCAGGTCGTCCTGTTGAGTTTAACAATGACTTGCTTCTGGCTGCACTTGATGAAGATTTTGTTGTAACAGTTAAAGAACTAGCACAAAAGCTTAATTCAACTAATTCAACAGTTCAATATAATCTGCAACAGTTTGGAAATGTTTCAAAACTTAAAAAATGAGTCCTCCATGATTTGACATAAGCCAACCTTAGAGTAAAAGTGAAAATATGCACTTTTCTGCACTCTCGTGAACGTAACTAACCTTTTTTGGACAGGTTAATGACTGGAGATAAAAAAAATGGATGTATTATAAAAACGTTAAGCGTCTCATATAGTGGCTCAGTGCAGTTAAACTGACTAAAGCTTACTCCAAAATGGACCTTCACCCTAGGAAAGTCTTGCTAAGCATTTGGTGGGAATTTTTTGATGTGATCCACTTTGAATTGCTGCCATTTAATGATTACATCAGACATCTGATGTCAACAGTTAGACTGTTTGAATGTTTCACTGAAAGAAAAAAAGGCCTGCTTTGATCAGTTGCAAAGGTGTATTACACCAGGATGATGCACAGCCCCATACAGCAAAGATCACATCTGCGAAGATTGAAGAGCTAGACCGGGAAAACTTCCACATCCTTCTTATCCTCCAGACCTTTCTCTATCTGAATACAATCTATTCCGAAGTTTGCAGAACTATCTTGATGGAAAAGAGCTTGGAGCACATGAAAATATCAAAACTACCCTATCTACATTCTTTTCCACCAAATCCCAAGAATTTTAAAGAAGTAGCCTTCAGAAGCTTGTGAATCGTTTTTAGTAATTAGTTAACAATAATGGAACATACATTACATATTAAATAACATTAAAAGCGTTTGAAATCCTTTCTTTTTTACTGAACCTAAAATCGGACACTACTTATGGAATGACCTGATACATTTGGACACCGAAATCTGATATTTTAATTCACCCACATACAAAAATAAAAGAAAAAATATGTTTTTTAGGAAAATACAATGAATTATGAAATCAAACCGTTGTATGACTGAAGAGATCTGACCTTAAAAGATCACTGGAACTTGAACATTTAGACACTCAAATAAGAGATGTTTTACTGTATCTATTAGGACAATATGAACACTTGTATTCCAAAGACGGCTAGTATTGGTATTAAAACTTTAATTAAAATAAAGTACAAACAATGTTTCTTTGTCAATCTGAAGATGACCAAAAAGGAAAAAACATTTTTCTGCACTATATTTTGATTAAAGTTTTAATAATCTTACTAACCGTCTATAGAATACATTTTTACTTCAAGTGGTTTCTCGTCATCATGAATCTGTACATTTATGTTTTAGTTAATATGAAACTTTCTCTAGTATTTGATACATTGTGAGCGATTTTATTTATTTTTTTTTGTTTTGGAATTTCGCACAAAGCTACTCGAGGGCTATCTGTGCTAGCCGTCACTAATTTAGCAGTGTAAGACTAGAGGGAAGGCAGCTAGTCATCACCACCCACCGCCAACTCTTGGGCTACTCTTTTACCAACGAATAGTGGGATTGACCGTAACATTATACACCCCCACGGCTGGGAGGGCGAGCATGTTTAGCGCGACGCGGGCGCGAACCCGCGACCCTAGGATTACGAATGCACGCCTTAACGCGCTCGGCCTGGCAGTTTAGATCTTTTCTTTTACCTTCTATTTTATTTTACTTAGTTTTTCCATGTTTGTATCTAATTCACCTAACGGTGTTGTGGTTGTATTTTCGATGTTACTGTAGATGTTATTATATCATAAATTTCATGAGCTTTCATTGTATCTAATTTTATTTGATCATTATCTGTGGATTTAACTAATAGTTCCGTGAAGAAATGTAAATAAAATGGCTAATTAAATTTGTTTGAATTTTGCTCAAAGCTACGCGAAGGCTATCTACGCTAGCCGTCCATAATTTAGCAGTGTAAGACTAGAGGAAAGGCAGCTATTCATCACCACTCACCGCCAACTCTTGGGCTACTCTTTTACCAACGAATAGGGGGATTGACCGTTGCATAATAACTCACCCACGGCTGAAAGGGCGAGCATGTTTGTTGCGATGGGGATTCGAACCCCCGACCCTCAGATTACGATGGCCTTAACCCACCTGGCCATACCGGGCTACGGATTTAATTACTTAAGTGTTTGATTTTTGTACGGGTAACTAAGCACCAAATTTGTCTCCTGGAGTATACTGACAAAAGAAAGCACAATTATGTTCTGAGTATGATATTTTACATGTTAATATCGTAGTCAAGGTTAAATGATTCTTTAAAAGAATATGGAAGACTAAGGCCTCCTAATTCATTTGGTAAGCTTATTATATCTGTTGTCACGCGTTCAGATTTATTATTCCACATAACCTTAAATACTGAACTTTTCCTCTTTGTTCGGAGGTAAAACCCGACCAATAAGTTAATTTAAGATAACCAACTTGTTTTATTATTGAAGTTTTTGCTAATAATGCTAGTTCTATTTCTACCCATTTATTTATTATTCCTGTTACTCCTAAAATTTTGATTTCCCAGATATATCTGGTTAAATCATATGGATTAAACTAAATATCTAAAACTGTTTACATGATTTATAGTTCGGTGTATACTTTCTGATGTATATTTATAGTTCAGTATATACTTTCTGATGTATATTTATAGTTCAGTATATACTTTCTGATGTATATTTATAGTTCAGTATATACTTTCTGATGTATATTTATAGTTCAGTATATACGTTCTGATGTATATTTATAGTTCGGTGTATATTTTCTCCCGATTTCACTAAGTAAAAATCATTTGACTTATTGTTATTAATTTGCTGCGTTTGCTTGAGGTAATTGTTCCAATAATATAATATTTTTTTATAATGAATCTCTCAAGAGCAAGCTTTTAGTGATCTTCGGTCATTTTATTTTGCGACTGGTTTAGATAGATTAAAGTTCGTACAATATTGTGTAACTGTTTATTTAATTTCTAAGTTGTGTTGCTATTTTATCATTTATTTGTATTATTTTCTTTTCTCTTTTTTTAAATTGTTCATAAAAATTACTATTCACTTTTTTATTCAAACTCTTTTGCGCCTGCCATAATTTGTATGCTTTCTAATTTGTTTTTGTGTAATTCGTTTAATTTTTGTTTTACGTTACCTACAGATAAAGTTTGTCATTATCTGTAAATCTTGTCATTTCAATTAGCATTCTCTCAATAATATGTATCTTTTTTCCCTTTCCTATTCTTTACTTATTTTTTTTAAATGTTTTTTAAAGTTTTCCTACTAACATATATCCCCCTGTTGGGAATATTGATAAATATATTATCTATTTCCACAATTAATATTTCTATTGCTTCAGGTATGCCAATTTCCATTATCAAAAGGTTATGGCCACTTATATGATGTTTTTTACTGCCATTGGGTTTCTTTTGTGTGTGTGCAAGATCTGGGTTAAAGCAGATTTAGAAACATTAATCTGCCTATTTTTATTATGTACTCTATCACGGCTCCAAAAGCTATTCTTGATGTCACCGGTTCTAAGTCTCTCCACATGTCCGCTATTCCAAAAGTTTGTATAATATTTTGTAAAGTTACTATAATATGATATTTTTGTTTCTATTTTCATTAATTTTATCTAGATAAGGATTTTGTACACAAGTAAAATTCACCTGCTAAAAGTGAAAAGAACATATACTGTTTTACACTTTGAAAGAAACGTGATCTTTTAAATAGGTGTTTAACACTTTTTCTTGAAGCATCATCAATTAATGGGAAATGTCATAATCGTTTTTCATGGACACTCAGGTCAGGTTCTACAGTCATGCCAGTTGATGAAAGCGAAGTTAACGGAAACGAAAAATCAAAGCCCTCAAACGACAACTACGTTGTTATTGAAGTAGAGAAATTGTCAAACGGCCAGAGCAAGCCTGAGGAAAAAGTTATGTAGATGAAGCACATTTGTGTGATGAGAATGTAAGTATTATGTTATTCGAGTTTCGGAAAATATACGAGACTATACGCTGTTGTTGCATAAATTTTACCAAGTTCTGCAGTCTCTCTTTTTTGGCATACTGAGAAGTGTTTTAATTAGAGATATGAGAAACAGTCATCGTAGTCAAATAAAGCTAATATTCATTCAGTTCCACGCTACAGAAATACCTTAGTTATGAATTAGTATCATATCAGTTGATCGTAATTGATAATAATTGTATGAATATAGTTTTTGAAAACAAAGTAAAGTATAAACTTTTCAAAATAGTTTTTCTGAAGCTTGTATTTTTGTTTTTGAGAGCTGGCTTATCTTTTTAATTATTCATAAACTATAACAATTTAACAATACTAATAAGTGCATAATTTTATATTTTTTAATTCTGTAATCATGACTACTTATGTTTATTTCTCCAATCAATATAATATTTAGTTTATGAAACTCTGCAAATCTTATGATAAGATTAGTTTTAACTCAATAAAGTTCGTCTTGATAGAAAACTCTAAGACACAAATTTTTAGCACCTTTATATTTGAAACGTACTTCTACGTGATTGCGTAAGGTGGCGATACAGACAGGTGATGATTTTCATTGAATTGTTATTTGTTATTTTGAATTTCGTGCAAAGCTACTCAAGGGCTATCTGCACTTGTCGCCCCTAATTTAGTTGTGTGAGACTAGAGGGAAGGCAGCTAGTCATCACCACCCATCGCCAACTTTTGGGCTACTACTCGTTTACCAACGAATAGTGGGATTAACCTTCACATTATAACGCCTCTACGGCTGAAAGGGCAAGCATGTATGGTGCGACCAGGATTTGAACCCGCTACTCTCGGATTGCGAGTTGAACACCTTAACCCACCTGGCTATGCCGGACCTTTTCATTGAAGATTGTTGCCTTCTGAACTACCAAATATACTTCACAATCAAGACAATCTATCTTATTTGTATAATTACAATTTCTAAAAACAATAATACGGTTCTAAGTCAAATAATAGTATAAAATGTATTCCTAAAATAATATGAAGATACTATAAAACCCAAAACATGAATAGCTAGCTTAAAGAGAAAATTTTGTTTCTTTTCGAATAAATTATTACTACTTTATAATACATGTTTTTAGATATTTCATGTTTATGTGTTGAATACGTTTAATAAATATCGAAATCGAGATTATACATTATATTTTTATGTTAGTGCTTTCTCTTTTTTTTCGCGCCGTTCAGCGGCTCAGCAATATGTCCGCAGACTCGTGAACTAAAAAAACGGGTTTCGATACCTGTGATGAGCAAAGTACACATAGTTCATTATATAGCTTTGTAGTTTATTCTAAACGAATAAATTCTTTTTGTGTTTGTTCAAATAAATAATAAAGTATTTTGAGTGTTTGGGATAGAATTATTCAATAGTAAGTGTCTGTGAGTTGTTAGTGTTAAAATAAAAAATAAACGGACAGCATTATCTCCACTTGTTTTCAAAATAATATATATATTTCAAATACTTAAAGCATACACATCAAATTCTTGATACTACATAGATCAAAGGGAGAAACTGTATATGGTTTCCTTATTATTATTAAAAGTTTACTTAGACCTAATCAATGTTTATAATTTCAATTGACAAGTCGAACAACATTTCCCTATTTCGATTGTACTGGTATTCTGTGTATAATTCACTTAGAACTTCGCGCGAGTAACAGCAATCGTATAATGCTCTTCAAGTAATTGTTTGGTATTTTTCTTTCAAAATATCATCTTATTCTTATCAAAGTGCACTCAAGCTGATTCAGTTACTTTAGAACCATATTTTCATGCAATATAATTTTTCTTTTTATCTCCTTTCCTGCTGTTAGTCGTACTCTAGCACATTAGATCTGTGGTAACTGTTAATCGTATCATTTCTACTGCAGTTAACTTCACGGTGAACTTTTCCTTGGTCGTGAATTTATATTCTCTTCTACGATTATCTTTGGCCCGGCATGGCCAAGGTAACCACCTGGCACTCGATTTGTAATTCGAGAGTTCGAATCTCTGTCACACCAAACATGCTCACACTTTCAGCTTTGGGGACATTGGTAAATGGTAAAAGAGTAGCCCAAAAAGTTGGCGGTGGATGGTGATTACTTGCTGCCTTCCTTCTTGTTTTACAATGCAAAATTAGGGATGATTAGCGCAGATGGTCCTCATGTATCTTTGCGCAAAATTCAAAAACAAACAAAGCGCCCAGCAATGCATTTTCTGGTTACATTTCGTGAAACCATCACTTTCAGGTGTCTATTACATAATATTTATGCAACAGCTATTCAACCCTCAGGTGTTGGCATTTTACATAACAGATACGCAACACTTTGGTAATTGTTATGTAACCCTACGGCGGTGATCCTCCCATTGATGTGGCATACTTTGGACGCCCAACAAACGAAGTATCTTCTAATTACCTTGCTTTCTTTGTTCAGTTAAGAGTGTTTCATCAAGCTATCAATTTTAGTTCACATAATAGTTAGGCCAGCAAAGATATTCCAGTTTTAACTATTTTAACGCTTGCGTACACAAGTATACCTATTAAAAACTTATCAGTTTACTTTATGTACATTCTTGGAACAAGAGAAATTTATGAGACTATGGCATCTACTTTTAATCTATTTAAAACTTTAGAACGCATCAATATAAACATTGGAAAGGAAACATTATAATCCGTCTTCACTGTTCCAAACAAATTACCCATTATATGACGATTTTACTTATTGCAAAATTGAAGTGATCGTGTTCATATTAACGCACAGCACCAAAAACCACTTACTGAATGTTATGAAATCCATATAATTGAATTCGAGTTCGACTGGAGTTTTTAATAGTATAAGAGAGTTATTCTGTATATTTGATTAATGCATTTCTTACAGAACACTGCTGTGTGTAATGAAGAAAAGATACTTCACAACAAAGATTCAAATTCGGATATTTGTGCAAACACTGTGTCTTTTCTAACGAATTAAGTAACATCATTCTGTGCAAGGCATAAATTTTTTACGAAAGCTCTTGTCTTGGTGATGATGTTTGTTCTTTACAACGTGTTTCTGGGATTCTCTATTTCTGCGACGTGGGAGAAGACTCACAGTTGGTGTGATGGCGTTAAATTATTGATAATACTAACGAGCGCAGTGTACATTATGCTGTTCTATTACTATATGTTTCGTAGATGAATTATGGAACCTCTGAGAAGGATGATTGTTCTTAAATCCTGTTATATATTTTGTAATCTCATCAACCACAAATATACATCAAAGTAAGTAACTATTTCAATTTTATTTTATGGGTAATAATGAAAGACTCTTCAATATTCATGTTCAAATGAATAGATTAACAAACTATTTTCCATTTAACAGAGAATTAAAAACATTTTTAGAGGTTTTAATGGGAATTGTTAAATATAAAATATTTTATACTTGCTAAAAGTACTGAGTATTTGACTAGAAGCAAATTTAATTCGTAACTTGGTAAGTGAAACGAAATATATTGTCTTCTTGAGATGAGTCATAGCATACTAAGCTGCGGATGTGTCTTTGACTGCATAGTGGCACAGGATGATTAAACAGCATATTTTTCAATATGTTTATGCCCACTTGAAAAATTAACACAGATTTCGATACTTTACTGTATACCTATATGTGTTTCTGAATGGAGTTTGGTGAATAATCCCCTGTTTCCACAAAAGTAATTCCATGCTTATACAATATCAATATATCAGATGTGTGGAGCAGACGTGAATTATGTTCTTGAAGAGATAATATTTCTCTCCGTCGTATACTTGACTCATTGTTCACCTGCAACAAGAAACTCTTGGGAAAAAGTCTTGCTAGAACTATTCCAGTGCCTTAACCCCACAGAATAATTACTGAACATGTATTATAGGTAGATTACATGTTTAACTCAACTACCGTGACACTAATTCTGCTACAAATTACGGTAATTAATGTGGAAAAAGTTATTTATCGACGTTTTAAGGATGCGTTTGGCACTCAGGATGGACATACTGGTTATTTTAAATGTAGAAATATTTTAATAATTCCACTTATTTATATGTCTAAGCTATAGGCTGCTTCAACATTTTACAAATAAGGTTTGTGAAGTTTTGGATGGGATGTTTCATGCTCTCAGATTGGTTTGAAAATTATGCATCAGTTCGTTGTTGGTTCCTAATTTATTTTTTCAGTGTTTAAAACTATTGATCAATTTTTCCAGGACAGTTTTAATCCTCCTAAATTATATTTAATTTAAACGTAAACCCTTTCTAACAATTTTCTGATACTTAAATAGCATTTTAAATCTATGATATGAAATTAATTATTCGTTTAACTTATATGTGCAGTTAATTGTTCGAAAGTTTTTATATTTTTATTCTAAACTCTTTGCTACTGAACATCATATAGTTTACCTATGACTGGATTGTTCTAAAAAAACTCTAAAAGTATAAGTTGAACAGTATAAAGTTGGAATTGTTTCCGGCATAGCATGACGTGGTGATTAGGACGTTATAATCGTAATCTACAGCTCACGGGTTCTAATCGCTATTGTAGAATATGCTCACCATTTAAATCATACAGGTATTACAAAGTGGCATTGGATTACACTATTTTTGATAAAAGATTAGACCAAGAACTGGTGGTGTTAACTAGTTTTTCTATCTTTAGTTTGTTACTGCTAAATTAAGGAAACTAGCATAGGTAGCCCTCATGTAGCTTTGAGCGAAATGCAAACCAATTTTTACTTCTTTCTTTGCAAAATGCTATAAAATTCCTTTTAAATTTCACTTGTATGAAAAATAATGTTATTCCATCATAAAAATACCACTTTTTGTAGTTAGAGACCTAATAGGCTTGGAAGTACTGAACCTATAAACAACATTATCTTATCAATCTATATTTTGTACATAAGTTAAATAACTCTAACTTTCACGATTTCTTTTATAAATTAAGAGGTTTAACTTTTTACATTGCATAGTTAATCGGCTGATTATGCAACAATGTAATAAACCACATTATATTTGCTGGTTTATGTGTTAAATGGTTTGAAACGCATGACTTACATTATTTATTTTCAGATATTTCTCAACCTATAAATCGTTTATATCCTACAAAGTTGTTATACTAAAAACTGTTGAATGTTTTTTTAAATATTCGATAACTGTTTTGAAATTCACCAGTAATATTTATTTAGATTTATAGTCCACTATAAAAAGGACAACAAACATTTGCAGCTTGAATATCGCTCCTGTTTTCACAGCATTAAAGAAAGAAACCTAAACAAAATTACTGATGCCTAGTTAAATCTGTTGTTCAAGAACTGGTACCTGTTTTTTATTTATTTATTGTTTGTAGGTTCACATGGATTAGCATATATGGTGCTCTGATCATTTTCCTGATCATCGATACGAAAGGAAATAAATACCGTTTAATCTCTGTTGGTGGATTAGTGGTATTGTTAGTTTTAGGATATTTATTTTCAGCACAGAGAAAAAAGGTATGTTTTATAACTTTCTTTTTGAGTATCAGTTTATGCCAGGTGATTATATTAAGGTATAGACACAAAAACACA
The DNA here is from genome assembly GCA_011833715.1 of Carcinoscorpius rotundicauda. Taxonomy (NCBI): domain Eukaryota; kingdom Metazoa; phylum Arthropoda; class Merostomata; order Xiphosura; family Limulidae; genus Carcinoscorpius; species Carcinoscorpius rotundicauda. The sequence goes on from CM022406.1 coordinate 26,144,372, forward strand.
AACATACACATTATATTTGTATACAGATACATTTGCTTTATATTCTTAAACAGTTGCATGATTTTCCACTATTTTTAAAAGACTACTCCCAGACGATATCATGTCTTTTGAGTATCAGCAAAATTATATGATGCGAGTTTGTTATTTCAGCTAAATTAAAACTGCTGAAAACTATTTTCTGTTCTCAATATATCACCCAATGAGACAGTGATAAGTCTGCGGATTTACAACGCTAAAATCCGGGTTTTAATTCCCCGTGGTGGACACACAGATAGCCCACTAGCTGTTTTGAGTATTTAAAATGTCGACAAAACTTATATTTAGCTTAACCAAATTAAAAGAGTTCATGATGAATATACGTTTTCCATTCCAGAAGAAAAAATGTTTCAATAATTGTTGGTAACCATCGATTTTCGATTAATTTTCAAAGTAGACAACTACATCCATTGGAATTTTCCTAAGAAATTCGGTATCGTTATTGTATGCCAAGTGGTGAATAAAAATTTTCTGATGGCTTACAATGCTAAGAATTTAATTTCGGAATCAGTGGTGGGCACAGTACAAAGTAATCCATACAACGAAACAATAACTAAAAATAATTCTAAATTGTATTTTATTTGTTGATGATTAAATTCTCAATAAGTCTAAGACGGGATATATAAGAATATAGACAATTGACAAAGAGTGAACCATTTTCCTTTGGATTGGACTTTTAAGTACAAAACAACAGGACCATCTGCGACAAATATTTGGTATCAAATTTAGAAAGAAATCGAAGAAAGTAATGTAAATGTTGCAAAAACGTGTAAATAATGAAAACAAATCAAAGTTGTGAGTGTTTAGTATGAACAAAGAGGATTAAAAAAATCAGTATTACAATCAGCCTGCATATTGTTTTCTTGGCTCTTGTGTATAATATTTAATCGTATATATAACAAATAAACGTTAAAACATATACATAATTAAATTCAGGACAGTTTATGGCGTCTAAAATGTTACAAAGTTTTCCTGATGTTGATTTGTCTCTGACACCACTCAACCACCAGGATCCTCTCCTCTCATTCATAGGTCGTTACACAGGGCAAACATTTGAATGGATGCTTAGATCTCTGAGAAGATAAAGTATGCAGAAACAGCCTTACTCTTGAAGGTCTTCTCAGTACCTACAAAAATCATGTTGTATACTGTTGCTTATGGTACGTGAATGATTTTTGCTACTAAACTTTCCAGTTGCAGATTTTCACCTATTACATATTGTTTGTGTAGCTTGGGTACAACGTGTTGTAAGTCCATATACCTTTGTTTTCCATTAAGTAAGAGGAGTATTTTTATCTCAGAAAATTTTAATTCCCGATTTAAACACAGCTATATTACTTGATCGAATGAAGTTTTTGCGTCGGAAAAAAATTTACATACCTTTCGAAATAATGATCAATTTTTCGGTGATTTTTATCCACCTACATAATTTAGTTCTGATAAATTTTGTTTCATCGTGATTTTAAATCGGCTGTAGTTAACACGTGACTTGCTGCTTTGCATGTTAACAATTGTTTTACTATAACTTATTTAACCATTTGTACACTTGTTTGTTTGTAGGTAAGCACAAACTACACAATATCCTATCTGTGCTGTGTTGAAACCCAGTTTCTAGCGTTAGAAGTCTGCAGATACAGTCATGTGATAAAGTTAAGACACCCTGTCAAAGTAGACCCAATCCATGACACTTCCACCTCCATGCTTCACAGTTGGTTTGAGGTTCTTTTTCTGAAATGCTGTATTTGGTTTACGACAAATAAGTTCTGGTGTCCAAATAACTCAAATTTGGATTCATCTGTCCAAAGAACATTATTCCAGAAGTCCTGGTCTTTGTCTACATTCTCTCTGGCAAACTTCAGTCTGGCCTTGATATTTCTTTTAGAGAGCAAAGGTTTCCTCTTTGAACACCTTTCATGCAAATTAGACTTGTGCAGTCTCTTTCTGATTGTAAAGGCATGCACTTTCACATTAACAGTAGCCAGAGCCTACTGTAGGTCCCGTAATGACATGTTAGGGTATTTGAAGACATCTTTTAAAATCTTGTGGTCTGGTCTCGGGGTGAACTTGCTTGGACGACCAGATCTGGGCATGTTGGAAGTTGTTTTGAAAGCCCTTCGCTTGTTGACTATTTTCCGGACAGTGGAATGGCTGATTTCAAAATCTTTTGGGATCTTTTTAAATCCCTTACCAGACTCATAAGCCTCTACAATTTTCTTTCTGAAGGCCTCAGACAGCTCTTTTGCTCTCACCATTGTTCTCATTTCAATAGTAAGAAGCACAGCGAACTAAATATCTGAGGTTTAAATAGGGCAAGCCTCATTCAAAATGCCGAGTAACGATCTTCTAATCATGTGCACCTTGTGTGATACACCTGTGTGTGAGTTGAGCCATGTTAAGTAGTAATAAATGTGGGGGTTTCCTAACTTTTTCTTCAGTTAGAATATCCGTTTTTTGTGGAATTACATTTACAGAAGATCTTGAAAGGTATTTTCTTCAGTTTTAAATATTTAGTTATATTCCTATAATTTCTAAGTATTGTTGAAATTGAGATTAAATATCTATATATCCAAAAATGTTACAAAAATACAGAGGCTTTCATAGGGTGTCCTTACTGCTTCACGTGACTGTATATCGTTGTGCCACTATGGGCTGTTTGTACCTTTAAAAATTATACAACTTTTAATTTTATATCATTATTAATTTAAAAATAAATAATTTCCAACAAATGGATAATGTTCTTTTAAGCAATTTAATTATAAAATATTGTCTTATGTGACTAACGTACACAGGAAAGACGTACACTTCCGACAAGCTCAGCGATTTTCAATTGCCATGACCCCAGATTTATCAGTATGGTTGAATGCAAATAATAATTAATAAATAACTATTTTTATTACAACTAACTTTCGTTTTTATTTAACCAAGTTTTTGCTCATTAATTTTTTTCCTGTATATGATTTAGTTTGCGATGTATGGAGTTATTTTCATCTCTTTAACATTATATGTTCTATAATGGCTCAGTAGCAAATCTCACAACTTACAAAGCAAAAGCTCGAGTTTCAATACACTCTGTATGCAGAGGAAAATAGTCCATTCTGTAACTTTGAATTTAATAACAAACCCAATATTAAATTTTCTCGATATAATTTTGATTTGCAGTCTTGCATTATTTTATCATTTTCTTTTTGATTGACTTCTGTAGCTGATACTTGTATTTGCTCTTACAGTTTTATGGGCCTGGCATGGCCAGGTTAACCACTCGACTCGTAATCCGAGGGTCGCGAGTTCGAATCCCCGTCACTCCAAATATGCTTGTCCTTTCAGCCGTGGGGGGGAGTTATAATGTGACGGTCAATCTTACTATTTGTTGGTAAAAGAGTAGCCCAAGAGTTGGTGATGGGTAGTGATGACTAACTGCCTGCCATCTAGTCTTGCATTGTTAAATTAGGGTCGGCTAGCGCAGATGACCCTCGCTTTGCACGAAATTAAGACAAAAACCCAAACCAAACCACTTTTATGTTTTGTTTATCAACTACTTCTATCCAGTTTGTTCTTTTTTAGTCGTTTGGAACAGCAAAAGTTATTGTATGAAATGTCAGATAAGACGCACATATTTTTAGTGTAATATCTATCCTATTCGTCTAACGCTAGTACAGTGATCAGTCTGCGGATTTACAACGTTAAAATGAGGGGTTCAATTCCTCTCGGTGGACTTAACAGATAACCCCATGATAATTGGTTTTTGACGTATTTATTTTCAATTACGGCCTGGTAATTACGGCTGAGCGCGTTAAGGCGTGCACTCGTAATCCGACGGTCGCGGGTTCGCGCCCGCGTCGCGTTAGACATACTCGCCCTCCCAGCCGTGGGGGTGTATAATGTGACGGTCAATCCGTCGATTTTTTCGATTGCTAGACAAATTCATCCATTTGCTCTTCACAATGTTATGGTTCACATTATTCTTGTTTCGCAAGTTTCACAAGCTTATAGTAAAAACGTGGAAAAAAAATAGTTTATTTTTTACCAACTATTCTTTGGTAAAAGAGTAGCCCAAGAGTTGGCGGTGGGTGGTGATGACTAGCTGCCTTCCCTCTAGTCTTACACTGCAAAATTAGGGACGGCTGGCACAGATAGCCCTGGAGTAGCTTTGTGCGAAATTCCAAAACAAAACAAAAATATTTTCAATTTTCTTAATCTTTTTGCGGGATTTATTTGAATTAGAAAATATTTTGTATAAGGAATTTTATTTTGTATTATATTGTTATAGAGTTTTTTTTACAAAGAAAAGCCATATTTAAAATTATGATGTTATTAAATAGTTATTTGTTCTGGAGAAACAAACTCATCTCAGACACATGGAAAATCATTTAACAGTGTGTGTATGTGTGATTTGTCACAGTAATGCTACAGTGGTCTGTCTAATGTGTCCACTTGAGGGGAAACGAACTTTTATTTATGAAAATTTGGATATGGTATACAACTCTTTTCGCAAAGTAGGCTGCTTTTATTTATGTTCTTTGTTTATCGTTGAATAATACGAGATTGGTGATTTAAACAATGTAGTATTCCGGTTCTGTAAGAATACAGAAGTCAACGCAATAATTCAAGGCTTAATTTTACGCAGTGGACAAAACACACGTAGCCAAATGTCTAACTATGCGTTAAAAGCAATAGCATTGAAATGCATATCATTGCGAGGTGTGAAGATTGTTGTGAGATGAAAGTAACACGTTTCAAAACAGATATTGTTCACATTAACTTTATTTATCCATGGGCTTGACGTGATGATTGAGAATGAAGGAAAATATATTGATCATCTTCTGTGATAAGCACTCTCTACACTTTCTAATAATAGTAATAATTTTTTTCTCTGGAACAAGTTTTTTCTTATACTTTTGTTTGTACAGAGGATATGTTTTTGCTGCACGTTATTACTTTTGATGGACTAAAGAGTTTTAATCACCCTCGTTTTATTCTTGTGTAACTGATGTTTAAGAATATATGATTATCTATTTAAACTCATGCTTTCTATAGATTCTTAATTACTTTGAAATAGGTCGCAGAATTCAAAGTATTTTGAATAACACACCGGAAAATTGGACTTATCTGAGAGCCAAGAGATAATTAGTTGTGAATCATAGCAGGCTATTTTGTCTCAAATCACAGCCAGAAAAATAGAGAACAACTTTTAACTTGACAAGTGTTACGTATGTTTTTAATGTTTTAAGTTCTTCGTAGATTAAACGCAACAGAAAAACGCAGATAACAGCTTGTATAATTTATTACACTAAACTACTAACAAATATAACAGATATAACATAAATTATATGATAACAGTGACAGATATTAAGTTACGACATTCGAAATTAATTACAAAACAAAATAATATTAGTTTCAAACTTCAAAATAAATCACAATACAAAACGGTACTGGCCTGTATCTAATGTAATGATCTAAAATTAAAGTCTCAAATTCCAGTCTAGGGTGTGAATTTGGTCCCACGAAGTAATTCCGAAACAGTTCACAGTTCAATGAAATCGCCGTTTCTCAGTTCAAGCAGTAATTCAGATGTATCGTAGAGATTGACGAAATAAAATCACGGCTTCCGTAGATCTAATTTCAATCACAAATCCAAGTTGAATATTCACAGCAAACACTTAATCTTTCTCAAATAACTAACTCTCTTCTTTTGAAATGAAACTGGTGTCTGAATCTCACTCTTTGTCTTCGAATAAAATTAATGACTGAATCTCTCGCCCTCGAATAAAACTGATGACTGAAACTCTCACTCTTTTCTCCGTCTTTTATACCGATAGGCCTATTTCTCGAACAATCTCGCAATTTCCATACAACTCCAGAGCTATACACGCATATCCATTCTTGCACGAGACTACACTTCTAGACAGGAAGTCACCAGCACTCATTTACAAACATGTGATTGGTCTACTTAATTCGAGAAAGTTCTAAAACGTTACCCTAAATAAATAACATATTTTTAGTTTAAACTTCGAAACAATAATATCAATATGGAAAAATGAATAATACAAATGAAAATTCAAACACAATACGACATGTTGTCGTTTACAAAATATTTATACATATACATAACACAAGACAAACCATCATCTATAGAAACAGAGTACCACTGTTCGTCAATGGTATGCTACAATAAAAAGTTACCTGAAATAAGACCGAGTCATATGTTTTCAAACTAAACTGTTGTGTCAGTGCACATGTGGTTAGGGGTGATTCCTTAAAGTCGTCCACTCTCAGCATAGAATGTAAAGTCCATGTGCAAAAGTTACACTAACATGTCCAATGAATCAATGGTATATGGAGTAATATTCTTGCTACACGATTTTCCCCCCGCTAGTACAGCGGTATGTCTACGGATTCACAACGCTAAAATCAGGGGTTAGATTCCCCTCGGTGGGCTCAGCAGATAGCCTTCATGTGGCTTTGCTATAAGAAAAACACACACTACTACACGATTCACACTTCACTGCGTAGCTGTATAGTTTGGCAAGAATAAACAATGGGAAATGCTGTACTAATGATAAAATCCTGCAGAATCTAATAATTAATGTCCAGTATTGAGGGAATATATTCTAAGCAATGAGCCTTGTAAAAACAGTATTGTGTGTAACGGATACACTGTTATACGTTTATTTTAATAATTACATTTTTTCAGTTGAGTGATTTTTATGCATTGAATTATATTGTTGAATTGTGTATTGCGCAAGTCCTGCCTGTTCTCTAAATTCAAGAATATTCTCGAAAGTAAAAATCAACAATATTTATTTTACAAAAACGTTACCAAGTTTTCGAACTTGAAAGTTCGAAAATCTCGTTCAATTGGTATAAAAGCTACAAGAAACACAGTAATAGCATACTTTTGGTCAGCTACGGTCAGTATACTATAAACCTCGAGAGACAATTATTAGTTATGAGTCAGCTTTATTACTTAAAGTTTATTGATCGGAAAACTACAGAATTTGACCAGGAATGTTTATAAATTTTAAACATTCCAAACCATTTAACTGTAGTGAATTAACTTCATACGTAAGTATTCATACGAGAACATTAAATATTTTCATCAGTAAAAAAGTCTGTTTGTAAGGGTGTGAGGCCAGTCAAGAAAAGACAGTGCTAGCTTAAGCGATGTGCGCTAGCCGTCCCTACTATAGCAGTGTAAGACTAGAGGGAAGGCAACTAGTCATCACCACCCACTGCCTACCCTTGGGTTACTCTTTTATCAACGAATAGTGGGATCGACCGTCATATAATAGCGCTTCAACGACTGAAAGGGCGAGTATGTTTGGTGTAACAGGTATTCGAACCCGCGACCGTAGAAATACGAGTCAAGTGCCTTAATCACCTGGCCATGTCGGGCCGTCTACATAAATACCAACCTTCAATCTCACTTTACATATATAACTAAGTTTCGTGCATTCAAAATGCTCTGGAATGATGAAAGATACCACAAAGACTTATCAGTGTTTTAGTTTCGGTATGTAGCATTGATGTCCACTGCCCTTGCTGTGTATAGTTGCAATTAACTGTAAAAATGGTTCATATTTCATATTTTTAACCTAGTGATACCTAATGTAAAATATAAGCTAAGTGGCTAACTCAGAGGTCCCAAAATTCAGGCAGAGACAGTCCTAATTTTGAATTCATCATGAGATACAGGGCAGCCAGTTATCACTGGTACTCTTAAATAAAGAGTGGAATTATCTGTCACTGCTATATTGCATCGAAAGCTGATAGTAGTAGTATATCATGGGTTCGAACGTCAGATTTTATTAGCTAAAGTCTTGCACACCAACACATATGCATTACTGAGCTTTCTGTAATGTTAAGTCACTTTTACTAAATGCTAATTATCGATCATTTGGAGATCAAGATCCATAACGGATCATCAGATACCTGATCTATGTTCTTCGTTGGGACAGCAGTAAATATACGAATTTACAAAGCTAAAATCATGGGTTCGATTCCCGTCGGTATACATAACAGATAGATCTATGTAGCTTCGCTAAATAAAAAAGAAACAACGCACAAACACAAAAGCCTAATCTAATTATCAATAGTGAATGAAGAAGAAGAGGAGTGATTTGAAGTACTTCACAACAGTGAATTGACTTTGCCATACTTAAAATATTATGCGCTTTAATTTTCCTTTAATCGTTTTCTGAAATTTACTTAAATAAGAAATATTTTCACAAATTTACACAAATCATTTGTTTAAAAGATTGCAACATCAATACCATTGTAGCTGAAATTTAAAATTGTTATGTTTTCTATGGAATGATATTATGTTTACAGTTTATTTGAAACTGAAAATATTTTATAAACCTTTGTACACCATATAGAACTAAACGTTATTACTTGTAGCTTGTTAAAAACAAGTATCAAATTATATCTAAAAGTTTATACACTGAAAAACACAGCAATCATATTAGCCTGACGAAATCTATCTTTCCTCAGGTTGTGTGGAAACATGTTCTGTGGGGTATATTGTTACAATTTCTTTTTGGACTTGCCTTAGAACATCCTGAGATTTTCTGAAAATATTGTTAATCAGTGGGATACCAAACTGATCAATCAGTGCATTCCAATTCATATAAATTTTTGTTTTGTGGCAATGCATACTCCAAGCTAAATGGCAAGTTTCTTTGTTTTAGTAATTTCATGAAAAGTCCCTGATACTGAACTGATAGATGAGGAAAGCTAGTCCGCAGAATCCACCTCCAAGTCTTGGGTCATCATAATTAAATATTGCGATTTGACTCTCACTTTTATAAAGCACTAGTGGACATAAAGTGCGGAGCACAATTTTGCAGACACAGGACGTGAACAATGGGCCTTCAGCTTTACAGTCCGCCACGTTAACCACAAGTCCACACCAATGCAACTCCAAGTTAGATCTACTTATATTGAATCGTTACATTATATGCTCATTATATTCTATCACTTATGATTTATGGATTTAGTTTGCTTTATCAAGGTTGTTTCGCTAAGTATAAAAATTGGACAACGGGTGTTCTTCACATATGCTCTATACGTATACATTAAGCCACAGCTGTTCAGTAAAACATCCAATAGCAAGAAAAGTTTCCGTCTTCCTGTTGGCGCATCTCCTCCTAAACGATTTAACTAATCCAAACCAAACTTGGCAAGTTAACTTAATAATCCAAATGTAAATGAAGTTCTTATTAATCTTTTTTATATATTAACAAAGGAATAACCCGTATATCGTTACTGTAGTAGCTGGCATAAATACTTGAATTTGAACAAAACTCATGCTTCAACAAACTCCTACAAATCAAAGACTGTAACGAAAATATTCAGCATTTTGGCTTGTTTTCATAATTACCACAATAAACACTAATAAAATATCAAGCAGCAATGCAAAGAACAGTTATATTTCTGCTGTTTAAATTTCCTACTCTTTTCTGATTCACACCATTTAACTTTTGATTCATACCAGGGTTAGAATGAGCACTTAAATTCTGATTTAGAAAATTAAAATATTTTAGAGCATTTGCTATTTGTTGTAGAATATAGCTTTCCTTAGAAGAAAAATGCAATATTATTATTAAATTTCATGCATTAGTACCAAATTCTGACAGTAAAAATCTTGACTACGTCTCTACTGTGATATCAGTTGCTTTGAACAAGAAGTGGCGTAACTGCTTCACCATTTCTACCAAATTTTTCGACTTCTACACCTCCTCATTGTCATTCCATTTCTCCTGTTTTAAAACAATTTTCTAAAAAAATTGAGCACTACTGAAAATCCTCACAATTTTTTTATCAGTTTTAACGAAGATTGCATGCTTTCTGTGTTTTTAAAGAGAAAAACGACACAAGAGCGCTGTCTCCTTAAAATAACCTATGAAACGTTTAAGGTACTACATTTAAAGTTTTTTTTATAAAAGCTTGAAAAAGAAAGCTCATAAAGGACTGAGAAGTAACTTTTACTTGTATATTTTTATCGGATCTACGAGGTTTTCACCAAGGGAGAATTAGCTATGCAATTTGCTTCTCAAAGTATTAGTTAAATTGTACATCGACATAACACTATGTAACAATTTTTTTTTCTTTTTCATGTTTCTGGGCAGAAAGTGTTATTTCCCATTTGCTTATGCCTAAAGTAAATGGAAAATACCTATTTTTCTCTTCAAACTTTGCTTTTGTAACCTGTGTAATGAAATTTTCAAATTTATCCATTTTCTAGAACATTACAGGAAGATTCAGTGCTGAGTAGCTGACAGAGAATTTTCTCGAACTTACAAGAATTTTCAAGAACTTTCTAAAATGTTGTAGACCTTACAAGAATTTTCTAAAATGTTATAGAAGTTACGAGAATTTTCGAAAACCTTTTATAATTTTCTAGAACTTTCCCTGTATATATACAGGGGATCACCATTCACTACTTCAGTTTAATTCTAGTTGCCTAAGTGAAAACATAGACATATCTGATTTTATCAGAGATGGTATCAAGAAACTGCAAGCATTCTCCAAATGCATTCTGCTATATATGTGGCCAATTTATGAGGACAAGAAAATTACTATGTGACAGCATCTACTAAAATGTGTGAAGCCTACAAGGCATATTTAGGCACAAGACAAACCCTGGGCACCTCATTTTACCTGTGAGCACTGCATAAAACTCTAAAAGGTAAGACGGATAATTTTTGCTTGCTTGAACAGTAAGATTTTATATAAATTTTAGACCTTTTAAAATTTAAATATCTTTCGGTGCACCTCAAAGAGGAATATAACAGCATTAAGACCTTGAAGTATGATGAGTATGGGTGGGACATTATTGAGACTTCAAAATGATGACATTCCTGATAGGTCTAAAAGGAGGCTTTACCAGGTTTTCCTGTTATCTTTGCCTTTGGGACAGCTTGGACACAACTCAGTGCACTAAAACTGGAAGCATTGGCCACAACGGACCGAGGTTTCCGGTGAGAGACACAATGTCAAGTGTGAGCCACTAGTGGACTCCAGAAGGTATTGTTCCCACCATTGCATATAAAATTGGGTTTTATGAAACAATTTGTTACAGCTCTTTGTAAGGATTCTGCAGCCTTAAAGTACCTTCAAGACTTCTTCCCTAAGCTGTCTGAGGCAAAGGTCAAAGCTAGTGTCTTCGTTCGACTACAAATAAAAAAAATCCTGGAGTGCACAGAATTCCCCAAGAAGCTCAGTTGGAAGGGAAAAAAGCTTGGGGCAGTCGTTTGGGGCTTCTTGAATAATCATAAGGCCGAGAATTATGTGGATCTGGTTAAGGCTCTGGTGCAGAACTGCGGCAAAATGGGCTGCAGGATATCTCTAAAGTATCATATTCAGAGGAGCAATACGAACGCTTCCACCAAGATATACTGGACTTTGAACGCCGCTACCAAGGTGCGTTTTATGAGAGTATGATGGGAGAACATATTTGGGGACTAATACGTGAAAATGATTTACATTACAGTCCCAAATCTCGATAAACTACTCACTTCTAAACATTTTTGTTCATTTTTGTATAACTTTAGTATAAATACATGTAATTCTTAATTCATATATTTTTATTCAGATTTTATGTAAATGAAAATGTGCAAATTTGCCCGTTTTTACCTAGAAAATAGATTAATTTCTAAAATTCGTTATTCAGGTCACAAAAGAAAAGTTTGAAGGAAATAATGGCCATTTCCTGTACTTTTACAACATAAGCAATTAAGAAATAACATATATTATCCAGGAACAAAATGTGTGTTACATAGCGTAATTGCTAATTAGTGTTCATAAATATAGTTCGTAACTTTGATATTATTTTGTTAAGAATAATATTTGTCTAGAAAGAAAGTGAAGAGAAACAGCAACATAAAATGAAACTGAAAATATTTTGTCAACAAAGTGCTAAGAAACGTAAGTATCGGGCAAACCTTTAATAAGGTGGACTCTAAAAATTAATCATTACTAGAAAATAAATAATAACTGGCTATTTGTTAAAAGGATATTGAAAAGTTTTGTAAATTTTGTCAGATATATAACAAATCTACGCTTCAGAAAGAAACACAACAAAAGAAAAATATAAACACCATATGTTATACTTTGAAAGTTATCTCTATTGAAGGTAGTTGAGCACTCATTGTGCTCACAGACGCTTGGAAACTAAAAACTGATGCTAAGAATGTGTCAGTACGATGAAACTGAACTTTTTAGCAAGAAAAGCAATCACTAATAAGATTTCAATTACTTTTTACTTTTTTTCTACTTTGTTGCAATTAGACTAAAATCATTACAGCAATCACTGTCTTTTGTATTGCTAAATTTGATATTATTACTACGATTGCTTATATTTCCCAGTAACTACTTTGTATTCGCCATTAAATCTTGGCTGAACTTTGATGTTTAACAGATTCATGTCGATAATTTACAATGTACCTAATTATGTGACATTTGTGTAATTAACAAGCTTTTAACTTGTTTTAATTTGATCAAATCTTACTGTGAATTGCTGTTTGTGACACATACATAAATTACTTCATACATGCATCATTGAGCTGGAACAAGAATTCGCAGTACATTCAACATCAATTGCCATATATGCAACATTCAATCGAAGATATAGACATAAGTCTTCATTCATACAACACGATTTATCACATATGTAATATTAAATCTACTACATGGAATACAAGTCGTCAAACTTAAGTCAGCATTCTTTTTCCATTCGACGGAACACTTGGAATACATGTCACCGCTCTTGCCACATTCATCCAACTATACAGAACATAAGTCTTCATTCCTGCTTCATTGAGCCGAAAATAAGGGGCAGGAACTGCGTTTTCAGTAGTTTCAGTAGGTTTCGAAGTATACATGAAAGAATATTTCTACATCTACTTGCATTAAACATAGAACTGTTATCTTTGCTCAATAAGTTGAACTTATTTCCTCACAACTATTGTTTTGTGTGAACAACGTGGAAGCAGATATTGTTTTATTTATTCAAAACATATTTTGTAACTTGTTTTGACTTAATATCTTCTTCATACATAACACAAACTTATTAATAAACAGTTTTACAAGTCAGTACCATCTGTATAACGGTATCTATTTTATTCTTAGGTTTTAAGCGTGATTTTATTCTTCAACTTCTGGATTTCTATTCTTTACTATTACCGGATAATGCAGAGGGTGGTTATTAAAGTAGGTTGGTTCCTTCAATTAACTGTGGGAACAACGGCATGCGAATCCATGAATGCAGCAGGAAATATTTTTCTTGGAATGGTAAGTAGCTCAAAATATTTTGACGAGTATGGTTGTTGTAGAATCATTCAGTTAGCATGTAAAAATTTTTGTATTCATATTGTTTTAAATTAGTAGAAAAACAGATACCTATATTATACATGTATGTAGGTATGTATGATTATCTGTATGCTTTAAAAATAAACAGTTTGAATTTTAAAGGTAAAAAAGTAATAATATAAAATTATTTTTATTTCTTCGATAAGACTTTTATCTGATTAAAGAACCAGGCTCAAAGACTGTTTTATACTGGATAAGTATAATAGCTACAGTTAAACCTAAGTGGTAAAGGGAATTCCTGTAATAGATACGGGATAGAAGAACAACATAGCAATTGCGATATAAAACTTATATTCATCATCAGCCTCAGAAGTAATTTTATTTATTAACAAAAATATATTTTAAAGATGGAAGCAAATGTGGATGCTCTTGTCTAGAACACCCAACAACTAAATTATGTCTAATCATTAATGAAATTTCTTTGCACGCATGAACACGTCACCGAGATTGTCACCGACTCAGATGCCAGTATTACAAACACATAAATTAAGCAGTTATTTAAAAACCAAAAAACAAAACGCATCTTGTTAATTTTCTCAATTGTCCCTTAACGTGGTTAGTTATGAAAATATGCCTGAAGTTATGTAAGTGTTCATGTTATATTTACGGTAAAGCTACTAAAATTAAATTTTATTAAGTTGACAAGTAATTGACATTAAATCTTGTAACCAAGCGGCCTACATTATAAATAAAATATTCTAGTTAATTACAAATAGATCAAAGAAAACTCCAGAAAAATAGTTCATTAACTTTATACCTAATTAAAAACTTTAATGTATGTTATATATATATATTACTTTTTTTGCACCTGAGGCGCTTTCAAGATTTGGTTCTGCGACATTTAATTCTTGGCATGGGGATTCAGCAATGAATTATTTCATTTTACAGTTTACTTGATGCATACAAATCATATTATCGGAATATTGTAAAAGTAACCTTTATTTCAAAAACCTTGAACACGAAAATTACGTTATAAAATGCTTACTCGCGCAAACATAAATAATACTGTACGTATGTGCTATATAGTGATAGTTTCAGGCTATTTTTTACGAGAACTTATTCAATTACTTTGTTATTCAATTTTACTTTTAATCAAGTTTAACGTTATAGTTAATTAAATAGTTCACTATAATATTTTTTTCAAAATGAAGTCGTATACAGTGCTAAGAAATGATTTATTTTGAGGACATAATCATTTGCCAACAGTCGGCAGTCATTTACTTTAGCAACAAAATGCTACGACAGTAAAAGATCGTGATAAAAAGAGTGAGAAAAAATGTTATACAAATGTAACAAGAGCAATATTATATTTAATAAAAAAAAGGATTTATGCTACCTCAAAATAATACCATTTAATGATATATTTCATGATTATATGTCAACAAATAATATGATTTTTACCATCTTAATAATTCATAATTACTGCTGATTTCAGACAGAAGCTCCGCTAATAATAAAACATTTTCTACCAACAATGACCAAGTCAGAACTCCATGCCGTTCTGACTGGTGGTTTTGCTACAATTGCCGGCAGCGTTCTAGCAGCATATATTAATTTTGGAGTAAGTTAAAAAAATATTTTTTACCATTAATAACTTTATTGGTTGATTTTAAGATGCTGAAAAGTATTCAGATATGCATAAAATAAATGAAGGCATGTGTTGGAAATACCTAAATAAATGTTACTGATTGGTTTTTAGTTATAAAGTAAGAATTCTACTTTAACAGACAAGTGTAATTTACAATAGTACGAGTACAGGGGGAGTATAGAAAAACTTATTGATTTCCAAAGCAAAATAATATTGCATTTCCCATTTTGAATGAGGCGATTTTTCAAATATATGATTATATAATGATATTATGTTTATTATTATTTTAGCAGAACTTATATCGCTGTTAATTAACCAATTACAAGATAAGATTAAATTTGGACAACTGATTTATAATTTTACAAAATTGGAACCAGAAAATAAATAGGAAAGAATTTGTGGTGTTATTAGAGATGCCACAATGTTAATAAATGTCAAAATGTGCAAAATATTTTTAAAAGTGTATTTTTTCAGGTTAGTTTCAGTCACCTATTGTCAGCTTCAGTAATGTCTGCTCCTGCTGCTTTAGCTTTTTCCAAGCTGTTCTACCCTGAGACAGAGCAGAGTCAAACACTCGCCCGAGACATCCAGGTTGTCAAAGGGTACAGCTTTTATCTACATATAAATTTCGCATCGTTCTAAACGGAGTGTTTAAGGATATCCAGGTTTTCGATCAGATTTAGCATATAAATTTCCATCATTTTTAGCCAACAGCGACTGCAATATTACATCTCTCGATGTAAAAATTTCACACCATGACATCTAACGGTTGAGACTTAGAATTACATTAATTCTCATCAGCTTAGATAGCATCGTTAAAGTTTATCAATAGGATAATCGATGTTCGGATGGAATAGAGGATTAGAAATTCCATTGTTGTAGTTTGTCTTTTGTTACTGAAATACATATTTCACCTTCGTTCTACATTAGTTTTATCAACACTATTCAGCTATTTTAACACTAAAATCTTATAATATACAATGCAGCATATTAAATCCAAATCTTTCACTCGTTTCGTGGTTAGTTATCAAATCTAAGAACTACTATGGTAATGGTACTGAATGACAGATATGAGGATGGTTGATATATTACTGTAGAATAACTTTTATTCAAATAAAAACGTAAATAAAGTGTTATTCAAAGTGAAGCAAAATTGAAAAGTAAAATTATAAGCTACTATAAACATGAAAGACAGATACAGAGTGTGAATTAAAATGAAAATAGCAAAGCTGAAGATAAAGGAAATTTTGCATTAAATATTAAACTACGACAGATTAGAAGCAGAGACAGAAAACTTTACAAAATGTGGGGAATTATCTCAGAGTTTTGTCTTGGAAGTTTTAAATCACATTTTAACTGCAGCTTTTATTCTCTTTTTAACAACAAGTTTAAATTTTCCATTACAAGAACGTTATACAAACAACGGCACCTTGAGAGCTGAAGTTGGGTGGGAGTATATGTCTCGATCTTCTAGAAACTAGTCAACTTTGTATTAACTGAAAAATAAATATACACACATAATAAAAGTATTATTTAAGTACTAATTCGTCTGATAACTTACAGAAATTTATATAGAAAACTTATTATCTTCGCCCAAGTCTGTCAGACAACATGTCACCCAGTTAAATAAGTTTCTCGATTGCTAAAAACAACAGTCAGTGTTAAAAACCAAAAGTTCCCTTCATTTTCCACTGGCTTACAAACAAAAACAACACAAAACAAAACTGGTTTTAATCACTTAGTAATAGATAAGTTTATCGGCTGTGAGTTAACCAGTAGAAGTTTATTATAATCCTCTTATTTCTCTAATTAATTAGATTTCAAACATGTTTAATAATACTTTCACCCTATGTCTTCTTTATAAAACTATAGAGAGATATTTTTAAAGTTTTAATATTATACTGAAATATGGACAACTTAGAGCTTCCAACAAGAAACAACTAAAATTGTTTTCTCCCGGAATGCATCAAACAATTGTTTTATGAGTGATGTCCAAAATATATTTTACCCATCACAGTTAAACTATATTGGTAATCAGAATCACCAATGTTACCATTTGATTCAACAACTTTTCTCAGCAAATATAATGTTTGAAATAAAATATATTTTTCATCATACGAAAATACACAATTATCTGCGTAACTTATTTTAGGATATGAAACTTTTCCCGTGCCCATTCAGATTACTTACGACCTGAAGCAATTAACTATGGTTATGTTTTAATTTGGTTGAACTATGCACTAATTTAACGATAACAAAATCAAAAGTTCGCACTCAACAGAAAAACAAAAACATTAAAAAACACAAGAATTCAGAATATTTTGGTATGATTATTATTCTAGCAGTTAGCCATAACTAATAAACAACCAAGATTCGAATTTTAAAGATCAGATCATAATGTTACTGGTATCTAGAATTGCACATCAAACATATAGCAATAAACGAATTATCTGTAGCACGTGTAGTAAAAGCACAAACAAATAACGTAGAACATCATATAAATAGATGTTTTCCTAAATTCAAAATACCTATGTCCAACGGTATGCTACAAGGATTCAATTTTTCTAGGTATGAAACAGAATACTTTTTTACTTTTTATTTCTTACCTTATTTTCTACAAAAAATAAAGTAAAAGGTCAGTATGATGTTATCCTTAAGTTAGTAAAAGTCAATAACAAAATAAAGCCTTCTCAACATTTACGACATTTGAAAAATTATCGTTACTTTTACAACAGGACAGAATGCAACGCTACAGAAGCCGCCATTGAAGGAGCCCGTGATGCAGTAACGTGAGTAGATAATATAGCTGCCAATTTAATTGCTTTTTTAGCCTTCATTGGATTTCTTGACTCGATTTTCGGATGGATAGGACTCATTGTTGGATGGAACTTTCTATCTTTTGAGGTATACTATTTTCATTTCTTTATTGTTGGTGTGTAAAACGAAACAATATAATTGTGGTTGGTTCATAATTTCTTTTCTGAATATCCTTAAAAATGAATCTTTGCTTTGTACTTCATGTTACCTTACATTTATATTGTATTAATCATGCAATAAAATATTATGCAACCTTTCAATTCTTAATGCATTTATTTATCTGATGTTGACAGTGGGTGTTATCCAAACTATTCATTCCATTGGCTTTCCTGATGGGCGTGGACTGGAAGGATTGTGAACAGGTGGCTCGCCTAATTGGTTTGAAGACAGTAGTTAATGAATTTATTGCTTACAAACAATTAGCAGAGATGACGTTATCGGTAAGATAATTGTTTCGACATTTGTACTACTGATTAAAATCGTCACACGATTTTATTTAGATCAATTGTATCTAATTTAGCATAAAAAACAAATAAAACAAAACACTAGATTATAACTATCCCCGATGGCTCTGTTTCATAACTTATAACGTTACAATTCACGGTTCTTTCCTAGTGGCTGATGCAGTGTAAATAGCGTACTGTGTAGCTTTGTGCTAAAATAAATGAATTGAAAAAAAATAAGTTATGATTAAGGTAGACCGGGCAGTATAATTCCAATTAGTTTCTTAACACTAGCGTTGGACTTTAATTGACTGCTCCTACCTCTCTCAAGAGCAGTACGATATCTCGGATTGTATAGTAAGGCCTCTTCAAGTCGAAGAAACACATTACAGAAAGAGACGTCAGTGATCGTTGTGTTGTCTCTACCTAAAAAAAATACCCTAGAAATAAAATATCACATGGCTAGTTGGACGACGTAAGAAAAATTGCTATTGAAGATACTAAGAACTCTAAATTAAATTCACTTTAAAATTATTATATTTTGACAACGTATCGAATCTGGGCTGTTCATTGGGTTATTCCTAAATGAATCTAGTTGAGACGTCACAGTAAGGGATATTGTTCAATTCGATAAAGTTGCATATTTGTCTGACTGAAGCTGGAACTTTTGGGTAGTGTAGGTTTTGTTCGCATTGAGAAAGTATTGAACTGAGCCAATAAACAAACGTTCACCAGATGTTACAATGTGATCTTTACAAACTTTGAACACTGTTTAATCGTAACAGTCCTTATCTGTGTGCTGTGGGTATAAAATAATTTTGGTCATTTATTGATTTATCTAGTATAGATCTGAAGCTATAGCTGAAAATACATGAGCTTCGATTTGAAGTTCTGCACAGTTTAGTAACTGAAGCCTACCGTGTACTAACAAATATTTAGTTATATGATTTTTTTGTGTAACTGAAAGATTGGTAGAAAATGTAAGAATTAGAAAGCTTTACCTACTATAAAATAAAAAAGTCTGAAAACCTATCAAATACTGGAATATGTTTTAAATTAAATAAAGATGTAGACGAACTTTTCGAGAGTAGCATATCATTCTTTTCTAAATCAGAACGTACAGGAGTATTGATTTAAAGTTCCTAGAGTTAGTTGGAACTTATCGATCAAAATAATTCGTAACGTTTAGCGAATCGTTGACTTGTTGTAAAGGTAAAATCGTGAGTCTTGAAAATATCCAATATATATGGACATAATAAGCAATCAAACTTCGTTGGCAAAAGAAATTGTTATTACAATGAGTGAATCAGACGATTAATTCTACTAGATATTCTGCAGCTTGTAAGAAAAGGTCACACCTTAATACAAATATATTTATATGCTTTTTCTTGTTTTCAGAAACAAAACAAAACAGTTTCTTATACAGTGTTTATATTTTGGTTTCTATATTCTAGCTAATTGAAACAGTATACAAGTTTCAGTTACTAAATAGATGCTTTCTCTCTTTTTTGTACATGTAGGTACACTGCTAGAGGAATTTCCAGACTCTATACAAATGGATAGCCTAAAATCAAAATAAATAAGACATACGTGTGTTGCGATCAAAACCTGAAATCAATTAGTGGCCGAAATATTTCGTCAAATAATCAGTGATTGCATAAAAGTGCATAACCTAGATTACAATTTGGGCTTTAGTGCTAACACACACAGGCATATACGAGGTCTGTTCAAAAAATACGCGGACTGTT
Organism: Carcinoscorpius rotundicauda; assembly: GCA_011833715.1. Classification (NCBI taxonomy): domain Eukaryota; kingdom Metazoa; phylum Arthropoda; class Merostomata; order Xiphosura; family Limulidae; genus Carcinoscorpius; species Carcinoscorpius rotundicauda. The sequence continues at coordinate 26,164,372 of CM022406.1, forward strand.
TGAAGTGAGTGGCTCCACTTGGTTCCAGGGGAATCCGATTGGTGTCGCTAGGTTCGCACAGATCAGCTGATTACGACGCCATTTCCCGATTGCAGATATCTTCATTTGTGTATTCGCTACGCGGTTTTTAAGTGAAGTGCGATTTTTTGGTTTGGCGGATTTCAGAATGAATGACCTGAAGGAGCAACGACTCGCTGTGAAATTTTGTGTTAAACTTGGAAAATCTGCGACTGAAACTTTTGCTATGCTTATATATATATATATATGTTGGAAATCTTTATTAGAAAATATATTCAGAAATATTCATATTTATTGGAATACAATAAACCATAGAAACATACATGAACTTTCTGTTATAAATCACTTTTCAATTTATTGAGCTTATTTAAACATTTAGTAGAAAATGGATGAATTTTGTTACACAGTGATAACCTTAATTTGATATCTTTTAAATAATACCTGAAATATATCTATATATTTTATTTCTGTAGAATAATAATTAAGTGTAACATATCTTTGAAAGTATAAATAAACATTAATTATTTAATATTTAACGACATTATTTCGTTACATGGATTATAAAAAAATATATAAGAACGCTGGAAATAAAACATATTTAAGAACCTGAACTTCAGAAAAAGTATAAATTCAATCTAAAATAACCTGGAGAGGAACAAGGAACTTTCCTCAAATAGAAACAGCAGTTCAGCAAATTGTCGTTTGAATATATTGATTTGTTTGGGAGACCAGGTTACAGTTTAACATTGACGCACGAAATGCACATACTGTGAAAGAAATGCAGTGCTGAAATCGAACATTGTAAAGAATGGAGAGTACAACTTTCGTAAAGTGTTCAGTTATCTCTGGTAGCGTTTGTAAGAAAGACATGCCAAAATTTTGTGAAACTTTAGCCACGTGAAGCTGGTGACACATATTAATGCCTTTCTTTTGCCTTCTGGTTCAATTGATGAGAAATTATTATTTAACGATGCTCTACTCTCTTAATGCAAAAGAATATTTTTCATTCTAAGATCTTTATTGCCATAGTTACACGATACACTGAAGTTTTCATTTAATGCTTTGTCTTGACAGTCAATGTTTAGATGTCTGTAAATAGTCGAATTGTTGGCTGCTGATGGTTGTCGATGCTTTTTAATCAATACGCTGTTACAAGCGGCAACTACAGATGCAAATTAATCTCGGCCACAGCAAGAACAAACAAGAAACGATAAATAACGTAAGAGTGTTGAAATTTGCCACTCAGATCTTTGATTTTATAAAAATTCTCTATTCGTTGTATAGATTTTAAAATCATTATTTCAAATACCTGTGGATAATTTTTATTTATAATGTTCTCGATGTTATTTTGAACTCTTAACTGACCTTACCTGTGTGCCGTAGGCTATTGTACATCAAGCGTTTCGGCACATCATAACACACTTTATAACTGGTTTCAACTTGTATCAGAAACTTTTTGATCACGTCATTGATCAAAGACAAATTAAAACCATTTTAAGTAAAAAAATATCTAATTTTCCTCAGTATATTTTGAAATTAATAGTGTTTGCTTACGATGTGATAAGCTCCGCAATCTAAGATGCTAATTAAGTTTGTTTTATAACTATTTGGTGTAAAGCTACTTATATGACTAAAGGACGATGTGTATACAGAATTATAAATATGGATTATAATTTTCGGTTCTAACAGATACACTTACAAAACGCCCGCGACACAAGAAAAAAAGAAATCGATATTTTTCCAACAACGACAGGAAAAACACCGGTTATGATTATTCAGCTTAATTAACATACTAACTGTAGCTATTGTTACCACTACCTTAGCATTGATCATACATCATCACATTAGCTTCGGACAGGCTGTTTTTTATACGTATACAATTACCATAGTAACCTGCAAGATCTACTTTTGAATTATAAGTAAGCTGATTCATCTGCCACTCGATTCCTTCAAGGAACATTGGGCCACAATCACTGCGGTTTCTTTAACAGGTATTTAAGTGAGTAGGTTGTTAGCCCACTGCACTGAGCCGTCCCTAATTTAGCAGTGTAAGACTAGAGGGAAGGCAGCTAGTCATCACCACCCACCGCCAACTCTTTGGCTACTCTTGTACCAACGAATAGTGGGATTGACCGTCATATTATAACGCCCTCACGGCTGGGAGGGCGGGCACAAACCCGCGACCCTCAAATTACGAAGCGCACGCCTTAACCCGCTTGGCCTTGCCGGGCCAAGTGAGATAATTACGGTTTGGTAATGTGTTGCCATCTGTGAATAGTTGAACTCATCAGCTTTGTAGACCCTACGAAATAAGTACTTCCTAGTGAAATATTGCCGAACTAGACTATTCAGTTGGGTATTCCATGTTTCAGTGAAGTTATTTGCTCTGTTATTCCTTTTTATATATTAATATACTTCCTCGTCAGTAGTAACTAAACACATCAAGTTATAGTAAATGTGTATTTGGGATGACGAGAAACCCACTTGAAGGAAAAATGTATTTAAAAGACAGCTGGTATGGGTATTAAACTTTATTTAAAGTGAAGTACAGAACAGCGTTTCGACCTTCTAAGGTCATTTTCAGGTTAACAAAGATTTTAATAAAGGTTAAATAAAATTTATTCTTTCAACAAATCACCAACTACTGAATACTGAGTATTTGTATTACGTCACCATAAGCTGGTTCTTTTGTATTTTACAACTACAGGGTAGCAAACATCGGTAACTTCAGGGAAACATGACTTAATCTAACTAACTACAACATTGTTTAACTCTCTGCTTCAAGATAGAACACAACCTCTTTGCTTTACATGAAGGAGTCATTCGCAGTCAAACGTGACAGGTACGTTCTTTCCAAGTGAAAACGTGTTACCTGTTCAGAAAAGCGTAGCTACACCGATAATTGTGGCAATTTTCATAAGGAAATCTATTTAGACGTTTGAAACACAAGTTAATCTAATGAAATTTCCTTCATCAGTTTTTCATCCAACAATCATCTTAAAATTGTATTTACACAATTGTCTGTCTACATCTTTGTGCAATTTAATTGAAACAAGATGGAAAATTACGATTTTTTCAATTTTTTGCGTTTTATTTCTGAGAATCCAAAAATTACTCACAAATTAATACATGATATGATGGCCTTTATTTTTCAAAAGATCATTAATTCGCTTTGGCATCATCGAGTTTACGAGCTGACTCAATTATAGCTTCGATTAGCTTATCTTTCGTAGTACAGTCTTTTCCCCGAAGTCTTTCTTTACAAATCGCCCAAAGATTTTCTATAGGATTTAAGTCCAGAGAGTTTCCAGGCCAGTCCAGCACATTTATTCGCCTTGCAGTCATAAAATTCTTCACAAGTTTCGATGTGTGGCACGGAGCCAGATCTATTTGGAAATCTTTTTCAATTCTAGAACGACTCTTCTCTGCAAAACTTTGATGCGCTGTGGTCCTCGCATCATACCTTCTACGATATGTAAGCCTCCGACGCCATCTTCAAGGGATGTTTAACGAACTGATTGATGTGAGAGTCTCGAAGTTTCTTACCTGGAGATCTGCGAACATCCAAACTTCTTTGACCCTGTACGAAGAAAAGAGTCTCGTCACTGAATAACATCTTCCTCCATTGTTCTTGCACCCATTTCTTGTATTTTAGACCCCATTGATACTGTTTTTTATTAAGTTGGTAAAAAGTCGTTTTTTGACTGGTCTCTTTGCTCTTCTAACGCAAAATTTTGTCACATATCCCAAAAATAGATCGATTGTGCTACATAACACAGCTAATGACGCCGTCTGTGTGAAAAAATGACTACTAAAGGAAATCAGCGGGTGCAGCGAGCTCACACCGGCCGCCATGCTAAAAATATTTTAAAATGACCATTTTTTTCAGTTAATTTGCAGAAGGGTGTATATATGCAAAGTCTTTCGAAATTAAAACCCATTGATAATTCAGAATAACCACAGATATTCTGAGAAGAGTAGCTAGTAAACTTCATAAACAAAACTGTAATTACATATAAAAGTTAGGGTTTTGACTTTTTCAGTAAATATTCCTAAAACTATAAGATTGCGCAGCTAATAGATTCGTGCAAGAGAAATTTAATTCCGATTCAAGAGAACAACGGCTACTCAGATAAAGGTAATTATCTTCGCATGAAAAATCATACAGGTATTTGTAGAGGAAGGAGTTGTAATGCACTTTCAGTCATTGATATTTCAACCAACGACCATTCTAATATGACTCGTGAGTATTAGTTCTACAGAGTAATAATTGTATATTATTTTACACTATCACCTGAAAGCTTTCGTAATTCAGGGAAAATTGCACAAGGTGGACATTACTCAACAGCTAGGAAAGTAAGGATTGTCATTTCTTTTCAGCCAGTGATTGCAGAAATCATTAACTATCCTACATACTAGCTGGTTATCAGAACTAAATGGTTACTGAACCCTTGATGACATCAAGTTCTGAGCTTTGAGATTCATTATCAGGCTAATGTCAGGCATTATTCTGTTTGTAATAATGCAGGGCATGTCTTAGCCATTTGCTAGCTTCTTTATCACCCAATATGAGTGAGGTTTATCTTACCTAATGCATTCACGTGGTTTTAGAGTAGATCTTTCGATCTTTCCTTTGTGGATCCCTAGTTTATCTTAGACTGTGCAGTGTAGTTCGACTAGGAAATCATGAAGTAGGCGGGTTGCAAAAGTCTTATAATAAATGTTAAAATAGGGATTCAGCCCCAAAGGGATGCTGGTATCAGGTATAGTGTTTTACAATTCGAGCTGTCAGAAAGAACTTTAAAGGCCTGGCCAGGTATTTAAGGTACTCATCTCACAGTCTGAGTGTCTCGGACTCAAATCCCCATCACCGAACATGCTCGCCCTTTCAGGCGTAGGGTATTATAAAGTTACAGCCAGTCTCACTATTAGATGTTAAAAGTGAAGCACAGAAGTTGTGGTCTATCATTGCTAATTGTTACGTTTTTATGTGGACTGAACGCAACAGAAAGACACAGATAGCAGCTTGTTTAATTTATTATAATGATCTACCTATATGATAGACACAAAATAAATTGTCTAATGGCAATAACAGATATCCAGTTTCAACCATCAAAACAACTTACGATACAAAAAAGGTACTGGCCTGTGCTTAGTAATATGATCCAGGATAAGTGTCCAAATCCGAAATCCAAAGTTCTAATCTAGGCGTTGAATTCAGTCCCACGGAGAAATTTTCAAAGTTTGAATGGGTAATTTCAAACAAAAGTTCACAGTCCCATTCCTATTGACTTTCGATATAATCCGTAATCCGACTGAATTGTAAAGATTGACGGAATTAGTCGATCTAGTTCTATTCACAAATTCAGTTTAAACTTTCTCAAACGAGACAAACTTCTTGACCCGAGTAAAAGTGGATGATTCTTCTTGACCCGAGTAAAACTGGATGATCTCCCTCGCATCGCCGTCTGTTTATATACTATATCGCGTAACTTCCCAGAATTCCACAGTACAAACACCAGGCCAATACAAGTGATCAATCTATTTAGTTTTAAAAATTTCTAAATGAATTTTAATTAATTCTAAAATAGTATTTTAAATTTCACCGATTTAAACCTCAAAACAATAATATAAATATAGAATTATAAATAATAAATCTAGGAATTCAAACACGACATTACATTATATTTACATAACATATTCATGATATTTACATGACATTTACATAACATTTACATAACACTCTCGACAACATTTACATGATATTTACATAACACTAATGAACATATAGATTTCCAAACATGTGGGTGAAAAATGTCTGGTCGAGGATGCCTCAGAGGCAATGTGGAAGAGGTAGACATGGACATTCCTGTAGATACTAAATAAGCAGAAACTATGCTTGATCTGACCAATAAGATGCAAACAAGAGAACTTAACAGGGATGAGAACAAACCTGGGCAATAGCTGAAACGGGAAAAGTCATACAGGTGTAAACCTGTCCAATCCTGACTGAACTCATTTACTGCCAATGTCTAAGGATGAGGTATTGGAGACTAAAATGAATCGCAAAGGCATCGATTGTTGTAGACCTGGAATGAGAGCAAGTGCACTGCAAAGCGTTATTACGTAGCTTCTATTACACTGGAAGAATTTGGTCAGGTTGAGACAAGTGATATGCAATTAAATTCACCACTACTCGAACATGCCGTGTTAAAAGACTCTAACAATGTGACTGAACCTTGTAGAGAAGATCCAAGGTATGAAAACAAAGGTCTTGAAAGTATACATCCTCTTGACGAGAAATTTGACATATAGCCATGGAATCTAGAATGTATTTTGACAGTTTTCCTCTCAAGAAAGAAAGACCTTGAAATATAACCATATATACTGCCCAAAGTTTAAAAATGTTTATATAGTGGATAGACTCGTGTTCTGTCTAACTACCCTGAAATTTCTGACTTTGAAAATAAGCTCCTCATCCTTGAATAGATGAATCTTTGAATCACTGGATCTCAGGAAGCGGTGGTGGAATGGGTGCCCCAATAGTAGTGTTGCTCTGATCCAACCGCCATTTGCAATCGACAATTTTGCTCCTGAGAAGTGAGACAGGATTATTCAAAGGATCAGAATGCATGATCAAGTGATCATGCAGCAACCACTGAAGGGACCACATATTTGCTTATTACAATGAAATAAAAGGCTTAAGGAATGCCTACATTCCTGAAGAAGAGAGAACCATCTGTGCCTAATGACTCTTTCCATGGCTTCGATCCTGAGATCATGACTTGATTATTGAAAAACGCATCTAAATGGATGAGAAATTGCATAGATGACAAAATAAAATACTCCATTTTCTTTTAGGAAAACCTACTTTTGTGGCTCGTGAATGGAGAATTTGTCTGTTGTTCTGTTAACTGACGAGATAGAGCCAATCGTACATATAATAACATGTGCGTAAGCCTAAGGAGTGCAGTAATGAGGAAAAGCTTGAACAACTCTGCAGAAGACATAAGGTGATAACGTAAGACCAAAAGGAAGATCCTGGAACTGTTGCACCTGACCCTTTCACAAAAACTAAGAATCTTTCGGGAATATTTTGGTAAGGTAATATGGGGATAAGTGTTGATAACATTCATTTTGTTCATCGATAACCCTAGTTCAAAGTATTATCATAAGGTGAGAAAGTGAAGTGAAAAGGATCCAAAAATAAGTTGTGTTGAGATAGTTCGATGATTGGATGCTAATCTCCAGCCTTCCTGGGTATCATGAATGAACGGGAATAATATCCGAGAAGAATGAAATCGATCCTCTCTTCTGACTTTTGACTGACAACTCTCATGTCCTTAGAATGGAGCTTCACTCGCCCTAAATCTGTTTGAGGTGAAAAAATAGGTTGAGCAGACAAGGGAGGAGATTATGCAAACTAAATGACGGTCCCTGAAGCCAGTACTTGGAATACCCACGGAACCTCTTCCACCACAAGGATTGTTACTGATGTCATTGTCTTTGGTCCATCCAAGTCAAAGATACTCGAGAATATTGGAACCATTAAACCTGGGAACCATAGGAGAGACTCGGGAAACACTTCGGGCTGATACTCCCGAATTAGAACCATAAAGACGTGAAGCCATTGATGATAAACAAAACGTTAAACTAGTAGCCTAAATACTGGAGCTCCAGAACTTCATCAAATGACATGGGATGGAGAAAAAAAAGAAGTTTCGTGTTATCCCTTGAGGACAGAAGATGGTAAACAAACTCTTTCTAAAAAAGGTTCTCCACTCAACAAACCCCAATAATAAACCAGCCAGGAAACCAAATAAATAATGGAAGAAGATAATCTGGCTTAGGTAGGCATCAGCAAAATTCTTAACTCGTTTTCAAGTTGCTAGGGAGACTATTAATAAGCTTCACACAAAAATTAACTTCTTAACGGCACAGCCGTATAAAGAACCATTATTTAACCTACATGCTTAAGCTAATATCACGTGACATCCAAACACTCTTTAATTAGGAGAATGTCATTAAGTTCAGAAATTTTATGCTTAGCAATGAATATTCGTGAGAATAAGACGAATCTGGAAAACTGTAATCTGTTTCAAGTGATTCACAAGTTCCAATCTAAACTTCCATATGTCCAAAAGAGGATTCATCCATTGAGAATCTAAATACACCTTCTCTTAGTAGCGATAAGCCAAAGAAAGTTGGTCTAATAAATGTAGGGCAGAGCTATTCCATTGTGCAACTTAGTGGTAAATCTCCAAGCAAGAACAAGATGAGGAGAGAAATTACAAAGTAGTCATTTTCGCCCTTGCTACTCGCAAGGGAAAAGTAGAGTCAAATGCACCAGCCCAAGTAACCAACTGAGAAAAGGGGCTGGAAGTAGCTGTTGTTAAGTCGAATAAAGAGTCTAAATTCTTGCCAGTTGTTTCTAGTTAAAAGCTGCCTAATAATGCCAGAGAGACACCTGAATCCACTTATATGTCTCCATCACACAGTGAATGATATCATGGACAACTTCAACTGAGAGCGACATCTCTTCTGGCTGTTGACAAATCCCAGATAGCAGAGGTGGAAGAGGTCTGGTTGACCACTATAGTAAAAACATTAGGTCGGGAATTCATATCCATCGTTAATGTAGAAACGCCGACCGTGTTCATTTTCACAACGTAAATAGTAAATAATCACAATACTTCTGTTGATAGAAATTTGTGCCGAATTATTTATCGAGAAAAATGATTACATTATTGGGATAAGGTTCTTATTTACAGTATGCAGATAGAGGGCGAGTTGAAGTTAGTGTAGAAATGTGCAAATTAGAATTTGCCTAATGCATTTTATTGGTATATATAAAATGGCAAGAGAAATTCTCAAAGCTAAGATGGGTCAAAGAGTGGAAATCCAGAAGATTGAGAACTTGCTATAGCGTTAACTTTAGTAAGTATGCTTTGGAATGAATATTTCTATATATACAATCTAAAATCCTACTTGTCTTGTTACTAGCAACAACATACTTCTTTGATGGCCTAAAAGACTGATCAACTAATACACCAAAATCTCTTTCTTTTATGACACTGTTAAATTTATCTTCTTTTTCTAAATTATAGTTATAATTCAAAGTATTTAACCCACATACTTCATCTTGCATTTATTACAATTCAAATCTATTTGATATTTATTTTCCTAACTCACTAATCTAAATCATTTTGTAAATTATCAGCATCCTCTTCACAAGTAGCAACATCCAAGACTTTAATTTCATCTCCAAATTTAAGTAATATATTAACCATTCCTTCATCTATATCACTGATGTAAATAAAATAGAGCTAAGATCCTGATACTAATCCCTGAAGTACACCACTTCTGACATTAATTCACTTTGAATGAACTCCGCTTGGAACAATCCTTTGCTTTGTTCAATCCAACCATTCTTCTTTTCTATTTGCTAACTTTTCCCCACACTAAATTTTTACAAACCTTTCAAATAGTTCCTTGTCAGATGCTTTAAGAAAATCCAGAGACACTAAATCTACACCTTCACCCTCATCTACATAATAATTAATATTTTCAAACAATGTCAAAAGATTTGTAAAGCGAGATTTTCTCTTAGGAAAATCAAGTTGACTATCCCATACATTTCTAAACTTTGTTAAATGATTTTGATAAGCATTTATTACTTCTTACAAAAACAGTAATACTTGTATGGTTCACGCATGAATTCTAAGCATATCTGGTTAGATTAGAAATTATATGGAGACCGACAAACGAGTCAAGGGAAATGCAAGGTGGTGATGTTTTGCATAACAACAACTCATCTGATGAAGATAAAGATGTTAGAAGTGTTTGTATCTGGTTATTCAAAAGTGTAGGAGTAAGAAAGTGAAATTCAATTTACTGAGAGTTAATTATATTCTGAGATTGCTAGTCTTTAAAGTAAATATGTACAATTTAATTCAGTATGCAGTTAAGCAATTTAAGAAAACTTTTGTATCCAAATAGTGGATAAGATGGACAAATTCCAGCTTCCATTTTTTTAAATATAAGTAAAATCCATATATAGTGTTCTCATGAAGGGTATGAAATTCTGAATCACTAATTCTGTGAGATAAGCCTATTCTACACAATGCTTGAAATTTATTATTTATGAATTCGTTAAACTGGAGTACATTCTGCCTAAAATGCTTGTAATGAGAATGTCTTATATAGTTACAAATGATGCCTCAACCCAGACATTATTCAAAGCAGGAAGAGTGAAACATTTGTTTTTCTCGTAATCTTATGAGTCACTAACAAAAAATCTTCCATACTTTAATACCACATGAACGAAGTACTAATCAACGACAGTACTTTGCTGAGTTGCAAGGTACACAAGGAAATTAGTTTACCATAAGATCAACAGGTTAGAAGGGACGAACTTCAATAGCCAATTATTACCTCAGTTATGTAAGGTGTTAGGTGCGATGTGGATTTATATTTCCAATTATCACTCTGTTCTGATGGGTTAACAGAATGGAAAGTACAAACTACCGAGCAAATGCTTATGAGGTATGATGAGCCTGACAGAGCTCAGATGAACATCTGTCATATGTAATGACGACAATAGAGCAATATACAGTTTGGCTGTTTGCCAAATCTATTCATACTCAGACTAGTAGTATCACTCCATTTTAGCTTCCAACGTAAAACTAAATTCCCTACTGTTCCTATGAGTATATATAGTGGCTATGATCGACAATGGATGATTCACGTGCGTTTGCCTGGCAGCACAGTGAAGGAAATGGCAGTGAACAAATGAAACTTCCAATGTAATGAATGGGTGCGGTTTTAGAAAATACCAGTCGAACAAAAGCAACTAGGATCCAGTTGGAATGATTCATACCTGTAACTCTGACAAGTTCGTCTTCTAACATTGTAAATACAGCAGATTTTAGGTACACAAAATTGCATGGAGACATTGATAAGTTGCTTCTCTACAAAATAAATGAAACGTTGGTACACTGACTTGACCAGAAATCTTGGGAGGAGACCAACAAATTAAGGGAGGGCAAGGATATCGGCTTGAATTATTGTGGCCATTCGACAATGAAGATGAAACAGCAATTCTATGTAAAAGTTTTTGAGAAGCCAAAATAAGAGTAATTGAAACATAAGATTACTGCCAAATCTAGCCTCCCAAATATTATATATGCGATTCAATCTTGTGTCTTAGCTGTGAGCTGAGACAATAATCAGGATTGGGCATTTGATGAGTAAAAGGATCTGACAGAATGTATGCTTTACGTTTAACAACTGCCACTCACTTTTCTAACCTAGAATGGTCAGATAGCTGGAAACCTACTGACTAAAATGCATCACAAACCCTTGGTTTATGACAGAGTAATTTTCTCATATGAGATGTTTCCAATGCTAAAAGACAATCACTCCAAAAATCTAGTGGAGTAGTAGGGTTTCTGTAAAGTATATCATCATATCATTACTGGATTTTAAATGACAATAAAGTCAATAAGAAAGTCCAAGTTTCTGTCAATAGTGACAGCATGAACTCTAATTTTGGTATGTTGACTTTTAAGTTCAAAGGTCTTGGTCGTCGAAAGTTCATAGTTTATTTTATGAAGCTTCACATTAAAAAAATGATTACTTCTCTATGGCACCAACATTTTTCTCATTACTTAATTATTATTTATCATTAACTTTCTCTCTTTCCTCGCCTTCTGCACTAGTGGGTGAGTGCTTACGCCATATAAGGTTGTTGGGTCTCAGTTGACAATTAAGCAAGTTATTAAAACCAATCCCATTCTCGTGTGAATTTAAATATAGCTCTTTACACTCTGCACAGAGTGCAAAAGTCGTTTTTCTGTCAAGAAGATTCCTGTAAAACTCGTGACTGTCAGCATTTAATCCTTGTTACTCTTCCTTTACAGATCTCTTCAATACATTTGATTTTGAAATGAATGCAACCTTTCGCGTAGTCTCGGCTTTCTACGAAAACTTGCCAGTATATAACAAGAAAGCATTTATATTTATCTCAGTCTTTTTGTCTTCTTGTATGTATTTATCTCATCCATCACAGTATTTCTTGCTCACACGTTTTTGTTTTCCAAGTGTGTATAATACCTTTGAATTACTGAACCATCTAAAAAGGTCTTTGATGATCATTACATTCTTCACTCTCAACATTTTTATTAAGAAAACTTGTTGAGTAACAATAGCTCTTTTATTTATATTTTCAACACTTATTTCTTTATTCACTGAACAGTCTTTCTCCACAGAAGTCTGTCGATGTAATATTAAAAACTTCCTTCACCATCTCCACAATCTTGTTCTTTGCTAGGCCCTTGTAAAAAATATGATTTACTTTTGACTTAGACTGGTCAGGCTGAAATAACTCTTCACTGATACTGTAAATTATGGAAAATTATCTGTAGTGTTTTATCATTTAATCACATTTGCTTTTACTGAGTCAGCTAACACTTGCTAAAGTCTGATGTGCTCTCCTCGACTTCCCTAACGTTCCTCAGTGTCCTTAACGTTTTAGATCTAGATGTCCCATGTTTATAATACGATAATATTGTAGGGAATGTTTGGGGTATTATTTTTCATGTTAGCATAAAAAGACGTTTCGATGTAATTTCACATCAAAGGCACATTTTAGATTTTCAGTTTTAACGGTAAGTTCTCGAGTAATTTATCTGAAACCTATTTAATATTCACTTCAGTAACTTTTTTATTATTTGAACCGTTAGCAATTCCTCTAAAATTGCTTCAAGATATTTCACCATTTTCATTGTATCAGCTTTGATAATTATTTGCATTGAGTCTGTCAGTCTTAAATAACTCACCAGCATTGGCCTATCCATCTGACAGTTTATTGAAAACGACACGCACACTGTCTAATAATGAACAAAAATACGCCAGTTTTCAATAAGAACATGTTATTACTACAACTTTCCTTAGTAACACTAAAAAGTTTGTTCCAGGAATTTGTACTGTACCTATCTTAACACAGGAGATGTATGTCTAGATATTTGATCACATTTCAATAACTCTTTCAATGCACTCAATATTTGTTAGCCAAGGATGGTGACAATTTTGCTCTGGAAAAAACATTAAAAACAGGCTTTAATGAAATATTCACACCTGTCTGAGAAGTTTTTAAAAAGCCAGAATGTGAAACTCAAAGATTGTTTCATCCTCCAGTTGGTTTTTCCGTTACCAGTTCTGAATCCAATGTGCATTATTTACAAGTTACAAAGTTTAAACAGTTAATGGACAATTAATTTTCGTAAAGAACTGTAAAATGCTTACTAATCTATTTGAGGGACAATCTTGAATAGCTGCAGTATGTCACGAATTACCGTTTTGGCTGTAGTTGTCAAACATATGGGTCATCAGCAGTCGCAGGAAATGTAAGTCTAAAAATCTTGAAGTCACCTTATTTTTTTTTCAAAAAGCAAATGTTCAAATCCAGTTGTTTTAATTGCATATGATTATTTCATTTTTTCTAACTATAGGACGTAGCTGTTTACAGTTACCAAAAGAAGAGTTATAAAGTATGATGCGATTCCAAAAGTGATAACATGTGCTGTCTTTCTTTGATCACAGTTTAATTTGGATATAGTGTCACTATTAGGGATAACCTAGAGATACAAAAGGTAATTTATCCCTCAAAGCTCTTGAAAGGGTTATAGATTTCAACAGAGAGAACATTGTAACCACTCACAAGACTTGTTGTAGAAGATGAAATTCAGAAAACCAGAAATCAGAATTTTAGATAATGAAGGATATTTGCATTATATTTGAAGGATAATGAGTTTGTATATGCATATTTTTGTTACAATGTTTATATGGAAATTGTGTGAAAGACAATAAGCAATTTTAAACATAATCGTGAACTGCACTATACTGTGCAACTTCAGTGGAATAATCACAATAATCTAAATTTGGTTGCAATTACAAAAAGTGAACACAATTTATTTTTTATTTTAAGCATGTTATACACAAAACGAGAACAAGATGTACAAGCTTTATACATGTTAAAGCACTTTTTAAACATGGACGTAGAATTATTGCGTATTTATAACAGTCTTGTGATAATTATAAATATGCAATAATTCTATGTCCATATTCATAAAGTGCTTTATTGGTGACCTTGTTATTAAACAGAAATTAAACTGAAAACAAAGTGAAAGAAATACTTGTAAGGTTTCAACAGCGTTCAATCATCTTATGATCATATCCAATGTACTGCAATCTGCTAGATAAATATATAAACGTTTTCACGTATATTTTTAGTATATACTACAATAAGTAGCCCATTATTATTGCTACAGAAATTTAGTGATAATTTAACATCGATCGAGCTGTAGTGCAGAGTTGCACTACATATTTTTTACTCCTTTTAGTTTAAAATCAAAGTTCAAAACATTTTCCTTTTTCAATCAATATCTTAACTGTAACTTTCCTTAAGGTCAAATGTAAGATAAATATAATTTTTTGGCTAATTCTCTTGTAGAAATAATAACATTCTTTTTAGCTAGAATGCCGAGTTTTTCTTGTCAGCGAATCAGAACAGTAATTATTGGTAGACTTTTCTATGATTCTCATCACCTATTTGCTAACTAATGTGACAGGTATTAATTTTATTTATGCATTAGAGACTCATGAGTTGGCCCGGCATGGCCAAGTGGGTTAAGGCGTTTGACTCCTAATCTGAGGGTTGCGGGTTCGAATCCCCGTCGCATCAAACATGCTCGCCTTTTCAGCTGTGGGAGCATTATAATGTTATAGTCAATCCCACCATTCGTCGGTGGTGGGTGCTGATAACTAGCTGCCTTTCCCATGTTATTACACAGCTAAATTAGGGACGGCTTTGTGCAGATAGCTTTTAGGTACCTTCACGCAAAATTTATAAGACAAACAAACATATACTTTTCTAAAAAGCATTTTGAAGTAATATTTGGCAAACTGTTGGTTTTTGTCAATTTGAGAGTGATAAATTCAAATATTTTTATTACTTATCTTGCAAATGGCTCCTTTATCCTCAAAACTGAAAGAAAAAATACCGTCCATAAAACCACAAAATCAGTGGTAAATTTGTGTCATAAGCATTTAATTACAATGTTTTGTCATTGTTACAAAGCTAAACATTTCTTTGAAGTAAAGAAGAGGATATGCTCAAAAGCCACAGGACTCTAACTTCTTCTAGGCGGGATTAGAGAAGCAAAAGAGAAGAAGCAGATACACATATAATTTAGGATTCTATCAATTCAAGTACTTCTGTCATATTGTACAGAAGTTCAAGACAAGCTATTTGCCCATTTTGAGAAATTTCAATGTGAGAGCTGCTGATAAAAGCAGTTTCTCAGAATCTTCCCAAATTCATTCTAATTCATAAACTCGTATCTGTTTTGTGATATTATGCACATTATACAGCCTTCTGCCATTTCGTGCTTATAGTATGAATGTTTCCACATCTATTTTGATAGGCCGTAGCAAGAAATAAATCAGCTTTGAGATGCTTTATTGACCACACTGTACTTTTACATGGACATGACATTGCGCCTTTTACATTAGAAAAGAAAAAGAATGTTAAATTATGTTATTAAAAATTTTCAATCTGCTTTTGAAGTTAATGGCATTGACCAAATACAAATGGTTTAATTAACAAACGCTCGGTAATTAAACAAACTTTCTCTAACTTATGATTTTCTCAAGTTTCATATCATGAGAGTACATCATGGTTGGGTAATTGAAAATGAAAAATTACATCCGCTTTTGTCCTCTACACCTCAAAAAGTGCTAGGACTATTTTCAAAGAATGACAGAAGGTAAATCATAGGCGAAACATCAAAATTTTATTAATCTTTATATTAAGTGCAACATAATCTCGGTGAAAGTGCTTGTGTTTAACAAATAGTTGATACTTTGTGTATACCCTTTTATTTTGATAACTGCAGACAGTCTTTTAGGTATTGTGGGAACATATTTAATCAAATTGTGATTTGGGATTTTACTTTAAATATTTCTTACGTAATATGTACTTGGAAGTAACTTTTGATTTATCAAGATTGGATCTATAAAACCCTAGATCTGCTGAATTGGGTCAAGATTGGGAATATGTAAAGGCCATACATCATTTTAATTGCTTCAATAGCTTCTTTCTTAGCCAAGTAATTTCAGCACAGATTCAATGAATTACTTGGGGTAGTTGTCTTTTTGCTAATATAATCATAAGCAAGCCATTAGGTATACCACGACAAACCAGCATCTGATGGTACTTGTGCTAATCTATTATTCTATCTAATATGCAAGTATTTCCTGTCGTCTCAGCAGAAAACAACACCCCAAAACCATCAAATCCTCTCTATCATGCTTCATGGTAGATGTTATGTATTGAGACAAGTATCTTTCACCTTTCTTCCTATGCATGTACAATCTACGTTTTAAACTAAATATTTCAGACTTAGACTCATTTGTTCATAATACATTTTCCAATCATCAACAGTTCAGTTTTTGTACTTTTTAGTAGTTTTCAGTTCATTGCCAATATTTGGGAATCTAAGTAAAGATTTTCTAACTGCTACACGACTAAATATCTCACTCTCGTTGAGTGTTTTTGACACTTTGTATCTAGACACGTTCTTATCATTTGGCACATGATCAGTAGCAGTGTTTCTTCTGTTTCAAAAACTGCGTAAACGAAGATAATTAACATCCGTATCATTGGGCTTAGGTGTACTGCTTCTTCTTTTTTTATTTTCAAATTTACTTGTCACTTTCACGATTTCGGGTGTACTCGACAGTGTTTGAGGATAATTTCGAATCCGCAGCAATTTGTCTGAATGTCCAACCAACATCTTGTAAAGCTTTCACGCGAACCCTCTGCTCTACTGACAGTTTCCTGTGCTTTTCGGGCCGTGACGTAACAACAGAACTTAATATATAGTGTGAAATACTGATTTTAGAAAGGTTTATTTGTGGAGTGCTATTAAACTTATTTTTTATAGCATATGCTAGTACTATATGCCAGCTTTTTGCTAGCTTCTTTCTATATGGTTAAGACACTGACACTTATTTCATACGCTAAATTTGATCATTATACCCGTTCAAGCTATTGGTACAAGTATATGGAAATTCTCATTCTGGTTCATTCAGTTGTCAACAGAAATTAGTGAAGCATCACCAAAATGTTGAAATTTACATTCTGTAATGACATAGAAGAAGTTATCCCATAAAATTGAAAAAAAAATGTCAGAATTGCTGCTTCATCAGGATGTGCCCACCCTGTCTTTCCACGCGATAAATCCTTGCAGGCCGTAGCCATCTGTGTTTCTTAAATTGTTCCATCACTGTTTGTTTGCTCTACGAAGCATCAATTCTGCAGAAGAAGATGAATGTGAGTATACATTAAGTCTGCAGACAAATAATTTGATTAGTATTTCATTCACAGTTGTAGTTAACCAAATAATTCCCTTTCGACTCACACTCTCAGCTGGACCTAGGCTTAATTAGAATTTGGTCAGTCTATATAGTTTAGAACACTTTTAGTATTAAAGGTTAAATTGCAGTCTTAGTTTCTCATTTCCAACTTCGAATTTTGACTTGTCCTTATCAGTTTTCCAGAGACTTGAAATTAGAATTATTGTTCCTGATTCTACTTTATTAGTTCTTATTACACAGATGAAATCTTCATCAACTTTCAAAGCTTCTCAATTTCTACATAATGATCAACACTTCTTGTACACTAAAGGCACAAGGTTGATATAGATGTTGAAAATGTTGGACTCTCACTGATGGTAAATGAGACCATGTTTTATTTGTTGTTTTTTTAATTAAGAACAAAGCTACAAAATACAAAGTCTATAGTTTTGTACGAACTAAGAACTAAAATTACGAATACTGACAAGCTAGAATATAAAATAAAAAACATGTCTTTTATATTTGTTGACATATCGTTAAAGTATTAAGTTAAACAAAGTTGCCCTCCTCACTTCTTTCCGGCTCGGCATGGCCAGGTGGTTAAGGCACTCGACTCGTAATTTTCGGCTCGCTGGTTCAAATTCCCATAATATCAATCATCCTTACCTATTCAGAGGTAGAGGTATTATAGTATTACTGTCAATCCCACAATTTGTTGGTAACAAATTAGCCCCATAGTTAGCGGTGGGTGGTGATTAGCTGCCTTCCCTCTAGTCTTATTCTGGTAAATTAAGGGCGGCTGGTGCAGGTAGCATTCGTGTAGCTTTTCGCGAAATTAGAACTATTCTTGGAAACTGTCTCTCACATACACATACTTTTATACATGACATGTGAATGACCAATCGAAAATTCAGAATGTCCTTTTTATTCATGTTTTTTTCTCAGCCTTTTTTAAATATATGGGGCATTTCTTTCTTTCGGAGCAAATTGGAGTTTCCTGGTTTTACTTTTTTTATACGCTTGCTGACTTAAAAATTTTTTGCATGAAGGCCAAATAGGATTTGGCCTTCTTTTTGCATTTTAAAGAGTGAAACCAAATAAATGAACAACTCAAAGAAAAAACAATGTTAACAGCAATAGTTTGTTATGAACAAACAGCTTCTGCTTATTGTACTTCATCAGATTTTATTGTATTGCCTTTTAGTTTCCTAACCAACATGTCTGAGTGTCAAAGTTGTATTGTTTTTTAAAATAAGTGTTAAGCGTGCGCATGCCCCATGTGTTTGTTGGATAGTTGACTTAAATAATTAATTTTTTTTAATTAAGCACAAAGCTACACAATGGGCTATCTGTGCTCTGCCCACCACGGGTATCAAAACCCGGATTTTAGCGTGTAAGTCCGCAGACATCCCGCTGAGCCACTGGGGGGCTAAATAATTAATAGCATGTTAGTAACTAGCTGGGAGCTCTTTAATAGTGATTGAGTATTAATCACTTTTCATATTTACTTGTTCTGTTCTATACTTTGTGAACTTACACTCTGAGATGCAGGTGCAGTTTTATGATAACGTAATATTTTTAGAATATCCAAGCGAGAGGTAAATATCATACCGTTAAAAATTAGGAAATGGAAAACCTATGCATAGGAGAGAAATATATAACAAAGAATGAGAAAAAGACTTTAAATGGTTATTAAAAAAGTAGTGAGGCAGGTTACTGTTATGTATGTAGTAACAGTTTAAAAACAATGAAAATAAATAATTTAGTTTTAGATTAAAAAGTACTAAAACGTGAAGAATTGGGATTTGATGTTAAATCTGCAGATTCAATATTATTTTAAAAAATCAAATGTTATCTCATCGTTGTAAGAAATTGAAATACGGTGTATCTTTAGCATGTCATTGTTACGTACGTTCAGCGGATTACCAATTAGATAAAACCAAAGAGTACAGCAAGAAAACTTTACTTAAAAACTTAACATTGGATTTACAAAATGCTGCACTTATGCAAAATGTGATTTTTACAACATTATATAAATGTTTAATTGACGAGTTAAGAAAAGTTAAATTGTTGTTGTTGATAGATGAACCAACAGATGTTTGTGTCATCAATCTAGTGTGTGTATGTGTTAATTTTTTCCCCTCCAAATATAGTATTATCAAAATAGAATTTTTGGAATTACTGCCAATTACATTAGCAACTGGTGAAAATCTTTTTCATGTAATATCAGGTTTTATGACACAAATCAACGTTGATTTGGTAAATTTCAAAGATTTCTCATCTGATGGGACAAACAATTTCTGAGATGCTCAAACTTACATTTCAATGGCAAGTGTTGCAAGGATTTCAAAACTATTCAGAAGAAAAAGAGCTTGTTCAATAACAGTATGTATGAAGCAGGGACCACTGCAGTAATGCAAATTCCAATGAACGTAAAAGGTCATCAACTTCATATGTGCAACATGATTACAACAATGACAGTTTTGATGACATGGTTGAATGCTTTTATAATAAATGGTGTTATAGTATTCAGTGATGACGAAAAAAAACACTTGTAGAGAAAAATATATATGTAAAAACAGATGGTTTGGGTTGAGAAATTTTTATGTAGAGGATCAAACAACGTTTCGACCTATTTCGATCATCGTCAGGTTCACAAAGAAAGAAAGAGGTAACTGACCGATAGCTGACCACATGTTTGAAGGGGGTTGTGTAACTGAGTGTAGGGATGTAGGGGGCGTGCTCAGATGTTTGATTATATTTATTCATATAGATATAAAGGTGTTTCTTTGTATTAGTTTATTTTGGTCTTGAGTTGTTGTATATTTGTTTGTTTGTTTTGGAATTGCGCACAAAGCTACTCGAGGGCTATCTGTGCTAGCCGTCTCTAATTTAGCAGTGTATAAGTAAGACTTCTTTAATTCTGCGTTTGCTAGTTTGTTTTATTATTTAGTATTTGGATGTTTTCTATGTTTATGTTGTGTTTATTTGATTTTAAGTGTTTAAAAATGTATGAAGGTGACTTTTTGTGTTCTTTGAACCTGGTTTCCATTTTTATACTTTTTTCTCCAATACGGAAGTCGTGGCAGTTATGACATTGTGTTTTATAAGTAATGTTGGTGTAATGTTTGTCAGTGTAGTTTTTACATAGTACAGACCTTAGTTTTGTACTTGGTTTCGAATTTGTTATTAACTGGAATGTAATATTTTGTTTCTAGTTTTTGCCAAATGTTGGTTATTTTTTTGCTGATGTCGAGAATATATGGTTTTGTGATTTTTTAATTCGTTGGATGTATTTACTTTTCTCAATTGATGTTACTTATTGTCTAGGTGTGTACGTATAATGTTTTCTACTGTTTGTGGAGGAAACTTATTGATGTCGATGAAGTATTGTTTCATTTTGTCTAATTCGTCGTTAATTTTATCTGGTGAGCAGAGTTTTATGGCTGTGTTTATTTTGTTTCTTAGTATGTTGAGTTTTTGTTTTGTTTCATGTGCTGAGTCCCAAGGAATGTATAGTCAAGTATGGGTGATTTTTGTTTTAAATTGTGTACCAGTTCTTGTAATTTTAAGGTGAAGAAATGATATTGAATTGTTTTCTTCCTGCTCACACGTGTAGTTTATGTTGGGATGTATGTTTGAAATAACAAATTCTGTTTTTCTTTCTTTTATGATTATGGTTATCATTCATTTATTATTTCCTTTTATTGTTTAGTTTATATATAAATTTTTAGTTGCATTAAAACACTAATTCACCTTCTACATAATCATTTGTATTTTGAGAAAGTGTGTTTGTATATATGGTGAAACTTACATCAGTTTCCCTAGTGTTATTATTTCCCAGATATTATTAATGTAGCAAAAGAATATGTAAATTTATGATTACCTGAGTTTGTATTCTTGTCACGTACTCTATGAATAAATATCCTCTCAGAAGCTACACTAAAAGAAAGAGAATCATGGGAGAGTTATTATTGTTTATCTGTTGATATGGTTTGGCATGGCCAGGTGGTTAGTGCACGTAACTCTAACTTGAAGATGGTGAATTCAAATTCCCCTTGCACCATATATGCTCACACTTTCAGCTTTGTGTGCATAATAATGTGACAATTAATTCCACTATTGGTTGGTAAAAGAGTCGCCCAAGAATTGTAGGTGGGTGATGATGAATCACTGCTTTTCCTCTAGTCTTATGCTGCTAAATTAGGGATGGCTAGTACAGATAGCCCTTGTGTAGCTTTACGTGCAATTTGAAAACAAACAAAAATTCATTGATATCGATAACTACTGTTTGAATATAGTAATTGCTGTATTTTTTAGAAATTAGGCTTTTTCTTTCAAGTTCTTTCCTTGTTTCTATCATTAGTGACTTATGATAAATTATTTATGGTGTAATGTTCTGGCCAGATATTTATTTATCAACTATATTGAATTTGTTTCTGAGTGTTATTGCGAATAAATTGTGTTTTTGCTGTTCAACTTTGTGAAACTGCCAGGAAATGGCTTCTCAATGGCCAAAGTCTGGGCTCTTTAAAGTTAAAAGAAAATGATTACAGTGAAGAAGATCCAGCACTTGTAGTATAGACTCATCAACACTGATTGAGACCTGGAAATAGCCCATGGTCACTTCTGGACTTTACAACAACCAATCAAAAGATCATTGTGACAGTGGAAGCACTTCTGGTAAGGCTGTGAATTTTTTTTAATGGTTAGTTTTGTTTGTTGTAGTCTGTACACTCTTTAAGTAGTTTCACTACTCATTCTCCTCATTTAACTTTACTTTTTAGTTATTGTGAGTCTGTATCCTCATATCAAGTTTTTTCACTGTTACAGGTTTTTTTATTAACATGATATGTTCCTGAGTCATTGTTAAAGGGTGTTTTTGTGTAAAAAGAGTTATTTTAGTGTATCTTACTGTTAAAGATTTTTATATAATTACGAGTTTTTGTTTTCCATGTTATGATAAGGAATGAAGCAAAACCAATATTCTCTTCGATCATGTTGAGAGTTAAAACTACAAAAAAACATGGCAGGTTTTTATTATTCAAAGGAAAGATTTTGCACATTCCTAAACTGAAGTGCTTAGGAAAGTTATAATCCCATTTTGCTCCATTTGCAAAATGGTAGAATGTCAGTAAGATCATGGAATTAAAAGTAATTTCAGAGACAGTTTGTGTTTACTGGTTTTCTGGTAGAGAGATTTGGCAGATGTAAGACCAAGGACGGTGACAATGGCATTGATGAGAAACAGTAAAATGACAGTATTTCACAAAGCATATCTCAATGAATGACTTGTAAGGAGGGTCACTTTGTAGCTGGGATCAGAAATTCCAAGAGTATTGGAAAATTTGTTGTAGTAGGGAAATGTGAGAGTTAAAGAGAACTGGCTTTAGAATTAGTTTAACTTTTAGTTTGAAAAAGAGAGGAAAAAAAGAGTGATATGTAGGCATATCATTAGTTTTTATTTTGTATAGAAATAGAGAAATTTAGAAAAAATTAGTGACTGGCTGATTTCAGTACTATCCTGACAACGTGGTGTAGAAAGTCATTAACTTCACCTTATTTTGCTTGCTCTGCCTTTTGTTCTCTAGTATATAACATCTCTTTTCTCTGCAGAGATGTTTGAGAATTATATGTGGTATTTTGATTGAACAAGTTAGAAATAAGATATCACACACCATTGGGTGGCTAATTATGACATTAACCGATAGCAACAATTGACCAATGCCATCATGAAACAGAGGTCACAAGATCCTACTGTTCACTGGAAAAAAAAAGACATTCTAGATTTTAATGCAATTTCTTAGTTTAGAAATTTACTGGATAAATTGCTGTCTGAGAAAGACAGCACGAAAATTAAGCACCTACCACTAATGGATAAAAATAATGTTCCCTTATTTGATTTGGTATTCAAGATATTTTAGTGATTTTCAATTTATGAGTACAATAAAAAATTTTATCATTTTATACACACTATTTTCTGTTCTCTCCATTCTGCTGTTAAAGAGAAACAGTCATCCCCTTTCAAATACTGTCAATAGTTATGGACAAATTTGTTGCTATTGTGAGTCTTTATTACCTTATACCTGTAGGAAATCAGTTAGCTTAGAATATCATAGACAATACATTATCAAACTTGCAAGAGTAACAGCAGAATATGTAAATCAAACAGTCTTGAAACAATCATCATCTTTGGAGTTAAATGTAGTAAAAATTATATATATTTTATTTTCATTTTCATTTACAAGATGTAGGAACTAAAATAAAATAAAATGCAGTTACAATACTTCTATGACTAAGTGAAAATCAAAATATTAAAAAACAAATCTGCTTGCAAAATAAACATGTTATCATGCTTGCTTCTCTTTCTGTTAAAGAAATTTCACTTCTTTTATAAAATACATATTAGATCAATCCAGATAACTTAAGTCTGTTCTGCATCATTTTTCAACAGATGTGAATATTTTTTGTTGTTGTTTAAGTTTGCAAATTTCAGTCAGTGATAACTTTTACTTAATTCACAACCTTGAAATGTTATATTCTAGTAGATAATTATTAAAAATATATAGCTTAAACAATTACTTGAATATCTCTTACATAAACTCTTGGTTACATTTTATTTACTACTTAAAGGATTCCACACTATAGATAAAGTTTATACTCATAACTTTCAACAAATGTTTCCTTGTAATAAAACATTACAAAGATGTACTTTTATGTACTTTAATGGAAACTCTTATACCAATTCAAGACCAACATCTGACAAGAAGCAGACACATACACACCTTGCTTCCAGCACATTCACTTATGCATTTTAAACACATTAGATATTAGCAGTATGATGTCAAACTTTTGGATCTAAAATAGATTAGCAAATAAAAGACTTAAACTTTCACAAAGATAAAGCTGATGAAAGTAGACAAAGATTTCCAATTTTTCTTTTAGACAAACAGATATACTGTCTGCAGTCAAAGTGGATCATATTGGTTGTAAGGTATAAAACTTAAATAATACTAAGTAGTATGAATTTCACAGAAACTGACCAATAAAACAATGAAATAAACATCCGTTAAAATTTGACTCTAGGAAATATCTCAAGTTATTTTTATCCATTCTCCAAAACAGACAGATATACTGTCTGCAGTCAAAGTGGATCATATTGGTTGTAAGGTATAAAACTTAAATAATACTAAGCAGTATGAATTTCACAGAAACTGACCAATAAAACAATGAAATAAACATCCGTTAAAATTTGACTTTAGGAAATATCTCAAGTTATTTTTATCCATTCTCCAAAACAGACAGATATACTGTCTGCAGTCAAAGTGGATCATATTGCTTGTAAGGTATAAAACTTAAATAATACTAAGCAGTATGAATTTCACAGAAACTGACCAATAAAACAATGAAATAAACATCCGTTAAAATTTGAAATGCTCCATAATTTGTATAAACAGTTATCTAATATGTCTAAATATATTGAGATGTCACTGTAGCTGGAAAAGAAAAAAAAATTGTATAGCCATAAGGCAAATAAGGCTAATCTATGTTTAGATAATGCACTGTACTGATAGTATACTCAGTATACATAAATGAAAGTTAATCATTTAACAACAAAGTATATATGCTGTCTGCAGTCAAAGTATATGATATCAGTTAAAAATATAAACCTCACATAATAATGTAACAATTTTCAGTAGTTAAATAGCTCATGCCAACAACTTAACTTTGATTACATGTACTTTAAGTAATACAACAATGGCCTAATTCTAGTTCATCCCATTTTTTTTAAAGTAAAAACATCATACCATACCAATATATATGACTGCAATATTTCCTACTAAACAGTATTAATAAATTATGATAAAAAGTTAATAAAACTGTCAAATATATTATTATTCACTAAATTATTATTTTCTCCATAGTAACATGGTTTTAAGAAAAAACAGTATGTTTAATCTATACAGTTAACAAGCATCAGGAGTAATTCTTTGTTATATAATTTTTCCTGTAAATAAATAAAAAGAATATGAACACTAATTTCTATATCATCACAGTGTCCAACGAAATGGATTATCTTTCATCCCCGTGAATGCTACTTTTCAAAGCAAAAAATAATAATAACGTTACTGTATAAGATTCTTCACTGTATTTTGTATGTAAGGCATAACAAAATGTAATTATTATAAATATTTCTTCTTGTGATAAAACACTGTTTCAACAATATAGCTAACCACTGTAAATGAAGTATTTTTTATTCAACTGATATACATACAAATCTGTATAATGAAAAATAGTTTCAATAAACAAGAAAAATGAATTAATTGTATAACTAATAAGAAAAAATACTTCTACAAATTTCCTGCAAAATACTGCAATTACCTGAGAAAACCTGTTCCATCTGAGTCTCATAAATTAATTACCCTTTTTTAAAGTTTGCTGAAAAGTAATCATAAAAACAAATCTGAAGTCAACTAAAGTAAAATTAACATGGAATCAAAATATTTAGGATTAATATAAACTTGTAGCTTGATACAGAAAACAAGCTGCATTATCACTGCTATTAATTACTAGACATTTAAAAACAAACAGTTTCATCACTCAAATATTTGTTTTTCTAAAACATAGAAATGCATAAAACCCTCCATACTGAATATTTTTTTTAAGTAATTAGCAAACATAAAATATTATTGGGAACAGGAATGAATGAAATGTTAAATACATTTCACAGAGAAAAATAAACAGCTTAAATAAACACTGATTAACATATTTCAAGCATTGTCTGTGTTTAATTTTATAAAAGAGTGAATGATGGGTTGACATTAATACTATCATGAAACTTGTTAGAGGCACAAATGCAAGTGCAAAAGCAAATAAACTCATCTGTCACATCCAGGTTGTCTATGACAGATAAATGTATATGATTTGCAATGATAATCAGTAGTCAATGAAAGTAATTCTAAATAAACACTTCAAATATGTCAAAAGCTGAACCAAATGCAATTTTCAGAATTGCCCTAGTGCTTTTCATGCTTCAGCAAATTGTCTGTTTTCTCAACTTGAGCAGTGTATAACTTGTAATAAATACCAAGTTTGGTGAGAAGTTCATTATGTTTTCCTTTTTCAACTACTCTTCCATGGTGAATAACAAAGATTTGGTCAGCATTTTGAATTGTGGATAACCTGTGGGCAATAATGATACATGTTCTCCCTTCTCGAGCTTTGTCTAAAGCTTCTTGGACAATCTATAGCATAGAAAAAAATAAGTGTTTATAATCTGAATTAAATAGGTTGAAGAGTAATTAAAGATCATATTACAAAGTATGTCACTAAAAGTATCTATATCTGTAATTGAGTTGTGTGTAATAATCATACATTATTAACTGCTTCTGATTAACTTATTCAGTTAATACAGTTGCACACAAGTTTAATATACCTCATCATTTGATCTTGATATGCTAGGTACAAAACTAAGAGGGTTTATTTATATCATAAGTTTATTTCTGAGTTTTAAAATGTTATTATTATTAAAGTAAATTTTAGTTGCAGATATTTCACTTAAAAAAAGTTGAATAATTACTAATGCATTTTATGTGTTGTAGATTGATCTCATTATCATGAATCACAAATACTGTAAACTACAAAATTCAAAAAAGAATTAATAATGTCAGATTTCTTCTTTATGCCTATTTAACTGTTGTCTTCTGGCACTGTTCTCACTGAATTTCAGTTATTCAATAAAAGTTGCAGCCTTCTATTAGTGTATTAATTGAGCATTTGAGTTTTTACAATCTTTAACTATAAATTCCTAAATATTATGACTTTTTACCTCTATACCTACAAAACTTTCACTTACATGTAAAATGTCACCTTCCATTATTGTATTATAAATTATCACATTTTGTCTGCAAAATGCAGTCTTCTAGTGTTCAACTTATACTTTAACAATTAAAGACACCAGCAAACATTTCATTACTATTTTTTTATGACAAAGAAACTAGGTTGTCAAATAAGGCATCCATACTGCTTCACCTTTTAATATTCAGTTAAAGATTTTAAGTTTAAAAAAAAAATCTACATTTCTTATAAAGGATATAAAAAGGTTGGCACAATAATTTGTCATAATAGTTTTTAGCAGAAAACTATCAGCCTGATAGAGTGGTTTTCAAATTGCATACTGCAGCAAGTTGCTAGGGGCATAACAAGAATTTCATCAAATGAAAAATAATTAAGAACTTAAAAAAAAAGAAATATTGCATGAAGTAGCAGGGGTGTTGTGCACATCAAGGTAAAGGTGTTATCAGTGAAAATGCTTGAAATTAACTATATTTGTATGCAAACACAAAACAGAATTTAGTGGATATAAGTGTAAGTAAACTGAGTGATAAGTATTTTCTTTAGGGAAAACATTCAAAGAAAGCCTAAACTGTACAGGATGATAAACTAAAGATGCTACATTACAACTAGAAAAGTCACTGTAATATCAAGGTTTTGAGATATAAAATCTAATACCAGCTTTCTTGTTACTGTGTATAAATAACCTTTTCTAGACATTTTTTAAAAATATTTAATGCCAACAAAAATTTGATGAGAAAACAATAAAATAATATTAATTTATAGTTCATTTTAATGAACTATACTTTACTTACTTTAATATCACTTGCAACATTTCTATATAAGATAAACACGATAATATAGTGAAAAGATTAACATGTTCAAAAATTTATATACTGACATGAACACTCATTATAAAATCCTATACATCACTTATATTTTAAACAATTCACTACCTGTTTTAAATAATGTGAAAATAAAAATCATAAATACCGACAATAACAGAAATTAGTCTCAAAAGAAAGATAGAAATCTCTTTTGTGATAGACCTTAATTTAAAAAAAAATAAATTATACAATTACCTGAGCTCTAACTTCATGTTATCACTCAAACCAAAGAACAAGAGAAGAAACAAAACATGTGTCACAAAGATATATTATTAGTATATTTATTGTTATTGTAAACAACAGTGCATATTGTCTACCTGTACTGTCTTTATTAAATATAATTAATGCTCACTTTTTCACTTTCAGTATCAAGAGCAGAAGTGGCTTCATCAAGCAACAACAGTTTTGGATTTCTTATAAGTGCTCTAGCAATTGCAATCCTCTGCTTTTGACCACCACTTAGCTGTGACCCTCTGTCCCCAATAGTTGTCTCATAACCCTGAAATGTAAGCAGTTTGATTTAGTATGCTAAATTTTATAAAAAGGTAAAACAAATTTTGTAATTGTTACAAAAATAATAAGTCACTATAAGTTAGAGAGAAAAATAACTTGTTTCAATTTTTACTGTAAACCTAAACAACAAAAAGCAGTGATGACTTTAAAATTTTTATGATTATGACTAAATTTTACTCTTCATAATTTTCTAACAACAAAACTATTAAATAATCCAGTTACATAACATTTAATAAATATCATTACTACTGAAATACCAAAAATTTCCTTATGAAATTGCTACCTATTGAAGTTTCATTTTACTTATAGTACAAATAAAACAGTTGAAGTATGTACACTAGAAACAGACCCAGTGTACTTTTTAAGCTGTCTTTAGCATATCAAAACAATACAAAAGGCAGAAGCAAAATCTTTGTCATATGAAATTATTTTATCATATAAGCAATAAAATGTTTTTTACACAACTTAGGTTTACATGGACGTTGAGGTTTAAGTGTATATAGAAGATGATGAGTAATGTGTGATTCTTATCAAATACAATACTTAGTATTTAATTATTAATTACTGTGAGAAAAATAATTTATATGTGATTTTAAGTGCTTAAAATTTGTTAACTTTCATTTTCAAAATTAAAAATGTACAAAATGTAAAATTAATTAAAATGTAAAATTATGTGTAAAATGAAGTCTTATGATAAACATTATAAACAATTTTATAACAAAAAATAATCTTTAATTACAGACAGTGTTAAAACCTAATAGGTAAACTAAACATTCTAACAAACACAGTGTACAACTATTAACTTGTTTTTTA
The DNA here is from genome assembly GCA_011833715.1 of Carcinoscorpius rotundicauda. Classification (NCBI taxonomy): domain Eukaryota; kingdom Metazoa; phylum Arthropoda; class Merostomata; order Xiphosura; family Limulidae; genus Carcinoscorpius; species Carcinoscorpius rotundicauda. The sequence continues at coordinate 26,193,855 of CM022406.1, forward strand.
TACAACCACAAGTACAAAAAGAATACAGATTGAAATGGTAGGAATGTAACAGAATGCATGACAAAACATGCAGCAAATACATGTTTAATAATGTAAAGAGAAAATATTATAAAGAAAGAAGAAAATGTAAGTGTAAACTGCTGTATCTTTAAATATAGGTCTAAGTCCAATGTTAAAGAAACAACACAAATAAACTGAAAATGATAAGATAAATAACTTAATAACAAAAGAGAGGAGTTGATGTTATTATTTTGTGTTGAATGATTATTAAAAATTAAAAGCCTTTCTTTAGTGAAGTGTTTGTAATCATTTGTTCCAGACTCTTTATTATTGAAGTTTTCAAAAAGAACAGATGGTGGTTCCAGTTCTCACTCCATATAAATGATGAGGCAATATGTGGCTTCTTAGTAAATTCTACTTTATTTAAAAAATAAATAAATTTGTATGATAAAAAGTTAGAAATAAAGGAGACAAAAGAGATGTAGTCAAAAGAAATATTACATACTCTGTTCCAGAGCTTTAGAACTAAGTTTGTTTTGAATTTTGCACAAAGCTACTCAAAGGCTATCTGTACTTAGAACAAAGTTATCTTTGAAAGATCTAATAAGAAGCTGTCGATGCTTGAGCCAGTAAGTGTTTTCTTATATTACAAAGATGTGACATAGGATCCTTTATTAAGTCTTCTCATTTTTTTCCATTTAAAATATAGTTTAAACCCTTATACTGTGAGTTTAAGTATAAAATATGAATTCCCTTTGACCTTCTAAGGAAGTGATCATGTTTGGTAATTGTTTTGTTTTGTGACAAGTTTTGGAGTTGTTCTTTCACTCTAACAATCATATTACATCTTCTTGAGACTTTTCTTATTAATATCAACTTACCTAACCAGGGTATTTAGCTTCAAATGTTATCTAAGCAATACTATCATGACTATCAACTCAACTTCTATTGTTTTGTAATAACCATTTTGCCAATCATCCATACAACTGATGCATGTTGATTTTACATTTCCCTTTTTAAATATTTTAATTTCATCAGCTCATGTAACTTCACATTCATCCTTACCTTATCACTTCATAAGAAATTCTAACTTTTGTGAAGACCTTGCAAACTGTTAGTCAGTAATCTAACACAAATTACTGTAATATAAAATAACCCCACCCAAAAAGATAAACATCCTGTGCGGTTCATTTTACATAAATATAAGAACCATAGCTACAAAGGAATGAACAGTCTACAAAAGATATATAAAAATACATTTTTTCTACTGATATTGCCATATATTGCTGTTTCAAGAGGATAACAATTTTTTCTTTAATTTGTAATAAATTTCATTTTTGTTTCAATATACTTGATGATAAATTACCTTCAGTTATATAGCTGACTATGCAGAATTTCTGTTTGGCATGCCATATACAGCTCTATATACAAATCATTCAGAACAACCAATAATTTAACTACAAATCTACTTTCATTGAAGTTTTAGCTGAATCAAATAAATTAAAATTGTGCACTAAGTAACAATGAATCAAACTTAATGTGTTGAACAATAAATTCAAATTATGCACTAAATAATGCTGATTCAGACTTAATGCTATGTTGAACATTCAATTCAAATAATATACTAAATACCAATGTGGCACATTATTTTTTTTACTTGTAATATTATTTCAATATAATTCATTACAGTTTTCTCACCAACTTTCTTTAGAATTCAAAAGCAGAAGTACAGTTATGTTTTTACACCACAGTTTTACACAGCATTAAGTAATAAGTGCTACTCATGATATAATTCTTAGATGATACCATGCATTTTCACACAGTTATCTTTTCTGCATTTGCCTTATAGATTTGGATGCTGCTCACCTTAAGGTACCCATGTAATCTCACACGATCTAATGTGAATTGAGCTTATGCATGATAACTTAATCATGTAACAAAGTTCACCACCAATAAGAAGGCAACAGTTCCCCAAGAATCTACACCTGAAGACATTATTTTTCTCTTCAGCACTGTAATGACAAGCTTTATTTAAGCTTGCATTCAGTATAACAAGATTTGCATCATTAACAGCACTTCAATTTTCATTTACTTTAGGTTTTGTTTTGAGAGCTTTAATTTTCATGGTGGTGAATTTTTATAGGGCAGTGATTTACATTTATTGCTATGTGTGTAACATTTTTCATTCTTAGGTCTTATTTCATCTTTGGCCCTTGGAGGTTTAAGGAGTGTCAGGATGACTGTAGCCATTGTTAAATGTGCTATGAATTACAAAATGCTTAATAAACCTCCTATTTGCATCCTGTCAACCAAATTTCTTTTTTAAAATTTGGGAATGATCTAATGGATGATGTCCTCCACCTGGTTCACTTTAAACAATACTTTATCAATTATAAAATAATCTTTGAGTCTCTTTCTGGATTTTCTTTTCTGGTTTGTTCCTTTTTCCATTCTTGATTGTGTTCTCTATTATTACTTTTGTTTCCTTCCTATTCATCAACTATTCTTATGGCTTGTCTCTTTTCCCTCTTTGTTATAAACTTTTAGACTGTTTTCTTTCTCTAGTAGTTCTTTTCACATGTTTGTGCCTTTTCCTTTTGTTATTTTCCAGACCTTGGTATCTATCTGGATAGCTTAGGGTTTATGCTTCTTACCTTCTCTTTCACTTGTAGTTCCACATTTTTGCTCTTTCCATATTTTTCTTCCTTCCTTTCTGTATTCCTTTTCCTAATTTTGCTTTTCTCTTATGCATTTCTTCTTGCATCTGGTGAATTCTATAGACATTTTTTTCTATTTTCTGTTTAGTCTATTTTATTTCTGCTTTATCTCTCCATATGTTGTTGGGAACTTGTTGAATCAGGTTCTTTTCATCTTTCCTGGCTCCTTTCTTCTCTTTGTCTATTTTTTTTTTGTCTGGGATTTGTTGTGTTCCTTTTTTTTTGTAAGCTTGGACTGCTCTCATTAGGCTCCAGTCCTCAGTATTCCCTCAGGTTTTGTTTTCTTTCTTCTTGACTTTGCTCTTCTATACTTTATCCAGATCACTTTCCTATTCTGGATTCCTAGCCTTCCTCTCTTTTTGTCTTCCATCTACTGGTAGTCTAGTTCATCACTCATCATTGATTATCACACTATAAAGATTCTTTGGGTACCAATTTCTTCTCCTGTTGATCATCTCACTCTCTAATGACAGTTGATTACTTTCTTCACTCCTTTTCTTATTTCCTCATCAACTCCCTCTGACATCTTCTATGTTTGCAGCAGGCCATTTTTGACCTCTCTTAGACATTTTTCTTCTTCCTTGGATTCCTGTATGTGGTGAGGGGACTTCCTAGGGAAGGTTCTGTTCTTTCAGTTTACTTCCCCTGGGATCTAAACATCCACCCATGTGTTTGCCATGTGGGGTGACCTGTGAAGGAGAGGACAGGATGTCAAATGCAATGGCTCTCACCCATCCTACTTTCATTCTTGCCCTAAATGGTTGGAAGAAAAAGAGGTGCAGCATTTGAAAACAGTTCAAAACATTAGTTACCCCGAGGCTTGAAAGTTGTTGTCCACCACTTCATCTCAGACTATGCTGCTGCACTTTGTTCCACTACTACAGTGGGAGTGCAGACAGATCTCTCTGTACCTCCAAAAGAATCATTCTCAAACTAAATGAAAAGTATTTTCACCTTCATGGTTAAAAAAGTTGATGAATCAACTTCAACACCAATCTCTTTCCCTAACATACGTTCTAGCAAATCCCAAGATCCACTTCCTTTGGTTCTGGGTATTGACCTTTCCTCAGGTAGATCTTCTCCCACTCCAAGATGCAAAACAATAATTTGTTCACATCCTCAGTTGATGGAATCCTCTTCTAACAGCAAAGACCTGCCCAATGACCCAGGGTAGGATCCATGGAGGTTGACAAACCTCCTTCAAATAAGATAATAAAAAAAAAGACAGTCATAAACAGAAGGGCACTCCACCCAATTTGCCTACACATAAATAAAAATGGCCACCTTGATTAAATGGAACTCTCAAGGTTTATTTTCTAATCTGGATGACATCAAAGCACTGATTGCTTCCTACCTTCCTGTATGTCTTTCCTTACAGAAAACATTTCTGAAACCTGCTGATGCACCTTTCAGCAGTTTTCTTTGTACAGAAATAATAGGCTGTGTGATGGACAAGTGTATGGAGGGGTGGCACTGTTGGTTGATTAGCATGTACCCACCCTGTCTTTGCCACTAGACATACCCTTGGAGGCCATAGCTATCCGTTTTTTCTTGGGTCATACCATCACTGTTTGTTCTCTCTACCTGTTGCCTGGAGAGACCTATGATCAATCAGACCCTGATGCTCTCATTGAACAGTTGCCGTCTCCCTTTTTCATCCTGGGAGATTTCAATGGACATCATCCCTTCTGGGGTAGTGCTGATACTGATGTAAAGGGTTGCTCCTTATAACGTATGCTCTCTGATCACAACATTTCTCTTTTCAGTAGTTGTTCTTATACTTATTTTCATGCACCTAGTCAGTCCTTTACTGCTATTGATCTTTCAGTTTGCTCCCCTTCACTATTCTTCCACTTTTCATGCAGGGTTGACAATAATCCACATGGCAGTGGTCATTTTCCTATGATTTTGAAAGAGATTGGTTGATGCCACCCGATCCACATGCACAGGTGGAAGCTGAATCAAGCAAACTGGCCCTCTTTCACTGCTTTCACAGAATATGATCCTGTTATCGTCTGTAAGCCATCAATAGATAACTGTGAAGCATCAGTAACTGACTGTATTATACAGGCAGCTGCACTTTTTCTATAATATCCTCATTCATGGTGGAATCCTGCCTGCCACATGGCATGGAAGGTTCATAAATGTGTCTGGGATACTTTTTGTAGGCATTCCACACTCTCGCACCACATCACTTTCCAGCAGGCCTGTGCACATGCTATGTGGGTAAGACGTCAAAGCCAGAGGGACTTTTAGATTAAGTTCACAACCAGCACATCTTCTACCACCAATTCCAAAGTTACATGGGACAAGATTCAAAAGGTCAGTGGTTGATATAATTCTGTCCCTCTCGTGCTCTTGGATGCCTAGAAAGTAGCTGATACTAGGAGCATCACTGATTGATGCTTTTGAAGGGTATCTAGCACTGCTTCTTCCCTTCTTAGCCATCAAGACTCAGACAGAGCAATCACCTCTTTCCTTTCGAGCTGATTGTCTCTTTGACTATAATTGTCCCTTTACACTGGTGGAACTCAAACTGGCCCTTCATTGGTCTGGCAGTACATCGGTCAGACCTGATGATGTACACTATGAAATGCAGCACTATCTATTTCTTACTTTTCTTGCTATTCTTCTGATTTTTTTTAACTGCATCTGACAAAAGAATGTTTTTCCTGATGTTTTCTCTAAGCGTGGGAAGGATTCCAAGATTCCTTCAAACTACCTTCCAATTACTTTGATGAGCTGTCTCTGTAAAGACCTTAGACCTTCTGTAACACCATTTGAAATATCCCCATGATGTATTTATATATGTAGTTTTTTTGTCTAATCCAGACCATACCTGTTCCATGGATTATCATGGAAAAAGGCAGCACCAGGAGTGTGTTCTGTCTCATTCCCTGACTCACACTTGCTGGTTTTGAAAAATAGGTTTTTGCAGTAATCTATTGCACTGTCTTTAGTGAGTCCTTTTCCAGCTGAAGGAACAATGAGGATCTGGGCATTTTATCAAGGTCTTCCTACTGCAAATCCTCCCCTTCTCATCAAGTGAAGTGTGGGATATCTTTGCCACTTACTATTTCCTAGAAACAACAGAGTCCCAGTATGGTGGTGGTGACATAACTGGTGTAGCACAGATCTCCTCTCATACAGCTATACGTATAATACATAGTACTTCTACCAACAGTTGTGTCTGATCAGTAAAGTTGAGGTGACCACACAAGGTACAGTATGAATGCACCCCAACTACACACTACAAATATCAGCCCTCTGACCTCTTGTGTACAAGTATTCTGAGAGCCATATTCTTATTTCTCTTATCACTATGAAACATTGGGTCTTACAGTCCAATGGCTTCTTCTGGATATCATCTAGGTAAGTCTTTACACTGACCGCTACACCACTTCAGTATGGGATTATAGTTGAAGTATGCGCAGAAATATGATATTGTCTCTGAAGTTAACATTTTACTTAGTTGAAAATGTATTTCTGATGGATAATCATCTCTCACACACATTACATCCATTCTTTCATCCCAATGCACCTTTGTACTTTTTGTCTTGTCAAAGAATGATGTTCTTGAGTGCAAATACAAAGGGTGAACTATTTCACATCGAGGTGTGTTGCTCTCCTATTAGTGGAGGACTTTGCCACATGATTACATCATCAGTAGCACAATTCAGATTATGTATTCTCAAGGTGCTTTAATTAAAGCACAGAACAATGTTTTGCCCTCCTCATGTCATCTCTCTCTTTGTTAACCTGAAGATGATCTACGAAGGTTCAAACATTGTTCTATATTTTATATTAATTAAAGTGCTAATACTCATACCAGCTATCTTGAGAAAACATTTTTACTTCAAGCGGGTTTCTTATCATCACAGACAATTCAGATCACATGAAATTTGATGGGAGTTGCCTCAAGGCTAGTTGACATGCCAATTTCTAAGAAAGACACAAGGGGAATATGGCTTATTTGTATATTCAGGAACTATGTTTTCAGATAAAGAAAATGATAATGCACCTATTTGTAAGATGATCTGTAACTTCAAGAATATCAACTTATATTGCTATAGCTGGGAAAGCAAGATCTGTTGATAATTAGTTACGTATAATATCTTATAACAATAAGAATGATAATAAACTCTTTTACTGGACCTGAATAACTCTGAATTTAGTGAAATCCACAGGTAACAGAGTGCAATAAGTAAAATGTGCAGTTAAAATGCTTTACAAGTGTACATTTGATCTACTCAAAATAATTTTCTTTTTCCAAATGAACTTTTTGTTTTCTCTTGATTAAACAATTAATGTTTTCAAAATGAACTTAACATATGAACTGAATCTGTAGTCAGTTTATTACCAAGTTGTAAAACTCAGATTTAGGACAAGTTCAAAGTTCTAAACTTTATAAGTGAAGAAAATACTGACAGGGTGATATAATTGTTAGATGTGTGTGGGCTCATACAATTTTTCACTTATAAGCATGCTGAAAAGATTTTAAAAGGTGAATTTTTTAAGTTAATCTTACATTTTTACTGGTTTCTACTTTATATGCCTATGTTCATAGAAATATCACGTGTAAGTAATATAGGTTAAATAATTCATTAGATATTAACAAACTACAAGAAAAAAGTTCTAATATTTGCAAAAAAAAATCCACACTGTTGATAACTTACAGTTGGAAGAGACTTGATAAATTCATGAATGTTTGCTTTGCGAGCTGCACAGATTATTTCATCCATGGTGACTTCTCGGGAATTATCCCCATAACTAATATTTTCTTTAATACTGTAACTGAAAAGGACAGGTTCTTGAGAAACAATACCAATGTGTGACCGCAATGATGCAACATTAAGTTCTTTGACATCTGTAGTATCCAACATCTGTGCATTGAGAATAAGAAATAGAATATCTTAGAAATTAATTAAACCTGCCTGAAACATTTAAAACAGTTAATTCTGTTAGAGAAGTATTAAAAAACAATACATATTTACACTTAGAATCATATAATGAATATACTTTTAATAGTTTTACTTGAATGAGGGTAAGGAAATAAAGTCCTTATTGCACATGCTGTTATATACATACATATATATAATTCTATTGTTAATGCTAATATTCCAAACATATTATTTTTAGAACTGCCTACCAAAGAACCTTGACAGCAATCATAGAATCTCTCTAACAGTTGTATACAAGTGCTTTTTCCACAACCACTTCTACCAACCAAGGCAACAGTTACTCCAGTTTCTACATGAAGGTTCAAGTTTTGGAGGACTTTGACCTCAGGTCGTGTTGGATAACTGAACTCTATGTTTCTGTACTCTACAGCTCCAGCAGCAGAAGGGGACTGCATAACAATAAGCACAATCAGATGTAAACTTTCAAAATTAATGTATCAGGCTGAACAAAACAAAGTATTTAATTTACATATAAAAGGAAGAAACTATTACACTCTAGAAAGACAACAAGAATTAAAAACTGAACTTGAAAATTAGTTTTAAACTCAACTATAAAATTCAAGTAAGCCAGCCAAGAGTAAGTAAAACATTACAACCTAAGCTTTGTGTATCAGATGTAAACTTTTATCAAAATCAAAATTGGAGGATATATTATGAGTTTATTTCACTGTAACTGCAAACCTAATTATGTTGCACGTATAACAACTACTGAAGTAAAAACTAAGACACAGAATAAACATGAGGATAAATCAATATTTCACTTTCCTATTACAGAGAAAGCTGTGATGCTTTACTCACATAAATGCAAGTAAAAGATAATTTTAATTTACAAAATAAAGAATTAATTCAATAAACAGCTAAATCTTCATGATGCATAAATTAATTTCCAGAAAAGTCTAAATTTGATTAACCCTAAAATTCACTTTAGATGTTGAAGGTAATTTGACTTTTCTGTATGTTTCTTTAAAAATAGAATGTATCTTCGTTTTGATATACAGGAAGTCATTCTCAGTTGCTGTTCTACCTCATGCACACTTGTGTCATTCATTATCATACTGGATTACCTCATTTTTGTCCTTTGTTCATAGAGCCATTAATGTCTCTTCATATAATGATGATTTAATGTCAGAACTGAACTTTTTAATGCATAGCAACTGACAGAGGTTATAAACCTAATATTATAGATAATGCCTATAAAAAAATTATACATTACAGATTTCTGAATGTATCAAGTTACATACAAAAAGTAGGACAAATAAGGAAAGAATATGTTTGCCATGTGTTCCATCACTGTAAACAATAATAGGTAATATTTTCATGAAAAATACAGGTTGTAAGTTAACCTTTACTCCTTAATTAAAATTAATTAACATTATTAACAGTGTAAAAGATAAAACTGAAGCAAAGGATAAATATAGCATACATAAAATATCTTGTATTTGTGGTTTCATTTATACTGGACAGAGAAGAATAAAGTTGAAATTTAAAATTAAACATAAAAATGACACTGATAATTTAAAAATTAGTGAGTTGAATTTGGCAGAACATGTGGTGAACACTTTACATATTATTATCTGGAACAATGCACAAATACTTCGCAAAGTAAAAATACAACATCAATCAAATATATTATAAGAATTAAATATAACATATAATTAAAAATTGCTAAAAACAAAATGATTATGAATAAAGGTTTAGGTTCTGATGCCACAGAAGTAACTTTACAGAAGTCAATTTTTTAAATGATGTCATTGGACAATATACAAATTTATTTGAATGTATCAATTAAATTTTATGTTTTCGTCTCCTGAAGACAGTGAGCATGTTCCACCAAAACGTAGAATTTTTTATTTCCTTTACTTTTAAATAATAAATTATTATGCATATTAAAATGTTGGAATCATCAACTTATTATTTTATTGTCTTTGTATTACTGTGCTTCTCCATGTTGTTTGTGCATGCCAGTTCTAAGAGAAACAGTTCACTTCTCTGACAGAACCAAGGCTTGCTAAGTCTGACATTGTATTTCTCCCTACTGTTTCATGCTGAATTATTCAACCCATTTAAACACAGTTTAATTCTCTTTATTTACTGACATTTATACTATTTCACTTACAACAGTCCTACTGCTACTCAGTAGTCACAGGTCACAAATTTTGTTTAACTAAGTTTTGTATTATTTTGACTTCAATACCATGTCTTGTCTTTCATTCCATCAGAAACAAATCACCACACTTATGATACTGAATTCAAGAATCACTTATTTTTTTGGAAATCAAGTAATTATGAGCTACATTTATCCTTGAATTATCATATTATAAGAATTTAGGATGGTTAAAGGAATGCATAAGCCAGCTTAAACACTGAAAGATAAAAATGTGCAAGTACGTAAGTGTGTCACAAAATTGTGCATACTAAATATTTTAATTTCCTATAAATTGTCAATTATAATTTGAAAACTAACTTCATTGGGAAAACTATCAACCTTATTCATAAAGCACTATATTGTTATTTGTATACAACCTCAACCAAGATAAATAATTAATAGCAATGTTAATGATTGTCATATGATAATAATATTTTAAAAAAAAAGGCAACATAAACATTCAGTCTCCTTTATTAAGTTATAGGAAATATCATTAAACAAGGAAACAATATTAAAATAAATAGTTTATTTAAAATCTAATGAGGCCTGTGTGAACAGAAAAAGTCATTTGTACTCTTCCTGTTTGATCAACTAGAAATATGCTTTGAGAGAGAAAGATATATATTTTTTTAATTTTCACTTTAGTTCTTTCTTTGTGATGTAGAAGAAGGAAGTGCATTTCTAGCTTTTACCTGGGAAAACAATTACAGCTGTTTACTTTAGACAATGTAGAATTATTCTTTATAGGGATCATGAACTAAAATCTCATTGAAGAGTGGGTTACTTTAATGCTAAAAGTTCATTTTTAGTATATGTGAAAAAAAAAAACAATACACTGCCAACATGCAATAAAGTTAACAAAATTCAAAACAAGAATTAAAAAATATGTATGATATGTGCAGAAAGAAAAGGAGTCTTTATTACATACCAATTTTAAACCATTTTTGGAAAAAGAATCTATTTTAGTAGGAGTATCAAGTAGTCTAAAAATGCGAACAGCAGATAGTTTAGCTTTCTGATAGTCTGGTGCAAAGGCTACAGCTTGACCTACAATAGCTGTTCCAAGAATTACAGCTTCAAGCACCCTGTAAACACAACAATATAAATATTTTCATAAGGATTAAAATTGATGAAATAAGGATTTGAGGAAACAAATATACAGGATGTGGATAAAAAAGTACCCCCTTGAAAGTATTAGTAATTTGATATGTATTTTATAAGAAAGCATTAAAATATGATACAGTTCTGTAGGCATATAGTGTGAAAAGAATTTAGTGTCTTGCTTGACCAACATTGTAATTAACCCCCTCACTGTCACAACCTTCCAAACTTTAATTAAACTACCATCACTGCATATGAATAAACAAGCATTAAAACATAGTTACTATATTAATATACCAGTTTTAGATTTTTAATTCTATTACAAAATATTTAAAATATTCTCAATCCCCCATAGTATGAGAATTGTGACATTTGATCTCTAGGTTTTATCTCTTACTTAATTCATTTAACAACCCTCCCTAAAGTAACAATTTTGAAGTAAATTACTAATTATAATGTAGATATTACTAAGATTGTCAAAACATTTTTATAGCTTACAATCTCATTTGTTTCTGGAGTCAGACCAGAAATCCACATCCATTTTCCACACTCACCTGTTACATCCTCTTGTTTACAAATTGGCAATAGTTCTCTCTGACTTAACCAATAGAAAGGTAACATTTTAATCAATTAAAAACGTTATATTACGATTACATTATGTTGTTTTCAGTACAGAATACTGTGTATTGCTTTTTCAGTTTGAAAGTTTCTCTTGCTGTGTTCAAATTGAAAAGCTTTGGATATTATTTTAAGGTTCTTCTTCCATTGTTAGAAAGTTGTGATAGTAATAGAGCACTGTTTGCTTTTTGTTTATTTTCATTCTCTGCTCTTAGGTGTATTATTTAAGTAAGTGAAGAGTGATCAGTGCAGTAGTACCATTAGTATAAAAAGTAGGCTTAAATTTCATTGACATCTAACAGCAAAATAACAAGAGGTCAAAGCATTGTATTTCTTGTACATCCCTTATTCATTAAGCATAAACAGATGTGGCTTTTAAATTTTTAGGATCAACAAATGTAATTTCATGTTACAATCTGCAGTCATTCTAAAAAGAAAGTGTATTTCAGATTTATTTCATATTTTTATGGTAGTTAAAAGGTCAGTCAAATAGATCAAGTCTGTATAGAGTTAAAGAAGAAAAAATAACAGATAAAATATATAGTTTTGCAGAAACAAAAGTTTAATGTTTATCCAGGAGGTTTTATAGGTTATGCAAATGAAATTTGACAATCTTCAGATGAAAAGTATTTTTACTCTTAACATGAAAATAACTTTACACTCAGTAAAATTCACAGACATGTCTTTATCAAAAATAATTTGAACATCTGATATTTTGTGTACAAAGGAGTCCTAATGTTTACTGACAGCTTGCCTAATTTTGTGTAGATATACATACCATATTAATCATCAGATCGAGGTTCACATGTCATAACATTTTTAGTTACCTTCAAAATTTAATTAAGCTACTTTATTATCATTGTATATGAATAAACATGATTAACAGAACAAATCTTAATAAATTTTAAGAATTGTGACATTCCCTCTCTAATTTATTTACCATCTGAATCAAAAGTAAAGTACAGAATTTGATGTAAATTAATTACTATAATATAAGGCAAAGCATAATTTTTGTAGCCATCAATCTTATATAATTAAAGAAAAACACACCAGAAAATCAGGCCCACTTGCCATGCCCATCTGTCATATCAACTCTTTCACAAATTGACAACAGTTCTCACTGATGTTTTATAGCATATTATTTAAAACCCTTAGAAAGCCAATATTATAAACTATTGCATTATGCATTATATTATCTTTGTTTTTTGTACAGAGAATTGTCTATTTGTCTATCCAGTTTAAAAATTTTCTGTGTTCACATCAACATACTAAGCTGCATTTTTAAAGGTTCTTATTGCATTATTAGAGAGCCAGAAATATTATGATAGCTATAAGATATTGTTTTCTTTGTGCTTTTTATTATTCATTGTTTTTAGGTGCATTGGTTAATTAAATAAAGATTGTTTGGTGTATCAGAATCATTAGTATAAAAATATGGCTTAAGTGTCTTTTCCAAGAGCAAAAACAAACAAACAAAGGGACTCGGGTAAGTACTATATTTCTTGTACATCTTTATTATTATAAAAGTAACTAAAATGTAAAAACTTTGTGAGACAGCAACTTCTATTTTAGTTGGTTATTTCCTTCTATTGTTTAGTTTATCTATGAATTTTTAGTTGCATTAAAAAGCTAACTCACCTTATAGTTAATCACTGTGACTCCATGTATTCATGACAAATGTTTAGTATGCATACTTAGTTAAAAAGACTTGTAACATTTACTGATAGCTTATCATACTTTGTGAAGGAACACAAAACATATCAAAGTTATAAAATGGAAATTCTGATGGTCACTTTGGTGCAACAAGATCAGTATAATCTTGTAGCAAGAGAGGCAGGTTCTCTCTGTAACTTCACCATAATCTGATACAAATAGAATTTGGGTGTCATAGTAACATGTAATGATAACTGGAAGTACAAATGGAGATTTGGTTTGTGTATTATTGTTCTGCAGTTGTGAGTAGTTTTATATTTGTTTGTTTTAATTCTTCTATCCTTTTGAATAATTTACACAGTATCACATGAAACATAATTGTGAGCTAAAGTTTTTACTTTCATATGTTTTGAAACTATTGATGTGGTGGAAATACAGTTACAGTATTTTAGAACATCATCATACCTATGCCAGAAAGCAAACATTTAAGTTTTACTTATGGTTTTAAAGTAGTATTTAGTTTTATATTTTCCACAAAAATAAGATGGAGAGAATTCAATGAGTGACAAATAAATTCATAAACCTCTAGCATTTGACAACTTGAAGTTGTCTATGTTACAACTTTATCACTAGAAGGTTATTCACCAGTTAAAATCAAGTGGAATATTTTGCATACAAAAAATATTAGCCAGTTCAGAATTTCTCTTTCCAGCACAGATAAGGTTTTCATTATGAATTTCACTATTAAAGACAATACTCAACTAACATGTTCATTAAGTAGTTTATATTCAAAAACAAATGTATTCAGTTTGAACTCAGTGTCTCAATTTTATTAGTATAGCTGATGACTTTTAAATGCACCTGGCCTTTAATTTAAGTTCAATGATCTTACTTTACAACATAGTGAGTTATCAATTGGAGTAATTTAAATGTTTCAATCTTTTATAAAAAAAAAAAAAAATAGACATTACTAATTACAGACTTGTTATAATTAGTAATCATATAAAAAATTACTAAAATATCTCACTTGAACAGGTCCCCATACTCCAAACTTTGTTCGCAAATTAGAATACCTCCATAATACATGGCTGCTGCATATGCAAATGAAGGAAGACTCTGAGCGAATCCAAATGTCACTCCCCTCAGATGAGATCTTCTTCTGGATGACCTGTAAATTTTTTTATACATTAAAATCCTTTTTTTGCATATACTTATATAATTAATTAAAGATAACATTTTTTTCTAATACATAATTCTCTTTTGAAGTCTAGAACACAGTTACACATCAATAAACACTAAAAACTTTTTATTTGTCTTCAACAATTTTCTGTTGTATCTTTTTGTGGTTATGTTCAATGGGCATAGCTTAAACATGTCAATAATATGTAACAAAAAAAATATTATACATTACCTGTTAAGAATAAAACAGTGTAAAGTCACAACTAGTATAAAGACAAAAACGTTTTTTAAACAATGTTGAAACCAAAATGTACTACAAAATCAGATTTACAAATCACTTTATAAAAGTTTAAATATATTTTAATTAACTTATCTAATAACTGGACCAGAGCAAAATAAGTTATTAATCCTTATAACTGATTACCCATGAGCAGTAATTTCACTGAATCTCATAAGCTAACTTATTAATCAAATATTATCAAGAAAATAATCAGATAGTCACAATTGATGTTTATGATTATTAACATTTTCAATTATTGAAACTAACCAATAACTGAAACATTGCCATTATAATTTTTATTATTTTCAATCAAGATTCCATCAGTTTAATCTATTAATGTCAAAACTCACAAAATTATTAATCAAAATCAAGGTTTCAGATTATTACTATTTATTATTACTCCAATTATCCAAATAATTGAAATATTGCCTTTATAGTAATTTGTTCTTAAGTACAAAACTACATTATGGGTTATATTTGTACTTTGTCCTATGTAATGGGCAACAAAACTATTTGTATAGCAAACTGTTTAGGCATTTCATGTGAGAAAAATGGTTTATATTTCAGCCTTTTCATTGGAATAACCAATTAACTGACTTGAGTAATACTTTTACTGACTGTCAAGGCTAAAACCTTGTGGAGTTTTATTATAATTTTAGAAGCAAACATAAAAAGATGGTTTATGAAAAATAAATGCTGTAATACAAAATGGTGAAGTAGAATCAAGCAAATTAATGAAGAAATGTCATACAAATACCCACTGAGTTAACCCTCTTTGCATTTAGAAGTGCACATGCCATGACCTTTTACAGAGTGCTATTAAACATGGTATTATGCATATATTTCAGACTTATAAAATATTCATTCTACCCCATACTGCTGATTTAGCAACAATTCATTGTAGAAGAGGAATAAATATCAGATAGAGTATTATGGGGTATTGAAACATACTTCTGATGTGCATTTTGGAGGTTAAAGAGATTACACAAATGGAAATTTTAAGCTTGCCATATTCTGTGTACATACACATAATAAACTCAGAATTATATTCAATACTCCTTCTCCAACAAAGGGTCAGTCTAATGGACTGAGTCTGTGAGCATTTGGTTAATGGCAAATACTGGAAACTTCAGACTCTAGATATGAATCAAAAAATAATAACATTAAATCATATTTTTGACTATTCTTTATTACTTTATATAATTTTTTCTATTTAAGTTAATAGTTTCTGCTTGGTACAGTAGTATAAGGGTCTCTGTCACTATGTCCACTTATAACTTGTTACAAAGTTTTATGATACATGTAAGAGAACAAAACCAAGTTGAGCAGAGAATGTCATTCAGTAGTAATGTATATATGCATGCTGCTAATTCTGTCAACTTGCATGTATACAGTGCATTGAATATTCTTCACAAACTTCATCTTACAAATGAAACAGAAGAATTATGTTAAAACAGTAACTTACGAACCACATGTTAAAAGTATAAAATGGAGAATTGTGATAAATTGCTACAGAATTAACTTTTTGTTGTAAGCACAAACGAAAAAACTTTGAATACTCCAAGATTTTCTTACTATTAGAGTGAATACTTTAAATTCAAAAACTGACAAAAAATACTGAATCATATTACAAAGTGTAAGAAAATACAGGTAAAGTTTAATAATGAAATGCACATAAAATAAAGGAAACTTACTTATGGGGACCAGTGAGCTCTTTTACATAATTAGAATAAAATGTATTTTCAGCATGGAGAGATGCCACTGTTCGAATATTTTCAATAGCTTCAATGGCAATCTGTACAAATTCCAGAGACATTGTTATGTTCACATTTTTAACACACTTCATGTTCAACATCTATAAAATACAAATAAACTGAGTGTAGATGTGACTTATTATAATGAAGAAAAAAATTACCAAAAATTATATTATGCTTCAAAATATACATTTAATGTCAATTTTAGTCAAATATATGTAATAAATAATAGCAAGTGATGTGGTAAAAACAAAAATTCAGAATACAAGCAGCAAGCACTGCATGAAATTCATGTTTTAGTCATTATATTTACATCAAAATTATCAACTCATAATTTTGGCCCAAAATATACTTTGTCATTTTTATAAACCTATAACTACTTTTACAGTTTTATATCACCCTTAGTACAAACTTTTCTAAATTATTAATACTTTCCATACAGGAAGACTTTTTCAACACAACTGACATTTTAACTGCAAAGTAACCATCAGTTTTTATGCTGTAGTTCTTAAAGTTTTGTGTACCTATTAATTGATTAATAATAATTAATTAATCATTGACAAATTTACAAATAATAATTATTTGTACCTACACAAAACTTGATAAGCATTTAGTAAACAATACAAGTTTTTTTGAACACCAAAAATAAGATTTTTTAAGTAAATAATTTTTGCCAATGATTTGTCCATGAATATATGAAGTCAGAATGTTGACTATTCTGAGTGCAAGGTGATTTTCATATTAAGGTTAAAAATACTTTTCTTCATTACAATATTTTTAAATTTCATTTTCGTAACCTTTGAAACATTCTGTATAAATGTCAAATGTTTTTTTTAAGTAAACTTTATAGTTTTTCTGTTATTTTCTCTACCCTAGTTTATACAGGCTTGGTTGACTTGACAGACCTCGTAACCATCATAAAAAGCATATCTAAATTACCAATTTTTCCTTTCTAGAATGACTGCAAATTGTAACACAAAACTACAATTGTTTATCCTCAATTTTTTTAAAGCTGATGACAGTATGCTTCTGCTGAATTGCTCTTTGACTTATGTATAACTAGCAATCATGCAACACAAACTGTAAATCACTTGGCAAACACTTGGGCCATATTACTGTACTGAATGACATAATTCACAATCTGCCCTCATGCATATCATCAAAATTTATTATTATTATTATTATTTTTTATTTTACATAAGCAAACCTTTTTGACTGAATAAGTGTCTATGTTTTTACATTTTACTATATAAATTATTTTTATTTACTTAAACAATGACCCTGAGACACAGTATAAAAGCATGTTCTATAATTATTGTAATTCATCTGGGTTTCTAACCTATGGCATAAGAGCCTTTAAAAATTTAGCTATATACGTCAATCAAAACACCATGAGAGAAACTAATTAAAAATGAAATAGACAATACATGGGAAATAGATCTGATTTTGCAGTCTATGATTCCATTAATAAATAATATTGTAAGCTCAAAAATATTATTCTTTGCTGTTGTAATATCTATATTATAGTGAGTCGTTTACATTGAATTTATCTTAAGTAGTTTTAAGCCTATAACAGTATACACCTGTTTATAATTACATTTTATTGTTTTATTGCCCTTTGAACCATGACTAATCACTCTTTATGCCATTATAGGTTGTAAATTATTCAAGGAAGGTGGAGCTCATATTATACTATTAAAGTACATTACCCACTAGCTGCTCATATGCATGCCTTATGAAAAAGTTTTATTATATTACTATTGTTATTTATCTTATCTAATCTAATCTTAATTAACTGAAAGAGATCCTTGTTTTTACATTTTAGTTACTTTTATAATGATAAATAGATAAACATGAAGAACAAGAAATAAGGTACCTACTCAAGTTTTCTTTTTTCTCAGTCTCAATTGTTATGACACTTAACAGTACTTTTTTTATACTAATAACAGTAATGCACTGAATAATTTTCATTTAACCCTTTCATTATGGGGTTATGTGGAATGCACCTAGCTTGCATTCATGAAAGTATCCAATGAGAGCAATTATATTATGATTTTGATAATATATATATATATATATGTTTACAAAATTTTGCAGGTATATTACAAGACTTTTACCCACAAAATATCAGGTTTTTGAATTAAGTATTAAGATATTTTAATACAAAATTTTATTGTAAATTGTTTTTTCAGATTGCTAATTATCTAATGTGCAGAGTAATTCTCATCTTAAGATTAAAAAAAATTATGCATCAGCAAATTTTCAAATTTCACATGTGAATTTTTTTTATAACTTCAAGATAATTATCAAATGATTTTTAAGAAAATAAAATTATATTTTATCTGTTAGTTTCACTATCAAATCAGAATCTTTGTACATGTTTGACAGCTTTGACCAATCTTGTAACCACAATAAAATATTAGAAGATAAATATAAATTATGCTTTTTTAATTTTTAGAATGACTACAAATTATAACTCAAAAATACAAATGTTTACTCTAAATAGCTTAAATGTCATTAATGTATATATTCATTATTTTTATTATATTGACCTTTCACCTGCTGATAGCTAACTTGATAGAAGTTAGAATGATTAGGTGCACTCATATTATCATATCCCAGAATGTAAAACTGACCTATACAAAGTGCCCTGTCATGGCTATATTTTAGTAAACTAGTATTCACTAAAACACAGTCATATTTCAGTTATAATACATTATATACATGTACATACATCATTACTATTTACAAATAAGTTTAAAAACTTATTTTTTCTTAACACAGAATAAAGAAGTAAAGCAAACAATTATTTGTTACTACCTTTGTACTAGCAGTTGCTGCCTGTTGCTGTTTGCTAAGCCTTATAAAATTTTGCATGTGGAGTATGTGAAAAGACATATTTTAAGTTTTAATAACATTTGAATAAATAAAACATAATAAATTATGATACTGATACCACAGAATTCCATTATAATTTATCAAGTTTAGTATGTAAACTGTATTTGGATAAAAAAACAACAAAAAAACATTTTGAACAGACTAAAGACCCAACTTACCAGCACAAAGGTTTATCTCCAAACAAAGAGAAAATATCTAAGGAAACTATCTTCGCAGCTTTATATAGAATTAAATGTACATAACAAACAGTTTCCAAAAATGGAAGGAAATGACCAAGGCCACTGTATTTGTTTCAGTACATCAGAGATACACAACATGGTCAAAAGTACGTGGACAACTGACCACCACATCCATATGTGCTTGTTGAACATCTCATTCCAAAACAATGGGCATTAATATGGAGTTGATCCTCCCTTTTCTGCTGTAACAGCCTCCACTCTTCTGGGAAGGCTTTTCACTAGATTTTGGAGCATGACTGTAGGAATTTGCTCCTATTCAGCCAAAAGATCATTAGTGAGGTCCAGCACTGATGCTGGAAAAGAAGATCTGGCTTGTAGTTGACATTTCAATTCATCCCAAAGGTATTCGATTGGGTTGAGGTCAGGGTTCTGTGCAGGCCAGCCAAACCCAGAGAGTTAAGTGTGATTAATCACTCCAGTGAACACATTTCCATTGCTCCAGAATCCAGTGGCGGTGTGATTTACACCACTCCAGTCGACAATTTGGTATTGCACATAGTGATCTTAGGCTTGTGTGCAGCTGCTTGACCATGGAAATCCATTTCATGAAGCACTTGATGAACAGTTCTTGTGCTGTTGTTGCTTCAAGAGGCAGTTTGGAATTCACTAGTGAGTATTGAAACAGTGGCCAGACATTTTTTACGAGCTACGTGCTTCATCACTAGGCAGTCTGTTCTGTGAGCTTGTGTGGCTGAGCTGTTATTGCTCCTAGACATTTCCACTTCACAATAACTGTAGATATGTGTTTATTCATTGAGTACATGTGTACAAAAAAACAAAGTGTGACATCACAATACTTCCTGTTCCTGTCATGAATAATGTTCTCCTTGAGTTATTCCTTACTACAGGTGGCAGCACTTATCCCAATATTCTTAACAATAACAGCACTTACAGTTGACTGCAACAGCTCTAGCAGGGCAGACATTGGATGAACTGACTTATTGAAAAGGTGGTATCCTATGACATTACCATGTTGAAAATCACTGAGCTCTTCAGTACTACCCATTGTACTTCCTGTGTTTTTCTATGGGGATTACATGGCTGTACGTTTGATTTTATGCACCTGTTAGCAGTGAGTGTAGCTGAAATAGACAAATTCACTAATTAGAAGGGGTGTCCACATACTTTTGACCATGTGGTATATCCTATCTTTCTGAAAATATGGATGGTTTTTATTTTATATTCTAATTTCTACATATCAGTAATATGGGTTCTTAATTTGTTTGTTTTTTTAATTTTGTGCAAAGCTACTCGAGGGCTATCTGCCCCAGCCATCCCTAATTTAGCAGTTTAAGACTAGAGGGAAGGCAGCTAAAAATCACGAACCACCATCAACTCTTGGGCTTCTCTTTTACCAATGAATAGTGGGATTGACCATCACTTATAACACCACCACAGCTGAAAGGGCAAACATGTTTGGTGCAACTGGAATTTGAACCCGCAACCCTTGGATTACGAGTCAAATGCTTTAACATGCTTGGCCATGCCGGGTCAGGGTTCTTAATTTGTACTTTGACATCACAAACACCTGATTTGAACAATACTGCATTCAACATTCCATATGACACACAAAAATTGATGTTTAGGTGTGTTTCTTAAATATTTACTTTTAAATTAAGAAATTAAATAATATATATGATAATAACTTAAAATATAGTCTACAGTTTTGGACCAAACATAATGACATAAATTCATAAAATAGTAGTTCAATAAAATTTTGAAAGCAAGTCAACAAATGTGATGACATGGTCTCGACCCATGACCCATCACCATAAGATTTATTAAATAATGCATAAAGAACACAGACTAATAGCATGCAAAAAAACTTTCTAACTGTTTATCAAGAGCTGTTGCAAATTCATCCAAGCTAGTTGTGATATTTCCTGTGGGAACAAAGCTTGTACTAGTTGTGAGATGCACAATTCTCTGTTAAGAAACAGCATTATATGATACGTTATTTGATATGTGAAGGAGGGATAATATAGAACTAAATATAAAAGAAAACTGTCAATAAATCTTCAAAGACAGGATATGACTCGTGGGTGTGATAGGAAGGGTCTTATTTTCCATTTGATAGCTCTGTAACCAAACAAAATTGAAGGCTATAAACGTTTGATTTGTCTGAACAATGTCAATTTTATAAGTGATTTACATTTAATTTCATACTTATTGGAGGGATGGCAGATAAAATAAAGAGGACATGGTTATGGAAAATTTGTTAACATATGTCACACTGGGAGAAATTCACAAATTTTTAAAATATTGCCTTATAAAATTAAAAACTTAAAACTTATAAACTATTAAAATATGAATTATTAGCTAAAATTGTATGCTATGCTAATTGGTATAAGATAAACAAAAAAGCAAATTAATAAAATCTTGAATATAAACCACTAAAACCTTATATCATACACATTAAAAGATGCCTGTGACAATAAAGTTAAGCAACTGCTTGTGAATACAGAAACACTGCACTTTAATTGAAATGGCAACACTCTAGTGCATAACTAACCAAATGTTTATTGCAAGATGAGACCTTCTGTAAACAGAAAAAGAAAAAAAATTGTCAAATCTCTGGGAGAGTTCACCACTGTACATCAATTTGTCAACAAAATTAGTGACAGGCGACTTATTCATAGTTAGTCCTAACTAACAAAAGGTCAAAATAATAATGACATTAAAGAGTAACATTTGATTCAATACTTTATTTCAAAGTTATCCCTGATCTGCATGTTTCAGTAACATCAAGAGAACAAAGAGTTCTTTTGCAGAACTTGTGATCTGGAATTTCTGATGAGTGTTAACCATGTGCTGCATGCAGCTAAAAACTGTAAAGAGAAGCTTTACTCATTTCAGTATTATAAACAATATTTATTCATAAAAGTAAAATATAGAGCTCAATTTGTCCCAAACTATTTTGTGAGTATATGTTGCTAAATATATTGGAAGGTTATTTTAATTTTTTGTTCTACATTTTCATTTATAGTTTTCACTACTAAACAGGAAAGAGGATTTTATCCAGAAACCAATGTCCTGATCATAAATGAGAAGCAACAATTTTTAGTAAGAAGACTACATTGTTGTACGTTATGAGAAAGTTAACTGTTACACAAAACTCACAATAAAGTATACCGAACACATGTAAAAAAAGAATGATTCACAGAAAAAAATTAAAAAATAAATATTAGATATTACAAGTCCATCTGCAACAAAAGTTATGTCCATAAAATATATTAAAATAGACTGAATATTTACATAGTGTTATTATGAAAGATCAGTACATCCTTCAACACTACAATTTTGGAATTTATATCAACCCCAAAAACTTTTAATTGAAGAATTTTGTTCATACATTTCTTAGCTAATTGTAAGTTGTTACATGCTAATGATATAGTAAGGAATATCTGTATAAAATAATGTATATAACAGCTACATTAGTATCTTAATTATAATAGAAAGAATCACATGTAGGTATGTTAAAATCATTTTAAAAATAAAAAAAGACCCCCTGTAAGTACGCAGAAAACCATGATTATTACCATAACTTCAACCTACTCTACCAACATAAACTAAAATCAATATATTCACATAACTGATGTTAATTTACAGAACAAACTAAAATAAATAAAGCTCTAACATACTTAAAAATAAAATAACTGACAAAAACTTGCTGAAAATAGGTTTTATTGAAATGTGTTTCATCAACGAGTGGAAAAAATAATATTAGCTTACAGTACAATAAAAAAACAAAACAGTTTTTATTGGCATTTTATAATTATATATAAGAGACAAATATTCTGACTTACAGAAGAAACATTTTCTAGCTTCCAATCTGAATTAAGTCTACTCATAAATTGAAAGAAAACATCCTATAAACTTTACATAAATGTCATAGTTGTACCTTGGTGGCTTCCTCTCCTGCAGACTTTTCACTCAGCAATTGGCCACTGATCATTCTACTTTCAAAGTATGTAGCAAAGAGAACGAGAGGAACAAAACACAAGAGCACCAAGCCAAGTTTCCAATTATAATAGAAACTAATGGTTAAACCTGCTATTAGAGTAGATATAGCTTGTAAAATGTTAGACATGCGTGATCCTGTAGCCTTAAGGAGAGAGAAAGAAAATAAATTTTTATAGCAATTAATAAAAATTTTCATGCTGCTGTTTTAAGTCAAAACTAATATGACAAACATGTAATACTGTTCCACAAAATTTTTTTCCACAGTGCATAAAATTTTTAATCAAATAATAATAATTGTTTGAAATACTATAAATATAACTAATTTATTTCTCATAATTTCATGCCTTGTTACAGGCTCACAAAAAAATATTGGACTGGAAGGAACAACAAGACAAAAATAAAAAGAAAATAACTATTAATTTTTTAAAATCTCAACTGTCAGTCCAAAATGTATTATCACTAGACAAATTACAAATGAATAGTACATTATGCAATGTACAACCTATTATGCTTAACTGAGAGCAATTGATTAAACTTGTGTTAAAAGAAATACTTAATTTTTTTAAATTTCTAGTTGTGTTATTAAATCCTATAATTATAGAATGGATAAAAGTTATCACATAAAAATAAGATTTGGCAATGAAATAACAACTAAATCACTGATAAAATGGAATATCCACACCTTAAAACTCTTCTATTTTTTTATGTAATAGAAAATTGACAAATACATGAACCATTATTTAAAAAGATGGCTTTTTAAATATAACACAGGAAATGTTTAAAGGTGTTTTATTCCATAAATTTATTTGCATGGCTGAAACCAAATGGATTTATTGCTATAGAAACATTTAAAACATAAAAACAGGTGAGGAATCTCTTTTATGCATAATGTACAAAAATATAATCATCTCTAGTAGGACTTTAAGATTTTTATTCCTGTTACTTAAAAGTTTGGTCAAAAGAAATATAGATCATATAAACTTACTCCTTGCACACTGGCAGCATCTGATGACAACCTAGCACATAGTGCCCCGGTATTGTTCTTGGAGCTATCAAACCAACCAATATCCTGTGATGAAGTATATCATTTCATTAAAATCAAAGAAAAAAGGAAATAAAAAGAATTGTTGTAAATAAATACACTGGATATTCCTGTCAATTTCCATCCATATTTTTTCTTACTTAACAAATCAATTGCTATTAAAAATGGGAGTAAATATATTTTTATGCTACAATAAAGCCTTGAGCAGCTAACCTTTATTTGAACTTCTGGTTGCTAACTCAAATAATATTTTAAAAAACGACAAAAACAACCACAGTGTAGAAAAAATGTCTAGGATTTGAAAACACTCACTTAAACACCAGACTACACAATAGCAGGAAATGATAATTTTAATTTAAAACTTAATACAAACATCAGTTTTCATTGGTCTTTTGTTAAAGCTTTTGGATTCTTGGATGGTACAAGTTTGATAAATTAATTATTATGTAAATTAGAATTTTTAACTTGCATGCCACCATATGTCCACAAGTGGATTACATTATCAGATCACAGATCTCTAGTGTTTGACCTACTAACCAGAAAAAGAAACCAGCTATCTCCACCTGCTTGCAACGAGACTTATGTCTGATTCTTTTAACTGAATAATAAGATTAAGGTCTACTTTCATAAAATGCCCAAAAGTAATAAAAGTGAATTGTATGTTCAGCAGCATCATTTTTAAAGCACGTTCCTTTAATTCCTATTCTTACACGTTAGTTACTAACATGTATTTATTTAAATAATTGTCCCCTGCTAACACAGTGGTAAGTCTACGAATTTACAGTGCTAAAATCAGGGGTTCGATTCCCCTTGATGGACTCAGCAGAGAGCCTGAGGTGGCTTTGCTAAATGAAAACACACACACACATTTAAATAATTTCACTTTTATTACAGTTAAATCCAGTATGTTTAATTAAAATTTCATCTACATTTGAGAAAAATGCTGCCTAAAATAGGTAGATGAGTTGTGGTTGATAGATTAAAACATACATTAAAACCTTTATATTTCAGTTAGAAAATTTGTTTTTGATTTTAAACTGGCCATTAATGGAACATGGAGAAGTTAAACATAAATAAAGATTATAATCTAATTATTACTATAAGGTTATTAATTGATGGAAATAAATAAATAGTATATATATTTTTTTTTAATTTGTATCCGATATTACAGTTACTTTATCTCTAACTTGGTTAAAAACAAATATATAACTTGCAATCTGTTTAACTCTAAGAGACCTAGGTGCATTTGCTTGAATTAAATAAAAATGAAACTGAATGAAAGTGTTTGAAACTTCAAAAGAATTGTCTACAGGTTATGAAGCTTCCACAAGTAAAATAAAAATGCTTACCTTGTTCTAGATTTAATTACTGATTTTTATGTCTTTCTACAGAGCTTACATTCCATAAAACTGTAAAGTTTGTCTTTGTTTAGATTTGAAAACACCACACACACTTTGTGTCTACAATCACTAGTATACAATAACATAACTTTTCTACCATCCCAAAATTATAAGCAAGCCAAATTTTTGAATTGTTAACCAAAAGGTTCAATTTAATACATGTAATAAGTTTTATACTTGTGCTTTATTCATTTAGATATATTTATTTTACATTCCTTTTCAGTGAGTTTCCTTGTCCACTCAAGCCATTACTTAGGTCAATAAAGCTTTATATACAGCAGCCTTTTTGGTGAAATAAAACTTGAAACATTCAAATGCAAGAGGAACTAACTAAGCCTACTTCATTTCGTTATTTGAAAAGCATTTATATTCCTATCATAGTTCAACACTGTTGTTCAAAAAAAGTATAAAATGATAAAGCATGCTTTTTCAAGCTTTTATAAAATAAATCAGGACTTTAATTGTGGAAAGTTGCCCACAGGCATTTATTTTTCTATCAACATATCACCAAGTTAAGCTTTTATCATTTTGTTCCAAGCTCTACTGTAAGAGTTACGTTGAGTTAAACAGAAAAGAACAGAAAAAGTGTTTGTTCTATGATATGATTACTAGCCTATAACTTCTGAAAGCTGAGATATAAACAATTACATTGCACTATGACAAACAAAATTGAAAAATAGTGAACAAAAAAAAAGATAAAAATACTCTCGTATTCTACTTACAAGGTAAATAATAAGACTATTATGTTCAAATCTGTTATGACTTACCTCCTAGTGGGCTACAGGTGTAACATTAAGTTTAGAAAAGAATTGGGAAACTCAGAAACACTAAGGATTTGTTTTCAAGCATGTTGAACTCTCCCCAAGATCAAATATTCAATTTTTAAAAAACTTTATGGATAAAGTTAAATAAATATGTTTTTCTCCTCAAGTAATATTCAACTTAAATTTTTCTTTTAATGATTATTAGGTTATTTTCTATAATGTTTTTTAATTCAGTGATGCAATTTTGCTCTAAAAGATGGTATGATTCCTTTCAGGTGAGACAGAATTAAATTTTTAAGGTTGTTCAATATTGAACTTGAATAACTCATTAACTACAAACACCAATTACCTAATATAATGTTCATTACTTTGCTTAGTTCCTCCACACATAAAAATCTATTGTTCACAACAATTTTGGTAATTTTATTTTAATTTATGAAAACTCTAAAACCAAATTTAAAATAGTATAAAAATTATGAGTGAAATAGTTTGATCCATCAGTTTCAGTATAAGCTTGCTAACCTGATTAAAAAAAAGTAACAGCCATAAGTTATCTTAACAAAAATGAAAAATAGTTGTAATAGAACCTAATAAGGGAAACAGTACATTCATAGTAAATCAGATAGATTATAATGCTAAAACAGAAAATATCAATATTCTGAATAATACCACAACATTCACTAAAATAGAAAGAAACCCAACAAGAACTTACTTCTTGAAACTTAAATTTTAAAGAATAAGTTTATAATAAAGAAAATTGTTCTGTTAGACCCATATCTCCTAATATATGCATATAACATAATTATGAAATAGCTGGTTTTTGGTCAGTTTACTTTAACAGCTTATGCATAATAAATATACCTTTAGAGAAAATTTTATAGTTTCTAATGAAGTGTAAAAATTAAAACTTGATTAAGGCATTTACTCTGCAAGTTTTGCCACAGTGTCTCTGTACAATTCCTCTGGAAGAAACCCTGTAACTACTCATGATTATTTTATATCAATATGATAATATTTTCAAAGTATATTTTCTGTAAAATTTTGAAATCTTCCAAAGGTTATAATTTTTCTATACTGAAAATGTATTTCTAATAGGTACTTCTCAGCTCTCACTTAAATAGTCATTCTCATTCAGATCTGCCCTCTACATGTAAAATATTTTTGCACATGCGCAAGTTTTGAAGCACCTACTCATCTGGAACTGACTGATTCCAATGCATATTGCATGCAAATCATGATGTTACAACTCTCCACAAGTAGATTGCAACATACCATTCTGATGCATATGACTCCATTTTTTTTTCAGTTCTATAAAAAATACTATTGTGAGTTTTGGCACAAAGTGGAAGCACAAATTTTCAATGGTAAGAAAGGAAGGAAAGTTTTAGCAGAAATAATACCCGTTGGAAACACATTTTCATTCCAGGAAAACTATAACTTCTGATATGGTACATTACCTATGCTCACGCAGATGGAAAAATCAATGCAATGGAAAGAAAGAATGAAGCATTCCTCAAAAGAAACTGAAGGGCACTCACAAAGAGAAGATCTTTGGAGTAGAAGATCATACATGGGAGACCATACCACTTCTGTACCAGGTATACCTTTTACAGATAAAAAAAGAAATAGGAAACAGCATAACCAATAGGGAAAGAACTATGGTTGGTTTATAAATATAAATCCTGTACATGGCAAGTAAACTACATCCAGAACCAACACATTTGGGAATCAACATTCATGCAGAGGTAGGATGAGGACCATACTGTCAGGAAATCAGCTACAACCCAAAACTTGACAACTAAGAGTCAACATTCGTGTGTGGGCAAGAAAAAGGATCATACCAAAGACAAGTAAACTACAATCCAACACTCAGCCATCGGGTGGGGGTATGAAAAGGGATCATATCATCTTCACCTCAAATTGATGAGACAAGATACTGGCCATGGAATTATAATTGTTAAGTTATCATGGTTTTACAATGTGGTTTTGACTAATTTAAATACACCTGGAAAGGCACTACACTCCATAGAGTGAGATCCATAAAGAAGAAGAGGGGAATGCTCCTGAAAAATAAAATGTAATTTACTCAGTCACAGTATTAAAAAAAAATGAATGGTGGTAAATAAGAAAAAAACACTGCTATCATTGGTGTAGAACATGAGACACAACTAAGCCCTATATTAACACTTTCAGCCAGATAGGCTACAGCAATCAACTTGAAGTCTCAGCGCGGCAGGTGATCTTTGTCGACAAGATGTAAACAACATACCCTTGTGGCTAATTATCATAATCACACAGGCCTGTAGACCCACTTGAGGCTAGAACCACTTGTATTCATTGTTTACTTGGGATTCCCAGCAGGTATTTAAACCAGAGGTCACGTAATTTCTTTGTTTTCTAGCCTGTGTAGATCATATTGTTCACTGTTTTAAAAGACACCTTCCTTGCATATTCTGTTGATACTTGCGATGTTGTTACGATGCCTAAAAAAAAGCTCATACCACTAAAGAAGTAATCAATATTATTTTTAACGATGAAGAGAGTGACAAAGAGTTTGAGCCAGATGATAATAAAAGCTTACTTGTAACGGACGAGAGTGATAATGAAGACATTCATGGCCTGGAATCTGCCCCCACTTTAGATAAGCACACGGTGTAGTTAGGGTCATATAACTTATTGCATAAACTGACTGACCAAGGCTAGTTCTTGTTAATGGATATATAATATATTGTGCAGACTGCAAGAGCAATGGTGAAAACCCAGTATTTCCAAGATTATTCAGAGAGCAGATTATTCAAAATTTGCTGGAGGGATATGTCAGAAAAGCCAAGTGAAAAGGAAGACTAAGTACTGATAAAGGTCAGCACTTGGTGAAAAGACATAATATTGGACAATACGAGGACAAAAAACACAAACATAACTGTACTGCTTGCAGTGATAGATACACAGCTGGATGGAAAAGAAAGCAGACTAATTATTTCTGCAAACAGTGCAATTTCCCCATGTGCTTTCTACCATGTTATGAGACTTATCATAACCACAAAGACTATTGATAGGCTGCTGCACAAATCGTATATAATTTATAATAAATTATTGTGCTTTACATGGCACTTCCTTGTTGTGTATCAGGGTGTCTTCCTTTATTCCTGTTATTTGTATGTATTGAATTTAACATATATAGTATTGGGTACAATCACTGAAAATTTCAGAGACTTTTGTTGAGTTATTGTTGAGATATCATGCTTTTAGTATTGATACCATAATTAGTTGAAGTATCAAAAATATATATTCAGCACCATGCCAAACATTAACATTTTTTATTCAGAGCTGAAAGAGTTAAACATGAACAGGACTAGAAGTATCAACCAATCTAACAAAACTTATGTTATACAATTCAAATTACCATAGATAATAACATAAAAATAAAATTATACAAAAAACATAATAGTATAACGTTTTGTCTTTTCAAAGTCGGTGAAGTGTATGCCAAAACGTGAACCCCTAAACTTGAGGCAATGTCTGATGAAGGTCAGCTTACTGAACAATGAATCTCCCAATGAAGTAAAGTCTGAAAATCTTCAGTGAAGTACCACTACCTGAAGTCTGTGTAAATTTGTTAATAGAACATATAGCCTCTGAGGTGATAAAGTAGAATTTAAAATGTAAAATGAATAACCAAACACAATTGCATTGGCAAAAAGGAATGTTTTTGTAACGAAGTAATAGGTTTTGCAATTAGGTAAAAATATAAAATAATTCCACTTCACAATAAATCAACAAGTTACAAACATCACTACTGTATAATAAAAAGGAAATTTGTGGATAGAAATTATTACAAAGATACAGAAAAAAATTAAAACGCTTGGAAAGATCACAAATGAAATGCTACAATACAAGTTCTGCCAAATAAGAAGTAATAGTTTGGTAAAACTGAACAGAGAAATTTGCAGGCATCAAGAGAGTATGTTACGCTCTATATGGTGGAAGGTTGTTACATAAAGATTTACTTGCAAGACACTCTGGAATCAATCAGTTCCAGTTGGACGAGAGCTTAAAGGCTTGTGGCGTGCACAAGAAACATTTGCAAACAGAGGGTAGCACTGAATGAAAATAACTATTTATGTGGTAGGAGGTAATGCACAAAATCAGAAAAGAATCATATTTCCTATTTTCTGAAAACTTTTTGTGACCAAAGTAAAAAAGTGGCAATGAGATGAAGGTTTCATCAACACCATACACATTTATTTTCAACTACTGGTGTTGAAAAGATTGTCCTTTGGATTTCAAGCCTATATATTATTAAAGAAATTTTAGTGATATATTGCCATTTTCAATGATCCTCAAAATGTTAACTAGCTTTTGAAATGTACTAGTGCTAAACATATTAGTATAAGATTCATGACAGAAACATCAATTTACTTTTCTTGATAATATACAACAATAATGACAAATTTGAGAGTGAAGTACATAATAAAAATACATTTACTTCTTTATACTAAGTTTTACATTTTTATTCCAAACTTTTTTTTAAATAAATTTGATTAAGATATTAATTTATCTTGATTATAGCTTCACTAACATCCATGAACATCCACAGAGAGAATTTAAACACATTAAAGTATTTTTAAACAAAAATGGCTTTACTAATAACATTGTGAACAATATCATATAGAATTAGATGGATTAAGCCAATAAACCTCAAGAAAATGGAATGTTCCTAAACAATGTTTGTCAATAATATTGTTATAATATTTCAGCAAATATGTATTAAATGTGACAAATAAGGTTTTTTTCTTATATGGCTTGTCCATGCACATTTGAAAATTATTTTTAAAGCTAAAGGTAGATTACAAATGTTTTTCAGATTCAAAGGCAAAATATTACCACTGAAAATATGTAATGTAGTATTCAAATGTTTTAGATGCAAAATGCTAGGATTACTAGATTTATCACGAAATGGCTTTCAATTTACATTCACAAAAGATATGTAAATTTGATGGATCAATAACAGATCAATATATGTAATAACACTTTCGATGAATATGATATGGCAGTATACCACAACTAAATTAGAATTTCTGCAAAGGGAAAAAATGAGAACAGTTTTGAAATAATTAAGAGACTCTTTCAAACAACAGATTAAGCAAATTTTTCTAAAAGATAATTTATCTTTTTTTATTTTGAAATGACTAAAGCTGTAATCCATAGATTGGTTCTGCTGACAAAAATGTAAATATTAAATACTTTCAAAACCACTATATGTTACTAAAGTTTATTTCTTCAAGCACTTGAAAAATAAAATCACTGAAAAATATATGTTTCTTACCATTTTTAGCATAGCAGTAAAGCAAAGCTTCCTGAGTCTGAGAGTCAGTGTTTCTCCAGCAATTCCAAACATAAAACACTATGTGAAGTATACTGTGTCAAAATACTTTAAACTGCATCATATAATACATAGGTTATCAAATATCAATAGTCCTCATATTATGCTTACAAAAAAGTCTTTTACTGTATCTCTTTGAAGTACCATTCAAAACAGCAAAATGACTGACACTTTATTTCACTTTGAAGGTACATCATTCATTTGAGTAAACTAATTATTTTAAATGTTTGTGATACAGTTTAATCTACTTTTTTATATTTCAAATTCTATTACATCAACAGAAAAACACTTAGAATATATGTGGTAAAGATAATCTATGGTATTAATATTTTAAAAATCTTCCAAAATTTCTTTTTCTAATCAATTTATTTTAAAAACTGTTTGCAAATAAATATTTATTTTAGATCCAAATACTAAAAATTAATATTTTTTGATTTCCACACAAACAAACCTGGAGGAAAGAAGCTATTCCACTGGCTCCACCAATTGCCAAGAAGAGAAGTGAATAAAAAGTAGATTCTTTTTTCACTTCATCCATGTTAGGATTCGAGAGTGTCTACAAACAGAGAACTATTAATTTTAAGGCTTTACTTAATAAATTCATATTCATGCATATTTATTCATTCTAAAGGAAGATCCAGTAGAAGAAAATAGAACACACTCTTTACATTCAAATGTTATAACCCAAACATATTTAGAAAGTGTAATTTACTCATTTAAGTGTATATAAGTGTAATGACTGAAATAGTAATGAATTTCACCATTTTATAACTAATTTAGGATCTCTCTTTATTCAGCTACATGCAAGTAACACTCTTCCAAACTTCCATGTATTTGTTGTAGATATTATATTCTCATTGACTGGACATTTAAAGGATGTAAACACACTAACTGTTTCACATGGGTGAAGGTTACACACTGCAACTAAGTTTTCATCTTAAGCCTACCATTTATGTGTTTTTTGTACAGGTTACTTGAAGAGAACCCTATTTAAAAGACAATACAAAAACTTACATACCTAAAACAGCTTAAAAGCATGTACAAGTTGGTTTAAAATGTAACTTACAAATATTAAGAAGATAAGCAAACACTGCTGATTCAACCATTGCATATAATGTTAATTATGCAAAGATGCTAAACAAATTCTCTAAATATCTAAATAAGTACTTAAAACCTTTTAAAATGTGTTTCACAATATTGCTAATATTTTTCATACCTGAAGAATTTCTCCAAATATGATTGCAAAGATAGGAATTGACAACCCCATAAGAAGAGACGAGATGCAGCCAGTGAGGATATATGGCCACTCTGGAGCTGTCATTTTCATTAATCTTATTTGTGAAGGATTAGGTTTTTCATCTTCCTCTATCTATTTGAAAAGTTACATATTAATATCCTTGATGACGAGAAACTCACTTGAAATAAAATTGTATCTCAGAATAGCTTGTATGGGTATTAATACATTTACTAATAAGGCAGAGAACAAAGTTTCAACCTTCCTAGGCCATTTTCAATTAAACTTAAAGGTGCATAATTACAAAGTAGAGATGAAACACATGAAACTATTAATCTAAATTTAAAATTTAGAAGTCGTCAAACAAAACTAGAAATATTTGTTTTAGTTTACTTATACAAGTTTAATTTATAATTTCATGTTATTTGGATTGGAAAAAGGTAAAATATAAGTGGGAAAACTTTTATAGACACTAAAATAGTAACAATGTTTAAATCTTTCCTCATGTATGGTTATCATAGCATTGAACTAATTTTCCCTGTTCAGTACTTTTCTTTCATGAGTGCTGATATGCTATATGAGCTGACAGACATTTTTTTTTAAAAACAGAATTTTATTAGTAAAAAAATATGAGGACTAATTATTATTAAAAGATACACATAACACATTGGAAATAATTAGTTAACTTAAATTAATCGTATATACTTTTTGTACAAGTAAATTAATTTTGCACAAAATATATATCTATTATTGATCAACTACACTCATTATGTTTTATGAATTACAAAGAGGTAATTACTTTAAATATTCAGTCACAGGTGTTCTTGTACTATGCTGCAAACCAACAAGTCTGTTGTATATGAGCCAGTTTAGTTGTCTTTAGTAATAAAATTAATTGTACGAATTTGGCCTTTGAAAAAATGTATAAATAAAGCATAGATGCAGTACTTCATGATATTGTTTAAGTATTAACAACAGCCTACTAAACACAATCTAAAAGTCTGTGTTAAACTGATTTGAGCTGAAGGGTATTTATGTATGTGTTTGTATGCCTTTACATTTTGGTGATAAACATTTTAGGAATAATAAAATAGTTAAATAAAGGAGGTGGGACTTCTTTGAACTACATAGAAATGGAAGTTAAATTTATTTTTTTTCTTTGCAAATCACACTAAATACAGATAAGATATGTTGAGCTAAAAATTATTGAAGCAGAATTAGAATTAATATTTTTACTTTGTTTTATATACAGATACCCAATCAATACCTGAAAGATGCTCAACATCTGTGACAGGGTTAAATACTGTATTTTAGAAACATTAAATTTATTGTACTTTGCAAAACAGGTCTAGGTTGAAAATATATAAATTATGGAATAATTTACATCTGGAAGTTCTTGTATTTAACTTGGCAAAAAAGTATTGGTTGAATGTAAACTGTACAAAATATGTCAAATTTCAACAAATATACACTGTTCACAGAAATCATATTTATCTAACATTCTGTTTTTATTGAATTTAGCTACCTGACATTGTTTTCTTTTATGTTTCACTGGATTCAGACTGTGATGTTTGGTGCTTTGCAGTTGTTTTCTCAAATGTGTTTTTATTGGACCTCTGAGGATAGCTTTAAAATGAAAGCCCTCCTACTTGTATATTTTCAGTGCATTCCTTGTACAAAACAAAGGAACTGATGGCTGCCATGTTCAGAACATTGTGAAGTACAACTAACCACCTATGAGAATAATTTGGTTTGCAACATTCATCCCATACATTGTCTGATGGTAGAAAAACACAGTCTCTTGTTTTGTTTCTTAGTAGTATCAACACCAATTGACATCTGAAGAGAGCTGAGAATGAAAACAATCTTCCTTGGTTTGTACTTCTAAACAGTTAATGTAGCAACGAATATTTCCTGTAAAATTATTGTAAGTGTTATAAAAGTGCAGCACCAGTCTGTCCACCAGGTTTGATTTCATTCCTTCATGTATGTCAATGAAATGCCTCTCCAAGATCAAAACCACACATTTAACTCACAGTTTGAAGATGATGTTATAACCTAGATGAGCACTGCAAACCCAACAACAGCAACACATAATTCACAACCACTACAAAATAAAATAGAAAGGTGTTGCAATAAGTGGGAGATTAAAATTAATGTGCATAAAACACAAGTTATATTATTTAAAAAAATCACATAAAATAAGAAAAATAATGCCACAGTTTTATCTTGAAAGGATTCTCTTACAGATAGTAACATCAGAAAAATTCTTAGGGATCATATTGGACTCAAATTTAATTTGGATAAAAAATTAATAGCATAAAAAACAGAACTTGAAAAAAGCTAGTTACCTTTGGAGTCTAACTGGCAACAACAAAGTATAAAGTCAGAGAATGGTGATCACCACATAAAAAATGTCTGAACAAGGCTGACATAAGAGAGAAGGCAAGAGAGGAAGCAGAAGAGGTTGGCATTCGTAAAGATACTAAAGAAGTGAAAAAGAAGGCTGATCCAACCAATGTGATACTAACAGAAGAAGTTAACAGGACAAAGAGTGAATCAGTTCAAAAACCCAGACAGCAGAAGAATCAGAGGGAATGCATAAATATGAAGACCTGTAAATTCTAGCTGAGATCATCTTGTGCCTAAAACCTGAGGATGAGGTACAGGAGAATAGAAAAATGAGAGGTAGGCATTCCAGTATATAGCAAAAGCATTGATCTGAACAGTCTCAATAAGAAAAGCAGATTCAACAAGAAAGTTGTGGATAAAGTATCCATTCCATCAGAAGAACTATGTGAAGATGAGATAACTCACTGGCCCCTAAATTCATTACACCTGGAATATGAAAAGCAGGAAGAACAATTTGGTGATTGCAGGCCCAAAAGAAAAGATTCAACATGTGAAAAAAACAAAAACAAAAAAAACAACCTGTAAATAGTGCTTCTTTGCTTGAAAGCGTAAAACATCATAACAGAATTGTCCGAGCGAAGCATTACCATGTTCTCTTGCAGCAAAGCAAGACCTTGAGACATAGCTTGTTGACTGCTAGGAGATCTAAGAGACTAATATGGAGAGAATATTCCTTTTCTGTCTAGGAGCCCTTGAATTCCATATTTTCTATACAAGCACCACATTCCTAGAGAAAAGAATCAATGAAAAAATGCATCTCTTGGGCATGGGAGGAAGGTTTGAGAGAGACCACTTACTGCTGTGTTTTTCTCAGTCTAACTACCAACCAATACAGAGCAGTCAGGATGTCAATAGTCCCTCAGACAATCCACTGCATCCATGTAAATATTCTATCAATGCTGTAAAAACCACAGAATGGAATGGATATGGGCATGATCTAAAGGAATGAGTAATTACACGGATACCTACATCCCTAAAAGAGATAGAACTACTCTATGGTTTCCGTGTGTTGAAGATCCTGGATGTTCTGTGCTTAATGACTGAATGCAAGATGATCCTTGAAGAGTGGTAACATAATCTGTATGAGAGACAATGGAGGAGGAAATGTGAAATGAAGTAATAATACCTTTGTAGGAACTAGAATGACCCACTGATCTGTGGTGAAAATCTCCTACACTAACAAACAATCTGAGTTGAGCCCCCAAGGATGAGATTTGACACTATTTTCTGTGCTTTATGTGAATAGAGGATACCCCACTGATAAGAATGGAATTTACTTTGTGTTCCAATAGAATGAGCTGGAGCCAGAGATCTGGAAACCCTTATGTGAAATACAAAAAACTGCCTGGTAGAAGACCAAGAAAGGCAAGAGACCAGTCTTGAAAGAGTAAAGTGAAGACAGGCCACATTCATTCTAGATTCCATGGAACACCTGCGAAAATTAAATGTCTAAGTAAAGAAGCTTCACTGAGATCTCTTATGGCTGAAGAGAGAATATGCACTCTCTAAAACAAGACATCTCTCTCCAAAACAACCAAGCAACAAATCAACCAAGACACAAAAGAGAGAGCAGAATCTGATAAATTTACCAAAGTAGAAGTCAATAAATGAATAAGATCATCTGAAAATGGAACAGAAAACCTGTGACAGACCTCAGACAACAGTTGCAAAAAGTATAAGTAAAAAGAAAAGGCAAAACTATTGTAATGTATAAAAAAATTCAAGAAAACTGAGTTAGGTTGAGACAAAAACTGGCATCAGACCTAGTATTCCACACAGGCAGAAAAGGATACAATTTCTGAAAGTCTAAATAAAGGTATTTTTCAAGCTAAGACATGCTGTTCTGATAAATGGGGAGGATAAAGCATAGCAGCATCTTCTCTCAATTGATCAGAAAATCTCTGAGCATGTACAGCAATGCCTGGTCAAGGCAGACTAACCAAGTAATCAGTTGAATGACCTTTCTTCAATAAAAAAGGAGAAAAGTTGTAGCCTACAAGAGAATACATTTAAGATATTAAAAACTCAATATACTAATTGAAAAATGTTGAAGAAGGTGAGATGCTCATCTGATGTTTGTGAGTAGCTAGCCTTCTGAGCAAAAGAAGGTGCTGGAAAAAAATTTAGTACAAATTCTTACCAGACTGTTCTTGATCTCCACAAGCTCAGACTCTGAGAAAACAAGAAAAACACTTCAAACCTCATGTAAGACTCCACCTCTCTGCATATGGGGGATTTGTGATACTTTACAGAGATGTAAATTTGTGATTTAACATCTGAAAATATATCAGAATTCTTTTTTATAATAAGGAAAATAGACAATAAACTAAAAACCCAAAGAGACAGATCTAAAAAAAAAGTTCAAAAAGTAGCTAACAGCTACACAACAATGAAGAGAAATATGCAGCAAGAAAATAAAACTGTCACTGTAATGTTCTGCTGTCTTGGAAAATGAATAGGAAGTAATAACAGGGAGCTTATGTAGACAACTGAAATTGGGAACATCAACGTAGATGATAAGAATTACTTTGAGCAATATAGTTTAGTATAAAGGATGGATAAAATGAAGTAAGATTCATACTAATACTTAAATGGTCAGATGTGAGAAACTTTCATTGGGATCAAGCTATATGTGAAAGCAAGTAAGTGTGTTTTAGAATTACATATATATTGCCATACATATACATAAATGTAAGATGATATTCAATAAACACTCTTCATGTGGGCAGGAAAAAAAATTCTTGGTATCATGCAAGATCACAAAAGCTACCTAAAGAACTGTAAAGTAAAAAATGTCTGCTTGGAACACATTTTTGTGAAAAATTATATGATGGTGACACATAAGATTTAAGCTTATTCTGAAATAAAAAAAATGTATATAGTGAAATCTTGACGGTACAGAATACTATTCTTATATACAATTATTAAACTCACACATAAAACAACTTGCCTGCAGTGAAACATATAGAAATCATTCATAGCAAGAAATACTGTTTTCCTCATTATTATGAAATGATTGGATAAAATACATTAACCATTTTGTCTCATACCTTATGAATAGAGGCCAACAAACAAAGAAAAATGCAGAACTTGTAACTGTTTGAAAGAATACAGTTTCCAGCATGCCAGACTGCTACACACAACTTAAATGTAAATTTAATGCTTTAATACATTCATTGTACTGTGATGATAATAACTTGTCTAAGAACATTTTAGTTAGCTTAGAGTAGGCTGTATGTATAGATATCTAGGTTCCAGAAAAGCTATACGCAATGTCTTTTTGCAACACTTTTAACAATAGAAGACTTTACATCTTTTAAAAGTAACTGCATATTCTAAAAAGTATGCTATGTTTATTCTAAACCCTCTTAGAATTTTGTTTGCTTGGCTAAATCATTTTTGAAACAACAATAATATCAAAGATTTCCATTTAGAAGCATGCAATTCAGAAAGAATTGTCAGACATAGAGATGAGTTTAAAGTTTTTACAATTAGCAGCCATTGTGGTTCTGGTTTATTCAGTAGAGATTTACAACAATTTTGAAAGAATAAATAGAGTTAGAAGAATTATCCTTAAAAAGTGATTAATGTCATCTAATCAGGCATATAAATAAGACAAAAGAAACCATAACTGATTAGTACTGTAACCATAGCTTAAACTGGATTAGTGATATCATTCATGGAAAAACACAATGATATATAAGAAATACCTTGACAAATATTATTTAAACTTTACTGCCTGCATGCACAAAACTATTAAATATTAGCAATACAACATAAAAAAATCCAAATAAATATATTAATTAAAAGTCACAAATACCTTACTGAAAATTAGCTCTGTATTCTTTGATTTACTAAAAGTGTAAGCTATCACTCAATAAATTTTTAGTAAATAGTTGAACAAAAAATACAATACTCTATTTACATGTTATATGTCATTTAAAAAAATTAAAATATGATTTTTTTTTCAGTTTGAATGTACTAAAGGATAAATCTAGAAATTTGTAAAATATAATTCTTACAGAATCCTTCTGTGTACTGGCACTGTTAATACTATGTTTAAAAGAAGTAGTGAGTCCAAAAGCTGTTGCTACTTCCTCTGAGGTAGCCGATGTAGAACTCAAGGCACTAAACTGTCTCTCTAGAAATTGTGGCTTTACTGGTTTGCTGGTTTCATCAAAATCATCTATGTCCATTTGCTGAAAAACGTTATAATTTTCTTATTGAAATAACACTTACAAGCAGTATCCTGAAAGATTATATACTTCACAATTTATTCATTCATTCCATATGATATATCATAAGCTACCTTTAACTACTAATGTCTAGTAACTTGACCTATATGATTCACCTTATATAATGTACATGTTCTGGAGAGCAAAATTTGTGAAAAACACATTCTTTCAGTTAAAAAATATTTTAACACATTTTTTTTAAAGATAATGTGGGTATTTTCTATTTGGTGAATAAATTGCTGACAAAGGCTACAGATTACTATAAATTATCATTTTGTTTATTTTAAAATGTGCAGCAATCCTCCACTGATCTTGTGTAAATCAAATAAATTGATAATTAAATAACAAAAATGTGTTTATTATCACAAATAAGAAAGATAATTATTTTTCATATTTTAACTGTGAACTTGGTCCCAAAGACTGACCTCATAACCATTTTGTGCTTGTTATAGCTTTCATGCTATAACTTTTAATGCAGCTAGAGTATCTTCATGAAATTTTGCAGATTATTAGAAAATACTGAAAGGCTTTTGTATGGAATAAATCAGGTTTTTATTAAGTTTTAAGATTTCTTTAAGTACTGATTTTCTTATGCACTTTTTTGTTTTTAAATGTTGACTATACAAAAGGCAAAGTAATTTTCATTTTAAGATTAAAAATACTGTTATGGATAAGAAAATTATAATCTCAAGATAAATATCTAACATTTTTTAGAAAAAACTTTATGTTTTATCTGTTATTTTCACTACTATATTTCTGCACAGATTTGGTTGGTTTGACCAAACTTGTAACCACCATAAAAAATTAAGAAATAGATGTCAATTATGCTTCTTTCATTTCACAATGGCTACACTCTGAGCATTCAACTGGTTACATAAACATAACTGGACAAAGTGCATAAGCAAGTATTATAAAAAATAAAAAAGTGGGTGGGACCACCTTGGTTCATTTAATAAATATATCAATATCTCATAAAACAGAAAAGATAGGAAGTTCTTATCTTATATTCTAGCTTATAATTTTAGTAATTTGAATAACTAATTTGTAAGAAACTATACACTTTGCACTTGAACATCACAAAAATTCAATCTGAAACATTACATTTAATATACCTCGCAATACATACAAACCGATACATAAGACACTAAAATCGGAGTTACAATCTACAATTTGATGGTAAACTTACATTCATAAAATAGCAGTTCAAAAATTTTTGAATGCAAGTCTTTGACCCATGACCACAAGCAGACCTGTATCAGTAAGATTAAAGCACATGATTGCAATTATGAATAATTAAGTAGCCAGTAAGACAATTTATTTATGTATGTTGTCAGAACTGATGAAATATATTTAGTAAAATGTTTAATTTGCACATTGTTATTGTATCCTACAATCTTTTTCCTCCTATTTAAGACTTTGGATATGTAAAATGAATTACCAAGAATCTGAGGGGGGGAGCAACTTCAAATAAATACACTGAAAATACAGGCATTTAAGGGCATGCTGCTTACAGGAAATATGAATATATAAATAGTTAATAAAGTTTTAAAGGAAAAACTTTTTTTAAAATATACTGCTGGGCAAAGTCTTAAGGCCAATGAACATAATGAAAACATATGCATTTTGCATTATTAGACTCAACCATTTATTTAAATAGAGCTTCAAAAGATGAAAATAAGAAAAGGGAAAATAAAAATAAAAAAACTTTTTTAGCATTTAATTGGGAAAATGTGAGCATCTTAAATGAAATTAGCCTAAATATTAGCTGGTCAGAAGTTTAAGACCATACAGAAATGGTAAACAAATAACGAAATTCAGTAATTTGTATTCAAGCATCAGCATTGTCAACATCTCCCACTGACATTTCCTGTGTTACATTGGGTAAAAACATGGCAAAAGCTAAAAAGTTGACAGAGTTTGAACGTGGCAGAATTGTTGAGCTGCAAAAGCAAGGTCTCTCTCAATGTGCCATCACTGGTGAGATTGGGCATAGTAAAACTGCTGTTGCAAACGCATTAAAAGACCCTGAGGGATAAGGAACGAGAATTTCAAGTGGTCGGCCCAAGAAAATTTCACTGGTGTTGAGCAGGAGGATTCAAGGGGTTGTTCGGCAAGAAACAGGCCGATCGTCGAACCAGATTAAGGCCCTTACAGACAAAAAATGCAGCTCAAAAACAATAACACAACATCTACGAGAGAAAAGCTTTAGACACTGTAAACATCTTCAAAGGCCATGCCTCCTTCCACACCATGAAACAGCTCAGTTAAACTTTGCTGAGAAGCACCAAACACGGGACATAGAAAAATGGAAGAAGATTTTGTTCTCTGATGAGAAAAAATTTAACCTGGATGGTCCAGATGACTTTTAATGTTACTGGCACAATAAGGATATCCCACCAGAGACATTTTCTAGACAACACAGTAAAGGATGTTCCATCATGGTCTGGGGTGCTTTCACCTTCCATGGAACAATGGAGCTTCAAGTTATACAGGGGCATCAAACAACAGCTGGCCACATTGGCATGTTGGAGAGAGCATCCTTATTGACTGAAGGGCCTCACTTGTGTGGAAATGACAGGATCTTTTAGCAGGACAACACTGCAATCCACAATGCCCACAGGACAAAGGACTTTTTCATGGTGAATAATGTGATTCTTTTGGACCATCCAGCGTGTTCACCAAACTGAACCCCATTGAAAATGTCTAGGGGTGGATGGCAAGGGAAGTTTATAGGAGTAGACGTCAATTCCAAGTAGTGCATGATCTTCATGAAGCCATCTTCACCACTTGGAATAACATTCCAGCCAGCCTTCTGCAAACTCTTATATCGACCACGCCAAAGCAAATGCTTGCAGTTATTCACAATGATGGCCATGCAACTCACTACTGAGACCTCTTATTGGGCATTTCCTACCATGTTTAGGACTTTTTTTTGGTATGGTCTTAAACTTTTGACCAGCTAGTATTTTGGCTCATTTCATAGTGTTCACATTTTTGCTATTAATTGCTAAAAAACGTTTATTTTTATTTTCCCATTTCTTATTTTCATTTTTCAAAGCTCTACTCAAATAAGTGGTTCAGTCCAACAATGCAAAATGCATATTTTTTCTTTATGTTCATTGGCCTTAATATTTTGGCCAGCAGTGTATATATTGATCATATTATCCTACAATGTATTCCTCTGTACCACTTTAAAAATCCTGATTTTAATTAATTAGGCTATCAAAAATTATTTACTGAAAATCATGGACAATTATCACATATAATCATCAGGTGACAAGTTATGTTGAACAAATGGACTCAACTACACATTTTCATAAACCTTACCTGTGATATAACCAATTGATGATATAAACCTTTCTTTTGCATCAAATCATTGTGTGTTCCAACCTCATGTACAGTACCATTAGAGAGAACAATAATCTTATCTGCAGATCTAATTGTAGAAAGTCGATGAGCTACAATTACTGTGCTTCGTCCTTGTCTTGCCTTTAAAAAAAATTATATTGTAATTACTACATTCTACATAACTGGCTTGAATTGTGATTGAAAGACGAGGTAATCAAAATTGTAGAAAAAATATATTTTTGAAAATAAAGGTATGAAATAAGACCAGAAAAAATATATTATTCATGCAGAATTAAAACATATTTTTCAATTATTAAATCACTCTAAAATAAGTTACTGATGAACAAGATTTATATCCAATGGTATACTTGTGAAAATTTATGATTCTAAAGTTTAAAACAAACAAAATGACTAAATGATCAGAAAACATTATATCAGTTAATAAATTCAAGAAACAATTGATCACCTTTGCTTCATTCACTGATATAATTTTAAAATCTAGGCAAATACGCCAAACTTAAATTTATCCAAAAGTAGCATCATAACAAAAGACAAAAACTGTTAATTACTAAGTATTAATGAGTTTTAAAATCATAACTGATTCTAACTACAAAATCTGATATTAAATTTTGAAGATCAGGTAGTTGATAGATAATCATTTTTTACTGTAAATAAAATACTTGGTAACACAAAAGAACACTTACTATTGTGATAACAATTATCACATATTTTTAATATCAAAATAAACAAATGCAGTAATTCAAGGTTGATATCAGTAACTTATGGCAAAAACATGTCCAGAACTATGAAATATTTTAAGCCATAAAGCTTCAATACTGTAAGTCTAAGTCAGAATTATGAACAATTAACTGCATTGACAATTATGTTATTTATTTATCATTTACACATCATAATTTTATCAAGTACTGTTAAACTCAGACCTATATAAAACTTTCCTTCAAACTTAATACAAATTAACTTTAAAACAAAATACACATTTATTAACTGCTTTAAGAATATTGTAGGTGTTATTATACACAGAAATGTTACTTGACTTAGTTGACTTGCTAGAGAAGTCAAATGTTTAAATGGGAGATTTCAAGTTTTTAAAATGATGGAAGAAGACAAAGTTCTTAAAAGATGTAAGAATATTAATTACTATATTTAATGATAAACCAGTTATAACAAGGAAAACATCATATAATATTGGCTGTGGACCAACTAAAAATGTAATTATGAAATT
This sequence comes from Carcinoscorpius rotundicauda, assembly GCA_011833715.1. Classification (NCBI taxonomy): domain Eukaryota; kingdom Metazoa; phylum Arthropoda; class Merostomata; order Xiphosura; family Limulidae; genus Carcinoscorpius; species Carcinoscorpius rotundicauda. The sequence continues at coordinate 26,238,425 of CM022406.1, forward strand.
ATAAAATACAAAAAAGTGATAATATAATGATATAAAAAACATTGAAAGATTATAATCACATAGTATTCTATGATTCCTTCATATTATTATAACTACCATGTCTAATTATGTGAGCAAATCTTTAAAGATCAATAGTAGAAGTAATAGTGCATGAAGAACATGTGTTGAATTGGTTGTTTTCATGTGGAGTTACAAATAATATTTATTTTAAATACTGAGAGTATACAGACATCAATTTTACTAAGGTTGCCTTTCAAGAAAACTTGCATGAAAAAAGGAAAAAAAAAAAAGAAAAACAGAATTAGGATTCAAATGAATAAAACATGTATTTTATTAATTTATTAAACTTTGAAAAGCATTCCTAATTACTCGTTAATATGTAGCGTTTATAATTTTGATATTTCAAAAGACTTATTTCCATGATAACATTAATTTTATAATTAACTACTAAAAGCAAAGGACAACTTTAATTTATTACTATGTTGTTGTTGTTGTTGTTTTTTTTAACAGTGAACAGATTACTTACAACAGAACTGTAGGTGTTGCTACCTCTAGGCAATGACTATTTGGCTGGAGTTAACTAGCTGACTGACAAACTAGTTCTCTGTAGCTAAGTTTGAGACAGCCTTTATTTTCAAGTTGAATTGCTCTACACACTACTATTACTTATAGCTACTCCTTTCTAATTTTGGACAATTCACAATGCAGCTAGAAAATTTCCAGAAAGCATCCCACAAGATCCAATAGTAGTTGCTGTGCATGGACAACAGCTCCATTAACTAGCTATTCATCTAGCCAATTAACACCTAAACAACTAATGTTAGTTTACCTTTCATGTTGAATCTTAGCACAACATCCATGTCTGTCTGGCTTTGCTGCATGAAGTGAGTTTAGGATGCTGATTATTTTTTTCAACTCAGCAGTATACTGTGATACATTATTTGCAATGTTAACAAATCTGCCATAGTTGATTTAAAAGTAGTTTCCAGCTTACTGGTCATGAAAGTGTCTCTTTGTTTGTTTGTTTTGAATTTTGCACAAAGCTATATGAGGGCTATCTGCACTAGCCATCTCTAATTTAGCAGTTTAAGACTAAAGGGAAGGCAGCTAATCATCACCACTTACCACCAACTCTTAGGTTACTCTTTTACCAATGAAAAGTGGAATTGACTGTAATATTATAAAGCCCCCATGGCTGAAAGTGTAAGTATGTTTGGTGTGACAAGGATTCAAACCCATAACCCTCAGATTAAGAGTCAAGCACTCTAACCACCTGAACATGCTTTAAATAATGACCAGAATAAACTATGCTAAATGTAAATGCTTCTTCAATTGTTCAATATCCTCCTTAACCTTACTTCACTATGGTTAGGCATAAATGTACTCTCAATAAAATTAACAAGAAACAACCAGGATATTGAAAAAAAATTATACTGTTTCATAAGTTAGTGACTATAACACTGTAATAAGATATACTAAAATACTTTGATCAAAAAATGCTACCTATTATCATTAACTTACAAAATGAAGACATATTCATTACAGTTTCCTTTAGTGTTTTAAATCAAAGTACACATTGTTTGTACTTCAACACAGAAAATTTCAGTAAATTCATAACAGTAGGAATTTGTACAGCTATTTATTTTTTAAGTTTATTATTAATCATTTAACTTTATACTTAAATATTCACATTAAACTTCCAGATATGGGTTTGGTAATTTTCACCATCCTGTAACAACCACGTCATCATGAAACTATACATATAACTCAGAATTTACTAAAACTACCTTCAAGAACTTTGGAAATTTTTTAATAAGCATTTCAAAAATGATTATACAAAAATAGAATTTTATGTTAAAGATATGCTTGTAAATATTTAGGTGTATATAAATACAAGATAATATTCATATTAAAAATAATAAAACTTCTTTAATCTTACAGTTTTAGCATTTTGTATGTATAATCTCTAATCACATTACAGTGAGAACATAGTAGTAGATTTCTAAAGACGTGTGTATGCACACACACATACACAAGCAACTCTGGAATCGGTCACTTCCACATACATAAACTTTTTTTTTCTGAATTTTTGTTGTATCAAATATTAATATACTTTTCAAATATGCATTTTAAATCACATTTAATGTATATATTACTAAAACACAATGTCCAAATACAACTATAATTATTTTTCTAACTTAACATTGGAGGTGATAAAAAAATTTCAATAAGTGCTCCAACCATTGACAGGCTTACTGGTATGCACCTGATCAAATCCTCTACTAGTCTAATGTTTCTTAGTGTTACATTCTTAGTGATCATTGCAAGGTTGAACTGAAATTAATCTACTTCTATAGGTTTTAAGCAAGTATGTTTGTTTGTTTTGAATTTCGCATAAAGTTACTCGAAGGATATCTGTGCTAGCCATCTCTAATTTAGCAGTGTAAGACTAGAAGGAAGGCAGCTAGTCATCACCACCCACTGCCAACTCTTGGGATACTTTTTGCCAACAAATAGTGGGATTGACTGTCACATTATAATGCCCCCATAACTGAAAGGGCAAGCATGTTTGGTGCAACGGGGATGCAAATCTGGGACTTTCAGATTACAAACTGCATGCCTTAACATGCTTAGCCATGCCGGGCCTTTAAACAAGTATGTCAAATAAGTGTAAGTGGTTTTTAAAATTGCCTTGAAAGTTAGGCATAGATGGGTAAGGTGGAAAAAAATTATTGATATTTCACTGACAATAGTAGTACATTTAGCCTTGAAAGTTAAACGTTTACTACATTGAAAATGTATTTCTGATATATTCTTAACTCTTGTCACACAATTCCTATAATCCCACACTGACCTGATGCAGAAAACAGATAGTGCTCAAAGGTAGTCCATGAAATATGCAAGAAAAGGGTATGCAAAACACATCACAGAAGATTACACAAATTCTGACCCAGATATCTATTTGCTCATGAAAATAAAGTATTATAATAAAGGTGGAATCACAGGAATGATCCCATATACTAAATGAAGGAACCCTAGAGTTTGGATGCAGTGAACTATTAACAGAATTCCTGCATACAAAAGTGGACTAGATCCCATGACTTTCTTTTACCATATTCAATGATTTTTCATGATTTATCTATCCATTTATTAATGTTTTTCCAGGATTTTTGTGTACCTAAAACATACATATATAGTAAAAACACCCAAAATAGACTCACTTCAACTAATTTAGTAACACCAAACTGTGACTTTTCACAACAATTTTTAAAAGAGTTATGGACAATATTAAGGCCACAGCTTCCAATATTTGTTGGTTCACCCATAGAAATTTGGATAGTTTTCTTCATTCTAATGATTGAAAAGGATTCCAATAACACAGGCAGCAGATCTTCAGTGCTACCATGATCATTGAAAGCAGAAGTAAAGTAACATGATACAACACAACATCAACAGGATCCCAGTATCTATCATGAATATCCATTTACTTCTTATTCAAGCTGCTGTTGTGAGATTCATCAAACATGAGTACAATTTTATTCACTTGTTTCAAGCATGTAGCTTAATAATTATCAAAATATGAACTAACTCAAAGCCTACAAGGTAAGCACACTTGTCTTCACCACATGTGTATTTTTGAGCTATATTGATGTCAGGAAACATTTGTTTAAATGCTTCAGAAATGTTATTACAACTATTGTGGCTGAAGTTGAATGTCACACATTTAATAGACCAAATAATTTTAATTCTAAGTACATCTGAAGATGAAATGTTCTCAGTTATGTTAGAATGTGCATGCTTTCTTGTACTGGTACTTGGTTTTCTTGACTTAAGAATGAATTAATGTGTAGATTGCTGTTCATATGCATCATGTTGTTTTAATGCTTTGTCTCATCCATGTATGATTTAATGGCAGGTTCAACCATGTTCCCAAGGCTGAAAGTATTCATATATATGGCATGCTGCAGCATATATATTTGTAAGCACTGGCTAAAGCAACATTCTATAGAGTTCATTCTCTTTCCAATTCTCCTGATATTAACACTTCCCTGGCATGATGTGAAAATAATTCAAAAATGGGATTAAAATGATTATCATATGATACCAGAGTTCTAGAACTGCAAATCATTTCTTCCATTATTTTACCTATTTTCATAGATTATGAATAGTGCATATGGCAATACAAGTCTGACAAAAAGGTGAATGCAACTATGAAACCAAACTGTCCTACATAAGCTATAACTGATTGGTCAGCATGAGGGAATCCCACACTAAGCAGATAATTGCCTCACTTTTATTCAGAAACTAACTAAATAAAAGTTTGATGAATTTTGATTGTGAAGGTGGAGAAAAAAGTGGATCTTCATCTTGGATACAAAAACTGGTAGCAAATAACTTCTATTCCAAGGACCCACATCATCATGTGAAGAACAACATAACCAACACTAATCCTCCCTTGCAACTGACATCAAGATGATAGTAGGAAGGCAGATAACAACCCAGTAGTTCAACTCCAGTCCAGAACCAGGCAGCACTGTGAATGAATCATACAGTCCATGGTAAGAGGAAGGTACATAGTCCATTCATAAGCAAGAACTTATGCAGCTGGTCCAACTCCAACTAACACCAGTAACCCCCCAAAACCAACTCAGTAGGAAGGAGGGTGCCCAGATGGAGAATTGTATGAAATGCATTGCAGCAGAAATTATCCAATCCATCACCAAGCAGCATCTGAAATAGTATATTAGGTTACATTGAGCATATTCAAGAGGAAACCTCAATGGTACATCACTCCAGCAGCTTGTAGCTGGTAAATGATAAAGATTCCCGTATTTTATGGGAAGAATTTTTGGGGGAGTAGGTGAGTTGGACAGTGTACACCACCTTCACCTAAAGTGGAGTAGAATGTAAGTATATAATTTTTCGCACTGATCTTCAAAAGAAGCCTGCCAATACACCAAAGCACAAGGACCCACATTGAAGTGAAGATCATGAAGCAAGACTACTAAATTGAGTTAGAACAAGGAAGCACAACCAATAAATGCAAAGATTTATGTTGATTGGTCTGGCTCTAATCCAAAACCACTCACTGGGAATCAACAACCAGATGATGGTAGGATGAAGAATTTCAAATGGAGGGATGAATTACAATGTGACAGAATTACTTCAAAGCAGCAGCATCCTCCAGATAGAACCATACAAAAGATGGAATGCAATGTCAACCTCTAGATAAAATCATACAAAAACTGTGGATACAACATCAAACTTTGGGATCCACTACACATAAATGAAGTGGACATCTAGAGGGTCAAGTGCCAACTACACCAGCAGAACACTGCTGCCCTAATCTCCACCAAATGAAAGTTACTACATTCAGGTTGAAACAGGAATTTTAAAAAATATATTGAGATGAACAAGGTACTGAGTAGGGAAGAGTTGAAGAAACTGAATGTGAAGGTAAGAGGTAGCTTGTGAAGAAGCTAGAAGCAGCCAGTCATTCATGTAATGATGGAAACAATGACCCATGAAATGGAGAAGATCGCAAAAGCTCCAACAACCTGATAAAAATCATATAAAGTCAAATCAAGTCCAAATAGAAGAGCCCAGAACTGGTAGACACAGCTCTGACAGACAAAGCAAAGAAAATGCTATGATGCTGAGGAAATACAAATGTAAAGATGAGCATCCAAGACATCTACCTTCATCATCCACAGAACAGGAGTGAAAACAAATCAAAGAGGTAGCTAAATTGAGGAAAACCTAGGAAACAGTTCAGGAAAGAAAGATCAATGATGGGGTGCCTCTCCCTGATCTTCTAGGGACAATGAACCAATGAAAATAGAACCCTGGCTGAGAAAGAACCACTCATCTCACAACACCCTTGTCAAAAAGATTTAGAACTACCTTAGAAAGATGCTGTCTGAAAATTATATCCCAAAAAGGGAAGGAGAATACAGAACAAGGAGAAAGGAGAGGAGGAGAAGAGTTACAAAGACCAAGCCAATTAGAGAGAAAAAACAGATCCTAAGAGTCTGTGGTGAAAGACTCCCATATGACAGCAAAACACAAAAGCCTATCCCCTGCTGGATCTGTACAGACAACAAAATCAACAAAGCCAATGGGGGTGCTGAAGACATTGGTAAAGCAATCAATCTCAGAGACCTGTGTAGCAGAATCCAGTAAAGGAGAGAAAGAAGGGAAATAAGACATAAGTAGTGGTTCAGTAGGAGGTTGAGGCAAACTGGAAGACAATGAGGAAAGAGAAGTGTGCAAACAAGCAATCTTGACTCTACAACAGAAGACTCCATGTCTGGAGAGAAGAGGTGGAAGAGAACAATCAAGCCAGAGTAGAAAAAAATCTTCCTCAAAAACCCCTTAGAGGAATGATAAAGAGCCTGAGGCAAAAGGTGAAGTGAGGATAAAGTGAGGAGGATACAGGATAATTGAAGCTGGGAAAATGTTACTGAGGTATAGGGATCTGAACCCCACAAAGGCAGAGAGGCCTTAATCCAACTATTTTGAATCCAAAAAGGAAATGCAGACTGAAGGTAAGGAAGGTAAAGCATGGGTTTCCATGTGACTAGAGTGTCAAGGCATACTGACCCCAGAATGTAATTAATCCACAAACCTACTGGCATGAGTTCCAATATCTGGTAAGGGAGGAAGAAGAAGTTATTGGCCTAAAGGTGTTTCACGCAGAAGGGGAGAAGCAGAAACAGAGGAAATGGGAGACAAAAATGAAACCTAAATAAACCTGGTTGATCAACTCTATTAAAGAAAAAGGAGGCTTGCATGCATCTGCAGAAGTGGACATAGAAGAAATGGGCTGTGAAACCATTGCCCTCTCATTCAAGTACACCCAAACAAAGTATGACAGGATCACTTTCAGGTGAATCAGAAGCCTGCTTGAAGTTAGTCAACATTCATCAAACCAAAGTTGTAATGTCTACTGTTGATAACTGCAGACCATAACCCATTGAAAATGAAGTAGGAACAGCAGTAGTAATAGTTGCAATGTTAAACTCTAAGTTCATGATAACTAAGAGTAGAAATTACAAAAAATGTACACATTTTTAATTCTGAGAGACATGTAATATTAACATGTACACACAAAAATGTATAGAGCTTTTGCAAACTAAACTAAAAAAAAAGAATTTCAAAAAAGTAATTGATCTAAATTCTGTAATATAAGGCTTGAACAGAAACATGTATTAACACTATGAGTGCTAATCAAGAAATGAAGTTAAGCTAAATTGCATAGAAGGAGTCATTTGTGTTAGGAGTTGTTGCATAGCTATTTGCATGCTATCATGCAGCTGTCTCACATGAAAACACATGAGGACAGGTAGGAGTTTCAAGGCTAAGGGCAAGCAAAAATACAGAGGACTCTACAAGTCAAGAAAAGCTATAATATGTCTAGATAAATCAAATAATGTAACCGATATAATGCTGAAGTTACACAGACAAAAAAAGGTTTTTTTAGAATGCAGATGCATCACATAACACAAAGAAATGAAAGTTGAAATTTTCCAATATTTTCTTTTCTAATTAAGAAGTCAAAGTTGTAAAAATATAATAATGTTAATTGTAATCTATACTCTGATGCTAACTTTATTAGCATATACTGAGAGCAAAATTTAATTAAATTTTGAATGCAACTCTGTGACACATCATTGCATAACCAGACAAGCAAGTTTCAGATTTAGAGGGTCAAATACTAAAGACTGAAGCAAATACCTAATATAGCAATAAAACAGTAGTGCTTAGTTTTACATAGAAACTAATATGATAAATTTTAAAAAAAGTTTAATATTATATTATCACAGTCCATGGAAATGTCACATTTTGTTTTTAGATTTTTAAATGCTGTCATTATATTGTGTATAATACCAGAGAATAAAAAGAAACAACAACACAAGAAACTTTAGATTTTAAATTAACAGTACATTGAGGTGTTTAGTAATCTTACCCTGTCAAGAGCTGCTTGAACAATTGATTCACTTTCAGTATCTAAAGCTGAGGTAGCTTCATCCAACAGTAGAATTCTGGGGTTTCGAACCAGAGCTCTGGCTATAGCAATTCGTTGTTTCTGTCCTCCACTGAGTTGGGTACCTCGTTCACCAACAAGGGTTTCATATTTCTGAAATAAACAGGTCCAAGTATAGAAGTTTAAAATTTGACTCTTGTAATAAAAATCACATTTTATCTTTGAAACTGATCATAACTGCTCTGAAAAAAAAATAGATCTTATACACTCATTAAAATATAAAAATAAATTCTGCACAGTGCATGTAACCTTAGAGGATTTGGGTCAAATAAAATTAATAAATAACTCACAATGAAAGAGCATGACTCCATTATTTTGTGTTTTAAGTATATTTACTCTAATTTATTTTGTTAAGTACATACTAATTGACCATCATAAACAACTACAATATAAATACTTGTATCAAATAACTTCAAAGGTGAGTTTTAAAATTTATTGCTCACATCAGGAATGCAAAAGCAAACACAATTATGAAAAGTACTAGCTCTAACTCTTCCACTAAGCAAAAGCAGAAGATCTTATCATTATACGTTCATTGATGAAAATATAATTGGTTCAATCATGCAATAGACAGTTGATACTGATTTGCATGTTCATGATATTTACCACTACAGAGATTTTAACGTATTCAAAACAACTAAGAATATTTTGGAAACATTTTACGAATTATAACACCTCAGAATACTTCAAAATTTTGACATATGAGTGAAAGATATACTAGTTTTAAAAATTCTGTAATTATGAATTATTTTCAACAAACCCAAATTATTAGGAATTTTGGGATATTCAACAAAACTATCCAATATACAAAATACAGACCTTCAAGCTAGATTTATGTTGTCAGATCATCTTCACAGCTTGATTCAGGATATATTGACGCATGATAAATATTGATAAGTGGCACATAAAAATAAAGTTTAGATAGAGTAAAAAATAAGCTGCAAAAAAACAACAACAAAAGACTTGAACTAGCTGATGGCTCCATTAGTCATTAACATAGAAAACTTAAAGGTTAAAATTAACCTTTTTGTAATGAGTATTTTGTAAATTACTTGAATTTCTGCATAAAATTTATACATAAACATCCATGAGAAGCTAAACCTCTATTACAACTATTACTTCTGTACAATTTCAGTCAAAAACATTTTTGTATCAAATTAAATTTATTTTGTGCACATTTACTTTGATTGCAATATTTATACAAAAACCTAGTTTTTAAAAATATTTAACCATAATATATTTAAAAAAATTACAATACCTGCAAATTTTCTTTGTCTGGTTCTCTAAAATTACTGATAGGAAAAAAATCTAAGAATATTAATCTACATTAAATTTCTGTCTATTTCAATACTTTTTGCAAAGAAGATCTATTCATCTTACATAAAGCAATACTGTATACAGTACTCAGAAATTAGAAATACAGACTGTTCTTTGAATTCTTACAATATAATTTTAATATAAAACAATAAGAAGAAAACAATAATATAATTTGCTTTTGATTTCAATACTAAGACTGCATTTATGTCAACCAAGATTTTACACAGAAATGTAATAGAAAAGTAAATGAATAAGTATTCTTGTAAAAATATACACAGACCTTTCTTTATATTAAAATATTTTTATTTGTGAGTTTTCAGCCCTCTTGCCAAAGCCTTGATTGGACACCAACATATTCTTATTTATACAGGTAATACAGATATCGAAGTGATGTATAATTCACAAACGTGAGAAAATTAACATACTGTATAGTCATATGTTATATTAGAAAATCACAACCAACTTGACCAACATCAAACGATATAAAAAATGTGATAAAATTATGATGGCGTTGTCAAGTTTACCAGAAATTTAAACACATTCTAACTAAATGTGAGAAAAAATAAATAGTTATGCTTATTTTTACTTAAATAGTTGTTTGTTTTACTCCTTATAATAATTAATAATCACATGGGATATAAGAAATCTACTGTTTACCTTAGGAAGTTTGTTTATAAAATTATAAGCATTTGCTGATTTTACAGCTCTTTCTATATCTTCTGTAGTTGACTGTGGAAATCCATGACGAACATTTTCTGTTATTGTGTCAGCAAACAAAACAGGTTCCTGCCCAACAGCTCCAATGTGATTTCGTAGCCATCCAACATTTAAATCTCGCACATCTCTACCATCAACTTTAACCTATGGTATAAAAATAATGTTTTCAAATTTGGAACATGTTTAGCAAACCTATAATCTATTTTGTATTTATTCTGAAAAATATAATGTGTTTAGGTGATGATAGTGGACTCAGAAAAGAGAACCACGATCAAAAATAGAGGCCAGGAATTGGTGCCTCCCGACTCAGTGATATAAGTGACTACAGTGGAGAGGTGGGAAAGAGACAAGGCTTGAGAAACCAATGAAAGCTTGAAAAAGATGATATAAAGAAATACTCCTCAATTGACCAAAGCCAGATATCTTCCAGGAACTGGGGTAAGAACTTCAACCACCACTACCAAAGTCTGGACTCTGTTCAACCACCAAGCAAGGGATCTGAGAAGAAGTTCTACTGATCAAAGAATATTCATCAAAGGGAATGTACAAGAATCCAACACATGGGAATAAGAGCTTCAAAAAAAGTCCAAATATTCAAAGAGAGAGAATAAATTGAGCTATAAGAAAGGGGAAAGATGTACAAACTGCTCAATTCAAACCCAAAGACAGAGGAGAAGACTGGGCCCAATTGAGACTAGAGAGTAGAACTCCTCAAATATATGATGCAATAATAAAGGGATCAGAAAGAACTGTCACGCTATCATAAGGAAACCAATCTGGTCTGCATCTTGTAAATGCAGAGGAGTGTGGACTCTGGACTGAGAATAAGAGAAAACAAGAAGGATCTACAGAGTGAAAACATTGGGTAAAAATTTGTATTCTTCAACAAAATATGTCAAGAGTTGCCTAGACTCACAAATGTAGGAAAAGAGGTTAAAGTTAAAAAGAAAAAAAGCTCAGCTCTATAAATGGAAAAAACAAACATGTAAATGAAGTAACAAGACAAAGTTTTAAGTTCCACACTGAAAAAAAATCAGAAAGGAACAGCACAGTTTAAAAACGTGAAAAATACAGATAGAGCAACAAAACAGATATTACTAGTAGTAAAGATACGTAACGTACCAACTACCAGAACACATCCAAACAAACATCAAATGAGAAAAGTATCAAAATTTCTCTAGTCCACAAAGAAGTAAAAAATGTGTCAAAGGACATAAACTACCATGAAAACAAAAAAGATCAATATCTAAGGTATCAAACAGTGAAATTAACTGAGATAATAAGGACACAAAATTAAGTCCTACACAGACTAAAATCAGGAGAAAGTACATACTAAACACTGACAAAACTTTATACCAAGAGAACATTGAATTATTTATTGATAGTAGTAATGATATGGAAGGTACAAATTAATCAAACACCCTCAATTAACAAACTACTTATAAAAGAAGCAAACATTTTCAGTTTACTCAGCCCACAATGAATGTAGTAAAAACAAACATGTAAACAAATAAAACTTGCTGAATAACACATAAATAATCAACATCTAACACATCATTTCAGAAAATTAACTGATATGACAAACAACACATAAGGAAGTCTGACACATGATGCAATAGGGGATGAGAAGGCATGTAATTAATAACAATGTTAAAAAAATAAAAATAAATAAAACAATGAATGTTATGATACTTGTGTTAATGATAAGTAAGGTATAAACTATCAAAAATACCAAGTTAATAAATAGGGAGTGGACAAATCAATTAAATGTAACTAACTCACAAAATACATAATAATGACAAATGAGCAAACTAACAAAATATACCTATAAACCATCTTAACAGGTAAAAAATAATTAATCATACATCGAAAATAACATACTCAGGAAAATTTACCAAAATTACAAAGTATTAATAAGTATCTAATGCATAATTAAAGTAACGTAGATAAAAAGTACACCTAAATACCTAACTTAATAAAATCTGAGCATTGATAACATGAAATACATATGTCTCTCATGAGGAAAGAAGGGCAAATTCATGAAAGTAGTAGTAGAATCAGGCCTACCATGAGTATATCAATGTGGTGTGAAGTGTTCATGTTGAAAACTTACCACAGATCTCCTGGAAGAACTTGAAGCAAGATGAAGAAAGGAGGAGAAGAACAAGTCTTCCCCAACTAAAAAATGTGATGCCTAGGTTCACAAATGTAGGAAAAGTAATCAAAGTTAAGTTCAGCCCTATGAATGGGAAAGAAACAAACATTAACAATGTTTTCAGCCTGAAAAAGAAGAAACCAAAGTGGCAACACATGTGATTGCCTTCTGATTATGAACCAAGGCACGTGCTTTCTCACAAACTCCAACCTGTGTCGTAGAAAGTCATGCTACGTGTGTTGTCTCCTGTCACAATATAATCATTGTCTGACACAGGAAACCTTGAATTTATACTAAAACATGTATAATTTGTGAATGTGCTAATTTTGAATGCAAATTCGTGGAAATAAGTGAAATCAAACAAAAAAGAAGAAATTGTTAAATAAATGTGTCAGAAATGGTAAGAAAGCCGAATCAAAAACTTTTGTTACACTTGGAAAATTTGAAACTAATCTAAACCATGTGATACCAATAAAAAAATAGGGAGTTGAGCAGGAATAGCAGAGGGTGCAATAATAATGGTGAAGAGTAGTAACATAATATGTATATGATCAAAAATGTCACAAAACTGATGGGCATGAAAACCAGTGTGCTATTTACCAAAATTTCTTTAAGCTATGCTTAGGTAGCAGACAATGATCGAGATAGCTTTTGTGTGAAAAGAGGTAAATCTGTTTCAGAATAAATACAGGGCCAAACAGAAATTAACAGACAACAATAGATTAATGTAACTTGACTAACATGTAGCTACTCAATGCTTTGTACACTATACAACTGGTGTGTTTAGTTAGTCAACCTCTATATTACATATGATGTGAAGGAGTAAAAAATAATTACATATAAAAAATTAAATTTCATTACACATATTTGTAGATTAAATTCCTTAAAAAACATAAAGATTTATTTAAAGCAATGTTTTCGACATATATGTTTTATTTAAAAGGGGTGCTTTTCCACTGATAACATTTTATATACACTTAGTGGGTGTAATGTCTTTGTCTAGGTGTGTATTTGTTCATTAATATGTATCATACATAACGAGATTTTAGTTACACAGGAACTATAAATGCTCACTATATTCTCAAAGAAATCTCCAGATGTAGCTTAAAATTTCGTATTTTACAAACTAATATAATCCACATGAGGTAGCTACCATACCAAGTAATCCTTTGCCCATCATTGATCATAAAAACAAGAGAAATAAAAAAACAAGAATTTAAAATCTGCAAATAGTGATCATACAAAAAAGTAAGAAAACAAGGCTGGGAGTACTGTAGACATTATTTACTCAAACTACAAATCCCTAAATGTAATTCTAGACAACAGCATGGAGCCAAAATAGGGATTTGTAGTTTTAGTAAACAGTCTACAGTATTTATAGATTTGTTTTCTTACTTTTTTACAATCCCTATTGGCAAGTTTTTATTCATCTTGTTTGCAGTGAAAATCACTACATGTTGTGATCATTTAACATTTTTTTCCAAATTTCTGGCACACGTTCTGAGTTTTGTAGGTATCATTGTTTAAATATAGAGCATTATATGGTTTGTTAACAACTAGCTAATTTAAAAAAATTGATTTGATCAAAGACAAAGTGCACAATCAGCATGACCTATAATAAGTGGAAAATACATTATTGGAACATAGCAACTAAAGTATTAAGTATTATATTTCAAATCTCCCACATTAGTTACAGACAAATATTTAAAGGTAAGCTTCAAACAACATAACATGACTGCTCAAGTTCAAATAGAGAAATGAATAATTTCACCAAATCTATAAAATAAAATTCTATTTTATATTTACTTATTTTAATATGCAATTATTCATAAAGTGTCAAAAGTTTACATACCTGACCTTCTTTTGGATCATAAAATCGTTGTATAAGCTGAACAACGGTGCTTTTCCCACATCCACTGGCTCCAACTAGTGCAACAGTTTCACCTGATTTTACTTCAAAACTCAACCCTTGAAGAACCTTAAATAATGACAGTTAGCAACTGTTCAACAAGTACAATGCATTAAAGAAGGATATATTGTTATTACAATGTAAAATTTATACCTATGTTTTACACTCCTTTAATATACAATGTAGAATTTGAATTACAACAGATCCTAACTTCATACATTGGAGTCCAAAAACTATATTTAGTGACTTTGTCTAAGTCATTTCTTTAGTACAAGTTTACATTGGTGTTTCATAAACAAATTTATTGATTTTTATTTGAGCAATATGTGTATATATATTCTTATAACATATTCAACTACATAAAAAAATGCTAAAAATCATCACCAACTGATTTACTTACAGGAACATCAGGCCTAGCTGGATATGAAAAATTAACATTATAAAATTCCACATTTCCCTCTAGAGTTGCAGGTTTTTCTCCCGTGTCTGAACTGCTATCGATAAGTGGAATCTATATAAACAGTTTCAATTAGAAAAATTACAAATAAAAATTTCTGTGAACTTTTACTTGCTTTATTTGCAAGGTTGCATCAGTATTCAGATAATATATCCAATATATTAAGAATAAGCTTATTAATTAATGGTAGAACATATTAATGTTTTAAATGTTAATTAATGTACAATTTTTATATCTTTTGGATTTTCTAACATATTATTTAGCAATTGCCACAAATTATCTTTGTTTCCACTTTTATTATAGTCAAGTAATTGCCATATAAAAGTAATGGTTTATTCTTATAGTACCTCCAAAACTGTCTTGAAAAAATGTGAAAATCAGAAAAGAAACACTACTTAACATCTATATGCACAATACAAAATATAGCTAACTTAGAACTCAAAGTTATTCAACAATAATTCTAAGACATGAATTTTGTTAAGCTCCAGTAGTAACCTAAACATTCATAAAAGCAGAAAGTTTTTGTTCTTACTCTCTCTATGATCTCAAAGACCATACCAGCGGCTCCTCTGGCTATTGCAAAAGCTTCAAGATACGGAGATGCCTGTCCCATGTTCATTGCTCCCATTAAAACATTAAAAAATACCTACAAGTAATTACACATATAAATCACTTTACACAGTCCAATTAATTTAATTGTTTCCAAACTATTAAATTTTTACCAGAGATTCTAAAATAGTCTCAACTTCAATACACATTATTTTTAAACATGATGTCCAATTTGTGTGTTTATTACTAATTAATACAATTTATCTGATGTCACATTTCATTTATTTTGCATTATTTTGAATATGTATATTTTACATTACATAGCTAGAGGAGGTAATGGACACAAGAAAGGTTAAGTACCAGTTACTATTTGCCCATCTTTTCAATACAACTGACAGCTAAGAATAAAATTTTCAAGACAGAAGGTGATGCACTCCATCGACTTTATGTGTAAAAAATTCTAGGTTAGTGCTTAATGGTTGGAAGTAAGAGAGTTCTCAGGAAGTGAAAAGCCAACTGGTATGAGAGACAAAAGGAATAGGAATCATAAACTCAATGAGCAACTTGCTCCTGAAACTTGAATGGCCCACTGATCTATGGTTAATGTCTTCCATACTGACATGAAGCCCCCAAGATGATATCCCACAAGAATTGATCCCATAAAGTAGTCACTGATACTGAAATCCATGCACCACCCTGGAGAAGGATCCCTGCTGGTGAGGTAAAACTTTCAAATGTGGAGGATGTGAAACAAAGTAAGTTTTTTTATGTTTTGTATATACATTTGAATAATCAAAAAAATCATAAAATACTTCATCAAAACTTGCCCCAAATGTGACAGCAATATGTCTGTAGTTTTGATACCCATGATAAGCAGAGCACAGATAGCCCATTGTGTAGCTTTGTGCTTAATTCCAAACAAATTATTGATACCAAGAATTTCATAATGATTTATCAAGTTTAATAATTAAACACATATTTGTATTTAAAAAAGTACAAAATCTTGAGCAGGTAAAGAATTTAGTGTGGACCCCAAAGAATTATTACCAACAAATACAAGCTTGGAAAAGTCCACAGAAAATTTCTCCATAGATAGTCCAAATTGCCCAAAACTACCTCCTGTTATTGTATTTTTCAAATATAACATGCAGCAATATTCTGCATTTGTAACATACTTTTAACGTAAGAAGTTCTGTATTTCTAACATAGTTTTAAACTATGCTACATAACAAATGTTGTGATTTTATAACATTGTATTTTTTAACTATATTATACAACTGTTTTATATTTCTTATGCTATTTTCAAATATGCCTTATAACAATTGTTATGATGTTATGATACCATATGTCTTAAGCCAAACTTTGCAAGAACTATTCTGCATTTTAATGTGATTTGAAAATATCAATAACAACTGTAACAAGTTGTTTAACCCTCTAAAC
The DNA here is from genome assembly GCA_011833715.1 of Carcinoscorpius rotundicauda. Lineage (NCBI taxonomy): Eukaryota > Metazoa > Arthropoda > Merostomata > Xiphosura > Limulidae > Carcinoscorpius > Carcinoscorpius rotundicauda. The sequence goes on from CM022406.1 coordinate 26,255,016, forward strand.
AACCCTCTGCAAGTATCATGACTTTTTAAGAATTGTAATCAAAATTTAATTAAAACACTTTATTACTCTAGTATATTAACAAACGTGACATAAAACATAGTTAATATATATTTTTCTGCAATACATAAGTTCAAGTTCTTAATTTTGTAAGAGAATATTTAAAAACAATTTTCAATGTTACCCTTGTATGAAAACTGCAACATTTGCTCTCTAATTATCATTTCTTCCCTAATTTATTTATCACCCCTCCAAAAATTACAGAATTTAAGTTACTCATTATAATAGTTATTACTCAAGCAAAGTATAATTTTTATAGCCTTCAATCTTGTTTATTTCTGGAGTCATAAACCAGAAAAATCAGACATGTCATCCCTCTTTCACAAACTGACAACAGTTCTCTCTATCATTTAATACTATATTATTTATAACAAAATGTAAGCCATTGTTTTAATATATGAAATGACATATTTTATTAAGTACAACATATAAAGAATTGTCTGTCTTGCTTTCAGTTCAGACTTTATTCTCGTGGGAAACATGCCAATGAGCTGAGGTAAATTTTTAATGCTCTTTTCACATAATTATATAGCAAGCAAAATCATTATAATTATAGAATATTGTCTACTCTTTACATGTTACTATTCTGTGATCTAAAGTGCATTATTGAATTAAATAAAAAGTATTTACTGTGATGTTACTATTAGTATAAAAAAGTAAAATTAAGTCACACTGACAGCTAAGTATTATGTTTCTAGTTTTTCATGAATATAATTTACTTATGACTATAAAAAGTAACCAAAATTTAAAAATTGAAAATTTGTTAGGTTATATTAGGTAAAATAAAGAAAATAATAATTTTTCACAAATTCTACTCATGAATAACTCATATGTTATATTATTTGGTAGAGTAACATGAGCTACATATTCACTAAGTGATTTACAGCTTGTGAGGCTCTGCTATTAGTTGAAAGAGTTCAAAGGTCAATAAAACAATAAAATTTAACACATTTACACTGTTACTAGCTTTAAGCTATTTAAAATGAACAATTGTAGTTTTTTGTTACAATATGAAGTCATTCAAGAAAGAAAAAAGGGTAATTTACACTTATTTTGTACTTTTTTTTTTATGGTTGGTCAGTTTAAACAACCCTGTATAAATAACAGATAAAATACAGTTTCACTGAAGAAAAAAGTTTCAAATTTATTTAGGAGGTTTTGGAGATTATCTAAATCCAACAATTTTCAGATGATGTAATTTTAATCTTGACATGAAAATATCTTTGCACTCAGTCAACACTTTCCATATAATCATGGAGGAATTATCAGTAAAAACAATTTGTAATAGTCTCTGATGTTTTGTCTATAAAAAACTTATAATACTTACTGAGAACTTGCAAAATTTCACAAAGATACACAAAACATATTAAGAGTTATAGTATGGAAAAATCCATAGGTCAGTATGAAGTCAAGTTTTAGATCAGTTAACACTGTCTGTAGTGAGAATTATACTACACAAAGTAACAACTCTTCTATATTTCTAGTGTACATTTTAACTATGATATAACTTTTCTGAGTTCCTAATGCTGTATTTATAAGATTGGTTACATGATATCATTTCTTTAAATCTCTAGCACCAGTACTTTTTTATATATTTCTACTATTTTTATATTCATAAAGTCATACATTTTCCTCTCACTTCAGCCAAAACTGTAAGATTTACAATACTGTAAATGCATTTATTTGGATTTTGTTTTAGTCCTCTGCTATTGTAACTTAAGTCTTTCTTTGTTGATCTATGCAAAATTCTTCTTAATCTTTTCAAGTACTGTAAAGCTACATGTTCATGATTAATTTAATCACCTAGTTTTGACCTGTTATTAAAGTACATTGTGGTTTGAGGTTTCTTATTACATAGAATAGTTTATGTGTATGTTTTGTAAATCCATATCTATATTTAGTTAGTTCATTCTAACCTATTAATAAACATTCATGTTTAATATTGTATATTTCTAACAACTAAAACAGAGCTTAGACTGTTATTTCAAGTTTTTACTTTATGTTATTGGTTTTGAAACAGGAGTATTTTTTTTTCTAATTTATTTTCTTCATCAGTGTAACATATACAATTTAATAAAACATGCTACTGAAAGTTTGTAAGATTTCTTACTTCTTGCATCTATTGTATTTCAGTACATAAAGTTTATCATAAATAATGATGATACTCCCACTTAATAGCATACACATTAAGTCATTCATAGTATCAACAAGTTGAATAGGTACATTGAGTTCTAGATCAAGATGAAAGAAGCTAAGACCTTGGAAATGTTTTCTCTCTCTTTCTTTTATTTCTTCATCATTATGAGGCATGTTTTCAGTACAAACATGTGTTATGTAAATATTTTGTAAACGACAACATGTCGTGTTGTGTTTGGATTTTCATTTCTATTATCTATGTTTCCATATTTATATTATTGTTTCGAAGTTTAAACTAATAAAATATGTTGTTATTCATTTAGGGTAACATTTAGAATTTTCTTGAATTAAGTAGACCAATCATATGTTTGTAAATGAAGTGCTGGCGACTTCGTGTCTAGACTATTAGTCTCGTGCAAGAAAGTTCGCGGTTACTCGAGGGGTCTAGGCCTACAATATATAAACAGACGAAGATGCGAGAGAGAAAAAGAGATTCAGACGTCAGTTTTTATTCAAAGAAAAGAAAAGGAGAGTCAGACATTAGTTTTATTTCAAATGAAGAGAGTCAGTTATTTGAGAAAGATTAAGTGTTTGCTGTGATTATTCAACTTGGATTTGTGACTGAAGTTAGATCTACGGAAGCTGTGATTTTATTTCGTCAATCTCTACGATTCATCTGAATTACTGCTTGTGCTGAGACTTGGCGAATTTATTGAACTGTGAACTGTTCCTGAACTTCTTCATTTAAGCTTCGGAATTTCTTTGTGGGACCAAATTCACACCCTAGACTGGAATTTGAGACTTTCATTTTAGATCATTATATTAGATACAGGCCAGTACCATTTTGTATTGTGATTAATTTTGAAGTTTGAAACTAGTATTATTTTGTTTTGTAATTAATTTCGAATGTTGTAACTTAATATCTGTTACTGTTATTATATAATTTATGTTATATCTGTTATATTTGTTAATAGTTTAGTGTAATAAATTATACAAGCTGTTATCTGCGTTCTTCTGTTGCGTTTAGTCTATGAAGAACATAAAACATAAAAAATACATAACACATGTAATTTTAGAGAAAAGTGCTCTGGCTTACATTATTAAAGCATAAACTAGAATGTACTTACAATAATCAGAGTACTTGGGACATATTCATCGTTTCCAGCTTCATGAGACTCTATGATTAATCTGACACCATACCAGAATGCTAAAGCATAACTTGCATAGATACACAGCCACACCATAGAAGCTCCAATACTTGTTACCATGCATCTCTTTATTCCATTTTTTCGTGCTTGAACTAAATTTCTTTCATACCTATCAAATACAATTTTCTAAATGTAATACTGTTTCAGTACAGTTAGTATTCTATAAAATCTTTTATGATGTAAAATCTAACAAAAATATGCATTTTTCTTACATTAAATCATGCAGTTCTTTTCACTTCTGTTCCTTCCTTATTTATGTAAGTATAATTTGTTGTATAGAGCTGTGTGAAGCTCTGCAGCTCAAATGCCCAAACCTTATTGCAAATTTCTTTAATATATATTTAGAAACATTTCCTCTTTAAAAAAATTACAATTTTTTCTTTGTAATTTCACAAGTTTAAGCTACATTTCCCCCCTCAAACTCAAAAGGTTTTTTAAACAGATAATTACTTAGTTTCACTGTTTGGATCTGATTTATTTACAAGATGGGTTAAGTCCAGTTTTCCTCTCAGTTGTGTATGTAGCCAAAACACATTATCTATTAAGACTAAAATCAATTTTACAAATTCTTTTTCAGGTGGATGTATAATATCGTTTATCACGTAATGCATTTAAATCATTCAATTTCATCAGCTTGTCAAAGAAAACTAATATACAACTAGGTCAATCCTTTATGGACATGCAAAATACTACATAAAGCAGCACATAATACTTAGATTATGTTTAAAAAATTAAATTGAGTTTTTTTTCTTGAAATAATTTATTAATCCAAGATTATTGTGTTAGCCAGTTTTAGTTAGGGATTTATTATTTGTATGCTATATGAATATTTGTATTTTTATGCCTGATTATGAATTATGTAAAAGTATCATTTCTTTTTCCATCTTAACCATTCATAAATTTAGTTACCTCAAGTTTGATCTTGATGCTATGTTTTGTTAGGTATTTGGTATTCTATTACTTGTAAAAATGTTGATTCTCTGTTTTTCCTGTAACTATTTACTTTTGTCTCTTTCACTTTAGGTACATAATTTAATGACACAAAATGTTATCTGGCTTGAGAAACTCCTGAATGAAATTTTAAATGTGTATGTGGAATATAGCACAGTATATTGTGCTAAAGACCAAAGTCTATTTGATAAAACAATTACTACCATCTTGAGTTACTGAAGATTACACATACCATTCTAATAGTTCAGTATCAATCAAAGACAAAACAATGATTAAATAGGTACAAGGTGTTAAACATATTTGTTAGATATTCAATCTATAAAATATGTTTAGGAAATTTAGTAATATTTATTTAGCAATAACTAGAATTCTAAGTTTATATTTCATATATATTTTATCTTTAGTACACTCTCTATTAAACCAGCAATGAAAATGCTTTTTTCTTTATAACAATGCACTACAAGAACAGTTTCATTACTCAAGTTATTTCAACAAGTTACATTTATTTAAGCAGAAATTTCTTTTGGTATAAAATACTACATTAAAACAATTTTTATACTTTCTTATTAATATATTACAGAAAACGAGAAAGAATCCTTAGAAAAAGAAGCAAAAACAAGATACTGAAACCCCTTTAAATTCACTATTTTTCACCAAAAATTATAATTTTCTTCAAAGCTGAGATAAAGTATCACCATGATATTAATCAATTTTTAGGGATGATATCTACTTATTTCCGTGCATTATGATTTTGTGAGAGGCCTTTCTGTCATTATAAATTAGTCCTAGATGAAACCCTGAAATATGCAGGTGTTGTTTTTTCATTTATTTATTTGTAGCTTAATACCATTATATTCACATTTTTAAATGTTTTATAGCAGTAAATATATTATTACATTGTAAACACAGCAGTATTTTCTATCTCTGGAGTAAATTTTAAATGCTAATTATGTTTCATTTTTAACTGATCATTCAGTAAATATTTTGTAATTTATATTATATGTAATTCTATAATGAGCCTTTCTCTGTTTCAGTTATTTGATATTTTTCAACATAACAACAGTCATTTTATTCATCAATTTTAAAACACAAAATTCTTAAATACATTTTAAATTATAACACCTAGCAATGCATCAAGTAATTGGATATGATATTGAATATTAACAAATTACTATTACTCACTAAAAAAACGTTAAAACAGTTATTTCATCACACCTGTCAATCTCTTTTTTTTCTCCTCCAAATGCAACTACAGTTCTTATTGATGATAATACTTCTTCAGCTACAGCACCGGCACTCCCATAAGCTGTTAACTCATTTGCTGATAGTGTGGCTTGGACCTGAGAGGGACAAAGTACAAAATATCAACAAATATTACTGTGAATATGCCACCTAAGATAAGCATATACACATATTTATAAGGTTACTGATAAAAACAGATAATTCAATATTGTGTGCAGCAGTGGAAGGACTTATTTTCATATCAGGTTTGATGCACAGGTAGTCTGCTGTAAAACTTGAAAAACTAAGAATCTATTAATATAAATAATTCATTTTCATCCTATGTTTTTTTAATTATTTTTCATCCTCCAAAATTTTCTAGTATTTCCAGATTAATATTTTTCTTCCCTTTGTTTGTTGCCATTTCCCAAACTTAATTCAAATAATTTTTTTAATTCTCAGATTTGTACTTCTCATATTTGTGTTTAAATTTTTTCATGTTTCAATATTCATTAACAGTTTTGTTTGATGCAACTTCCCACACTTATAAATTATTAACGCCTTATCTTTCACAGAAAATATTATAATTTTGATTTTTACATATTTTTTTTTTATTTATGCCTGAACTCTAAATGCAGAATCATCAAAATTTAACCAATAGTTTGTTTGCAGCCTCTTCCCAAATTTAGTTAAATTCAAGATTTCCAAAGCAATAATACTGTTCATTTTTTAATATTGTGCATAGCTACACAAGAGCTAGCTGCACTCACCATCCCTAATTTAGCAGCCAACCCACTCCAAACTCTTGGCCTATTCTTTACCAATGGAGAGCAGGATTGACCATCACATTATAATGCCCCCATGGCTAAAAGGATAGGCATGTTTGGTGGTGCAAGGATTCAAACATGCAAATCTCAGATTGCAAATCCAGTGCCCTAACCACCTGGCCATGCTGGGCCAGGGATAATATTTATTTTAATTTTTACATTCTTTTTTGTTTCTTACTTTTCCCCTCTAACTCTTCTTTTTTCAACAGAAAACAATTTGAGAGATTCTAACCTCTCCTTATAAAATTACATGACATAATTAGTTACAAACAGTTATGTGTATCTCAAATATTTTACTTGATTTGAACATCAGTTCATATCAGCCTGACATGTTGACTTTTAAACTGGTCACAATTTTTTTTATTTTAATGTTGAATAAATTTTAGTTAAATTCCAGATTAAATAAAGGTAGAGTTCACTTCATGCCATTAGACATTACTAATCAAGCCTATTGATATATTGTGAATAAGATATTCAATGCTACAAATATTTGAAAAATCACAAGAGTTCACCCTACTAGATGTTTCAAACACTTACACTGATTTATAATCATCAAATACTTTAAGTAGGTTCAGTTACATATAATTACTAAACAAAGTTAAACATTTTATAAAATGGGCACCTTTGTCAGCATTCAGTGAAGTACAAGTGTAAAAGAATGAACTAAATTCTAAACATAATTTAATATTTATAGAAATATGCTTAGTTTACTCACTTTTGCCAGAACTCCACCAGATATTATGAGAATTGGCATTGCAGAAAGAATAACCAGTGTTAATTTCCAGCCATACACTAGTGCAACAACCAAACTGACTATAGTTGTTGACATGAAGAAGACACACATTCCTGTTTTTTCACCAATACCATCTTGAATTCTATTTAGATCTCTGAAAATACAATATTTAAAAGCCTATAAAACTATTAAACATACAAAAACAAACTTTAGTCTTTGGCTGTTTAATTTTAGATACAGTGTGCAAAACTTTTTGTACAGAAGTGAAGTTATATGATAACTTGAAAGACATATATCTATTCTTATTTTACAAGACAGCATTTATAACTTTATACTTAAGTACCCAAGATAAACATTTTATTAATTTCATTTCTAATATGCACTGGTAAAATCAAAAATCAACATATAATACAAGTCATTTCAAACAAACTTATGCAATCCTCTGCTATAATTAAAATATTAACTTGATGCTACTGTTTTGTTAGTACATATACCAATACATGCTAATCAGCTTATTACATGTATGATTTAAAGCATTTTGTTTTTTAATTTAACTCCTGATCACTTCATACATATTAAAAATGAAGTTCTGACAGAATTCAAAGCTATTAATCAAATCTATATTTGCAATAATTGTGCACCATAAAAATCAGTGTCATTAAAAGCAGAGGATTGAAAATTTTTCTCAACAGATTTTGCCACTAAATAATCAGCTGTTGTGAAGAGAAAAAACAAAAACTAAGGATATTAATTATCAAAAATCCAAATTTTGGAAGTGCTTTTAAAAGAGCATACATGTACAAATTATTCCTTTACATGTTTTTTATTGTGATGAAATCAGTATTCAAAACTAAACCACAACTACTTGATAAACTCTTATAATGCTTAAAAATTCTGATGATCACAAAAATACAAATTCCTTTGTTCAGAGACATTGTCTTTAAACACAGTGTATTTTATTTTGAAACCTGTGCTGAAAAAGAATAAAATATGAGCTCATTTTGAGAACTTACAAACAATTCAAATAAGACATTTGGATTACAGTTAGCATAGTTATAAAACTAGGTGTGATTGACAATTATAAAAAGTTATAGTTTTTATATAAAAAAAAGACCATTTCTTATATTGAATAATTTATATAAAGTGGTGTAGGATTGCTCATTGTGAGGACAAGAACATCTTTTGTGCATCAGCTTAATCAGGTTAGGCATTTATGCTTAATTCCTGAAGGACATCAAAGACAAAAATGATCTTCTGAAATGGCACATTTCAGTATTTTTTTATATATGAATTGAACATGATTTTTGTTTAGCAGCAGTATACACTGTAATACTTTGATTAATTTCCCTGCTATTCTAAAATGTAGTTACACTCCCAAACAAGTTACTTGTTCTTTTCATATCACTGAACCTAATGTTTTGAAATAAAGAATTTTGTTAAAAACTTGTAAATAGAGCTCACAAAATATTAGTCATCAAAAAAGTCATGGCACTCTGTAGAGAAGTATGGTAATATGTTGGTGAAAAGTACAAATCATATTAAATCAACCTATACAAATGATATTAAGATAAATATTAATACTTATGCCACAGTGAAACATATAAAATATATGAAAATATAAAAGTATAAAACATATTTTTCTTATTAGTCAGATTACAAAGTCCACCATCTTCTATGATCACTATATGTTTGATTGTGTTTTATAATTACATGAAATATTTTTAACTGCTTGTTTCCTTATCTTTGTGAGATGTTTGAGAAGTAATCATAACTGTCAATAAGTACAGTATGTTCATTAAAAATATATCACCTTTAATTTAAAGAGCTTTAACCATGGTTTAATTTTCCCTATAAAAATATTATACTTGAAAATTCTCTTATTTATTTTATTGTTTTACTAATTACATTAAAACCGAGAACACCTTTTACTTACGTAGTCACTCGACTGGCAAAATCACCAGTCTGATGAGTATCAAACCATGCTAAATCTTGATGAACAACAGCTTTCATGAAATAGTGACGAATGCGAAAAGCTTGGTTTTCAGCTGAAATAGCCAAACTAGTAACCATAACATAGTTTAGAAAAAGTACAATTACACCAATTAGAGCCATGCCTAGTCCAAACTTTCTGATATCAGAAAGAAACCCTTGCATAATAGCATCTTCCTCTGCCATATTACTATAAAATACAAAAAAAAATCTGATTACATATAAATAATATTGGAAAACCACATACAATGATCCAAATAAATAGTTGCATTATTTTGAATATATTACTCATTCTTATAATCAGTTTAATGCTTTGGTACTAATTAAGTACAAGTACTGCACAATATTACATGTTTTATTATAATCTTTCTTTCATGATCTCCTTCAACAAAATAGGTAAACCTTTATTAAACCTGTTATTATTATTATTAAACATATTTATACATAAGCATAGAAAGAAAATACTCCAAACATGTAGGATGGTGAACGAGTTAGATTTTGCAAAATGTAACAAACGTGAAAGAAAAGACACAATAGTTGTTCTTTTGCATTCTTTTAAAATATTTTATGTATATATGAGATAAAATAAATTTACTAAACCAAATTAAAAGCCCTTTGAATAATTTAGAGCAGTGAACCATAAGACATTCATTTATGGTCTGCTTTGGGTCTGGACAACTTTGATTGCTTAAGTTATAAATCATCAACTCTATATCCAGGCATTTATTATCATGTTGTGTACAAAACACAAAGTGAGTCTTTATATGCAGAAGGTAAAAAAAAAACCTGATTTACAGAATGTTGCACCTTACTTATGAAAGCTCATTATTAAATACAGTCTTTCCTTTATGAAATTAATGAAAAACTTATGAGGCTAAACTTTAAAGGAATATTATGTGTATAAAGCCTTTAGTTTTTTTCAAGCCAATAAAGAAGTGAATATATAAAACTGTAAACTATTCCAGATTGAGATACAAGTTAACAGGTGTAGTATTTGCAACTTCTTGACTAAGTAATGAAGAAAAATTGCAAACACCTAATACTAGAAGCATTTCTTTAATTTTGTTACAAGACAAGTCATGCTACAGTACACTCAAATGTGCCAAACTAAATATCATTATATTAGAAACAAAAAGACTTATACCAAAAAAGATATCTATGCTAATGGACAGAAAAAATATTTTAGAGGCTGAAGTATTTAAAAATACTTACAAAACTGATAAAAGTGTTGCATTTGATGAATTTCTGTTTATTTCATCACTTATTAGGTTTTGATTGTATAATACAAAAGTATCCAGTAGGTCTCCTAAAAGCACAATAATAGCTGGCATTGAAGCACCTGATAGCAGTGGAGCCAAACATCCAATAGCAATCAGAATTTTGTCTTTTCTTGAGGCATACTGAAACTAATAAAAAAGCAAATTAAAAATGTAACAATATTACAGTGGGATTTAAAAATTATTTTAAATTACCAATTGGGGTACTTTTATTTGATGTTGGTTTCTATCATGATAATACTGATACTGCATATTTTTATATTTTCTTTCAGAATGTTTTAAAAACATGATTTAATTCAAGTTTTGACTCACAAAGTTACATAAAACCCATAATTCTAAATATAATTATCTATTGCTATTCCTTAATAACCATTTCAAAAAAGCTCTTGAACAATATTTAACATTTGTAATTTCAATGCTACATAACACTAACCCTACTGTACAAGCAAAATAAACTTTTATGTTAAAAAGATATTTAATTTCTTTGCCTAGTGTTTTAACACATTAAACTTAAATACACCTTTACTACCAAATATAGCACCAAATCCTATTCTACAAAAATAAAATCCAGAAATTGCAGAAATTTTTCAAAGTTTATCAATAAACTTATTCCTTACATACAAATTAATTGTTATAAACTCCACCATCGCCCCCCAGTGGCTCAGCGGTATGTCTGAGGACTTACACGCTAAAATCCGGGTTTTGATACCCGTGGTGGGCAGAGCACAGATAGCCCATTGTGTAGCTTTGTGCTTAATTCAAAACAACAACAACTCCACCATCAGGCGTCTTTACCAACATATTTGTGAACATTCAACAGACACATTTTCTAATACTTAATGTCATGACATTGTGTTAGCACACACACAAACATCATAATTCACCTATTTGAGAAGGAAAATTTTAAATTTTTACACAACTGTCACTTGACTATTGCTTGGGGCAGATATTTTGCATATAACAATTTAAAATTTTCAAGAGTAATCTGAATACATTTTCTAACTAATATTTAATTAGAATGATTGAAATTATGAGTATATGCAAGTAACAATAAAATGCCATAAAGCATTCAAAAGGAAAAATGACACCACCTGCCACACCTTCAGGCTAAAACTTAATGAATGTTGCTCAAATTTTAAACAAATATTAAATGATATATGTTGTTGTTTTGAATTAAGCACAAAGCTACATAATGGGCTATCTGTGCTGTGCCCACCACGGGTATTGAAACCCGGATTGTAGCATGCAAGTCCGCAGACATACTGCTGAGCCACTGCGGGCTAGATGATATGTGAATTAAAATTCATTTTAAAAACAAAACACACATGAACTTATGAACTTAATACTTCCCTAAAAAAAGTGTGTGTTTTCTTATAGCAAAACAACATTGGGCTATCTGCTGAGCCCACTGAGGGGAATTGAAATCTTGAATTCAGCATTGTAAATCCATAGACTTACTGCTGGACTAGCAGGGGCTCCCTTAAAGAAATGAGCCTGAACACTCATAACTAAGCCGCCTGTCATTTTAACACCTGTTTATATTTTTGTGATATTGAACATTATTTTTCCTCAATAGTCATTTACAATAACATATTTGTTAAAAAAGCTAAAACTTACAAGACTTAAGAATGAAACTGGTGGTGGTCCACTTTCTTTTTCTTTTGAGTCATTCCTTAAAAAAAAAAAAGGGGGTTAGAAATTTCTTATTGTTTGTTTACTTTAATCAGAAAGATAAAATATTATGCATTCATTCTTAAACTTTCATTCATATATTTTATTGCATGAGGACTAAAACAAAATAATTACCTGTACAGCATATATATGTATGCAAAGTTTCTACACTAATATCCACAGTTTCAAAGCTGGACTTTGCAAAACATTATTTATCATTACAATCATATCTCCAGGTATATTTAAAATGATAACTGTGTTTTTTCCTCCCTTCATGTCGAAACTACACTTAAATGTTTGTGCCTATCTACACATCAGTTCAATCCAGAATATTAACAACAATATCAACTTTAGAAACCTTAGAAACTATTCTATTATTCATAACATTGATTCACCATTTTACTAAAAACCCATCTCAGATCAATATAACAGGTTGGCAGATAATTACAGCAGTGAATGCAATAATTAAACTCATTCCAAAGATACTTAATGAAAGCTGAAATCCAGAAAGATAATTAAAGACACTGTAAAGTGCTATGAACTTTTTTTTTCAACATTACCAAACACTTATTTTCCCTTGATATATATGAAGAGACATGGTATAATATTTTGTATTTTTAGGATATCCAACATTTTTTCATTTTTTCCAGATTGTAGTACTTGTGTAAGCACATATTTCACTTTAAGATAGCTGCAAACTTGTAGTTATAACATCACTTTCAGGCAGAATTATCAACAGGTACTTAAAAGATTCAGGACTCAGTCCCATAGCCCCCCCACAACAATAATTAGGTATTTCAACATTTTTTTCAAAATGCAAAATACAATGATGTACAAATAATGTATTGAACTACTCTAGTAAGATTAAACAAGCTACAGAGTATTATTTAATTTCAGTCATATATAGCAGTACATAGACGACAGTTTAGTAAAATAAATAAATGATCTTATAGCACAAAAGTGGTTATTTGTGATATTAAAATATCTTATACACACCAATATGCACTAATGAAAGTAAATAATAAGTTTTAAAACATTGACTGTGCCATTCATAGTGCAGCCTCATTAACTCTAACTCACACTTTCAAACTAGTTTTATGATTGCCATTGCTATAAGACTGTTCCTAAAGGTATTTATAACCACATAAAATTACCAGACCTTTTAAAGGAGAATCAGAAATCATGAAGAAAGGTAGTTATATTTCTCTCTTCCATTGTGAATGACTTAATAAGACTATTTGCAAAGAAAAACAAACACCTAAAACTAATTCAACAAAATCAAATACCTTTAAATAAATCCCAAGAAACATTAGTGTGTTTAAATATGTTGCCTTCTCTTTAACAAACATTTTATTCTATTCAGTGAAACCATTTCTATGTAAATAGAGAAACAACTAAAACACAGCAAAATATAACAAACTCAATTTCTACTACAACCAATACTAAACACTAATCCAATTTCTGAAATTTGTTCAACTACAGATGCAACAAATCATGCCACTTCCAAATGTCTCAAAATACACATTTTTGATATCAACAAATGACAACCTGCCCATGTTAACAAAGATATTGAAATGAAAATCTTAAAGATGAAAAAAAAAGATCAGAAACATTGTACAAAGAAATAGAAACCAATAAACCAAGCCCACCTTAAGTTGCCAAGAATAATTTAGTCATTAAAAATGTTAAAAAAGGGAATCAAAACATCATAAAAGAATCAGACAAATGTAACAATTTTGTAGTTATGAGCAGAAACATTTATGAACAACAAATTTTTGATCACCTTAAAGGTAAAAAAAAATGTCAAAAAATTGAAATAAAAACTATTGAGATTATATACGAGCTTACAAAAGCAAGTAACCTCCATAAGAAACTAATGAATGAAATGCATTCCAGAATTATATGCTTTACCAAAGGATATTAATCTGGATATGCAACTAAGACCCATAGTTTCAGCATATGGCAATGCTAATGAAGACTATCATGGCTTAAATATATAATTTTGGTGTCATTTCTAAATCATATTCTAGCTCACTTTAATATTACACAAGACTTGCTATCAAAAATGAAAGATGTACCTCCTATACTGACCAACATTAAAATACTTTTGACTTTGGATGTCATAGCTCTGTACATGGGTACATAGACAGATTATGACACCAATGCAGTTTGTGAATTCATGTGAAATCAATTAAACAATTTGGAGATGTATGTAATGACAGTAAATATTGTTAGAGATATCTTACACTTCATCCTTAGCAATGGATATTTTCATTTTTACAATAAAATACAGGAAGTGAACAAAAAAAACTGACCCCCTTGAAAATGTTACTTTTTTATATATTTTGTTAGATAACAGAAAAATATGTAAAACTATATGTTTTAGAACGTATTTAGATGAGATACGTTCAAATATGACCTCAAACCTGAATTTTAACACTGGTTTATAAATACCTGAGGTTTTCATGATTTTAGTTACATATTCTCATAAAAAGTTTACTGCACTTGCTGTAGTTTCTTAGATCATATGCCACTTAGCCTAGAAATGATCAAATAAGTTTATCTTCAATAATCAAATGTAAAAATTAAATTCAAAATAACACAAACTAGTTTCAAAGTTAATATTTAGTTGGGATTCCCTTGACACTGACTAGGATGCTTTCAATGAGTTTGTACAAATATTTCTAAGCGATTGACTGTCATCCTTCTTTGAGTACTTCAAAAAGTTCATCTTCCATGCTTGGTTTGAGAAGTTTCATTAATCTGTTTAACTCAGCCCATAACTTTTCAATCAAATCAATTCCAGGTGACTGACCTGACTATTCTATAACATCAATTCTCTTATTTTTAATATATCCTTTAAGGACTCCACAATTACAGGAAAATTTGATCATTTTGTAGGCTAAATGGAACAAGATCTAAGAAACTACAGAAGGTGTACAACACTTTTTTTAAAGAAAAAATGTAACTAAAATCATGAAAACTTCAGGTATTTGAAATTAGAATTTGATATCATATTTGAATAATCTAACCAAGTGCATTCTGACAACATATAATTTTACATATTTTTACTTTTATTCAATGATGGATATAACAAATTAACAATATTTTAAGGAAGGGGGCACTTTTTTGGTACATCCCTGTATATCTGCAACTAAGTGGTGTTTCAATGGGTAAGAGTAACTAGTATTTATACACTAATATTTATGTACGTTTTTGAAACAATAGCACTTGACAAGATACCACCACCAGCCCTAATCTCTGGCTTAAGATACATTAATGGGATCTCACCTCCATGATTACTGATTTTCACTTTAATACAAACAAACTTTTAGTATTACATTCCTATTCATAAATACATTTTTGCCAAAATGTGGTACTTTGTTTCAAAAATTTGGCCTTACTTTGATAAAACATAAGATGCATACCTTGTGATGAATTATAACTATAAGACTTAAATGCAGTGATCAAATGAAGTCAGCCACCAAAATTTCTCTATTTTTTATAAATATCCAAGAAGTTTTTTGTGGGACATTGCTAAAAGTTTTTCTTTACATGAATTGAATTGTCATACTTTTTGTTGTGTTCAGACAAATTTTTTTGCATGTATTTTGTATTTTCCAATCATTTTTTGAAAAATGTTATCCTCTTGTATTCAACTGAAAAATGTGTTTGACAATTACTTCATTGAAATAGAACCATTTCTTTTTAATGAGATGCTAATCTTATGCAACAAAGTGGCTAATGTTTTGTAACTATGTGTAATTTCTCCTCTTGGGAAATATAAGCTTCAATTACCAAATTACCTATCTAATTAGATTCTCATTTTGAAATAAACAAACCTAAAACTGCAAACAAACAAACTTTTAAGATGTCTTCAAAAAAAGCAATAAGAAATAAATAAGATGGTACATTATATAAAACATAACTGGGTGAGACATTTTCTAGTGAGACTGTCCATATCCCACATAGATAATGTATCTGGATTATGCAACCACACAGTCTTCCTTCTTTAATACAATTTTTTGGACTTTTTAAACTTGATAGGCCCAAACATCCAATTCACCTGCAATCATTTAAATGACATTAATTCAAAGACAAAAAATGACAATAATATATAATCTACCTTGTTTAACAAACCAATTAGAAAACTTCTCTTTCTTAGCTTCAACTCCCATCATCCAAAATTTTCAAGAAAGGCACAATTATTGGAGAATTAAAACAGGATTGATTACAGCTATAGTGAAAAACAATAATATCTTATTGGCAAGGAATATTCACATTCTTACACTGAACAGATTTTCAAGGACTATGATGCACAAAGTCAGCATTGCACATCCAACATGAAAAACACAGGTAAGTATGAAGGTAAAAAAAAAAATTCTAAAAATAATACAGAAAGAGATTATTTTTATATCTCTAATCAATGAAGCTATCTCCAAGAAAATAAAAACTACAATAAGGAAACCTGAACTGCCAATTAAAGTTAAAGAATGGCCAGATCTAGTCCTAAAAAGCCAATCTCAGTATATTACCTTACAACACAATAAAGCCAACTTTCTTACAAAAATGTGTTTGCAATCTAAAGATAAGTTTCTTATCTACAATGTTGTTTACCAGATTACAATTTAAACTCTGCTATCATATTTACTAAGGTGCAACCAGCAGAACCTTACATGAGGATAGGCAAATATACTGATGTTTTTTGTAAACAACATGAAAGAAGTGCAGTTGCAGATCATCTTTCAACTAATCATGGACAAGTAGCATCTGACATGAAATAACCATTCTAAGCACAAATCCTCACCAAAACCACTAAGTCAACTAACATAAAATTCAAAGTAGCTCTTCTGTATCTCAAGACGGCTGGTATGGGTATTAAAACTTTTATTAAAATAAAGTAGAGACCAATGTTTTGACATTCCTAGATCATCTTTGTCAACCTAAAGATGACCTAAGAAGGTAAAAATTTTGTTACATCTTTTACTAAACATTTTAATACCCATAACAGCTGTCTTGAGATACATTTTCACTTCAAGTGGGGTTTTTGTCATCATGAAATTAGCTCTTTTAATTGCACAACTGCAGTCACAGATGAATATGGCCAAAGTATGGCACCTATAATTTTAATTATTTTAGTTTTTAATTCTATTATTTTATTGTTTATATCTGTAACAATAATACAGTTTTTGTTTATTATAGGTAACAGTTAATTATTTTAACAATATGCTTTTCTACTTAATTCACCAAAAGCATGCTGTAGAAATATGATACAGATCCCATTAGAAATTGTTAATTAAACCATTTGAAGCTTTGTACGGTCAGATACAGTTTGTGTTTCAGTGAAATAAGAGCTGTCAAGTCAAACATTTGGTGTCTAATTAAATAAAATAAACAAGTTTGTGTAATAAGGTAATTCATATCTATGATAGCATTAAAGGTATACAGTATGTTAAGCAAATTTACAAATGGAAAACAATCCTATAAAAATACACAACTGGACATAATACTTTTAAATATTTTCATACATATAAATGATATAGCGTAAAATGTTTGCTTATAAATAATTTGAAAAGTAGCCATTTATAATGTATATTTTGTGTTCTTACACTTGTGTTTGTTTCAGTGTTAACGTAGTGATAGTTAGTGCAAAAGTGCTCGTGTAGTTAAGGTGAGAAAAGTTGCATTCTTCTTTGTTGCATCAATGTTTTATTACTAATGCTTGATTTTAAACATATTTGTCAAAGCTACAGTCATTTAGTCTTTGTGTATGTGAATTTATAGTTCCAGCAAATTGGATCATTGTATGGTGTTTTTACATAGCTGTAATTTGTGATTCGGTTGTATTAAATACTTAATTATTTTGTTGCTGTGTTCATAGTATAATTAGAACTTTTATCCAAAATGGTCATATAAACTTAAGACTAAGGAGCAGTTACTTTTTACACATACTTGTGGTTATTAAAACCTATGTTTTACTTCATGAAGCTGCAAGAAAATATACTGAAACACATTTGTAAACATAAAAATGAAAGTTAGTCTTTAATAACCACTAGTATGTATAAAAAAGTCACTGCTTCTTTGTCTTCCGTTTATTTGAGTGTTTTGGATATAATTTGTAATTATACTATAAACACAGCAACAAAATAATTAAGTACTTAATAATTCTTCAGTGATATGCCTTTGCTTTGAAAGCAAGAATAATAGAGTTATGATGTAGTATGCACAGTTAGATAGATGGATAAATTTAAAACATTTGAAGGAGTTTAGAAATTTAAAATACTGTATCAAATAAAGTTCACTAACTTGACGTTACTTTTCCCTTCATTTTCACCAGACAAATCCACATCTTCAAACACATAGTTCAATACTTCCGGATGACCACTTGGGATATCATTTGAAACATCGAATTGTCTTTTTACCATGACTGACTACCTTGTTTAGCTTAAGAATAAATAAAATTATTGTATACAAATTCTGCTATTAAATTCATACAATTTTTGACACTGAGACACAAAAACTGATATTTTCTACCACAGAACTACGAGTGTAAGAAAACTGAAAAGTACGAATAATTCAAAAAAGATTTTGCAATTAACTGAGTTACTGCACTATAACTGGGTATGTATTAAGTCTTTTATTTTTAAGTCCTTAAAATACGAATATTAGCTTGCAGGTGAAAAACGAAAAAGTTCTAACCAAAATCAATATAATATTAACGATTAATATTAAAAAACAACTCTTGTAATTTAAGTGATATATAAAACCAACATTGAAATATAATTGCACTCACAGTAAATTAACTTTTTTCCGTGTGTATGCCAACTTTATTGTCATTATACAAAAGATTATTTATTCAGAATTATGAAAAAAGCTACACAATGAGTTAGCTCTGCTCTGCCCACCACGGGAATCGAAACCTGGTTTCTAACAATGTGAGTTGGCAGACATGACGCTGGGCCATTAGACAAGACAGTTTAAACTAAAGTTGTCTCCTTAAAGGCTATTTTTTTTTTTATGAAATAGCCTTGAACCAATCCTGGGTAATTTACTTTCCGTATACGAATGTTACTAACAGTTCTGTTTAATACATTAAAAAAACATCACGCTACAAGAATTAACAAGTTTATTACTAGTAATTCCTCCGTATATGCTGTACAAGCCTATTTCTGTTTACTGGTGTTACATGCGCCCTCTGATTACATAATATACATATTCAACAACAATTTAATTTGAGTTTCACTGTGTGGGTATTTGGGTATTGATATTAAATACCCAGGAGGGTCAGGTGCATTAGACCTTTCCCTCCCTCCCGAACGTTGATAGCGTCTGTCTTTCAGGGATTTGTTTTATAATAACTTTGGGCCAGAGTAAAAGTATAACATCATACTCAGGCCCATTTCAGGGCCCAGTCCATGCATGGACGCACAAGAAAAGTTTTTTTTCCCCCTTTGGTTATTTCTTCCTTTTTTTGTTATAGTACATTTTATGTATATTTTTTCCTTCTTTTTGATTTTCATTTTTTGTATTTTTAATATATACATACATATTTCTTTTATATTTTTTTGTATTTTTCTCCTTTTGTTGCTTTTCTCGATGGAGAAAATGCTACTACTGGTGGTAGTATCCATAGAATAAAAATAAAAAGTAAAATAAAATAATAATAATAATGAGAAAATTTAGGATCATTTAAAGTAAAACAAGGATTAAGTGTCTAGTGCAAGATGGCCAGCTTGTGCAACATTCCTTAAATACATGTTAAAATGGGAGAGGTATTTAGGACTATTTACATCATGTACGTGGTATTTGTCGAGATCACACATTAAGTCATTCTTATGCCAATTTTTATTGAAATATCTTAGAGAATTATGCAAGAGTCTTTCAGATATTGTGTCTATGTTTGCATACTTGTGCATGAATGTGGATGAGATGCTACGTGGTACTTTATATGCCGAAGTTAGAACTGAATTTTGCATACGTTGAAGTTTCTTCAAATGTGTGGGTGCTATGTTAATCCAGGCAGGTGATGCATATTCTATTATGGGTCTAATGTACGTTTTGTAGATTTTAAGTATATTGTCTGGTGATGTTTCTTGGATTTTTACATGAAAAACTTCTTGCATAGTTTGCTTTTTTCCAGATTCGTATCAGTATATTTTTAATATGCGGTAACCGCGTTAATTTTGAATCATAGGTTAGTTTGTTTGTTTGTTTTGGAATTTCGCACAAAGCTACTCGAGGGCTATCTGTGCTAGCCGTCCCTAATTTAGCAGTGTAAGACTAGAGGGAAGGCAGCTAGTCATCACCACCCACCGCCAACTCTTGGGCTACTCTTTTACCAACGAATAGTGGGATTGACCGTCACATTATACACCCCCACGGCTGGGAGGGTGAGCATGTTTAGCGCGACGCGGGCGCGAACCCGCGACCCTCGGATTACGAGCGCACGCCTTAACGCGCTCGGCCATGCCAGGCCTTTCATAGGTTAGACCTAGAAATTTAGCAGAAGTAGCGGTCAGTAAAAGTGATCCATTCATACAGAGCTTTGGTGGATCTTTTTTCAGCTTATTGAGTCTGCTGAATAATATCACTTGGGTTTTCGGAATATTGATTTTAATTCTGTATTTCTGGCAGTATTCTTCGATGTTATTTAAAACTGGTTGTAGGTTCGTTGCTCAAATTGAAGGAGTGGGAGCACTTTTCCAGACTGCTACATCGTCAGCAAACTGTGATGCATAACCTAAATTTAGGTCCGACAGAGGCATATTACTCACGTACATGATAAATAATATAGGGCTGGCAACCCCTCCCTGCGGGACTCCTGCTTCGGGTGAAAAGGACCCTGAGTGGGCCCCATTCACATTTACTTTGCACTTCCGGTTTTCCATGAAGTTGGACAGCCAGCGAATAGTGTCCTGAGGTAAGGCCATTTCATGTAATCTGTGACGCAAACCATTATGCCACACTGTGTCAAAAGCTCAATATCTCAATATCGAGAAAGCCAGCTACAGTGCATTCGTTTTTGTTGAAGCTGTCGGTAATTGATTCTGTAAGTCGAATCAGGTGGTCTGAGGTTTGGCGGTATTTTCGAAATCCGTTTTGAATTTCTGGTAATTTTGAAATTTCTTCTAAGTATACTGAGAGACGATTACTAATTATCCTCTTGCCAATACAACTGGTTAAGCTAATCGGGCAGTAGTTGTTTGGTTTATTCGCTGGCTTTCTTTCTTTCTGGAACATAAATATTATTGCTTCTTTCCAAGAAACGGGGATATATCCTGCTGATAATGATAGATTAAATAAAGCTCTTAGGTGTTCATATAATCTCTGAGTGCCGTGTTTTAGGAGTATAGCTTGAATACCATCTTCTCCAGGAGCTTTGATTTTTGTGTTGTTAATAGCAGTTACGACTTCCGTTACACTGATATATTTAATCACTTGATGAGTGCTCCAGTCTTTTGCTTTTTCTTAGTGTATAATAGTGTTGACTGGAAATATAGATGTGAAAATGCTTCTGTTGTGATCAATAAAGTTATTAATTGTATTATAGAAGTTTCTATTCATGTCTGGTTCATGGTGTGTCTTAAACGTGTTTTATAGGTGTGTGTTTTTTAAATATCTCAGCTTTTTCTATGTTGGTGTACGTTGTTTCTCCATCCAGTTCAAGTGGTGGATATATTGTGTTTGTTGCTCCTGTATTCGTAAATCTTTTTAAGTGTGTCCAGAATTGTTTAGGATCAGTTTTGTGATTTAGATCGGAACAGAAGGTGTCCCAGTTTTCTTGTTTTTGTTGTCGGATTAAATAATCCTCATAGTATTGATCTGTGTTTTAAGTGTGGGGTTGTGATTTTGTATGTATTGTCTGCGGAGAAAACGTTTGTCTTTTATTAAGTGTATTATATCTTTATGTGGTTGCCATGAGTGAGTTGTTGTGAAGTGTTTTTGTTTCGATATAGAGTTGTTGGTTGTATGTTTTAGACGCTCAACCAGATGATATGACAGTATGCATCTATATCTGATGCGTCCGAGGCAATATGTAGTACTTCGATAGGTTAGGTTTGATTTAAGATAATTTGAAAAAAAAACTGGCCAATTAGCTTTGTTGTAATTCAGTTGATCTTTAACTTTACTTTTGTTTAAGTGGGGGGGTGAGATTAAAGATACACCAAACTGGGAGGTGGTCACTGTCCACATCGTGACCAACATGAAAGTTTACGAATTTGCGACTCATTTTAGACGAACACAGTATTTTACTGGTGCCGTGTGCGTACGAGATATGTGTCTTTGTTGCATCCTTTAATAAAGTCTTGTTAGATTCATCGAAAAATTGAAAAAGTATATTGCCGTTTGCCTTTGTACTTCGACAGTTGAATGCTATATGTTTACTATTTAGATTGCCGGTAATAATAAGATAAAGATTTATATTATACAATGAATGCTAAAGATTTGCATCTAACACTGTACTAGGCGAGCAGTAGATGCCCGCCACAGTTACGTCAGTATGATTATGCGTTTTTATATTGATAACTATGGATTCGTTACTGGAAGGGATACTAAGTTCCTGAACTATGAGTTCAGTCCTATACAACAATAAAATACCTCTGTTTGGATCTCTATTACCCTTCCCGTCATGCCTAATAATGGAGTAGCCGTTTAATTTGAATCGATGGTAGTTATAGAGGAGAGTTTTACCAATTATAATAACATCTGGTTTTATGGAGTTTGTTGTATCTTCAATCTCATATTTCTTGGAAGCAAGAGTACCCTGGATATTGATGTTTAGTACTGTAAAGTTATCCATGTTTAGTGGAGTTTAAAATTTGCGGCAGGAATTTATGTATATTTTTCAATATGATTTTAACTATTATATCTGTGAGACTATTGGTATTTGTAGGGTTTGTATATTCTGCCATAATTTCCGAAAAGGTGGAAGTTATGGCAGATGTCAGTGTGGTTTCAATCGTTGTTGGTGTGGTTGGTTGTGTATCTTGAGGTGATTTGGGTAATTTGTCTATGCGTGGTGATGGTTTTTCCTGTCGGAATGATGAAGTTTTGACCACTGCAGCATAGGTGTTTGTTTGTGTAGTTGTGTTTTGTGGTGCTGGAGTGGTAGGTATGGGTTCGTTAATAGTTCGTGGTGGTGGCGGCTTGTTTCTTTAGGGATTTTTAATTTCATACAAGCGTGTTTTAATGGCATCCTTTATAGTTAGCCGTATGTTCCTTCCTACAATTGCAGCATTTGGGTTTGGGGTTTTGTTTAGTGCATTGTGAAATGTGGTTATTCTTCCCACAGCCCACACAACGCGCATTTGCTTGACATGCTGCTGCTACATGTCCAAACCTTTGGTAACATTGTGTGACAACCACTGCTGGTGTTTTTGTTTGTTCAACCGTGTACCTTTGGTACCACATAGTGATACCATTATTAATGAACTGTGTAATGTCCTGGCTATTATCTGTGACTACTTTTATTAAGTTAGTGGGTTTTTTAGTGATGTTTGAAATTATTCTGTCCACTAAAATATGTTTTATGTTTAGTGTACTTAACGCTTCCTTTATGTCTTCTGTGCCTATTGAATTATGCACACCCCGTATCACATATGATTTAGGTGTTTGTTCAGCTCTTGGTAAGTGGATTGTAATATTTCCTGTTTTGAACGCGTCTGAAGGCCAAGCTTTCAATAGACTCTTCAAGTCAGCGGGTTCCTTTCCTTGAACCAGAACACCGCCTCTAGGCAGACGCTTAATGTCAGTAATTGTTGTCGTAGGTTTGCACCTGTATATTTCTTTTGCTAGTTGGTTGAAACTACCAGGGATTCCTTGGATTTTAATGGCGTGCTTCAGTAATTTTGGTGCGAGTTGTGTACGTGTGTCAGGGTTAGTTGTCTTTTGTTTAAGTTCTTTTTTCTGACTACGAGTCTGCACAAGCGTGAAGCCTTCGTCGTCAGAAAGAACTTCGTCTTGGTTTGAATTTGTGTATTGTGGAATATCCAGGGTGGGGTTTGGGCTACTTAAACTGCTAGTTGTTGGCTTATTGTTATCCATTTCCGTAGGCTTAGCTACACTATCTTCAGATGTTGAAAGTAAAATATCCTTAACTAGTTGTTTTTTTTTCTAGTCCTAACAGTACAATCTTTAATAGGCGTTAACTTGGCTTTTAATTATTTTTTCAGCAATAAACATTAGTGATTTTAATTTTACATTTTCATTTGCTATATGGCCACCTTCACTAGACTTACTTTTTGTCCCTGTTGTAGACGGACTTGTTCTCTCTATTTCAGACGCTATAACGTTCTCCATGGTGTCTGACCGTTCCGACTCCCCGGCCGGCATGACATCTCGCTGTTTAACGAAGCTAAATTTGCTGTCTTGGGCTACATTTTAAGTTAATAAGGTCTTCTGTCTCTGTATCTACTAGCATGAAACTCGAAGTGAATAGTAGGAACTCGAAGAATATGAAACTAAATATAAATTGTATAACACGTAGAATTTAAGAGCCTTTCAGAGTTATAACCTGTCTCTATCATCTCCAAGCGCAGAAATCTCTCGTCCATTTGATCACCGATATCATGTTTGTTTGTTTTTAATTTCGCACAAAGCTACATGAGGGCTATCTGCGCTAGCCATCCCGAATTTAGTAGTGTAAGACTAGAGTGAAGGTAGCTAGTCATCACCACCCACCGCCAACTCTTGGGCTACTCTTTTACCAACGAATAATGGGATTGACGGTCACATTATAACGCACCCATGGCTGAAAGGGAGAGAATATTTGGTGATACGGGGATTCGAACCCGCAACCCTCAGATTGCGAAGTCAAACTCCTTAGCCCATCTGGCCATACCGGCCCTCACTGAGGTCAATAAAATTAATTTACACAGTTGTAAGAATTTAAACGAAAAACGTTTTCCCAAGTTTAAAGTTAAAGATAACTCATGGAAATCAAACATCACAGCCACATTACTATATTATATTAGGAAATCACTTGCCAAAACAAAAACAGTCCTCAATACAAGGTCTCTGTTATTGAGGAGACTGTTTGGTTTGTTCGTACATGAGCTCTTTTAAAATCTTACACAGCTACAAATTTCGTAATTATTAAAGTATCCAGTAATACTCAATGCTAAATTTATGATATAATAACAATATATCTATGTATATTTAAATCATACAGATGAGATTATGCAAAACCAAAATCAATAAAACGGTTTATAGTTCTTACCCAAAAAGATAACTAACCGAATGCAAGTGATAAAGTAATAGTTCAAGGGCTTTATATTATATTCTACAATGCAAGTCTTTACATGTTGAAAGGTATTGCATCAAAGAACCACAACTGATGTAACTTACACTTAGCACCCGCTGTCGTTGATAAAAGCTAAACAAGAAGGCGCAATTCGCTTGAAATGAAGTAGGTTATAAGGTTACATGTTCTCTACGTTGCAGCCTTATCAGAAATCAGGAAAAGTGCATATGTTTCTTTCTACCTTTACAGCCAGTAACGCCGCTGGCTTCGAACTGTTTGAGCTGTTTTGGTTATTATAATAACTAACAATGTGGAAATATTATTTTCTTAAACAATACATAAAAGTAACTAACAAACTTAAGTATTATGTCAGTAAATAGTACCTAGAAAATACAAAAAGCTGTGAGGTTAATACTTACATTAATTATAAACAGTCTTATTCAATCATTTATAACTTATCAGCGATTTCAAGCACTTCACATATGAAATACGTCAAGGCTATTCTAATCACAAGTACAAGACAAAATTGTGAAATATACATGTTCTATGGTTTAAAATGTAACACCAATAAAAGCATATCTTGTCTAAATGTCGTTACGAGGGTTTCTCTTTCTTACGTAAGAGTTACTAAATCATAAGAAACATTTTATGTTCCAATGCAGCGGAAATCCTTACCTGTTGAATTAAGCAATAATAAGTTTTAGTGATGTCGAGAAACCCACTTGTTGAGAACTTTTATATGCAAAAAACGGCTCTTCTGGGCCCAGAAGAGCCGTTTTTTGCATATAAATAATAAGTTTGTTTGTTTTGGAATTTCGCACAAAGCAACTCGAGGGCTATCTGTGCTAGCCGTCCCTAATTTAGCAGTGTAAGACTAGAGGGAAGGCAGCTAGTCATCACCACCCACCGCCAACTTTTAGGAATAGTGGGATTGACCGTCACATTATAACGTCCCTACGGCTGAAAGGGCGAGCATGTTTGGTGCGACCGGGATTCGAACCCGCGACCCTCGTATTATGAGTCGAACTGCTTAACACGCTTGACGATACCGGGCCCAACTGTTATGGAAAAAAAAAGACTCTGGTCCTGTTTTAATATGTTTGCCTTAAAATGCAAATACAGTTCAAAGATGTGCTGATGAAATGGCTGAGGATGTGGAAAAAACTTTGGCATCTGAGCTTAAGCACTGTTAGTTTCCATTCAACTCGATAATCAACTTTTGGTAGTTTAAACATTGTCATGGCTTATGTGAGGTATTTTAGTTAAATTCAAAAACAAATTATTGACGAGTTTTTGCTTGCAAGGTATCTCAAAGGTGATACTTCTTTTGACGGCTGGCTGAGCTTGAAGCACCCGTAAGCTTTACCAGAGAAAAAGGCCTGGCATGGCCAGGTGGCTTAGGCACTCGTCTCCATATGCTAATTATTTAACTAGTGTTTTATTTCATGTATTTTTGTTTATACCCCCTCTCTGAGGTGGGATGATTAAAGAGAAAAACAAAACAAACTCGACTCGTAATCCGAGGGTCGCGGTTTCGAATCCCCCTTAACAAAACATGCTTGTCCTTTCAGCTGTGAGGGCGTTATGACATGGGGAACAATCCCATTCTTCTTTGATAAAAGTGTAGTTCAAGAGTTAACGGTGGGTGGTTATGACTAGTTGCCTTACCTGTAGTCTTACAATGCTAACTTAGGGACGGCTAGCGCAAATAGCCCTTGTGTTGCTTTGTGAGAAAATTCAAAAACGAAACCATCGGCAATATCTAATATCTCTGAAGTTGAACAGTTTGTGGTATTTGAAATCTGTCAAATTCTGTAGATTTCCGATTAATAGGTGTTAATAATAATTGTAGCTTCTGAGGCTTATAACCCGACCCTGCTAGTACAGCGGTAAGTTTACCATAAAATCACGGTTCGATTCCACTCGGTGGGCTTTGCTATAAGAAAACCCACACTCTCCGAAGCTAACTGTAGCTAATATCTTTTTTCTTCTGTCTCTTTGCTAACTGCTTTTATATGAATCTCGCGAGTTTCTCAAAGTTTGAACAATGTTCGGAAATCTTCAAGAATCTTTTAAAAATTGAGAGAATAGGCAGAGCTTGCGTAATATATATCCAACAATATACTTCACATGCAAAGAAAGAAAACTACTCTGAAACAAATGTAGGCACTAAAAAATATACAACAGTAAATCTGGTACAAGTAATATGCAACTTGTTACCTTTAATGTAAGTTTATTTGTACAAAAATTTAACTTCAATGATTTTGGTGATAAAACCTTAATTAATTATTTTATAATAAATGTACAAAGCATTTACCTAAACTTCAAAATAATGACATATGCGAAATTATTACACATAACACAAAATATTTGTCACATTTCTTAGTAAGAAACGTTTTAATAACTCATATAGGTAGGTTAATATAGTTTTAACACATTCCCTATGTCAGATCATACATTGTGTGGATTTTTTTATTGCTGGGGTCTTAGTGGTATGGATGGGAGCTATACGAAAAGCAGAAGACTGGGTTTAGTGTAATAGTACCATAACATCTTGGTATTTATGCCCAAATATCATACATGGAGTTAGGATACCGATGCCAATGACAATTTTTGCTGCTTCCCGAATTGATATATAACACTCTTATTACTGTCACTCTCACTCATTATTAATTTGTTGTTTTTTTTTCTAAAAATAAGAAACCACCTTCCTATTTCTGGCTACAGAGAGAAAAGACAGTAAAGATGTGGGACATGGTTAGCTTAAGCAACCACCTCTGCCACCTTTTTTCTCATCTTTTTTTTTTCTCAAGCATACGAGGTCGGTGAACTTGAGATTAAAGGAGTACTCTGAAGATAATTTGCATTTTATTTCTGTAAGTACCTGAAAAAGTCAGAGCAGATTATACGTTGACTCACTCCATAGTTTGAGTCCCGGTACTGGATTTTGTTTTGTGGCTACGTTTATATTTATTTTTTAATTTATCATTTATTCCCTTTTCTTCTTCTCCACAAAACTGAATTAAACTATATGTATATAATATAATAAAAAAGATAAAGTAATAAGGAAAAATAATGTGAACTTTACAGAGCATATCGAAACTTTAGACGAAAAGCATTTAACTGTCTTGCGTATTATACTTTATCTTGGAGAAGTCTTCAATTATTATGTTTGTGTTACGATTTAAAATAGCGTAAAACTGAAATAAATTTTATTTTAGAAGTTAATTACATGTAGAAATGTATCAAATGTACAATATTTGCCAATAATACTGACACACTGAATTTTCTTTTTCAATGAAGATATAAAAACAATAACACATTTTATAATAACAGTTATTAAATGTAACGATTTCTATACAAAAGTTTTACAAACTTACAAACAATATTGAGTCTTTTATTCGATCCGCAACTTTCTTGATATTTTATTGAGGATTCACGACGAGCGAATTCTTAACGGGGTATCAGCAGCCTCTTCACACTTGAGTTTTTCACAGATGAAGTTCTACAATATTTTTGAAAGAATTCTAATGTCCGAGGTTAACTCGCTGTAGTTAATATCTGTAGTTTCTAGATTAGTAAGCGTAAATCACAGGTAAAGTTTCCGAGGTTTAGAGCATACCTACTGTGGCAAACCAACTATTATATACTGTCTCCCACTGGTTGGTTAGTGACCTTTTATAAGCTTGAAGGGAAAATTTCTAGAAGTTTCAGCTACAGCAGCAATATTGGCAATCATTAGTTTATGCATACATCGCAGTACATTGTTGATTCTTATACTCCAGAATTTTCTACAACTTTAGTGAATAGGCAGGAATGTCCCATTACAGATTTAACAATATAAGTTATATCCATTTTTAAATACAAACTTAACTAAAACAAACATCAACATCAAAATATATATCCGTTATATCTTTCCTCTTACTTAATTAATAACTGACTTTAGATATTTTTAATAAAGATATCACATATATTTGCACATTGACAACAATATATTAATATTGTAACAATATCAATGCCCTGAGCAATAACAAATTCACCAGTGGCAAAACTCGAATTTAAAAGTAATATAACTTCTAATAACAATGACTGAGTCGCTACAACATCATGTAGAATACATATGGCTATGGGGTTAGAAATGTTATTTGTCAAAGACACAAAAGTCAATAAACTAAAGGGTTTATATTCCTCCATAATTATATTAGCCCTTTATCAGTTGCTAAATCAACAACATAATGTAATCTGGTAAAACTACGTCCATATGTGGGAACGAATGCGGCTGAACGTTAAGCTCAAGGACAGTTTTACTTGTTCCCTTATTATATATATTACTTTTAATAATTTATTTCTTCTTACATTTTTTTTACGAGCAGTCACCATCCTACATCTGGCTGCAGACAGCAAAGATGCTAAATATGTAAGATGTTGCGGGCTAGAGCATCCACACCTGCTCTTTTTTTTTAATAACGCGAGACCTACGAAACTGAGGTTAAACTGAATAAACGCTATACCCCCAACGCAATGTGAGTTCTACTTCTATTAGTTCATAAAAAAACAAGGCACATTGTATGACTACACGCCTTAAAGTTTGTGCTCAGGTAAAAGATGTCTGTTTTGTAGCTGTGTTTCTTCTCTCTTTTTCCTTCTTCCTTTGGGCTCACCATGGTCAAATAGTTAGAACGCTCTAGTCGTAATCTGAAGGTCGCTGATTCGATTTACACCAAACATGCTCGACCTTTCAGCCTTAGGGGTGTTATAATGTGTACAGTCAATTCCACTATCCTTTGGTAAAAAAATAACCCAAGAATTGGCGGTGGGTGGTGATGACTAGCTGCCTTCTCACTAGTCTTGCACTGCTAAATTAGGGCCGGCTAGTGCAGATAGCCCTCTTGAATCTTTGCGTGAAATTCAAAACAAACGAGCAGGTCTTTCTTTTTTTGTGTTATCCGTGACATTACGACTGTGACGGATTAAATATTATAGATATATTTTAATATCGATTACAAATCATTGTTATTATAAATTGTATTGTGTTTATACATTAAAATGTATTTGTATTGAGAAAAAAATGTATGTATCAATCTTGTTGGCAAACGTTATAAATTTGATACATCTCTACATTTAACTGACTTCTAAATTAAAATTAAAATTTAGCTTAGTTTCAAGCCACTTGAAATCGTAATACCAGTATAAGAAATTGGAGACTCATCCGAAATAAATTAAAATACATAACTTAATAAACTGCAGGCTTGTATCCGAGATCTGAATCATTGATAAAATTTGATCTAAATTAAAATTCAAAGCATAATTCAGTTTATATTTATCAGTGTCAACAATATTTGATTATGTCTCATTATCAAGATTTTTTAAATCATACTTCCTTGAACAAATATAAAGGTATAAAAAAGGAATTACTCGAAATTGCTAAAAATTTAGAATTAGAGATTAAGAAGCCAATGAGAAAAAATGAACAACAAATACGTATTGTTGAAATACAAGTTGATGATGATTTATTGTCTGAGGAAGAGTTCGGGTAATACGCTTGTGTCCCCACCAACCAATCATGGTTGAGTAATAAAGATAACTTAAAAACTCAAATAAATTGAGCTTGAACGAGTTTGTATCTGAGCAGGAAAAGAAAAGAAATTAATCTGTATTGAATCCTTGACAAAAAAAAAGTCCGTTCGGATTTACAATGCTAAAATCAGAGGTTCGATTCTCCTTTGTGGATTCAGCAGATAGTCTAATATGGCTTTGCTATAAGAAAAAAAATACACACACACTCGTATTGAAGCTGAAGAAGAAAGTATAAGAATTAAGACCCAGTCCGAAAAAAACCCGTATCAAAGTCGAAAAAAAATTAGGTTCAAAGAAATGGAAATTAGACTTAGCTCGAATCGACCGAAGCAAAATGACAACTTCGAACTTAATAGATTGTTAAAAAACCCTCTTTAATAAAAATATAATTGATAAATATTTCCAACATTTTGAGAAGGTTGTTCAAACCACATAATAGCACACTGAAAATGCTTATTACAAAGTATTTTAACTAGTAAAGCACCAGACGTTTATGCTACACTCTCCAGAAGATTGTACGAATTATGATAAAGTTAAAGCAACTATTCTTAAAGCTTAATAGTTAGTACCGCAGACATATCGCCAAAACTTTCAAGGTTATTGCAAGCAAGATTGTTAAACTTATATGGAATTTGCCCACGAAAAAGAGGTTTATTTTGATCGATGGTGTAATAATCCTCTTCACATTGTTACGTATTATAATATATTCAGACGAATTTCCGATTTATTGTGTTTGTACATTGCGTGCTGCGATTTTGAATAACAGGATCTTTTCATTTGAATTTAGAAATTAATAATATGTCGATTTGTGTTAAATTCATGATATTTGCCAACAAGAATGATACTCACTATTTTCTTTATAAGACAAATATCATTAAATATACAAATAATAATACAGTTTATAATAATGGTTATAACCAATAGTTTTTCAAAATAATGGTTTATATACAAGAGCTTCACAAACTTACAAACAACACTGAATCTTCTACCTGGTCTGGAACTAAATCTCTTGTCGACGGCTCACAGAAAGCCAGTTTATTCTTTGTTGATACACGTGAACTACTCTTGATGTCTCGTTTTATTCGTGTGTGTCCAGCCGGACACATGCGGTTCACAACCTTACTTTTCACCGAGAAAAATGTCTAATGTCTTCGCAGAAATGTTAATTTTCAAAGTTAATTATTTGAAGTTAAACGGTTTGTAATGCTCGAAATCTATAAACATTCCTGGTCAAATATTTGTAGTTTCCGATGAAGCGTTTATCACAATTATAGCTTCCGAGGTTTATCGTAAACTGGCTGTAGCAAACCACCAACAATATATATCACTGTTTTTTTCGCTTGTTGTGATTTATAAACTTTAAAGCGAGGTTCTAGAAAGTTCTATTAGAAATAATACTGGCAATCTCTAGTAGTTAGAAACACACATCGTACATTGTTGATTGCTATGCTCCAGAATCTTCCAGAAATTTAAAGAATAGAAGGGATATTCACAATACATATTTAACGACATATGCGTTTTTAAATATAAATTAAAGTAAAATAAATACCCAATAGTAAATCCCATGTAATATTGGCCGCAGTTTCTACAAACTAAAACAATTACATCTAACTGAGTAATTGCGCAAGAGAGGACCTCAAAACTTACTTGAATGAAAGGAAAGTTGAAACATCACAAGAAGCAGCTATTCTTTCTTATGATACACTTTAATAGATAAAACCACTTTTCACAAAAAGAAGTTCCTACCATCAGAACAAAAACCTGTGTCTGTTCAGTTCACTAAAGTTGGATTCTTCTAAAATATCCAGCTTCTTAGCTCGAAACCTTCAAACAATCAGAATAAAAATCATCAAAGCATTTGTGTAATTTTAATAAAAAATATGGTCATATTATGTCCAGTTCTTGTTGTTTCAAAAATAAAAAAGGAGGTAATACCCAGTGCATTCGTGTCCACATGTGGATGTAGTTTCATCAGATTATATCAGATGTTCTTGATTTAGCACAGTAATTTACAAACTCGCAATGATAAAAAACGAGTTTTGATTTATGCGTTGCACAGAGCGCAGGTAGCCCATTGTATAATTATTGGTCAAAACAACAATTAAATAATGCTGTTTTTCCCGGAAAGCTTCACTTGTTTGTCTAGCATATGCTATCATTTTTTTTTTCACAAGTTAATATACAAAAAAGTTGTCCAACAAGTTTAATGTGAAAGAATGCATGCATTGCATTTTTTTAAACTGACTGATCAGATAATAGCCAATTGTATGGAGATACTGTAATTAGGAAGAAATCTTTTTGACAGGTACAAGCACGATAAAATTGTTTGATTGTATTTAAGCATAAAGCTACAGAATAGGTTATCTGTGCTTTGCCCACCAAAGCGATCGTAATCCGGTTAAAAGCTGAAACATACACAAGTTTCTGTTTTAATGGTATTTTAAATTTGCATCTTAAATCACATCAGTCCCCCAATGGCACAGCGGTATGTCCGCGGGCTCACACGGCTAAAACTCAGGTTTCAATCCCCGTGGTAGGCAGAGCACAAATAGTACATTGTGTAACTTGTGCTTAGTTGTAAACAAACAAAAACTCTTTGCTCATAAGACATGAAAGATATTTCAAAATGAAAAATAATCAAACGAAAATATTTGACTATCTCATGACAGAATTGGCTTAAAATTTTCAAATGAACAATAATCATAATTGTATCATAATTTACGGCGGCTCGTAAAAGAAACTTCATGATAATGGCCAGTCTTGAGGACTCTCTTTATAGGATTCCATACATTAAAAAAAAAGGTGACTGGATTTTTACATACACCCTATACGAAAAGTCAAGAAAGGAATGCTTTTATCTAACTCACATCGTCTGAACTCTCATGATAATTGTGGATAATAAAAGCAAGTTTTACGTATTTGGTGTGTTACGTATTTTTTATGTTTTATGTTCTTAGTAGACTAAACGCAACAGAAAAACGCAGATAACAGCTTGTATAATTTATTACACTAAACTATTGACAAATATAACAGATATAACATAAATTATATAATAACAGTGACAGATATTAAGTTACAACATTCGAAATTAATTACCAAACAAAATAATACTAGTTTCAAACTTCAAAATTAATCACAATACAAAATGGTACTAGCCTGTATCTAATATAATGATCTAAAATGAAAGTCTCAAATTCCAGTATAGGGTGTGAATTTGGTCCCACGAAGAAATTCCAAAGCTTAAATGAAGAAGTTCAGAAACAGTTCACAGTTCAATAAATTCGCCGACTCTCAGCACAAGCAGTAATTCAGATGAATCGTAGAGATTGACGAAATAAAATCACAGCTTCC
Organism: Carcinoscorpius rotundicauda; assembly: GCA_011833715.1. Classification (NCBI taxonomy): domain Eukaryota; kingdom Metazoa; phylum Arthropoda; class Merostomata; order Xiphosura; family Limulidae; genus Carcinoscorpius; species Carcinoscorpius rotundicauda. Next base: position 26,289,257 of record CM022406.1, read on the forward strand.
GTAGATCTAACTTCAGTCACAAATCCAAGTTGAATAATCACAGCAGACACTTAATCTTTCTCAAATAACTAACTCCCTTCTTTTGAAATAAAACTAATGACTGAATCTCTTGCATCTTCGTCTGTTTATATATTGTAGGCCTAAACTCCTCGAAAGACCGCGAAAATTCTACAGGTCTCCAGAGCAATCCACGCATGTATGTTCTTGCACGAGATTACACGTCTAGTCACGTAGTCACCAGCACTTCATTTACAAACATATGATTGGATTACTTAATTCAAGAAAATTCTAAATGTTACCTTAAATATATAACAACATATTTTATTAGTTTAAACTTCGAAACAATAATATAAATATGGAAAAATGAATAATAGAAATGAAAATTCAAACACAACACGACATGTTGTCGTTTACAAAATATTTACACGACATTTACATAACAGGTGACAATAATTGTATTAGGTAAACAAAAATGCTACCTTTTCAAATCTCTTATACAATGTACTTACATACTTTACTCATAACTTGGACTGCTTGTTTGTGTGAATGATTTTTTGTTTTTGGTTTGTTAAAGCGCTGTGCAACATTATCATACAACTGTGAAAACTGAAAATAAAATATGGTATATCATATAGTTTCAGATTCTGACACACGATGACACTACAAAACAGCATTTGGTTCAAATTACCAAAAGTATCTGAGTACCGTAGCCAGAATACTGTATGTATTTATATCATATTTTTTTTGTATAGATATCCTGTAGCTATAATTAACTGTGAAGTACAAAGTACAAGTTTGGAATTTTAAAACTCATCATAATATTCTCCTGTTGTATGTGTTATTGTTTAAGAATCTCCAGCTGTTATTTCTCCTCTAAAGGTATTGTTTTGGATTTAGTTTTATATGTACCGATACTGATATCACACACACACATATATATATATATATATGTGGAATCTTAAAATGTATCATAATATTCTCCTATTGTAGGTGTTATTTTTAAATTTTGAATATTTTTAAAAGTGTCACAAAAATACGATGGTTCCTTGTGTGATACTGAATTATTTAAATCTTGGCAAAATTCTTAAAAATATATTTATATTTGTAAACTCATGACGAATAATTGACACCGTAATTTAGTTTTCCTATAAAATATTGCAAACGTTTGATTTCAAGTCTTAAACATGACGTTAATTATTGTATGTATCATGAGCTGTCTCATGAAAACACAATATTTTAAAAAGGTTAAGTATTAATTTATATCAAGACGGAGAAAGTTTGTTTGTTTGTTTGGAATTTCATTCAAAACTACTCTTTATGTCCCTAATTTTAAAACGATTGACAGTAGCTAGTCAGCAGCACTCTCCGCCATCTTTTAATCGAAAAGTGGGATTTTACCGTAAATCCATTTAAAAAGCAAAAAGCAAAAAAAAATTTTTTACGGAAACAGGATGCAAGTGCTGGACTCTTAAAATTGCAGTCCAACACCAAAACCACTAAACCATGCATAAACAAAAACAACACAAAACATTATTCTCAGTTATTTCTAGATAAAACAATTTATGCTATTTCATAATGAATATCAAGTTTACTAAAAACTATGGTAAAATCTAAAACAATATTTTTCTGTATCTAAGTAGGGATACTTTATTTCATACCGCCAGAAGCTCACCTGGCCTTATAATTCTTTTTTTTTTTAATTTTGTGGCAAGGCTACTCGAGGGCTATTTATGCCAACCGTCCCTAATTTAGCAGTGTAAGACTAGAGGGAAGGCAGTTCTTCATTACCACTCACCACTAACTCTTTAGTTACTATTTTACCAACGATTGACCACCACATTATAACGTTCCGAAGGCTGGGAGGGAGAGCAAATTTGGTACGACAGAGATTCGAATCCGCGACCCTCGGATAAGGCGTCGAACGCCTTAACACGCATGGCCATGCCGTATCCGTCGGTTTATGGTTCTAGTTCTCTTGGTAGGAACACCACTGTTGTGTAAATGTCGTGTAAATATTTTGTAAACGACAACATGTCGTGTTGTGTTTAAATTTTCATTTCTATTATCTATATTTTTATATTTATATTATTGTTTCGAAGTTTAAACTAATAAAATATGTTGTTATTCATTTAGGGTAACATTTAGAATTTTCTTGAATTAAGTAGACCAATCATATGTTTGTAAATGAAATGCTGGCGACTTTGTGTTTAGACGTTTAGTCTCGTGCAAGAACGGACATGCGCGGATTGCTCTGGAGATCTGTAGAAGTTTCGCGGTTTTTCGAGGAGTCTAGGCCTACAATATATAAACAGACGATGATGCGGGGAAAAAAAGAGATTCAGACACAGTTTTTATTCAAAAAAGAAAAAAAGAGTCATACATTAGTTTTGTTGAAAAGAAGATTCGTTTGAGACAGTTTAAGTGTTTACTTTGATTTGTGACTGAAGTTAGATCTATGGAAGCTGTGATTTTACTTCGTCAATCTCTACGATTCTTTCGAATTACTGGTTGTGCTGAAGGTCGACACGTACGGGCAGATGGGAAAAATTGAAGGCGACAAATTTGTGACGTTCATCGGAGGCATCGTGAAAAGAACTTCGTCGAATTTATTGAATTGTGAACTGTTCTTGAACTTCTTCATTTAAACTTCGGAATTTCTTCGTGGGACCAAATTCACACCTTAGACTGGAATTTGAGACTTTCATTTTAGATCATTATATTAGATACAGGCCAGTACCAGTTTGTTTTGTAATTAATTTTGAAGGTTGAAACTAGTACCATTTTGTTTTGTAATTAATTTCGAATGTTTAAACTTAATAGCTGTCATTGTTATCATATAATTTATGTTATATCTGTTAATAGTTTAGTGTAATAAATTATACAAGCTGTTATCTGTGTCTTTCTGTTGCGTTTAGTCTACGAAAAACATAAAATATAAAAAAAAACGTAACAGAAAATTGGGGGCCCGTCCGGGATCTGAACAAACAATTTAATTCTATTTTAAAATAAGATTTATATTCTATACAGATAGACAGCTTGTATATTCAAAATGGTATTCCAACTCGAAGATTTTATAGACAAATTTAATCAGAATCCCTCTTTCAAATTGATCAGTGAATTGAAAAAATCTGAATTGCTTGATGTTGGTAAACATTTTAATTTGGAAGTGAAGCAAGCAATGAAGAAAGCAGATATTAAACGAATTATTGTTGAACATTTGGTCAGCCAAAAAGTTTTACCTCAAAAGGTTCAACAAGAATTGCCCGCCGCTCATTTAGACCCAGATTTTGAATTAAAAAGAATGGAAATGGAAATGAAATTTCGTTTAGAAATTGAAAGCAAACGTCTTGAGGCAGAAAAGGAAATCAAACGACTTGAGGCAGAACAAGAAAACAAATGCCTTGTTCTTGATGCCGAAATACAAATAGAATGCATTAAAGCTTATAAAGAAATCAGTATGAGAAAGACAGACAGATGAGAAAGTTGTCCAAATGCAGTTGGATAAATTTTATGCTTCCAAACAAATTCGTTTCGTGCCTCCATTCAATGAAAAAGCTGTAGATAAATATTTTCAGCAATTTGAAAAATTGGCCCTTAGGCTAAAATGGCCTACCGAATATTGGACAGTATTACTTCAGAGTGTTCTCAAAGGTAAAGCTCAGGAAGTATTTTCCAAACTCACGGCCGAGCAAAGTTATGATTACGAGCACGTCAAAAATTGCATTTTGAATGCATATGAATTGGTGCCAGAGGCATACAGACAAAAATTTCGTGGTTACAAAAAGTTTGACAGCCAAACTTATGTCGAATTTGCTCGTGAAAAAGAAACTCTTTTCGACAGGTGGTGTGATTCCAAAGAAATCAAAGATGATTATACAAAACTCAGAAAACTCATGTTAGTTGAAGAATTTAAAAGATGTATTCCCATAGAGCTCAAAACTTATATTGACGAACAAAAAGCTTCCAAAATTCACGATTCTGCTGTCTTGGCAGACGAGTATGCTTTGACTCACAAAGATTTCTCGTATAAAAGCAAAACAAATCACACAGCAAAGAAAAGAGGAAACTTCTGATTCTCAAAGAAAGACTTCATTGTATTCTCAAAGCTCATCATCTACCAAAAACGTGTTATTCTCATCCAAAACATGTGCTTATTGTAAGAAACCTGGCCATTTGATTTCTGAGTGCTATAAGATAAAAAACAAGCCATCACCCCATAGTTTCATTTCGCCCTCGTTGGATACATCATTGGTTCCCAATGATTTTGACCCTGTCCAGTCCACTGTGGATTTCAATTCCAATATCATTGATGTACCTGAAGATATTGTTGAGGACAAATTTAAGCCTTTCATGACTGAAGGTTTTGTTTCTTTTGTTGGCGATTCACATCTACAACCAATTAAAATCCTGCAGGATACTGGAGCTTTTCAGAGTTTGATTTTGGAAAGTGTACTTCCGTTTTCTGAAAAGTAATCTGTTGGGGCCAATGTGCTCATTTCTGGTGTAGAAGGTGGCGTCGTTTCTATTCCTCTTCATAGATTAGATTTACATTCGGACTTAGTTTCAGGCCCAGTGACTGTGGGTATTAAATCTTCATTGTCTGTTGAAGGTGTGTCTACGCTTTTGGGGAATGATTTGGCTGGTAGTAAGGTGGTACCAGAGGTTCGTGTTGTTGAAGCACCTGTTATTAGTCCCAGTACAGAGCAACTCGTTGAAGAGTTTCCTGATGTTTTTCCTGCCTGTGCTGTTACTCGTTCTCAAACACGTTCTCAGGAGTCCAAAGAGGATTTCTCTTTATCTGATACATTCATGTCTCACGTCGATGAGACTTCTGACTCAACTTCGAGTTCTACTGATGACTCCAAGTCATTTTTCAACTCTTTTCATCATAACAAACTTATTGAGGAACAGAACAATGATCCTGAAACTCGTTCTCTTCTACAACTGGCTGTTGATGAAAATGAAATAGGAACTGTCCCTATTTGTTACTACAAGAAGTCAGGTGTGTTAATGAGAAAATACAGACCTCCTGACGTTGCTGCTGATGAAGAGTGGAATGTTATTCATCAAATCGTCATTCCAAAATACTATCGGAATGATATTCTCAGTCTTGCTCATGACCATGTATTGTCGGGATACTTAGGTGTAAGAAAGACCCTATATCGTATCCGACGACATTTCTATTGGCCAAAGATGCGCCAAGATGTTGTTGACTATTGTAGGACATGCCATTCTTACCAAATGTCAGGAAAACCAAATTAGGGGATTCCCAAAGCACCACTGCACCCTATTCCTGCCTTTGAAGAACCATTCTCAAGGGTCATTATTGACTGTGTTGGCCCAATGCCAAAAAGCAAAGCAGGAAATGAATACCTCTCGACGATCATGTGTGCTTCTACACGTTTCCCTGAGGCAATCCCTTTGAGAAAAATCACTGCTCCCAACATTGTGAAGGCTTTTGTTAAATTCTTTACCATGTTCGGTATTCCAAAAGTTGTGCAATCAGGTCAAGGATTAAATTTTATGTTTAAGCTTTTTCAACACGCCATGCATGAACAGCACATCCATCAAGTTTCATCCAGTGCATACCATCCTGAGTTACAAGGTATCCTTGATCGTTTCCACCAAATTACTGCCACGAACACCCAAAGAACTGGTTTGAGGGTGTTCCCTTGTTGTTGTTTGCAGTTCGTGAAGTTATGCAGGAATCTACTGGATTTAACCCTTTTGAGTTGGTTTAAAAAAACAAATAAACAAAACAAAAAAAAGTTTTCACAAGTTCAAACTTTTTTTTTTACTTTTAAGGGGGAGAGTGTTATGTAAATGTTTTGTAAATATTTTGTAAACGACAACATGTGGTGTTGTGTTTAAATTTTTATTTCCATATTTATAATATTGTTTCGAAGTTTAAACTAATAAAATATGTTGTTATTCATTTAGGGTAGCATTTAGAATTTTCTTGAATTAAGTAGACCAATCATATGTTTGTAAATGAAATGCTGGCGACTTCGTGTCTAGATGATTAGTCTCGTGCAAGAACATACATGCGCGGATTGCTCTGGTGATCTGTAGAAGTTTCGCGGTGTTTCGAGGAGTCTAGGCCTACAATATATAAACAGACGAAGATGCGAGGAAGAAAAGAGATTCAGACATCAGTTTTTATTCAAAAGTAGAATCAGACATTAGTTTTATTTCAAAAGAAGAGAGTCATTCATTTCGTTTGAGAAAGATTAAGTGTTTGCTGTGATTATTCAACTTGGATTTGTGACTGAAGTTAGATCGACGGAGGCTGTGATTTTACTTCGTCAATCTCTACGATTCATCCGAATTAGTGGTTATACTAAAAGTCAACACGTGTGGAACAATTTACGGGAAATCGGAAAAATTAAAAGCGACAATTTTGTGACGTTCATCGGAGGCAACGTGAAAAGAACTTCGTCGAATTTATTGAACTGTGAACTGTTTCTGAACTTCTTCATTTAAACTTCGGAATTTCTTAGTGGGACCAAATTCACACCCTAGACTGGAATTTGAGACTTTCATTTTAGATCATTGTATTAGATACAGATCAGTACCATTTTGTATTGTGATTAATTTCGAAGGTAGAAACTTAATAGCTGTCATTGTTATTATATAATTTATATTATATCTGTTAATAGTTTAGTGTAATAAATTATACAAGCTGTTATCTGTGACTTTCTGTTGCGTTCATAAAACATAAAACAAATAAAAACGTAACACTAGTTAACAAATATTGTTTAAAATGACTTAAGCCTGACAGTTCGAATAAATCAGTCTTAAAATTTGTTACAACTCAATGTTTATTCATATTTAACTAATGTGCATATTTATTTCTACTTTATCAAAAGTACAAATCATTTCATATGAAATACCCAATTCGGTATACGACAAGAAAAAGAACATTGATAAATATTTGTAATTTCTAATTATTAAAAAATAATGTAAATAAAAAATCAACGGCATTTTACTTTAAAAAAAAGTACTTGAATGTAGCAGTTGACTAAAGCATTCTTTGAAACTTATGTACATACAAAGTGATAAAATTTTCAAATGCTTAATATTCCTCCCTCCAGACTTGCATATTCAATTGCTAAAATAATATTTAACAAATAGTGTGGTCATCTGACAAAGAATATAACTAAGCAGTAACTAATCGTCACCTATCATGAAGAAGTTTGTTCATTACTTCGTACTGTGATGAGAATGTAAATAGTAAAATCAGTCTAATATAAGTTCTAACAATATAATTTCTTTTAATAATATTTTAATACTTCTTTGTTGTCAATGAGCATTCCAAGGACATGGGGTATTAATAGGTTTGTGAAAGCATAAATCTTATTTTTTCTGAAAAAGATATTTAAAGCAGTTATGTGATATTACCAAGAATATGGAAAGAACCAAAATGAATGAAACGTGACTGTTTTTATCATTTGGAAAGTAGAACTAACCGAAGCAGTTAAGATGTAGTATATTATTTCGAAAAACTACGCAGGTCTATCAAGTAGTGTCATAAACCGATTGTTTGTTTCGGCAGTGGGGGCGTTATAATGTGACGGTCAATCCCACTATTCGTTAGTAAAAGAGTGGCCCAAGAGTTGGCGGTGGGTGGTGATGACTAACTGCCTTCCCTTGAGCAGTCTTACACTTCTAAATTAGGGACGGCTAGCACAGATAGCTTTCGAGTAGCTTTGTGCGAAAATCAAAACAAACACTATATTTTCACTATTACGTTATAACCAGTAAGATAACTATTTCCGTACTGAAGCTGAGTTTATATCAGTTTCTTACTTTGCTTTAAATATTTTTTCTGTAATGAAAGTTATAATTCTTTATGCAATTAATAAAGTGAAATAGTTTAGTCTTAAACAATGTACTTTGTAGCGATTTAAAATATATTTATTGGTTGATATTTATCAACAAAGATCTTATTATTTTTTCAACATAAATTTGTTTTCTCTTTAGAAAAGTTCATTGAAATTAAGATGTATTCATCATCTGCATTTCCTTATCAATAAAATGAAGTATTTTTTTTACATGGATTTTGATGCAATCTAGTTATCTATTCATTTACTCAATATGTAAAATAGCGAAGCTGATTATTAAATATACGATTTTTTCGGGTATTTATATACATTTTAATTTCAAAGCAAAAATTATCAACTCAATTACTCAATAGTAACTGTTTTCAGTGATGTCGAGAAACCCACTTGTTGAGAATTTTATATGCAAAAAAAAAACTGTGCCAACACAATTTCACAAACACTTTATTCCTACCTTACTAAAACCGACTCACGCACACCGCAAATATACGGCATCCCCAAACCTCATAAACCAGATTGTCCATTACGACCAATAATGTCAACATATGAATCGTTTAACTACAATCTTGGTAAATACATAGCATGGGCATTCTCCAAATATGCAACATCAGCCAGCTCATTCATCAAAGACTCTTTTAATTTCAAGTCCAATCTAAATCAACTTAATCATAAAGCCTTAATGGCCAGTTTCGATGTTATATCCCTCTTCACAGAAGTTCCAACAACAGAAGCCTGCAAGATAGCCTTAGAACTCTATATTCGAGACCCTAACCCGATTATAGACATTCCCAGTAACCAGTTAGCAACCCTCATAGAATTCACCACAATAAAGACAAACTTCATGTTCAACAACCAAAACTATATACAAACAAATGGCCTAAGCATGGGCAACCCAGTATCGCCAGTTCTAGCCAATATTTTTATGACACAAATTGAAACACAAGCAATTAATACAGCATTACATCCACCACTATACTGGTACAGATATGTAGATGACACGGTTGCGGGATTCGAATCTACAGAACACATACTTAACTTTTTCACTCACATTAACTCTATACATCCCAACATTAACTTCACATGTGAACAGGAAGAAAACAATCAAATATCATTTCTTAACCTCAAAATTATAAGAACCGACACACAATTCAAAACAGAAATCCACCGAAAAATCACCCATACTGGACTATACATTCCTTGGGACTCAGCACATGAAACAAAACAAAAACTCAACATACTAAGAAACCAGATAAACACAGCCATAAAACTATGCTCACCAGATAAAATTAACGATGAATTAGATAAAATAAAACAATACTTCATCAACATCAATAAGTTTCCTCCACAAACCGTAGAAAACATTATACGCACACACCCAGACAGAAAGCAAAATCAACCAACAAAAGTAAATATATCTCACGAATCAAAAAATCACGAAACCATATACTGCTGTATACCATATATTCCTGACATCAGCAAACAAATAACCAACATTTGGCAAAAACTAGTAACAAAATATAACATTCCAGTTAACACTAAATTTATTCAAAAACCAGGCACAAAACTAAGGTCTATACTATGTAAGAACTACACTGACAAACACCACACCAACATTATTTATAAAATACAATGTGATAACTGCCACGACTTCTATATAGGAGAAACAAGTAGAAAAATGGAAACCAGATTCAAAGAACATAAAAAGTCACCTTCACACGTTTTCGAACACTGCAAGTCAAATGGACACAACATAACCATAGAAAACACTAAAATACTAAATAAAGAAACAAACATAAACAAACGCAAAATTAAAGAAGCCTTACTTATACAACAACTTAAACCCAAAATAAACCAATATAAAAGAACGCCATTATACCTATATTAATATTATAGATAAAATTATATATTCAAACATCAAACCGCGCCCTCTACATTGCGACACTCAGTTATACAACCCCTTCCAAACATGTGGTCAGCTTCCGGCCAGTTATCTCTTTCTTTGTGAACCTGACGATGACCGAAGAAGGTCGAAACGTTGTTCGCTCTTCTATTTGAAGTGTTTTCTGAGCCCAAAAGAGCCGTTTTTTTGCATATAAAATAGTAACTGTTTTACATCGGTGGTTATAATATTACAACCATATAACGATTATAACCGTGTTTCTTTGAAACAGCTGCTGAATGTAACTATTAAATAATACACAATAAACATAATGGAAAACAATTTCAATAAAGGCTAAGGGACAGTGTTTTTGTCAAATAATAAATAAATACATTTCAGGAAAGTTGTAATAAGCCAAACACATAAAGACTTGAAACATTTTTTGTTTGATTTATAATTTTTCAAAGAAATATTGTGGCCTTTTTCAGAATTTGTAGGACACACTAATGAGGTATAAGCAATTTGAAAATAACATTAATAAAAATTACCTTTATATTGCGATAATAATAACAAAAACTTTATTTTTTGCCAAAGTTTTCCCACTGTGGCTTTATTAGGGCTAGCAGTACAGGAACTGTTGGCTGAAATGAAAACTTTTTTATTATTATCTGGAAAGAAAAGATCGCTTTATTTCTAACTTTACTGGCAGGATATTTTGACCAACTCAATATAGCTTGTTATGTTTTCTTTCCAGGCCCATCATCTGTTACTGTGACTGAACATAAGATACATGAGTCAACATCGATAATTTAGACTTCTTCAGACGAATAGTCATACGACCAGAAGTTTGTTGGCGCCTTTTATACCGTATGTAGGATTTTTTGAGTACATCCAAAACCTGCAAAATATACATGTCACGTAACTTTGCTATATGTAAGAACATCATAACAGTAAACTGATTTTATCTTTATATATATATATATATTAACATGTTATTATTATTGTGTATGCTTCTTTATAGTTAATAACAAGCCTATAAATAGCACACGAAAAACTTATTGCGTCTCAAAGTTGATCAATATTTTATTTTGTTCGAGTAATGCATTTTTGATGCAAGAACATATTCTCGAGTGTTTTGACTTATTACCTTTTTATTTAATATCATGTCAAAATAAAAGAGAGAGACTGGTTTTGTCTTTTTTTTTCACGATGACGGGTTAGAATAGTTTCCTATAAAACGTAGGTGCGAAGCTTACAGGATTATCTTCGAAAAACATATGAAATGTTTCAACTTCACTAAATTACAAAAATTTAGCTGGAAATCTCTGAATCTTTCGCCATTGGTTAATCTAAGGGGCAAAAAAAAATTACTGAAATCTCTGTTTCATCCACTTATATCAAACAGATACAAATGTACTATTTTTATTAAATTTTATTAAATACCTTTACTATAAAACAAGAAAAAATTGAAATTGAAAATGGAAACTTCATGCTACATTTACTAAAAACATTTAAATTTATTATCCTTATTATTTATTTAACTCTCACGACTACAAATTGGAACTTTCGAAATATGTCTGTTCGATAAACTTTAATGTTTTTAATCATGTTCAATCATGTAGCCCTTTATTAGTAACTTTATATACCAGGCACATTTTAGTATAAAGTACGGTGTTAGTAACGAAGTTTTATTGAGTGTTTATATACAGAAACGAAAGAAAATATTTTTTTCACATTAAATATATTTATTCTGACGATGATTTATTTTTACAAGTACGAGAGGACTAGCAAAAATGTTGTATAAATGACAATATCAGCCTCTTAAAGAAAAAAATTATTTACACATGAAATCGGCAATGAAATTTTTTAAAGTTTTTTATTAATAAGGCTAGCAACAACAAACTTATATTTCTATGTTCTCCTTATGGCTTTTAAAAATAGAACAAAAGTAACACAAATTTAATAAGTTGTATGAAATTACCTCTCTGTTTAGGTAGCAAAATATTAAAGCCACTAGAAACCCCTAGAAAAAAAAAGTCATTTTATTTAAACAAAAGTAATCATTTTAAAAACACTCAGAATTTTTATAGAGTACCGTAAATAAAAGTATCAGCAGGTATGAATAATGCTATTTTTGCTGAATACTGATTTTTAGAAGTTTTCTTTAGAAAATTGCTTAGTCATTAGTATTTTTTTCTAGCAACGTTTCTAAGTTACACATTATTATCGGTAAAATCTTAAAATACCTCAAATGATGTTTTTTTGAATTAAGCACAAAGCTACGCACTGAGCTATCTGTTCTGTGCCCACCACGGGTATTGAAACCTGGTTTTTAGCGTCGTAAGTCAGTAAACATATCGCTGAGCCACTACCGTCACCTCAGATGATAAACTTAAGAATAATGTTTGTGTTGAACTTATAACTTGTGTTTTAAGAAGGAGTGAAATTTAAAGGTTTATTTTTTTGAGGAATACAAAGTTGCACAATGAATTATTGTGCTGACTCACTCTAGATGTCGAAACCCAATTTTTAGCATTATAAGCCTTCAAACTTGCCGCTGCACTGCAAAGTGGGCTATAGCTAAAATAATTAAAAGATATAAAGAATAAGTTTGTGTCATCTTCTTGATCTGACAATCCTGTTCATGATAATAAAAATGTTTTGATTATGCAAATAACAAATGCTGATAACATGATGTTTGAAAATTTATGACTCTTAACTTGACAATATTGCACTTTTCACTAAGTTATTTATTTACTCTGCTAAAGACACATTATATTTTCACCTACGTTTCTGTGTCATATTTTGAAATGTGAAAAATGGGTAACACTTAAAAAATAAGAAACGACATTAATAGTAAATATACTCTTTCAAATTAAAATACCAAAATATTATGTACAAAAATATCTCTACAGGGAAAACTAAACTAGAGTATGTTTCAAAATTTATCTCAAAACACTTTTATTGATAAGGAGAGAACAACGTTTTGACGTTCCTAGGTCATTTTCAGGTTAATAGAAAGAGAGTTTGAATGCGACCGTTGACGGACACACATATGAGGGACGAGAGTATAAACTAATACGGAATTGTAGGACGCGTTGCAGTTGGATGTTAGGTTACTAATTAGTATAAGTATAAAGATGTTCCTTTACATTGGTTTAATTTTGGTTTTAGTTGTTGTATAAGTAGGGCTTCTTTGATTTTGCGTTTGTTTATATTTGTTTAACTACTTTGCATCTGGGAGTTTTCTATGATTATGATGTGTTTATTTGATTTGTAGTGTTCAAAAACGTGTGAAGGTGTTTTTTTTTAATCTGGTTTCCATTTTTCTGCTTGTTTCTTCAAATAGAAGTCGTGGAAGCTGTTGCATTGTATTTTATAAATTATGTTGGTGTTCTGTTTGTCAGTGTAGTTTTTACTTAGTATGGACTTTAGTTTTGTACCTAGTTTTTAAATAAATTTGGTGTTTACTAGAATGTTGTGTTTTGTTATATTTTTTTTCCCAAATGTTGGTTATTGTTTTGCTGATATCGAGAACATATGGTGTGCAGCAATATAAGGTCTTGCAGTTTGTTGTATCAATGGGATTTATTGTGTTTGTTTGTTGTTAGTCTAGGTGTGTGTGTATAATTTTTACCACGGATTTTTTAGGAACTTTGTTGCTGTTGATGAAGTGCTGTTTTATTTTGTTGATTTCATCGTTAATATTATGAGGTGAGCATAGTTTTATGGATATGTTTATTTGATTTCTTAACATGTTGAGTTTTTGTTTTGTTTTATGTGCTGAGCCCCAGGGAATGAATGATCTGATATGGGCGATTCCTCTGTTTTAAATTGTGCCTCCCGCTAGTACAGCGGTATGTCTCCGGATTTACAACGCTAAAATCAGGGGTTTGATTCCCCTCGGTGGGCTGAGCAGATAGCCCGATGTGGCTTTGCTATCAGAAAAATACACAAACACACGTTTTAAATTGTGTATCAGTTCTGGTGATTTTGAGTTGGTTGTTGGTTAGTTTTGGCCCTGTTCATAGGTGAATTTATGTTGGGATGTATCAAGTTAATGTGCTTGAAAAAACTAAGTGTGTGTTTTTTAGATGTGAATCCAGCAATTGTATCATTAACAAACCTGTACCAATATAGTGGTAGATGTAAGACTGAATTGGTCGCTTGTGATTCAATTTGTGTCATAAAGATGTTGGCGAGAACTGGTAACATTGGATTCACCATACTTAGGCCATTTATTTGTAGGTAGTTTTGGTTATTGAACATAAAATTATTTTGGTGGTAGTGAATTCTGTAAGGGTTGCAAATTGGTTGGTAGGGATGTGTATCAATGGGTTGGGGTCTTTGATATAAAGTTGTAAAGCTATCTTACGTGCTTCAATCGTGGGACTTCTGTGAAGAGGGAAATGACATCAAAACTGACCATTAAGACTTTATGATTTAGTTGATTAAGAATATATTTATAGTTGAAAAAATATTTGAAAAAGGAGCCGGTTCACGTTGCATATTTAAAAAATGCCCACGCGATATATTTACTGAAGCTGTAGTTAAATTATTTGCAGGTCACATTATGGGTCGTAGTGGAGAATCAGGTTTGTGAGGTTTGGGGGTGTCGTATAGTTGTGGTGTGCGAGAGTAGGTTTTTGTAGATAAGAATAAATGTTTTCTGATATTGTGTTTGTTTTTCATTTGTACTAATATTTTGTTTAACTGGTTTTCATGTGTTTTTGTTAGATTTGTGTTTAGTAGTTTAAATTTGTTTGTATCTGACAAGAGGTTATTCTTGTTTGAATGTATTCATTTTTGTTCAGTAGAACTATAGCATTGCCTTTATCTGCTTTTAGAATTTTAATGTTGTTGTCTTGTTTTAAGTTGTTTATAAAATTAATATATTTTTTGTGTGAGGTTGTTTTTTAGATTTCTTTTCTGTGAAATTATGTTTATAGTTTTGTGTGAAAATTCTTTGAAAAGGTTGTTTAAGATCCTGCTTTTAGGTGTTTCAGGGAAACAGATGTTTTCAATTCTAACTGAAAAGATAAGTTGTTGGTTGTCGGTGAAATTGTTGTGGAAGTTATCTTCCTCCTGGTGGTTGTTTATCGTTGTTTTGTTGGTGTTTCAGTTCGTCTAGGGTGGATCACCAGTCCTCTAGCGAGGTTTTTCAGCAGACTTTCATTTCGATGGATGGAATATTTCTTAGTGTTACTGCAAAGTTAAGTCCTTTGTTAAGTCGATATATTTCTTCGTTGCTTAATATTTGATCATATTTGTTAATTACAAGGTTTGTTGTGGGTTCATCATGTTGGCGTCTTTTTGTTCTTGACGCCTTAATTTATCTAGTTTCTTGTTGTGGCGGGCCTTCTTTTCCTTGTCGTTCTTACTATGGAGTTTCATTGTATGAGTCCATAAATGTCTGATTGAATGCAGCAGGCCAGATGATAGCCTAGATTAATGTTTTGTTCCTGTAGATCATTTAGTTTATATTTTGAGCTGAACATCGCTTTTGGTAGTTTTTTCTTTAAATTATGGATAATGTTTGTACAATGGGTAAATTTCTTCGATAGTTTTATTTTCACAAAATTAGGAATTAGTTTTTCCTTTCTTCATTATTGGATGAAATAAATGTAATTTCTTCTATTGAAGATTTTTCGCTTTAAGTTTCTAAGTTTCGTTAGGATTGCACAAGCGTGTATGGTTAACAATGGCGTACTATAGGTAAGTTCAAGCATAATGGAGTTTAAACAGATAACACAAAAGACTTGCACTTCTCGTATAATCGGCGGGATGAAGTAATTCTTGATGACGAGAAACCCACTTGAAATAAAAATGTATTTCAGAACGGCTGGTATGGGTATTAACACTTTTACTGATAAGGAGAGAACAAGGTTTCGACCTTCCTAAATCATCTTCAGATTAACAAATTTCCTCAAAAACCCGTGGAAAAAATTATACGCACACACCTAGACCAACAACAAAGAAACAACAAGTGCCAAGATAAAACAAACTACAAAACCTTATACTGCTGCATACCATATGTTCCCGATATCAGTGAAAAAATAACCAACACTTGGAAAAAAAACTTATAATAAAATACAACATTCCAGTAAACATCAAATTTATTCAAAAAAGTTACAATACTAAAGTCCATACTATGTAAAAACTACACTGACAACATAACATCAACATAATTTATAAAATACAATGCAATAACTGCCATGACTATATATTGGAGAAACAAGCAGAAAAATGGAAACCAGATTAAAAAAAAAACACCTTCACTCGTTTTCGAACACTTCATATCGAACAAACACAACATAACCATAGAAAACTCCCAGATGCAAAGTAGGAAAACAAATATAAACAAACGCAAAATCAAAGAAGCCCTACTTATACAACAATTAAAACCAAAATTAAACCAATATGAAGGGACACCTTTATACCTATGTTAATTAATAACCTAACATCCAACTGCAACGCGTCCTACAATCCCGTACCAATTTATACTCTCATCTCTGAGACAATGTGTCCGTCAAGGGTCACATTCAAACTGTCTCTTTGTTAATCTGAAGATAATTTAGGAAGGTCGAAACGTTGTTCTTTCCTTATCAGTAAATGTGTTGATACCCATACCAGCCGTGCTGAGATACATTTTTAATTCAAGTGGGTTCATCGTCATCACACATTTTTTAGCCGCATTTGTAAGACAATTCCGTAGATTAATAATGTAATATGAAAACTCAAGTCGAACTATTGTTGTTGAATTAACAGATATTTGCAATTTAATTTTTTTTCCAATTTTCTTATTTCTTTAGTTTCAATAAGAAACGTCATTAAACTTACGAAGCCTGAACACGTTAACCTGAAGATGACCTAAGAAGGTCGAAACGCTGTTCTCTGCTTTATTCTAATTACAGTTTTAATACCCATACCAGCTGTCTTGAGAATACATTTTTACTTCAAGTGGGTTTCTCGTCATTACGGAGTGCGAAAGAATATTATCGAAGATTTTTTTTTGTGAATAATTGATATGATAATTGGAATTACATTCAATTCCACACTTACCTGTAAGCCGTCGATACTGTGCTGGAAATAGTAGTAAATATTTAAAGCTTCGCATTCCATCGACTGAGGAGTAAAACTCACCAAGAAGAGATGAACGCCAAATAGTGGAAATAGAGCCATCGTTGCTTTCACAGCTGTCCTGAAACGTTTTAGATTGAACTAAACAAATTAGAAAACCAAATTAATCTTTCAGAGCTGCTCTTGTAGCAATTATGCAAAATATACTAACATATATAATTAACTTAGAAAATTATTGAGAGCTAAATAATTTTAATCGATCCGTCAATGCGCAATGTTTGTCATTTTAGGTTAGATAAAAATTGAGCAAGAAAATATTAAAAACCAAAAACAACTGTAGTTCAATGGTATGCTAGATAACATTTATATTACTCTTAATATTGTAAAAATATTGCCTACTTATATTTTTCTCTGTCTGTTTATTTAGTCGTGTAAAGAATAGTTTACCTGTACTGGTTAAGCTCATTGGTCTGAACTTCTCTCATTTTCATAACCAACACTCGGATGATGTTACACAAGAATAACAGGTTAAGCTGTAATTGAGTGTAGTATTATTAAACTTCAATATGCTTCTGACTTTGATACATTAGTTTTTTTTACATGTGATAAAAAACAAACTTCTTTATTTTGCTGAAGACTTAAATACTAACTTAGATAATAGACATGTAAATTGAAAGCTCTAACTTAACATTTTGAAATTCTATATTTTATTAGAACATTATCATGGTCGTTTGGTGAGGACTATAAATAAATTGCAAATCATACCGATAACAGATTAATTGATTTCATTTTCCATTTAATAAAGAAATTACAAGTCTGCATCATGGATTTACTTTGATCAAAACGCACTAAAATAATCGTATAAATATGTTTATACAAAAATGATTAAGTTATGATCATTCCTTTATTTATATTGAATGTCAAACATTTAAAATCAAAATTATATAGCGCTTGATTCATAATCCAAGGGTTACGAATTCGAATCCACTTTCCATCAAACGCACTTGGCATTTAAGCGGTGAGGATGCTATAATGTAATGGTTAATCCCACTATTTCTTGGTAAAAAAGTAGCCCAAGATTTGGCGGTGGGTGTTGAAGACTAGCTACGTCTTGTTTTTCACTACTAAATTAATGACGGTTAATGCAGATAACCTTGGTGTACTTTTGTGCGAAAGTCACAACAAACAGAAAACGCCTAGAGTTACTACATTTCAAAACAACTTAAATATGTGACTTTGATGATTTGTTTGTGAAAGTTGATCAGAATATAATTGTTTAAACGTTATGTTCAGGCTTCAAGCGAGAAGATAGATGATTTTTGGTTAATTTCTTTTGTTTTAACATAGAAGTTAATAAGATCTACATGTATTTATACATGTAGATTTTAATGTAATGTATTTATTGAAACATATTAGTAACTGAGAAAGTTGAAGTTAACAATCTGGAGACATGTTACAATTACTTAAATATGCAGGTTGTGTTTTATCTTCACAGCTAAACAACGAGTTTAATACTTTTTGATGGTCACAAACAACGCTGCTTAGTTGTCCTAAAATCAACTTTATCTTTAAGTTAGCCGATTGTATAAAATATTCAATGTTCTTTTATTTCTTTGTTCACTAACAACGTTTTCCAACTTATTGTTTTGTTGTTAAGTGCAGGGCAACACGGGACTATAGAAACTTAATGTCCAGTGTTATAAACTCTCAAACGTACCCATGAGCCACTGAGAAACTTTTTCAGCTGAGTTATTGGCGATTATGTTCCATTTTTGAATGTCGATAAGCATTAATACAAACATGAAAATAATACTTGAGTTAGTAAAATGTCGCAATATGAAATTTACTGATCTTTTTCAAAGTATTCTATATTACCCTAAGTTTCTTATTCATGAGTCAATTACACACACACACGCGAACACAAAACTACAAGAGTTTTTTTAAGATGGATTTAAGTTGTCATCTACTTACGAACTAGTTAAACACGTGTTAAAAAGGACACGAACTTTTTCAAGGTAAATATAAGTTTGTCTTTTACATGCGCTTAAAACATATATGAACTTTTCAAGGTGAATATAACTTTTCAGGAAATAAAACCGTATTTGCTCTATAAAAGTCTTCAAAATTCTGCACAAACCCCAGAATAGGTAATAAGTCAATGATAAACAACGAAAATCACGAATAATTCAGCAAAACATTAACTGCAGAATTATGCATAGTACGTTCTTACCACTAAACTCAACAAATTTGGTGCAGTAAGTATCCATTCATATGGCTCTAGAGACTGGGACCAGCACCTCGAAGAAAAACCAGCGGGTTTACAAAAACAAAGAAATAGAAACAACGATAGGAATGCACTATCTTGTTTAACTCTGTTTTACTTTTTAAATATTTCAAGTAACATTTAAAACATATTAGAAATAACTAAATTATTACAAATGCAGCTAAAACATAATATTATCTCAAATATAAAAAAAATATAATATACCTGTAAGAGACTAGAACTGACTCCATTTCCTCTTTATTATCATTTTTGCAACATTTTCTCTTTCGTAATACAAGTTTTAAGAGCTTTGTCGCGATTTCTTTTCTTTGGAATTATTTATATCAGTTATGTCACCTAACATTTCCTAAGTTAATGTAACTAGTTTCATACTTCAGCAATAAACAAAATGTTTGCTTCATGTACTTTTACTTTCACAAAATTACAACTTTACTACGGTTATTAGCTTTACTATTGCATGATTACCATGTTTACACATATAAAATGAAACGATGGCATGTGTCACAACAAAATATTCAACATGATGAATATAATAAAGAATTATAAGGTAGGAATTTTCATTTTGCTCAGATGCATAGAGAATCAAAGAAAACTAATTTCCAACTTATTTTAAATATTTTAATAAAGCATTGGGAGGAGAACACATACACTAGATGACGTTTTAAAATATTTTGTTTAGGCTCATAAATGCAAGGATTTCATATATAGTTTTCATATTCTTGATTGTATTAACTATTTAATAATTTACAAGCATGTTCAGATAAATGTTAATTTTCTTACCTTTCGTCCTTTAATGTTTTCCGTAAAATACCGTAAATCCCCACTATAAGTGCTGGTGTTACTGCAGACAAAATAAATAACTATATAAATGTAAGTTAAACATAAGTTTGCTGTGGACACTTGGAATACAAATAGCAGCATGAAGACGGCAAGCATAAATAAGACGCTTTTTTTAAACATGCGTATTTCTTATGGACGAACAGAAAGATATATAGAATTGTAAATAGCCAGACTTTCATGCAATTTACAACATCCAAGCTCGTGAAATCTAGTGCATTGCGTTTTTCCGGTGTACTGTGTGTCAGACATTTTACATTTTTTTACCATAATTTTTTTCATTACATGAATTCCAATGTCCAAGATGTTTCTGAACTAAGATAAAAACTAAGAAATATACACTTCATCACTCAGAATATCGGCCAAACCTCATCTTGTTTTCGGAAGGTCTAAACATTTGTAACTGTTACAGATCAGGCGAGTTACATTAGTTTATATGATTATGGTTTATATATTTACTCGTACTTAGTCAGAAGATCAGTGGAGAGGTTTGAAAAAATTATTTGTCTGATTTTCTCAGAAATTTCGTCTGTAAAACAGGACATACTTAATCCATATTATTTAGCCCTTGCTAAAATAGAATTAGTTATCAGAACTTATATACACATGATTAGGGTCCAAATAACGTAAAAATTCTATTTTGCTCTACGCAGTAATTTACAGCTTTTTTCGTTCACGTAATGATATACAATTTGGTCTTACGAGAGTATAGAGAAATGACACAATTGTAAGCCTATTGGCACAAAACATTTTGGTGAAATAATCATAAGAACGACACTTTTTGGAAATGTTTCATATATTTAAGGAATTCATAAAATGTGCATGTATGCATATTGCTTTAACTTTTTATTAGTTATTATTAAAACATGTTTTAAATAACTTACCCCATCCAGTGACATAGAATACAATCATATTCGTCTTTTTAGCAAAGGCAGCTACAATAAGCTTATGAAGATAAAAACCTTCACAGAACATCCACATGTATGTTGTCATTCTGAAGTACTTAGTTAAGATCAAAAGTATTTTACAGCCACTCTAGAATGACAATGTTGTTTATAATGGTATTATTTGATGATTTTCTATCATCGTGCATTTCACATCAGTTTAACGTTAAGCCTACAGTTAAGATTTCATATATCTACTTATTCTATTTTACAAATTAGATATTTAAAATAAGTTATTAAAAACTATTCAGTTTCCTTTAAATGTGTTGTTTCTAAATTAAAACCAGAGAATTTTATGTTTACTCATAAATACTGTTTGATATTAGTTAATTTATTTATATATTGGGTTTAATCTTTTGACTATCTGGTTAGCGATCGAGAAAATCATTTTCTTCATTTGTAAAACAAAATGAAACATAATTTATATAAAACAGAAAATACAACCTACTAATGAAACAAAGTAAAGTAAAAGTTCAACATAAAAGTACAATTTCGGATAAACTTAAAAAATGATTAGAGACAAAAAAAATTAAATAATTTTCAAAACGTTAAATCCCTGAATAAACGTTATTCTTATCATGATGCATGTGTGTATGTTTTGTTATAGCAAAGCCACATAAAGCTGTTTGTTAAGCTCACCGCAGGGACCGAATCCCTGATTTCAGCATTGCAAAATCAGTAGATTTTCCGCTGTACTAGCGTGGTAGCCTCATAATATATTAAAGATACTTTGGCTTTTCATGCTTTTCCGAACACACAATTTCATACAAAGAATAGACAACAATTCAAACCAAAAATAAATAAAATAAAATAACACAAGCTTTAAAGAAAAGAAAAACATTATTATACTCCAAACTAGCATTATCTAGTGGATCTTTCACTGACTACTTACTGATGTATTAACTGACTGAAGAAGCTTAGAAAATATTATGACATGATCAGCGAGAAAAAGTTAAATTTACAATAGCTACTTAATATCAGAATTTCATCTCTATCAGATCTCATTAGCATAACGTTATTTCTGATGACAGTAGTACTCTGCATACAATTAACTAAATTGATTAAATACAGTATTGTTTAATACGGTTTAAAAAATGCAACGCTGTCAAATGAATGAAAAACACTAATAATAATTGATAAAATTTATTGTGTAATAAAAAACTGATCTGTATTCTCTGAGCTAATAACGTCGCACTCTCTGTTAATTAGTTAAGAAAAGTAAATTTTCATTTCAAAAGTATATTATATGGCTATTTATGTGTTCATTTAAACTTCTGCTATGTGCTATTGGTATCAACGCCACATCGGGCTACTTGCTGTGTCTACCGAAGGAAATCAAACCCCTAATTTTATCGTTATAAATCCAAAAACTTACTGCTTTCCCAACAGAAGACCACACTGGGGGTGCTAAACTGTTCATTTTTCAGTATTTTAGTTTTTAATATTATATCTCCAGCTGTGTGTATGTGTGTTTTTGTATAGTAAAGCCACATTGGGCTACCTGCTGAGTCCATCAAGGGGAATCGAACCCCTGATTTTAGAGTTGTTAATCTGTAAAATTATTGGTGTATCAGTGGGGGACATTTCTTCAGCTAGCTTTAGTGGAAGTTTTTCTACTCTATAATCCAAACATTTCAGTCAGGTAAAATCAAATTCATCTTAATGTTGTACTTATAAGATATCTTGTTTTGGCTATTATATTTGCCCCCCAGTGGATCAGCGGTATGTCTGCGGACTTACACGCTAAAATCCGGGTTTCGTTACCTGTGGTGGGCAGAGCACAGATAGCCCATTGTGTAGCTTTGTGCTTAGTTCAAAATAACAACAGCTATTGTATTGTAAAAATAATAATAAACTTTAATTTTATAAATTTAGTGTTTATATTATTGCAATATTTAACTGGGGGAAGATGAAAAAATCATCATTATATTCAAATGTTGAATATTCTTTGTCTGGTGACAATATTGCTCACCTAGTCGTATTTAATCTTTGACGAACACAATCAGTGATGTCGAGAAAACCCACTTGTAGAGAAATATATATGCAAAAACGACTCGTTTGGGTTGAGAAAATATTTTACGTAGAAGAGCGAACAACGTTTCGACCTTCTTCGGTCATCGTCGGGTTCACAAAGAAAGAAAGAGGTAACTGACCGGAAGCTGACCACATGTTTGGAAGGGGTTGTGTAACTGAAGGTCGGAATGTAGAGGGCGGTGTTCTAACACGTGGTCAGCTTCCGGTCAGTTACCTCTTTCTTTCTTTGTGAACCCGACGATGACCGAAGAAGGTCGAAACGTTGTTCACTCTTCTACTTAAAATATTTTCTTAACCCAAACGAGCCGTTTTTGCATATATATTTGAGGAACATAATTTCGTTTAAGAATGGGCCCTCAAGGCAGTTAAACAGCTCAGTTGATGAACATTCTTTAATTCGCATTATTGTAAATCACACGTATGTAGATTATTAAAAGTGAACAAAAACGCATTATTCTATTACTTTATATATGCACCAGAAAATATTTTAAAAGCTTCATTATATAACTGTACATCCACGGTCTGTATTTATATATTTAAGATAATCAGCTATATCATCTGCAAAAATGAAGAAAAAAACAGCCATAACATTAAAATATGTTTAAACAGTTAATCTTTAGCACTTTGCACTCAGATATAGCATAATGAAACAAGTAAAGATAAGAAACTTGAGTAACCTTTTATTACCTTTAGATAATACATGCAAAATAAAATATTTTTAAATAGTAGTTTTTGGAATAATTAAAATCACATTTTGTTTGAAAAGGATATATATATTTTACTTAGTGATTGAGTAAATTAATATAATAAATTATATTTCCTTCTGGAAAACAAAACTGATTAAGATACTAATTAGATTACTTAATCTAAGCTGGAAGAATAGTTTTCGAGAGAAAACGAAACTGCTCTTACGCCATTGTTATTTAGTAGGGATTCGTTGGCTTCGCTGTTTAAATGTAGTTCTTGTAGTTTAAAAACAGAGTTGAAAACAATTACGACCACAGCATTCAATAATAACGAGGTGAACAAGTTCTTGTGCATAATATACTTTGGTAGGTGAAATTGTCTGTAATTAAAAACATGTCAACAAAGAGACAACTGATAGGAATCACAAAAATTCAGTACCAGCATACTTACCAACAACTTTTTCTGGAACTTAAAATACAAATACAACTGAAGCTATAATAACAAAACACAATAAATATGTTTATTAATGTATTTGTTTTTATCTTATCACAGAATGAACACATTATATATGTATAATAATATACGCACACGCAAAGAGAAATTAAAACTTTTTCTAGCGTAATGCTGTCTGTAAAATGCCATGCGCTCTAAGTTAACTGGCTAATAAGCATGGGTCTATTCAATAATTTAAAGATACGTGAAGATACTCGCTACTCTTTTCAAAATCACGTAAAACAAAGATTAGACACAAATACAGATTTTTAACCACTTTCAGAATTTCCACTAAAAGTTAACAAGGAAGTATATTTTCATATGTTTGAAGTTATAAACTAGAGGAAAAGAAATTGGCCAACAGTACCACAAGCAAATTTTGGGAGATTTTTATATGTCTGACTAATATTCTTATAACTCACCCATGGTACCAAACTATGTAAAGCAACAGACCGCGACCTGTCAGTTATCTAAGCTACAATTTTAGCATGGTAACAAACAGTCATATGCACTTCTTATTTAAGAATATCAATATTTAAAGTTTTACCTACCTGTAGGCGAAAAAGATGACAAGAGTTGGAATCAAAGTTATCACAGAAACGACAAAAGAACCGATAAGGACATATGTCCGTTCTTTAACCATCTATCGAACAAAAACAATTAATAAAATTGGTACTGCAGAATATTTTTATTTTAATATCCTTACCTGATAGCCTAACACTGTTTACACAAATGAGATACTTACGAATGAAATTTAAAAAAAAATAGAGTATTTTAGCTCCAGACAAAAGAAATGTGAGTTTCTGTTCAAGGGAGTCAAATGATAGGTGTTGATATGTTTTGTTTTGTTTACACATCCCAAAAATACGATGTTGTGCATATAACATTTCAAAATCTCCAAACATCCTACAGATTTAAAACAAGTATTTTATGTGGCTATTAAACAACCTACACACCTATAACGATTTTTACAATTTTTTTCCCATTATATTATTTTATGACTACGAAAATAGTTTGTACATAGAACATAAGAAAGTACTTAGATATGACTAAATCCATAGATGTACCAAATAAATTAAGAAAATCAACGTAACACAGTACAATGCTAAGATTTTAACGTTAATGTTATTTTTCAGTAGTTATACCAAAGTGCACATTAATTTTAATTATGTTAAGTTAAAGACCAATCATGCATAACAAAGTTAATATATAAAGCAAATATCATAAGGCAATTCTACTGCCCTAAAATTTTATGTCTTTGTAATAACTAGATCAGTTTATAACATCATCTAAAGAAATATTATCTAAGGAATATTGTAAGTAGGATTTTTTTTTTTCCATTTTCTTTGCGTACTAACAAAGAGTTGTGAAGCAATCTCTTACTTTTTTATTTATTTAGTAAAAAAACATTAGAAGTTTTTATTAATATATCAAGTGTTCTTTTGTTAAGAGTTACGTTATGATAATCAATTGAAAAGCAAGATTTATAAGCATAATAAAACAAAAATAAACCACTTCATTATGTTTGTTCCCTATTGGTACAGCTGTAAGTCTACCGATTTATAACGCTAAAATCAACGATTCGATTCCTCTCGGTGGACTCAGCAGATAGCCCGGTGTGGCTTTGCTATTTTGTTTTGTTTTTGAATTTCGCACAAAGCTACTTGAGGGCTATCTGTGCTAGACGTCCCTAATTTAGCAGTGAAAGACTAGAGAGAAGGCAGCTAGTCATCACTACCCACCGCCAACTCTTGGGATTCTCTTTTACCAACGAATAGTGGGATTGACCGTAACATTATAACGCCCCCACGGCTGAAAGGGCGAGCATGTTTGGCGCGATGGGGATGCGGACCCGCGACCCTCAGATTACGAGTCGCACGTTTTAACACGCTTGGCCATGTCGGGCCATGGCTTTGCTATAAAAACATACACACACTCTCATTATGCTTATAAATTATTTTTTGCCAATTTATTTTTGTAATTAAGTAATTTGCTTTTCTACTCAATTATAATATTCTGAGACTAATATTAAAATTAACGTTTAACTTTAAGGTCACAGACTTTATGGTGATTAAGTGTGTTTTGATAGAAAGAAGCTTGAAGAATGATTGCCTCAGCTATTTATTATATTCAATGTGCAGTGCTCAAACATACTATTGGTGTGAATATGTTTTTTTTCTCATTATGAGAAAAACCTAAACATTGGACAGATGGAATAACGAAAAAGTGTCATTGGTCACTGTTCAGTTCTTCACATTATAAAGCTGCACAATACTAGATATAATAGGTAAACTTAATACTCCGAAAATGGTTCAATTTCAAAAGCTAAGTTCAATGAAGGTTCAGTTTAATCTACACTTTGATCAACGGGTTTTACTGGGTTATATTAGCTTATACTGAAGAACTGAAGAGTGGCCAATGACACTTTTTCATCGCTTCACCTATTTATAAATTTTTCTCATAATGACTACAAAATATATTCACACTAACATATGTTTGATACTTTTCAATGTTATACAGGTCCAGGTTATCCCTTGATTAACTTTAGTTCAGGGTTACTGATGAGGAGAAAAATTATCCAAAACTAACAATAAAACACTTTGGTCAAATTGGACCTTTCTTGAACTTAGACTTCAAACTCAAACAGTTTCCATAACGCTGAGTTTGTTCATTCATGCACAATATTTCTATCAAGTTTAAAGAAAGTATTAGAGCTGGTGATGATTTATAGCAATCTTACATTTGTTATAGCTAAGAGTGAGGATGCTCTAAGTTTACCTTCAATATACCACATTTTCTATAGTCACTCCATTCTTTTCCTGGAAACTTTTGAAACCACGTGCTGTTTAGCAAACACTTTTTTTCTGCGTATCCTGTAATATGAAAAGGTGTTTAAAGATTATTTAAACTGCAAACTTATAAGAGATGAAACTAGCAAACGAGTAATAAACCAATATTAATTCTAATTAGATTGAAAATAAATAAACATTTTTTGAACTTCACTTTTATTTTTAGGTGCTCTCCAATTCTTCCAGTTGTTCAGTATTTAACTATTTCAAACAATTTAGAAGAATAATTATTTTACTTCCATATTTATCTTTAAATTAAATGTTTTTATATTCCTTTAATCAGTACCAGAAAGAGCTAATTTTTGCGACTTACTTGGACAGTTTGGAGAATTACCACTCCAATAAATATGACTAGGACAGGGCTGTTTTGCAAGAACGCCTGTCTGTGTATCCGGCCAACAAAGCCAACCATCCCACGTTCTTGGACAAAAAGAAAAATCTAGAATAACAATTACATTTTTAACACAAGTACAAATAAGGTAAAACATAAAACGAACTTAGGCTACAATTATTAGAAGGAGCAGAATCAAATGAAATTGTAAATCTCAACTAAATATGTATATGTTCTAATATACGGTAGTGTCGTTTAATGAAACCAGTTTCAAATTTCTCGTCAAAGATACTGCAGTCAATAAGCTCTATTAATTCTAAGATAGTATATTTTAAAAGTTATCAGCGATGAACAACTAAATAAACTGGTTAAGGTTAAACTCTTCTAAGTATCTATCCTATATAAAAGTCAGTGGAGGAGTCATGAAAGCCCAAATGCATTTATACAGACGAAAAAGTTCGATTATAAGCCATTCATCATTATTTTAGTGACAGGGGCACAAGAGGTCTGTGAGGAATGATGTATGTCGTGAAACCTTATAAGTTTAGTAAGTGTTGATATAATCAGCTTGAAATACAGGGTGTTCGGAAAGTCACTGTGCAGTTTTGTAATCATATACATAAACAGTGACTTTCCGAACATTCTGTATAAACGAAGTGAGGATCAACTAGTCTAGAGTCAAATGTATACAATTTATTACGAGGGTAAAAAATATCAATTTAATTTTGAAGTTATACAGTTTTTTAACTAAGATCTTTACTGTAACCTCACCAACATTTTAAGTAAAAACAAACCTCTTTAATCAACAGACTTAAAATTAAAAAATGAACAGCTACTTTTCCAGTTTTGTTGTCTATATTTTTTATGCTTTTAGAAAATAGACTAACAACAATGGTGGGCTATACTTGTGTTACTAAGCGAAGACACATAAAAGCCATTGTTGCATCGTGGTATTACGAAAATGCACTAACTTTTCTATATCTTAGAAATGTAAGTGATTTCTACCAATAATTCTTTTGTGAATTTGCCCCGAACTCATTTTTAGAATAATCTTAATTCATATCGGCTCACACAGGAATTTCCAAGGCCTGACTTTATCGACTGCACTTTTCTGTCTTTTTGTGGATGAGATTTGATTTCACAAAATTTATTTATTTCAGTTAGCTATGAAATGTGGAGCCATAGCTGGCGGAGGTATTATTTGCCCCATCATCTTTGATGGGCTATACGCTAGTTAATATATATTTCGTGACGGACTTATATGCAAATACATTATTTGTGATTGAGTATATTATTTCATTTTTAGTAAATATGCCACAACCGGAGTGTAAAATGTAGTAAAGAAGGCCTGACATTAATTTCTGTAGATTTACCTTAGATGTAATTGTTATAGATTAATGCTAGGTTGAAAGTAAATCCATTCATTCTTGTGTTACCAAGCTTCATCAACTTATGTGTAGCGGATTGCGGATGGCAGGCATTTACTTCTTTATCAGAGTTGGTTCTATAATAGTAGAACATTGTGTTATTAGAGTTGGTTCTTTTGTTGGTTTTTCAAATACAGAAAGGTCCTCTCATCTAAGTTACTAACGTTTCTCATTGTATATTTTAGAGACATTTCACAGAGTTTTTACTTAAGAAATCTAAAACAAAATGATTACGCTATGCATATTATTTTAAATTTTTTAACATATTAAATTACTTTTCACTCAACGCTTTGTCTTCATATAGAATTGTTTTCAAAATCTTGAACAAATTTGATACATCTGTTATATTCTTCAAGAAATCCTAAACAAAGAACTGTATATTAAGTATATTTAGATCATTTATTGCTAATTGACAGATATATGTCTTTTGCTTTCATTGACCCTCTAGCAAATTAGTATATTTTATTGCAAGACATGCTACTTGTGCAATTAGGTAAAAATATTTAAAAAGGAGTCAGTAATCAAGTAGTTTCAGTTTTTTGGTTAGTTAAAATTATATTTTTGTTAGATACATGATGTTATATATAGATCACTTCTATTGGAATCCGACATTTATGCTGTTTCACTGTTTTCAAATAAACTACAAGGAACATTTACTAAAAACTATAAAAACAGTTAATTTCACAAACACCAAAATAATACTTATCAAAATCAGTCTTTACTCTGGATATATGTTCTTTTCTGAATAGAGATATAATAAGTTACGAATCTTCTTATTTTTTTATTTTATTGTAGGTTGGAAGATATTAAAATAATATTTCAAAATGATTCTGCTCTTACTACATAACTTTCAATTTCATAAGTATGAAATTATCATGTTTTTTCTTTAATAGTCATATTTCATACTTAAGTTTTGAGATGGCTTGACCGGGTATTGAAAAACTTTATTGTAAGCATCGTACATTTACAATAAAGTTTTTTTATTACCAAATTAAGCCGTATCACAACTTTTATTTTATTAAAAGTGGATTCCTTGTTATAGTTTTCTATATTTATATTATATTATGTTAGCTTACTTAAACTCCAAGGGGGTGATGACGTCATTTTCTTACAGCATTCAACAGCTGCAAGACAACATTCTTTCCACTTGTTGGCGTAACGCTCGGACATGAAACTTGCCACAATAGCCTGGCTAAAGTTAGCAGGATTTGCTATAAATGTTTCATTTTGAGAATTCATCAGCATATATCCTCTGTACCTTAAAGAAGATAGACATTCAATATTTATAATATATAGTAGATTTTCAATATTAATATTGTATCTGGCTTTCTTTGATTTCTAGTGGAATTAAAACGTAAAAATAGTGTTTTTAGTTTCATTCCTTTGTAAATGAATCATAATGTTCTTGTAATGTTTTGTTTTCGTATTTTCTATCATGTCTTTTTATAAAAATGTTTCGATATTATTAGTGCGCAAATTTATATCGTAACTTAAAAGTTAGAATTTTTAGAGCAGTTATCTATTATCATAAGCTCAAAAGGTGATGAAAGAGGAACAAAAACACAGCTCAGACAGGCAGCTGTTCTTATAAGGTAAATAACTGAAAAAAACCGCTGGCAAAAAAGTCAGTAAAGAACTGGAAAATGTGTAGACATGTAGAATAAACGCATAGGATAATGGCTTTCAAAGCTTGATTTGAAAATTTGCCGAAAAAACATCTTTTTTGAATGTAATAGAAAGTAGCTATAGGAATCAGATAAGAGAAGGAGACTCTATAGTCTGCTGAAAGAAGGTAAGCCACTAAAAATTAATTCATGTTAAATAAGTGCGAAACGTTAAACTATTTGTTTAGGAAAGTGACCTATGGTGTTTTGAAAAGATTTGATAGCAGATGCAGAATAGCAAAACTATATAATAGATTATCTGTAAACACAAATTTGTTACAATATTACGAAGTCTACTTTGTGAAAATGATGGTATTAAATAAACATTTAAAATAGGTTTATGTAAAATAAGAATACTGTCAATGTAAGAGGCATTACAGTACTTAATTTAGCCTAAAAAAGACACGTGTTTTCTTATAGCAACATCACATAAGGTTTTCTGACGATGCATATAGGAAATTTTATAACCAAAATGAAAAACAGCCTATGTTACATACAACACAAGTAAGAATTGAGAACTTCATGAGATGATGAATGGTATTATTGTCAAACTGTTGAAAGTTTTATGTCAGAAGAAGATATGATAAAATCTGATCTATTTCTGTTTTAGGCTGAGAGAGTGTATTGTACAGAGAAAACAATAAGGTTATCTTTCACAGAGTTGACTGGGTCACCAATTTACTTACTCATCCCACATCTACGAAGAGAAATGACGTATCCTCCAGTATTTATAAACAAGTTGTTTATGTAAAGATCATAAATGATAGTAAAAAAACAGTTCTCCAGTTATGGTTTCCGTGGAATAGTACAGAAAAAGTGTATAAAAATTACCTGTACCTGGGTTTTATATACACTGAGTATGTCTATGTACTTGAAAGTGCTTGTATGTGAAAAAGTTGAAAACTTGGAAGTGAATATTTTTACCCGTTTAACCTAAAAAAAGAAAACATATTTCTTTCCTGTCTTAACACAGTATTGTTTTCAAATTGACTTCGATTTGAATTTTAAATCCAATGATATTAAAATACATAAACCTGCATATAACTTATGCTTTTGTAGCGTCTTGTTCTTGCACCTGATGAAAATACATACGGGCAAGACAAAAAAACACAACTCTTTAACTATCAAAAGTTAAAAATACAATGTTATAATAGTACAATGACATTTGTAAAATATTTCCTTCAACTATCAAGAGTTAAAAATACAATGGTATAATAATAGAATTACATTTGTGAAATATTCCTTTAACAACGATTAAAATGATAATTTATAATTCAGTATCTGTAAGAAAAATACTCTTAAGCACGTAATAAATTTTGAACTAAATTTGTAAAAGTAAACCATCATATAAATTAATAATAAAACGAAACATGAACATGATAACAGGAAGTATGTATTAAATGTTTCGAAATTATCAAATTTCCATCGTCAGCACAAAACAAACAAACAATATTCGTAGGTACAACAAAAACAATGTGAATTTACAAATTATAACACGAATAAATGAAATAAAATGTAGCACGAATAGGGGTAAATCAACTGAAGAAATGGATTATTTAGGGATAGAGGAAGAGATTGTACATATAATGTTTCTGTTATTAGAAGTTCAGTATCATGTTTGGTTGTTGAGAGAATTTTATGGTTGGAGGGAAACTGGATGTCCTGTTTTGTATTGTGTTAATAGATAGCAGAATTGGGAGAGTTTCTAAACTTTATTCCATTTTTATATGTATGACCTCGTGTTCACGTGCTCGTGTTTTAAGGTGAATTTTAGTTTTACCAATATAGAAGGCCTTACCGCCGTCGCACGTTCTTAAGTAAATAAGATTTGATCATTGATCTTTGTTGTGAAAAAAATATTTTGAACTGAAATTGGATTTCATAATAACTTTCAGGTCAATTTAGGCATAGTAAAAGTTACATAATTGTTTTAACTGTTTTGTGATAAGGGAGTTCTGTCTCCTTTGATATGGTAAGCAGGTATATAAGGGAAGTTTGGGTACAGTAATTTCTTTATTGAGGGTTTGATAGGGAGATGTAATTTTGAAGGCTTTATTTATAAAGAAAATATAAATAAACCGTTCGAAAGAGAAGTTTATAAATAGTAAAAGCTGAACGAAAAGGCCAATAGGCGTGTTTCTACGACAGACAGAAATTGAAAAGCCGTTACTTTATTTGTTTTGGAATTTCGCACAACGCAACTCGAGGGCTATCTGTGTTAGCCGTTCCTAATTTAGCAGTGTAAGACTAGAGGGAAGGCAGCTAGTCATCACCACCCACCGCCAATTCTTGGGCTACTCTTTTACCAACGGAAAGTGGGATTGACCGTCACATTATAACGCCCCCACGGCTTGGAGGGCGAGCATGTTTGGCATGATTTGGGCGCGAACCCGCGACCCTCAAATTACGAAGCGCACGCCTTAACGCGCTAGGCCATGCCAGGTCTAAAAAAGAAGCCGTTAGCATCAAGAAAGTGTTAAATATGATCAGTATAATGAAAAACAATGAAAGTATTGTTAACATATTTTCTGTAGATAACATGTTTGAAGCTTAAAGGGCAGTTGTCAATTCACTTATGATAACAGAAAAATGTTGGCAAGTGTAGGAGGATGCAGAAAGGTTCCCAAAGCAACACCACCTATCTGCTCGTATAAAGTGTTATTAAAGAGGAATAAAGATTTTTTAATTGACTGTTCTGTAATAGTTTTGGCTAGACGAATATTAATAGAAAGAGAAGTGATATCAAAATTATCCATCACATGAATTTTAAGGGATGGAAATTGACCTATTTCTTGGGAAAATTGGAAATAGACAGGTGTTGTATATTCGTTCCCAACAAAAGTTTTTGAAATTGGAACAAGGAATTTAACTAAGTTATACTGTGAGTGCCTAAAGAGGAAAATATAGGTCGGAAGGAGGTTTCTGGTTTCTGAGCTTTCGGAAGATCGTATAATTCTTCAGGTCGGGTTGTTTTCAGATTAAGAACAAAGCTACACAATGGGCTATTTGTGATAAGCCCACTACGGGTATCAAAATATAAATTATAGCGTTGTAAATTTGTATACATACCACTGAAGACCTCCGGAGCCTGTAAGATATAAATTGCTGTAAATTTAATCACAAATAATATTTCTGTTTTTTCAAGTTTCTAGGAAATTTGTGAATTTTCCCTTCAATTTGTTAAGTATGTGTATATGATTCTCTGTTTAAAAGTTTGTACTCATTACGATCGTTAAGAATATCAAGCATTTTTTTAACATTGTAAATTTTATTGAGGATAAGAACTCGTTTCCTTTGTCCAGTCGGGTGATGGTGATATTTTTGTTTTTGGAGCTCTTTGATAGCTGACAGTTCAGCAGATATGAATATATCCTACATGTATTATAGTTATAAAAGTTGGAAAGTGCAAAGTTATTTAACTTAGACAAAAATAGTTCTACTCCTTGTTAGAAGTATTCTTGGATAAAGATAAATATTTTATGTGCAGGCACAAGGATTTCCATGAATATGGGTTATTGGCGTAATTACATTTTGAGGAGGGTATAGAGAAGTTAAATCCTTTGTCTAGCGCAGTTTTCTGATAATCACTTAAATGATGTTACTGTTGTTGGAGATGACCTGGTCAGGGGAGATCTTGCTGTGAATTATGCTGTCGGAAATTTTCTTTAGTTTAACATCCTCTACATGTATGTGCCTAATTTTCTTTTCATTACTTCGGTTGATAAGATTCAAAAGATGGCTGTAGTCCAGCCAGGACCTAAAGTTGGAGAGTGAAGTTAGAGATGAATTCAGCTGAGATTAGAGATGACACTTGCATCAATGTTTCCGTCTAAATTCTTTATCAAGTAAGTGCTTTTGACAAGTACACTATGGTACAATATGCTATTGGGTTTTGAAGGTTTCTATTAGTGGATTTGAACTGAAGAAACTTCGGAGATAATGACAGGGGTTTGTCAAATTTTTTTTGTTTTGTGGTCCAATTGTTCTGTAGGTTTTGAGAC
The DNA here is from genome assembly GCA_011833715.1 of Carcinoscorpius rotundicauda. Classification (NCBI taxonomy): domain Eukaryota; kingdom Metazoa; phylum Arthropoda; class Merostomata; order Xiphosura; family Limulidae; genus Carcinoscorpius; species Carcinoscorpius rotundicauda. The sequence continues at coordinate 26,323,607 of CM022406.1, forward strand.
AAATGTAAGTATATTAATAATCGACTAATTTTTCAAAAAACGCAACTTAATGATAAAGCAAAACACGAATGTGATAATAGTAAGTATTTATTAAACGTTTCAGAATCATTCTAATTCCATAATGAGTAATCTAGACATACAAAACAAACAAATAATATTTATAATTACATCATAAACAGGGCCTGGCATGGCCGAGCGCGTTAAGGCGTGCACTCGTAATCCGAGGGTCGCGGGTTCGCGCCCGCGTCGCGCTAAACATGCTCGCCCTCCCAGCCGTGGGGGTGTATAATGTGACGGTCAATCCCACTATTCGTTGTTAAAAGAGTAGCCCAAGAGTTGGCGGTGGCTGGTGATGACTAGCTGCCTTCCCTCTAGTCTTACACTGCAAAATTAGGGACGGCTAGCACAGATAGCCCTCGAGTAGCTTTGTGCGAATTTCCAAAACAAACAAACATCATAAACAATTTTAATATACAAATTATAACAAGAAAAAATGAAATGGTTAAATTAAAATATATTAAATTAAGAGAATAAATTAATCATTTATGGACAGAAGAAGAGATTTATGCATAATTTTTCTTTTATAAGAGGTTCAGTAGAAGACCGCGCTCTTACAGTATCACAGTAACATGTGTAAAGAGCTGCTTCTTTTCATCGGCAGATGAGAGTAACATCCTTCGAGTATGTAAATTCTGATATATTTAAGAGGACCACTAGTTGCAACAAAGTTTAAAAAACTCAACTCAGAGATTAATTTAAAATAATATGTCACTCCTTCCTCTACACATAGCTGAAAGTACCACAAAAAAAAAAATATTTGCAACATTTATAATTCACCCTAGTGAATGATAAGTCGCATTAAAGCTACCGTATTTTCCGGTTAATAAGCCGAGGCCAATTTTCAGCTCTGAAAATGAGAGTTTTTGCTTATTACTACCCAATAAGCCGAGGCCATTTTTAAGAAGTGACAAATTTCTTCAAAATGATTTCTTAGTCTCGTTTCAGCGTCAGCATGCATGTTGTGTGTGATCATTGGCGCTCTGTAATAAAGCAGAACGTGTCATATTGAGACTGAGATGGAATCAATATGTCATTCGTTATTGGCCCCACTCACTGTAATTAGGTAACCGATGAAATTCCAGAATTTTTACTCAGTAATTAAAATCACTAACTCAGGGTATAAATATCAGGGGTATGTTGTGGGAGTTTATCATTGTACCGTCAAAAGCCAAAGATGTCTACGCTTGCAAAAAAAAAGAATGCGTTATGATGTTGCTTGTAAACTGAAAGTAGTAGAGATAGCCTTAAAAATCTCAAATATGAATGCCGCTCGCCATTACTGTGTGAATGAAAAACAGGTCCGTGAATGGAAGAAAGCAGAATGTATGCTAAAAGAAATGTCGAAAACAAGTAAATGTAACCAAAAAAATCAATCGAAGTGGCCAAAACTGGAAGAAGATGTAGCGACATGGGTGAATGAAAACCAGCAGAGTGGCCTGACTGTCACGCGTGCTCAGATCCGTATTTTTGCACTAAAGTGGGCTGGTCGAAATAAAGAAAATTCAAGAGACTTTAAGGCAACCAACAGCTGGTGTACCCGCTTCATGAAGCCACACAGCCTTGTACTTCGAGAGAAAACGAAGATCGCGCAGAAACTGCCAAGTGACTTGGATGATAAAATCACCTCGTTCCAGAAATTTATCATTCATCATCGCCAAAAACACAACTACTCTGTACAAATGATTGGGAATATGGACGAGACTCCGATTTTTTTCGATATGGTTGGAAACAAAATCGTTAACAAAGCTGGCGAGAAAACCGTTTGGGTTAAGACAACGGGCCACGAGAAACAACGCTTCACTGTAGTCTTAACGTGCTTTGCTGATGGGACAAAATTACCGCCTGTGGTAATTTTCAAAAGAAATATGCGCGCTGCATCACTCGCAATCGTCTGTGAGTGGGTCGTGAAATTGTGGGACGATATTAGTGTTGAAACTATAGAGAAGTCATTTAAAAAAATGCAGCATTTCAAATGCAATGGATGGAACGGAAGATGATATGTTGTCGTTGGACGACGACGAGGAAGACAACATTCTACTCACTCAGTTAATAACACCAGAGAATGACCCGTATGACGACCAGGTCTCTGCCGAGGATTGGAATCTATTATTTGGTGCTTCTGACGATGAAGATGATGAATTTGATGGATTTTAGTAAATTTCTGAGATTAAAGTGTGTATTTTTTATGAATTTTGTTATTTCTATGAATACATGTCATTCGTAATGTTTAGACCTTTTTCTATTAATAAATAAAGTTAATTCAACTGAAATAACTCTGCCGTAACTGTGAGATCAAAGGTATGATTTTGGGGCCGATTTTGGTCTTCGGTATTTTTTGGTCCAAATCTGGTGATCGGCCAATAAACCGACCCCCAAAAATCAGGTCCAAAATTTAGGGCCAGAAATTCGGCTTATTAGGCGGAAAATACGGTAAGTCCAAATCTTTCATTTACTTTTTCTGAGTTTCATTAAGTTCGATGGAAACATTGCATGTGGTATTGTATCGTTGTTGATGCAACTGTTTTCACTCTTACATGATGTCCAGGATCAGAACTTTCAATAACTAACCAATATTTCATCACATGGTCTACATAAGTCATATACTTCCTATCATGCAAACATTCAGTAGTATTTGTCAAATACTACAGATACAAATATTTATTTCGTTCTTCTGCAATAAATGTGGACGGCATATGTGTTCAATAATTAGATGTAATAACATGACTCACTCTGTCCTGTAAAAAAAAATTCTTTATATTTTCTGTAATTTATTTCAATATCTAGAAGGAAGGGACAATCATGTCGAAGGTATTCTAAGGCACATCTTAGTGACTGAAATGCATCGCCATGATACTCATTTAATCTAAAATGTGTTTTAGCATTAGTTAGTGCAAACAACAGTGAAGCAGTTTTAAAGAGATTTGACGCAAACTGTTGATAGTATACAAAAAAAATACAAATCATAGATCACTTATTTAATTACGGGTTTGGTCAAACTCTTAAACCCTACGATCTTGATAAGATCCATTTAGATTTAGTATTTCCTACTATGTTACTGAGTAATTCCACTTATGTACACATGCATGAATATTTTCGTGACTTCTATTTAAAACCTACTTCGACGAAACATGTGCTTTTTAGAATGAAAATCTCCCAGGAGAACGGTCTTAGAGATGGTCACTAAAACTAACAATATTAGCTTTGTTATTTCCAAGTAACCAAATATTCTGCCTTCATTAATATTTACAAGTCTCTTACACCAACTTCATGTCTTATTGACATACTTCTTCTTGGTATTCATTAAGTGAGCTTATTAGTAAGAATACTTAAAAATTTTGCAAATGCAATGGTAGGATACATTTTCCCATGTAAGTGACATACGTCATTCACTTACATAATTTTTTCAGAACGAATTATCTTTTCAATCTGTAACTTGAAGAATTTTATATGCAAAAAACGGCTCTTTGCAAACAACAAAGTTTTTGCAAACTTTGCAAGTTTATTTATATGCTCATTGAGCATATAAGGCTCTTATATGCAAAGAGCCGTTTTTTGCATATAAAATTCTCAACAAGTGGGTTTCTCGACATCACTGAATCTGTAACTTGGTTGTAGGTTAACTCATTTTTAAAGTTGTTAAAATGTTTGTGCAATTCAAAGGTAACTGGATCCCATTCATTGAGCTGTTAAGAGTTTGATCTATCAAAACGCAGCATCAAAATTTGCAACACCTGTCTCTCACACCTGCCATTCAAAGCAGTAAACTTCCTGTAATATTTAAGTGAACAGTCAAGACTTTTATGGTTATTTTCTTGAATAGTAAAGGAGGATCTGATTTGCCTTATTCACATAGATTTGTAACATCTACAATAATGTATCAGCCATAATAGGTGAAGACAAGAGTAGTGGCATGAGTTTAGGATATTGAATCTCTGGACTTAAAAGAACGATTGAATTCTAAAGTATGGTATAGGTATTAGAATTTTAATGAAAATAAAGTATAAAAAAAAGTTTCGACCTTCTTAGGTCATCTTCAAGTTAACAAAGAAAGTTTGCAACGGTTATTCCCTACTACTGAGCGGCAGAAGAATTAGTTACCACATGACATTTATCTTTCCATTGAGCTTTTAGTTGCTACTCATATCTCAGTTAGATATCTTCAGTCTCTAGGCGGCCACAAGTGACACGTAACAGGTTTGAAGTTTGGCTGCTTTATTTAGTATCCGTTTTACAAAACGACATCTAACCAAATATAGTCTTAGTCATCGGGTGAGTCAAGATTAAAATTAAGATTACAGACTGTTCATCATTTCTAGTGCTAGGTCCCTTCTAAAGACCCAGAATAAAGTTTATTATCAATCTAGTTAACCTCTTAAACGACGGTTTATTTTTATCATCAAAATTTTTTTTGACCCTGAGTTATTTTACTGTTGGAAAATTCTACACCAAACCCTTCAAAATTCAGATATTATGTCACATAAGAAGAGCACAAAAAACGCACATCAAGAAAAAACAAGACCCTGCAAAAGCAAATCTTGTGGTTGTACAACCAAAATATAATATTAATACCATATATTATATTATGGTATTTTCAGGTGCAGTAATTATCTTATAGATAATAATATTAACTTTAATGATAAGAAGAATGAACGAAATTTTTATGTAGAATTAAATTTGAATTTCCGAATTGACAAAGTTGATGAATAATTAAACTGAACTTAATGTAAACAAAATGTAACAGCTATTTATGTATAACACGTGGTAAAACTAACAAATGGAAAAAAAATTCGGTGCAACCCAAAATTCAAACTATCAAAAGCTCTGAGTCGGAAGAAAATCTGGTAACATGTGAAGACATTCTGATCTTGACTAATCTAACTACTATATATAAAATACAATAGCACTATGTCTCTCTCCAAGAATGTACCGGCTAACCACTTCTTTTCACCAATCTCATAAGTCTAAAGGATGGATGTAGTCTCCTGGTATTTTAATATCTCTACAGAGTTGATTACAATATAAAGCATGCATGGTACAAAAACGTACATGATCATCTACTAACAATTTCCATAGGAACATTTAGAAACACTAAAACAAAGTAACTATTTTAATGTGTAACTATGGTATTAGCCAGTTAGTTACATTAAAGGCCTGGTCTTTCTACACACTAAATCTATGCACATGCCCAAACTACGTGGAAAGGAAACACCTAGTATGTTTTGCATATTACGTAATAAGTTATTGAGAACGTTAGGATAACAAAGATGAACATTGTTTGGAATAAAGATCTGTATTGAGAACTAAAGTGTAAAGGAAGCCAAGTAAAAAGAAGTATATGGAAGAGGTTTGAAAAGAAAGCATAATTAATATTTATTGAAAGCATAACTTAGTGATACAACACTAAAACTTATACAAGAATAACACTATATTTGGGAAGTTTATGGTACTATCTGAACTAGAATAAATTAAATAAATGTTTTATTCCATCAAATTAAAAGTAATATTGAGATAACAGAGCAGACAAGACTATGACCAAGCAAAAGAGCAGTGAAGGTAAAATGAAACTTGCTACCAACTTTTTAAAACACAGTAGAGCACTGATTTAGACTGAATTTGTTATTCGAAACTTGTTACATTATATATTTGTATATTTTAGCGGAATGCTGTAGGAGATTCAATCAACGTAGCCAATTAATCAAAAATAATGCTTTCTGACGACAAGTGAGATTATAAATACAAAATTAATTAATTAGAGCAAAATACACGAAGTATTTAAAAATAAAAGCATATGAACATGAAAATAATGATTTTAAAACAATAGATAATCCATTCACTTATTGTTTTATTGAAAATGTGCATTTATAACAAAAACACCATGATTTTATCTCGAGGGCTTTGATGTTAGCGATGAAGCTATACAAATGAAGTAATAGTAAAATATTGCTTTCAGGAAATTCAATCGTAAGAATACCATTGATCAGTTATAAAAGAAGAAAAGAAGAAACTTAATTTGACGGTAAGATATTCTGAAGATGAAATTAATTGTTTTTACTTAATTGATTTGTCAGAGATACAAGTAATTAATACCATTGATCAGTTATAAAAGAAGAAAAGAAGAAACTTAATTTGACGGTAAGATATTCTGAAGATGAAATTAATTGTTTGTACTTAATTGATTTGTCAGAGATACAAGTAATTAATTTCGAAAATAACTCAGGAAGTTAAAACTTACTTAAATTTTGTGGCAAATACGTAATCAGGCATATAGTTGTAGCAGCGGGCACAAGTGTCATAATTGTAATAGGGTTGGGAGATTTTTCCCATCCTTTCTGTTCGACATCCAGTACTTTTAGCTGCAAAACTGATGAAACTAGACTCTTTGATAGCGTAGTTTTGTATTACATTTGGCTCAAGCAGGATCTTGTCATTAGAAATGTTATCGATAGAAGCCATGTAATGACTTTCGGAGATAGATAACTGGAAGTTAAAAGATATTATAATAAATTATAAAAGTGACATTTAAGCAAAAACTTCCTCTTTTTGTAGACTTACTTAGATAATTATTTATCAAATACATAAGATTATTTTATAATTTTGAATACACAGAGCCTGTAAGGAATTATATATGTGGTGAATAATTTTACTGTAAACACAGAGGTATCATTAGTTAAAAACAACAGATATTAAATATCATAGTAGAAAAAGATAGCTAGTCGTCGGTAGGCTACTTACTTTTACCATTGAAGTGAACATCAAAACCAAACTACTGTTACAATTCTTCATGTTAAAGATATAGGTTTAGTCTATAAACTGAATTTACGCCTGAAATAATTCCGTGTTTTTTTCTTTTTCGTTATAATATCGTTGACACTAGAAGAGTTAGAATCTAGAAAAAAAACAAAGAAAAAAACGGTTCATTACATTAACTTATACAGTTGCATCGCTGGAAGTAAAACAAAAAGTCCACGAAGATTAAATCGGTTGTGTATTGCGAAGTTACCGAGAATGCACCTAGTTAGTTTTAGCTCTAGTATAACCTATTAGTTCGTTCACTCTACCCACAATTTGCAAGTTGCTGGCTTAAGTCACATCGCCCTTTCAGCTGTGTGGGCTATACGTTATGATGTCATCTTTCAATTCGATTGGATTAACTCAAGAGTTGTCGGCAGGTGCTGTTGACCAGCTGCACTTGTCTGTCACTTGTATCCCTCAAACGGCTAGAGGAAGTAGCCTTTAGGTAACTTTGTAGGCTAAATTCTATAAAACAAACAAGTAACAGAGCTTTATCTCTAGCGTCAAAAAATGCGAATGTCAACTAAAACTAACAAAAACCTAGCTAATTAGTGTCAGGTTTTAATGGTTAAAATGAGAAAGTGTGTGTTATAGCAAAGTCACAAAGGGCTATCTGCTCAGCTCATCGAGGGAATCGAACTTCTGATTGTGGCGTTGTAAATCCGGAGACATACCGCTGTACTAGCGGGGGCAAAATGAAAAATAAAAATAAAGTCATTAATAATAGATCAATCAAAACCGGCACCAGTAGTGAAGTTCATATGTATGTTACTACAAAAACTAACGTATATAGTGTTTCCATAATTATGTATTACATAACTCCGTGAATTAAATAATAGTGAATGAAAGAATGATGACTTATCATCTTAACAACTGTAACAAATACAAATACCTAGTGTATGTATTATGTCGTTGCTGTTAAATTAATATCAATACTTGAGTGTTTTTGTATGTCAGAAAAAGTCTCACAAATTATAATTGTAGCACACGTAACTTTAGAAATTAATTTTTATTATTGTCTTTATTAATTGTTTAAAGAAACGGTTAGCACTTGTGAAGCAAAAGTCGGGCATCCATATGCCATTACAACTGTTTTAAACCTGTTCCTTTGGTATCACGACAGAATGTCCCAAAATGGTAATTTCTACGTTTTTGCAAGATTTATGACATTTTAACCAGTTACTGTAACAATACAGTAATACAAAATTAGTAATATCGGTGAAACACAAGTATGACGCAGAAAAATAGTAGTCTACAGTTGTTACATATCATCCTGTATTGACAGTAGCGTATTCTTTACTAATATTTTAAAGCTTGTTTATCTGGTTTCAGTCTAAATTCTTGAAGTCATGATTTTTGCTACAATGAACAAATTAAATTATTTAGAATCTAGGAATCAAAATATTCGATACCGTCTGTTTTCTAGCAGATTTCTGATAAAGTTACAACTTGTCATACAAGTCCATTTATCAAATCCTGTATACCTTTCTGAATTCAATTGTTTTTATATCTGATAGATCAATGACAGTGCTGAACTTATAGGATGAAAAAAAATTTACTTATTTTTTCTATCCTTTTGGTGAGGCTTCAAAAAATAAATGTGAAATGCTTCAGTTCAGTACAGAATTTCAATAGTAATAGGTTAAAACACATTTTAATTTTCAGTACATGTTCTAATTTATTTTATTTTCTTATTGATAATTTCGATCACTTGGTCCATCTTCCAGGTAACTCAACTGTAACTCTGAAGGTTTATATAATGCCTGAAATTTCTCTCTCTATATATATATATAATACGCGATAGAAAGTTCTAGAGCTTAAAGTAATTTCATATGATTCAAAAGAAACTGAAATTATTAATCCTTTGGACATACAAACTGAATAAGAAAAAATTTAAATTCAATGATGTTGCATATAAAATGAGCCTGAAGTCACAAAAGAGAACATTATGTAACCTTCTGATGTGAGAAATGCTGTTCAGCTGCATCATTACACCCAAAAAAACGCTGTTAATATTCCCTTACAGATTAAACTAATATGAATATATATATGTAAGTTTGCTACTGTATTTAGTTTAGGTCTTCTGAAGTGCAGGGTGAAATTACAACCAGACAATATATTTACACCAAACACATACAGAAAAACAGTAAGGCATATACTTTCTGCAGTTTGAAGAGATTGTACATGTTACCTTTGTAAACAAATCTAAAAACGTTTTCACAGCCTTACCGTTTAGGTCAGATCCAGGATGATTGTAAATCTACGTACCAAATCACCTAGAATGTCTTGGAAGTTTATACAAGCTAAAAGTACCAAAATAAGCAAATAGTGTAGAAGTTATAAAGTGTCTTACACGAACATCAACACATAAGACTTTCAAAATGTTTTCTTAAACAATACCAGAAAACGAAGTTTCCTACTTTCTTATCAGGATATGTCGGTTCTTATCTTTATCAAAAACCGTAGATATTAAAGATATACTTTGATCTTTAATCTCAAATCTAACCCTATGTATATAACTGAGTCATTCTGATAAATTATAATTCCATAACAGTTTAGATATACAGTGGTTTTTATATCTTTTCAAATGTTTATTTCATTTAACTTTTGGTGTTAAGCAGTATCCGTAAAGTTAGCATCAAATACTTCTATAACTACTTTATACATAAAAGTATTTTTTCTTCTGTGTTATACTACAATCGTGACTGCAGTACTTTAAAAGCACCATATTAAACAGCATATATACTTTACAGAAGTTTGTAAATGGTTTTTCAAATATTTATATTTAATCTAACAATGAGATTCAACTCTTGAGTTTAAAAACATTTGCGTGAGGTAGACAATTGGTATTTATCTCTGAAGGTTAACCTGTCGAAAGCGACCTTTTTTTGGACTTCACACGGATATATATATCATACAAATACAGTCTGTGTGTTAAGAATATGTGTACACTGGTAACTATTTGTGTATTATGTGACATAAGTCTCAATAGATCCATTACTGGATTTTCAAACTTCTATATTTGGAAAATATAACTCAAATAGCTTGGCATGGCCAGGTGTTTAAGGCACTCGATTTGTAATTTGAGAGTCGCGGGTTCGAATCCCCATCACACCAGACATGTTCGCATTTTCAGTAGTGGGGGCGTTCTAAAGTTACAGTCAACCCCACTATTCATTGGTAAGAAAGTAGTCCAAGAATTGGCGGTGGGTGGTGATTAGCTGTCTTTCCTCTAGTCTTACACTGCTAAATTATGGAAGACTAGCAAAGTAGTTTTGTGCGAAATTCGAAAACCAAACCAAACTCATCAGGTATAAAGAACTTAGTTGAAGAAAATAACAAACTAGGACTACTTCAATATACGTAATTGTTGGTATTGCTGAGGGAAGAAGATTTTAGAAAACGACAAGAAAACAATTGTCTAACTATTGCAACAATATGAGTTATATTATATAAAAATACGTCATGTTGTTTTAAAACAGTTAAAATACTTGGAAGCCAAGATTAAACGTTCAGAATTAGTTTTAGGTAAAAATAATTATTTTTATCTTGGTTACTCCTATCGAGATATTAAAACCACACAACTATATGTTAGTTACTTTCTAATATAGTGACAGTGGAACCATTATTATGAGTACATAATAATAATTTGTGACCAAAACTGTTAATACTTTACACGTAATTACCGAGTCCAAGGGGCGTAAGCATTATATTCATGTGCGACTTTCTTCTTTGTTTATCATACTTCTAGTGGCTTTTGTTCAAAACATTTTATAATACGAATTATAATAACTCCAGCAATGCTTCTACGCACACATAACTGTAAGCAAATCTCTCCCATTGTACAAGCCTCTAGCCGTGTAACAGACCACATCACTTCTTGTTATTAAAGCGATAAGGTGTTTCATACCTGATAGAGTACAGTCATTGACTGTTACGTGTGTAAATCCTCTAATAAATTATCTTACTCTGTTAAATTGTGGGTGTTTAAATGTTTACCAGCTATTTTCTAATAGCAGACACACATGTACAAAATCGATATATAAAGAAAACATTTAAATCAAATTAGTGCGTACACTCTGTTTATTATATTTACTGTGCTTTATGATTCTGTGTTCATAATGAGTCTCTGTTTATTTTTCAAAATTTTTCTTTTGTAGTTTCTTGGACTTGTAAGAAGCTAAAAGACCTTCAACAACAAGAATGTGTGAAGATGATAAAAACTACCTTCGAAACAAAAACTAGCTGACTCTGGTTCTACCTCCTCCTGCACCTCTCCTGCAATCAGGAAACTAGATTTATCATATTAGGAACAATTATCTAAAACACAATAGAAAGAGATTTTATGGAAGAGATTTGTTCTAGACAAATTTTGACCACCTCATTTCATCAGATAGGTAAGGCTAAATGTTTGTGTTCATAAGATTTCTTCAACTGTAAAACATTCCTGATATTGCAATATAATTGTCACGTAAATAATGTTTTTTGTTCTCCTGTGTTCTTTTCAGAAAACATGATAATGACTTGTACCTCATCAAATGTCACATAGCACCCTGGGACCATTGGGAAGAGCAGTACAGCATGCTACCTGGTTCTTGGATGTCTCTCGAAATAAAGAGAAGAACATCGTGGTGTCATTGTGCAAGGCGTACAGAGAGATGTTCAAAGAAAGCATTGCATTTTATTTGCCATTAACAAAGTCTTTGTTCTTTGCGGTGAGCAAAACGTTATTATTTCTGACTATGATGATGACTGTAGCAACTTTATGACTTTTAACTTATCGAGCTGAGTTAGACTTTGCACTTCAGCAATGCTCAGAAGCAGCACAGATTAATGCATCCTACCTCACTCCCCCTTTGCAGAATGATTTTTATGGCCGACATATTCAAAATGTAATCTTTGCATCTTGTCGTCAAACTGGTTTTTTACAGTGAATGATGATAAAAATCTGATATCAGCGACCTATATAAAATGGTTATATATTTGTGTTTTGCAACTTCACCCACTTTCCAGCGCAAAAATATTTCTTTATCTTTTGTCAGCAAGTAAGAATTCAACCACCGAAATCTTGATGTATTCATGGTTTACCAATGCAGATAAAAGAGCTAGAGCTATAACCTAAATTTAACCATGCTACATTGTTGCAAGATTGTTCCCATCCATAATATGTACAATAGTCAGTTCTTGTATATGCAAAAACGGCTCGATTGGGTTGAGAAAATATTTTACATAGAAGAGCGAACAATGTTTCGACCTTCTTCGGTCATCGTCAGGTTCACAAAGAAAGAGGTAACTGACGGGAAGCTGACCACATGTTTGAAAGGGGTTGTGTAATTGAGTGTCGCAATGTAGATGGCAGTGTTAAATATTTGAATATATAATTTTATTTATAATATTATTATAGGTATAATGATGTTCCTTTATATTAGTTTATTTTGGGTTTAAGTTGTTGTATAAGTAAGGCTTCTTTAATTTTGCGTTTGTTTATGTTTGTTTCTTTATTTAGTATTTGAGTGTTTTCTATGGTTATGTTGTGTTTATTTGACTTGCAGTGTTCGAAAACGTGTGAAGGTGACTTTTTATGTTCTTTGAATCTGGTTTCCATTTTTATACTTGTTTCTCCAATATAGAAGTCTTGGCAGTTATCACATTGTATTTTATAAATAATGTTGGTGTGGTGTTTGTCAGTGTAGTTCTTACATAATATAGACCTCAGTTTTGTGCCTGGTTTTTGAATAAATTTAGTATTAACTGGAATGTCATATTTTGTTAGTAGTTTTTGCCAAATGTTGGTTATTTGTTTGCTGATGTCAGGAATTTATGGTATACAGCAGTATATGGTTTCGTGATTTTTTGATTCGTGAGATATATTTACTTTTGTTGGTTGATTTTGCTTTCTGTCTAGGTGTGTGCGTATAATGTTTTCTACGGTTTGTGGAGGAAACTTATTGGTGTTGATGAAGTATTGTTTTATTTTGTCTAATTCATCGTTAATTTTATCTGGTGAGCATAGTTTTATGGCTGTGTTCTTAGTGTGTTGATTTTTTGTTTTGTTTTATGTGCTGAGTCCCAAGGAATGTATAGTCCAGTATGGGTGATTTTTCGGTGGATCTATGTTTTGAATTGTGTGTCGGTTCTTATAATTTTGAGGTTAAGAAATGATATTTGATTGCTTTCTTCCTGTTCACATGTGAAGTTAATGTTGGGATGTATAGAGTTAATGTGTTACGTTTTTTCTTTTTTTATGTAGACTGAACGCAACAGAAAGACACAGATAACAACTTGTATAATTTATTAGAGTAAACTATTATATATGTAACAGATATAACATAAATCATATAATAACAATGACAGATATTCAGTTTAAAATTAATTACAATACAAAATGGCACCAATTCATAAGCATTCAAAACGCATTTTTTGACGTGCTCATAATCATAACTTTGCTCGGCCGTGAGTTTGGAAAATACTTCCTGGGCTTTACCCTTGAGAACACTCTGAAGTAATACTGTCCAATATTCGGTTGGCCATTTTAGCCTAAGAGCCAATTTTCAAATTGTTGAAAATATTTATCTGCAGCCTTCTCATTGAATGGAGGTACTAAACGAATTTGTTTGGAAGCATCAAAATTATCCAACCGCATTTGGACAACCTTTTCTTCTGTCTGTGTCTTTCTCATACTGATTTCCTTATCAGCTTTAATGTGTTCTATTTGTATTTCGGCATCAAGAACAAGGCGTTTGTTTTCCTGTTCTGCCTCAAGAGCAAGGCGTTTGTTTTCTTGTTCTGCCTCAATACGTTTGTTTTCCTGTTCTGCCTCAATACGTTTTTGTTCTGCTTCAAGACGTTTGCTTTCAATTTCTAAACGGAATTTCATTTCCATTTCCATTTTTTTAAATTCAAAATCTGGGTCAAAATGAGCGGCAGGCAATTGTTGTACAACTTTTTGAGGTAAAACTTTTTGGCTGACCAAATGCTCAACAACAATTCGTTTGATATCTGCTTTCTTCATTGCTTGTTTCACTTCCAAATTAAAATGTTTTCCAACATCAAGCAATTCAGATTTTTTAATTCATTGATCAATTCGAAAGAGGGATTCTGATTAAATTTGTCTATAAAATCTTCGAGTTGGAATGCCATTTTGAATATACAAGCTGTCTATCTGTATAGAATATAAATCTAATTTTGGAATAGAATTAAATTGTTTGATCAGTCCCGGACGGGCCTCCAATTTTCTGTTACGTTTTTTTTTAACAGCTTGTATAATTTATTACAGTAAACTATTATATATGTAACAGATATAACATAAATTACATAACAACAATGACAGATATTCAGTTTCAACATTCAAAACTAATTACAACACAAAATAGTACTTGTTTCAACCTTCAAAGTTAATTACAATACAAAATAGTACTGGTTTCAACCTTCAAAGTTAATTAAAATACAAAATGGTACTGGTTTCAACCTTCAAAGTTAATTACAATACAAAATGGTACTGGCCTGTGTCCAATATAATGATCTAGAATGAAAGTCCAAAAGTTCAGATCAGAAATCCGAAATTCCGGTCTAGGGTGTGAATTTGGTCCGATGTTTGAATGGAGAAGTTCAGAAACAATTCACAGTTCAATAAATTTGACGAAGTTCTTTTCACGATGACTCCTATGAACGTCTCAAACTTATCGCCTTCCAATTTTCCCGGTCTCCCCTAAACAGTTCTACACGTGTTGACTTTCAGTACAACCAGTAATTCAGATGAACCGTAAAGAATGACGAAATAAATCACAGCTTTTGAAGATCTAACTCTAGTCACAAATCCAAGTTGAATAAACACACAGCAAACGTTTACTTTTTCTCGAGGAAAGACAATATATCTTGAATTGAATAAAAACTAATGACTGACTCTTAAACGCAACACGACATGGTTGTCGTTTACATAATATTTACATGACATTTACATAACATAATGTGATTGAAAAAATTAAGTATGTGTTCTGTAGATTTGAATCCCGCAACCGTGTCATCTACATATCTGTACCAGTATAGTGGTGGATGTAATGCTGTATTAATTGCTTGTGTTTCAACTTGTGTCATAAAAATATTGGCTAGAAGTGGCGATACTGGGTTGCCCATGCTTAGGCCATTTTTTTGTATATAGTTTTGGTTGTTGAACATGAAGTTTGTCTTTATTGTGGTGAATTCTATGAGTGTTGCTAACTGGTTACTGGGAATGTCTATAGTTGGGTTAGGGTCTCGGATATAGAGTTCTTAGGCTATCTTGCAGACTTCAGTAGTTGGAACTTCTGTAAAGAGGGATATAACATCGAAACTGGCCATTAAGGCTTTATGATTAAGTTGATTTAGATTAGACTTGAAATTAAAAGAGTCTTTGATGAATGAGCTGGCTGATGTTACATATTTGGAGAATGCCCATGCTATGTATTTACCAAGATTGTAATTAAACGATTCATACGTTGACATTATTGGTCGTAATAGACAATCTGGTTTATGAGGTTTGGGGATGCCGTATATTTCCGGTGTGCGTGAGTCGGTTTTACGTAGGTAGGAATAAAGTGCTTGTGAAATTGTGTTAGCTCTTCTCATTTGTAGTAGTAATTTGTTCAGTTACGTCTCGTGTGTCTGTTGGATTTGTGTGTATTGGTTTAAATTTGTTCGTGTCTGATACGATGTTATTCATTTTTTGTATGTATTCATTCGTCTTCATTATTACTGTAACGTTACCTTTATCTGCTTTTAGAATTTTTATGTTTCTGTCTTGTTTTAGGTTTTCAATGGAATTAATGTCTCTTTTTGTAAGGTTGTTTTTTAGTTTTATGTTTTGTGAAATTATGTTGATGATTTTTTGAGAGAAAATTCTTTGAAAAAATCGTTTAAGATGTTGTTTTTAGGCGTTTCTGGAAAATATAAATTTGTAATTTTACTTGGGAAGTTTGGCTGTTGGATGTCAATAAAATTATCTAAGTTGTCTTCTTTCTGTTGGTTGTTTTTGGTTTATTCCTTGTTTTTCTTTTCTGCAGAAAGTATCACAAGTCTTCTGGCTAGGTCTTCTAAACGTGTTTTGATTTCTATGGTTGGAATGTACCACAACAAGTGGGTTTCTCGACATCACTGATTAGTCAGTTCTTGTATTTCATTGGTATCTCACAACATTTCCAGATCTTCATCACCTGTGCTGTCACCACAGATACCCTATTGTTGAATAAATTCTGGGAGATAACATAGGCCCATCGAAGTGAGAGCATTAACCAGATCACTACGTATTTTCCTGCCATCATGGACATTCTACATCATCTCAGTGAAGAAAAATTCAGCCACGACACTTCACCATTTCTCCATTACATCCTTGCATTTGACTTCATCATCTGCTTTCACATCAACAGCAGTTTTATAAAGTTCCTCATGTCATTGTGTAATGTGTTCCAGGCTAAAAACTGCTGCCTCGTTTTTACAGCTACACAAACACAGACATTCGTCAGTTTCCTTGAAAAGAAAAGAGGAGATGACAACTTCTACGACTTCATTTGAATTCTGCAATAATGTCGCTGTGTCTCTCCATATTGCATGAATACAGACTCGGCATTCGAACATACTAGCGTCGAACTACTGAAGACTCGATGTCTACTTGTTTTTCATAATTCAACTGAGCCACTATTCCGACTGTGTGCTCAATATATTTTTAAAGATTTCACCGACAAATTGACGATGCTGACGATGCCTGGTCCGGCATGGCCAAGTGGTCAAGGCGCTCGACTCGTAATCCGAGGGTCATGGGTTCGAATCCTCGTTACACCAAACATGTTCGCCCTTTCAGTAGTGAGGACGTTATAATGTTTGCGTCAATCTTACTATTCGTTGATAAAAGAATAACCCAAGAGTTGGTGGTGGGTGGTAATGACTAGCTGCCTTTCCTTACACTGATAAATTTGGAACGTCTGGTGCAGATAAATTTCGTGTGGCCTTGCGCGAAATTCAAAATGTTTTGAACCCAATCATTGTGTTTGTTGACACTATTCACCAATCTCGCGCGTATAGTTTTAAAAGTCTGGCTACATCCCTGATTAAAATATTATTATAGTCACCGTAGGTCATATTTTAAAATTTGTTAAAAAAACAATTTTGAGACATGAAAGTGGGTTTATACTGTAATAAAACGTCCACTTCGAAGTGAAAGTGACAACTTACGATTGTTAGGTTTTTCACAGTGTGAATCAGAGTGGTCTATAATTTTTATAACATTAGCTACCTACTGTAGGATCATGAGTGTGTTCTAAAAGTGATGGTTAAAATACACTATTCACCTATACAATAATGGTCCAACTGTTGGTGCTTTGCCTCTAGTCTATCACTGTTAAATTAGAGCTGGCTAGCCCAGATAGCTGTGGTGTAGCTTTGCGTGTAATGCAAAACAAACAGACAAATTAATTAGATCTTTCCCTCTAATCTAGCCCCCTAGTGGCTCATCGGTATGTCTGCGGACTTACACGCTAAAATCCGGGTTTCGATACCCGTGGTGGGCAGAGCACAGATAGCCCACAGATTGTGTAGCTTTGTGCTTAATTCAAAACAACAACCCTCTAGTCTGTCAGCACAAGGTGTGTTAAATACAAGATACTTAACTAACTCAGAAGGGACGAAGACTAACTGAAACTAATGGTAATAAGTAAAATAGAATTGCAATAACTTAGCAAATGGAACTTCAGTTTTTTAAGTATCAAAGTTCGAAATTGTGTGAATAGCATTATGCAAAGAGATTGATTATTTCTTAAATTAGGAGCAAGTGAACCATACGTTGTCATATGAGCATTTGTTTGTTCTGGTAAAAACTGATCGTACTATTCATACCTCGTAGTAAAAGACTGTACAAAAAATGAATATTTTCCAAGAACGGATTTGTTTCTGAGAAATACTGTACAGAAAAACAGTTCGGGTTGTTCTGTTTAGACATACCTAACATTTTTACTATGCTCAAAGGCTGTACGTGTTGCCGTTTTGGAATTATTTATATTTATTATTTCAGTCACATAGATAGATAGATGAGAGGCCATGCCATTGCTTTAGTAAAATAGGCTACAGAATTAAATTTCGTTTTAATCTTTGAATATATAGCGCCCTGTTAACAGTAAGAAACTAAAATAAATAAATGTTACAGAATACATAGCAAAGACACAGACCATTTGCCAATATATGTATGTAGCTTGTTGGCAATAAATTCGAACAATAATTGGCAGCACACAATCCACTTATTTTATAAGTTAAAAAATGTCAAATATATGTACACAATTTTTTTACACACTAGGATATCACAGTTGTATTTAAATTATTATTTTTTTTTCTTGTCAGAAACCCATTCAGGCTGATTCATTTACTTTAGAATCCAACTTACAGTATAAATTATTTCTGAATACTCTTATCAGTGAATAATTCACTTACACTGAATCTCAAACTTTATATAATTGTTTCCTTTCCATCAAAGTCAACACAAACAAGTTCAGTTACTTCTTATGTATTAGATTGTGAAATTGACTTTAATATAATATCTATTACGGCTAATCACTCACACCTTAATTTTACGTTTTTTTCGCTAAATTACTTATCGAACTGCACTCGACTTTGTATCTAGTTAATTTACACTCACGAGCTACCTATACATATATATTTTTGTCATTAAGACCTCGAATATTCGGAAAATTACACGATTGGCGATATAAAGAAAAAATACTCAGTTTAGGTAACGAGAAAAATATCGAAGGTTCGAGTAACTTGACGTCAACAAAATGACAATTGAACAACACCGTACGACTCTTATAGACTTTGTACCCAATGTGACAGCGGAAAATCTTTAAATTTACAACCCTAAAATCAGCGGTTCGATTTTCCTCGGTGGACACAGCAGATATTTCGATGTGGTTTTCTTATAACAAAAACAAAATTTCCGAGTTATGAAACTAAAAGCGTCATAAGTATAGTCTTTAAAATAATTATATTTAACCCTTTTGTTATGGTTATAAATAATCATTAAGTATTAAATTACTAAATAATGACGCATACGCTAATCAGTCTTGTATATTCATTTATTTTCAACTTCATACTACAATAATCAAGCGCAAACGTTAAGAACAGAAGCCACATATGAATCGTTAAGAAAAAACATAAAAAAATACACAGTTCCTAAAGTGACACACCACATTCATCACAAGTAACTATTTGTGAAATTACAAGTCATTTAAGTATGGAAACTCTATTTTCGATGTTTGATTAGTTTTTATAATTCCTTAGCTAATTTAACAATGTGGCCATTTACAAATGAATTGAATATGAACACAATTTTTTACTGTTATTTGAAAGAGAGAAATAAGTTTTGTTTGTTTTTTACTAAGCATAAAGGTATACAACTGAATAGCGGTGCTGTGACCATCACGAGATCAAAGAACTTATTTTTTTTAACATTATAAGCACTCAGGCTTAATGCTGAGCCACTAGGGAGCTATATAGAACTGTTGTAAACAGTGAGTAAACTAGAATGTGATAACAATACACATTCTGGTGAGCAAAACTTAATATTCAAAGCTTAATTATAGTCAATTGTAGCTTTATGTGGAAGTTTCACTTCTAACAAGTAGTTGTTTTATCTAAAGCTTAAAGTCAATTGTAGTTTTATGTGGAATTTTGACTTCTAACAGGTAGTTGTTTTATCTAAGCTCAAAGTCAATTGTAGTTTTATGTGGAATTTTGACTTCTAACATGTAGTTGTTATATCTAAAGCTTAAAATCAATTGTAGTTTTATGTGGAAGTTTCACTTCTAACAAATAGTTGTTTTATCCATGAGAGTTTCTAAAAACTAATTTGGTGTTATTTTCATTACATTACCACTATAAAGCAATGTTGTACAGAACAATTTGTTACTGTAATAACGAAACGCAAAGACTACAAATCTAGAGTAACTAACAGATTTGCGACGTCATCTAAATTTTGCAAAATTCGTTTATTTTACACTTGGAAAATATTGAAGATGATTTTACTGCTGTGAGCAATGCCGAATCAGTTATAAAGATTCTGTTAAGTAATGGTCGATTTTATTGTTGCCTAGTCGTTCTTCCTTTTTCTCTCAGGTTATTTTTGTCTCTTGTGAAATGCCTCAATGGATATCTGCTTCCCAGAGACGCCGAGTCGTTCAGGGACGATGTATGTGTGGACGTTGACAGTCGTCCTCCCATAAGGCTGCTGGATAAACTAACTTGTATGTTGTGACGTAGTTTGTACCTTTGATAAGACCTCTTGAGAAGCGAAATGACCTGATGTAAAAGCACAAAGTGAAACAAATAGTTTGTTTTAAATAAAGAAATAAAAAGTCCTTAGTTAAATGGTAAAAATTATATCACATGACCAAAGGAGAAGAAAGTGGGTTTATGAAGTACAATACAAACATGTTTATTATCAGTTAATAAAGCAATAATATTATCGAAGATATTTACAATCGTTTTGAAGAAAAAATAGCGAAAAATACCATTTTTATACTCTTATGTATATGTAAATAAATATACGTTACAGAGTAAAAATATTTCATATCATCCATCTTACCTCTCCGTTCAGGTAACAGAAAATCATAGCTACAACAAATCCCTGTTAAAGAGAAAGCAAACTGTTAAAAAATAAGAAAACAAAAACAAATATACAATGCTGAGAATAATGAGCAATGTTCTCATAACGTAAACTGTTGTCTCTCATTTTTAAGGAGTGTAGAAATATTTCACGGAATAACGACATTTTTTTTTAATTTTGCACAAAGCTACACGAGGGATATTTGCGCTAACCGTTAATAATTTAGCAATGTAAGAGTAGAGGGAAAGCAACTAGACACTCTTGGGCCACTCTTTTGCCGATGAATAGCGGGATTGACCGTCACATAATAATGCCTCCACGGCTGAAAGGGTGAGCACGTTTGGTGTGACAGGAATTCGAACCTGCGATTTTCAGATTACAAGGCGAGCCATGGCCAAGCGCGTTAAGGCGTGTGCTTCGTAATCCGAGGGTCGCGGGTTCGCGCCCGAGTCGTGGCAAACATGCTCGCCCTCCCAGCCGTGAGGGCGTTATAATGTGTCGGTCAATCCCACTATTCGTTATTAAAAGAGTAGCCTAAGAGTTGGCGGTGGGTGGTGATGACTACCCACTGCCTTCCCTCTAGTCTTACACTGCTAAATTAGGGATGGCTACCACAGATAACCCTCGAGTTGCTTTGTGCGAAATTGAAAAATAAACAAACAAACAATACAAGGCGAGCGCTGTAACCATCATGGCGGGACCAACGTAATTGTTTCTACATAAACATTTTGTAAGTAAACCTCCTGTCATTTTTGGTTTTCATTTAGGAGAAGTAAATTTAGGGAGGAACTTAGATAAATAAATTTTATCAAATAAGAATAGATTATATATTTAGAGCATAATACATATATTGTCTTGAGCTGTCAAATTGCGCTAGCGGCAACGTAACAACGTCGCTACCAATGTATTATTTTATTGTTAGAATGCACGTACATCAGTCAGTTCGGTACAAGGTGCATCGAAGTGATAACGCGAAATTCGCACTTCACAACTAATTTGACTCACATTCACAGGAATTAGTAATATTTCGTTTTGAAACTTTCACAAACATAAACTAGTTTAGGCAGAAAACGTTTTACACAAAGTCTCATTAAATTCGAATAGCGAGTTCAAGGTTCAATAGAAATCATAGCAGAAAACAGTTGGTTTTGAAATCAGTAGAGATTATATAATATAATTGTTATTCCATAAACTTGTTCGTTGTGAAAAAAAATCTCCTGGCAAGGCGTCAGTGAATCACCAAGACTGTTAAAATGTTATACTTGGATCATATTCATGTTGTTGTGTGAAATGTTTGTCAAAAATAATTGAATATTTTCGCTCTAAAGGACTAGTCATTTTATTTAAATGCGAGCTATCAATTAATACACTGCAAATCAAAATTTAAATGAGAAATACGTTACTTTATATGTGATTTTAGAAATACCGTATTTTCCGCCTAATAAGCCGAATTTCTGGCCCTAAATTTTGGACCTGATTTTTGGGAGTCGGCTAATTGGCCGATCACCAGCTTTGGACCAAAAAATACCGAAGACCAAAATCGGCCCCAAAATCATACCTTTGATCTCACAGTTACGCAGAGTTATTTCAGTTGAATAAACTTTATTTATTAATAAAAAAAGGTCTAGACATTACGAATGACATGTATTCATAGAAATAACAAAATTCATAAAAAAATACACACTTTAATCTCAGAAATTTACTAAAATCCATCAAATTCATCATCTTCATCGTCAGAAGCACCAAATAATAGATTCCAATCCTCGGCAGAGACCTGGTCGTCGCGTGGGTCATTCTCTGGTGTTATTAACTGAGTGAGTGGAATGTTGTCTTCCTCGTCGTCGTCCAACGACAACATATCATCTTCCGTTCCATCCATTGCATTTAAGATGCTGCATTTTTTAAATGACTTATCTACAGTTTCAACACTAATATCGTCTCACAATTTCACGACCCACTCACAGACGATTGCGAGTGATGCAGCGCGCATATTTCTTTTGAAAATTACCACAGGCGATAATTTTGTCCCATCAGCAAAGCACGTTAAGACTACAGTGAAGCGTTGTTTCTCGTGGCCCGTTGTCTTAACCCAAACGGTTTTCTCGCCAGCTTTGTTAACGATTTTGTTTCCAACCATATCGAAAAAAATCGGAGTCTCGTCCATATTCCCAATCATTTGTACAGAGTAGTTGTGTTTTTGGCGATGATGAATGATAAATTTCTGGAACGAGGTGATTTTATCATCCAAGTCACTTGGCAGTTTCTGCGCGATCTTCGTTTTCTCTCGAAGTACAAGGCTGTGTGGCTTCATGAAGCGGGTACACCAGCTGTTGGTTGCCTTAAAGTCTCTTGAATTTTCTTTATTTCGACCAGCCCACTTTAGTGCAAAAATACGGATCTGAGCACGCGTGACAGTCAGGCCACTCTGCTGGTTTTCATTCACCCATGTCGCTACATCTTCTTCCAGTTTTGGCCACTTCGATTGATTTTTTTGGTTACATTTACTTGTTTTCGACATTTCTTTTAGCATACATTCTGCTTTCTTCCATTCATGGACCTGTTTTTCATTCACACAGTAATGGCGAGCGGCATTTATATTTGAGGTTTTTAAGGCTAGCTCCACTACTTTCAGTTTAAAAGCAGCAGCATAACGCATTCTTTTTTTCGCAGGTGTAGACATCTTTGGCTTTTGACGGTACAATGATAAACTCCCACTACATACCCCTGGTATTTATACCTGGCATGGCATGGCCGAGCGCGTTAAAGCGTGCGCTCATAATCTGAGGGTCGTGGGTTCGCATCCGAGTCGCGCTAAACATGCTCGCCCTCCCAGCCGTGGGGGCGTTATAATGTTACGGTCAATCCCACTATTCGTTGGTAAAAGAGTAGCCCAAGAGTTGGTGGTGGGTGGTGATGACTAGCTGCCTTCCCTCTAGTCTTACACTGCTAAATTAGCGACGGCTAGCACAGATAGCCCTCGAGTAGCTTTGTGCGAAATTCCAAAGCAAACAAACAAATATTTATACCCTGGGTTAGTGATTTTAATTACTAAGTATAAATTCTGGAATTTCATTGGTTACCTAATTAGAATGAATGGGGCCAATAACGAATGACATATTGATTTCATCTCCGTCTCAATACGACACGTTCTGCTTTACTACAGAACGCCAATGATCACACACAACATGCATACTGACGCTGAAACGAGACTAAGAAATCATTTTGAAGAAACTTGTCACTTCTTTAAAATGGCCTCGGGTTATTGGGCGGTAATAAGCAAAAACTCTCATTTTCAGAGCTGAAAACTGGCCTCGGCTTATTCGGCGATTCGTTTTATTAACCGTAAAATACGGTAACCTACTGAGTTCATAAATATAGAAGTAGAAGCAACGCATATGAAGACATAACCAAAAGTCAAAAATAGAAATTAAATGCATAAAATAAAATAGAAGTTTTGTAAACATTGCATTAAATTAATTGTTATTACAATATTTGTTTCTAAGTAAACCACTTGCGGTAAAAGCAAATTACATAAATGTTACTAACTCACAAAGATACTGTCATAAGTACTTTATGTAAGACTCCAGATGTGCTCGTGTTCACATTTTAAAATTAACATCGTAAATAATAGGCCATTAGTAACCAGTTCATAGTTGAGTACTTTTATTCTTTTTGAATACAAACTCATAGTGTTTGAAAATCATACAGTATCATGCTAATTAATTAATTAATAGCAAATAGTCATCAAATCACATACCTGTAAACCATCAATAGCAAAGTTGAAATAAATATAGACGTTCATCCATCCGCAACCTCCAGGTGACGGTCTGTACTTATCCAAGAAAAAGTGGACTCCGAACAAAGGAACCAGAACAAGCGTAGCACGGACTGCTTTTCTGTAAAACATTTAACATGTACTAAACCGATTTTAGTTTACCTTACTATCATATCTTGGACTATTACCAAACTCCCGTGTTTTAAAATTTCGAGTTCTCTTTTCAGAGTTGTAATAAAATATGAAAAGGTTTAAATAAACCATCTTCAAATCTACGTTCATTGGTAGCTCAGCGCTGAACTCAAGTTTATTGATATCGACCAATGAACTTGACCTAACCTATTTGAAATAAAAATATTCTAATTATGTATTTTAAACCTACTGAAGCGTTTCTAAAGAAATAGACTAATATTACAAGAAATTGTGTGATATAAAACTTAGTAATCTATTAGTTGAACTGGAATTTTGGTTATTAATGTTATTAGTATTAGTTACTAGAAAAATATATGCTGTTATATGAAGTTTTATGAAAACCAGGTTTAAGATTAATTTTACAGTTAAATGTTTGAATCTGATATGTTAAACAATTAAATAGTTTAGACCAAGATTAATGTTGTTAAGCTGAAGACTTTGAAATTTATATCTTGATTAGTCTAATTGGGGCTCTGCAATGTATAAAACAAGGAGAATAATGTGGGTACTTAAAATAACTAAGTACATGTCTGATAATATTTACTTAGGGTTAAAAGATAACTGATTAAACATGTAAAAAGCTTTGTGTAGCTGTTAGAAATATTATCAGTAAATATGAGAGAATGTAACGTATAGTTATGAGTGGAAATAAAGTAATTTCAGGTTTTCTATGTGTAAATGTAGATATCCGATCGCTTTTTGAAAAAAGATATTTCTTCCTTTATTATATAAAACATGAATAGACAAAAACTGTGTTATTTGTGTGAAGTTTGAGATTTTCATAGTATACAAGTCATTATAATCTTACTTTCTAACCTGTGGTTTTTACCAAATTTGCTTTTTGATGGTTAAGATGTTTCGACAAACATCAAGTGGCTATTTCATGATTAATGGGAAGAAAAGCTTATTTATTTGCAGGACATTGTAATGTAGTTAAATTCATTTAGTAAATAAAAGTATAAAAAATCAAATTTGTAAGAAATAGTTAAAAAACAAATACTATTGCTTTCGCTTTTACGTTATTTTACCTTTAATTGCCTGGAGGAGCGAAACGTAAAACGCTGAGCTTGAAAACGATACTCACCTGTATTGGTTGGGTTCGTTTGGATGGGTCGCTCTAATCTTCGTGACCAGTCCTCGTATTATATTACACAGGAATGCTAAATTCAGCTGAAATAATCGTTGTCATTAAATAAAGTTAAAAAATTTAAAGTAATTGATAGACTCTCCTGGTATACTCTATGTAAAATTTCATATTTTATATCTGAATCTGTTCACTGGAGAGCGAAATAAATTTTAAAATAAGAGTGAGAGCATGTTTGTTTTTAATTTTTTAAACTTTGATCTTGTTCATTTTATGTTACACTTGTACTAAAAGTATGTACAAGGGTCGTATTGAAGCAGCCCATTACTTACAAATTACGTGAAGTATTTTTGCATTCGACTGTTAATTTTGAGGTATAAAATAAATCTTACAGATATATATATATTGGTCGAAGATGAAAAACTATAGTTAAACAACGGTATGAGCTGTGGACGAGGGATAGATTATCTTGTAGAAAAAAAAGTGGTTTGTATGTATATATATATACATATATATATTTATAGATAGATAGATATACGTACACTTACCGCCAAGCTGACTAGATAAGGACCGTGCATAACCCATTCATAAGTTTCCATCGGAATAACCCAACATCTGTAAACATAAATGTCTTTGACTCTACATTTACTTTTTGTCGGTTAAATCAAATGTCAAACAGTACTTTATTCTGTTTTATTTAAATACATAATCGTATTCCAATGTGACTATTTTTATTAGCATTTGATTCTTTAACTAATACATTTTTGTAATAAGATACAATATTGATAGCAATATATATGTGACTTTACTTTTATTTTTCGTTAATGCATAATTACTCTACTATGATCTTCTGTAGTTGGTGGATAATGAACTTATTTCAAGTGTTTAAATTGCCAGATTTCATACAATTGTTTCAAGAAATCGAATAATTAATAGAACTTACTCTCTCAGTCAAATTGTTATGATATATTTTTCACATAAAGTATTTGAATACTGAGTTACATACTCGATATTAGTGAAACACTGGAGCTTTCAAGAAAATTTAACAGTGTTATCTATACAATATCATTGTAATAAGCGCAGTGGGTTTGAAAATTTTAAAGGACTGCATCTACCAGTTGAATGGAAAGGGGATGACGTTTCGCCTCCTATGCCGAGACTTGCAGCACAAAAGCTGGAAATTTATCCACTTTTTAATCAACAGGCAGTTGCAGTCCGTTAATGTTCTCAAACCTACAGTATTCATAAATATTCATCCAGTGAGGAACGTAATGCTGTTGCATTACTCACTGTATGTTAAAGTTTGTCCATTCTCCGCAATTTTAATTAATACGAGTATACCCTTTTCGTGCCATGTCCAACTCATAGCGTAGAATTAATTCGTATATTTTCATTAGCTTTACTAATGACTGATCTTACTGTTAGCCTTTCTTCACAATACGGTACCACTTAGCAGTTATACACACGTAAACGTACATACATAATTATATTCTTAGATACAAAACCTTTTTAAAATATGTGTGACGGGTTTAACATTATATATCTATTTTAATATCGATACATGTTTCAGTTAAGAACATATTTAGAAATGCACGTAATTTATACTGTTAAGTCTTATTGCGTAATTCCTGCCTGTTTATTAAAGTTGTAGAAGGTTATCGAGTATAAAAATCAACAATATATATGTGTACATATATAATAGCAATCGCCACTAATGTTGAGCCTGCTGAAATTTCTCGAAGTTTATCTCTCTATCTTATAAAACTTACCAACAGAACGCGCCAAAAGACAGTATATATATTGTTGGTCTGCTATAGATTGTATTGGTTTGTTTTGAATTTCGCACAATGCTACAAGAGGGCTATCTGCGCTAGCCGTCCCTAATTTAGCAGTGTAAGACTAGCGGGAAGGCCACTTAGTCATCACCAACTTTTGGGTTACTCTTGTAACGTTATAACGCCCCCACGGCTCGTTTCATGTATTTTACAGTAAGTAACCATCGCACCTTTCAGAGACACTGCTTTTGTTGTTCCTTTGAACATGAGCAACTGAAACTCGAGCCGTTGTGCAGAGATTTCAAGATAGAAGTTTACAGCCGAGTTGTCAATCTTGTCAGATTTGATCATATTCTCAAGTGCCAGATATTGCCTGAAGTCATTGTTGTCTGCATTGAATCTAGTGGTCAGATGTTTTATGACTGTGTCCATAAATTCAAAATATTGGCTTCTGTAGTAATCTCTAGCTGTTGCAGAATGCCATGCTGAGCCATCACCCGTGATCCTTCTGAGGGATCTGCAAATGCGTGGTAGTTCAATTGGCAACAGATCTAGGGATGTTACCTTTTTCTTAGCTTCATCAAATATCTTGTTGTAATTTTCCTCTGTTCGCAATACCCGCAGTTGCTCAACTGTCATTGCAGATGCTTCAATCATGCCAAATACTGTCACTGATTTTGCTTGGAATGCACGGTTTTGTTCCTCTAATGCATCTAATGGATGTTAAGCCATCAACAATCCTAAAACTGTCTTTCCTTAGTCAAATCTGTCCAGCAGAACTCGTGCTTTCACTGTTACACCGGATTTTTCATTTGCTAATTCAGATAAAGAATCAACATTGTCACTGTAGTTATCACTAGCACATGTAATTGCAGATAGGCGGCACAACCAGTGTGTTGGACATAGTGGGCGGATGTATTTAACTGGACTATTGTGGCTGTCTGACGATATAATATTTTCAAAGATTGTCTTGTATTTGCCTGACCTCTGAAGCAAGACACCAAGCTCATGTACCCTCTGGATAAACTCGAACATATTCACAAGCTTCCACTGCATGTTGCATAATTAAATTAGCCTTATGTGCTCCGCAGTGAAAAACAAAGGTGACGGTTGCTTCTCTTTCATCTTTGCCTGGCATCCACGAGAGACACACTACTCATGTTAACAACTCCAACATAAGTTTGTGCTCTTAATCCCGACAGTGGTAAATTGTGTCTAGTCAATACATCAAGTATAGTCGAGGATATTGTTTCACCAGTTCTATTGGAAACACTGTAAAAACCAAGAAATGTCTCATGAACGTCAAGGTTCTCGCTTACGTATCGTACGCGTATTGCTTCCTGCTCGGTACTTGTAACATCTTGAGTGCCATCAACCATTAATGCAAAGATTTTACTTTGCTGCACTTAGTGTGCTGTTTCCTCAGTATTGGATGGCTGAACATCTCCATTATTTCATTCTGATCCTGGGGTGATATGAATGTGTTTTTTTTTTGACAAGTAGGTCGTCAACTCAGGATCTTCTTTTTCCAGGAGCTTTATTAAATTCAGGAAGTTCCCCTCTGTATCAGTATGTTCACGTAATGCTACAAATTGACGCAGTAGGAAACGTAAACTTTCTGAATATTTTGGCGAGACTTCTTTTGCATTCTTTCTGCTGCTTCTTTTTTCCATCATGTAGCTGGACAGTCACTGGAGTTACATCAAGTGAACCTTCTGGAGATATAGAGAAGCTGTGCTGAGAGGAAGATTGATTTTCGTTGAATTTTTGTTTTGCCTTTTTCTAGTTGCAAAAACCGGTGAATATGAAGGTATATTCCACTGGACTCTCCAATTTCCCTGTAAAAAGGCCTCTATTTTCCGCCTTCGCACAATGAAAGCATATAACTTTTTGAGTCTGGTTGTCGAAGTGCAGCCATGGGAACTCATCAAACCACTTGCACTGGAAGTTGATATTTTGAGATTTTGCTTTCTGTCGTGGTATTAGTTGTGTGTTTTGATGATATGGCTTTCCACACTGTATCTGTGGAGTGTCAGATTTTTCACTACTGCACAAACTTGTTTCACGACTATCTGGTGGCTCATGATGTGCAATAGCTGCACAAGCATTTTCAGACTCGTCCTCTGATGAACATGATATTTCCTCTGTATGGCTAATTTCTATTCCTTTGTTATTCCGGCTAGACATGCATAAGAACAAATGGTGTAGGAAATCCGCACAATATACACATAAGATGGATGCAGGTATAAGCTACAAATGGCCTGCCAGATCTAGATCACAGGAGTTTACGCTTGGGAGTAATATTTTCGAATTTCATGTTCTGTTCAATCTGTTGTGATGAAAATTTTACTTAATCTTACACTACGTACAAGACGTAAGTAGATCCTGTGATAGTGCTTGCAAGCTGTGCATTTATACTTAGGCCTACTGCCTGATACTAACGAACTATCGCTTAGATAGCAAAGTTTAGAAGCACGCCTATATTAATGATGTAAATTTCGGCTACTGAAAAAGCCTACATCTAGGTCTAATTATGTAATTCGATTGATAAGAACACGAGAATCACAAGAACAAACGCACAATTTGTAAGCCTGTTATGCAATAAAACAATTCAACAGACCAAATTGTAGGGGGAGATGATTGTATGTATTATTCCCCACCTAAAATTAAGGGGGATGTATACCCCATTCCCCCAGGATCTACGCCCCTAATGTTGTTTGTTTATAGTGTTTTTTATTCTGAAGCATTACAAATGTCTTGTTTTCTGATATTTTTATTTTGTCCTTTACTTGTCTCAGTGTAATGACAGAAAATATCATACTGTGACGTTATTCTACTGTACACACTGTAATTATCCTAAGATCCTAAAACGGAACTACCTGGTTTAATGTAACATTTCTCTTTTACCTGATACATTATCCTGCTCTCCTACCACAATACACCTGGTACTATTTTCTCGAAGTTAATGAATTACTCTTTCTTTCATAGTACGTTCAGGTACAGTGTAGCATTTATCTGCTTCCTAACCACAGTTATTTTTAGCGAACTGTAACATTTGGTATCGTTCTACCAAAGCAGCTCCCCCGCTAGTACAGCGGTATGTCTCTGGATTTACAACGCTAAAATCAGGGATTCGATATCTTTCGGTGGGCTGAGTAGATAGCCCTGTTGCTATACGCAAAAACACACTCTACCATAGTGCTTTTTTATACTACCGAAAAACACTATGAAATGTTTTACTTTGATAATACTTTTTCTCACATTGAAACATTACAGTTCTATTAAGGTATTCAATGGCACGCTAAAACACTATATTGCTATCGTATCATAATGCTTTCTGTCGTGATTTAATGTTATCGTTTTGATCTTTATCAAAGTAAATCCTATCAAATTGAAACATTACCCTGTTTCCAGTTTTATATATATGCTAATCCTTATAACATTCATGGTAACAATAATATTTCAATATAAACGTTCCTGTTCCTCAAACTCTTTAATGGTATTTTGATGTGCTATCATAACGCTAGTGCACTGTAACAATATTCTGCTATACATAAATACTAGCTTTTATTAATTTGTTGCTATATATTATATTTTTTCAATCTATTTTAATTTCTTAAGAAAGGCATTTCACAGCTTTAATTCCCATTGTAACAACACGACTTTTTCATTTAAATTTAATACAAGAGCTGTATAGTTTAAATTGTAGGAATGTTAAAATAAGTAATTTTTAGAAGGAATAGTTATGACGAGTTTACTCATGTAACTGTTTATGGATCATTTATTGTGTATTTCAACTATTATAAACTGGCCTTATGTTACTCGAACCTTCTGAATTTTGTTTCTTACTTTAATAAAATGAGTAATATTACATCATAACAGCTCGTACTTTGTAGAATGTTTCAGGACTCAGTCGAGCAATATATATCTTTATTGTGAAAAAATATTGACTTTATAATCGCATATTGCATTGGCATAACACAGTAGAAAAAAATTATTTGTCTCGTCAATTAGGTCTTAAGGTAATTGAACCAGCCTGTGAAGATTACAGACGAAAAAGAGAATTAAAACTCTGAATACAACTGTGATAACCAGTGGGGTAATGTAAGTGAATTTTGACTTGTAAAAGGGTGTTTTACGGTAACTGAACCCAACTATGTGGAATTGGATGACAAAGGGTCAATATTTAAAGCTCTGGATATAACTCTGATTATACAGAGTGTAAAGAATCTATTGAACATACGTTTGACTTGTTTCTAACATATTATTTTAAAACAACTAGATTGTGTTCTGTTCAGCCCCCCAGTGGCTCAGCGGTTTGTCTGCGGACTTACACGCTAAAATCCGGGTTTCGATACCCGTGGTGGGCAGAGCACAGATAGCTCATTGTGTAGCTTTATGCTTAATTCAAAACAACAGTGTTCTGTTCATTCATTGTTGAAATTTATCACCAAGTCACAGACGCCTACAATCAAAATATATTAAGCCAAAATATCTTTTTCATGTTGTTAACAGCAAAATCTATATTATTTTCATTAATAAAACCATTTCTTAGTTTTTTATATATCCACATATTCAAGAAAATTATAGGATATCTGCCACTGTTTATTACAGAAGGTTAGTCGTTCATATGCATTATGAAGTAGAATATTTGAGTAACGATTCAGTTAATATAAAGCCATAAATATTCTGCATTGAAGTGAAAAGTTTGGTGTAGCAATGCATTTAAGACTGCAACAAGTTCTGAAAACACACTTCACGTAATAAAAGTGAAGTGAAGGCCATTGTTACAAACTGTAATCTTCTGAGTCAAAGAGAAGGAAGTACAGTAAATGTGTTTTTCAAATAACAAAGTCAAATAAATTGAAATTCATTTTAGCATCTCTAATCCAAAAACTTTCCATTGTCCCAGTAAAGAACGAAACATTCACATGAACCTGAAAATAAATAACGATGTGAAATTGCTGACGGCTTACAAGCTTCCACCTAAACTCAGAATATGATATAGTATTGCCAAATAAAGTGGATCAAAATAACATCATTTGACGTTTAACTATCACATCCACTGATGTAGTTTGAATAGACATTTGTACTCTCTCTTTCTCTCTTATTTATTTTGGTATTTGTGATTATATACCCAGGAGGGTCAGGTTTCGACAACCTCTTTCTCCTTTCTTTGTATTTGTTTCAGCATCTGTCAAGTATATTTATAAATTTTACACCAGGGCTAGAGTAACCCGCACTTACTCAGGCCCTTGTCAGGATAATGTCCATGCACTATCTACATATACACTTGACGCAAATACATCATTTCTCTTAGCAGTTACATAACTATTTGCACTATCATTCGATAGGTATTAACCATAAAACATCCATATAAACCCCTTTCAATATTTATTAGTTAAACCCTAATATAGTGGAGTCTAGTTTATAAGTGGCCTTTTTGTTTTACTTGGAAATATATATTTTTTGGGGAAGATGTTTAGGTGTAAATATTATCTGTCTAGCTCGTTTACTAGTTCGTCTTTTCTCCAATTTTTGTCAAAATCATTTATTACACTGTGTGGGAGTCTATCTGCTATTGTTGACATGTGTGCTTATTCTTGCATAAATTCTGATGAGGGAGCTTTTGGTACTTTATAAGCTATTGTGAATAGTGTATTTTGTATTGTTTGTAGTTTGGCTTGTTATAGTTTTTACTTGCATTTATCCATGCGTGAGCTGCATATTCAATTAGGGGTCTAATGTATGTTTTATATAATTTTAAAATATTGTCTGCTGTTGCTCCATTATTTTTACCAGATAAACACCTAGCGTAGTTTTTCTTCGCCAAATTTCTGTTTTAATATTATTTGCGTGTTCTACTCATGTTAGCTTAGAGTCCAATGTGCAATTTTGTAGATGTAGCAGTCTAAAGATCTATGGTTTTGTTTTTTGTGTTTAATTAACTTCGTAAATTCTACTTGTTGTGTTTATTTTGATTCTATATTTTTGACAATATTTGCTTATTTTATTTAGTTGTGTTTGTATGTTTGTGGCTGTTATTGCTGGTGCAATAGACTTTTCCAGACTGCCACATTGTCAGTGAACTGTGAAGAGTATCCATTATTTGGGTCTTGAAGTTGCATATTATTCACATACATGATGAAAAGGATAAGGCTAACCACCACCCCTTGAGTAAAACACTTTGAGAAGGTTCCTTCAACATTAACTCTACATATTCTGTTTTACAGGAGGTTTGATAGCTAGCGAATAATTCCCCGCGGTAGTTCCATTTCTTGCATTTGAAACCGAAGACCATTATACTTTGCAGCAGTGGTTCCCAACGTTTTTTTTTTGCCCAGCACCCCTAAAAAATTCTAATATGTTTCCCCACCTCTCACAGAAATTTATTTAAGAATAAAGGTGTAGGTGGCCAAAACAATTTTTATATTATTTTTAATGATATATAAATGAAAACGAAACATTAGGAAAAAATCGCAACATATTAAAAGTTGCACAGACCCTACATGGCCAACAAAAAATAAATTTTCATCCATGCATGAAATGAAATTTCTTTGAATTTGAAATGTTTAAATGTTCATAATCCAATTTAAATTTAATGACTTTATTGATCCTGTTTATTTCTTAATAGTTTTTCAAAGCTTAGCACTTCGTTGCTAATAGCAATCTACAAGTCTGCCAAATCACCAAAGCGACTTCTAGGTTTTGTCTTGATTGACAAAAGGGCACTAAATCCAAACTCGCATAAGTATATCTTTAGGAATGGGATGAGCACATTTAATGGTGTTTCACAAAGTCTTGGAAACATGTCCATTGCCAAACATAATCCATTCTTCAGAAGTTTCTAGTTTTCCTCCAAAATTTCCAACAAATGACTTTGATGGTATTTCCAAATGATCCACAATTTCTTAACACACACATAGAATTATGGACTCATCCTTATCTACAATTTCTACTAGTGATGAAAAATTTGAAAGATTCCCTCTTTTAACTCGTCCACACCGAAGATGCAACTTTTTTTTTTGAAATCATTTAACTTTTCGCAGCATTTCAATATGTTTATGTTTTCCCTTGAAGAGATACACTCAGGTCATTCATACGAGTGAAAATAGCATTCAAATAGGCTAGCATTTGGTTGAATACTTGTGATTGTATTTCTTCGGAAAGATCATAGTCACGTTCCTTCAGAATAGTTTTGACTTATTCTCGTAGTTCAAAGAAGCGCGCTAAAGCTCTTCCACGAAACAGCCAGCGGACTTCTGTGTGGATAAGCAAACCTGAATGCTCACTTCTAAAATCTTCACAAAGCGACGTGAAGAGGCAATGGTTCAGAGCGCGACTCCTAATCCAGTCGATGGTCTTCACAGAAGTGTTAAGGATTTTTTTCAACTTTGGAAGCAATTTTTTGATGCTAAAGCATGTCGACGAAGAAAACAGTGAGTAAGTACCTTGCAAGTGCGGAATCTCTTGTTTCATCAGTGCAAAAATTCCTGTTTTTATTTCCTAGCATAGCAAGGGCACCGTCGGTACACACAGATCATAGCCTGTAACACTTAAAGACGGCGTTTACGAGCGTAACCTAATTATTTGTGCCGAGTATTTAGGTTACGTTTACGTTCATGTGTTGTTTGTTTACAGTTGTATATTAAGATTTTGGTTTGCGCCTGTGACGGTAAAAACAATAGTTTATCATAAAAAGGTAAAAAGCTACGTCTGTAACAAGAAAAATAAGAAATAAAAATCAAATGTAATTTTTGAATATATAGGACAATACCTTTGATATTAACAAAAAAAACAACTGAAATGTTATCTCGCACCCCTGGTTGGGAACCACTGCCATTCAGTGTCGAAAGCCTTCTCAATATAGAGAAAGCAAGCGACAGTGCATTCTCAATTATTAAAATTATCAATAATCTAACTAAGTGGTCCGTAGTTTGTCTACATTTTCTGACCCCATTTTGTTCTTCTTGTAATTTTGATGTTGCTTTCAGGAATGTGGAGAGTCTGTTGCTGATTATTCTCTCAGTAATTTTGTCTACACAGCTGATTGGTCGGTAGGTATTTGGGTTATTGCCTGGTTTTCCATCTTTATAGAACATTAATGCATTTGCTTGCTTCTAAAAAATCGAGAAATATCCAGAGTATAATCGTAAATTAGGATAAATTAAAAATTGATGTGAGATGTTCAAATAATTTCAAAGTGTCTTTTTTAAGAACAATGGTTTGTATACCATCTTCCCCTGGTAATTTATTTTTGGTGTTGTTGCTTCAATGAGTTCTTGTGCTGAAATTGTGTTTGTTAGCATTGTATTTATGTATTCATTTTTGTTGTTGATTTGAGAGTCATTTAAGTTGACTGGGAAGAGTGGTTTCAATAGTTCTGTTATTCATTATTAAGTTTACTTTGTTATAGAAGTTTGTGTTCATGTCTGGGTCGTTGTGTGTTTTAAACGTGTTTTGAAGCTGCTTCGGCTTTTTCTTTATTTGTATGTGCTGTGGTATTATTGTGTTCTAGTGGTGGATATTTTCTTGTTGCTGTGTTACCATTTGTGAGTCTTTTTAGGTGTGTTCAAAACTGTTTCGAATCTATTATTTTTAATTTAATTGGCAGCATAAAATGTTCCATTTTTCTTGTTTTAATGATTTCACTTGGGCTCTAATTTGGTTTCTTATTTTATTTATTTTCGTTTATATTATCTATCTCTTGTCTCCATGAATTGTCTTCTTAATTGACGTCTGAACTTGATTAATGTTATTAGTTGTTTATGGTTTTATATTGTTGTTTTGGTATTGTTTTATTTGCTGCTGTTTGAAGGCACTCCGTGAATAACTGACTGTAATTATCGAAATCTATTATATTTTTTAGTTGTTTTCATAATTTTGTTTGGTAACCGATGGTTTACTTCATTTTGGTGTTCTTTCCAATTTGCCTTTTTGTTGTAAAATTTTCCTTTTCTATAAATTGTATATTTATAGCGGGTGAGATCGGAGACACGTCATATAGGTGAATGATGAGTGTCTACATCTTTTCTCGCATAAAATTTTACTAGTTTTTGGCTCACATTGTACGAGCTTAGACTAGTATGTAACTGATATTATTGGTATAGGGAAGTATTGCTGATATTTGTGGTGTGTACGACATGATGTTTTTGTTGTTGTTTTGTTTTTTGCTGTGTTTATTAAGAGGACAAGGCGACTTGTTCTTTGTGTGGGCTATAACGTCTGTAATGAAATTTGTAATTATATTTACATATAGGTTTGTCTTCTTAATTGTGTTTGTTTCCTTAGTGGAGTTGTCATTGTCTTGTGGTTTTGGTGTATTTGTAATATAGTGTTTTATTTGCGTCTTATTGTTTATCGCTACTGTTGATTTTTGCTGTTCGTTTTGTTTTGGTAATTGTTATGTAATTGCTTTTTTAAGTGTTTGTGCATATGTTATTTTATCTTGTGTCAGTGTTGGTTTTGTTTATTGTTTCGTTGTCATTTGATGTGGTGTTTTATTTCGCAGATCTGTTGTTTAATTTGTTTATATTTTTCACAGCCTTTATAATTTACTGTTTGTTCTTCGACTCAATTATAACATTTTGGTTTATCTTTCTCTCTTTTCCATTGTGAGTTGTGATGGTTTCCACCACATTCACAACACCTCGGTGTTGCTTGACACGCTGATGAAACACGTCCATATCTCTAGCAATTGTGGCTCTGTGTTACCACAATTACTGGAGTTTTCATTTGTTCTACTTGGTATCTCTGATACCAGAGTAAAACTTCATTATTTATTAGATTTAGTGTATTTTATATTCTTTGTCGACTTCTACTAGATTTGTTGGTTTTTCTGTCACTTTTGAGATGATTCGATCTACGTTAGTGTGTGGGATATTTTGTTCATCATGTATTTTTTTGATGTCGTTACTGGTTATTGAGAAAAGAACCCCACGAATAAAAACAGATTTTGGCTACGGTTTGTTTCCTAGTGGGTGTATGATTTTTTTTGGCTGAGTAATTAACTGAGGTCAGCAGTCTCTTGTCATGTTCTACGCTAGTACAGTGGTATGTCTTCGGATTTACAACGCTAAAATCAGGGGTTCGATTCACCTCGATGGATTCAGCAGATAGCCGTTGTGGCTTTGCTGTAAGAAAACACAAACCCCAGTCTCTTGTTCTCGAACAAGGATGACGCTCCGGGGTAGGCGCTTAATGGTAGCTATAGAAGCGTTTGATCTACAGCGCTTGATCTCTGCCACCAGTTGGGGTTGATTATGCCTGATAAAGTGTTGAGTATTGGTTTGGTTTCTTTATTTATTCTAATATTTTGTGTTGAGATTTGTCTTTTGCATTTTTATGGGACCAGTTGAAATCGATCGTAATTCTCAGTGTTCTGTTTAGTACTTTCTGTTGTAGTTATGCCTGTTTCATTACTTGTTTTTGTGTTAGTTTGTATTTTGGTAGATTAGTGCTGTACAGCAGCAAGTATTAGAAGTATTTGTCAAGTCTTCTTCATTTTGTGAGTTTTCAGTAGAATTTGATAATTTTATAATTTTTCTGCGAGCTTTACGTTTTTTCTGGCGTTGCTATCTTTATCAAGTTAATTTTGCTTCGTTACAGAGCAGCATTGGAGGTGACGAGTTTGTGTTTCTTAACTCTAATTCAGTATTTAAGGCCACCTACACTAGACTTACTTTGTTTTACTCTTGGGGCGTTTGTTGGTTCCGGACTTCGGGTTTCTATTTTCAACGTCATATCGTCGTTCCCTTTTGTTGTTTGTTTCCGCGTCTTTACAGGTGCGGCCCACAGACTGACCAACGAGGTCTGGCTTGAACGTTTGTTGTTCTGAATGTTTTGTTTTTTCCTGTCTTAATGTTTGTAGCAGTTTACTGATGTGTTGCCCAGATATACGATATAAATCAATAGAGCTTGCTATAAGTTTTCACATTTTAGGAGTCTTTAGAAATCCTATCTTGTTCTATGACCAATAACACTGCACAACAGTTTTTTTTTTTTTTAAGTTTTGCTTCCTGAAATGTTTTTACTGATTGTGACAGGCACCTGGTTTTAGTTTTGCTTCTGCGAAATAGACAGTTAAATGTTTAACGTATTTAATTGCGTTTATGTTTTTAACATGCTATTAAGTTTTACTCCTGATTTTCGTTTGTATTCAATGTCCGGTGCATCACGTTGCAGTGTCCAATAGTAGTCAGCAAGCGTTGACGGATTCCAGTTGCCCTGATATCGTTTTTCCATTGTACCAATGTCCTGGTGAAACTAATATTTTGATTAAACTGTACGTTTTATTAAATTTGGATGTGGTTTTCGTGATCAGCAGCCAAAAATCTATTAGAAACACCTAACAGTGTTCAAGAAACAAAAATTGATTGTGCAGTGTAACCAAAAAAATTACATTTGTGTTTTGGGTTTTATTATTTTGTTTTTGAATTTCGCTCAAAACCATACGAGGGCTATCTGCGCTATCCGTCCCTAATTTAGCATTGTGAGACTAAATGGAAGGCAAATAGTCATCACCATCCATCGCTAACTTTTGGGCTTTTCTTTTACCAATGAATAATTAGATTGACCATTACGCTATAACGCTCTCAAAGCATAAAAAAGCGAACATGTTTTATGTGACGGGAATTCAAACCTACGACTCTCTGATTATGAGTCGATCGCTTTAACCATCTGGCCATGCCGGGTCTAAGAAGTAGAAAGTGGTAAAATTGTTGTTCTTTTTCTCGGTGTTGAAAATTCTAAACATAGAGTAAACAGAGGAATAGAACACTGGTAGGTATTAATCTCGGTTGAGATGTTACAGCTTTAGTACATATATTAATGTTTTGTGAGGTTATCAACAATAATGTCAAAGGTGAATTTCTCTCCACAGTCACTATGCTAAAAGTGGCGAATTGAAAGCATGCAACAAATCTAAAATGAAAGAACATCATAGCGTGCTAAGACGCTATATCCGCGACAGTTGGATTTTGACATCCACTTCAAATGGAATCTTGTTATTAATTAATTCCAAATAGTACAAAATGTCTCCGGTATGTTAAATGTGGTAAAAATGTTAATGTTTTTATCACTGTTTTTCCCCACTGTTTGTGTCAGAATACTTAAGTGGATTTAAGCTGTGTTCAGATTTTGAAATAAAACGAATTTATTTTAGAAAGTGGTTTTGTTTAATAAAAACATATATAGTAATAAATGTCTGATCATTTTGTGTGAAACGCATTTAATAAGTTTAAGCCCAGAGAAAATGACTGCACTTTGTATA
The DNA here is from genome assembly GCA_011833715.1 of Carcinoscorpius rotundicauda. Lineage (NCBI taxonomy): Eukaryota > Metazoa > Arthropoda > Merostomata > Xiphosura > Limulidae > Carcinoscorpius > Carcinoscorpius rotundicauda. The sequence continues at coordinate 26,363,177 of CM022406.1, forward strand.
ACATCACTCATAACGGTCAAAATATTTTAGTTCCTATCTACAAATTATGTAGAAGCAAGTTCAGTCAAGTTACTGAGAGACTGATTGGTGGAACATCACTGTTACTGTAGACACAGAATCAGACTTTTCGACAAATCTGGGGGTTACAGTCTTCCCCTGCTGTTAGAGTGTCAAGATTATTTTATTTCCAAGTTTATCTAGATACTTTTACGTCATAAAAGTCCAGCTTTTGTGTTACACACACACATATATAACTTCTTATTTAATTATATTACGACATTTTGGCCACTCGGCCATCTTGATTATGCTAATTCTTTGTATCAACAAAACAAAAGGACGAAAAATCAAAACAGCTCTATATCCTCCCCCACACACACTGGTTTAGATACTTCGATAATAATGAATTTGCAGACAACAACCATGAACTGTCATTTCCACATTTATAAACAAGATCCGCTCTAATATAAAATTCACTTTTGAGAAGAGAATATGAAAAAAACATGTTTTAAATTAGATGAACATAAAAGTAGAAAGAAACCCCAACGGTTTCAACGTGAAATATTCCGCAAATCTAATTATGATGACAACCGTATAAAGTGAGACTCATCTCGTTCAACTCAACAAAACATTGACACGTTATCATGTAATTATAGGGTTTAAAATATGTAGTAAAAGTAATTTACAACATAAACTACAATCAATATCTAATAATTATAACAAATACCACTTTCCCAATCATATTTTTACTAGAACCTTAACCAAATGAATTCAATAACAGAAAAAAATAAAAGGAAAAACAACACAAACTCAACGAAAGAAACAAGATGGAAAGACTCAAACTCACGTGACTGTGTAACCAAAAACATTTGAAACAATTGGAAACATATACAAAAAATACAATATAAACAGTAGAATTATTTTTATTTAACATCCGAGCACTGAAATCAAAGGACATCTACTGAGGATTTACTCCGATGTATAAATTTATCGAGGAGAGGTATTTAGTACTCTCTTTATCATATATGTCTAATTCTCATAACAGCTCATTTTTCCCAGTTGTTATCGAAATATTTTATTTTACTATGTAGAAGTCTATCTGGCATTGTTTGTTTACTAGAATATTTGTTCATGAACTTTGAGAAAGTGGTTTTGGGTACTCTTTATCCTGTTGTAATTAATGTATTTTGCAATGATTGTAATTTGGTTTGCAGTTGTTTTTTTACTTACGTCAATCCCTGGTCTTATACAGGGTGTTCGGAAAGTCACTGTGAACTTATGTATTTATTAACAGACAAAACTGCACAGTGATTTTCCAAACACCCTGTATATGTTTTGTATATTTCAAGGATGCTTTAAGGTGTTGTTCCATAATTTTTACCAGTTTTACCTAGCATAGTTTATTCTTTGCCAAATTTTAGTTTTTATGTTATTTGTATGTTTTGTCCAGGTACGTCTAGAATCATATGTTAGTCCTAAACATTTTGCAGATGTAGCAGTCTAGAGAAGCTCTCCGTTCATGTAAATCTTGGGTTGTACTTTTTGATGTTTTGTTGATTTTGAAAATATTACTAATTGTGTCTTTGCTGTATTTATTTCGATTCTATCTTTTTGGCAGTGTTCACTTATTCTGTTTAGTTGTGGTTGTACGTTAGTGACTGCAATTTCTGGTGTAGGGGCACTTTTCCAAATTGCTACATCATCAGCGAACTGTGACTCAACTGTAATTTGTTTCTTTAAGTGGCGTATCATTCACATACATAATGAAGAAAATAGGACTACCCACTCCTCCTTCAGGGACACCAGTGAAAAATACCGAGAAAGTTCCCTCTACGTTTCTCTGCATTTTCTATTTTCTAAAAAACTAGAAAATAACCAAAAAATAATTCCACGGGGTAGTCACATTTCATTCATACGGAACCAAAGACCATTGTATCGTACAGTGTAGAATGCTTTTCCGATATCGAGGAAACAAGCGACAGTGCATTATTTTTATTGAAGCTATTTATTATCGTTTCAGTTAACCTAATTAAATTACCTGTCGTTTGTCTGAATTTTCTAAATCCGTTTTGTTCCTCAGATAATTTCGAAGTAATCTCCATAAAGATGGAGAGTCTATTACTTATTATTCATTCAGGCTGATTGTTCGATACCTATTTTGCTTATTAGCTGGTTTTCCTTCTTTGTGGAGCATTAATATATTAGCTTGCTTCCAATAAACTGGGATGAATCCAGAGTAGAAAGAAAAATTAAAGATAGCTAATTGATGGTCAAATAATTTTGGAGTGCCTTTTTTTGAGGAGAATTGTTTGTATGCCATCATTTCCTGGTGATTTATTTTTGGAATTCTTGATTGTTTGTTGGACTTCATTTAGTGTTATTTTGTAGTGGGCAATAGAGTATTATAGTCATAACTATTATCAGTGTTATTGTTAATAATATTGATTGGAAAGTACGGTTTGTATAGTTTTATGCTATTTGTTACATTGTTGTAGAAATAGTTGTTCATGTCTGAGTCATTGTGTGTTTTGTAGCTGATAGGTAAAAGCTTCTGCTTTGTCTTTATTGCCGCTTGCTAAGGTGTCGTTATGTTCCAGTGTTAAATAATTTTTCAACACTATGTGGTGCGTGTAACTTATGAAAAGTTACAGTTTAATACAGAAAACATCACACTGTATCAGGTGCGACTGACTAGGGTCAGTTTGTTCATGTAGTTGGTAGCACAAGTTGTCCAAGTTTTAATTTAATTCTGATACTATTTTCGTTATTATTTATTTGTGTTTTTATTACTTGTTTTCTTGTTGCCATGAAACGTCTTCTTAGTTGTCTTCGTCGCTTTATCAGTGTTAATAGTTGTTTGGTTGGTTTTCATGCGTTGTTTATGGTTGTCTGTTGTTGTTTTGGTACAGCGTCCGTAGCTGCTTTTAGTAGGCACTCCATGACTATTTGACTATAGTTATCATTTTCTGATTCTTTGCTGACCATGTGCTTAATTTTATCTCTTAACTCAAGCCTTAATTATTTATGCACTGAAACCTAATTTAAATCAAAACACAGGTGTCATCCTGTATAATTTATAAACTGAAACAAAATGCTTTTCCATTATTTCATACAATAGACGACATTTATCTCACAATGAACGCAGGAGTGGTTGAAAATTTGAAACAAAGTTACAAAAGCTCTCAAAAGCTGCAGCTCTGTAAATTATTTTAATAATACAGAAGATTTCCTATTTCATCTAATACATCTATTTCAAATTAAAAGAAACTGACTGCAAATAAAAGTTACAGTTTTTGTTCTCTGTTGGTTGTTGGCCAAACAAAATATGATGTAAACAGAATGGAGATGTTACAAATAACATATCTGAGAGTGAGATTTTTAATTGAAGTGGAAAACGCAAGCGGTTTTCCATCTATAGCATTTATAGTAGTTTTTATGGAAAAAAAAACATTTCATGCTTCTTAATATTCATACTACAGCTACTAGAGACACAATCATCACTAAATTTTATTGTTTTGGTGTTGATGCAAATCTAAAAATGGAGGATTAAACATCGTTGTTATCATTCGATAGTTACACATTTTAAAGCTATGCAACACATAAAACAGATCAACAGTTTGTTTGTTTTTTGAATTAAGCACAAAGCTACACAATGGGCTATCTGTGCTCTGCCCCCCAACGGTATCGAAACCCGGATTTTAGCGTGTAAGTCCGCAGACATACCGCTGAGCCACTGGGGCAGATCAACATGAAAAGTAAACATTTAGTGCGTGTGTGTGTATAGATATGTAAACATAATGACTCTTTATTATATTCAAGTTTGTTGGTTTTGAAAATTGTAAGCAGAACAAAAAGTTGTGATACAATTTCAAAAAGGTTTACATTTACATGTGCATAATTAGAACACATGAGTTAGCTATATAATGAACACACGAGTCAGCTATATAATGAAGTAATAATAGAAAAAAAAAGAGTCAAGTTTAATAAGGTAAATCTTGTAAATATGTAGTGTAAAAGTAAGTTAAACAAGGAAACACTGGGAGAACATAACCTTCTTTTAATAATAACATTGCTGCTTGTTCCGGTAATTAGTCTGTTTTGTTATGCAAACAGAGTTAGAATACATAATTTTAAAGACAGTCCCTTCTGTATAAAAAATTATTCAAGTTTCAGAACTTACCTTTCATCCTTCAGAGTCTTTCGAAGGATAGCGTATATGCCTACTGGTATTATGGGAAACCCTGTATCAGATAAAAACAAACGAGGTTTAGATGTCATTCATATTGTATACATAATAATGCTACTACCTAGCTTGAATAAATTATAGTAAACAATAAATTGACAAGTTTAAATTAAAACTTTTCTCTAGTTTATCTTGTGCTACATTTCGAGTATACACCTCTCGTCGGACAGTAAAGATAGTGTTACAATGGAAAGTGGAATAGTTAAAATTATCCACCTTAAATAGTGATGCACCATTACACGGTGATATAAAATATTGTAAAGATGAAGATAACATTGTTACTAACTGCTCTAAAGTTAATCAGTGGAAATAAATATTATTACAAGCTAATTTAAAATATCCATCTGAAAATAAACATAATATATCACCAACTGACTGAAAAATTTGAACTATAAACCGATATAAATATGTTGAAACAAAAATAATATTGTTCACACAAAGTCGATCATGCAAGAAACTTACTTAAAGTTGATTGGATATAAAAATTTATGCTTTTGTAGAAAAATATAAATTATAAAAATATGTGATTCAGTTATTAGCCATTATTAAAGTTTTTCCTTTAGTAATGTTTACTTTCGAAAACAAGTTGCTCCAGTTTTCAATAGTTTTTATTAGCGGGAAAAAGATAAAAATATAACCATTTTATTTGTTCTGAAATACTGTGATTAATAGACATTATGATACAGTTGTTGTTCCTTAATTACCACAAAGCTATACAATGAAATCTCTGAATTAAAACGAAACTTGAATTTTAGCATTATAAAGCTGTAAACTTACCGTTTACTCACAAGGACGATTCTGTTGTAGGCATTATGTATTCTGTATATTAAAACCAGCCATAACCAACCGCTGACAATAAATTATACATTGACTTAAAATAAAAAGATATGTTTTCTCTAATTAGAATAGCTCTAACTAATCGCTGTTCATTAATTTCCTGATGTATATTATGATTAGAATACAAACAATAAGAAAGTTTTATTTAATCTCTTACATTATACGTAAAACAGTAGATGTTGCTAGTCATAAATACAGCTGATAATCGACTCATTTTTCGGAAAACTTAAGTTAATAATAAAGCAAAGCACGAATGTGATAATAGTAAGTATTTATTAAAAGTTTCAGAATTATTAAAATTCCATCATTAGTAATCTAGACATACAAAACAAACAAATTATATTTGTAATTACAACATAAACAGTTTGAATATACAAATTATCACAAAACAAAGTGAAAAGTATGGCACGAATGAAATAGTTAAATTAAATTTTAAATCAAGGGAACACTGTGTATTATTTCTTATTATAAATGATCTCGGACGAGTTTCTCGTCTGAAACTGAATATTTGTTCGACAGTTCATGTTGATAGGCAGTACACTTCTCTAGCTTCTTCACACTTGAATTTTTCCCGACGAAAATATCTAATGTCCTCATAGAAATACTAACGTCTGACGTTAATCCACTGTAATTTGTACTGTTCGAAATCTAAAAACGTTCCTGATCAAATATCTGTTGTCTCTCGATTAATAAGCGTTTGTCACAGTTATAGCTTCCGAGGTTTATATGTATGGGTTTTCTTATACGAAAGCCACATCGTGCTATCTGCTAATTCCACCTGGTTTGAAAGTATACCGACCCCAGCAAACCAAGAAAAATATTATACAATATCCCGCGTGTTGAAAGGGCTATCTTTATACTCATTAGGCGAGATTTTCGAAAATTCAGCTGGCAATAATAGTGGCAGTCACTAGTATTTCACATTCACACATTGTAAATTGTTGATTCTTACTCCCAGACATCACGTACAAAGTTAAAGAACATGCGGGACTTTCGTAATACACATTTAACAATATACGTTACATGCATTTCTAAATATATATTAAACTGAAAAATGTAGATATTAACATGAATATAAAATATTAAATCCGTTAACTTCTCTTCCCATGGAATTAAAAACTGGAGGTTAGACAATTTTCAATTAAGGTATGCCTCGATAACAGTATGTATACATTATATTGTCAAAGAATTACACAATTTCCGAAATCACGACAGTACATAATGCAATCAACACAAATAACTTAATGATGATAAAATTACAAATCACGTGAAAGTTCTTACACACAAATATTATATTTTTGCCTTAACACAATCAATAATAATACAAGTGAGATGTTCTTCAAAAGAAGGAATAGGTTCGAAAAAGGCAACGGGAATTTTCTGATTAGGTTTTTCAACATATTGACATGTATAACAAGTTTTACAAAAATGAGAAACATCTTGCCTAATTTAAGCCAAAAGAAAAGTCCCATAACTTTGTAACACATTTCATTGTCACCAGGTAATCTCCTATGAAAAGTTCACGTGCAAATTTCAATATTTCCGAATAACATGCTTTTGCAACAACAATTTGATAAACAATAACTCAATTTTGTGCAGCTGGTATATTTGGTGTTCTCCATTTTCGCGGAAACACACCATTTTTGAAATTTAACCTTTCGGAACTTTCTCCAATTCATCTTTTTAGATCATTTTACTGCTCAGCAACCAGTTTATTTTTCACAAATGGGACTACGGTAGATGAATTAGGTTCTTCATGTTCATCATTGTCGCTCACTGATGAATTCTCAGAAAGACGATTATTTACAAGATTCCTGACGGATCTAAAAATCCTGAGACAAATTTCTAATGTCGTCCTCTTAATACATGTTTGTTGTTTGACTGTGTATTGCTTCGTATTATAATTTATCTCAGATGAGTTTCTGGTCTGGAATTCCATATTTTACCGACAGTTCACGAGGACGAAATTAATTTATGTTGATAGACAGGTGTACTTCTCTTGATACTCAAGTTTACTTCAACAAGTGAAAGGTTTATCTATCAAACCTCAAATAATACAGTGAAAGCTCGTTACATAACAATACCTCGAATAAACTACTCCTGTAATTTAATTGAACAGAATGTTATAGTGAAGTTTTTTAAAACCAATTTAATAACAAGACGATTCAGAAAGTACCATTTATTCACTGAAAACATTTAAAGAACGAGCTTTATTGATAAATTAACTCTAGTTACTGCTAATGAAACATACTCAAATTAAAGCTGGTCACAGAATTAGTCTTATTTTGTAAAATGGGATTCACGAATGTATACGTGTATCTCTATTATTGATAGATCTGATTATACGTTGAGAATTTATATTGGAATTAAACCAATACTTCTTATTTAATGGATCATGACTTTAGTAATTTCTTGTTCAAGATGTTGTTACATCTTATAATTATTCTTGGACGATTCTCCGATTTATTATGCGACGTACGTTGTTGCAATTTCAAATAAATGGCAACTGAAATTTGAATTTGGAAGTTAACTAAATTTATGATGTATACTGACATAAATATATTTTAATATGCAAACAACAATAAAATTTATAATAATGGTTATTACAAATAATAGTTTATATGCAAAGATTTTACAAACTTATAAAAACCGAGTCTTTTATCTGACTGGAACGAATGCGTATTTTATCGACTGTTCACAAGGAGCGAATGAATTCTATGTTGGTAGACAGATACACTTCTCTTGACGGGAAATGAAGCTAGTTTCTTCACGCCTGCGTTTTTCCCTAAGAAAATATCTATTGTCCTCGTAGAAAAACTAACGTCCGACGTTAATTCACTGAAGTTTATAATGGTTAAAATCTAAAAGCGTTTCTTGTGAAATATCCATTATTCATTGTTTCCTGATTAATAAGCGTTTGTCACAATTATAGCTTTAAAGGTTTGTAATATACTGACTTCAGCAAACCGACAACAATATTAAAATGCCTCCCGCGTGTTACAATGGTTACCTTAAGCTCATTAGCATAAACTTATAAGAAGAGATTCTCGAAAATTCAGCTGGCAATAACACAAGCAGTTACTAGTATTTTGCATTCACACATCGTAAATTGCTGATTCTTTCGCTCGAAAATCGTCTACAAACTTAGAGAACAGGCGGGACTTTCGTAATATACATTCAATAATATATGTTACATGCATTTTTAAATATATATTAAACTGAAACAAATAAAGAATATAAAATAAATATATTTCATTAAAACCGTTACAGTAATACTTAGAGACGGAATAAGAGTACATTAAAAGTTCATTGTCATGTTTAGCTGTTGAGAGAGATTTAAAGTTTTGTAGCGAGAAATCTCTATTGCCGGTTTTTATTGATATGCCCATGTGTTAAAATGTTTGTAGTTTAAGGTGATGTATGGTTTCGAGAATAGAAGAGCTATGTACAAGTATAGGTGAACAATGGACAGTCGACAAATAATCTTTCTTAGTGGATAAAATTGTTTAAGTCGGATTTCATAAAAATTTTCAGGTCACTGTGGGTGTAGTAAGAGTTATATAATTTTCTCAAATGTTTCGTGATAAGGAAGTTTATCCCCCAAGATATGATAAACAGGCATGTGTTTGTTTGTTATGTACGTCTGATGCATCAGATTACTGACGATAAAATTATGATGACTTCAAAACGTTTAATAAATGCTTCCTATACTAGTTGATTTATCAACAAAAACAGTTGTAATTAATAACACGTGATGATCTCTTTTATGTTCGTCGTAGTGAATGCTTCGTTTGTGCTAAAGACAGCTGTACTTGTCATTCATGATGGGGGCCTGGCATGGCATAGCGCGTTAAGGCGTGCGCTTTGTGACATGAGAGTCTCGGGTTCACGCCCGAGTCGCGCCAAACATGCTCGCCCTCCCAGCCGTGGGGGTGTATAATGTGACGGTCAATCCCACTTTTCGTTGGTAAAAGAGTAGCCCAAGAGTTGGCGGTGGGTGGTAATGACTAGTTGCCTTCCCTCTAGCCTTACACTACTAAATTAGGGTCGGCTAGCACAGATAGCCCTCGAGTTGCTTTGTGCGACATTCCAAAACAAACAAAAACATAAAATTACTTTATGAAAATATAAAACTTTAATACATGCTGATGCTATTTATTACAGTTTCCATTGTTACTAAAGTTTTGCGTTGACGGAGCTATGTGTACTAGAATATAATCATGCTTTCTTAGCGTCTTCATCAGGAAATGAAGATTAAAGTCCCGCGAGAATCTCCTAAAGTAGGAATACAAATCGATAGTTTAATCATCTGAGTTAATTTTTTATACATATTATTTTACGTTTGGTTCTTATATTGTCCAAAAACATTTAATACTATTACTGTATTTTGTTCTTATCCCACCTTTGTTAATACTTTATAATGTGTATTCTACTTTATTTTGTTTTTCTTATATTTATTAAGATAAAATCTTTAGTCACCCCTCACCTATTTTTATAATTATACCATCTTATACCTGACATTATGCTATACTTATTTTCTCTAAATTTGTTGACTAGTTGATTAAAGCCAATTTACGTTAATGCTATTCATTAATGTAAAACATACACTATTTCTTCTTACTTTGGGTAACTTAGAGAGTATTGTCATCATAAGTACGCTTACTATGATACTAATTCAAGTCATTAGCATATAATGTAAATTTTATTTGTGACCGTGTATATTCATTTCTCAAAAAACCACAACACAAAAACACAAGCATACACGCTTTTACAACTGTTACCTTCATCCAGGACGACAGTAGTGAAACGGATAAAATGTTTCATATAACTTTAATACTTATGCCAACCACTAAAGTTAAATTGACACTCCATGGTACTTACCCCACCCAATAACGTAGAAGGAAACCAAGCTTTTCTGTTCAGCAAAAGCAGCCACAATAAGCTTGTGCAAATAGAACCCCTCACAGAACATCCACATGTATGAGGTCATACGAAGGTATTTTGTTATCACAAACAGGACTTTGCAACCAGACTAGAAAGCGAAAAACAAACGCTACTTTTTACACAAAATTCAACGGCTGTATCTTTCATTAAATTAAAATTTGATATAGTCTTCAGTGCCCATTTTTTTATAAATTGTTTATAACTGTATAAATCTAAATCGTTAAAAATAATTTAAATACCGAAAAATTACAGTGCTATCTGGATTTAAGTCTATGTAAAACAAAATCAAATAAATCAATTAAGCACTCTTAGTTGAATTTAAATACCGATAATATTAAAAGTATTGAATTTTACAAAACTTACCAACGAGTTATATTAATGTGAAATACCGTTTGTTTCATTTATTTTTAAATTTATAAATTTATAAGCCTCTTTTTATATTGTTTATTATTTTATATAACTAATATTATAGTTTAAAAATACATAAAATATTCTTCTGCTTACTGGCAAAAATGCACTATGTCTGTGTTAGGTTTCTTTTTTATCAAACTAATGCATAACTGTTATACTTTAACTTTCTTATTTTATTTATGACTGTACACATTTATTCTTTACATTTTAGAATTTAAAAAATAATAATCACAAGTTTTGGGAAATTGTGATTGCTTGTTAATATTATTATAATTTTCTACTGCATTGATCCATCACAAATTAACGACACAGGAATAGTATAGTTCTTGTTAACATATGGCAAGTGGGGTTCACTTATTTATTTATTTGCTATTATTCGTCTGATTTAATCTGCATATTTATTGCCAAGAGTTACACAAAAATAACTAAATAATGAAACACTTAACGCATAAAAACTTTTGTTTGAGGCTTGTTTGCTTAAAGTGAAACACAAAACTACAAAACGGAATGTCTGTGCTCTGCCCAACACGGTTATCTAAACCCGGTTTCTTACATTGTATGTCTGTCTCAATGAGAAAAGTATTAAAAAAAAATCGCTGTATAATGCAAGTACTACTCTGCCATAATTTTGACAATTCACCGACACAAAGATTTAGCTTGTATTTGTAGTATGTGCCCTAATATCGATCATAATTAAAAAGTGTTAGTAAATTTAGTTTATCTGTTAGTTTATGAAACAGCTAACACTTTAAAGTTACTTTGAATGTAAAACGTACCCCATTTTGTTGAAAGAAGTTTTGTCCATCACCTCTTTCATCAGATTCTTCTGTCATTACCATAGTTCTGAAGATGATAACAAACATACCATTCAACAAAAGTGACAGGAAGAGGTTCTTGTGCATGGTGATACGGTGAACTTGTAGTTGCCTGGTTTAAAAGCTCAGAACTGTCAGAATGCAATATAAACCTACTGGATATTCTGCAGGATCTTATTGAGCATGTCATTTTTTATGATTTTAAGAATTCTTCAGCTGAAAGTATTTTATTTAAGACGACGTACTAGTACTTATTACTATTACTATTACTTATAACAGTACTTGAATGTTTTAGATATTCACAAAATATTATCTGGAATGACTTATTTTTATACATATATGGAAAGTCCTTGTGACACAGCTTAGGACTAGAACACTCGGGAATTGATTTTCAAAGTATTAATAACATATGAATGCTAATTGAATATTGATTTTATTTAGAACAATTAAATTTTGATAAAGTACCAGATATAATAAAATATTAAAAATTAAATCAGTTGTATTAGGTTGAAAATAGCTTTTTGTATTTTTTTTGTAGTTACCTCATAGAGTATCAATCGTAATATTTTATATCAAACTAATTGGTTTGAACCAACTTTTCGAAGAAGGGTCAGAACTGTTTAGATTAACAAAACAGGAAACGAGAAATGCATGGAATCACTACATTTTATCAATTTTTATATCTTTTGTTTAAATTTTTAACTTAGCAGTTCCTTTTTGTCATGTGAATTCTAAATCAGTAATTTATGTTACGTTTTATTCACTACTCTCTTTAAAGAAAAGTATATAAATCTCACTTTTATATATTTATATCTAGAAGTTATTTTCATTATCAAACTCTTTCATATGTTAAACATATATGATGGAAAAAACTGTTTTTAAGTTAAACGTTTTTCAATTAAATGTAATTAAAGGAAACACAGAAATGCAAAAACATTTTTTTTTTATTTTAGAAATTTTATAATCATACTGTGGCTTAATTAGACTTTCTGACAGCAATGTTTTTGCTGTCGAACGAAAGTCACGTGATTATTCTGATATTTCTAACTTGTGAGCTTTCATCCATTTCCAACCCTTGTTCTTATGTTGTTAATTGTTCCAAGATATATGTATAGCTTTATCAGAATGAGGTTTTTAAATCCGATTATTCTTTTTCGTAACGATTGTCTTTCTTTGAAAATAAGAATGTTTCAGATCGACTTGGAAGTGTTTTCGAGGTTCGGCTGTTCCAGTCACTTTCCGTGTGATTTTTTCAGCTTCGAAATACCGAAGGATCCATTCTTTTTTAAAAAAAATTGCTTTGGTTATACGTCAGCTGATAATTTTTTTATGTACGAATATCCTTCTTCATAGATCTCATTGACATCGACATGAGCCACAAATCTACTGTTATATAGATCTGAATATATGGCTTGTTGCACTACAACTAGTAGCATATATAAATCATTCTTGAAAAAGCTTTTAACAATATGCAAAAAGCTTTGAATAACTAAACATTAATAACAAAGATAATTTATCTTGTAATAGTATTAAAAAGATTTTTCAGATTCTGTTAAAGACTCATTATAATTTTTAACTGAGCAATTTTACGATACCAAAACCTCTTAAACATTATTGATAAAGAATATAAATATAAATAGTTACAGCGACTAAATTGAGAAATGTAGTTTTAAAGTTAATATAAAATCATTAAATGAATAAACATTTAAATTTAACTTACAAGTTTGTTTGTTTGTTTTGATTGTTTTGGAATTTCGCACAAAGCTACTCGAGGGAACTTACAAGTAATTTATCTATAATATTTAGAATAGAAAGACTTAATTTTGAATACATTATGACAAGAGTTAAATACATTGTAAAATTATCTTTAAGATTTACTGTTAGGTTAAAAATAAACTTAATTTCAAAGCAGTTGTATTATGAAAGAAATAGATAAAGCAAGATCAACATTTTTATTTTAAAAAAGGCTTACGAAACAAGTAGTTTGTTTGTTTTGGAATTTAGCACAAAGCTACTCGAGGGCTATCTGTGTGGGAAGGTAGCAAGTCATCACCACTCACCGCCAACTCTTGGGCTACACTTTTACCAACGAATAGTGGGATGGACCGTAACATTTTAACGCCCCCACGGCTGAAAGGGCGAGCATGTTTGGCGCGACCGGGATACGAACCCGCGACCCTCAGATTACGAGTCGCACGCCTTAACACGCTTAGTCATGCTGGGCCAACAAGTAGGTGAATAAGATGTATTTAATAGTAATAAACATTTGCTAAACAAAATATTAATTTTATATGTAATTATCTAACGAAATAAAATCCATTTAAATCCAAGCTGAACATTAGATCGGTAAAAACTGGTTTATTTATTTATATAGCAAATCAATTTCAAAACTTTAAAAATATTAATACTAAATTATAATGAAAACACAATTTTTTAATTACAATAAAATTATTATAAATGTAGATTCAGAACTGACAACTCAATAAATACCATTGTTACTTTTGAACATGACGATACAAAACATATTATGATAATCCTATTAGAGTTAATTATTCAATTAATGAATATATTTTGTAAAGTAGTTCACAACAGAATCCTCGTTTTCTGATTAATCTACTTTATGTTAACAGGCAAACACAGTTATTATTTAATTAGTATAAATAATTAGGTTTTAATGGTATTTCACTGCAATACTCTGGTTAGTTGAAAGAAAAAAATGCAATAATAATTTATACAGTTTTATAATACTACTTTTATAGGTATATGACTAATATAGATCGTTTGTCTAGCGTGTTATGTATTCTTACTTCTGTGTGGGCCCACTTTGGCAGATACTTGTCATAAAAGGTATTCTTCTCAAAATGTAGTTAGAACTATACATTTTTAAACTCGTACAAAACAATACTACTGCCTCCCCAAAAAACCATCCTTTTATTTGTCTATCTATCAAAATAATCAAATCAATATTAATTACTTTTCAAAATTCTTTCCTGATTTATAACCACTTACTTGTAACTGAAGAAAATAACAAGAGCTGGAACAAGTGCGGTTATGGACACAGCAAATGTAACGATGTGGAAGTACAAACGTTTACGTATTGACTGGAAAAAAAACAACACAAACTAGTATAAAACATTTAAATCAAATTATTAAAAGGTACAATTGGTCTTAAAGTTGAGGCAAAGGGCAATTTGTGTACATTGTTGTTGCTGTTTTGAATCAAGCACAAAACTACAGAATGGGCTATCTGTGCTCTGCCCACCACGGGTATCGAATCCCGGATTTTAGCGTGCAAGTCCGCAGACATACCACTGAGCCACTGGGGGGCAGTGCATTGTTAAACAAGGTCAAGTATGACATAAGAAATCTGGTCTTTTCTATATAAAATGTCTGTTTTCATTAAACCCATTCCACCAACAGCCAAGGAATATGAAACACTTCATTTCCGCCAATTATATACAATTCTTTTTATTGTTTATTTTGTTAAAAACATTGAGGCCAACGTTCATTTCTAACAAAATCTTTCAGTTTAGCTATTTCAGCTTTGATATACTATAAAACTATAGCGATAATCTCGCTATAGTCCTTGAACTGATATAACTCACCAGAATCTTTATCTTTATTAGAGACAGTTTTCAGCATTACAACGTTATTGTATTGAAGTAATTATTTTTAACACGTAAGAGCTGTTCTGTTGTACGTTAGAAAAGCATATAACTGGATATTTTTTTATTTTAATTTAGAAGTTAATTGAATGTCGATATAAATCAAATTTATTATATCTGTCACACAATTTTCTTTTTTCACACAGATATATTCTAATATATAAATAACAATACAATTTATTGTGTGTTTTATAATAGCAAAACCACATCGGGCTACCTGCTGTGTTCACTGAGGGAAATCGAACCTTTAATAATAGCGTTGTAAATCCGCAGTCTTGCCGCTATACTAGCATGGGGACTACACATAATAATTTATATACAAAAGTTTTACGAACTTACAAACTATACAGAGGTGTCTATACAAAGCATATTTTATCGACGGTTTAGGTCCAAATCAAGCAAATTAATTCTGAGTTGCTATTGTAGCATTTTGGTTAAGCTAGCTAGCTGTCTTTTCTTGGTTTGTCTCACACCACTTACAAGTTGACTTTTTATTTGACGAAAATATTTAACGACTATTATCTTTATTCAGGGCCCGTCATGGGCAAATGTGTTAAGGCGTTCGACCACTAATCAGAGGGTCGCGTGTTCGAATTCCGGTCGCACCAAACGTGCTCGCCCTTTCAGCCGTGGGGACGTTACAATGTGCGGTCAATCCTACTATTCGTTGGTAAAAGAGTAGCCCAAGAGTTGGTGGTGGGTGGTGATGACTAGCTGCCTTCCCTCTAGTCTTACACTGCTAAATTAGGGACGGCTGGCACAGATAACCCTCGAGTAGCTTTGTGCGAAGTTCAAAAGAAATAAACAAAACACTCTTTATTCAGTAGAGAAGATATTAATTTAGTATATTAGATCTAATTTCTGGCTACTGAGAGTTCAAACTAAATAATAACAATACTGTATGACGGACATTAGAAGAAATACCTGAATTTTGCATCATGCATTTAACCTGCGTAATGAGCTCTTCTGCTACTTTCTAACCATTCATTAAACTTAAACCGAAGAAGTTCCAATGAAAAAGATATCTCATATTTGTGAGTGACATCTTTTTTTCTTAAAATGCTTTAGGCAGCAGCTCATCCTAAGAATGTATATTGGCTTTTATCAATGTACTCTTAAAACTGAAATCAGGGAATTACTTGTTGATGTAGAAAAACATTAGAAATCTCTTTCATGTATTAATGTATTAGGAAGGATTGGTATACACTGCCTTTTAAACATTACACTAGTTCAAGACTGGACCTTCTTGAGACCCATCAAGAAGCTTACATATATCTAGGTTTCACATTGTTCTATCACTAATAATTAGTAAACTTTGTTAAAGATACTCACACCACTGTTTTCGTTGACACACTATGGATGAATAAACCAATGTTATCACTCATCAAAGATTCTAAAGAAGACTCTGGATAGTATCGGTTACCTTCGTCATTTTATAGTGACATTGGATAGTGATGCCAGTAACAGTAGAACTGATATGTGTAATCAAATAAGTAAATGGTAAGCTAACAGTTTACATTTGCAGTGGAATTAAAACATTACAATCCTTAGTGGTACTGTAAATATGTCACGATATGAGTGAAAAATATATCAGTAAAATGTGCGTTTGCTTGTATGTTGAATTATGATGTTTTGAGAATACACCTTGTTCTATGATACCAACTGAATACAAGGGACAAAAGTGTTTGACAAATATATGGTAGTCTTCCTGAAATAAAGTAAAGGAATTGCAACCTTAAACACCGTGGCAAGTTATGGTAGTCTTCCTGAACTAAAGTAGAGGAATTGCAACCTTAAACACCGTGGAAAGTTATGGTAGTCTTCCTGAACTAAAGTAGAGGAATTGCAACCTTAAACACCGTGGCAAGTTATGGTAGTCTTCCTGAACTAAAGTAGAGGAATTGCAACCTTAAACACTGTGGCAAGTTGTATGAATTTTTCATAATATTTCTGTTACATTAAACTGTGTTTTTATACGAGTTTTGTTTGGTTGATGCCATGAAAGTTGATCAAAATGACGAATGATGCTACAAATGCAAATTTCTGCCGATTTCACTTTATGGTTACTTTAATATTCTTGTAATTGCTATTACACAGTAGGTGGTATTAAAAGCAATAGAGTGTTCAATGAATGCAATAAGTGCCAGTGTTAATTAAAACAACTTTGGGCTACTACTGCTCTAATTATACAATATATATAAGTCTAATAGATTCGAATGTGTATTTTAGTATCTCTGTCATTAAAAATATATGAATCTATGTGCACATATTTATGGTAAGAAATTTAAAGTATATAAGAGTTCAATTTTCCAGACAAAAATAATTTGGTTGATCTAAAATTATCGAACTAAACAAAGGAAGATAATTACGAAATATACAACTCAATGAATTAATTTTTCCTTTTCATGCTAATCTTTAAAATGAAAGTGTAAGAACTTGCTGAAATGAGGAAGGAAAAATACACCTTAGCATGACACAGCACCAAATACGCACTTGTTTTGATATTAAAAATAATTTTGTAGTTAAAATCGAGGTGTTCAAAACACATTTTTAAATTTTTTAAATCTTATATTGCTAAATGAGTTACTGTTGATTTCGATAGCAATTATGCAACTTATCAAAAAAAGAAATAAAAAGTGGTAAGGTTCTAAATATATTAGTTAATTATTAAAAAAAATAAATCCATTAACTATAGTTTTGTTACCTAAGGAAATCAAACTTTTAAAGGTTTAATATATTTTGGCCCAGCATGGCCGGGTGCGTTAAGGCACTCAACTCGTAATTCGAGGGTCGCGAGTTCGAATCCCGGTCGCACCAAATATCGTTGCCCTTTCAGCCGTGGGGGCGTTATAATGTTACAGCCAATTCCACTATTCGTTGGTAAAATAATAGCTCAATAGTTGGCGGTAGGTGGTGATCACTAGCTATCTTCTCTCTAATCTTACTTTGCAAAATTATGGAGACGGCTAACGCAGAAAAACCTCGTGTAGCTTTGCGCGAAATTCGAAAACAAACATTCACTTATATATCAAAATCAAACTGTTTGTTTGTTTAGAATTAAGCACAATGCTACACAATGGGCTATCTGTGCTCTGCCTACCAAAGGTATCAAAACCCGGTTTTTAGCGGGGCATGAAACTATTTATTGGTAATATGGCAATAATTAAGCTGAAACAGTTCACTTGATGCAAGTTTCATGATTAAAGGTAGAAAACAATAACTGAAGTACAAATTCTCCAAATCAATATAAACAATATATTTTAAACTTGTTTTTACTTGTTTCAGATATTCGTGACAAGCTTCACAAGGGTCACTTGTGTTAGTCGTCTCTAATTTTAACTGAGAGACAATCAACACCATCCATCGTCATCTCTTTTGCTACTCTAATTAAATAGTTGGTAATATTTTAGCGCACCTACGGCCACAAAGTGTGGGTTTCGATTTTGCAAAAATGGGACGTAAACCATAAAACCTTCGGAAAAACAGTCTGTCGTATAACCATTAAGCCGCACCCAGAACTATACATCGAACTTGACTTGTAATGCACTCCACACCATCTCTTTCATAATTAGTGGAACCTGCTTGACCAGGTGATTAGGGCAATTGATTAGCAATGTGAGGATCTCAAAGCTACACAATGGGCTATATGTTTTGTGCCCACCACGGGTATCGAAATCCGTTTGCTTGTGTTATAAACCTACAGATGTTCCACTGAGCTGCTGGGAGAAGGGAGAGTACGTTCAAGAACAGTGTTTTAGATAAAGGGTATTTTAATTAAAGTTAACAACTGTGAAGCCTTTACTGTTGCGTAAAGCCCGGCATGGCCAGATGGTTAAGGCATTCGACTCGTAATCTGAATGTTGCGGGTTCTAATCCCCATCTCTCCAGACATGCTCGCCTTTTCAACCGTGTGGGAGTTATAAAGTGCGATCAATCCCACTATTTGTTGATAAAAGAATAGCCCAAGTGTTGGCAATGGGTGGTTATGACTAACTGCCGTCTCTCTAATCTTAGAACGCTAAAATCAGGGATTTGATTCCACTCGGTGGGCTCAGCAGATAGCCCTCGTGTAGCTTTGTGCGAAATTAAAAAACAAACAATTAAAAAAAAACAATTTAATACATTTTAAATTCTGTAGGAGTAAAAGATCATATATTTGCAATAAATATCTAGAACTTCAGTCATTACATATAAGCATAAACACGTTAAAAAATAGCATTTGAATGTCAATATGCTACATTTTTAGTTGTTAAAATTAATTCAATATCTAAGGCTAAAGAACTTTTACTCTAATCGTTGAATTAATATGTTCTAGCCTTAGACTACGCGCATAATACTCTTATTTAATATATATACTCATATATATCTTTTACTATGCTGTTGTAAAATGCCTTTGATAACGACATAAATGAAAAAGTATATGTTTCAATATTTATGGCTTCCATGCTTTAAAGACGAAATGTTTAATCGTTGACTTGACATGCAACATATACCAATCAAAGCCATAGTGCAATTTTTCTCCAACTTATACAACTCTTTACATGTGTAAAGATGTAAGTAATTACATCAACAATTCCACAGTGACTGTAGTCAGTCCATTCCTTTGATCGCTTGGAAACGAACCAAGTACCGTTTGGCCAACACCTTTTCATGGCGTAACCTAGAAAAAATTATGTTAGACTTTGTATTTAAATCATTTCATTTATAAATAGAAATGTCTTATTTGAAATATTTACATTTCGTTAATGATTTATTCATAATTACATGCTTTGTTTTCTTGCTTTTTACATATGAAATGTTGTAGAAAGAACAGCAGTGAGGAAACAAATCAACGTTGTCTGAGATAAATAATTTTAAACGACATTTCTACAAAACATCTGTATATACAATGAAAAGGAATACAATGTTAAAATCACTACATAATACATATAATACATAGCTATTAATCAAAACAACGACTAAAAATATTCTACATACGTAGACCATATGTTGCATGACGTATTATTGGGATTTATATGTCCAAATAATTATTTACATTCCTTTAAAGTCATTTAGATTTAAAACTTTCCAGGGTTACCAAACATCTGTCCAGCATTATGCTATTTGTAGTTTTAGGTGTTTAAAATGATATATATATAGAAAGAGAACTTTTTATAAAAGTCCGATGAAACTACGTTATATTACAGTAAATACTAAACATGTTATCACAACTATCAAGACATGTTGGATTTATTGAGTTATTCCAGTGAAGTAAAATTTTGATGATGATAAATCTAAATCTGTTTTAATAAAATTAATGCAAGTTGCAAAGCCTCAAAGATATATAAGGAATAAAAAACTAGCGATTGCTTATAATTCACATTCAAATTATATAAAATAGTACGTAATCAAACTCTACCTAAAAACGTGATTTTCTGACGGCTTAGCGTTATTTTAAGGTTCATAATATTAAACATTGGGGTTAATTAGTCGAGGTCGCTACGGCACAGCAAGCCCATTGTGTAGTCCTATCATTACAAACAAAACACACACTCTAGAAGCAGTAGAAATTCATGAAGGTAAAATAAAGAAATAAGAGGAAATCATAAATTTGACTTTAATTTAAGAATGTGTTACCAGAGCATGAAACCTCTAAAATTAAAACATATTTTAAGAATTTTAACGACAATTATGAGCTGGAAACGGGAAAAACTAATATATAAACAAGAACATAACTAATGTATGAACCATTAAATATAATTTCTGCGCATTAGCTAGATATTTGGTAAATTAGAGTGAAGATGTGAAAACTCGAAAGTTTATGTTGTTGGTGTTTATTTCTTTTGTAGTGTTTCTCGTTTAAATGCACTGACGGATGAGTTGAGAGTTTTCAACTCATTTAGATTTTTCTGACCTTATTATTCTCTTATTCACACATTGTCAAACGTCATTTCTCTCTGATAAATGTGGATATTCTCAAGAACTTTGGTTGCTGTATTAATGGGTTCTTTAATTGATTCATACGCGTCAAGGTTTAGAAATATCTTCACCCCTGCTTCCTACTACAAGGATATTGTTTTGATAATGTCATCGCATAACGTCCCCAGTGCTAAAAAGAACTAATATATTTTGTTATGAGATCTGATCTTGCGATCCGTACATGGAGAATCATTGTACCAGCCACCAAAAATTCTGGTTTCCTAAATATTTTCCTAGATTGACTGTGGTATTTTGCAAGAAGTTCCTGTGATAAAATTTAGTGTCATAGAGGTCCTATAAAGAATTTTACATATCAATAACTTTACATAGATCTTAAAAACTGTAACACTTTTTGCGGAAGTTTTGTGCTAGTCGTTCCTAATTTTGCAGTGCAAGACTAGAGGAAATGCAGCTAGTCATCATCACCCAGCGCCAACTCTTGGGCTACTCTTTTAACAACGAATAGTGGGATTGATAGTAACATTATAACATCTTCATGTCTTAAAGGGCAAGCATGTTTGGTGGATAGGGATTCAAACTCGTGACCCTCAGATTACGAGTTGAACATCTTTACCCACCTGGATATGTCTGGCCAACAATATTTGTTTATATCCTTTTATAAACATTAACAACTTCATTTGAGATAATTTTCTTTCTTGTACACTTCTGAAAAATTTTGCATTTTTCTTTTAATTTTCTAAAATCTCCAACTTTTTTTAAAATTTTAACAAAATGCGTTGTTTTGTTGTACACCTTCACGAAGTATCCAAGATTGCTATTAAAACTATAAAAACACAGAATCCGGCTATACTTCTTTTGAACAAATATATATATAATGATTTGAAATACTTTGGACAAATCAATAATGCTGTCTTCCATTAAATCATTATTTATTTCACATATTGTGACAAATCATTAAATTCAACTCCTACGTCAACTACTTCTTCAAAAACAAAATTACTGGTTTAGAAGCAAATATACTTACGTGGGCACTGTGGCGGTTCGTTTTTAAAATAAATGTGGTCAGGACATCGGATATAGGTAATTTTACCAGCAGGAGTATCCGGCCAACACTGCCAACCATCCCAAGTTCGTGGACAGTAGGGAGCATCTAGAACAGGGGCATAAAAATATGTAAGATAAAAGGTGTTACGTATTTTTTAATGTTTTATATTCTTCGTAGATTAAACGCAACAGAAAAACACAGATAACAGCTTGTATAATTTATTACACTAAACTATTAACAAATATAACAGGTATAACATAAATTATATGATAACAGTGACAGATATAAAGTTACAACATTCGAAATTAATTGCAAAACAAAATAATCCTAGTTTCAAACTTCAAAATTAATCACAATACAAAATGGTACTGGCCTGTATCTAATATAATGATCTAAAATGAAAGTCTCAAATTCCAGTCTAGGGTGTGAATTTGGTCCCACGAAATAATTCCGAAACAGTTCACAGTTCAATAAATTCGCCGTCTCTCAGCACAAGCGGTAATTCGGATGTATCGTAGAGATTGACGAAATAAAATCACAGCTTCCGTAGATCTAACTTTTGTCACAAATCCAAGTTGAATAATCACAGCAGACACTTAATCTTTCTCAAATAACTGACTCTCTTCTTTTCTTCGAATAATAACTGATGTCTGAATCTCACTCTTCTTCTTCTTCGAATAAAACTAATGACTGAATCTATCTTCTTTTTTCAAATAAAAACTGATGACTGAATCTCTCTCGCGTCACCGTCTTTTATACCGATAGGCCTATTTCTCGAACAATCTCGCAATTTCCATACAACTCTAGAGCAATCCGCGCGTGTCCGTTCTTGCACGAGACTACCCGTCTAGACACGAAGTCACCAGCACTCATTTACAAACATATGATTGGTCTACTTAATTCAAGAAAATTATAAAATGTTACCCTAAATGAATAACCAAATATTAGTTTAAACTTCGAAACAATAATATCAATATGGAAAAATGAATAATAGAAATGAAAATTTAAACACAACACGACATGTTGTCGTTTACAAAATATTTACACATATACATAACACTCTCCCCCTTAAAAGTAAAAAAAAAAAGTTTGAACTTGTGAAAACTTTTTTTTGTTTTGCTTATTTGTCTTTTTAAACCAACTTAAAAGGGTTAAATCCAGTAGATTCTGAAATAACCTCACGAACTTCAAACAATAACAAGGGAACACCCTCAACTCAGTTCTTTGAGTGTTTGTGGCAGTAATTTGGTGGAAACGATCAAAAATACCTTGTGACTCAGGATGGTATGCACTGGATGAAACTTGATGGAGGTTTAGATCATGCATGGCTTGTTGAAATAGCTTGTACATAAAATTTAAGCCTTGATCTGATTGCACAACTTTTAGAATCCCAAACATGGTAAAGAATTTAATAAGAGCCTTAACAATGTTAGGAGCAGTGATTTTTCTCAAAAGGATTGCCTCAGGGAAACGTGTAGAAGCACACATGATCGTCAAGAGGTATTCATTTCCTGCTTTGCTTTTTGGCATCTGGCCAACACAGTCGATAATGACCCTTGAGAACGGTTCTTCAAAGGCAGGAATAGGCTGCAGTGGTGCTTTTGGAATACCCTGATTTGGTTTTCCAGTGATTTGGCAAGAATGACATGCCTTACAAAAGTTAACCACATCTTGGTGCATCTTTGGCCAATAGAAATGTCGTCGGATACGATCTAAGGTCTTTCTTACACCTAAGTGTCCTGACAATGTATGGTCATAAGCAAGACTAAGAATATCATTCCGGTAGCATTCCAGAATGACGATTTGGTGAATAACATTCCACTCTTCATCAGCAGTAACGTCAGGAGATCTGTATTTTCTCATTAGCACACCTGACTTCTGGTAGTAACAAATAGGGACAGTTCCTATTTCATTTTCATCAACAGCCAGTTGTAGAAGAGAACGAGTTTCAGGATCATTGTCCTGTTCCTCAACAAGTTTGTTACGATGAAAAGAGTCGAAAAATGTCTTAGAGTCATCAGTAGAACTTAAAGTTGAGTCAGAAATTTCATCGATGTGAGACATGAACGTATCAGATAAAGAGAAATCCTCTTTGGACTCCTGAGAACGAGTAACAGCACAGGCGGGAAAAACATCAGGAAACTCTTTAACGAGTTGCTCTGTACTGGGGCTAATAACAGGTGCTTCAACAACACGACCCTCTGGTACCACCTTACTACCAGCCAAATCATTCCCCAAAAGCATAGAAACACCTTCAACAGGCAATGAGGCTTTAATACCCACAGTCACTGGGCCTGAAACTGAGTCCGAATGTAAATCTAATCTATAAAGAGGAATAGAAACGACGCCATTTTCTACACCAGAAATGAGCACACTGGCCCCAATGGATGACTTTTCAGAAAACGGAAGTACACTTTCCAAAATCAAACTCTGAAAAGCTCCAGTATCCCGCAGGATTTTAATTGGTTGTAGACGTGAATCGCCAACAAAAGAAACAAAACCTTCAGTCATGAAAGGCTTAAATTTGTCCTCAACAATATCTTCAGGTACATCAATAATATTGGGCTTAGAATCCACAGTGGACTGAACAGGGTCAAAATCATTGGGAACCAATGATGTATCCAACGAGGGCGAAATGAAACTATGGGGTGATGGCTTGTTTTTTACCTTATAGCACTCAGAAATCAGATGGCCAGGTTTCTTACAATAAGCACACGTTTTGGATGAGAATGACACGTTTTTAGTAGATGATGAGCTTATAGAATAAGATGGAGTCTTCGTTTGAGAATTAGAAGTTTGCTCTTTTTTGTCTCTGTCGATATTTGCATAAACTTTGAATGAGTCATTGGGTTTCTTTGCTGTGTGATTTATTTTGCTTTTGTATGAGAAATTTTTGTGAGTCAAAGCATACTCGTCTGCCAAGACAGCAGCATCATGAATTTTGGAAGCTTTTTGTTCATCAATGTAAGTTTTTAGCTCTACGGGAATACATCTTTTAAATTCTTCGACTAACATGAGTTCTCTGAGTTTCGTATAATCATCTTTAATTTCTCTGGAATCACACCACCTGTCGAAAAGAGTTTCTTTTTCACGAGCAAATTCGACATAAGTTTGGCTGTCAAACTTTTTGTAACCACGAAATTTTTGTCTGTATGCCTCTGGCACCAATTCATATGCATTCAAAATGCATTTTTTGACGTGCTCGTAATCATAACTTTGCTCGGCTGTGAGTTTGGAAAATACCTCCTGGGCTTTACCCTTGAGAACACTCTGAAGTAATACTGTCCAATATTCGGTAGGCCATTTTAGCCTAAGGGCCAATTTTTTAAATTGCTGAAAATATTTATCTACAGCTTTTTCATTGAATGGAGGTACTAAACGAATTTGTTTGGAAGCGTCAAAGTTATCCAACCGCATTTGGACAACCTTTTGTTCTGTCTGTGCCTTTCTCATACTGATTTCCATATCAGCTTTAATGCGCTCTTTTTGTATTTCGGCATCAAGAATAAGGCGTTTGTTTTCTTGTTCTGCCTCAAGAACAAGGCGTCTGTTTTCCTGTTCTGCCTCAAGTCGTTTGGTTTCAATTTCTAAACGAAATTTCATTTCCATTTCCATTTTCTTTAATTCGAAATCTGGGTCAAAATGAGCGACAGGCAATTGTTGTACAACTTTTTGAGGTAATACTTTTTGGTTGACCAAATGTTCAACAATAATTCGTTTAATATCTGCTTTCTTCATTGTTTGCTTCACTTATAAATTAAAATGTTTACCAACATCAAGCAATTCAGATTTTTTTAATTCAATGATTAATTCGAAAGAGGGATTCTGATTAAATTCGATAATAAAATCTTCAAGTTCGAATCCATTTTAAATATACAAGCTGTCTATCTGTATAGAATATAAATCTTATTTTATAATAAAATTAAATTGTTTGTTCGATATCCCGGCTGAGCTCCCAATTTTCTGTTACGTATTTTTTAATGTTTTATGTTCTTCATAGATTAAACGCAACAGAAAAACACAGATAACAGCTTGTATAATTTATTACACTAAACTATTAACAAATATAACAGATATAACACAAATTATATATAATAACAGTGACAGATATTAAGTTATAACATTCGAAATTAATTACAAAACAAAATAATACTAGTTTCAAACTTCAAAATAAATCACAATACAAAACGGTACTGGCCTGTATCTAATGTAATGATCTAAAATGAAAGTCTCAAATTCCAGTCTAGGGTGTGAATTTGGTCCCACGAAGTAATTCCGAAACAGTTCACAGTTCAATAAATTCGCCGACTCTCAGCACAAGCAGTAATTCAGATGAATCGTAGAGATCGACGAAATAAAATCACAGCTTCCGTAGATCTAACTTTTGTCACAAATCCAAGTTGAATGATCACAGCAAACACTTAATCTTTCTCAAATAACTGACTCTCTTCCTTTCTTCGAATAATAACTGATGTCTGAATCTCACTCTTCTTCTTCTTCGAATAAAACTAATGATTGAATCTATCTTCTTTTTTTCGAATAAAAACTGATGACTGAATTTCTCTCGCGTCACCGTCTTTTATACCGATAGGCCTATTTCTCGAATAATCTCGCAATTTCCATACAACTCTAGAGCAATCCGCGCGTGTCCGTTCTTGCACGAGACTACCCGTCTAGACACGAAGTCACCAGCACTCATTTACAAACATATGATTGGTCTACTTAATTCAAGAAAATTCTAAAATGTTACCTTAAATAAATAACAAAATATTAATTTAAACTTCGAAACAATAATATGAATATGGAAAAATGAATAATAGAAATGAAAATTTAAACACAACATGACATGTTGTCGTTTACAAAATATTTACACATATACATAACAAAGGATAAAATAATAATGCAGAATTTCATGTACAAGTCATAATATATTATTGCTAACAAATGTATTAACACTTTACTGTCATATTGTTTAGTGTTTGCAATTAGATAATATATCGAGAAGACAACTTCCACACATGTGATATTAAAATTCGCTTAAAAAATATATAATTAATATATTGAGACTTTCTAGTATGGAAGAAGCAGAGATTTTAAAATTGTAATATGATATGTTAATGCAAGTTTTAACCTTAACCTAATAAAGTTAATATCAAAGAAACCAGATAACCGGAGTGCTTTGAAGGTTGGCATTTTCTTCATCATATAGAACTACAAAATTAATCAATTGTATAGACGTTAATCATATTCGTATATGTTTCCTGACATTGTGCTGTTTTCTCTTTATTATTTCGTCCTGCCAACAAAGATCATGTTAATGTTATGAAGTAATGGGGCTTAATGTGTAAAAATTCTTCAGTATTTGAATGCAAAGAGAGACAGAATACTAACAAAGTATTTGTGTGGAAGAGAGAAAGTTTCAAAAATAAAACATTTCAAATAATATGCTGAAGCTTGATCCACTCCAAAAACAATTATAAGTTCTAATAATAAAAGGTTTTATGTATGACCGCCATAATGCCAAGGAGAAAGAACCTATAAACCTGAAATTTTGCACTCATACCAAGTAAACGCTGAGAGTTTGCATATGGCTATTATTGTTTATTTAGGTGTACATCTACTAAAAATTTTTAAAATTATTTTAAGCTCTTATACGGTAATTTTTACCTTTCATAGGATGTTATAGAGCGTTTTAACAACTATGTGACAATATAAGATAGGTTTAAATATTATGTGACATTATAATGTAGTTTTAACTACAGGGTGGTCGCTAGAAAAGCGGAAAATTTGAGGGTCAGATGAGATCATGAATAAAATGCGTGCTTACTCATTTCTCAATCAGTGATGTCAAGAAACCCACTTGTTGAGAACTTTTATATGCAAAAACGGCTCTTCTGGGCCCAGAAAACACTTCAAATAGAAGAGCGAACAACGTTTCGACCTTCTTCAATCATCGTCAGGTTCACAAAGAAAGGGTTACTGGCCGGAAGCTGACCACATGTTTGGAAGGGGTTGTATAACTGAGTGTCGCAATGTAGAGGGCGCGGTTTGAATATATAATTTTATCTATAATATTAATATAGGTATAATGGTGTTCCTTTATATTGGTTTATTTTGGGTTTAAGTTGTTGTATAAGTAAGGCTTCTTTAATTTTTCGTTTGTTTATGTTTGTTTCTTTATTTAGTATTTTAGTGTTTTCTATGGTTATGTTGTGTCCATTTGACTTGCAGTGTTCGAAAACGTGTGAAGGTGACTTTTTATGTTCTTTGAATCTGGTTTCCATTTTTCTACTTGTTTCTCCTATATAGAAGTCGTGGCAGTTATCACATTGTATTTTATAAATAATGTTGGTGTGGTGTTTGTCAGTGTAGTTCTTACATAGTATAGACCTTAGTTTTGTGCCTGGTTTTTGAATAAATTTAGTGTTAACTGGAATGTTATATTTTGTTACTAGTAAACATAAACCAGATTGTCCATTACGATCAATAATGTCAACATATGAATCGTTTAACTACAATCTTGGTAAATACATAGCATGGGCATTCTCCAAATATGCAACATCAGCCAGCTCATTCATCAAAGACTCTTTTAATTTCATGTCCAATCTAAATCAACTTAATCATAAAGCCTTAATGGCCAGTTTCGATGTTATATCCCTCTTCACAGAAGTTCCAACAACAGAAGCCTGCAAGATAGCCTTAGAACTCTATATTCGAGACCCTAACCCGATCATAGACATTCCCAGTAACCAGTTAGCAACCCTCATAGAATTCACCACAATAAAGACAAACTTCATGTTCAACAACCAAAACTATATACAAACAAATGGCCTAAGCATGGGCAACCCAGTATCGCCAGTTCTAGCCAATATTTTTATGACACAAATTGAAACACAAGCAATTAATACAGCATTACATCCACCACTATACTGGTACAGATATGTAGATGACACGGTTGCGGGATTCGAATCTACAGAACACATACTTAACTTTTTCACTCACATTAACTCTATACATCCCAACATTAACTTCACATGTGAACAGGAAGAAAGCATGTAGCTCACTTCGAAGATGAAGCATGGAATAAAAGGGTTACGTATCTAGCCGATATTTTTGACCATCTGAACAAGCTCAGTTTGAAGCTTCAAGGAAGGGAAACACATGTTCTTTTTTTCACGATAGTCCACGGGCCTTTGTTTCCAAACTTCAGAACTGGCGTCGGAAAACCAATCTTGGAAACATCGTTATGTTTGAAAAACTTTGTGGAGTGACGGATGAATCTCAGATCCAACTGGATCAGTTTCTCAAGAATGAGATTACCGAGCATCTTTAGTCTTTAGAAAAGGAAGTCGAGCGTTACTTCCCTGAGCTATCACAAAAACAGAAGGCCCTGGTTAGGAACCCATTTTATACTGAACTTGATATATCCAGCATCCTAGATGATATACAAGATGAATTTTTGGATCTAAGGAACGACTCTTCAGCTCGTGATCTCTTCAAGGTGAAATCCGTGAGTCAGTTCTGGTGCACTGTGTATCGCAGCAGACAAAAGACATTGTTACTATCTTAGCCGTTCTGAGATAAGACCGTCTGCACAATATTTCATTCAGATGGTTAAACTAAGATATTGTTTCTAATGCCCTGATTTTGACTGTTTCCACAATTTCTTTCATGTCTTTTTCTCCAGTAAAGTATATGTTATCACCACAAATAATTCTACTTGTACGAACTCTTAATACTCACTAGCTATTTTTATTCATATTACTAATTCGTGTTTGTCCAAAAATACCTGGCCAATTCTCAAAACTACAATCAAATCTTGCATTAAAGTCGCTGAGTATTACAAGAGTTTCACTTCTATAAGTTTGTTTTCTCTATCAATTCTTCAAATTTTTGATAGCACAAAAGGTAAAAATCATTATATTAAATATAAAAGTTTCTTATTTTTAATGCAGTAATATAAATTCCATTTCTAACCAATTCCTAATGTAGTAGTGGCATTTTCTGTAAATCAAGGTTCAGAGCGAGTCCAGTAACCAGGATTCGAATATTTAAATGTGAAAGTCACTTTATTTTATTTTAGCTCACACGAATAATCTTGAATATGACATTTGCCCATCTTTCCTGTGGCGTTCTTCAAAGGAAAGAAACAACCCACTTCTAAATAAAGTTGCTTGACAGACTTAGTAGCTTCTTCAGACTCTTTTATGCTTTTTGCAGAATTCGGTTACTATCACATCAAAACTTTTGATTGCTTATTTAAGCAAAATCTGTATTAATTATTTTTATGTTTTAGCCTATTACAGCAGTCACTGTAAAATTCATTCATTTATCCGCTACAATACTTAATGCAGTATTGATGGCTGTTTTGTTTACATTTTTGTGTGAATCACATGTGTTGTACAGACCCTGTAACCAATAAAGTCACAGACCAATAAGTTTGTTTGTTTGTTTTGGAATTTCGCACAAAGCTACTCGAGGGCTATCTGTGCTAGTCGTCCCTAATTTAGCAGTGTAAGACTAGAGGGAAGGCAGCTAGTCATCACCACCCACCGTCAACTCTTGGGTTACTCTTTTACCAACGAAAATTGGGATTGACCGTCACGTTATAACGCCCCCACGGCTGGGAGGGCGAGCATGTTTAGCGCGACGTGGGCACGAACCCGCGACCCTCGGATTACGAGTCGCACGCCTTAACACGCTAGGCAATGCCGGCCATTTATTAGCAGCAAAAGTAATATTGCCAGACAAGTATGACATTGGTGAATAAAACAATGAAGTTAAAACTTATAAAAGAAATCTGTATAAACGATACTCTAAATATTAATAATATCAATCTCTTAACTTAGCTCTATCATATGGTAGTTTACATTGAAAATATGCGCTAATGTTATAGATGTATATGTCGTTATCAAATCAGGTATTTAGTTCACAATATAAATTACATTTCTAGGTTATTTTCTTGTTCAAAAACTTCACAAGCGATACGATGCTAGTATCAACTGCATTTCCAGTGGAGGCTAGATCCACACCTAATCTATATGAATAATATGTATGTGTGTGTATCTGTTCCACGTACATTTCCACATTTCTTCATCAATCAGCACCAAACCTGACACAATAACATAGGGTTACGTGAGGTGGAGACACCATTTAATTTCATATCTACCAAATCAACAGAACTTGACATAGAGACAGGCATAAGGAGGTTGAACCCCCATTTAATCTCTCCCTCGTTATACACACATATATATGTAAGCAAAATTGTATGGTCGTCATTTGACCAATCTTCACCAAACTTCGCATGGTGACTTTCACAGTTTTCAGAAGAAATATGAAGGTACATTGCAGGACTATACACAAAAACTCACATATTTAATTTTGCCAACAATTAGCAAAATGTAACATATTTATCTATAATATTGTAACACCGTCCTTTCTTTCTCTTATACTGTAAAAAAGAAAAAAAAATATTTAAAGCTTATGAAACTTTATTGTGACAGAAACATTTTAAGGTCAATTTTACAAATGATCAAATACGTTTCTCTTATTTAATGTAAAGTTGAATGTGTGGCTCACTTTACTGTAGTGTTTTCGGGTTTATATATACTCTTCAAAAAAAGAAACGCAAAAGGCAAAATTTGAGACACATTGTTAACAAGTTTATTCCGGGTAGTTTTGTATGACATGTGTGAAACTTTGCACATTCACTGCTGAGCATCTAAAGTCTGCAAATGCGAAGTCCACGCTCAGTATTTGACGTTTAACGTCGCTCAACGTCAGTAACGAGTATGCTGAGGTTGTCGACATCGCAGACGTCGGTTCAACTCGTCCCTAAGATGTTCGATGGGGTTTAAATCTGGTCATCTGGAGGGTCATGGAAGAACATTGGTGTTGTGGTGTCTCAAAAAGACAGTGGTGAGTCTGGCTGTGTGAGGACTGGCGTTGTCATGTTGAAAAACATCGTTGACGTTCACCATGATGGGTTGCACATGGGGCCTAAGAATCTCGTCGACGTTGCGTACAGTCTGATCGAAAATCCTACTCAGCACTGATATGGTTGAGGCAGTAGACGTCGCAGTGGTGGTCCTATCCCGAAGGTGACGTAGCCGGATGTAGCGATCTTGTGCGGGCGTGGTCACACGAGGTCTGCCAGATCGTGAATGGTCACGAGTTGATCCATGTTGTTGATGACGATTCCATAGCCTTGTGATTGTGTTTGGGTGAGCATTCACAGCTCTGGCAACATCTGATCGAGATTCGCCTGCTTCTATATCGACCAATGGCGTTGTTGCGTTGTGCTTCAGTCAGTCTTAGCGTAACTGTAATGCGTGTCAATGGCTTAACACTAAGCTATGAAAACCGAGAACCCGTCACTTTTATAGGGATTTTGCACATGTTGCACTTGCAGAACATGTAGATCTTTCAAACAAATGTATTGGACACGAATGCGTTTTGGTGAAAGATCCGATGTTTTCCTCCGTTTTCAAAGTGTACAACTTTTATTGTCATTTTGGTCAGACAAGCAGTGCCTTAACTCATGTAACATTACATATTCTGAGCTTATAAAGTTATTAAATATATTTCTTTTCAAAATAACAAAAATATCTCTTTTGCGTTTCTCTTTTTGAAGAGCATATATATGTTTAAAATACAATCATGGTAAAGATGCACATTGTTACAGACTTGCTGTTATGCATTTATTGTAATATCTGCGTTTGTTTCAGTTTGATCTAAGTATCGCATATTGTTAAATGTGTGTTATGCAAGATTGGCCATGTTCTCTAAATTTGTAGATAATTTTCGAGCAAAAGAATAAACAATATATGTTTTGCAAAAAACATTCGAGAACCTTGCCTAATTATTATAAAAGCTAGCCGACAGAAAGTAATGAAATATATTTTTGGTAAGACTACAGTTAGTATACTCGTGGTGGGCACAGCAGAGATACATATGTAATGCAAACGAGTTTGTGTTTTTCTTATAGCGAAGCCACATCAGAGTATTTACTGACGTGGGGAATAGAACGCCTAATTTTAGTGTTATAAATCCGTAGACATGCTGCTGTACTAGTAACGACAAATGAACAAATAAACACTAATAAATATATATTGTATCAGGTACACAATAAAGTGTCGATTCATTTGTTGTAAAGCTACGTTGCTAAGTTTTGTTTTCAGGTTTATTTTAACGCATCAATCTTGAAGTTGTTACTAATCAATCTGTTAATATAACACAATTGGTTACAGTGAAAACATCCATCGACTCGTTTCTGACATTTTTTACCATGAAGGTACTCACATAGACTATAATATGACAAATATTATGTTCCATTTTATTTTCTTTATTCTTAAATATTTTGTAATGTTATTAGTTGAACTTGTACACGAATCGGATTATTTACCTCGCCGTTAAATGTTAGATTTGTTTAAAAGTTAATACGATGGCACTGAAATCATTTTATCTATTCTGTTCAAAGAGAACAAACCGTCTTGTCAGTAATTCGTATGTTTCTAGCTTGTTGACGTATAAATTAACTTTCAGATTGGCAATACCCTCTAGTGACTATTTTTACAAAAAATCGATATTACGAAATAGTGTTTTTAGTTTATTTTATCTCATTGTTTGTTTGTTCGTTTTTTAATTTTTCATGAAGCTACTCGAGGGCTATATGTGCTAGCCGTCCCTAATTGAGCAGTGTAATACTAGAGGGAAGGCAGCTAGTCATCACCACCCACCGCCTACTCTTGGGTTACTCTTTTCCCAACGAATAGTGGGATTGACCGTTACATTATAACGCCCCCACGGCTGAAAGGGCGAGCATGTTTGGCGCGACGGGAATGCGAACTCGCGACCCTCAAATTACGAGTCTGAAAACTCTTGGCCATGCCGGGCCCTATTTCATCTCAAAGTAATTTTGATTAAAGATGATGTGTATGTATCTATATGCCAGTGAAACGTGTTGAGATTCAACAAAATATACCGAATTGTTGTATTTCGCTTAACTGGTACTTTTATCTAGTCACACACACTAAAATATCCTCTTTCTAGAAAATATTTTAAAACTACAGGTCATTTCCAGCAATGTTGATACTTTCAGTAGTTCTTTTCAAAGGATAAAATTAAGCATTCCTGTTTATACATTTGTTACCAGAATTATTAGAACTCAACGAAGCACTGATATTGAGAAAAAAAAATAGATAATTGAACAGCAAACTCACTCAAAATTCAATGAAGACATATTCAAACATTCTTATTGCATGTGCAATTTCTGTGAAATATATGTATTTAACATATTTTATCAGCAGAAATCGACACAAACGATACACTAAAAATTGGCATTTTAAATATAATTTTGATGCAACGACATGACATGAAGTGTAGTTTAACATTTTTTGCTGCTGTTTATTAAATGTTAATAAGTTAACACTCATCCACGAGTGGGCTATTACATTTTAGTGCTCTAAAGAGCAACTAATCTTAAAATGCGTGTCGAGCTCTAGCCACTAGAATACAACATCAGATTTAGTGGTACATGTAAAACATGCAAAATTAAACAGCGCTACATATGGGAATTTTTATGCAGGTAAATTTGAATTCTTTACAATAGAATATTATAATACCAAAATCGAAATCTACTCTTAAGCCAGTAAATATTGTATAAAGAGATTTCATTGTAAACCTACCTGACTGCCACTTAGGAGTAGATAACATTGTATGACAACATTCAACTGCAGCTTTACAACAAGATAGCCACAAGTCGGCATACCGACTGGATTTGAAAGTAGCAATGACTGGATTAGAACGATTCCATGGTTGTGGATGGAATAGAACTTTAGCAACAGGATTTTGAATTCTTTACAATAGAATATTATAATACCAAAATCGAAATCTACTCTTAAGCCAGTAAATATTGTATAAAGAGATTTCATTGTAAACCTACCTGACTGCCACTTAGGAGTAGATAACATTGTATGACAACATTCAACTGCAGCTTTACAACAAGATAGCCACAAGTCGGCATACCGACTGGATTTGAAAGTAGCAATGACTGGATTAGAACGATTCCATGGTTGTGGATGGAATAGAACTTTAGCAACAGGATCGTGGAGTTGACCAATTATCCCTATGTAACTATTTCACAGGATTTCAGTTTTTAAAACATAATAAAATAAACTTTTATAAATAAAATAATCGAATCTGAGAAAACAAGTACACCAACGAATAGCTATATAAAAGTAGGCACAAATACAACAACACAGATGCGTAAAAGGTAAAGTGATGTTTCATTAGAATCAATTGAAATTTGGTCAAACCATCAAATCATATACGATACATTTTCTGAAATACTAAATTGTTATGCGGTAAAACTACATTACGAACACACATGTATTCGCATACATTTTGTCTTCGTAGTCATAAAATTTCATTGAAACAGCACTTTTGAATGAACAGTAATTCATTTAAAATTTCACATCTACCCTATAACTATCACTGATTGTTTGGAATAAGTCTTATTCTGTCTAGTACGACAAATATAATGAGGAAGGACTTGCCATTAATTTTCACTATTATATTACTTTCTGAAAGAAAAAAATTATTTGACAACGTTTCAAACAAGCGAGTTTTCAACTATTTATAGGACTTTATATTTCAAAAATCATTATTGATAATGTTTATAATATAAAAAAACAAATAAAGAGTGAAAACGTTAAACTACTCTTAAAACTAAGAAGATAAATAATAAAAGAAACGATTAGTCTCACCGAAAATGTTTTGTGTTGTTCACAAAGGCCCACCTTGGCATGTAGTGGTAACAACGAGAACATGTATCATCATGATAACGCGCAAAAGATAAATACGCACCAAGGGATCTCTCAGTACGACAATAAAATGGATAAGGATGAGTTGTGATGTTGTGGTTATATTGCTTTAAACCTCCAACAACAAGGATTAGCTAGTAAAGAAGATAAATGTTTATCAATTACTAAAAAACACACAAAAGATCTTATGCATTAACGCTAACTAGCCTAAGATTCAAGAAGTCTGTTTGTGTTTGTTTTTGAAGCCTTTCCTAATTTAGCAGTGTAAGACTGGAGGAAAGGCAATTAAGCATCACCATTATAACGCCTCCACGGCTGAAAGGGACAGCATATTTGTTGGGACGGGGAAAAGTCTTATTCATGTCATATAAAGTAATAAGTATATAAGCCAAAGCCTATAGAATAAAAAATCTAGTTACAGTTTTTATTACTTTCTTCATCAATTCAATCATATCTTCTACTTGAATCCATATGCAGAAATGACCAATATTTTTTAGTTAATCATCAATTAATATGCATCTCAAAAATAAATGTTAAACACAGTTTATGCTGTATCATATTCAAAAATTGATACCAAATACAGATTGTTTATTTAATAATTGATTTAATACCTGTCGTACAATCATTAAGAAAAAGGCAAGTTTGAAACTAAACCATTCAAAAGGTTCATTTTTTTGTGAACTTGTGACTTTCTGATTTGCCACCCAGTGACATGGTGGCATATCTGCGGACTTAAAACGCTAGAATACGGGTTTCGATACAATTCGTGGGCAAATCACAGATAGTCCGTTGTGTTGATTTGTGTTTTCACTTCAAACAAACAGACGTTCTCGTTTCTGAATGACATAAATAAATCCTATATTTTTCTTACTGAACTAACTGAAAACAATGATTTGAAATTAAGAAAAACGATATGTTGATTTTACTCAATGATACGAATACTGGGTAGACAAAATGTAACTGGATCAGTGGTAAGTTCACATGCTTACAATGCTAGAATACGGAGTATGATTCCTTGTGGTGGACAGTGTATGTAACTAGTCAAATACGTATATTTGCGCTGAAACAGACGAACGAACTTTTTGCTTCTCAGTGTATTCTAATGTTGTATTAGAAGCGGGAATTTGGTGTTCGTGTTGGAAACTTGAACACTTATTTGAATCTGTATTTAAAAGTTAGTTTTATTTTAAACTTTTAACTATTAAAGGTTCTAATAGTTCTAAAGAGTAATCATGTTAGAACTATCTGCTGTTACTACAAAATTATTTTATTACTCTGCCAAGCTGCATCATCTATAGATAGTATATTTCTGGATAGGTAGTTATCCAGCTAACACAGTTTTGTCAATCAAATGGTCTTGTAAAGATTACAAAAGACAAAATGATGGAATTACACAGGACTGTTGTGAGAGAAGAAAATACCCGAATAAATGTATTCATCATTGAAATTAAGTTTAATTTGTTGACGATAAATAGTTAAGTTTTATTTTGTGTGTTTTTTATAAATGAAACTAAAAATATGTCAAATAAACAGCTTTATTTTAATATTCGATAATTAAAGTTTACAAAATAACAATATGTAATAAAATTTTCACTTTTTCTTGTTCCAGGGCAGAAAGTAATATTGCCCAATTGCTTATACCTAAAGTGAATGGAAAAGATCTATTTTTCTCTTCAAGCTTTGCTTTTGTCACGTGAGTAATGAAATTTTCAAATTTATCCAGTTTCCAGAACATTCCAGGTGGATTCAGTGTTGAGTAACTAACAGAGACTTTTATCGAGCTTACAAAAATTTTCTAGAACTTTCCCTAGTAATATATATACAAGAGATCACCACTTTATTTTATTTTTAAGTGCCTAACTGAACATATAGATTTACCTGATTTTATCAGAGATGAGATCAAGAAGCTACAAGCATTCTCCAGACGTATTCTGCTATGTGTGTGGCCAATTTATCAAGACAAAAGCGAAATAGTACTCTGTGACAGAATCTGCTAAAATGTGTGAAGCCTACAAGGCATATTTCGTCATATCTGTCGGAGATCAAGACAAACTCTGGACACCTCATTTTACCTGTGAGCACTGAAAAAAAATTCTAGAAGGTAAGACAGACAATTTTTCCTTGCTTGAATAGTAATGTTTTACATTATACAAATTTTAGACCTTTTAAAATTCAAATATTTTTCGGTGCACTTCAAAGACGAATACAACAGCATTAAGACCTTGCTAGAAGCCTTGAAGTATGATGAATATGGCTGGGAGGTTATTGAAGACTTCAAAATGGTGGCATTCCTCATGGGTCTTTGAGGAGGTTTTACCAGGTTTCCCTGTTATCTTTCCCTTTATGACAGCATGGACATCGGAGTGCACTACAACAGGAAACACTGGCCACAATAGACCGAGTTCTTTGTGGAGAGGTACAATGTCAAGTGTAAGCCACTAGTTGATCTCCAGAAGGTGTTGTTCCCACCATTGTACATAAAACTGGGTCATAAGGAGTCTGCAGCCTTTAAGTATCTTCGAGATTTCTTCCCTAAACTGTCTGAGGCAAAGGTCAAAGCTGGTGTCTTTGTTGGACCACAAATAAAGAAGATCCTGGAGTGCACAGAATCCATGCCCCCAAGAAGATCAGTAGGAAGGAGAACAGCTTGGGACAGCTTTGTTGCAGTGGTTCAGGACTTCTTGGGCAATTACAAGGCCAACATTTAGTAAATAACTATGGCAAAATGGGCTGTAGAATCTCCCTGAAAGTCCATATCCTCATCTTGATAAATTCAAAGAGAACACGAGAGCATACTCAAAGGAGCAAAGCGAACGCTTCCACCAAGATATACTGGACTTTTTCGCTACCAAGGAGGATATAACAAACATTTGATGGAAAACTATATTTGGGGGCTGATACGTGAAAGTGATTTACATCACAGTCGCATATCTCGAGAAACTACTCACTTCTAAACATTTTGTTCATTTTTGTATAACTTTAGTATAAATACATATAAATCTTGATTCATATGTTGTTTTATTCAGACCTTATGTAAATTAAAGTTTGCCCGTTTTTACATAGAAAATAGGTTAATTTCCAAGTCACAAAAGCAAAGTTTAAAGGGAATAATGATCATTTTCTGTACTTTTACAAAAAAAGCAATTAAGAAATAATACATAATGTAATTTGCACTACTATGATTGCATTTGGACATTATTGCATAAACAGTTAAATAGGTAAGTGATGAAGTGAAAATAAGTACAAACAAATTCGTGCTGAAATCTATATAAAAAGGCTTTATATATCGTGTACTATACAAAACGCAATTATGGAAAACCTTGCTTACCTGTACCATAAGAGCTGTAAGCAGAGTCATTTGATCATGTGTGAAAGAATAGAATTCAATGAAGAGAAAAGATTTAATGATGATTTTATTTAATTAGTTCCATGACATCTGAAAAAAGAATGATTGTTAATATTACAGAACCTTAAAAGTTTCAACAGGTTCGTGTTCAACGATTACATATAACACCAGAATTAGGTTGAAAACTACAATATTTTAACCAAGTTTTAGCTGTGATCAAAACGTAGTTCACTTTCTCCGCACTTCTTTGCATTCTATTGTCATCGATTGAGTAGCATAGTTTTTAATATAATGCTTCATGAACTAGAACAAGTATTATAATGAGTTATAAAACTGTAAACGTTTGCAAGCACATAGAATTAAGAAATTATTCATAAAACATTTCTGTTTTACGATAAATTCGTTTCTTTGAAATCATTACAGAATATACTTAGCTATAAATAAACGAGATGATAAAGTAGTTGACTGAAAAATTCAAGAAGATTAAGTAACCATATTTAGTATTCAAAATCCTGAAAAGAAACATATTAAGTAAAATAAATGCCATTAGTGATTAAAACTATGAAGTGTTCGGTGCAACATAAAGAAAAAAATGCTCACCAAACAACTTGTTTTATGACAAATTTTAAAATTACATTAAACTACAACAATGTAGGAGTATGAAAATTAAAAATAAAAAAGATAATTTTGTTATTCTTAATATGATAAATACACAGAATGAACTTACTCATTTTATATATATATTTAATTATACGCACCTCCTAAACACATAAGATGGATTTTCAGAGTCTTGCAAATTATCAACGCAAATATTTTGATATGAAAAGGGTAAAAACAACAGGCATTTGAAAAGTATAAAATAATGGTCAGTTGATCAGAGACAAAGGAGAAGCTACTGACTACCTGCCTTAACCTGACAGATTGCTGTACTCGTTAGAGAAAAGAAATTTGTCAGTTCCACTTCTCACCAGCAGATGGCCAGCAGCAAAATTATTAAAGGGCAATCAACTGGATGTTTTTCATAACCGTAAAAGCTTTGGCAAATAAAAAAAGACAAAAAACATATTACCTTTCGTAACAGAAAGATTTAAAAACTCATGCTTCTAGAAAAGTGGATTTTGTTAATACGAATATTGGAGGAAGTCTAGCAGCTGTGTTTATTCTAGAATGAAATTTCAGTCGTTTGTTCGATCCCCACATTCACAAGAGTGTGAATGTAAGTAAATAACACAAGCACTTATACTGACATTCTATCTTAAGTTTCTGGTTGTTTAACCATGCTTACTTCCTTTATAGCACTTAGAAGAGCTTAAAAGATGGAACAAAAGCTAAGCATTTATTGAGAATGAAGGCTAACGGAGAAATAAAGAGAACAAGATATATTTCTCTACAACTTTATTAGAGAGTAGAATTGACTAGATAGTCAAAATACATTAAATATAGTTTGCTTAAAGATCAACTAGTTTTGGGGTACTCTTGCATTTCACTTATTTGGTTATGGGATAAGTGTTTAAACTCAGGTTGCACCTTTAAATATACAATTATAGGAGTAAACCTTCCGCTCTAAGAATTTTGTTTTGATTGCTATCAATAAATTTTTACACATCATTAAAACCAACTTAAGGAAGAAGTTTGTTATGCTGGAGGGATGAAGAGACAGGAATATTTTATAGAAATAATAGGCTAATAAAATGTATGACGATTGAGCAAGATGTAGGAACAGATGTGTTTTATAATGATAATAGGATAGTCAAGTAATTGGACCCTTGTGAATGAGACGTACAAACAAAAGGACTTCATGGCAAAGTGTTTGAATATGAGTGAGGGAAACTTAAGGACTGTAGTGTGTTGTAATTAAAGTGCGATAATAAAGTCACATGGAGAACGACATGCAAGGACAGAAGTGTGTGCGATATGGTAATAAAGCGTCGAGGAGTTCAAAATAACTAAATCAAGATTCTTCATAACTTTGAAAATTTTCAAACACTTAATGACGAGGAATCTTCAACCAAATATCAAATCAGGCCGAAAGTGATTAGCTGAGGTAGCAACATAAAATTCTGAGTCAAGCCTGTTTTTCTGTTTTTGAATTTCGCATAAAGCTACTCAAGGGCTATCTGTGCTAGCCGTCCCTAATTTAGCAGCAAACTCTTGGGCTACTCTTTTACCAACGAATAGTGGGATTGACCGTCACATTATAACACCCCCACAGCATGTTTGGCGCGACCGGGATGCGAACCCGCGAACCTCAGATTACGAGTCGCACGTCTTAACACGCTTGGCCATGCTGGGCCGGAGCCAAGTCTGAGTATCATTGTACAAGCAACAGTAATGGTTTTTATCCAGTGATAAGGAGTGGAAAAAGTTGGTTGTACAGGAAATTAGAGAAGAGGAAGTAGAAAAAAAAAGTGAATGGCAGTTGTGTTGTAAGCTAAACATATTAGTTGGACACACAGTGAGAATGTTGGACACAAAAATATCTTGTTGTGTTCTGAATACAATTTGAATTTTCAATAATCTTATTCTTGTGGAGATCAACTTATGACCTGCTTCTAACATCAGCTAATCTCAATAGCTAATATGAAGATAAGATATTGTTTTCGTATATCTGGAAGTGTGTTTACTTTTGAAACATATTCTCAGTGCAATGTTGTTCTTTTTTATGACATGAGCGGACACGGAGAGGATGGTCAGAGCGACTGGATGATTTGGCTGTTGGACCAGTCTTAATCTCTTTAAAAAAGGTTTCAAAACTTGGCTAAAATCAAGTAACAATTCTATGTAGCGCTTAAAAATTAAAAAAATATATACAAATTAACTATTTTTTCTTCATTTTATATTAAAAGTTCGGCGGTCCAGCTCTTACTTAAAATTGTCAGACAGGCTTAGTGATATATACTCATCACTGTTATGTCGTCTTTCCCTGTTGAATGGCATATAGCTTTGGAAACATAGCATTGTATCGAAAGTGATTTCAGAACAAGTTCCTGATATTTTATATGCAAAAAACGGCTCGTTTGGGTTGAGAAAATATTTAAAATAGAAGAGTTCGCTCTTTTTGCATATAAAATTCTCAACAAGTGGGTTTCTCGACATCACTGAAGTTCCTGATAGTTGTTGATAATGAGAAACAAACTTGAAATAAAAATGTATCTCAGACCGGCTTGTACGAGTATTGACACTGTTATTGATAAGGAGAGAACAACGTTTCGACCTTTCTAGGTCATATTCAGGTTAACAAAGAGAAAGTTTGAAAGTGACCGTTGACGGACACATGTCTTTAGGTATGTATAAACGGATACCGAATTGTACGGGTGTTGAAGTTAGATTTTAGGTTATCAATTTGTATAAGTATAAAAGTGCTCCTTTATATTGGTTTAATTTTGGTTTTAGTTGCTATATAATTAGGGCTTCTTCAATTTTGCATTTATTTCTATTTGTTTCCCTACTTTGTATCTGAGAATTATTTATGATTATGTTGTGTTTATTTGATTTTCAGTGTTCGAAAACGTGTGGTGTTTTTTTTTTGTGCTCTTTGTATCTACTTTCCATTTTTCTGCTTGTTTCCCCAATACAAAAGTCGTGACAGTTGTTGCATTGTATTTTATAAATTATGTTTGTACTGTTTTTGTTAGTAGTTTTTACATAGTATAGACTTTATTTTTTTACCTGGTTTTTGAATAAATTTAGTGTACTCTGGAATGTTGTGTTTTATTACAAGTTTGTGTGTCATTGGTTTAGGTGTGTGCGTATAATTTTTCCACGATTTTTAGGACACTTGTTGATGTTGATGAAGGTTTTTTTGTCGATTTTATTGTTAATTGTATCAGGTGAACATAATTTTATGCCTGTGTTTATTTGGTTTCTTAATATGTTGAGATTTTGTTTTGTTTCATTTGCTGAGCCCAGGGAATCTACAATACAGTATGGGTGATTATTCTGCTTCTAGTAGCATCAAACACTTTATCTCGTTTGTGAAGGAGAGCTTCCAACAAAAGTTACTAATACGTTTAGTAAATGAACTTATATGTTTCATATATACATGTCAATACACGCACATTCTAAACACGTAAGATAAAATTTGAAGATTTTCAAACATTGTTAAGGAAAACACTCCGACATGGATTCGAAAAGCTTAAGATAATGATCATTTGATCAGAGACAAAGGAAAAGCTACCTACATTAACTTAATAAATAGAAGGATAATATCATTGGAGAGTTAAGCGAAAAAATTCAGTTGTTCATGATATTGAACTTTTTACAGATTACAAAACAACTGATATGTCATCATCAATATTACTAACTGGTTTTCAAACGAGGCCTAAAACTCAAACGCTTTCGAATGTTCTTTACTATCCTTCTTTAAAAGAATAAAGAAAGGTTATTTCGGGTCTCGTTTGAAAACCAATGTAACTTTCGTATATGAACCTGCGTGATAAATTCTTATATTCTACTATCAGGTGAAGATTTTCTTTTTCCATGTTTGTGTAACTTATTTTGTTTTAACGCTGAAAAATATTTTAAATAATCG
This sequence comes from Carcinoscorpius rotundicauda, assembly GCA_011833715.1. Classification (NCBI taxonomy): domain Eukaryota; kingdom Metazoa; phylum Arthropoda; class Merostomata; order Xiphosura; family Limulidae; genus Carcinoscorpius; species Carcinoscorpius rotundicauda. The sequence goes on from CM022406.1 coordinate 26,406,753, forward strand.
AGTTAAATATAATAGTGTTGAACGTATGAAAGAGCTGTATAAGGCGTAGAACAGTCTTGGGTAAAAGTTTGGATATTTTCTAACAAATAAAATCATTATTATTACGATGGAATACAAACACCCTTACCACTGTCAAACTGAGAATATAAACACCACGTAAGTAATGTACTATATAATGAGACAGGTTCTATAGACGTTATAAAAGTTTTTTTAGAACAATAAACAATTTTATCAGACACCTATAGGTGTAACACAGTATTTCATCTATCACAACAAAACTTTACCAAAACATAATGACAAAATATAACATCAAATTATCAAAAATATCGGCTGTAATTTAATTATTTCATATTAAGCATTCAGTACATGGTTAGTCTTTCTAGTATTATAATAATCTCCGCAAAGTGTTATGGTATGCTTTCGATAAATTTATTGATAAAATCTACTGTGATTTCATCCAAACTCTTCATTAAACGGCGTTTAAAATCATCTTCAGTAACAGTTTTGAGACATTGCTGGTTATGGCAATCTTGTAACGTTCTCATGATATGGATAATCTTGTACATTACACACTAACCGCACTGTGAGCAGTGGCATTGTCATCTTGGAACATAAATTATTGCCAAACCTTGTCTTAGAAAATGCCAGACATATCTTCTCCATTTGAAGCCTGTGGGAGACACCACTGACGTTTTCCTGGAGGATATGAAGGGCAATTTCTTTTACTAGGATGAATAGCTGTTAAGTTGGTATGTTGTGTTGCTAAAGTACACATTGACAGCGGTAAATTTTGTTTAATGTCGGTTTATAGGTAGCCATTCTTACTAAATAATCTTGTTTGGCCAGTCTCCTATTAACTGTTTTCTTAGGAGCAGCTTCTTTTGACCTTGACGTATTAACCTGATTAGAAGTGTTTTTAATGGATACTACCGTTATGCTTCCCTGTAACAATTTTTTCTATAGTTTGATGATATTTCAAGGCTTCAATTACAGTGCATGAGGTACCCTACTATTCTGGCAATGTCCGGTTGCTTCATACCATTTCTGGACAGTCGAACAATTTGACGCACTGTAAAGTGTGGATCTACATCAAGCACAGGGATCTTTTCTGAACAAAGCGTTTATCTGTTTTGGAAAATATTATAACAGAATAACACACTATTTTATATAAAAGAAGTTTGTATGTGACTTTTTATAATAAATATTCTGAAAATTACTTATACAGACCAGAATAACAACGAGCACATATTTGTCCGATCATTCGCTACTTTATCTGTTACTCAAACATTTACTCAAAAACTTCTCGGGACATGTAGACACTTAACATCAGTATAGAACAGTATGCAAACATTGTAGCCAAGACTGTGAGAGTTAAATAATAGGTGCTTGGCATGGCCACGTGGTTAGGGCGTTTTATTAGTAATCTGAGGATCGTGAGTTCGAATCCCTGTCGCTCCAAACATGTTCGTATTTTAAGCTGTAAGAGCGTTATAAAGTTACGGTCAATTCCATTATTTCTTGGTAAAAGAGTTACCCAAGAGGTGGCAGTGGGTGGTACTGCACTGTTAAATTGGACGAAATTCAAAAACAAAGAAACATTGAAGAATATAATAAACTACGGTACACTTTTATAGAATTATCAGCTCTCATTTTCTCCATTTGCGACAAAATATTATTATTATTACATACAAGGAAAGCATTTTTTCCTAAGCAAAGTGAAATGATCTTTAAATTTCAAATGCAATGTCTAATTTAAACAGTGTGCATCGTTGAAGTGTGATTTGGAAATATCAACTTATTACGATACTTTGCTTTACACATAGCAACAAAAAGCACAATGATAGGATTACATAATCAATTGTGTATGCTGTATCCCAGACGTCTCAGATCGTATGTTTTAACTTGTATGCGCTTTCTTCATGTCTCCTGATTTTCTTCAAATACAAATGTTTATATATGTATATATATAAGCGACTGTTTTCTAAAACACGTTCAAAGGACGAAGTTAAATAATCACTGTTGCTTTCTAAGGGTGAACATAGTCTGCTGGTGGTAATATGTCACTAAACTCGAGGTTTACTTCATAACAAATCAGTTTTTCATGTTACCTTTAATTCGGTGCACACAAAATTCAAAATATAATACTTCTTCGGAATCTACTTGTGTTTACAATAAACAGCAAATCTATAATATAAAAAATCAATAATGAACAGTGTTATAGTGCATTAAATAAGTTCCATATTATATTACATATGCTTATACACTGCACTGTAAAATGTATTAAACCAACCAGAAAAGAAACCAAAATTCTTTTTGACATGTTCGTAATAAATCTATACTATGTTTTATTGCTTGTTTATAATTCAACATAAAGCTACACAGGAGCGATCTGTGCTCTGCCCACCACGGGTATCGAAACTCGGTGTTTAGTTTTATAAGTCCATAAACATACCATTGTGTTACTGCGGGGCATGTTTTATTGCAAAAAAAAATATTTTTATATACAACGCATTTCTGTTAGCTTTTACACTACATCACGTATCTGATGTCTCTCAGGAAATAGCATCCTAAGATAATGTGACAAAAATCTCACTTCATATATGTGGAGCATAACATCGTTACACACACAATTCCTTAAATGCTGCTTGAAAATGCTTTTTCAATCTCTGAAACAAAGCTCATTGCTATGTAATTTTTCTGTAAAATATGGCTATGAAAACGGCGAATGCAATACTTTTAAAACTTTAGTGTATTAAAAGTTAAAATATATCATGTGTCACCTTCAGCGAATAAAATTCTAAAACTTTTAGTTCTCAAAACTTAAATAAATATTTATATACATTTCAATCTCTCAGCCATGATTTATTAATGGGTTAAAAATATATTCCTGTTACATTGCTTATCTCCGCTTTTTCAATTATCAGTGAGTGAATCAAATTTCTATTTCCAATTTTCAAAATACCGTTGCTTTAAAAAATGATGTTTCATAAAAATATTCAGTAATATTTCTTAATATATTTAAGTATATTTACTATTTCGATTTTTCTTTAAGCCTTTTTTAATCACCATTATCCCGTAAGAAAATGTGTCCAAAGAAAAACTTTGATTAGAGCATTTTTATTTATTGATTGTAAAAATTAATGACTCTTCAATAATGACATGAAAACTAATTCTGGTTCTCAAAAGAAATTACACTCCTCTAATATAATAAGTTTTAAAACATGAAGTTTTAAAATAAAGAAAGTTTCAAAGCTAAACACGTCATATATTACAAATAGTATTTCATAGAAGTTGAAACTACAAAGCTACGATGCGGATGCAAAACTATATTTATACCTGTTGCCACCCTGGAAGTCACTGAAGTCTGGAACTGCGTAAAGAATATAGCAGTGCACGCGTGAGAGCTGCCTCTGGGATTTTTTTGGTCACCTCTCTTTACATTTCCAAATCAGTTTCATGTTCGCAAATGAGCTACACTGAGATCGATAAGTCTTTTGAAAATGCACTATCAAAATTACAGTAGTTACCCTGTGTAATTTCACATTTCTATTTCATATAATTTTTGAGATTGTACTCGCAGAACTTAACAGCTTTATAATCACTATACGATAGTAATGTTTACGTACCACACTTACTTACTTGTTTTAAATATTGATAATTAGTAATGAAAATAGCAAACAGCTTCAGCGTTACATTATGATGAGTTACCAAACTTTTAGCGCCCCCCAACCGCTAGTAAAGCGTTCGATTCCTCTCGGTGGGCTCAGCAGATAGCCTGATATGGCTTTGCTAGAAGAAAAACACATATACACACACGAAACTTTTCATTTGGTCCACGAGTTGTCACGTTGAGTATCAGCTTTCACTATATCAGTATGAAAAACATAGTAATACTTAATTCAAGTGATATATACTAAAAGCAGTTTCAAATGTATTTGTGCTTTCGAGTGATGAAATAAATGACAAAATTGTAATTAAGTGTATGGATTATTTCTAAGAGCTTCTTCAAAATATAACGCATTTGATATTAAATTTACGTTTTTCAAGCTTTTAGCACTTTTCAGAAGTATTTATAGTTGTGAATAAATTATATAGTAAAAGTAATCTCCATAAATTCATAGAAAAGTTCAAACAGTGTTGTGTCAATAATATCCACTTACCCAGTCTTGTGTAAGTAATATCCACTTAAAAGTTTGTGTTTGAACACAGAATATTTAATTAGATCTTCTTTGTCTTGAGCTTTTTTACACTTGAAAACCGATCGTTTTGTCTTATGCTCAATAAACTACTTTAGGAACCACGTTTAGCATCATTTCGCCAAATATACTCTTATAACACGTCGTGTTTAGGAAATCTGTTATTATATAGTTTGCCTGTGATGAAAATAAAGAAACTTTGTGTGATACAACCAAATAATGGTGTGTATTTAACTGTGTATTTCCCCAGCAAGAGAAATTACCCTTTCACTTCCATAATTTGATAAAGGTCATTTTTCTTGCATTAAACATTTTTCTCGAATTATAAAGATAGCAGTCAGTCTTCCCTGGTTACAACACTTCTGAGCAATACTGAGACATAATTTGTCAACAAGTATCAAAACCATGCTTTGAATGATGCTCTACAACTATAGATTCCCATTGAAATATGTTGCTTGTTAACATTAATAGTACCTTACGTGCAAAAAAGTTGAAGAGTCATGAAAAATATATTTGAGCTATTGATAATTTTATAATCAGCTAATAAGAAGCATCCACCGCCATAAAGGCATTTTTTCTGCTTTAGACCTACTGAAAGGAATAACACTCTCTCTTGTGCAGCACGCACAGCTAAAGTACGGAATATGATTAACGGCAACGCAGTTCGAATATTGGACCTTTAATTTTACTGCTCATTGTTTTAACCATTAGGCTATGCCTGATTCAGTTTGCAGGTGAAATAGAGAGACATGTTTGTTTGTTTTTAATTTCGGGCAAAGCAATACAAGGGCTATCTGCACTAGCCGTCTGTGTTATGTAAATGTCGTGTAAATATTTTGTAAACGACATGTCGTGTTGTGTTTAAATTTTCATTTCTATTATTCATTTTTCCATATTGATATTATTGTTTCGAAGTTTAAACTAATATTTGGTTATTCATTTAGAGTAACATTTTAGAATTTTCTTGAATTAAGTAGACCAATCATATGTTTGTAAATGAGTGCTGGTGACTTCGTGTCTAGACGGGTAGTCTCGTGCAAGAACGGACACGCGCGGATTGCTCTAGAGTTGTATGGAAATTGCGAGATTGTTCGAGAAATAGGCCTATCGGTATAAAAGACGGTGACGCGAGAGAGATTCAGTCATCAGTTTTTATTCGAAAAAAAGAAGATAGATTCAGTCATTAGTTTTATTCGAAGAAGAAGAAGAGTGAGATTCAGACATCAGTTTTATTCGAAGAAAGAAGAGAGTTAGTTATTTGAGAAAGATTAAGTGTTTGCTGTGATCATTCAACTTGGATTTGTGACAAAAGTTAGATCTACGGAAGCTGTGATTTTATTTCGTCAATCTCTACGATACATCCGAATTACCGCTTGTGCTGAGAGACGGCGAATTTATTGAACTGTGAACTGTTTCGGAATTACTTCGTGGGACCAAATTCACACCCTAGACTGAAATTTGAGACTTTCATTTTAGATCATTATATTAGATACAGGCCAGTACCGTTTTGTATTGTGATTAATTTTGAAGTTTGAAACTAATATTATTTTGTTTTGTAATTAATTTCGAATGTTATAACTTAATATCTGTCACTGTTATTATATATAATTTGTGTTATATCTGTTAATAGTTTAGTGTAATAAATTATACAAGCTGTTATCTGTGTCTTTCTGTTGCGTTTAATCTACGAAGAACTTAAAACGTTAAAAAAAAATACGTAACAGAAAATTGGGAGCTCAGCCGGGATATCGAACAAACAATTTAATTTTATTATAAAATAAGATTTATATTCTATACAGATAGACAGCTTGTATATTTAAAATGGCATTCGAACTTGAAGATTTTATTATCGAATTTAATCAGAATCCCTCTTTCGAATTAATCATTGAATTAAAAAAATCTGAATTGCTTGATGTTGGTAAACATTTTAATTTAGAAGTGAAGCAATCAATGAAGAAAGCAGATATTAAACAAATTATTGTTGAACATTTGGTCAGCCAAAAAGTTTTACCTCAAAAAGTTGCACAACAATTGCCTGTCGCTCATTTTGACCCAGATTTCGAATTAAAAGCAAACGACTTGAGGCAGAACAAGAAAATAAACGTATTGAGGCAGAACAAGAAAACAAACGCCTTGTCCTTGATGCCGAAATACAAATAGAACACATTAAAGCTGATAAAGAAATCAGTATGAGAAAGGCACAGACAGAAGAAAAGGTTGTCCAAATGCGGTTGGATAATTTTGATGCTTCCAAACAAATTCGTTTAGTACCTCCATTCAATGAAAAAGCTGTAGATAAATATTTTCAGCAATTTGAAAAATTGGCCCTTAGGCTAAAATGGCCTACCGAATATTTGACAGTACTACTTCAGAGTGTTCTCAAGGGTAAAGCCCAGGTAGTATTTTCCAAACTCAAAGCCGAGCATAGTTATGATTACGAGCAAGTCAAACAATGCGTTTTGAATGCTTATGAATTAGTGCCAGAAGCATATAGACAAAAATTTCGTGGTTACAAAAAATTTGACAACCAAACTTATGTCGAATTTGCTCGTGAAAAAGAAACTCTGTTCGACAGGTGGTGTGATTCCAAAGAAATCAAAGAGGATTATACAAAACTCAGAGAACTCATGTTAGTTGAAGAGTTTAAAAGATGTATTCCCATAGAGCTAAAAACTTATATTGATGAACAAAAAGCTTCCAAAATTCATGATGCTGCTGTCTTGGCAGACGAGTATGCTTTGACTCACAAAGATTTCTCATACAAAAGCAAAATAAATCACACAGCAAAGAAACCCAATGACTCATTCAAAGTTTATGCAAATATCGACGGAGACAAAAAAGAGCAAACTTCTAATTCTCAGACGAAGACTCCATCTTATTCTATAAGCTCATCATCTACTAAAAACGTGTCATTCTCATCCAAAACGTGTGCTTATTGTAAGAAACCTGGCCATCTGATTTTTGAGTGCTATAAGCTCAAAAACAAGCCATCACCCAATAGTTTCATTTCGCCCTTGTTTGATATATCATTGGTTCCCAATGATTTTGACCCTGTTCAGTCCACTGTGGATTCTAAGCCCAATATTATTGATGTACCTGAAGATATTGTTGAGGACAAATTTAAGCCTTTCATGACTGAAGGTTTTGTTTCTTTTGTTGGCGATTCACGTCTACAACCAATTAAAATCCTGCGGGATACAGGAGGTTTTCAGAGTTTGATTTTAGAAAGTGTACTTCCGTTTTCTGAAAAGTCATCCGTTGGAGCCAGTGTGCTCATTTCTGGTGTAGAAGGTGGCGTCGTTTCTATTCCTCTTTATAGATTAGTTTTACATTCGGACTTAGTCTCAGGCCCAGTGACTGTGGGTATTAAAGCTTCATTGCCTGTTGAAGGTGTGTCTATGCTTTTGGGGAATGATTTGGCTGGTAGTAAGGTGGTACCAGAGGGTCGTGTTGTTGAAGAACCTGTTATTAGCTCCAGTACAGAGCAACTCGTTGAAGAGTTTCCTGATGTTTTTCCCGCCTGTGCTGTTACTCGTTCTCAGACACGTCCTCAGGAGTCCAAAGAGGATTTCTCTTTATCTGATACATTCATGTCTCACATCGATGAGATTTTTGACTCAATTTCGAGTTCTACTGATGACTCCAAGTCATTTTTCAACTCTCTTCATCGTAAGAAATTTGTTGAGGAACAGGACAATGATCCTGAAACTCGTTCTCTTCTACAACTGGCTGTTGATGAAAATGAAATAGGAACTGTCCCTATTTGTTACTACCAGAAGTCAGGTGTGCTAATGAAAAAATACAGACCTCCTGACGTTACTGCTGATGAAGAGTGGAATGTTATTTACCAAATCGTCGTTCCAAAATGCTATCGGAATGATATTCTTAGTCTTGCTCATGACCATGTATTGTCGGGACACTTAGGGGTAAGAAAGACCCTAGATCGTATCCGACGACATTTCTATTGGCCAAAGATGCGCCAAGATGTTGTTGACTTTTGTAAGACATGCCATTATTGCTAAATGACAGAAAATCCAAACCAGGGGATTCCAAAAGCACCACTGCAGCCTATTCCTGCCTTTGAAGATTCGTTCTCAAGAGTCATTATCGACTGTGTTGGCCAGATGCCAAAAAGCAAAGCAGGAAATGAATGCCTCTTGACGATCATGTGTGCTTCTACACGTTTCCCTGAGGCAATCCCTTTGAGAAAAATCACTGCTCTTGTCAAATCCTTTACCATGTTCGGAATTCCAAAAGTTGTGCAATCAGATCAAGACACAAATTTTATGTCCAAGCTATTTGAACAAGCCATACATGAATTAAACGTCCACCAAATTTCATCCAGTTCATACCATTCTGAATCACAAAATGTCCTTTAACGTTTCCACCAAATTACTGCCACGAACACTCAAAGGACTGGGATGGGGGTGTTTCCTTGTCATTGTTTGCTGTTCATGAGAGTATTTCAGAATCTACTGGATTTAACACTTTTAAGTTGGTTCAAAAAGACAAACAAACAAAACAAAAAAAAGTTTTCACAAGTTCAAACTTTTTTTTTTACTTTTAAGGGGGAGAGTGTTATGTAAATGTCGTGTAAATATTTTGTAAACGACAACATGTCGTGTTGTGTTTAAATTTTCATTTCTATTATTCATTTTTCCATATTGATATTATTGTTTCGAAGTTTAAATTAATATTTGGTTATTCATTTAGGGTAACATTTTAGAATTTTCTTGAATTAAGTAGACCAATCATATGTTTGTAAATGAGTGCTGGTGACTTCGTGTCTAGACGGGTAGTCTCGTGCAAGAACGGACACGCGCGGATTGCTCTAGAGTTGTATGGAAATTGCGAGATTGTTCGAGAAATAGGCCTATCGGTATAAAAGACGGTGACGCGAGAGAGATTCAGTCATCAGTTTTTATTCGAAAAAAAGAAGATAGATTCAGTCATTAGTTTTATTCGAAGAAGAAGAAGAGTGAGATTCAGACATCAGTTTTATTCGAAGAAAGAAGAGAGTTAGTTATTTGAGAAAGATTAAGTGTTTGCTGTGATCATTCAACTTGGATTTGTGACAAAAGTTAGATCTACGGAAGCTGTGATTTTATTTCGTCAATCTCTACGATACATCCGAATTACCTCTTGTGCTGAGAGACGGCGAATTTATTGAACTGTGAACTGTTTCGGAATTACTTCGTGGGACCAAATTCACACCCTAGACTGGAATTTGAGACTTTCATTTTAGATCATTATATTAGATACAGGCCAGTACCGTTTTGTATTGTGATTAATTTTGAAGTTTGAAACTAATATTATTTTGTTTTGTAATTAATTTCGAATGTTATAACTTAATATCTGTCACTGTTATTATACATAATTTGTGTTATATCTGTTATATTTGTTAATAGTTTATTGTAATAAATTATACAAGCTGTTATCTGTGTCTTTCTGTTGCGTTTAATCTACGAAGAACTTAAAACATTAAAAAAAAACGTAACATCTATAATTTAAAAATATAAGACTAGAGGGAAGGCATCTAGTCATTACCACCCACCGCCAGTAGTGGGATTGACTGTGACATTATAACGTCCCCACGGCTGAAAGGGCGAGCATGTTTGGTGCGACGGGAATTCGAACCCACGAACCTCAGATTACGAGTCGAACGCCTTACCTCACCTGGCCTAGTACCGATTAATAAGTGTTAATCACAGTTATAGCTACCGAGAATTATAATATACTATTCTTTGCGAACCAATAATGTGTATCTTCTCTTGGGGTGTCGCATTTTTTACATTCATAGACATTAGGAGAGCTTCTAGAAATTTCTGTCTGCAAAACAATTCTGACGATACACTGGTGTTTACACAGATATATAGTTGATTATAACAATTGGGAATCTCTCTACAACTCGCGGTAATTTCGCAATACAGTTTTAACTGTATAAGTTAAAGTTTAAAGCTACTTTTTAATGACACAAAATTTACATTTTAAAACATTTTTTAAATAATTAAAGAAATATAGTTGAGTTTTAAATATAAATTACCCGATGTAAACAATTTTTATTGAGATCCAGTAATATTTCTTGTAAAATCTGTTTTTATCAAACTCTAACGTTTTTTCCAAGTGATATTAATACGTACTTTTGTTAACGTTATTAATACATTAATGAACTTATTGTAAGGTTTAAAATTTATTATTATAACACTTCGCAACCTTCACAGATTTCTTTGTGAAAACAGAAAATTGCCTAGTTAAATACTGAATATGTCTATATTTAAGCATAAATACTTTAGCACTTCATAAATATATCCCTTCAGGTAGGTGTATCGACGGACAAATACTAGGTTAAATTTCCCACAGTTGATAGATTGAAGGTATCTATTGTGAAACTTTGCTCTTAAAACAAAAACAAACATATAAACGACTAACAAGATACCTAAAATATTATCTCAATAATTATACGTATTTTCCGTAGATAAATAATTTTGAAAATTGTATTTAAAAGCAAAGAACATTTATTTTCGGTTAATGTTGAAAGTTTTTCTGCTTGAAGTGGAACTCGTAATTAGTTAAACCTAATCTAATACAGTTTGTGCATAGTGTACGTTTACATAGGTTTCTTAATGTGAACTATGAGCGTCTACCGGGTATCAAGTTCTTTAGTTTTTACGTAACAATCGTTCAAGCAGATATATGCAAAACGTTTTGATGGCAGAAAGTAATTTTCTATTAGAAATACTATAGCCCACAAAATAATTTGTTTGATAAATGGGTGACTTATATGAACTGATTTTCATGTTAAAACTGACAAATTTTAATGGATTTTATGAAAAAAACAAAAACAATCCTATTAACGTATAGTACAAACTTAATTTGCTGGTGTTTTCTTTAGAAACATAATTTAAAAAACTCACTAAATGATGCTTTTTAACTTTTGTTTCAACTAAAAATCACGAATCGCGAGCCAAATTAAAAACAACATTTCCAACATTTTTTCTTTCGTGCAAAACCAGATGTACCATCGAACGTACCAACAACCAGAAATACCGTTGGACGTACCAATAACCAGAAGTATCATCGAATGTACCAGTAACCAGAAGTACCGTTGAACGTATCAGTAACCAGAAGTACCATCGAACATTTCAGTAACCAGAAGTACCATCGAACGTTTCAGTAACCAGAAGTACCATCGAACGTAACAGTAACCAGAAGTACCGTTGAACGTACCAGTAACCAGAAGTACCATTGAACGTACCAGTAACCAGAAGTGCCATTGAACGTACCAGTAACCCTTTCATAACTGGCTCGGCATGGTCAAGCGCGTTAAGGTGTGCGACTCGCAATCCGAGGGTCTCAGGTTCGCATCCCCGGCGCGCCAAACATGCTCGCCCTTTCAGCCGTGGGGACTTTATAATGTGGGTCAATCCTACTATTCGTTAGTAATAGAGTAGCCCAAGAGTTGGCGGTAGGTGGTGATGACTAGCTGCCTTCTCTCTCGTCTTACACTGCAAAATTAGGGACGACTAGCACAAATAGCCCTCGAGTAGCTTTGTTCGAAATTCAAAAAATAAATAAACAAACAAACTTTCATAACATATTGTCCATGTTGGAGTGTTTAGGTTACAGCTGCCGTTATTCTCTGTTTCAATAAGAATTTCCGTACGTTTATCTTACACTTCTGCCAGATGTGAGATCTATTAATTCTAGTTTAAAATGACATTTCTTTCTGCACTAAAATTTGGAGTTCAATTATCTGCAGTTAGAAAAGCGCGATAGCCCGTCTGTTAACTTAGTGGGAAAAGGAATTATTTTAGCCCAACATTTTATTATTATAAGTTGTTATAAAGTGTAAATATTTTAATATCAAATGGAATTGAATATTTTCTGTAAATTTCTTTTTGGCCCGACGTTAAGGGTTAAGGCGTTCGACTTGTAATCCGATGATCACGCACGAGCTGGAATCTTCGTCACACCAATCATGTTCAACCTTTCAGCCGTGGGGGCGTTGAGTATTAGAGTGTAAGACGCAGAATAACACCGAATAGTTGTGTGATTTTTTACGTTGGCTTAAGTTAATGCTAAGTTTTGTATTTTTTATTGATGTTATTATTAATACTATTATTCTGACACTTTTCACCTAATAGTCATAAACATTTAGTTTATAACTACTTTGAACCTAAATTGTTTACTGGTTAAGGGTGGCAAAAATGTCTAATATTACATCACTCCTTCCTAATTCTTCCGAGGACTGTTAGAAATGCATGTCCTTATCGATCGTATCTTAAGCTATTCTTGTTTTACTAAATATTGACTGCCACTCTTACAGCGCACCCATGGCTAGCACGAAGCCAGTTTTTGTACCTCTGAGCCACAGATTTTCGTAGAACAATCTAGTAAGCTGTGTGTTTTATATTAAATTTATGAAAGTTTTTCCATAGTCATTTCAAGTGCTCATATCATACATAAGGTATATATGTAAGTAAAATAGTTTTCTGCACTATTTTAAGGTGCTAATTAACACTCTTATCGGTTTCAGTTGTGAAGTGTTATAAGTAAGACCACGAATTCCGCTAAATGCATAAGAATAGTAGTAGAAACAGACGATAATATAAAGTGTTGTTTTTCATTTGTTCAAGAGTTTAATGCTACGATATATATGCCTGAACATTAGAAGCATTTAACGTTCAGTTCTGTGTTATATGAGTTATGGTTCAGGCTATTGAAGAAAGATACAAACCAGGAGAAATAGCTTTTAATCAATTATCGTCTTGTTGTATAAACTGCTTTGTTTGACAAGCAAAATTTCGTTCTAGAAATTCATTTAGTGACATATATGATAATTGTTTATAAAACAGCATAAACTTTTTCCACTCTTTATACAAATAACTGGGAAATACAATAGATTTTACAAATCTCTTATGATTGATAGTTTGAAGTGAACCTACAATTTTATATTCTGTTTTAGATTTTGTTACTGAATGACGAATGTCATTCAATTAGTACGAGATACATCCATCAGCAACATTGATTTGGTCTTATAACTTGAAATTGAGCTTTTCTTATTGCGTCTTTTTAAGAAAAGACTGCATTTTGACTGCTTTGTGCAACCCAGGTGATATCCTGAAATTAACACTCCAATAATAAAACCGATCAACGCGATTAAAATCAAAGATACTAAGTTTACAAGAACCACGCGTTCAAGACCCTAGTTAAGTCATCGCATTTGGAAGAACACCAACCGAGTTCGTAATAACGGTGTCATTCACAATCCAATTTCCATGTGGCTCTACATATTCTTGTGATAAAATTAAAAAAAAATAAATATAAGATGAAAACATTTAATATAGTGTTCTAAAAATATATAATTTGTTTTAAACCGAGCAGATAGTTAGAGTAACAACATATAGATACACCAGAGCTTTGAATATGTCATGTCATGTCACATATTAAAGTCTACGTCGTTAAGGAACTGATTGCGCTAAATCGGAATCAAACTTTTTACAACTAAATACTTTCATAGCAGGATTTGTAAATTAGTCACCACACTATAGTATTTGGTTAATGGTCTGTGAATTTATCTTTTAATAATTTTTCCGTACTATTTGCTTTAAAAGTACCAGTTTGGATTCATTATTGAAATAAACTGTTGTTGTTGCTTTTTGAAATTGTTTTATTACAATTTTATTTTAAAATTGTTTTGTCTCTATTTAGAAGCTACGTTGACCGACTTCTAACACCACGTCATCATAAGTTGACTTTTTTATAATTGGATTATACTATTTTTATTCCCCTTAATCCGGCCCGGTATGTCCAAGTGTATTGAGGCATTCGACTCATAATCGGAGAGTCGTGAGTTCGAATCCCGTTCGTACTAAACATGCTGAGCCTTTTAACTGTGGGAACGGTATAATGTGACGATCACTTCCACTATTCGTTAGTAAAAGAGAAATCCAAGAGTTGGCGGTGGGCGGTGATGACTAGCTTCTTTCCCTCTAGTCTTACACTATTAAATTAGGGATGGTTAGCGCAGATAATCCCCGTGTAGTTTAGCACAAAATTCAAAACAAACAAACAATTTACCTAATTCAGGTTTTATTTATTCCTGTCAAAACCTGGCCATACCATAAGTTTAATAATTTTAGAACCACTTGTGTTCTTCACCACTTTCTCTCCGATCTCTCTTTCTTTTCTGACCATCGTGTCTATTATATATCTTTCTGCAAAACCGCTAACGGGCACACCTGTTTCTTATATCTAATTAAAACATATTATAATTGTAGGAGTTATTTTAGATTCCATAACCTCTGAACATAAAAAGGCAGCCTACCTTCCAATTATTTTCTAACCACTTAGGATTATAATATCTTAATCATTTAAGCACTGGACAAAAATTGGCTGCTTTCTCAGTCCCAACCGATTCTTACATCGAACTTCACAACACTAACTTCTGTTTTATAAAGTAGGATACATTTCTTAGATTTCCTTTAAAGTTGAAAGTTTAGATTTAGAATATTGTGAAGGCTGAGTGCACCCTTACAGTTAGCGTATCAAGCTGTGAATCCGATGGTATTATTTTCATGCCCCATAAGCAGAAAAAAGCACATAAAAACATGTTTTACACTTGGCAAAAGTATTATTGGAGTATCCCAAGAGTTTGAGACGACTGGTTTTTAGTGCTTGATTTCTCATCTGCCAGTTGAAAATAAAGGCTGGTAGCGTAGGTAGCAATTGAGTTGCTTTGGACCAACAAATGACAATAGTATTGGTTCATTGGTTATGCAGCTTTAAGGTAAGCAAACAGGTTTTTTTCATTTTATCGATTTTTGGAAACGTGTTAGTAAACTTGTTGTGTTGCCTTATAAGCCAAACTTTTGGTTTGTCCTGATATAAATAGGCAAGTTGAACACAGTGAGAGACGGAGTTTTGATGTTTAAACTCAAAACTTACAAATTTTGATGTTTCATTAAAAATTGATGATTTCTATTTAACAGAGTACTGGTAAATTGGTTTCAAAGCTAAAGTGCAACAGGGTGGTATTAAGGGTATGAAGACTTTTCTCTTACAACCATAAAACTTGATTAGTAATTTATCCACTTGCAATTCAACAGCAATTTTGTTTTCCATTTGTTTCAAGTAAACATTTTAAGAAACTGATTCAAACTTAACTTTGATTTTTTATTATTGCAACCCTATCACAATCTTTCTTTGTAATTGATAAATCATATTAATAAAATTTGTTTAGATTTGTATATTACTTTATTAGGTTAAACATATTTTGTACTTACTCATTGAGTCTTGTTTAATTTAACGGTTTTGCCAAGAGAATATATCCACTTACTCAAGAAAAGCAAATATTTTAAATTTTCTCTGGTAGCGTGTTTATGATTGGGTCTGAATCTTCTTTTGTCTAATTGTTTTACCACTTTCTCCTTATCTTTAGCTGAGTAGTGGTTTCAAGTTGAAAACTGGTTCACAATGTCTATTTAACAATGTACTTTAAAAAAGAAGATGACAAAAAATTTCCTTGAGTTACCTATAGTATCAAAGATTTAGAATGTTTATCTTCTTGTATCAGAAAGGAAAGTGCAAAACAGTTTCAGCACTCCCGATAGTGACAAGAAATTTTACATCCCAAGAAATGTAATCGATAATCAGCTTTTCCATGTTGGCCTCATGAAGATGTTTTGCAATTGGAAATTCAGTAGTAGAATAGATTTTTACAGTACTCTAATCAACCATGGAGCTCAATAGGTATTGTAATTAAACATGGAGAACTGATTTTACGTTACACCCTTTTGGGGAAGCCAAACAACACTGAAAGAGTAACCTGGAGACATTACATTTACGTAATGGTTCCTCTTCCCACTGATAATTCATATGCATGGTTAAGACAATGTTGTCTTTTCTCTGGTTCTGTCACGGAAGGAACAGAGATGGCTGCCGAAATATTTTATCACGATAAACCAAAACAGAGAGATTGCGAGGATTTTCTCCCTCCTTTCCGAAAAACTAAGCTCCTTGACGCGGTTTGAATAAAAGTCTGTTAGGATCAGAGTGGTATAATAAAAAGAAAAACAAAATGGAAAAGTCTTGGTTCCAAATTTTTAATACGAGTTTATCAAATATTAAATATGTGGTATAAATCTATTCAATGTTCCGCGAGTTATCGGGAAAACAAGTTCCAAGTTAGATCACGAATATTATTTTGTGTGTCACAAGCAGAAATTTATATACGAGTGAAATGATTGTTTTGTTTTGGAATTTCGCACAAAGCTACTCGAGGGCTATCTGTGCTAGCCGTCGCTAATTTAGGAGTGTAAGACTAGAGGGAAGGCAACTAGTCATCACCACCCACCGCCAACTCTTGGGCTACTCTTTTGCCAACCGTCACATTATATACACCCCCACGGCTGGGAGGGCGCGCATGTTTAGCGCAACGGGGGCGCGAACCCGCGACCCTCGGATTACGAGTGCACGCCTTAACGCGCTCGGCCATGCCAGGCCATACGAGTGAAATGAATAATAGTGTTTGTATTCTAAAGATGAATAATATGGGTATCAAAACTTTAATCAAAATAGTTTAAAGGATAACGTTTCGACCTTCTTAGTTTTTATACTCATACCAGCTATTTTACAATACATTTTTTTCAATTAAATTTCTCGTCGCAATGAGTAATATCGTCTGAAAATACAAAATGTTATACATAAGCAAGTATGTAGCTCTTCTGTTCAGTAAATATATTAGGGAAATTTCCTTTTCCTGAATTCGGCTTTCTCTATTTGTTTTATTTTTCTGATGTTTAAGGTTTTAGTTATATTAAACTTAATGAAACATTTAGGGAATCGTCAGATTGTTATGAAAATTAACCCATTTGTTTCAGAACAAAGGCATACTGAGCTACTTGCAGAAACCCTAAGCCCTGATTTATGAGTCGCAAATAAATAAATTTACTGTTATTACACCCAAAGATTCGTATGTGAGACTTGTATGTTTTTGATGCACATTTGTGATTTAATGTATAAAAATGTGGGTTCAAGTGTCAACTAATGCTTTCAGCTCATTCCAAGGGATTTCAAATGATCTGTTTTACTTTCAGTGTATACAGTTCAACATTACCGTCTTTTCAACTAATGATTTTGTTATTATATGTACAAAGTTATCAAAGCATGAGTTATTTTTCTGTAATGTATTTTGGCACATTTTCTTAGTTCACATCAAATTCAGGAGTTATAAGAACCAAAGAATGACTTCTTTCAAGCTATTTAAGACACTATATAAGTAACTGTCATTTTCATTAGAGTAATAACTAAAAAAATGAAATGTATAGCAAAGTTCTGGCAAGTCCACTTGAAAACAAATAACCAAAATAATCAATAATTTGATCTTGAATATGTATGGACAATAAATGTTTGTTTCTGATTGATGAAAATGTAGATAGAAGTGCGGACTTAAAGATTGCAAGAAATTAGTTATAACAGAAGTTATATTGATTGAGAAGTACTTACAAATGTACACGTGTAGTGTTACATATAGTGCCTGTAGAAAATGTTTTCAAAGAACCTGAGAATGTTTTCGTTCAGTCTGCTTCGCATGTGACCCGTGATCAGCACACGCCAGCTTTACCAAATAACAACAATTAAGACAACTTTCAGATCATGCATATTAATTTTCACAATTGTCTGGTTGTTATAGCAACAGATCTCAGTTTCTAGGTTCCGACCATGGAGAAACAGCAGCAAGAGGATCCTTTTTGAGTATTTTGTTTTCCTATAAACGTGTAAAATTTCAAGCGATGTAAAACAGTATCGCTTGAGGCCACAACTCATTGTTTGCATGAGCACGTCTTCTAAGTGTCAGTGTTAAGACAATATGCAAGAAAACTGTATTCTTATGAAATAATTCAATATCTAGTTCTGGCATGACACATAATTTACTCTTGACAAAATTCATTTTTTATGGATCATTTTAATCGCACAACGTGACCTTGATTCTGTCAGACAAAAAATCTTCTTCACTACCATAAGTCACTGTAAACAATGTTTTTACTCAAATGTATTTTTTATTTCACTTTTTGTTTCTTCATTGAAAAAAATCTGCCTTCTGAAAATTTTAGTTTTAAACCAAGAGCTAGTATTTATCTCTCGTATTGATGTGTCAAGAAAAAACATTTTTCCAAGATTACTAAAAGGTCGATAATAATGGTTTCGCTTTATACATCAATATTCAGTAATTTATATAACATCCTGTTGTGTTAAAGAAACAGAAACAACTTTTCGCCTTCCACCCAGTGATATAGAGGTATGTACTGGATTTACAACGATAGAAACCGGATTTCGATACTTGTGGTGAGAATAACACAAATAGCTCATTGTGTAGCTTAATTACAAACGAACAATCTAAATTTTAATGATAACAACAAATATTTAAAAATGATATTATCCTCAGTCTCGAATGCAATATTTTTTTGTTTTGCTCAATAATTTGTTGTATAAATATAAAATAGTGTAAGATTAGAAACAATCTCATACATAGCATGTTCCGATATCATGCTGTGGCTTCATCAGGAATTTAATTGTTTACTTTATTTTGTTACGTGTGATTATTTCAATAGGTTCTAGGATGTTACTATCCTTGATATTTGCAGGATGTGCTGAAAATAAGAGTGTTTACCAATTAAAGCATGTGTTTAGTGTCATCCCTACGATCAGCAAAATGAATGTTTTATTATGTTCCGCATTTATTCTGTTTTTAAAATCTCTTCTAATTTGCCTTATGTAAATATTTCAACATTCGTATGTTAATTTGTACATGCCAGTTTTTTTCCAATCAGATCATTTTTTTATTTTTATTTCATGCAATGTCCACAAATATAAACAAGACCACAGGGAAGTGTATTTATAAGCGCACTTTGCAATATGTATCAACATCAGATACCATCCTATATGATAATGTTGATAGACAGACTGCCTAAATTTTATGCATGATAACTGTGGCAATTGGAAGAGATTCTCTTATCATCATTCGTAAGCATAGAAATTCTATTGTCTCTTGGCATCACAAAAGTTTGTTTAGCTGTTAAATAATTCACTACCTACTCAAAACAACTCATTTTGTATACAATATCCAACAGAAACTTGCTTTTACGTCCCTACGACACCATGAACAAAGCAGCCAAATCATTACATTACTGGGTCTACACTTGTGTGTTGATCCACTCATTACTTTCAGCAGTTCACAAATATTAAATTTGAAATATGTTATGATAAGAAACGTAGCTCCCTTACTGCACATGTACACGTCTTTTATGTATGAATAAAGTATTAATTGCGTATACGTAAGCGATTTCTGGTGATATTTCGTGCGTTCATAATTCCAATATTTAGTAAAAAGTTTCAGCTGAGTGCTTGGAAAGTAAGTATCACAAACTACGTTCTGCCTTAAGATGACTTAGAAATCTCAGTGCCAGTTTCTAGCACTAGCAACTGAATAATAATACATGCAGTTGCTTCCCTATTCCTAGTTTAATGATGTCATGACTTTGTTGATAAACTTTTACAGGTGATATAAAAAACTATTTAACTTTAATCAGGCTAATGTGCTGTAATCATTACACTTCAGAGAATAGTTTTATTGAACCACGAGCAATTATCTGAAACTTTATGCGACATGCTAGTGTATAACTTTTTCTAACATTCCATCAATACATTATATAGTTTCTTATTTACAAAATAGAAGGTTTTAGGAAATCGGTGTGTGTTTTTTGTTATAGCAAAGCCACATTAAGATATCTTCTAAGCTCACCAAGGACGTCAGTAATTTAAACAAATAGCCTTTGACTTTTTTAAATAAATTATAATTTGTTATATAAAATAGTTTATTTGTTTTTGAATTTCTCGTAACGCTACACAAGGGCTATCTGCTCTACCCGTCCCTAATTTAGCAGTGTAAGACTAGAGGGAAAGCAACTAGTCATCACCACTCTTTGCTAACTATTGGGCTACTCTTTCACCAACGAATAGTGGGATTGACCGAACGTTGTAACGCCCTTACGGCTAAAAGGGTGAGCATGTTTGGTGTGACGGGGATAGGAACCAGCGACCTTCGAATCGAGTGCTTTAACCACCTGGTCATGCCAGGCCACGTGAAGTAGAGATTTAATACAAATTATGGTTTTGATTGGGTGTCACCTAAATTATAAAATAAATTTAGTAGCTTTTTTTAAACACTTTTGAAACAAGTTTTATTATTTGTTATATTTGAATTGATAATACATATATCACAGTACCAAATATACGTTGTTAATTACAAAATTATGGGTTGACAAATCATAAACGACGCATAATAGAATATTAAGGCAAACACAAAGCACTTTAAGCAGTACATATTTAGTACAAAAATACGTTAAATCCTTTAATATTTACTGGTAGAGGTGTGCATCTATAAAAATGCATAAAATGCACACACACATAATAGATCCAAACGGCTCGTTTGTAGTCATTCTTCTTATTTTTATCTTGCTAGAAACAGACAACACAGCTTGGTACATTGTACCTAAATCTTACGTAGAATATTAAATTAGGTAATATGGAAATCATATAGGAATTGAAAGTTGGTGTGTTTCTTCTATATTTAACATATGCTAAAGACTGTTTGTTTTGTTTGTTATTTTGAATTTTGCACAAATCTACACGAGGGCTATTTGTGCTAGCCGTCCCTAATTTAGTATTGTAAGACTAGAGGGAAGGCAGCTAGTCATCACCATCCACCGCTAACTCTTGGGCTACTCTTTTACGAACGAATAGTTGAATTGACCGTCAAATTATAACGCCCCCACGGCTGAAAGGGGCGAGCATATTTGACACGAAGGAGATGGGAACCCACGACCCTCATATTACGAGCTGCACGCCTTAACACGCTCGGCCATGCCGGGCCGCTAAAGGCTTTGTAATTCTAGTGTAAACGATATTATAATTAACCCTTGAAATTAATTTTGTTATAGATATCTAGTGTTTCTTTGAAACTCTAACAAACAGGGTGAAATAGATGAATGTTAGATGACTGTAACATATAGAATACCCAATGTTTTGTATGGAGAGAAGAAGTAAGAAAATAATACTAAATTTTGTTGCAACCCACGTTCGTAAAATAATTGCTTTAAAAGACAATAAATTATACTTAAAGCAATGTTTTAGATACATGTGTTTTATTTGAAAACGCTGCTTTTCTTCTGGTTTAATCTTATACTTCCTTAATGGGATCATGTCTTAGTCCAGGCACATGTTTGCTTATTGAAATGCATTATATATAAAGAGAATTACACAGAAACTGTAAATCCTCACTATATTCTCAAACAAATCACCATGATAATCTCCGGCTGCATCTTAAAATTTTACATCTCGAATAGTGCGATCATATAGCTACAATAAATTATCATAAACCACAACAGCTAGCTGTTAATTATAGTTATTATTACTATAATGTATAAATGTATAAACAAAGTTAAGTCTAATTATCATAAAATGATAACATGCCTACGGATTAAAGTGTACAAACACAGAGCAAACCTGAATTATAGCTTTCTACCCATATTTGTATTAATAACAAATAACAGGATCTTACATTAATTTGTTTATGTTTGTTTGTAATTAAACACAAAGCTGCATAGTGCTATCCACAGGTATCAAAACACGGTTTAAAGCATTCTAAGTTCGTCAACATATGGTCTGTCGCTGGGAGACATTTATAATGGTAACTGTATTGATATTTTCAGAATAGTTAATGAATAACTTCTAGATATTAATTTATGCAGTTAAAACGTTTTATTGTTGGAAAAAATATTTTCTATTAACTAGTTTTCATAAATCAATAACTTTGTACTTCAAATTTTTGTTTCCAATGGCTATATATAATTGCCTGTAATCCCACTATTTGTTGGTAAAAGAGAAATCCAAGAGTTTACGGTGATGACTAGCTTCTTTCCCTCTAGTCTTGCACTGCTAAATTAGGGATGGCTAGCGCAGATAACCCCCGTGTAGTTTAGCACGAAACTCAAAACAAACCAAAGTCACAAGAAATTGCAAAATTTTATTTCATGAACAAAAATGTTGTGCCATGTGTTTCTTTCAACATGATAAAAAAGGCCTCATGGATTTTATATTAAATAGCATAGAGTACATTTTACGGCAATTTATAATTTAAGCTAGAGTTTTGCGTCAAAAATCCTCGCGAGTTGTTATTCAAGATTAATAAAAGTACGAAGTCAGTTTGGGCAACATTTTCACTCCTACCGTTGACACACATCAATAAGAATCTGGTCAAGAAAACTCCAGTAAGACAATATTAGAGTTATATTTGAAGGTGCAAGTTAGGTGACTATATACAAATCACACACTATATCAGCGTATGTATGGGTCTTATACTATAAACATTTATAAGTGTATTCGTTATTATTATTATGCTAACAACTCTGAAGATAAAGTTATTCAGTTAACCTGCTAAAACATCAAATATAAAGCTTATATAAATTACCAATAAACAAATACTAGGGAGATAAAATGCATTTGATAATTTTCATTCACAGTTCTAATTAAAACTTACTTGTCTTTAGGTTGTAACAAACAGAATACATTAATTTTATTTTTATACATGCCAAATAAGTTGTAAGTACTTATATATTCTTAAAATCTACTGACTTTGATCTTTTACGCTAAATGTTATGCAACATATCTAAAGTATGCTAGCCGAAACTTTGCTACACACAATTCTAAGTGATTACCTAAAGAATACTGAAGCTTTATGTTCAATAAAAGTTTACATGCAGACAGAAAACTTCATTTACCTTGTTAATTGCTGCAGTTTTCGGTAGATAAACAGTTTGGGGAAAGATAATAAACTTTATATCCTCATGTGGCTCTTCTTATGTATAACATTCACTCTTGATTGTACTTTGGAAATCATAAACACTGAATGCTTAAAAAGTAAATGATGAGTTATTTATTAGAGCAAGCAAGAATATTTCCCTGTACCATATTTTGTAGACGTGCTCACGGTAAGGAAGTTTTAATTGTAAAATATAGTAGTATTTTTAACCAATTATAAGAAAATTATATGTAATATCTTTTCTGTTTAACATGAATTTATGTTTATTCTTTTCTACAACGTAAAACATTCAACATGAGAAATTTACCATTAAAGTATTAAAAATGTGTTATTTTACTTATTATAATACAAAGTCAATACTGCCCTGACTACATACAATCCCTCATTAAAGCTGTATTTTATTTTTACCTTCTTTTTAACAAATTTAAACCATGTTGATTCAATGTCTCTTATCTCTTGCAGTTCTATTTTGTATAATAACATCAGATGTTATATTGTATTAAATTTCTTTCTACATTTAAAATACACTGAGTGTGTTTGTTGTTATCTAACGACTAACAAATGTTTTGCAAGAAGTTCATAAATACTTATACAGGGTGTTCGGAAAGTCACTGTGTAGTTTTTATAATTGTCATTCGTATTTACCTCCTGTATTCTATATTGAAACATGTCTTTTAATAAATATATAAGTGCACCACAATGACTTTCCGAACACCCTGTATATTGCTCAGTCCTTTAAATCCGTACTAAGTTTAGAGAAAAAATGTATTTATTATAAAATCTCATGAAGCTACTTTTTACTTTTTCATTCAGTATTATGGAAATTACTGATAACAAAGAGGTAGGTCTAAAATTTATAAAATTATTTCTATTAACATCTTTATATATTAGAATTACTACAGCCTTTTCAGATCGTCCTTAGAAGTTTCTTCTGCTATTGTTGCATAGCAATAGTTCTTCGACATATTTTATATACTAATCTTAAAAATTCCCATCATGTTCTGTTTTCTTATCGATTTTTTGGACTCATAATTATTGTTTTTACTTGATCATCTCATAGGATTGTTGTGTTTTTATATTAAATATTTTATCCACTTAATTATCAATTTGGTTTTGTATTTTTACTACATGTACAAAATAGCTATTAATTTCTAACTACCTCGTTTTTATTTTTTTGTCACAATAAGCAAAATCAAATAACGGTATTTTCTTGTTTTGTTTATCATTCAATAGCATTAAGTTTTTGATTATGCCCCCAGACCTCACTGGCACAGCGGAATGTCTGCAGTTATAACATTAGAAACTTAATTTCGATGCCCCACAGCTAACTTAAAGATGTAATTATAACAATGAATTATGATGTGATATTTTTAGCTGATGTAAAATATAGAAGAAACAAATTGACTTTTTAATACTCCTGGGGCCTTCGCAGTATCTTATTTCGTATTTCTACCAAAAGTCTGGGTACAATATACGAAGCTCTTTTTGTTGTAAGTTGGCAAGAGAATAAAATGATTATAATAATAATAAGAAACAAACTGAGATGAAATAACTGTTGAAAGAGAGAGAGAAACACTCTCATGAAACCAGTAAATGATGCCTAGCGCTGCAACGTCTCCCACTGATTACAATGTCGAAAGCTTTTCAAGCTAATTATTAGAGGGAAGATATTCACGTGTCTCATTAACCTTTTATAGCATAATCTTAATTTACTTTTATATAAATATAATTATAAAAATATATATATAATGTATGTATTGCATAAAAATATCCTAAACTTGAAATAGTTAAGATAATTACCATTTGACAACAAATTATGTTATCATGGGTTGCTTTTGTTATTTTGTTCCTTTTTTAGGAAGAATGTTTTGCGCAGCCGTAGATTATTAACAGTAAAAAAACATTTTTGCACAGAACTTCAAGCTGATTTCAACTAATATAACATCAAACCTGCAGCTTATTCTTTAAAAAATAGGATTTTCAAGTTATTGTACATTTACAGCATAGTCTGATTTAAAGCTATACAATAGGATATACCGAGCTCCCGCAAAGGATAGAATTCTGAATTTTATCGCTGTAGGTCGCCAGGGTGCGACAGTTTGGTTCTCATATCAATAACTTTTAAGGTTGCTGGGAATATTAAAAAAAAAATAATCCTTCTAATATATTGCTTTTTCTGTGGATGTTTCTAGTTGCATTGAATACCTTATTAAGAGCGAAAAGGAATTCTAAAACTATGATTGGCGTGGCCAATGATTAACGTGTCCGGACTGTAAAACACCGAGTTAATAGCTCACTTTCCGATGAAGGCTTACACTTTGGAGCTGTTGGTGCAACATAAAAGTGGTAGTGCAATCATAGAACTGTTTTATAGGCTTGTTTTTAAGAGGTAAATATAGTTATTTTTATGGAACTGTTCTACTGACTTATTTAAGAGACAAATGTTGGTATTTTTATGGAACTGTTCTACTGACTTACTTAAGAGATAAATACGGGTATCTTTATTAAAGAACTGTATTGTTGACTTGTGTAAAAAACGAATATCAGTGTTTTTACTAAAAATCAAAGACAATTGCCAGCGTTTGATTTATTTTATTTTAATAATAAGATGAAACTGAAAATTAAGTGTGTGTTTTTAATATATTATATGTGTTATTGGATATCACCTTTGACGTTTTTAAAGGAACTCTAGTAATCAGTAGGTGATTAAAATATAAAGTGTTAGATTTCGCACGAATAAGATCACTTAAACTACATTTTCTACAATTTTGAGGTACGAAGTCTTAACTGATGTAAACATTTTTGCCTAAAATATCAATTTGTTCTGGTTTATAACAATTTAATCACTCAAATACCCTTCTTACATGTTTGTGGACTTATACCTCTAGAAACCGGGTTTCGATACCCGTGATGGACAGAGCACAGAGAGCCATTTGTAGCTTTGTGCTAAATATAATAAACAAACAAGTCTTCCAAGCATTCGAGTATTTATATACTCCAGTTGCTTGCTCAGCAGAACAAAGCTATATCACTTTTTATTTTATACTATAAATGGGTAAATATTTCTCAAGTTATTTTTGAGAAAGATATAATTTAAATGTTTTACATGAAAGCAATAATTTAATTAGATATGCAGAAACAAATTTGTATTTTCTACTCTTAATATCTTTTTGTTGTTGTTAAGCACGAAGCTAATTAGTTAAACAATGGACTATTAATACTGTGTCCATTGTGAATATCGAAATCAGGTTTTTGCCGTAATAATCCTTCAAGAACTTGTAACTTTAGCACAAGTATTGTTATTTATATTTCATATTACAGAACTATAGATGATAGTCAATACGCTTTGCCATATGCAGTGTATTACGGTTGTCTAATATTAATATCTTCTTAACACTGTTGCTGATGGGTGATTAAACTATTTTTTCAAGAAACAAAATTTTATACAATAGTTTCTCTCATTTCAGAACATTAACAGCTGTTTTTAAAGAAAATTAATGACTGTTTTCCAAGAACTTTAACAACTGTTTTGTAAGAAAAACCAAATCGAAAACTTCTGTATAATCATTTCTTTTTCTTCAAAACACTAAAGATACTTTATATGAACGATTTGTATGTACTGGTGCAGTAAAGTGTTGTCGTAGAAGCAATTTGGTGACGACATGTTTATCACCTATAGATTTATTTAACGACAAATTCCGTATCATTTGATAATACAGGGTGTTCGGAAAGTCACTGTGCACTTATATATTTATTAACAGACATGTTTTAGTATAGAATACAGGTGGTAAATATGAATAACAATTAAAAACAATGTTGAAAGTGACCCCCATTGGCATCAATACAGGCCTGAATCCTTCTTATTTTGTTTCTAAACACCTCTATCAGTTGCTGGCTTGAAATAGACTGAATGAATGCTGTTATAACTGCTTTCAAGTCATCCAGCATGTGCAGTCAATCTTAATACACTGCAGATTTTGCTGCTCCCCATAGATAAAAGTCTGGAGGATTGAGATCTGGTGATCGTGGGGGCTACACGTCTTTGGAAATAATGCGGTCTCCAAAACATTCCTTTAATAACCACATAGATTTGTAAGATGTGTGGGCAGTAGCACCATCTTGTTGAAACATAAGTACATGATTTCATCACTTGTCATCTGACCAATGAAGGTGTGAAGAATCTCCGAAAAATAGTGCTCGCTGTTTATTGTGTTAATAAAGAAAATAGGACCAACAATTTGACGTCTGGAAATCGCAACCCACACGCCAACCTTGAAATCATGTAGAGGTGTTTCGTGCATCTGTGAGGATTATCGGATAACCATAATCTTGAATTTTGTGAATTAATGGAACCCGAGAGATGGAACTATGCTTCGTCGGTGAAAATGGTCATATCCAACGCATTAGTTGTATTCTCTTCGATAAATTGGTTAAACCATCTGCAACAGCGTATCTGTTTTTCATTATCTGTTACTTCCAGTTCTTGTACCGTCATTATTTTGTATGGGAAGAGCTTTAATTTCTTTCTGACGGCCTTATAAGCAGTTCCAAGACCAATATCATGCTGCTGAGCTAACTTTTGTAATGATTTTGTTGGACTATGCATCACACTGTCAGAAATATCCAACAGTTTCTCCTGCGATAGCTTTGCTGGTCTTCAACGGCGTTTGACATCATCCACTGATACTGTTTCCCGAAACTTATTAACAAGGTTAAGAAC
The DNA here is from genome assembly GCA_011833715.1 of Carcinoscorpius rotundicauda. Lineage (NCBI taxonomy): Eukaryota > Metazoa > Arthropoda > Merostomata > Xiphosura > Limulidae > Carcinoscorpius > Carcinoscorpius rotundicauda. The sequence continues at coordinate 26,434,549 of CM022406.1, forward strand.
TGCATTGCAATGTGGAATGGGTGTATCTGGGAATTTTTCAGCAAATCGCTGTCGCACCATATTTGTGTATTCAACACCTTCTCGGAATATGTGTTCGACGAGCCATACACGGTCTTCAGTTGTTAAAAGTATATTGGAATCAATATCTGATATATAGTAAAATATGATTACAAAACTGCACAGTGACTCCCGGAGCACCCTGTACAATGCATCCACCGGTAAACATTAGCGTGTTAGTTCACGGTGAAATTCTGACATACTCACAGGGTATTTACAGACTTAGCAATTAATGTGCTTGGAAGGTAACAAAGTTTCACAATAAAAATACAATATTTAAGATAACCAACATTATTTATTTATAATACAAAGGAATACAGATAAAAGTTTTGGAATTCAACATACTCCGTCTTCTGTTTCTCAAGAATTACACCATTTTAAAATAAGTATCGAAAATACATTGCTATAATAACAGTAATTTAAGCAAAACTATAACAGCATAAAAATTGGATGACTAACAAACACACTCATTTACATATTACAAAATATAATGTTTAAACAAAGACTGCATATTGTTCTATGCAGACGAAAACTGTTTACGTTCAAATATTCTTCATTCAGAAGTACCAGTTCAATGTTGACTTTGTAAAATATATTGAAATTTGATAGGTTAAGATCATGTCCTATTTCTTTCGATAAGTTGGTGTACAGCTTTCATGGAAATACTCCAGTTAGTACATGACATTTCATTCTAGAGGCCTTAAAATTTACACGTATGAAAGAGAAATTAGGGAAGGTGTGTGGTACGAAAACGTTTCTGTATGTGAGTTGTGGGTTTAAAGACTGATCTGAAATCTACTTCGGGATAGTAACGATGAATAACAGGTTTAATGTGGTTTTTTTAATATTACGTTTTAGGTATCAATGTATAGAAGACGAGAGTACATAGTAAGTTTGGATGCCGTTGGTAGTCTAGGAAAATTAATGTGTTTATTAGTAAAAAGTATTAGTAATTTTTTGTAATAGATGTTTCAGGTAGTGATTACAGTATAAAGTAATCTGAATAAGCGAAATTTTAGTGTATTTTAAAATATGTAGAGTACATGTCATAAGCTCTGTTTGATAATTGTGTTATCAGATTTATTTTGTATGTGTAGGGGATAAACCTGTCACATTGTGTAAGGAAGGAGTCAATTAAACTTATATTTTCTGCATAGTGATGTGCCAAATCCACTTACGTTAATGAGGAGGTATTAAAAAGGGTAAATTATTATTGTTTTCAGTATCGCAGGATGACAGGATCTTGAATTTTAGAAATTTATATATTGTAAAAAAGGAAAATGTGCCGTCTACATGTGTAAGGGACAGACCTGAAGTTAGTAAGGGAGGTGTCGGATTATTTATAATCGTGTTATGCTGGGCCGAACTGGGAACCTCAGTTACGCCATCTATTTGTTCAAATAAGGTGTTGTTGAAAAAGGTACGTAAATTTTTGGTTTCGTGGTTCAGCACAGTTTTAATAAGAGTTACCAAAAATTCACTTATAAAAATATCAATAGTTTGACTTACAGCTTGCTACATTGCTAAAGGAGGAAGGAACTAGCTATGAAATGTTTTTGGAAGGGACTAGTTAACTTAATTCACACGCAGACTGGAAAGAATGTGTGTATTGTCTTTTTTGTGAGGCCACACTGATTTTATTGTTCTAAATCCGAAAACTAACCATTGTCCCACTTGGGAACAAACTGTAAAGAATCGGGAATAGTGGATTTAGTGGTAACGAGACGCTTAATTCTTCATTACTACCTCTCAAATTGATATCAGTTTAGTTTTGAAATCCACATCCCGCATACAGGAATATGTCCGTATTAAACGTCTACCAGTTTCGTTTTATTCTTGATTTATATATGTTTACACATGTGAAAACATTTTTTATTATGATAAAGATATTATTCAGGTTCAAGAAAAAAAATATTTGTAAATGTTGAAATCGATGTGAAAATGTATATAGATGTCTCTGAAATGAAATAAATGATAGGTTTCATGATTTTAAGATATATTTTACATTATCTGCTTTGGGTCAAGATTTTTTTTTCCTTTTGTATAAATATATATAAATGTTTTTACACGGATTTTAGTGCAAAGACAGAATAACTTTTGTTTCCCAACATCATTTACTTATATTTGCTTTTGACGTCGCACGGTGGTATATCTGCGGATTTACAACACTAGAATCCGGGTTTCAATGCCCACGGTGGACAGAGCACAAATAGCCCATTGTGTAGCTTTATTCTTAATTACAAACAAACCATAAAAAAATTCTGATTTATTTTTATTGATAAAATTTCTATAAAATACTGAGTGTTAATATCTGACTTAACTTGTCATTTTTGAAATACAGAGGACTATTGAAAATTTAAGTTTCCGAAATTTAGTAATAGAAAACATTTAGAATCTCTTTGAGGCAGATATAGGAATTTTTAATTGTTTATTATTTTGTTTGAAATAATACTTCACCAATGAAATCAAAATATGTATTGGTCAGAAGGTAAAAATTTGTTTCAAAAAACCTACATATTAAATTTTTACAGAGTTAATTTTCCTTTCCAGTTAAATTTCATTTCAGCTTACTTCTTTCTGTCTGTATAGAGATAAAGAACGAATTTGTTTATGACTCGACGATATCTACAAATGTTCGCATAACGTTAGCAAAGTAAAATTAAAGTTAAATTTATGTAACGTGCATGAAATAAAAGCATTAGGTCTACAAACATTTCAGTTTCATGATCCATTTAAAAAAAATATTTGAGGGTATAGTTGTACTTGATCAAAATGTTTTTATCTATCGTTGCGAAATGTAATGAATTTTATGAAACTTGCACACAACACAATATATTTTTACTGAGGTCTAAATATGAGGGTTGTGAATACACCAACAATAAACAGTAATAGATGAAATATATTTCTCATAGAATACGCACTTACTTCCGATTAAAGCTTTCTCACAAAGTGTGAGTTCATTCTTTATTCTCTTCAATATATAAGGAAAAGTAATTTAATTGTTGGCTCGGCATAGCCAGGTGGTTAAGGGTAGTGGGTTCTAATCCTTATCACATCAAATATGGTCGCCCTTTCAGCCGTGGGGGCGTTATAATGTTACTGTCAATGTCACTAAGTAAAAGAGTAGCCCAAGAGTTGGCGGTAGGTAGTGATGACTAGTTGTTTTCCCTCTAGTATTACACTGCTAAATTAGGGACGGCTAGAGCAGATAGCCTTCGTGTAGCTTTACGCGAAATTAAAACCAAACCTATAAGCAGTGGGGGTGTTATAATGTGACGGTCAATCCCACTATTCGTTGGTAAAAGAGTAGCTCAAGAGTTGGCAGTGGGTGGTGATGACTAGCTGCCTTCCCTCTAGTCTTACACTGCTAAATTAGGGACGGCTAGCACAGATAGCCCTCGAGTAGCTTTGTGCGAAGTTCCAAAACAAACAAACAAACTTAACTAGCAAGTTCCTTAAATACGAATTCCACCCTTATCTCCGCCACATTACACATATTTCCCCTCCTGATCTGTTTTTCTTTTATTCTCTTACAAACTTTACTAATTAAATTCATGCTGAAGGGGGTAAAAAGTGTATTCTGAAATGCCTGGACTTTTTGTATAATGGGTTTATATTGATTTAGTTTTACATTTCACACAAAGTTACGCGTGCACTTTCTGCCTTTCTTCCTATTCTACCAGCGATAAATTAGAGAGAAGGCAACTACTCAATACCACCCACCTTCAACTCTTGACTTACTTTTTTTACAGTTGAAACGGCGAGCATATTCGGTGACGTGGATACGAACCTCAGATTACAAATTGAGTTTCCCAACCACCGGTCATGCAAGGCCTATTGTAAATATAAACTGTTTTTGTTTTTAATGGTCCTCTTTATCTTTGTTCGTCTTCCTCCAACCTGATTATAATAAATTTAGCAACGTTAATTAGTCTTTCAGATAGTAAACGTCAACTGAGCATCAATATTTTATATATAAAAATTATAAATCTGGAAGTTCTTTTTCTCTAACACACAGAAAATGAGCTCTGTCACACACGATTTGCAAAATATAAATTATTCCCAATTTGTTATTATATTTGGCTAAAGATCAATTAACATATGTAGGTTTTTCACTTAGAAAACGTTACCAGAAAAATTATCATGTGAAACAAGCTTTATGGACATCCCAAATAGTGCTCAGGTATCACTCTATAAAATTCATGTTTCCGGTTCTGTACTTCAACTCATGGTCGTGATGACAGAAGCACTATTGTCAGATACCAGAATTTTCACTGTAGCAATTTTCTGTGAAGAAAGACGAGGTCAAAGTTAACCAAGTATTTCGAAAATTTAATCAAACGATAAATTAACGTGTAGATTAATCAGTTCTATGCAATTTCCATCAGATACACCGTGTGATATTGCTGTGTCCGACTGCCAGTTAATAGTTGGAAGAAAGTGCATGAATGTTGCGAAAGTAAAATATAAATTTGAAGATTGCACGACTATCTTAACGTATTTATATATCCGATACTCATTTATATACAATCTAAACATAATATTTCATTTATAGAACACGCAGAACTGTGATAAACTTCTGCAAATTGTAAAGTATTACTCGTATAATGTATTTCGAGCAAGTCTCCGATTTATTATATTACGCACACTTTGTATTAAGATTTTAAATAGCCGGAAATTTGAATTTAGAGGTTAATTAAATGTCAATATGTTTCAAATTTATGGTATTTGCTAACAAGACTGATAACCACAATTTTTTTAACTGAAATATATTTTAATATACAAACAATAACACAATTTATAATAACGGCTATTATAAACTGTTATTGCAAATAATTTATTTACAGAAGTTTTACAAACTTACAAACAATACTGAGTCTTCTATCTCGTCTGGAACTGAATATTTTATTCACGATTAACGATGAACGAATTAATTCTATGTTAATACAGAAGTACACTTCTCTTGATGAAAAGCTAACTAGCTTCTTCATACGTGAGGTTTCCCGACGAAAATATCTAATGTCCTCGAAGAAATGCTAATGCTCTAAGTTAATTCCCCAAATTTACACATTTTGTCGGAAATATGTGAGTGTTCCGTTTCAAATATCTGTAGTTATCCGATTAATCAGTGTTTATCACAGTTATAGCTTATTGTAGTAAACGAGCAATATAAAACTCTTTTTCTCGTGTTGTTACTTTTTATAATCATTAAGCGAGGTTCTAGATACACTAATGCTTTTTAAAACAAATATTGTTGAGTTTTACACAGGAAATCTACTAATTTAAAGAATAGGCAGAAGTTTCGCAACACATATTTAACATTATAGGTTACATGCATTTGAATGTATATTTAACTAAAACAAACATAAATGTTAAAATAAATATTTAATAGTAAATCCGTTACATCCTCCTTCTTAGAAAATTATAAATTTATATTAAACAATATAAATATACATATGATAACAACATATTAAACATAATACACACCCAAAGAATTATACAACTTTAAAAATCATGACAGTATATAACACAATTCATGCAAATAACCTAATGATCATAAAATTACATAGCACGTGAAGGTGCATCAGTACAAAAGCTGTCTTTTTTTAGCAAAGAAGACTCAACACAATCGACTACCACATGACTGACGACTTTCTTTTTTTTAAAAGGTGGGATAGGTTTTGACAGGTATTATCCAGTTGGGTTTTCCAATTGACTGGTGTCTATAACAAGTTTTACAAAACTGAGAAACATCTTTCCTAATTTTTAACCAAAAGAAATATATTTTGTCTTCTTGACACCTACGAGAAGTTTAAGAGCAATTTTAAATATTTCAGAACGACATGCCTTGAGAACAAAGATATGATAAACTACAGTCCAGTCTTCTGAAGCTAGTATATTTGAAACAGTTCATCTTTTGGGAGTGCATATTTAAATAGTAAATAGATCTGTGAATTCTTTTCTTGCTCGGTGATTGATTATACCCATTGGATCCACAAAATGTCTGAGACAAATGTATAATATTGTTCTCAAAATACGTGCCTATAGGTTGTTTTTGTCTTAATTTCTTAATCTGAGCTCGAGTCATAGCACACGAGAGAAATAATAACATCATATTTAGATGAAACAGTAACCTGATCACTAACAACTTTGTGTTTATTTAGCCAAATCTTTTCCTAGCAGTAATAACACATCAACTTCAACTATACCTGGTTCTGAAATTCGATTTGATGCTATAAAAATGTTACGAAAAAGAACATTAACAAAGCCACCCTCAGCAATAATAGTGGCTGAACTCGAACCTAATGGGAGCATATTTTTTAACAACAGTGATTAAGTCACCCCAGTATCACGTAGAACTTGAATGGGTAAGGGATTAGTAGTGTCATTTGTCAAAAATACAGAAGCAACAGACACAAAAGATCTAAATTTCTCCCTAACTATATCAGCCTTTTTAACAGTTGCCAAAGAAACATCAGGTGATCCGGTGAAACTACATTTTTTTCAAACACAAACAGTCGGACATAAAACAAACAGTTCTTTTTTTCAAAAAAAGGTTGACAGGTCTTCATGGCCTTGATGAAATTTTATCCCGACTATATGAAGATTATGAACAAAATATATCCTTTCTATAAACAATTCTTTGCAATATACGTGTTTTTTAAGTTATTTTGTATTTTCTATGACTAATTTATTAAGAAAATATAAAGTCGTCTTTCACAGTTCTCAGACAGTAAAACCATCTTTAAGGCCATATTAGGAAATTCTATATCCGGAGGTGGAACTATTTTTTATCAACTTTTCTTTTTGTGAGTAGTCTAATGGTCTAAGGTAATTGTTAGTTATAAATCTCCAATTATATCTTTTTATACTTTTAATACCTATGAAAAAATTGTCATCCTCTGTTAAATGTAAATTGAATAATCTTGAGAAACTGAGCTAAATATTTAAACAAATATTTGGTATGAGTGTTAAATTTACAGAATATTGTATAAATGTTACAATGGGAAACGATATTGGATAATGATGGATGAAAACTCTAGGTATTTTACAGTGTTTGTACCACATTTCTGTTTTATTTGGGCCAACAATCTAAAACATTCCAGTTTACAGTACTTTATTCATTGTTATGTAAATGTCGGGTAAATGTTTTGTAAGCGACAACATGTCGTGTTGTGTTTAAATTTTCATTTCTATTATTTATATTACCATATTTATATTATTGTTTCAAAGTTTAAACAATAAAATACGTTGTTATTCATTTAAAATAACATTTAGAATTTTCTAGAATTAAGTAGACCAACCATATGTATGTAAATGAAATGTTGGCTGCCTCGTGTCTAGACGTTGAGTCTCGTGCAAGAACGGACATGCGCGAATTGCTCTGGAGTTCTGTAGAAGTTTCGCGATGGTTCGAGAAGTCTAGGCCTACAATATATAAACAGACGAAGATGCGAGGAAGAGAGGAGGAATCAGATGTTAGTTTTATTCAAAAGAAGAGAGTTAGTCATTCGTTTGAGAAAGTTCAAGTGTTTGCTGTGATTTGTGACTGAAGTTAGATCTACAGAAGCTGTGATTTTATTTCGTCAATCTCTACGATTCTTTCGAATTACTGGTTGTGCTGAAGGTCGACATGTACGGGACTAGCCAGGGGAGATCGGAAAAATTGAAGGCGACAAATTTGTGACGTTCATCGGAGGCATCGTGAAAAGAACTTCGTCGAATTTATTGAACTGTGAATTGTTTCTGAACTTCTTCATTTAAACTTCGGAATTTCTTAGTGGGACCAAATTCACACCCTAGACTGGAATTTGAGACTTTCATTTTAGATCATTATATTAGATACAGGCCAGTACCATTTTGTATTGTGATTAATTTTGAAGGTTGAAACTAATACTATTTTGTTTTGTAATTAATTTTGAAGGTTTAAACGTAATATCTGTCATTGTTATTATATAATTTATGTTATATCTGTTACATATATAATAGTTTAGTGTAATAAATCATACAAGCTGTTATCTGTGTTTTTCTGTTGCGTTTAGTCTACGAAAAACATAAAACATAAAAAACGTAACATCATTCAAAAGCAAAAATATTATATAAGTGAATGGTAGAATTTTAAGTTCTTTCAGGTATACTAAATTCTATGTGTAGATGACAGTGTAAGCACTGCTGAGAAAAACTCTCACAATTACAGAATTGTGATTCTGTATACAGAAATTAAAAAACCTAGAAAAACACACATTGATAAAGCTTACGACTCGATTGCTTTAGCCATTTGGTGTTGCTAGTTAGGAAAATTAAAAACTAGGAAGACAAATCAGGAAGAGGAAATTTGTAAAAATAATGTAACGTGACGTGAAAGAGAAGAGTTACAATATATTGTTAAGAAACTACGAGTTAAGTTGATTAGCTACACTTTAACAGGAATTTATGAAGATGCCATACCTTTATGAAAAATAGAACTTTTAGAGCAAAGAGTAAATATTCTTTTTAAATCAAATATGTGAGCTTTATATACTTAAAAACGGCTGATATGATTAGAAAAAGCACTAGCAGAGGAGTGAACAACGTTTTGATCTTTATCGGTCATCATCAGGTTCACTTAGAAAGGAAGGGTTACTGACCGCTAGCTGACCAGATGTTTGAAGGGGGTTGCATTACTAAGTGTAGGAATGTAGAGGGCATGCTTTCATGTTGGTGTTCCTTTGTATTTGTTTATATATGTAAAAACGGATCGTTTATGTTGAGAAAATATTTTACGCAGAGGAGCGTAAAATATTTTCCTAGCCCAAACGAGCCGTTTTTACATATATATTTCTATACAAGTGGGTTTTCTCGACATCACTGATTTGTATTGATTTATTTTGGGCTTCAGTTGTTGTATAAGTAAGGCTTCTTTAATTTTGCGTTTGTTTATGTTTGTTTCTTTATTTAGTATTTGGGTGTTTTCTATGGTATGTTGTATTTATTTGATTTGCAGTATTCAAAAACGTGTAAAGGTGACTTTTTGTGTTCTTTGAATCTGGTTTTCATTTTTCTACTTGTTTCTCCAAAAGAGAAATCGTGACAGTTATCACATTGTGTTTTGTAAATAATCTGTACCCATACCAGCAATACAAGTTCACATCTTATTTCAAATCGATTTGATCCTTACATTTCCTTGTCAACAAGATTACTTAAGAAAGTATGTAACAAAATGTTAACCTCTATTTATCGTAATGATAACTTTACAGACCTCTACAATAGTTTTAAAACTTTCAGTGCTTAGTAGATTAATTAACTGATTGTGGTGAAATGTAATAATAAATAGATTTCAACTTCATTTTTTAGATCTGAATCTCTTTTAATTTCGGGTGAATTCTCTCTTCCGATCTCTAAATATAATATAGAATTCATTCATCAGCAAAACATACAGACAATACTTTATTGAATCAGACTTTTTTCTCTTCGTTTTTGAATAAGACTTCTGAGAAACATGTTTAAAGTTAACAAAAGTTGAAGTTGCAAAACGCAAAACACTAAACCAAATGAAGTTCTGTAGTTCAGTGACTAATACCAGAAGACGATTGTGACAATAGTTTTGTTTACGATGGTTGATATACATTCTAAAATTCAAAGAAACCCTTGTTTATATAAATAAAGAATTCAAGGCGCATTGTTGAGTCTATACATCAAATTAATTTTCTTTTTAACTTTGATTTTAAAATAAAAAATTGCAAGGATAAACAGAACACCGAAAGTGAGATAAAACAATAGCTGCTATTACGAAGCTCCAGTCAGTAAGAAAATACGCGAACATAACAAAATAGTACAGCAAAGTTAATGATTAAGCTACACGGCGTAATTCAGAGAGGAATTATAACCAACTTCAGGTCTCTCAGTAGTGATAAAATATTACAATGCTATACACACCCACACACACCAGACGTTAAATATTAACATTTTTTCATTTCAATTTTCGCTGTAAGAACACTATTTCTCTCTCGAACAAATATATATCTAGATTTCGAATTTTGTAGTTTCTTAATGAATTTACAGTTTTTCATGTTTGGAGGATTATTTAACATTCAGTTTCAATTAAAAATTGCTTAAATAATTGCTTTTTTGTGTTTGTAGTAAACATTATCATTAATAAAACGAAAAATGTTTCTCAACTAATTACGGAAAAATAACAATAATTTACCTCATTATTTCTTTTGAAACAAGTACTAAAATCAAAAATAATAAAATGTACTTAAATATTGCTTTACTAAGTGATAGAAGTTTTGTCTGAGGCTTTAGAATAATCCGATAAGTCATTCTTTTCTTTGAGACCAGCAATTTCAAGGCAAAAGTTCATTACAGATCCAATGGGCATTGTGGAGGATTAAAGTCTCCAAAAAAGTTTAGTTCGTACATACAGGCTATCACGAGAAAACCAGAATACAATACAAAACATGCTAATCCCACTTTATAGTTGAGGTTCCACTTAGAAAATATCAGTATAACAAATAGCATAATAATTGTTCCTAATAAAGTAGCAGTGGTGTAGGTCAGAGCTGAACTGTTGATAACGAGAAACCCTTCATTTGGTGGAAGTAGCGTTCTCATCAACCATGGAGCACCAAGACAAAAAAGAATATCAAAAACATTACTCCCGATCAGGTTACACATAGCCATGTTCCCCAAACCTGAAATACATACAATATCAAAAACATTACTCCCGATCAGGTTACACATAGCCATGTTCCCCAAACCTGAAATACATACAATATCAAAAACATTACTCTCGATCAGGTTACGCAAAGCCATGTTCCCCAAACTTGAAATAAATACAATTCTAATGGCTTTAGCGACGTTTTCAATATCTATTCTTTCACAAGATTGGTGTCATATATATATATATATATATATATATGTACATATATATTTCTTTATTGTATGTAGTCAATGTTTATTTATTAAATGTTAAAAAATCCTTTTATATTGAATGATGACACCAATCTTGTGAAAGAATATATATATGTACATATATATTTCTTTATTAACGAAATTAGAATTTTTGTCTCACATTTGTAGTCCGTAGTTACATTAGATATTAACTTGATTCATATCTCCAGACAGTGGATACAAACTGTATTTTACGTTCATCATTCAATAATGAAAGTGGACATAAACCTCTATTTTCATTTTTGGTCACACATGGAAAGTAGATGTAAAACTTATTTCTTTTTCTAGGCTAAATAAGGAAAAAAGATATAACTATAACAATACTTTCTCGGTTACGCAAGATAGGAACATTTAAATCTCACTTTACTCTTGTTTGAGGTTACCTATGAATAGGTATAACTAATACTGCATTTCCTTAGTTACTTTTCGTGATTACTCTTTGACAGTAAAAATATATATATATATATATATATACCTTTACATTACATGATAAAAGTACATGAAAAATAACACGATATTTTTGATTATTCAGGGTCAGTTAGGCGTAAACCTCATCTTACGTAATAATAATACGTTTATACCTCACTTTGTAGTGTTTTGTTATACTAGTCAGCAAATTTCTCCTCTCGACATAAGGTGGGTAGATATCAGCTTTTCGTATTTATAGTTACAAAAGAAACGTATGTAAATCTCTCTTCCTGTTATGGTTACTCAAGGACATTAGATATAAACAACATATCACTTTTCTATGCAAAAACGGCTCGTTTGGGTTGAGAAAATATTTTAAATAGAAGAGCGAACAACGTTTCGACCTTCTTTTCTGAACCTGACGATGACGGAAGAAGGTCGAAACGTTGTTCGCTCTTCTATTTAAAATATTTTCTCAACCCAAACGAGCCGTTTTTGCATATAAAATTATCAACAAGTGAGTTTCTCGACATCACTGATTATTACTTCACTTTTCTGATTATTGAAATGCATTAGGTAAAAGCTTCACTTCACTTTCCTTGTAACACAAATAAAGTAGATTTTAATCTCGCTTCTCTTTTTCTAGTTATAAAAGGGAATTGGATATAAACCTCACCATGTAATTTTAGTTACTTGTAGACGGTAAATATAAACCTCAAATCACTTTCCTCGTTCGTTACAAGGAAAGCACTTTTTTGTTTAATTTTGTAGTTACACAGGAAAAGTAGACGCCCGCGTCGCGCTAAACATGCTTGCCCTCCCAGCCGTGGGGGTGTATAATGTGACGGTCAATCCCACTTTTCGTTAGTTAAAGAGTAGCCCAAGAGTTGACGGTGGGTGGTGATGACTAGCTGCCTTCCCTCTAGTCTTACACTGCTAAATTAGGGACGGCTAGCACAGATAGCCCTCGAGTAGCTTTGTGCGAAATTTCAAAACAAACAAACAAAGAAAAGTAGATATAAATGTCGTTTCACAATTTTGCTTTACAAAATACATTAACACAAATTTCATTTTACATTTCTTGTTATATAGTGGTATAAGATGTAAATCTCAGTTACTTTCCCAATTATGCAAAGAAAGTGAATATAAACTTCATTTTACTTTCCTAGTTACACAGGGACATAATAAGCAAATAATAAAAATTACAGTGTTGCTACAATAAGTTTCGTTTCACTGTTTCATAAGAAAAGAAGTAAATCTTCTTTAAAATATTTTATTTTATAAATTCGGAATACATTAATTTCACTTATATATCATAACGTATGTCTTTCGATAGTCGTATTGTTAAATTGGTGAAATGAAGCAAAAAGTCTCAAATGAATGCTTTTCTGTCTCTTTCTTATTTTCATTCATCTTAACCGCTAAAATATTTTGAGATATTCGTATAATGTTATATATAATTAAATTGCGGACTTACACGCTAAAATCCGGGTTTTGATACCCGTGGTGGGCAGAGCACAGATAGCCCATTGTGTAGCTTTGTGCTTACTTCAAAACAACAACAAACAACAATATAATTAAACGATAATTTGGGGATTGCCTTTTTTGTCGAACATTATTTTGACTGTTATTTTAAACCAGCTTTCGGGTCATTTACATTAAAATAATCTTTCAATAATAACATTTTATCACTTCCTTTTATTTCTTATGCTACTAACAATTATAACAAGCACACGTTATGTTCTTAATATTACGAGAAAAATGTTTTATCAGGTATACTAGTGATTAAGAAAACTTGATTTTCAGCTAATAAAATTAATTATACGTTTTCTCTGACTTAACATTTAAAGATATTAGACGTAATTTATTTTTACAGATAACGTTAAAAGTAGCTTTTCCAACCCCATTTACGTTTGCCAGAAATCGTTTTGTATAAGAGATGTCAATGTATTTTTGGCAGACGCTGTTGAAGAGAAAGCTTATGAAATATCAACTTATTTAACAACTGCCTTATTAGCCGAGGAAAATGTAAAAAATGAAAAGTTGAAGGTTATATTGATATGTATTTTTGAGAGGACATGTCAGAAAAAATCTTTCAGTAAATTAACCAATACGTGTACGTTTAGTTTGCATTGAGTCTTATGAACACTAACTTTTTGCTACATTATTTTTTCTACCAAATTTTCTCATAATATGCCGCGCGTTGTTTAAGCTGTTTTTTGTGTTAGTTTCATAACATTTGGTTTTTTAAGTAAATGTAAAGATACACAATGTAATTATCAAATTTTCGAAGAAAAATATATTTTTAGAAGGAAAGTGGACCACAAAGGAAGAAATTTACTTTTATTTTTTAATTTAACGTATATATATATATATATATATATTGCTACTCATCATACCATGATTTTTTCACTGGAATCAAAACTTACTTACACTTAAAGTAAGGAATATAATGAAGTAATCTAGCGTTTCTTAAGATTTTTGTTTGTTTGTTTGTTTTGGAATTTCGCACAAAGCTAATCGAGGGCTATTTGTGCTAGCCGTCCTTAATTTAGCAGTGTAAGATTAGAGGGAAGGGAATTGGTCATCCCCACCCCCCGCCAACTCTTGGGCTACTCTTTTACCAACGAATAGTGGGATTGACTGTAACATTATACACCCCCACGGCTGGGAGGGCGAGCATGTTTAGCGCGACGCGGACGCGAACCCGTGACCCTTGAATTACGAGTCGCACGCCTTACGTGCTTGGCCATGCCAGGCCCAGTTTCTTAAGAAACAAACTAATTTAATAACTTACCATTTCGTACGACAATAATACTTGAGATAACCTCAGGGACGCTAGTTCCAGCTGCTAATATTGTTATTCCTGATACACTGTCTGGAATTCCTAAAGTATAGCCTGAGAAAGATAAAAATGCTCAAAACTGAATATGTACTGAAAATTTGATTTTCTTTTTCATATAGTTTCTAAAAATGTTATTTTAGAGTGTATTAGTTTGACTGTTTCGGTTATTTCTCCAACACTAGAAAAGAACTATTGGTATTTGTGAGCCCGAAGTTCGAAGTGATGGGTGACAAAAAAAAGGCAAATGGTCAACAGCACTGCAAACTCTTAGGCTACTCTAATCTTATAAGATTTGATCAACACTATTAAATCAACAGCATTAAATAGGTAAGTTGCATATGGTTCCACTTGTAGATGTAAAAATTCAAGTCATTGAATATATTACATGTTATGGATAATTACGTTATGTCTGAATTATGCGAAAAATGTTACGTTGCTAAAATACGAGTTACTTCTGTAAACACATACGTCATAAAATACATTATTACAGTCATATTATTTAACTATATACTTATATAAACTATCACAGTCATGTTATTTTACTATATAACTATATAAATTATCACAGTCATATTATTTAACTATATACATTATTTCAGTCATATTATTTAACTATATAATTATATAAATTATTACAGTCATGCTATTTAACTATATAACTATGTAAATTATCACAGTCATATTATTTAACCATACAGCTATATACATTATTACAGTCATATTACTTAAGTTTATAGCTATATACGTTATTACAGTCGTATTATTTAACTACATAACTATATAAGTTACCACAGTCATGCTATTTAACTATATAACTATATACATTATTTGAGTTATGTTATTTAATTATATAATTAAATAAATTATCACAGTCATGTTATTTAACTATATAAATATATAAATTATCACAGTCATATTATTTAACTATATGACTATATTCATTATTAGAGTCATATTAATTAACTATATGACTATATACATTATTACAGTCATATTATTTAACTATATAACTATATTCGTTATTGCAGTCGTATTATTTAACTACATAACTATATAAGTTATCACAGTCATGCTATTTAACTGTATAACTAATTATTAGAGTCATGTTATTTAACTATATAATTATATAAATTATCACAGTCATATTATTTAACTGTATAACTAGCAACTTTACAATTCTAATTCCTTTATTTCTGTACTTTTTAATTCTGCTAATATTCTCTTTTATTATGTAGCACGATCAAATTAACAAAATATAATAAGTATACAGTTTAATGTAATGCCAAACTAAAAATATTTCTTATAACAATCCATGTGAATGTCAAAGAAACTAGGATAGCTTGTTTGTTTGTTTTTGTTTTTACAATTAAACATCAAGCTACACATTGAGATAGATATCTGTCCGTCTTTCACCATTGGTATCGAAACTCGGTTTTTCATGGTAAAACAAATTTCTATCACAATACTGTTAGTAAAGATTGTATTTCTACACCCCTCGAATGGTGAGATTGAGTGTTTATAACGTTAAAACATGGGTGTGAAATAGCTCATTGTGAATCTTTGCACTTAACAACAAAAACAAACGATATTCGAAACCACCCATAGTTGTTTAATATGAGGAAAATGACATAGATATTATACTAACAAACATTTTTATTGGATTTTGATATAACACCTACTGATGTGAAGTCAGTGTTGAAGTAAAAGTGGGAATGGACAAGCTAAGAGAAATCTGAACGATATAAAAACATTTACAGAGTGATAGTGTAAAAAAATATAGATTTCTGACCAAACTATTCAGACGCTAAATATAAAACTGTGAGGAAATACTCACCTAAAATTGTTACCATCCAAACAGTTAAATATGATATTATTCCAATCCACACAACGGACATTAGGAATGTTATCACATAGTATTTACGTCGAGATTGTTTTCGACAGTCCAAAACGGTGATGTAGAATAAAAACGAAGCTGGCCACATAAGAACCCACCAGATCTGGCGTAGAGGACCTGTCACAGGCATGTGCCAGACAGACGTTTCTTCTTCGTTTTCCGCACTCATCTCATTCACTAAGGACAATACAGAAAAAATATAATCTGAGAACTTGAGAGTGAAAGTAGACAAGAATGGATGGTAGTATGGCAGCCACGCTATACTACCTTATACAGTGCCGATGACGCCTTTTGCTCAATACCAAGGATCATCAAGCCGGTTAAGATACGACAAATAGAATAGTGGTTGAGTCATTATTGTTTCTTTCAAACGTTCTTTAAATGTATAAACAAGAGAAAATTATACTGTATCTCTAACAAATGAGACCTATGTATTACAATAGCCTCCAAATGAAGCTTTAAATGGTTTTACTGTTAATTTAAATGAATACTTCATCATATAAAACTACTTTGGATAAATGACTACAAAAGTTAACAAATATCGTACAATATTTTTGTGATAGTCTCAAGTCTCCCTAAAGATGTTATAAAATCATGTGCTTTATTAACGTACCACTTTCTGTGATAATATGGCTTTCTCGTCTAGATCTTCTTTCGACGATACTTTCTTCGATTGAAATACGGTTTTGATCTTGATCCACCCACGACACAGCTCTCTTCTTTACTTCATCTCCTTTCACTTTTATTGTTTTGTCAGATTCTTCCAGTAATGAACTTTTCTCACTAACTGCTTCTTCATCAGCCTGTGTAAGCCAACTCTTCTTCCAATACTTAAATAATTTTTCAACCTTAAGTTAAAAAAATACAACAACATATTGTAAGAAAAATTTGATAAAAGAGTGTAGGATTTTTTTTTAATTTGGTTAATAACGACAATTTAGGATTTTGGGGCGAAAAAAAAGTACTCATAATTAAAAACGAGTTCTAGCTTCACTTAATGATACTGTCTTCAATAGGTCAGTGGTAATCCCAAACACAAATAATACAAACACCCGCGTTGGGTATAGCACGAACAGCCTATTTTGCAACTTTGTGCTTAACAACAAACTTAAATATAATGAATGATATATTTTTGCCCTCATCGGAATGTGAGTAACAAATATTTAAAAGCAGCAGGTTATTACTAACAAATGTGTCATTAATTCACTGACAAGAACTTGTAAAACTAGGAACAGATTCACTTAAAAATTATAACTTATTAAATGTATTGGAAAAAATTCAGTAACGAAAATATCTTTTAGAAATACTTGAAAGTGAAGTGAAAACACGTTTCTCTTAAAAATATTAAGCTAGTTTTCCTGATCTTGTTTATTCATTCTTTCTTAATATATGTTTCTCGCCACATGCTTTCGATAAAGTGTTAAAATGTTTTACCTTAAAATAATTCAGAGTTTGTATTATTATTCGTAACGTAACGTCAACCCTATTACAGAAAACATCCGATAATAGAAATCCTTATCTTGGTTTTGGATGTATCAATAAGTAAAAGAAGATGCTAAGTAACAGAAGTTTATATTATAATTTATGCGGTTTTTCTCAATAAGAGGAGCTTTTTTTGCGGCATTTTACAAACTTTCTCTGACGTTAATTAAGAGAAGTTAGTTAATTAAGAATAATAAGGTTATAATCGTGAATGTGAGATATAATGATAAACAAAAAATATAGTTTATCAGCATGCTTACTGTTTTTATTACACTATGTAAATTACAAATATTTTATAACATACTTTAGACTAGCAAAGATATATGTAATACAGAACAATATTTTGTGATTCTGTCCTCTTATCAAAGTATTCCATTTTGTATCTTACATTGTTAAGTTGTGACTAGACTTCGTACCAGCTGGAATACCACTTTTTCAGATAAAAGCTATATAAATTCATGATCAACGACAGGTTATCTTAAGACATGAAAAGTTGCTTCCCTTATATGTAATAATAAAAAACGCCCAGAGAAACTGTAAAACATTAAATGTAAAACAGCAAGTTTACATGTATCTTCGCACAAACCAATCAAATCTTCATACAGGATTCGATAAAGATCCATTCACACCCTGTGAAGTAGTTATATGGAAAAACAATAAAAAGAAAAATTATGTTTTAGAAATATAAGTTTAAAACTTTTGAATCATTTCCTATAGACGTATATATCCTGTTATTTATCTTCAATTCTCATTCACTTAGTGATAACAGAGTACACATAATATTAAACTAATGTCAGAAATATGTTCTGTTACGTATTATAATTTCATCGGACAAATATTCGATATATTACTTTACGTACATTGCATATTACTATTTCAAATAACCGGAAATTGTTATCTTAATTAAATGTTAAAATGTATCAAGTTTATAACACTTCCTAAAAGGATTGACACACAGAGTTTTCAGATATATTTTATTACACAAAAACAATATACTTTATACAAACTTTATATCAAATAGTTTTTTATCACAAATAATGATTTATATACAGCAATTTTACAGAAAATACTGAGTCTTATATCCGCTCTACAACTAAATATTTTTCGATGTTCCCGGTCCTAGATGAGCTACTTAATTCTGATTTGATATTGTTGCATCTCGCTTAAGCTTGCTTGCTTGGTTGGCCTCTCGTCTGTTACAAGCTCACTTCTTGTTTGTTTTTAAATTTCGCACAAAGCTTTTCGAGGGCTATCCGTGTTAGCCGTCCCTAATTTAGCAGTGTAAGACTAAAGGATAGAAGGAAGGCAGCTTGTCATCACCACCCACCGCCAACAATTGGGCTACTGTTTTACCAACAAATAGTAGGATTGACCGTCACATTATAACGCCTTAACGGCTGAAAGGGTTGAAAGGGCGAGCATGTTTGGTGTGACGGGGATGCAAACCCGCGACCCTCAGTTATGAGTCGCACGCCTTAACACGCTTGGCCATGCCGAGCCTAGCTCACTTCTTACCCAGTAAGATATTTAATTTTCTCGTAAAAATATTAACATCCAAAGTAATTCACCGGTTTGTAACATTCGAAATCTATAAATGTCCCTGGTCAAATTGTGTGTTTTTCCGATCAACAGACATTAATCACAATTATAGACTGTAATTGACCAGTAATAACAATTACTTTTCAAGTAATTTTCAAGTTTCTAGAACGTTCAATCTAGCATGTTAGTGTTTCCTCAAAAAATATTATTGATTCTTGCTCTTAAGAATTTTCTTACAAATTTAGAGAACAGGCGAAACTTGCGCAATATAGTCCAACAATACACGCCACGCACATCAAACCAAAACAATCATGGGTATTAGTATAAGTGTAATTAAATTATCTTCCGAAATATCAGAATTAGAAGCAGCCATATGATTCTTATAAACATCATGGCATATATTTTATAGATACCTGTCAGAATTTCAAGAAACGTTATTTTCTGTTCTATATGTAGAAGGATATGAAGAGTTTAGGATAACTGTAAGTCATTTAGGGAAGTTTATATTGACATTTCTGGAACGAATTACGCTATAAAACAGAAACTTTGTTCCTGGATAGTACGTGTTATTTCTTAGTTGCTTATGTTGTAAAACTGCAGAAAATGGCCATTATTCCCTTCAAACATCCTCCTTTATGACCTGGATAATGAAATTTAGAAATTACACTATTTTCTATGTAAAAACAAGTAAATTTGAACATTTTCATTTACATAAGGTTTGAATAAAACAACATATGAATCAAGATTTACATGTATTTATACTAAAGTTATACAAAAATGTGACTTGCGATTTGCACACTTTCATCTAACAAATCCCATTCCTTGAACCCAGATGTATAAAGCTCGGCATTCCACTTTGTTAGACCAAGATCTTTGATCAAATCATTGACGTGCCGCTCTTAAATTGTAATCTGGATCTTAAACGTTTACCTCCTCTTCTGATTTGCTGCTCTCTTCTGAGGATGGCTGCTTTCTCTCTGGTACAGGGAGCTCAGGAAGATGGATGATTGAAGGCCCGGCTACATTCTTGCCAGCCCGACGTTTCGAAGAGTCCAACATGAAGAAGTAGCAATTACTTGAGTGGTCGGTGTGCTCACGCCAAATTCTTGGAATAGCGAACTTCATGGCTCTGTTTTACCTCTCTGTACCATCCTGCAAAAGAGCAAAATAAAATTGTTAATATAAAGAATAAATTTATCTCATCCACAACTAATGTATAAGAGGTTCATTCAAAATATTTTATATGTGATATTTTTCTATACTATTGGAAATTAAAAAAGATGTTTAAATTTTAAAAGGTATAAAATTTGTATAATATAAAACCTTACTATTCAAGCAAGCAAAAATTGTTCGTCTTACCTTCTAGAGTTTCTTTGTAGTGCTCACAAGTAAAATGAGGTGCTCAAGGTTTGTCATGATTCCGGACAGGCATGCCGAAATATGTCTTGTAGGCTTCACACATTTTATCAGATGCTATTACAGAGTACGTTTTCGCTCTTTTCGTGATAAATTGGTCACATACATAGCAGAATGCTTGCAACTTTTTGATACCATCTTTGTGTTCGCTTAGGCAGTTAAAATTAAACTGAAATGGTGAGTGGTGAACCCCTGTATATATATTGCTATGGAAAGTTCTAGAAAATTCTAAATGGTTCATGAAAATTCTTGTAAGCTTTACAACATTCTAGAAGTTCTTGAAAATACTTGTAAGTTCGAGAAAATTTTCTATCCGCTACTCAGTACTGAAACCACCTGGAATATTCTAGAAAATGGGTAAATTTGAAAATTTCGTTATCCAGTCACAAAAGCAAAGTTTAAAGAGAAATTTTTTTTTTTTTACTTTTATTTCAGGCACGAACAATTGGAAATAACACTTTCTGCCCAAGAACAAGAAAAAGGAAAAATTTTGTTATGTCGTGTTATTTATGTCTAAGGCCGTCATTCAATTTGAAATATTTAAATAAATCACTTAAATTCTGGCTCAATTCTAAGAAAAGAATCTATATTATTCCTATCATACAGTTTACTTTTTTAGTTATTTAAGTTACAAAGTCGAAAATTCAAACTACTTTATATAACAGTTAATAACATCATTTGTTAAGACAAAAAGTTTTTACTTGCAAATTTTTACGGCACAAAGATGTACATTAATATTCTGTATTGAGCCCAAACAAGGATTTGGCATTTAATTGTAACATTACAGTATGGGTCCGCAAACATGACACTGTGTCGCTGGTCGGCAAGCCATATGATTAGTGAATTATTATATTCAGGATCTTCTGAATATTATTTTTTGTTACTGTTTTATGATGTTTTTGTAATAAATATCTCCTATCAAAAAGTGAATTAGACCATTAAATATGATAAATATCTTTAATGTTATCAGTTTAATTGTGATTAATTATTTAAATTAAATTCCCTTCTGAAATTTTTAATTGTTTACTTTAACTTTAGCTAAAGTGTTTGTGAAAATGATTTACGTTGTATATTATGACAAATATTATCATAATTTTAATAAAATTTATTGGTTTAGAATTTATTACTTATCTTCATGTTCTTTATCGAGGATGTGGTTGCCTTTGACGATATATAAGAAACCACGACTAATTTGTAAAGATGCTCCGAGAAAAAATTACAAATATTTTCTTGTAGTTTTTCATAATGATTTATGTTATTTGTAAACATTTACCAAGATGCAAATCAGCGAAAGCTATGACAACTAAGACGGATAAACAGTTGAAATAACATATCTCAAAACTATATTTTGGCATTTTTTTGCGTTATATAGATAATGTGATACCACTAAAAATCGACCCCTTTTGAGAATGTTATCTAAAAATCCCTTTTCATTGAAGGTAACAAACAACTTAAAGTAAATGCTTATCTATTTTTCTCCAGACGTTTAGACTGAAGCCTTTTTTCAAAGATCTATGAAATCACAGATTATGATTCCAAAAAAAAGGAAATTTGTTCCGCTACAAATTTTGACGAGAAATAACTTTTGAACATTACGTCATCGCACATGGCATAACTAACAAAACACCTTGTACAATAAACATTTTAAACTTATGATAACTTTCTTGAGAGAAAATTAAAAAATCTCCTTTTGATTAAATCCAAACTCCCTTCCATAGTGTATAAGCTTCTGTGCGGTTACATTTTTGAAACGGGGGCTGAAAAACTATCGTCTTAGTACACTAGATGTAAAATGGATTGGTAAAGTATGGGAGTATATGGTTTGGGTACCATTCATAGAACTTTTTCAAAATAACCTGTACTGCTGAGCTATGATCAAAACGGTTATCACATCAAATAATAACCAAGCATGGTGAAATGGACTGTAATGATATGGTAAGGCTACAAAATACTTTTAATTAATATAATATACAAGATTATGTACTAAACATAAATATTTATATAAAGCAAAAAGTACATCATTGTTTGGAATTTTGTTTTTGTGGTTTTTGATAGCGTAAAGCAAACTTGGTCTATTTCAGTGTGCTCTCTCTCTCTCTCTATATATATATATATATATATTACGTCATCGCACATGTGGTATATCTATACATGATGACTTGGTATATATTTTAAACAACAGTATAATAATATTCGTGTAATCGATATACCACAAAGGATCTCAGCTCATTGACTGTTTACCTTGCTTTTTACTAATCATTGTGATAGTAGTGAAGATAACGTTGGTAGTTTAACAATGCTGAACTTATTCTAGTCTTTGTATGTATCAGTGTACCTTGCTTACAGTTCCCCAATGAAAATCATAACTTTTGCTATCTTGGTATCACTAAGAGTAGTTCAACCTGTTTTTGGAAAAAAAACTCAAAAAAAAACTCAAAATAATTTAGGGGGTACGTTCCAACGTTAATAACTGCTTTAAACGTAAGTCAAATAATGTTTCTTCTATTTTATTAACAGTTAATATTATTTAGAAACAAAATTACCTGCAATGTGCAAAATCCCTCTATTGCAGTGTTGAAATACATGATGCCAATGTACCCAAAAAACATTATTATCAGGATTAGTCCTTCCCACCTAAAACAAAAATTTATAAATTAATAAGTTAGAGTATTTTATTGAAAGTCGGTAACTAACTGCTGAACAACCATAACAAAATCAAAATATCTTAAAGTAAACTATTCAACCATGACTTATATCATTGGTATTGTAGTTAATATTAAATGGTCCGAAATATAATTCTACGAAATATTTTGAACTACGGCCTGGCATGGCCTAGCGCGTTAAGGCGTGCGTTTCGTAATCTGAGGGTCGCGGGTTCGCGCTCGAGTCGCGCCAAACATGCTCGCCCTCTCAGCCGTGGGGGCGTTATAATGTGACGGTCAATCCCTCTTTTCGTTGATAAAAAAGTAGCCCAAGAGTTGGCGGTGGGTGGTGATGACTAGCTGCCTTCCCTCTAGTCTTACACACTGCTGAATTGGGGACGGCTAGCACAGATAGCCCTCGCGTTGCTTTGTGCGAAATTCAAAAACAAACAAAAACAACAAATTTTGAACTACGACTTCTGTAAGATCTCAAGAAAGACCCGGGCTCAAAATTTTGGAAGATTGATACAATCAGAATTAGTCGAAATAGGAAGTCTATGTTGTTGTTTTTTTCTTATCACAAAGTCATATCTGACTATCTGCTCTACGAGGGGAATCAAAATAGAGAGTCTGTTTGTTTGTTTATGAATTTCGCACAAAGCTACTCGAGGGCTATCTGCGCTAGCTGTTCCTAATTTAGCAGAGTAAGACGAGAAGGAAGGCAGCTTCTCATCACCTCCCACTGCCAACTCTTGGTGTGCTCTTTTACCAACTAATAGTGGGATTCACCGTCACATTATAACGCCCATACAGTTTAAAGAGCGAGCATGTTTGGTGTGACAGGGATATGAACCAACGAATTACGAGCCGAATGCCTTAACCACCTGACCATGCTAGGCCCTTCATGTTGAAGGAAAAACGCCATATAAATATGAAAATGTAGTTAAGGAGATAAAAATGTATACAGAACCTTATTTAAAATTTATATTAAATAAAGCTCGGAAATGAAGTTAAACGTGGAATAAAGATGAGATTCTTGACGGATTAGATTAATGAATTATTTATTCTCATCACCACTTACCAATATACGACATTATCATTTATCACACCAATCAAAGCTATGACAGTTATACTGTAGACGAAACAGTCGCGAGAGACTGGATACCAATCCAAAGGCACGTCCTATGAAAAAAAAGCACACGTTTATGATAAAAATCTTGTAATAGATTTAATCATAATATTATGCTCTTACGTATACACTCAGCAAAAATATACTGTTCTGTAAAAAATTACTATATTCAACTTTAACTTTTATACGTCCCCCATATGGGACAGCGGTAAATTTACAGATTGAGCGGACGTGTTTCGTCCAGCTCTGCAGATGTATTAATCTTATTCATTATCTTTGAATTTTGCACAAAGCTACTTGAGGGCTATCTGTGCTAGCCGTCCCCAATTCAGCAGTGTGTAAGACTAGAGGGAAGGCAGCTAGTCATCACCACCCACCGCCAACTCTTGGGCTACTCTTTTTCCAACGAATAGTGGGATTGACCGTCACTTGTAACGCCCCCACGGCTGGGAGGGCGAGCATGTTTGGCGTGACGGGGTTGCGAACTCGCGACCCTCAAATTATGAGTCGTACGCCTTAACGTGCTTGGCCATGCCGGGCCATATGTAATGAAGAGAACTGTGTTTGTGGAGGCGCCTCATAGTAATCAAGGTGAGGTTACACAAGCTGTTCTTACTCTGTTTGGTACTCATTCCATTTCTTCTATTATAACTATTTCCAGAGGATTATAAGGTTACATTTATTTTAACTGATGACGTTGAACTGGTGATACATTTTTGATTGAATAATTATGATGTAAACTATGCGGCTCAAGGGTTGGCCATTAGTACGTTGACTGTTTCATTTTTTGATGTCCATGAGTATGTCACTAATGACAACCTTATTTCTAAATTAAACAACTTTGAGTATGAAGTTAGAAGTATTATCGTGTTTAAACGGGACCCGGGAATTTATAATAATATTAGGTTTGTGTGTGTGTGTTTTTTCTGGTTCTCGTACTTTCTTTGCCTTATATGCTCAAAGTGTTGGACCCTTTGGGTAAAAGTTTCTTTATTTTAATAAAACATAACCATCAATGACGTATTCGTAACTTGTGGCTCGCTAAAGATCATGTGTACAAGAACTGTCCCCAGCTGATTTGGCATCACAGTCACAGAAAAGATCATGTTTTCAGGAGGGCCTGTTGTCGAGGCACCATTAGATTCTGAGGTTGTAGTTGTGGACCATACGAACATCGACTGTTGTGTTGGTGATTTTAACGTACCGCCTAGCACAGATACTGGGTTAATTCAACAATAATCGTCATTTCCTGAAGGGCCCGGCATGGCCAAGCGTGTTAAGGCATGCGACTCGTAATCTGAGGGGCATGGGTTTGCATTCCCGTCGCGCCAAACATGCTCGCCCTTTCAGCTCTGAGGGCGTTATAATGTGACGGTCAATCCTACTATGCGTCGGTAAAAGTGTAGCCCAAAAGTTGGGTGGGTAGTGATGACTAGCTGCCTTCCCTCTAGTCTTACACTGCTAAATTATGGACGGCTAGCACAGATAGCCCTCGAATTGCTTTGTGCGAATTCAAAACAAACAAAAAATCGTTTGCCAAACGCTGGGGGAAAAAGCAACACGCTAATCGACTTCTCCATTGACGGATAATGTTTAACATGACGTTTCTACAGAGTTGTAAATGTCTGAAGTGGTTAGAATGGAGATGAAATCTTCACCCAGCCAAGAGCAACAAGGTTTGGAGCTTCCTGATGTTTCACGATATATGATTCGCTCATCCCGTGTGAAAAAAGGCTGATGGACTATAAATTTTAAACATAATTATATTTAATTTATGCCGTCTCCATTTAATATAAGGGTGATTAACACTAACGGGCTAAAGATGCTTGAAAATTGAGATTATATTCAACATATTTTAGTACATTCTATTCTATAATTTGTTTCCAAGAGATTTTTTCAAATGACCATTTACAACTAGTTAGCATATTTTAGTCAGGATCTTTTTTTCTATCTAAGGTGGTAGAGGGGTAAATAGGTGGTAGAAATGTTTGTATTATACAGATCAGATGGGAAGAATTGTTGATATTAATTGTACATTTAATGACTTTCCATTTGTACTCTTTATCGTGTACGCGTCTTCGAATATATCTGGGTAACTTGAGTTTATTAATTGTTTAATTACATTTTTTTCTGACAGCTAAGAAACTTGGTAGCAGTCGGGTATTTTAACTGTGTTACGCCATCATCTCCGATAAAGTATTATCGCGATGCTAGTCGTTACTGTTTTATTACCTCGGTAAATAATTTATTTTTGTCAGATGTGTTTAGATATTTTTATGGTGATTCACGTAGTTTTATCTGGAGCAAGTATATTATAAGATCGTTGATTAAATCTCGGATAGATAAAATTCTGGTTAGCCCTAATGCGTTGCCTTTTGATAGGACTTGGTTTATCTTGACAGATCATGCTTTATTGACTGATGGTTTTCAATTCAGTAGTGTTTCTCATAGTTCTTGGTTTTGGCACTTAATAATCATTTGTTGAAGGATTTAGACTATGTTGAAATGTTTTTTTCTTTTAATACAACGAAGTCGTGGTAATCTATTTTTCTTCAGGATATTTTTAAGTGATATGTGAAGTTGAAGGATGCCGTTTATGGTGTTCTCTGGGCTCGTGTTAATAAAGCACGTCAAGTATATTTGTTTAATCCTAATCTTGTATATATTTTATTTTCTGAATTTGTTGCTGCTGAAATCATTTCACTCGACTCCAACATTTACTTTATAAAGTTATATCTTGTTTCCTCTTGGAATCGACTGTTGTTGAGTTTTTTCTGACAGTAGTGAGTTATCTCAGTAGTTTGTTACTAACATTTCCGTCAACTTTATTTGGCGTCACTTTCAAGCTGAATATCTTTACTTACGTCTGAAATACCTTCCGATGTGCGTTCTCCTACGCGTGTTTTGAATTTTACACAAAATAGTGGTTTGGATTATTTTACTTTATTTCAGCTTCTTTGTTTAAGAAACATCTTTGGTGGATTGCAGAACAATTTTCGTCCTCACATACCACATCAGTTTTAGAGAGATATTGTATTTGATACTGATTGACCGTTTCTTTAGAAGAGCTTTGTTGATTTTTTTGTTAGTTATCAATGCTGTAATTTAGACTATCGTCTTTGGCATTACGCGGTGACTTCAAATGCTAAATTAGTTCACATGTTTAGACATCGGACAGGATTATATTCCTTCTGCAATCGTACTTTAGAAACCATAGCTCATTTCTTTTACAGTGTCCCAATGTACGGCATTTGTGGGACATAGTGTTTAGTTTGTTAGAGATAATTTTGGGTCGTATTTTGCTGGATCAAGAGAAACGATTGGTAGCCGAACACGTACAAAATCGAAACAGCTTGTTAAAATTTGTGGTATATTCTACACGTGCTAAAATTTTGACATGTGGTATTCGTGCACCTTTTGTAAATTTTCTTAAAGCTCGACGGTGTGATAAGTTACAGTGGCTACTGTCTTGTTATTTGGGGCAGTGTATTATATTATGAATAATGTAATTGTGTATTTTACTGCTGTTTAATGATATTAACATATTCTGTTCTAAGGATATGATGTACTTATGTTATGTTTATACTCTCTCTATGAGAGCAGATTAATGAAGAAAGAAAAGTCTATAGACTTGCTACACTAAAATCTGGGGTTCGATTCCTAGTTGGATACAGCAGATAGGACAGTGTAGTTTTTGTCTAGAACAATGAAACAAATTAATTAATATCGATGCAAATTTATCATTTTTTAAAAATGGACATAATTTTACTCAGTTTTCTTCAATTCTTTAACACATTTTCAGGCGAATATGTAAATTTAATTTGGGCTACGTTGAATTAGAACTAAAAATTATAAGCCTGAGCTCTTACCGTTTTCCATAGAACTAGTCCTGCTAGTGTTGAAACTCCTAACACGTTAAAGACTGCCGATCCTACAATCGTGCCCACTCCTATATCTCCTTCAGTTACAAACGAGCCTGAAATTCATTAACTGTGGTCAGCTGTTGTGTATTTTTAGTTATTAACGAAACAAAATATGTAGTTAACCATATGTTTGAAATCATATTTGTTGTGTTGTTTACTTGTATAGTTTCCAGAACAAATGGAATTGATTCATAGTCCATTGCTGACATTAGTTTCTCGTGAACAATTGAAGTTCAGTTATTTCCACTTTACTAAAAAAACAGAAGTTCTTTATTTTGTACTGAATAAAAGATTTTTTTTAGGAATACAAGGCAATGAACTTCACATTTCTGCAGTATGTACAGTAGAAACAGTGAACGTGAAGTGTGTCTCATTCATAAGTGCAAAATGCTTGTACTTTTTGATAAAGTAGGACACTATGTTTCTTACAAACAACTTACGAAAAATTAGCAACTATAGGAAAACTTAGAATAATATAACTCCTGATATTCAAGAAGAGAAAGCGTTGGTTCTGAGTAAAACAAAGTAAGCGTTTTAAAAGTCATATTTGTTGTTAAAGCTTACCAATGATAGATGAAAATAGCTCTGGTGCAGAACTTCCTATCGCCATAAAACTTGCACCAGCAATATCCGGTGGAATTTGTAAAGCTGAAAAAAGTGATGGTAAGATCGTTTAAATCTAATGGATGACTTAAGAGTTTGTTTGCGCGCGCGCACACACACACACATAGATGTAGGCAGAAATGTAACATCACTTTAACGAATGCAAAGACAGTTTAACATTTTGTGGTGCAACTATTGAAAACTCTTTCCAGGTGTGAAATCCTAACAAGACCAATCTTTGGTGAAATATATACGAATCTGCAAGTTGAAGGTTTTATTTGAACTATCATTGACAGTAGTCTCAAATTTTAAATGATAAAAACAATTAGAACTATAAGTTTTCAATTCCATAACCATTCAGACATTCGTTGTGAAACGGCTCCTAGATTACATACATTTCCATACTATTTCAATGGACTCTATGCATATCCAAGGGTAGCAGAATATTTCAAAGTACATTTGAAACCAGGGTATTTACTAGTTTACGTTGAATGAAAAAATATACACATTTTTATTTCGTGAGAGGTAAAATTATGTCTAAACTAAGATTTGTAAGGAAATTACGAAAATCATAAAAGTTACCGTAGTTTTGTATTCAAAACTATTTATCTAGTTTTACCAATGTTTCTCTTAATTCTAAGAAACATATATATATTGATAAGTACATTTATCCATACCTCGCGCCCTTTTGTAGCTCAACAGTAAAACTCGGGGCTTATGACACAAAACATAAGGTTTTGATATTCGCGATGGGCAGAACACAGATAAGTCTTTGTAATTACAGAATCATAATATGTATTGTGTATCAGCTTAGAACAAGGAATGATGAAAACATGATAATAATCACCGTAAATAAAATATAACACTTTTTGTGCAAGTCATCTTATAATATATTTAGTCAATTCAAATAAAATATATGATATAAATATATTCAATAAAATGTATGATATAAATATATTAAATAAAATGTAGGATATAAATATATTAATTTTTTCTATTACTTAGATTTTAATCACATTTTCACCTATAATTTGCCTCAAACTTTAAATAAAGGGTTTTATTTGTCTCTATCATAGTAAGAGCGTTCGATTATCTACTTAGGTCAATGACTTATTTTAGATTATATATCAATTATATGCGCAGTTATTTATTATTTTTCAGAGAGTAAAGGAAAAGTAACCATTTAAGGGATAAGTATTTCTCTGTCAAAATTTGATATACTAAAAATCCAACCTTTCCAATAAGCCCCTCAGTGACACAGCGATATGTCTATGGATTCGCACCGCTAGAAACCAGGTTTGGATATCCATGGCGGGCAGACCACAGATAGTTCATTATGTAGCTTTGTGTTTAATTCTAAGTAAACTAAACAAATATTTCCATTAGAAAGTCATTAAATCGTACCATCGCAGAGAACTTCCAGCGAAGGAACAAAATAGTCATCACAAATGATCGCCAGCATTCCACAACAATAAGCTGTTATTAAAAAATGGATAACGACTCCACCTCTTAACCTCTCACTCTGTGTGAAAAAGTCGTCTGGAAAGTCTTGGATGGATGGAGGTATACAGTCAGAAAATGGATCTTCCTCTGTTTGAAGAGGGTTCCTTCCTGTAATTATTTTATATCACACATTGTGAGAATAAATTGTATATGCTGCAGTTGCTCAATGGTAAGAGTAAGAAGTAAAGATAAAACAGGTAAGTACGAATACCCTGTAAGAAGTAAAGATAAAACAGGTAAGTATGAATACCCTGCAAGAAGTAAAGATAAAACAGGTAAGTAAGAACATCCTGTATTTTAGTGTCAGCTATATTAATAAAAGCAACAAAACAAGTATTTGTACTAACACACACCAAACACGTAAAAATAACTTTTGAACGTTTGTAAAGGTAATTGTTGTCACGTTAGTATATCTAGGAATGTTTATGAACAAAATATTTATTTTGTTTAAACACTCAGTTGAAGTTTCTTGATAAACATATATTTGTTTTACTAATGCAATTTTAAACGGAAATAATCATTGTTCGCTTATTTTTCGAAAATAATTCCTATGCTTCATCTAAATACACATTTACTTTTTGGTTATACTCAATACCATGCTTTGTACCTTAACTTAAAGAGTTGATAATGGCAGATAAAAACTGTGACAATGCTTATTTTGTCAAAAATCTCTCTGAATCTCAAGGATTTGTTATGTTGTATGTATAAAGAATGTCGTCAATGATTTTGCGCCCTCGAACGGTGGTTAAATTAAGACAAATGTATGCCGTAGTAATAACCACTTACGCATACAATATATATTTATATACGTGCAGATTTTATATAAAATAAAAGAAATTTATTTTCTGGTACTTGAAACACAATTCTGTCAACAAGTGGCAAATTAATTTTTGACATATTTTTATTCTTTTCTGATATCTTTTTCTGCTCCATACTTATCAGTTTACTGGCTATCATACCTGGAGTATGATTGATTGTTTTTTGAATTTCGCACAAAGCTACTCAAGGGCTATCTGTGCTAACCGTCCCATAATTTAGCAGTGTAAGACTAAAGACTAGAAGGAAGGCAAGCTAGTCATCAGCACCCACCGCCAACTATTGAGGTACTCTTTTACCAACGAATAGTTGGATTGACCGTCACATAATAACGCCCCCACAGCAGAAATAGTGAGCATGTTTGGCGTGACGGGGACGCAAACCAACGGCTCTCAGATTACGAGTCGCACGCCCTAAAGCGCTTGGCCATGCCGGGCCGCCTGGAGTATGAATTAGAGGATCCGTGTTTTACATCGCTTTACCACAGAAACACTTTCTAGTCTTTGAGCCCACGATTTCGATATTTTATGAGTTATTGGTTGGTACTGCTGACTATAAGACTTCCTTCTAGTTTATCAGTTTACCATTTACGACAAATATAAACAACTCTTGGCTGAAATAGATTGAGAAAATCTGTAAAGATGACAAGAATAAAGTTATAGTCCATACATGATGACCACTTTCTTAACTGCAATAATATCTTTTAACTTTTTTCTATGTGAGCCATTTATTGTGCTTGGTTATTTTACTCTGTATGCTCTATTAAAATCCTTTATTCTAGATTTTTAATCTTCGTTAAGGCCCTGCAGTGGTTTAGTGGTAAGAGTAATTAAGTGATCAGTTGGGCATTCACATCACAGGATGTTGCCTCAACATATCATAATGGCATGACATAGGTTGCTTATCTGTTTAAAAAATGCTGTTACTTTTTAGTTCAATTATAACACCATCAGATTGAATTTGCAATAATGGTGTGATGTAGCTTATTTAAAATAACCTGTTTAATTGGCCAACAGATTGATTTTACGATAACAAGCTTGTTTATCTGTTCAACACAGACTACTGATGTTTAGTTTACTCTGTGATCCAGCCTGTTTAACTGTTTACAATAGCCATTTATATTTAGTTCAGTTGTAGCTTCATCAGGGCGTTCAGTATACAAGTGCGTTCTTCTAGACCACCCTTACTAACAGCATATATCCTCAACATTACTTTGAAGTACTTTGGATTACTATTATTCTACCCTCTTAGATTATGATTAAAAAATTATTATTAAAATTTTGTCTATTCGCTTAATCTCTGACAGTTTGGCCAAATCGTTAACTGTTGTATGTGGTCTGGCATTGCCGAGCGCGTAAGACGTGCGACTCGTAATCTGAGGGTCGCGGGTTCGCGCCTGCGTCGCGCTAAACATGCTTGCCCTCCCAGCCGTGGTGTATAAAGTGACGGTCAATCCCACTATTCGTTGGTAAAAGAGTAGCCCAAGAGTTGGCGGTGGGTGGTGATGACTAGCTGCCTTCCCTCTAGTCTTACACTGGTAAATTAGGGACAGATAGCCCTCGAGTAGCTTTGTGCGAAATTCCAAAAGAAATAAACAAACAAAAACTGTTGCATACTGAATTGTGCGTTCATGTACATGAGATATTGTTTTAATTCCACTGATTTTTAAATTGCTAGTAGATTACAGTGCACTTGACTGAAACAACTGTGTTTTAAAAATATGTCATTTTTTGTTTAAATTTAAGCAAAAAGCTACACCACGGGTATCGAAACTTGGTTTCTAACGTTGTAAAATT
The DNA here is from genome assembly GCA_011833715.1 of Carcinoscorpius rotundicauda. Taxonomy (NCBI): domain Eukaryota; kingdom Metazoa; phylum Arthropoda; class Merostomata; order Xiphosura; family Limulidae; genus Carcinoscorpius; species Carcinoscorpius rotundicauda. The sequence continues at coordinate 26,467,534 of CM022406.1, forward strand.
GTACACATAACGCTGTGCCATTGGGGGGCAACAAAAATAAAGGAAACACGTTATAGTGACGTCTGGAGTGGTATTATATTTCATTATTCTTAAATTAAACTATGTACTTTTTATTGAACGAGATGTCATTTCGAGATGACTGTTATCGACCCTATTGTATATGTACATCGCCTTCCGTGTGATATACGACTATCCTTTCATCAAATGCATTTAGGTTAAACGTACTCCTTGTCATTTCTTTGCAATATAAATCTACAGATGATATTATAGTTATGATGAAATCATTCGAATGTGTTATCTACGATATCAAATGTTTTCAAAGACGATCCGATGTGCATAATAGTTGCATTCTACGGACAGAAACTAATCGTAACTTAAAATTAAAATTAGTGGTGTAACTATTTCCTTCAAAAATTTTTATGTCCTTGTGTTTATCATCGACAATAAAAATCATGTAATAAATAATTTGAGCTCATTCTGTATTTTACTAAATTCTCTGTCCATAGTAACCTCAAGTTATATTTTCAAAAACTAGTTTAATAGTTAGTCTTTTAGATCGAGAGTAACTCCATATCCATTATATGTATGTAATCATTGACAAAACTGACAAAACATAGGTTTAAGTTACGATGATGTCAAAAATAGAATAAAAGTAATTGTTATCTGATATAAAAAAATAAATATCATTCCTTGTGATATAAATATGTTTTCTTATCAATTACATACAATACGTCTCCAGAGGTTTAGCGGACTCTAGAAAATGATTTTCGATATCAGTAGGGGGTAGAATCAATCATGTATTTTTGTATTAAAACTACAAACAGACAAGAAAACAAAACTCATGAAACATTTTTGAATAATACTCTCAGACTATTTATAAGTTGTGAAAAAACATTTTATATAATATATGTTTTGTACTTGTCCTTTATTGTTATAAATCAAACAAAAAATCTTTAATACGGTAGCGATACAACTAATACTAAATGTATAGTTTTGAAGTAAACTCACCAATATCTCCAGCTGGTGATCCTGCTGCATTGTAAAAGGCATGTTCTTTAGGAATTTTGTCATGATAAATCTTTGAAACAATAACTAAAGCAGAAAAGATGCAGAGAAGTCGAACACGACTTTGACCGAAAGCTCTTAATACAACCTCTCTACGATTGTAAGTCATAGCAGCCACTGATATCTGTATCTAAATACCGTTTTTCTTTCTTTCTTCGATTTAACAAGAACCTCTGAGGATAAATTTTATTTAGTTAGAAACTGGTTCTTAAAACTGACTCTGGAATTGTTTTTCTAATCATAACTAATTTCTTATCTAACGAGCATACGAGTCCTGGTAAAAGGAAGGTTGAACTTCACCCTAAAGACTTGTTTTGCAACGTAGCATCGTTGTTGTTTCTATATCACATGATCCTATTTGTACAATTATACAACAAGGTTTATTTATCTTGACAAATACTTCTATACTGTAAATAATCTTTATCTTAGCCATTTTCATTGTATATATTTTGCACATTAGACGTCAATAGAAAGTTGCTGATAAAATAAAAAAATCTTACTTATTATCACAATATTTAGTTGAATAGAACTAAGTTTTCTTCCATTGTGTGATGTTTTGAAAAATACTCTTATTTTTTCAGCTGTACATAATTTGAAATAATACACGGAAACACATAATGCATTTAAAATATATATATCTAAATGCTTTAATATTGCAACATTAATTAAATCATATTATTATAAATAACATAAGATAATTTTATAACCCTGAAAATTTCCAATTAGTTATTTAAATGAACTTTAATAGCTTTATTGCGCAAAAAAAAGTATTATGGATCAGCTTCATCCAGATTAACCGATCTGTTGTTATCCAAGACTGTTTAAACAAAACGCACAACAGTCTGCTACAAGATTTAATTTTTTGTTACTTTATTCTTCTTTTTGAACATCCTTTTAAAAAAATCTTCAAAAATGATCATCTAAATGTCTTTGCCTTCAAACAAGACCACTCTTGTTTAAATCAATAATTTCCTCAAACAAACACTAGAAGTTATTGAAATGTATACAAAGATTTTTTTCTGCCTTTAAACATGTCATAATGCTGAAAGAAAGAACAGTAAACACTTCAGAAATCTAGATGCACGATATTTTCACAATTGTTCAAAGGAAGAATGTTGTTGCCTTGGTTTAGAATAAAGCCAAATTGAACTATGGCTACTTCTCCTCCTTGTTTTTTGAATAAGTTATGTTATATCTGTATTGAACTAGTGTTAAATGCGCTGAAATTAGATTGCCCTTTACTAGCTGATTATAAGGTCAAATAAGACGGATAGCTAACCAGTTATGACAAGGAGCAAAGAACATGAAGTAATGCTGTCCACTGGACAAAGAAAGCAAGTTAACGTTCAGAGTCTAGTTTTCTACAAAAGTACATTCACATTTGTTATTGCAGCCTTCTGTTTTGAGAAAAGGAAAGCATCAACATCAAACACTAGCTAGGAAGGGGCAAGAGCTGTCTACCATCATCTGCTCGTTTGTTGCTTGAATAAAGAGTTTCCTTGCTTGAATTGATACACAATAAGAACATCCAGTGAAAGTATATTGATCATAAAAATACTCGTAAATTTTTTGGACAAGTTTTTTTAATATTCTGTATGATACTTGACTGTAATTCAGTTTTTAATTGAAAACTCCACAATAAGATAGAAAGAAAAAACTATTTTGCTGTAAGACCAGTGTTCATTGTTTTATTTTTTATGCCCAATTTAACTTGATATTTTGACAATTACGTTTAGAAAGGAAAGTGCTAGTTAAAAATATATTCTGTGATTCTATAAGTACTCGCAAGCAAAAACCAACATCAATTTGCAAAGAAAGAGAGATGGTTGAGAAAGAGGTGGTTGAGTTTATGAGGAATCCCCTACTAAATAGAGGTCTCAAGAGTGATAGAACTATAGCCTTCATGAAAAGCCAATATACCAACAACATCTCCTTCTGTCATCCACCAGAGTCAGAACAAAAGAGTGAGAGACCTCTGCTTGGCATCCAGAGTCTATTAAGTGTGATTGAGCATAAATAATATTGTTTTAAAATATAATGGGCCTAATAATAATATTTTATGACAGCTATAGTTGTAAACTTTTTTCGCCATCTTGAGAAAAGGTATATACTCCATATCTGTTGTCTCTCTGTGTTAATGTAATTTATGGTCTATAAATTGCAGTGCCCCCAGAACTTCAGTTATGTGGCTAAACATAATGAATGTAATATTTAAAAATGTAATGTGCCTAATATCAACGTCTTATGACAAATATAACTGTAATCACTTTTTACCACATGTAAAAGGAATAAACAATATAACAACTAATGCTGTATAAAATGGCTTATATAAACAGTGTTTCAATCAGTGCCGTGTTTGTGGAACCTCAGCCGGCCCAAGAAGCTCTGAATTGATGTTGACAATAGATATGACAAATACAATGTGAGTGGATTTCTTGATGACGAGAAACCCACTTGAAATGAAAATGAATCTCAGAACGGCTGATATGGGCTCAACACTTTTGTTCATAAGCAGAGAACAAAGTTTCGACTTTCATAGGCCATCTTCAGATCAACAAAGAGAGTTTGCAACTGACTGCTGTCTTAGGGACGAGAGTAAAAAAGGAAATGGGATTGTAGGAGGTGTAGAATGTTAGGTTGTTAGTTAGTATAGGTATAAAGATGTTTCTTTATATTGGTTTAATTTTGGTTTTAGTTGCTGTATAAGTGAGGCTTCTTTGATTTTACGCTTATTTATCTTTGTTTCCCTACTAAGTATTTGAAAGATTTCTACGGCTATGTTGTGTTTATTTGACTTGCAGTGTTCAAAAACATGTGAATTTTTTTGTTATTTGAAATTAGTTTTCATTTTTCTGCTTGTTTCTCCAATATAGAAGTTCTGGCAGTTGTCGCATTGTATTTTATACATTATGTTGGTGTTGTGTTTGTCAGTGCAGTTTTTACACAGTATGGACTTTAGTTTTGTAACTTGTTTTTGAATAAATTTAGTGTTTAGTGAAATGTTTTGTTTTACCTTTTTTACCAAATGTTGGTTATTTTTTTCTGATGTCGGGAACATATGGTATGCAGTAGTGTAAGGTTTTACAGCTTGTTGTTGGTCTAGTGTTTGTATATAATATTTTCTACGGTTTGTTTACAACAATTGTTGATGTTGATGAAGTGTTGTTTTATTTTGTTGATTTAATTGTTAATTTTATCAGGTGAATATAGTTTTGTGTCTGTGTTTATCTGGTTTCTTAATATATTGAGTTTTTGTTTTGTTTCATGTGCTGAGTCCCAAGGAATTTATAATCCAACATGAATAATTTTTTCTGTAGATTTCTGTTTTGAATTGTTTATCAGTTCTAGCGATCTTGAGGTTAAGAAATGCTATTTTGTTAGCTTTTTCCTCATAGAGTTTTGGTAGTAGTAAATTTTATAAAGGTTGCTAACTGGGGGTGTTATCAATGAGTTGGAGTCTTCGATATAAAGTTTTAATGCCATTTTACAGGCTTCAGGTTTTGGACTTTTATAAAGAGATAGATGACATCAAAACTGTCCATTAAGGCTTATACTTTAGTTGATTAAGAATATATTTAGAGTTGAAAAAGTCTTTGAGAAAAGAGCCGGCTGATGTAACACATATATAAATATCATTTTTCACTGGCTTTCAAAACATATGCATACTGTAATGAACTATCTAATATTTAAGTATGGTGAAACATCTTACTTTCCAAACATTCTCATGTACAGACAGGCAATGTCATTCTCTGTGAAAATGATGCATGGTCCATAAACAAGAGTAGTTCGGCAATGCCTTCAAGACACCAGCTGTGGTAGACGTTCAAACGGCAAGAGTGGACATAAAAGTACACCGAAAACATTAACTCTCTATTTTAGTATGTCACACTTTAAACATTGATGCACTGCTTGAGCCAGGAATATAGGAAGTAGACTGATGAGTCCAAGGAAAAAAACTATGCCAACTCAAATCGTCACAGCCAACCTTACACCGGAGAGAATGCAACAAAACTATTTAGAGGTATTCATATAGCAAGATGAGGAGCTGGATCATAGCAAAGTAAACATAACAAACTGTTGTGTATTACTGGTAACCATTAACATCAAGTTTTGTTTCTTAATGGCAACATTTTACTTCTTTGTTCACCTGTCCAGGTCTTCTTCTTTTTCCGTTCCTTTAAACTAAACCTTACATTAGGCTTATGTTTAATACGTCTATTAATTTCTACCAAAATAAATAGCTGCCATGTTACAAAAGACAATTTCATATCATGATTCTCTTGCACTTGCATGATCTTAGTTGTTCCATTTGCTCTCCCACTCTACAAATTTGTTTAGAGTTAACAAGTACTAGTGTGATTCGCTTTTACTCCATCTACTTTCCAACCTTCTTGCATTATTTACTGCAATTTGCTCTCTGTATCTGATAAAAATTATTCAGAAAACGAGACCCGTAAGAAAATCACTGTCATCTCTCTTATTATTATTTTATGCTTCTGTAGAATCTAGTGCAACTGTTTCTAGACACACATATATGTAGTGATATGACAATTTAGTTTGTTTTGAATTTCGTGCAAAGCTACACAAAGGCTATGTGCGCTAACCGTCCCTAATTTAGTAGTGTAAGACTAGAGGAAAGGCAAGTAGTCAATCTCATCTTCTAAATGCTATTTATTTATTTGTTGTGAGTCTATATCTAGTCTGGAACTGAATATTTCATCAATGGTCCAGGTCCACGAGGCGCATATTACTTTTATATTGATACACTTTACTTGACTGGGGCCTGGCACAGCCAAGCGTGTTAAGGCGTTCGACTCGTAATCCGATGGTCGTGGGTTCGAATCCCGGTCGCACCAAATATGCTTGCACTCCCAGCCGTGGGGGCGTTAAAATGTTACGGTTAATCCCACTATTCGTTGATAAAAGAGTAGCCCAAGAGTTGGCGGTGGGTGGTGATGACTATCTGCCTTCCCTCTAGTCTTACACTGCTAAATTACGGACGGCTAGCACAGATAGCCCTCGAGTAGCTTTGTGCGAAATTCAAAAAACAAACAAATAATCACTTGACTGAAATGCTTGCTAGCTCTACCCTTAACGCGTGAGTTTTTCTCCAGAAGTCATGTGATATTTTCGTAGAAATATTAACGCCCGAAGCTAAGTAACAGAGGTTTGTAATGTTCGGAATCTGTAAACGTTTCTGGTCAAATACCCGTTGTTTTCCGATTAATAAGCGTTAATCACAGTTACAGCTTCCAAGGCTTTAAGTTTACTGACTAGTATACTGTATACCAATAATTTTCTGTCTCTCTGTGTTTATAATCCATACGAGATTTTCGAAAGTTCAACAATATTCTGAGATACATTAGTGTAAAACATATGTTGTTAATTCTCACTCTCGAGAATGCTCAGTACAGATTTAACAATATACGTTAAATTTATTACACTGAAACAAACGTAATGTTAAAATGCATGAAAAGAGTAAATCCGTTACAACTCGCCCCACAGTGGCACAGCAGTATGTTTACGGGCTTACATTCCTAAATAACCAGGTTTCGACACATGTAATGGGCAGAGAACAAATAGCCCTTTGTGTAGCTTTGTATTTAATTACGAAACAACAACTGTTACAACTTACACTACACTCTCCCATCTTATTTCCATCAATGCTATTTAATTTGTACTTATTGCTATCAGGAATTTACTTATACTAACGTAAATATAAGAAATTGATGTTTTTAGTGGTATAGGTTAAACATAAATGTAGATATATGTTTTATTTCTTATTGGCAGCACATCTCCCAGTCTTCTCTGAAATTTAACTTTTAGCCTTTACATCTAACTTCGTAACATTAAACAGAATCTATTTACTCATTGTAAATTGTTCTAGTAGTGCTCTGCCTGTCATGGTTATTAAAATCCGAATTTTAAGTGTTATGAATCTGCAAACGTATCAGTAAGCCGTAAAGGGTGGACATGTAATTATTGCACATTTATTATTCAAGTATTCAAAAGTGTAAAGAAATAATAAAAAGCGTTTTAAATGTTTTTATTTTTTAAAGGTTTCATTAGGGTAGTGGTTTGGATTTAATGTTAAAGATTTCTTTGTTGCAATGACTGTAATTTTTTAAATTAAGGTTTCAGTAATATTTTCTTCTGTCAGTCTTTTTAAGAATAAGATGAAGTTAATACATTCGATTCTGGATGACACATTTGAAGGTAATTGGTTTAAGAATTTAATTTTAATTGTCAGTGTGAGGACAGGCCTGAGAAAGAAAAGGGATATGTGTGCAGGCATATCATCGTCTCTTACCTTTTATAGTAATGTGTATTCTTCTAACTTATTCATTATTTAGTTCCACATTGTCACATAGGTGACATGTGATTTCAAACATCATCGTGTTGTAGTCGCTTTACACTTTTGTTCTTTTAACAAGTGACCTTGTTTGCACATGAGGATATTTCAGGGTTCTGTTCTGAGTCTTGGTTAAATGAGTCGGAACTGAAATATCCTGTGTTGGCTGATTATCATGTCAATTAAATAGATGGCCAACGAATGTTCTCAGGTAACAGAGGTCATGAGGCAATGGACAAAGAAAGTTCATATTTGAAATTCAGACACACTTTATTTAATTCGTTTCTATTTCGTCTTCAGTGAGGATCTATTGCAGTCTTTAGTTTTGATAAAAGGTAAACTTCATCATTAAACACTGGTTGAGAAGGATCAAGGACTGTTTAGTTATATCTGTTGGTATTTACACTGTTTAGTAATATCTGTTGGTATTTACACTAGTAATATTTGTTGGTATTTGCACTGTTTAGTAATACATGTGGGTATTTATACTGTGTTAATAATATCTGCGGGTATTTGCACTGTGTTAGCAATATCTAAGGGATATTTACACTTTTTAGTAATGTATGTGGGTATTTATACTGCGTCAGTAATATGTGAAGTTACTTACACTGTTCAGTAATACCTGTGAGTATTTACACTGTATTTTATTTTCGTTGTTTAAGTAAAAAATTTGTCTGTTTATTCACATATTAAGAAAATTCAATGAAGCACATTTTCATAATGTTTATTATATTTTGTAAAATGTAATCAGCTATTACAAAAGCTTTTTTATGAAACTTATTACAAAATAGGTGTTACCTGAAAATATAACGTCCTCACACCACCCGTGTGAACCTGCTCCTCTCAGCGTGCATTTTATAACATGTATCTATTTCTACCTTTCACCCACCACCAAAACATTTAGCATATTATAATAGTGGCAGATTGAACATTGTTTAGCTTGACACATGGTAGTTTTCTTATTTAATTTACACGTTCTGACGTGTATATAGATCTCTGAATCAATCTGATACCAAGTTTACCTCTCTGGTGTTATGTACATACATGTACACGTGATGACGAGTAACCCATTTGAAGTATCAGCCGTCTTGAAATATACATTCCAGACATGTAAAAACTACATGGGTCTTCAGCATTTCGTATACTAAACGTTTATTCATATTCACTAGATTATGTTTCCTTCTGACACTATCTAGCTTACACTCATACATGTATTTTCATTTATTGCTAGCTTTAATTTACATTTAGTGTGATTATTTTATGTAATCGTTTTGTTTCTCCAGCTTGACTAGGTAGGTTTGCTGCAGTATTTCTTAATAAATTACTTCAGCCTTTAAGTAATAACTAATACCTGAATATGATTACTTCAAAATTAATACGAGTAAATTAATTTTATAATTTGTTTTAGCTACGTTTATTTCACAGTTTGAACTTTATTTCTTAAATAACAATACTAGTTTACTCTTTGTTTGTTTGTTTTGGAATTTCGCACAAAGCAACTCGAGGGCTATCTGTGCTAGCCGTCCCTAATTTAGCAATGTAAGACTAGAGAGAAGGCAGCTAGTCATAACCACCCACCGCCAACTGTTGGGCTACTCTTTTACCAACGAACAGTGGGATTCACCGTAACATTATAACGCCGCCACGGCTGAAAGAACGAGCATTTTTTGCGCGACCGGGATACGAACCCGCGACCCTCAGATTACAAGTCGCACGCCTTAACACGCTTGGCCATGCCTAATTAAACTTGGTAAACTACGTTAATACCCAAAAGACCAATGAAATGGTGTATGTGAAACATACCAAATGTTTCATTTTTGTTTAGTTTAAACGCATAAACAATGTAAGTTTACTTAAATTGCTTGAAATTTGTATACATGCATTTTAGTGTGTCTGAAAATTTCAGTAAGTTTTCAGTATGTATTGTATGTGATTAAATTAGTACAGAAGTCATTTCACCTTGATGTTAAGTCTTTCTGCCACAATAAGTCAGTGGGAGATAATGTAGTTTAGCATCTTATAGTGCTGTGCTAAGAACACCTATGTAAATATCTGTTAGTACCTGGAAGTTACTTCCTACTATTATTATCTATGGAATGTTCACTAACATGAGTGATTAAAGTAAATAACCGTTGAGGCTTAAACAAGTTTGATAGACAACTGTAAAAGTGTAAAAGCAACATAAATGACCCAAAATAACTGCATATTATATTATACTTTATTGCTTCTACTTCGTTTGTTTGTTATTAAGCACAAAAGTACACAATGGGCTATTTGTGCTGTGCCTATCACGAGTATCACACCTCGTTTTTAAATGTTAGAAGTCTTCAGAGCCGCTGACCCACTGAATTAGGTAATGTAAAAATATATTTATTTAACAACTATTCTTAAGTGGAATTTTAAAATACCATATTCGATTTCCAAAGGTTCAACCAGCATCAAGATTTGAGACGCAACTTTATCGAAATTTGTTAACTTCTAAAATAAATTTTACACATTCTAAAATAAATGCATTTGATACAACAATCATAATAGCATAAAATTCATAGTAAAATCTCAATGAAATTACCAGCATGCTTTTGTAACAGCTTATATTTAGTTTACTTAAGAAGGTTCTTAGATCCTACTTAACAGAGCTGAAAATCCGGTGAACTTAGAATTTTAACTAAGGGTGCTTCCATTAAATTTAGAAATTTCTACGTTTTATTTGGAGTTATTGGACTAAATTCACTTTTGAGGCTATAGAATGGTGAAATTTGTGACATTTTAATTTCGTGTTTTTCATATTATTTCCTTTTCTCGGTTTAAAGGTTTGATTTGGATTATTTTTAACTGTGCAAACCTACAACAGGGCTATCTACGCTTTCTTCGACATTAGAAAGTTATTTCTAAACGAGCTTATGGCTCTGTTTGACCTGATATTTATTCAAATCGATTTTATTGATCTAAGTAGATGTGCATGTTTGTTCACCTTAATTAAAGAGAAAGAGTGTGTGTTTTCTTACAGCGAAGCCACATCGGTCTATCTGCTGAGATCCACCGAGGAAAATAGAACCGCTGATTTTAAAGTTGTAAATCCGTAGAGTTCCCGCTGTACTAGCGGGGGGCATTAAAGAGAGAGAAGACGTTTTCCCGTTGTGAAAAATGTTAAGTACTTTCTTAAGATACATGCAGCAAGAAAATGTAAAATAATTAAATACACACATATACATATATACGATTACGTGGATTACCAGATGATATTGTGTACGTGCAGTGTTACCATTGACAAATTAAAATCAAATAGATAGAAACATAATAATTACAATTGAATAACACGCTAAATATATATATGCTGGCACATAATATTCCTTTAATATTTATAAATAAATAATATAAGGTTTAAAAGACGAAAATATGCAAACATTTCAGGGAGTTAATGTGCAAATATGAAATTGATTTAAAACATTTTTTTACATAAAAAATATTATAACTTAAATCATTTGAAGAACACTTCATGATACAAATATACAAATTATGTTATGGTTTTTATATATATATATTCAAATGCCTTTCCTTAGCGAAGGGAAATCTTAAAATCGCAAACATGAAGTTTTGTTCTTACATTTTGAAGATATTTCAATGTTTTAGCATAATTTAATCATGCTGTGATTTATTACGATTATCTGAGGTTTCCAGTGAACTAACTTTTCTTTTATTTTAAATGTTTTGCTGGTGTTTAATATAAATTTAAACAATGAGTTACATGTGCCTATCCATCAGGTGGCCCATCCATGGCTCGGTGGTTAAGGCACTCGATTCGTAATCCGAGAGTCGCTGGTTGGAATCCTACCAAACATGCTTGCCCTTTCAGCAATTGGTGCGTTATAATGTAACAATCAATCCCACTATTAGTTAGTAAATGAGTATCCCAAAAGTTGGTGGTGAGTGGTGATAACTAGCTGCCTTTCCTCTAGTCTTACGCTACTAAATTAGGGAGGGCCAGCGCGAATTTCTTAAACAAACAAACCCTATTCCTAAGGCTAATTGTGCCCCAGATTATAAGTTGTAAGTCTATAAACTTACTGTCACCCATCAGATGACAAAAGAGTATGAAAAAAATGTTGATTTGAAGAATTTTCAGAAGATTTCTGAAGTTAATAAAATCAGATATTTAAAAGAAAACCTCGAAGATTCCTTGTATTTATTAATTCACTTGAACAATAAAATTATTTTCATCGTATTTTATGGAATTTATACATCGTTGAAAGTATTAGCAGTTTTTCAGAGTACAATGTGTTTATTTGTTTACTTAGAATTAAACACAAAGCTACACAATGGGCTATCTGTGCTGTGCCCACAACGGGTATCGAAACTCGGTTTTTAACAGTGAGAATCCGCAGACATACCGTTGTGCCACTGGTTGACAGTAAAATGTGAAACAGTAATCTATTACCAAGCAATAAAACATGATGTGTTTTGTTTAATATGTTAAAATTGTATAGTAAAATATTTACATATAGGCATAAATATACATTTATTTTTAAGTACCTAAAACAACTCAATAAATCAGAGTTAATACGAATTTGTGGCGATTCCAAATACAGAAACAAAAATTAAAACAAACTTAACTCTTTACTTATTATATACGTTGTGCACAAAGTATACAGATAAGAGTAACAAAAAGGACTAAACAGTTGGAAAATTACTTTTACACTTGTAAGTTAAGTTTGAAATTTAACTTTATATTGGTTCATTGTAAAGATACCGATAAACAGCAGAAAGTAAACATACATATATATGTATATTGAAAAGATGCATATTCATAACTATTTAGAGGTTTTTCAATGAAATTGAAATTTACAAAGAGATGGTTGGTCTACGCAAAAATAACTATTTTTTAAGTTACATCAGCAAAGCACCTCAATCTTGTTTCTGTATAGGTTAAACATTTATATTGTGTTTTATGTTAATTCTTTCAGAAAATTATTTGTATCAAGAAAAGTTCCTTTACAAAACGAACATTTTATATATTTTTTACTAAGATGTTTAAATACATTCGTTTAGAATTATGCAAATCAATGAAATAGTTTACAAAACGTTTTGCGTGATATTTTAAACTTAATTACACTTACTTAAATCATACTACAAGTGTGAAAAGAAGACCTTCAGAAGAGTGCTTCTTTCCTGTATTTTAAGCTAAATTAACAAGTTTGGATACTGTTGTTTCAGTGATAAACTTTATAAAAGGTTGTAGATCCACTTATGTCGCTATCAAATCACTGATTGGCTAATAATGATCAGTTACTTATATTTACTTAGAAATAGTTATATATTTCTAATTCAAAATATGGTAATGAGTGTAATATTTAGAGCACGAGACTATAGTGGGTTAACTCGAAACGCCTACAAATTTTATCTTCAGAAAATTTCTCACAAAAAGTCATTAGTCATAATAATATGTTTTAGGAATCTTTAATAAAAATAAATCGTTAATATTTTTACTTAATACTGACTAACCTCAATTTTATTTTATATTATTTGCCACTTACTGTTCCGAAAGTGTGCAAGTTTATAAAATTTTATAACAATCAAGGCTCGATAATAAACCAACAATTAATACTTTTTGACAAATGCTTTCTTTTCTGTCACTGATTGATTTACCTCTTTCTAGAAGAAAAGTTTAATTAATATTAAATGTAATTAATTTTAGGCAAATAATTTTTGAATGAAATTGGAGGAGAAAGTAAACTTAAGTCGTTTCACTTTTATTTTTCTTGCCATATAACTAAGCCAGTTAAAATCTTTCCAGTTTAGTTTTCTAATAAACACTGAGGAGGGTTAAACTCCCCGAAAAAGTTTAGTTCGTACATACACGCCAGTACCAGAAAACCTCCATAAATCACCATACACGAGAAACCGATCTTATAATTAAGGTGCCACTTAAAAATATAAAAGAATATAAACAAGGCAATGATCGTTGCTAGCAAAGTGACAGAAGTATACATTAATCCTGAACTGTTGATAATCAAAAACCCTTCGTTTGGTGGAATTAGAGCTCTTATTAGCCATGGAACACCAAGACAAAACAAAACGTTAAAAATATTACTTCCGATGAGGTTACACATAGCCATATTTCCCAAACCTGAAATAAAGGAAAAATTCCATTTTAACAAAAGATCTTCAAATTTTATTTTCAACATTATTTATCATACAACATGAACCAGATTTAAAATGATTCCTGCAAAAGTTCAAACGTTTAACACAAACAAAAACTCAAAATTATTCACACAAAACAATGACCAAAATTAAGAACAGGAATAAGCTTATAAACTACTGATGAAATCAGTAAACTCCATGAATACATATGATCAAACAGTCAGTTTTTTTAAAAGGACAAGGTAAGAGAGACGCTTTTTATGTTGAATTGTATTATATATTACATTCAAGTAAATAGACACCAGAAGCCAAGCACGTGGCTTAAGTGTTAGCATATAAAGACTGTGAATTGCAGTGTGGATCGTTGTTTGCTACATCACCGCAGTAAAAAAATCTACACATGAACTGTAGGTGCACAAAAATATGTAATAAACTCTCATTGTTCGATCAGACTAGAGTAAGCTAAGAGTTGGCAGTAAGTGTCGTTTATTAGTTGCCTTCTCTGCAGTCTATCAATTCAAAGTTAAAAACACTTTCGAATCAGATGCTTCTTGTAACCTTCTGCGACATTCTGAAACATATAGTTAATATGTTCACACGTAGATTTATAAACGGCAAATAAACGTTTAAACAAAATTAAGTTTTCATTGTAACAAAAGGATGTTTTAACTCTGTTTTGAAACTGTAGTTCCACTCTCCTTAGATTAGAAATTAACATTTTCCTAAGATATTGTTCTACATACCATAATACTTTTACATATATTTTTTTTGAACATCAAAGTATACGGTTTTAAAAACAGACACTTTATTTAAGACTTTAATGATAAATGATTGTACAAAGTAAATATTGTTAAACACATCAAGGTTTGAGAGCTTTTTAGTTGTGTCTGTTTTCATACACAACGTAATGTAAATGTACATAATCCTGTAAGGTTTGTTTGTTTTGGAATTTCGCACAAAGCTACTCGAGGGCTATCTGTGCTAGCCGTCCCTAATTTAGCAGTGTAAGACTAGAGGGAAGGCAGCTAGTCATCACCACCCACCGCCAACTCTTGGGCTACTCTTTTACCAACGAATAGTGAGATTGACCGTCACATTATACACCACCACGGCTGGGAGGGCGAGCATGTTTAGCGCGACGCGGGCGCGAACCCGCGACCCTCGGATTACGAGTGCACGCCTTAACGCGCTCGGCCATGCCAGGCCCGTTTGGGTTGATAAATTTTTATGTAGAGAAGCGAAAAACGTTTCGACCTGACGATATATTTTTAAGTATTATATATATAATTAACATATATAATTACAAATATTACTGAATAACATGAAAGGATTTCGTTAGTTCTTCCACGTGATAAAATCGTCAACCTGACGATGACCGAAGAAGGTCGAAACATTGTTCGCTCCTTTACATAAAAAAAAATTTATCAACCTGATCTAGCCGTTTTTACACATATATTTTTCTCTACAAGTAGGTTTTCTCACCATCACTGATTAATATTTGTAATTGTTTTATGAAAGAATTTTGCTTGAAACAGTTAAACAGTGACTGCCTGCGCCTACGTGTTCTCATAACGAAGGTATCTAGTCACCTACTGCAGACTGTTGGACTACACTAATCTAAATTAAGAATAGGATTGTAATATCGTTCTAATTGCGCATCCACAATCCAAAAGTGTGCAGCGCGTTTTGCGACAATGGAAGGCAAACGGTGAATCTAGGGATTCACTAAATCACAATAGGTTTAATCTATCTATTTATGTAATTGTTTATAATATGAAAATCATGGCCTGAATAATTGTAGTTTTAGTACAACGTAATATGAGAAATAGGTATTATTCCAATAAACTGCACAATAATCGATTTGGCCAGAAGTGTGTATATGTGTCGAATAATATTTTTAACAAACAGTGTTCTTCAGTAACTGATAATGAGATCAATAGATCTTCGAAAAATAAACGAACACTTATAATAATCTCAATTCAAATTTGAAAATATATTTAAAAGTTAATCAGAATGTATAATATTACATCCTCGACATGAAAAATAAAACAGTGTTACAAAACAGTATCAATCTTCCCTCCAAATCAGGCATCTAATCAGTCATGTATTCTGAAATTCCAATAATTGTCATTCAGTTTAGTCGTCCTAAATAAACATTTGACAGATGTGTTTTTACATCATTATAAATTATGGTGGAGTATGGTCACCAAGAACAGAAATGTGGTTAGAAAAATTCAATGTCTGTAAATACTTGACGAAATGTTATGCATCTCGATGAAAGTGAAGTCGGATTAATGCCAGATCATTTGGTCTGTATTTTTTTCTTCAAGGCATATATCGACTAATTTAGAATAGTGAACTGACTATTATTACTTAGTATGCTGATATTAGGGCCAACTTGTATAAGCATATTTTGACACAGAATGCAAAGGTCGTTAAATTTACTTCTACTTACAATACACTTCCATCACTATCATATGCGTTATTTTTTTATATGAAGATGAAGTGGGTCTGATTTCAGACTCACTTTAGCCAATTATCTGGTACACAGTAAAGCGCTACTGATCTATAAAAAATACTGTTGTACTTGTTGGTTAAGTAAACGTGTCCTCCATACTATTCCACGAGAGTTGTTTGGTGCTTTACTAATAGCGAAATTTATCTAACAGAACATTTAGCGCAAAGATCTGGTGAAGTTTTCCTTAACCCTCAATGTTCAACTGCAGCATTGAATATCTGATTAAACATCGCAGCCTATACTCTAGGATTTTGACGAAGTTAAATCGGCAGATGGCGGTTGTCTGCATCTGTGATAGATGATGATGTGGTTTGTTCAGATGCTCAAACAACCGCGCCATTCGTTTTTTTGAGCTACTAAGGACACTTTGAGCCAATGTGAAAACGCCTGTTGTGTTTAATTTATTTCCTTTTATTTAATATCTTTTCACATGAGTGAAGCATCCAGATATCTTCTCCCCCCCCTTCATCCTCTCGCTAGTACAGCGGTATGTCTTCGGATTTACAAGATAGCCCGACGTGGCTTTGCTATAAGAAAACAAACACACTCTTCTTTCAAGTCAAGACAAGAGTTATGAACAACTTTGAGCTCTGTAATTCAGTTGAAACTGGCAAATGATGCAAGATTCTATGATACCCTATCATAGAGTATAGTCTGAATAAAATCAATTATTTATATTTAGATCAAATAAATGACCATTATATGTCTCATTTGTATAACAGTGACACATGAAAGTGATCAACAAAAGTGTATAACATAGTTTGACCTTATTATAGCTGCAATATTAAAATTCTCTTTAATTTATTTATCAGTAAATTTTATACTGAAAAACTCAAAGTGTAGTGTAGCGACAAAAATATATTAACATGGCATATTTTCACTTTTTTCTGGTACTCATAACAACAAACAGATTGAGAAGTACAAGCAACATAATACTTCCTTCGCGAGAAGGAAAAACATACTTATAATATTAATTCCATTGGTGGTTTACTCTTGTACATAGCAAATAACTGGCATATAAGAGATATGTAAGGTGAAAAACAAATTAATTTCTACCAGAAATAATCTATAAAAATATGAATTGGTAGTGCTGCATTATAAAAAAATAATAGTACCATCGTGCATACCTTACATATAAATATATATACATATATATAAAACATGTTGTAAAATATGCTATTAACTTTATATAGTAATTCTGTGAGGATCATGTTTCGGTCTAGTATTCGATAATAAAATAATAAAACGTTTGTTTTAGGAAGGTTAATACGGAATATTAAAATGGTATTAATTAATTAAACTTTTATTCTTCAAACAACTACTTACCATTTCTTACAACAATAATACTGGATATTATTTCCGGTACACTAGTTCCAGCTGCTAGTAGAGTGAGACCTGATATGGTATCTGGAATACCTAGCGTATAACCTGAGGAAAAAAAAAGAGGTACAAAGTGTAGTATAATTAATAGAATACTTTTCTAAAAACTATATATTTCACATTTGGTAAATGTAATAATTATAATGATGGATTTTTACTTTTTTCAGTTAAATAATAACAATTATTCGTTTAATTTAGTTGATTTAATAAAAATGTTCGCCAACTTGACTGTAGAAAACTCCAATATATATAAAAACGGGCAAAAAATAGATTTGAGAAAAAATAAATACTTGTACGTTTCAAAAATATTTCGTTTATTAACGACGATGAAACTTTGTTTTTTCCTCAATTCTGTAACTATGGAGTTTCAAAAAGTACCGACGGTTTTAAGTATCAAGTGTACAAAAATAGATCACTTTCTGTAAGAAGTTCAGAGTAGATCTCAAAATATTTATGAATAAACATTTTATAAAAGAAACAAAATATAAAAATAAATTACAAACATATTCAAAGAATGTAACAAGAAGGAATGCCAAAAAGCTCAGACGTTTGTGTTTTTTCACTTTGTTTACAGCAGTTTACCTACAATGCAAGCCTGTTTGCATGTTTAGAATTTTGTGCAAAGATACACGAGGGCTATCTGTATTAGGTGTCCCTAACTTATGAGAGAAGGACTTGGGAGGGAAGGCAGCTAGTTATCACCACCCACCGCCGACTCTTGGGCTATTCTTTTACTAACGAATAGTAGGATTGACCGCGCATTATAATGCCCGCACGGCTGAAAAAGCGAGCATGTTTGATAAGATTTGAATTAACAACCTGTTGATTGCGAGTGAACCTCCATAACGTTGTAGGCGCTCTTCATATTATGAATAATGATGTAGAGTTGGTGTGAAATATTCTTAGCTCTATTGATAAATTTCTTAAACTTGACTTTACTAACTAATTTAAAACAACATATTTATTGTTTAATGATTTTATATTGGAATTTAAATTAAGAAGTGGAAGTTCTCGAGTTTAAAAGTTATTCATAACAGAAAAACTAATTATATAGCAATTTTCCCGCTACACAAGATAATGAAGTAGTTTGGATTCTGCTTCCACACTTCCCTTTTCCGTTATCAATTATACTAGAAACTTAAATAAATTATCACATAAGTCAATAGCCTCTGTAATTTTGTGTTTTGTATATTTGAGATCATGCGTATTATTTTCATCCTTTTAGTTCAAAGCTTTTTCAGAATTATTTAAACGCAAATAGGGGAATGAAAAGGAGAACTTTTAAAATATATCAGGTCATCCCATAAGTACTGTCTCAAAATTTAAACAAACAAACAAAATATTAAAATCCCCAAACGTGAAAATGTTATAACTTTTTTATTCTGTATTTTAGGTTTTGATGTCTAAACGTTACATCCAACATAATAAATGCTTTATTTCTAAAATTAATTTAATTGGTGAAAGTTAATGTGAAGTAATTTTTGTTTTAGAGACAATAGCACAATACAATGCAAGATATAAAATATTACTTTCTATTTTAGTGCTATATCATTTAGTTAGTTTGAGCCTACTCAAATCTCACAATTTCTATTTTCATATTTTAATCAAGTAGGCAAAAACCAAAAGGTCGGCGCCGTAAGTATATGTGACACTTTAGAAATGATTGCTTTTCTCTGAAGGTATGTTTCAACTTTACTTCTACTCCAGTAAGCATTTATTTATGCAATTTTAGCTTAATGATTAATGGATTAATTGTTTAGGAAGATAAGTTTTACCCTTTAAAAGATTGAAGTTATCAAATAACTGGAACACTGTACGAAATGTATATTATAAGAGAAGTGATAAGAAAGCTAAATTGTGTTCTTTCGTAATTCGAATTCAGTTTACCAATAAAACTGAAAAGGAGAAGATTAGGAAATTGAGTTTATGTGTTTTTTGCCTATAATTCAAAGTAAGAAGTTGTGTTTTAAAGATAAAATTTTAAATATTGCATGTTTTATAGCTTAGAAAACGCGTTTAACATTACACATGTTTGCGTTATTACATCCATAATAGCCAGCTACAGTTTGTATTATGTACCTTTTATATGATTTAATCAAATAAATCTATATTTTCCGAGTAATATGTTGTTTATTAGTATATTTTGTCTTCTCTATTTGCTCATTTGTTTAATACTTGACACCAAGAAGTGTCGGATTTACTTTAGGTGAGTTGATTGCTTTAACTTGGAGTTGACTTTTTACTAGAATGACTAAACATTAAGGTGTGGACTATAAAAGGGTTAGGAGCAAGAGGATGTTATTATATGATGCTTGATATAGTAAACTTATACTATAATAGAGTTCCCTATGAACACAAATTTATAACACATTGACTCTGAACACAACTTATTTCATAGAGTGGACTGATATTCTTCTTTTCCGACTTAAAAAATCTTAATGGCCGTATGTGCTGTTACGTTTACATATATATAAAAGAAATTATTAAAACTCACCTATAATTGTAATCATCCAGACAATAAAATATGATATTATTCCAATCCACACAACGGACATTAAGAATGTTATCACATAGTATTTACGTCGAGATTGTTTCCGACAGTCCAAAACGGTGATGTAGAATAAAAACGAAGCTGGCCACATAAGAACCCACCAGATCTGGCGTAGAGAACCTGTCGCTGGCATGTGCCAGACAGACGTTTCTTCTTCGTTTTCCTCATTCATCTCCTTTACTGTAGATAGACAGTAGATCTGTTCAACTTTAACAATTTTTTTGGAATTATTCTTATTCGTTTTCGTTGAGAAATTGACACAACGTTAGTTCAAAGCTCGTTGTTTTTTGAAGTATCTAATCCACTTGCACAAATATAAACAAGAAATGCACATAAGAATTAAATATGGAAGTTAAATAGTTTAGGAGGAATAAAGTAATAATCCATTAACGTGTATCTTAAATGCCAATTGTTCATGTTAAACAAATTTTCAAAAGTCTATAAAAGATGAAATGTAACAAGCCTTGTCTAACCTCTGCAATATTCACATATGATTGGTGGAATGAATGTTGTCTGATTCTAATGAAATAGGAACGGATAACAACATAATAGTACTCGTGTTAAATCATGGGAAATAAAATGTCGTCTACATTTTTATTAAACATTCAAATATAATTAGAGCTTCAAAACTCTCTTGGTCCCCACATTTGGAATAACCTTGAAAATAATTACAGAATGAGGTTCTTGTCTGAAAGAACGGTTTCCATATCCATACTAATTTTTATGTAAATTATTCAGCTATTCCCGAAAACCCTCAAAATCTCTATAATTCCCAACACTTAAAATCCCAAATTTATAGAATTAAAATATATGTACGTATTTTTAGCGATCTTTTAATGTCCATTCGAATTTTATAATAATCTACGAACTAAGTACTGAAAGTCTATGAATTTCTCAGACTTAAATATTTGTAAACTTATAATTTCATTAAACTTTCTAATATATTTCTTTTTATATATTCTCTGGGTGGGAGTTACGAGCTTAATTCCAAATCATTTTCTCGAAACAAAAAGCGAACAGTTGAAATTACAACATAAATAGTTATTCGTAAATGCAACGCAACATTTAGTTTTCAAGATAATTTTGAAAATATAATTTGAAATAGAAGTATTTGCAGGAAAATAACTTAAACGATTCACGTTTCTGCAGTGTAAGCATATATATGAAGTATATACGAAGCATTTAATACCCTTTATGTCGATTTTTTTTAATATAAATGGTTGAGTATGTCATTTACAAAAGGTTTGAAAACCTCATCACGCTGTTTTTGTCAATATGGACAAAGTCCGTTCATGCTCTGTCTGAATAAACTGCATTTTGACAAGAACTTTCTAGCATAGTTGTTATTGCAATTAGGTTAATTGTAAGATTGGTATGTCCAAAGTACACAACTTCTATATGCATTGTTTCGATGATCGATCTGATGTAC
Organism: Carcinoscorpius rotundicauda; assembly: GCA_011833715.1. Taxonomy (NCBI): domain Eukaryota; kingdom Metazoa; phylum Arthropoda; class Merostomata; order Xiphosura; family Limulidae; genus Carcinoscorpius; species Carcinoscorpius rotundicauda. The sequence continues at coordinate 26,488,967 of CM022406.1, forward strand.
CAAGATAATTGTTTCCATGCACCTATTCTCACAGTTCACTTACTTACAAGCTGACTTTTCTACTATTAGGTACTTGTATGTAAAAGTATTGATATCCACTTCAATCACGAGGTGCTTGAAGTTTGCGATGGATGAATAAGAAACGTTATATTAGTAAACCTATGCCGTTTTAGTTTCGTTTCTGGATAGTATTCCTTTATGATTACTTTGCATACTGTTACCTGAAGTGAGTTGGTGGCTTTTATCCTTATGTTCGTTATTTTCAATTCTTGCTGATCATAGATATTGTACGGCTTCCTGCATATATTTTCCTTGTTCCTTTGTCTCCCAGTATAATTAGGTATAAGGAATACTCTTGTCTTGGAAATTCTAAACCTAATCTGAGTTGATGAATACTTTGTATACAAAAGGCTTATAACATAATTTTTTCCAACAAAGATATCAATTTCTGACGGAGTCACATTATTTATGATACATCAAAAAGTAATAAAGTGTTGTACGCCAAGATTGGTTCCTTGTAAATACGTTTTAAAATGCTCAAACTAAAATAAATAATTATATTCAAAATTCACTTTTTATTTTGTGAAATCAACTGACTCTTTCAGGTTTGTTAAGCATTCTGTTTAAGCAATTTTTACAATAAATGTGGTTCGTGTGCTAAACAGACTAAATAATGATTAATTTCTCGTTTTAAAATAGCTTGTATAACTGATTAAATGAAACGCAACTTGTTTATCTTCATGATTATATCAGAGGTAAACGAACTGGATATATGAAATAACCTTTCCATCATTCGTAGGACTATCACCAACAACTTTTATCCTCATTACTTTTTGGAAATATAAAATTCAACTTATTTAACAATCAGAATTGTACATTTGCACATTTGTACAATTGTACATTTCACAAATACATCATTTATTATGAAAATGGTTTCGCTAGTAAAGGCATGTGAAACCTTGGTTGAAATGGATAATGTATTTCTGAAACATAAATTTGTCTTGGTTTTTCTCAGTTTCATCAAGTATAGAGGGTTTGAAGTATCAATTATATTTAACAATCTTTATTCATGGAAATATCATATATTCACTTAGTTGTAAATGTATGGCTCAAGATATTACCTTTCCCGTTATAGTTCAAAGGAGTATCACAGCAACTTATATATTTATAATTCATAATAATTTTCGTCTCTCGATTGTATAACCATGATTAATGAAATTACTACACCAGTTTAAAATACATGCGTAGAAGCGTTTTGCCAAACTTTATAACTTACAAAATTGCCTTACTTATTTTAAATCCATAACTTTTTAAAATTACTTCATCCAGCTAAACACCATTAAACTAATAGTTTTTGTAACAAAATCTAACAGTCATGACTTAATATCTGAGCTTGGTGATTCAGCAGAATAGGTATCAATGTTGTGACAGGCGGCACAGTACAAGATAACCCATTGTGCAGCTTTATATCTTAGAACGGCTGGTACGGGTATTAACACTTTTATTCATTAGGAGAGAACAACGTTTCGACCTTCCTAGATTATCTTCAGCTTAAGAAAAAGAAAGTGTTTGAATGTGACCACTGACGGACATATTTTAGGGACGAGAGTATAAACGGGTACCGGATAATAGGTGGCATTTCAGGTTGGTGCTACGTTATTAATTGGTATAGGTATAAAGTTGTTCCTTTATATTGATTTAATTTTGCTTTTATTTGCTGAATAAGTAGAGCTTCTTTAATTTTGCGTTTGTTTATATTTCTTTCCCTATTTAATATCTGGGTGTTTTCTATGGTTATATTGTGTTTATTTGATTTGCAGTGTTCAAAAACGTGTGAAAGTGATTTGTGTATGTGTGTTCTTTGAATCTAGTTTCCATCTTTCTGCTTGTTTCACCAGTATATAAAGGAACATTTTTATACTTATATACTAATTAATAACCTATCATCCAACTGCAACGCCCCCTACAATCCAGTACCCCTTTATACTCTCGTCCCTAAGACATGTGTCCGTCAACGGTCACTTTCTAACACTATCTCTTTCTTAACCTGAAGATGACCTAGGAAGGTCGAAACGTTGTTTTCTCCTTATCAGTAAAAGTGTTAATACCCATACCAGCCGTTCTGAAATATATTTATATTTCAAATGGGTTTCTCGTCATCAAGAATTGTGCAGCTTTGTGCTTAAAAACAAACAAATGTAAGCATAAGAATAATTATTAATAATTTTAATAAAACTAAAGTTGATAACAAGGGAATATGAATTAAATATAACCATACTTTCTTTCTACAATAAATTAAGGAGGTACTCCTAGAAATATTTAAATTCAAATGTGTTTTTCATGACCGTTTAACTTAAGAAGTCTGAATGATTTTAATTGTATGAATATTAATGTGCTTTGAACTTAACACAGTTGTAGGTTTCTCGCATACACTATAGAACGTGTCCTTCACTGAACATAATAGATCCGTACAAGAACTGAAAAAATTACCATTCTCCATAATTATGTGACTTTCTCTTCTTGATCTTCTTTCCACAATGCTTTCCTCCACAGATAGAATGTATCGTTCATTTTTACCCCAAGAAACAGTTAAGTCCCTTTTCCGGGTGCCTTCTTTAGTGGAATCTTCACAACTGTGTTCCCTTGACCTGCTATGTACTAGAGGACTTTTCTCGCTTGCTGCTTCTTGTTCAGGCAAAGAAGGATGATTACTTAACCATCTAATTTTCAGTTTTTCTACCTTTAATTAAACATAATATACATGTATTAACAGCATGAAACTTAACACACATAAAAATATACATATGGTCTATGTGATTAAAATTTGAGTTCATGGTTTACGTACCAAGTTTATGTTATGAGATTTAATTATGCTCTTTGTTTAATCAGTTGTTTCCTACGCTTATACAATATTGTGGAAATATTTACACACTTTCTTCCTTCTTGTGAAGGAGCAAAATGTAATAAAAATTGTATTTCGTTTAAATAAAATGTGTTTTTACACACTTCAAAAGTATCCAGTTAGGCAAATCAGTAGTATATGCATTTTACCAATAAGTATTTTATAATTTAAAGATGATAAAAATATTTTCATTCGTCCATTTTCAACTCATATATAAATAATGACATATTTTATAATTAGTCATGGAAAATTAACTCCAATTTTTAAACGTATTCACCAAAACAATTATCCGTGATGACGAGAAAACCCACTTGTAGAGAAAATCATGTATGTAAAAACGGCTGGTATGGGTAGAGAAAAAAAGGTCGAAACATTGTTCGTTCCTCTTCATAGTACTTTCTCTTCCCATACTGGCCGGTTTTACATACATAAAACACTTAATTATATTTAAAAGTTAAAAACCAATAAAATTAAAACTTTTTATATATTCTGCATGTTTATAGTAAGCAAAATAAATAAAACCCATTAATAACATTCTTCAGCACAAAGCAGGCACAATGGCAGTGCGTTATTGATTATTTGTTGTGAACAACAATGTCTCGTATTAGTTTTTGCAACATCTATTGTTAGTATTGAAGACTACATTACACTCACGCCATGCCAATTCATGCTCTGCAACATATGAAGTATTACATTTGTGTAGGGTGTTGTAATTTTTTGCTTCAAATCCTCAGGGTTAGATGGATGTTGACTACACTAATTATTTGATTCACAACAGAAAAATATAATGAAGTAAGATCAGGAAAGCACACAGACCAATGACATCCTGTCCATTTGTAAGAAAAGCGACACACTGGTCCATTGCACAGTAGAATGGAGCACATTCCTGTTGAAACCAATGTTACCTAATATTTTTTGCAAACCCGTGATGTCCAGATCAAACAAGAAAAGAAAGCGGTTGATTATGACACCTGTGGAAATTAATTGCTTTTGCATTTCTTTGTATTTAAAGTTTAAGGTTTTTCTCTAAAAGGACACCAAACAATATATTTTTTTTTAATTTTCTAAAAAATCTTATAAATTCATCAAGTTCATAAAGTTTCCTAATTAAAGTTTATTCTTGTTTTCGCACAAAGATACAGAATAGCTATTACCTACGTTCGATCCAAGTAGAAAATCTAATCCTAGATTTTAGCATTATTAGTCCATAAAATTTCACTGATCCATCAGGGAACAATAAGAACAGGAAAGGTTGATTATTTGATTATTTATTTCAAATTTTATGTTACCTTTTTTAATATCGTATTAAAAATAATATATATATAATTTGCATCAATCCATAGTGTATGTGGTATAAGTTTAGATAAAATAATTAATAATATAAAGTTTAATTTACCATCAGGTGTTCTCAGGTCTGTATCACAATGTATAAAACTTGTTTATTTAAAACGTATTTATGAAATAGAAACAGTCTACAATTGAGGTCATTACTTGACAATGCATTAAAACAGTTCCAGTGACCACAACTCCTTATCAGTAATTCTGGATGAGGATAAACCTTATGTGGCATAGTGACAAGTGTTGAACTGAATTATAATACATCTTATCAGTATCTGAAACAGTATTCGTATTAATCAATTCAGAAGAACAAATAAATATATTTACTGTTATGCTGTGGGCACTTAATAGACCTTATGATAAGTATACTTAAATTATTTAACATATTGTTCAAAATCAACATAAATAGAGGTTCATTGTAGAAAGCACAATACATACAAAATAACTGAATAATAATATGTTTTAATTATTTGAAATTTTAAAAGTTAAACCAGACAGAAAAATGAAAAAGGCATTGTGAAAATTATATCAAGTTTTCAGGTAATTTGAAAGAGAGCTATGTAATAAGGTTTGTATAAAAACAGATATGTAGTTAGGTTTAGAAAATATTTCTTTACTGTTGTTATTATCTATATTTTTAATGTTGCAATTTATTTGCTTACTAGAAATATTTACATTAAAATTGAAATGTTTAATAACAAACCTAAAACCTCTAATAACATTAATTTCAGATTTTGCAGTAAGTTCTAGATTAGATTATAAGTAAATGGTTTAGAGAAAATAAAATATAGTAAATTGTTTCTAATCAGTAGGATTAATATATCATTGTGTTTTCATTTCAGTTGTTAACTTGTACATGTAGTTTCATTCTTTACATTAGTCTAATGGATATAGCAGTATTTGTAATTCTACAAATTACCACAGCTTGACATAAATGAAGAAATAAGCTTTTCTATTGTTCTGTGAACTGGAGATCAAATTATTTTAACAGATAATTTAAAAGAACCACTAATGAAAGACAAACTTTACAACAGGATTATTTCATATGCACTAAAAATTATTTACCATCAGATCTTTGAATATACCATAGATAATCTATAACAAATATATTCTATTATCGGTGCCAGATTATAATATTTTGAGACTCTAAGTTATAGCTTAGAGGCATAAGCTTATGCCTAGCACTGTTTATTAGTTGTTCCCACTAATTATATGTTATTATAGCATAACTTATAATACCTGTAATGTGCAAAAACCTTCGATTCGAGTGTTGAAATACATGAGTAACAGATAAGAGAAGAACATGAGTATCAAAATTACTGCTTCCCACCTGTAAATAATAACACTTCTATTCAAAACATCAGCTAATAAATACACTTATTTACTTCTATATATTTAAAGTAACAATAAGCTATGACTTGTATAATAAAGTTCATAATGCTATAGTATTACTCCTCATGATCCCCACTTACACAGCAGTAATTCTGTATGGTTTTGGTGTTAAAAACTGAGTTCCAGTACCCATGGTGGGCTAAGCACAAATCCTACCAAGTAGCTTTGTGCTTAACAACAACCAAACATACTAGGTATCTGTTATTCAGATTATCTATTTCTTGAATGCAATCAGATCAGATCAACCAACTTTCAGTATTAATTTCATTCTTCGCGTAAAACATTTATCGAGTTCTTTTCTAGCAGTTTTTTATGATAAAAGTATAGAATACTTTTCTTTTTATGTCAGTAGTTACATTGAAACTTTGAGAGGAGTGATATCCCACTATAATAATTGTAAATAATTTGCATCACATTCTTTTCGAACTATAATTTTATCCAATTATTGTCGTGAAAATTTATCATTACACAATATATATAATCAGATATGATTGACCATGCACCTACAGTTCTTGTAAATGATTTAAATTTTAACTATAATTTTATCCAATTATTGTCGTGAAAATTTATCATTACACAATATATATAATCAGATATGATTGACCATGCACCTACAGTTCTTGTAAATGATTTAAATTTTAACTATAATTATCTCCAATTATTCTCAATAATTAGTGTAATATTCTGCAATTATTTGTTATTTTTTAAATATATAATTAAGTGTTATTGTTAGTTAATTATTCTGCTGCATTATCTCGTAACACGTGACGTCACTTCTGCCGGCAAAGTACCAATATAACTACTTATGTTTTTTTGATAAACATTATTTGATCTCAAGTATTTATCCACTTCTGTGTTTGTATCCTTGCTGTATCTACATTTTAAAGTTTAATACAATTCGTAGATTTCTCAGTAAACCAATTTAATTATTTTTTTCTAATTTCTTCTGTTTACGTTTTATACTCATTTTTTTATTTTAAGTACACAGTTTAAAGGTATTTCACTATCTCTTTTGTTCTTTTACAATATCAGCAATTAGTAAAGCATTAATAATTTTATTGAATTACAAGCGAAATAAATATTTGTCATATATAACGTTCTACATGAAGTCTAAACTTACCATCTTATAACAATGTCATTTAATACTGCTACAAGGGCAGCAACAGTTATTGCATATATGATGGAATCCCGTGACAGTGGATACCAGTCCAATGGAACATCCTGTACGTAAGAGTTCACATTTATAGCTTTTATATATTAAACTCGAGACAAGAAAATCTCACACTTAACTGAATATTTGTTTTAAATTCCACTTGAATTATAATAAATTCAAATGAATAAATGTATATGTTAATAAACCAAGTTCTTCCTATTGTGATATATGTTTAAAATATTTACAATTTTGATCTATGTTAAAAGAGAAAATTGAAAAATCAACTTAGATGTAATGCTAAACAAAACATAAAGTTCTCATTTCAAAACAATCAAGTTATTCTAATTGAAATAGAACAATAGTAATTAAATATCCTTACATTTCTAGACTGTTGAAAATTAAAATAACTTTGGAAATTTTAAGAGTATCAAAGAAAAGACGTCATAATACACAAATTCTGATTCATTTCTTATCAATATGCTACAGGTTTATGAATGTTAACTTGCTTTCAAGAAACTGAGCACTTTTTATCAACAAAGCAACAACCAAAATTATATAGGTTTAGGGGGAATATTTTGTAAATAATTATCGTAAGTACAATAACAAGTCCTTTCATGGACAGTACTTCCTAAGCTGAAGTAAAGATTAGAAAAATGTTTAAAATTGCTTTGAGCAGGAAAATATGCTACACATTCATTACGATTTTGAATTAAACACAAATAAAGCAGAAAAAGTAAAACACATTCTTTAATTGATTTAACAAATATCATTATTTTATCAATATACTTCCTCTCATGTTATTTATCAAAATTAAATTTCGATTTAATTATATGTTTGATACTATTCAACTAATGTTTATATCAAAGTATTCTGTAACTCTAAGTTATGTGGATTCACTTTTACCATAAAAACGTTCTTGTTTGTTCTTTTACGAATAGATACACAATTTTCTAACTAACCTTTGTCTACCACAATGAATCTAATTCCAGATTTTGGTGTAGTAAATCTATAAGCTTATCACTGATCTACTGAATAGAGGTAGGGTATTAGTCTTGTATTTATTCAAATTAATAAAACAGAAATAGTTTTACGCTGTCTATTCTTTCTTACAAAGTGTAAGTAGCATTTGTAAGTATGCTAAGAAAAATTTAAAGGTGGATCTGATGTTTTATAAAAGCTATTTTTCTCTAAAGTAACCATTATTATATGAATTAAAAACGATTCAAAAGTGTATAATATTTCAGAACAGAACTTATATAAAAGATGATTAAATTACTCAAATTATTTTTCACTCTGTTCTCATTATTTGTTCCTAATTTTGTGACAGACTATGAGGAAAGAAGCAAGCCAGCACTACCCACCATCATCTCGTGAACTACTTTAGATGCTGTCGTTGTTTTAAATTAGGCACAAAGCTACACAATAAGCCATCTGTGCTCTGCCCACAACAGGTATCGAAACCAGATTTTTAGCGTTGTAAGTACGTAGACATATCACTATGCCACTGGAGGACGAATAACTAGAAACTATCGTCACTCACGTAATGTACCGATGATCCTAAACTACTTAACGATAATATATTTTTTTTATTTGCAGTAATGAAGCTCAAGCCACGAAACATCAGATTTGAAGCAAACGATCCTTAAATTTGAAACCAAAATTCTATTATTCTAGTTGGTAAAAACTTAAATTATAAAATAAACTATTTGTTAATAACTGGCTATGATTTGATTAAGCTCTCAATTAAACAGATCATTGCTAATATAACCACATATAAATCCCACTCTTAAGAAGCAATGTAACTTTCTAAAACAATACGATTTTCATTAACATTAATATGAATTGTCATAAGATCCTCAAGAATGTATAATGGGTATTTAACAAAACTGGTACACTTAGCATTTCTATATATTTTATGACTCTGTATTTATTTAATAACTCTATATTCTTCTTAACATTTGATGCCATTGATCAACACTTTTTGGTCATTAATTGACAGATTATTAAATCATTTTCAACAGCACCTAATGATTCATCAGAAACTTTTTTAATTTTAAAACTCGGTACTGTTCTACGTCTTAATTTTTATTTCCACATTTTTAACAATTTCAACATGTAAAGTGATCAGGTCAGTTTGAACAGAATTTTTATCTTGTTTAACTCATTCATTTTGTGGTAAATTAAACAGGCAAGAATTCCTTCGTTGTTCCTTGTTCAAAGTTTCCAGTTATAGAAAAATTATCACCCAAACTACTCATATGTCCTTTTATAATATTTTTACAACCATTACCAGAAGAAACTCTTATCTCATTATTTTTTTAATTCTTAATCTTTAGAATCTATAATTTGGAACAGTATACAAAGAACGATCAAAAAATGGCGTTTCAATACTTATAAACGCTTTGAAATATAAATACATATGTTTAAAATTATCTTACAATGTTCTCAATACAAAGTCGTAAAGTAATATTTGCAAGTGTTGCAGTGTATCAGATCACAGAATTTTACTCAACATATAAATATTCAGTCATAAATTTGAAACTCTAGAAAACTTGAAAAGAAAGTATCCTCAAGTGCCATAAAGTCGATATTGATTTTATGATCATTAACAAGTGTTACGAATAGAAGTGCTTAAAGTTAAAATGTTTCTTTCTTTACCTTATATCTTCAACATTTTTTCATTCTATTCATTTAACGTTTTCACTTCGTTATCATGTAAGGGTTATTGAATAAACTGTTCTTTATCGAAATTCAAAAAGTTATAACTATAAAATAAATATATTATACATATATAAATAGCATCAATAGAAAATACCGTACCTACAAAACTTGTTTAGCATATCTTTATTCCAAATATATAGATGTATGTGATTTGAATATTTGGTAAAATTGTGACTAGGTTACATAATGTTAATCTAACAGTTGCAATAAATCAGATTAGTAGCAGTATTAGTACAGATTAACCACATCATAATTTTAAAAATTCAATCTAAAAACAATTATACACACACCATTTAAGACCCCACTCGCTGGTACAGCAAATAGTCCGATGTGGCCTCGCAATAAGAGAATCGCATACACACACTATTTGAATCAACAGCACCGTTTGTTATTATAAATCATTTTTATACAGCTGTCAATGATTATAACTCAAGTTTATATATATATAAACTGTGATTATAAAACATCGGTTTCAATCAATTAAACAAATTTGGTGTTCATAAAAATTTATTTTGAAGGCAGAACAGAATGAAAACGGATATTTATGTATAAGCGAGGGTCTTAGCCTTCTCACACATGTTTGTTACTAACCGTATAAATAATGAAACATTCTCAGTACATATATTTGAGTGTGTGTGTATGTGCACATATAAAGTATTTTGTTACATTTACTTCTATAGGTATACGAGCTTTATCGGCCGCTAAGAAATTCAGAAGAGAGGGAGGGAGAAAATCTAACAAATAAATATTTGTAAATTACTTGGAATACTATTGTTACTCACTTTAAATGATTTCAATGGTGCACTGATTACAATACCATTCAATTTAGAATGACTGTTACCAAAGTTTAAACTTACTGATTTCCAAACAATAAACGATACAATCATTGTGACTCCTAATAAATTAAATACTGCTGTTCCCAATATGGTCCCAATTCCAATATCTCCCTCAGTTATAAATGCACCTATAAAGTAAAGATGATACAAGAAAATCATATACCGAAATACAACTGCAATGACTTTATAAGTAACAAAACAAAATACAAATTATATCAATTGTAGTTTATTCAGTTTTCTTTAGAAATATTTCTCACATGAACAGTTGCTTGTAGTGCTTATTCCTCATAACTGGGGATTAATTATTTAAAAAAAAGAACTAAGCTGGACTTTCTGCACAATTTAATGACCTAATCTCGTAAGGTTTGTTCATTTGTTATTTAGTCCAAAGTTAAAGCGTGGGTTATCTATGCCTTCCGACAACAAGAATTTTAGCGTTAAAATCATTCAAGCTCACCATTAAGCCCCAAAGGAAAATTTTACCAGACTTTCATTCTTTGTACTAACGTTTTCAGTGTTTTAACCTCACATATACAACTTTTAATTGTTTTAACTTAAAAAAAAGCTTTAATCACATGTTAAAAATTGGGTGTAATAAAATTGTGTAAAATGTATTTCACGACATGCAAGATACCTTTTGATAAACTAGATAATATTCCTCAAATAAAAGAAGACCCTAACTCTGATTTTAATTCAAATAAAGAAATTGTTGTGCATATACTTCTTTTTATCATTATTATTTTGACCTGGCTTCTATTTTATTCGTAATGGAAATAAATATGAAAATTATAAGTAATAAACATACAGGAATCACAACGACTTTTTACTAAGCAGACGAACTTATTAACTAAATGAATTATTATCACATATAAAGGAAAAAATATAAGTAATACAATGAAAAATATTAGTATTTTATAAGTGAGCTTCATTTTGCTTTACACAAAGCATTCACTTTGTTTTCATAGAGTTTACACCTTCTTAGTTCATATAAGCCTATACAGTTACAGGAATGTTTAAATTGAAATTTTAAGCAGGCCAAACCATTGCTTTCAGATTTCATTCGGACTACTTCCCACCATTTTATAGTTTTAGCACATTTGATGTTTTCATTAAATAATTATATTGTTAGAAAATCAATCGCTGCTGATGAAACATTACTTTGGTAAAATGGTAGTGTAGTTCAAAACTGTAATATGTATGTCAAAATGTCATCGATGTTGTGCACATCATTGGCATCGTTGTCTGATATATAGCTAGGCACTAATACACTGTCGTGTTTCACTGTAGATGTTTTACATTTGTTATAATTATTTTTACCGTTGAACAAAATGAGATTGATTATTTTCAAACCATTGTACTTGTTTTAATCTATAAGATAAACTAATCTTCATCTTTGCCTGTTTTACTGTTTGTGGTTCGATGCCCATTTAATCTTTTTTTTGGATTGTTTATTTCTTCTCAGTAAAAGCTTTCAAGCAGCTAAAAAAATTGCGAACAGTTAATGTTATTGTGTATTTTACTGATCTGAAGGTAAAATTCAGACCTTTAATAACAGCAAGGTAGTTGAAAACATTTATAATGGGCCATTATCTACCTCGTAAAGAATATAAATTGAGATAATTAACATTGCTTTTAAAGGGGTTCTGTTTTCTTTTGTTTTTTTTTACCAGTTTTGCGTACCGTCTTCAAAATTATACTTACATCTTATGTCATAACACAAAGTCTGGGCACAACTGAAGGGGAAAATGTTATTCTTTACCATCAGAATGCTTTAAGTTTTATATGTTTATTACGCAGTATTTCAGTCCTGAAAGCTATGACTACGTTTACATTGTTACTATTGGGCAAAAGATGAGTGTTCGTACTTTTATAGACTATTATGATGTGGCACTTTTTGATGGGTTTGATAGTAACCAGTTAGTGTAAGCTGTGGCTGTAAACTAATGTAGTACCCTTTCACAAGATAAAAAATTAGAATTCCATAATTGTTTCCAATATTTTCTGCACAAAGCCATTGAGGATTTGCGCAGCAATTGAGAATGGAATATTTGACACATGTTTATGTAAATGCTATAATAAGAAAATTTAAAAAAACACTAATAAAGATCCTTACCAATCACTGATGAATAGAATTCAGGTGCGGAACTACCAATCGCCATAAAACTGGCTCCAGCGATATCCGAAGGAATTTGCAAAACTAAATAGTTAAATCAAAAACGAAAAGTTTCAGATTCAGTTCAAAATATAATTGTCACATATGAAAGGAACGTAATCCTACGATTCCGTATTTTAGTTTTTATCAGTATCTTTACTGACTTTGGTTTATGGAGACTCAGTACATTGTTATACAAGTGATGAAACTACATTAAAACAAAATTCTATAAGACTGAAAAGTAATGCTCAATATGACCTAAGTGAAAAATAGACTTGCTATTTTAAACATTATTGATTATAAGTGTGTACAGATAGAAGTTTATTGTACTTTATATCCTTTAGTCAGTGTACACATATATACCATCACAAAGGATCTCCAGCGACGGAACAAAATAGTCATCACAAATGATAGCCAGCATCCCACAGAAATAAGCTGCTATTAAAACATGGATAATGACTCCACCTCTTAATCTCTCACTTTGTGTGAAAAAGTCATTTGGAAAGTCCTGAATGGATGGAGGTATACAGTCAGAAAATGGATTCTCCTCCGTCTGCAACAGTTTTCTTCCTGGAAATACCATCACAATAAACATAAATACACACATACATATGCAGACACCAACAGGCCATATTTCTAGGATACATTTTACATTTCTTACATTGAAGTTTATGCCACAGTTTGTTTTATTTTATATTCAATGTTATATGTTTTTAATATAGTTGGCCTGGCATGGCCAAGTGCGTTAAGGCGTGCGGCTCATAATCCGAAGGTCGCGGGTTCGCGCCAACCATGCTCGCCCTTTTAGCCATGAGGACGTTGTAATGTCACGGTCAATTTCACTATTCGTTGGCAAAAGAGTTGGCGGTGGATGGTGATTACTAGCTGCCGTCGCTCTAGTATTACACTGCAAAATTAGGGACGGCTAGTACAGATAGCCCTCGAGTAGCTTTGTGCGAAATTCAAAAACAAACTGACATACTTGTTCGAATATACATATATACTATATTAAAATCACGAAGAAAACTAGCTAAAATTTTGCCCGTCTGCTTTGAATTGGCCTGGCATGGCCGAGCGCGTTAGGGCGTGCACTCGTAATCCGAGGGTTGCGGGTTCGCGCCCGCGTCGCGCTAAAACATGCTCGCCCTCCCAGCCGTGGGGGTGTATAATGTGACGATCAATCCCACTATTCGTTGGTAAAAGAGTAGCCCAAGAGTTGGCGGTGGGTGGTGATGACTAGCTGCCTTCCCTCTAGTCTTACACTGCTAAATTAGGGACGGCTAGCACAGATAGCCCTCGAGTAGCTTTGTGCGAAATTCCAAAACAAACAAACTGCTTTGAATTACAAATTTAAAAATACTGTAATATATATATGTATGTGCATACAACAAGTTAGAGGATGGCTTGAGTAGGCTCACATATTATATTTAAAGCTGTAATACATTATTTTAGATAATATGTGGAACATTATAATGCAAATTGTTATTAAATTAACATTACCTGACCCACATTCCATTTGCACAATTGAATATTGCTTACTTCATTTTCCTCTGAACTTCTTTTTCATCAATAACTCTGGCATATTTTCAAAAGGATATCTGATTCCTATATTTCTCCTTAACTCAAATTCTTATTGGTGTTCAAAACACAACTGGTGTTTTCACATGTAAGTATTTAGTTTCTAAACAAAAGTTTGTTAACTATACAAATTATAAGCAATCTTATTTTAAATATATTACAAATAAATGTAAAATAACTCCGTATAGCAGACTTAATAGAAATACTTAAGACTATAAAGCAATATTCCAGAAAATAGAAGAATATAAAATTGAGAATTCATTCATACAATCGTTGTTAATTGTAGTTAAGGCTGTATGTATCCCAACAACGTCTTACGAGTGAAACAGCTCGAGATATTTAAGTAATCACAAATCCTGGTTGTTAAATTAACAATGTAAAGCAAACCAATGATTTAACCTTAAACTAAAATATTATACAAACTCGCGTTTGACCCCTAAACCAATGAGAGTGGATGAAGTAATTACAAAAGAAATTAGAACAGATTATTATTTTCAAAACATAAAAACGCAATTACTTGCTACTGAGATACACTTAGTGAGCCAATAGATGATACTAAATATATTTATTCAGAAATCACAAGTAACAGTTTAAGTTTAATGTGATACAAATATATAAGTCACCTACTTTTCTTAAATCCTTGTTAAAGGGCCCACATGTATAAGGCACGTAATCTTGTCATTTAGCATAATCTGCTAATTTATAATGTAGCACCATATAGTTTAACATGTATGATGATCTAAATGAAGTGTCGGTTTATTCTGGATTAAGTAGTTTACATTTAGAAATGATACATGGGATGTGACACCTCCTGCATCTATCATGCATCTCGGTTTCTCAGTGACCACTTAATATTATACTAGGTTTCCAATGTAAATGTGACGAAGAATAGTTGGACTTCTACCATAACGCACTTTGCGAAACAATAAAGAATGTATTCCTGTTTCAAAAATGTAAACATAGAAAATTGACGATTTACATATTTTATTGAATTTTGTTATAAAAGAGAACTTCAGTATAATACATGGTTTGATCCATTCTTATTCATATACCTTTCAAGTAATGATTATCCGCTAAACAAAATCCAGTACTTCTAAAACCTTACTTCACTTTCTACGTGTTACATGATATATTCACATACTAATATTAAAAACTCCTGAAAATTAAGATTGACTTTAATTCAGCTGAATTCTACTTTCAACCAACACAACTAAAGCAAAACAGTTAATTAAGCTCTGTCTAGAAAAAGTCAAGAGAGATGATGTGTGTTGCTTTGAAGATTCATATAAAATTGATGGACTTCATGAGTTAGCTAGGCTGTAAAAGTAATTATAATTTATTACAATATATTTTATCTACATATTCGAGCTTAGGAACAGAATTTCTTTTTTTTTCTGAAAATATTACTGAAAGAGATAATTACAAATGTAACTGAATAGCTTAGAAACAGTATATACTCGCTTTTATTTACAAAAATAGCTTATTACATTTCGTAAAGTCATATTATGAATTTTCTAACGAATACTACTAAGTTTCATATCAAACCATTGTAGGTTTGTTACAAGATGCTGCTAGATTCGTTACTATATGTTCAAAGTTTCATAGCAGTCACTGCAATATTTATTTGTTTGAAGTTAAGTAAGTTGCACAATGTGCTATCTGTGCCCTGCTCACTATGGGTATCAAAACTCAATTTCTAGCATTGTAAGTCCGCCACTGGAGGGCTGTATTTTTCATAAAAGTTCCTCAGGACAGATTTTTACTGAAGTCTGCTGAATGTGTTACCTGACGTTGTTCCATTTATTATCAGATGCTGCATGTTTTGACATCACTTGTCACTAAAGTTGTTATCGAAAGCTGCTAGATTTTTATAAAATACTGCTAAGTTTATTACTAAGATCAACTACGTTTGATACTACTAAGTTTGTCATCAGACGCAATTAATTTGTTATTATTTGTTACCAAAATATATTGGATTTTCCTACCAAGTTCTCCAAAATATGTCAATATGTTCTGCTAGGTTTTCCTCTCAAATGCTTTTAGATGTTTTAGAAGAAACTGCTATAATTTTCTATCAATTGATGTTAGATTTGTTAGAAGGATATGCGAAATTTTTTGAAACATTTCATACATATAATGTGCATAGTTTTAACATATATCGTCAGAGAAACAGCTAAGTTCTTTTAATCCTAATTACTAATTACCTATTATCTTGAGTCATTGATATTGAGTACCATATAATCTTTCTTGTGGGAAAAATTCTGTAAAATTCAACATATTATGTAGTAGATAGGAATATCTTGAAATAACAAACAAATCTAGCGTATCCTTCTAACGAATCTAATTTTCTATCAACTGATGTTACATTTGTTAGAAGGATATGCTAGATTTTCCTATTAGCTTGAACTAGATTTGTTAAAGAGATCTGCTTGCTTTTTCAACAAGCATTGCTAGGTCTTTTTGTCAATGCTGCGGAATGTCTTAGAAAGAGCTGCTATTTTCTCCAATAAATCCTGCTATATTTTCTATCGGCTCGGCATAGCCGAGCGCGTTAAGGCAGGCGTTTGTAACCTGCGGGTTCGCCTCCGAGTCGTGCTAAACATACTCGACCTTCCAGTCGTGGGGGGCGTTATAATGTGAAGGTCAACCCCACTTTTCGTTGGTAAAAAGAGTAGCCTAACAGTATGATTTTAGGAATTAAGTGGCGGCAAAAAAACAACAAAAAATATTTTTCTATCAAGTGCTGTTAGATTACTTGGAAGAATATGTTGCGTATTCCTAACAAGTGCTGGTGCTGCCAGATTTGTAAAAAGGTTCTAACGAGTTTTCCTTTCTTTTCAACTGGTTTGTTGAAAAGATCTGTTAAGTTTTTCTATCATGTGCTGAAAGATATATTATAAGAATCTGCTAGACTTTTCAATTGAATGCTGCCAAATTTGTTAGGTGTTCTAATCAGGTGTTGCTAGATTTGTAATAAAGATCAGCAAGTTCTTCCTAACAAGTGCTGCCAAGTTTCTTTAAAAGACCTAGAATTTTCTATCAGGTGCTTTTGTACAACTATACTTGTTAAAAGTATCTGTTAGATTATTCTATTACATGTGTCTAGATGTGTTGGAAAGGTCTAGACATTATTATCAATTCCAGCCAGATTTGTTAGAGGTGTCTGCCTTATTTTCCTAATTACAGGTGTTTTCAAGATTTTCCTAAAGCGTGCTACTATATTTGATAGAAGTATCTATTAGAATTCTATTCCAAGTGCTGATGGATTTGTTAAAAGGATCTACTAGGTCTTCCTTACAAGGGTTGCTAGATCTATTACAAAGATATGCTAAGTTTTCCTAACAAGTGCTTCTAGGTTTGTTATCTAATAATTTTCTTAAAAGAATCTGCTTCAGTCTCTGTCAAGTCCTCCTACATTTGTGAAAAGGATATGTTACATTTTTCTAGAAATACTGCAAGAATTTTCTATGAAGTGCTGCTAGTCAAGTTAAAAGGATATGTCACATTTTCTTACGAAGTGTTGTTAGATACATTAGAAGAGTCTTCTAGATCTTCCTGATGCTTACTGCTAGTTTTGATAGAGGGATCAGCTACATTTGTATTTCAAGTGCTACTACATTCGGAGAATGACCTGATAGATCATCCTATCAAGTCCTACGTTATGAGTTAGAAAGATATACCAGGTTTTTCTAACAAATGCTGCTAGGTTTTCTTATCAAATGTTGCCAGATTTTTCATAAGGATTTGCAAAGTTTCCCTATCTAGTACTTCTAGATTTTTTAAGGTTCTATTAGATATTCCTTTGAAGTGTTGTTATATTTGTTCGAAGGAACTACTAGGTTTTCCTATCAAGTGCTGATAGCTTTTTTAGACGTATATGCTAGGTCTTCCTATGTAGCGCTTCTAGATTTGTTGGAAGAATCTGCTAGTTTTTTCTTTGCAAGTGCTCTTGGATCTCTTACATGATTTATTAAATTGTTTTATATAAATATCTGCTAAATTTTTCCATCAAGTACTGCTAAATTTGTTCGAAGGATTTGCTATTTTTCCTAAAAATTGCTGCTAGATTTACGAGAAAAATCTAACGGGTTTTTCATCAAAATGCTGCTAGATTAGTTAAAATAATCTGCTAGGTTTCTCTAGAAAGTACTTTTAGATGTATTAGAAGGGTCTGTTAGAACTCTTGTTGAATTATTTTAGATTTGTTAGAGGGTTCTGTAAGATTTTCGTATCAAGTGCTGCTCTATTTTCTTTTCAAATTCTGTTATATTGTTTGTATGATTTGCTTGATTTTCTATAAAGTGCTGTTAGATAGATCCGTTAGGCTTTACTAACAAGTACCGCTATATTCGTTAGAAGGATGTGTTGGGCTTTCCTTACAAGTACTGCTAGATTTCTAAGAAGGATTCTCTTGGTTTTGATATCAAATGTTGCTAGATTTCTTAAAAGGAGCTGCTTGGTTTTCTTATCAAATGTTCTAAGTTTATTAGAAATTTCTATTTGATTATCCTATCAAGTAAAATTAAATTTATTAGATGGATCTGTTAAATTTTCTTATCAAGTGCTTCTAGATATGTTAGAAGGGTCTACTAGGTTTCATGTAAAATTCTGCTCGATGTTTTAGATGGATCTCATAAGTTTTCCTTTGAAGTGCTGCTGGATGTCTTAAATGTGTCTAATAAATGTTTATATCAAGTGCTGCTACATTTATCAGAAGAGTCTGCTAGATTTTCCTATCAACTGCTGCTATTTTGCTTTTTAAAATGATCCGCTAGATTTTATGTAAGGTTTTCTAGATTTGTTAAAATAATCTTTTAGATTTTTCTATAAAGTGCTGCTAAATTTGTTAGAAGGATCTGCTAGATTTTATTGTAAAGTACTTCTAGATTTTTAGAAATATCTTCTAGGATTTCCTAATAACTATTACCAGCTTTAACACGCCTCTCGTTTTGAATCTGCAATAGAAATACTACTAGATTTGTTAATAAGACCTTATGATGTTTTTAACAATATACGAAATTAAAAAATATATTTTTTTTCTGAATATAAGTTGAGTTAACTTAAACCACGACTTTGTGTGTAAATTTAATAACTCAAGGAAATTTTGAAAATAAAACATACACAGAAAGATAATAATTAAATTCATCAAGACAAAAACTCGACTTTCTTACTTTCAGTTATTTAGCTCCATATTCCACGTCATATCAGAATTAAAAGTGCGAATGTCTGTTACATGTTAGTGTGTGTGTAGTTAAAACACGTAACCCTTCCATGTAGCCTTCAGCACCCTTTGGAGGAAATAATTTGTTGAACCTAAAGAACTGTACTTAATAATAATAAATGCATTATATGCTATTTCATGAGAAGGCGAACGCCTTTTATGATTGATTTCTTCATTAACTGGTATTGATAGGAAGAACAATACAGAGATCTACAGTCGCTAAAACAATGCACAATAGGATGAAATACTTTGTACTTTACAATATAAGCAATTCAATCTGTTTGTGTAAATATTGAGGGCATTATATATACCAAACTCAGATCATATCTAGACCAACAAGATTTGAGGAGAACATATTTCATATATGTATACATATATATATATATACATGTATTTCTAATTTCAAAGAAACATTAGAATTCTTTAGACTTGTTAGTAGAATGTCATAAGTATAAGAACTGGTTACAGTTTATATAAATCCACACAGATATAGATAAAGAACTTTAATACTGCAGAGCTAAAGATACCAAAAATTATTCAAAAAATTAGTTTTGCTTTAGCGTTAACTGAAGTAAATGTAAAAGTTATCGTTTCGATTGAAACTGTTCAATTCCTTTATATAACTGCTTCGTTATCTCACACCCCTTGTGGAAATGTTTATGCCTTCCACGAAATTGCACCATACATGTGTATTTATGATTCTTAATTAAGCACAAAGCCACACAATGGGATATCGGTGCTCTGCTAACCACCGATCTCGAAACATGGTTTCTTGCAACGAAAGTCCGTAGGCATACCGCTGTGCCACTGGGAGGCTCACTTCAGCAAAGTCATAACGAATTTATATTCTCTTATGCCTATTTCTTTTTATATATGATTTAGTGTGTTAAGTGTGTCACCAATATAAATCTATCAGTTTCACGATAAATTTGAAATATTCAACAATCTATATACAGATTTTATTGTAGTAATACCTTTTGTAGTAGAAATATATTTCTGTAGAATAATTTTGCAAAATAGCATTAATATAATATTTTGAGTTTGTATTGAATATTTGTAATCAGGCACATAATGAAGTTTATTTTTGTGATTAGTTTTGATTTCTGATAACTTCTAGCTTGCAGTTTTGCAATATTACAAGTTTTAAGTTTAGGCAATGCACAGAACTATAGTTGTAAAAGTTTTCTTTAGTGCTTTTGTTGTAAAGTAACCAAAATAAATACACTTATGTTACATACAACATAACATTAAATAGCATTAACACAAACCAAATATCATTGTGAAAGAAAAAGTTATTTTGTTGTCAAAACAATTTATTGGTGTTTAAAGGAGTGTAAAGATCTTCAAAAACACGAAGCACTGTTCACAAATTCTTAACCTCCTGTTGGTCCAGGGACAATGCAAAGGCTTGTAGTGCTAAAATTAGGGGCTTGATCCTTGCGGTGGGCAAAGTAGAAATAACCATCGTATTCTACTTAATAATAAAGCAAACGTTTTGTTCCTGATAGGTAAGCGGATTTACAATACCAAAATTTGAGTTTTATTCTCTGCAGTGGATAGAGAGCAGATAGATCATTATGTAGCTTTATGCTTAAAACAAAGAAGCAATATACATTAATTCATTTAGTCTCTCAAAATCTTTTACTTTTTTCACATAAACAAAATAAGTTAAAACTGTTTTGATTATTTCACTAAATACATATAATTCTTAGGGGTATACAAACCAACATCAGAGGAGAAATCACCAAGTTTGTTGATTGTCACAGAATCAAGTTGTTGATTTGGTTTATTACCGTAATTAAAACAGGAAACGATAACAATAGCTGAAAGTATCCATACCATTCGAAGAATACAGCAGCTTTGGGGCGGTTTGACAATAGTTTTACTAAAAGCTGACATTGAGTTGCTAAGATCTTTATTTATAACCATCAAACGTTATAGAACTACTGTTATTTTCAAAATGCACAAACCATTCCCAACTATATAAACACTTGCATTTGTTATTTCTCTTTAGTCTAATCACTGACTATAATAGTTTTGCAGTTTTATTTGTTTCTTATGAAGCGCATGCGCCAACAAAATTCATGTTTGATACCAGATAAAATATAACAACTACACAAGCAAATTTTCTTATCAGTCACTTTAAACACGTACTTTACTTTGTAGGGAAAAAAGAGCTAACGACCCTGAAATCACATGATTTGTAAATTGTTTGGGCCGCTGCTTCGAATTTTTATTTGTTGTTCGGCTTGATTGTATAATATACTAATAGAACTGCCTCGTGATTCTCATTTTTATTAAACTATTATTAATCTGTTGTTCCTTAATACTTGCATTGATTACAAAGTAAGTGAAAACATGAATTTTAAAGAAAGAAGTAATTTTCTGGTTTCTAAGAATGAAAACGATAACAGATGTAGCTCAAAACATTTTTTTCAGAATAATTCTTGGTAATAAAGCAGAACGAGTTTAGAATATTTGATTTACATGTTCAGAACCGCCGAAAATGTATCTAACTAAATTATGCTTTGAAATAGATAGATACTCAACCGTATTCTCCAAAAAAATGAATTACCAAAAAAGTTAAGTAAAATTATTTGTTTCTGTTTAAGCCTACTTTTCAGCATTGCAAATATTTACGTCTAACGTTTGTGTATTATTAAACTAGACCATAAAAGAGATCAATTTATTTCTGTTAATTGTGTCAAACCTTCAACCTCTGAAACCTATCTAATTGTTAGCATGTTATTTGATATATCCACCTTTACCTGGAGAAGTACTGATACCAGAAAGACGTACCAGGTGCACGTACGTTTTTTTATACAAACTCGTCTCCACTTTTTCGAAAAATTTCGCTCAGTGAACCACATTATATATTTTGTTTCTGGAAAAAAGAGTATTTTCCAGTGATATTTAATTACATTAATTAATTAGTTTTATTGTAATTTCAAATGAATAAATAAATACACTTTATGGTATTTAATAGTTTTGTCCCAAACAAGGGTTTTCGAATTGCATCATGACACTTCAAAAATTATTTTGGTGATCTATATTATGAATAGCAATATAATGAGATTTTGTTTACCATCATTTTAGCTATATAATTTACATTATATATAATTTTATAAGTATTATAGATAATTTGGTGTTTTAATTTCCTTTATGCACCAACTATTAATTTTTATATCGAAATAGTGGGAAATCACGTCCTCTCTTCAAAATCCTTCGTATGGACCATCACTAACAAATATCTTTTTATCTAATAAAATAAGATCCGCCTAAATAAAATGACTACAGAATTTGATCAGTTAATTTTATCCCTAAAAAAATAGTTAAAATTAAAACAAAAATGTTATTATTACTTTTAACATGTATTGAGAAAAACTTAATCAAGTTTGCAGCGTAAAGTTACCTACTGAAGCAATTCATTATTTCTAGACCTTTTGTTTCCCTAGTCTTCGTCATGTATTGTGGTAATAATCTCAGGTGCTTTAATGCCCTTTCAAAGGTATTATACAGGAGGTGAAAAGTTTTTGACTGAAACTTTATTACGAGTGAAACTGAATTACTCAGTCAGATCCACCGGGTTAGATCCGAGAAAAGAGTTTGTTTTGGAATTTCGCACAAAGCTACTCCAGGGCTATCTGTGCTAGCCGTCCATAATTTAGCAGTGTAAGACTAGAGGGAAGACAGCTAGTCATCACCACCCACCGCCAACTCTTGGGATACTCTTTTACCAACGAATAGTGGGATTGACCGTCACATATAACTCCCCCACAGCTGGGAGGGCGAGCATGTTTGGCGCGACGCGGGCGCAACCCTCGGATTACAAGTCGCACGCCTTACGCGCTTGGCCATGCCCGAGAAAAGAGACTGAATTCAATGTACCGGATGGTGAAACAGCTTTACTCTAACATTCAGAAACAATAAAAAAATAAACAAACATATTGTTTATATTATTACTGATAAACTCTCAGATAAGATGCTTAAGAAATTAGCGTCGAATCTATTTTGAATCTTTCTCTCATTGAGAAAACATAGCATTTATACAAGCCCCAAGAAACGATATTTTTTTTAGATACGTCAAGACTTAGTGTTTAGGACACTCTACTCGCATTTGTAGGTCATAGGTTCGAATTCCTATCACCGAACATGTTTGCCTTTATAGCTATGTATACGTTAAAATGTACGGCCAAATCCATTATTCTTTGTTAAAATGGTAGTCCAAGAGTTGGCAATGGGCTGTGTTGACTAGCTCTATATCATTCAGTTTATCATACTGAATTCGGGAAGTCTTGTCCAAATAGCTTGTGAGTAGTTTCGTGCGATAACCAAAACAAGCCAAACAAAAACTGTCTATTACCCACATAATGGCCATTCTCACTGAAAAATAGTGGTTATTGAATCCTTATGGTTTCATCTGACCTATAAGTGTAAAATATCGCTGTCTATTTCTACTGAATGCTCTTCACTTTACAATACTCTTTCCAGCATATAATAACATAATTGATGGAATCTGGGTAATAAACACAAAGGAATTAAAATAGACACCGAAAAAAATCAATCGAAAATAACACAAAAAAAATTACCCAAAAAACAAAAAAGTATTTTGGAAAACAGTATCAATAATAGCTAAGCCAATTAATTTGTGAAAGGATGTTTGTACAGGTGTAACATTATTATGGACTATTAATTTATAACAAGGTTTACGTTTAAAATGCTTATTTCAACACTCATATTATGCATTTCTTTAAACCACATTAGGTTATTTGCTGTGTCCACCGAAAGGGATCAAACCCTTGAATTTAACGTTATAAATCCGTAGATTTACCGCTGTACCAGCGGGGAACTTTTTTAAGTATAGTATTTTATATTTAAATTTTGCAGCAGTTTGTGTAATTTTCTTTGATCTTTTAACTTTGTCTTTATTACTGCCTCTGGATGAATGACACAGTTAAGTAACTGAATTGTAAAAAAACTTAGTATGATGAAATGAAATACAACGCTGATTATATATCACAACACATTTTTTATTGCAAGCTCGGTTTTCACATTTTCTTATAAATTTACTGCATAACACTAAGAATAAGAACCATACAATATTAAATAGAACAAACCTGTTTAGCCTAATGAAAAAAACACCATATTTACCAACACAGGAAAATTATTACAGTCGACAATTTTATTGCATATTAGGCGGAAATTAAGTTTTGATAATCCAGCATAAATAATTTTACTTCATATGATTATGGTATATAGAAATCCATATGTTTCTTTAAAGTTGTTCCAGTAATTAGTTCTAGTTAGAACTAGTCTTCTTACTTTTAAATAATTTCCCTTCGGTGGACTCAACTGATAGTCCGACGCGGTTTTGCTATAAGAAAACGCATACACACTTTTAAATAATTTTAATTCTGGTAGAAGACCTACTTAAATGATTTCTGCTTTCAACACAGTTTACTTATTAAATTCTCGCCTTTGTTTATGTATACGAAATTTTAGTAAGCTGTAATAAACCACATAAAACTAAATGTTTCCGTTACATTCGTTTTATTTGCACAAGTAGCTTTGTTTGTTTTTTGTTTGTTTGTTTAGAATTAAGCACAAAGCTACTCAATGGGCTATCTGTGCTCTGCCCACCACGGGTATCGAAACCCGGTTTTTAGTGTGTAAGCCCGCAGACATACCACTGTGCCACTGGGGGGCTGCACAAGTAGCAGTACAGGTTGCAGAAAAGTATTTCCTAGGTTAACGACTCCAGCTGGGACAACGATTTACAACGCTAAAATAAGGGAGTTCGATTCCCTCTCGGTGGACACAGCAGATAGTCCGATGTAACTTTGCTATAAGAAATATACACACACGCCCTAGGTTAACGTAGTGCAGATAATCGACTGTATAGCTTTATTATAATAAAACAAGACGAGTTAAGTCATGGCGTCTCCCTTAATAAAAACATGGTGAAAAAAATTAAGTCTTTTTAAATTTTGGAATGTATTTATAACACGTGACAGAAGGGTGTAGCCCTCTAGTAACATAAAGAGAAAACTAAGACGCGCTAAGTAATATGACGTCAACTTTATTTTTCTTCTTCTGTCTACCATGCACAGTGTTCAAAGAAAATGAAGAGAATTTTGATCTATTCTGTGATGTTTAATGACCTTGACTCCACCACTTTCTTGGTCTTCCTCTTGTCTTGTATTGTTCTGTTGTTGTATTGTCACTTTTTGTGGCAATTTATTTCAAGGCAAGCTAATGAGGTGAACAAACCATTTTAGTTATTGCTTTTTGATATTTTCCACATTTCTTGGATATCTTTGTTTCAATCCCATCACTACATTTCGAAGGCTCGTTTCAGACACCTCATTCTCTTATAATGATCTTAAAGCTTCTTTCATCACACTCTTATTAACATATGTTTTCCTTCTAAGACTTAGAAGT
This sequence comes from Carcinoscorpius rotundicauda, assembly GCA_011833715.1. Classification (NCBI taxonomy): domain Eukaryota; kingdom Metazoa; phylum Arthropoda; class Merostomata; order Xiphosura; family Limulidae; genus Carcinoscorpius; species Carcinoscorpius rotundicauda. The sequence goes on from CM022406.1 coordinate 26,514,701, forward strand.
GATATCCCTCTATACTTTGTGGCGTAATCAGTTTTGAAGTTAAACCGTTTTTGCCGATTGCTTTATAACTTGAAGCTGTTTTAAGCGCTTTTTCTACTTCCGATAATAGTAGACATGGTTAAAGTGCTGTTGCTACCTGTTCTCCTTTATAGCGTGTTGATTGATTGAGGTTGAGCATGTCATTCAAATACTTTCTCCATCTGTTGAGTATCATCTCACTGTCAATTATAAATTTAGCATCTTTATCATTGATTCAACTGCTTTAACGTATTTTTGTAGAAAACTACGACTGTTGTTTTATACTCTGTTGCAAAGTATGCTGAAATTGCTCTCATTTTTCTTTGGTTTTACATATTTTTGTTGCTCTTTGCATTCTCTCATTACTGTTCTGTAGATGATGTACTTTCCTTCAGTTTTTGTTTGGAAATCTTTTTACTTCAGTTTTATCATTTTCCTTATTTCTTCGGTCTACCAATTAAGGTCTTTTACCCCTGGATTTCCTTTCGTTTCACATACATCCAAGGCATATTTCATTACCATATTTTTGAACCCATTCCCTTCATAATTTTCTTGTTGTTACAGGAAGAACGTTGTATTCTTCTTTGATTTTGTGTTGAAGTTGATCATGGCTTTCTTTTTTTCGTGTTTTCATGCTTACTGATTTTTCTCTTACTATCCTTCTTTTCTTTATTCCAATATGTGTGGTTCTTTCATCGTCAATAATACCACATTACAATCTGTATCTGACTGTGTTTAGTATTACTCTCGAATCACAAACACTGATTTTATCACTTCTCCTTGTTAGTACAATCAATTTTGCTTCTCATTCTCAAATCATTCCATTTATACCATCAGTTATGCTGGAAGCAGACTTTTAGGAATCGTTCTCCATTTGAGTTTTCAAGTTTTTCTTGCCACAAGATCCTATTTAATTTTGGGTGTTTTGTTCGTTCCTACTCATTCATTCAAAAATCCAATTAGAAAAAGTCTGTCTTTCAGTTAGTCATGTATTTCATTAAAGTACACATCTAGTTGTTTGCCTGAATAGTTTTCATCACAAAGTGCGTATATTTACGGTTATGTTTTCTTGCCATTTTTATTTGTACCGAGGCCATTTTATCTGAAATGTTTTTGATTTCCAAAATATTTAAAGCTGCTACAGAGTTCATTATCAAACCAGTGCCAACTTTTTCTACATCTTCCATTCATACAGTATATAATCTTTACGTAATTTCTTTGTTTCTTGTCTGTACATCTAAAAATCCAAGAATGTGCGTTTGTTCCATATTTTCAGTAAGTTCCTATACCTTACTGCCCAATCCTGAGACGTTCGAAGTGCATATTTTGATGGCCACTTTTATTTATTCGAAGTTCCGTTAATTCCCAGGAAGATTTTCATTTAAATCCACCGGTATATATTTTCATCAACTTTTCGGTGCTATTTCAAAAAAGCCACCACTGAAGTGTTAGGCCTGTCACAATTTCACCAGTGTCCCACTAGCTTCTAAAGTTTTAGGGTGACCTGGCAGGCCATCATGGCTACGGTAACGGACTTTGGCATAAAGCCATACCCAGGGATGTATTAACGCATCGGCACACGAGGCACGTGCCTGGGGCGGCAAATTTTGACCAAAAAAAGAAAAAGAAAAAAAAGAATGGACACCATTTTAAAATGTAGTCCCTGGTTATTAATTCCCCTTGCCATTTATGCCGCCCCAATAACCTCTTTAATCTCGACCCCCCCCCCCCCACACACACACTCACTATTCCACCACACCGTCGGGTTGGTCGCTTCAAGTTTAAAAGATTTCTAACCTTCCCTCCCTGAGTCCCACCTTATACGCCCCCCCCCACATCATCAACCCATCCGCCCTCACCTCAGTTATTTATTTGTGTTTTTCAAAAACCCCAACATGTTTTTTACTCATGTTGACACTCCAAACAATGAATTACCTACTACTCAATGTGCTACGCCTACACAAAAAATATTTTATCATGGCCTAATAACGTTTTGTGAAATTGCGTATACGAAAATTCGGATTTTCGGTTGCTTCAGGCTATTATCTGGAAAAATATATTTTGAAATATTCTTCCTCATCATTCACAGTTTAGCTTAATTGATTATTTTTAATTGATTGATTGAATATGCGCTTTTCTAGATTCCAATGTAGTCCTTACAGAATAGTTCCTTCAAATTCACTAGCAATTATAGGCATTTGTTAGAATAAAGAAGGGGTAGTGGCAGACTCCAGAATACCAGAACAGAAAGGGGCACAGTCACTGGAGCAGGTGAGCGTCGGCGGAATCGGCTGCGGGTGTCACGCAAATCGTTTTTGCAGGCCGCCGACAGCGCTCTATCAATGAAGTTGACTCCCATGGGACGCGGTTGTACCGCACGGGGTCTGGATAGTTTTGGGCGATACAGGTATTTGTTACTGGTAGTATAGAATTTGAAATAGTAAAGTGTGTTAGAATTTATAATTTGATTGTCAATAGCCCAGCACCCGTTAACATGGATACATCGGCAGTAATATAAATCAGTAGTGCAGAAGCTCCCCTTTTTCGTGTATATTTTGTTATGGACTTATGGTTGCAAGTCGATAATTGTTTCACCAACTACCATAAAACTCATTATCTGCCAGACGAATATATGGTTCACCAACATATTTACAATATAATCGACAATATAGATAATAACGTGGTAAGCGATACTGGTGTCAAAATGTAGAGTTCGTTATGCTTTTACTTATTCCTCCGTCACCCAATATCTTACTGTAAGTTATATCGTGTTGTCAGTGTCCAAACCTCCACAAGAAGCACAATTCTTGTGAGGGCGAGGGTCACTGGGGGTCGAACGGCTCACGGATCTCTGTGAGGTTCGCGCGGCTGCCATAAATAGCTCGATCCCACGAAAATGACTCAGATCCTGATGATCTGAGATGTGAAAGTAACAAATTCACTGTCAATACACAATATACGATCAGTGGATTCTAGTGATATAGTCATGAGTAACATACGCCGAAAATTGAGTGGAGCAGCTTATAGGAAGATAGCAAAGTTAAAAAATGAAAACACACGTGATGTTTTGGATAAGACACCGACGATGGAGGCATTTTTTGCTAAACAAAGGCAAGAACAGCCTACTAGTGATGATGTTCAAACCAACAGCGATGGAGGGAATACACATGACGGGCCTAGCAATAGCAGTTTTGAACAATCTGAACGACCCGAACATATCGAACTGCAGCTTGAACAAGTGACGTCATCAGCAGCAGGCCTAGTAAGATCTGCCGGTTGCGTGCCTGAAACGTCAATGGTTCCAGCAAGTTTTTCAGACAAAGTAAGTTCAGATCCAGTAGAACATAAACTAAATGCCCTGTCACTCCTCGCCATTGAAAGTGATATTGTTTGTAGAATAAACTATGACGATGCAATAAACATGTTTTCGGAACAGAAGGCCAGGAAAAAGCCTGTATATTCAGCCGCAGAATAATATTTAGTGATAATTGATTCTGATGTTTCATATTTTATTGTGTTGGAAAATAAACGTTGTGTTGATTTTGAATGATAACAACTGTGTTTGTCTGTTGTTGTGATGGTGATGCTTAGTGCAAGTTGTGGCACGGGGGCGGCGGCAAAAGTATCAACCTAACCTTGTGCCTAGGGGCGCCGAAATCCTAAATACGTCTCTGGCCATACCATACTTCACCTGAACAAAGCAACTCTCAACTTTGTTCTTTTACAATCTTCTACAACATGAACGTCAACAATATTACAAAAGCATAGTATAACAATCAAACTATACAACGATTGTTGTTGTTTTTGAATTAAGCACAAAGCTACACAATGGGCTATCTGTGCTCTGCCCACCACGGGTATCGAAACCCGGATTTAAGCGTGTAAGTCCGCAGACATACCGCTGAGCCATTGGGGGCACTATACATCGAACATAAGAACATTTGTTATAACTTTTAACACTCTTGTTGTGAAAACTAAATAATAATTAAATATTAAATCATCACACAAACTAAACAGTAATTTAAGCTGAATAATACTGTATATCTTAGAACTAAATTATTATCGGTAATTCCACGTGGATTAACGTTGAAAATCAACTTTCAATACATAAAGTTGGCATAACACAGATATCCCATTGCTTAGCTTTATTTAAAAGAATAAAACAAACAAACATGATGTATTGTTATTTTTGTTATTTGAGTTAAGCACAAAGCTACACAATGGGCTATCTGTGAACATGATGTAAGAACTAGATGGCAAAGGAATACATAGCCCTATAAGCACCATTCTTTCCTCAGAAAATATATTTTTGAATTAAGTTTCACCACAAAAATGGAATTTTTGTATTTGTTCTTTATTACTTTTGTATGGGAGGGTGAAGATAGAGCAAGACTAAAACTTTCTTCAGCTGAGATTTTCATTTTTCCACAGAAAATCTCGTGAACATTGTTTTTGTACATTTCCTTTAGTTCTAAGCAGTTGATGTGATACGTATTTTTAAGGCATTAATTAAGAAATGCTAAAATAATGCTATTATGGTAACAGGTTTGTTTTGTAATTTTGCACTAAGTTACATGACAGCTATCTGCACTAATCATCCCTAATTTAGCAGTGTAAAACTAGAAGGAGGGCAGCTAGTCATCATCACCCACTGCCAGCTCTTGAGCTACTCATTAACCAATAATTAGTGGGATTGACTGTCACTTTATGATGCCCCCATGGCTGAAAGGGCAAACATGTTTAGCGCAACAGGGATTTGAACCTGTGATGCACAGATTATGAGAAGCATGCTCAACCACCTAGCCATGCCTAACCTATGATAACAGAAACAATCTTCAAACAAAGATATTGGGTAGTTGTATTTTAAATGATTTAGCAAATCATATAAACAAACATTTTTTCATAAAATACAGTGGGATATAAATATCCCTATTTATCTTACTGTGTGGAGAATATACAAAATAACAAAAGGTATTTTACAAATATCAAATAAAGCATGTTTTCTTGAAAAATACATTGCTTTAGTATCTTTATGAAACAAGAATTTGAAACTTATAATTATTCAGAAAAATTGTATACAATTCTATTTATTTTAAATAACTTTGAAATGAATACCATAAGAGTTTTTATGTCTCTAATCTTTAAACTTATATATTTGTTAATACTTTTCACAAGAACAGCACCTTATTTGTGACATGTAAGATGACCCTGGATTTCTTCAACAAATTAAATATTTATTTTTGAGGTTCAGTGTATAGGAAATCCTCAATTGTGAAGCAATTGCTACTTTTGTAAAGGAATTTTCAGAATTTATTTTTAAGTTATGCTAATCTGCATTCTGGAGTTTTATGCTTTTCACTCACTACAGACACCTCATTGCAGCACAACTTAAGTTAAAAGATGTAATATACAGCCTTACAAAGTTTTCTTTACAGTTGAACTTTTTTATTACAAAATATATTAAACCTTAAGATAGAATGACTACCATAAAACATTTATAAAATTGCTGTATATTACAGAAACTAACTTTTTTGATATATTATCATATTTTGATTTGAAAAAGTCTTGATTAATTGTATCTAGTAAATAAGATAACTAATTTATAGTTATGAAGAGTCAAGACAAATAATACAGTTACAACTATGCTATCATAACACAGAAGATGGCATGATGTCAATGAACTTCTCAAAAAAAAAAAAAAAGAGAAAGGAACCATGTGATTTTGGTTAAATATGCCATTACCTGAAGAATTCTAATTGGAACTCCATCTTTAAACCTGTAAATAAAATGGAGGGTAAAATCAGGTATTGTTTTAACAGTAGAAAATGCTGACTTATGCAAAAGCAAATATAATAAGTGTTTCTGTGGAATTTTTTTTGACCTTAGTAATTTGTATTATCAAGATAATATCTAACAACTACTTGAAAATAAAAGGTTTCAAAAATGCTGTTACATAGGCACAAGACACAACAAAATAGAAGTATTTAGTAAAAAAAATATTTGTAATGTAATAAATATTTTGAAACAAGGAAATAATAAATTAAAAAACTTCACGATGAGAATTAAGAATGATAAATACAACTTGGAATTAAAATTTTTATTTTTCATATAAAATGAAGATTTTGAGACATTTCACAAACTGGTGGATACCTTTTAGCTATTTATTATATAAAACTGTGCTATTTTTCAAGTTCAAAATCATAATTAAATCATACTTTTAATGTATGTATAAATATATTTGTATAATACTAACAAATATTGAGATGGAAAACAAGCAATTTACATTCCTAAGAAAACATACAAAATTTACTGAAAACATAAACATTTAACTGTAATTAAACTGAGATTATTTTTCTATTTTGTACACAAAAATCAAAATTGTAGTTTTCAAGTTGGCTTTTTCTTCTTTCTTTTTTACTGTTGAATTAATTATTGATATCCCATATACCAAGCTCAAGCTTTGCAAATGTTTGTGAAAATATAAATTATTTTGATTTACACTTTACTGTAGTAGGTCTAGAATAAAGTTTGAAGTTAAACAATTTACTTTTCAACATGAAAGATATGAAAAGGAATAACTGAAAATATATTCAGTTGAAAAGAAATACCTTTATGAATTAAGAGATAATTAGAAATATAAGCTAATATTTTCAGTTTTGAAAGCAGTTAAAACATTAAAATTATTAGTTTCTAATGATTCCATCTACTCCAAGAATTTCAAAGGCACCAATGCAGTCCAGTAACCAGAAACATGAAACATGACAAATTAGTGGTCCTTTGAGATTATAACGGTGGCCAGTAGTTGTATTCTGAAAAACGATAAAGTGGGAAACACTAGATAAGTCACTTGATGGTGCAACATGGTAAGGTACAGTAGGTTTCTCCATTTCCAGTACTTCAGGTCGAGGTTCTCGTGTAAGCACTACACCACCTCCCTCCTTCACTAAAGCAATTAAGTCTTCTTTTGGAGGACATGGGCTAACAAAGTTACCATGAAAGTAGAAGTGGCAGCCAACAAACAATGGTGGTAACTGAAAAAAGTTTTTTGCATGAAATTTGATTTGAAAAACATTAATTAAAAATCAAGCCAGGAATGCTAAATCTCAAAACCAATCTTCAATTATGATTTTATCATAAATGCTATTTTATCCCAATTACAAAATGTTTGAGAAAATGTAGGTAACAGACCAAATAAGTTCATTTTCAATAACACAAACAGGCAAATGGCACCTCTCTACTGATAAGAGAAACTGAACAATACATGACAATAATACTTTTGTGCCAAATTAAACCTTTTCATTAAAACTTTAAGTAGCAGTGGGCAGAACAAACTGTAGCAACATAAAGTAAAGAGTAATAAACTTTGCTATACTACAGGGTGGTTGCTAGAAAAGCAGAAAATTTGTCAAACAGCTATTTATTTTTACAAAGTTTTTTAAAGGCATATGTTATATTACACTCATAGATGCTCAAAATGATATTAAAATCATGCATTTTATTCATGATGTAAAGAAATCAAAAAAGAAATGAGTAAGCACGCATTTTATTCATGATCTCATCTGACCCTCAAATTTTCCCCTTTTCTAGCGACCACCCTGTATTATGTCAAAAATTTCTGATAGATGGCATAGCTTTTCACAATGTAAATAATATATATGTTAATCTTCCATGTGTGAAGCAAATGTATACATATTTCACGAGGCAATTACCAAGCACAATTACAGAAAATGCAACTGAATTTGGTATCAAATTCATGTAGTAAAAACTAAAGTGGCTGTAAAATTGCTTATTTATAAAATTTGTCCCTTGAGAGGGATTCACTTGAGTCTCCCAAAACAACAGCATATTACAATAATATACGTGACAAATGGACTTGAGAAATCCACTTTTGTCCCCCTTTTATATATATAGGGGGAGATAGAGAAAAAGAGATAATATTAATACTGAAGAGTTAATAAAAATAAAACAAAATCAAAAGAAACAACTGTATTAAAAACAATAAATCTAAACTTCTGACTAATGTTAGTTTCTTATAACTAAAAACAAGCAAAATAAATGCTGCACAAATTGAAAGAATACTACAAAATGTAATAACAAAAATATTCTAAAATCTATTGAAAACAATACTGATTAATACATCTCAAAACTTAACTATATTACATCTTATCCACCAAGACGGTTTCAGGAGTGGAAGTTTTAATTATCCTGTATAAAATTAGAGAAATACCATATATATTTATTGTTTCATGAGTTAAGAAATAATATACAAGAACTGCAGGAAAAATATATTACAGTTCCCATTGATAAAGCAAACTGTAATTTTGGTATCATTTATAAAACGTTTTATGCATTAATTATGATAAAACAAATGAATAGTACACAAACATTTAAACTTGGACTTCCTCCAAAAGCTAACAAAGTTAAAAAGGGTTAGGTGTTTGATTTGATGAAAAGTAACTTGGAACAAAGTACAGCAGGAAGGGGACAAAGAGAAATGAGCCAACTGGATCAAACAATAAACCCAACTGGTGAGAATAAATGGGAGAGATCTCTAAACATTTTGATGGTTGCCACAGGATAGAGATAGAAACCATATGGATACTTTAACAATGAAAATGCACATACATGACATAGAACTCTATTTAGATCTGGATGGGGGAAGAGATGAGATATAGGGGGAAGGTAAATAGGCAAAAAGGAGGAGTTACCCTCACAAGCTGCTAAGGTTTTGTAATGCTGATGGAAAGCAAATCAAACAACTATAGGCTGAAAAGAGAATAATACAAATCTTAAGTGACAGGTGAAACAAAACACAAGAGGAAAAAGTTTCAAATGGAGATAAAATAACAGAATGAAGGATTACATTAACATTTCAATCTAGAATAGTAGCTTGTGAGGAACAGATTAACATGGTAAGAATGGGCAAGAAATAAACCCTATGGTGAAGGGAATGATTAAAGGTATGAAATAAAGCTACCTGATAGCCAGAAATCAAAGACACCAAAGACCCCTGGATAAAGAAACATGCAAGAAATTTGGAGACCAGAAAGATTAGAACAAACAGTATGAAATATGTGAGCCAAGGCCCATGCACAACAAACTTTCCACTTTTGCCAATACACAATGGGAGAGACCTGATCTTGCAAAGGACTGAACAAACAGGCATGAAGATGGAGAGCATGAATGGGATAACAAAAGAAGTGGGACAGAAAGGAATAATTGCAATTAGAGTACATGAAGAAACTATGACTGAGCCAGACAGTAGGGAATGATCAAAAAGATCTGGCATGCAGTAGCATGGATAAGGGAAACTACCCAATGAAACAACTGAATAGGAGAATAAATTTGTGGAGCCAATCCTGGTTGAAGGCATTATAACTAAAGCCAAAAATGAGGTGCCAAGAACCAAGAGAGGGATAATTGATGATTGAGGAGAATTGCAAATGAGGAAAAACCCTAGACTGCAAAGCCACCTGAAAATGAGAGAATGAAGGAATCACTTCGTCAGGTAAATTGTGTCAGGACAAGAAACACAATGTTGAAAGCATCAAGGATAAGTTGGTTGGTAAACCTGTGGACAAAACATGTCTAAAATGGTGCTGTCATTGAGAGTTGTAATGACAGTACGACAGTAAAATGTGGACTATTGTGTCTTGAGTGTCGAACAGATCTCACATTGGTGCATCAATCCCAGATATATGAAAATGACGAGTTAAAAAACTATAACCAATTAGTAGTCTAGTGAGAACAACTTCTTTCCAATCCTTACAAAAACAAGAGAGCCAAAGTCCAGCAGAGAGTTTTATCTGGAAAACTTGTTTTTATGTTGCTCACTCAAAGTCAACTGTCAACTGGAGCAGAGCTGAATCTTAATTACAGAACTATATTCAGTGTCAGCAAGCTTGTTCCTGCAAATACCAATGTGGCCTGGTATCCAGAAGAACTGGATAGAAGTAAATGTTAAAGCAAAATGGGCCAGTCAGTTTTGAATATTAGCAAGAACAGGATGAAAACTAACATGAAGCAATTCCAGGGCCAATAGAGAGTTAACAGAGTCAATATAAATAGTACAGTTTGAGTACTACTTAGCTTCTATGTGATCCAAGGCAAGAGGAATGAATACAATTTGTCAGTGAACACAGAAACTGTAAAGGGGATTATGTGTGCAACCATCAAATCACAAAAACCATGAAAGAGCTCACAGAGCCACCTAATTTCAAACCATCTATATAAATGGGAATGGAAGGATGGTTCAAAAGATGTTCAATAAATAAAATATGGTATTTCCAATCACGAAATATTGCTTTTCTTAGATGACTCAAAGTTAAGTCACACTTGGGGAATGTAATAAGCCATGGTGGGATGGGCTGACCAGTGGACACAGCAATGTTATCCAAGAACAGACCCAAATCATCCAACTGCACCTGGATACAAAGGCAGAAAGGAACGATGGCTAATCATCTGTTCTGAAAAAGCATGACCCACTGGAGAAGGAAAAACACAACCCCAGGTGGGATGCTGTGGTAAGGATTGAAGTTCTGAAGCATACAGTGAAGACAGTTGCAAACGGCAGAAGTGTAGAAAAGATTCACAAGACTGTGTACAGACTCCAGGTTAAGAGGGTCAAAACATTGTTCTCTGCTTTATCAGTAAAAATTTTAAGACCCATACCAGCCATCCTGGGATACATTTTTATAATTAAGCTGAATATAATATATATATATATATATATATGTGTAATTATCTATGTTTTAAATAGACAACTCTCTTACATGATACTGTTGTTGTTTTATGCAGTTAAGCAAGAATTACCTCAAAACCTGTTAAGCAGTATATACAGTTGTGTTTATGTTTAAAGTACGTAGAGTGAAAAGACTAAAAAAGAAATACATTTCTCATATAAACACTTTTTCATATGGATAGTTACCACCATTGACAAAGATCTTGAGATCTTTTCTACATTAAACTGTTGGTAAAGTAACATTATAAAATTGTGAATTTTTATAATTATGGTATAAAGAAAAATCAACTGTTTTCATTTGCCATCATTAGTAAAGCATCACATCCACTAACACCATTAACTTTAGGCATTGACAATTTTTAGGTGCCAATATCGCAATAGTTATAAAAATGAATTCAAAATTATAATATTAACAAACGTAAAAGTCAACTGTCTTTGTTTGTTGCTATTTTAATCACTTTTCCTTCCAAATCTGCATCAACTATTCTTTTCATTCTCCTCTAACATATTAAAAAAACATTGGTTCCACAATAATTAATAACAGAAATAATGTAATATTTCAGCTTTCCTTACACACGAAGAGTATTTAAACTTTAGGCCTAACTGCTGATTTTTATGTAATTATACTGAAAGAGTTGGAAATACATAATAGTTATAAAATAGTGAAATTTTAACATTATAGCACAAAGTGTAAAAATCAACTTCTGTCTAAATCACTTGTATATTAAAAGAAACCTGTAGTTATTTTACTTTGTGAATAATATTGAATGAACTTGTGTCAGTGACTATTAAGGCTAAATGCTGTATATTATACAAGTAAACCCAACTGTTTCTTATTATATCTAACATACTTGCTTCTGTTTGTTAAGTCTCCCTCTCATGGCACCGTTGCTATTTGGCTGATTTGTTGTTCCTGGTACTTCAAATCCTTCTTCAGCAACTTTCTGTTTATCTTCTAAACACATTTCTACCCCTGTATGATACTATCTATTTTAATTTCATAATTACTGAATTTCACAATATACTATATACATGGAAACAATACACAGAAAACTACTAAAGAAATAACTGTGATATTTATTCTTACATCTTTCAATACCATAATGTGACTGAAATTAAAATATACTTAAAAATGGTTGAGTATATTACATCAATACAATTTCTAGCATACAAATCAGCAAGTTACTTGACATATACAGCTTGTATAAAGTCACAGTGAAATTACATGCTCCAGAACTAAATATTCACATCATTTGGTGTTTTGCAATAGTGATGTTGATGTCACTGAAAATTTTGGAAAGAATATTCCAATACAAATTATTTATACTCTCATATAAAGACACAATGAGATTAAGGATTTAGAAGTTTCAAAATGAAATGTCCCTTGAATTTCACAGAAGTTTAAATAAAACAAAGGAATGTGTGTTGACTTCTGGAAGACCATTCAGAAAGAGATCTAGAACAAACAGGTACCCTAGCCATTCTAATCAAATAGTGTCCTTTAACAGATTAAAATCTATGAACACAAGGACAATGGTAAAAGATATCCCAAGCAAAAAATGGCAAATGAGTAAGGACTCACCAAGATAAGGTTTCTAGTCATACAGCATGTTCAAATGTTGCATATCTTAAGAAGTTGAGCAAACAGAGAATGAATTGGTATTCATGCTTATCTATAAACACATTCGAGTTACCATATGTAGCATCTAAATATTTCAGTGAGACCAGACAGGGATTGATAAGTGCCATCCTCATATACTAGATGACTAAGCTAAATCCTTCAGGGAAGATTAATGCTCTGGACATGGCAAAACCTTATGACTAAGCTTTCTACAATGGAAATTATACTGCAAATGATGAAAGTCTTTTAATGCTTTTAGCCCAAGCTCTGTCCATGCGACCAACCTTCTAACCACTTTGTGCTTGTTGTACTTATCATGTTATTAGTTTTAAATTAGTAAGTGTATGTTAATAAACTTTGGGAGGTTATCAGTAAACATTACAATACTTTTAAAACCAAAATATTATTTTTTTTTTCTAAAGTATTAAGACTTGTTAATAATATTTTTATCGTGCCTTTTCTCTTTCTGCATGTTATCTATCTGATATGGAAAGTAATTTTCATTTTAAGATAAAAATATTTCATGCATGAGAAAATTTTCAAGGGTCACAAGAAATCTCAATAACATCCAGATTGTTTTATTAAATGTTCCTTAAAAAAACATTCAAGTTTTATGTTATTTTCACTAACAAATCTCTGTATGAATTCAGTTGATTTAACCAATCTCATAACCACCATAAAAAATTAGTAAATAAATATAAATTTTGCTATTTTTCATTCTGGAAGAGTTACAGCTCATAATATGAAAACAATGTTTAGACTAAATAGCTTAAAATCTCATAATATTATACAATAAAAAAATTACAACGATGCAATACACATGAACTCATGTTACCATATACAATAACATAAAGCTGGCCTTTAGTCTTTAGAAAGTGACCTGTCTTGGCTGTGTTTTAGTAACTAGCATTTTGTCAAACATTGTGACATTTCAATTATTATAAATTGTACATGTATATAGATTATTACTATTTACAAACAGGTTCTTGAACTTTCTTGTAGCATAGCCGAGTAAATAAAGAGGTAAGGCAAACAATTATCTCTTCAAGTTAAGACCTTTGTACTCAGTTGCTGTTAATAATAGCTTGACAAGTCTTGAAATTTTTTTGCATGTGGAGGATGTGAAACAAAATCACAAATTACTTCATTAATACCACAAGATTCCATCATAGTTGATCAAATTTAGTAACTAAGCTATATCTGAGTCTTAAGAAAAGAAAGTAAAGAAAAAATAATTTTGAACAGGCTGAAGACTCAACTAACAGCATGAAGGTTTGCCTCAAAAGAGAGAATGCTGTTAAATTTGAAAATAGCTGAGAAAACTACGAGGGAAATTCTCAGTTTGCATTTGGCTATTTACAAATAGACGTGTATATACAAGGGATCATTTCCAAAAATAGGAAGAAGTGAGTGGGGCCCACTGTGTTTGATTCATTAAATATCGTGATAGCTAAGCAAATGGAAAAGGTAAAAGTTTTTATTTTATATTCTAGTTTCTTAATATTGATAATTTGAGTTCCAAATTTATACAAAACTTACAGACCTCTTATTTTGATATCATAGATATTGAATATGAACCAGTGCTGCATTCAACATACCACATGACACACAAAAATCAATGTTCAGGTCTGTTATTTTCATATTTACGTATAAATTAAGAAATTAAATAATAAACAATATGAAACCTTGAATTATAGTCTACAGTTTTATACCAAACTTAATGATATAAATTCACAAAATAGTAGTTCAATAAAATTTTGAATGCAAGTCAACAAATGAGATAAAATTGTCTTTCACCCATTACCCCTCTGGAAAGGGTTAATATAATGTATTCAACTGACTTCACAAAAACCACTTTGCCAAGCTGGAATTGAAACTAAGAACGTACACATCTCAATAAAATATAACCTTCAAACCTTTTCATATATTGTTTTTAAAAATATATTGGTGTTCAAAACCAAAATTATGATTTGATCTATCAAATCAATAAGTTCATTTGAACTCAGTTACACAACAGTTTGACATGGTTCATCTACTGATAAAGATGTTTAAAAGAAATAAACTGTTGAATAATTTCAAATTAATGTAGTTCATTTTAAAAAGTTTAGCTAACTGTTTTTCATTCATGTTAGTTTACACAAAGAATTTAAAAGAATGAAAATCACTAAGAAATATTCAGTTACAGTAACCGTGCTAAAATTCTAAATAATTTTGAACAATATACATCTTTTTTTTAACATAAAAATATTTGAGTTTAGAAATTAGTATTTTTTTAAACAAAAACAACTGACTGTTACTTGGAATAATTAAACATTGGCATTAGTTCTTAGTACTTTATATTACTGATTAATAAATTACTTTATTTCTTAAGATTTGCAATAAACTACTTTCATTTATAGTTTTAAATTTATGTGCACAAGCAACATTTTAACATGAATTCTGAAACTAACAATAATTGACATGACCAGATAAGTGTGAAGATATAAAATACAGCCATACAGCAAGTACATGGCTGTAAAATACAAATGCATTACAAATACCATTAAGGTGAAAAAGTTACTCTGAGTTAGGAAGGTCACAGTTTTCTATGTATTATCCCTTAAAATATACCGTGAATAAAAGTAATTTTCTTGATACATTACACCAACTACTTTTTGGACATGTTAAAAACTTTAATCTCTAGAGCATGTCACTTAAATATGTTCATGAAATCCAAGTATAATTTTTACACAACTTCATATAATATCGCAATGTGTAGATTTGGTAACTAACACATATTGAGACAATTTAATCTCTGTTAATAAAATCCACCTTTCCATGAGCTATACTTTATATCCTCTGACTATGGCTCCTTTTTCCTAAGCCCTGTTTTGAGCACATTTAGCATTAATGCAGAATAATTCACACTTGACAAAGCACAGAAGAAAAGCAAACACAATAGGTTTAAGCCACAAAATACAAGTTTATTCAGAGAAATGTTTAAACTGTTGACTGGAAAATGCCAATGATAGTGCTATTGTCTAGCAAATACTTTTCACAATCCCTAATTCTAAGCCATATTTAAAGAAAGTATTTTACCTTCTGACATGATGGTTAACTATAGCTTTCCTGTAGTTTTGTATGAAATTTATCATGTCAAATTAGAAATTGTCTTGTCTTAAAATTATTGTGAAAAACAAAAATTCTTCTTTTGAATTTTTTTATGAAGTTTTTTCACTCACACTGAAATGTTACAATCCACTTTCCAGCCAGGACTCCATGCAGGTATTTTAAAGTTCGTTGGCAATATCCATTTTCGTTACAGGTTACAACAATGTGGCTAACTATAAAACAAAATAAAATAAGAAAATGAAGTTAATACCACTTTTAAAAGAAAGTGTGTGTATACAAAAAATAAACTAAAACATCCTACAAGCACTCTGCTTAGAAACATTATGCATCTTTAATAATACACTTAAAACAGAAGATAAAAGCACTAAAAAGTTTGCTGTATCATTTATTTAAACCTAATATAAAAGTAAAGTTCAATAAAATTTCTACAGTACAGTAAAAGATGAAGAACAAAATTCTTTTATTGTCTTTGGATTCTATGTACTGCTACTTCCTATGAAAACCAGTACACATTCAACTATTTTACCAATATGGCATTTACATACATGCAAAATAATAGTGCAAGTTCTCCTACAATATCTACATTTATATGGTCCAGTTAATGCAAAAATAAAAAATTTTTTTTTTTTTTTTACTGTTACCACCTTATGATATAACTTAAGAAACCTTCACCACTCCAACACCAGGTAAATTTCAGTAAATTTTCTTTCTATATATAGTCTAATAACACTGTAAGACAAATTTTGTCCCTGGATAGAATGTGTTATTATTTCTTAATTGCTTATGTTGTAAAAGTATAGTAAATGGCCATTATTCCCTTCAAACTTTGCTTTTGTGACCTGTATAGTGAAATTTAGAAATTAACCTATTTTTCAATATAAAAACGGCAAACTTGCATATTTTCATTTCCATAAGGTTTAAATAAAACAACATATGAATCAAGATTTACATGCATTTATACTAAAGTTATACAAAAACGTTTAGAAGTGAGTAGTTTTTTTAAGATTTGCATATGTAATGTAAACTGCTTTCATGTATCAGCCCCCAAATATAGTCTCCCATCATGTTTTTTGTTATATGCTCCTTGTTAGTAGCATTCAAAGTCAAGTACATCTTGGGGGCAAGTGCTCACCTTGTTCACTTGATTATGCTCCCATGTTCTTGAATTTATCAAGATGAGCATTAAGGATATGGACTTTTAGGGACATCCTGCCACCCATTTTGCCATAGTTCTTCACCAGACCCTTAACCATATATATGTAAAAACGGCTCGTTTTGGTTGAGAAAATATTTTACGTTGAGGAGCAAACAACATTTCAACCTTCTTCGGTGATCGTCAAGTTCACAAAGAAAGAAAGAAGTAACTGACCAGAAGCTGATCACATGTTTGAATGGGGTTGTGTAACTGAGTGTCAAAATAAAGAGGGCAGTGTTGGATATTTGAATATATAATTTTATATTATTTATGATTTTTAACATATGTTTAAAGGTGTTAGTCTTGTGAATGGCCAAAAAGCCCCAAAACCACTGCAACAAAGCTGCCCCGAGCTTCTTAGGAATTCTGTGCTCTCCAGGATCTTCTTTATTTGTGGTCCAATAAAGATACCAGCTTTGACCTTTGCCTCATACAGCTTAGGGAAGTCTCAAAGGTACTTGAAGGCTGCACACTCCTTATCAAGAGCTATGACAAATTGTTTTATAAGACCGAATTTTATGTGCAATAAGGAGAACAACACCTTCTGGCTAGTGGCTCACACTTGACATTGTGCCTCCCCACAGAGAACTCTGTCCATTGTGGCCAGTGCTTCTTGTTGTAGTGTACTGCAGTGTCCTTGCTGTACCAAAGGCAAAGAGAACAGGGAAACCTGGTTAAGCCTCCTTAGAGACCCATCAGGAATGCCACCATTTTGAAGTCTTCAACAATCTCCAAGCCATACTCATCATACTTCAAGGCTTCTAGCAAGGTCTTGATGCTGTTGTATTCCTCTTTGAGGTACATCAAATAAGCCAGGGGAAGAGATGGACACTTATTCCTGTTATAGAGCAGCATAGCTTTGAGGCTTTTGGCTGAGCTATCACTGAAGAGGTGCTACTCATTCAGGTCACAAGCAATTTCAATTGCCTTACACAGACTGGATACACTGGCAGAAGCAGAGTCCATCTTGACGAATGGTAAAACCTTCATCTTCACCTGGTAAAAACTTTGTCATAAACTGATTGCTCATAACTGTTTCATGCTCTATAACTACTATTACTATACTTATTGTTAACTTCACATTTAGTTTTATTAAATAAAGTTATAAATATTTAAGTTTTTTATCTTGACTGCATAAATTTTTTTCACAAATAGATCAGGAGTTGTTTATCTAACACAAAAAACCTTAAAAAGTATAGCTTAAATGCTGTACACAAAAATGATAGAATAAGAAAAATTCACAAGAAGAGCACAAAAACTACTACAAATGCTTTTCACAGTTAAACTCTAAATAAAGTGCAACAAACTGAATCCAAGCTAACCATCAGAAGAAAAACTAGAAGCTAATGATCCTTTGAGTAAAGAGGCACACTTCTGAAGCAGAGTTTTTTGAATGTTATTCAGTCCAGTACCTAATAAGACCAACTGCTGGGGATGCTCATCACACACCTGATAAAAGAAATTCAAATGTGACTTTTTTAACATAATTATTATTAATAATTTGCCTACATCATAACTATTTAAACTGGATTTTATCAAGTACACTTACTCCTATGAGTGGGATTTTGGACCAAAATATGGGAAGGCAAAAAAAAAAGTTTTTTTTGTCATATGTGTATTATACTTTCCAAAAAAGACGAAAATGAGAAGTTTCTTTATTTGTAAAAGTAATGTCCATGTAAATGAAGTTAAAAAAGACAGCAAAAACTAGTACAAATAGAAACCTTAAATGCTTAAATGACATACACTAACACTGTATTATTAAAAAAATTATACTTCTAGCTTCTAGACATTAATGACATTTCTATGTGAAATACCAGGTAAGTCATGTTGAAATAGATCATTGTATTCACAGTACTAATGTTCTTTCTTGGAAAACAAGTTCAAACTACCCAATAATATTTTACTGTCAACTATACACTGCACATAAAAAAAAAGATATTTCTTGTGTCAGATGCATTGTCTATTGATGTTTTTTTTCTCCTTAAAACAGTAAAAAGATGTTATTTTACAGGAAGATATTAGTAACTCTCTCACTAGCAAGAACAATTTTTCAGTTTCAGATCCCCACAGGTGTAAAGCTACTGACATATACAGAGGACTGAGCATGTTATATTAAAATTACTTTGAATATGCAAACCAGTAAGTCTTGTTACAACCAACCCAATATAAATTTGTGGTGGATATGGTATACATCGGAACAATGTTTTGAGAGTGCTTGGCATTACATAGGTAGGGTGATGCTATCAAAATAATGACCATTTTTAAGAACTGTATGTCATAACACTTTTCAATGCAAACTGTTTATACATATAAATCAAGTATATGTTCAAATTTAAAATTTCCAAAATAGAACTTGTTCTTAATAACATTCAAATCATAAGTTTATGGATTAACTTGAGAAATCAAGATCATGCAGAAAGAGAACTGCAACAAGTCATACTCTAGCCCAGTGGTTCTTAATCTGGGTTTAATCAAACCCCACGGGTTTGGTGAGTCAGTCTCAGGGTAGAGGCAGAGGTCAAGACACACACACTTTGTGTGTCTATTTCGTTCACCCCACTTGTATGATTCATGACGTCATGCTTCACTTGGCCATCATTGACTACAGCTGATCACATCACATCACTTGGCCTTAATATCTGTGCTGCAGGGAACTTCATGTGCTTCAATGCTCTCAATCAACAGATGCAGGGTGGTGGAGTCAACATCATCGAAGCAGAAGAAAACCTGAAGGCTTTTCAAAAAAAGCTACCATTATGGAAATGTCAAACAGAAAATGATAACTTTGCAAACTTTTCCTTGCTAGTAGACTGTGTAAGTAAGATTAAAGATGTGACTGAAATCAAAGACATTTCTGTACCTGGAGAACTGAAGTAAGCAATCCCCATGCACTATGACGAGCTCGCAAAGTATCTCGACGGATACTTCCCTACCAGAGAGTTTTATTCAGCATGGGTGAGACAGCCATTCACATTTAGTGTTGCAACAGCAGATGTCAATGATGAATATCTTGATAAAATCATTGAACTTCAGCAGAGCCAGGTTCAACAGCAACCTTTCATCAGAACAACAATGCTCTCAACGTTTTGGTGCCACAAAATTGTAGCGTACCCTCTTATTGCTAAGAAAACCCTTGATATTCTCATATCATTTGTTACAACATATCTTTGCGAGCAATCCTTTTGAAGGATGGTGGATATAAAAACAAAGAAAAAGAACAGACTTTGTTGCAAAAATGATATGAGAGTGGCACTTGCCAAGGTGAAGCTGCATATTTCTAAACTTGTCTCTGAATAGCAACAGCAAAAGTCACATTGATTTGCAGTAAATATTCATGGAGTTATATTGTTACTTTTGTGTGAAATTCATGTTTTGTCGGTCTTGTTCTTTGAACACAGTTATATTGTGTGCAACTGATGCATGGTTCATTCTGTGCACTAAGAAAATATCTACTTATGTTTTTAATTTGAAAAAAATCATATTTTATTTTTCAGTGAATGCAAGTAAGAAAATTC
Source organism: Carcinoscorpius rotundicauda (assembly GCA_011833715.1). Classification (NCBI taxonomy): domain Eukaryota; kingdom Metazoa; phylum Arthropoda; class Merostomata; order Xiphosura; family Limulidae; genus Carcinoscorpius; species Carcinoscorpius rotundicauda. The sequence continues at coordinate 26,534,905 of CM022406.1, forward strand.
CGAGGTTCAGTACCTCCAACAAGGTTAAGAACCACTGCTCTAGCCATTGTGGGCAAAGTGCAATGTTTTGAAACAACTGAGAATCAACAACTACAAAGGCCACCCATGTGCCTCGGATATTATAAGGGAACCTATTCATGAATATTATTTTTGGAAGTATATATAATAAGCTGTGTTGACACAAAATATTCAGATGCTCAAACCATAAGAATATGTTGGGTCAGAAATTTACAATTTCTAAAAAGGGGAAATACACTTAATGGTATTAAGAAAGGTAGGGAATAAGGATCAACCTAGGAGTTCAGGGGATCTGCAACAAACCATACTCTATCCCTTGTAAACATTGTTTGTTATTTTATAACAGCAAAGAATCCATCAATATAAAGGCCAGTAGTAAAAGCTATCCACTTGTATCAGTCAACAGTCTGGAGCCTAATCAAGAACGACATGCAACATGACACAAGTCATAAGTACACAATTTGCTTCCGAGATGTATATGTTTAACAATCACAAACCTCAAGCAGCTGGAAAAAAAAATTGATATTTATACTATTACACACAAAAACACACCATTTAAATCATCAGAATCCAAAAGTTATACTGTTGAAATGTGAGATGAGAAACTTTGACCTTCTACATTAAATTATGGAAACCCTACAGGAAGAAGGGATGTGCTTTGAACATGAAAGCCTTAGGTAAATGTTTTTCTTCTACAGAAGAAACTACACCGTAGGGCAAGTGTCAAGATGCACAGCAATTAGATAGAGCATCATCAGATTTGACAATGCAGAGGACTGATATGATGCAACAAGTCTCAAAAATAATTTTAATATAATGTACTCAACCTCAATATTATATCCTACTTTCTTTATAAGATAACCAAATCATCAACAATAAGTGCATTATTTCATTAAATACTTAAACATCAATGTGATCATTTTATATGCAAAAACGGCTCGTTTGGGTTCAGAAAATATTTTAAATAGAAGAGTGAACAACGTTTCAACCTTCTATTTAAAATATTTTCTGAACCCAAACGAGCCGTTTTTGCATATAAAATTCTCGACATCACTGAATGTGATCAGGTGAGGATTGCTAGGTGTATTGAGTAGATAATTAGATTATATAATTGAATAATCCAAGGGCAAAATGAAATTTGAAACTGTAATAAACTATACACTACTGCATAATAAAATATTTTGATTGCTTCCATTAGAATGTACCATTTATAAGCATAGTAATGATTTATTAGCATGTTAAACATCATTCTTAAGTCACCACATACCTTAACTAACAACACAACTTGTGATATTTCTCCTTAATCTAAAAACATCACAAATCAGTGACCTAAACACAGAACCATCAAAGTTCTAAATGAAACTTCATAAATGTATATATAAATATGATTGTAGGACAACTGTCCTTTGCAGCTATATATTCTTATATTAATATAACTAAAATAGGATTGTTATTTTTGAATTAAGCTACACAATGGGCTATCTGTGCTCTGCCCACCACGGGTATCGAAACCTGGATTTTAGCATGTAAATCTGCAGATATACCGCTGAGCCACTGGGGGGCTTAAAATAGAAAATATAACACATTTATTGTATTGTATAAAAGCATTAGCTAAAAGTGTTTAACCCTCTCACTCCAGCTACCTGTTACTGAGCATGGCATGAGCTTTTAGTGATTCACATTCAAACTTCAACCATTTTAATATGGCTCATGGATCAAAGGCCAAGTCATCATACTTGTTGACTTGCATTCAAATTTTTAATGCAAAACCATTTTAAAGATTGATGTCATTAAATGTGGTATCAAACTGTAGATCACAATTCAAATTTTCATACTAGACATTAATTATTTTCTTAATATAAATATATCAAAAACAGCACTCCCCTTCTCACTTCTTTTAATTTTTGGAAATGGTCCCTTACTTTTAAGTATGTTATGTGAATATCTAATCAAAAACTCAGAAGGTCATCGAAGCAGTTTTATCAGTAATTTTCAAATATATTGACAGCATCTCTTTCTTTTGAGGAAAATCTTAGTGCTAGTAAGTTGAGTTTAAACTCATTTGAAATTTTATATATTTTTTTAAAGATTCAAATGCAGCTTAGTTTCTAAACTTGATAAATTTTCATGGAATTCTATGGTATCAATGTAGTAATTGATATTTTTTTTTTGGTTAAAATGTGTAAATAAAATCTAAAAAAAAAATTGTGCACACATTACTTCCATAAATCCCAACCTCTGATTAATTATAATATGACCATAAATGTAATTATTGGATATATTTATATAATTTCACTAAAATGTATTCAATGCATGTGAATGATGGCTGACTATGTCACACCTTCCATTGCATTGTTCCAAATTTATGTAGTTTAATAGAAAAAAAAACAACAAACATTTAACACAAGGTGACTGTAATCTTATCTTGCAAAAGTTGTTAATTTGAGTCCATTACTTTATTTTTTGAGTATAATACAACTATTATAGAATACATGGATTAAGATTGAATCTTAAAATGATCTTTTTTAGAGGAAATGGAATGTTTCTTGATGTACTATCATACAATCAAAAATGCAGCAATATAAATGTTTACATGTATTGAAAGTAACAAGACTAAAGGATATAAGCCTAATAAAAAAATACACACAACTATTCAACAACATAAAATGTTTTCATATATTTATGAAAAAACATGACCACTAAAATTAGTTCAAAATCTATAAAATATTTTTAGTGATCTAACAACAAAATCAAGAGTTCTTTGAATGAAAAAAAATCTAAAATTCTAAATCTTTCTTAATTAAGTAATTAGTTTTTTTACCTAGTTCATTGGTGCAAGTAACTTTTAATCTAATCAAGTTGTTTCAAAAATTAAAATCTTTAAAATTAGAAAAATGGTGTTAACTTGAATTCAAAATAAATTTCACATGGAAAGTGTTAAAGTTCTCAGATATTTAAAATGCTTTAATAACATTTAAAATGACATCACAAAACCCTTGAATTAAAATTCAACATTACTCAAAAAATAACTATGAATATATTTCCTGTTTTATTTAAAAACAAAATATAGCTATGATTTTGCTTTCAAAATATTTTCAACATAATATATAATCACATAATCTAAATGAATGAATGAAGTGCCCCAGTGACTCAGCTGTAAGTTTCTAGACATAAAACACTAAAATGTGAGGTTCAATTCCCTAAAACAGATAAACAGAGCACAATTAGCCTATTGTGTAGCTTTGTGCTTAGAAAACAACAACCATTAAATGAGGGAACATGAACTAAAGATTGTGTGTGTGTAGTGAGTAGATAAAAATAAATAGCTTTCATTCCAAAGGTTCCTAAAATACCAAAGTATTCAGTAAACAAGTAAAACATTTAGGAGAGAATAAAAATGGAAGTTCAAGTTTAATTTCGAGAGTAAATTCATGTTGATTACTTATGATATTAAACGTTAAAAAATAATTTATTTATTTCATTTTTATTAGAAAAAGCTTTATCCAAATATAAAATCTATATTTATGCTTCAACTCCATATACAACACTATTCTCAAGTGTTGTGATTCACTGCAAAAGCCATTTAAATTTCTGGCTCTTAAATTATAACATACTTGCTATTACCATTTTTCTTGTATTACATGAAAATCAATAAATGTGGTATTACAATATATATTTCAATGTAAAACTTGGCTCATTATTTATTAAACAGTTATTATAAATTGGTGAGTTATTTTTTAATGTACTTACTATTATCTAATACCTTGGTTAGTAACTTAGAAATGCAACTAGAAACAATGTTTCCTTTATTTTATTATAAAAAATCTTCTAGTGTTTCACTGAAATGTTAATTCATAAAATACATATACAATAATGATGAAGAAAAACAATAATGATAATATACAAACTATTCAGCAGTCCTATCAGAAATACAAGTTTAATTAAATAAATAGTTGTAAAAAGACATTTCCCTTTCTGCACCTTACATATTAGTTACTTTTATACGTCATTTTCACAAACTGACAAATGTGACAAATGAAAGTAAACTGCTACAAATAATTATAACAATAACAGATTCAATATTCACTGCTATGGAAAAGTAATCATACCATCATACCTATCAATTAGTGTAAGCAAAAGCAACAATACAAACTAAGATTTGATTATCTTATAAATGTTAACAAGGTAAAAAGACATTCAAATAAGTGAACTTAAGAAAACTTTTGCTGATTTTTTTGAAACTCAAGAAAGGCTTTGCCATTATTTATAGATGTGGATCAATATTTTTTGTAAAACTATTTTATTCTCGAGAAACACCATCTATCAATTAATTTTTTGTTGCATTATATTATTCATTTGTATGCAACATTTCCCCAGCCTTATGAAGAACACTGGTGAACATCTCAACAAACATTTACTTGCAAAGTCAAAAATACATTCAATAAAACTTGTACAAACCTTTTACAGACACTCGATGCAGTAAAAGTTTGTGCCACTTAACTAGCTAATAGATATGTTTTCAAGGTGTAAAACATTTCGTTTTCCAAATATTAGAATAAAAATCAAACAAAATTATCATAAACATATATTTTTCATCTCAATTAGATTTTATGTATCCTTTAATAAGAAAGGTAAATTACCAAAGCTTTGTTGTTGTTTTTTTACTTTAAAAGTAATGAAATCATTTATAATAACATTTTTCTTTTTTTGTTTTTTTAACATTCTTACCATCAAATTATTTTCACATGTTGGTACAGGAGCTTTCTGAAAACATCTTTCAAGAAAATCTCTCATTTCTTGAGTTTTAGCAGCATCCAATGGAGTATATCCATACAAATTCCTGTTAAAAAATAAATTTCTGTATCTTTTGATTGAAAAAAAGTTTTCTGTGCAACATATATATCAAGAAATAGCTACATAAGAATAATAACATTAAGTGGGAGAACATTGTCAGTCCATCCATCCTGGGCAATCAAACTGTTTCTAGAGAAAACTAACTTTCAAAAATCATTGTGAATTGGAAAAGCTAAGATTTAAAACAAGGTAAACAACTTACTGATAATTTGTAACAGAAGTTTTCAAGGAATAGTTTAGTAAAGACACACTAGATGATTGAGCTTAGTAACTTTGAGAATATTTCTCAGGTAATTAAAGATATAATTTTTGTTTCTTATGGCATTTTACTCGTTGTTGATAATTAGTTTGTGTTGTATTCTTTAAAAAAATACAAAAAGTATTTTCTTACTTCACATAAATCACATAGCAATATGTAACACTAACATGCATAATGAAACATAGTTTTTACGACATTCAACACTAAATAATCACTAATCATGCAAGACTTATATGTATTTTTGATCAGACTATAATTACTTCAATTACTAAAAATTAGTTGCAAAGATAAATACATAACTGAATATAAAACAAAGTTAAAACCTGTTGGATATGTAAAATATAACTTTTTGTTATTAATCAAAAATATAAACATCTGGTTTTCAATATTTTTCTTCATTTAAATGTGATGATACTATTAACAAACAACTGAATCAAATTAAACAAATTATACAGTAAATCAAGTTTGTAAAAAATATCTTGATATTTATTGATATCAGAGGCACAAGCAGATCTGAAAATACTTTTTTCACTCTGCTTATAAATTACATATGAAGATAAAGTACACAATAGGCACAATATGTGTTTATGAAAAAACAAATAATCCACTCATGTACCTTGAAAAATAAATATAAAAGCACCAGTTACTTGTAGGGGTATTATAAAATAATATTACTTTGTGAAGAACAATAAAGTATTTCAAAAAACACAAACATAACATTAAAATTAAGAACAGTGGCAGTCAGGTTGTTAATAATAAAAAAAATATAAGTTGACAAGTTGTATTAGAAGTGTAAATCATTTATAGTTTACAAGTTAACCAAGCATGAAATATTTTAAGTCTTGCTTCATCATGAAAATGCCCAGGTTATGTGAATATCTCTTCATTGTAGTTCTGAAATTCATCAGCTAGTTCAGAAAATATATAACAAGGACATTCAATTTTGGCAAAAAGCATTGAACTTAGTATATTTATTTATTTAAGGTATGCTTATTTCAAAAGTTTTGGGAAATGAGTTGTCAGATTAAATCTTCACACTGAAATCATGGTTGTTCTTAGATGGATGAAATTGAAAGCTATATCCCCTTTCAAACAGCTCATTAAAGTATACTGTCGTGTAAGGGCATGATATTTCAAAAGTACAGAATACAGAATGTTAGTATCACAAAAAGTTACGCATAACATGGTTCTAATAATAAAGTTTTTAATTAAAAGTACATATATTGAATTACAAGTATAATTTTGATGACAATAAGTTATGGTGTAAAAAGTATTAGTGTTCTCATTGATCAGTCTCTTAAGCCATCATCCAAGTTATATGTTGTTGTTAATGACAGGACAAATAAGAATTTAAGTTTTATCTTCAAAAATACTGAAAAGGATACAATTTCACTATATAGGTCACTGGTTAATCCACATATGGATTACTGAGTTCAGTACTGGGCTTCTTTCTATAAGAACAATATTGAATTATCTAAAATGATTAAAGGAGGGATACTAGAATGATACCTGAAATGGAAAGGTTGTAATGTGAGGACAAGTTAAGATGTGGTGGTGCATCATTTTGTTTGTAATTAATGGTGATAATAATAAGACTACTGGACACACACAAACATTTTGTCAGAGAAGATATCTCCAGCTAAGACAGCTTTATTTTTCTGAGAGAGTGGTTGGTCTTTGGTTTGGGTTTCATTCAAATGAAGTAGATACAATTAATTTAATGATATGTAGAGGAAGGATTGACAAATCCTTGTTGGATTGTTGTCCTTAGATTATTGATAGTTGTTACTAATTCATGTACATATCAGTCTGCATGAATTTTACCTGGTACCTACATGAATATGTAACCAGGAGTGATATGTACATAAGTAGCTGCTATCAATTCTACAATTTAAATAATTTGTTAGATTTGAATGTTGAATTAAATACTAAAAAGTTCTTTACCACTAAAATTTGTGTACTTATAAATGATCGTACCGAGGAATCAAAATGCTGTACTTGTTCTGAAAACAAATCTTACTGTAAACATTGTAAATTGTAATACAATATACTTAAGAAAACTTAAAACCATTATATGTAAAACAGTTTAACACATTTCTGAGGTACAAAAAGGTACCATACAGTGCACTTTTAGAATGAAATCTTTGGTGTAATTTCTCTATGAATTTACACAAGGCATATTTCTACAGTTCTTTACAATAATTATAAGTCCTACAGTGTTATACAAGTGAAAAAAAACTTTTCAGAAAGGAAGTGTAAGGATGGCTAACATCAATCCTTTAAACACAATCCCTACATGATGCAAATGCCATCCTTTATCTTTAAGTATTTTGTTTGCATTGTTTTTTGAAAGATTGATATCACCCATCTCTACATTTACTTCCTTATTGAAGTGTTTCTCCTTTATCTGTTTGATTATTTTTAATGTACTATTTGAATAGACACAGGAAGGTTGTATTTATAACCAAGCCCTAAATATGAGGTTCCAACTGCAATATTTATTTTTTCATCTTTTATTAGTTGGTAATTTCATTTTCTTGGGGTAACAGCATACTTTACACAACAATTATGTTTTTTTTAAAGTGAAAACCAATTAGTAACTTATATAACTGGATACTCTGTTTGAAACTATGTAATTTCAATGAAATTGGATGTCGCCATTTTTTTAATTATCAAATAAAAAAAGCAGCAAACTATACTATTATGTCCAAAGCAAGTTAAACCATGTAATTTTCTACATAAGTTGACCTCTAACTCAGATCTGTGTGCAAGATCCCCATTGTTATTTCCTATTCACTTAAGTCACCAGAATGTTACAATGACAGTTTTATGTGATTGCTGTGGGCTTTTCTTTAGCATTCTACAGTTGTTAACTTAATTTAAAGAATTTATTTTAAGAACTATCTTTCTGGACAAAAGTGCCAACGTGGAAGTAATCAGGGAAAAGCTATCCCTCAAAAAACCTTCAGAATCTCAGTGAATCAACTTTGAAAGAAGCTAAATGGTCAATACGTACTTTATAAATGTTGATAGCATAAGATAAAGACGGAAAAATTAAGAGCAGGATAAATTAACAGGATAATCAGAGTCTGTCCCCATATGGACAAACTTTTAACTTTTCATAATTGAGAAACATGCATTCAGCCTGATTGTAGGCCAATTCATCGTGATCCAAAGCTCATGGAGTATCAAGCATGTTAACACCATCAAACATCTGAGAAACAAATGCTCTGCATGAACCCTAATATGAGGGGAAGGGATGATGAAAACCAAATATTAATTGGAGGGAGTATCATGTAACAGAGAAGGAAAGGAATCATACAAAGTTGGAGAAATAGATAAAATAGAACATACCCAATAAACTATGTCTAAAACAATATTAGGTCTAGCTGATTGTGCAGCAGGGGCATAGGAAGACATGGTAAAATCAGTTGTAAGAAAAAGACTGTCAAAATACTTGTCTGCCCAAATAGGTGCAGCATCTTCAGTTGGAATAGGAGCAACATCAGGAGAAGCAGGTTGATTCATATAGCAATCAATCATACAACAAAGTAGAGCCAATACATCCATGAAGATTATGTATCGTATCAGAAGTAATAATTTATAGCTGTGCAACTTTCACTTCTCGAACATCTTTGCCCTAGTTATGCTGACAACACCTCTTAAATACAGTTGAGTACTTTCGAGACAGATTTCTTAACTCAAATTAGAACAGATTTGTGTGGCAGCTTCTAACACCTCATCCTTAGCTTTTCATAAATAATATTCATTCTCAGAATTCTGGAATGACCAACAGTTAAGATCAAGTTTTTCTTGTGGTAATTTCAATTTTAGAACCTTCTGTATGCAAGTTTGAACCAAAAATTCCTTGTACCCAAGAGGTAAGTGAAAGTGTTCATCCAGTACTAATTGCAAAACACTTTTAAAACTCAATTCTTTCATTCACTTCTAAACTCTACTTCTACATTCAATAAAACAGTTCCACTTCAATAATTACACAGGTCTGAAGTGTTTTTATTGTCTTGAACATTTTATGTGTTTCACAGTAATTCCTGTACACTCAATCCAAAAATGATATCCACTTTTCTCCATCATATAGAGATTTTTCACAAAATGTCATATGTTCATTTACATAAGAGAATCAGTTTGATTGAAATTGGGTCACATTTTGTTATGCTTAAAATGTTGACAACCATTGGCTAGACTTTTATAACCCAATCCTGATGCAGCAGTCTTATCAATCGTTCTAGAACCCATAATAAACACATGACAGTATATGTTTAACAGGCTAATGATGTGTCATTTCTAAATAGTATTTGTTTGTGGGTACACTTTGACCTTACTTTTTTCTTTTTAATATTGTCTATTCATTGTTATGACAAGAGTTTGTATAAATGTCCCAAGTATATACTGTTATGTATACATATTTATGGTCTATTTATCATAAAGACAACAAGGTAAAACACAACAAAATTCATTTAAAAAAGTAGATTACACTTATTAGAGAATAAAACTTGGGGACCAAGACAAATCTTGCATCATTTGCACCAAAGAGTTGAGATAAAAATAGTCTTTGTATGTTAAGGTTCTAGTGGTCTGGTATAAGTAGTGTTTCAACTTGAAATGGCTGGTGAGCCACAACTTTTTGCACAAGGTGAACTTAATTATTTGGTAAGAGACTTTGGTTTTCCAAAGGATTCTTAAAAAATTTTAGTGGGTAGACTTTGGGCTAAAAACTTACTTTCTCCATGGATGTCATTTTATTGGTACAGAAATTGCGAGAAAAAGTTTATACCATACTTTTCACAAAAAGGTTTACAAATTTATTGTAACAGTATTACTAATATAATTAATACCAATGCTAGGAAGCTGCAGTCAACAAATGAAGTGAGTGGCAATTATTTAATAATTCCTCCAAAAGAAGTCTAAAAGGTGTTCTCCTTCACAAGGGTAACATTTATGCATCTTTTCCTTTCGTTCACTTGAAGGAAACCTACAAAAATCTCAAAATTTTTAATATGGTCAACAATGCAATTATTAAAAGTTTGTTTTTTTGTGTGAATGAGACATCAGAACATGAAATCAGCACTAGATAAAAAAGCAACAACCACAAAGTGTCTGACTGATACCAGGATCAAAAAACAAAACATAAATGCTTCATTGACACAGCAAGTCTTATTACCTCCATATAAAATTGGGCTAAATGACAAAGTTTGTAAAAGCCATAGACATAGATGGAGACTGTTTCAAGTATTTATGTGGGCAATTCCTAGCTCTTTCAGAAGTAAAAAAATTTTTTCCTAATTTGTAAAAAAATCTTTACAACATAGAACAAAGAAAATATATTATTTTCAAAAACTGCATAGATGAATTGTGAAAAATCTGTTATTAAAATCAAAACTTTTATGAAGTTTAAATTCACATGCTTATGTTACCTGTACTATTCCATATTTTTATCCAAAAAGTAGTTTTATTGTTATTCTGACTTTAACACCATTGCTTTGTATTAACCTCAAACAAATCCCTCCACTTATTTCTCTATACACTAGTTCCTTAAATATCTAGATATCAGATAATTATATGGTAATTTTGAAATTACCTTTAAAGATGTATGAAACCAAGATGAATAAACATTAATAAAACAATGAGAACTCTAGCACTTGCATCAGATGCTGCAAAAACTTTAATAACCTAAGATTATAATAAAATTCTCAAAATGCTCATCTTTGAAAGGCAATACTAAAAATTAAGAGAATCTTCACAAGATCAAAAATATTTCATGAAATAAGTTTAACTGATTGAGGTTATTGTAAAATTTGTAATCTAAATATACCATAACCTACATTTACAGAATTGAAAATACATACATATATATACATTCTTGTTTCTTTTACCTGGCATGTATGTCAGCTCCTCTACTCACTAGCAGTTCAATAATCTCCAAACGCATGTTGTTCACACAATCATGAAGAGGAGTATCACTGTCTAATCCTGGAGCATTGATGAATGCCCCACAATCAAGTAGCAATTCAACAATTTGTTTATGCCCATGATTGCATGCTTCATGCTGAAAATAAATTTTTAATATAAACTATTTAGATAGATACTCACAAAATGGCCAAACAGGTCTCTACTGAACATTTCATTACTTGATAATTTTATGTTGTAATCTCCCTTACACATTAAGATAATAAAAAATATTTCATCAGTATTAGTTCATTAGACAAACACTCCAGTCAGTAAAATATTAGAAAATATTAGTTTATTAGAGATACACTCCTCTCAAATAAACAAAAGGCTCTTGTGTTTTAAAAAGAATTATTTAAAATGACAGATCAAAACATTTTAAAATGATTCAGGCTGTGAGCAATTTTAGGAAGTAAGTTGAGTTTATTTCCTTGGTTATAAGTCATTGTCTTGAATAGTTGTCATGCCATAATGAGTTATTTATATGTTATTGGAAAGGAAGCAAAATGACTGACAATGAAATATCCAAGAACTGTCACAGAACCTACTTTAAGAGGGGGAATAAAAGGGGGAAAACAAATATTTTTTTTCCATTTAACAGACAAATTTACCTAAAGAAAGAATAATCAGGGTCAAAATTAAGCCAGTCCAAGTAAAAGACAAACTTTAATGACTAGATGGACTAAAGAAAAGAAAAATTTATAATTTACAAATATCAAAAGAAGACAATCATGTTCCAACTAATCTGATGTTTAATAGGTGTAAATACAACTGTCAGTAGAACTAGTTCCTTCAGTGAAAGACAATCCACTAGAAAATTCATAAAACTTTAATATCAACAAAATGGATTCATGCCAAAAATGACACTAATTGTTTTAAAATAGAGAACTGTGTAAAAATTACCTTTCTGTTCATTGATGCAAAATAAGTTTTACAAACACATAAACAAAACAATCCAAGAAAAAATAATTCTTAATAAGTAAATCATAATTTTAGAAATTTAATATCTGAAGTGGATTTTATGTGAAGCAATATTTTAAACATTCAGTAGTTGTTTTTAATTATGCTTAGCTTGTGGCACAAGTATTTGCCAAAAATGAAGATTCACAGCAAAGGAGAGAAAGAAATTCCCCAGTGTTTTTATTGGAATAGTCATACTATCACTTTCAAGAATAACCAAAATCTCTGAAGGACATGCAATTTCTACCTATAGCTAATAATTCTACATCTAACACATGAATCTAGCAGCTCAGGACAAGAGAAAAACATAAGGAGTAATTGCCAAGCTCATCAAAAGTGCAAAAAACCAATATTCAAAATACCTGAAAAGATGGAGATAAATTAGTTTGAAAAGCTGTTGTCAAAGTAAAAAAATCAGATTCAAGGTTTAAACAGAAAAGCTCTCAACAATAATAACCCCAGAAGATTAAAAAAGCTGTCTATACTTCACAAACAATGAAGTAATACTGCACACAAAAAACCCAGTTTGTTTAAAAAAAAATAAGTCAAACAGGGCCCAATGAAGAAATAAAAATGCACTTTGCACTATAAAGTCACCTAGGAGAATCTATTCATTTAGGAGAATGAACTTTTTTTCCCCAATTTCCTGCACAGTCACCTGATTTTGAACCATTTCTATAAATAGGAATAGAAGGATGGTTTGAATGGTGTTCAGCAAATAACAGACAGTATTTCCAATTGGGAATGTCTGCTTTTCTCAAATGACTTAAAGACAGGTCACATTTGGGGACTGTAATTAGCCATGGTGGGATTGGCTGACTAGTGAATACAGTAATGTCATCCAACTGCTCCTGGATACAAATGCCAAAAGGAGCAATGGCAGGTTGTCTTTTCTGAAAAAGTATGACCCACTGAGGAAGGAGAACACAACCCCAGGTGTGATGCTTTGGCACGCAACAGGGTTTCAAAGCATATAGAAAAAACAGTTGCAAACAATGGAGGTGTAAATAAGGTTCATGAGGTATAAGCTCTGAGCTGTGGAGGTGTGGAAAGCCCCTGTACACAGCCAAAGCCCTTGATGATGAATGGGGTCTAGCATCTTTAAGGCTGGGGTCCTGGCAGAGCCATAGACCAGTGATCCATACTTGAGTTTCAGTCTAACAAGAGCACGATATATCTTTAGCACAGAACATCGATCCACTCCCTAAGTAATGGATGAGAGGACATGGAAAATGTTCAGTGCTCTTGTACATTTGGCCTGTAACTACTTGATGTGTGGTATAAAGGTTAGCTTACAGTCAAAGATAAGCTCCAAGAACTTTATCTCAAGAACCACAGTCAGCACAACTTCACCGATACAGAGTTTAGTATCAGGGTGAATATCCTATTGGCAGCAAAATTTCATGCAAATGGTTTCAGAGAGAGAGGTTAAAGCTGTTTGCTGTGGTCCACTTCAGTAAACGACGGAGGGCTTTGCTTTCTAAACATAACAATATATATTTCAATATATTGATCACAAGAATATCCTCAAGAGGAGAGAAAGAAATGAATACACAGAATAGTGGTAAATTAGAATATATTCATAAATAGGAAAGGATGTTCATTTGAATTCCTCAACTGCAGATGTTATGCAAAGAGAAATTATATGGTCTGGCATTTTAAGATGTTTATTAGCAAATGCCAGCTGAACACTAAATTAGAACTACTTTGCTAATTACAATTTATGGATATCCAAAACATGGAAAAGAAAATCCTATTTCATTCTGAAAACAGTTTCTTTGCTTCAACTTAAAGCCTACCACTAAAATCATTTCTTATTTATTTAAAAGAGTTGTAAAAAAAAACATAAACCTTACACAGGTAAAAATTCAACTCTTAGAAATTATGCTTACCAAAGGAGTCCATCCAGCATTATCCTTAACATTAGGATTAACACCTTCTGTAAGAAGTTCTTTCACTCTATTAACATTTCCCTAAATTAAAAGAAAATGTGTTAAAACATAAAGAAAAAATTTTAAGAACTTAATTTTAAAACTTTGTTTATTTAAAATAAATTATAAAGAAATATGATACTGCTAAAAATGCACATATCTAGGGTCAACAGAATTTCAACATGAAAACCTGGCAATACAATATTTTAATAAAATAACATTTTATACAATTCATAAATATTTTAATTGTAGCTATAAATTTCTCATTATTTTGATAAAAATTTCATAATTCACTTAAACATTTGTTGCATTAACCACTTAAAGTTAAAGAAAATGAAAATATATAAAAAGTGTAATAACGTTTTATAATTTCAATCACTACACATTGTAGATGTGAATTTCTCAAGTTGTTTCACAGTATTGAAATAATTGCTTAAAAGCAAATATATTAGTATTATAAATGTCCAAAGAACAACCCATTAATGAAATTATAATTTATTAAACACTACAGAAGACTTAATAAATGTTAGATAACCAAATTAGATCCTGAAAATTTCAATGTCAATCAGCAAGCAGAATGATCAAATAAGGTTATATGTAATTTGAAACAGCATATATGTTTAACTGAAATTAATATGCCAGGCCTGTAATATTGAATATGAAGAACCAGCAGTTACTTTTGTATGGAACAGTTGAATCAAAAAGTTGACAGGATCTGTATGGTAGGTAGGTATTCAATGTTTACTGGCACAAAGTTACAAGGCTATCTCTGCCAAACAAGATGTTGTACAGTGTAGGTATAGAGCAATTAAGGTAAAAAGTAAAATACAGTGTTCCCTCGCCACTTTGCGGGCTCGGCCGACCCCCACATATATAAAATAATAAACATTAAATCTAAAATATAGCATTAAATACCATTAAAATATCAAAAATAAATATAATTAATGTAAAGAAAAAAAACAGGTATATTTTGAGATATAAACATATATTTGAGTTTATAACAGCGTAAAAATGGAAACAGAACCAACTGGAAAGGCTATAGATGTACGCATTGTGCATCTGCAAAGGGAGGGTTTTAAAAGTCTAAATGCACATAAATATATACGTAAAAATCGGCGATCCCACTTCGTGGAAAATCTCCTTTCGCGGAGGATTTTGGAACGCATCTACCACGATACACGAGGGAACACTGTATGTAAAATTAGGAACTGCCAGGAAGATTGAAGCAAGAAGTACATCCTTGCTGTCAGTCACATGAAGCTGGCTTTTCCAGTCCTGGGTTCAGTTCAAAAGAAAAATTGATTGATTGATTGATTTAGTGTTTTATGGCACAAAGCAATGAGGCTATCTGCGCCAAACAACCGGTAAAAATGTAGTAAAAGACATAAATGGAAATGAACGTAAAACAAAAAAAATATAAAACCAGTGTTGACACCTAGTCTACAAGGTTAAGATAGAAGGCAAAGTGTAAAAAGTTGTAAGGTAGGTATTCTCTCAAAAAGGTATAATCATAACCCGCCAGGAAGACTAACAGGCAGGTACAAGACCCACCGTCAGTCACCTGAAGTTGGTCTTTCCAGTCCTGGTTCTGGGTTATGTGTCATATCAACTAGTATCAAAATGTAAAAGAATAGAAGTATTAAAAAACACACAGCAAAAATGCAACAATGAGTAACCAAATGTTCAGTAAAAAGAGAAAAGTCATGTAAATGGAGTAAAATTTGTAAAGGAAAATGAGGGTAAAAACAAAACAGCAATTAAAACAGAAAATGGTGTAAAAACCAATGGTGGCACCCAGTCTTCAAAGTTATAAACTATTTACTCTAGCATAATAATAATGATCATAACCCGCCAGGAAGACTAACGAACAAGTTCAAAAACCACCGTCAGTCACCTGAAGTTGGCCTTTCCAGTCCTGGTTCTGGGTTATGTGTCATAGTAGCTAATATCAAAATGTAATGGAATAAAAGTTTAAAAAGACACTCAGCAAAATCATAATAAAGAGTAGCCAAATGTCCAGTAAAAAGATAAAAGTCAAGTAAATGGAGTAAAATGTGTAAAGGTAATTGAAGATAAAAACAAAATGGGAATTAAAACAGGAAATGGTGCAAAACCAATGACGACATCCAGTCAACAAAGTAGTAAAGGCCAACCTGTAGCAGAATGGGAATGATCATAACCCGCCAGGAAGACTAACAGGTAGTATATAAACCACTGTCAGCCACCTGAAGTTGGTCTTTCCGTCCTGGTTCCGGGTTATGAGTCAATATGGCCAGTACAAAAAGGTTGTAAAAGCATGAAATGATATGCAGCGAAAGTACAACAGTAACTCGCCAGGAAGACTAACGAGTAGTTCAAACAGACAGTTCAAACAGAAGCGTTAGTCACCTGAAGTTGGCCTTTCCAGTCCTGGTGTCGAGTTATTTAATGTTCTGGCTATTGTTTAATGTCGCATTGAATGAGAGAGAATAAAACTTTAAAAAGGAGTCACAATTAAAAAGGTGTAATGAATAAATATACCACACTTAAAGAAGATTAAAAAGATTAATGGCCATTAAAAAATTAAAAACGTTATTAAGGTGGACATAGTCACCATCACCAATAACTCTGTCCAATGTTACAGATTGACGCTGGGAAAAAATATGTTTAAAGTATTGCCGTCGTTGAGGATTGTAACGATGGCAAGAAAGTAAAACATGGCTGATAGTGATTTGAGTGTTACACAAACTACACATTGGTGCATCAGTTCCAGATAAAAGAAAATGATGAGTTAAAAAACTGTGACCAATGCGTAGCCTAGTGAGAACAACTTCTTCCCTCCGAACTTTACGGAAGCTAGATGGCCAAACTCCAATTTTGGGTTTAATTTGAAAAAGTTTATTGTCGCGTTGTTCACTCCAAGTGGACTGCCAACTGGCACGGAGCCGAGCTTTGAAGACAACACCATAGTCCATGTACGGAATAGGCATAGGGGTGATGGAGCTGAGGCATACATATTTAGCTGCCATGTCTGCAAGCTCGTTCCCATGAATACCAACATGGCCTGGTATCCAGAAAAACTGAATTGAAGTAGCTGCTAATGAGAAATGGGCCAGTCGGTTTCAAATATCTGCTAGAATAGGATGTGAGCTAATGTGAAGTGATTCCAAGGCAAGAATAGAACTAAGTGAGTCAGGATAAATAGTGCAGTTGGAGTACTGCTCAGCTGCAATATGATCAAGGGCAAGAGATATTGCATACAGTTCGGCAGTGAACACAGAAGCTGTAGAGGGGATTCTGTGTGCAACTACTGACCCACAGCAAACCATAGCAGAGCCCACTGAATTTCCTGATTTGGAACCATCTGTATAAATGAGAACTGAATGATTGTTTGAAAGATATTCATTGAATAAAAGACGGTACTTCCAGTCTGGAGTATCCGCCTTTTTTAGGTGATTGAAAGAAAGGTCACACTTGGGGGCTGTAATAAGCCATGGTGGGATGCATCGATATGTGGAATCTGCAATGTTATCCAAGGACAGACCCAATTCATCCAATTGCGCCCAGATGCGAAGGCCAAATGGAGCAATGACAGATCGTCTGTTCTGAAAAAGTACTGCCCACCGAGGAAGGAAAACACATTTCCAGGTGGGATGCTTTGGTAAGGAACGAAGTTTCGAAGTATATTGTAAAGACAGTTGCAAACGACGAAGGTGTAGAGGAGGTTCATGAGATTCAATGTATATGCTTTGAACTGGAGAGGTACGGAAAGCTCCGGTGCAGAGTCGAAGACCTTGGTGATGAATGGGGTCCAGTATCTTTAAGGCTGAGGGTCTGGCAGAGCCATAGACCATTGATCCATAGTCAAGTTTCGATCTAATAAGAGCACGATATATCTTTAACATTGAATGGCGATCTGCCCCCCAACTGGTAGAAGAGAGGACACGAAGGATGTTCAGTGTTCTGGTGCATTTGACCCGAAGCTGCTTTAAGTGTGGTATAAAGGTCAATTTACGATCAAAGATAAGCCCCAAGAACTTTGTCTCTGGGACCACTGGCAGCAAAAATTCACCGATATGAAGTTCAGGATCAGGGTGAATACCTCGTTGGCGGCAAAAGTGCATGCATACAGTTTTGGAAAGAGAGAAATTAAAGCCATTCGCAAGAGTCCACTTCTGTACATGATTGAGGGCAGTTTGTAGTTGCCGCTCAATATATCTCATGTTTGATGACTGACATGAGATGTGAAAGTCGTCAACATATAGCCCATTCATAACGGTGAGAGGGAGTTGTTCAGTGATGGCATTTATCTTTATACTGAAAAGTGTGACACTCAATATACAGCCTTGAGGGACTCCAAGTTCCTGTACAAAAGAACATGAAAGTGCCGAACCTACACGAACTTGGAATCTCCTGTCCATTAAAAAATTTTTAATAAACATGGGTAGATGGCCACGTAACCCATATGTATGGAGGTCTCGCAAAACGCCATACCTCCATGTTGTGTCGTAAGCCTTCTCTATGTCAAAGAATATCGATACAAGGTGTTGGCGGTTGAGAAAGGCCTCTCTGATAGATGTTTCAAGACGAATTAGGTGGTCTATGGTGGAGTGCTGTCGACGGAACCCACACTGGGTGGGTGAGAGGAGGTTGTTTGATTCAAGGAACCAAACGAGTCGAGCATTAACCATCCTTTCTAAGGTCTTACAGAGACAGCTCGTCAGAGCAATTGGACGATAGTTTGAAGGAGTCTTTGGATCTTTCCCTGGCTTAGAGAAAGGTAAAATAATAGCCTGGTGCCAGGCATCAAGAAAAACATTCTCCTGCCAAATCCGGTTGAATATAGTCAGTAGGACATCAAGAGAATCAGGAGAGAGATGGTGTAGCATGTCATAATGAATATCATCAGGTCCAACAGATGTACTGGCAGACCGATGAAGGGACATTTTTAGTTCCACCAGGGTAAAGGGACTATTATAGTCAAAGAAACAGTCAGTTTGAAAGGAAAGAGGTGATCGTTCTGCCCGAGTCTTGATGGCCAGGAAGGTGGAGGAACAAGCAGAAGTGCTAGATACCCGGCAAAAGCTTTCACCTAGAGTGTTAGCGATGTTTCGGACATCAGTCACCTCCTGACCATCAGAGAGTAAGATCGAGAGGGGCACAGAAGTGTAGTGCCCATTAACCTTTCGAATCTTGTCCCATACGATCTTGGAACTGGTGGTAGAAGATATGCTGGTTGTGAACTTAATCCAAGATTCCTTCTGGCTTTGACGTCTTACCCACCTAGCATGTGCTCGGGCCCGCTAGAAAGCAACCCAATTTGAAAGTGTGGGATATCTGCAAAAAGTGTCCCAGGCCCGTTTTTGAGCCTTCCGTGCTAAGTTGCAAGCAGAATTCCACCATGGACGAGGATATCGTGGGAAACGTGTCGAGGTTTTAGGAATACACTGAGCAGCTGCATGTATAATACAATCAGTTACCGCTGCAACACAGTTGTCTATTGATGGCTGATTTACGATGACAAGATCAAGTTCTGCGAGAGCAGTGAAAGTGGACCAGTCTGTCTGATCCAGCTTCCACCGGGGCACGTGGGTAGGGTGGCGTTGACCACGGCCAGTCTCTCTCAAAATGATCGGAAAATGATCACTGCCTAGTGGATTACTGTCAACCCTCCATGAAAAATGGGAAAATAATGAAGGGGAGCAAACTGAGAGATCAATGGCAGTGAATGACTGACTTGATGCATGAAAGTAAGTGGAAGAACCAGTATTGAAAAGAGAAAGATCGTGATCAGAGAGCATCTGCTCTACAGATCGACCCCTCCCATCAATAACAGCACTTCCCCAGAGGGGATGGTGTCCATTAAAATCCCCCAGGATTAGAAATGGAGATGGTAACTGTGCAACGAGAGCATCCAGGTCTGATTGATCATATGTCTCTCCAGGGTACAGGTACAGAGAACAAACAGTGATGGTACGACCTAAGGAAATACGGATGGCTACAGCCTCCAAGGGTGTATTGAGTGACAAAGACAGGGTAGGCACATGTTGATCAACCAAAAGTGCCACCCCTCCATGTACTCGACCATCACACAACTTGTCATTTCTGTACAGAGAAAACTGCCGAATGGAGACTGTATCAGCAGATTTGAGAAATGTTTCTAGTAGAGAAAGACAAACAGGATGGTAGGAAGCAATCAGCGTTTTGATATCATCCAGATTAGAACGTAAACCTCGACAGTTCCATTGTATCAAGGTGGCCATTTTTAAGGATGGGCAGGTGAAGTGGTTGGAGAACCCTTCGGTTTACGACCTCGTCTTTTGTCTTTACTGTCTTTCTTCGGAGGAGGTCTATCAACCTCCATGGATCCTGCTCTGGGTCGAGTGGGCAGGTTTTTGTTATTGGAAGAGGAATCAAGCGACTGAGGACGCGGACGAGTAATTGTTTTGTTTATTGTGGTGGGAGAAAATGATGTATCAGAAGAAATGCTGTATTTGAAACTGAAGGACATGGATCTTGAGGTTTGTTGGAAGTTATGGGAGGAACAGAGATGGGTGTGGAAGTCGATTCATCTTTTCATTTGGTTTGAAAACGATTCTTTTGGAGGCACAGAAAGATCTGTCTGCACTTCCACTGTAGTTGTGGAATGGAGTGCAGCAGCATATGTCCGAGATGGGATTGTGGACATCAATTTCCGAGCCTCAGGATAACTAATGTTATGTGTCGTTTTCAAACGCTGCACCTCTTTTTCCTCCAACCATTTTGGACAAGAATGAAAGTAAGAGGGGTGAGAACCATTGCAGTTGACGCAATGTGGGTTTATGTCACAATCATAGGCATCGTGGTCCTTGCCTCCACAACGAGCACATGTCAGGGAACCACGACAAGATGTCTTTGAGTGGCCGAATCTCTGACATTGAAAACATCGAAGAGGGTTTGGAATGTATGGCCGAACCCTGCAAATGAGATAACCTGCTTTGATGGTGGCGGGTGCTTGTGGTGAAGTGAATGTTAAAACAAGGGTATTTGTTGGCAGTGTAACTCCATCTTTGCGAGTGGAGATGCGCCTCACTGCAGAAACTCCTTGAGTGGAAAGACCGTCGAGAATCTCCGATTCAGGAACATTCTTCAAATCCCTTTCAACAATAACTCCTCGTGAAGTATTCAAAGTAGCATGGGGTGTAACCTCGATAGGTATATCGCCAATTACCTTTGATTTCAAGAGGAGTTCACTGTGTTGGGATGTGGATGTTTCAACCAGTATGTCACCAGATCGAAGCTTCTTTACTGACTTTGGAGAGCCAGCAAGTCCCTCGAGCCCCTTTTGAATAAAAAAAGGGGACATTTGCCCTAAAGATTTTTCTGAAAGAGAATGCAATATCAGAAAATGAGGTACGTGTGTTACTGAAGTTGGAGATTGCTGTTCTGAGTATTCGAGACGTGGTCACTTACCCATTGACTGTTTTTTTACAATTTTAATTAAATTTTTTGAAGGATCCATAGGAAAGTGAAAAGTTTCGGTACTCACTGACCCCACCCACCATGGAGCCCTACAAGGGGACGCACTACAAAGTCACGCAAGGACAATGCAGCAACGCCAGGGTTTCGTGAGCACTATACCCAAACACCAGCATCAGGCACAATGTCCACAACACCCGTTGAGAACTTCCAACACTGGTACTTGGTTGGCTCTAGCCCAGGTGGACCAGCCGATTGACCCAAGGGGGGCCACCCAAGGGCCGCCCGTCTACAGGAATTCGAGGCCAAAGTGGTGTGTTAGGGTTGGACCCCTCAACCACCAGGATCCTCTCCTCCCCTTCACGGGTCGCCACGCACGGCAAACACGTGGGTGGATGTTTAGATCCCAGAGAAGGTAACCAGACAGAACAGAACCTTCCCTGGGAGGTCCCCTCACCACGTACAGGAATCCACTCCGAGGGGCAAAAGAAAAATAAAAACTAAAATGTGTAAAATTAAGACTTGCCAGGAAGACTGAAGCACCAAGATCAAATTTGCAGTCAGTGACCTGAAGTTGGCCTTTCCAGTCCTAGTCTTAGGTTCAAGTCAAAATAAAAATTGAAATGTGTTAAAGAAATCATGCTAAGACAGTATATAGTCTGATAAAAACCTTAAATTAAGTGTAAAAGACCAATGGCTCTTAAAAATGTAAAAACATGAGTAAGACCGGCAGTATCACCTATAACATGGGCCAAAGTCAAGGGCAAACCTGCCTTACAAATATCTATGAAATGGTGTCAACAGCATGATAATAAAATGTATATGATTGTGATATGAGTGCCACATAGACCACACATTGGTATAGCAGTACCAGATAAAAAGAAGTGGTGAGTTAAAAAATTGTGACCAATGCATAGCCTTGCCAAAGCAACCTCCTCTCTTTGATCCTTACAGAAGCAAGAGAACCAAAGACTTAGAGAAGGTTTGACTTGAAAAAGCTTCTTTTTGTGAACAGTTTGGATTTGATTACTGGGCCATAGTCCATGTATGAAATGGGTACTGGGATGATAGATCCAGAACAGACAGACTTCACTGCTCTGTCGGCCAGCTCATTCACCCAAATACCCAAATTTTTTCAAGAATGGGGGTATCCATAATAAAGACCATACATTTCAATGCTAACTAATCCCACCTACCACTCTACAATGGGATGCACTACAATGCCAAACAAGGACACTGCAGCAATGTCAGGGTTTCTGAGTACTATACCTGAACACCAGCATCTACAACACCTGTTGAGAATGTCAAAAACACTAATACTCAGTTGACCCCAGCTCAGGTGGACCAGTAGACTGATCCTGGGGGATGCACCCCCAAGGCTGCCTGTCTACAGAAATTTAAGGCCAAAATGGTGTGTTAGGGTTAAACCCCTCAACCACCAGGATTCTCTCATCCCCTTTACAGGTTGCCACGTACGGCTAACATGTGAATGGATGTTCAGATCCCAGAGGAGGTAAAATGAAAGTACAGAAGCTTCTCTGAGAGGTCCCCTCACCATGTACAGGAATCCATCTTGAGGCCTGATTCTCATTGTGAAGAGGGAGACCTAAGAGGAGTATCAGGGATAGAAAAAGTGCTGGTGAAATTCATTGAAAAATGAAGTAGGCTTAACTATAGTAACAGAAGTAAGAGCTTTGAAATCCTAGATCCAAGGTGCAAATGGAACACAAAATATCACAAATCATCTTCAACTGCTATTACTGTATTGGATGACCCTTGTTGAGGAATATCAGAATCTTAAGAAATATCAAAAACAAAGAAACATGAATTCATAATCCAACTGATCCATGGAACTATTTTTTTTAAGAGATAAAAATTGGCCCAGTGTATCAGTTGAACAAAGGAACAGATCAATGGCTCAGAAAAACTTGCGCACTGGAATGAGAGAAGAGGAAACAGTACTGTTGGAAAACCTATCTACACACATTGTGACACATCAAAAAAGCATAAATTTGCTTTTAAAAATATAAATGAAAAAACTATATAAAATTCTAATTGAAAAGTTAAAAGTTGGGTATTTTACTTTCTAATAATCAAGAAAATTAAGAAAACACTAAAATATGAAGATATAAAAAAAAGTCCAAAATAGTGGGCATTCAAATACCATTAATTCTGAAGACAAGTAATGCCATAAAAAAAGCCTCTGTTCAAAAGCTAGTGCTCATGGAGATTACTGCCAATTTTTTGACAAGTCTATGTTATAGAAATGCATGTGTTCTAAAATAATACTAACTTTTTCTAAAATAAATCAGTGTTAGTGTCTAAAAAAGGCAAGGTTCAAAAATTTATGATAATTACAGGGTGGTCGCTAGAAAAGCGGAAAATTTGAGGGTCAGATGAGATCATGAATAAAATGCGTGCTTACTCATTTCTATTTTGATTTCTTTACATCATGAATAAAATGGATGATTTTAATAATTTTGAGCATCTATGAGTGTAATATAACATATGCCTTTAA
The DNA here is from genome assembly GCA_011833715.1 of Carcinoscorpius rotundicauda. Lineage (NCBI taxonomy): Eukaryota > Metazoa > Arthropoda > Merostomata > Xiphosura > Limulidae > Carcinoscorpius > Carcinoscorpius rotundicauda. Next base: position 26,558,849 of record CM022406.1, read on the forward strand.
AAAACTTTGTAAAAGTTATTCTTTGTAAAAAATAAATAGCTGTTTGACAAATTTTCCGCTTTTCTAGCAACCACCCTGTATATTTAACTGGCATTCACATTGTTTTATTAGATTATAAATAACCAGTTACTGGTTACGTCCTTGAGTGTATAGTAATTGTCATTGTTTGAGGAGCATTGTATTAATCAATGAATGGAATTTAATTGATTAATGGGATAAGTGATTATTAGCTTAACAAATATTACTGCCATGCTATAAGTAAAGCTTAAGTATGACATGATGAACATGGCCATTTTTGCAAGGTGAATATGTAGGTGTTTGCAAAAAATTATGTTCTGATTAAGACCATAATTATAGCAAATATTTCATTAGCGTTATTGGGTTATCAGTAAATGTAGAAATACATTTCAGTTCTTTAAGAGTATAATGTTTAACAAATTTTTTGAAGAATAGCAAAAGTATTACATCAAACAGTGTAAAATATAGTTAAATAAATCTTATATATTCAGACATCAATGTAATCAAAACATTGAACCAATCTGTTCAGTGAACAGATGAAGTTAGAATTTTACCTGTCCAAAAAGGAAATTGACACTTCCCATATTTCAGGATACAATGTAAATATACAAAGATAGCATTTTTTTTCTGTTAATACTTACTGATTTTGATAATTAATTAATCATGTAATAATTAAATACCTTGTTTTATTCATTTAAGAAAATTCTTAAAGGAATTACCTATCTAATATTTTAATGACATCACTATAAAATGTTCTTTGTATTAGCATGTAAATTGTACAAATGAAACATCCAATTAAATCAATCTAACTATTTGTGCTAAAGTTAGCACTAACCCTTAAAATTGGACACATTTATATCCTTAGAAAAAAGTTAAACACTTATTAAAAACTGTTATGTTGCAAACTCTGAAAGTCAACTTTCAGTCAAATATGTCATGATACAGTTAATGCAGCAGGGATAAAGAAATGCACAACATAAATCTTAATATATCCTTTAATTTATCATTGAGAAACAGTTTAGTGGGAAATTCCTACAAGAAATTATCACAATAAACAATATCAGTAAATCTGAGTTCTGATTTATTTCATTTGAACTTAAGGTACAATAAAAATTACTTTATAATGATTGTTAGATACCCAACTATTTACTCTAAAAATATTTTATTCAATTATTTAGTTTTCTTAACTAATTTTAAAAGAAATTATTTTAAAATAATAGTTATGGCAAATTTTGTTATGCAACTTGGTAAAGGTTGTAAGTTGTGTATGTGTAGTTCAATTGCTGTAAATTGACATCACATTACTTAAACCTTCTGTATTTTCTCATTGGCTTAAAAAGTGAATATTGCTTAAAGTAAGAAATTAAGGAAAATATGACAACTTTTTCAAGGCTAATTACTTATTGGAACAATACATATATATATCCTGAGGGTAAGTAGTTTTAAAATCACTGGTCTCAAAAGTAAAGATACTAGTCTTGAATAGTTGCACAGCCTGTATTTTTTAGTCTCAACATCACCACATGTAGAACAATTAAAGCCATCACAAATGAATATTTATGTTTAATCTCAGGTCAGAAACTGAAAAGCCATCACAGAGAAATGAAATAAATAAAAAGATACGACATCCAGAAATTGTTTATAAAGAAGAGATATTAAAGCAAACACAACAAAAACTACCTAGATGTAACTAGTTTAAGTAAAACACTTAACAAATATCTTAAATATAGGAAACAAAACAAAATTATGTTTTTTTAACATTTCAATAACATTGAATGGTATAAGATACTAGCAATACATAAACTGATGCTAATAACCTTAAAAGACTTAGTTGAAGTGTTAATGTCAAATAAATAAAAAGTAAATGTGATAACCATAACTGGTAACAGATAATCAAATTTACTTTCAGTGTAATGTTAAGGTATTTTCTTTAATTCCTAGTTCTTTTATATCTACATACACACAGCCAACATTTAAAATAAATTATTTACTGAGATAGATTTAACATTTTATCCTTCTTTGCAGGTTAATTTTCCTAAACAAGATATTTTAAGAAATATTTCTTCCTTTACTGAACTTGTTTTGGTGAAGAAATAAAATGACCAAATAAATAAAAAATAACTACTTAGTCTAATGAATAAGATAGGTTAGTTATGATGATATGTGCATGTTATCCAAATGCTTGAAATGTTTTAGGTTGTCATTAGTGAGTAAATAATGATATATCTGAACTAAACAAACTGTTTACATTCCACAACGACTTGAAGCCTACTTTATTTTCTTCATTTCTATAAGCAGCACTGACAAGCCATGAATTAAACAAAACTAACTGTTGCTGAGGGAGTAAATAATCAAAAAATAGATTAAATTTGTACTCCATATTCTCGTCACATAATTCATGATTTGGGAAAGAAAGTAAATTAAAAAATAAATACCAGAATACCTTAATAGTAGCTATATGTAAAGGTGTTTCCCCTTTAGCATTTCGTTTCATCACTGCAGGTGAAACATTTGCAGGACTGTTACCAGGACTATTTAGATACTGTCGAAGACGACGAGTACATGTAGGAGTAGTACAGGATGGCAACTGTCTTGAAAATGGTGAATTTCTCATTGAATAACTTTCCAAGGTTTCTTTAGAATGTGATGACTCACTATCTTTTCTTTTTAAATACTCCTTATTTGTTTTTTTTGACTTTTTGTTTGCATTTTCACTAATGTATTCAATTTTAGGATGATAAAGTGATGACATATGAGCATCTAACTGGTCACTTTTAGGTAATTCATTAGAACCACTGGGAAAGTTTTCAATTGTGATTAAGTTCCTATTTTTAGGTGGTACATGCTTTTGGCTCTCTTTTATGATTTCATTTTCTTCAGCTAAATTAGCAGTATTTTTATACTGTTGAGCTTGGTTTAAAATATTCTTAGACTTTTCACAAGGGTTGTTTCCTTGGTTCCATGATAATGCCAGGTTCTTAGATTCTTTGAAAAAATTACTGTTCAGCTGATTAATATCAGGATTACAATAATCTTTCACACGTTTTTCAACAATATCAATTTTTTGTTGGTTCTCTGCAGGTATTTGGTTAGTAGATTCTACAGCAATTTCATCATTTTGTTGTTTCTTAGAAAACAGTGTTGGTATACATTTTTCTGGTTCTCCAACAAAGTCTTTCTTTACATGGTTTTCATTCTCGATAGTGTGAATGGCCATAAAATCATTGTTCTGTTGATTCTGGTCAAGTAAAGTTTTCAATTCCTTAAGCAGTTTCAAAAGAGTTCTGATCTGACTGTCACTCTGTACATCTTTAACAGCTGAGGGCATGAAACAGAGTGGACAGAAATTACCCTGATGTCTTGTGATGCATTTTCTAAAAAAGAACAACAAAAATACTGAAAATATTTTTAAAACCAATATTTAAACATTATAATGTTGTTCAGAGATCTTTGAATGGCATTCTATTTTGCAGAGAATTCAATTCAAAAGCATATATTCACTGTAACAAGTACATATCCACTTTCAGTTTTTGTACAATTAGTGTTTTTGGAGATGGAGTAAGACTTAAGTGTATCTGTTGAGAAACAGAAAGGCTCAGAATTCTTCAACCAAAACTAATCAGCTTTTGGTATACATTTAAAGAAATATCTGATTTAATATTGTTCTGAAGTAAAGAATAATTTTAATTTATATAAAACTAAATTACATCCTTATATGCAAAAACGGCTCGTTTGGGTTGAGAAAATATTTCAAATAGAAGAGCGAACAACGTTTCGACCTTCTTCAGTCATCGTCAGGTTCACAAAGAAAGAGGTAACTGACCGGAAGCTGACCACATGTTTGGAAGGGGTTGTGTAATTGAGTGTCGCAATGTAGAGGGCAGTGTTAAATATTTGAATATATAATTTTATTTATAATATTATTATAGGTATAATGATGTTCCTTTATATTAGTTTATTTTGGGTTTAAGTTGTTGTATAAGTAAGGCTTCTTTAATTTTGCATTTGTTTATGTTTGTTTCTTTATTTAGTATTTTAGTGTTTTCTATGGTTATGTTGTGTTCATTTGACTTGCAGTGTTCGAAAACGTGTGAAGGTGACTTTTTATGTTCTTTAAATCTGGTTTCCATTTTTCTACTTGTTTCTCCAATATAGAAGTCATGGCAGTTATCACATTGTATTTTATAAATAATGTTGGTGTGGTGTTTGTCTGTGTAGTTCTTACATAGTATAGACCTCAGTTTTGTGCCTGGTTTTTGAATAAATTAAGTATTAACTGGAATGTCATATTTTGTTACTAGTTTTTGCCAAATGTTGGTTATTTGTTTGCTGATGTCAGGAATATATGGTTTACAGCAGTATATGGTTTCATGATTTTTTGATTCGTGAGATATATTTAGTTCAGTTGGTTGATTTTGCTTTCTGTCTAGGTGTGTGCGTATAAAAAATTTTTTCTATGGTTTGTTGGGGAAACTATTTGATGTTGATGAAGTATTGTTTTATTTTGTCTAATTCATCGTTAATTTTATCTGGTGAGCAGAGTTTTATGGTTGTGTTTATCTGGTTTCTTAGTATGTTGAGTTTTTGTTCTGTTTCATGTGTTGAGTCCCAAGGAATGTATAGTCCAGCATGGGTGATTTTTCGGTGGATTTCGGTTTTGAATTGTGTGTCGGTTCTTATAATTTTGAGGTTAAGAAATGATATTTGATTGCTTTCTTCCTGTTCACATATGAAGTTAATGTTGGGATGTATAGAGTTAATGTGATTGAAAAAATTAAGTATGTGTTCTGTAGATTTGAATCCCGCAACCGTGTCATCTACATATCTGTACCAGTATAGTGGTGGATGTAATGCTGTATTAATTGCTTGTGTTTCAATTTGTGTCATAAAAATATTGGCTAAAACTGGTGATACTGGGTTGTCCATGCTTAGGCCATTTGTTTGTATATAGTTTTGGTTGTTGAACATGAAGTTTGTCTTTATTGTGGTGAATTCTATGAGGGTTGCTGGGAATGTCTATAATTGAGTTAGGGTCTCGAATATAGAGTTCTAAGGCTATCTCGCAGGCTTCTGTTGTTGGAACTTCTGTAAAGAGGGATATAACATTGAAACTGGCCATTAAGGCTTTATGATTAAGTTGATTTAGATTAGACTTGAAATTAAAAGTCTTTGATGAATGAGCTGACTGATGTTACATATTTGGAGAATGCCCATGCTATGTATTTACCAAGATTGTAATTCAACGATTCATATGTTGACATTATTGGTTGTAATGGACAATCTGGTTTATGAGGTTTGGGGATGCCGTATATTTGTGGTGTGCGTGAGTCGGTTTTACGTAGGTAGGAATAAAGTGTTTGTGAAATTGTGTTGGCTTTTTTCATTTGTAGTAGTAATTTGTTCAGTTGCGTCTCATGTGGCTTTGTTGGATTTGTGTGTATTGGTTTAAATTTGTTCGTGTCTGATACGATGTTATTCATTTTTTGTATGTATTCATTCATGTTCATTATTACTATAGCATTACCTTTATCTGCTTTTAGAATTTTTATGTTTCTGTCTTGTTTTAGGTTTTTAATGGAATTAATGTCTCTTTTTGTAAGGTTGTTTTTTAGTTTTCTGTTTTGTGAAATTATGTTGATGGTTTTGTAAGAAAATTCTTTGAAAAAATTGTTTAAGATGTTGTTTTTAGGTGTTTCTGGAAAATATAAATTTGTAATTTTACCTGGGAAGTTTGGCTGTTGGATGTCAATAAAATTATCTAAGTTGTCTTCTTTCTGTTTGTTGTTTTTGGTTTTTTCTTTGTATTTGTTTTCTGTAGAAAGTATCACAAGTCTCCTGGCTAGGTCTTCTAAACATGTTTTGATTTCTATGGTTGGAATGTATCTAGGTGCTATTGCGAAGTTGAGTCCTTTGTTAAGTAGATGTATCTCGTCTGTGTTTAATTGTCAGTCGGATCTGTTAATTAAGAGGTTAGTCAACGGTTTGTCATTTTGGTGTCTTTTCTGTTGTTTACATCTTAGTTTTTCTAGTTTTTGGTTGTGGCAGATCTTTTTGTCTCTATTGTTCTTTGAACACAACATAACCATAAAAAACACTAAAATACTAAATAAAGAAACAAACATAAACAAATGCAAAATTAAAGAAGCCTTACTTATAAAACAACTTAAACCCAAAATAAACCAATATAAAGGAAAGCCATTATACCTATATTAATATTATAGATAAAATTATATATTCAAACATCTAATCCCGCCCTCTACATTATGACACTCAGTTACACAACCCCTTCCAAACATGTGGTCAGCTTCCGGTCAGTTACCTCTTTCTTTGTGAACCTGATGATGACCGAAGAAGGTTGAAATGTTGTTCGCTCTTCTATTTGAAATATTTTCTCAACCCAAACGAGTCGTTTTTGCATATAAGATTCTCAACAAGTGGGTTTCTCGACATCACTGATTTAAATTACATCCTATTTGAAGTACTCTGTCATTCTGATCTAGTTAACTACAAAGTGAGCACATTTCCCAAGTACAGATACAGGAAACATTAATTTTGTTCTATCTTTCTTCCAGATAATGATTACAGCCACAAAAAATAGGATGCATATGCTAGGTAGGACAAAAACAGAGAGCAAATATAGTTTACTTGTGTTATAAACATAAAAACTGGGTAGATATTGTTTGTTTACTGCATGCTAATTACAGTGTAAATAGGTGTATGCTATGGTATGCCCTGTATCCTATAGAAAGTCTATCGATGCTTGAAAGAGTTTAGTGTAAGACTACTACAACGAGCTTTGAAAAAAGAGTTAAACATTTTAATTTCTTTTGATGGAGTGTACATTCAAAAACTGATATACTATAATAACAAGTTTTGTGACAGAAACTTGAATGTTAAAGGTTGCAAGAAATGAGACATGAATTTAAACAAGTACTTATTAAAATAAAGATAATTTTCTCAGAATTTTTTTGTCTTTGAAACAGCTAAACTTCATGAAATTATGGTACTTCTATCAATATTTTCATCTTTTTAATATATATGTATATGCACACACATGCATATACATATATAAATATTTTCAAAGTTAATTTTGGATGGTTTAGTGTTTGTTTTTAAGGGTGTCAAGTAACTACAGTTGTTCACAGTCTTCTGTAATTTCATGTTCTATAATTTGTTCAATCACATTGAAATTATCTTATCAGCACTGCAAGAGAATGAAGCAATAAAGACATGAATTGAGCAAGTAACTTGTACTATTGTATTTCACACGATGAACTTCGGTCTACATGCATCAGCAAACATCAATAAAGCTACCTTAGAGAACAGGTAGTTTAAGAAATCTTAACATTTTCCTTTGCTGAAAGTGCATTTCCAGAAAATTTTACCTCTTCACACAGAAGCTATTTCTTGCATGTTTGCCTATGAGCTTTGCAAACACTACTAGTCTTGAACTATCTAACCATTTAAATCAAGTATGTGTTTTGATGTAAACTGTGCTGTTACATGATGAAAACATCATGCTACAACACCCTTCCATCAACAGAAGAATGATATATCCTCTATGCATGGTAGATCCTTACATGCACTTGAATTCAAAATTAACTTCATTCTTATAAGAAGCAAGAATAATGTGCACTGATAGATATTCCATGTTCCACTCAAACACTGGAGAGTGATTTGCATTGGGAATATTTTGGACAGGTACCTGGACCCAATCAGACATACCAATACAAAGTATTTTTATTGTAGAAAGTGCATCAGGTTACCACTAAAATTATTTTGAAATGTTAACATGTATGAGCCAGAGAAAGGAACATACTGTCATGGAATGTAGTCTAGAATGGGTATGTATATATAATACTGTAATGGTCATGCAGAAAATCCCAACTCAATAGTGGGTGCATTGTGGAAGAGAGTACAGAAGGCACATGAAGCATAAATATAAAAGCAATAATGATCTCAACTCAAAACAAAATAGGAAGAAGTCTCCAAAAAAAAAATAAGAAGGAACAAGAGGTCAGAGGTTAAAATAAAGTCTAAAGAAAATTTTAAAGAGCCATAAGAAAGTCCCATTCAGAAAAATGAGCCAGGGTGGCCAATAAGGTTACATAATCTTTGGTGAAACAGCTTGATAAAACATTCTGAATGACAGTCAACAAAAAGTGGCTGATGGATAGCAGTGATAAAAATGCCATGCATGTGGCAGAATAGAGTGGAAAACTGCCCACCAAGGAAGAAAGGAATAACTCTAAACACGAAGATGAAGGGATGACACTCACGGACAAAAAAGGAATGTAAAAGGCTAGAGCAGGAAAAACTTTGATGATGAAAGGAGGAGGAGCACCTGAGATGCCAGACAGTGAAGAAAAAATGAAGAATGAGCTGGCCAATAAGGTGCCACCAATAGAATTCAACAAGGAGTATTGTCAAGACATGTGGAGAAAGGTAGATAGCATAAGAAGAAACTAATAAAGATTGAGTGTGTCAACAGCCAGAGTAGTCATTTATGAGATCAGGAAACAAGACAAGGTGACCAGACTCTTCATGACTCACAGACAAAATGTAAAAGGATGAGCCTGAATGATGTACAAAGAGAAAGGAATCAAATGAGCTCAGTCAGGAACAACAACAAAATATAAGACTAGTCATTATTAATGAAGAGTCTTTCAAAGGAAAAGAGATGTGGCAAAATAAGACATCTACCAAGTAGAAACTGTAAGCAGCTAAACATCATGAAAGAAACGAAAACAAAGGCCAAGACTGTGGAAAGTGAAAGCTCACATGACCTGATTGAAACAAGAAGCAAATGCCAAAACCAATATACTGTATCAAAAAAGACAAACAAAAGAAAATGCAATATGATGGAGTATTAGAATGTGAAGAAGTGTCCCCACAGGACCTGAGAAAACCAAGTAAAAAGAGAAGTAGTCACCAACAGAATGGCCAAACAAACACACCAGGAGGTGGAATGGCAAAAATAATAAATTAATGGCAAGAAGAGAAAGAGGGGCAGAAAGAGACAATGAGGGTGCACAAGCCAATGAATCTAAGGTGTTGCACAGGAATATGTGAGAGAAAAAGTATAACAAGCACCTCCTGCTCAAGACACCAAAGTGAGAGGAATGCCTCATACACCTCACAGTAAATATGTGGAACCATACAGAAGTCATGTACAGAGGATTAAGAAATATCAAACAGAAAAGTATACCATGTCTCAATAGGACTCAATTACACAAAAAAAGACAGTAACTACAATAAAAAATACAACTAAATTAAACTAATAACAAGGATCACACAAAATTGTATAAAAATTTGTGTCAAATCAATACTTGTCTATTAACAGCAGTGTAGTTTAAGAATGAATTTAATTTTGAGCACGGGTTTATAGGGATTTACTGTGCACTAACTTGCATGTTTTCCTTCTACTTATAAAGATAATTGTAACATAATGATTACATCACGACTAGTACAGTTAAGATCAAAACACCTGGTTTAGGTAGGAGGCTACTGGTATGCACAGTCTCAATGGCAGGCACATGAGAAATAACTATTGTGTGCAGAGAGGTAAATGGATTGTTTTAGGTTAAACATTTTCATTAGTTTTAAGTGGACTGGACTTTTATCAAATCTAAAAAAAAAACCCAATAACAGAAATTGTTACAATGCTTTTACTTAAATGTTTTCTATTACTAAAATCAAGAGTTAATTTCTAAAACAAAATACATTACTTACTTGCAAAACACATGCTCACAATTTCCAATTATAAAAGGATCATCTAAAATGTCATCACTGGAAAAAGAAAATCTAGATTTATTACAGTCTAAGTCAATGCATAACAAATTTTAGTATATTTGAAAAAAGCATTCACATGAAAATATCACCTTACATTTTTATACTTTAATTATTGAGAGAACATTAAATGTAAATATTACCAATTATTTTTTATAAATCCCTACAAATTAAGGTAATCAAAACAAAGTTTCTTCAGATGTTTTTGTCCCTTGCTGTTTCTAAATTATATTGATTGAACATCATTATTTTCTATTAGTTGCAGCAATTCCTAAAATTCAATATTAACACAAATTCTGATTTCTATATTTGACATCTATCTTTAGATGTTCTTGTTATCTACTTTATCTTATGCTAAAACTCAATAAAAGTTCAACACATTATCACATAATAAAGTAGTACATTGTGAAATATTTCAAAAAATCATTTGGCAAAGCAACATCTGAGAGCATTCTTTAACAACTTGCAAGATGCAATAAACAGTGACCAACTTAGTTATAAACATCTTTAGTCAGTTATATTTTTATTCTTGGATGCACAATTCTCCAAATAGACTAGTTATGGCAGAACATAATTTAGTGTAAAACTAAAGGATGTTGAATAAAGCGGCTAAATTGAAGAAAGGACACAACCTTTTCTCGTGTACCATGTTAATGTACAGAAATTCTTAGCTTCCAGTTAAGAGGTGTCATTCACATGATTTTATGACCAAATGAACTGCTTGGTCAGTTGAAATTAATCAAGTATTAGAACACCATATTGAATTAATTTTAATCACTCAAATGATTTACTTCACACAGGAGACAAATACACTACTTTTTCAACTGGCATGATAACTTGATAGTGTTGTTTTTTGATACTGCCCTTCATCAACTCTTTTTTTCTCATTCTTTCAGTAAATAATTAGTCATAATAACTCAATTTGTTTAAAAAGAACTTGATATTCACTGTAATTTTTTAACATAAGACATTCTATACTGATTAATACACACTTTTAAGTTAATTATCACAAGTGTAAGCCTCAGTAATATTGTTTTGCATTAAAGCCACTCAACTCTTACTTTTTCAAGGCTAAATTATAAATCAGTATTTACTTTCTCCTTAAGGTTTCTCAGATATCATTGTTCAGTACTTGACATTAAGAAGTTTGATGTTTATATAAACATTGGACATGTCTAAGTAAGACTACATTGTGTTTTTGCAGATACTAAGTAGGATTACTATGAGTATTTACTTGGAATTATCATAAATATTTGGTCCAGCATTGTTATTGCAGTTTAATCATCACATAATTTATATATCAGTTTCCAATGTCCTGTAAAACTAATAAAACTGTTCAATTAAAAAGATATCACTAATTTAACAGAAGAAACAACTAATTATTCAGCTAATAAACACGGCTGAACATTTGGCGTCTGGCTGAAATATGATCCATTGCATCTCTGTAAATGACCCATGCAAAAAAGAATGTAATAGAATATGAAGTACAACATAATAACTATTTAAAAGAAATAATAGTCAGATTTAAAAAAAAGCATATTAGCCTCAAAAATAAGCTTCTAATGTAAAGAGTATTAAGAACAAAATGGAAAAGTTCAAGTCCTAAGTTAAAAAGAAAATTATAAAATGACAAGAATTACCAAATTTCATTTAGATATGGAGAATACTAACAGGAAATATTTTGAATTTTTCATTTACATTATGAAAATGAATTTCAAATGGATCCTCCGAAACTGTCAAAACCTTTAATTAAAATTCAATATTAACACAAATTCTGATTTCTGTATTTGACATCTATCTTTAGATGTTCTTGTTATCTACTTTACCTTATGCCAAAACTCAATAAAAGTTCAACACATTATCATATAATAAAGTAGTACATAACGTCCTCCTTTATTTCTTACAATTAAGCCTATATTTATAACTATATAGATTTCTCAATCTGTCTGAAATTAAAAACACCCACAATTATGATTTCATAAATAAATGAAGTCTTGAACTTATTGTAAAGTTTCTCACTGATCTCATTAACATTGTTTGGTTTGTGAAAAATTCCTAATTAAAGCCTTTTTTTCCCTTTATATCCATTAACAGAAACCCAAATGGATTAGATCTCCTTCCTATTATATCTAATATCCTCCACTTCAACAGGCCACTCATCCCCTCCTCTTTAATACTTTATCCCCATTAAATATCCTGTGACCCTGTATTTCAGGGAACCTCCTGTCATCAAAATCTATATTTAACCATGTCTCAGTTATTCCCATTACATCAAAATCCTCCATTCCTACCAATGTCATAAAGCAATTTATTTTATTTTTTACACTTCTAGCATTACAACAGCAACAATTAAGCCTATCCTTTTAAATGTTTCAAGTCATTTCCCATGCTAAACACTCGGTCTCCTATTAATTTTGCATTTAGATTTTCCTCGCTTCCACTACTGTCTAGTCTTGTTTAAAACTTCCCTTAGTTTAGTTAACAGCCTTAGCAAACAAGCCAGTCTCTACCCTATTTAAATGTGAACCATCCATTTCAGAAAGCTCCTTTCTTCAACTAAACCAATCTCACAAGTCTAACCAAACTATCTGCTCATCCTAACTTGATAACCTAAGACTAGCATTTCGTTCTAGTTATTTACTTTTGACTTCATCCCCATGGTTAATTCTGAGTAGTACCCCTGACAAAATTAAATTATGGGCTTCTTCATTAAATGTTTTTTTTATCAACCCTTTGTACTTATTAATTTGTTCCTCTAACCTACCCTTCCCTACATCACTAGCCACTACATGCACCACAAAAACTGCATCTCTGCTAACTCAATTTATCACACCTCCTGCTCTGTCAGTTATATTCTCTACCTGTTCTGCTTGATAGCATAATCCTCATTTACCCCACAGACTATTCTATCCATTTCTTTTCAAAAACTCACCTATAACTACAACCTCCTTAACATCCACATCCTTCTCTGACCCTTCCATTTTCTTTCCCTCAAGTAGTTCCTTATCTACAGAAGCCATAAGCTGAAATTTGTTGCTCAACAGAATAGGCTCATACTAACTAAATCTACTACTTTTTACTCTAATAGTAACACTCATGCTCTAACTCATGATTGTGGATATTAAAATAGCCCAGCATGCTTCACCTGAAGTAACATGAATGTCCACTAAAGCACAGTAAAAGCTTTATTATAAGATGTACCAGAAGTAAGTAGTGCCAAATAGACCAAAACTGCAGTTAGAAAAGCAGTTTAATTACTAAATTTCACATGAAAATCTTGAAATCTTGTTAACATTTTAAAGTACAGTATTTCTACATCATTTATAACAATGTTTCCCAAACGAAGTGTTGTAACCTTTTTAGCACCTGCACAAAGTCCATTTTTTTGTTTTATTTGAATTCTCAAGGTAGCCAAGATGTCCACAAATCCCATTTATTATGAACTATGATGAACTGCATCAAGAAACATCAATAATTTTTTCATCTTTTTAAGAGATGATATTGGGTCACAACAATTAAAGCTTAGATGCAAATGTTGTCTGGCAAATACAGCTGAGAAGCATTGATCTATAACAATAACACTTATAAAAAATAAATGTACAAAACCTTTAGCTGTATAAAAACAATTATATGTTCAGTATTTTAAATGTTAATCACAGTATATGGGGATAGCAACTGAAACTTGCCATTGGGACACAAACAGCCACAACAGAACAACCAAGCTACAAATTTGTAGAACATTTGTATTTAGAGAAATTTATATTCATCTGAAGATTCTGGGTAACAAAGCTTTCACTGTAGTTGTTATTAGGTCTCACATAACGACAGTAATTTCCTTATCATAAAAAATGCAGTAATACTAAACTGTAAACATAAAAACATGGGAAATAAAATTGATTTACAAATAAATTGGAATTATTTTTTAATAAACATGAATGTTATTTTAAAGAATAAAATTTATTCATATGAACTCATGTTATTATTTTTATGTTAAACCTACAGTGCATTATACATACACAAAGAATACAAAATTAGCCTAAAGATATCAGATTTTTCTTAGTTTGATATTTGTCATCATATATGATAGTGGTATACACTGTAGTTGTGGTAAATATAATAAAATTGACTTTAGAAATTTTCCAGATTTATCAAGTTTTCACTTTTATTCAAAAACCAATATTATTACATTTAGAGTTCCTGAGTTAGTAACAATAACTATTATAGTAGTTACTGTTATTAGTATCAGTACAGACATGTGTTATTTTCACACTAAGCAATTTAATTCATGGTCTAAAATGAATCACTTTTGTTAACAAGCAAGAATTAACTCGCAATAATCCAGAGAAAAACACTCAATATCCTACCAGATTTTGCACGACAAACTTCTCTCTAATAAAACCAAACAATTTCTCGTTCTTTCCCAGATTGCCATTTTATTACAAATAAAACCGCCACTTTTCTCTTTTCCACCTAGAGTTCGAATTAGTAAAACAAATACAAGTCGTACAATCAAATGATAGCACAAAATAATTCCACAATAAATATATCAAACAAATGCTCCGATCTACTTATTTTAAAAAAAATACTCCTCTTCTTATATCAAACATGTATGTTATAATATCGAAATACATATTATAATATCCGTGTTGACGAGAAAACCCACTTGTAGAGAAAATTATATATTTAAAAACGACTGGTATGATTAGAGGTTTGTCAATCCCACTATTCGTTGGTAAAAGAGTAGCCCAAGAGTTGGCGGTGGGTGGCGATGACGAGCTACCTTCCATCTACCTTCCTGCTAGCCTGGCATGGCCAAGCGCGCAAGGCGTGCGACACGTAATCCAAGGGTCGCGGGTTCGCGCCTGCCCTCCCAGCCGTGGGGATGTATAATGTTACGGTCAATCCCACTATTCGTTGGTAAAAGAGTAGCCCAAGAGTTGGCGGTAGGTAGTGATGACTAGCTGCCTTCCCTCTAGTCTTACACTGCTAAATTAGGGACGGCTAGCACAGATAGCCCTCGAGTAGCTTTGTGCGAAATTCCAAAACAAACAAACTTGCACTGCTAAATTTGGGACGGCTAGCGCAGATATCTATCGAGTAGCTTTGCGCAAAATTCAAGACAAACAAACAAATTGATTGCCCATGATGGTGTAACTATAACTTATTGTCACATCGTATCAAAAACACGCTTTTTAACATTCATTTCATTACGTTGTGTGTGTGTATATATATATATATATATACAGTATTTGTAGCTAAAATGGCTCATAACATTAAATTACAAATATTTTCTGGCAAGCACGCCTATAGACCCTTCCAGAGGTAAACTGCTTTATATGTCAGTATTGTGATTTTTACATAGGGCGTATCATATTGTTTAGCTGTTGAAATGGCTTGACCATTACAAAATTGCTTTCTATACAGCGGTGTTACCGGGATGATGTTTTATTGATGGAACTTGAGATATCTGTGGATAGTAACTGCATTTTTACTTTGCTGAGCGGTGGTAAATTATTTACAGTTGGAGACGAATAAGAAATATTACACGTTAGCTGGGGTGATTTGTTTACAGACACGAGCATGTGAAATCTATCCAAACTACGTTTAGGAGAGTAATTAGGTTGTTGTTTTGAAGTGAAGCATAAAATAACAAAATGAGCTATCTGTGCTCTGCATAACACGAGTATCCATAGACATTAATTAAGACTGTAATGCCCAAGTTAATGTTTCTGTTTCACTTAACTGTAACATTCGCTTGCAGAACTGTATTTTTGCAATACAACAAGAAAAAGTCGTGGTTGACTCTGTCAAACATTTTCTCTTTATCAATTGCTAATATGCAGGCATCTGCATTTTTTATATTGCTTTTGTGAATTAGATCTCTGAGAAGTACTTTGCATTTCTGGACGTTACGATTTGGTAAATTGCATGTCTGTGTGTATAGTGTTAATTAGTTTTACTATTACTTTTTAAATTCAATTGATCATATATTTTGTAGGTTTGTTTGTTTTGGAATTTCGCACAAAGCTACTCGAGGGCTATCTGTGCTAGCCGTCCCTAATTTAGCAGTGTAAGACTAGAGGGAAGGCAGCTAGTCATCACCACCCACCGCCAACTCTTGGGCTACTCTTTTACCAACGAATAGTGGGATTGACCGTCATACTATAACGCCCCCACAGCTGAAATGGCGAGCATGTTTGGCGCGACCGGGATGCGAAACCGCGACCCTCAAATTACGAGTTGCACGCCTTAACACGCTTGGCCATGCCGGGCCGTATATTTCGTAAGGATTTTGCAGTTAATATTACATAAGATTATTGGTCTGTAGTTCTCTAAATTAGCTGTTTGTTCTTTTCTTTTAGTCTTGAAAGAAAAAGGTAAACATTCTTGGTTAAAGCACTGAATAAACATATTTATAAAGCTGTCACTTAAGATGGGCCAGAATTTCTTATAGAATTTCTTATAACAAACATCTGGGCCTGGTGCTTTGTAATTTTTCTTTTCTGTTTTTGCCTGTCAGCACTCTAGTGCTGAAAGGTACCTGGGCGAATTGTTATTTTCTGGGGCGTCCAATTATTTCTTATTGCTTTCCATTTGAATTTTACTACAAGTTTTCTAGAGCATAGGTTTGAATAATGGTTTGTGGCTGTTTTTAATATATTTGTTATATCTGATAATATGTTTTCTGAGTTATCAATTAAGTTATGTGTATCGGAATCCCTCTTTTTTATGGAAATTGTTTATAGAAGTTTCTAGAGAAGTTTCTTTACTGCCTAAGTTTCGGGGGGTTGTTCTGATTTAGATACCTCCCAGTTTCTGTTTGCACAGATAGTTTAATTATTTGTTTTAATCCAATAAGCTTAGGGTCATTTTCAAGGTTCTAGCGATTGTCGTTAATGCTCATTTTAGGAAATCAATTTCTTTTCACTCTCCAAAAATTTCATCATTGTGTTTGGTTTAATCATTTTTTGCTAAATAATAAAAATCTCACAGAAGTACTTATTTTCAAGCGATCTATAGAATTCAAAGAATATTTTAGATCATCTAATTAATACACGTTGACAAAGTTTCTGCAAATTAATCTTCTTAATTTTTTCATTAAAAAGATCCGACAATGGGAGGAACAGGCGATTTGAATATTATTCTGTGGAAAGTAGTGTTGTGTTAAGCTAAGAAATATGTATGAATGGAAGAAGAAGCAAAATATATAATATTCTATAAAACGCATGTGATTTATCTTTGACTTTATGGCCTTATTAAATTTTAGACTAAATGGTATGGAAATATGGAGTAGCATTTACACATCAAAATTATCATCATTCGAGTTTATTCATCTTAGAATTGTCATTATATTGGTTTTGCCCAATTCTATCATTCATAATACTGTTACTATTTTCACGCTTTGGACAAAATCAAACTCGTTTTATTGCTCATTGTATCTCTTTCTTTGCCTGACTCATAGTCTTCTTGGCAAGTTTTCGTTTTATTTTAAACATTTTCTCCAAATCCCTGCTTCTTGGCTTTTGACTTTTTTCTATGTTTTGTTCATTTTCTTATATTAATAACACAGATTAAATGTAAAAGACAAAAAATAATGGTATCATGACGACGAATTCGTTTTTGCAGGCTTTAGGTACTAGCATATTTTATAGTTCCCCTTTTAACTCGAGTGATACCCAAGTCCAAACTTTGTTAACATGGGAAAGTCCATTCCAATATAACAAAGAATTTATGATGAAAAAGTGAAATTGGGTGCTATAGCAAATAGAAGATCTAAGAAATCTCAAACATCTGCATGAGCCTCCTGTTAAAGTGAAGCCATTACACAGACCTACAACAATGCACGGTGTCCGGATTTGGTTCATTTCTGCAGACATACACTAAAAGTAGTTATGGTATCACTATCACACAGACTCGGTCAACACTTTAGAGTGCTGAGATAAAATAGAATAAGTGATCATTATGGAGAACAATACTCAAGACTTTGTGAAACCTCTTGAGACAGACATTTTTAAGGGATTGGATGCACCCGTCACAACTGCATGGTATTATGTTTGTAAGGATACTCACAAACAGGAGTACTGTCTCAAGACAAAAATCACATATGAAGCTTTTGGCACATATGAAGCTTTTGGCACATATGAAGACGAGGTTGGCTTTAAAATGTTTGTTTGAGGGAATAAGTAGCCATCGAAAATGCTGGTGTGAAATGGTTGCGATACTCCTCATGAAATTAGAGCTTTCTTAGAAAACCAAAGAATTGGAACTCAAGAAAGACAGGCTGAATCAGTTACTAGTCAGCTAAATATTTGGTCCATTAGATTTAACGTTACCTTTTCTCACAAATGTTTGGAATACAGACTTCACAAACTTTCCAACATTCAAATATATAGTTTTCAAGAACCTAGACATATTTTTGAATTGCTTCAAGCAGCTTATTGTCTGGACTGGTTGGCAGTCTAGATGGTCTGAGGAACATCAGATTGAACAAGCCTTAATACAATTAGGAATCCCAGTGAGTGTCAGTTCAATATTTCGATATCAGTCATAACTGAGTTGCAATATAATTCAAATCTTGAATGGGTGGACACAAAAATACTTTAGCTAAATTGTATAGAATTTTAACCCATTCATGGATAGACTGAG
The DNA here is from genome assembly GCA_011833715.1 of Carcinoscorpius rotundicauda. Classification (NCBI taxonomy): domain Eukaryota; kingdom Metazoa; phylum Arthropoda; class Merostomata; order Xiphosura; family Limulidae; genus Carcinoscorpius; species Carcinoscorpius rotundicauda. The sequence goes on from CM022406.1 coordinate 26,577,302, forward strand.
ACACAATCCTCCTAAAAAGTCTGAAAAAAGATTTATAAACGAGTAAAGAGATTGTCATTTTAGGATACAAAAAATGTAATATTTCTGATATAATCCTTTCGTGTAATGACACAGTTTTAAGTGAGGTTGTATCAAACCAGATGCATGAAAACAGGGAATTAGCTGTGGCAACAACTCTATTCATTCTTACGAGCAACGTGAATCTGAATTCGTCCCTTCTTAAATTGCATTGTTTACAGTACCTTGTGTTGTGCTACAGCTAAACTGAACTCTTAAAAATTAGCTGTCGTCTCTGTAATCTATCTCAAAAACTACATCATAACCACAGCTGTAAGGCGTTTTACGCTGCCAGGCTCCTTTATCATAGGTAGCCTTGAATAGATAGAAATTCCTTCTCCACAAAGAGGGTGATGGTTACTGCTTGTTTTGAATAGTTGTCACTTCCTGTCATTGCTCAAAATATTCTTCCATCAGTGTCGAAGATGCATGAGTGAGAAGTGTTTAAACGGCATATTTATCAGACGTTGGATGTGAGATTAAATTTTTTTCATTTCATGATAGAAAATAGAGATACGTCTCGGCCATCTCTATAGAAAATGCAGTAAAGTCGGAGGTGGAACAATGGTTACCATTGTTCTAACTAAATTGGATTTAGTCACCAACCTCGTCAGTTTTAGTAGTATATTTGACCCCAAAACATGTGATGACTGGTGCCCACTTTGTAAATTTCAGTGACAGCATAAGTATGCAATGACAAGTTAAAATGGACACGGAAGCACCAAGGATTAAGTGGTGAATTCGACTTTTTATGAGTAAATTCATTTCTTCTGCAAGTTAATTATGACTCCACTCTGGTAAACTGGAACAGATAAATGTAACAATAGAATATTATTTTTTGCATTTCTCTGATGCTGTTGTTTCAACGACCCAGACAGTTATTTATGATACTATATTAAGCAATACGGTTTTGAAATGCATCTATTGCAGGACTCGTTAAACAGCTTCGTGTGTGGAATAAATCAGGTACACAGCAGCACAACCTTCAAACTGGACCAATATAAAGCTAGAAACATTCGTGTGATAATTGTGGAAATGTGGAAATGGAGCACCAAGCACTCATAAATAAATGTACAAGTTGTATTTAGTGCTGTGTAGTCGACACCATTTTTGTGTGTTATCAAATTTCTCACCTTCTACTAAGAGAATGAAATCAATGCATAAAACAATTTTCTTCTATTCAGAGATCAAGTGAAACTTACTTGGACAGCTATTTTTCTTATCACAGATTAGTTGCAGTGTAAATGTACGAAAATAGATAGTTTGTTATTCAAATAATGTCTGGAATGCCCATAAAAGCAATAAATTAAGTAGAGGTCAAATGGGGTTAACCAAGTGCCGTTTATCACTTCAAACCATTACACTCAAGAGCAAATAGACATCTTCTAGTTCCCTTAAGGTCACTGTTTTAGAACTGAGCAAATAGTCTTAACTGGGGACACCAATATAGATGAACATAATAAATCATGTCAGTACCATTCTATTTTGGAATTTCTTGATGGCTTTGTGGGACCAGATGTCTGATTAGGTGAAACAACAATCGCTAATTTGTAAATAGAAAGAGAAGGCGTGCTTTCAATGAAACATTACCACATACAATTATCAGAAGTGATGCCTTTATTTAGACTCGGTAAATGGTGAAAACTAGAGCGATGTTACCTTCATAGAATGTTTAGTCAGCTCCAATCACACAGAAGGAGAATACAACAATATTTACATGAGTGAGCATAACAGTGCCAATGCGCTTCTGCTCTCATGAAGATGTAAATGTCCAGATATATTAAAAAGTGATCATTGGTACTACAGACTTGGTTGATGGCAAGTCTTGCAAGGAAAATAAATCATACATAACAATGTTTCAGTATACTCAGTAATTTGTATATTTTTGTTTTGCCATTCAGCCTGTTTAAGGTACCTGCCACTTTGAAATAACTACAGATTTAACACTGAGTTTGTTGTAATTAGAGAGATGTTTCATCTTTGTATACGATGTTGTGATATGCAATGGCATATTTATCTTTGCTTTTGAGAACTTGAGACTGGATCACATAATAAACACAAACATTTTGAAATTAAAATATTCAGAAATTTTAACAGTTATTTCGTTTCCCTTCCCCCAATATTGATATTTATACAATTCAATCCGTACAAACCTTGATAAAAACTGTTGTTAAAGTATTGTTTGAGATATATAGGAAACCCACATAAAGAACTTCGATTTCTTTCAAGCCATACAATAAGTAAAGTTGTTTTAAAAGCAAAGTAGATTAAAGTGTGACAATTGTTTTAGGTCTACTTTGAGTTAGGAGCAATAACCAATATTTATAAAGTATTGTCATGGTTTCGCTTACTAATCAGGATACTTTATTGCAGTTTATCCTCCATGTCTTCCCATTGACTTTGCTCTATTTTGTGGCAAGAAGTCAGAATGGAAACTTCTCATGACATTTTGCATTTTAGGGATTTCTACGTTCGTATAGAGAAAAGACCATCAATAGACAGTTTTGAATTAGGGAACAAATAATAACAGAAATAAATACCTTAAGAAAATGGGTTCAGTTATCCACACGTTCTGAAGAAATATTTATTTTGATGATAATATGTGAAAATGCCAAAATTATAAGTATTTTATGAAGTACATTTTTAAAAGACTCTGTTATAATGGCATGGGATTAAACATTATAATTGTACCTGTTCTAAGTTATTTAAAATCTTGATCTCCAATACTTTGTTTACTTTCTATTTTAATACCCTCTTTTATGAATTTCTTAGAGCATAAGAGATGAGCAATCACTGTGTTATCTGTCTAGAAGAGTTTGCAATGTTTTTGTAGACACTAAAAATTATCTCAACATTGAGAACTGCGAAAGATTGCTAGCTGACTGTAGACCTACCAGCCAGTTTTGCTGCAGAGAAACTCACAAACAATTAAGCTAAATTCATTCTGATCTAATACTTTTTTCCATCATCAGCTAACAAACAAATGTTGAACACCTCAGATGATTCGATCTTAGACTATGAGCTTTTGCACAAATTTGAGAAAATGCTAAAATGTTCTTTATTCTGTCATATTGTGTCAAAAACATTTACACGTATTTATATTTGGTGAAAATCTTTCCTGAATAAAACTGGCCTGGCATGGCCGAGCGCGTAAGGCGTGCGACTCGTAATCCGAGGGTCGCGGGTTCGCGCCCGCGTCGCGCTAAACATGCTCGCCCTCCCAGCCGTGGGGGTGTATAATGTGACGGTCAATCCCACTATTCGTTGGTAAAAGAGTAGCCCAAGAGTTGGCGGTGGGTGGTGATGACTAGCTGCCTTCCCTCTAGTCTTACACTGCTAAATTAGGGACGGCTAGCACAGATAGCCCTCGAGTAGCTTTGTGCGAAATTCCAAAAAAAACAAAAACAAAAAAAAACCTGAATAAAATTGCATTAAAAAGTTTTAGGAAACTTCTAAATGCAGTAAAGAATATTAACATTTATCAGTTGTTCCAGTTGGGTAAGTTAATACAAACAAGAGGGAATTCTCAAAAGCCACGGCCCGTAATTAGATCTAAAATAGGTTAAGGGCAGAAGCTATGAACTAAAAATTTGATTTGGAAAAAGAAATTGAGCTGTTCTAAGAGTCGCTGTGCTCCGGCTAAAAGGTAATGACGTTACTTTGGATGTTACCTAGTGAAACTAGTAGTGTCGTTACTCGAAATGTTACTCATTTAAAATGTAACAAGTGACGACTCGTTGCTTGTTACTTTTTAAATAAATATATGTATTCTGTATATAAAACATGCCCTATGTAAAACATATATTATATACACGTGTATACAGAACTTAATTTCAATCATTGAACTAACGGTCAAGAAAAGCATTATGCATTGAATAATTTCAGAAATACAATAAAGGAGCTACTTTTTTCTCCACATAACCAAATGTAAGTCATCATCCTTATCCAAATCTGTGAATGTATCATCACCGCTATCAGCAATATCGGCATACAACTGATCAGGAGAGGTGGTAGATGAAGAATGATCTTTTAAAGAAGTTATCCCTCTATTATTTAAACATACAATATCAGTGCAAAAAATAATTTTAACATTTAACAGCATGGCCAAATTCGATCATGAAGGGTAATGTTTCGATGCGACGTCCAAACAAGTGAATGAGAACAACCTACCATCAAACAAATCCAAGTAGCAGTAATATCATAGTATTCATATTTGGATGCAGTGGTTAAACTTTCCCGTTTAAAATTTATTCTGACGATTTTATTAAGATTAAGGAAAGACTACCAGGTATGAAACTGATAATCATGTGAATTTGGGCTGTAACATAATTGTTATGTAGGTAATATATATCTTCTCTCGTGACATTATTTCATTTCTTCTTTGATTTATTAATTCAATCCAACATCTAAATTTTCACAATGTAAATTGTTCATTATATATTCTTATCATGATATTTAAGGCCTTTCTCTAACTGCGTGACGTCACAAATCGGAGTAATTCCGGGTAGGCAGTGGACTGTCCGTAGAAAACACAGTCGACCCATAAGATTAAAGGCCATTAACATCGTCGACTCATCAAATTAATGGCCATTCTTTGGAAATTTACAATAATTTAAACACATAGGCAAATTTACTCAACCTTGAAATATAGGACTAACTAGCTTTTAGTGTCTTTTAATGAGATTGTAGGTATGGCGTCCTTGTATAATATGGAAGGCAATAAGTGCGTGCTTACTTTCCAGGTTTCGATATCCGTGGTGGGCAGAGCACAGATAGCCCATTGTGCAGCTTTGTGCTTAATTCAAAACAACAACAACAACAACAACTTACTTTCCAGAATATCCTTGTTTGTCCAATGCACGGTGATTTTTAAATATGCTCTGAAACGTGCTGTTAATAAAAAATCATGTTAATTCCAATATTTAAAAAGTAATTGTAGTAAGTATAATGAAATATTTATAAATACATTATTATTATTCCTTTCTCTTTCTTTGTGAACCTGACGATGACTGAAGAAGGTCGAAACGTTGTTCATTCTTCTCCGTAAAAAAAAATTCTCAACCCAAACGAGTCGTTTTTACATATATATTTCTCTACAAGTGGGTTTTCTCGACATCACTGACTATGGTTATATTTCATTCTCGAAAGGAAATGAAATAAACTTTAATATAAATAACCTCCATGCTATGTTGTTTATCCATGTAGGTGTGGGAATAAGCTATCTGATTCGACAAAAGAGTTGCTGGATGGAAGAAAGAAGAAAATTATAATAAATTGAGTCCAATTAAACTGGATTAATGCTGCAAATGCTCAGGGCTAAATCTTAAAACAACTGCTTTTTTATTTACATTAATGATATGGATAAAGGAATAATTAATAAATAACTTGAATTTGCTGTTGATATCAAGGTATTTTGTGTTGCTGACTGTGTTTTCATTTAGTGAGTTGGAAAAATCAATAGTAAATTGATTTTATTTACGACAAATGAAAGATATTGCACGTGAATTATCATAATTTGGATGGGAATAGCTTTAACAGTGTCATGAAAGAAAAGGATTTTGGTGTAATGGTTGATCAGTCTCTTAAGTCATCCAAGTAGTGTATTGCTGTTAGTGGCAGGACAAAAACGACTTCAAGTTGTATCTAGAGAAATATCCAGTATAAGTCTAAAGACGTTATAATTTCATTTGTTTTGCCACAATTGTAAAATGTGAAACATTATTGATATCCCTAAACATTATGGTATGTTAAAATCTAATAAAATATAAATATTTCTAAGTCAGTAGCGAAAAACAAAACTACAACATGTATCTCAAAACGGCTGGTATGAGTATTAACTTTTTTTTTTTTGATAAGGAGAAAACAACGTTTTGACTTTCTTAACTTAAAGATGACCAAGGAAGGTTGAAACATTGTTCCCGCCTTATCAATAAAAGTGTTAATACCCATACCAGCCGCTTTGAGACACATTTTTATATCAAGTGGGTTTCTCGTCATCAAAAAACTCCAACACTGTATAATCTTAAAAATTTTAGAAAAGTAGAAACTACAAATTACAGTTTATTTATTATTTAACTACCTATTTCTACCACTCTAAAGAATGTGGACTCAACAAGTGATAAAAACTGATAAACCATGAAGCCCAACATTTGGTCATTCAATTGTTGTTGTGGCACAAGAGAGTGTTGCCCAGACATTATAAGCTGTTGTTTTTCTCTTCAAAATCAACCACAAACTTTTTAGACATTTTATCATTGTTTCATTTTCTTTCAGTGTTCGTTTATTTCATGTAGCACCTTGTTCCACTATAGAATCAAATCCCTTAGAAACAGTGAATTATTTTAAATGTTGCTTGCAGATTAACTGTTTCGAATGAACATTTTCTTCAACGTTAAGCAAAGCAAAAATTCTTGGAATAAAATGTCACCAAAACTTCTAGTGTACTTAATGTATCTGTTGAGATACGGTCGCGAATCAAATTGTATTTCACTCGAGCTAGTTCCTCCTTATTATGACAAAATGCTGCACATAATTTAAATTCTGATAGCATACAGACTCAGCAGGAATACATGTGCAATACTCTTCCGTTTCTCAAATATTACTACCATTCAAAAAGTATATTATTTATTATATTTATTGTTAATTCTATTAGTTTATTGATAATTGTTATTATTTTAACCAGAGAGTTTTAACTACTAATTGTTATTAGTTATTTTATATTTGTAAATATATTAGTAAGTTATAATATTATTCGAAAACAGAAAACACGTTTTAACAAAAGCATTTAGCAATGTTACCAAAAATGTTACTAAATTTGAAAACTAATGTCGTAACCTTGGATGTTACTAAACGTTTACATAACATCGCTACAAATAATGACGTTGCTATCCAACAGTGACTCCAGTTTCATTCTGGAATCTGTTATATTATTTTCTTTGCTTATTTTTGGTTTGAAGGACCTGCTAATGACTATTCAAGACCACTAGATACTTGGATGATATTTTGTAATGCTATACTGACATTGCAAAAGGTGCTTGACAACCTACGATAATGCAACCAGAGAAATCCGAAAGTTGAGGCAAGACAACATATAACTAAGGAAAGGTAAACCATTTAATAAAATTTCTAATGAGATATAACAACTATAGGTAGTTACGAATAACTCCCTTCAAATAATTTAAACTGTAGGTGAAACCCTGATTAGGGCTGGTAAAATCTCAAGTATATAACAAATTCGTTGTTGGAAACATAAATTTGTTATTACATGTTTCAGCATGCTTGTAAAATGTAAATGCTGTAACCCAAAACATGATTAAATAACGTAAATCTCATATATTAAATCAATATTCAAACCATAAAGATAGAAAAACACACGCGCATATGTACATTAGCGCAAGAATATCATTAATATTCGAAAATCAATTTCTTGTTGCTAATCTAACTTTAGATATAACACCAAAATTTATCTATCTACTACCATCAAAATAATTGTAACAATAGATGTTTATAAACATTAAACATAATTTTACATTCAATAAATCTTGTGAAATACCTATACATTTCTATAATATATAAATGGCATAATTTATAATTACCTAATTCAGAGCAATGTTTTCCATTAGTTATAAATGATGGTTAAAAAGATATTTGGATATGCAATATCAACTATAATCGACAACCCATATAAAATATGTTTTAAACGTAGTTTTTGTTGTTATTGTCAAGGAACTGCAAAACTTCAGACTCATCTGAATTCTATCTGTGATGTGTTCTTGTATTTAATTTCTAGTCATCATTAATACATTATGATTCCTATTTCAATTTATATGACTTATTGAAAATATTCTTATCTTTAAGTGTTATTTATAATATTAATACATTTTTATCCAATTTTTGTTTATTTTATGTCAATTTAACGAGAAAGCGAGCTGCTAATGTTATACCTTCTAATATTTATCAGTCCACACGTTTGATTAATAATGTTAATAGCTCTAATGTAAATATTTCCTCACTGATAAAATTTTATCAAATAAATGTGTTTCTACAATTATATGAACAGAAAATATTTTATGTGATTTTTTAAAATTCTTTATTCATGAAAACTCTGTATACGTGGTGGACGGAGCACAGATAGCTCCTTGTGTAGATTCATGCTTAATAACAAACACCAAATTCTTATGCATGTTTTTATATTAAATTAAGTGTTCTTAGTGGTGCACATATATCACATTTATATACGTAAAGCAGATATTTTGTTGGAAGAGATTTTAGAATCAGATGAACTCTCTTCTTCTTCATTGTTATTCAGTCCGTATGTTCAGTATTGACCTCTTCTATCGAACGAACGGCTCTAGTGTGGCAGCTATTTCAAATTTACAGCCTTATTTCAACAAATCAGGGTTTAACTAAGCAAGGATGAAGAGTCCAGGATTTAATCTGCAGAATTACTTTTCAAGTCTGGTAACGAAAAAGCATAAACTAACCTGTTTATAATCATATTTATGTTTGATACATCATACAATCCTTATGGAGTCATTTGCTTAAATTTACCTAAAAATACATTTTTAATCAAAATATAATTTGCACTTAGAGTCAACATGCTACAAACTGCAGACCGATATCCTATCTTGGAGACACATACACAACGACACGCCTGTAATAAACATGTTACTCTGGAAGAGCATTAAAAACTAATAAACATTTCAATTTCCCGAACGTTTTTCTTTTTTATATCTAGTTTTCTTTATAATCTTAATAATTTTTTCGGAAACAGATGGAGAAAGATAAGATGATGCATTACACACTGATAACAATTTTGTTTTCATTTTTAAAAAAAATTGGAAGTAATCCCCAAAAAGATCCATAAAATATCAGGGACTCACGTGGAAAAATATTAGTTATTAATTCCATTCTAAACTGTTTAAAAAAATATTCATTGGGCAATTTTTAAAAAAATATAATACAAAACTTCATTTACAGCTGTGTATATAAGAAATATTTTAGATTGAATGAAAAATGCACAGAGTATTAAATTTTCACTTTTTTTCAAGTTATTTCGTTTAAAATTGTAGGTTGTTTTGCAAATAATCAAGGTTGTATGTTTAATGCTAAGAGTGGCTTAAGAATGCTGTTTTAATCACAGTATAAACATTACTTTATAAGAAAAGAGGCTTATTTAGCACCACATTTTATTTCAAACTTTAAATTAAATGAAGCACAACAGTTTTTTATTTCTAAAGAAACCTCTGCACTAAAATGTACTATTCAATTTTTCATTCTTCCATCTGTAACTTATTTTTGTTAAAATACAAAAAAATCTTAAACTTGAATAAAAAGATATACCCGAACCACTATATTACAAAAAACACGCAACGTTAGTTAAAAAAATTCCAAAACCTCATGGTACTTGGAAAGCACATAGAATCTGTAAAAGTACATGTAACAGTAATTAGAAACACGATAATCGGAATGCTTTCAGAAAAAAGAGATTTTTCTTCATTAAGAACAAGATACACTGATTATATATTTTACAATCTGTATTTGACATAACGAAACTTGCACTTTTAAATGTCTTAGTTTCTCGTTTCCTACAAATTTTATAAATAGAAAGTAATATAATGAAGTTTCATTTTGTTCATTTCACTAATTATGACCATAGGAATACTAATTAAAATACTGAATATTCATTTTTATGAACAAGCACCAGGTGTCGATCTTCATAAGCATCTTAATAAAATATATAGTATAACGTGCAGCAAAGCACCGGTTAAAAGAACCAAGACTGGGACTTTTTGTTTGGAATGCATGATGTTTCTAACAAGATCTGTAAGGTCCCTGTTGTTGTTGTCATTCACACAAGATCATGTCATTTCTTTCATCTCCATCTAGGAATAAAATTCTTTTCACGCCAAGCTTGTTACAACGTACATATCTAGAGGTTGTTCATTTTTATAACGTACAAGTGTAATCCAAACGATATCAGCCAAATTCCGTAGTTAGTGGCTTTATATTATTTCTTGAACTACAGACACCAAAGTGTAAATTGATCACTTGTTCACCAGAATTGTACATCTGCATACGCAACAAGAAGGGAAAAGGAACCAATCCATGAAGATTCCTCGACAGTCATCATCAGGGTCATAAGCCAGAAGCCGATGCCATTTGTATTTCTGTTCACACGAGCAGTCTCCATGACATCTCTTTGTCTGCTGCGACCTAGAATGTCACAGAAATGCAGTTTTGTAAATTATCCTACAATTCATCATTTATTATAGATATTTTTAATGATAAATGTTTATCAAGTCATTTTGAAGTCTGTAATACAACATGTGTGATATACACATGATCAAAATAACAACTAGCGTAAAATTGCGTCAAGAAGACATACACTTTCTTTTCACAAGATGTTCGCATAATATACAACATTTCTCATTTGTGACTGAAACATCGTTTTTTTTTTACATTTATAAATGCTATGACTACTTTTATTTTTTAAAAAACATTGAATACTTAAAATACTTGCATCAAAATAACTGATTATAGAAGAGTCCATCCAAAGCTATAAGCTATCACATAATGTGCCGCTTAATGATTCGATTATCTTATTTTTATGTGGTATGTATCACACAAATACTTCAAGAGGCAATTTAGCCTTTAATTTACATGCCATGTTTTATTGTATCTTGGGCCCAGGGTAACCTAACACTTATCACGCTAAACTATTAATCTCGGAATTCGTTTGTGCCAAGTTCTGCACACATACACACAATGTTAAAAATTATTTTACACTTTGGGGCCATGAGCATTATTTTAAAATGGTAATCAAATTCTATTGTTTGTCCAGACTAGAGTAGCCTAAAAGTTAGCGGTAAGTGCTATTTACTAGTAGACTTCCATCTAGTGTATTAACTTATAATTACTACTTGTGCAGCCCCCCAGTGGCTCAGCGGTATGTCTGCGGACTTACACGTTAAAATACGGGTTTCGATACCCGTGGTGGGCAGAGCTCAGACAGCCCATTGTGTAGCTTTGTGCTTAATTCAAAACAACAACAACAACTGCTTGTGCAGCTAGTATTTGAATAACTTCGAACGAAAATTCAAAAACAAGCCAACACGTTCTTGTCATCCGAAAACATTCACAGTGATTAATATTTTTCTTTGAATTTTTTTTAAATATTTTTATATGATTGAACGCAGTGAAAACTGTAGGTTTTAATCTTTCAGGATGACGAAGAAAAAAACAACAAGTAATAGAATTCAGAATTTACTTGGTCAAAGAAGAAAGACTGTAAAATCCTTTTCGACAGAGAAATGCGTATAGGACTTAATTGTTATGTAGACTAACGAATTTGTTGTCTTCATTCAACAGAGGATCTTGGTGTGTAATAGGAATAAAAATGATGTCACGCACATAATAGGGTCTTCCCCAGTTTGTAAGCAATAGAAACAGATTAGTGATCTACCATCTCTGAATGGTGAGCTGACTTTTTTACACTTGTGTACTTCATGTCTTCCTTTTTTATTTCTCGAATCCTCATCAGATAGCAATGGTGTCCTCCCACGAGTTTGCCTTACCTGCTGTTAAATGTGAAATCGATGTCCTGATAAACATCAACAGTGGAACAACGTACATAGAGAGGATAACCATCAAAGTGACCAACGAGCTGCAAGGCATGTCAGATTCATGCCTCTATATTCCAGAAAGCAAAATCCATAAGAAAAACACATAATTAAGGGCGGTTTCAAGAGGCTGTAAACATTGTGGAAGCACGAAGGGGAGATATGATAACTGAGAGAAGGACAGTTAGAGGGAACACTTATGATCGTAAATTATAACAAACCAGGCAAGGAAAGAAACAAAATTTGTAGATATAGAAGAGATTCTAAATAAAAATTTACTTACAAGAAAAAAAAACAAATTCTTTTTTTTCCAAACATCATACGGGAAAACAAATAAAACGCTTTTTGAATAAGATATAGGCCCGGCATGGCCAAATGGTTAAGACACTCGATTTGTAATCTGATGGTCGCAGGTTCGAAGCCCCATTATACCAAACATGCTTGCTCTTTCAGGCGTGAAGGTGTTATACTTTTACAGTCAATCCCACTATTCGTTGGTAAAAGAGTAGCCCAAGAGCTGTCGATGGGTGGTGATGATTAGTTGTCTTACACTGCTAAATTAGGGACAGCTAGCGCAGATAGCCATACAGCAGGTTTGCGTGAAATTCAAACCAAACAAACATTAATAAGATAAAAGTAACTGAATTAACATATCGTTTAAAATATTTATGTGTCTTATTTTGTGCTCAGAAATGATAATACAAGATTTGTCTGTCTTGTAGAAGTAACTTTTTGAATAGTAATAAATATTTAATTTTATATTGATTTTTAAATAAATATTCTCGTAAATTAAGTTAAAACAATTTAAAGTAACTTTTAAAGTTTAAATATGACATCTTAACACATAATACAGGTCGTTAGATTTTGTAAGTATATTCCTACATTTTTCAATTTCGATTTTACTTATAGCAATTTTGAAAATGATACGTTATTTTGTTATAAACTGTATTTTAAATAAAAAGTCACAATTTGCCAGCATTAATTATATGCAATTGTTTGAGTGGCTGTAAGCCTATGCTGTCTCCTGGATTAGCGATATGTTTACGCACGTCCAGTGCTTAAATACAGTTTGCAACCTATAGTGGGAAAAATCACTGATAGGGGATTGTGCAACTTTTCGAAAAAAAAGCAAGAAAATATATTTCAAATTTTTAGGTAACTCAAGTTTAAGCTTTATTTAGCCATAAAGTTTATACGATTTTAGAGCTTGATGACTGCCAAACGCTTGCTTATCTTGTGGGTAGATTTCTTTGTTTGTTAATTTCGCGCAAAGCTACCCGAACGCTACCTGCGCTAGTTGTACCTAATTTAGCAGTGTATGACTAGAGAGAAGGCAGCTAGTCATCACCACCCACCGCCAACTCTTCGGTTACTTTTTTACCAACGAATAGTGGAATTGACCGTCACTTTATAACGCCCTTACGGGTAAAAAAAGTACGCACGTTTGGTGTAACGGGAATGCGAACTTGCGATCCTCAGATTACGAGTTGCATGCCTTAACCCACCTGGCCATGCCGGGCCCATAGTAGGTAAAATTCTCAAGCAGTGAATCGCTGCATTCATCGTTCATGTCTTCACAAAGCAAAAATATATATTGCAGTCAGGTTCTATTGTTTTGTCCAACAAGAAAAACCCAAAAGTTGGTGGCGGGTTCTGTTGACTATTAGATTCACCAGCCCCCCAGTGGCTTAGCGATGTGTCTGCGAACTTACAACGCTAAATATCGGGTTTCGATAGCCGTTGTGGGCAGAGCACAATTGTGCAGCTTTATGCTCAATTCAAAACAACAACTTGATTTACCTCTGCGTTATTAATTCAAAATAAAGGACGCTACGAGCACAGAGAATTTCTAGCTTTTCACAAAAATTCAGAAAAAAGAAAATTTTTAATGACTCGGTAAAATGAGTTTTGTCATGATTGATTCAGTTTATTATTCAAACTGTTTCTAAACCAATTAACCTTTAATTGTTGCTTTTATAATAAATGGTCATGTTTATGTGATACGGTTAAGGTGTTAATTATTTATCAAGAATAAGTGAACTTATTGCTTCGCATCTAAATGAAAGTCTCTCGATGTGTGGTATAATGAAGCCCAGTTTATCGAGTCTATAAGAACTAAGTATATAGATCAATACTTTTTAAATTGTCCGTGCAGGACCTAGTGATTACTTGTTAAACTGTGATTTAAGGATCCAAGATATTATGAACAACAAGCTACATTAAAATATTTTGTCAGTGTGAAAGAGACCGAAGACTTCTATTAAACATATATAACTATTTTTCTAGAATTAAGCTTCAAATATACTACAGAAGTTATAGATGTATCACTTTAAAATTATTTCTGGCGCACAAGATATTTAACATGTTTTACATTGTTTTTTTAATTGAATTGAACGTAATCCATGTTCTAAGTTTGCACCCTCAACAACTTTTATGAAGACCTGTTTGAATACATCATCATGAATTGGTGAGCTTTACTATTAAGAGGAATGTTTTATATGATTCGCCAATTTGTGATCCTTCTGCTTTGATTTTGCTATTGAGAAGTCTATTATATTTGTATCGCTAACTTGTGATCCTGCTGGCTTGTTGGGTTTTGCTACTGAGAGGGATATTACACATATGAATTGCTAAGTTGTGGTGCTGTAGGCTTGATGGGATTTGTTACTATTAAAAGGCCTATTACGTATGAATTGCTAATTTTTAACGTTTCTCTCTCAAGATATTTACTAAGTTCCGTTGGAAATCCTTGCATTAAAACAACTGTTTCCTTTGGTGATGTGTACGTAAGTGACTAATTGAAAGTAATGAAAGTCAAAACGTTTCAGACGGAAACAACTTCTAGCAATGTTTTAGTATTATTTTATTCTGAAAATCAGAAATGCAGATCACTTGTTAATTTTTATTTTATTTTTTATTCTACTTACTGACAGACTTCTTGCTGAATAGCCTGTTGCAGGTGTTTGGTATTAATAATTGCTCGAATCTTCCCAGCGCTGTTTGACGCCCAGTAAGGGGTGACAATTTCCACAGTCGACTCACAAGCGTCTACCCTAAAAATGATAGTCCATCTATATGTGAATTTAAATATAAATCTTGCTTAATGAACAAGAAAATAGAAGGACTTTTATAAATGCTTTTTAAGTAGTTGTTGCTAAATATTTAATTCAGTATAAATTTTAATTATATTTAAATTTAGCTACATTGTAAATTGAGAAAACAAGTTTAAAAGCACTGAAACGCCGATATACCACATACCCTCCCCTTAGTCTTATTTAACAATGTTCATAAAATTCTGTACTCACAAGTTTAGATCAGTGGTAATTTTAAATATTTGTGTTTCAGAGAAATTTAGTAAATGTTGCAGCATACAAAAGTGTAGTTTAAATATATTATGTGGAAGCTATATGTTTGACGTATGCCTGTTTATAAGTTACTATGAGTACACAAGGTATGACAATACATCATTATTACCAGTACGAAATACAAAACTGCATAGTTTATCGCATATATTTATGATATTTCTTCTCAATAGCTTATTCTGAAAATACGTTAATAAAGTACGTCAGCAAATTAAGTTCTGATATGAATTATTAACCAACACTCAGATATGCTTATATTTCAAGCGTGAATTTAAAATATTATATTTAGATGCCCAAATCTTATATTCTTTATAAAAATTACGATAGATTAAGATCAGAAGACGAGGAATCCACTTTTAGAAAAATAAAGTTTGGAGACTGCTTGAATGAGTAATGGAAGAAACTTTATTACAAGTAATAAATGTACAACCTTTTGACAAAATTCTTATATCAGAGTGAATTTTGGACGAAAGATAGATAGGAAATACCACTTTTTTACATTCTTTCTTGTTTAAAGTATCCAATAGACTGATTAAAAGAATGCGGGTTTTTATCACAGAAATTAAGCTTATTGGTTCAAATGTTTTGTCAACTCTTGGCGTTTAACATCTTAACATTAAATATTTTGTAATTTTTGTAAATAATATTTTTCATAGAATTTTGGCTGTTATCACAGTTTATCTCAGCTGACGAGTCATGACACTGAAATAATCCTATACACAATATGTGGTAGGCAAATATTTATCTGAAAAGCTACTTTTACACACTTGTAGTTTAAAATACGTCGACAATACAAACAAGTGAATAAAACATTTGCAGGAGCGCATAAAGTTTATTACAAGTGTTTGTGTTGTCAACTGTTCTGTTAGTTTTCTAATCTGTCTTATCATCTTTATTCAATTTACATGAATATAACCACAAAGAAAAAAAATAAACTTATGAACGATGTTCATTTCTTCACAAAAATAATGAATTATGTTTGATTACTTTCTCTGCAGAAATAACAAACTATGTAACACGATTATTATGTAACAGAATTTATTACGCAGTTATATACATGTGAAAACTGCTGTTGGCTTCATACAAAACAACACCAACTTTAGCCAAACGTCAACTTTAAGGAAGAAGTTAACTTATTGCTAACACCTAAATATGTTTTACAAATAATTAACAACGATATTTCTAAAACAAAATAATATTCAAACATCGATTCTCACTTTACACAATTAACCAAACTTATATACAAAAGCCTACTAACTATTTATAAGTATGAACAGAATTTATTCATTTTATTCAACTGACTTTATGAAGAATAAAAAATCTTACAAGTTGACAAATCCCATAATAATTTATAAATAAATACTCCTGGTAATTAACATAGTCAGTGATTAAACGCAGTCAAAGTAGCAATAATATAGTTAAATGCCGTAGCTTACTTATTAGGAGAAGCCCCGTAGGTGGACCTAGGGATCCGTTGGGAACGAGTGTAGATTTTACGTCCATCATACGTTGAAAAAGGAGAGGTATTTGCGCCTTCCGGAAATTTTTCGTATTCTCCAAACATCCTCTTAACTAAAGATTTGTTTTCATCAATAAACTTATCAATTCTTTCACTGCAAAAAAAAAAAAAAATATTTATATATATACATATATTTAGCTTCACCCATAACTGGCCTACAGACAGAAATAAAATTCTTAAACTGCACTAAGTACGCTGTTAGCCTTGTTTTATTAATAAAATATATTAGTATAAAACAATGTACGAATGTGTGCATTTTCTTGTAGCAAAGCCACATCTGCTGATAGTATAAAACAAAAAGGTAGCATTAGAAAAATAATAGAGAATAGCTCATAATTTGAAATCTAAATCTTGTTGTCATATTTGATAGGAAAATGACCCAAGTCTTATGATTCTCTATACTTGCCCCACTCACATACCTATAGGGCAGAACTAAGTCTATAAACTAATAACACTGAAACTTCTATTCACACATACGGATGATGTCATTCAAAATATTTCGACATCAGATTGATTCAAAAAATATCAAAAAGTAAGAAGAGAAATACATAATATATAAACACTATATAACAGAAATCTTCGAACTATTGCAAGAAAGTAGTCTGTCTGGACAAGTAATACTAAAAAATATTTGATATTATATGTGATAAGATCTTAGAAATTAGAATAATTATTTTATAAATGTGTTATGGACAAAAAGCACAAAAACTGAGTTTTGGTAACATTAACAAAGTTTCTGGGTTGAAATACAAACATGGTGGAGATTTTCTAAAAGTGTAGGAGTGAGAGACACTCTCAAAATAGGAAAATGGAGCAATATCACAACAAGGTAGCTTGTCAAATAACACCCAGTGGATGACACCTTATTGAAACAATGCCCGGGAGATGAACCTTATTGGAACAATGCCCAATGGATGACGTCTTTTGAAGCAATGTCCAGTGGATGTCGTCTGATTAAAACATCAACCAGTGGATGACGTCCAAATAAAACAATATAATTCAAACAGATAATATTCATCATAATACTTCTTTAATCATTGAGAATTATAACCATAGTCATGATGCTAATTCAACACATAATTTATTAAATTAGTTAAAGCACAAGTGCTTGAAAAATGTAAGCTAATTAATTTTAGATCATTTTAAAATTTTATAACAAAAAAATTAAATACAATATAGTCTGAAACAACTTGTGCTATTCGTGCATGATCGATATCGCCACACAGGTGAGTCTGGAGGAGGACCAAGCTAAGATTGATTATTCCATGTGTCATATTTCTAAATAAACTTCTTATATTTGATTGTTACAAACATAACAAGCAAACCAAAACAACACTTTTGTTTTAACAGACAAACATCTCATTGGACTATTAGGTCTGATATCAGTAACAACTTCACAGCGGAAAAGATTACATTACTTAAATCGCAGTGTGACGGTTGAGACCATAACTGCAAGCGATCTTCAGGCTATCAATAACTAGCATCAGTTACAATTTCAGAGCGCAACGAAATCTTCAGTGCAGATGTTGAGTTAAAAGTACTGAAACTTGGCGCAAATTATGAATCAAAATAAGAACATGAAAACACTTAAGAAAGATAAAATAGACAGAACAGAATCATATAGCTTGAATTGCATGAAGAGAGAGAGAGGGGAAAGTCAAAATAGTTGTTCAAAGAAGGTTTCAAGTTATTTACCAGTAATGCTTCTGCATTTTGTTTTTGTTTTAAACCATTGTTACTGCATAGAATTTTAATATTGTTTCTATATATGACGAGTTTGATTTTTTATGCGATCAAAGACATAAGACGGTTCTTTACAACGTTCTCGATCCATATGTTCAGTTTTCTTCCCGTTTTACGTGCATAAGACTTGATTTCATAGATTATTCTTGTTCTTCTGTTTCCTGCCGGGGCAGCATTAAGTTTATGGACTTAAAACAGTAAAATACTTTGTTCACTGCCCTGCAGTTAACAGCTAGAATAACCTAAAGCACAAAATCCTTTGATTCTAATAATATTTCTAGTTTTTCTTCTTGTTTTTTCTTACTACTAATTTTTTATTTAAAATAAATCACAAAGATACCCACTGGGCTATCTTTGCTCTGCTCATGACGGTATCAAAACCCAGTTTATAATGGTTTTAGTGCCACTGGAGGAGCCACGATTAATGAGTTGATGTTAATCGTGTGTTTAGTTTTAATAAGATGTTGCATATTTAGAAAAAATCCATGAACATATTTAATGAAATGATCAGTGCTTGTAATAGAATAATGCGTTATATAATGGTATTTGATGAAACTCCATAGTTACTGAATTAAGGAAAACAAAGGGAACTGTAAGTTTCATAGATATTTTATTTATTATGATAATGGTTCCTCTAATTAAGAATTGGGCCACTTTATTAGCGAAGCCTTTACTGGCAAAACCATTATCATGATAAGTGAAATATTTGTGAAATTTAAAATTCTCTATGATTCACTCAAAGTAATGTTATTTGCTATTGTTGTTAGATTAGGTGTCAAGCGATTGTTTTGTTTATGAATAAAAAATTCAAAAATTATCTTTAATGCATTGTTTAAAATGTTAAAGGTACGTATCTCAAATGAATTTCCATTAAACATTTTAAGGTTACAAGTTTCCATTTTGGAAGATAATCAGGTTGCTATTCTACATGTTGATCTGAGTTCGTTAATTTTCTATAAATAAAGGTGTTGAATATTGTCGATTTTCAATCACAAAGTGAATGTTATTCATAAGTTTTAAAACATTGTTGTTTAATATCAGAGTTAAAACTGCAAAAAAAATAATCAACACCTTCATCCAATGTTGAAAACTGTGTTTGAATGTATTGAAAGTTAGATGAGAAAAACAAAACTAAATAAAGTCCCTACCACACAGAAATCACAAATATGGCAATTAGTACTGTCATTTAATTGTATGAGTAAAATTCAGTAAACACATATTAGCAAGTTTTGGCTATAAAATTAATTTCAACTTGTTAGCCTTTTTATTAGATTTTAGACGATCATAAGTTTCCAAACCCCTCATTTTTAGGTTAGCCGTGAGGTCTCTCACAGGCTCAGAGGGAATAGGGAATAAAGAGGACTAAGTCTCACCTTTTCATTCTCTGTTCTCTTTTAGTCCTGCCTCCCCCATTTCCCTGTGTAGTGTTAGCACTAAAGAGACGGTAAAAGGTTGGCATGTTAGTCAGATTTTAAGGCAGTTTTTACTTTCAGTCAAAGAGAAATGAGATATCCTATTTATTTCATCATATTGTGTATTTTAAATTAATCGACTAATATTTTAATGAAGCCAGTACAATAAAATAATCCGTAGGATTTTAAAACATGAGTTTACGAGATAAAATAAAATATACATTAACACAAACAGTTTTGCATATTTGATGAAGTTTCTTTATGGAAGACATGAAACGCAAGTTAACCAAAACGTCGCGATAAATTAGCTGTTGCTACAACATACTATTATAAATAAACTTCATCCGACATTCCAGATACACAGTCTTTACCTTTTATCTGTGAGCATATTGTCATTTATGCGACTCTCTTAAACAACTTCAATTATTAATGAATAAAAATCGCTGAAACGGTTTTAGAAATGTTTCAATAAAAATGTATTTTCATTAACGATTTTATAACGCTACAAACTGACATTAATATTAAATTATAATTACAATTTTAGAAACTTACTTAACATATCTGCTCGTCTATCTTTCAAGATCTTCATAAAATCTAACTTGACTTTTCAAAACGCCCATGTATATAATAATTATTTTTAAAAGTAGTGTTTTATATTAGTTTATCTTTCCAAAACTTCCTTGATACAAATAATTGTGATTTAGTTCAATGAGCTTTTATGTTTGTGATAATAGTACGGGCTTCAACGGAAAGCTAATACTGAATTATTACATTATATGTGTTATTTCTTAATTGCTTATGTTGTAAAAGTACTCAAAATGGCCATTAGTCCCTTCAAACTTTGCTTTTGTGACCTGAATAACGAAATTTAGAAATTAACTTATTTTCTGTGTAAAAAAAGAGTAAATTTGCACACTCTCATTTATATAAGGTCTTAATAAAACAACATATGAATCAAGATTTACATGTATTTATTCTAAAGTTATACAAAAATGTTTAGAAGTGAGTAGTTTTTCGAGATTTGCAACTGTAATGTAAATCACGTTCGCGTATCAGCTTCCAAATATTATCTCTTATTATGTTTTCGTTATACGTTCCCAGGTCACAAAAGCAGAGTTTGAACAAAAAAATAGGTCTTTTCCATTTACTTTAGGCAGAAGCAATTGGGAAATAACACTTTCTGCTAAAGTGTAATAAATGGAATTTTTTCTCCTTTCTTGCAAGAGCAGTGTTTCGCTTATAATGATGATTTAAAATCTTATTTGTTCCATATTTATAGTTTACAATTAAAAACGGAATTGCTTTTAAAAACTTACGTTAAAATAACAAGTTTACAAAACACACCAAATCGTGTTAAAGGTTGCATAGTTCACCTAAAACTCGACATAAATATTCTTTTGTTTTGGACGTATATTATTTACAAAATAATATTCTTGAGATAGTTATCTTTAAGTGTTTGATGATATAAGAATTTTTTAAAATAGTAATTAATCCTATAAGAATGAACCAACGATTTATGACATTAATATATTTCAAATTTTTAAGTGTCCTAAAATACTTATTTACACAGCCGGGATATTTTAAACTTAAATTACTTATTGTAATTACAAAAATAAGTTATGGTTATGGTAGTTATAAATTTATGACCCACAACAAAAGTGACCAAACTTTCCTTTTTATAAAGACTGTATTGGGGCATGCTTTAATTTGAATGTGAAAATCGTTTGAAAAATTACTAAAATAAACTCTAATATTTTTTTTCACTAAAGACTACTAATGTTTTCAATAGTTAATGTATTTATTTACTAAAGAAGTATTAAATAGTGCATTTGTTTCCTTGAATAATATTTAAATACAATTGTAGTAAAGCGCATATAGGTCTAGTGTAGCTTTGCGCAAAATTCAAAAACAAAAAAAAATTGTAGTAAACTGAAATTTAGAAAAATAACATAGAAACAAAACCACTTTAAAAGATACAGAGAATATTTAAGAGGGCTTTTAGACAGAATGGTAATTGCATTTTGTGCATTTATTATAATATATTAATACATTTTATAACTGCTAAATAGTCTTCATTCAAATCATTTTATGAAACACATTTATAAAAAATAATTCACCGCCAGCAAGAAAACAAAAAAATTATGCATGATTAAAAGCCAACCTAACAGAATTGCACAGGGTTTAAACAGAAAAGGTCATCTTCTGTTCCTGTTAGTTATATAATTATTGAATACTTATTTTACTTTCCGATATACTGTTCAAGAACTTTATCCACGAACATACAAAAGCAATGTCGAGTAACAAGCATGTATACATAATGATAACTACATGATCGTTACTCACTTGGGATATTTATTTCCTGGTGTTGGACAGTACAACTGGTTCAATCGTCGTATACAAGGATAGCCACGACGAATGTCTGCGCGGATTTCCCAACCCAATGTTATGGATAGTACCACTAATATAAACTGTAAAGAAAACTAAGTTAGTCATGAAATTGTTCACATATTACTAAATTTTAGAAGGTACAAGTAATATAAAACTAGTTTATTATCATAATATAATAAAATAATTGTAATAGAAATAGGAAGACGGAAATCCTCAGAACACTGATACGTCACGTTGCCAAGAAGTAGAAAGAGACATTCGTGCGAATTGTAAACATTTTTAGTGGAGTGTTAGTTTTGATTTTTTGGGAACGTATTGTTAACAGTATTAAAAAGCAGTACAATCTGTCATATAATTACAATAGTCTTTCAGAAAAAAATAAGAACTACATTAGATTCAGAAGTTTTGGAGATACGTATTAAGAATGTTAACCTCTGCTATTTTGGAAATTCGACCTTTGAATCATGTTGTATGTGTTATGAATAAAGCATAAATAAATAAGCTTAGTAAAAGTAGCACTACAAATTGTGGCCTCAGATAATGCATTTATAACTCTCCTAGACATTCTATAATTTTTTTCCAAATGAGCAGTGAAATAAAAGCTAAAACATTAGTTTTAGAGCTCAGAAAATAGTCGTCTTAAATTAGTTTAGGAAAAAAAACATTTCGTGATGTGTATTTATCATGGAACACGGTAGTAAATGATAATAGGAATCGCTCATGTTTTATTCTTTAGAATAATTTAATATGGTTCTGCCAGCTTACAATTAAAACCTATCAAAAAATGGCTATGAAAATTGTAATAAAACTAAGGCAGTATTAGTAAATGCATCATTGCGTATTGCATATGGTCGTGTGTAAGTTTAGTTAACTTTGCAAATAGCAGTGGTTGTATGACCGTTAACACCTAATCGTTTTAATGTAGTCTGTGGCATCCTTTAATATGCATACATATGTACGTTCATCCTGTGTTTGAATTTAGTGCTTTTAAGGCAGGGACCTGGCATGGCCGAGCGCGTTAAGGCGTGCGCTCGTAATCCGAGGGTCGCGGGTCTGCGTCGCGCTAAACATGCTCGCCCTCCCAGCCGTGGGGGTGTATAATGTGACGGTCAATCCCACTATTCGTTGATAAAAGAGTAGCCTAAGAGTTGGCGGTGGGTGGTGATGACTAGCTGCCTTCCCTCTAGTCTTACACTGCTAAATTAGGGACGGCTAGCACAGATAACCCTCGAGTAGCTTTGTGCGAAATTCCAAAACAAACAAACAATTTTAAGGCAGACATGACACATGTGCCATAGCGATAATTACTTAATTATTGCAAGCGTATTTATATTGTTTATCATTTGTTTACCTATAGGGTTCCTGCCCTTTCGGACACGTCGCTGCCAAAAGATCACAGTTTTTTTTACCGCTACAACTTCGATTTCAGCCACAGTACACAAGAGACTAGGTTACCTTCTACAATATAAAACTTAAAATCGTAGTTTAAAATATAGCACCAAGCTCAATTTCGAGCATAGGATCGGAAAGTACTCGGATGGCTGTCAGTAAGTGTCGATTTATAACCAATGCTGCGTGATTGTAAATTTAAACATACAATAGATAAAGTAGACATCCTTGAAGCAGACTATAAGGAATGGCAAAAATTGTGCAAGGAGATGACGACCCTAGGCGAAAGAAAAGTAGAAATTTTATACCTAGATATATTATATAGAGAATATTTAGTTTTAGATAAAGTATACAGCAGCTTCGGCTCATCAAAATTTAGGTCGTCAGAGTGAAAGAGAATCGTACAAATGTCACGATCCAAGTTCCATCAGAAAGAGATGAGGTGCAAAGTATATGGATATAATCAATACAAACCTACGTTCTGATGGCATAAAAAGAAATAAAAAACAATATTATTAGCAATTGTTAATTTAAAAATGGAGAGCACGGATCATTAAAATATTACCTGAACAAGTTTGGTGATAGAAAAAAAAAATACAATCGCAAGAAAGTAAAGAAACAAACTCAGTGTTTGAGATATTTTGTTAACATTATTTTCTGAAGTTACAAGTATTTATTTTTACACCATGTTCAAAACCTGTAGTATATAAGAGAGTGAACATAATGATTTGTACCTTGAGAGAATAATATCGGCACTATGTCTTAAGACATTATAAAGTTAGTTAACTCTTTTTCAATTACATTTTCACTTTAAGCTACCAATCATGTTTCTGTTTTTTTCAAGGTCTCTATTCTTCCTTTTTCAAACTAACAACATTTAATAATCTTATATTAATATAACTCCATGAGTATTTATATAAATGTTCCCACATTTTAACACATCGTTCTATTCACAAATATTCTCATATTTTTAAGCATGGACACCAGAAGTGCACAAACGACTTCAGTAGCTGATCAAGAAAACACACACAACATATATATATACAAAAAATCACACAGAACACTTAAGGCAAAAATTAAAACAGAACTAGAACAAAAATCAAAGGTACGATGGTAATAAACTCTAGAAAATATTAATTTGACACAACGTTTTGGATCGAAAACCATCGTCGGGTGATGTTTGTTATTGTCGAATGTATAGAGTACATCAGAATATTGCCAAAAGGAATTACAAGAAAAGAATGTACGAAACTGTTCGGAGTGTGATGTGACAATACCGACGAACCAGATGTAAAGAAATCATTCAAGTAAGAAGAATCATAAGGAAAAGTTGTACAAAATACACAACTGATATACAAGGGATAATAATAATAATAATAGCAGAAAAAGTCATAAAATGTAAAAAGCAAAGTTACAAACAAAGAAAATTTCTCTTTTAAATCGTATGCAAAGCCACATCGGGCGCTCTGCTGTGTCCACTGATGGAATCGAATCCCTAATTTTAGTATTTTTCATCGCTTTCACGTAAATAACGGTCTGTTGATGTAGATTCTAGAGTGATAAGTTATGTTTACCGTTCGAAAATTGTCTTGAAACTGGTACGTCAACATTATGATTTAACATATATGTCGTCTATGTAGTTACATCTGTCACATAAGTCACAAATAATGCAATAAACAACGGATCCGGTAAATAGGGAGAATTATTTCCAATTTGAAAAAAGATTTGATGAAAATGTCATTAAATTCGATTATCAATGGATAAAAGTTACAAACTAAGGTCGGTTGCAGCTGAAAGATCTAAAATAAGTGTGAAGTCATGTTAACAACATGTATACAATTTGTTGACAACGTGTGTACTATTTGTTAACAACATGTATACAATTTGTTGACAACGTGTGTACTATTTGTTGACAACATCTATACTATTTGTTGACAACATGTGTACTATTTGTTGACAACATGTGTACTATTTGTTAACAACATGTGTACTATTTGTTGACAACATGTATACTATTTGTTCGTAATATAACTAAATTTTACAACTTTACTAAGTTTTTTTAAACTCCTTTATACTTCACTAAGAACATTTCTACTTCCCTCTCATTTCTTTAGGGTAGTCCAGAAAAGGAAAAAAGGTCACGCATTTCTTCAGAGTTAGCAATATACAATTGGTCACCACTACTACTGTTCATTAGAAGCACACAGACTCTCATTCTTACTTCGTTTGTCACTTTGAAATCCATTCCCGACCTCTAGTAACCTGACTTTTAAGAATATCACTTGTCTTTTTGTATTTATTCCCGGTTTAAGTGGTCTTTTTCTTTTCATTTGTTTATCTAGAAGTGGTCAAAAGTAAGATGACCATGGTATGTCGTTGGCTGACACATAAAATAAGAAGGTTAAAAATCATTTACCTTTTCCATTCTGAATATGAACATATTAGCTAGAAATAGAGATATTTTTTATTTTGTTTTCATTGAAATGTGCTTGTGGTATAGGAATTAGTTTGGTAGAATCCTCGTCTTCAAGTACTTGTCTGGAGCTAAGAGAGAAGAGACAAGCTCAAGTCTCTTTTGTACAGCCCAGTTATTCAAACGTATTTATAAACATATTGTTCATTGTCTCGAAACATGTGCTTTTAATTCTCCCCTTTCTCGGTTTTTCATCATACGTGCACCGCCATTGTTTTTTCGTCTCATCTTCATAAGTTACTTAAAACTTATTCTAATTTTCGAATTTTCTGCTGTTACTAGTGCATATAATACACATTTTTTATTTCAGTAGTCTTTGCCAAAATGAAAATGAAAGGGCATTATTTTCAGAATAGTATCAAGTTATTTTTTCATTAGCAATCACAATAAATATCTACATTCCTATGACGTCTCGCTCTGCTACAGCTAAATTAGATGCATCACGCGCTGGTATTTTCCGACAAACTATTGTTTTGGTATTCTGGAGTGTCCAAGAAAACACTTGACCATTTTTCGATGGCGCTTACTTTTTTCTCATGGAAATTGTGACTTAAGTACCTGAGCAAAATAAATTTTCATATAATTGATTTATTTTATTTTACTATGACATTTCATAAATGGCATGTTTTATAAAGCATTTTGTGAATCTGGGACCAGTTAATACAGTTTACCTACAAAATGTATAGCAAACATAATATTTCCTTGCCTTTGCCAGTTTAACTTCGTTGAGCTACTATTTGAACCATTAGACCTATAAACCTTCCACTAAATAGTATAGTTATGTTATAACTTTCATGATTTTCAAAGGTAAATTTGCTTTACAATTTCTTCATTTATTGATCGTTTAAAATAATAGTTTTTTATTGTTTTCGGTTTTTATGTGCTTGATATCAACAGTAAAGGGTCTACTTGTACAAAACAATTGTTATTAAAATACAAAGTACAAGAAATAAACTACATGTTACAACTGCAACATATTCGATTAATTATAAATTGAATCTAACTACTAACCATGCTTTTGATCATGAAAACACTTAGAAAAAACATTATGTGAAAAAGTTCTATTTCCATGTACAAAGCATTCGTGGTTTCGACAAATATTAAACAATGTTTACCAAATAAAGTCTTTGGTTTGAAAGAAATATAAAAAAAAAAAGCAAGCACAGCCTGATATGCGATGTGGTTCGCCAGCTTGCTTTCACTCAGCCACAGATTGCGAATCATGAAAACCTTCGTGCTGATTTTCCAGACCAATTACTGGCCTCCATGAGTGCAACAACTCGCGATTAAACGTTAACTGATGAATACAAGACCCGGCCGGTAGTGTTGGAGTCCAGAACAAAACAGGCTGTGTCGTAACCAAACTGCATATAGACCTTGTCTCGGCGCTAAACAGTTTCGTAGGAAGATTAAACGGTACAGAGAAATCCACCCGCTTGCGTGCTAGCCTAAGGCACTAAGATAACAGCTCAGCCCCCACAGTTTGCCCTTTCGTTTTTTAAACCACCAGGTCAGTGGCTTACAGGGGCGAAAGGTAGGTGGGTAATCAAGTCATAGAGTGCTTCCAGACAAATGTCATTAATAAAAGTACTACCATGGTGTTTTCCTACTAAGGTACTTGCTTACTTATATATCCTCTAACCTTAGCCACAGACAAGGGTCAAGTAATATCACCTTAAATTCTCCAGTTTCATTGACTTTTTAATGCTTAAATATTTGTATAATTATTGTATTGACAGTGTAGCTGAATTTACACAACTCTATACTCTGTTATATTCGTTCTGAGTTACATATGTAATCAAATAAGTTTAAACACCAAACAATATCAAAATTGTTTATTAGTAACAGTTAAAGTGGCTTTGTCTGGCTTAAAGTATTTATTGTTTAAACCTCCAAAAGATTCATTTCCTTTTGTTCCTTTGAAATGAATAAAAATTATAATTGGCGTTTTCAATTATTTTGAAACGGAATTCAGCATACTTTGTCTAGTATATCAGATTAAAAAACGAAAGTATAGGCTTAGATAGTGATGATTACTGTGAATGTACGTTGGTAGTGTTTTATGTTAACATCCCCCACCAGCACAACAGTGTGTTTACAGAATTATAGTGCTGGAATCTAGGTTTCAATACCGTGGTGGGCAGAGCACAAATAGCCTGTTGTGTTTAATTATAATGAAACAGTATAGAATAAATTCTAAACATATATTTTCCGATATATTTTTGCTGAATACTTCCGTAATAAGTCCAGTGGTAGTATACGGGGATAATGAAGATGCATTATTCATTCCTGAACCGAAAATTACTGTGATGGAAAAAGTAAACCTTTTGTTGTATTTGCGAATATGTCGATTTCATGATACAAACACCAGTTGTTCTAGAAATAGGACTTAAGTTTATGTTTTACATTAGAAGTCCTATCTTCCGTAATTTCAACAAAGCAGAAAATACCCCCAAAACATTGGAAAGCGGTTAAGTGCACACGCATTTTTAAATGTGTATGTGTTGCGATAACGACATCTAATATGTATTTAGAACCATCATTGGACACTGTTGGTAATAAAACTGATGGGTTTTCCTAATTGTTCTTATAAGAATAAGTAAACTAACTGGCAGTATATATCTCATACAGTTTTTTAAGTTACAACTTATAGAACAAAGTGTATATATATATATCTGTTCTTCTGGCATAACACTTAACGAAGATGGTTGTTTCTAGCTCGATTAAGTCAAACGACTAAAAAGGGTGTTTACTCGAAGAATATGACAATATTAGACAGAATATTTTCATTTCACAGAAAGAATGGCATAAATATGAAACCATAATTATTTCGTTAGTACATAACGTACTTTAGACTTCGTGACACTGATAATTCCAAAATGTAATAATCCTTGGAGCTTGCTTGTTTGAGGTTGGACGTAAGAGTCATTGGTGCCTATAACTTACAAACTTTTTAGAAACCGGTCTGAAACCCCATGCTCCACCTTGTCTTCAGACAGCTTTTTACCAGTGACAACGCTAATTGTAATATGCTAGTTGCTAATTGTTGTTTGGTTATATTTTGAATTTCTGATTTTGTATATAAGCCCATATAAAGACTCTGTGCAAACCAAGCCATTGTTTCAAGTGTTTCACCAAATAGTAAAATTCTAAGAAATTTACGTAAGAATAATGTTAGAAACGGGATGTCTAGTGGTTAGTGAGCTCGACTTCAGTCTGCCAGTCGCGAGTTTGAATCCTCGTCTACAAACATGCTTGCCCTTTTATGGTTGCTGTCAAGACCACCAATTCGAGTACAAAAAAATCCTTGGCTAATAAATACTCACCGACTGATAGATCCCAAAGCTAGATGAAACTAAGGATTCAGGAAAGCAGCTCTGTTCATTACTCGAACCATTTTCATGAATGCGGTAAAAGTCTCATGATGAATCAAGAAGCTACTATCAGAGATGTCAAGAAACCCACTTGTTGAGAATTTTATATGCAAAAACGGCTCGTTTGGGTTGAGAAAATATTTCAAATAGAAGAGTGAACAACGTTTCGACCTTCTTCGGTCATCGTCAGGTTCACAAAGAAAGAGGTAACTGACCGTAAACCAATATAAAGGAACGCCATTATACCTATATTAATATTATAGATAAAATTATATATTCAAACATCTATTCCCGCCCTCTACATTAAGACACTCAGTTACACAACCCCTTCCAAACACGTGGTCAGCTACCTCTTTCTTTGTGAACCTGACGATGACCGAAGAAGGTCGAAACGTTGTTCGCTCTTCTATTTGAAATATCTTCTCAACCAATTGAGCCGTTTTTGCATATAAAGAAGCTACTATGTTTTTAGTTTTTACTGTTGTTTATATTACGGGGATGTTATGATCCGTAAGTAACACAATCATAGTTAAAAAAAAAAACTTTATCAGAAAACGAAAATATAGCTTAAAAAGGATAGAAAATAAAAAATGTATCAAATTAATAATTTTGGAAACTTATTCAATTATTTATTATATGACCTTTTAAGTAAGTTTTTTTAGGTTTTAAGGCGAAATTTAAGGACGAGATGTTACTTTTGTCAAGATACTAAGTTATATTTTTATAGTTACTGAGTTCTTTACAGATACTGTAAGAAACTGAGTAGCGGCCATTTAACAATTTAATCATGTCCTTCTTATATATAAGTATAATCGAAGCAGTTAGCAGCTGCAGAAATCTTAGTCTGTTATCGCGGGTTTAAATACCCGTCAATGAATATGTTCGTTCTTTCTGTCGTAGAATATTTATATGTTATAGTTAATCCCACTATTCATTGGTGAAAGAGTAGTCGAAGGATTTGAGATGGGTGATGTTGACTGTCTTCTTTCCCTCCTATCCATCACTACATAATTAGGGAAGGCTAGCGAAGATAAATATTGAAAAGATTTCCTTCAAATGCAAAATAAACAAAAGCGTGAAGTTCGTGATTTATCATTTGACAGACATAGTGTTTAGTCATTCAGTTTATGATATTTCATTTTAGTATGAAGTATGGAGACCACAAGCAGCAAAACCAGACTAACATTGATGAAACAAGCTTAACAACCAAAGTGTTGATCAAGATATTTGTTATATCTTGACTACTCATACAGAAGACAATTAGTGTTGAAAAGGTCTTGAATTATCGTCGAATATCCCTCTGAGAGAAATTAGAGATATTGATAAGACTTTGAGTTAATCTCAACCACTCGCCTGGAAGGAAAACAACAGAGTGTAATAAGGTCAATAAAGATCTACTACCACTCCTTTGGTAGAAAATAAGTGTTAATAAGTTCTCAGTTAACATAAACCACTTCTGTGGAAGAAAATCAGTCTTAATACGGTTCTTAGTTCATATCAACTACTCCTATGGAAGAAAATTGTTGTTAATACGTTCTTAGTTAACAACAATCACTCTTGGTGAAGAAAATCATTGTTAATACAATCATATAATTCATTCGTTATGAATGAAATACATTACACTGGGCATCTGGCACACAAGGCAGCATTGTGAAGCCTTTTCTTATTTTTGCATGCTGACGAAAGTTCCTGGTGTGGCTGTGAACATCTACATCGTTTTCAAAACCTACACCCTCTATTTCTCCCTCTCTACACACATATACATAATTGCATTATATAGGCCACTGTATATACATGGTATTAGCTGAACGACCATTCATTTCAGTTTCATATCAGATAACTAATCTTTAGATAACTGATTTCCGTAACAATGAAATGAGGTGTGGATTAGCATTATTTTTTTATAGAGTGAATATCACATAAGGTCCTAAAACATAACTATATGAGATATCAGGACTAAATTTGTTTGTTTTGTCTTTAAATTTATCGGCCTTGCACGGCCAAGCGTGTTATGTCGTTATCTAAGGGTCGCGGGTTCACAAACCCGTCGCGCCAAACATGCAGGCCCTTTCAGCCGTGGAGGCGTTATAATGTTACGGTCAATCCCACTATTCGTTGATAAAAGAGTAGCCTAAGAGTTGGCGGTGGGTGGTGATAACTAGCTGCCTTCCCTCTAGTCTTACACTACTATATTAGGGACGGCTAGCGCAGATAGCCCTCGAGTAGCTTTGTGCGAAATTCAAAAACAAACAAATAAACTTTAAGTTTCACATGCCATAAATTATTATATATTTAGCGGCTGAGGTAACATATTTTGTTAGCAATCATCTCTATTACTCCTAAGTATTGATGAGAAACAATATTTGTACCATTTACAAGTAGCTGAATGTTATATGTCCAAGAACTTGCAGTCTGTATTGTACATATTACTGTGTGATAGTAATCAAAATGGTTTACATCACAAAGTCACCTCTTTGAGTGTACTCGAAAAAAATTGTTGAAGACATTTTTTTAAAGTCATTATTTTAATCAACGTTACAAATTTTTTTTTTAAATTGACCGTTTTATTTTAATTTTATAAAAACATTTATATTAAGTGTTAAAAATTGAGACGTTTTCCAAGACAAGTAATTTATCATATGTTTTTACTATATATTCGAAAATGGATGATATAATGTCCGAAATTATGACAAATTACTTCTTTTGAAGAATTATTTGCAATAAGAGTTCGAAATTACCTGCATATAACTCTTACTTATTTATGAATAAGCAATTTTATATTTGTTATACGTGTCGATAACGACATTACAGGATTATATTTTCAATCGTGATCTGGGGTGTAGTAAAAAAAATTTTGTTATTCAACGCAGAAATAAAACTACCAGATTTGAAGTTATAAATTTAGATAATGATTTTGAAGGTAAGTCTTCATGTTTTAAAATAAGCTTAGTTGCTATTATCTAATGTTATAATAACGAGAAACATAAAATCTCTTATTTTCATTGGCTCATGTACCAATGGAAAAATATATTACAACTGGAATTCCTAAAACTTACTTAGATTTGGAGAATGTTGCTTTGATAATAATGTTAAGCCTTTTAAAAGATGAAGTGGTTTGCCTTTTGATATATGGAATGAGCTTCTCCTTTTTAGGAATGAAGACAAAAAATGATATTAAGGAGACAGAAACTGTATGAGTTACAGTCAAGGCCTTTAAGGCGAGAAAGTAATTAACTCTCAAATGTTACAAAACATTTGATAAGAGAGATTATGTCAATGAGAAATTGTGTACTGAAATAATTATGGAAAGCTTTAAATTTAGACACACTGCTAAGGATTGTGTGGAGTTAACTTGAGAATAAAAAAACTTTTTTTTGAAGTGTTCAAGGTCGTTTTCTATAACAATTGGTCAGAAATATAACTATAAAGATGTTAATCATTAATAAGAGTAAGATTAAAAGAGTTAAAGTTGCGGAACATTTGGGAAATAATTGCCATTACATTATCAGATACGATGCTTTTCTGCGTGTTGCAATGAGTAAAAATTAAAATTTGTCTCCTAATTTTCAGGAAGCTAATTTTGAGGCCATCAGATAATCTCTATTATTAGTGAATTGAGATAATGAATTAAAAATTTGTGTGAAATAGAATTGGAAAATTTTTTTAAACATCATCCTTAACATTTGTGTTTTTACAACAGGCAGTTGTCGTCCATTCTAATTTACTCATTATGAATACTCTACCTAACAATCTATCAAAGAAATTTATTTTAATTAAAGATAGACATGTTCCCCAAAAGAGGGAAGATTAAACCTAACTGGTTACTTGAGGCATAAAGATGAAAATCAAGGGTTAATAACATAAGCTTGAAAGGTTTGAATTCGTAGATAGAATGGAAGGTTTAAAGAACTACAGGAAAGTTAACAAGCTGGTTAAGAAATAATCAGGAAATCCAAAAGAGTTTATTTGAGCTGGCTGGCTAATAATGTTAAATCTAATGTTAGCAAAATGTTAAAAGTTGTCGATAACAAAGTATTTGTTCAAAATTACGAAATGTCTGAACTTTGAAGAGAAGGTCTTAAAAATATTTCTTATTCTGAGCACTCTGAGGAAAAATTTTATAATTCATCTGAATCATACAGCTCTGAAATTCTAATTCGTAAAAAGAATCACTGAGATATTAAAA
Source organism: Carcinoscorpius rotundicauda (assembly GCA_011833715.1). Taxonomy (NCBI): domain Eukaryota; kingdom Metazoa; phylum Arthropoda; class Merostomata; order Xiphosura; family Limulidae; genus Carcinoscorpius; species Carcinoscorpius rotundicauda. The sequence goes on from CM022406.1 coordinate 26,610,826, forward strand.
CGAGCTAAAACACCAAGATCAAAAATGTTTTCAATTAAAATCTATTGTAATTGTGACTGTATTCATAGACATGCTGATTATAATTGAATAAAAGGTAACTATAAATCATTATTTAGGTCTCACTTGGAACACAGTACACATTTTGTGTCTCCTTATCTAAGAAAGTGTGTCGACCTACTGGAAAGGATTCAAAGAAGGACTTCTGAAAATGTACCAGAAATGGTAGGTCTACCCGATGAATTCTTATTTTCTCTTAAATAAGAGGTAACAAGTGATTCTATTGCAATTTACAAGAATATCCAGGAATCACTAGAATAAAAGCCACTTATTATTTTGTGTTATATTCTAAAGACAAAAGGTACGAGAAAAAGTAAAACTTTTTCTCGGTCGTGGTTTTGCATGGACAACCTTGAGTGACAAAATGCTCCTTTGTTGCCATATATTATGTTACACTCATCTACATTAACTATTAACTCTAACATATCTAATGAGATTTTTTTCATGTGAACTTTATTAGTACTGGTAAAATTGTACCATTACAATGACAATATTTATATTATTTGTTTAAAAGAAAATTCCAAGTTACATTGGTTTACATCTAGTGAAGAAAGTATGAGGTGTGGTTTGTCTTCAAACGTTCATTATGTGGGTGTAATTACTCGCCCACATTTTACACATCACTAAGATAGAAATTCATTCAACGAATACACTTCTATACTGACCCTGTTTACTTTAGTTTGAATGACACCAGCTTCTAAAACAAAGACGGAAATATTTTTTACGTGCAGTCAGCAGTGTTGTTTTACATATCTCTACAGTAAGAAATATTCAGAAATAATTCGTGTTTTAAGTAGAAAAATTACATGTTATAGTGATTTATTATTTGAAGTAAGGGTTTCAGATTTGTTTTTGCAATTTACTTAAACTATTTTATCTATATCCGATTAGCAATTGTTTTCTCCGTTTGGTTCCCATGTTTTGAAAGTCTATTCATGTATTGAAAATTCATTTCCCAACATTATATATTATATATAATGCTGCACACCATGAAAGTTATTAAGTGTTTATGTTTAAAGACAAAGTTTAAAGATTTTCTTGGTTAGTAGAATGCTCACTTTTTGCAAATTACAAATGCTCGTGAAACGAATCTCTTTTCGTTCTTATATATATATATATATATACATATATATGAGAAGATCAAAGTAACATATTTGTTACTTTCAATTAGTTTGGAAAAGCGTTGTATGAAATGTTAAAAATGCTATACTTATTCATTGATTAATGTTTTCCGTTTATAACATTAACACAGTTATTTTTAACAGATAAGAACGGAAAGAAAACGTTGTCGTTTGTGTTATATAGTAAATACTGCAGTTAAATATTTCTGGAAATCATTGAAATTCTCTCAAAATACCTGCACGTTACATCCTCTATTCTCTGTATGCAATTTATAAAACCACAGTTGACAATAATGACATATATATATAACGGGCTTCACATTTTACGTTGAAAATCTTAGTTTGGTGTTTTCTTTGTTCTTAGATAACCTTGACACGATACTTGAACATTAACAACCTTGCGTGCAACTAGCAACCCCATAGAAACGATGATTCGTGGCTGGAATACAAATTTCCCTATGACACAGAGAGATTCATTCCTCCATCACCTCTCCTTCGTTTTCACCCCTGTACACATCAACACTGCAAATTAAGATTCCATATACATATTGTAATGACATTATGGACTTTTAAGTAATGCCACACCTCCTTCAGCCAGGAAGATTACATACTATTATAACAATAGTTTATTGGTAACCTCAGCTGTATCTAGTGAAATCTTTGGTGTCATCACGTATCTGACAGCTGTCTTCTGGTCAAGGTCATAGACGAGTCGTGGGTGGTTTTGGTGACGACGTTATGACTATTTAAATACCTACGTGCAGACAAATCCACATTAGATAACAGATTTTTTTTAATTTTTGGTGGAAGTACTCTAGCAGTTAAATAAAACTATATCTCTTAAAATATTCTTTTATTTTAAAATAGCGAATAAGAAATATTTTACACACTTAATAACTTTTCATCTTTAAATATCTCTGTGTTTTTAGATCGGAACTTATCTATATTTAATATTGTATTCTAAATACGGCTTTCATTAAAGTACCTCACAATAGTAAAAGCTATTTAAAAACAAACTTTATCGTTTATTTAATATATCTTTCAACACCTTAACTATTTTCCTATGATAAATGATGTTTCAGTTTATGTGATCGGCTTCAAGACTTTTTCTTTGTTTGATGCTAAGCACGAAGTGTCACAATGAACTGTCTGTTCTCTAAAAATCGTTGGTATTGAAATCCGATTTTAACGTTATTAATCACCAGATTTTCTTTTGAGCCACTGAGAAAAGTTTTTAAATAAATTCATTGAAATCTTATGAAATATTTTCGGATATCTTAAGTTGACAGTAGCCTGAACTTAAAACAAGCAGATTTTCACAAATAGATCTTAGACCTGCAACTTTACATGTAACAAACTTGTTTGGAGGTTAAAATTCTCAACGGTTTATAAAATGAAAATAAAAGAGATTAATTCATCTGGATCAGATGAAATGATCCATTAAGAATAAAAAGGTTGTACTGCCTTGTGCCAAGTAATAATATGCAATATTCGAATTTGTCTTTATTTATTTGAAAGATAAAATCCCTTCTGGAAATTAATTTATGTAATAAGGATATACGGTCTAATTTGTAGATTTCTAACTGTATTGAAAATACTTTGGTAAATATATTTTATCCATGTTCTATAATTTTTGTGTATGAAAACGTCATTGTTTAGCCGTGCAGTTTCACTAAACTGTGAGCGGCAAATTGCATACCTTGCTCTGCCTCAGGTGAAACCTCAGCAGGTACAGAGAAAGTCTGATTTGCTGACAATGAGCAAAATCTCTATGAGTATTTCCAGTGGCGTTCATTTCCTTAAAAAATTGTAAAACAGAGGAAGTGGATTGGAAGAGAGGAGGTGTAGCATTCGAATCAAGAAACTTGGCAGAAATGGTAAAGCACTTTTATCGCTTCTTGTTCAGAATTGTCCATTTGTCAATACAGATTTGGTCAGAATTTCTACTGTCTAGATTTGATACATTTAATGCATGAAATTCAATTATAATCTTGAATTTTACTTCTACTTCTATATCAAGAAGTAAGAAATATCCAAAAAATATTTTAATTATCAAATACTTATTTAATTTAGGGTTAAGCACTTATCCTAATCGTGATAAAAAATTAAATGGTGTGAATTAAGAAAGAACAAGAAACTTGACCAGTAACAATATCCTCAGTCTTCTAAGTTAGCTTAAATTTTTAATATTTTAACATATTTTGAGCACCTAAGAATTGTGATATGTGCTGCCGTTCAGATTTAGTTCTTTGATAATTCTTAATACATTACTAGTACTCTACAAACTAATAAAAATGTGAAACCGATTTTCACTAAAAGCAAAGTTGAAGCCTGAGCATTCTCTTTACATTTCTCAAACAGTTTATTACTAAACTGGAGTTGGAGTGCTGAACTTCTTTATCAACAATAAAGACTAAATTTTATAACGATCTATAAATATTAGTTTCAATTTTCTATTGTTTTTATTCATGTTTTATTTGTCTTTACTGTTATATCAGTTGTCCTTGTTTCAAATCATTTGTTCAAGGACCTTTAGCCTAAACATTTGAAAATTATATAAAACTGACCTTCAAATTCTCGTCACGTGAACTTAATCAACCAAAATTTAAATTTGTAATATTCTTAAATTAGCAAAGTCTAACGTTCATTAAATATCTTACTGTCCTTTGAATGAAAACAAAATTCATGAAAAAAATCCTACTTTTATGTTTTGCATCTCCAGCCGATTTACTCGATGGAAACTTGAGACACATGTACGTTAACTACCACTTCTTGGATACCTTCTTATTTCTGATGGTATTTTTTTTCTTTGGGATTTTCTCTTCTTCTGTCAGAATCTCACTTTCAAATTAATTCTTACACACGATCACTCAAATGGTTGTTACCATTGAAATAATATGCAGACTTCAAAATATGGAAAGTGGTGTTTAAACTAGTACACATAAAACAGCTCAGTTGTGAGACCCATTCCAGAGCAATAAGAACTCTTTTGTAGTTGCTAAGGTGTGCATGACACAAAAGTTCTGACGTGATTCTTAACCGACCAAATTCATATGTCTACGAAGAAAAAATAATAAAGACAAAATCTTTCACTGTTACTTATCGTCGGCTGTTTAGACTTAAAGAATTTGCCCTTTATTGCGCAGGTTTCGCCACAGGCGGTTCTCACGGCAGCAATCTTTCCGTTTTTTTAACGTCTTATCTGTGGGTGGGGAGTTGACCGAATGACCCAAGTATGCCTTAGCTACGTTCTATCAGCCCCACCGGAAGATCAGCCACCACCTTGCATCCTTCGCACGTGCATTATGGACTGTGGGAAGTCCACCTATTCGTGCTCGTTTTTCCAGGGATCGCGACCTTAATGGAATTCTTTTCCACCCCCATCCCTTAGTACCTTGCTGCGAATACTGTCACTACCTTTGGAAAGCTTAAGTAATTTCTATGTGATGATAATAAAAGTAAAAAAATAAAGGAATCAAAGGGCTTCTTTGATTGGACGACTTAAAGACGCCAGTTCTAACTGTCCTCGTGTTACTGGGAGAGGTTTTAATTAATTTTAGGAGTATTGTGATAAAGTAGATAAAGTAGTTTACAAAGTTTGCTGAATAAATGTGTGCTTATTTCTGTGATACTAATTTCAACTAACTCTTCTTACTTTTCTTATCAGGGGTCAAACACTTTGATCATTAATATTTCCAAGTCCGAAAATCTGTCTTTTAAAATTTGAAAATATAACAACTGCTTGATCTTTATACATTTATCTGTCCTTATGAAAGGTGAAAGATGAGAGTAATGTTTTATTAACATTTATGTATTTTTTCAATAAAATGTAATTTTGACTGTTTCCACAAAAATATAGTAGTTGAGATTAAATATATGTGTTCAGGTATAAGAAACAGGATGTTTAATTATTATTTTTCTTACTGACGAAGTTGATCTGCAGAGAGAAACAAATGATAATACAGTATTGTTAAAACAATTTTTGAAAATAGACTTGATAAATGACTAAAATGACTCCTTAAACATTTCTTCGTTTAAAGAAACTGCTTGTATTACAGTAAGAGTTATAATTGTTAATAAATCCCGTTTTTATAGTACTTACGACTCCTCTCCAGTTTTATTCAAAAAGGACAAATAAATAAATCTGAATTTTTGGAACGTATTCCTTATTTTTCCATATTTAAATGGGAATAGACAAACAACGCCTACGATTTATAAAAGACTTTCTTGTTTGTTTGAGTTATCACTGTTTAGGATTTATTTGTTTATATTTTGAATTGATTTCGGTGTTAAGGTGCATCGTACAGTTGTAAGTATTTAAGGCTTTATGACAAAGCATAAGTATAGATATGTGAGATATTTTCCTACGCTTTCCTACACATGATAGTCTTTCAATCATGTTCTCAATTTTCTATCATAAAATTAATTATGAACTTCAACTCAAGCTGCCATGCAAAACATTGATACTAAATATCTAAGAAATATCAATTGTTACTCCAGATTTACTGAAAAGTGAAAATTTTTCAAAAGATTACAAAGACAAATAATATTACTGCCTCGTTGAGTGATGTTTATTTACATTTGCCTTATTTTCAAAAAAAAACTTTAAATTGTTGAAATGCTTTCTATATATTTCAACTAGTTTTATGTTAAATATAAGGTAGAAAAATTCGTTGTTTCAATAAAACAAAAAGCAACAACATCATTACTAATCATAAGTAAATAGATTATTTAAAAATCACGTTCACAAAACTAAGTAAAGAAAATAATAATGTTTCGCTTTAACCCAATCGGTCATCATCAGAACATTCATTTCAACTCCAATTTCAAACGTGATATTTTGTTCACAGGTCATTGTTAAGTAATTTACCTTTACCCTTAGTTATTTCAGCATTTTCTCTAATATTTATTTAACGATGAGGACTAGCTTTGCTATATTTAGCTAATGTTTGTTTTACAGCAGAGAATCCAACCCTAGATTTAACCATTGCAAGTCTGTAAACTTACTGCTATCCTAACTGGAAGGATGGTTTAGCGTAACATTAATCTTTAACGTATATCATAATACTAAGTGGTCTGGTTGTAGGGAAAAATAACACTCCCAGTAAAAGGACAGTAATTATAGGGTTAAGTGTGAGGGCATACAACACTCTCAAAGACATTTTAATACTGAGTTTGGATGTGAGATAAAAAAAAATACATACTGAATCAAAATATCAAAGCAAAAAAGCGTGAGCGTGACAACAGACAATAACTTTAGTGGGGTTGTAGTAGACCCTAAACGGTTTTAAGTGTGAAAGAAAATGTAGTGACACTGTCCGAGTGTGTGACGAGATAGTGGCTTTGGAGAGGTGTTAGTAATTCTGAGTGCTAAATAGGGCAGCAGCCATAGTGACACTGTCATGCTAAGTGAGTATGAGAGTGAGATGAGATAGTAACTTTAGTGGTATTAAATAATAACTGGTTCTCTGTGTAAAAAAGACAATAAATAAAGACACTGTATGTTAAATGTTTCTGAATGCAAAACAAGACATCAAAAATAACCATACTGTCGTAGCAGGCAATTTTTAGTGTGAGAGTAAATTGTAACTTTAGTGGTGTGGTGATAAATGCTGATTGGTTGGTACAAAGTTTGCCTGAGTACGAGAACAGACGGTGAATTTAGTGATATAGTGCTTACTACGAACAGGATAGTAACCACGACGACAATTTCATGTTATATAGATCTCAGTGTGTGGCTTGCTTGTAAGTTTAGTGACTTGATAATAAAAAAGTACGTTCTGAATGAAAAACAAAACATTAGCTTGAGCGACACTCTCACCTGGACGAAACTGTTACACCCAGTAGAACAACAACAATTCGTATTTTTATTATATTTTAGTGATTTGTAGGAAAAAAAAAAAGAGGTTTTTATTACCTAATAACAGTTCGTATGATATGGAATTTTTATTATTTTACATACAATTTAGAGATACTTATTAAAATTTACCTGGATCGCTTTAACTAATAAATGCTTTAATTTAAAATGACAAAGAAATCTCAAGATCTAATAATAAAATAATTGAAATATATTTAGACAGATTTGCAATAATAACTTACATGATCAAATTTCTTTATTTCTCGCCCGCCAGTGACACAGCGGTTTGTCTTTGGACTCGTACCGCTAGAAACCTGGTTTCGATACTTGTACTGGATAGAATATTCTTGACTCATTGTGTAACTTTGTGCTTAATTCTAAACAAACCAACAAAACTCTAGTTCTTGGCAATAGCTTGTTTTTTTTTCCACCATACCGATGTTAAAAAATACAATCTGGATTACAAATGTATCTGGATTATTTTTGCTGATAATTATTTTTTTAACGGTAGCAAAGAGTTCCAGAGCTTGTGTTTAACTTCTCACTACAACAAGAATATCATGATTCATAAACTGTTGATAATATTATCAGTGACTATATTAACAACGCTCACACCTTTCGGCACTACTTTTTCATTTAAGCTTATTCTGATCCATTAAAAATAACAACTGAAGAAAAACGATTAATTTTCCTACTAAAAATGTCAAACTTTCTATTTGGTTCAATGGTAAGTTTATCTACTTACAACGCTAAAGTCCTGGTTTCGATTATCCGGGGTGGATAAAACGCTAAATCAAATAAAATAAATAAGTCTTTTACCAAATAATGATCTTCTATCACATTTCCGATTTGTTTTTAAACTCAGCAGATAACTTTATTACATTATGGAGATGCTGTAAATGAAGAACAACTAATAATAAAAGAATCGTGACTTATTACATATTATTGTTAAATATTTTTACATACTATTATTATATATTATTATTAAATACTATTACATACTATTTTTCATATTATTAAACACTATTACATACTATTATTACATATTATTGTTAAATAGTATTACATACTATTATTACATATTATTAAATACTATTACATACTATTATTACATATTATTATTAAATACTATGATTACATATTGTTATTAAATACTATTACATACTATTATTACATATTATTTTCCTTATGCGCCACAACTGGTAAAGCATTACTTACAATAATTTTAAATAGTTACCATAATATAAATATAAACACAAGGAAAACAAACAAAAACTTAATAGTTTCATAACATTTCCCAAACATCGATTATTTTCGAAATATAGAAACCACAAATCATGCAAGTTAGAAAGTTATAAAAATCATTATATATACAGATTTTTATATTATATTGAATAGAAAGACGAATTAACAAAAAGTGTTTTTCTCTTACATAATTAAAAACGTTTGTTTGAATAAACCTTCTCTTTGGATAATAGCAAATCCTTTATTCATCTTGATATTTTATTTAGTACAGAAAGCAGCCCATGTTGACCATGCAGTACATCATAATCAAACTAATTTTCATGAACACTGAAAGTAGCCAGCGAATATCTATGCATTTGTTTAGTGCAAAAACATCTGAAGAATAGTACTTTTCGTCAAAATCTGCTCGTTGGTGAAAGAAACACTGCCATTTGTCTCTCGCCAAGACTATCATCGTTCAATCACATAGTTTGTCATGTTATGTAGCCACTGACACAGTGGGAATCACCGGCAGATCTATTTACACTACTACCCTTGACAGTTTCAAAAAACCCTTGGGAAGCTATATGACATGCAGAGAAATACAAGTCACGATTTTCCCGCCTTTTTCTTAGATTATCATATTCAGCGTTCTTTCCCACAAACAATCGTCGAGACGATTAATGGGTGGGTATTAGAAGGCCAAAAAGTATAGGGATTGCCGTAAAAATTGTTGATGTCCGATTGATAACACAATAACGTACATTACCGGCAGCTTCGTAGGCGACCTTTCCCTCTCTATACATTACCAATTACGCCTGCATAGACATTCAGACTTGTTCTATACGACTTTAGAACCTGAGAATCTAGTCAGTGCACAAAATGCCCAAAGGGAAACCATAAAAGTAATTATCCAGCAGCATACAGACAAAAGCAACTGTAACCTTTCTCCCCATTTGCCCCTGAAGTGACGCACTAGGCGAAGGCAGGGCAGTTTGAGGTAAGGTACCGTACCTCTAACTGGGTTGCAGGGAGTATTCGGGGGAGGTGGGGGATGATAAACCATTAAAAGTGAAAAAATATATAGAAAAGCCCTCACGTACTAATCTTTCTTTATTCACCAACTCATCATTTGACCTCACTCCTGAGCCTTGTGATTTGTGACCTAAACCTGTGCCCCGACTAGAACTTTCTCACCACCTTTCTGCGTTTAGGGAACAGAGACCGATGACCTACGTCTTTGGCTGAACACAGAAATAAATAACATAGTTGAAAAGGTGAGCCTTTGTTCTACCGCTTGCTCTTGATAACCGCTCCAGTTGCTCAACCCGAACGCAGACATCCCTTTACAACCTCGACCTCAGGACCTTTCCTAGCTACGTATTATGCAAGACTCGTCTTCATTAAAACATTATGGTTTACAGCGTCAACGAAAAATGTCGTTGTATATTTTACTCAAAAGCAAAGCTAAATTAAAGGAAAATCACATTTTTTATTTTTTAATATGTTTATAGAGATAAATTATTAATCATTTTAAATTATAAAAGCTACAGTTCTCATATAATTAATTTAATATGTGAAAAACAAAGCTAAATTAAAGGAAAAAGGCATTTGCAATTTGTTTTTAAAACATATCTATAGGTACAAGTGATTAATTATTTTGAATTTAAAAACTCCACAAAATAAATACATTAAGAAATACACACACACGCACACACATATATATGTGTATATATAAAATCAAAATTAATGAATTTTCATTAACCATTGTTTTATCTTCACTACGAATATTCATGAAATATTGTTTAATCTTCAGAATGAAATTTATCAAATAAGATTCTATTTTTAGAATGCTTTTAACTTGAACAAATTTTACCTTTAGTGTGAATCTTTGAACAGTTTTACTTTATGTATTTTACTGTGTACACTTGCAAAGAATTGTTTCACTTTATGTATTTCACTGTATTTACTCTTATAGAAAGTTTCTACCTCCCAGTGACGCAGCAAGTTGTCGAAATTAGGTTTCGATACCTGTGGTAGAAAGACCATATTTAGTCCAACTTTAAGGAAACAAAGAACAGTTTCTACTTATTTATTTCAGTGTGCATACTCCTAAGGAACGACTTTATGTTTTTTACTCTGCATACTCCTCAATTACACTTTATGTATTTTATTGTTATTCTTGCAAAGAACAATTTCATTTTCAGTATTTACTGTGTATACTTCTGAAAAACTGTTTTACTTTATGCACATTATCGTATGTGCTCCTAAAGAAATGTTCTATTTAATGTATTTCACCGTGTGTACTTCTAAAGAATAGTTTTATTTATGTATTTTTCCGTGGATATCGTATCTTACTGTGTAAATTTCTAAGGAAAGGTTTTACTTTATGTATCTCACTGTATCTTACTTGCAAAGAATGGCCTTACTTTATGTGTTTTACCGTGTACACTTTTAAATAGCAGTCCCACGCTGTACATTTTACTGTTCATAACTGCAAAAAACAGTTTCGTTTCTATATGACTCAAGAATGACTTAGCGGTTAACATACTGAATTGACGCTCAAAGAGTTTTGGGTTATACGTAGTAATACCAAAAATGATTTTCACATTTAGCCGTGAGTGCGCTATAAAAGTGAAAATTAACCCTCTATTCGAGTAATGTTGTCCACTTCAGGCAGCGCTGCTGTAAAATGGTTGTCCTCCCTTTAGCCTGCAGTTGATAATCACGGCCCGAATCATAGGAATCTCTGTCTTGACCGTATGCGCAGAAGATGTTGTCAACGTGCAAAATCAGATATTGTATGTAATTTATTAACTGTGTATATATAAATCAATTTCAGTGCATATTTTGACTCTAAAACTGTATTAATACTTTGTTTCAAATATCTCTATTTCCTGAGAATTTATATAACCCAAAAATGAGATTTGTTTATCATAGAACTTATTTTCCTGTTACATTACTCAAATACAAGGGCGTAGCAAGGAATTTATAGTAAAGGGGCATAAATTATAAATACTCTGGATTCGTGTATTTCAGATAATTTATACTTTACATATCTATAACATCGATAAATCTCAAAATCTTGCAAATAATATGTTCAAATTAGTTGATATTAAATTTGTAACAACTATTATCTTTTGTTAAAAAGTTGGACAGCTACCTTCGTACAGTAATGTATCTATTATTAAAAAGTTGGACAACTACCTTCCTACAGTAATGAATCTATTATTAAAAAGTTGAGCAACTACCTTCCTACAGTAATGTATCTATTATTAAAAAAGTTGGACAACTACCTTCCTACAGTAATGTATCTAAGCACATTCATGAAATAGCTTGTTTTCTCTTATTTCATCCGTTTATAAGTTTGTTGATATATATAAAAATACTGTTTAGTTGTTCTTTACCTGCCTAAAAGTATCATGAACGGTCTTGCTTTTTCGACAAAGGTATTTTATCTTTGCGTGAAAATTGTACTTTTGAAACGTATTGCATTGCATTCAGGCTCTCATATGACGTAACATAAAAGTTGAGGTTAGGTTACAAACCATATGACTATTTTCCAATTTAAACATGTCTAGCAGAACGTGTTGATACTATTACGACAGCTAATACACTATTCTAACAAGACAATATAGAAAATTTTATATTGAATTGTCCGAAAACATGATTTGATTTTGTTTTTAAAACTTGCACTGATCAAATTTCTTTCCTCTTACACTTTAAGATCTCTTTACACATAAAATTAAGGTTGTCATAAATGCCATTTTTCTGCTAAAAAGAGTAATATTAATTAATTATGAAAACTTTATAAGTATTATTATTCTGTAGATATGGTTATACGCTTTATTCTACAGTTCACAGTCTCATTTGGACTAAGTAACTGACTTAGTTTGAAATTAATTAGTGAAGTGGTTTGTAGTTTTCCATGTGCCAGCATAACTGTAACTTCATATTGATATATATGTAGATCTATCATAGCACTAAACTTAAAATTAATTTTCATCTGTGTAGAATCAGACCTATTTCCTGGTTATAATATACTGTGTTATCAGAAATGTACACAATTTGATTATTTCATTTACATTTAGATATAAAATGATTGCAGCATTAACAATCATTTTGCCTGAAGTGATCTCCTTAAACACTGAGTTACAAATTTCTAGTTGTTGGTATTGCCGAAAGATAAAATCTGACCCTTAACTAAAAGTCAGAAGTAATATTGTTGTATGTTATGAACGTCTGGAATCTTACCTTTATTGTATATTTTTGTTTTCACAGAAACTTCTCATATACGATAATAAAAGGGCATGCTATAGGTTTGAGTGTGTGTGTGTGTGACCGCCATAACTCTAAACGGAATTTTCTACACATATTATGTAGATCCTTAATTTAATACAGCAAGTGCATTGTCATTTCTGTCTTTGTAGAAGGCTTTAATGACTAAAATATGTAGCAGGATGTGTATAAAAGTATTCAGACAAATAAAATAAACTAACCCAACTCCACATTTTCAGATCATTAATCAAATAAACTCTTATGATGAAGATGAATGTGTCTGAAGAGCACATTAGGCATATAATGCTTTATGAGTTTTAAAAAAGCAATAGTGTCGGATAAACTACACAAAACATTCAGGTGTTTATGACGCGAAGTTTATGAAAGAAAATGTCGAGGTGGTTTCAAAAGTTCAGATCAGGTGACTGTAGCTCAAGTAATGCGCCACGTTCGAGCCATCCTGTTGAGTTTAATGATGATTTGCTGCTGGCTGCATATTCAAGGTGTTTATGACACGAAGTTTATGAAAGAAAATGTCGAGGCGGTTTCAAAAGTTCAGATCAGGTGACTGTAGCTTAAGTAATGCGCCACGTTCGAGCCATCCTGTTGAGCTTAATGATGACTTGCTGCTAGCTGCACTTCATGAAGATTGTGTTGCAACAGTTGAAGAACTAGCACAGAAGCTTAATTCAACTCATTCAACAGTTCACTGGAAAGATGTCAATGTATGGAAAATAGGTCCACCTTGATTTGACAGAAGCCAACCTAAGACCAAAATGGGTATTTGTGTTTCTCTGCGCTCTAGTGAACGTAACTTATCTTTTTTGGACAGGATAGTGACTAAAGATGAAAAATGGATATATTATAAAAAATGTTAAGCGCCGCAGACAATGGCTTAATGCATGTAAATTGGCTAAAGCACAACCCAAAATAGACCTTCACCTGAGGAAAGTCTTGTTAAACATTTGGTGGGATATTGTTGGTGTGGTCCACTCAATGTAAGGATTACATCAGACTTCTATTGTCAACAGTTAGAATGCTTGAATGTTTCACTGAAAGAAAAGAGGCTTGCTTTGATCAATCGTAAAGGTGTTGTGTTACATCAGAATAATGCACGGACCCATACAACAAGGATCACATCTGCAAAGATTAAAGAGTTAGACTTGGAAATTTTCCACATCTTCCTTATTTTCCAGATCTTACCCCATCTGATTATCATCTATTCCGAAATTTGCAGAACTATCTTGATAGAAAAGAGCTTAGAACACATGAAGGTATAAAAACTACCCTCTTTACACTCTAAACACCAAGAATTTTATAGAAGTGGCATTCAGAAGCTTATGGATCATTGACAGGAATTAATTAATAACAATGGAACATAAATTATTGATTAATTAACATTAAAAGTGTTTAAAACCCTTCTCTTTTTTTTCTGAAACTAAAATCGGACATTACTTAAAGAATGACCTGATATAATAAATCAATTCAATAACCCAAGCGAAGCCGGGTACCTTCGTTAGAATTGATATAGAGCAGAAAGTACTGTTTGTTTGTTTTTGAATTTCGCACAAAGCTACTCGAGGGCTATCTGTGCTAGCCATCCCTAATTTAGCAGTGTAAGACTAGAGGGAAGGCAGCTAGTCATCACCACCCACCACCAACTCTTTTTACCAACGAAAAGTGGGATTGACCTAACATTATAACACCCCCGCGGCTGGAAGGGCAAGAATGTTTGGCGCGACGGGGATGCGAACCCACAACCCTTGGATTACGAAGCGCACGCCTTAACGCGCTTGGCCATACCAGGCCCAAGAAAGTACTGAATATAGCAATCATTATAAGGTTATTTTAGTTGTATCTTATAGCGATTACGGACAAACCTAATAAAAATAAACCACAAATACAATCTTATTTACTGTAGTAAGGAACGAATTAAGCACAAACTTGTATTTTAATAGTAAGTAACTATCATTTTACTCATATTAGCATAAGCCACAGATAGGATTGTTAATACTTACAGGACATAAATTAAACCGATGTAGACAGTTAACACTGTATATGTCTAATAAAGACGATATGACACTTTCAACATACAACAGAAAAAAGGTGTTTTTTTTAAGTTTTTGCGTGGGCTATTTGTGCATAGCTGTTCCTAATTTTGAACTGATATACGTCAGTCGTCAATACTTAGAGTTAACTCTTGGGCGATTCCAGTCTGATCGAATAGTGTTTCAATGTACAATAATACTTTTATAGCAATGGGTTTGGATTCATTAACCTCAGAATTCACAGTCTGGATATGCTGTAAATTTGACCACGCAAGCCTTACAGTGTGAGTACGAGTGGTTGTTTTTATCGTTTCAAATATGTTTGGCCCGGCATGACCAAGCGCGTTAAGGCGTGCGATTCGTAATCCAAGGGTTGTGGGTTCGCATCCCCGTCGCGCCAAACATTCTTGCCCTTTCAGCCGTGGGAGCGTTATAATGTAACGGTCAATCCCACTATTCCTTGGTAAAAGAGTAGCCCAAGAGTTAGCGGTGGGTGGTGATGACTAGCTGCCTTCCCTCTAGTCTTACACTGCTAAATTAGGGATGGCTAGCACAGATAGCCCTCGAGTAGTTTTGTGCGAAATTCAAAAACAAAAAAATAAACAAGTTTCTCGTTTTAGAAAGTTTTAATAAATAAATATAATTTGTGTTCATTACACGATAAGTTTATATATCTATATCCTAAAGTGTTCTAACCCCATGATACAGTAAGAGAGTAACGTTCAAATTAATTTAAATGTTAAAAAATAAAGGATGTTTATCCACATTTATATACAAATTATTTCAGTTGTTTCTTTTCTTTTTACATTAAATTAAGTTTATGCTTCATATCATTTAAACAGATTTATAAATACGTAAAAACGAAAGTAAGTAATCCCTATTGTTTTCCAATTTTATTGCATGAACATTTCTGATGCTTAGATTAAATTTAATGTGTTAATTATTTTTTCATTAAAGCTTCTTTACCGTACACAGTATCAAGAATTAATAATACTTCAATTGGATTTAGTTATTCAGAAAGTTGAGAACAGTCTACTAAAATGATTTTGAATAAATAAATATGCAACTACAAGCTATTTGGGACAGAATGTATCAGAAGCATAAATTTTCATTGTTTGGTGTTACATTGATAAGATGATGCCACTGAAAAGTGATCGCTTTTAGAAATGGTATGAAAGTACCTCTTTCCACAACATAATATTTGTAAACTAAATCACAAAGATGTGTTTGGATCAAAGATTTAGAATTTATAAGATGAGGTTGCATCCTGTACTTAATAGCATTGAAAAGCAAAGGTAAATGTTTCAACATACGGAACCATGATCATTGAGAAAAGTCCAGATCTACAATGAATAGCACCCAACCTCAGTAAGTAAAGTGCAACGTCTTTTAACAGATAAGTGTTGCACGCAATTTACCGCGTACAAACGGGCAATAAAATGTTTAAAACTACTTAAGTAGATTATGACTGTATGGTGTAAATTGTGTATCTTTCGTCAGTTGTTTCATAATAGAATCACTAACAGGAATGCGAGTTTCACAGGTATCATTAGAATTTAAAACGCTGTTCTGAAAGTCGGCTGGCTCTCGGTCAATCTTGGCAATTTTTAATATTTTCCATATTTTATTAGTTTCAGTGTTTATAATTTTATCATGATTGTTTATCACTTTACTATAATGACTACGCTACGTGATAAGTTTAATTTGATCTTGTTATTTTTTTACCATAGAGATTATATATCTAACACTGTTAGCTAAATTTATGAAAACTTTTACCACGGCGAAGAAATTTACTTTTGGATAGAATATTTAATATGTCTACCTTATTTTTTATTATTTAAGCTTACTCTTATTATTTTATTATAAATGTTGTCCTGGTTATTAGCTTAGCGTGTGAATTTAGGACAATGTAAACCTTTTAGTGTAACCAAATCTCGCGAGATATTATTGGCTTTTCGACGGAAAATATCTTGACAGTAAGAATAATCAATATGAAACAATGCATTCCGATTAATACAGGTAACATAGTTTGAGTGTTGAAGCAAAATACCTTGAACGTTACATTTAACGGGCTGTGTTATTTAGAAATGATGAGGAAAATCATTTATTTGATTAATGATAAAAAAGAATTATTTTTACTATATATTTGTTTTTACTCTGAGTTAACAATTCTCACTTTTATGTTCACAAATTCACACTTTCATGTAAAAAAAAATGAGAAATTTACTCAAAACCCTTTCATTCAAAATATTTTCGTTTTGACGTTGAAAATTTCTCACTTTGAACTTAAAACCCTTTAAGCAAATGATTTACTTAAACCTTGATATTTATTTACACTTTTAAAATTTTTCTTCTGGATTTTATAATTGCAAAGTCTTTGATCAAGTCCTCAAAACTAATTTGGCGTAACAAATCTACTTCTATACTTAGCAGTGACAAGACATCCAGCTTGTCTTGTCGCATAGTCTTTCTAGTGGAATTTTTAATATGCTTGAATTGAGAAAATGAAAGCTCAGCTGTGCAATTTGTGACCATTAATGTTAAAAATATACGCAACGAAATGTCAACCTTTGGAAACGCACATTCACTTTTGTCTTCTGAAATTATTTTATAAAATTCAGCATGACTGAATCTAGTTTTTACAGTTTTTCTTGCACTGAACTTGTGGCACACATGTGAGTGAAACTGCTAAAGCTCGGCAGAGAAATTAGTGTCCAAGTCCTCTGGGTAAGCATCAATTAGCTTTTGGGAACACTGAGAGTACTTTTCAGTTTCAGCAAATGAAGTGACATCATATGGCACATCACTCAGGAAACTAGTTCCAGAAAGATTAAAAAGCGTTCAACAGGTTGCCCATCTTTTAAGTATCGAAGTACAACACGTAACTAATCTATATGTGATAGATCTGGCGTCGAGTCAACTGACAAGCTAAAATAACTAGAAGAATTTACAGTGAATACGTGGACCTTCTGAACTATTGGTTCAATGAGTTCTTCACAGATGGTTTTGAACAAGTAAGGATTTCCATTTTCAAAATTTCCATATTTCAAAATGTGCTCTGCTAAAATTGGATCAAACTGACATTTGAGCTCAAGCAACCCTAAAAAATTCTCATTCTGCAGTGAACAAAATTTTTCATCTGTTCTTCGAAAAGCTAGGCCACGTTCAGCTAACTTACGAATAACAGCTACTACATGCTCCAAGACGTGTTTCCAGTAATTGCATTCTTTTTTAAATCTTTCATTTCTTTTCTAACTCCTGTCGCAAGTCTGAACCTTGTCTGCGAGTTAGCATAGAGTCTCGGTGAGTAGTGCTTTTATTCATGATGATCAATTACCATAGTATTTCGGCGATTAATGAACCCTTCTCTTTCAACAAAACGCGAGAAAAATTAAGGGGCAAACCTTTTACAAACAAAGCAGTAAATTGATCTTGTTGATCGTGAATACAATAACCATTCTCTCTTGTATTGCTCACCATTGGCTTTTACCCCAAAGAAAAGTTTTTGAAAACACCATTTCGTTGGTTTGCCACTATTCAAAGTCCGGCAAGATTTGCCAAATGGCCCATTGCGGTGTTGACAGCCAGTAGGTCCACAAGTAGTCCAATAAGCCACATTATCAGCAGAGAAATCGAGCCACAACCCCGGATCTTTTGCTTTAGTTTTTCATCTTTTGTAGACTGAAGCATTTTTACCATAGTCCAGTAGATTTTCATTCTCAGAAATTATTTCAACTTCAGACTGTCTTGTAGAGCAACTTGCATCAGCAAGAATCAGATATCAGGAGAATTTACAGGCAAAGTGAGATCAGTTGTGAGACTTGTGCCAGTTGAGCTAGCCTGTGACATCCAACGTCATCATGATGTTCTGACCTTGAAGTGGACAAAGTGGTACTTATGGGTGTGGAGCTTAGTTTAACTGAAATCTTGCCAGAGTCAGATGCAGTACAAGAAACTTCTGATAGCAGAGATAAGTTTGATTTGGAAGAACATGTTGTGTAGGTTAAGTGAAAAAATAAGTCAGCTTTCTGGTCTTGGCCGCTAAATCCAAAGTATTTTTGTTGGGTTTTTTTTGCCAGTTTTCAGACCAAAAAATGGAGACATAATACCCCGACCTAGCCCTCTGGTGATGTTTCTGTGAGACGAACAAACAACCCGAGACAGAAACACAGAGACAACGATGACAAACTTTTAGGTGTAATTCAACTATTTTGTGACTGTAAATTCAGATCAGTATGTGCTCTATTACATTTCTGAAAAGCTCGGGAAACAAGTGACTAATCGGAAAAGTCTAAAGGCGATAATTCGACCCTTTTGGTCAAATTGTGTAAGACTTCGACAAGTACAATATGATTCTTAACGTTGTTATATAAACATTATACTACTACAATACTGTGGCACCGTGTCATACAAAGATACTGTAAAGAACCGACAAATCAACAAAATCAATTTAGGATTGTCTGAAATGAATTGAACAAGTTCATGTGAGCAAGACTTAACGTTAGTGGCTTCAGTTGCAATGTATTAGGATTAGGCCTAACATTAATGTTGTTATCTGAGAACCGAGAAACAATAAAGTTAGGCCTAAATACTGTAACTAGTTTAGTGAAGTTCACTGGAAACGCTATTGTAACCTAGAATAATGAAGTGGACTATTACCAGTTTGAGGCTATCGTTTCGAATTTGCTTTTGCGTCCAGGCATGCAGATAAAGTTTCAGATATATGCGTATTTTCTTGGTATATGGTTTATTGCCTCATCTAAAGTCCCCAGGTCAAAACTGAGCTCAAAGTTGAGTTTAAAACTCATTCATCAGATTGTTTATTAGAATTAAGGTACTATAGCCTAGACGTGACCGATTATTTAGAAGTTCAATGTGCAGTACAGTTTGCAATTGATTATATGTTGTGTATGTATACCAGTACAGAATGATCATTGTTAATATAGGCTACTACAGTATGTGTTATCAATCACAAATTGTTTTGGAATACTTTTTGGCTCGAAATAGATTTGAATATTATCACTGACATTGGTTCTTGCATACAGCTACCATAGCAACACACGTAATGAAGTTTTTGCAATGACTAAAAACTAATTCTCCTAAAATGTATTGAAGTCAGTCTCGAATGGTTTTCAACCAATCAGAATGCAGCAAATCAATAAAGGTATTTATGAATTCGTGTTTATGTGCTGGTGGACCTAGGTCCTATGAAAGCTTTCTGGCAATCTTTATCGAAATGTAGACCTAGAGTTTAGTATATTTGACTGTCTTACCAACGTTTTATTTTTATGAATTTCAGTGATTTTTTATGATCATTATAACTATATATGAACCATATTCTTTTGTGTGTTTTTATTGTTTCTGTATTTTTCAGACTGCAAGATGAAACGTGTTCAATTAAGTTGTTTGAAGCCAAAAAAAATTAAGGCTCAAAAAAGCTTTAGTGAGAACCACACATACAAATATTACAAAATACATAAATAATGCAATACTAACGCAAATAAAACTAAAACCAACGAGACAATAACTCAATTACAACGTACAGAAACAAGCCGAAAAAACATAACATAAAAACAGAAACTAGCCACGTTTCTGTACATATTTGTCACCATTTCGTTTGACTTATGTTTCTGTGGTATTATACTCTTAGTTTTCTGTAGATTTCACTGAAAAAAAGCAGTAAAAGTAAAAACAAAATAGTTCCACTGCCTATAATTTTTCAATTTTTAATTAAATGAAGATCTTGGTAAATCTGTGGCGTTTGCTCCACTAATAATTTGCGCGGTAAAGATTTTTTAAACTATATTTGGATTATTTTTATTACTGAACAATATTATGTTCCATACTTGTTATTTGACGGTAGACGCTGCAGTTATTTGGTTAGTTTTGAACCAAGCGATGAAATTTGGCTAATTCTTGCTTATCTGTGTTTTGTGTGTGCTCATTGTAGGCCAAATATTGCATATGTGTCTATGAAATAAGGTATTTTACTCTGTTTCAATATATATATATATATACAATGAGTAGATTTGCAAACCGTATTCGCTTAAACATAGGTTTTATATTTCTAAGTATATAAAAAAATTAATTTCGCCAGTCTTGATGATTTTCAATGGTCACAACAATCTACTGCTAGATGTTTATAATTTTCTATCATACCGTAATTTATTTTATCAGCATGTACATCGCTACTTGTACCGCAAATAAGAATAGACAGCAAGTCTGTGCTACTAAACATTTAGCTTAGAAATGTAATATTTGAAAAAGTCATTTTTATTCCAATCAATAATAACCAATACTCGTACTAAACTAAACAGAATTAAATAGATTACCTGGCATTGAATAAGCAGAATTACGTTGTTTCAAAATTCAATACCCCCTGCTAAGTGGTAAATCGAAGGCTTATAATAATAAAAAGACCTGGCAGAACCAGGTATTTAAGGGGATTAACTCATAATCCGAGAAGCGCGATTTCCAATTCCCGTCACACCAAATATTAACGCCCTTTCAGGCGTTGTAATCCCACTATTTGTCGGTAAAAGAGTAGTGCAAGAGTTGGCGTTGAGTAGTGATGACTACCTGCCTTCCCTTCAGTTTTATACTGCTAAATTAGAAATGGCTAGCGCAAATAGTTCTCGCGTAGCTTTGCGGGAAATTGAAAAAAACCGCAAACAATAATGCTAAAAACTGGGTTTTGTTATTCATGGTGAGCTCATCACAGATAACCTATTGTGTATTGTGAGTTTCCTACATAACATCAAGCATATCCCTCGTAATGTTTGAACTTCAATGAGCGCTGTAAAAGTGGTAATAGGCACATGTCTTACTGTTTTAATCTGGTGAAATTGAATCTAATAAACACATGCAAAGATTGAAATGAAAAAGCTCAATCTATTTTATCATTATTTGAATAATTAAAATTTCAGCTATTAAATTCGTTTTTGAACAAAAGCATGAATCAAAATTGTTTGATTACAAAATGAGTTTGTTATAAATCAACATCTTCTGGACCTTATGCACATTTGAATAGTTTTTTATTAATGACTTTTAAAATTGTCGAAGTTTCGTTTAATCTTATGTTCAGAAAATTGTGAGTAGTTATGCTTTACTTCACGAAGAGTTTTTAAAAGCTGGGAATGTTTAGGAGCTTATATTGGATTAATTATATAGAAATGTATATTGAATAGATCTGATTAGAGGTGTTATTACCCTTTTCATAAACAGTTTGCCGTCTCAAGAAAACCAAAAGTTGTAGTTCCACTTCACACACGACAAACTTTCATGTCTTTAAATATAACATTGGATACTATTCAAAGGCCATTGTTTTCACAGATTCAAGAAAGGTGTACCTTTTTACCTATATTACTTGAATTGAAAGGTGTTATTCCAAACAGCAGGTAATTTTTGTGGTGTATAAGTTTCATGTTTATTTCTGAACTAAAAGTGTCTTATATCCACTGAGGTGCCTTAAGACACAAATAGAGACACACGCCAATAAGACCGGAAAATATATCTAGTATAGTTCATCACGTTCATAATGAACGTAATGCTGTGCTTTCGATGAACAACTTTATTATAATGAATAAAACTGAGGATGAGGAACAACTGCGAATTTACGATATTTTAGTTATTGCAAATCTTAAACCAGTACTAAATCAAGAGAATTCAGCATGCCCTCTTCTCCACAAACTGTGAACTATCAAATGTTCTAATTTACTAATGATACGAACCCAAGGTTTACTTTTAAGCTTGAATATCATTAAATGTTAATCTGAAGTTCTTTGTTGTATGTATGCGAGGAGTGTTTTCAACGACGTGCGTAATTTAAGAATAGTGTTATTAAGAACCTCAATATGTATATATATATATAACACTTCATAAAGAAAAAAATCCAACCGTTAAATCTAGCAAGAAAGCTATATAATTTGCAACAATATTTCACCATAAAAGAAAACTGAAGTGTGTGTACGAACAAAATATAGTTCTACTTACACCTAAAGACATATAAAACTTATCTGAATAAATTTATCCATCATCAGCCATCCAAAGACTAGTGACAGTTCAGAACTCTTTAAGCTATCGTTCTTAAGTGGTTATGGCGTTTTGTTTGTTCATTTTCAATCTGTAGATCAAGTATACTCAGATCACAGCTAGAAATACAAGTACTAAAATCAAAGGAAAACTTAGTTTCAAGAGCGCCACTTGAGGACAAAGATTAATACATAATCAAAATTGCACTGTTTAATACACTTAATGGCATATAAAAATTCATTTGTATAACATTTTATATTATTAGCCTAACTGTTTTGGTAAGAACTGCCATAAACTGAAACTACAATTCTCAGTTGGTTAGGGAATAGAAGTTGCTATGCATAATGATTAAATAAGTAATTATTCTATACATTACAACACGTTACGTTCGTGATGACGAGAAACAGATTTTGTTAATCCGAAGTTAACCTGAGAAGGTCAAAACATTATTCTGTACTTTATTTTAATTAAAGTGCTGATACCCATTATAGCTATTTTGACAACACATTGTGTTGTTTTCTAGTTAAAAAAAAATAAATATATCTCATTTTTTCCACTCTAAAGAAAACGTTTGCTAACTACACATTAAATATTTACAAAAATTTGAAATAATTATTAATTCTAAACGCTTTAACAACAAGCTTTAAATACTTTATTTTTCAGATTTTAAGCAAAAACTTTTCTCAAAAGACTTGAACTAGTGTTATCTATCGGGAATTAAATCAACTACACTACTTAAATTAACGATTTGTTTGTTTGAAATTAAACACTTGTTGTTGCTGTTGTTTTGAATTAAGCACAAAGCTACACAATGGGCTATCTGTGCTCTGCCCACCACGTGTATCGAAACCCGGATTTTAGCGTGTAAGTCCGCAGACATACCGCTGAACCACTGGGGGGCGGAAACACAAAGTTACAGAATGGGCTACCTGTGCTTTACCTACCACTGATACCGAAACTCGGTTTCTAGCGGTGTGAATCCGCAGACATACCACTGTGCCATTGAGGAACTCAAGTAGCGTAAAAACAACGAAATAACAAATGGAGTATAAAAATAGAATTAGAAATAATCAAATTAACTCATTATTGTTTTTTTTTATTTGATTTTGGATTTCACGCAAAGCCACACAAGGGCTATTTGCGCTAGCTGTCCCTAATTTAAAAGTGTAATACTAGAGAGAAGGCAGCTAGTCAACACTACCCACTGCCAAGTCTTGGGCTTCTCTTTTACCAACGAATAGTGGAATTGACCGTAACATTATAACGCCCCCGCAAGCACGTGAGGGTGATTCGAACCCGCAACCCTCAGGTTACGATTTGAGTGCTTTAATCACCTGACCATTCCGGGCCCAATTCATTATTACATAATAGTCACAGAATGTAACATGTTATATGCTATTAAATACACACCATATTATAAAAGGAAATATTTAACTTTTTTAAGTACACATCTTCGAAAATATTAATAACGAGTAAAGTCGATATGCAAAACTTTGCACTACACATATATGCGAGGTCTGATCAAAAAGTCCTAAAACTTGTGTTACAAGTGCCAGTAGAGCGCTTCACTGAGATCCGTACAAAGTACAAATAGCAATCTACCCCACGAACAAGTCATTTCTCCAAACCTTATTTATATTCGTGTTGCGATAACGTGTTTAAAGACAAAGTATATCTTGCCTGTGTCGAAATAAAAATGGACAGAAAAGGAGAACAATGTGTTTACTTCAAGGTTTGTGTGAAAAATGGTAAAGGAGAACCAGAAATCCTCGAAATGTTAAGAACTGCCTTTGGTGATGACTGCCGTTTACCAGTGGATATAACGCTTCAAAGTCAGAAATCGTCCACTGATGAAACGGTCGCTACGGTGAAGAACAGTTAACCAGGCCTTTTATAAAGAGGCCTTAATTCGCTTAAAGCCAGAAGAAACTGCTGCAAACTGTGGAAATGACAGTGAGGAAATAGAAATTCCTACTTCATCGCAAGTGTTAAGTTATATTAACGCTATCAAACTGTATGCAAAAATGAAGGGAAAAATACACTTCATGAAAAGGCTGTAAAATTGATATTTTCTTTTCACCACATGAAAAAGTCCATTAATAAAAAGAAACAGGGAAATTGGACAATCTCTTCAAATATATTTGATTAAGATTTTATGTACTTGTGTATATTTTGAATGTTTATCTTTGTTTTTATTCTAATAAATATAGCATAAACAGTATAATAACTTTATTCACAAACATCTCACTTCAAGCAAGTATAACGTTCCGCTCAAAAATTATAAATAATTTAGGAAACGCATGTTCACTGTCTCAACCGGGAAACCTGTTTTAGCCGAAAATTTTGCTCGGTCCCGTACATTCTTAGTCAATAAGCTGTTTTGAAGAGAAACTGTTACATTATTTCAAAACCCAATTACCTTTAAGTAAAACAAATAAGAAAGAGAGAATACCCTTCATTGCTTCTGAATGAGAAAAGACGTAATCAAGAAGTAAAAGTTGAATAAATGTGCCAGTATACTAAGAAGAAAAGTTTTAGACATTATACCTACAGTAATAGCAGCAGCTTCAATATATATTTCAAAAGAAGAGGAAAAAAATGTTTGTTGAATTACTAACCTTCCAAACTTTCCTTATTACAGGTGTAGAATCAATTGACTCTTATAATTGATGATGCTGGTGAGTGAGCTTATAGAGTTATAGTATCAAATAAATCTGATACAGTGTTGAAGGGGGAAGAAGAATAGTAAACATTTATTTTGGGTTTTGGGGCTAAAGCTCTTCATAGGTTCACGAAAATGCTTGGAGACATTGTGTCGGTAATCACATTTTTAAAGATCTAGACACGGAAATGATCAAAACAATTAAAGAACAAAATAGAGCCTGTCCAAATGGCATACTCAAATATCAAAACCTAAGAAAATGCGCAGCATGGGATAATTATTACGATCGATTCACAATATTGCCAGGTGTAGGAACAGCACACGACACTATAGAATTATGCTATCAAAATATCTTACCTGTCAATACTGACTAATTTTCTGACCATGTCTTTCAAGACCAAAAATCATGTGACATGGTGAAACAAATCTTGGATCTCTGTAAATAGAAACCTCATAAAGTTTCATGATGATAAAGTTATGGAAACTGCCAAACTAGAAAACTTTGATTCCATTCAAAAGTTGAACACTGCGTGGATGAGTTCAACTTCTATTTTTAGTAGTTCACTAGTATGGATTGGAGCCCCGGCATAGCCAAGCTTGTTAAGGCGTACGACTTGTAATCTGAGGGTCGCGGGTTCGTGTCCCCGTCGTGCTAAACATGCTTGCCCTTTCAGCCGTGCGAACGCCATAATGTGACGGTCAATCCCACTATTCGCTGATAAAAGAGAAGCCCAAGAGTTGGCGGTGGGTGGTGATGATTAGCTGCCTTCCCTCTAGTCTTACACTGGTAAATTAAGGGCGGCTAGCACAGATAGCTCTCGAGTAGCTTTGTGTGAAATTCAATAAACAAACAAAACAAACATGTATGGGTTGGTTGTATGATTGTGGCTGTGTTTATCATTCATTTATTGTTTCCTTCTATTGTTTAGTTTATGTATGAATTTTTAGTTGCGTTAAAACATTAATTCACCTTCTACATAATCATTTGTATTTTGAGTAAATATATGAATGCATGATGAAACCAACACTACCTTCTCTAGCGGTGACGTACGGATACTTTTAATGTAGCCAGAAGATTTATTAAGAAAGAATGAGAAAGAATCACGAGATAAATATTGAAAGATACAGCTATAGTTATTTGCCACTCAATATTGTTACTGATATTGAAAGGTATTGTAAGAATATTGTATTTTCCTAGAAATGGTTTTTAGTTTCTTTTTCCCGACTCCTTTGTAACTGCTAGAGCGGTAATTCTATAAATTCACAACACTAAAATCAGGGGTTCGATTCCTCTCAGTAGACTCAGCAGATAACCCGATCTAAAAGACACACACGCTGGTTTCGTAATACTTATGATAAATTGTTTGTTAAAATTGTTGTAAAGTCGCTTGTTTATTAACTGTTTTAATAAGTGTTAAATTTATTTTTAAATGTTATTGTGAATAAATTGTTGTTTTAAATTTTTGAGTTCTAATTGTAGCGGTGTGTTCATTTTAGACCATTACAATTTTTAACGATCTATTACCAAGCCTTGCCCCCAGTGGCTCAGCGGTATGTCTGCGGACTTATACGCTAAAATCCGGGTTTCGATACCTGTGGTGGGCAGAGCATTGTGCTTAATTCAAAACAACAACATTACCAAGCCAAAAGATATGCCAGTTGGAAAACATTTGTTTGCCTCCAACCAGGTTAGATGTCGGTTTTAAAATCCATGGAAATGTCAAAAGAAGTGGCAAAAGACTGCAATCAATAATCTGCAGTTATTATATACGATATGACAATAGTCAACCCAGCATTAACTTTTCAGGCACATGTGGAGCCAAGATTCGACAACCTCTTTATATGCCTTGACTTATTTCAAAGCATTAGGGCAATGTGTCAGTGAATCAGAATATCTAGCAATATTAGTAAACACTGAAATTTATGACAAAGTTCATTTCTAGTTTTTTTTTGGACTGTCAAATACACATCGCATTCCCATCAATTTGTGGATAATAATCACGTTAACATACCAAATGAAGCAGCAAGGAAAAGATGAATGATAACCAGATTGCATGGTGTGCAATAGTAGGAAATATATTGGATGTATGGGGCGTTAAGAAACAAAATGATTGTTCCAAAGAAACGAGAAAACGTAGGATTAGCAAAGATAATGAGGATTTGAAAAACGTATAAATCCCTTTGACTTTCATTTCATAAACAATAAATTGTTGAGCTTTTCATCAGGTCGTCCTGGTTCTAATAGTGTGAAAATTGATTTGATTTATTGTAAAGAATTGGAAACAAATTGTAGAACGAGCTCAAATCGGATTTCCTTAATAATAGTCCTATATTTGAAAACCCATTAAGCAAAGTAAGATTTAATCATTTTGATCAGATACATTAGAAGTTAACGTTAAGATTAAGGAAATTCGGGAACTAAGATACCCTCTCAGAAGACTATTATATCTTGCAACCTCCAAAGGTATAGATTTGAGTCACGTTTTCAAGTTTCATTTTACACCTTTGTTTCTCGGCTATGTTGATGGTTCAATTACCAAAACAATAAAATCAACTTTGAGAATCACTTTTGAAAAGGACTGCGATAAAAGTGCCCTAGATCTTTTTGTGTCGTAGGTGTAATGTCTCTCATTCTTACCTTACAGAATATTCCATCAACATACGGAGGACTAGCCAAATCGATGTCAACTACATTGAGTGAGTTGGTTTCTGAAATCCACTTTGGGTATGATAAGTACAATTTATACTCGACAAAGGATGTTTGAAAGCGAAAGAAGAATGAAAGTAAAGATGATATAACCACTGCTAATCCAGCCCTAAATGTTTATAACTTTTATGATACTCTTTCTTCCACAAAGTTGAAGATTTCATTGTTAAATTTTCTGAGTGAGGATTGAAAGAAAATTCTTACAGAAAAATACTTGGGTCTTGCAAATTGTTGTGGGTTTCTTAGATATTTGTTGGAAGTGTAAAGCAAGCAATGACAAAATGAACAAAGTTGTTGTTATTATTATTTAGAATTAAGCACAAACCTACACAATGGGCTATCTGTGCTCTGCCCACCACGGGTATCGAAACCCGTATTTGAGCATGTAAGTCCGCAGACATACCGCTGAGCCACTGGGGGGCTTGAATAAAGTACGTGCTTTTGAGTTAGAATGCACACATAAAAAACCAGACACATGCAACATCTGGGACATCTCATTTTTATTAGAAAATCCCCAATTAAAAGTAACATTTGTGTACAAGCTACAGAAACAGGTGGGATGATTATTCTTTTGCATCATGTATCAGATATGGCAATGAGAGTGTGGAAGAATATAGTAAGAAGTAAAAATAACAGTCACTGTTTCGTGAAGATTATCAGACTTGCTTTAAACCTTGGTGCCGAAATCTGCAATGCATCACCTGCTTCCTGTTTTTTCGCTAGATGCAATTACACAGTAGCCTTTTTTATGACAAATAAATTCCGACCTTACACACTACTTAATGAAACTCCAGCAGCTCTGCAAACACTTAATATGTTAGGAGAGAAGAAAAATGTGTCAGGTTGATTACGAGACGTACTTGAGTCATTTATATGTCGAATGTATGGCAAAAAAAACTGACGTTAATAGTTGAAAGATTTATTTTTATATACTTATTTTGATAGCTATGTCTATTTCAGTTAAATATATATTTAGAAATGCGTGTAATTTATACTGTTAAATGTTTATTGCAAACTTCTCACCTATTTATTGACGCTATAGAAGATCCTTGAGTGTAAGAATCAGCAATATGTATATGTATGTAAATACTAGTATTACTACCTCAGCTGAAATTTTTAGAATCTATTCTCTCAAGCTTACAAAAGATAACCAATGTCGAGACAGTTAATTGCTTTTATACAGTCAGTATAATATAAATATCAAAATACTGTAATTGTGATTAAAGCTTATTAATCGGGAACTTCATCTATTAACTTCAGCAGATTAACTTCGGACGTTAGCATTTATATGAAGACACTGTATAACTTCAGTTGTGAAAAACTCACATATGATCAGAGAAGAGCTAACTAATTCTTCATTAAGTGAAGTTGGTAGGCTAAATTTTCGTGTCTTCGGGTATATGAGAGATTACATGTGTAGGCCTACGCTAGTTTGTAATCTGTAACTGTAATACAATTTCCGATTTGGATTGTTACACAGCGTCTTTATACATTTTCTTAACCAAGTGTCTCTAACACTACTCACGTACCACATACAACTTTAATATAATCTCCGTATTTTCTCATCATCGGTGTTTATATCTCATAGACCTGGGATGGTCAGGTGCAAATATCCTCTCCCGCCCTAGTAGTTGGTGGCTGTTTCTGAGGAATATGAATTTAAATAACACGTGAAGATCAGACGATTCAGCACTTACTCTGTTAAATATTTAATTTCTGAAATTATAAAATTTATACTCAAGGTAAATAATTTAAATAATATACTTAAACAATTATGAACAAGAAAATCATTCATATATAAAGTAATAAGTTTTAAGCATATGTTACGTATTTTTTATGTTTTATGTTCTTCGTAGACTAAACGCAACAGAAAAACACAGATAACAGCTTGTATAATTTATTACACTAAACTATTAACAAATATAACAGATATAACATAAATTATATAATAACAGTGACAGATATTACGTTTTAACATTCGAAATTAATTACAAAACAAAATAATACTAGTTTCAAACTTCAAAATTAATCGCAATACAAAATGGTACTGGCCTGTATCTAATATAATGATCTAAAATGAAAGTCTCAAATTCCAGTCTAGGGTGTGAATTTGGTCCCACGAAGAAATTCCGAAACAGTTCAATAAATTCGCCGTCTCTCAGCACAAGCAGTAATTCAGATGTATCGTAGAGATTGACGAAATAAAATCACAGCTTCCGTAGATCTAACTTCAATCACAAATCCAAGTTGAATAATCACAGCAAACACTTAATCTTTCTCAAATAACTAACTCCCTTCTTTTGAAATAAAACTAATGACTGAATCTCTTGCATCTTCGTCTGTTTATATATTGTAGGCCTAAAATCCTCGAAAGACCGCGAAAGTTCTACAGGTCTCCAGAGCAATCCACGCATATCCGTTCTTGCACGAGACTACACGTCTAGACACGAAGTCACCAGCACTCATTTACAAACATATGATTGGTCTACTTAATTCAAGAAAATTCTAAATGTTACCCTAAATGAATAACAAAATATTAGTTTAAACTTCGAAACAATAATATCAATATGGAAAAATGAATAATAGAAATGAAAATTTAAACACAACACGACATGTTGTCGTTTACAAAATATTTACACATATACATAACAGCATAAAATTGTTAATGATTCGCAAATTTCTAAAATTTTGCGTGATTCTGTAATATAAAACATTTTTCCTTTTAAATATGGATATCGATGGTGATGAATAGCCGCCTTCCTCTAGTCTTACACTAGTAAATTGGGGACAGCTGGCGCAGATAGCCCTCATGTAACTTTACGCGAAATTCAAAAGCAAACAGACAAACCTTTCAAATATCTAAATCCTAGTGCCAGTTTTCAATGTAAAATTCCAAAAGAACTTCTCATTTATAATTACAAAGACATTTTAAATAGTCTAAATACAAATAATGTGTAAAATTTTTCATGTGATTGACACTCAAATTTTTTGGCAGGTTTTTTTCAGAAGCATATTATTACTGGAAATCGAATATAATAAAACATAGTTCTTGTAAAAATTCGAATAAATTGTTTCATTCGTTTGGTGTCCTCACCGTTAATGATTTTTTCGTCTTACTCTCATGATGTTTTGCCACATTAGGAAATTTGGTTTAGTCCTAAACACGTATGTTAAGCTGAAAGCACACACACACAAAAATTCTGTGAAAGTGAAATTAAAAAGTAATGACGTTAGATTTATTACAGAGTATACCTAAAACTGTTAATGAAATAACAGTAGATAACTGCAATGGTAAATCTTACGTGGATAACACAGAAATATTAGTCGTTGTCTTGCCATAAATTTGTTTCAAAAGCGTAACCTTGTGAAACTTTTTCGATTTTTCTAAATTTTTCCTCAATACTCGTTAAGCCATTCCTACTGTACAATTTATGATTACAGATGCTACTGTTTAAACTGTGTCGAATTTATAGAAGTAATGCTTCTACAGTATAACCGAAACTTGATATGACGGTATAAAATAAAATTCCCTAGATTGGCGAAGCAGTATGTCTGGAGAAAATATGTATGTAAAAACGGCTGGTTTGGGTTGAGAAATTTTTATACAGAGGAGCGAACAACGTTTTGACCTTCTTCGGTGATCGTCAGGTTCACAAAGAAAGAAAGAGGTAACTAACCGATAGCTGACCACATGTTTGAAGGTTGTGTAACTGAGTGTAGGAATATAGATGTTTGATTATTTTTATTAATATAGGTATAAAGATGTTCCTTTGGATTGGTTTATTTTGGGCTTGAGATGGCCTAGCGCGTTAAGGCGTGAGCTTCGTAATCTGAGAGTCGCGCCAAACATGCTCGCTCTCCCTGCCGTGAGGGCGTTATAATGTGACGGTCAATCTCACTATTCGTTGATAAAAGAGTAGCGCAAGATTGGCGGTGGGTGGTGATGACTAGCTGCCTTCCCTCTAGTCTTACATTGCTAAATTTGGGACGGGTAGCACAGATAGCCCTCGAGTAGCTTTGTGCGAAATTCAAAATAAACAAACAAAATTTGGGCTTGAGTTGTTGTATAAGTTAGGCTTCTTTAATTTTGCGTTTGTTTATGTGTGTTTCTTTATTTAGTATTTGTGATTTTCCTCTGGATATGTTGTGTTTATTTGATTTGCAGTGTTCGAAAATGTGTGAAGGTGACTTTTTATGTTCTTTGAATCTGGTTTTCATTTTTCTACTTTTTATTCCATATCGATATCATGGCAGTTATCACACTGTATTTTATAAATAATGTTGGTGTAGGGTTTGTCAGTGTAGTTTCTACATAATACTGACCTCAGTTTTCTGTCTGGTTTTTTAATAACTTTGGTATTAACTGGAATGTCATATTTTGTTACTAGTTTCTGCCATATATTGGTTATTTTTCTGCTGATGTTGGGAATATATGGTGTGCAGCAGTATATGGTTTCGTGATTTTTTTAATTCGTGGGAAATATTTACTTTTGTTAGTTGATTTTGCTTTTTGTGGTCAGCTATCAGTCAGTTACCTTTTTCTTTCTCTGTGAACCTGACGATGACCGAAAAAGGTCAAAACGTTGTTCGTTCCTCTGGATAAAAAAGTTTCACAACCCAAACCAGCTGTTTTTACATATATATTTTTCTCTACAAGTGGATTTTCTTGTCATCACTGATTAGTATTTCTGCGGACTCAAACTGCTAAAAAACGAGTTCTGATACCTGTGGTGAACAGAGCATAAATAGCCCATTGTGTAGTTTTGTGCTTAATTTGAAAAAAAAAACACAACTAAAAGAAAACAGAATAATACCCGAATCATTCACTAAAAGATAAAAATGTTAAATGTAATATATGGATCATCAAATTGTTGATATCAGGTAGGAAACATTATATTTCTATTATTATAGCTTCAAAGCATTTACCTTTTTTCAAATTAGTCCTTTTAATATTAGATAATATTATAGTATTTCTTTAAATACTTGTAATGGATTTGAGACAATTTTCTTCATAATTGGTATATCCTTAGTTTAGGCAATAAACCTGTATTTGTACAACGCTTTAAACACAAAACAATTTCATCACCATAATGTTTGATTTAACCGTATGAACACAAGCCTAATAAAATCATAATGTTTCAACGTTTTTATGCATCAAGTTATCTGAAAGTTTTAGTATTCATGTTGTTTCTCTTACATAAAATTGTAATATAAAAATTTAAATAGATAAAAACAAAGATTTTAGCTGCAGTGGTAACATATCTCTTATGTAAATAATTCAGTTGTTCAACAGCTTCTTTCTTACCATATCATGATCATTTTTGTTAATAATAAATTTCTTTAAGTATGTTTTGTATTAGTTATTATGTGTTCACATAATTTACCCAGTATCTAAATAAAATTACTTTCAGTTGTTTTTATTTTCTTCATTTACATAAACCTTCATTGTATGATATTCCAATTGCTTATGCAGCATTAAAATGGTTTGTTTTTGAATTTCGCACAAAGCTACTCGAGGGATATCTGTGCTAGCCGTCCCTAATTTAGCAGTGTAAGACTAGAGCGAAGGCAGCTAGTCATCACCACCCGCCGTCAACTCTTGGGCTACTCTTTTACCAACGAATAGTAGGATTGACCGTTATATTATAACTCCCCCACGGCTGAAAGGGCGAGCATGTTTGGCGCGACGGGGATCCGAACCCGCGACCCTCGGATTACAAGTCGCACGCCTTAACGGCTAGACCATGCCGGGCCCATTGTAATGATTACTGGGCTAATAACAGACAAAAAGTGCGGTTTTCATTGTTTTGAAATGATTCAGATCAAAGGTTTGTATTTAACCATTTAAATATGATTTTCTCCTAGTGTATATGTTGTTTTACACAAGTTTCAAAAGCAAAGGGGAAGACTCACACCACCCCAAACCCTTCCCCTCGTATCGCACATCACATGGTTTCATGTTACTTCTTTTTCTTTATTGAAAAGCACCTCATAATTTCATTTTTTCTTCTCTGTTCGTTAACTTGTTTTAGAATAAAACAATACTATTGACATCTGGATGACGTTTACGTAGTTTAGTCTTATAAGTCCGTCAATTTTTGCTGACCTTCTGAGAATCTTTTCTTAATGCCAATATACATAATTTAGTTTCAGAGGTAAATAAGTTTATATTGCGAAGTCTTTTCACTTATGCTGTTCTTCTAATCTTTTGTTGCTCTAACAAATAATACTTTACCCACGTTCTACCTTTTTTTTTTTTTTTCAAAGGTGAAAAATGTCCATCGGTGGGGCACTAGTAAGTTTTAGGACTTACAAAGCTAAAATATGCGGTTTAATTACCCGCGGTGGACACAGCAAGTAGCTTCATGAGACTTTGCTCTGTAGCAAACCAATAAAATATTTTTTATGGGTCACGTAGCCATTTCTCTTTTCCCGGAATTGTGATGAATCGCGTAATCTCACTACTCCTATGCCCCCGCTAGTACAGCAGTAAATCTACAGATTTACAACGCTAAAATCAGGGATTCGATTCTCCTCGATAAGCTCAGAAGATACCCCAAGATAGCTTTACTACAAGTAAAACAAACACATACAGACACATTATTCGAATAAAATGTATGCTTATGGAGATGAAAACGAGGGAAGACTTAATTATGTTCGATTTAAAAAAATTACACAACTTTTTTGCATAAACTTGAAATATCTAAAATATGTATAATCTTAAAAATGTATTCAAATATTAATAACTAAGATGAAAACTACAAGTTACGGAATTCTTTATGAATCTGTCTGAAAAAAGTTGGCGGTAGGTGGTGATGACTAGCTGCCTTCCCTCTAGTCTTACACTGCTAAATTAGGGACGGCTAGCACAGATAGCCCTCGAGTAGCTTTGTGCGAAATTCCAAAACAAACAAACAAACAAAAGCTATCTCACTATACTTACTGGTGTATAAAACGACCTTGGATTTATTGAACAATTTAAATGCATTTTTTTGAGGTTCGGTGTATAGGATGACCTTTATTGTCAAACAAATTTTAAATGTTTGTAATGTGCGTATGTTTGATTGTTCGAGTTTGGTTTGGTTTGTTCTGAATTTTGCCCAAAGCTACGCAAGGGCTACCTGCGGTCGCCGTCCCTACTTTAATAATGTAAGACTAGAGGGAAGGCAGCTTATCATTACCAACCACCGTCAACTCCTGGGCTACTATTTTATTAACGAATAGTGAGATTGACCGTCACATTATACTGCCATCACGACTGAAAGGGGAGCATGTTTGGTGTAATGGGGATTAGAACTCGCGATTCTCAGATTACGAGTTTAGTGCCTTAACCACTTGGCTATGTCGGACCATTATTTGTTTTAAGATAAGCACAAAGCAACGCAATGGGTTATCTGAGCTTTGCCAACCACGGGTATTAAAATCCGGAATTTAGCGTTTTAAGTTCGCAGGCATACTTCTATGCCAGTGGGAACATCACTTCTGTAAAGAAATTCTTATAAGTTATTTTTAAATGTGCTAACCTCTGCCGTGAGGTAATTAACACTAAAATGCAGGGTTCAATTCTCCTCTGTGAATAGAGGTCAAATAGCCAGTTATCGAACTTGGTGACAACAACTTTAAACATTTTAAATGTGTCTCTACGTATTTTTAAAAATTTCTTCGTAGTCTGTTGGTGTTTTTATACTTCTTTCAAATAATACCGTCCTTTCTACTAAATGATTCACCAGATGTCATTAGACTCAAATATTTTGCACAAATTATGGCGGTTGTTTTGGACGTCGTTGATTAAGTTAGTAAGTTTTTTTTTCTTGTCTCTTTGATATACTTTTTTATTTGAGTCCTCAAGGGTGTCCTTGCATATCCACCCTGAAGGAAATTAGGATTTAAATTCACCTTTATATTTTACTGTTTTTTAATTTGAGTGTTTCTTTTTACTATTTTCTAGGAAATAATCGATGCCCACTCATACTTTACGTATTTAAGACATTTTAAAACTAAATTGTTGTTTTATAGTCTAATTTTCTTTTACCATAGTATGATTACAACTAGTAGAAATGATAGTGCTGTGGAAAACTAATTTTAATAAGCTGGTCACCTTCAGTGTCTGTTATCTGTGCAGGTGATTACTTTGCAGAGCACATCTTTACTAAAATTGATATGGAGGTTCATTAAGTCCACGGAAGTGTATACAGATTTTAATTTTGCGTTTTTGTGGACGTTTCTTGTTATTAAGCACCTGACCTTTGAGAGTAAATCTTCACCATGTTCGTTAAGGATGTTTGTTGGGTCCATAGAAACATTTAATTTTGCATTTTGTAGTTATGGGAGTTTTGGGGTATATTACTACTACTTTCCCCCTCTTGACAGATCTTCACCAAATGTGGCATGAAAGTTTGTTGGGTCCATGGGGAGATGCATACAAACTTGAGGTTTCTAATTTTTCAGAAAAGAACACAAGGAAATCAGAAATGTTTATGTTATTGATCTACT
Organism: Carcinoscorpius rotundicauda; assembly: GCA_011833715.1. Lineage (NCBI taxonomy): Eukaryota > Metazoa > Arthropoda > Merostomata > Xiphosura > Limulidae > Carcinoscorpius > Carcinoscorpius rotundicauda. The sequence continues at coordinate 26,647,304 of CM022406.1, forward strand.
TGAAGGGTTGATAAATATGGGAACTTCAAGTTCAATAAGATCACCTCTTCATACTCTTTTCTTTCAGTTTTCTTTAGAAAGCATTATCTAAACAGTTCTTTATTTTTGCTTATTGATTGTGAAATTATAAGTTACTTACGATTACTTGTAAAAATTATATTTTTTATTAAATTGTTTTTATTTTTCAATACATAAGACAGTACTAAGAACAGAGAATTAATAAAACAAAATAAATGTGTAAATTGTGTATGTATTTTTCATAGATCTTTCTTAAGGCTGAATACACCATAGGATGATACTGATAAATTAACACTATAAATGATTCAGTTACTATATAAAACAACACGACATAAAAATACTTGTTCATGAATTTTTATTCACATTTAGTATGTACTGATGGAGGCATACTTTGATCAGTACCATATTAGTCATTACAAAAAATTTTTGTGCACTGAACTATATACAACTAACAAACCTTTTCTTCAGTACAGTCTGAGCCAGTGTCACCATAAGTTAATATGTGTCTGCATTGTTTGTCTAGGAAGAGTAGTTTTTCTTTCTTTCACTTGAGCAAAATAAGTACTTTACATAAGGCTCTGGGGTCAAGCAGTTCAAGTGGAGGAGACTTTGCACTGATTCTTATGAGATCATCATTTGCAGCCATATTAAGTGAAATAATTAGATTGGATAACTGATATAGACACTACAAGCATGATTCTCAACAATTGTAGAAGAATTTTGAGATAAATGCAATTTTGTTTTCATTAGCATTATGTGTTATATACTAGTGTACAATACACTTGTCTTTGCATAATGTTTTAAGCATTCTCCATTCTGCTTGAACTTCATTGACATTGTAACTATTTCTTTCTAAAAATTCACTATACTAATTCAGTAGACTTTCAACTTCTAACCCCATTGTAAAAAAGATAATCAGGTCATGCATCATATCAAAAAACTGAAAAAAAGCTTAACCTAAATGCCCTTATCTTCATTTTAACATTTTTGAATTTGTGTTTAATTCATTTCTAGAAATGTCTTAAGTCTAAAGGCCCTGGAGTTTAATGTTGGGAGCTTTGTCTATCCTGCTTGACCCTGTGGCAAATACGTGATCAATACGTAATTTTGTGTGTCCATTGGGAGACAAACAAGTGGAGGCTCATTGTTTAAATTCATCATTCAGTTCAGCCATAAGTTTGCTGTAAGTAAATATTTTGAACTAAATCACTTTTTAAACAAAATGAAGTATTTCAATCAAATATCAAATGAAGTGACAACATTTAAAAGTTTTTGTTTTTAAAGAAAGGAGTTTTAAAATTGGTCTGATTAATAAATACCAATTAGTGTATCTTTATCTTGTACATAATGAATAACTTCTCAACCTTGAAAAAAGAAAAAGAAATTATAACTTCAATGCATTATAATAAACAAGACACATTGTGCTTGTGGAATTATTTAAAATGTATTATTTTTTGGCTTAGTACACATGGTCTCATTGAATGCATGTCAAATCATGGCACTTATGCTGTGTTGCTTTTGACATTTGTCTAAAATCATGAAACATGATTGTTTGCTTACAATAAAGATGTATATTCTCTCTTGTTAGTTACAGGTGCAATGGGCAGCATGTTATAACAGTTGCCTACTTTCTTGATTTTTGTTTTCTAGCCATCTATTTCTGGCATGAAAAACCCCAAATATCTGGTTTTTCTCTGTTAGAAGCAATCCAACCAATCAGTAGTCACGTTTGTCAAGCAACAATTAACTTTGAAGTATTCTCTTGGAACTATGCATATTCATAAATAATAGGACTGTCAAGTAATGAAATGGAATGTACTATAGCTGTCCAATAGGTTAATTATTTTGAAAATATTTGTATATACTTGGTTACCCACTTTCAATTTATAGCAGTATCGCTAATAGTGACTTGCACAATTCAAACAATTGACATTGTTTGACATTGGAAAGTAGTGTGATATTTAAAATTTCCATCACTGTTGTCATACACTCTTTGGCAACTTCCAAAAACAGGGAGCTACAGTGTTACAAAACCAGGTTATTTTTTTATGCCTAAGCCAGGGTCTGTTTTGCAACATTTTTCATGTGGGAGGCATTGTTGACTTGTTTTTCAAAAACAAAAGTGAACACATGTAGAAAGAAAATTTTCTAAAGAGATTAATTTGTAATGAATTTTTGTTTGGAACTACCTCTTATAATGTTTAAAAATCATGCAAAGTTTCATAAAAATTGTACTTAAGCTGTGGAAGGAATTTTGCAGACAGACATTAGCCTTTTATATACAGAGATAAAAATCATTTAAGTGGTCTAAATTAAAATGTTTTCACTTGAGCTTTTATCTTTTATCATTTAAGTCAAGTTCACAACAAATTAAATTAATATATATTGATATTTTTAGTTTCCTTTCAATTTGTGTAACATCTGCTATTCAGTGATTTTTTTTTTTATGATAACCACTAAAGTATATGTTTAACAATGGCTAAAGAATTGGCCCTTAAAACTGCCTGCAGGCTCCTAAAAATGTATTTTTTGGAGACTCTTTTTGTTTTCTACAAAAAAGTTAAGTATGGCTGTAGTATGCAATTTGTTCATATTTTTATGCTATTTACCATATTTCCAGGCATTGAAGATGCACTGGTGTCAAAGATGCATCCACATTTTGATTAGCTAAATTTTGAAAAAAACAAACAAACATAAGAATAAGGTTACAGCAATCTTACCAAGATGTTTCATGGATTGTTTTGTGGCTCATGGCACACAAGTCTTCTTGTCTACTTCTCATATTTTGAGCTATATGTCTACCTTTTTTGTACTGACATGTTGGAGTTTGTCTTTTTAAAAGCAGAGGCAGTATTTTATATTTTTAGAATCAAAGGTATCAGCTGGTGTCCCACTATTTGGATTTTATATATTTTGACACTCAAAACTTCTTTGACCCAGGTTTGGGGTGCTGACCCTGGGACCTCTGAGAGATTTATCTGATCCCAATTTTCCTACCTTCATTTTTCTTTCTCTACTATCCTGAGATACCTTTTCTCCATCCATCTCCTGCATGAGGCTATCCACAGCTTTTCTGTAGGGGTTTTGTAGGATATTCACTCTCTTGTATATCCCATGTTGGCAAAATTATCTTTATTGCCCCCTCTTTCTTCGAACATGGATCCTCCATTGCTGGGATTTCCTGGGTAAGGGGTATGTTGTTAACTATTGTGTTTCAATCCTTGCCTTATTTATGGGACCCTGTTTTTACACAGAATGGTCAATTGCTCATTAACACTCCTTACCTTTTTTCTCTAATCTATTGGAGCTTTTTCTTGCACCTGTTCATTTTTAACAGGTCTTGGGGGCTAGTCACCAAATTACTCATAAGTGGATCCTTGCCACCAGTGCTATCTGTGACTATCCCATGGGTTATGGCATGGTGATTGTTTTTCCACTTATGCATTTATGGGTGCATCAGGAGTTATTAGGTCTATCTCGTCTTTTTTCAAATTTACTCAGTTATCCATATGTGCCATTTCCTCCTCTCCTTTTCTGTATCCTATTTCTTGCCAGCATTTCCTTAAAATGGTTCAGATTCTTTTTCCCAAGGATGATATAGAACATATCAGTCATTATTCTCCAGACTTCTATCCCAGGTTGTTCATAGCTCCACGAAAATAAAAAATTGATGTCCTGTTATAGATCGTTTCATTCTCATCTGTTACATTGATCTTCTCCATTTTCCCATAGAGTTCTTTATTTTAGGATGACAAAGGGGGACATCATGGATGCTTGTATTCACATCATTATTTCCCTAACATTGAGGCATTACATTTGTTCATGAGGTTTGGTTTCTCAATTTTACACTTTGTCATTTGATATCAAATTTGCACCCTAAGTATTTTACATGAACTGTTCATTCTTACAGTATAACATAGACAACAGACCTAATTGATTTTTTTGAAAAAATGGCTGTTTGGTTGACTTGTTAAGTTGGAGAAACTATTTCTTATCCCAACCCAATACCTTAATAAATTGGGAATATTTTTTAACTCCTGTCTCAGCTTTCTGCACTTCCTTTGTGAGTGATGAAGCTGTTACCTGTCAAGGCTCAATTTTTTCTTCTTAATGTACACAATTTTTTTATTTTTTTTATTTTGGAGGCTTGGGCTCATGTTGAAGCTCTCTTTCTCTTTGGTGATGATTTGATCTCCCTCTCTCACTGCATCTAAGTTTAGTTTTTTGGCTTAACAGAGAAAACATCATGACAGTGACTCTATTTCTACAACCTATTTGAAGTTTCTTTTGTTTACAGATGCTTCTCTGACAGATTGGGAACAATTATGAATATACAAGAAAATGTGGGTCATTGGTCTTTGGTAAAGTTGACTATGTACATCAATATGCTGGAAATTCTTGCTGTTTGTCAGAATCTGGATCATTTCCTGCCTTTGATGTGTTAGCAATTTTATTGAGCCCATTCACATCACACTAGCTTTTTGAAGTATTGTGCTACTTGCTCTGAATCTTGTTGTAGACTAGTTACCTTATCTCCACAAAATTCTCTCTATAGAGTGCTTTTTGGTCCATTCCACTCTAGGTTCTTCTCATCACACTTTTGCTCTGCTAAACCTTGATTTGTTGTCCTTACTCTCCTTCATTCTGCATCTCCATTATCACTTCCACTATCCCCTTGGTGTGGATTCCTGTATGTTGTGAGGGGACCTCCAGGGAAGGTTCTGTTATTTCAGTTTACTTCCTCTGGGATCTAAACATCCACCCACGTGTTTGCCATGCATGGTAACCCATGAAGAGGACTAGAAGATCCTAGTGGTTGAGAGGTTCAACATAAACACACCACTTTGATCTTGAATTCATGTAAACAGGCATCCTTGGGGTGGCCTTTCTTGTGTCAATTGGTTGGTCAACTTGGGCTAGGGTCAACCAACTACCAGTGTTGGATGAACTCAGCAGGTGTTCTGGACATTGTATCTGATGCTGGTGTTTGGGTATAGTGCTCACAAAACCATGGCATCACTGCAGTGTTGTGTTTGGCATTGTAGTGAGTTCCCTCATTGGGTTCCATGGTTGGTCGGGTCAGTGGGCACTGAAATAATCTTTCTTTATTATGGATCCTCCAACCCAAAATAAAATTATGAAAAAAAACAACAGACCATAACTACAGGATCATGTCTTAAAGATTCTGAACAGCAATCTTCAACACTTGTATCTCATTTTCTTATACTACATTCTCTTTCAAACAAACCTTTGAGACAGATGTCTCCCCTTTTTCATTCAGAAGGGACTAGAGCAGTGGTTCCCAACCAGGAGTGCAAGATAACATTTGGTTTGGTCATCTTCACCTTTATTCTTAAATAAATAATTACTGTGAGGGGTGTCAGAACATATTAAAATTTTTTAGGGGTGCAGAGCATAAAAAAGATTGGAAACCACTGGACTAGAGGGACTTGCTGACTCTCCAAAGTCAGTAAAGAAGCTTTGCTCTGGTTAAATATTGATGGAAACATTCACATTTCAACACAGTGAACTACTCTCACATTCAAAAGCAATTAGAGACATACTTATTTAGGTTACACCTTATGCTACTTTGAATTCATCACAAGGAGTTATTGTTTAGAGGGATTTGAAAAACATCCCCAAGTCAGAGATTTTTGCTGGTTTCTCCATCCAAGGAGTTTCGGCAGTGAAGCGTATCTCCACTCGCGAAGATAGAATTATAATGATGGCCAATTTTCTCATTCTGACATTTACATCACCACAACCATCTGCCACCATCAGGGCAGGTTATCTTAATTGGAGGGTATGGCTATACTTTCCACACCCTCTCAAATGTTTCCAGTGTCAGTGGTTCAGTCACTCAAAGACATCATGTTGTGGTTCCTTGATGTGCTTGTTGTGACGGCAAGGACCACCATGTCTATGAGTGTGAAATGGACCCTAATTGCATTAATTGCAATGGCTCTCACTCGTTTTAGTTTTGTTATTCCCCTAAATGGTTGGAAGAAAAAGAGGTGCAGTGTTTGAAAACAATTCGAAACATTACTAACCCTGTGGCCTGAAAATTGCTGTCCACCACTTTGTCTCAAACATATGCTGATACATTTCATTCCAGTACTACAGTGGGAGTGCAGATAGATCTTTGTGCTTCTAAAAGAATTGTTCTTAAACCAAATGAAAAATCTTTTCATTTCTATGGTTAAAAAAGTTGGATTTAATGCTGTTTATGTTTTTAATTCAAATATTAAACCTTGTTTTGTTTTACCTTAATTTCCTTTTACCAATTTCACTAATTTTAACTTTTTAGCAGATGTTTGATACAGATAGCCTAGTTGCTTTGCGCCATATCAGAGAAATCTTTGTGGTAAATGTCTTCATTTTATATTCAGAAAGGACGAGAAGGGCTTGCTAGCTTTCCTATATCACTCGGAAAGCTATGTTCTGGGGACATATTGGTGAAAATATCCACTCCAAAACACAGTGAACTTCTTTTGCATTCAAAAGCCATTAGGTATATACCCATTGAGGTTACTCCCCATGCTTTTAATTTGTTGCAAGGCATTATTTTTGAGAAGGATTTATAGAACTATCCTCGGTGATCCTTGCTGGTTTGTCCATCCAAAGTTTTTCTGCAGTTTAATGTGTCTCCACTTGGGAAGGATGAAATAATGCTTTCTATAAATGTACTAATTTTGACATTTACCTCACCACATTCTCCTGTCACCATCAAGGCAGGTTATCTGAATTGTGGTGTTCAGTCATAGCTCATGAATCCTTTCTTGTGTTTCCATTTTCAGCTGTTTGATTACTTGAAGACATTATGTCATTGTTCCTTGATGCGTGCTCATTGCAGTGGCAAAGATCATGATGCCTACAAGTGTGAAATGGACCCTCATTGTATCAATTGTGGTGGTTCTCTTTATTTTCTTGCCCTAGGAGGGTGGAAGAAAAGGAGGTACAGGATTTGAAAACAGTTCACAATATTTCTTACCCTAAGGCTCAAAAGTTACTGTCCACCAGTTCATCTCAGACAAATGCTGCTGCACTCTGCTCCACTGCTACAGTAGGAGTGTAAACAAATCACTCTGTGCCTCCAATAATCATTTTTGCCCTCTGTGATTAAGAGAGTTAACAAGTCAATGTCAATGCTTATCTCTGTCCTCACCATTTCTGCCAGTGGCTTTCGGGATTTACTTTCTTTTGCTCTGGTTTCTGGAATTTTTTGAATCTATCTTCTTCTTGGCCTCAAGATGTTGAAGAATGACTCGTTCTTACCCTCAGTCGCTGGACTCTACATCTACTGGCAGAAACCTGCTTACTTGATCTAAGGAAAAATCCATGGAGGTCAAAAGAGCTTCTTCTAATAAAGAAAAATGACATGGTCAAAAACAAAACAGTTCTCCACCTGCATAAAAATGGTTATATTTATACAGTGGAACTGTAGAGGTTTCCATTTGAATATAGATGACATTAAGGATTTGATTGATTCTTGCTGTCCCATGTGTCTCTTCTTACAGGAAATTTTTCTGAAACTTGCAGTCACCTTTTGGCAGGTTTCTTTGTGCAGAAATGATGTGGGTTTTGAGGACAGTGTTTCATGAAGGACCCACCCGATCAACTTGAAATATAAATAAGGGAAGCCTTTCTCAAGCAACATCTTGTTTCTGTATTCTTTGACAATAAGTAAGCTTACAATACTATGTGGAGGTAAGGCATTTTGTGAGATCTCCACTCGTAAGGGTTGCATGACCATTTGCCAAGTTTTATTAAACATTTTTTAAATGGACTAGTGATTCCAAGTCCATGTGGGTTTGATGCTTTCCCATTCTTTTCCACAGGAACTTGGAGTCCTTCAAGGCTGTATCTTGAGTGTCACACTTTTTATTATGAGATTAAGGCCATCAAGGACTCCCTCTCACAGTACCAAATGGACTTTACATTAGCAATTTCCACATTTTGTATCAGTTGTTGAACTTGACATTTTATTTAATGGTAGCTACATTCTGCTCTCAATCATTTACTGAAGTAGACCACAGCAAATAGTTTTTTTTTATCTGAAAGTGTTTACATGATCCTTCCCGACCAACAGGGTATTCACCTGTCCCAAGCTCCATCTCCGTGTAGTTGTGTTTCCTTTGGTCCTTGAAGCAAAGTTCTTGGGCTTATATTTGACCATAAGCTGACTTTCATTCCATACATCAAGCAGCTATGTGTTAAGTATACCAGGGCCTTGAACATCCTCCATATCTTCTCTTCCACCTGTTGGGGAGTGGATCAATGTTCTGTGCTAAAGATCTATCATGCCCTCATTCGATCAAAACTGGACTATGGATCTCTGACCTATCAACTGTACAATTTATACTGACTTGCTTAACTCTCTTTGGGTTAATTCTCACCCTGATCTCCTTGATATTCAAAACACTGGCCCATTCTTCTTTTTCATCCATTTCATTTCAATTTTTCTGGATAACAATCCTTGTTGATATTCATGGGAATGAGCTTGCTGTCACTGCACCCAAGTCTCTCTGCTCTAGTGTTATAACAGTTTTGCCTATCTTGTATGTGAACTTTGGTCTTGTATTCAGTGCTTGACTCTGTGCTAGTTGGCTGTCAACTTGGAATGAGCAGAGTAATAACAAGCTTTTCCAAATTAAACCTTCTGTTGTTCTTTCTTCCATGATGATCAAAATGAGAAAGTTGTCTTGGCTAGGCTACTCATTGGTCACAGTTTTTTAACTCATTTTTTTCTTTTTTCTGGGACTGATACACAAGTATGTTGTTTGTGTAGCACTCATGTCACAATATGCCACATTTTACTCTCTTGCCTTCTTTATGACAGCACCATTTAAGACATGATTTTACTATGGGTTACCACTGCCATTGGACAGTGTCATTGGTGATGAGGACATTGTCCACTTTAATTGTACTTTTAAATATTTAAGGGCCATTTGCTTTTTTAATTTTATTTAAGTTTTTAATTTGAAAATTGGCATTTGGTTTGTTTTAACACAATAACGTTTTACATATTATAATAATTTTACTTTATTTTTAATTTTTAACTGGTTGTTTGGTGCAGATAGCCTTGTTGCTTTGTGCCAGTAAATGTCAAACCAACTAACCATAATTTTTGTTCTTGAATTTTAGTTTTTAGTTGTGGATATAAGTAAGTAACATTTCTAAAGTTAACATTTTCTTTACCTGAAAATATATTTGAAATAAATACTTATTTCTCTCAACCATCTTCCACCTTTTCATTTTTAGTGACTGTCATTTGTTTAATGAAGAATGAGTCTATGATCATTTACTAGTTTCCATAGGAGTTACTGTACATGAAGGATTTGTCACCCTCTTATTTGTAGAGGGCTCTGATGATGATTACATCATAGGCTGGGACTTTACATGTTGACAAGTAGGGATGAAGTTTCTTCAAAGCTAGTGAGATACACAGGAAACTTTTTGGTACTGCATACAAGGTAATAGTTCTTAGTGATGTGGAGAGGTAAGTATTTATCTTAAAATACATTAAGGTTAGGAATATGTTAACACTGCTGTTATTCATTTTCATAGTTTCCTCTTATATGTATCTAAACATTGTTTATTAACATTTACTAGAGTTCTGTAACTTAAAAATGATGGAAGGAGGTGGTCAAGTAGTTTCTCAAGATTCTCTACCAATCAGACAATCAAGTGTTCCAGGCTTGACAGATGATGATGCCCTACAAGAGTTTCCTACTCCTGAACCAAAGAAAAAGGATGAAAATAGTGCAAAAGTACAAGATACGAATGAACATTTTAGTCAGAGAACTATAGAGAAAAGCATCTTGGATCAGCCAAAAGAAAATGTAGAATCACAGTTAGAACTATTACCTGTCCAACCAAGTTTTGCTGAAGACAGCTTGAGCTCTACAACTGCACCAGTGTCAGATCAAGCATCTACAGTTGCTGAAGTTGGAGATGGACAGTGCTATTGGTTAGTTAATAATTGAATTGTGTTTTTGTGAGCTGAAAATTCAATTTGGCATCCAGTCAAAACAGACAAGATATAAACGTACACAAACATAGTTTTGATACGCTGTACATGTTTAGGAATGAAACAAAGTACAAATAACTGTGTAGTGGTAATTTATTGTGCTGTACAATAATGTATATATTTTCTGGCTCACATGTTTGAAATACATTTTTTTGTGTGTAATGTTTGTGGTGCTTTCAACCTTGTCTTTCTAAACCAGACACAATTTATTCTACAGAGTGGTCTTTCAGTCATCAGGTTTTTTAATGGCTATGTTCCCAGTGGGCTATTGCACTTGATACATCTACCACTTTCATTAATATCAAGTTACCTCTTTTTCTGCTACCTGGTTTCTCATCTCTCTGCCCAAGTTGTTGATATGGTTAACCTGGATTAGACCAAATTGTACATTTATTGCTTCTTATTTGCTTTCTTGTCTAATTTGGCTACAAACTGCCTTTCCCTTGCCTATTCCTCTCACTTTATCCCTTACATGTCAACTTTGATTACTGTTATTTCATCCTGCTTTTTGTAATCTCTGTCTTTATGCCTGGTATGTATTAGGTCTTTGGCAAGGAGATATCAATTTTTTTTTTCAGCACATTCCATTTATTTTTTCTCAGTTGCAGTTAATCAACATAAGTAGAATGTCTTCCACTATTTATCTTTGAGTCTAGGATTTTTCCCTTTTTGCCCACTGTTCTTATTATGGATTTCCTTACTTAACTATTTGATTATAGGACTGCAGTCTTGCCTATCATTGTTTATCAAGCAGTCTTATCCCAAATGTTTGGTTTTTCCCAGTTTACCTCCCTCATCTCCTTTCTTTAGTTGCATTCCTTCCAGATTGGGATTGTCAGTGTGGTTTTTCAGTGCCTTACTCTATCTCTGTTTCCAACTTTGTCCTCCTGTTCATTGTTTCACTGGTCTCTTATACTTTATTTCTTATTCTTTTATGTGGATATTATTGGTTTGATGTATTTGGCATTGATATTTCATGCATTTTGTACCAATCCATGCATGTTTTCCTTTATCCAAATACATTTTTCTTCCCCCAAACTTTAGGATTTCACGAGGGAAATTCTTCCCTCTAACTAATTTTGCTTCCTTTCATTTCCCACCTTTATTCCCAGTCTGATCCAGATAGACTTTTATGTCCAATACATGCTATGTTGTTATATTGCTTGCACAACTTCCTTTTTTTGCCTCTTTTTTTCATGTCCATACCCTGGCAACATTCCTTTGTTTGTATCATTTCTCCTTCCACCCTAACTGGTTGGGTTTGGCTTTTCATTTTATTGACTTATTTGTTCTTTCCAGACTCTGTTCCAGGTGTTGATGTATCAGACCCAGACACCTTTTCTCTAACATCTAACTTCCATCATCTATTAAAGGAAATTCTTCAGTCAGGCATTTGTTTTATACCTCATACATTTATCTCTCACTATCTTCATTGATTAGCTGTTTATTTCTCATCAGGGTACCATCTTTCACCTGTTGCTGTATTTTAAACTTTAATGAAACAGTTACTGGTTATTTATATATGTAAAAATGGTTGATTTGAGTGACTGGTTATTTTTTATATATGTCTTAATTTCTTTTAGTGGCATGTCTCTTTCTTTCATTGAGGCTATTGCTATATTGGGAGTATTACCTCTCCAGGTATATTTAATAGATCTCAATTCGATACTTTACAGCCATGATGAAATCATAAATTTAATATACCCATGATTATTAATGCACATTGTTGAGATGGGGTGTTCCACAATATTGCTAGTAGGGTTTTCCCTCACAATATATTTACTTCATGTTCATTCTGAACCATACTAACCTAGAGACTTAGATGGGTAAAGCAGAAGAGGATAGCTGCCCATCCCTGCTGTCCCTCTAATTAAATAAATTAGAAGATGTTGGTTTTTCAAAGTAGGATATTCATGGCCTCCTGTTGCTACTGTCTGTAATGTTGGCCTTCCTCCAGTCTTTTCACTGTACTTTATCCCTACTTGTTCTTCTTGTGGAGTATAGGAGTCTTTACAACTTTCCAGTTCTGAGCTGCTTGGGTGGTGGATCATGAAAGTATATTCTAGAATGTGACCATACAGTAAACAAAAACTAAAAAATTCCATTCATTAGAGAGTAAGGCAGTGAAGTTTTGCTCGTGTAGGTTGTGTATGGCTCTCTAGTTGTGCACTTCATCTCCGTATAGTGAACTTTGAATGATGTTACATGCAGTTTTTGTGCAGCTCTAATCAGAGATTGCAGTTATATATAACTGGGTGGGGCAATCTTCTGTGCAGTAAGCATTGGAAGTTTGCAGTGCACTCCAATTCTGTGTAGTTGTCTAGGAGAAGATGATGTTACAAATGTTAATTGATATGCTCTACCTTTGTGCAGTAGGTCCAAGAGGTTTGTATTGCATTCAGCTTTTCTGCAGTTCTATCTGAAGGGTGAGATAGTTATATTTTCCATCAGAGGCCATCCACTGTCAAGAGATGAGACTTGGAGGGTGGCATTGCCTTTTGACTTCTGTGTGGTTCTATCTGGAAGATAATGTTGAATGACATGGTGGTTCTCTCTCTTTGCTCCACCTGGAGGAGTTTTGCAGCCTGAGGATGATGATGAACAGTAGGGTGCTATTCTGATTGAGTTTGAGGTTGTTGTGATCTCCCACGTGTGTGCATGTTCTACTACTGTTATTTGGATGTTGGATTCCCAGATGTTAGTTGTGGATTGCATGTGTCTGTTTATTAGATCTGTTTACACAAAATATATTTCTGTTGAGGGGAAGTAGGTGTGGATACTCCTCATATCATGGATTGGAGGTTATGTTTCTGATTCTGCTTGATTTTTGTACTGCAGTTAACCTACTGTGTAAGGTCCATTGTGCCCTAGCTACTCTACACTTTAGAACACATCAGTTTTTCCTTCTCCTACATTACTGTCTTTAGATGTTTCTTTTAAGTTTTTCTTCAATGGGATTGTGATTATGATATCCTGTGGTTTATTTTCCAATCCAACCATTTTTCTATTTTTTTTTTGGTTGTGCAGCTCCCTTTTTCCACCTATTCATGTGACATTTTTTTTCCACACTGGGAGCAAAGTATACCTGATGCAGAAGTGACTTTCCACATATGATCCTGTATTATGGCAATTTTAATTCTAGGGTGTTCTTAGGCCTTAGAAGAATGCTTATTTTTGTCTCTCACATGGGTACTTCCACTTATTTATTGTGGAATTCTAGTTCTATATGTGAGAGGAAGTTATTATTTTTATTTATCAAAAATATATTTTCAATAGGTACCTACCTCTATTCATACTTTCCATCCTTTTTCACAACTGAAAACCAATATTTCTTTTTTTTTCCTAAGCTCAGAGTGATAGTTCAGTAGAATCAAATAGAGGGAACACTTGCTTCTGTTGATTGTTGTCTCATGACGATTTAGATGTGAGACACAGCTGAATCACAATTATAATGAAGTATGTTGCAGTGCAAGGCTTGTGGTGTGTGAATAAAGGTTAGAACACACAAGGCACCATTAAAAGAGAATAGCTGTCTGTGTGTACATTGGCTACATGTCAGAAATACATTTTCACTGCAGAAAAATTATAAATTATTAAGTATTTATATAGTGCTAAGATAAATCATATAAATAAATAGTATGGATATTTGTGAATATTGATCTTTCATAGATATTATGTGTAGATTATTTCTGCAACATTGTTTAATGCTTCATTCTATTTAATATCTCATTAATCTGAGAAGTTGTACTAAATTTATGATGTCTTTGTGTAACTGGTTGATCAAATTTAATAGTAATACTGTATTATTGAAAAGAAATTATGGTGTGCAATAATTTTACTAATACAATTTATTATGATTAGCATGCTCAACTCATAATCTGCTGGTTGTTGGCTCAAATCCTTGTAGAAACAAACAAGCTTGTTCTTTTAGCTCTGGGGCATTATATTGCAATGGTTTATCCCACTATTTATTGATAAAAGACTGGCCCAAGAGTTGGCAGTAGGTGCTGATGACTAATTGCCTTCCCTCTTGTCTTTCACTGCTAAATTAGAGACAGCTAATACAGAAAACCCTAGTGTAGTTTTATGTGAAATAAAACAAATGTTATTAAATGTGTGGTTATCAGAAATAAAAAATTGGGAATTTAAAAACTTGCAAAAAGGGATTATAATTAATGTAACCAAACAAGGCTGGAAATATACATAATTTACTCAGATTAAAAGTACTTATTTTAATTCTGCCAATATAATTTGGGATACCAGTAAAGGGCCTAAAGAATGCAGTGTCTTAAAGTATATTGTACTCATACCAGTAATCATTCTCATTATATTATACTCAAAGGCTATATGCTGAAAATAAACAAATCTTTTTGTACACTCCTCTGTATTACCCTTCTAGTTGGGTGTAACTTGCACCTCATGGTAGCAATTACAATATACTATTTCAAATTTTAAAATGTTGGCACTTCTAAAAGTGGAAAAGAATCAGTCTACTGTTTCTGTCTTTTTATAATATGGAAAACCTATATTCATTAATGCGGTATGTTGCAGTTAAACAGGTTTCTTATTCCTCTTGCTTTAGGAATTTTCTTGAGGTCATTTTTGTTGTATAATAGTATAGCCATGCCAACTGAGCTTGAGAAATCATCTTGTTCCGGAGAGAACTGTAACATCTTACAGTGTCTATGACAATAAAGTCATTGATCAACATGTTGATTGAGCTTTGAGTGTCATTACTGGCTTTTAAGGTTGTCGTAGAGCCAAATCTGTCACTGCAGTAGTATTTTCTATTGCCTTGATTATCACAGAAATATCCTCATTCAGAGGATGAATACCCTTGAAACCCATGTGATGCTACATGAGCTCACTTGGTGGTCCCTCGATGTACTTATTGACCAAAAATTAATTGTAAGCAGTAGGTAATGTGGTCATGAATGTTGTCTTTTGCATTTTCTGTTGATTCTCTTAATGTTTGTTTTCATTCTTTGAACTTGGCCCTGTGTATTTCTTAGTGTTTTTTTTTGTACTGTCTAATCTGCTAGTACTTAACGTGGCTCAGTAATTGAGTGACTTCTCATCTCAGTTGTTTAAAGGCTTATCTACTTCAGGAAATAGCCTTCTTGAAATTTTTAAAGGAATGGTTCAGATCTTCTTTTGTTGCTCTATTTAAATAATAAAATATCACCTGCTTCACAGCACCACCATTATATGATAACAGTTAATGTGTATTCTGCTAATGTATCTACCATTACATTAAGAAACAGTCAATGTGTGATGAAAACTCAGCCCAAATGTAGAGGTTCATATACTGATATTTAGTTTCATTGCGAAGGATGAAAATTGCATTTGGATACATGTCACCACTGTAGTCTACAACATCCTCAGCTATGGCATGGAATTTCAGAGCAACATCACCATAAGGTTAGAATTACACTTGTATAAACTTTAAATAATACAGATGCTATAAAACAACAACAACAGCAGTGTTTAATGGTGTACAATACATATTTATTCCCAGACTCTGATGTAATAAAATATTTCCTCAATAATTTAATTTATAAAGTTAAAAACCATGAGACTTAAGAACAGTGTCTACAATGCTCTTGGCTGCTCCACCTGAGAGCATTGCAGCTCTCTCTGGTGGACACCTTTCAACATATGCACTTCACATTACCGTTGTTACTAATGACCTTGTCCAGTGCCTGGGCCAGTCAACAGACATTCAGATGTACCCTGTAGAGATCATCTTGTGTAATCATGAGATGTTGTGACTGATCATCATCAGAATTACCCATGTTTGCTATCTTGTACTCCTGCATTTGGAAGATGACCAGTAGAGATCAAATTGCTGCAGTCAGTGTTTTTTCTAACCATCTTTAACCTTTCTGTCCTTATTGCCTATTGAGAATGTCGATAAGTGTCCTCATTGTGGTGCTAGTGCCAACAACTATAAGAATTTTACTAAATACAAGTGCTGGTCCAGGAGAGGATTGCTTCTTGTCCTTGCTAAAGACTTAGACTAAATACATATCTCAGCAGTTGCTTTTGTATTTCCACTAAAAGTTATTTAAGATAAGTTTTTTTAAGTTTTAGTGTTCTGTGTCACCCCATTCTTTTTTAAAATGCAAATAAGATGTAAAGGTGGGTTGAAATTTATTCTTAATTATTTTCACAAAGAATAAACTTTGCAGTACAGAAAATTAAACTTAATATAAATCACATCAAAATAAACTCTTTTTTAATAACGACCAAAATATAATGTATTAACCTGGTAGGTGGTGTGAACTGGAGCCAGCACACAAAGATTTTAACTACCTATACAATACCTGCCTGAAAATGTTTGTACATTTTACACAAATAAAGAAAAAGGTTTAACCTGGCAGGTTTTGAACTGTCACACAAATAGCTTGTTTTATGAACAAAGAAAATGTTCAGTACCGTAATAAGTGACATACTTTATTAAGTATATAGTGTTATCTGTTAGAAGTGAGGATGATCATTTTCAAGTTAATAACTCTAATACAGCTTTAGTCATTGGTGAAAAAGAATGCTTTTTTTAAGTTTTAGTGTTCTGTGTCATCCCATTCTTTTTTAAAATGCAAACAAGATGTAAAGTGGGTTGAAATTTATTCTTAATTATTTTAGTAGTTAAAATGTGTAAAATAAATATAAAATTTTATTGTACAGTAACACCCACTTTATTGGTTCTTTCACTGCTCTCTATATTTAACACAGAATGTGTACTGAGTATCTTGTGTTTTGATCAGTTTAAATATTTCATTTATTTTAGCTTATTATACCTTTTCTTGATGGAAGTTTTTATTTTTTGTTATTTGAAATTTATGTAGCTTGATTCTAATATTTTTAGTGGCAGTGAAAGAAATCTAAACACAGTTGAACTTCAGTGTGCTGGGTGTCTAAAATGGTTTCACCAAGAATGTATTACACATCCTATTGGGTAAGTATTCATCTGCTTAACATGAACTTATAGTTATCACTGTGCACCTTGTGCATAATTCAAATGTGTTTGTGGGGCTTATATGACCACATTTATATGACTTTGTTTATACAAGGTTTATATGAAATTAAATAACACTAGTTATCTCAAAGTATAAACTACCAAGATATCAAACTAGCAAAGTTACATCTATCTAGGAATGACAGAACTAAGTTACATATTTATTAGATTAGCAAGTCAGTCTGTTGAAAGCTCATTATTTTCAAGTGTTAAATGTTGACAACTAATTCATTGAATTTCTCTGACAAGTACTTAACTAGATATACATAAGAAAGTATGCATAGAGTACAGAAGCAATCACTATGAGCAATTCAAGTCTAATCAGTTTATAATAGGAGTACTTGCATTTTTGTCTAAGCCTAACCATTGCATGTAGGTTATTTAAGATAACTATACTTTATGGTACCAGCAAATTATGTTACTTGGTAATGTGTATGAATGTGACTGAAATTAATATAAATAATAATTACAACATATGCCTAGAACTACAGTAGCTAGAGAAATTATACTAAATATAAGAATATAGGTCATTTTTACAGTGTAGATTATTATAATAGATGTTCTGATTACTTTACAAGTTCTTTACTTCATATAGGTTCAAAATGTTGTGGAGTTAATTGTATGTAGGCAAAAAAGCAGATTAATTGATGTTACTTCGGTGTGATAGGTGAATGTGACGTGATTCTAACTCCTAGGATGTTCAAAGTAATAGGTAAAGCCAAAAAATGAGACTATGTTACATGTGAAGAACACATTTTTAATTCTTCCAATAAAACTCATATCAGACACTCAACAAATAGCTTCTGAAATTCTATTCACAATGTAACTAATTGAATTTTATTCCATAACTGTTTAGTAGTTTTACTGTTGGTTGGGAATTTTCTAGAAGAGAGCATTTTGTTTTGGATATAATGGTCATTTTTCCATTATTTGATTCCATAAACTTCAAACCAGGAAGAAGAATATGTATTCAGCTGCTCCAAGAGAATCATTTTGTGGCTGTTGTTCTAAAAGGATCTGTAATATATGAAAGTTCTTGTTTTATGGATGTGAAATTCAAAACTAAATTCAGATACTTTAGAATATGACAAAATCAGTTCAAAAGATGGTAATGGTTTCAGTTACATTATCTGATCTAAAGCAAGATCTTTAGGAATAAGCAGACTGAAGATAGTCCACTTATCAAAGCTGAACAGAACACTCTGTATTTCACCAAGATAATCCATGTTACCAAATTAAGTATCTGAGTGGTGTTAAGTTTGATTCATCATGCAATTTTGCTGTGATAATAGCCAGTGTAAAAGGTGGTTTTGATTAGCTGAGTGTTTTTATACTGTTGGGTAATCTTAAAGCAAAAATGACAATCTTTTGGTTACAAAACCATATGAGATACTCTTTAAGAATTTCTTTGTGTTAGCAGTATAGGAAGACTTGTTTCTTCTATATTTGTTGGTTACTGAGGATGATATTTTGCTAATTTTTCTCTTGTATCTTAACATATGGGGAGAAAGGGTTCATTTGAGGACTAGTGCATCCTAAAACAAGAAATTCGTTGGGAAACTGATCACTGTTAGTCACAGCTTTTGACTGATAAAAGATTTTTTTAAGACATCCAGGCCTAGTAATCATGTTATGAAGATAGCTTGTGAACAAGGAAGATAAAGGAGATGCAAATGAACAGAATGGCAAAGAACAAATGGTGGTCATAATGGAAGATGAAATTGTTGAAGAAGAGAATCCTTAAAGGACCCTCTTTGATTAGTCTGAGATATTGCTTTATTAGGTCTTCATTTTTTTATGGCACTTAGAAACTTGAAATTTCATTATCTAATAATTGTGTTGAACTTGTTGTTTTGGTACATCTGTTTGTAAAAGAAAAAAAAAGAGGCCATCTAGTTATAAGAATACAGATACAGCGTTACTGTGTTTTTATTGAACTTAGAGTTATAATTAAGTAAAAAAATAATTATATTCAAGTTTTTAAATATTTGCTGTGTTTTGATAATACCCCAGCAGGTTGTTTAAAACACCTTTAGAAACTTAAGAAAGTAAATGTGTGAAAGAAAAAAACTTCTAAATTTTAATACTTTAATAGTTCTTTCATCACAGAAATTAAATGACATTTACCACATTTGACAGTATATTTTAGTATTTGACCACTGTCTACTCAATCCTTTGGCATATT
Organism: Carcinoscorpius rotundicauda; assembly: GCA_011833715.1. NCBI lineage: Eukaryota > Metazoa > Arthropoda > Merostomata > Xiphosura > Limulidae > Carcinoscorpius > Carcinoscorpius rotundicauda. The sequence goes on from CM022406.1 coordinate 26,666,555, forward strand.
TTTGATACTAGCGAAATACTCAATTATGTTAGCATACATAAAGATGCATTTTGGAAATAAATTTGACTTAGTAATTTCCACAGAATTTTTATAGTATTAGAATTTAAAAAAATTTTGATGTAAGACATGTTTCTTTTAATCTTGAGTGTGCTTGACAGTTGATATCTATATTTTTTCTACAGGAAATGTGTTGCTTTTATGTACAACTATCATTTCTTATGCAAAATCTGCAACACTTCTGGTTTTGAAACTTTTACCAAAAAACAGGCAAGTAAGTATAAGTGTTCTTTTCTAAATATTTGTATTTGTATTTAATAAGCAGTTATCCAAATTTAACTGAAGGTTAAACTTGAAGTTATTAAAAGTGCTACAGTAAAGTATTGAAAGAAATTATTAGTACATGTTATGTGTTGGAAAGGATAAATAAAAATGCATTAATAACTGTAACGAAATCTAATCAGTTGAGAATGTCAGTGATCTTATTCATAGTGAAATAGAGACACACTTGGTTTTGTGTTGTTCCTCTGAGGCTGCAGTTGAAGGAAATCCTTGACATTTTGGAGAGAATTTAGATACACTTTTTCTTGTGCTGTCTTATAGTGTTTTGACTCATTCAGTCTCCATGTGGAACAGAGGAGCTTACAGGTTTGCAATGCTGAAATTTGGGGTTTGATTCTTTATAGTGGACACAGCAGATGGCTGAATGTTGCTTAGCTCTAACAAACAAAATCTGACTAAATGTTTCAGTCATCTGTAATCAACACAGTCTTTAAATTAAATACAAACAAAAAGAAGACTGCTTTGGGATAAAGTGTCTTTGATTTATTTGTTCAGGTGATTTATCAAGAATGTGGCATTTTTGGGTCTTTTCCCAGTTGCTTTTAAAAGTGTACCTTACTTGGTGGTTGAAAGGTCTTGGAGTAAATCTTTAAGGTTTCTCTCCATCCAAAGACATTGTAGTTCATGAAGGGAGGTGGCATCTCATTTATATGAAGAGACAGTTATGCCTTATTCATTCATCATGGTTGTTGGAACTTTGTGATTTAGCCTACTATCATCAGGTGGAAGTGCATTCTGACTTTCTTATAATACTTTTTCTCCTCAGATTTAGAGGTTTTAAGGTGGAGTTTGTAATTAACCTAAATAGATTCATGTCCTCTTGTGAGACAAGATAAGTCTACAGACTTACAACTCAAAAATCCAGTGTATTGTTATCCTAATATTACACTTTGTTGGAAGACTTTCAGGTTCTTCAACTTCTTTGATAACGAGTTGACACCATTGCTATCTTCTGCATTGGTTCATTTGTCAGTCTCTACAGTACTGTTGTTGTTGTTGGAGTTTCAAATTTCATTGGATCCTACAGGGAGTTGTAGTTCTATCTCCTCTTCATTGGTCTTGAACCCCAGGTATATTGGTACCCAGAATAGATTCTGCTGTATTCAAGGGTCACACTGCTCAGTTGATTGCTGCCAGTGACACCAATGATTATTGTATGTCTTCAAAACCTGTGGAGGAATGTTCCAAGAATTTCTGGATGTGTGGTAACCTTAGCCTCAGATCCAGGAGCACTGCAGATCTGTGAGTCAGGATAAGTCAATCACCTCACATCTACACCACTATTATCCACCCTAACTGTAGGTTTTCAACTATCACAGATTTTTAGAATTTGGAACTTAGTTCTGGGGCTTTCAAAGTTGGGTTAGTCAAGGGGTAGTGAGAGAGTTGTTCTAGTCTTTCTTTAGTTTTATTCTTGTTAGTTGTTGGGCTTAAAGAAACAAGAGATTGGTGTCCAGTAATTGATGTTTTATGTCATTGTCAATGCCTAGTTTCTCCATGGTTCACTAGATCTCATTCCTCAGTATGAGTTATTTTTTACTACAACTGTGAATGTCAAAATTCATTATAGTTGTCTCTTTCCTGTACATTGCCATAATGACAATTCTTTGGTGATATTTTATTGTTTTTTTCACCAAGGAGACACTTAATTCAAGGCTCCTTTTTGTTGATTCTTGGACTTCCTTTCTTGGGACTATTTTTATCCTATCATTCTACTAGTTTCATATGTTACACTAGTGATGACTGCAGTAGTAGATCAATTGTGTCATCCAAAGTGGATTATTCCAGCAAAATAGATGCTGCATTACAAGGTTATGTTGGATTGACTCTTGTTTTACAACTGTGATTGAAGGGTTGTCCTTCCAATTAATCACCAAACCACTGGCAGTTTGGTTTCCAGTACTTTATCTTTGGGCTTTGCCAATAGATGCATTTCTTTGGGAAGGGACAGGATTACAACAGTAGGCTTTTCTTTCTTTTCATATTTTTCTCAGAATACAAAATATAACTTTTTCTTACTTATTGTCAGGTGCTGTTGATAGCATCATATTGATTGTTACACCCTGGTTTTTACTTCTGTGGTACCTTCTGGAGTATCAGCCTTTCTCACTTTTTCTTTGGTCATCTCTGTTGATGTCAACCATCATTTGACATTGAACACTCAGCTAACCAGAAGCTCAAGCTTCAAGCATAGAGGTTATGCAGTTTTTTTGTACAACAGCAGGGTTTAATTTCTAGAATTGATATGTATTTGTTTGGGTCTTTGCTCAGTTCTGCAATGAACATTTCTCAATGGAAGTGATACACATATTGACAATGGTGTATTGAGAGGAGGTTGAACCCATGTCATTCAGAAGTGTCAACAAAAACTCTGTGGAATGGGTTTTTTGCACTTTCTGCAATTGCCTTGTATAAGGCAGTCTTATCAACAACTGTTTGATACTTGTGACAAAATATTCTTTAAGTTCCCAGTAATTTCTGGATTCCTCAAGTTGCTTTGGATTATTTGTCCCAAACAACCATTCCAGTTTTTTAACTGGTATATTAAGGTTATGTTACATGCTCTTTCTCAACACCTATTTGTGACTTGATTCTCATATGCTGTGTATAACTTTTACCTGAAGGTTTATTTTCTGTTGTTGCTAACAAACAGATATTGTTTGTCACAGTAGTTGGTGTTGTTTGTCCACAGACTACTTTATCATTCTTCTTACCTAAGACACTGTCAAACAGAGAAGGGGATTTATCCTTTTTACTGATTCATCTTATCACTATTTCTCACTTCTTTGGTTGATGAAATTCTTATTGTTATATTCAGTGAGGATATTTGTTACCCATTTTAATGCTTTTAGAGATGCTAGACAACAATTTTTTGTTGTGGGTTTTATTTAAAAGTGAGAATCTTGTGTGAATCATGTCAAATCAAATTTTTTTATTTATATGTCCTTAGTGGCCTGGTGGAATTCCCCCTTGTGGTCATTGTGTGGACTGAAAGGTGGACTTCCCCAAATGCTTTTATCTTATGTTACTTGCATGATTTGGTAGCATCTTCATTTCAGAGTTTTCATCTACCCCCCAATCTTAAGTATTATCAGGAGTAAACCAAAAGGGAATTTTTCCCATCTTTACCAGTCATTGGGTTGAATAAATCATGGTCAGTTTGCTTTTAAACATTTAGAGAACTCATTACATCTATTGCAGTGTTTCCTCTGGACTTGTCAACACATATTATCCCTCCAAATTTTACTAATGGAGCTAAGGAGTTTAAACACATCCAGTTTTTTGTCACTGGGGTAGTAGACAAAGGCTTTTCCTCTAAAATATTTCAGTTAATTTCTCTGCTCAGAGACGAGAGGGAGTGAGGATGAGTGTTCATAATTCCAGATAGGATAGGTTCTGTTTCCTCAGGTTGAGTAATGCATATGCAGTTTGTTCATTTTAAACCTATGGTATTACTAAGGTTTGTCCACTTCAGTGTTGCTTGCCTTGTGTTTGTAATTCTGGTAGCTCAGAATATATCACTCTTAATGCAATAAAGTATGTATATAGATTGTGGTCCAATTACCCTAGCCACCAATCTAGCTATCTGATTGGGGTTGATCCTGGGTGGTTGAGACAATTTGTCCATGTTTCAATAATTTGAGGGGCATGTGGAATAACCTTGTTCACACAGTTGTGGAATGTGAATATGTTCATAATTCCAGACAGTATGAGTTCTGTTTTATTTGGTTGAGTAAGACCTACATGATCATGTCATTCCAAGCCTGAGGTGTTGCCTTTCAGTCTGTTTAGTGTTGCTTACTTTCTCATTGTGATTCTGTTGGCTTGAAGTGCATGGATACGGGTTGGGATATACACTCATAATTTCACACATGCATGCACACGCAATGGATTGAGCTAGTCTTGCAAAAGTTATAACAAATTTGGAGAATATTGCAAGACGTGTGTAGCAAAAGGCATTTGAATTAGGTATAAAAGACTGGAGATACAAAGGAAGAAACCCTGGCAATTGAGAAATAGTCATAAGTGGAATTAAGTATTGTTGAAAATTCATTTTTGATTTTAGAAAGTGTTACTATTTGTTACTGTTTAATCATATGCTTATTTTCCATTATTATTATTATCTCTCAACATTAATTTTCTGTCTATTTCTAAGCTAGAAACAATATGTTTAAGGCTAACTAACTAAATAACTAAGATTGTATTTACTGAAAATATGTTATTTCACTTTAGAGCTGGATTTGTTTAGAGATCTATTATGAAACCAAATATATTTGAACAGGTTTGGTTTTTGATTTGATTCACCAACTTTTATAATCATGGAAATAGAGAGTCAATGAATCATTCATAAAAAAATTGTACAAATCTCACTACTTCTGTTCTTGATATATTTGGATTGAAGTTCATTAACTTGTTACTGTCAATCTTATAAATAAAATTAATTAGTTTTGAAACTGTACATTTTGTTTTAAATGTTTTTAATTTTTCACATCATTTATTGATGAATTTGACATATTTATAAAATTGGAAAAGAAACTGATGTGATAATATATTTGAGATTGCCTCAATGGAGATATAGTTTCTCAATCATTCTTTATTTTATTGTATTCTGAAAATTGTTTTTATTTTAATTTGTGATCTTTCTAGCTTTAAATAATTTCCCCCATGTTACAGTAATTGGAAATAATTGTGGAAACACACAAGTGATACATCTACAGTAATCTCAAAAAATGATAAATGGTAACTGGATGGGACTGTATTGTACAAAATACTGGTATTTTATATGTTAGCTCTTTATGCAGAGTATCACACTTTTTCCTTCTAGCCTGCAGTTTATTCATCCATGATTTTGTAATATTGTTGCACATTTATTAGTCTGCACAGTTAGCTAAAGTTATTTGACTTTCTCAGTTTTTATATTTGAAAATTAAGAGGAGTGAATGATACCATATGAGCTGTATCATGTCTAACACGTAGTGCTGATAAGATTCTTTGTCAAATATCAGTGATTTTCAAACCAGCTGGGATATGACAGACATAGTTATGGTTGAAATGTTATTTACCTTAAAAATTGTTTAAATAACGATTTTAATGGAACTGGATTAAGTTTAAGTGTCATATTTATCAAGTTTGTCTTGCCACACTGAGAATTACTGTGAGGATGTTTAACACTAATTTATGTATTTTAACACCAAAATCTACTAAAAACCCAGAGCAGGATCTTTGGAGGTCAACACACCTCCCTTGAATAAAGACAAAAATGAAAAAAAGATGTAGTCATAAACAGAAGGACTCTCCACCTAATTTGCCTATACTTATATAGAAATGGTCACCTTGATACAATGGAACGTTTGAGGTTTATGTTCTAATCTGAATGACATCAAATCATTGTTTCTTACCATCCAGTATTTCTTTCTTTACAGGAATACTTTCTAAAATCTCCTGATACAGTCACATTTTGGCAGTCTTTTTGCTACAGAAATGACAGCCTGTGTGGTAGATAAGTGCATGGATGGGTGGCATTGTTGTTTGATCAGCATGCGTTCACCCTGTCTTTGCTGCTCGGCACACCCTTGGAGACTATAATAATCAGTTTCCTTTGGCCATACCATCACTGCTTGTTCTCCCTACCTTTTTCCTGGAGAGACCTATGCTTAATCAGACCTTTTTAATCCTGGGGGACTTTGATGGATATCATCCACTCTGGGGAAGTGGTGATATTGATAGGAGGGGTTGCTCCATGGAATGTATGCTCTCTGATCACAACCAATTTTTAGTATTGGCTCTTATACTTATGTGCCCAGTCAGTCTTTTACTGCTATTGATCTCTCAGTTTGCTCCCACTTTTCATGAAGGAGAGATAATAATCCACAAGGCAATGACCATTTTCTGATAATTTTAAGAGAGACTCTGTGGTCGATGCCACCCGACCTTCATGCTCCTATTGAATCTATATCAAGCAAACTGGCCCTCTTTCACTGGTCTCACAGAACTTGATCCTGCCATTTTTTATTAAGCCATCAGTAGACGACCATGTGGCAGCAGTAAGTGACTGTATTATACAGGCAGTTACTCAGTGTATTCTTAAAACCTAGATATATTTTCCATAATATTCTCATCTGTAGTGGAATCCTACCTGCCACATGGCATAGAAGATTCAAAAATGGGCCTGGAATACTTTTCGTAGGTACTTCATACTCTTGTACTGCATCACTTTCTAGTAGGCCCATGCACATACTCTGTGTGTTAGACATCAAAGCCAGAAGGACTCTCATTATGTTCAGTTCACAACCAGCATATCTTCTACCACCAGTTCCCAAATCATATGAAAGAAGATTTTAAAGGTCAGTGAACAATAAAATTATGTCTCCCTCTTGATCTTGCTGTCTAATGGCCAGGAAGTAATTGATACCTGGAGCATCACCAATACTCTAGGTGAAAGGTTTTGCCAGATATTTTGCATTTCTGCTTCATCCTTTACCTTAGCTGTCAAGATTTGGCCAAAGTGATCACCTCTTTTCTTTTGAGCTGCTTGTTTCTATCACTATAATTGTCCCTTCACACTGATGGAACTCAAACTTGCTCTTCATCAGTCTGGTTGTACATCAGTCTGACCTGATGATATGCACTATGAAATACTGTGCCATCTATCTCCTGCTTCTCTTGCTATTCTTCTGATTGTTTTTAACTGGATCTAGCAGGAAAATGTTTTTCCTGATGCCTGGCACCAGGCTATTATTTTGCCTTTTTTTAAGCCTAGGAAAGATCCTAAGATTCCTTCAAACTACTATCCAAATGCTTTATTGAGCTGTCTCTATAAGACCTTAGAGAGGATGGTTAATGCCTATCCTGTTTGGTTTCTTAAATCAAACAACATCCTTTTGTCCACCCAATATGGGTTCCGACAGCACTTCACCTTTTACCACCTAATTTGACTTGAAACATTATTGGAGAAGCCTTTCTCAAATAACAAAATCTTGTATAAATATTCTTTGACATTAAGAAGACTTATGATACAACATGGAGATATGATATTTTGTAAGACCTGTATTTGTATTGGTTATGTGGTCATTTGCCCATTTTTGAATGGACAGGTGATACCAAGTTTGTATGGGTTCGGCACTTTCCTGTTCTTTTATTTAGGAACTTGGAGTCCCTCAGAGCTGTGTTTTGAATGTCACACGTTTCAGTATAAAGATTAATTTCATCACTCATTCTTTCTCTCTCTAAAACCGTTTGCATGCACTTTTGCTGCCAACAGGGTATTTACCCTGATCCTGAACTCTGGATGAAGTTGTGTTACTTGTGGTCCCTGAGACAAAGTTCTTGGGTTTATCTTTGACTGTAAGTTGACCTTTATACCACACACATCAAGCAGCTTCAAGTCAAATGTACGAGAACACTGAACATTTTCCATGTTGTCTCTTCCACCAGTTGAGGAATGAATTGATGTTCTGTGCTAAAGATGTATTGTGATCTTATTCTCTTGAACTAGGCTACGTGTTACTGTTCTATGGCTCTCCCAGGACCTTGGCTTTAAAGATGCTGGACCCCATTCATCATCAGGCACTTTGTCTCTGCACCAAGGCTTTCTGCACTTCCCCAATTCAGAGTTTATACACAGAGTCTCATGAACCTCCTCTGCACCTCTGCTATTTGCATCTTCTTTATTGTATACTTCAAAATTTCTTTCCTTACCAAAATATCCCATCTGAGGTTGTGTTTCCCTTCCTTGGTCATGTTTTTTCAGAAGAGACAATCTACCATTACTTCTTTTGGCTTTTGTATCCAGGTGCAGTTGGATGAATTGGGTCTGTCTTTGGATAGCATTCTGTATCCACTGGTCAGCCCATCCAACCATGGCTTATTTCTCAGGTGTGACCTTTCTTTAAATTATCTGAGAAAAGCAGACACTCCTGATTGGAAATACTATCTGTTATTTGTTGAACATCTTATAAACCATACTTCCATTTCTCTTTATACGGATAGTTTGAAATCAGGTGGCTCTGCTGGTCTGTCATGGTTTGTTGTGGCTCAGTGGTTGCATGCAGAATTCCCTCTGCAGCTTCTGTGTTACTGTTTAACTGTAAGCCATTTTGCTTGCCCTGGATCTCATAGAAGCTAAGCAGTTCTAAAATTGCACCATTCATTCTGACTAGCTTATTTCTCTGCTGGACCTGGAATTGTATCACATTAGTTCTCACCCTGTTCTTGCTGATATTCAAAACTGACTGGCCCATTTCTCTTTAACATCTACTTCTATCCAGTTTTTCTGGATATAAGACTGCAATGGTATTCCTGGGAATAGGCTCGCCAGCACTGTAGCTGAATCTGTCAGCTCTGGCACTAACACTGCTGTGCCTGTTCCATGCATGGACTATGGTCCTGTTATTTAGGGCTTGGTCCATGCCAGTTGGCATAAAATCTCATATTGGACTTTGGCCGTTTTGCATCTGTAAGGATGAGAAAGAAGTTCCAATGAGACTGTGCTTTGGTTACAGTTTTTTAACTCTGTTTTATTTTATCTGGGAGGGATGCACCATTGTGTTGTTTGTGTAAACAATTTACTTTCTTGTCGTTGTTACAACTCTGAACGATGGCACCATTTCAAACATGTTTTGTTCCAAGGTTTATCCATAACTTTATACAGTGTTATTGGCGATGGTAACATTGTCCATCTTAGAAATATTTTCAGTTTTTTTAAAAACTGCCATTAATAATTTTAATGCTATGTTTTTTTAATTTATACATTAGACCTTTTTTATTGTGATTCCCTTTTAAGAATCAAAGTACATCTAGTTCAATTTGAAATTAGATAATGGACATAATGTCAAATAATTCAAAACAAGGCCAAATTCGGGTGATTAACAGTGCTGCACAAACTATTTATTAGTCATGTTGGAGAGTTATAATAATTAAAATTTTGCTATAAGTCTTTTAAAACTTTTATTACTTCACTTGAAAATGGCCATAAAGTTAAATAATTCGAAACCAGGACTGGAAAGGCCAACTTCAGTTGACCAAAACTATTTTATGAACTTACTCATTAGTCATCCTGGTGAGTTACAATAATTATAATTATGCTACAGAATGTCCTTTACAATTTGTATCACTGTAGTTTTTCTCTTACTGCTGTAGACTAGATGTAAAAATTGGATTTAATGCCATTTGTGTTTTTAATTAGAAATTTAAGCTTTGCCTTGTTTTACCTTAATTTCATTCTATGAATTTTAATAATTTTACTTTAATTTTAACTTTTCACAAGGTGTTTGGTGCAAATAACACAGTTGCTTTGTGCCATAAACCACCAAAACAGCCAATCAATGAACTGACAACAGCTCTCCAACATAGACATCTTGATTTGATTTGAAAAGTCAATCAGGGAAGTCTGTTTGAAGCAACAGCATCTTTACTCAACCACATCTATTTATAACAGTGCCAGTTTCATGCACATTTTTTAGAATCTTGATTGTAGCTTCTATTTATAGATGGAGATCTTCACAAACTTTGATTTCTACCTGCTGGTTATCCAGGATATCAATATTTTGAGTCATCACTGGGTCACACTAATACCACTATTGTGCATAGAACAACTACCTTTAATTTTATAGTTTGTACGTTTGTATGACAATTTCTGATTTATTTTTAATAACCAGTCATGATGCATACTATTGAAATATAACTGTACTTTGGTGCTGTTCATTTGTACAGAAACACATGACATTCGTGTAGTATTTGCCTTTTAAATCCTTTTTCTCTTTGATGAAATAATACCTTTTTTTCTTTGTTTCTATAATTAGTGTCTTTGCTGTATATGGAATGTTTTTTTATTAATTCTTGTTGCAAGAGATTTGTATTCAAAATAATCATATTTTGTGATAAATACTGATTTTGCCTTTCATTATTTTTCACATATATTTTTGATTTTTGAATTTGAATCACATAAATTTCCTCACATGGCCTTTTATTGGACAGAATTAGTGTTATAGCTAATGCTTTGTAAATTTCAGTTTATAATTTTTTGTAAGCTTCACACATGCAGCTTATAATTTTTAATAACAGCTTCCATTTTTAATTTTTAATTTGTTTAGGTTTTAGTCAAATGTGTGCCACATCTATCGCTAATCTTCTACAGCAAAATGTAGCTTCTGGTTCTGCTAGGACTATGTTTTCCAAAGATAAGGTACGTTTTGTGGTGAATTGTGTAATATTAATATCAGATTTCAATAATGACTATTTTGGAATTAGTATGTATAATATCAAAATATGGGTTGAAATTTTAAAGGCTTGAAACTTTTGTAAAAAGTTATCATATCTGATGTTGGTTCTTGAGTTCCTAATTAGTTTTGATTTACTACTCAGTATCAAGTTATTTTTATTATGTTGCAGAAATTTTAGTTGTTGAATAAGATTAAATATTTTAGTTACATGCTGTGTATTAGTTAAGAGGTTATCGCTTTTTGAAAACTTTTAATAGCTGACACCAGTGAAGCTACAATAAATTAAGATTTATGTTATACTTATTCACATTATTAGGTATGAATTAGATAGTATTGGTGAGACCTTCAGCTGCAAGAAAAGGTTGAGTGGTAATTATGATTGGACTGTGAACCTGAAGATTCATTGTAAATGAATCATTGCTACAAAAAAGTCTTTTTTCACTCATAAGAGTGAAAATAAAATCTCATTATTCAATGAAAAAAGAGTAGACCCAAAAGTGATGATGGATTCTGTTAACTCTGTCTTCCCTCTACTTCAACAGTTCTAAATTAGGGACAGCTATGTTAAATAGCTTGTATGTACTTTTTCATGGAATACTGAAACAAATAAATTTGAAGAGAGCTATGTCCTGTTAAGTCAATGTACAGCCAAATAATCTTTACCATATATTTACAGTTTATACAAAATTCAGGTGCTACTTCATTCTTATCAATTAATATGATTTATTTCAAATATGTAAATCATTTGAAATAACTTTAACATGAATATATGTATTAACCATAAACTAGACTTTTCCTTCATATTTAATATATGTTTTAACTCTTAAAAAATGTTAATTTGTGAGGCTGCTAGGTGTAAAGAAGATTGAAATTATTATCTCAGTGAGAATTTTTGAACTTTGTTTTCAATTAGCAGTTCAAATGGTGTGAGGCAGTAAGCAAGAAGATCACAAAATTGCAAAATGCTCACATTTATTTGCACCCTTACTTGAATTTTAGTGTATTGTTGGGCCCAAATGAATCATTGAAATATAAATATATATATTTGTGCATTATCATGAGATTTTTTATATGCATGCAATACATTACTGTAAAGTTACCACCACAAATGTTGAAACACATTGTTAATTCTACTACAAACTGATTAAACCAAAAAGTATACAGTTTACCATCTTGATAGGCCTCTCATGTTTTAATATTTTGATTATATGCAGCTGGTAATTTTTTGGATCTTAGTCTTAATACAAAAATATCCTAGATATCTCAGGCAAATATAGTATTTGATTTTTTTTGTTAAATTGACAAAGCTTGTAACAATGATGTTTATTTATGTATAATATTAAATGTCATTCTTGCTTTAATAAATTTTGCTGTTGACTGGAAAGTTATGCATGTACCTTGTCTTAACCATCTTTTCCTAATGTAAATTTATTGTTAAGGGACGGTGATATAAGAAAATGTTCTTAAGATTTTGGATTAGTGCTCAGTGTTACTTCAAATAAGGCTCATGGTGAAACTCATCGTATTTGAAATTTTAAAACAGTACGTGTGAAATAATTCTTATCAAGAAAATAAATTTTTCTTTTCCATTAATATCAATAGAAGTTGCACATTAGAAAAAAATGTATAACTCATATTATGTGAGTACATTTTAAAACCTAATATTTTAACAAATTAGGTTTTAATTTAATATTGTTCAATAAAAAAAATACACACTGGACAGTGTTTGTATAAATAGTTTATTTGATTTTTAAGTTTCCAAAACACACACACTTTATCTTACACTTAGCTTTAATCCAATGAACATTTCTTTTCTTTGCTTGTCCAAATATTGTTATGGATCTTATCACACTTGCTTCATTCTTTGTACCTCACTAGATTTCCCATAGCAAGTTTAATGTTGTGATTATCCCAACCTAGATTAATGCTTCACCTATACAGTCTCCTAACATAAGCTTCCTATTATTATTTCCCGTTTACTTTTCTTGATAGCAAAATGTTGTGATATCAGTGTATGTGCTCACTGTGGGTTTTTCCTATGTATTGTATAACTTCAGTTATTCCTATTTTTGAGGTGATTTTTTTTTATCCATTTTATTTGGTTTTGAGTTTATTGTCTTCATTTTTCCCCCTCAGTATGAATTCCCTTATGTTGTGAGGGAACCTCCCAGGGAGGGTTGTGTTCTTTCAGTTTACCTCCTCTGGGATCTTAACATCCACCTATGTGTCTGCTGTGCATAGTGACCCATGAAGGGGAGTAAAGGATCCCGGTCGTTGAGGGGTTTAACTTTGGCCACTTTGGCCTTGAATTCCTGTAGACAGGCAGCTTTGGGGTGTACCCCTTTGAGTCAGTCAGCTGGTCCACTTGGGCTTGGGTCAACTAAGTATTAATGTTGAACATTCTCAGCAGGTGTTATGGACATTGTGTCTGCTGATGTTTGGGTATAGTCCTCAGAAAGCCCTGGTGTGGCCACAGTGTCCTTGTTTTGTATTGTAGCACATCCCTTCATAGGCTTCCATGGTGAATGGGGTCAGTGGGCACTGAAATATACTCTATTTATTATGTATATCCCCATCCAAGAAAAAAACAAAAAAATCATTGGAAAATGCCCATCACCAACACAGTCCAATTCCATGCCTTGATTTACCCTTATGCATTCATTATCTGAGAAATCCTTAGGGCAGGTATTAGAGGGGCTTGCTGGCTTCCAGTGCTTTGGAGACATTTTAGTGAAAATATCTTCACCACAACACACTAAACTCTTTCTGAATTCAAAGTTCATTGGGGATATACCTATTGAGGTTACTCCTCATGCTACTCTTAATTCCTCAAGAGGAATTATTGTTGAGAGGAAATCTGAAGAATATTCTCAAGTAAGAGATTGTCACTGGTTTATCTAGCCAAGGCATTTCTGCCATACTTTATATCTTTATTCATACAGGCAGAATAATGCTGCCAACTGATGTTCTGTTTTGATGTTTACATTTCCATGTTCACCTGCCACTATTAAGGCAGGTTACTTGAACTGTAAGTTGTGACCATGTATTCCAAACTTCTCTGATGTTTTCAGTGACAGCTGTTGGGTCATTTAAAATTATCTTGTCATGGTTTTTTGATGTATATTCATTGTGGTGGCAAAGACCACGACACCAATAAAAGTGAACTCGAACTTTGTTAGCTGTAGTGGTTCACACCCTTAATTTTATTCTTACCTTGAGTGAAGGAGGAGGAGGTGTGATGTTTTAAAACAGTTTTTCCTATCCAGAGGCTCAGAATTTATTATTCCCTCCTCCATCTTGGATATATGCTGTTGCAGGGAAATGATATGGTTGAAAACAAAAGAGCTCTCTGCCCAATTTTTCTTCACCTAAGTAAAAATTCCCACTTTAATAGTGTGGTACTCTCAATGTTTCTGTTCAAATTTGAATGACATAAAGGTGCTCATTGATTCTTATCATTCTGTGTGTCTTTCCTTACAATAAATGGTTTTGAAATCTGCTAATACAGGCATGACATACATTTCTTAGATTTCCCATTCTTTCAAACCACATTGTTTTTTAGCAGGCTCCTGCCCATGTTTGGTGGGTAAGTTGTCAATGCCAGAAGGAATCTTGGATTAAATTTATAACCAGTATCATCTTCTACCACCAATACCAAAATCATGAGAGTTGAACCTAATGATATTCACTACAAGATGCTGTGCCATCTCTCTAACTATTTTTCTGGTTGTTGCTAAACAGATTTGGCAGGAAAATGCCTTTCCTGATGTATTGTTCCTGGCTAATGTTCTTCCTTTTTCTAAGCCTAGGAAGAATCCCAAAATTCCTTCAAACTATTGTCCAGTTGCTATGATAAACTGTTACTAATATCTTAAAGATGATGATTAATGCTCATCTTGTTTGGTTCTTTGAATCTAACAACCTTCTCTTGCCCACCAGTTGTGGGTTGCAACGACAACACTCCACCATGGACTACCTGATTTGACTTGAAATATCAATCAGAGAAGCCTTTTTCAAGTGACAATATCTAGTTCCTGTATTCTTTGATTTTGAGAAAGCTTATGATACTACAGGAAGGGACAACATTTTGTGAGACCTCTATCCATATGGGTTGTATGACCATTTATCTGCTCTTTTCAAAATATATGTAATGGACCAGCAAGTCCAAGTCCATGTAAGTTTGATGCTTTTCTTTTTTTCCCTCAGAAACTTGGAGTCTTGAGTGTCAAACTTTTGAGTGTGAAGATTAATGCCATCACTAGATAACATCTTCCTACTATTGCAAATGGGCTCTATGTCAGTGTATCCACATCTCATGTTAGTCATCACTGATGAGGTTTATTGGGTTGCAGTTTTAAACTGCCCTCATTCATTTATTGTAGTGGGCCATAGCAAATGGTTTTATCTTTACTTTCTTTTACTACCAGTGATGTTTTTACCTCAATCCTGAGCTTCGTCTTGGTGATGTTCTTTTTCCTCTGGTCCATAGGACAAAGTATGTGGGGCTTGTCTTTGACTATAAACTGACCTTCATTACACATCAACCAGCTATGCATCAAGTGAACCAGAACACTGAACATCATATGTGTCTTCTCCTTCCACTATGGAGAGACGATTGTTGTTCTATGCTAAAAGTCTATTATTTCCCTATTTGACCAAAACTGGACTCGAGTTTCTGGTTTTGCCAGAGCCCTTGTGCTTGAAAATGTTGGACATTGTTCACAATCTGAGACTTTGGCTTTGTGTGGGGGCTTTCTTAACTTTTCCAGTTCAGAGTTTGTACACACCGAGTCTTGTGAACCTCTTCTACACCTTTATTGTTTTCAGCTTTCTTTATTCTATGTTTAAAAATTTGATTCTTACCGCAGCATTCCACCAGTGTCTTCCTTTCCATGTGGTCCATGCTGTTTGGAAGAGATGGTTTGCCATTGGCATTTTTGGTCTTTTTAACCAGCTACAGCTTGCTGAATTGGGACTTATTACTATCCATACCTGTGATCTTTCTTTGAGTCACCTGGGGAAGATGGATACTCTCAACTGGAAGTATCATCTTCATCTTGCTGAACATCTTTCAAACCATCCTTCTGTTCCCATTTATATGGAGAGTTTGAAGTCAGGTGAGTCTGAGGGCTTTGCCATATTTTGTTGCAGTTCTGTGGTTGCACGCAGGATACTGTCTACAGTTTTTGTGTTCACTGTCGTATTGTATGCCATTTCTGTTGCTTCTGTTGAAGCTATGCAGTACACCAATTTTACTATTTATACTAACTTGCTTAGCTCTCTACTGGTCCTTGAATTGCTTCATGTTAGTTTTGCCCTGTTCTTGTTGATATTCAAAACTGACTGTTCCTTATCTCTTTATCTTTCCTTTGTATCCAGTTTTTCCAAATACCTTTCAGTGTTGAAAGGAATGAGCTTGCTGTTGCCACAACTAAGTTTGTTTGCTCTGGTTTTATCACTGTTGTGCCTGTCCCGTACATGGACTGTGGTCCTGCATTGAAGACTTGGCTCCATGCCAGTTGACAGTCAACTTGGAATTGTCATGTAATAACAAACTTTTCTGGATAAAACCTTATGTTGCTTTTTGGCCATGTTTTTCCATAAGGATCAGAAAGAGGAAGTTGTCCTTGCTAGGCTGTGCATTGGTTACAGTTTTCTTTCACCTGGGATTGATACACCAGTGTGTGGTCTTTATGACATTCAAGTCACAATATCCCACATTTTTACTGTTGTGTCTTTGTTATGACAGCATCAAGTTAAACATGTTTTTATCATGGGTTACTCCTGGCATTGGACAGTCATTAGCAATGGAGACACTGTCCACCTTACTAATGTTTTTAAATTTTTAAGGGCCATTGGCTATCTCACACTAAGTTTTTAACCAGCTGTTTGAAGTTTGTTTGGTTTTACTTTGCTTCATTTTTACATTTGATATTGATTTTACTTTTATTTTTTACTAGGTTATTTGGCACAGATAGGATAGCCTAGTTACTTTGTGCTAATAAATGTCATACAACCATTCAACTGACTGCCATTGTGCAAATAATGGATGGTCTTTTCCAGAAGTATGGAAAGAACAGGACCAACTTATACAGGAGTCTGTTTGTAATTCCAGTTCATAAATGACTCTTTGATGTTTGATTGTGTTGTGGATGGCCCTTCAGTTTGGTCATTATCTTCATTTCAGTGATCATGGCAAGCATAAATTCTTGTGCCATTTATTTACTTAGTTTGTTCCATATCCTCCTCCAAATTCTAGGGTTACAAGGTGTTGCCTTGCATCTCAGGTTGGGGAAATGAGATTACTGTTTGTAATTTCATGCTGAGTAACCTCTGTTTCTTCAGGTTGAATGAGATACGACAGAGCATATAATTCTGAGTTGAATTTGTTGCATTTTGTGCTTCTTCTGGCTAGGGTTTTCCACTTTTGTGTTGCTAGTCTTCTTTTTATAATTCCAATAACTTGACATGGAACGTTCTGTAACTTTCTGGTTTGGTTTCCAATAATACCATATAACTAAACAAGACCAAATATAAAACAGTCCTCCTATCTAGCCACTATGCCTTGGACCTAGATTTGTGTGTAATTCCAGTGATGAGATGTGGAGCTTTGTCTGCCTGTTGGAACCTGGACAAATTTCTGTTCTTGTTATGATATAAGGATTTTGCCTCTGTGGCTGGTCATCCTTTACCACCCAAAAATCACATTTCACATTGGGTGAAGAGCATACCTGTTCCTGAAGTGGTGTAAACCCCACTAGTGTGCTATTACTATATCTCATTTTCACATGCATCATTTTTTATGCTGACATTTACTGTGTGTTTTTACCCTTACTGACCCTTCTACCTTATCAATGTGGGATTTTATTTAAAGCTTGAACAGAGGTATGTCTTGGAAGTTAACGCATCCTGATAGTGAAAATGTATTTCTGATAATACTTACCTCCTCTTACACTCTCACACCCTTAATTCCCATGAAATGGTTGGTTTTTGGGGCTTCTAATTTGGACAGTCTTGAAATGTGAATAGTAATTAACAATGGAAAGCTTATTTATGGACCTGGAATAGGAGAAAAATGATTTGTAATTGGAGAGAATCACAGGATTTAACTAGCTATGTCAAATATAAGTGAGTATAAAAGCTAGAGCAAGTGAGGTAATATTCATACCAATCCTTAAATATATAACTTTAGCATCTAAGTGCAATGCCCTCCTACAATCTTGTCCCTAAGATGTGCCTGGCAATAGTCAGTTAAAAACTCTTTTTATTAACCTGAAGATGATGTAAGAAGATTTAAGCTTTGTTTTGTACTTTATTCTGATCAAAGTTTTAATTCCCATACAAGTCAATTTAGAATATACAGGGTGGTCGCTAGAAAAGCAGAAAATTTGTCAAACAGCTATTTATTTTTACAAAGAATAACTTTTACAAATTTTTTTAAAGGCATATGTTATATTACACTCATAGATGCTCAAAATGCATTTTATGATATTAAAATCATGCATTTTATTCATGATGTAAAGAAATCAAAATAGAAATGAGTAAGCATGCATTTTATTCATGATCTCATCTGACCCTCAAATTTTCCGCTTTTCTAGCGACCACCCTGTATTATTAGCATATCAACTATTTATTAGTTAATTACAAATGTAATACTGGGTTCTCAGCATTAAAATATCTTTGTCTCTAGATTGTTCACATGTGTGGTTACTTTCTAGTTTAATATTTTTAAACACAATGCTCCAACTAAAAATTCTGTGTTTTTGACTACTAAATGTTTAATAAACTAATGGACTCGAACATTTATTGTTGGATAGGTAAGTCATGTAGTCAAGTATAATTAATTGTGTTGAAACATCATCTGAATTTTTTCTGTGTTTTTATACAGAAATGAGAAGTGGAATAATAACTGTGATGATATTCTTCTGAGACCACCAGAGTATTGAATAGTATAAACTGTGGTAAAACAAAAAGTATTACTGAATTTTGATGGGTTTTTTTTGTTACATATTTAATCTAATAAAATTATACAATTTTACAATATACAATTAGAAAAAGTGGAAGCCAACTGAACATTTAATAAAATGATAAATTTGCAATAATAATTAAAACATTTTACAGTATGTTTACACAAAATAAACAATTTCATTTAAAACATTTTAACTGTAATTTTATTGTCTATTGATGAAAAATTATAAGTGTTAATATACAACTTTATTTGAGAAACATAAAAAAATCTCAACCCAAACCAGCTGTTTTTACATATATATTTTTCTCTACAAGTGGGTTTTCTCATCATCAATAAATACTTAAACATTACAAGGAATAAAAACTGATACTTGTAAGGTGCTGTTTCTTTAGTACAGAGTATAACATCTAATGCTTGTCACTACCTGTCCTCATTCAAACTAAATCATACATAATGAGCTATGTGAACATCATGAGGATGTGTTTCTGTCATGAAAGTAAAATTAATTGAATTTTGAAGTTGGGAACGTAAGCTTTTAAAGTAAATTATTTGTTTGAAAATAAATCTTAAATTCTATTTTAGTTAAATAATTTTAATTTTTCATCACCTTTTATCATTAAAAAACTAGATCTATTGCTGTAAAAATGTTTCATCCCCAGGGAAACAGATGGGTGCATTGTTTTTAAGTACTGGAATTTTAGCTGTAAAATATAAGTGTTATGCTTAAAGTGAATATTGTAATTATAGAAAGTAATACAGATATTGAATTTATTGTTGTATCTCTTGAAGTTACTGGATTTATGATCTCGTGTAGAATTATATATTTATTTTTATTTTTTAATCGTCATTAACTTACAAAGTACTTGCAGAGCAGTAAATAACAGAATGTGTTAAAAGTGGCTGTACTTTTTTCATAATGTTAGCTTCATTGTGATTCTAGTTTGTTCTTGTATGGACCCATAAACTTGAACATCAGACCTACTTGACATGCCTACATGTACATCCTTTCTCACAAATTACCAGTAATTTTCTCTGATGTTTTACACCATATTATTCTTAATCAATACAAATCCATAGCTTGAATTTATCAAATTATTTAGTATTTTGTTTGTTTTTTTATAAAGTACAGGGTGTCTAAAAAGTCTAGAACCTTGGGTAATTTAATGAATTTTGCAAATTATTTTTCACATACTGTCTTTGTAATTGAGAACAAGTTTGATTTACAGCATGATTAATTTGAACTTCTCATTCTCTGATAATACCATAATCATTTATCTACTTGCAATAAAGAAAAGCTGAAAATTACCCATGGTTTCAGGCTTTTCTAACCTTAACTAACCTAAACAGATTCTTATTTTTAAATTTTAGCTACTTCTATATTAATAAAAAATAATAAACATGAAAAACAAGAAATAAATTACTTACCTCTATCTTCTTTGCTGTTGATTGTTAATGACACTTAACCCTTCTTTTGTTATATTAATAGTTTAGTGCACAAAATAATTTCTATTCAATTACATAATATGCCAAAAGAGATAGAATAATAACTTGCAAAAAATCGACAAGGTCCAATAACTATCACAAATTTTGGGTTTCTATCTATGCAACAAGAGCTATTACAGATTCATTCAAACTAGTTGATATGTTTCCCATGGGAACAAAGCTTTACTAAAAAGAAACTGATATTTAGAAAAACAAAGAAATGTAGTACTTCATTTGATAGATCAAAATCTTGACTTTTTATTGGTTGCAAACAGTATGGTATTAACCATTTTGCAATGAGCTCTGTAATATACACGAGTTTGTCTACATATTTGCACATGTTAAGTACTTGCACTACAACTTTTTGTACAGTATATCTATCTACACAAAATTTGGTAGCGTTTTAGTAAAGATTACAAGTATCTTGTATACAAAAAAATCAGATTTTTAATGATATATTTTTGCTAAAGATTTGTTCATGAAAATAGTATGTTTTGTTACTAGTCTGAGTGCAGTACAATTTCATGTTAAAATTTAAAAAAACATTATTTCAAAAATTATTTGCATAACTTCTAAAACCTCTTAAATATATTTTAAATGGTTGTTTTCAGTAAGACTATTTTGTTATTTCCAACAGTGTAACTACATGGGGTCTGTCACTTAACCAATCTCATAACCATCATAAAAGAAGTATGAAATAAGTATAAATTTTCCTTTTTTGCACTTGAATGACTACATATTACCTATGTATCTTAAGTTTCATAATGCTATAAAATAAGCATATATATTTTTTATTGTTTTGGCTTTCCAGTCATGCATACCTAACATTACATAACTTGTATTGAAGAGGTGCATGTGCACTTAAGTCGTGTATCCAGTAACATAAAATTGACCTTTAGTCATTCTTGTCTTGACTGTGTTTTAGGGGTTAGTATTTTGTGATATACAATTACATATTATACATCATATATACATATAGATTATTACTGTTTAGAAATAAATTATTAAACTTGTATTTTCTTAAAATACAGAACAATCAAGAAGTAAAGCAAACAATTATCTCTTCTTGCTACAGCATTTGTACTCGTTTGTTGTTGGACATAGGTTACCAACATTTTAAAAATTTTCAGTGGAGGATATTAGGCACTGATTTTCTCTTCAGTGACTATAAAAATTATACTTTGAATGATGATGATTTTATAGTTAGTAATATGAGTTAAATATCATACTTATTGGAGGGGTGGTAAATAAACTAGAGAAGACGGGATGCCTAGAGAAAGAGTCATGTTACTTGCTCTAGGGGAGAAATTCAGGATTTTTTATTTTGAAGTTATATTGTGAAGTGAAGAGTATATATCTTACATACTATTAAAATATGGATTATTAGTATGATTTTATGCTATACTTATTGGTATAACATAAAAAGTAGTTTAAATTTTGTATTTAAGTCACTAAAATCCTTGGGACATGCAGTAAAGGATGGCTGTGCAGAGAGTGGTACTATAATGTACTCAACATCTGTACGAATTGTTGAGCCTTAATGATATGTTTACAATCTCATTCTGGTATACTTGTGTTAGTGTAAAACTACTTTAAGTGAAGCTTAATGTAAAAGTATGATCATCAGTAGTTTCTTATAGAATTGTTCATGTTTAAAAATTTATTTTAAGAATATGATTAATTAATAAAGAGTTTAATTTAATTATTCTTGGAAAAAATATTTTAGAATTGTGAAAACTATTAGAAACTACCTCTTGTATGTAGGTATTAATAAAAGGACATCTGGATGGGTTTTTATATCTATACATAAAAATATATTTAGTTGTGGTACTTTAAATCATTCAAAAATAAAAAAACATTGAAAATAAAAGTTTTCAGGCTTTTATGAAACATTGAAGAAGTTCACAAAAATCAGCTTACAATAACATAATTTGAACCTGATCTTGACCAAAGATTCTAAATTTTAATTATGAATAAGCTTAAAATGCATGTTTATGTGTAATGCAGTTTTACTGTTTGTTACAGTTGGTATAATATTGTATATTTGTGTTTTCAGGTTTTAATAATTGTATAATACCTTTTTCTAATGTTAACAAAATGATATAATTTTCCAGTGATCTCTTTACAATATTTATTCTGTTAGTTTAGGAACTTTAAAGTTTTTTCTTTATTGTGACTTGTGGTTTTATAATCTGTATATTGTTTGAACGTTATTTATATTGTGATTATGAATATCACGAAGAATGTGTTTTGTGCTCATTTTGTATTTTTTTTTTATAATGGACAGTTTTCAAAAGCTTCATGACTGTGAACACATGTTTATAGATTTGTCATGCTGTTGAGTTTAATCAAATCTAAACTTAGCAGTCATTAATTAACTTTAATTTTTATGACATGTTATTCAATTTTAAGATTACATACGCAAATTATTGAAGGTTATTTTGATTCTTAAATGAAAGGAAATGACTGTTTCCTGTTTTTTAAAGATTATTCAGAAGAATATACCACACTAAAGCTAATTTATTATAGCAGCTGTTTTAAAGTGTTTGACCTTCCACATTTTGCACAGCATATGTAGTTTCAAGGCCTGTTAATTTTTTAACGGCTATGCTACTGAAATTTCTTGGTGTTTTAATCTATGCATTTTATTTATCAGGTGTATAGGTAAAAAAATTATTTATTGAACACGTTTGTAAACTTTTAGGTGCTTATAACAGAGAGTAATGGCTGTCAACATATTGGTAATAAAAATTCTTTACATATTACATGTAATATATTACAACTTATATTCTCATACTAAAGAGAAATATACAATAATATCTGTTATCAGTGTTCTATCAATACAGAACTCCATTATGTCCTATTTATTGAGAAATACTGCAACTTAACTACTTGTGTAAAAGAAATATAATCCATAATATAGATGTATATAATGACAACATAACAGACCCAACATAGTCAGGTGGGTAAAGGCATTTGACTCATAATCTGAGGGTCACGGATTTGAATTCCTGTCACACTAAACATTTTCACCCTTACAGTCATGGGGGTGTTATAATGTGACCGTCAATCTCACTATTTGTTAGTTAAAAGAGTAGCCAAAAAGTTGGTAGTAGGTGGTGATGACTAGCTGCTTTCACTTTTGTCTTACACTGCTAAATTAGGGACGGCTAGTGCAGTTAGCCTTTGAGTAGTGTTGTGTGGAATTCAAAACAAACAGACAATATAATTTGATCCAGTAAATATAATCATAACCAAAATTTAATCTCATGTGAGATTATATGGATTTTCTGAATTTCTTTCTGTACACAGTGAATTTAATGTATTTTATGCTATTTTTATAATATTTAGTTTTCATGGTTGATTTTTGCATTTATTTTCTACTTTAAATTAAAATCAGTTAAAATTTTTGACAGAAATATAATTATTTGAAGATGTGCTGTACCTATTATTAAACCTCCTTTAAGAGCAGCAAGCAAAATAACTTCTTACGATTGAGGAAAATAGTTGTGAAGAAACTAAACCTTTAATAGGAAATATCAGAAGTAAAAAAACAGTGATTGAGAGCATCTTTTGCTTCACAAAGGTATAAATAAATTTATAATAAGTTTTGCAATTATTTGTAGGAAATTATTCCATTTATTGAAAAGCACTGGGAACACATGACAACAATGGCTCGCAGAGTGAAACAAACATGGCACACAACTGTTCATAAAACAATGGTAAGTGTAAAAAGTATTGTATTTTAAGTAATACAGCGATTCTCATTTATAAAACTATTTATGTGGATTTAATTAACATGAAAACTAATATTTTCTAACATTTCTTTACTAGTGAACAATACTTATGAAAATATTGTGTGATCATTGTATATCACTTGAATTATTTGTGCTGTTGCCTATGCTATTTTAACAAATAAAAGTTGACTGACATTTTGTGTAGCTTCTGCTGGATTATTGCTTTGGTAAATCTCAACAAATAAATACTCTTAGTGAATGTATTAGCAGACAAAGTATTATGGTCATATACCTTTTTGTCCTTGAGAGAGGTAAGTTTATTAATTGTCCTTTTAAAAAATCTGCATCTCGATTGCAGGCAGTGGACAGAGTGTAGATAACCCATTGTGTAGTTTTGCATAGAAAAAAAGAACAGCAACATATAATAGTTTAGGTGTTTACATATTTTAGCTTTCTCATACAAACTTTGTACTTTTTAGATTGGTTTACTGGTACTATGTCTTCACCTTGTAACCTTCTTGCTGTAGGAAGGATGTCATTTTCAGAGGAGACCATAAGTGAGAGATAGTGACATATATTCAGATATCTGGAGGCTGCATTTGAGGGTGGTCCTTGATAATTTGGAGTGATTTTAGATTGCTTTTTCCTGTACATTCTGTTGGATAAGTGGTTGGTAAGGTTAAGGACTTGCAATGCCATGTTCTGGAAGTTCTTAGGTGGACAAGACAGAAAGTCTGTAGTTGCTTTAATCAAAAAAATGTATTACTTTACAACATGTTACTGTTTCAGTCACTGAAAAATCACCTCAGTTTTTAAATTATCTATGAAAAAAGGAAAAGAAGCTTTCTTTGGGGTATGCTGTTTTTGATTTGCTTTTTTTTAGTTGGTCCTTTGAATATGTAATGTTTTGGGGTTTGTTCCAGTTACTTTTGACTTTTCAACTTAATTGATGGCAGGAAGGTCTGGGAGAGATTTGGAAAATTCATTATATCTTCACAAAACTCCCACAATTTAATTGTAAATAATATTAATTTACAGGATAAATGTTATTTGTTTACCTAAAGGTTACAGGTTTAATTAAGTGTATTGTATTTTACACATTAAATAACAAAAAGTTATGACTTATTAGTATGTTACTATTCAGTGAGAGTTTGATATATATAAGTAGTTGTCTTGAGGTGTTACTGACATTTAATTTTCTTTTTATGCTGTTCAATTTTGGTAGGGTCTGTATATTAACACATTCTGCAGTCTTTATGATGTGTGTTTAATTATTTTCTTTGTAATTCATATGTTATTAGGGATTCTGCAACAACAGTTACAGTTTGGTACATAAATAATTAAGCAAAATGTGTTATAAAGCCACAGTGATATAGATATCATCAGTGATCTTAGGATTAATTTTAAAAGTTTTATAATTTTAAATGGTCATGCTTAAAACATGGTGTGCCTCTTTTTGCATAGTAGAATTTATTCTGTCACCACCTCCATGTTCGTATAATTTCCTTTTGCCAGCTGTGCTGATTTAATTTTTTCTGTTCACCATGAATTTGGAATTCACTATTAACTTTTACATTAACACTTTTCCTTCATTTAAGTCTTTATTTTTGCATATGCTATCAGTGTACAAGGGAGATCTCATGGCTGCTGCTTTGCCCCTGATTATTTCAACACATTTGGCTGCAAGTGTGGGGATATTCCATTTATTTCAATGCCAATATCACTGAGTAATGCCTTTATTAGTTAGTGAAAAAGTTTATTTTGTTGATTTGGCCTCTTCACTATTTGTTTCTAAATAATAGTACTTATTAACTATCTTCCTAATGATTTCTGCTGATCTCTTAACTCATGTATGTATCAATATAAATTTTAACCCATTTCTGTAATACCTTATATTGAGTTAGTTCTGATTTTGAGAAATTAGTGTATGATTTCTTTGTATTCCTTCTGTTTGTCTTGCTATAAATATTTTGGTGGGATTTCCCATTTCTTATTAGGAGGAAATTTACGTAGACTTTTTTGTTTTCCAAACAGTTCTTGTTTTTGATTGATAAGACTGGTTCCTTCACTTTAGCTTTTAGTTATAAACTGTTATCAGTTTATCAGTTCTCTTTCTTTAACACCTTTCTCTGTTTGGGAGTCTTTTTCTTAGTTGCTTTTACAAATATGGTTTCTTTATCTTTTTCATAGTTACTTGACTTCTGTTTAAGCAAAGTACTAATCTCTTTACCAGTATAGTAACTGAACTTGAATGTGTTTGTTTTCAGCAGCAATTTACATTTGTAGGTATTTGAAAGATTCATTTTATGTTCAAGGGAGGTTTGTGAACAAAAACTTGGTTTGAGTCTTGATGTCTTACTCTCTATTTATGACTCATTTTTTCTTCCTCATGTGTGTATAACTCCTTGTTTTGTTACTCCATTGATCTTTTCTACTTCTTATACAATTGAGCATTTT
This sequence comes from Carcinoscorpius rotundicauda, assembly GCA_011833715.1. NCBI lineage: Eukaryota > Metazoa > Arthropoda > Merostomata > Xiphosura > Limulidae > Carcinoscorpius > Carcinoscorpius rotundicauda. The sequence continues at coordinate 26,692,759 of CM022406.1, forward strand.
TTGGCCATTAAATTTCAGCCAAATATCAAAATAAAGAAGCAAATGTAACACCATACCTCAGTTTTGATTGATTTACTGCTCTTTTTTGAATTCTTTAGTATCTAGACTGTTATGAAGTCATATCAGTAGCTTTGTTCATATGTTAGACCATTGGCTTCAAGATGCTTGATTCAAATGATTCTGTAATCTAGTCTTTTTCATCATTTTCAGTGTCTTTCTCCTTCTCTCATTCTATTCTTTTTTTCTCCAGCTTGTCAGCAACTTGTATGTCAAGTAGTTCTTGACCATATCAAAGGTACAATAGAAATTGTGCATTCTTGAACTCTTTACTCTTTTCGTTGTTTCCAGATAAGGAAGTGATGAATGGAGACCCATAATAGATTTGGAACTACTCAAACAAAATCTTATTGTGCTTCACTTTTAAATGGAGAATATAATATTTCTAGAAAAGTTTATTTGATAAAAGGAAAAGATGACACAAGTGTATTTGCTGGATGTTTACTTACACATCTTCATTCATCAGTAATAAGTTTTTTTAGGTTCTACTAATGGTAATTGTTTTTCCTAATTTGAGGTTTATCTTTTTTCCACATAGTCTCAGGCACGCATAACTGATAACCTAGTTTGCCATTTTTCTTTATATTCCTTCTGTTTGTCATATTATGCGTCATTTGATGGGCTGTATCCATGTTTTCCATTTGATTTCACATTCACTGAATCTTCCAATTTCTTACTGGTAGTAAATTCACATGGACTTCTTTGTCACCTTAATACTGTTCTTTTTTTCAACTGATGATGAGTTTTGTTTTTAGTTTTGGTTTTTCAGCTCAGCTTTTAGCTATAAGCTGTTTTCAATTACCCACTTATAGTACAAAATTAAATCCCTATGTCCTCTTTTCAGTGGGATTTAATGAGCTTCATCCCATCATCCTTTCTCTCTTTTTACTCTTGCTTCCCTCCAATTTTAGTTGAATGAGGAATTGACACTCTGTGGTCTTTTTTCTTTCCCTACTGATAGATCTCTAACTGTACAGAGATGTGTCCCTGTGATGTTGGGATGAAGTTTAAGGAGATAACTGTATTTACAGCCCTTAGATGTAAAGTGTGATCTTATATCAACTTTTTGAACATTTACTTTTGTGCTTTTACCATTTTCATGCCATCATCACCTTTCTTTTTCTTCATTGTCTCATTTTTTATGCTTTCTTTCTCTAGAAGATCTTTTTCCTTTTTGTCTACCTCTGATCTTTATCTTTCATTCTGAAGTATAATGTCTCTATCTTCAAGGATGTCTGTTTTCTAGTCCTGTGTGAGACATAACCATATTTTAGCAAGTTTTTGCTGCATTCTTTTTCTTGTAGTGTACTAGCTATGTTTAGGCTATTTTTGTCACTGGTGCCATCAACACATTGTTTCCTGTCCTCCCACTTCTCGACAGGTGCTATCCATTTTCATGTCTGTTTCAAGAAAGAGGCTTTTCTAGATTCCATGTACCTGTTTACAGTTCTACTTTACTGATGAACTTTTGATGTTACACAGTTTTTTACTTTTACTTTTTTACAGATGTTTTTTGGTTATTTTGGCTTCAGTGTTTTCAAATTCCTTGTTATCTTTACTTTTTTTTACGTCATATTGCTGTTCAGTTTTATAGAGCTGTTCTTCTAACCACCATCATCCATATTTCTCACACTTGGTGGATTCTTGGTCAGCATATGCATCTGGGATTTTGTATTATACTGTTTAGGAGACTCTTAAACCAATGACCCCTGCCTCTTTGAGCATTTGAGTTGGGAGTGTACAGTTTTCTGTCTTACCCACAGCTTTTGAGACTGTAGTATCCCTATTCATTGTTTCTAAGTGAACACATGTGCCTTTTCTTCAGTAGGATGTGATGAGCTTCATCCCATAATCATAACATATTTTCTTAATGCTTTTGCTTCTTCAAAATGTTGTTGAGTAAGGAATTGATCACTGTTGGGTCTTCATTTTCTTTTTTTTTACCAATAATTCTCCAGTTCAGTATAGGTATATGTCTGTAGTGTTGGGTGAAGATTTAGAAGATAACTTAATTTCTAGTTATTAGATATTTTTTTAGGCAGGACTTTATAATAATTTTTTTGAACTCTGAGCTGTCCAGTGCAAGTCTTATCAGTTGTTAATGGAAACACTTATTTTCAGTTTTTGTCAAGCAGCTGTTTCCCTAATATTGTGGTTTTCTTTACACTTGTCATATGGCAGATGTGATGAACAGTGTACTCTCTCTCCAGGGTTTATCCAGGATGTTCTACTGAATGAATTCTTAATCAGTTTGCTTTACACTGTATGTGTGCATTCATTATTTTGTACCATTTTTATACAATCATTTCACTTTATCTAGATCTTTCAGCTATGCCTACAGTTTCCTTTAGTCAGAGTTAGAAGGATCTATTCCTTCATGCCTAGCATCTTCTGCTCTTTTCTTTTTACATTTTTGCTCATCGAGATCTCTTCCACATCCTTCCAAGTTCTTTTCATAGCTACCTTTTGGCTGGAATATCCATGGTTTTATCTTGTATTCCTTTCTATAAAATATCTTTTTTTCTTTCTGTTAGCTTCTAACCTACATCTTCCTTTCAAAGTTTTGATGTCTATTTTTTGGTATTTTGTGAGACTTACTCACATTTGATCTTGTTTTGCATTCTTTAACTTCTGCATCATTTAATTTGTAGGTGGTTTAGTCTCTTTAATCACCTGCCATTCAAAACATGCTGACTTTCTTTGAGCAGGGTGGGTGATTAGGCCTTATGAGGTAAATATCTGGTCTGAATTTAATTTTTTTTTTAATTAAAATGAAATGAAAGCTAGTACTTAACAGAGAAATATATTTCTATCTGCTCCCCCCCACTACTACAATGGTGATATTTGGAGTTTTACTTCAAATAAATCTGATTCTAAGGTGAAAGGTACAAATTGAGAAGTCCCATGCAAGTAAGTGATGTTGAAGGTAAGAAAGTGATGAACTGTTAGGAAGTATGATGCAAGTGTTACACTACATCAAGAACACTTAGAATTTTGGCTCACCTGACACTGACAAAGTGAGTACAACTCAACGAAATGATGCTGATTGTGTTTAAGAGATAAGTACCTGTTTGAAACTCACTTCAATTCTAAAAGTGTAAGATTTGAGACTTACCTAAACTACAATTTTTGTACATCCATTTTTACTCTTTTATAGTTAAAAGACACTGATATATTTACTTGTGAAGAGTGTATGCTGGATGGAGACTCTTCAGAAACATATCCATTGTTTGGTTTGGTGTCACAGGTGAGTAATTATTCAAAATTTATATTTGGGTCAGGTTTATTATATAAAATGATAATTGATTCATATGACAGAAAATGTCTTAAATCAATAATCATTTTAAATAATAAACCTGACTCAAATATAAATTTTGAATATTGATTCATATGACATTTTCTGTCATTGGCTTATAACATTGAAGAACTTTAGGTGATATTAATATTTAATCATATATTTAGTGTTAAAGTAACTAGTTGTTTCAGGGAATATTCATATTCAATATAAAGTTATGTTAAGTGCAACTGATTTAACATATTTACATAGAATGTTTTATGTGAATATGTTTTGCCAGTTTTATGATTAGTTGACATTTGATTTGCCAAATGGTAAAATATTATTATATTTTAATAATGGTCATATTTATTTGCATTATTAAAGGTATGTAGGTTCATTGTGTAATTTTATTAAAGAAGCAAGATGTACTGTTAATATTCCATTTTGGTTGTTAAAATAAATAATTTCATATGATGAGTAATTTTCAGTGTATAAGTTTTTACCTAAAGTGTCACATTTAATATAATGTCCAAATTCATTGTTTGACATATTAAAAAAAATATAATACTTACGACATATTCAGTGTATCATTTTTTGTAAAGTTTAACTTGTTTAATTTATAATGGCACATCTTCAACAAGAATGTATGTTAAACTTTTTTTTCTACTGGAAAGGCTGAAATGTCATTAACAACCTTACATTTTTCCTTCTTGTGGTGGAAATACTTAATACAGTTGTATGGATCTCAGTAAAATTGCTAAATAATGAGAAATTTTGACTTTTAAAAATCGTATAATTTTTGATTTACTAGAAATTTTCTGAAATGTTGTTAAAATGCACTGTTTTAAAAAGTATTAAGTATTCTTTTGTTTTGTAACTTAAAAAGTTCCATTTTCACAACAATATTGACTGATGTTTATCAACATATTTCATTTGAAAATTTTATTTTTCTAGTTGCAATAGCCAATTTTCAGTAATCAAGAACCACAATAGTGTTTCTAGAGATTTCAAGTAGTTGAATAAAACCCTAATAGAATGTATGGACACAAACCACTTTAAACAGTAAAGATTCAGTTCAACACATAATAGAATGCAAATAAAACATGCACTTCAGACATACAAGTAAAAAAAAACTGCTCAAAATGACCTATTTTTAATTATTATTATTAATCTGTTGCTGAACTACAACAATATTGGTATATTCATTCAGATCTTTTGTATAATACAAAATAAAGTACTGGGAAGTTGTAGTGATATTGAAAAGTTGATTTCTATCTACTGTATTTTACATAATCTAAAAGCACCATAATTCTAATGTAAACAATGTTATCATTACCCCTTTGAACTACAAGTTTTGTGATCATATAAAAAGTTTAAGGGTAAAACAACAATTACCAGCTAATAATAGATGAACATTGGATTACTATAACATGCAGATATTCAATGCTTCATGCAGTATAAAGTCACCGTCTTCAGGGAATCAACGTATGATGTGAAGGAGTAAAAAAAAAGTTTTATCAGATGCATTCATAAATAATTATTTAATAGAAACAGGTTTATTTCAAGCAATATTTAAGGGATACGTGTTTTATTTGTAAAGACTGCTTTTCTACTGGTAAAATTTTATATGTGCTTTTATATATCATACTGTAATCATATTTCTCCAATGCTGTGCATTATGTATATACAATTTAGTTACATAGTTAGAAACTGTAATTAAATTCTCTATATATTTTGAAAGCAGTCTATGTGACAATTTTTAACTACAGTTTAACACTTTACATCTCAAACTAATTATTTCAAATAGTCGAAAGCTAAAGTAAGTCATCATGTTGCTAGTTGCTAGCTGTGTTTATTATTTTTACAAAATATAAAGTAAGCTATCATATTAAGTATTATTTTGCCAATAGTTTAGCATAAAACAGTCAATAAACAATATGTATAAAAAATTCAAAATCTAAAAACCTGCAAGTAGGGATTGCAAAGAAAATAAGAAAACAAGGCTAGTAGTTTGAGTAAATAATGCTTATCTTCAGCCTTGTTTCTTTATTTTTTATGCTCCTTATTTACAGGTTTTTAAATATCCAATTTTTTATTTACCTTGTAAATCATTGTAAAAAGTAAACTGACAAGATTTATCAATGACCTGTCACAATAGAAGAAGATCAGGATAATTAATATTTTTACTAACCATGTTCTCAGTAGAGATCAGATTGTATTAAACGAGTAAAGCTTTTTTTGAGTAAATGACTTTTTAAATACCTAAATTGTTTTGGTTTGATACATTTAAAATATTATTAAATAAATAAGGACTGAAATTTTGACCATGGCTTATTATTTATTAAACCTAATTACACTTACCTGATATGTTATAATAGAAGAAAAGTTCTGTAGCTTTCAAACAAATCTAATTTAACTGAAAACATTTACAGGAATCAAAGGAATGTGTAAAGAAAGTATAAACAGTTTCTGGATCTTTGGGTTGTTCTTGAAACTTTTAAACTTTACATAAAATGTTTTGGTATTCTCTAAAGAAGTTATATCTAATCACCTTTTCATGAAAAAATAAATTACCACATCACTTTATTCACTCAACATTAGTGTAAATATTTTATATTTTAATACAATACATTACCTCTGATCACGTAAATAGTCATTTTTGTCCATTTCTGCACTTTGTGTAAAATTCTTTTATGCATGCCACAAGTCTTTTTTTCTTCCCTCCACTTTAATTAACTAATTCCAGTTACTTGTAATATTCTGGGTTGCAATTCTGCCTTGTTTGCTGAACATATATCTAAGGGATTTATGTATAGCCACCATCCTTTCTTTGGCAATATGTTTTTGACCATTTACCTGTAATTTTGGAATCATGTGGGGTCTGTGCCTTAACATTCTATCCTTTCCTTTTTGATAGCTTGTTTGTTGCAGTCAGAACCACTGTTTATCATCCTATTCCTTCTCAGTCTTTACTTTTTACTCCCTCCAGGGTTTCCTCATCTGATTGTTTCATTTGACATACAGGGCACAGCAACAATATCACTTGTGATTACCGTGTGGAATCTTAATGATTATGTGAATTTGTTCTACTTTGGCAATATTTCACCACAGATCAGTGGGTTATTTGGGTTTTATCAGAGGGGCTTATCCTTCTATTTCTGCCTCACCTTTTTATCTCAAATACTTGTTTACCCTATGTCTTGAGATCTTATCACCTGCGAGTATTTGCCAGAGGCAGTACAAGAACTCTCATCTCAACAAACCATTAAACCTCTTCATCACCTTTCTCCAAGCTTTCATTCCAGGCTGTTTGATGTTCCCAAGAAAGCTGGAGACAGATGGCTTGCAGTAGATTAGTCCTATCTCATTCAGTTTCTCAGTTTACATAGTTTACATTATGCAGAGAAGTTTTTGATACCAGGTGATAAATATTTGAGTTGATATACCATTTTATTATATTTACATATGCTTTATTCATAAGTTGGAGGGGCTAGATTCCCTCCAGTTAGGTTTTTGATTATAGTTTATTTGCCACAGGTGTGATTTTCTTTCCTACCTCCCCAAGAACGTTGGTACCCAGTAGCTATGTTTTGGATTGTAGTTGACTTATAAATGGTATGGTCCTTATTCTACCCCTGTGTGGATATTGTATTTCAGTGACACGATTTTTTTTTGATTTTTTTGACTTACTGTTAATGGTTCATTATACCCTAGCCACTCTATATCCAAGAAAACATCTTTTTGATGCTGTTCACATCTCTAATTTCTAGGATCAAGTTTCACAAATGGTTTGGATCAGTTTTTGGCCATAGTTCTCTTCCAATTGGAAGTGATGCTCTATTTTCTGCACATACACACAACATTCTTCTACAATGGGTGAAGAGTACACCTGGTTTAGATATGGTATGGTATTTCTCATCAGATCTTACGATTTTATGGAGTGCCCTTTGGATGCTTTTGAAAGACGATGCTTTTTTTCTTTCACACCAGTCCCTCCATTTATTCAATATAAGATTCTAACTATTTGTGCAAGAGGATGTAACATATTATATTGGATATTATAATTTTCTTGAACTGAAAATGTATTTCTGATGGGTAGTTTACCTCTAATTTTCAACCTTTCTTCCTCACAGAAAAAAACAATGCTTTCAATTTCTGCCAAAACACAAAGCAATAGTTAGGTGGAATTGAATAGAGGGAGTTGTGTAATAAAAGTATGTCACACTTATGTTGATGGAAGGTTGTTGCGCAATGATTTGCATGACAGATGCATTGGAACTGGGTAATTCAAATGGAGGAGAAAAGAAAAAAGACTTGGGACATGCCTAAGAAACGTTTGTACATATAGAAGGTAGTACTGGACCATAATGTTGTTTATATATATATGTGAGAGAGTGTATTAACTATAGTAAATACATCTGCTGTACTCATTGGTATTTTAAATTTGCTTGGTGATACTTATGACACTTTCTGCCTATGCGAGTGTGCTATCTATCCTGGTACTGTATATAAGCACCTCGTTCAAATAATGTTATCACTTTTGCATGACAAAGCATTGCTGATGGGTTTTCCAGTATTATGATTGTTTAGAGAATATTTTTTGTTACCTAGTCAATTTTTATTATAAGGAGAAAAAAATTCTTGGTTCAAACTGTCAGTGATTTTATTTGCTTCTGTGATTTTCTTCCCCAGATATCTGAGGCTGGCATTGAGAGGAATTCTTAATATTCTGAAGAAAATTTAGATTTTTTCCTGTTCTTTCTTTTACTATGTGTGCTTTTCAGTCCATCTTTTGTTACAATGGTGAGTATGTGGACTTGCAGTGTTAGATCCAGGGTTTGATTCCTTAGAGTGGATGTGAACGATGAGTCCAAAGCTGCTTTGCTATAATGCAACAAATGTATTTCACAATTGTTTTTCCAGTTAATGGTAATCAACACATTTTTAAATGACCAATAAAAAACTTTGGGATATGTTCTCTTTTAATTTGTTTTCTTCTGTTGGTTTGTCAAGAGTGTGATAGTGTAGGCTTTTTCCTGGTTGCTTTTGAACCTTGATGACTGAAAGAATTTCTGGTTGTGTAGTAATCTAATCACAGATACAGAAGCATTTGCAGGCCCTTGAGTCAGGATTAGTCAATCAATTCACATCTTTCCCACAATTATCTACCCAACCAATAGAATTTCTGTCTCCCACAAATCATTGGGATTTGGAACTTAGTTTAGGGTTATCAGATTTTGGATGGTTTGGGGCTCGTCAGAGAAATGTTCTAATTCTTCAGAGGTTTTATTCGAGTCAGTTGTTGGGACTATGATGACAGGAGATTGGTGTTTACCTCAATCCCTGGATTTTCCAATGTTCACAGTTATTTATTCCTCAGTCTGATATTGCTATATACCATTAGTAATTCTCAATGTGAATTGAGATTTGTTACTGGGATTGTATGTTCAAGTGCTACAGTAGTGGACTCCCACTACTGTTGTTATTTGTTATGTACAAGAGTCTGGTATTGCAGTCCTAGGTTTTTGCCATTGGATGCACATTGAGATCTGTAGTGTTTTATCTCATCATCTCTATTCCATTGTTCTGTACAAATACCACTACATGGATGACTTGTCACTGAACCTGTTACTAAAACACTAAATCAATCATTCAATCAACGTTTTAATGATCTTTTTGCTACAGATATCAATTCACTTGTTTCCTTAGTTGGGATCATTCTTTGATCTCTAGAACTTGTTAAGTAAGGACACTACTATGATATTGATTCCTCTATCATCACCATGTCTGGAGTTTCATCTTTTTTTGAGTGCATTGCTTCAGAGATTGGTTTAATATACCAACAGGAATTCCAGAGTGTAATCATTGAGGAGGCATTTAGTTCAGTGCTCATTGTTTTGAAACTTTGGACCTTTCTCAAGACCACTCTTCTCATTCTATTAGTTTGCCATGTTCTAAAGATGATGTCTCCTTTAGCATGTCAGTTGTCTCAATCCTAACAGGTTCTCCCAGTGAAATATATAAGGTGCTTTCCAAGATTATCTTGGATTGTCTCTCATTTGTGAACTCTGATTGGAAGGTTGGTCTTTCACTGGATCACCTAAGTACTGCATCTGTGGTACCTTTTGGAGTGTCCACTGTTGCTACATATTGGTTTTTGCTTTTTTTCACTTTCTCTTTGACCATCTGTGCTGAATCAGCACACACATATCCAGAAGCTTAAGCTTCATGCACATGGGCTCTTAGTTTAATGTCTAATGTTGCCTTGTATCTGTCTCAGTTTTTGCTTAGTCCCAAAATTAGCATTTTTCAGTGGAAATGATATTGCGTATTGGCAATGGTATATTGAGAGGAAGTTGAATCCACTTCAGAAGTGCCAACCATAAATCACTTTTTAATCTGGTTCTTTAGAAGAGATTATGCATCTTTAACAGTCACACTGTTTAAGGTGGCCTTATCAACTATCAATTGATTCTCTTCACTACTTATTCTTTGAGTTGTCAATTCCCTCCAGATTCCTTAATACATTTTGTGGCATTCACTTTCATTTATATAAGTAAGGCATATACAATTTGTGTCATTCCAAGCCTGTGGTGTGCTTTTGAGTTTGTCCACTTCAGTGTTGCTTGCTTTCTCATTGTGATTCCATTGGCTTGAAGTGTGTGTCACTCTATGGGTACAAATTTGAACATGCACTCACAAGTATATATATTATATATACAACATTTATTTTGATTGTTAATACAGTGAGAATGATTGGACATAAATCTCAATAAGTATGCCATGAAATTCAGCTTAGACGAAATCAAATGCTCTTAATAAAATTTCTAAAACCTCAATTTTAAGTCCCATAATATAGGTAAGTTTTGATTGACTTTATGTTGTAAATTTTATTGTAGATTACCAAGCTTTCTCAGAAAATTAAGAGATTGCAGAAAAAATGCTTGTAAATAAAAGCAAAGAATGTGAATTTGTTTAAAATTTAAGAAATGACTAATACACCCTACTGTTTCTTTTTAAATAAGTTATGTTTTTCATCAACTCTAATTTGGATTTACTTTTTGAACAGTCTTTTTAAGTTTTTTGCACTGCTTAGCATCAGTTATAAAAATAAGATGTTTTTGACTAGTTGTTCATTATGTGTTAGATGCTGTAATTTTCTGTTGTTCACAACCTGAACTATTATCCACAGCTATAAATGTATGACTCACACTGGTGTTCAATATTTCTTTTTAGAGACATTAAAGCATCAGGTGAAAACAAATGTTTTTTTGCTTAGATACCGTGAAATCACTGCAGTTATTTTTTCTTGTATTGATCAAAAATGTAGAACATTACTTTTCAGTGATTTTAAAGAGTTCTTACCTTTTTCTTAAATTTTGTAGTAATAACGTGCTTTAATTTTTTGTTTTGTTTTTTATCATAACTCATCTGCAAAGTTACCTTATCTTTTGATATGTACTTGTTTTGGATAAAGATTTTAGGCTTTTAATGAAAATTTTTTGCATCTTTGTGTTGTTGATTAATTGATAATTTTTTGATATCCATATCAGTTAAATCTTTATGTTCTCACACTTGACTTGGAACACTTACTGAGTCCTTTGTTTTCTGTTTCAATTTAGTATATTGTCAAATGTTCTCCTTTAGGAATTTCATCTCCCATTTGAATAACTTCAAACAGGTCAGATTGGAGTTTGATAATGAATTTGACCATATTAGTTGTTTAGAATTAAGCACAAAGCTACACAATGGGCTATCTGTGCTCTGCCCACCATGGGTATCAAAACCTGGATTTTAGCGTGTAAGTCCACGGACATACCGCTGAGCCACTGGGGGGCTTGACCATATTAAAGTTTAGATACTGTATTTGATTATTTGTAGGAGTAATATTTATTTGTTTAATGAAATCTAATCAAACAGGAACTTTGTTTATTTATTTAAAGTAAAATAAGTTATCTCCACTTAATTTTCTTTAAATTTTTTGTTCTTTCATGTCTTGCTTTCTGATATTTTGATTTGTTTTTGTGAATTTTATTGTTGTGCCTCATCATATATTTATTTATTTTCGTACAAGATAATTAAATACTATTTAAGGAGGAACAAGTAAAGAGGCTTGCTTTAAATTCACCAGTTTACTTAACATGATTAAAAAATTAACCAAAAATAATTACCATCTTTAAAAAATATCAGCTTACAATATTAAGAAACAAGAAAATCTAAGGCTTGCTAATATGATAGCATTATAAATTTTGCAGAATTACATTATGCTTAGCTATATTGTTTTCTAGGGTGTACATGTTAATTATGTGGGAAATTATTCACTCACAGTGAATCAAATGTAGCAATAATTAGTACTTTTGTTTGCAGTGTAAAGCCAATGACCCTGAGTTCTACTTATAAATAAACTCTGATAGTGGATGAATTGTTAGTGTTTTATTTAACAAAAAAGTATCTTACTGTTATGTATGAAATCTATAAAAATGTGTTTTTTGGGTGTAAACTGCAGTAATTACTGAGTGTAGATATGTTGTAGTAGTATCTTTATTTAGACGCTCAAAAAATTGTTGTGAAATTAGGTATGAAATTCAATCATCATCTAAATAGTGAATTCTTCAAATACTGCTAGAAGTTTATACTTTATTTTAAAGTTATTTCTTTAATATCATTCATCATAATTTATATATTAGAATTTATTTATTTAAGCCTATCTTAAATCTTTGAGGCTAGATAAAAATTATTGAATATAATGAGAGTATCCACATGATTACTCATTTCATTATAATCACTATCAGCTTTAGTGTTCTTGTGTACTGATTATGAATAAATACTTCTCATTAGTTTGTTGTTTAGAATAAACTTCATTAATTTTTTAAGTTTAGGTTTGATCTATATTATTAAATAACATTAATTTATGATATAATCATGCTATGTTGCAAAACAGCGTTTTTTTTGTAAGTACACTGAAACCATATACAGTAATATATTCTGTCTAAGGCAGAATCGCATGGGACTGGTAAAATTTCTGGCTAAGATGGGTGAACATGCATTTCCTTAATTATATATAATTTTTGAGCAGAACTTTATACTTGTTTGACTTAAGGGAAGTAAGATGTTTGTGAATAAAGTTATTATACTATTTATGCTATATTTATTAGAATAAGAACAAAAATAGACATTCAAAATATACACAAGTACAAGAAATCTTAATCAAATTTATTTGAAGAAAGTGTCCAGTTTCAACTGCAGTTAAAAGAGAATGCCAATTCTTAGGTCTTTTCATGAAGTTTAATTTTCCCTTCATTTTTGCATACAGTTTGATAGCGTTAATATAACCTAACACTTGCGATGAAGTAGGAATTTCTATTTCCTCACTATCATTTCCACAGTCCGTGGCAGTTTCTTCAAGCTTTAAGTGAATTAAGACCTTTTTATAAAAGGCCTGATTAAATGTTTTTCACTGTAGCGACCGTTTCATCAGTGGATAATTCCTGACCAACTTGGAAACGTTTTATCCACTAAGAAATGACTTGTTCGTGGGGTAGATTGCTATTTGTACTTTGTACGCACCTCAATGAAGTTTCTGGCTCAGACAAGTTTCACTGTATTAAAGTATACATTGATTTAGATTAAGTAATTAAAAATGCTAAACTTTTGTATGGAGGTATTAGAAACTGATTCATATTTTTATTTTCATCATTAGAACTTTATTTGTTTTTGTATTGTAGAATATAAGAAAGATTGCTCCTTGTTATGAAACTCCCATGAAACCTGGACAGTCAAAAAATATGGATCTTTTATCCTCACAGAATGGTAAAAAGCTTTTAATAGTTAATTGAAAATTTTGTGTACATTCATTTATAAGTAATTTGTTTAACAATGTGTATACCAGTTAATCTTGACAGTAAAATGGTATGTGTGTGTTAAATTTTCAATTAACTTGATAAACAGTAATATTTCACCTAAAAACCTAATAAGATTTTTAATTTTCACTGGATTTGAATTTCTGTTTTTGTGAAGAAAAGTAAGGAAAGTGCTTGGAGACATAACATGCTTGTTAGAATAAGTTTTAAGCTTTCTAGTATGTATTTTTCATGACATTAATATTATCTGCTTGATAATTGTGTGTAATGCTCATTATTGTACAGTTTACTGTTTATATTTGGCATGATCCAAAAGTAGATATGCAGTTGATAATTGATAATTTATTTAATGCCATTTACACATTACATGGAATTATGTGAAAGTTGATCCCAACTTATTCCTGCAGGTGTTCCACTAGAAACCCATTGCTGTTTATGCAATCCTGGAGTCTGCCTACCAAAACTCTGTAAACATTATGATACAAGTCGGCCTGTTCATTAAATCCTGTAAATTCAGCTGTAGTTTATCTTTTCATTTCATCAAAATTCTGCAATTTTCTACTGTATGCTTTGTCCTTTAATAGTCCTCTGAAGAAAAAGTACATGTGCAACTTTATATCAGTATTTGATCCACTCTCTTACTATATATATATATATATATATAATGAAATAAATAACATCAATAACCATTATTTATTAATAGGTGATTAAAATAAGCACAGTACAAATGTGGCAGGAATGTATCTCAGAATTGCTGGTATGGATATTAACACTTTTACTGTTAAGCAGAGAACAAAGTTTTGGCCATTGTAAGTCATCTTCAGATTAACAAAGATGTTAAGGAATTAGTTAAGGTTATCAGCATGCCTTATCTGCAAGGGGATGCAGATCAGGTTGCAGTGAAGCAGACTGCCAATTTTCAGACTCTCGGTTTTGTGGTCTATTTTACTAGTTTAGGGTGCACCCTAATTTTCAAGTGTATTTAACTCGTGCCCAGTTTTCATGCCTTCATCTTACTCTTACTTCTTTTCTGTAGTATTTATTTGTCATACATCCACCTTCAGAGGTTCTATGCTGAAATACTGAGGGTTTTTCAAGGGACAGTTTCTTATTAATTCCATATTGGTTTTATCATTTTCAGCTCTCTCATTTACACACATGATTTCTCTATTGGTGGAATCTACTTGGTTGAGATGTGGCCTTGCCACAGGTTCTTTTGTCACCTACTTATCTTAGGGTAAGCTCCTTTTCTTAGGTAATGTTTCACCATATCCATGACACTTTGATTTGCACATGGAATCCATGGTAGCTCATTTGTTGTAGTCAGAATCAAGACAAGCCCAAGTTCATGTTTCCTGTCCTGATTCTTCTCAGTCTTTACCTATTCCTTTTAAGGGATCCATATTTTGTTTTCTTCAACATAGATTGGCACAACACTAACAGTATCAGTGAGAGCTTGATTGCTCAATTTTATTTTCTTTAGTAATATTTCATCATAGATCATTGGGTTGTTTGGGTTCTCTTAGAGGGACTTGTCCTACATTTTCTTTCCCTTCCTTCTCCTTTGTCACAGATACCCATTCCCTTTACTTTGGGATGCCATTACCAACCAGCATTTGTTGGAGGCAGTTTAAAACTTTTTGTCTCAACATACCTTCAAACTTGTAAATTTTCATTTTCCCAGGTTTTATTTCTGGCAGTTTGCTATCCAAAAGTAAACTCATGACAGGTGACCTGGCATAGACTTGTCCCACTTTTATCTCTTGTTTTACTGTAAAATCATTTCTAACTCTCAGTTGGGCCTTTTATCCAGGTTTATGGATGATCAAGACAGATGCTATATCTGTTGGTGGAAGTTCAAGACCTTCTGTCTTAACAGGTCATTGAATCTGTGATTCATATTTTTTCCAGCTTTTATTTTAAACTGTTTATTGTCCCCAAAAAAACCAGAGACTGGTGGCCTGGAATAAATTTGTCCCACTCAATCAGTTTACCAATTTTCTTTGTTTTACCTCAGAATCATTTCTCACCCTCTGGTGAGTTTTTCTCCAGATTTAGGGATGACCAAGATGGATGTTACAACTGCTTACATATATTAATTTCTGGGCAGACATGATCTCATCTTTGGTTTGCTCATTGTGAAGTAATTTGTCAGTTTTGTGCACTGCCCTTCAGGCTTTTTAGGCACCATATGTTTTTAAATTGGGTGGTTTGAGCTTTTGCTTATCTTCATATTCTCACAGTGTTTTTCTTATTGTATGGATGACTGGCTACTGTTAGCTTGTTATGGACAGGAGTCTGCATATCATGCTCATCAGCTGCTCCTGGAGGTGACTCAGTTAGGCTGCTAATCAAATTGGACAAGTCACTTCTTTATTCTACCTAATATTTTGTCCATTTGGGTGTGTTTCTCAACATCTACCACATTTGGCCCCAATCTCTACTTCCTTTTTAATGTAACTTACTGCTTCCTCTGTTACAGCTTGAAAGGTTCTATCACTTTTTGGGATTTGGTGTTCTGTTGCTATACTTATCCATTTTGATCATGCTCATATGAGATCTGTTTATTAGGCTTTTTACAATCAGTGGAATTTTGCATTGGATCCTTTGCAGGTTTCCACCCAAGGAGGTGTATCTCTACTTGCAAAGATGCAATTATGATATTAACCAATGTTCTAATTTTAACATTTGCATCACCATGTTCACCTGCCACCATTAAAGCAGGTTATTTTAATTATAAGGTACATTTATATATTCCAAATCCTCTCAGATGTTTCCAGTGTCAACGGTTTGGTCACTTGAACATGTCATAGTTCCTTGATATGTGTTCATTGTGATAGCAAGGACCATGATGTTTATGAGTGTGAAATGGACCCTCATTACATCAGTTGCAATGGCTTTCACTGATCCTACTTTCATTCTTGCCTTATTTGGTTGAAAGAAAAAGAGGTGCAGTGTTTGAAGATGATTCAAAACATTACTTACCCTAAGGCTTGAAAGTTGCTGTCCACCACATCATCTCAGATGTATGCTGCTACACTTCATTTTACTACTACAATGAGAGTGCAGACAGATTTTTCTATGCCTCCAACAGAATCATTCTCAAACCATATGAAAAGTCTTTTAACCTCCATGGTTAAAACAGTTGATGAATCAAAGTGAACACTCATTTTGGTCTCTAACATTCATTCCAGCAAACCTCAAAATCCACTTCCTTTGGTTCCGGGTATGAGCATTTCCTCAGGTGAATCTTCTTCCACCCTAAGATCCAAAACAATCTTTCATTCTCATCCTCAATCGCTGGAATCTTCCAACAATGAACTACCCAGTTGATTCACTACAGAATTCATGGAGTTTGACAGACCTTCCATGAATAAATAAAATAAAGAAAAATATATGTGGTTGAAAACAGAAGGGTTCACCACCCAATTTGCTTACACTTAAATAGAAATGGTCACCTTGATACAATGGAAATGTTGAGGTTTACATTCTAAACTGGATAACATCAAAGCATTAATTGCTTCCTACCATCCCATTTGTCTTTCTTTAGAGAAATCATTTCTGAAATCTGCCAATACATTCACATATTGGCACTTTTATTTGTCCAGAAATGACAGGCTGTATAAAGAAGAGGTGACACTGTTGGTTGATCAGCATGTGCCCACCCTGTCTTTGCTTCTTGACACATCCTTGCAGGCTATAGCCATCTGTGTTTCCTGTAGTCATACCATCACTGTTTGTTCTCTCTACCTGTCTCCTGAAGAGACCAATGATCAATCAGATCTTGATACTCTCGTTGAATAATTGCTGTCTCTCTTTTAATCCTGGGACACTTTAATGGACATAATCCCCTCTGTGGTGGTATTGATATTGATGGGAGGGGTTACTGCATACAGCGTATACTCTCAGATCACGACCTTTCTCATTTCAGTACTGGTTTTTACACTTATTTTCATGATCCTTCTCAGTCCTATACTGCTATTGAAATCTCAGTTTGTGCTCCTTTACTATTCTTCTCCTTTTCATGAAGGGTTGAACAATAACTCACAAGGCAGTGATCATTTTCAGAGAAATGGGCCCCTGTAGAATCTATATCAAGCAAACTGGCCTTCTTTCACTGCTCTCCCAGAACTTCATCCTACCATCGTCTCTAAGCCATCAACAGATGACTGTGTGGCAGCAGCAACTGACTGTATTTTTCATGATATCCTCATCTAGGTAGGTATCCAACACTCTCAAACTACATCCTTTTCCAGCAGGTCCATGCATACAGTTGGTGAGTAAGATGTCAAAGGCAGAAGGAATCTTGGAATTACAACCAGCATCTCCTCTGCCACCAGTTTTAAAGTCATGAAACAAGATTTGAAAGGTCAATGGGTAATATAATTCTGTCCTCCCTTCTTGATCTTGCTCTCTAATGGCCAGGAAGTAGCTGATACCCAGAGCATTGCTGATATTCTAGATGAAAGTTTTTGCTGGGTATCTGGCACTTTTGCTTCATTCTCCACTTTCTTAGCTATCAAGACTTGGACAGAGTGATCACTTTTTATTTGTTGGGCTGATTGTTTCTATGACTATAATCGCCACTTTACACTGATGGAACACAAACTGGCTCCTCATAATTTGGACCTGATGATATACACTATGAAATGCTGCACCATCTATCTGCTGTTTCTCTTGCTATTCTTTATAACTGGATGTGGCAGGAGAATGTTTTTCCTGATGCATAGTGCCAAGTTATTGCCCTACCTTTCTTTAAGCTTGGGAAAGAATCCTAAGATTCCTTCAAACTACTGTCCAATTGCTTTGATGAACTGTCTCTGTAAGAACTTAGAGAGGATGGTTAAATGCTCATGTTGTTTGGTTCCTTGAATCAAACAATCTCTTCTTACCAACTTATTGTCGGTTGTGATGACAGCACTCCATGATGGATCACCTGATTTGATTTGAAATGTCAACCAGAGAAGTTTTTTTCTCAAATGACAAATCTTGTATCAATATTCTTTGACCTTGAGATGGCTTATGATACCACATGGAGGTATGGCATTTTGCAAAACCTCCATTTACATGAATTACATAGTAATTTGCTCAATTTTATTAAAAATTTGATAATGATCAGGTGATTTCAAGTTCATGTTGGTTCAACACTTTCCTATTCTTTTCTACAGGAACTTGGAGTCCCTCAGGGCTGTGTTTTGTGTGTTTAGTATAAAGATTAATGCCATCACAGAACAACTTCCACTTACTATTGCAAATGGGCTCAGTGTTAACCTTTTGCATCTCTTGTCTTATGTGAGGTGTATCGAGTGGCAGCTGCGGGCTGCCTTCAATTGTTTACTGAACTGGAACACAGTAAATGGTTTTAACTTCTCTCTCTCTACAACTGTTTGCATGCACTTTTGCTGCCAAAAGGTATTCACTCTGATCTTGAACTCTGCATCAGTGAAGCTGTGCTACATGTGGTCCTTGAGACAAAGTTTTTGGAGGTTATGTTTGACTACACGCTGGCCTTTATACCATATATGAAGCAGCTACGAGTCAAATGTACAAAAGCACTGAACATCTTCCATGTTTTCTCTTCCACCAGTTGGAGAGTGGATTGATGCTCTTTGCTAAAGATATATTGTTCTCTTATACAATCAAAACTAGACTATAGGTCATTGGTCTGTGGCTCTGCCAGGATCTTGAAGATGCTGGACTCCATTCATCATCAGTGACTTTGGCTCTGCACGTGGGCTTTCTGCCCTTCCCCAGTCCAGAGTGTATACACTGTCTTATGAACCTCTTCTACACCTTAGCTGTTTACAACAGTTTTAACTGTATGCTTTGAAACTTCATTCCTTACAACAGCATCTAATCTTTGGTTGTGTTTTCCTTCTCCAGTGGGTCGTGCTCTTTGAGAACAGATGATCTGTCATTACTTCTTTTGGCCTTTGTATTTAAATGCAGTTAGATGAATTGGGTCTGTCCATGGAAAACATTGATATATCCACTGGTCAGCTTATTCAACCATGGCTTATTACAGTCCTCCAATGTGATCTATCTTTAAGTCATCTAAGAAAAGCCTGTACTCCCAATAGGAAGTAATGTATGTTTTCTTTAGGATATTTTTTAAACCATTACTCCATTCCTATTGATATGGATGGTTAAAAATCAGTTGGTTATGTGAGCTCTGCCATTGTTTGTTGTGGTTCGATGGTTGTGCACAGAATCCCCTCTATTGTTTCTATGTTCACTACTGAACTATATGCCATTTCTCTTGCTCTGGATTATATAAAGTTAAGCAGTATTCAAGTTGTACTATTTATACTGACTCGCTTAGTTCTCTACTGGTCCTGGAATCACATCATGCTAGTTCTCACCCTGTTCTTACTAATATTCAAAACAAACTGGCCCATTTTTCTTTCAACATCTACTTCTATCTAGGCCATGTTGGTATTCACAGGAATGGGCTCACTGACATTGCAGCTAAATCTGTCTGCTGTAGCCTGTTCCATACATGGACTATGGTTCTGTATTGAAAGGTTGGCTCCA
Source organism: Carcinoscorpius rotundicauda (assembly GCA_011833715.1). Classification (NCBI taxonomy): domain Eukaryota; kingdom Metazoa; phylum Arthropoda; class Merostomata; order Xiphosura; family Limulidae; genus Carcinoscorpius; species Carcinoscorpius rotundicauda. The sequence continues at coordinate 26,712,487 of CM022406.1, forward strand.
TGCCAGTTGGCAGTTGATTTGACTGAGTGAGTGACATGAAAAAAAACTTTTCCTCATAAAACCCTTCGTTGGACATTGACTATTTTGCTTCTGTAAGGATCAAGAAAAGGAGGTTGTCCTAATTAGACTAGTCATTGGTTACAGTTTTTTAACTCATCATTTTCTTTTATCTGGGAATGATGCTCCATTGTGTTGTCTGTGTGATGCTCAGGTCACAATAAGTCACATTTTACTGTCTTGCTATTGTTATGACTTTTAAGGACAGCACCATTTTGAACATGTTTTGTTCCAAGGTTTACCCATAACATTAGTGTTATTAGCAATGATGATGCTGTCCACATTAAAAATGTCTTAAGTTTTTTAAAGGCCATTAATCTTTTTCATGCTATTGAAATTTTTAATTTATAAAGCAGGCCTTTTTTTTTAATGTGATTCTCTTTTAAGGATACAGTAGAACTAGTACAGTTTCAAATTTGAAAAATCCTGTAATATCAAATAATTCTAACTTCAGTTATCTAACTCTGATGTTTGAACTACCCATTAGTCATCCTCGCAATTAATGATAATTAAAAATTATGCTACAGAAAGTCCTGTCCTTTACAACTTGTATTACTGTAGTTTCTCTCTTTTTGCTATAAACATTGGATTTAATGTTACTTATGTTTCAATTCAAAAATTAAACTTTGTTTTGTTTTACCTTAATTCCTTTTTACAAATTTTAATAATTTTAATTTTAACTCTTTACTGGATGTTTGGTACAGATAGTCTAGTTACTTTGCATTCTAAAATGCCAAATGAACCAACCAACCTTTGCAGGCTTTTTTTTACCTTTCATTTTACCGTATTCAATGATCTGTAGTTGTGGTTGGACAGGACTCACACATTAGAGGGTGTTCTGCTTTTTCTTCCTAATCTGGATCTAAATATTTTTGTGGATATATCCTTTCAGGAATGGAATGGTGTAAATCAATCAGTTGTAGGCTTTGGGTTGTTGGTTTTGTGCTGAGTGGTCCACTGTTCCTTATTTCATTTTTTGACAAGGAACTATCCTTGATTTCTGGTTATCTGGACTCTCCACTATGTTTCTTACTCCCCTATTTCCTCAAGTGGTGTTTGTGAGTTCTTACTGCTTTCCAGTTCCAAGTCACTGGGATGGTGGACTGTGGAAACATCTTCTTGAATGGTTTAATGACAGAAAGTGCAGAAATGTATTTCAGTGCAGGGTAGGGTGGTATTCTGCTGGTGTAGATGACATAGTATTTTCCACTGTAAGAAGCAAGATGTCAAATTTCAGTTTTCCACTTTAATTGGGTTTCATCATCCTACCCCCATTTGAAAGGTGATTTGCACTGGCTGGGTTTTAGACTTAGAGTGGAACTAATCAACGTAAGTCCTCACACTTGTGCATTGTCATCTTCCCTTAATCATAGTCCATCTGTGTTGTAGGTCATGGTGGAGATACTTATGGTTGTCCTAGTTATTTCCTTTCTGTTCTCCCTTGAGGTATCACACTTGGAGGATGTTATTGCACCTGGGTTGGTCCTTGTCAGTTTCAATGTTACGAGATCAATTTCTTTCTGGTAGACTTTTCTCTTTTTTAATTCAAGAAGTCAGGTTTCCAGGTCAATTTTCTTTTCTTAACATGTTTCCTCTTCTGGATTCAGAAGGGTTTGTGGGTTTCACGCAGCCTTGGGTTCAAGTGTAGTTGACTTGATAAACATGGTATGCCATGACCTACCCACCCAATGATGGCATCACTTCTATTTATTTTTTTTCCCAACACCAGTTCATTGTGTTTTTTGTTTTTTTTCTCCATATATATTACACTTTTATTTCAGATGAGCAAAGAGTACATCTGGTTCTGAAACAGTCCAATCTCTCACATTAGCTCTTTGAATGTGACTCTAGTCTCAAAATATGTACTTTGGTTGCTTCATATATTTTTCCCTGCACTGTTACCTCCACCTGTTAGTGTTAGATATGAACTAATTATCTGAGAACAGGTAATGTAACATACTAGAAGTTATACTTTTCCTGTACTGAAAATGTACTTCTGATAGTAACTTACCTACTTTCACATTTCCTACCCTTTCTCTTAACAGTGGTTCCAGTTTTGGCATATGACTCTCATGAGTGTATGGCACTTTCCTTGGTGGAGGGTTTTTTGCATGATAATTTGCCTGAAATTTCACACACTGGCATGAATCGCTTCCAATGGAGAGGAAGTAAAAAGTATCTGACATGCATTAAAATGTTTTGCACATAGAGAGCTACATTGAGGGAGAGGAGAAATATCAGAAATATATTTTTAGTTTAGGAAAAATATGTTTTTACCTAAATATTTTTAATGCTTGTATATAGCATTAATTTACTTAAATTAATCAATAGAACTGGGTGATTTGTACAGTTTGCTAATGGATTAGTTGTTGGGCTCATACATTTCTTACATTCAAAAAATTTATTACTCTCACATGAGACTTGGATAGCTGTAATAACTAAAAATTATATTAACTGTAAACCATAATTTTAATTAACTAATTATACTTGTGAATGGTGGCACTAGGTGATTAGGCTGAAACATCTTGAACCAATCAAATATAATGAGAAATTATAATACCAATATTTTGATTAATTGAATAGTTGGAAAAATTAAAAACTGTTGTAATTTTAAACACCGATTTTAATTAATTGGTTATTTTGTCTACTACTTATTAGTTGATTATTAGAGGTAATTTTTCAAGTTAATTGTCCAAGTCTTTTATCTTTTATCTTTCCAATGTCTGCAGTCAACATAAAATATTATAATAACCTAAAAACATGTATTTACATAAGTTTATACATACAATTGTATGTTGATTAATTAATTCAAAATATAACTAAAAGGTACAGAAATTGCACAACAACAAATTACCTTTATTACTTAATTAGTATGGAATTTTTGGTTGCTCACAATCAAACTATACATTATACAAAGTGTTCAATACTTTATGTTAAAATAATTTTGGATCTACATGTCATCAAATCACATGACATCCACAGTTGATTTAAAGTATTGGTTGAATGACTTGTATCATAATTACATTTTTACATTGCTTGATGTAATACTCTTTCCAATAGAAAGTATTCTAAAAATCATATTATAAAAGTGTGTTCAATTCAAGGATTTAGAATTTTAGAGGTTATATCCCTTTTTATTCATAATATTAGAAAACAATTGAATATGGATAAATTTGGGGGACTAGTACTTTTAAGAAAGATGTGTGTTTTCTTAAACCAAAACTACATCAAGCTATCTGCTGAGCCACCGAGGGAAATTGAACCCCTGATTTTAATGTTGTAAATCCATAGTTTTACTGCTGTACTAGAGATTTGTAATCGGAACTGTGGTAAGCAGAGTGTAGAATCTATGAATGCGTAGTCAGTGGCAAAAGTCATTCATTTGCACCAGATAACAGTGTGCAACATGATAAAAAGGAACTCTGTTTGTACAAATGACAAAAGGTGTGTGTACAAATTGCTTATATGATATCCATTCCCCAGGGGTTAAGCCATACTTCCAGAAAAATTTCATATTATTTAATCCATTTAGAGCTTTTGAAACAATACTCACTCCGTATGCAGTTTGGTGTATTAAATAATCATGAATGTATTTTTTAAATTTAATTTTTTCAGTATCTGAAAAAAATCATATATTTATTGTTTCAGTTTTAATTGGTAAAGTAATTAAACTTTATTCAACCTACTGTAAAACCATTTTCTTAGTTCACTGCATTTTTCTTTTTTAGCATACAATGTTTTTATTCAATCAAATATGTATTGATTTTTCCTGCATCTTTTCAAATGGGATAGTGCCAAAATCCCTCGTTATTTTACACATACCAAATGAAATAATTCTGATTCAAAATTGTGGAATTGTTTTAACATTCATTTTAACTTTTTCATTTACTAATTGTTTTTGGCCAGAATTTGATTCAAGTTTTTCTGAAGTTATTACATCCAACCAGTTTGCTAAAGACTTACTGAGGAGATAAAGAATACCTTTATAGGCTGCAGTATGTATTTTTAATTTGATTGCATGCTTAAAAATACAAATATTTTTGTTATCTATTAAATAAAGATAACTTAAAATGATACCTATGTGCATTATTAACAACTACTTGTCATGACAAGCAATCCAGTCAAAAATACAGCAACCTTTGTGATGAAAAAGATGTGACACCTTTTCACAGCCATCATTAACACCTTCCCATAATCTAATAACAATTAATTCAGTTATGTTTATCAGTACGACATATGATACAATTTACATTTATGTTTTCACACAAACTGCCAATAACATCAGATGTGTAAAGTTGGTATTAACATATTCTTGGTGGGGTTGTAATCATTTAGTGCCTTGGTGATTGGATTGGCTTATGTTGAGAGTATGGAAGTTGAATTTTGCCTTAGGGGAAAATAAAATATGAAGTCCGTAATTTGAAAGCATTTTACACATTTTTATGACTCCTGATTCAACCACTGTGTACCTTAAGCAACTGAAGAAAGAAATGAGTATTCAAGCTGTTTCATCTGAAAAAGTACTTGTCAACTCATTGGATATGTAACCTCTATGTTGTAGATATATGTGCAATTACACTCTTGAAATAGGTGCTAAGAAGCCATTGTCCTGCACTAGATGATCTATGAAAAGCTGCTGGGAGAAATAGTGTGCTTTTGAATATACAACCTTTGACAGAATATTTTGCAATGGACTGCAAGACTGCTGTCAAGATACATGATCATCATATAGTCATGTACAGAATTGATGTACTAAGGCTCTGATATTATTTTGATGTAACTATCTTTGATAAGAGGTATCCATTATGATATATCCTACTGAGTATTCCAGTTGTATGGACTATGGAATATGTTTTTATGCAAAGTTTCATGTTAAGCATATCAACAAATATCAGAACAAATCTACTCATGGACTTTTGAGTTTGTGAGCCATCTTTCCTGTAGAAACTAGTTCATCTATTAAATTTTGGTTTATTTGTTACTTATCTTGGAATATGATATCTAACTGACTTACGTATATGGGATTTTGAGTTTCATGAAACAAATATGATACTTTATATTTTTGAATTAATTGGCCATGTATTTAGTTAAACTGTGGTAAACTCAGACTGTTCTGAAGACAATTTAACCATTTATTCATCCATCTTTATTCTATAATAATAACCAAACCAATCTAGTTATGGAAAGTATATAGGTATTAAATTCTGCTGAAAGTACTCATTGTTATCTTTACAAAGTGTGCAGGTAAATAAATTTTTGGATTAAAATATTTAAAGTTTTTCAATAATTATTATAATGTAATGGAGAAAAATGTTTTGAAGACTGCTAATAATAATTGGAAAGTTATAGTAGATAAGAACACTTTGTATCAGAAATAATATCTTAACAATTCCAGATGATTAAAAGGACCACTAATTATATTTTTTTCTGTTTTCGTTATCAAGACTAATATTTTTACTTTCTTTTGTTTCAAGCTGTAAGTGGTTTCTTTGGTGGAAAAGGAAGAGGTGCTAAAAGGAAATTTCCTGTGGATGGAATATCTACAGCTAAGGAAAAGAAAGCCAAAAGGTAAGTGTAAGAACAGAAAATCCAGCCATAGCTACTCTGTTTTCTTGTAATGCTTTTATGTTTCTGTTTACATGAGATATGAATAACTGTAATTTTCTAGTAATGTTTTTGTGTTTTAGTTATTTCATCTTCGAACTATTGTATGTATCTAATTTAGTCATGTGTTATCATTGTCATTCACTTACTGTGTGGTCAGGTTTTGTAATTGATACAGTTTTGCATTTTAAAGAATGTATATGGAATACCCAGTTGTTAAATAATGCTAACAAGCCAGAAATATGTTAGTGTTGTTGTAATAATTTGTTATATTATTTCAGTACTAAAGACGAGTGGTTTAAATGATTACTTTGGGTAACATTAGCATTGATTACCATTTCAAAACTAATAAGTTAATTTATGATTATAGTTATCAGTCATACTTTCATAAACATATGAAAGCTATCAAGAAATTGAAAGTAGTGTTTCTGTTGGAAAATGTTGCTGTTTTCAAGTACACCAAAACTAATTGAGATTAGGATAAATCATTTATCTTGAAAATAATTAGCTACTCAAAATTAGGTGTTGAGATTATTGCTATTTTTTATTATTCCACCACTTTATTAATTGAAAATACTATTAAATCCATTTTTACAAAAATAACCAACTAATTTATTTTAGATGTTTTAGATTATTCTAATTATCCATGTGATCAGTTGTGTTTGTTGAAAGGTACAGCTCTTCATAATGAATTGGGATTTGTGGGTCTTAAGTTTGACTTTCATTGCCACTATATTTACTTTTCTTTGTTATTGTACATTTTCTAAGGCTCTTTGCCTCTGTCATTAATTTTGAACCTCTCTCTGGAGGAAAGGAAGCTGGTTGGCACTAATCTTCATTAATTTTCCAGTTACTAAATGTTAAATAAAGTGTATATTCACTTTTTCTGTACATTTAGTTATGTATTTAATTTACAGTTGTGAAACTGTATTATCTAATGTTGTATAAGGAAGCATGAAGGTGTTTAAGGATACCATCAAAGATTTTCTTCTCACATCTCCACATAGATTAACTGTCTTTCTCATTAATCTGTCTGAGAGACTTAAATGCCACTAGCCTTGAAGCAGTTCTTACCTAATTTCACATGTTTTAATATGAACTGTACTGGTGTGTGATGTCATCATGTGATAAAAGACCTTCACCAGTAGGAGGTGACAAGGTTGTGTAAAATGGTTGCAGAAATTTTCCCTATGCATTTATACTTGTGATAATAACTATATTATTATTCTTTGCATTAATTTGAATGGATGTGTTTAAATTTCTAATTTGAGTACAGTTTGTTGATATTTGTATTGTTAATGAAACTTTGAATTTTCTATTTTTGTTTTGAAAGCTTTAATTTTTATGAATTTTCAAATGATGGTGAATTATATTTTGTCCTTTGTGAGTGACGTTATTTACATGTAGACCTTATTTATACATTGGCTTTTGAAGTCTTGTTAAATGTTGGGAATGTTGCAGCCATGGTTCAGTATGATCTGGATAATTGCATATTTGTTGGGTTTTCTACTGCTGTCCTGTATGCCAAAATTTTCTCCTGAGTTGAGAATGATCTTTGGATTCAATTTCAGATCAAGTTGATTGTAGGGCCTAGACACCTTCTGCTTGTTGGTCCTACCAGCCAAAGAAGTTAAACAAAAAATGAAAGAAATTATAGATTTTTAAGTATATGTCACTATATCTATGCAAAAGGTGTATGAATTAACAATTTTACCAATAATAAAATATTGGATTATATTAAAAATGGCTTGGTATGAAATAAATTGTGGAAAAAAGAGACTTTTTAGTGAAATGAAAAGTGAAACACTTGTTTTAACTTAACATTTTTTTTATGTGTTTCACAGTTTACAAAAATCTTATATCTGTGGCTCTCTCTGTTTCAAATATATTTAAAAGAACATGGTCACATGTTAATGTTAACATTTAAAGGTAAAACAGTTGATCAATTTAGAATTTTAATTTATTCTTTTTCTGTTCACAAAGGTTTAAGTTAAAATCTCTGTTTACCACATACTTATAAATAGCATAAATGGAGTTTTTTTGTAAAAAATTGCCTATGTATCATAAGAATCGAAAACATAAGTAATTAATTTCATTTTTTTAGAAACACTATGTCTGATGAATATGTTAGAAAGCATAAATCTGGTAATTTAAAATGAAAGAAAGAGGAAGCTAGGGCACAAGTCATAAAACAAAATTTATCTTTCCATGTTAGGAATTGGCTGCAAAGGAGAAAGGTCTTTCTCAAAATAAAAAATAAAAAATTGCTTGCAATCCACAATGGGACAAGAATATTGTCATCACTCTCTTTGCTTTCTATAAGTGAAGTTTTGAGCAGAATGGATGTGCATAAAATAATAAAAGACTTTGCTGTTTTGAAGAATCAAGAAATTCATATTTATTTTTTTAAATTTATTGAAACTCAGTGAATTAAAAAAGAGAAAAAAAAGTTTCAACTTTGATGAGATTAACTTTTAAGGAAAAGTTTGATGACCCCTAATTTTTGTTTGCTCTCAAATTGTTGTAGGTCCTTGGCACAGTGCCACTTGTGCCTAATACATAATCTGGCCCTGATTTGGCCACAGCTTTAACATTATTTTCTTTGAATAGTAGGTTACCATTTAGGAAATTACTTTAGTCTTTTAGTCTCTTTCTGGATTTTACAACCAAGTATGTTTTTTTCCTTATCTTTTGCCTGTATCCTTTCTTATTTCTTTTTTTGCTTATAATATACAATTCTTAGGGTTTATGTTGTTTTTCCGTATTTGATTTTTATTGGGATTTATACTGTTTCCTTCCTCCAGTAGTGCCTTTCTTACACTTAAATGCCTTGTCTCACTCAAATTTGTAACTCCCTTTATTCTTACTTGTGGACTTTATATTTTTTTTCAATTTCTTGTTCTTGATGTCTATTTGGTCAGCTTAGGGATTGGGCCCCTTACCTTCCATTTCTTCTCTGATTCCAGAATTTTGCATTTTAGTCTTTCTCCCACTACTTTCCTGTATTCCCTCTCATATCTCCATTTTTTTTTTTTTGTCTAAGATACTTAATTTGCATTTCCTTCTCTTTCTTATGACATTATTGGTTCTATTTGTATTCAGTAATTTTATGAGGGACTTCACTAGCCATGATCGTAACCCTAGATTGAAATTTCCCAATTTTTTCCACAACTGACTTCTGTTAACCCACTTTTGAATGGTATTCTCCTCTCACACCCTTCCTTCTTTTACTGAAGGATTTCTTTTGGTAGAAAAGGCTTGCAATGAAATCAAAGTCCTTTTTCAGATCTGCTCAATAATTGCTACTTTCAGTCATTTTTAATCTTCTGTCTAGCTCAGCTCTCTTCTCTTTATCTGTTACATATAGCATATCTACAAATCTTGTTCTCTTCAAGTGTGAGATGTGTTTTTGCTTTTAGAGATTTTGTAACCTATCATTCCATTAGAGCATGCACATGTGTACCTTTTCCATTACCTTGCAAATTCATGAAGTCCTTTATTAGGCTGCATTGTTTTCATCTGTAATTCTCTTCTCTTCTCAAGAAATTGTCATGGTGACTGGACCATGCCCATGCTACTTCTGACAATCTTTTTCTGACTTTCAAACTGGATCTATCTTCTCTCCTCTCTTATTGAGGCACATCTCTGGAAAAGTACTTGATTTCTGGCATTTGGATGCAGGATGAGTGTTCACTCCACATCAGCATGTTTGATCTTGTTGTTGTTCATCTTGCATGTTCCCATTCCTACTGCCATTAGTAGATCACTTGGTTAAATTCCACACAGTTTTTTTCTATGGTCATTTCTTGTTCAAATTGTCTGAGAGGTATCTATTCCAGGACCCTTTGTATTTGGCATTAGATGTACTGTTCTGGACCCATTGACATTGGGTTTGTCATAATGTCTGTCATTTGCTGGGAGTTAGGAACTTGTTAGTAAAATGCAAGTTCTTCTCTTTCCAATCTGCATTCTATCAATGGAATGGTACCTACACCCTCAGGTCTTTCTTTTAGTTTGCTCTTTATTTAACATATCTTCTCATAGGCACCCTACTGAACATCAGGTTTCTCTACTAGTTCTTTGTTCTTCATTACGGGATTCTGGTTGTTGATACTCTCAACTTGTCTTGGTCCCACCTCTCATTGTCTTTTCCCTCAATTTTTTGTCTTGGTCCTACCTCTGTTTTATATGATTATTCCACTCATCTTCTCAGATTCTCACCTTTATACATGATTCTTTTCAGTCTTTGTCCACTTAATATCTCTCTTTTCAATGTCACATCTTTTTTGCTTCACTCTTCTGCATACGTTTTTATAAAGGGATATCTTTCCTTCATTTTCAGGTGTGATATTTGCTTGATCCATTACCTACCAAAACACACTTTCTGATTTTTCTTGTCACATTCTTATTACCCTTCCATGGTATTTGTCTATCACTGACAGTGGATGGTTTTTGTCATTGTTCCATCTGCCACTTTTTGCCATCATGCTGTGAATCACTTTCCTGCCTTTTTACCAGACTTCACTTCTGTGGTTTGCTGGTCTCTGCCTTTACTAGTTGTCATTTTGCTTTTCCTGGTACTACAGTGTGTGTCTTCCCCTATTTTCTTCACTCTTCTGTGTACTTCTGAATACCTAAATGAATCTTTAGTGATGTTTGTATAGTCTTATACATTCAATTTGAGCCAGTAGATTCTCGTTTTTTGTACCATCTTTCTTTTCAAATTATTTTCTTCTCATCTGTGATTAATCTTTCATATGTGTATTCTATAAATGCATCTTATCTTCCTCTTTTATTACATATTCTTCCTGAACTGACCTTTCTTTCTTCAGTTTTACTACATGGGATGATAACTTTATTTTTATTTCTAACTTACCTTTCTTATTGTTTGGATCCAGATTAGCTCCTGTATGGTGCTTCTTATCATGGATCTTTTCTTTTGAGTATCCTTGTCATCACCCAGGCACTATTCCTTTTCCAGGGACCTCTCACCTCTTTCTTTCTATCCTTACTGGTTGAGTTTATTGGCTTGAATGGCTGGTATGTTCACCTATGTATGAGGATACTTGTACACTAATTCACATTTCTTTATATTTGATTTGTCACCTTGCTCATTCTCTTTCATGTAATCTTCGCTGGTTTTAGGATGGGATTATTGAGGTGAGCATGTGGATGACTTGCCACACATTGTTTTTCCTCAGGTACATCATCTAACTGTTTTATTGCTTGATGGATTTTGACTTCTACCAGTAATCATTCTTCAATCTTCTTTGAGAGTAATATGTACAATTTCATTTTTGGAACACATTTTTAATTTTACTGGATCCTGCCAGCTTGGCTGGTGTTGCTTTTTAAGGTATAATAACTCAAAAGTTGCATTGAGCCAGGATAATAGAAAGTGCTCATACTTCTTTCCTGCCTTTACCAGTTTTTGCTGAAAGATGGGGTGCTCTAAAGACCATTTTGAGGTATCTTCACGGTATACATATTTACTCAATTGTCCCATTCAGACCACACTTACTGAATTGACTATTATGGAAAACCAAGCACCAAAAAAGTTTTTAACCTATTTCTGTGTCTTTTTAAAGTTGAAAAATAGGCTTTTGTGCCCAACAATTACACTGTCTCAAGTATAAACCTTTTCTAGCTGGAAGTATAATGATGTTTTCCCAGCTCTGTGAGATGAATTTCTTCACTCCTTTATTGAGTAGAGCATGAGAGACCATTGCTACTAGTACATAGCTGCTGGGGTGGTGGATCATGTAGAATCCTTACTGTTGGATTTTGCATCTTTATGTAATATGGTGAGAAGTGAGGCAGTAGTGATACTGTCAGCATAGTGTGTGTAACCAATTTAAACCATATTTCATTCCACTTGTAACCTTCTTTTGGAGGCAGAAACTGTTCGGTCAGAGAGGTAAGCACATAATTTACAGAAAATATGATCCATAAGTAAATTTCTCTCCTCATGCAACTGAAATCTATTCAGTTGAGTTGAGGACCACTATACAAAACCATACTGCATAACTACAGTCTACTCCTCTTGCAGGTAGTGAAATCAGTGTTATAGAGCCTGTTCTTTAGAGTCAATGTGAGAACACTATATGAAACCATACTGCATAATTAAAATTCCCTCCTCTTCCAACTAGTTTCTGTTCCTTATAGTTAAGGTGAGCACCCAAGGTATGGTTTGAATGAGGCACAACCATTCCACATATACTGGTGGCCAAAATCTTAAGGTCAGTAAACATAAGGAAAAAATATGCATTTTGCATTGTTAGACTCAACCACTTATTTGAGAAGAGGTTTGAAAGAAGAAAATAAGAAAAGGTGAAATAAAATTAAAATTTTTTCAGCATTTAATAGGGAAAATGTGAACATCATGAAATTATCCTAAATACTAGCTGGTCAAAAGTTTAAGACCGAACCAGAAGGAATTCCCAAACAGGGTAGGAAATGCCCAACAAGAGTTTTCAGTAGTGAGTTGCATGGCCATCATTGCAAATAACTGCAAACATTTGCTTTGGCATGGTCTATGTAAGCGTTTGCAAAAGGCTGGCTGGAATGTTATTCCAAGTGGTGAAGATGGCTTTACGAAGATCATTCACTGTTTGGAATTGATGCCCATTTCTATAGACTTCTCTTGCCATTCAACCCCAAAACATTTTCAGTAGGGTTCAGTTTGGGTGGACACGCTAGATGGTAAGAAAGAAACACGTTATTCGCCATGAAAAGGTCCTTTGTCCTGTGGGCATTGTGGATTGCAGCATTGCACTGCTGAAAGATCCAGTCATTTCCACATAAGTTAGGGCCTTCAATCAATAAGGATGCTCTTTCCAACATACCAATGTAGCCAGCTGCTGTTTGACACCCCTGTATAACCCCTGCTTACTTTTATAATGCCTTTTTTTTAAATGAATAAAGTTATTTATAATTATTCATTTCCTCTAGTTGGTTACAAAGCACTTGAGGAACTGTCTAGTCATGGTTGCAATAATTAAGGTCCTTAACATTGTCATAAATAAGGTTATAAACATAAGTCTGAAAAGTGTACATACTTTAGTAATAAAATTAACCATTTATTTTTTCTAAATTTTAAATAATGCAGATGTGTTGGAAGTATAATATCAGGTCATCCCTGAAGTAATGTCTAATTTTAGGTTCAGAAAAAGAAAAAGGATTTCAAACACTTTTAATGATATTTAATCAATAATGTGTGTTCCATTATTATTGATTTCTTCCTGCCAATGATTCACATGCTTCTGAATGCCACTTCAATAAAATTCTTTGGGTTTGGAGGAAATTAATGTACAGAGAGTAGTTTTTGACATCTTTATGTATTCCAAGATCTTTTCCATCAAGATAGTTCTGCAAATTTTGGAACAGATGATAACACTGGTTTACAAAAAAATATTTTTTGTCTGAGGCAAGAATGTGAATAGGTGTTTTTTACTAATTTTGGTGTGCTGAATTCAAATTTATAAACAGTTTTGCTCTATCACCTAGTTTTCTGGCTTTTAAATAGTCTCATTTTAGTATATACAGAGTATATACGTGCTTATTTCAACAGTTGCAGCAGCTTATTACAGATAAAAAGCATAGATAAAGAACATTGACGGAATAAATATACTTGGATGATACAATGTACACAATTCATAGTACCGCAGACAGTTAGAAGTGTGTTTTCTTAGATGATCTGGTGTATTTTGCCTCTGGGATATCACGCAAGAGCATCCAGCAGAAGTCTCCCATCATGCTGGGGTTCCACTAGCCTTGGTAGTTGCTCTCCATCTTCGTAATGTCTTGGTGGAATCTTTCTCCGTGCTCATCACTCACTGCTCCAAGGTTTGGAGGGAAGAAGTTGAGGTGGGAATAGAGAAAATGAATTTTGAGTGACATTCGGCATCCCATATCCTCACAAGTCTTTAGCAACTTCTCAATACAGGTTTGGTAATTTGGTACGCACGTGTTACCAAGGAAGCCACTACAGACTGACTTAAATGCTTCCCATGCTCTCAGTTCTTTTAAGGTTAGAAGCTCCTCAAAATCAGCATCCTTCAGCACTTCTCGGATTTGAGGTCCGACATAGATGCCCTCTTTGAGCTTAGCAGCACTGAGACCTCGGAACACAGTAGACAAGTGTTGGAAGGCAGCCCCATTTTTGTCCATGGTCTTCAAGAAATTCTTCATCAAACCAAGCTTAATGTGAAGAGGACAGAGAAGCACCTTCTTCATATCAACTAGAGGATTCTCCTTGATGCTGTGTTTGCCAGGAACGAAAGTGCTTCTAGACCCCCAGTCTTTCTGCTTGTAATGCTGGGATACAGCTCGACTATTCCAGAGACAGAGAAAGCAACAGTACTTTGTGAAGCCCGCTTGCATACCCATAAGAATACCAATGACCTTGAGGTCCCCACACAGACTCCACTAGTACTGGTTGTACTTAACAGCTTCTGAAAGAAGCTCCATATTGTCATAGGACTCCTTTAGATGGACAGAGTGTGCAGTGGAAATGCTGGGATATTTATTCCCATTGTGCAGAAGCACAGCCTTGAGACTTCGCTTGGAAGAGTCTATGAAAAGACGCCAGTCTGAAGGATTATGTGGCAAACCAAGGAAAGTGAACAAGCCAGGTAAATTTGTGCAGTTGCACAACTTGTTTTCCATGTCGAAAAATGAAGCAAGGTCTTTGTTCCGATTCCGAAAACTGGTGATCCATCTTGACATATAGCTATATATATATATATATAATGTAATGCTATCACTTACATTTATTGCATAATAACTAAAAAAGAAGACATAAGTCACACAATATTAGAAATTAACCCTGAATGCATATACGCCTTTATGTACAGTATGCATATCTAAAAAACTAGAGGTGATGAGTAAAAACGGATTTCAAATCTGAATTCAGCACCCCCAAATTAGGTTAAAACAGCTATTTTTGTTATTGCCTCAATTTCTCTGTAAACCAGTGTAATCAGATGGGACAAGGTCTGGAGAATAAAGAGGATGTAGAAGGTTTTTTCATTCTAACTCCTCAGTCTTTGCAGATGTGATCCTTGCATTATCCTGGTGTAATACAACATCTTTATGAGTGATCAAAGCAGGTATCCTTTCTTTCAATGAAAGTCAGGCTCTCTAAATGTTGGTAATAGAAGTCTGGTGTAATCATTATGTTGAGTAACAGTGATTCAAAGGGGATCACACCAACAATATCGCACCAAATGCTTAAAAAGACTTTCCTCGAGTGGAGGTCCATTTTGAGCGATGCTTAACAATTTTTATAATATATGCAGTTTTCATCTTTAGTCACAATCCTGTCCAAAAATATGAGTTGCGTTCACTAGAGCGCAGAGAAGCCCAAATGCCTACTCTTGCTCTAAGGTTGGCTTCTGTCAAATCATAGTGGACCCATTTTCCATGCTTTGACACGTTTCCTTGCTGTTGCAAATGGCAGTGAACTGTTGAATGGGTTGAATTAAGCTTCTGAGCTAGTTTTTCAACTATTGCAGCACAATCTTCATGAAGTGCAGCTAGCAGCAAGTCATCATTAAGCTCAATTGGATGACCTGAATGTGGCACACCACTTAAGCTACAGTCACTTGATCTGAACTTTTGAAATCACCTTTGACATTTTTTTCATTGAGAGACTTCATATCATAAACACCTTGAATGTCTCGTTTAGTCTATGCAGCACTATTGGCTTTTTTTAAATTCATAAATATTATTTGCCTAGTGTGCTCCTCAGACACATCCATCTACATAAGGGTTTATTTGATTAATGATATGAAAAAGTAGAGTTGGGTTAGCTTCTTTTATTTGTCTGAACATTTTGATACACATCATACTACATATATTAGTCATTAAAGTCTTCTAGAAAGACAGAAATGATGATGCACTTTCTGTATTAAATTTTCAGACATTACTTATGGGGTGACCTGATACATTTACTTTTATAAATTAACATAATTACAAATTATTTTATGTGAAGTCTGAAGTACAGATTTCCTAGGATATTTTGTATTTTTTAACCACTTGATAATTTTTCTTGAAACCCATTGTAAAGTCAATCTTGTATGCCAATTTAAATGTATTTCAATAGTTTTAACTCAAAAAGCTTCAGGAATGACATATTTTCTGACATGTATTGAATGTATTTCAAAAAGAACAAAAAGTAAGAATTTATGTTTCTTCAAAGCTTCAGAGAGTTTCTTTGTCTAACAAAGTAACCTACTTGTTGATTTTTTAAGAATTTTTCTGTTTGTCCCAAAGAAAAATTTCAATTTTGCAAAGAATCTCTCAACCCTGAAAATGTACTATTTCCTTCTTCCTTTTGAAATGTTTTCTTGTGTATCTTTGTGCACAATAACAAATGTTTCCTTTAGTTTTCATACAGATTTTGTTATTGTGCCACATCAAGTGGTTTGACAATTTCCTTATGAAATGCAATTATAAAAACAGCTATGAAAATTTAAATGTGATCAGTTAGAGTAATGGTTAAACTGTCATAAAACAATAAATATATAGGTTTAAGAATTTGCTTTTTAGTTTCTATAAACATTTCTTTTAGTTTTGTTTGTTGGAAAATTGTAAAAGTATTTCTGTTAAATCTGTTTGAGAGCAACAGAAATCTTTTTTGAATCAGGAAACATCAGATAAGTTGGGATAATTAAGCATTATTAAGCAGTTTAAAGATGAGTTGAAGAAATAACAAAGAGAATTGTATGTTTAGTACAGTAACAAATTATACAGTGTTTAGAGAAGGTTTTACCATCATCAGCCACAAGTGATTTCCTCAGACACAAAAATACATATACTGTATGAAATAAAGAAATCATCTAACTAGAGAATTCTTAAGGCTTAATGAAGGTATATAGCTGATTTTTTGTTTTTTGTTTAATATTATATTTTTTGATTTTTAATAGACATTGTGTTTTAGTGTTTGTAAACAATTTTTTTTTAAATATGTTCACCAAATAAAATTGTTATAAATCAAATAAAAGTATTTACATTTAAGTGGCATAGAAAGTGACTGCTAGATATCTTGATGATTGAATATCATTACATCAATTCTATCCAAACAACATGCATAAATAAGTTGACTACTGCTAAATTATTTTTAATTTCAGTTGTGATACGTTTTAAATAAAAACATTTACTTATCACTAATTATAAAGTGTTTTTATCAATTTGTGTGATTAACAGGAGATCAATGTATAGGATTACTGCATATTTTAAAAGCAAACATAACAAAAATTGCATGGTGGTATTTATCGACATTGGTAAATGATTCATCAAATTGGGAAAGTCTAGATTATCTGTAAATATTGTGTGGCAAAATATGCAGTGGAGATTTGTCAGAGGAAACCAAAGATAATTTGAAAAATACATAAACAATGTGAATGAAAATAGAAAGAGTAATAATATCAAGTAAGAATAAGTCATGAATCTAACACACACACACACATATGGTTATGTTGGGAGGCTTCAGGTTTTACTTCTATGTACTACATGCTTAATCAAATATAATTGGTTAATAAGCCATCATTTATTTAATTAGCAAATATCGCTAATCACCTTTTCAGTAGGCTATGAGCAAATATTCATATGTTGGAGAATTGTGTGGTTGTGAAACATTTCCATTTGTGGCAGTGATGTTCTGTAATTACATGAATTAACAGAAAAAAATGCTCAGCAATTGATGTGAAACTATCCATTAATATTTGTCACTCAAAAACTCATTTTTCTTTTGGATTAAAAAATTGAAAAGTAATTATTGTACAGGTGATAAAAGTGGATTACTTTTAATTAAAAAACAATGACTGTTAAAGAAGGTAATGTTGATAGAAAGTGAACATGTGTAGATTAAATTACAGTAATTATTAGTGTAAAGTTCTCATAGAAATTTTAGTACAGGTTTAATTTTTATCAAAGCATATTTAAGAGAGACAGATTTCATATATGTTTCATTACATGTAAACCAGTACAGCATAATCACTATGTAAATGCCACTTTGTTTCATTCTGGCTCATACTGCTATTGCGATGGCATTATACAAATCACATGATATTTGGCAAATGATCTCCTTTTGATACTTTCAAGAAAAAGTGATATATGTAAGTTATTCTCTGAAATTGGTTATGAAAATGAGCAGTAAAATGTGTGTAAATGTTTTTAATTGTAATTCTATATAACTTAATATTACAGTGACTTGGTTATACCCAAACTCCCTCCTCATGGTTTTCCTTTGGAACACCCCTTCAATAATGATGGCTTCCGCTACATTCTAGCTGAACCAGACCCTCATGCTCCATGTCGACAAGAGTTTGAAGAGAGTGAAGACTGGGCAGGAAAACCTATTCCACGTTGGTTATATCGGACTTTGGTTTCTTCTACTGTATTACTAGCTATGCATGACCGAGGTGAGGTGTTGTTTCTTTTGTGTACATACTTATATCAATTGTACTTTTTATTCTTAGGCCATGCATAATAATGTGGCAGTTGTAGGGTGTAATGTTTGATCTAGAATGATTTAATAACATGTTTTGTGAATGTAAAGAAAAACAAAACATATATGTATACATGTGTGTGTGTGTTTATGTATATAATTAACCTCTAAACATGAGCTATCATCAATTGATGATGCTATCTACAAAATTTCCACTGTTTTATGGTTAAAAGAGAATTTTATAGTAATACTTAGTTACTTTGATATTCTGTTTTTAACCAACTGCATTGTATTTTAGTAAAAGTAGCAAAGTTTATAATTTGTTTTATTTTCTTGAAGAAAGGGATTGGGCATATAAGTGCTGTATAACCATTATAATCTGAAAACTGAAAAATATGAAGATTAATATAAATCAGTTTAAAAGACCATAAAGGAAACTATAAGATCAAACCTCTCACACATATATCGCTATTTTTGTTTAGTGCTGTCCTTAATATGCAAAACTTTTTTCTCATGTAAATCATCATGCAACAACTCTCCACCAGGAGGAATGTAACACTCCCTTCAGGTGCATGTAGCTTCCTCCATTTGATTCTGTTGAATTGTCACTTCTTATTTGGTAGTGCTGTAGGCAAGAAGTGTTTTGATTGTGCCCTTTTTTCATGTTCTGAATTTCAGCTTTCTCGTGTGAAGTGGAAAAATCATTTGCATTTTTTACCACTGTTTTATTTTTTAAAGTTTTCAGTGATAACTATCTTGGTAATTTGTTTTTCTCTTTAAGTAATTTTAAACTTTTCATCATTTTATGATGAATACCAAAGTTGATGTAATGGCTTTGGAGGCTCTACCATCTGCTATCAACACAATTACACAGGCTTCAGATAGTGGAGACATAATTGAAGAATATTAGACCATAGTTTGTTAGGAGAATTTTAACATTATCTGAGCTGAACTTCATTTGACTTTTTTTTTTTTTTTTTTGTGGGATGTTGCTACCAGTCATTTGGTTCTTTGTTCTTCAGGTCATGTCACAAGAACTTGTCATCCAGTTCCTTTCTCAATTTCCACTGTCTCCTGTACTCATATTCTTTCTGTTGCCTTGGGATTCTACTACCAGTCAATGTCTGTTAGAAGTGGTGCAGTCTCTTCTGGAATTTATCTAGTCTTTGGCAATGTGATCTAGATTATCCTGACATGTTGCATCATTTTTACAGTATTCCATTTGCTCTTCTTCAACAGCAGTTTATTAATGTCAATAGAACATCTGCTTTTGTTTTTTATGTAGGGTTTTTCCCCCCCTCTGTAGGCCATCTTTCTCCAAGATTTTACTTCAGTTCATTTGTGGTCTCCAAAACAAGGAGAGGACTGGTGTCTTGTGATCAGTCTGTCTCAATTCAATCCTTTTCTGAATTTTACCCATTTTACAATGGAGTCCTTTTTCATTCTGAGATTGGTTTTCTAAAGGCTTGTGGATGACAAAGGTAAATATCTTGAATACCTATTTTGATATTCCCATTTCTTCTCATTGCACATGCTAGCTCTGATTTATCCATCACCGAGTTGGGTATTGGTTTTGTGCTTTGCTTTTGTGGATTGCTTTAGGCCTGTATGTCTTTTGTTGGATGGTCAAAGCTTTTGTCAGTTTTATGCATACTTGGGAGTTGTACTTAACACCACTGCTTAGATGACTGGCTTCTGTTAAGTCATTCCAAAATGGAATCTACTTCTGTCAGAAGCTGGTTAAGTGGGATTTATTTAGTTAGAGAAATTTTTCCTGTCCCTTACTTTATATCTTTTCTTCAACTTCTACCCCAGCCAAGCCCAGCCTTCTTCTCTTTGACTTCATTCAATTGAGCTTTCAGGTTTCCTCCATGCCATTACTTTTCCAATTTTTACTGTTCATGAGGTTTTATCATTTTTGGGAATATGGGCTTCTCTTGAAGCTCTACTCCCCTTTGATTGGACATATGTAGTCTATTCAGTAAACTCCAAATGAAAGGTTGAATCTTTTTTGGGATCTCACAAATTCTCCCATTACCCTTTCTTATTCCCTTGTCAACGAACTGATGGTAAAACATATTCCATTCATCATTGAATATACTGTTTCATCCTCATCTGGATTTGCATTTCTTCATCAATGCCTCCGTACAGGGTTGGAAGTATGGATCGATCACCAGAAGACTTTCAAGAATGGTCTGTGACTGATCAATTTTACCATGTCAATACTTGGAGTTTCAGGTAGTATTACATTCTTTAGATCACATTCTCTCTCCAGTAGGGAATTCTGCGAAGGTAGCTTATATCAACAACCAAGGTGGTTTGTTCTCTTTGCTGCGAAACATTGGATTTTTTGGGGGGCCACACACACTTAGAATAAGTCTTCAAGCTTGTCTTGTTCTTGATGTTTTCATTCTTTGGGGAAATTGTCTTTCTTGTCCAGACAAAATTTATCCCATGAAATGGTTTCCTCAGTCCTCACATTTTCT
Source organism: Carcinoscorpius rotundicauda (assembly GCA_011833715.1). Classification (NCBI taxonomy): domain Eukaryota; kingdom Metazoa; phylum Arthropoda; class Merostomata; order Xiphosura; family Limulidae; genus Carcinoscorpius; species Carcinoscorpius rotundicauda. The sequence continues at coordinate 26,733,085 of CM022406.1, forward strand.
GGTGAATGAGCTTACAGTGGGATGTTCCTCCGCTGGATGCAATTGCCACTTTCCTGATTTACATGCTATCTCTTTATTGGTCTCTAGTTCTTCATCCTCACCCTGAGTATAGATGCATTCTACTTTCTATCTTTTTTCCTGTGTAATTTTGATCATCCATGCGAGTCTGTATCAGCACAACCCTAATTTCTTTGACTATTTCAATTCTATACTGTTTTTTGTTGCCTCTGCCTCTCACTCCAACCTCAGTCTGGTATTTCATCTCTACCATCCATCATCATATCTGGCATTTATCTAATCTTTGGCAAGGAGATCTAGATTATCCTGACATGTTGCATCATTTTTACCTTATTCTATATGCTCTTCTTGAACAGCAGTTTATTAATGTCAATGGAACATCTTCTGCCATTGGTCTTTGTGTAGGTTTCCCCACTCTTTACTCACTGTTCCTTTTATTACAGTTTTTTTCACTTGACTATTCAGTTATGGGACTTTGGTCTCAACCATTGCTTGATATTAAGCACTCTTATCTCACACCTACCCTTTTTCCCTTATACTTTTTTGTATTTACTTTCCATATCTTTTCTGTTTTGTTATGTTACTTTGGGATGCATAGATCTCACTGTCAAATGATTTTTCTGCATTGGGATGTCAGTGTGGTTTTCACTGCCTTACTCATTCCCTGTTTGAATATTTGTCCTCTTATTTCTTTGTTTCACTTGTCTCATAAGACCTTCTTTATACTCTTTATTAGCCTGTGAGCATTGTTGGTTTAATATAATTTCCCATCTCTTTTATCCTGATTGATAATATTTTTAGAGATTTTGGCAGCTTGTGAAGATATTTCTCTTCTTTCCATATCCCACTTTTATTCCTTTTCTGATTCAGATAGGCTTCTATGTCCTGTATATGCTCTTCATTGTTATCTTGCTTGCATGGCTTCCTTTTGTGGTTTTCATTCCTGACAGCCTTCTTTCTTTTTCAGCTCTTGTCAGTTAGGTTTGGCTTTTGATTTGATTGGCTTATTCCTTCTTCTTTTCTTCCTAAAATCTGTTCCAAATGTTTTCACATTAGATCAGGCATCTTATATTTTCCTTGCCATTTCACCTGCATTGTCTGTTGGAGGAAATTCTTTATATGGGTATGTGGACTATCTACATTGGGAAATTTTCTATCTTTTCAGGGTACTGTCTTTCACATGTTATCATTCTTCAAACTTTGGTAAGGCTATGCCTGGATAAATTCTTTTTTTTTATATACATTTTAATTTTTTTCAGGGGTATGCTTCATTTTTATCATCTGAATTGCACTCTGTGGCAAGTATTTTCTGTCCAAATGTACTTAATGTCTTACAGATCTGCACTGTATGGCCATGATGCTACAATAAAATACAGTATTCCCAGGATAAATAATTCTCACTGTTGAGATGTGACGTTTCACAAGATTGCCTAGTATTTCTCTTGTGATATATTTGCTTTATTGACATGCCCAATTCAGACCATATTAACCCATGGACATGGGGTAGCTGCTCATCTCTGTTGTCCCTTTGACTGGATAAAGTTGGAATTTTGTGGTTATCTGTCACACTGTCTCTGGTGTTAACATTCCTCCAAACTATCCACTATATTTTATGTTCTCTTAGTCTTCTAGTGGAGTATGGAAGTTCTTGTACATCTTTCCAGTTCTGAGTTGCTGGGAAGGTAAACTACAAATGTGATCTAATGCTAATAAATAAATACATAGCATCCACTTAATTGAGAGTGTAGTGATGGTGTTCTGTTCATATGGATGATGCCTGCACTCTGTTTCTCTATAGAGGGCTCCAAGGCTTAATGTTGCACCTGGCTTTTTTGACTGTGTGGAGGGTGTGGTAATGTATCATTTACAGAGGAAATCCATTTCTGTGAGGTGGTATCTGGAAGTTAGTGACACACTTCAATGCTTTACAGTCCTTTTACTTAGGGTGTGAGGTTGCACATGTATGATAGTAAATGCATTCCATCTCTGTATGATTGGCTCCAAGGTTTGATGTTGTGCTAAGCTTCTGTGACTATCCAGAGGGTGAGGTTGCATATCATTTATATGGGCAATCCACTTCTGTGTGATTGAGTCAGAATGTTCACAATGAGCTCCAATGCTGTACAGTCCTGTCTGAGGAGATGCTGCTTTAGAACTGATCTGTAATATTGTAGTTCATCCCCTTCTTACCATCACAGTAATGTGAGTTCTTGTGACTAGTTTTGGATTTTAAGCAGGAGAAATCAACATATGTCCTCATACACAAGTTGCTTATATTTTTCCTATTCCTCTCTTAGTATGTCTCATGATCACAAAAAGGGAGATAATGTTGGAGGATACAATGGTTCTCCTTCTGGTGCTCCTGTTAAAGGAGGATGATATTAGACAGTAGGATACCTGTTGAATTGGGTATGGTGTGACCTCCCACTAAGACATCTCTCATTTCCATCATTCTGATGTTAGGTTTCCAAATATATATTGATTTGGTAGTAAATATTTCTGTTCTAGTGAACGTGAAGTGAAGATGGTGTGGACCCTCCTTCTACCATAGATTGGTGGTTACATTTCTGATTCCACTTGGTTTTGGACTGGAATTGACCTGTCATGTGCACCCTCTGGGGAATGCAATATTTTTATGTGTCTGATTTTAGTAGATATATGTTAAGAGCTATATAAATAATGGTAAACCATTATTTTTTTTAACTGTAAAAGGACTGTATTACATTCAGATATGGTGGTTGAGAGAAAGTAAACAGTTACCATTAAAATTATCTAAATGAAACTTGTATTATATGCAAAAACGGCTCGTTTGGGTTTAAAAAATATTTTACATAGAAAACGAACAATGTTTCGACCTTCTTCGGTCATCGTCAGGTTCACAAAGAAAGAGGTAACTGACCGGAAGCTGACCACATGTTTGGAAGGGGTTGTGTAACTAAGTGTCGCAATGTAGAGGGCGGTGTTAGATGTTTGAATATATAATTTTATCTATGATATTAATATAGGTATAATGACGTTCCTTTATATTGGTTTATTTTGGGTTTAAGTTGTTGTATAAGTAAGGCTTCTTTAATTTTGTGTTTGTTTATGTTTGTTTCTTTATTTAGTATTTGAGTGTTTTCTATGGTTATGTTGTGTTTATTTGACTTACAGTGTTCGAAAATGTGTGAAGGTGACTTTTTATGTTCTTTAAATCTGGTTTCCATTTTTCTACTTGTTTCTCCAATATAGAAGTCGTGGCAGTTTGTATTTTATAAATAATGTTGGTGTGGTGTTTGTCAGTGTAGTTCTTACATAGTATAGACCTCAGTTTTGAGATACATTTTTATTTCAAGCGGGCTTTTCTTCTTTTATCAAACAAATTATTTACAATTTGAAAAAATTAAACTATAAAAAATTCACCAAACATTTTACAAAAAAAATATCTGAATTGAAATTACATTTTTGATGAAAATACAATAATGCTTTTGTTAAGTACTATATGGTACAACACAATTTCATTCATGTTTTTACATGTTGTAACTTTTGCATTGATATTAATTGTACTGTACTTGAGTTTTGAGGTCATCAGAATATCTTGTATTTCTTAATAAAATTTTTGAAAAGCAAACTATTTATTAAAAGAATTTTGGTGCAGATTGCTTTCAACTTTTTTCAGCTCCTCAACTGAAAATATCTGATGACAGGCTCTCAGTGACAGGAGAAAAAGGTTACTGTATGGTTCGTGCCACTCATGGTAATGTAACTTTTATCTTTATTGATCGAATATTATTCCTAAAGGAAAGGGTTTAACAGTAAGAATTGTTATTTTCTAAACATTGTAACTAATTTATCCTAAAATAAAACTTTTAATTGTAGTCATGTTAAATGCATCATTTTTATGCAAGGTTAAACTAATTTTGTATAGTCAGAGGCTCTTAAAAATATGAAAAAGTAACATTACTTAAAGATTTCAAGTAACTGATATAGTCATTAGTTAAGTAAAAAGTATTCAGCCAAGGCAGGCTTCCCTTTCAGGATTGAGACATCTATTCTTCCTTCAATTCTATATGTCATTATCCTGAGTATTTTTTTTTTCATCATCTTTCAGTTGGGCTTAGCTGATTCACATCAAGTTCAATGGGTTAGAATAGGATGTCACACTCTTATTAAATATTGTTGTGTTCTGTGCATGCATGTTTATTTAGAATGATATGTTTGATTAATTAGTTTACAGAAGTGTTATTGATGAATTTTGATCTTTCAGGAACAGATCTGTTGCATTCTTGAGATGTACAAATACAAAAAAAGACTTTTTTGGTGCAATAAGCTTAGTTCATTATCACTGCAGTTGCTAAGAATATGTTTAATACAAGTTCTCTACCTCAACCAGAGATGCTTTATTTGTAGATATTGGATGTTAAAAAAATTTAGATTTACCTCAAATTGGTACATGATAATTAGAATTTAAAGTTTTCAAATCAGACAAACATTTATGGAATTATGACTGTCTGTACCATTGGCAGAAACCTTATAATTAATGACAGTAATTCTTTTATACAAGATGGGTTTACTGCATTGATACTCTAGAATAGGTATGATGCTGAGGAGGACAGTAGTGATAGTAGTGGCATTAGTCTTACACCACATCAGTAGATAAAAAACAATATTTCCATTTTGAAACAGACAGTGAAGAAATATTATATAATTTTATTTGAAAATAAAAGAAAGGAGAGATAATCAATTCAGGTACATTTATGACATTGTGGATAAGATGTTGCTGCCGCTTCAAAATATTGTTTATTTTGACTGCATATTACTCCTGATTTGGATAAAATATATGTGCACTTTCTTATGGTATATCCAACATCTCAAAGAAACAATGAACAGAATGTAATTAAGTATAAGTAGTGAATCATGATGGCAGAAATTTGTTTGTTTTATTATATTAATGGTTGCTTTCTAAAGCTGTAGAGATTACTTCTTTCTTACCCAGATGAAGGCAGTTGAAGTTTTACCATTGAATTATAAAAATTGTAGAAAATATACATGTAGTTGTTTTTCCAACTGTTAAAAATAAATCAAAATACAAAATGCTGATATTATTAGTAAGGTTCCTGTGAAAGCATCAGTATTTGTGAATTTTCTGAATTTTTATTTTGCAATAATATGCCAATCGTAGCAATCTAGGAGAAAAGTCACAATAATTTTAAACAAAATATCACTGATTTGTTCTTGTTACTTTAATACAATTGTAATTTTACTGATTCAGCTAATCATTGTTTTTCAACCTTATTTGCCAGATGTGATGATGTTGCCTTTATCTCAATTTAGCAAAATCATAGGCTACTTTTGTTCTCAACTATATCAAATTTCCTTTTAACAGAACATGTGTTGTGTAAGGCCATATTTTCTATTTGGAAACTATTGAAATAACTGCTTGAATGTGGAAAGAAATTAATTGAGAAAAATCTATAAATACATACATACATATGTAATTGAATATGAAATAGGTTTAAAGTTTGATATAACATTATTTTCTAGTATAAGAAAAGTTTTGACACTGTAGAAAACTAGGACAATCATTAGTCCTGTAAATCAGCTTTTTCAATTTTACATCTTCACTGATATGTATAGAAAGTAACCTGAAGAGTGAATATCTATTCATATTAATCTCTTTTACAGATTTAATCTGCAATTGTATTGGAACATACTTTTATATTTAGTTACAATTTTGTACAATAATCTATAGAAATAGAGTCTTTTACTTTGTTCTTTGTTTTGCTTTGGGTCATGATGGCAATGAACAAATGAAGGTGTGAAAAAAGGTACATGGTATTTTGAATGTACAATTGAAGATATGGCAGAAGGATCTGCAACAAGACTTGGATGGTCTCAGGCTTTAGGTGAGTATCAGAACAGTTTTAGGGCTTAGTATTTTTTTTAATTTATGTTTTTATGTGTGTGTACATTTGTTACCAGATTAGACTGTGATATATATTTAAATTAACTTTAAATTATTAATTACAAGTAATAACACTTTTCAGGTAACTTACAGGCTCCTCTTGGATACGATCACTTTAGCTATTCGTGGCGTTCAAAAAAAGGAACAAAATTCCACCAGAGCCGTGGTTACCATTACACTGATGGAGGCTATAGCCAAGGAGATACCTTAGGTTTTCTTATACATCTTCCTGTTAGGAACCCTAATATAGTCCCATTACCACCTACTCACAAAGAAAAGGTTAGATAATCTAATTTATTAGATACACACATTAAAATATTACTCTATTAACTTAGTTGTAGTGGGAGTTATTTCTGTACAATCTCTTATCAGTTGTAAAGGACAATTAACAGGAAACTTGTTTTCTGTTACTACTTTTACTTTTTGCTTGGAACTCGTAACTTTAAATAACTTTCACTATACTTAGAATCTAATAGAATTTGTCTATACATTTTCACATACAAAAAGAAATCAAACATATGTGTAATTAAAATAAAACTCTTGTTACATAGAACATTTTAAACAGTTTTGTCCCTATAGTGACAGGTCATGGGCCAGGTCATCGCATTTGTTGACTTGCATTCACAGTTTTAAGGAAGTGCTATTTTATGAATTTGTAACAACAAGTTTGGTATTAAATTATAAATTGTAATTCAAATTATAGTATTGTATATTAATATTTAAAAGTAAAGAAATAATCTAAATATCAATTTTTATATATTACATGGGATGTTGAATGGAGCATTGGTTTAAATTATATGTTTATGTTGTCCAAATACAAAGTCTATAGTTCCATGCGAATTAGGAACTCAAATAACTAATGTTAACAAGGTAGAATATAAAATCAGAATCTACTATCTTTTCTATATGCTGAAATATAAACTGCTAGTTTGATGTAGGACACAGGTACTGAAAAATGGGAAAAGGAAGTTCTTTTGTGTAATTTTCAATGTGGACATAGCTTTTTAATATAAATTGTTACAAAAATATCATTTTTTTCTGTAAGTTACTCAGGTTTTTCAACATTGATCAATCCATTTTCTCAGCCACTGGTTAAGTTCAAGAGCTATCTCTACTACCAGGAAAAAGATGATGTGCAAAAAGGAATCAAGAATTTGAAACCACTTCCAGGAAGTATGGTAATTTAAACAACTTAAATATTACACAACTTTATGTAGTTAGTACAGAGTAGTGCTTTAGAAAATATATGCATAGTTTATTAAGGTATTATACTGGACAATATTTAGAATAATAAAATTTCATTTGATTGAAAATATGCACAAAAAACTTTAGATCAGAAGAGACTGGATTTGTATTTCACTTCTTAAAAACAATTTATAGTACAGAAAAATTAATACTGATAGCAATGATAAATTAAAACAAAACCAAATGGAAGGACTGCATTTAAAAGAGCAAATTCAAATCCCTGACGACTTGTATTAGTTTTTCATAATGAAATACTTTGCAGAGCAGTCACCTTTTCACAACTGTCTGCAGGCAGTGAAAGGTGATTAGATGTAGGAGGTTGTGGACTGAGCACCTATATTTCACTCCCCTAAATTCTAACTTGTTAACTTTAATTTCTATTACTATTTTGTTTCTTTACATGAAATTGGAATATAGAGGATGACTGATTGGTGGTGTGTCCTTACTGCAGTGTGGGTCCTTCTTCTTCTGTCACCTCCAAAATCTTGGGTACATTTTATATCCCACATTATAGCTTATATTTTGGGATCCTTTAAATTGGTGCAGCATTTTTATTTTTATTTTGGCTTATTTTTGATTATGAAAAACTAATGCATATATAATTGCCAATGGTAATTTGAAAATAAAAAATTGCACACCATACTCGCACACTTTTTAATTGATCATTTTGTATGCAAAACTCCTGATTTACAAGCCTGATATAATTATTATTTGAATCCTGTAAATTTGTAGCACTTTATGCTATTCAGTGCATTTTGTTTTTATATATTAAGTTTGATGATTGTAAAAAGTGCATAAGTGTAAATGTTACTTCAGAATGTATATGACAATTTACGCAGTGTTGTGCTTAAAAAGAATTAAGTATCTTCTTTATAATTAGATGTTGCTCCTTGTTTTTGTGAAATATGGTTAATTTTTGTAGATAACTTATTATAAAAATGGAAAAAATATGGACATAGCATGGAATGACATAAACGAAGGGACTTACTATCCAGCATTATCTCTCTACAAAAACTGTACGGTAAGCATTTGTGTGTAGTTGTATTGATAGCATAAGTGTTACAGTTTAAAAATTCTTATTTCTGTTTTTAGAATTACATAGCGACTGATGTCACTGAATGTTTAGTTAAAAATAGAGTTACTATGCAATATCTTACCTCTTCTGACAAATAGCTTTTCTCGACTTATACTGCCCACTTTAAACACAGAATTTTGCTTGCCATTAGCCTTGATACTCCCATCTATCCTCACATGTATTTACAAGGTATCCATATGTTATCATGTAAATAATTATGCAGCAACTTTGATCATTACTAGTGTTCTCTCTTTTATTAAGATTTAAAAAAATTAGATAATACCTTAAGAGATTATTGAATTTTCTTAGATTCTTCATGGATAAAATTGTCTTGTTAAATAATGTTGTTTCCTTTAACATAAATGAACAAATTTGTATAATTTGATAAGTAAAATTTTACTTTAATTTACATATTAATTTGATGCTTAGATTTTTAAAGGCAAGGAGTAGTGAGAAAGAAATGTCTGCTGGGATGAACATAAATCTTCAGTTTTACTCAATTTAATATTGATATTGGTAATGCATCTGTTCTGTTCTGAGTAAGATACCTTATTACATTTTTTCCAGTTTACCCAACTTTTAGTTCAGAGTTAAAACATGTTTTAGCTCATATTTTTGACTGATTTTTTTCTAGTTGCTCAAATTACATTTTCAGCTGCATAATTTTTTTTTCTTTTCTGAGCCTTAATTGTTCCAAATATGTTGTGGTTTTGAGAATTATTTTTGAAATAACGTTCTTTCTTCACCAGTCAAATACACTTCTCATACTTGCAGAATCCTACATAACATCTCCTTTAAATTGGCATCTGAACAAGCTTTGTCTGCTCAGGAAGTAATAGTAAGTTTCCTATTTTTGTGTGAGCTTTTAAGGACCTGGTGGTTTTCTTCTCTTGCCATTTGAGGGTTTGCATAAACATGACTATAAGGATTTGGACAACCTGTTTCCTCCTCCTGCCTATGCCTCATAATTGTATGTCATTTTGGGGGAGGTGTCCAGGCCTCCTTTTTCATTTGTAGACCTAATCCATCAAGTATGTTCTATTTTACCCTTATCTTCAGTTCCCTATGATTTTACTTCTGTTCTCAGTGATGAGCTCTTTGGACAGTATTTAGTGTTTCTTAATCCTCTCCAGATGTTGGCGTTTTCTTTGATCATTTTGGGGACCAGTTGAATTCATATGTAAGTTTGACTTGAAACCCTTATGCACTTTCAATAAACCTGTTCTGGTATGTTGTCATTCTGGAGCATTTGAAGTTGTTTTACCCTTTGTGGAAATTGGACCCCACTACCTCAGTTTCCTTTTTCATGCCTACAAAGAGCAATGCGGCTCACTAGATCTACATTTTTTATATGCAAAAACGGCTCGTTTTGGGTTCAGAAAATATTTTAAACATTTAAAATACCAGAACAGATTTATTGAAAGTGCATAAGGGTTTCAAGTCAAACTTACATATGAATTCAACTGGTCCCCAAAATGATCAAAGAAAACGCCAACATCTGGAGAGGATTAAGAAACACTAAATACTTTCCAAAGAGCTCATCACTGAGAACAGAAGTAAAATCATAGGGAACTGAAGATAAGGGTAAAATAGAACATACTTGATGGATTAGGTCTACAAATTTAAACATTTAAAATATTTTCTGAACCCAAAACGAGCCGTTTTTGCATATAAAATTCTCAACAAGTGGGTTTTTCGACATCACTGAGATCTACATTTATGACTTATAGTCATGTAGTCATCAATGATTATGATTTTGAGGCTATTTCATTGTACTGTTGTGTCCTTGGGTAAGACACTATTCGATTTGTTCCAGTTTATTCAGCTTTATGTTGAGTTCTAGCTTTTAGTCAGGGTTGAGCTGCAGTAGACTTGCTTCTGTCCAGATGAAATAAGTTGTTTTCGAGAGTTAGACAGTACTGGCATTATGTACTTTTATGGTCATACTGTGGAACTGGAGTAAGTTTACAGACACACAAGACTTGAATTCAGGGTTCAATTCCTTGTGGTGGAAACAATAAATTGTACAATGTAACTTTTGTTTGAAACAAACAAACAAACCTTGGCTTTCTACATTTGTAATTGGGTGGTCTCAGCAGTTGCTGTTTTTTTGTTCCCAAGACCCTCACAGTTCAACTGTACCTTTCATTCTCAGTTTCTCTTGAAAGTTGTGTCTTTATTTGATTGTTTTGTGCACATATGCATGTTTTTACTCACATCCATGCAATATCTAGTTCACCTTGAGGTGTTGTTTAACTTCCTTTTCAGTTGAGCCCAGATTTTTCTCCTTCAGTTATGGCTTTGAAGCTTCTATTTAGCAGCTCTTTTGGGAAGCTGAGTCTCTATGGAAGCCCTTAACTCTCCTGGTCTTGAAAATGTGTTACTTGGTTCTGAGGGTCCAGAGGAGTTTTCTTTGGATTCCCTTGGATGCTCCTCTCATTGCTTTTCTTACTGACTAACTTTGGTCAACATTTGTTTCTTTTCCTCCTCCTTTACTGGAGTGCTACCTTTTAAGGGTGCTTCCTTTTCCAGTTGGGGTGCTTATCGGGTTGCTCAGGAGGTTAATGAGGGGTGGACTCTCATAAAGTCCTCCATCCTTTCTACCTCTGGGAGCTTTTTCAGTTCATTGGGCTATAACATACTTACTTTCTGCCTTTTTGGTACTTTCTAACAACTCGATTATAATCTCGTACATCTTGAGGCAATAGGGTACAAAGTAAAGATACCACTGGTCCTTCTGTTGTAGGCTCATAGCCAATAGATTCTTGTGTAGACTTGTCATATTCTGGATGCCTTGAATTTCATTACAGATTGTTTGTCATGTCTTGACAGAATTCTATCTATGGAATGGTCACTAGATCCATGATCAGTGTGGTGCTCCAGATCTGGTTGCCTTTGCTAATCATTTCAATCTGTAGCTTGCTTATTTTGATCTTTTGTTACACATCTTTTGACCCAAGCATTGGTTATTCTCAGTCAGGAGTGGATTGGTCCACCCTCCCATTTGTTTACTTGAGTCTGATTTTATAGATGGCTGTATGTTCGCAAGCTCTGCTGTGGTTTTCTTTTCAGTATTGACTACTTGGTTGCCTCCTCTCCCTCTCCTTTTTTCCCCCACCTTCCTATGTTTGTTTTGGTATGGAGTAAGTCTGTTCCCACTTTCCATCTTTAAATGTCTTTTACCCAGTTCCTGGCTTGGCTGGCCTGCTTTTTACAATTTGGGTCATTTTTGTTTTCCCCTTGTTTTTCTTCCCTCCATTAGCTATGTATCAAATGATTATTTAAAATTTCCAATTTGTTTCTTTTTCCAAATTGTCTTTTCTGTCCAAAACTTTGGATGCTCTGGAGAATAATTCTACCATTACATCAATCTCATTTCCTTTTTTATCACATCTTTACAATAATTCCAATCCTGACTGTTTACAGTATAAATTCTGGGCTCTCCACTGTTACAAGGTGTATTGATTCTTACTCAATTTTCCTTTCTTATTGTTTACTCCTTGTAATCTTTCCCAGTCCTCTGACCTTTTCCCAATGTCTCTTATGGATTGACATATTTAGTGATTTAATATTTAATGATTATTTAGTTTTTCTAACAAGTGTTAAAAACTGACTACTTTAAAAGCAATAGTTATGACAAGTTTCAGTACATAACTGTACAAATAGTACATTGTGTATGCAGTTTAATTATCGTACTAGGCATTTGTGATACCATTAACGTCACCTCACTTGAAGTTTCTAAGTTTTTCTTGTTATGTGATTATTGTTGTCACTAGAGGGCTAGATATTTCTAGATTTCTTTGTTGAGTGTTATAAATATCTGCAGATACAGAGTGTGAGTTAAGAAAGTTTATTTTCATAAACGTGGAAAAAGTGGAGTTAGACTGCACGATTGTAAATTTAATCATAATGGATGATTTATAATGTGGAAGTTTCATGGTTTGTGTTGTACAACAGAGATAAAAAAGAATTATTCATCTTTTCAAGTGTGTTCTGAAGTAACACTGTACAACAAAGTTTTTGCTTCTTGAACACTGTTGGGTGTTTCTTATAGATTTTTGGCTGCTGATCACGAAAATCACATCCAAATTTAGTAAAATGTGCTGTTTAATTGAAATCTTGGTTTCACCAGGACCTTGATACAATGGAAAAATGATGTCAGGGTAACTGGAATTCGTCAGTGCTTGCTGACTCCTGTTGTACACTGCAATGTGATGCGCCAGACAAATGAAAATAAGGAGCAAAACACTTTTAATTATGTTGAACTTAATAGCGTATTAGAAACATAAATGCAATTAAATACGTTATTGCCAGTAAACAGTTAACTGTCTGTTTCTCAGATTCCCATGTGATGAAGCAAAACCAAAACTATATTTGTGTATACCTACCTGTCACAATCAGCAAAACTTTTCCAAAAGAATTGCTGTGCAGTGTAATTGAATCAGCCTGTCTGGACTTCTCACATAAAAGAGAATTATTTAAAGCTCTGGAAACAACTTTGATAATCAGTTGGACAACATAAGTGCATTTATCACTGATTGTTTTCTGATAAAATAGTAAAGAATAAATAATTCATCTTGTTAGATTTTCTAATGTAACTGATCCAGATTATTGGACTTTTTACAAAAAAGCAAATTATTTAGAGCTCTAGATTCAATTGTGGTAAACAATAATATAATTTTGACGTGTTTTTAATATATATTATTTTAAACAAGTGTTTTGTATGCTATTTATTTATTGTGGAAATTTATCATCAGTGACTCACAGACATTTACTGTAAAGAATCCAGCTCCGTATATAAACCTGTAAGCTGGATTTGCCTGTCTTATTCTTCTTTTTATGTTGATTATTGTTATTTTTCCCATGATATTTGTCACTTTACCGTATCCTCGGCTGCTCATTTTTGTCATCCTTTGGAGGATATCATTAGAATTATGTTGATCGCTCTCCATATCTTTACTGCTCGTTGTCTTCATCATATAATTTTTGCTTAATTTATAGAGTTTTGTTGTCTTCCTTTCACCATTTTGCCTTTTAATATTTCTCTCTCTGAGTGGGTAAATATTCCTTTTTTTTTCTTTTCTTTGAAAGGACTTTTGTACCATATTTGGATCCAATTCAGTGGTGAAAATTGTCTAACCAGGTATATTTATTCTTAAATTGCACTATATGACTTTTGTATCAAATTTGCCTACCATTATTATGGAGTGTCCCACAAGACTACTTGCAGGTATACTTTGCAGCATTTTGCTTCATAACATGTTTTTGCTAAACCATACACTTATGGACTAACCTGAGTAAAGCAGACTGCTTACCCTTGATGATCCTGATACTATGGTTCTCTGGGTCAATCTGTGTTTTTTAAAATAAGATGCCATGTTTATGTATTGTATTGTCTCTGGTGCTGCTTTCCTCCAAACTCTCCAACATGCTATTTTCATCATTTTCTTTAGTGGACAATGGAAGTTTACTCCTGGGTGTACTCGATCCTATTTAGTTGAGAGTGGAATTCTACTGGCTTGTAGATGGCATTAATGCTCATCCTACTACAGACCTGTTGTAAAATTCCAGTTACTGCCTGATGAGAGACATTGCACTCTGCCAACAAGCATTTTGTCACTCCAGCCAATGCACCATCCTACCTAGTCTCCCAGATGTTGGTTACCAGTAGATATGGTGATGATTGAAGTTGGACCAGCCACATATATCATTGCTTGTGTGTTGCTTGGTACTCTCCTCCTTTTGCATACTTGGATACCTTCCCAGTACTGCCTGGTGATGGACTGGAGATATACTCTTACCTTGTTATGCCTCCTACCATCTCTTGGATATAAGTTCATAGAAAATGTAATAATTTTGTTGGATGTGTGCTCTTGCTTAGAGGGGTCCTAGGTAAGAAGGCTCCTATTTCCATTCAGTACCTGTAATTTATATGAAAGATATAGGTACCTCTGCCCCCCAGTGGCTCAGCGGTATGTCTGCGGAATTACAGCAGATACAGTGCTGGTTATGACAGATTTAGTAATGCAGGTGGTGGTCTCTTTCTGTGTTTCTGTTCTTATTGCAATACTCTGTTCACATGGACAAAGAGTACACGTGACTCTGAAGTATTGCAGTGTCCAATTGGTATGTTGCCTTCCATTCAATTATAGTCTTTCTTTGGATACTTTTTAAAGAGGAATCATCTTTTTATCACACTATTCATCAACTCAGTGCAAGTATTCTAGCTATCTATGAGTGGAAGTTATATGTTGTATCATAAGTTAACATTTTCCTAAACTGAAGATGTACTTCCAAGAAATATTTATCTCTGATCACATTTCCATTGTAGGCTCTGTATTATTCTGTCCATTCTTGAAATGATTAATGGTTGCACAGCAGAAAAGACTCCAGTGAGGATAGAAATTGTGTTGAAGTCGTATTGGTGGAAGGTTGCTGGATTATAGGGTGCAGAGTTCTCATATGAAAATACATGAGAGTAGACAAGTGTATCAAACCTGGTGAAAACTGAAATTTTTACTTATAGAGTTGAGAAAAGCTATTTGTAAGAGGAAGTTTGTATCTATGAGAAATACATTTTCAGTATTAGTTTAGAAAATATTAAAATTTCTTCATAGACCCAGTTAACATTGTTAAAAATGCAACATATTGTTAGAATTAAAAAACCCATTAGGGTAAATTAGATTTTTCAGTTTGTGAATTTATGTATTTTTAGTGTTGGAGATTAAAAAAAAAAGTCACTTGTAATATAATGTATTTAAATTTTGAAACTAACAGATGTTTTGTGTCTTGTTCAAATATTAAATGTATGTAATTTACCTGATGCAGTATGAATATTTTGACCAGTATAATTTTCCGTATATTTGAAAGATGGCTGAAATGATCAATACCACTTTCTATTTATGCTTATGGGAGGGGAAAGGAGGAGGAGGAGGGAGGCTTAGTTAAAGGTTGATCAGTAACAAATATCTTGTCAAATCAGATACATCTTTGCTCAGAAGATAAATGCCATCTTAGAATTTGCATGTGTTGTTGTCTCATTTGTTTCAAGAAAAATATACTGCTGAAAGTAGTCAATGATAGAAATACAAAGTGAGAAATTTACAGGAGACATTCTGCTGGTTGTCACTTTGATACGGTAGTAACGGTGGTGAATAATACAGCATATAAACTTGGCATCTTTTTCTTGAAGGTGGACATCCTGAGGTGCCATTTGTAGATTTTATGAAAATCAATGTTTAACATGTGCAGAGAGAATAAGAAGTGCATTGAAAAACCACGAAGAACTAGGAAACGTTGAAAATGTCAAGGCAGCACAAATATAAATGATACACAATATATAGAAATGCCACATGTCCTGATTTGTCCTATTGTTAAGAAGTAGAAGTGGCATATCTGAACTTTGCTTATGTAGGATTTTTAGGCATATTGAAGGTTATTTGTTACCCTACATGATATCATAAACATCATCCATATGATACCTTTGTAACTATCAGTCTGAAGTAAAGTGTATCAGAACAAAAGCTGTAAAGCAGAAGAATATTACTCTGCAAATGTTGTTTGTTTATTAAAATTTTCTCTTCTGAATTCATCAGGAAATAATAGAGATACAGTATGCATGTCTGCAAAACCATTTTAACAGAAAAAAACAGCACACAATGTTTAGATCTGCTATAGAAATACATGCTTATGGACATGTTGAACTGAGTCTTTGAAAAGAATTCCCAGGAATGTCTGCATGTGCCACATAATTCATTTTTATGAGTCTAGCAGAGTTATGGGTGTAGAATATAATAATTCTGTCACGTAGCTGCATAGAAAGAATGTTACTGTGTCAGATATAGAGATTGAGCACACCAAGGCACATGAGCAACCCTTGCAATCAAGTGTCTTGGAAAACCTTCATTTAACCCTTTCATTTATGGATTGAATGGAATTCACCCAGCTTGTAGCCAAGGTATCCAGGAAGGTAATTATACTATGAGGTTTGATAACACATGCATATGTTTACAAAATTTTTCTAATTATTGGTAAACATTACAAGGATTTTGTACACTAAGAAAAAACTTTGTGTTTTATATGTTGTTTTGACTATTAAGTCTGAGTTTCTGTACGTGTTTGATAGATTTGATTAATTTTATAACCACCATAAAAATTTAGGAAGTAAATATAAATTGTTTTTTTTCTTTCTAGAATGGCTACACATTATAACTTGAAAACATAAATCTTTAATCTAAATAATTTAAATATAATAATATTATACATTCATATATATATTTATTATATTGACCTTTCAGCCATAATTGGCTAAGATAGAAATTACAGTGATGCAGTTCACATGCAATTAGGTTACCATATCCAGGAATATAAAACTGACAATTAGTCTTTACAAAATAGGTGTAGAATATACATTTTCTTTTATGCAACTGTATTTTGTAAAATACAATATTATTTTAGTTGTATATGTATATAAATTGCTAACATTTACAAATAATATTTTAAATCCATCTTTCTTAAAACATAGAACAGTAAATAAAGAAGTAAATTAATTAACTATCTCTTCTAGTTATGACCTCTGTACTCAGTTGCTATTTGTAGTAGGTTGCTAAGTTTTATAAGATTGCACATACAGAGGATGTGATAGAAAATAATTATTTTTAAGTTTTATATTAACATTTCAATAATCAAAAATAATACCATAGAAATTCTTTATAATATATGAACTTTAGTTAATGGAGATATATGTGGGATAAAAAAAATCTGGCAGGCTAAATACTCAACTTATCAACACAAACGGTTGTCTCAAAAGAAAAAAAAAATGACACCATTATAAGTTCAAATAGCTGGAAAAACCACTTGTGGAACACAAGCTTTTGATTGGTTATTTGAGTGTCATATGTAGATTTAAGTGTATATAAAGGACCATTTCCAAAATTCAACAGAGTTAAGCGTAGAGCTATTGTGTTTATTTTATTACATTAGTGATATCTTGTCATATTAGAGAGCTAGGAGGTTTTTATATCTTATACTTGCTGTTAAATATTGGTAACATTGGTAATTACTAATTTGTACAAAAGTATTGACTTTGTATTTTGACATAACAAACGTGTAATTATTCAACATGTTAGCTTTGTTTTTTTAAATATTTACTTTTGAAGTAAGAAATTAAATAACATATAATGTGAAAATTTAAATTGTCTACATTTTGATATCAAACTTAATGACATAAATTCATAAAATGGTAGTTAAATGGGAATCAACAAATGTGATGACATGGGCTTTGACCTGTCACCCTATGGTTAACAAGTTGTAAACATGGGCAGTAAGTGGTGTAACATCCAGCTAAAATCATATCCTATAGTAAGAGACTATCATTAAATTCATTCACAACACCTTGCAAAATTAGCTGCACAAAACGATCTGTTAATGTCTGGTCCTAGAACACACATTAGTCTAATTGTAGCTGGTGTGGACTCTCAGTTGCCTAACAACATGCATTATGGATTTTGATTGCACTATTAAGCAAGAACTGTGCTTCTTCAGACTACAAAATTCATATTATAATATTCTGAAGATCCACTTACAAAAGTCCAGTGGTAGGGACTTAGTTTTACTGTTCAAAATTTTGTTAGCAGTGATTATGATAAGGATGAAACTTGTAATGCATTCATTGTACTACTTATTTCTGAGTAAGAACACTTTCTAAGGCAACAGTTGTTGTTCTGGTGTGGGATCTTGAAATAATTAAAGCAGTTACTGCTGTGGCATCATATTATTTGTAGCTGATAAGATCTTTGCTATAACTCGTTAGAGCCTGTTTCTTGAAAACTCACAAAAAACAAAATTTTATACCATTGTATATAGAATAACATATAACGTACAAGAAAAGCCCAAGTAAATGTAGAAATGTGAAGTTCCAGTAGTAGGAAAGAGAAATTGGTAGATGTTGGTTTGCGTACTTTTATATATCACACTTTATTAACTCTGTGGACATTGGATGGTGAAAATATGTATACAACTTCTTAATTCAATATTTAGCATCTGTCTGCAAATCTTCATGTGTAAAGAGAAAATAATAAGAGAGTAAAATGAGAAGAAAAAGTGCAAGTGTGGGTGCTTAAGTCTTGTAATGTCCCACATTTATGTCACCATTCAATACTTGCAAACAGTTATGGGAAGCTGACTGATCTCATAAAAGTGAAGAAAAAAAAATCTTACCACTGAGGTGGCAATTTAGGAAACCTTATCTTCTGAAGTTGGCATCCCAGCCCTCATTGTGGAAATCAGGAGCTCGGATAAAATAAGGTAATATTAGTAGCAAGGTATATTTCTGCTGTGCTAATAATATTACCTTATTAATTTAAACATTATATGATGGTTACTATGTTGTTAAATTGACCAAGCTCATCTCCATATTAAAGTGGAATATTTTTGGTTTGAAAAAATTCTGCAAAGCCCTTAAGAAAAATATTGGTTTTGGAGTTAAATTATTTTGTGCTACAATTTTTGTATTGATACATCTTACTTCGTATTAATAGTTTCAGAAATAGCATTTGACTGTTCTTTATATAATGACATGTCAGGTAAGAATTTGCCACCAATATGTCTGAACACCTTAAGTCAGCAGATTTTGGTATTTTTACACTTACTCTATAATAATATGGAAAATTCAGGACTTTTGGTTTACCCAGTGAAACAATTATTAATTATACATCCACATCTTCATATTAGGTTAAACTTTCCAGGTTTCTTCAGATAAGAACTCATTTTTTACATTACTTCTTTTCCTCCAGATTACAGTTTTGATTATGCTTGCCATTAACCACCAGGTTTTTTCATCTTAACCTATTTTTATCACTGATTAAACATACAAGTTCATGGTAGTGGTTTTGTAAATCATGGAGAATAGAATCAATACTCTTGTTGAACTTTTATATACTTCTGAAATCACCTGCCTGCACAACCGTGAATTCCTGGGTATTTGGATTACTTGAGTATAGCCTTGGAAGCGGATGACTGTATACATTGGAGTGTTTATTAATGTGTATGGCTTTTTATGTAGTTGCAGTCATAATACCAAGCATGACAAGGGTAAAAGGAAGTACTTCTAAGGACAGCACATGATCTAGATCTTTTTAATAAAGTTCACTGTAGTTAACCCATCATATGTATATTGAAAAATATTTTAAAATGCTGTTTGAAAGTAAAGCTTATTGTATTTTAAGTACTTTTTTGCTATAGTTTGTTTTAACTTACCATTCATTATGAACTTTATTTAAAGATGTAAATGATGTTGTTACTTTGTTTCTCATCATAGGTTAGTGTCAACTTTGGACCAAATTTTAAACATCCACCAAAAGATACAAAATATCAAGGGGTAAGATATTAAACATTTAAAACATAGATTTAGCAAATAAAAATTTAATTTTTAGACTAATGAAAAAAATATTTTACTCCAGTATTTTGTACTTCCAATAAAGTTTTTGTGTGTAGGTGACATATATCAAATTAATGTGAGTCTACCAATAGATCATTGAACACAACATCTTCATAATCTTGAAATGTGATATTTATTGACAAATGAGGTTATTGCATAATGTAAAATTGATATAATTATTACAAATATATTTTTGTCCTAATAAGATAAAATGAGTATCGAGTCAAATTTGGGAAAGAGGGAATCTGATTTACCTTTGTTTGACCTCATCCATCAATCAAATTCAGTTCAATGTTAATGAGTGAGAGTTGTTGTAGCTTGTTATAGATCAGTTGGTGAGAAATTCTGCATGTAAGTAATAAATAATTAGACACATTAATCTTTGGAATTTCTGTTCAGTTATTTTATATAATCTTAAGTCTACAACATTACCAATAAACACAGCCTACAGCAAATATTAAAAATAAATATTTAATCATTATATGCACTTGATTTTGTAGTATTTTTTATTAAATAATCCAAAAGGACTGAGTTAGTGATAGACAACATTACAATAGGTTAAAAAGCTGCACCGAATTCTGATGTGCAGCTAGTTAATTTATTGAACTCATTCTTCTGAAGTTGAGATTTTAATTTTTAAAAGAGAATCGAAAAACAAATGTAACTTAATTCTTTAGATGTCGGCAGGTCAAGGTTTGCATGTCACGATCTTTATACAGTTATATACTAAGAGTATATATTATTAAACTTGACATCAAGATGTTGTTCAGAATTTCAATTTTAATTTCTTATCTAATTTTTCATTAATTTTATTTGGTTTCTTAGTGTGTTGAGTTTCATGTGCTGAAACAAAATGAAACAATACTCCATCAACATCAGCAAGTTTGCTCCACAAACCATAGAAAACATTATATGCATACACCTAAATGATAAGCAAGTTGTTAAAAGACCTGAATTATGAGAATATATTTATTGAAAACCACAGAGACCAAGATGATTTAATTAATATAAATAATCCTTTAATAAATATTGTTATTAATACTATTTATCCAGTAGAATTAGAAACTGAAAATACTTCAAAATCTAATACATTATTTAGAAGGACATCAGTGTAAATATTTTACCTTTCCCTTGTTATAAGCATTATAACCTCAATTATGCAGTATTGTAATATTGAAATACTGATACAAAAATAAAAATTACAGCTATTTCACTTAAATTTTCTAATAACAACTTGGCACTATTTTACATGTACCTTGCTGCATATAAAGACTTGTTTAGAACATGATAGTCACAGAAGTCTTGGTGAATGGGTGGTGGTTTGTTTCATGCTGTGCTGTCAATTTGTGCCTTTCTACCATAGTGAGGGTCGGAATGCTAACATCAAGAAGTAAGCTTTCAACTTGCTTACCCCCACGTGGCAGTAGCTAATTTCCTTATTTTTGTGGGAGATCATTTACCTTCCCACAACTTTCTGTTGGTGTTAAAGATGTGGGATGCACCCACATCTATCTATTGCTACTTAATTTTTTATGTGAGACTGGTAAATAGAGGTTGATACTGATAGATGATGTATCCTATTCCACAATCATCTCTAAAACTTGGGGTACATTTTGTAATCCCACATTGTAAGTTTGTACCCTGGGATCTTTTTAGTTATAACATACTGAATATGGATAAAGTGTAATTTCTAATATTATTATATCATTTTTCTGTTGTTTTTTTTTACAGTTTATCATAAAAATTTAAATAAAGAGTGTACAAGTAGACAAAACGTTTTTATTTTGTAGTTATTGAGATATAATGTATTCTACAGTACTGAGTCATTAAAAGTATTTTTTCCTTAGATGTATGAAGCAGGCTTTAATGCCCCAGTGGAATATGCTCTTGCTGATGTACTTTACCTGGTGGAACACCAAGATGAGTTACGCTTAGAACATTTCCTTACATGATCTTTTAAAATTTTGAAACACTTCAAGAATATTTGATTTGCCTGTTTCCTATACTTGACATTTTAGTGAAGAATAAAACCTTAGATGTTTAAAATACAAAATTTTTAACTTCTCATTTTTTATTACTCTGTATGAACCACTCGTTAAAATTGGATATTCAGATAGTGTCTGTGATTGTAGTAAATTATTTTATTGTCTTGGTTTGAAAAGTACATTTATACAGCTCAATTTTTACTAAAATAAGTAGAACAGGAGATCTCTTGAACACCTAAAGACATTAAAATTAATGTTTCCTGTAAGTGATGATTCCAAAAAAAAAAGTTAATCACTATTTAAGTTTGTGGAAATCTCTAAACAATCATTGTAGTAAAAGTTTAATAAATGATTTTCTGTGGCACAGAATACAAGTTTTGTATCATATCAGTCATGAGTGTATCCACAATGTATAATACTCTCCTAGTTTCATTATAGTCCATTAGTTATAATTTGTGATAAACTCAGTCAAGAAATGTACTACCACAAGTATCACTGTCATTTAGTATTTCCATTCTCTTCTGACTTGGCTTTCTTTCAGTTTGGATGTCTCTGAATGTTGCATAGATGAAGTCATATAACTTCACTACTATCTTTCCTTTCAGTGGTTGGCTGGCATAAAGCTTCAGGACATGAATTAACTGTTCTGTTAAAATTCAGTATGAAAGTTAATGAGGATTGACATATGCAGTTCAATTTTTCTATAACTATAAGCTGTGTATTTACTTAAACACTAAAAAAACTTGTGAATTTTAAACCATTTTATTGTTACTATCATGAAGTAATGAATTCTTCAGGCCCAGCATTGCCAGGTGTTAAGGGTGTGAGATTTGAACTCAAGACCCTCAATCACACCAAATGTGCTCACCCTTTCAACTATGGGACATAATGTGAATGTCAATCCCCCTATTCTTTGATAAAAGTAGCTTTGTGCAAAATTCAAGAACCCTTTAATCCTGTTACCACAAAATCTTTTTTTATAAATTATATCTCTCTATCCCTATGTATATATTGAAATGAAATGCACGTTATTTGCACCAGTATCAGCCATAATTTGAATGGAAACATGTCCTAAGGGGTCAAATATTATGTAAAGCCTATGATAATTACTCCCAAATAATCTTGACAGGTTGATTGTTTAGACAATGCTGAATATCCTAATGGATTTAAGATCAAAGCGTGAAAGTAGAGTTTTTCTCATGGTTAATGAGATGAAGGATGAGATCATCTCAAAATCTCTATTTGTTGGTATATTCAAAGCAAACTACAAATTTTGTTCAAGTTATTACTTTGAAATACATGATTATTAAAACAATGTAAATTTAACAGCAAAGTTTAAACATCCACCATCAAATTGATGGGTAATTTAGCTTGTCTTGAGTAATACTGAACAGAATATTTACATAAACATCTAAATGTGCAATAGTAGTCCCTATAACTTGGAGTCATTCATCCAGTAAAGAGGTTACAAAGTTACTATATAACTGAATTAATTGCTTCTAAAATTTAAAATGGTATGTAGAATATTGGGGCAATAGTTTCTAGTCAGTATAAATACAAGGATATTATGAGCATAAATCATAGCAAATGCAATTTCTTTTGCTTATATTATCTATTTATTTGTACATCACACCATTTTAAGAAACTGATTTCGTATCTGTAGGGCTTTGTACATAAAGATAATATATATATGTGTGCTTATGTTATATAATTGTGTATTATTTGCATTTAATATACTATACCTAGACTTAGTCATACATTAACACAAGTATTATAGCATAAAGAAGGAGGCCTAGAAAAATATTTGGCACAAATTCCCATCTAACTCCAACATTTTGTTTTGATTCTGCCAAGGGTAGTACATAAAAAGCAATGTTAATTTTAATGACCTGAATAGTCTCCAGCTTACAGTATGTAGTAAATAAGTTAGATATGATGCAAATATGCATTATTATTCTTATAATGAGTAAAGTAAAATAACAATTATAAACAGCAACAACTTTCAGAAAATTATTTATACCTAGTATTAAGTTTTATACTTTCAGTTTTTGTACCAGAGATTATAGTGAATATAACAAAGTTAATATTTTCAGTAACACCTCTCTGCCATACTTGCAACTATTACTTGACTGCCAAGGTTTCCTCCTTTGCCCATCTTTGCATTGGTCTGAGTTTTTTAAACTTTCTCAAATCTTTAATATCCCAGTTAATTGCTCTTGGTGATTTATCTTGTAATGCTCTCCTGGTACTGAAAATAAGTATTTCATTTATATAATATTTTTACATTTCTGAGACTAACTCAATTGCATCATGTAACCACCAGGCAGGAGAATGTCAGTGGAGGCATTACTGGAAATACATTTTTGGTTTAAGAAAATGTTTCTATCCAAGGTATACTTCCTCTTACAGGTAGAATCTCACATTGATAATGTGGATGGGACAGTGAAGGCATTATTCATACAGGAAGTGTCTGCATAGATCAAGGGTGTGTCAATAAAAGACTGGCACCCTAGTTAGGGAAACACACTACATCCAGATTGCGTATGCTTTTCACCTAGAATTTTACATGATTTTTCATCACTGCTTGGGGTGGGAATTATAAGGTCATGGTCCAGAGAAAAATTGGACCTCAGTCTATATGTGTATGCACACTTATGAGCAGATCCCATCCTAAATCCAAGGAGTGAGGCATTAGTCATTGCTAATACAATGAGAAGGTAAGCAATAGAGAAGTGGACAAATTATCTCCATTGTAATACTTGAGCAGCACCCCACATTTAGAATAATTGGACTGAGTATGCCAAGCTGATCCTGTCTGGGGAAAAAAAAATTCCACTTGTTTCTGAAATTATGGAGAGGATGTGGAACAATCTGTGCTAAGGATGCAAGGCAAACCACTCTGCATTCAGAATTATGAGGAAGTAATGATCAACTCAACCAATTATCCTAGCATTATAAGTAGGCTGGTGCCTTCTCTACCAACACCTGGGAAAAAAACATCCAATAATCCAGGTAAGAGGGCCTCAGGAACAGTAATAATGAGTGAACCAAGTTTCTGAAAATTCTTAAAAGCAAACCTACTTCAATGTATTCAATCCAGTGATCAGCAGGTATGGGTAGAATCTCCTTATGTTTTACTCATGATAGTCCAGCATAGTACAGTAATACCACCCAATCAGCCTCTAGGTGGTTTTATGGAACACTTCATTTCTACAGAGTCTGTTGCAATCTGTGCAAGGTATTTGGAATTGGTTTGATAAAAGCACACCTACCACAGAGTGGAATCCTGTGAATACAAGGTAAGGGACCCTAAAAGGTAACAAAGCAAACAGTCACCTTTCTTTATAATCATTCATGCTCTCATCCCAAATACATGATGGATTTGAGTAATGTCCACATTCCCAGAAGAGAGAGAGAACCATCTCTGTGTAGTGTGGGAAATCAGGAAAATAAAAAAAATATTTAGAGTAATAACATACTAAGTTAAAGCATGAACAGAGGCCTCAGCCTTGAAGATAAAACCTGTCTTGGTTATTTCTAAAAATAGAATCAGGTTGTGATGTTCTAATAATTTATGGAAGGTGTGTGATGGAATAGAGGTGACAAGAAGAAACCAATGCAAGTCCAAAGATAAAATCTGCATCTGTAGTAACTGAGCTTTGTTTGGAACAAAAAGTCAACTTGAGGAATAAATAAACACCTGATACAGATGAAAATAATCAATGACAGGACACCTATCTCTCGTTTTCTTATGCCAAACAACCAATAAGAATAAAACCTTGGAAGAACTAGCATGACTCTCCCACTATCCCCAGGCTAAACCTACACACAGAAAGCCCAAAAATTAAGCTCCAATTCCTAAGGATCTGCAGGAAATGAAAGCCCTACAAGTTGAGTTGCACAGGTGTGAATTGTATGAGATCTCTTGACTTGAAGACCAGTTAAGGATATACATAATCCAGAAATTCTCATAGCTGAGCCTCCACAGGTCCTGAAGGCATACAACTGGCACCACTTGATAATCCCACCAAGCACAGAACTCTTGGATAAAGGTGCGCGTGTGTGTGTATTTACTTATAGCAAAGCCACATTGGACTATCTGCTGAGCACACTGAGGGGAATTGAACCCCTGCTTTTAGCATTGTAAATCCAAAGACATACCACTGTACTAGCGGTGGGCTGGATAAAGGCAGAATTTATTCTGGGTACCATTGTGCCAAGGGACTGATGTCTGGGAGTCAAGACTCACGAATAGGGGTGGAACTAAGATTCTTTGTAGGAACTGGTGAAATTTGAGACAACAACAGGGATTAATGCAGCAACTAACAACTGAACCAGTGTGTGGATGCTAACTGTGGTTCCAATTCATCATCAATGAAGTTGGTGATCTTGAGAGTCTTCTAACAAAGTGAAATGAAAGGTTTTCCTGACCAATTTTTTAAGTTGAAGTCTATAGCAGGAACTACAGTGTCCATGGATGGAGAGAAAACTTAAAAATGAAAGAAGAAAACCAAGGACAGCTTATCCCAAAGGGGCCTCTGTTTTTGTTTTGAATTAAGCACAAAGCTACACAATGGGCTATCTGTTCTCTGCCCACCACGGGTATCGAAACCCGTATTTTAGCGTGTAAGTCCATAGACATACCGCTGAGCCACTGGGGGGGCGTGTTGATTGATTGGAACAACACTTAATCAGGGAAGTTTGTTTTGTTAGAGCAATGCAACATCGGGTTCTTTGTTGTTTCAACTGAAGGAAATTGAATGACAGATTCCAGTGTTGCAAGTCTGCAAACTCACCACTGTTTCACAGGGAAACTGAAATGTCAACAGACTAAAAGAAGGTGCAGGAAAAGGTGAGTCTAAATTCTCTTTAAAAATGTTAAAAATCACCCTTAATTGTAGCCTCAGAGTATCTTTCCTGCAGTAATACAACTAAAATATATATATAACTCCATTTGTTTTATACTCACTACTAATGGTACAAAACACTCATCACAAAAAACATTAATTTAAGGTTAATCCAATTATACAAAATGTTTCTTAACTCTGAAAATACATTATACTGTTTTAGGATCATTTGTATGCTTTTACATTATGTAAGATTACATTGTAATCAAATACAGTAGTAATATCCAAATATAAGGAACTCCTATACACATACTTATTGAAACTTCCTTGTACGAAAGGAAATTACACATGGCCTGTATGTCATTTTTCAGTTCTTCATTTCCAAAGGTGAAATATAAAATTTCTCTTTGAGCTTCTGAAGCAGCAACCAACTGTATCAAAGCCTTTAGATGTGGATCTCCACGGAAAGCTCCACAACCCCAATTTCCTGTTGCAATTGCTGGTAAGTGGGCTGGTGGTAGTGTGTCATCATAAAATCCACAGTATGCCTGTTCATTCAAAATAATTATCTCAACGTACTGCACAATTTCTTCATTGTTCACCTGTTTAACCATCTAACCAAGTTTGTACCAAAGTAATTATTTTAAAATAATACATTATATGTGTCCTTGTTTTACTAATTTAGTTATTTAGGCATCAGCTTTGAGTATGCATTAATTAAATGTACACAGTTTTTATCATAAGCAAAATATGAAAATCATAAACCCATCAAAAGTTAATCATAATATATTTCTTTTCTGTACTTAATATTAAATATATTTGACATTTCTAAAATTAAACAAGCCTATTAAGGAAGATAATCGACAAAACATACAACATTTTTATTTACAAGTTTGATTGTTTCAGAATAACTTATTCCTTTAACAGCAAAATCTGAAAATTGTGTTACAGAGATAATTATTACTAAAATTATAATTTAATGACATAATCATTAGTTTATTTAGTTAAGAAATCTTGAAGAATAATTTAACTTATTTGTGGTCTTTTATTTCATAACAAATACCTGGTAAAAAATATATTTTTTGCTGTGTATAACTTAAACTATTACTACACTAATTTAATGATAGAAAATATCTCTGCTATCCCAATATAGAGTAACATCCCCAAAATATTTATGGAAGTTTGTCTCACTACAGAATTGCTGAATACAATAAATCTTAGGATTCAGTCTTTTACAATATGAGAATGCTTAGGTAATAAGAACTAGTGTTTTGGTATTTTTGAACATTATTTATCTTAAATTGTGAAATGTAAGTAACCAAATATGCAAAGATTAGAACAAAAAGAACAGTGAATGATTTAAACACATTACAAAATCTAAAAAAATAAATACGAAAAGAAACAGCTGCTTCAGTCTTTGTGTAAAATGATGTAATAATTACACCACTATAAATGTTGCTGTACTTTCAAGTCATGGATTAAAAAAATGCTTGCTACTGTACCTTGATTCATGTGTGCTAGAAAAAGCAAGGTCATGCAGTATATGATTTCAATATTTGAAGTAAATACCATCAGGAGATCAAACACAACACACCTTATTCAGTTCTCGCTTTACAAAATGATACTGATATTGCTGCTCCGGCTTGTAGAAATGTGTGGCATCCATAGCCACAATCTGAGTATATTTTCGGCCCCAGCTATCACTAGATATGCAAATAATATGTATAAACACTTTCTACTACTAAAGAATATATACTACCATAATTTTAAAAAAACAAAATGTGTAAGTATATTCCCAAGCTACATTCAATTGTATTTTTTATAGTTATTCTGTACTTCTATAACATCAGCATAAACAAAATTTATATATTTGATTAATTATTTTAAATAATAATCTCATTTTTTCAGTATATGAAACATGAATTCGTGTTTATGGACTACATTAACTTGTTTTAAAATATAAATCACGTTTAAGTTCATAATATCACTTATATTTAAAGTAATTATTATTCAAACAACTAACTAATGAATGACTAAATTTTCAAATGATAAATTACCAGTTTTGTACTCAAGATCTCGGATGCATTACACAATGTGCTTAAAATAAACATTTCTATGGTTTAACTTGTTTTAGTGTAACTTATATTGTTGACTGTAAGATCTATAAAATGATAATTTTGTGGCAAGTTTTATATCTAATATGTAGCAGGCAATATTTCTTATCTTTCATCAAGTAAGTTGCCAGTATCCTTAGAGTTTAGAAAAATTAAATCATAATTTTTAAGAACCAGTTGGATTTAAATGTCATACTCAAGCTTCTTAGTTCCAATATTATTTGAATAAACAATATTATAAATATCAAAGTGGCTAAACTAAAAGAATTTAACAAATTCAAAGAAAACTTTTGAACTATAAAATTGGATATGTAAATTAATAAAATTTAACTTACTGTTGAAAACAACCATTCTATTATTAAATACATAAAAACAGTATTTTTATATAATACTGTAATTTTCAATCATCCAAATCACATTTAGTGTAATTGTCATTAATAATAGTATAGGCTCATGACTAAGTTTAGTGTGCACAATAAATGTGTGAAGATTTATTTAAAAAAATTTTATATTATACAAGTGGTACATTTTAAAGTATTATTACAATCTGAGTAACAGCTTGGCTTAATTCCTTAAATATACTTTAATATGTACCTTTAAACACAAGTAAACAAGATACTGAAGAATTCTAGCAGAAATTAAAATACTGTCAAAATTAAATTAGGTAAAAGAAACAATAAATTCACATTTATCTTAGTTTTATTAAAACTGAAAAAAGTAAATTACAAAGATATTTGTTGAAATTAAGAGAGGAAAGTTATCAGTATATACAAAATATTTACTGGACAATACAAAAATTATCTAGGATTTTTTTTTTTTTTTTTTTTTTGAAGTACAAAAAAGGATGGCCATTAAAAGCTATAATTCAAAGTATTGTTACTTATAAATAGTATGGGATGTTTTGCTTGATTTCTTTTAAAAAACTGACAAATAAATATATCTGAGACAATTTGACTTTATAAAAGGAATGATAAGATGTACTGCACAAGTTTTGATAGTTCTTTCTTTTTTTAGCATTCCTTGGCATAAGTTCTAGTTCCTTGAAACTGCCAATAAAAGCTATTTCGGAATATGAACTTCTTTCTAAACAGTTTCAAATTACAAGAGGAATGTACAGTGCACTGCATTAGGTTTGATGACTCTTTGTGTATCAAAATACGTTCAGAAGAAACTATACAATTAACTGTTAATGAGATTACAATGACAAAAATAATTTGTGCTTCCCTAAGTATATTTTAAAAACATAAATTTCATCACCAAGAAATCTTACTTTTTCTTCAAAAACATTCTCTTCAATTAAAGAGGTGATGTAGATATGTGGTCAAAATTAATTCTTTCCTTGACTTTCCTTTATTTTTGCCTTCATGTAAAATAAGTGTCTAGAAGATTTGATGCCTTTCAAGTTATTGTGTTGCAAAAGACATAATACTGAATACAATTACAGAAATAGTGAAAAAGTTGGGTACAAAATTCAGATACCATACCACCACAATTAGCAGCTCTCTCTAGCAAATACCTAAATTAAAGAATTAAAATAACATTTAAAACACTGCTCCTTTCTTGGGTGTCCTATAAACAATACTAATACAAAAATAAAAGAGTACACCAAACTGTCCATTCACAGAGTATTTTTGGTGGATTCTTTTTCCTAGGTATGCAGATGAACAGGACAACCACTTTTTCCTTATTGTTGCTGAAGAACTTCTTCCCAGGTAGGTGGTTGAGTTATTCCCACTGAAAGTGATCTCAAAAGGAACCATAAGCTTTTTTACACAGCAAATTCTTCACTGAAATTATAAAACTTCCCATTTTCTAACTAACCTATTTACAGTAGATTAGCTTTGAATTGGATTGCCTGTCCTTCTGAGTTCTGTAAACCACACCTTTGATTCTTCTCAGTACAACATGTTATCTTTCCCAACAGCTACATTAATTTGAAATTTCTTCCAAAGAGAATTGTTCAGCCATATCACATCACCATATCATGTCTTATCACTGTGACTATACAGTCTATCACAAGTAAATTCATGTATGACATCTTTATTCTTTACATTCATGACAGCTCTTGCAACTACCAATTCCTAATGACACCCTGGAAGTTTGGTTCTAATGTGTCCTAGGCATTAGATATAAATTTATGTATAACAATGTCTTGTATGAATATTTCTCTTCCTACTCCTGTTGTCACTAAGTTCAGTCTCTGATGTATTAATTTTTATATGTTGCTCATGGATTTTATGACCACAGACTGTGAAACTTTTCTGAAGCTATCCTAATCTTGCATCCATGCCTATACATAAAGTCACTTCTTTTTCCTCAATGTCAATTACCTACACATTATGAAGTATAGACAAACTTCTTAATGTAAGGATGACTTCCCAATTTCCATTCTTCTGAAATTTTATATCCACTTGCTGTTCATGTCAGTCTTTCTTCTTTTTTGAAGGCAATTTCCTATCTTTAATTACAATTTTACAACCAAGGTTTTGCATCAATAGCACCACTTGCCTTTAAACGATTTTCCTCAAATAATGAACTTTGCTTTTCATTTGAGACAGATGAAAGTATTTTCTTCTGAATTTTGCCAAATAATGTCGGATAATTCTTGTATTTTCAACATTTCATTACCTTTTTGTTGTTCCTTGTATCTCTTTGGGTTCAAAAACTCATAGATCATTAGTATCTACTTTGTGTATTAACAGCTGTTAATTTCTTACAGTATCAGCTGTAATGACCAGGTTTCCCACATCTATAACAATTCTCTCTTTTTGGTACCCCTAGGAAAAAAAATGTTCCCTGAAACTACTAACAAAACCTATTTTGGAATAAGAACCTTTCCAAAAACAAGTTCTTTCAAGTTATACTTCAAGCATTTATTCTTAAATGATTTACTTATTTCATTCTACTTCCACTAGTTGTTTAACTAATCCTTCTGGACTATCATCAGATGGATTTGGTCTGATGATCCCATAAAATTTCAATGATACTTCTGTTTTATCTCCAAGTTCTATTGGAAATTGCAAAGCTTCCTCTGAGATGTACAGCTTCAACCTAATTCTCATGTTTTTGTTTGTTATGGCAGCTATAATTTTTCATGTAAAGGTCATTTCATGTGGAGGACCCAGACAAGATAATTGGTCACACCTTTCCAGATCTTTTAAAGTTTGAATAAGATCTGTTCTTTCCTCCATATCCTGATCATTTTAAACAGGCAGCAAGATGAATATCTTTATTCACCTATCTGCTCATTCACTCTGAAGATGATTTTTTTACCTGAGACTGATTTGTCTCTCCCCACTATACGTTTCCATCAGAGTCTAGTGGTGAATTGAAAAACATCATTGGGTAGAGGCTGCCGATAAGTGTTATCTTCATGAGACAGGTGAAGAATACTCAAGTCTGTAATTCTATCAACATTAAAAGTAAAACATGACATAGCAACAGGCAAGAACAGTGGCTACACCAAATTTTAATGTTATCCTGCCCATTCAGATGTTGTTTGTTCACTTTTTTGGTGCTGACATTCCTACTTTATTTCAATCTTTTTACATTTGTCTCACAGCACTTTTTCGAAATAAGTCTCGACATTGATGACTCTAGGCCTATCCTTCTCACAGATTTTCTTAATATCTTTGCTATCTGCTCAGGATGACAGCCTTTTCTTTAGTTAAAATAATGGTTGAGGCTTGTTTCACATATTAAACATTGCTGATTATAACCTTATTTCTATTCTTGAGGAAAGCCCGTGATACAGCAAATTCTATTTTTTCATTTAGTTTGTCCCTGAATTTTTGGTTGCATTAAAATGCTGACTCATCTTCCATATAATAACTTGTATGATGAAACTGACACCATCTTCGTTAGTGGTGATGTACAGATACTAGTAAATAAGCAGAAGAGTGTGTAACATTATTATCACATGAGGTTGTACTCCAGTGACTTATACTTTGCCAGAAGCTTCCCTAGAAAAGTCATGAGATAGTTATTGACATTCAAAGCTTTTGTCTTATTATTGTATTTGCTATTTTTTTTCCCGATTTCATTATTAGTGCGATATCCTGGCCAGGCATTTGTTTATTAAATGTATTTTGCTAAGTGTTGTTGAACCCTGATAGTAATGACATTCATTTCAGACTGTTAAAAGCTGTGTCACATTTCAGAAGTGGTACCATTTGTTTTTAAGTAGGAGACTTGGGTCTTAGGCATTGAATGCTATGATAAAATTACATTGTTTAATGACTAAAAACGTTTCTTTCAAAGGTTAGATCATAGATCTACAGAATGTACACAGTCCACATTTCTTTTGTCTTGCCACTACAGCTGCATGTAATATTGTAACTGGTTGTTACTAGGCAAATTAGAGGATTCTCATAATCAGAATACGACTACTAGTGTATTGTTAGCTCGTCAGTGGTTTTGCAAAACGGTTATTGCTTTTACTTGTTATTACCAAGGTTATAAGTGAAACTACAATAAACAGTTTCAGCTAAGAGCAAATTATTCAATCACATACATTTAGATTTGCATAAGGCAGAAGATGTCTTTCTAATAATGTTAATCAAATTGACAAATATATGATTTTATGAAATATTTTTATTTTGCTCTTCTAACTTTCAAGTGCGTAGATGGCTTATTATTCTACAAGGGTGTTTGAAGTCTTACTTTGTAATGCACATTTGCTCTCATGATACACAGACTGGATGGTCAGGGAATAGCATATTTTGGTCAAGAAAAGGCCTGAGTAATGTTTGTAGAAGTTATCAAATAACTTTTACTGTACTTTATTTTTTATAATATGAAAATTAGCCCCAGTGGCAATGTTATCTATTTAATTTTTTCTAATACAATTCCCAAAAGCTAGTTAACATAATAATAAGAGTATATGTTACCTTAAGTAAAGAAATTAGTAATTTTCTGGACAATTTCATGAATCTTTGTAGAATTCATATACCTTGGACAAGTGTTTAAAACCAAAACAACAAATAATATAAACAAATTTTTGAAACATAACATTAAAATTTCAAACTACTGTAATGTTGTTTCTTTTGATTGAATATAATAATGTGAGTCATATTTCTCTATAGTGTTTGTTACATCATACAAAATGTTTTAACACTTAAAGCTGCAGATTTATAGAGAATACCTGAAAACAGCAATAATCACCCATGATTTAAACACAAGAAAAATACAAACAGTGAAGATCGCAAGATACATTCAATTACACAAATAGTGAAATCATTCATAAGATTAATAAGGAAGTAAGTACACTTATAAATATTGGAATCACCAGTTAAATGGTTAAAGTATCTCAACATAAAATATAACTTCAGATCACTCTTGAAGTATACAAATTTCATATTTTTTTTTACCTTGGTGTATTATCTACATAATTTCCAGACCAAGTAAAGGTACTTCCATACCCACAATACTCATTGTATTGTTCTGCCCCTGTAAAAATAGAATATTCATAGTGCAAGTCAAACACAATTATTGTTGTATGTAAAAGCAGGATCAATATATAAGATATAAATATACACAATGTTGATGAGATGTAGAGGTATGCTGGAAAATGTTTTCAAGGATTTAAAGTTGTATCACTTTCAAAGGAACTCAATTCTTTTTTAAGTAATGGTACTTTGCAAAACTGCATTGCAATTATACTGTTTCTATTCTAATTCACGTAAGTTTAATAAACTTTACTCTTTCCAATTTATAAAATTGTATGAAATATATTTTCTACCTGTAATAACAAGCACTTCTATGTCACCAAGACGTTCAGTGAAAAGACGGGACACAATTAGTTCTGGACATATAACAAAACGTATTTCTTCTTGAACACATCCATGACCAAGTACACCACCTCCAACAAATTTATTGGCAAAGTCTACCTAAGAAAAATTATACATCATAACTAAAATTTTCTTTTTTTTCTACATTAACGTTCCACTCAACTTTGCCAAAAGAAATAATGTGACAAAATCATCAAGATACAAAAATGTCAGTTAATTTTTTAAAAAATCCTTTCAATAACATGATACTGAAAACAAAATTAAAAACTTTATCACATTTAGTGTTTCTCAGCACCAAGGTGACAGTGATATTTTATGACAGACCATAACATGAATGGTTAAATAAACTGAAGTGAAAAATGGCTAAAATCCTATGCAATATCAGTATCCATAACAATCACAAATGCTCAATAAAAGAGGAAACTTGCCAAACAAGACCTTTCTTCAGTTCATTTTTACTTGATATATTATATTCTACAGAAACATATTACAAATAAAATTAAAACTTAATCTATAAGCTTTGTAAATTAACATATCTAGAATGCTGTGATAGTTTATAAAAGTTTTCTAAATTTTTAAAACTTCTTTGAAGTACATTTTAACAGTCTGAAGGAAATGAAAGGCAGCTACATTTAGTTACAAAAAACACACCATTTGTGATAGATGCAATATTTGAAGAAATCCACTTTTTGCCTTTTACTTTTGCTGTAAAATGTACAACCATTATTCTAATATTACTGAAATACTGCTATATGTTATACGATAAGAATATATCACTTTCTTTTACTACAACTTTTAGTTTATCTACGACATGTTTTTGCTGAAGGTTTATACATTAATATAACATCATGGTTACAATAATTAATTGAAGTAGGAGTCCATATTGTGGTTATTAGACTGTTATTTTTGTATAATATTTCCATACATTTATTTATTTATCAAGTTGGTAATATATACAGATTGTCACTAGGAAATTAAATGCCAAAATGAGGTACCTCTAAATAAACCATAATGCTTTATCACAAGTTTTATTTCTGTTATAGATCTTACAAACAATTTCATATCAACACTAGTCATAGCATTCCTATACAGAAAATGTATTAACAATAGGTGCCAATTGGAAATACATTTTCAGTATAGGAAAATAAACTTCTGATACAATACTTATCCACTTTCACAAGATTTTGCTATTGAAAGCATCCAAAGGACACTCCTGAAAAATGAGAGAATCAGAACCAAACTACTTCTGAACCAGATATGCCATTCACCCAACTGTGAAATGTGTAAGACACAAGAAAAAAAATATGAGGATCACATCTGATGTGGTGGGAAAGTGATTTTAACCACAGAAACATACTGTAGCTCAATCCCACAATGAGAAAGATGTGTAAGCAAATGATACACCCCTAGGTGTAGTGTGGCTGGGGCATATCAGACCATACTTGATAGGTCAATTACATCCAAAATCTCCTCATGGGGTACAGATATCCAGAAGAGGATGGAATGAAGATAATGCCATCTGCACATCAAACTCAAGATTTGGGTATTAAAGACTTGCGCTGATTCGTGGGTGTGAAATAAGGATTATTTCTGATCTGTCAGTCTGGGAATTGACATATGACACTGAATGGATGTTATCTTACAGAGTAAGTTTCCACAACTGAGGCACAGGCCATGACCATCCAAAGAGAATGAGGGATAGTCAAGGGTAGCATCATAACCATATCACTGATGTGACTCACAACACAAATAAAGTTACTAAGAGAGGCAGATAGAAATCCTGAAATCACGTGATGACTTACAGTCATTGGTTCACTCAAATCCAAAACCTCCTTATGGGTTACCAACATCCATGTGAGGGTAAAATGTGAATCATACTGTCTTAATCTCTAACCCACAAATCAGGAGATGTGACACAAGAATTATCTCTGATCTATCATTCTGAAAATTGCCATTTGGTATCAAAAGGATGTCTAGTACACGGAATCAACTCCCTTAACCAAGACACAGGTTGGGACCATCTAAAAACAAAAAGGGTAGAATTAGGGCTCCCAATCATAGGTGTTATGTAAACGACAACCATGTCGAGTTTTATGTAAATTTCATGTAATGTGTTTGAATTCCCATATTTATTATTTATATTTTCGATGTTTAAACCAGTGAAATTTAAAATAACATTTTAGAATTAATTAGAATATAGAAATTTTTAAAACTAGGTAGATTGATCACTTGTATTGGCCTGGTGTTTGTACTGTGGAATTCTGGGAAGTTACGTGATTAGTATATAAACAGACGGCGATGCGAGGGAAGGAAATCATTCATTTTTACTCGGATCAAGAAGTTTGTCTCGTTTGAGAAAGTTTAAACTGAATTTGTGAATAGAGCTAGATCGACTAAAGGGGTGAAATTTTTATTCCGTCAATCTTTACAATTCAGTTGGATTACGGATTATATCGAAAGTCAATACGAATTGGACTGTGAATTTTTTTTTGAAAATACTCATTCAAACTTTGAAAATTTCTAAGTGGGACTAAATTCCCCACCTAGATTGGAACTTTGGATTTCGGATTTGGACACTCATTCTGGATCATATTGTTAAGCACAGGCCAGTACCTTTTTGTATTATAAGTGGTTTTGAAGGTTGAAACTGGATATCTGTTATTGATATTCGATAATTTATTTTGTGTCTATCACATAAGTAGATCATTATAATAAATTATACAAGCTGCTATCTGTGTCTTTCTGTTGCGTTCAGTCCGCATAAAAAAAAACGTAACACAGGGGTGAACTGCAATTTCAATGGCTCAACTCATATGTTAATATAAATGATCCCAGGAAACCACATCATCCATTAACCCTTTCAAAATAGGTTTGGTATAATACACAAAAATATGTCTACACGTTTGTGCATCTTAGGTATTTGCACTGTAACTTTTGATACAGCACAAATATCTACATTAAACTTGGTAGACTTTTAATGAAGGTTAAAAGTTTCTTGTATACAAAAAATCAGATCTTTGATGAAATATTTTTACTAAATATTTGTTTATGAAAATATAAACTTGTTTCATTACTGGTATGAGTGCAGTGATTTTATGTTATGATTAAAAATTATCCTTTGTCCCCAAAATTTCAGATGTTATTTGCATAATCTCTAAAACCTAAACACATTTCAAGTTACTTTCTATTATCTTAACTATGTGGGGTCTGTAACATTACCAACTTTGTAATCATCATAACAAAATTAAGTAAATATAAATTATGTTTTTTCATGCTAGAATTACTACATATTACAACACCAAAATACAAATGCTTAGTTTGAATAGGTTAAGTCTCACAATGCTATGTATTTATTATCTTTTATTATACTGATCTTCCAGTTATGCCTAGCTAACATTACATGACTTGCACTGATGTGGTGGATTTTCACTCATGCAATGTATCCAACAGTATATATAAAATGTTCTTTAATCTTCCCTACATTTTAGTGGACAAGTATTTCATACTATACAGTCACATTTCATTTATTATATATATACATGGATTATTACCATTTAAAAGTAAAACAAACAATTATCTTTTCTCACTACAACCTTTAAACTCAATTGCTGCTGGACATAGTTTGCTAAGCCTTTTAAATATTTGCATGTGGATGATAACAAATTTCTTTTTAGGTTTTCTGTATGCAATTCAATAACCAAAGATTCATAAATAACTATTGTAATACCACAGAATTCCACTATAATTTATTAAGCTTAGTAAGTATTTAGCTGTAAAAATTATCAATCTTGGAACAGTATAAAGACCCAACCTACCTTTTTAAAATCTTTATTAAAAAAAATATGGTAATTTTTTCACAGATTCAACTTGCTGAGAAAACCACTAGGGGGTGATTTTAAGCTGTTTAAATTATTCAATGTCAAGTATTAAAGTGTACATAAGGTACCATTTCCAAAAATGTGTTTCATTCAGTAAATAAGCCATATATCAGCAATATGAAAAGACACAAGGTTTTTATTTTATATTCCAACTTAATATTATTAATTTGAGTTCCTAATTTGTATAAAACTACAGTCGTTGTATTTTGATGTCACAAACATCTAATTTTAAACAGTGCTGCATTCAAAACACCTCTTGATTCAATAAAAGCTATATTAAGGATGTTTTGTTAATATTTACTTTTAAATTAAAAAAATCAACTTATACATAATACAAAAGTTTGAAGTATAATCTACAATTTCATTCCAAATTTATTGAAATAAGTTTTTAAAACAATAGTTCAATAAAATTTTGAATGCAAGTTAACAAATGCAACGACATGGCCAATGACAGTTACGAAAGAGTTAAGATTAACTACCATAAGTAATTTTGTAAGTTAACTTGAGCTGTAAATGTTAGGCCCAATTGTTTATTTTTAAATGCCCATTGGAATTTATACTGAGATGTAATGTTACTCTTTTATATTTATAATCAATGGCAAGGTGAAAAGTTAACTTAATCTGTTCCCTTGTACATTTGTTTAGGTTACCAAAATAATTTTGTATAATGTTTTCAAAATCATAAATTTGCCTTCCTACAGAGCAATGAACATTAACTTTCATTCACTTTTGCACTATTGCCACTGTATGATTATTCAATAGGAATACTGGTTTTTTTTGCAAGTTAACATATATACATGCATGGATGGACTGACTGACTCGCATTGTCTTGTTGATTACAAAGTTTTTGGTCTTATTTCATAACAATAAAACAATTATTATTACCTGTAACATCCCAGTACCCTCTACTTCAATCAAACCCTTGGAAGAGGTTTGAATCCTACTCAACTTTTGTGTTGAACTCTCCCAGTGTGGTACACTTACAAGGTACTTACGCATGAAGGTAACTGTACCTGTTGGCTCTAAAAAAAATGATGTAAAATTAAAAGTATATTTTTAAATACTTGTGGAATATTTTTGACAGTTTCTTATAAGTCTATAAAAGTTTGTTTTCTAGTTAACATACAGTTGTTAATATTTCATAATTATAGAAGAAAAACAATGGCCAAGTTGATTCGTTATTATAGATTTTGTACATCTGTATGGAAAATGATCATCTACAAAAGTTATTTAACTTTTTCTCATCAATTTCTTCATGAATTCCAATAATTCATTTTAAAAACACAAGCTGATATAATTTATTTTTAAAGTTATATCTTCCAAAATTTACTGCCTTATTTAGAGCATAAAACTTTTATTATTTGGACTTTTTAAATTTAATTCTTATTAACTTCTTCATAGTAAATTAGTGTTAAACAAAGAACAATATTAAACCAATATCTACTAATTTAGTATTAAATTGTAATTCAAGTAAGTGCTTTCCTAAAGAAAGACTTTTATTCTTAAACCATTTTTTAAATCAATTTATTAGCTTTCACACAATAAATCATAATAAATATCTCAAGTGCTCATCACAAAATCTCAGTATCTACATATACAGCAAGACACTCTCAGATGTTGAAACAACTTTTATAAAAGGAACAGTGCATGGGAATATGAACTGATATGAATTTCACTTTAATGCTAAAAACACTGATTTTAAGTAAAGTACTGCACATTGTACTCCTATATAGAATCTATGGTCTGAAAAATGAGGAAGGAAGTCTATAAAAAAGATTATGGCCATGTCTGATCATAAGACTTTTTCACTGATCTAGTGATGTAGGCCAGATGGCACATTCCAGTAAACTTAGGACAACTATGTTTCATGGTAAGCTATACTTGTTAAGACTAGTGGTTACAGTTAAAAAAAATTTAACATCATTGGTGATTAATTTGGAAAGCAATAAAATCAGACATAGCATCCTAGCAAATACATTACACAATTATTTAAATGTGAATGCCATGTGAAAAACAATACTGTCCATTTGTATCACAATGTTAGTTTACCTAGATTTGTTGGTTGGCTAGTTTGGCATTTTATGGCACAAAGCAACTAGGCTATCTATACCAAACATCTAATGAAAAGTAAAGTATTAAAATTCAAGTTGAATTTTTGAATTAAAAACTTAAATAGTGTGAAATTCAGTTTTTCTATCTAATGTACAGCAGTAAAAAGAAACTACAGTATTACTGGTTTTAAAGGACTTTCTGTAGCATAATTTTAATTGTTATGACCAACAGGTTACTTCAAACATCAGCATTCATCACCTGAAGTTGTCTTTTCTAGTCTTGGTTTCAAATAATTTGACATCACAGCCATTTTCTAATTTCATATCAAACTAGTTGCACTTCAAAAAAGAATCATATTAAAAAAAAGATCTAATTTATGAACTAAAAATTTAAACTGTTAAAAAGGCCAATGACATTTTAAACTAAAAACATTTGTAAGGTGGACAGTGTCACCATCACCAATGATACTGTCCAAAATTATGGATAAACTTTGAGACAAAACACATCTCAAATGGTGTCATCACTGAGAGTCGTAATGACAACAAGACAGTAAAATGTGGCTTATTGTGACCTGAGTGTCACAAAGAAAACACATTGGTGCTTCAGTCCAGATAAAAGAAAATGAGTTGGAAAACCAACGTGTAGTCTAGTTAAGACAACTTTCTCTTTCTAATCCTTACAGAAACAAGATGGTGGCCAAAGTCCAATAGCAGATTTTATCTGGAAAAGCTTGTTTTCACATTGCTCACTCTAAGTCAACTACTAACTGGCATGGAGTTGATGCTTGAATACAGAACCACAGTCCATGTATGGAACAGGCACAGCAGTGCTGGCGAGCACATTTCCATGAATACCATCGTGGTCTGGCATCAAGAAAAACTGGAATGACTAGATGTTATAGAGAAATGGGCCAGTTGGTTTTGAATATCAGCAAGAACCGGGTGTGAGTCAACATGTAGTAATTCCAGGGCCACTATAGAACTCAGCGAGTCAGTATGAATGGTGCAATTTTAGTACTGCTTAGCTTCTATGTGATCCAGAGCAAGAAAAATGACATACAGTTCAACAGTGAACACAGAAGCTGTAGAGGGGATTCTGAGTGCAACAACTGGATCACAACAAACAGTGGCAGAGTCCACAGAGCCATCTGAATTTGAACTATCTGAATAAATGGGAATAGATCAATAGTTTGTAAGATGTTCAGCAAATAGAACGTGATACTTCCAATCAGGAGTATTCAGATGACTCACTCAAAGAAAGGTCACATATGGGGATAGTAATTAGCTATGGTGGGATGGGCTGATCTACAATACTGCTATGCCATCCAAGGTACACTGGCAGACTGAAAATGTGCGACTCACTGAGGAAGGAGAACACAACCCCATGTGGGATGTTGTGGTAAAGATTGAAATTTTGAAGCATATATTAACAACAGTTGCAAATGATGAAGGTATAGATGGGGTTCATGGGACTCTGTACACACTCTGAACTGGAGAAGTGCAGAAGGCCCCTGTGCAGAGCCGAATTCCTGATGGTAAACAGGGTCTAACATTTTCAAGGCTGAAGTCCTGGTGGAGCCATAAACCAAATACCCATAGTCTAGTTTTGATTAAAGAGCATGCTAGGTTTTAAGCATGGAACATAAATCTGCCCCCTCAAGACAGGACATGAAGGATGTTCAGTGCCCTTGTAGACTTGACACATAGCTGCTTGATGTGTGGAATAAAGGTCAGCTTACTTTCAAAGCTAAGCCCCCAGAAATTTGCCTCAGGGACCATGAAAAGCACAATTTCATCAATAGAGAGTTCAGGATCAGAGTGAATATCCTGTTGATGTCAAAAGTGCATGGAAACAGTTTTGGAGAGAGAAAGGTTGAAACTACTTGCTATGATCCAGTTCAGTAAATGATTGAGGGCAGTCTGTAGCTGCTGCTTAATAAACCTCATATTTGGTGACTGAGATGAGATGTGGAAGTCGTTGAGAAAGAAACAGTTTGTAACTGTAGGGGGTAGTTGTCCACTGATGCTATTAATCTTTTTAATGAAAAGTGTGACACGAACCTGGAATTGCTAATTCATTAACAAATGTTTAATAAAAATTGGTAAGTTACCACACAACCCATACAAGTGGAGGTCTCACAAGATATCATACCACCACGTTGTATCATAAGCTTTCTCAAGGTAAAAAAATACAGAAACAAGATGCTGCTGCTTGAGAAAGACTTCCTTGACTGATGTTTTAAGTTGATTCAGGTGGTCCATGGTGGAGCTTTATCTTCAGAATTCACACTGTGTGGGTGAGATCAAGTTGTTTGATTCGAGGAACCAAACAAGATGAGCATTAAAAATCTTCTCTAAGATCTTACAGACCCAGCTCGTTAAAGCAACTGGATGGTAGTTCAATGAAGTCCTTCCCAAGTTTAGGAAATAGGACTACAACAGCATAGCACCAAGCATCGGGAAAAGTATTCTCCTGCTAGATTCAGTTATAATCAACCAGAAGAATAGCAAGAGAGGCAGGAGAGATAGGCACAACATTTAGTAATGAATATTATCAAGTCTGACTGGTGTACTTCCCGACTGATGAAAAGCAAATTTAAGTTCCATCAATGTAATGGGGTGATTATAATCATAGAGACGATCAGCCCAAAGGGAAAGAGGCAATTGTTCTGCCTGTGCCTCAATGGCTAAGAAGATGGAGGATGAAGCAGAAGCACTAAATGGATGAGAAAGGCTTTCACCAAGAGTATTGGCAATGCTCTGGGCATCAGCCACTTCCTGGCCATCAGAGATCAAGATCAACAAAGAGGACAGAAGTATACTGGCAACTAACTTTACAAATTTTGTCCCATATGATTTTGAAATTGGTGAAAGAAAAAATGCTGGAAGTGTATTTCATCCAAGATTCCTTCTGGCTTTGACATCAGACCTGCTGAAATTCGATGTGATTTAAAACTGTGAGATACCTGCAAAAAGTATCCCAAGCCTGTTTTGGAGCTTTTCTTGTCATGTGGCAGGCAGAATTCCACCAATGATGAGGATACTATGGGAAACATGTCAACATTTTAGAAATACACTCTTGATAAATATAGTCAGGTACTGCTGCCACACAGTCATCTATCAATGGGTTACACATGATGGCAGAATCAAATTCTGTGAGAGCAGTGGACAGGAGGCCATTTAGCCTGGTCCAACGTCCATCAAGACTCTGGGTAGATTATATTATTAACAGTCTTTAGTATTGCACCACTTTCTCTTCTACCCATTTAGAGCAAGAAATAGAGTAAGTAGGATGTGGGCCACTACAGTTAACACAGTATAGTTCTAGGTTGCACTCAGAAGTGTTGTGGTCTTTACTACCACAACAAGCACATGTTAAAGAACCGTGACATGATGTTTTTGAGTGACAAAACCACTGACACTGGAGACATCTGAGAGGGTTAGGAGTGTAAGGCCATATACCTTGCAGTTCAGATAACCTGCTTTAACTATGATAGGGTAACATAGTGATGTAAATGCTAATATCAGAATGTTTGTAGGATCCATAATTCAGTCTTTATGAGTGAAGATTTGGAACACTGCAGTAACACCTTGGATGGAGAACCCAGTGAAGACTTCCTACTCAAGAATGTTTTTCTAAATCCCTCTTAACTATAACTCCTCTGGAAGAATTCATAGTTGTATGGGGAGTACATCAATGGGTATATCCCCAATGGCCTTTGATTTCAAGAAGAGTTTGGTATGTTGTGGCAAAGATGTTTCCACCAAAATGTCTCCAGACCACAACTTTTTTACTGACTTTGTAAAAGTCCCTTTAATCCCTTTTGAATGAAAAATGGAAATATCTGCACTGATGATTTCTCATCTTATCTGATGATAAGGAATGGATTATCAGAAATCAAGGTGCTGAATCTGGCTGTATTATTGACTGTACAACAGAGTTGTCCATCCATGGTCATTTTTCAATGATCTGTTTTTTCAATTTTTCATTATTTATTTATTTTTTCATAAAGAGG
Organism: Carcinoscorpius rotundicauda; assembly: GCA_011833715.1. NCBI lineage: Eukaryota > Metazoa > Arthropoda > Merostomata > Xiphosura > Limulidae > Carcinoscorpius > Carcinoscorpius rotundicauda. The sequence goes on from CM022406.1 coordinate 26,777,484, forward strand.
AGTATTCATGATAAAGAAGCTACATTTCAGTGGCCACTAACCCCATCCACCATAGAGCCCTATGAGAGGATGCATGATAGTGCCGAACAAAGACACTGCAGCAATGCTAGGATTTCATGAGCACTATAACCAAACAACAGCATTAAATGCAGTGTCCACAACACCTGTTGAGAACATCCAACACTGGTACTTGGTTGACCCCAACTCACGTGTACCCAAGGGTGCCCATCTACAGGAATTCAAGGCCAAAGATGGTTCCCTCACCCACCAGGATCCTCTCCTCCTCTTCATGGGTCACCACACAGAACAAACATGTGGGTGGATATTTAGATCCTATAGGATGTAAACTAAAAGAACAGAACCTTCTTTGGGAGGTCCCTTAACCACATATAGGAACACACACTGAGAGAAGTTTACCTAGGAACTTACAGGATAAGATATAGAAGTAGTGATTCTGAAATTAATAGTATTTGAAACTAACATGGGAGGCCTGGAAAGCAAGAATCAACCAGCCTAACCATGAAGCTGAAGATGGTCTCATAAAATTTATTAGTGGTGATTATATAATTAAAATCCTTTGAAGTTACCATAAAAAGCTTGGAAAGCAATAATCAAACTGCCTAACCATAAAGCTAGAATATATTATCAAGTTCGGAAAATCACGTTTCCAATTTTTCTTAACTTTGTAAACTGATAAAAATTTTGCAAGAAACTTTGCAAGGCAACCTTCAAGAAGAGTATATAGCTATTGCTTGCTGGTTACCTTGTTTATATATTTTTTTTTAAATTTTATGATCTTAAAAACGAATAATGTTCCACAAAAAAACTAATTATAATTTGTGATTTTGTTTTTTGTTGAATTTTGCACAAAATTACTCAAAAGCTGTCAGTACTAGTTGTTACAGACTGGACAGAAAACAGTCAACATCATCAACTAATGTGTTACTCTAATCAAATAATGAGTTTACTGTCATTCTTAAAATGCATACAGTCCTCAAGTGTATAGCATGAATTGTTATTGGCTCTAACCTGGCTCAATTCCATATATCCACAGAACAATATATGAGGTCGGTTCAAAAAATATGCAGACTATTTGAATTGCATGACTCCAGTTGGTTCCAGGGGAATCCACTTGGTGTTGCTAGGTTCGCACAGATCAGCTGATTACAACGCTATTTCCCAATTGCAGATATCTTCATTTGTGTATTAGGTATGCAGTTTTAAGTAAAGTGCGATTTTTTTCGTTTGGCGGATTTCAGAATGAATGACTTGAAGGAGCAACAACTTGCTGTGAAATTCTGTGTTAAACTTGCAAAATCTGTGACTGAAACTTTTGCTGTGCTTAACACGGCTGATAGTGATGTTGCTGTAAAGCGTATGGCATGTTTCAAGTGGCATGAATGTTTTAAGGATGGTCGACAGTCCATTGAAGATGATGAGCATCCTGGATGTTCTTCCACATCAACTGACGACCCACACGTCGACAAAATCAACACCCTGGTGCGGGCAAATTGACGTCTGACTGTCAGGGAGCTTGCTGAAGAGTGTGGGATATCAATTGGATCTTGTTACAAGATTTTGACCAAAAAATTGAAGATGCACCACATTGCTGCAAAATTTGTGCCTCAGAACTCGCGAGTTTTTAGCCAAACACTTGATCACTGTTCTTCCCCACCCCCTACTCACCTAACCTTGCTCCTTGCTATGTTTTCTTGTTTCCCAAACTCAAAAGACCCTTGAAAGGATAAAGTTTTGAGATGATTCTCAAGATTAAGGCAAATGCGACGAAGGAGCTGGAGGACATTACAAAAGAAGCATACCAGGACTGTTTCAACAAGTGGAAACATCGTTGGGATAAGTGTGTGCATTGGGGAGGAGAGTACTTTGAAGGTGTCCCAGACCTGTAACTTCTAAATAAAGTACATTTCGTTTTATGACGTCAGTCCGCATATTTTTTGAACAGCCCTCGTACTAATCACTGGACCCCGATTGGTCCAATGTCTAGTGCCTTGAATGAAACTCAAAAATATAATTTCACCAATATAATCCAGTTCATACCAAAAATGTTGTTATTGAAACAACTGGATAATATAAATAGCATCCCAACCTCTACTATGATAATCTGATCCCAGCTGGCCTGAAAAGTACTGGTATTGGTCAAAAGGCTTTGCTGACATTGAATAAAGAAGATACACCATATTATGGTCAACATATTATTATACACTTTTCTTTACTTTCATACAGTTATATAATTTATATTTATAGTGTAACCGATGTATGTATTTTAATATTAATGTTTGTGTCAGTTAACTATTTATTTAAAAATCCATTTAACTTATAGTGTTAAATACGTGTTGCAAAATTCCTGCCTGTTCTCTAAATTTGAAGATTTTCAAGTGTAAGAATCAACAATATGTTTAAAATTATTACCAAATAAACTTTCTAGAACTTTTCCTGAAGTTTATAAATAGATGTGCCAGGAGACAATTTTCAGAATATTGTAAACTTCAAAAGCTATAACTGTGATAAACACTTACTAATAGGAAAAACAACATACATTTGACCAGGAAGTTTATGCATTTTGAACATTACAAACCATTCAACTTTAGAGAATTAACTTCAGACATTAGTATTTCTATGAGGATATTGGTGGAAAGTTAGCTTCAAAACAGTGTGAGGCCAGCCAAGAACAAAGCTAGCTAGCTTCCTCTCAAGAGGATTGTATCCAAGTATCAACATACAATTAATTCGTTTAGTGTGAACCATCAAACAGATATTCAGTTCTAGACCATGTAAAAGACTCAGTGTTTTTGTAAAATTTTTGTACATAAATCATTATTACAAATTGTATTGTTGTTTGCATATTAAAATATATTTGTGTTGAGAAAGAAAAGCGTGTGTATCAATCTTGTTGGTAAATATCATAAACTTGATTCATATCAGTATTCACTTAACTTCTAAATTAAAATTTTCAACTAAAAATTCATAATATGCAACATAATAAATTGGAGACTTGTGTGAGATAAATTAAAATACGTAACACAACAAATTAGAAACTTGTTTTGAATACATTCCTTTTAATGTGCAACAATGGGTAATGTCAACATGAACAAATATTAAACATCAACTGAATAACCTATTTTTGATTTTCTTATGATGCTATATTTTGTTTCTTTCATTTGTATTCATTTTTTATCAAGTATGTAACCCATATTTGTAGGAGTATCTAAATTAAAAATGCAAACTACATTTTTGAATAACGATTGTGCAGCATGTACTGTTTTGTTTTTCCTTTTAAGTTTCTATTCTTGTATAAGAAATAATTTCATTAAGCCAGCAGTTAAGAGAACTGTGTTATAGTGGTATAATATGATGTCACTGGTAATGTGAATGTTACCATATTTTAAATAATTTTAAATTTCAAATTCTCATTGTCTCATCTACTACTTATAAGCCTGAAAATGAGCAGTGTATAAATGTGTCTGGACAGTATGTTGTTATAAAAAATAGACAGATCCCAGCAACTGACTTGAACTACAGAATATTGGTAAAGGGAATCTCTTTTGTACTGTTACATAGTTATAATCATTATATGGTTCACTAAGAAAGGTGGAGAAAATGATCTTTTCAAAAATTATTTAGAGGCACAGTTTACAATAATATGAATATTTCAAAGCAGACTTATATCCATATTGAAATACCTCACTTCTGGGTTAAGCTCAATAACTAAACTAAAAGAATGTAACATGAACTACAAGAAACCATGACAGAAATTACACTTTGAATATATTAAATGTTGAACAAAATCTATTATGATGAAAAAAAAAAATAATTCTTGATAAAAATACAAAAATGTATGTAAAGAGAAGTTGCTTGAGTGGAGCTTAACCATTTTCAGATTTCATGAAACTTGCCAAAACTTTGAAAAAGCAGCAAAATGATAAATTCCAAATTTACTACTAACTGTACATTAAAATAATAAGTTCAAGGCTTTAGTTTATGTTATAGAATAAGAGTGACTTGATTATGTATCAAATTGTTTTATCACATGCACACATATTTTTGGAGGCGATCTTTCTACATAGATTTACCTAACATATGTACTGATATTTAGCCAACAGAAATGCTCAAAAAAACTTTAGTTTCACAATTACTATCTATCTATTTCTCTTTTTTGAGTAAAAATAAACTGTTTTTATAAACAGACCTATAATTAAAACTGTTGCATTTATTGTTTTACAATAAAAAGAAAGTTAAATTTTCAATGTGTACAACAAAACTAAGCACCTATAACACACTTTATATTTTTGCTAATCAGCAATACTTTAGTATTTCCCACAAGTAAGAATTAGATTTTTTAAAGAAAACAAGTAAGAATAGCAGTCACATTAAAACCTGTTTGGATGTCCCACATTTTTTTTCAATTTTACAAGAAAGTAAACATGTTTCTATGTTATACAGTAAACCACTTTTGAAGTTTTGCATACAGGAGTATATTTTAAATGAAAGAAAAGCAGTTTAAAAACCAGCATGTAATTATGAATTTAACAGTACCATACACCAAAATAAACACAACCAGTTTTCAAATCCTGATTAATCATGTAGATCTAAAATATCCTGGTTTGAACATCGTAACATCATGCTTAATACTGTTGTGTATTAAGCTAGGTGGAAAAAAAATTAAAGTAGTGCCTGTGAAAGGTTTTGTTTGTTTGTTTGTTTTGGAATTTCGCACAAAGCTACTCGAGGGCTATCTGTGCTAGCCGTCCCTAATTTAGCAGTGTAAGACTAGAGGGAAGGTAGCTAGTCATCACCACCCACCGCCAACTCTTGGGCTGCTCTTTTACTAATGAATTGTGGGATTGACCGTCACATTATACACCCCCACGGCTGGGAGGGCGAGCATGTTTAGCACGACGCAGGCGCGAACCCGCGACCCTAGGATTCCGAGGGCACGCCTTAACGCGCTCGGCCAAGCCAGGCCCCTGTGCAAGGTATTTCACAAAATATGTGAATAAAGCCAATTACAAGACATGCGATAACAAACCAGTTGTAAAGTTCCGTATATAGAATTGCATTTAACAAGACAAAAGACAGATATGTTTAACAACATAAAATTTTAAAATCAAATGAAGGTGATTTATTTGTGGTAAATGGCATTTATAATAATGTATTACAGTTGTATAGTGTAGTCATTTAGTAGATATACTTGATTATCTTTACCAAAGTTTAGAATAGTTGTAAATTTTAAAATTCAGTACATTTTTAGCTATTCACATTTTGGTTTACAAATTACTTATTTATTAATATTTGAAGATTTATTCATTTGATATATATATAAATGTGTGTGTGTTTTTCCTTACCTTTGCTAGTGACTCTCTTAAAATAATTAATTAAGCATTTTAGTTTTTCAGCTCCTTTTTTGTTTAGGCCATTTCTACCTCCAGCAAATAACCTAATAAAAGAAACAAACCCAAATTTACAGATTTATACTTACATATACAATGAAATACACATGGAATTTGAGTTAAAGTTTAGATATGTTCACAAATGTGCATTATTTTAGAGCAGTATTGCATTAGATTGGAAGAATTACAAGTTTTTACTGGATATCAATCAGCCTTTTAATATCAAAATGAGAAATGTGGTTATAATAAAGAAAGGTTTAATATGTTTATAAAGTAAAAATAAATAAATGAAAAACCACCAATGCATAAAGCTGAAGATGGAAGAGAGAAAGTTAAGAGGAGAATTCTAACAAGATAGCAAGAAACCTTGAGTTACATAACATCTCCAAAAAGAATGAAAATGTGCCAGATACAAAGGGAAACTTTCCATCAACACATACCCCCAATGCATTAGAACCTCATTAACTGTAAAACAATGAGCCACAAAAGCTACATGAAATGCATTCAAAGAGAAGAAAAAATGGTTCTGATGAAGGTAGGTATTTAAAAAGACAATTCCCAAATAGCAAAGATTATTAGGTAGGTAACAGGAAACACTTATTCAACTGGTAGATCCAAACATTTGAGCTGTTTATGTGTAAAAAGTAGATGAATATGTTATAACCACCCTTGTTTAGCAAGAGCTAACCAAAGCTAGATGTCCAAGTAGTGATGTTACTGTTATAACAGAAAGTGTCGTGAGTAGTTTTTTCCTCATAACTTAAAAAGTATCAAGAATAGAAAGATTAAAGTATATTATAGATATCATAATAACACACATCTACATAATTTTTTATGTAAATTGAACGACAAATAAACTGTTTAAAAACAAATAACCAAACATAGGAGGAGCAGAATGTGTTTGTGCATCTACTTTAATGGTCAGTTGTGTAGCCTTTCAGGTGAATTACTTGGCACAATATCTCCTCATAGCCCTACATGATTTGACAGTACTTGACTGGTATTTTTTTCCATTCTTCTTTACAGAAGGCTTCCAACTCTTGCAAGTCTTTCTAATGACGCTGATGAACCCTGGTCTTCAACTCATGCCAAACATTTTCAATATGGTTCCTCTGAAACCAGGATTGCACATATTTTGGTGTGCTTAGGGTCATTGTTGTGCTAGAAGATCCAGCAACGCTAAAGCCACATGTTCGGAGCATAATTCTTGATATAAGTGCCAAATATATCATCGTACTCTTGTTTCTTCATGATTCCATTGACCCAGTGAAGGCTGTCTACACAGAAAAGCTGAAGGAACCCCATTGCGTGATCAAGCCAACTCCGTGTTTAACTTAGAAATGGTGTTCTTTGGAAAATTTCGTTCCCTCTTCTTACAGAAAATATAGCGAACATCATTATGGCTGAAAAGCTCGATTTCAGTCTCGTCTGACCAAAGAATACTCTTCCAATAGGTAAAGGATTTATCCACATGCTTTCTTGCATACCTCAATCATGCTTCTAAATGAGAAGGCTTTAAATATAGAATTCTACAAGAACAGTATGCTTTGAACCCAGAAGAGTGTAACATGTTCATAACTGTAGAGGTGCTTACATCAATCCAGTTTCCCTCACCAATTTCTGTATGTCATTACGTGTTAAACAAGGGTTCCTACTAACTACTCTAAGAACCTTTTTCTTGGTTCTCTCTGGAATTTTGGTGGGGTATCCGGAACGAGGTAGATTAGTAGGTGATTCTGTAGGTTAAACTTGGCAATTATGCTTTGAACAGCAGAATTTGGCACATTAAGTTGTGTAGCAATACCAAAAAGAAACACACGAGACTTGTTTTACAATAATTTGGGTTTTTAAATCACTGGACAGTTGTTTCCTGTTCGCCATGATGACCAAGCAGATAATGACGGAGATAGCGCTAAAATTGCCGGAAGTACATTTTTTGTTGGCTAAATTCCAATAATTATGAACCCAGTGTCTAGTTCTGGAATGGTATAATAATGTTTATTTGCCAAACTAAACGAAACTATTATGGAAATATCAGTTCTTTCACACGTCATAAAATGTACAGACACTTTCTGCTCCTCCTATTTTGGTTATTTCTTTATAAACAGTATATTTGCCGTTTAATTTACATAAACATTTATGTAGATGTGTGTTAGTATAATATTTATAATATACTATACTTCTATTAGTCCAATCATAATACTTTTTAATATATGAGTAAAAAACTACTTGGGATGCAGGGGTACAAACTTTCTGTCATAACTGCAGTAAAACCCTTTACAATGCGCAAGTTGGATAAAACATAGACCACCTGACAAACAGCATATGGAACCAAAAGGCAAAGCAAGAAATTGGTATTGAATCACATGGGCAAAATAATTAAAGATAATAACAGAAAAAATGAAAAATAAGAACATGTACCATTATGGACATTTCCAGTCCTGAAGAAACTGCTCATCCAATTCCGACCAAAGACTATATATTAAAACAGGAAAGCTCCAAGAAGTGACTGAGGCAAGACTGATTAATCCAGAACTGTCATCAGCACTGAGCATAAACAAAAATGAAGAAATTTGTAAAGGACAGGAAAGTGCAGGACATAAAACACAAATAAAAATAACAATAGCTAAAAATGCAACAAAAGAAAAACAATGAAAAAAATAGAAGTTATAATTCTTCTATACTGAAAATATATTTCCAAAAGGTATTTTACCACAGTCTCACACATTCTCATTCAGTGCCGTATGTACATGCAAATCATTTTTTTTATGCTTTAAGCCTTGAGCTCCCATATACCTTACAATTAAAAGGTTCAACTGCATCTTCCAAGCAAATCATCATATGACAACCCTCTACTAATAGGAGTGTGACACACACACTCCTGATGCAAGTGACTCCCTCAGTTTGATTCTACCAAACTATCACTTAACTAATTCTACGTTAACTAATTTTACCAGTTTTCAGGTTTTTTCATCAAATGTATATGTTTGATTATTAATTTTTACAAAATGAATTTTGAAGTACATGTTACCACTTCATAGGTCATAGCACACTCACCCAGCCTGTTTTACTCTACTGAACTATCATTTCAAGTTTTGGTAGAAAATGGAAGCACCAGTTTTCAGTGGGGACAAAGAGTAGGAAGTTTGCAAGGAGGTAATCACCTATCAGAAGTTATATATATAGCTAGAACCCCACATGGAAGTGGCTGGTGCGAGAGAAAAACCAAAGAAGCATTCCTTCAAAACATCCAAAGAGCACCCTAAAAGATTAGACGTATCAGACGATTATATGTGGGAAAATGCACTACTTCTATACCATGTATATTTGTCAATCAGTTTGGAAAGAGGTGTCACAGACATGGGCAGACAACGAAAGAAGCAAATCAAATCAGAGAGAACAATGGTTGTATAAGGATCCAAACCAAACTATGTTGGAATCTCAATCTTATACAGTAGATTTATATGGATGAGAGTAAAAGGATGTTCTCCTAAGTGTAGAATAGCTCGGGCATAACAGACTGTACATCCAAAACTTAGTTGCCAAAAGCTAATGTCCATGAGGGGGATAGGATGAGGATCATATCATTGGCAAGTCAACTAAAATTCAAAAACAAGCCAAATACAGTCCAAAATCACACCATCTTCATTTTGAGTTCAGTACACCAGGGACAGCCCCAAACCCTCTAATTTGTCAAAGGGACACATAAGGACAATGTGATAAGTTGTATGACTGATTCAGAAACCTGATATTTGATGATCAGTGTAATAAAGATGTCTTTAGAAAAGAAACTACCCAACTAAAAACCCTCCAACAGGAATTGCCCCGAACATAATAACATTCTTGGTATATGAAAATCATCAAAAGAGCATGTTGGGGGAAGAACCTTATTAATATGCAAGTTTTGCCATTGTGACCTACAACATGAGTGGAGAAAATAATGATGTAAGTAAATGAGGAACAGAAAAACTTAAAATACACATGTGAGGACTTAAGTTGATTGGTCCAGCTCTGAATCCAAACCCCATTCACTGGGATCAAATATTCACACAGGAAATTCCAAGTGAAGGTGTGAACTGCAATAATTATGGCTCACTCCAAAGCTTCAACATACCCTCAGATAAACTCTTACAGAGAGGAAGCATCAGATTGTAGTACATCTTGTCATCTACACCAACATAACACCACAGCCATGCTATCAAATGAGTGGTTTGAACATTATTTCTCAATATCACATTCAGGTGGATGTCTGTTAACATTGCTTAAAAGTGCAGATTTGACTCTTTGAGGCATAACTAGTCAGGCATCACTTGACACAATAAAAAGGTTCCTGAAAAAGAAGTCACACACACACAAAAGATAGCTTACCTAGTCATAGTCTCACCAAAGTCTGAAGAATGACTACAAGTAGAAGACAATAACCTAACAGTGAAGAAACAGCAGTCCCATGCCTGTGATAAGATATAAATATATGGGGTGTACACTAAAAGGAATAGTCCAGATAAGAAGCCAGGAAAAAAAGTAAGGTGTCTGATCTGAAGAGAAGACACCAGAGATAATTCGTGGGAAGAAAAAGATATAGAAGAATAAGCTAACAGAATTGAAAGAGGTACCCAATTAGATGAGGTGGAAGAAAAAATGTCATGAGCAGAGGATACCTGCCAAGGAATCAATAAGCAAGAACAGGCACCATGAAAAGAAACTATATGGGTAACACAATAATGAATAGTACATATCAGACATAGCAGCCTATCCAAATATGACAGAAGATACTTGTGGGAAATGGAAAGAAGGAAAATCAGCAAGGAGTAGTAATTATCCTAATAAGCCACTTAAGTTTTCATAAAGATCAACCCAGATAAAGGAGAAAATATATGGAATGATGTAAAGTATATGAAATAACAATGAAAATCAAACGTGCTACATTGTAAAATTAAGTGAAGCATGACAAAAGAGAGGTAATTTGGCAATCAATCTCTAGACAAAGTATAACCACCTGAAGGCTGTGAAAATGTGATGATAGAAGATATAACCTCCAAAGCTGTAACTTATAATTAAGAATTTATAATGAATAAAAAAACACAACAGTATTGGCAGAGTGAAATAAAGAGTAGAAAAACATTTGTAATGAAGTGTTAAGTTCCATATCTTGATAGAAATATAAAGTAATTCTACTTCATAATAACTTACAAATGTCACTACTGTTCAATAAATAGTAAACCTCTTGGGAGAATGTAATATGAAGATACGAATTGGCACACCCAGTGAGATATTGGTTTTGTTGAGCAAACTGATTCTCAGGGAAGGTGAAAGGTAAATGAGGGCAAGAAGGGGAATCTCATGCAAGATCTCATCACTCATAAAGTGTTCACTGCAGAAATTTCATGTGGGTACAACTGAGGGGGATCAATTTAAAGATCACATTTCCAAAATCAACAGAACTGCACAAAAAAATAAGTGCAGAAGGTAACAACAGTAAACAGGGAAAAAAGTGGAAATGTATAATCAGAAATTAAAGCCACTTCAAATGAAAATCAAATATGTGTCACACATGAAGCCACAAAACACAAGTGAAAATGTATGAAATCAAAAGCTGTTGAACGGGAAGTGAAAGTTCAGTAGTGGAGTGCAGAGGGAGTTAAAAGTTATGCATGCTTACACTATGCTGCTATTGATTAATAGATGACACATGATGATATGCATGAGACACACAATGAAATTTAATGATTTCTACAAGGGAAGTATAAGGTTTGTAGCGTGTGTAAAGAAAAAGTTTACATAAGAATATCATTACTGAATGAGAACAACTAATCTTTTGAAGGGAAAAAAGTACAGTGGTACCTTGATTCTCGAATGACTCCCTTTTCGAAAAATTCAGTTTTTGAACATATTGTTTGAGAAAACAATGTCTTGGTTGTCAAACATAAACTCAGTTCCCGAACCAAGCTGTCGTGGCCCGAACCCCTGAAATAATGCAACTGATGACCCTTTGACCATTTTCAGCCCACGCCAAGCTTGCCCAAAACATTTAACCTGCACCTGTCACTCAGTCCACATCCCTGCTAAAATCTGCTGTGGTCTTTTTTTTTTTGCTGTTTTTCTAAATATTCTGATTAAATAAGCCACCATGGGGTCAAAGAAGGATAATAAAAGCAGCAAACCAAAAAGAAAAGTTGTTAGAGTCACAATAGAGGAAAAAAAGATCTCATAGTGAAGTATGAGAGTGGTGTTTGTGTGTCTGACCTTGTTACACAGTTTGGTGTGGTGAAGTCTACAGTCTGCACCATACTGAAAAATAAAGAGGTCATCAAAGGAGCTAATGTTGCAAAAGGAGTGACAGTGCTTGCAAAACAAAGATAACAAACAATGGAAGAGGTAAAAATGGTGATAGCATTTCTGAGACCATCATTTGTGAGAAAGCAAAGCAGTTGCAGGCTGACCTACTGAAAAACATCCCTGGAACAAACGATGCGTTTAAGGTTAGTAGGGGGTGGTTTGAAAATTTTAGGAAGAGAAGTGGCATACATAATGTGATGAGACATGGTGAGGGTGCCTGTTCTAACAAAGATGCTGCTGATAAATTTGTCAGAGAATTTAAGGACTATGTAGAAACTAAGGGTTTTACTCTCCGACTGTGATAAGACAGGCCTATTCAGGAAGAAAATGCCAAAGAGGACCTACATCACCAAAGAGGAGAAGTCACTGCTAGAACACAAGCCAATGAAAAACAGGCTAACTCTATTGTTATGTAACAATGCAAGTGAAGACTTAAAGCTTAAGTCTTTGCTTGTGTACCATTCTGAGAACCCTACAAAGTAAACTAAATGTCACGTGGAGGGCTAATAGTAAAGCAGGCAATTTTATATGGAGTGGGTCCATGAAATGTTTGACCCAAGTGTAAAGAATTACCTCATGGAAAAACAGTTGCCACTCAAGGCCCTTCTTGTGAAAGTACACAAACTATAATTCTCAAATTAAAATCTCTTTGATAAGCTACTACATCCATCATTACCTAAAATTAACAGAAAAAAACAAAACACCAGAGCCATCACTAAATTGAAGATATTATGCAAAGAATGAGAAAGAAAAAAACTGTAATGAATATAAAGTTGTGGGAGAGCAGCATGTATCAGAATTAAATATTGACATTGTTTTATGTTTCTTGGGTAGTGTGGTGCCACCAAAAATGTATCACCTTTGGGATGCATACATAACAGCATTCTCTATAACAGTATATCCATACTTTCAAATTATACAGATATATTCACATTGAGGATTTAGAATTTCTCAGACAAGGATAGTCTTTGTAATTAATGGCACTAAGAAACAAACAACAGTGGATCAACTTAGGGTTGCAGGACCACCTAGAAAGATACATACAACAAGCCACACACCAACTGTTGTAAGTGAGATGTAGCATTTTTTAACAAATAATAATCCATGAGCACAAAGGTTAGTTTATTAGTGCCAAAATTGTCCACATGTCCCAGGTAACAGTTCACAACATAATTTAATCAAGAAGTCTGTTTATATGAGGAAGAAAGATGTGTGATGTACACAAATTACTTCCATAACATATCCATTCACATCTGTCACATGCTTCACGAAGATGGAGAATAAAATGGGAGTTCATGCTATTTAGTATGAACACATACCATATAAATCACAAAATATAATTCCTATGGATTGCTTTGCCCTTAGACTGTGGAAGTGGTTGCTGCCATACTCATACTCTAGATTCATAACAACATGTAAGAAAAATAGTGTGCTTTGGGCACGACACCCTTAAACCAGAGCCTTTAAAATGGATACTGTAAATTCCAAGGCTGTTGTCAGGGTTCAGAGTTGTGAGAAAAAGCACGACTGGACCTAAATGATAAAAATAAACAACATGGTGACTTTCCAAGATCATTTATTATAATGTGCTCAATCTTTGTTTGATGTCTTATACAATTATAGTGTGACAAAGTAACTAGTTTCTTTTTTTATAATTAAAATATCTTTTCAAATTTAACAATAAAATCTATACCTGTTGAAATTGATGTCTGGAAAAGTTGAGTATTCAGAATCCCTTTTTTGGAAACTTTTTTGTGGAAAAGTGCATAAGAAAGCATTTGCCAGTAAAGAAGCTATCTGCTTCTGACTTAGTGTGACAGAATGAGTCCTATATTTTGTAAGCAAGGGAACAGGCTAGAAAGTAAATAAACAAGAATTATAAAGGTTTATCATATAAATAAATCATCTATTTTTAATATTATAATTTAAAATGCTACTTTTCTATTTGTTTCACTTATTTGACCCAACTGTGGAAAATGTTTAACAGAAAAACAAAATATAATCTCTAAGATTATTCACATTACTTTACAAAAAGATTGGTGATAATTTTTAAAAGTTTTTTTTTTCTTTTAGTGGCACTATATGGGTTTCAAGCAATAAAAACAGAATAACATTCCAATCATACATTTTGAATGCAGTGTGCCATCACTCAATACTGGCTAGACAAGCGATACATACAGTCTTATAGTGATGTAATATAACACAAACAATCAATCTTCATACCACATATAACATGTTATATACTATGATACTAGATGTGACCCAACAAAACATTTGCAATAGCTTTCATACCACAAATTTAAATATTCCTTATTATATCATTTTCATGCACACCATTTAAGTACACTTTTTTGCAGGCATTAGGTATTAGACTAATAAATTCTGCTCACTTTAAAAACATTTTAAGTGATCAGAAAAACAAACTCATGCTGTAAACATAATTTAATAAAACTACCTCTAAAATATAGAATAAATTAATGACTTTTATAACAATGAATAGAATATGAAACAGTAATGAGCATTCAGTGTATAACAGTTTTAAGAGCTGAAACAAAGAAACTCACAAAAATGAAACATAAAATCCACAGTAAAGTAGCTAAAAGATGTTTATTGGAGTCCTAGCAAATAAATACAAGTTATTACAAAGTAAAGTCAATATAAAGTTGTTACAATGGCTAGCTTAGCTTATAGGCAGAAACATATGAATGCACGTTTACAAAATGATACAAAAGCAGTTTTGAACAAATTCTGCAAGTGTATTTTAGATCTAAATAAGTAGAAAAAGCCCATAAAGAGTGTATTGTAATATTTTGTTATTTTAAGGAATTAAATGTGGGTTAATTGTTGTTGTTGTGTAAAATACTTTGCAAATAGAAAACTACATTTGAAACCAAAGTCAGTGATCACATGATGACAATGCCACTTTGCTATCATGTACCACAATCATTGGATTAAATGTTGAATTTAAAAGGTCTTTCTAACAATATGAAAATTAAAGTATTTGACTAAGAAATTTGTGAAAAAGATTCTGAACAGACAAACACAAATGTATTACACAAAAGCTTTAAATGACTGATATAAATATCATTTCTATTGAAACTTTGTTGCATAAATAGCCACTAAAGAAAGATTTGTTAAATATTATTAATCAATTTTATTGTGATGTGATGTCACTCAAACAATCTACAAACCATGCTTGAATGACAGGTGTTATAAAACTGATTTACATAAATAGTGAATTTGGTAGATTCTCATCATACAGAAAGGTTTAACAAGATGAATTATGAAGTAATTCTAAATTTAGCTTGAATTGAGTCTGTGCAAATATTTAACTGAACTTTACATTTCTTATACTTCTTACCTGTGTACAAATATCTGGTAAGTGAAGGGCAAGTTCTATGATTCCAGGTAAAATTGATGAAAAAAACTCTGTTTGATTTTGGCAATTGGGTTCCTACATATGAAAAATAATACATCAAAATGTTCTTACAATTTTTTTAGGGTTGTGCAAGACACTTGTAAAGAATCATAACTTATCCAAACACTAAATAAATACCAATATGCCATAATAATAAACCAATGTTTAAGCAATATGGTACATCATCATTTCTGAATAGTAAACAAACTTCCAAGGTTTTTATTACATATACATTTTTAACCAACACACAGGAAACAAAGGAAAATTGAGCATCAAACCAAAAACAATTAAGAAATACGATATAAACATCTCACCATGTTTCTAATCTTACAATTTGGTATTTCACTAAAATAAAACATTAAATTCATGAGAAAGATTTTGATATTAAATTGGAACCAGCTACTACAACAAATAATGAATGATATATTCTTCTCTTCATTAATTAGCAGGGATATCTAAACTGTGCAGAAACTAATTTTAAAATGCACGCAACAGTACATTGAATCACAAGTTTTACTTCACCGGTATTAAAACATTAATTCTTACACTGATAAATTCAGTCAGTTCAGGTTATTTGTCACTCCAAATTAACCATCAGTTTCCATGTTATAATTTCTAATGTCTTTTGCATATTTCTGAAATTTCACAAGCATTCAGTAAGTATCATGCATATTGTGGACAAAAAGTCTGTGAATATTTAATGTCAAAGTACTATTAACTGCTTTTAGTGTGAAGTGATTTTTATTTTGAGATTGAATATCTTTTCTACATCTAAAAACTGTCAAAATTTTATAAAGATGTGCCAAAATTATCATAAATATTTAATAAAATATTTAATTAAAATTTTTATTTTTTATGAACAAAAAATATACAATGTTAACTGAAAACCTAGCAAAGAGACACTAAAACATTCATAGTTATAATATGTAAAGTTTCATGGTTATGCAATGGCTGAAAAGTCATTCAAAATGAGTGAGCCAACACAGAAAGTGTTAAACATTTTAATCTTTATAAAAACTAAAACACCAAAAGAACATATTTTCATTTTTTTTCACTCATGGTTGCTTAAAATTATAAATGCTTTATACCAGAAAAAGTAAAACACCAACAAAACAAATTTTCTGATATAGCATTAACTTAATTCACTTGCTAAAACATTAGCTAAACCGTAACTTTTTTCTGGTGTATCAAAGTTTCTTGCTGCATCTTTTGACTGCAATAATTTGAAAATCTAAAGTTGTATAAACGTTTTAAATATAAAATAATGTTTCATTTTTCTAAAACAGAATTTCTAACTTCAAATTTAGAAATACCCGTAAAAGTTCATGTATAAATCAAATATAATTCTTCAAGTGCTGTTGTAAGCACTGTTTATAAACTACAAATGAATAAGAAGGAAGCTCAGAAGAATAATTTTTCAATATTAACCATAAACTCAACCTATCTATTGACTATAGAAGTTGTTTGAATCAAGTTCTCATAGCTGTCAAAATATTAAACTGTTAATGTTTAAAACAGTTTCTACCATTTTACACAAGTATTCAAAATAACCCAATGAAGAGATAAATATTCTGTGACTTGTTAAGCATCAGTCAATGCTATATAAAAAATAGTGCAAAAACTATGAAAAAAATGAAAAATTCTACTAAGAAAGCATTATTGTGTCACATTTCATCTAGTTTACAATAATTCTTATGCATATTATGATCTTTTTCAGTGCAAAAAATTTGCTTGCATTAATAAATTTGTATGCTTAATAAACTGATAAATACTTCAGAAAAAAAGGCATGAAGTCCTTGAAAATCCCATTTCTTTGAATACTGGCTGTTGTAGTTCAGTATAGCCTCCTGAGGGAAAAATAAGTCGGCTTTAATCAAAAAAATTAAATACATACTTAAACAATTAAATTAATTTCTACAATGAAAAACTGAAGGATTTCAGCTTAACCTACTTACTTCAATTGTTTTTTTTAAATTAATCTATTAAAGCTCTTTGACCAAAAACAAGCAATTGATTAGAGACTGTTTCCCACTTTCCACATTTTTAAAACTGTACAGGTCTCAGTAAGAAATCCAAAATCACTAGTAATGTAAATGAAACTGTTCAGATACTCTGATGAATATGAATAGTGTGTTAGTTCTAGTGTGTTTGTAGGTAAACAATTTAAACTCACTTAAATAACTGAAGTAATTTTATGCACTTCAATAAAAATGAAAACATTTTTATTAATATTTTCTCTTCTTGAATAACTAACCCTTTTTATAACAGGTTGCTGACTTACAGATCCTTAAGGTCCTGTAACACAGAGAACTGGATATTTATTGTAACATTTTACATCTAGGCCAAATTAGAAATGTTTCTATATTTACAAGTTCCAATATATTACTATGTTAGCATAAAATTGAATTAACTCTGCTGGCCTAAAGCACACTTAATTTAAATATGTAAGTATATATTTAATTATTACATTTCTTTTCTACAAACAATAATATGAAAAACTTATTTTCACAGAATAAATTTAACTTTTTTTGTACAATTCTGACAACAATTTTATGAATCACTATCCCTAAAAATTTTTAATATCACTCACCTAATTACAGAAATAGAAATGCATTGTGCAGAAAAACTATACATTCACAGATGTAATAAACAAACAAATCATATAAACTTTACGACAAACTGATATAAACTAATATTTTAAGTACTTTCATTAAAATACAAAAAAATCATTCCATTCTACAAGAGTTTAATCAAATTAGCATTTTGGTGTATTTACTTTACACTTCTATCCAATATACTGTCATATTTAGTAGTTATATAATAATTTGAACCTAACTGCTAATTAAAAAGCAACCTTTGATATTATTATTAGGTTCACTCAGCAAGTTCTGTTGAACTTAACAGCATTCTAAATAAACCTTCTTTATTCCAACTTGCTCCGAGCTCTTTTCTTGAGTTTATATCATCATTAATCATGTCATATTTCAGAATAGGTCTTTCCATTTAAATGTGGGTCTTCCTTTTTTCTACTTCTTTCACACCCTTCTTCCAAGACAGTGTATTTCAGGCTGCTATTTCAATTGGCAGTATACTCAAAATAGTTCCGTTTCCTTTCATATGCTGGTGCCAGTAATGTTTTTCAAGTCTAATATATGTCATTACTGATTTATTGCTTTTCCTTTTTTCTAAAACAGTAAATTTCAAATACCTGAATTTATCTTCTGCTTTCTTCATTCTCCAGAACTTGCTTTCAAACAAAGCAGCTGAATAAACAATGAAGCATAATTTAAAAATTATTGAAGGTAGCTTTCATCACATTAATCCAAGCCGTTTCCTTATATCTAGTGTTCAATTTCCGTGTGTGTTAAAATAAACTCAGATATTTGAATAATTACATTGCTATCTTTACTATCCACAATCAGTGGTACCACTTCTAATTTCTGACCGTCAAATACCATAATGTTTTTCTTTTTACTCAGAAGTAGTCCCTCACCTCTTCTCTGATTCTTAACATTTATCAAAATTACCAAATTTTTGTTTTATATGTATTTAGGTGTTGCTCCTCTTTTCTGTTCCAGTCCTTAACATTTCTAATTTAAGTACCTCTACACTGTTTGAAAGAAGAATGGTGTCATGTTGAATATCTTCCTGTTTGCTTTTGTTATAATCTTTCCAACATATAAATTATGTAAGACATCCTTGACACTCTTAAGATCTTAATATCACTAATGCTTTAATCACATTCTTGTTTCCTAACTTCTATAAAGAATGCAATAATTTTAATATAATGAAAAAAAACAAACATTAACTGCAATGCTTTCTACAGTGAATTGTGTTTCACACAAACAAAGATCTTCAGAGTTGATGAACCACCTATAGAGAGCCTCGATGAATTGCATGCATGTTTAAATCATGCTCAGAATACTGGAAACGTAATCTTTTGTTCCTCTTCCAATTGTAAACTATTCTTATTCTAGTGGTGTATCTTATTTTTATTGACATATGACTCAACATATTAGTTAACTGGATGTAAAAGGGAGTTTTTATCCTGCTTTCTTCTCGTACATAGTATTATTTTAATGTTACTTCATTTTATTACATGAATTTACCATCACAGAGATATCTTCGTAAAATTATATCAAACTGGAAGGAAATTAGAAACCTAAACGTATCGTATACACTAATTAATATTTAGAATCTAATAGTGATAAAAAACACAAATATGATAACAGTTAAAAAAATTAAACTTAGACAATCATGTTTGTTATAAGACATAATCGTAAAATAAACTAATATTCAAATGCCATAAACTTCTTTAAGTATTAAGAAATACACTAGCATCAACACATTTACAAAAAAAGTTATTAATGAAACCTAGGTTTCATGAAGGAAAAGATAAGTGTTTACACATTTAAAGTGTAAATTTCCATATAAATATATACAGGGTGTCATAGAAGTCCAGACTGGGCCATAGAGAAAATTGAAATTATAAAGTTCATCAAACACATTTTTAATATTAGTTGCAAGTAATCAGGAACAAAAATACCCTGATGGCACAGTATACCGAGAACTTGTATGTATATGATTGTGACTGGCATGTAATTTGAATAATAAAGTATTTAAGAATGAATAATTGTTAATTTTTTCTGTGGATCCAGACTTTTGTGACATCCCATGTATAATGAAATAAATAGTTTAAATATAATATTTACATTAATTGTGAATAGGAAATTCAAATTGACACTATAAAATCACAGTGAACTTAGTATCATATAAGCATTGAAAAAGTCTTTACAAAATCCATTTTAAATCACAACCATCACCTTAAAAACATAATAAATATGGTCTGTAGTAACAGCTCCCAAATTCACTGAGGTTATCCCATCATCCAGATAACTAACCAGTAATCTTGAAAAATCAATTAATGGTTTGGAGCTGAATGTTTACATTCACAACATCTCAACTCCTACTGCTTTTCATTGTCTGCAACCAGTTGTGGGAAAGCAGTTACACTTAAAAAATCTTCTAATTTCTAAAGTAGAAACAAAAGGAACCTACCCTAATATATTTCTACTATATGTAACACCCTTGAGCTCTGCTCTTAGAAGTTCTAGCAATTCCTAAATTAAAGATAGAATGAAACCACCATAATATTTGCAAAATATATTAAATATACTGAATTAGAACTACAAATCATACTTTAATATTACTTATGTAGTTTATATGAGTATAACATGAGAAAGTCTAGACAAGCCCTACTATCTACAGTAACAAATTTTTAACAAGGAAAAAAAAACATTTTTGATTTTACATGATTACTGACTAGTTTAACATCAGAATTTGAACTTTGTCTCGTGGTTGAGATATCCACAATGCATTTGAGAGCCATCACCACAAACAGTATACATTACGATTTCAAGTTAGTAAATGGCATTTAAAACTGATTTTGCAAGTACCTTCTTAATGTTTATTTTTTTTTATATATGTACTCACACAATAAACATTTTCATTAGATAATAGGCAAAAAACTTACTTCTAAATCCCAAGATGACATTATAGGAGCACTTAATGCTTTTTGTATTAATTCCCATTGACTTTGAAATTTTCTGCCACCACCCTGAAAGAAGTCCACAAGTTTTAACTTAAGTTTTTCAATTATCATACCACAATATTATAGCCTTGATAAATTCTGTATCAATTATTGAAACTTTCACAACACTGCTAATTATGCATCTTCAGTAGTCAGGTTCTTAAAATAAGTGAGAAATGTATGAAGTGAGATAAAAAAGCATAATTTTTATTAACTTTCAGTCTTTTTTGGTCACAGGGTTTATTCACTTGGTAAGTCAATTCTATCAAGCTTCACAACCATTACAGTATTCACAAGTATTACATATATATTTTTTTAGTCCTTTACTGTTTTTAAATGGATGTTTTGTAATGTAACTGTTGTTTAAAAAAACAACATATCAAATTCTTTAAAAACGTTCTCCAAGATGAATCAAAGTTTTTTTGAAATACATACACCCCACAATATAGCAAAGATTGTGTTGCTTAATGTTGTTTAAGATGTACATCCCACTTTGCATAAACAAATCGCAACATATAAGTAGGGGGTCCCTACATTCAGTTAAGCAGTTTTCATACAATTCAAATTTCACAAATTTCATTTTCACCATGTAAACAAGCAAACCCCTATAACTGTTGAACAATTTAGTAAAATATTAAAAAATATTCAAGATATACACACACTCATACTTTAAAATTGTTTATTGTTAGGTATACAGAGTATAATATCCATAGTTAATATTTCACAAGGTTAACCTCGCATTATCAGATATTAAACAACTATCAGAAATGAGCTCCTGAGTTAGATAATACACAAGAACTATCACATGGATACACCAGTATTTCATTAGCTGAAATTAACAAGACTACAAAACAATAAAAAAAAAGTTACAAGTGGTCAAACAACAAAAGCTATTTTTACTATAGTGAGAAATCTCAATCATAAAGACAAACTAACATAAAAATGGAAATTTTTAAAAATTAAAATTGTGAAAATTTTATTAATTCTAAGGTTGCCAATTTTAAAACACCACTGAGGATTATGCTGACTCCCTTTCTAATATCATATGCAACACAAGGGAGGTTACTTCCCTTGATCCCATATCAGTTTTCAATGCACCAATTTTTTAGTTTTATACAGGAGTTCACTTCTTATAGTTGTTGTACCCAATGATGCTTCATTAACCTGGTGAAATGTTGTAACCCTAACTCTGTATATCCAACAATATATAAACATTACATTTTACATACTAGCACATTTCCTTTAATTACTTTTTATATATACACTATTTTAATTGAACTCCAATTAATTTCATATAAACTAGGTCAATTTTCTGATTTAAGACTTCATATATCTTATCTACAATAAGATAATTACAAATTCAATTAAATCATTACTTTAAAAACCTATTTTTTGTAGTATGTCATTTAAACAGTAATTTTAGAATTACATTCTTTCTACTTGATCATGGAAAACAGTAAATAATATCAAGTACACTTCACTTTATACTTGCAAGCAATTAATTGTAATATACTTTCATAGTACCTCAAATATTAATTTATTTTTTTGCTTGAAGTTAAGAGATTTAGTATTCATTTTTCACAAACTACATACACACAGTAATTGAACAATGCTTGATTTCACAAACAAAATTTACTTTTGTACATACAATTCATTTACAGTTATCTTCTTTCAGTAAAAAAACATCACTTTTGTGCAATATGTATGTGACTTGAAACAGCTTAACTCTTAGAAATAAAGACCGTTCTTACTGAAGTTTTCACAGGATAGAGATTTTCTGGAGAGCATGGCATCTTCACATGATTACAATCCCATTTATCTCTATATTTTTCGGGAAAAGGCTTTGGGGCAACACCAGGTTCAATCCATGGCTAGATAAACACATAAATACATTCTCATACATAAAATTTCTTTTAACTGGCAAAAAAGCCTCAATAGTAATCATATTTAAAAGCAACACCACAATGATAAAAAAACAAAACATTTACAATCACATTACTATTTTACTTCAAAAACTAAATCTACATGTGAAAATGTGCATCAACTTCAATGTGCAAAGACAATACTGTACTTGCTTATGTAAAAAATACTGAAATGATATATACATACATACCTCTGTAATTTCAACATAAACATGAGCAAGTTTATTAAAAGTATATTAATAAATGAAGAACAGGTAAATGTTGCAATGTATAGTACACGTTCAGCATTTTATGTCTTAGAAATACACAAACTTTTAGTTGTCTACATAACACTTAAAGAAAAAACCCTTATCACAAAGTAATGATGCATTATTTTACCAACTTCATTTTCTGCAACTATTATATTCAATATGTACAATATATTGTATAAACTAAATGTTTATGTCCTATACAATGTACATGTACAACATGTAAACAAATGAGGCATTTGACATTTACATTGTATTACAATAGTATGTAATTTTACCATCAAAAAGCTACTTAAGAGCAAAACATTTAGCCCTTCCTTACATTTAAAAGGTAAAATAATACCATAATAAACTATTGAACTACTCAAAAAGAATAGTGGGATTTTACTGTCACCTTTATTATGACCCACACCTTAAAAGTACAGTGAACAATTTTTGAAACAGAAAACAATGACACACGAATACAAACTTTCATAAGCAATAAAATGTTTATTTAATTCACTTATTTTTTTCATAAATCAAAATATTTTTCTTGTAAATCTAACTCCTCTTATTTGTAAAAGAATTACAGCTTTTTTGTGTTTAAATATATCAAAAATAAACCATAAGGCATCAAAACTTACAAGTATATCACAAAATTTAAATACTTTTTATATCCTTGCATAAAGTTAAGAATCATTCTTGACATCGAACATAAAAACTTTGACACTCTAATTCCTGACACTTGCAACAATGTAACAAAAAATATAAATTTATCATTACATGAAAATAAAAGTGTACACTGATGTGGCAAGATGTTTAATTCACTTCTTAATGTAACAAATTTTTCATGTTGCTTATGCATCCATTTATATCTACAAGTATCCATACAATTTTTGTTTACATTATAATGGCAGATGTTAATTGAAGGAAAAAATAAATTTTCAACATAATGCAAAATGCATTTACTTCAAACACTTTTTAATACTTAACAAAAACATCTGCATGCTTACAAAACTTTAATGAAAACCTTCAAATAAATAATTTATGATTTATGTTTATAAACCAATACAAAACAAATAATTTATCCAACATTTCACCATCAATTGAAAGATAAATCATAAATATATGCTGTATAGTCTTTCCTATGTATATTTGTGTGAAAGAAAATTAACTTTTCTTTCATCTTAAACCATGAGACATTGAAAGTTTATAATATCTTCAACAGCAATGATTTCTTTAAAATTATTATATTTGTAATAAGATAAAATCTGTGATACTGGATCAAAGGGATGAATTTTAATTATTTCACTTTCAAGGTGTTTTATTACCTATAATCTAGTGTAAAATCAACATAATTGCATTGTCATAACTAATTAGTTATTTACATTTAGTTTTTATAAACCTCGCATGATTGTTAGTGTCTATCAATAGAAATTTATAATGTCCTATACTGTTCAAATAAACACTGAATCAACTGTAACTTCATTAACAATCTCTAACTGACATTTACTAACCAGTCATTACTATCACAACTAAACATAGTAAGTGAAAATATTTTGCCACATTATTCAGTTCTATTATAAAAAGTGGTAATAAAATTTTTCTACAATGACCTCAGAGTCAAATACGACATTCAAAAATATCCAAGTATGTACAGAATGGGGGATCAGAATTCTTAGTAAAAAAAAGGTAAATCAAAAATGAATATCAAAGATAGTGTAACAGGTAAAAACAAGTGAACCTGAAAAATGAAATTATCTAGTAACACTAAACTGTTATTAAACTTGCATGACTACTGTCTGCTTTCTAGTGTTGGGAGTGTTAAGATAAACTGAATTAAAATTATACAAGAGGCAAAAACCAAACGACAGAATTATGTAAATACCTTGTTTTTATATTCAGGCAAAGTCTCTGTGCATTAACTCAAGTCTTCAAGGTACATATTTTGCAATAAATGGTTTACATAGATTTCTACATCATCTCAAATTAAAGGGGTATAATTTGCAGTAGAAGACTCAGAAAAGCACATAGATCCCCATTGATCTACCTGCTGGCAAGATCTATTACTAAAAACAGTGCAATGCATGACTTCAAACCATGTATTTGGATTGTTTTGTTTTTAATTTTGCACAAAGCTACACAAGGGTTGGCTGCACTAGCAGTTTTTAATTTGCAATGTAAGACTAGAGGAAAGGCAGCTAGTCATCACCACACACTACCACCACTTGGACTACTCTTTTATCAATAAATAGTGGGATTAACCATCATCTTATAGCACCTCCACAGCTGAAAAGGCAAGCATGTTTGGTGTGATAGGGATTTGAACCCATGGCTCTTGGAGTGCGAGTCAAGTGCCCTAACCACCTGGCCATACCAGGCCACCATATATTTAAAACCCGAAAAGCATAAACCAAAGAAAAATGCGAACACTTCATTATTTTCATTTGGTAATTTATTAATTGTATTGCACATCAAAGGATATCTCTAATACTCTTACATAACATACCACCTCAAAAGTGGATACTGGTAGAGCCAGGGAGGGTGGTCTGAATGCTTTCCATTACCTCTAGTGAAATGAATATTTTGCAAAAATAAACACACTATGGGAAACTTCACCAACCGCCTGATGGGCCCCAAGAAAGGGAAAAAAGGGCTTAAAAAACGAAAAGGTACTTAAACTTTGCAAATATGGTATGTAATCATTGTGAAGAACAGTAACTAGTGTGAATTAAAACCCTGCAGGAGACAAAACAGTTGGATGAAGAAGATAAAGGGAGAGAGACCTGTGTGATCATATGCCAGCCCAAAATATATTACCCAAATTAGTGAAAATAAGACATAAGAAAATAAGATAAATAATAAATTTTATGCAATAGAATATCAAAGGATGATAACCAGATGCCAGAATTCAATTATCTTGCAGACACAAAAAAATACTAGGGCAAATCCAAATGTAAGATTTAATACCTTCTTGATGACATTCTTAGGAAAGAATATGAGATCACTGCTAGTCAGTAGAGTGAAAAAGGGAAGTGAAGAAACAAGCTGTGGGAGAAAACTTGAATAACCCATCTGATATACCAAGCTCTTTCTACAGCTACTCTCCTTTCTGGAACAACTATATACAGTGCTCAAGGATGAATGGTTACAAATGCGACAGGATGTCTTGTTGAAATGTTGAAGATGTCATTTACACTAGAGGTTATCCTACCCAATATATGGCCATTCCCTACTTTTTATTTTATTTTTTCCCCAAGTAGTGTATAATAAAAAAACTTAAAGAGCAAAATAAAGAGAATGGAACATATTTCATGATTCGGAAAATTAAAAAAAATATATTAACATTCTATTAATGTTTTGAAATACCTTTAACTATAAAATATATGGCAACAAAAGATGAGTGTTAATCATGTTTTCAATAACTTGTGATGCACAAGTTACTATAATATTCTTTAACTATATACATGTAAAAATAGCTCATCTGGGTTGAGAAAATATTTTACGTAGAGGACCGAACAATGTTTCTACCTTCTTTGGTCATCATCAGGTTCACAAAGAAAGAAAGAGGTAACTAACCAGAAGCTGACTAGTGAACCTGATGATGACAGAAGTAGGTCGAAACATTTTTCACTCCTCTACGTAAAATATTTTCTTAACCCTAACGAGTCATTTTCACACATTTTTTCTCTACAAGTGAATTTCCTCGACATCACTGATTATTCTTTAACTATGTGTATTAATTCTTATTACACATAGAACTAATGTGCTTGTTTGCAGCTGTTTTTTTTTAATATGTAGCATGTTAAAATAAAAGCACTTTAATATCATAATGATACTACAAGCATTGTAAATTAAACATTTCATATAAACTTGCATGTCACACATAAGTTTACATTAAGTAATTTCAGTCTTTTTAACATGGAAAAATAAAAACTGCTTAATAAACATTATTCATAGAGTTATGATAAGAACATATAAGTAAATAAAATTCTATATTTTTTACCTCATATATCTATACTTTTCATGGAAAATAACTTACATAAAACAGAACTGTATGAAATGGTTCTGGTTCCAGAGGAGGTAGAGGAGCTGAGCAGTTAGGAGCCACATTGAAGTGACATAGGGATGCCTTCTTAAAAAACAAAACACAAAATAATGATAAAAATACACACACTGCAGGACACAAAATACTTTATAAAATTTTCACTTAATAATGGAAAGTAGTGAATTTATGACTTTCAATGAAGTACAAATATCTTTAAAAATTTCATGGAAGTGTTATATTGGCTAATAATCTGAAACTATTTAAAGCAGTGAAAAGCACTATTCCAAACAGCTTTCATTAAAAGAAAAAAAAAACTGTATGACCAACATATTTGCCTTTGTATTAAGGTAAAATATTTGACCTTTTTAAAGGTGATTGTAAATGGTTTACACTATTACTCAGTTAACTATTCATTAACATATTAATTCTTTATACAACTGAAAAAAAAAACTATTACTAAAAATATTAGCTACATATTTTCTTTAACCTTGGCTGATTTAATAGCATATTGTTAGCCATGTTTCTTAACGCATTAGAAAAACCAGTGAAATATTTCAATTTGGGTGCTTAGCAGAACATGCTAATCAGTGAATTGATGGATTCATTAATGAATTAGTAAAACACACTCCATAAAAATAAGTAAAATAAAAATAAACAAGATCTGTGCTACTACCTTAAATTTTGCAGCCACTGTATTATTCCAACACAGTACTATTTGTCCTATTTTACTTTACACTGATAAATTTCCCATGTATTTTGATGTAATTTTCAAACTATCATTGATTTCATATGATAGATCTCTTCTGATGGTCATCACTTACACATTTATGAGAAAAATGTTTTGTAAAAAAAAATGCTTTACTACAAGATTTACAGACATTTCTTTCTAGACGTATAAATAGCTGATGTTGACTAAGTACAACTCATGCAAATGCCATTATCTGTTTTTCAAATATACAGTAATCTCACAATGATATTCCGTAAATCAAATAAATTGATAATTAAATAATAAAGACGCATTTTACTCAAGATGAGTAATCATGTTCTTTTAAAAACATGTCACAATGAAAATTACAAATAATTAAGTATCTAGTTAAGCAATTTATTTATGCACATCTTTTGAACAGAATAAACAAAAGAAATGATATTCAATAAAGACCTGAGTCATCACAATATTATGAAATTGTTACCATTCTCACTGATTTTAATAATAATTCTACTCACTTAATATGAAAAAGCAGGATCCAAATACTGCAAGATAATAAAACTATACCATATTTTTTAAAAATTAAAATAGTGTACTTTATTTTAATTAGTGCTAATACCCATATCAGCCATCTTGAGAATACGTTTTTTTGTTTTGTACTGTTCTATCATTATTTATGAAACTATAATAACCTAATTATCCACAGCATTGAATATGGTTAAGGAGTAAGCATTTCATAAAAAATATATCCTTATTTGAGTAATTCAATTTTTGCCATAAAATTCAGTTTTGTTTTTAATTTAGCAATAAGTGACAGCACAGACACTCTCTTCACCATTCTTTTATTCTAAATTATCTTTTATATCAATTTTCAGAAATTTTGTCTGTGATTATGTTTTGACTGTTATGTATTGTGATTTAAAGCTAATTAATATTAAATTTCAATCACAGCAAGCTAGGATGTTAGAGTAAAACTAAAAAAATCAACATGGCAGTAGTCACTCCAGTTAATTAAACACATTTCTTACCTTTCTATTTATAAAGATTAGAATGCATTGTTTCATAAGTGTTATGTAAATGTCATGTAAATGTTTTGTAAACGACAACATGTCGTGTTGTGTTTAAATTTCCATTTCTATTATTTATATTTCCATATTTACATTATTGTTTCAAAGTTTAAACCAATTAAAAAATATGTTGTTATTCATTTAAAATAACATTTAGAAATTTCTAGAATTAGGTAGATCAAATATATGACTATAAACGAAAATGTGTGGCGGCCTAGTATCTAGACGTTGAGTCTTGTGCAAGAACGGACATGTGCGGATTGCTCTGGAGTTCTGTAGAAGTTACGTGATTGTTCAAGAAGAGGCCTACTAATATATAAACAGATGGAGACGTGAGAAAAGGAAGAGTCATTATTTTTTATTCGAAGAAAAGAATAAGAGTCAGTTATTAGTTTATATTCAATTCAAGAAATAGTGTCTTTGTTCGTGAAGTTTTCAACGTTTGCTGTGTGTTTATTCAACTTGAATTTGTGACAGAAGCTAGATCTACAGAAACTGTGATTTTGTTTCGTCAATCTTTGCGATTCATTTGAATTACTGGTTGTGCTGAGAGTCAACACGTACAGGACTGTGTAGGGGAGACCAAAGCGGAAAACGAAAAGTTGAAACATTCATCGAAAACACCATGAAAAGAACTTCGTCATTCTCCATTCAAACTTCAAAATTTCTTCATGGGACTAAATTCACACCCTAGACCGGAATTTTGGAGTTCTGATCTGAACTTTTGGACTTTCATTCTAGATCATTATATTAGACACAGGCCTGTAACGTTTTGTATTGTAATTAACTTTGAAGGTTGAAACTAGTACCATTTTGTATTGTAATTAATTTTGAAGGTTCAAACCAGTACTATTTTGTGTTGTAATTAATTTTGAATGTTGTATCTGTCATTTTGTTGTTATGTAATTTATGTTATATCTGTTACATATATAATAGTTTGTTGTAATAAATTATTCAAGCTGTTATCTGTGTTTTTCTGTTGCGTTTAGTCTATTAAAAACATAAAACATAAAAAAAAACGTAACAATAAGCACCCTTACTATTTGCATCTGAAGCCATAATCCCAGTACAGACAAATACAATATTCACTATTTCAACACAGCCCATATTAGCAGTCCTGAATACTAGCCATTGTAGGAAAGAAGGGCAGGAGAGTGTAAGAAAAAGCATGTACAATCAGAAATACATTTTTTTGGCATAGAGAAATCCTACTGAATAAAAAAAGTGTCTTCAAAAGTAAATGGTGTACATTCTTACCACCAGAAAGTAAGTATAATCATAAATACATTTTTTGGCATAGAAAGTCCCTAACATGGCCAGTCAGGCAAGAGGGCAAGGTAAGAAGATTGAGAAGTGAAAAAATAGAAAAGAACAAAGTAGATAGGGGATTAAAACCAAATCTTGATACCAAAAAAAAAAAAAAAAAATTCCATAGATATGGCTACCTAAGAAAAGAAAATCCTTCAATGAACAGGCTCATAAGAAAGGAAGAAGTGGTGTAAATAATTATTATCCACAAGAAATGGGTGGTAGAGTAACAAATGACAACAGAGAAATATAAAGGAAAAATGAAAACACGTGACAAGAACAATATCACAGTTATGGAAATTTAATATTTTCCAATATTGAAAATGTATTTACAACAATACCTCCTTTCACACTGTAGCATTTTTTATACCTACATTTCATCTGATGAAAGTGTTTCTTCTCTGCAAACCTAAACTTTGATATAAGCCTTACCTTACTTGCTCTAGCCTTTATACCTCACTAAAAGTGCTCATAATAAGTTAATTCTTGTTATTCTCTTCATCAATATCAATGCACTCCTTATTCCAGATCTGTATACAAGCTTCATGTTATTACCTTATACTCACTGTTTCACCACAACCCATATTAGCAGACCTGAACACCAGCCAGTGCATAAAAGGAGGACAGGACAGTGTAAGAGAAAGTAAATATAATCAGAAATATATTTTTGGCACAGAAAAATGTTAACTTCTGAAACACAATTTACCTCCTCTGACATTATAATTAGAATTCAACATTGACAAGATGGTGAGAAGGAATTACATACAGAAAGCACCTGCACAGAAAAGAGGTGTATGAAATGAAATACAGTATTAGCACACAATAGAGGGCACACTATTTTTGGAACAGATATATACGATTTGCCCACATGATGTGTTATCTAATATCTGGGAAGCAAAAGCAGATCAGCCACAGAGGCAAAACCCTATCATCACATAATTAAATGTGAATTGAGGGACTACTACACTAGAACTAGCTTGCTCCTACAATATCAGACATATCCTGTCACAGTCAACTGGCCAGCTGATGTAGAGATACCCACAATTGATTTAGTATTGTATAAAACTCACTGAATTCATTTGGCTCCAATCAGGGAGATGAGGTCCTAAGTCCCATTGTTAGAATTATAGGGCTGAGGACCCAATACCAGACCAAAGGTATATAGGCCAAGGAATGTTAACTAGAGTGTGATTATATTTTCATTCACTTTTTTATTATTATTATTGGACCCTAACCTAAAAGTTGCAAAGTGTTACAAGTCAAGCCACTGAAATTATGAAGAGCACACAAGTAACACAAAAGTGAACAAACCCTCTCCCCAACCTGAAGATCAGCAAAATACAATAAACCAAACTTGGAATTACTGGGCCCTTTTTGTCACATTTAACTTGAAGAAACAAATATCACCTAGCCCAGGATTACTAACAGAAATACTAACTCCCAAGCTAAAGGCATGAGAATACTTCCTGCCTGCAGAATTATGAATAGGATGTGAAAAAAACTACATCCAAACAATGGTACAGGAACTGATATTCTGTATGTTGGATCACAAAGAGTCAAGGACCCTCTTCCATAATTACTGAAATGAAGATTATGACCAAAAAGAAGAGCCTTGCCTAACTGAACTGAGTATCATTTCTGACCTGGAATTATGAAAAGACTCTTGCATCCACCATACATTTAGGAAAAAAATACACAATTATTGGTAGAATGAAATCCAGCTGTACCTCCTTTTTGAGAGGAAAACTGAACTAAATCATCACTCAGAAAGAATAAACCAAAATATATAGATTTACTAAAAAAAGGCATTTAAAATGTATAAAAAAGGTTTCAGGGATTACACAAAGGAAATCCGAGATTTCTGAGATGTGTAAAAGTATTTTTTAATCTTAACGTGAAAATTATTTTATGCACAGACTTGTTCAAAACAAATAACTCAACATATTCATGGACTAACCTTTATTTTAATATGTTAAAAATACTTTACTCAAAAATACAATTTTTTTTGCATGTTACCTGAAAGACTGCAAAGTTTCATAAAGATATACATACTACACTGAAAGAAAGAAGTATTAGATCTATAAAGACTTTAAATGAATAAAAAAGGGGACACATGGTCAGTCAAATTGACTGAGTTCCTGCTGAAAGAGTTAAGTGCTATTATTCTGTGTTCTTAGGTGCATTATATAACTAAACGAAAAATTTAGTGTAGTAATACCACAAATATACAATATAAGGTTAAGTTTTATCAACACTTGACAGGAAAAAAAGATGACAAGTATTATATCTTTTTTTTCAGATTACTTTTTATTTATTATTATAAAAGTAACTTAAATTTAAAATTTTGAAACTTATTAGCAACTACTTAAGATAAAAATGTTTGTTTTCTGTTAACATACGTTTTGTAACATTTTCTGTTGCAAAAGTCATTTTAGAAAGTAAAAATGGGTAACTTAGATTTGCTTTGTACAATTTTTATGGTATTTGCAATGTTAGTTAAATTGACTGATCATGTATAGAATTAGAATAAAGAAAACACAGAATATAAAGTTCTACTTAAAAACAAGCATCTGAAATTTATTTGAAAGGGTTTTATAAATTGTGCAAATAAAATTTGACAATCTTTAGATGAAGAAAAGTATTTTTAATCTCAATTCAAAAATCACTTTGCACACTTGGAGCAGTCAACTCTTTAATTCAATATGTTCTTGGAGAAATGTTTTTGTGAAAATATTTTGTTAAAAATTCTGAATTATTTTCTACAAAAAGATTTGTACTTCTGATTGAAAACCTGCAAAATTTTAGGAAGATACACACACGTATTGAAAATTATTCTATGGAGAGTCTAAAGGTCAATTAGGGGTCAAGATATAGGCAAAATCAACTAAGACTTTCAGAACAAAGTTAATATGAAATTATAAGCTTCTGCTTCATTAGAAAAAAAGTTAGCATTGCCTAATATAGTAATGGTTCTGCCTGACTAACCCATCTGTATCATCTTAAACCCCACAGTCAAACTGACAAGTACCAATAATCCCTGCAATGTATAAACTGTTAAACATACACGTACATAAGTTACTTTCCTTAGTGTAATCATCATGTTTCCAAATATATGTTCGAAATTCTGCTGCAAGGCATCACTATGATAATTTTATTTTAATATTTCACAAGACTCTTGTATCAGATCTTGCTGTCCACACATATACCATTTTATTTCGAACATATCACTTGTTTCTGTATTAATCATTTAAGCAGAATATACACTTAAACAAATCATTGTTAATTTCTTTTAAAAATCTGTATGGTAGAAAAAGTCTTAGGGACACAAAGTTAATTTACAATGTATGAAAAAATATCATTCGAGATTCAACTTCCAATGTAAAATAAATATATAGTAAGATTTGTCTATAACCTCAAATAATACAGACTTGTATCATCTTA
The DNA here is from genome assembly GCA_011833715.1 of Carcinoscorpius rotundicauda. Classification (NCBI taxonomy): domain Eukaryota; kingdom Metazoa; phylum Arthropoda; class Merostomata; order Xiphosura; family Limulidae; genus Carcinoscorpius; species Carcinoscorpius rotundicauda. Next base: position 26,810,955 of record CM022406.1, read on the forward strand.
GAAGCTACTAACCACAAAAATGATATCTAATTCCCATAACCTTACCTCAAGTACAGTGTAGTTTTGAGAAACCAAAAGGCACTTTCATGACAAACAAAAATATCAGAGTAATTTGATATCTGGTAGAATAATTTTACCACTTTTATTGATAAGTACATGAAATGTTCTACTAGTTTTACCAAATTAACTCTGGTAATTCTACCATCTAAAAGCACATACCTGACTTGACTAAGACAAGTGGATATACATGTATCTCACAGTTATAAAGTTAAAATAACAGTGTGAATCATGTATCATCTACCTAATCTACCTACATTTTTTTTCTTTTTTGTGTGTCACACATTTGTACAGAATTATGAAATATCAAGTGAACTTCTAATTTCTTTCAAATTACCTGAGAAAAGACTTTGGATGCTGGGAGTAAGTTTCTGGGAGAGTCAGCTACATTTGAACTTGTGCTATAAACAGAAACATTAGAAAAATCAGTTTTTGTAGCTTATTACCATCAAAAATGACTATCAATTAAAATTCTTGGAAAAACACAGCTAACAAATAACAAAAGTAATGACTTTTTAAGTTTATAGTAGTTCATGGTATCTCACAGCAACAAAAATGATGAAACATTTTTTTAATCATAAATCAACATTCTGATTTAGAGAATGTATTAGGATGTCCAGAAATAAACTTCATTTTTGAGCTGTGAAGTCTGGAAAAGTATAAACCAGTGTTGTAAAACATAATTTAACACACTTTTGCTAGAACATAACATTCTTTATGTCACTTCTGTAGAAATCAAAGTTTCTATAATCAATGAACTCCCTGAAAGCTTCTTTTACAGCTGCCTGGATTTGAAAGTGTTTATTGTTTAAATAGTTGTCAAAGTGCTTGAAGAAATTAAAATCTGTATGGAAAAAACTGGGGAATAAGGTGGATGAGGCAGAACCACGATTCCAATTCTTTCAATTTTTATAGCATCATCCTTGACAGTTCTCATAACACAGATTTTGTTGATTTTCAGTTGGCTCATATGGAAGTCACTTATCCAACTTTTTCGTTTTTCCAATCACACTCAGGTGATTAGCAATGCTTGATTTGCTTGTGCCTCATTTTCTGCAAGCTCACGTACTGTTGTGCAAGAGTCTGTCTCAACTGGTTTCCTTAATACATCTTCATCTAAGGTTGGTTGGTAGGTATTTCATGTTTATTGGCACAAAGCTACTAGGCTATTTGTGCCAAACAAGATGAAGTACACTATAAAGGTACATGGAAATTAAGGTAAAAATAAATAAAATATATAAAATTAAGACCTGCCAGGAAGACTAAAGCAAACTTTAGTCAGTCACCTGAAGAAAACCTTTCTGGACTTGGGTTCAGGTCAAAATAAAATTAAAATGTGTAAAAGAAATCTTGCTAAAACAGTGTGTAGTCCAATAAAAACCTTAATGTAAATTAAAAAAAACCAATGGCTCTTAAAAATGTAAAAATATGAGTGAGGCAGCCAGTATCACATATGACACTGGCTAATGTCAAGGGCAAACCTACCTTAAAAATATGTTTAAAATGGCGTTGTTGTTCTTGGTTGTAAAGATGGCATGAGAATAAAATATGTACAATTGTGACCTAAATGCCACACAGATCACAAATTGGTGCATCAGTACCAGATAAAAGGAAGTGGTGAGTTAAAGAATTGTGACCAATGCAAAGCTTAGCCAAAACAACTTCCTCCCTTTCATCTTTATAGAAAAATGATGGCCAAAGAGCTAAAGAAAGCATAGTTTAAAAAAGCTCATAATTTCATTGCTCACTCCAGGTTGACTGCCAACTGGTGTATAGTTGGGTTTTGATAACTGAACCATAGTCCTTGTATGGAACAGAAATAGTAATGATAGAGCCAGAGCAGATGGACTTTGCCGCTCTGTCAGCTAGTTCATTCTCACAATTACCAACATCACCTAGTATCTAAAAAAACATGGACAGAAATAGATGATAAAGATGGGCAACTTTGTTTTGTATATTGGTAAGAATAGGGTGGTAACTCACATGATGTCAGGGCCAATAGACAGCTGAATGAATCAGTATAGATCCAATATTTTCAGTGCTGAGATTCTGGCAGAACAATAAAATACACACCCAGAGTTAAGATTGAATCAGATATGGGTAAGATACATTTCAAGCATGAAGTAATGACCTGTTCCCTAAGAGGTGGAGGAGAGGACATGGAAGATGTTCAGTGCTTATATATTTGACATGAAGTTGCTTGATATTGGAAATAAAATTTACTTTACAGTCAAATATAAGACCTAAGAACTTTGCCTCAGGGACGACAGGAAGTACATCATCATCAATACAAATTTCTAGATCTAAATGAATACCCTGTTGATGGCAGAAATGTATACAACAATTTTAGGAAGAGAAAGTTGAAAACCATTTGCTGTGATTGATTGCAGTTTCAAGCTGCCACCCATTAAACTTCACGTTTGATGACTGACATGAGATGTGAAAGTCATCAACAAAAAGACCATTTAAAACTGTAGGGGGTAGCTGTTCACTGATGGTATTAATCTTTATAATAAAAAGTGTGACACTCAGAATACAGCCCTGAGGAACTCTTAAGTTCCTGTTGAAGTAAACAGGAAAGTGTTGAGTCCACACGGACCTGGAATCAACAGTTAATTAAAAAATGCTTAAAAAAATTAATAAAAGTGACAAATTTCCACGCATATGAGTGAAGATCTTGCAAGATGCCATATCTCTATGTTGTATCATAAGTTTTTTAAAAGTAAAAAAAGAAGAAACAAGATGTTACTGCTTCAAAAAGGCTTCTCTGACTAATGTTTCAAAGCAAATTAAGTGGTCTATCATGGAGTGTTGTCTCCAGAACCTACAATGAGTGGGTGAGAGAAGGTTGTTTGATTCAAGGAACCAAAAAGACGAGCATTAATCATCCTCTCTAAGGTCTTACTGAGACAACTTGTCAAAGGAATTGGGCAGTAATTCAAAAGAATCTTTGGATTCTTCCCAGGTTTAAGAATAGGGAGTACAACAGCCTGGTAGCAAGCATCAGGAAAGACATTCACCTGCCATATCCAGTTAAAGACAGCCAGGATAATAGTAAGAGAGGCAGGAAAAAGGTAGTGTAGCATCTCATAATGTATACCATCAGGTCCAACTGGTATATTGCCAGTCCAATTAAGTGTAAGTTTCAGTTCCACCAGTGTAAGAGAGCAACTGTAATCATTGGGATGATCAGTCAAAAAGGAAACAGGCAGATTTTCAACTTATGTTTTGATAGCCAAGAGGGAAGGGGATAAGTTTGAAGGAGTAGATACACAAGAAAAATTTCACCAAAAGTATTGGCAATGCTTTGAGCATCAGCAACTTCATGGCCATTGAATATTAAGATAGAGAGGGGGCAGAAGTATACCATCCACTCACCTTCCTGACCTTGTCCCATATGGTAATCCATGATGACAAGGAAACCCACTTGTACAGAAAAAAATACATATATAAAAATGGCTGGTATTGTAAAGAAAGCTTTACATAAAGCTTCCCCACCTTTGGCGGAATTCTGCTTGTTCTATAACAGAAAAAGCTCAGAAACATGCTTGGGATAGATTTCATACAACTTCTGAACTGATGGTTGAAGAAATGCTGGAGGTGTATTTAATGCAAGATTCCTTCTAGCTTTAACGTCTAAGTCGTTGAGCCTGTGCATAGGCTTGCTGAAATGCAATGTGATTTGAAAGTGTAGTGTATCTATGAAATCTATCCCAAGCATGTTTCTGAGCTTTTTGTGTTATAGAACAAACAGAATTCCGCCAAAGGTGGAGATGCCGTGGGAAAGATGTCGAGGTTTCAGGGATGCACTGAGCAGCTGCTTGGACAATACATGAAAAAAAAAAAAAAAAAAAGCTCAAAATGGTTCAAAGGAAAATAACCTTGAATTGATATATCACCCTATGCTGGAAAAGCTCTATATGAATAACCATATAGAGATAAGCATCCAAGATTTCAAATGCAGTTATTCACAAATACTTGGAAACAGAAGATAATTCTCAAAAACCTTAAATCTGAATTAAAGAGGAAACAACAACTGAATGAAACTAAAGAAGTATATAATTAGCAAATTAACAAATAAAAAGTAAACATAGAGGCTCCCCATCCACAACTACAGTAATGACTTCCTTGCTTAAAGAGTGTGTGTGTGTGTTTTCTTATAGCAAAACCACATTGGACAGCAGAACCCACCAAGGGAAACCAAACCCCTGATTTTAGCATTGTAAATCCATAGATGTACCACTGTACTAACAGGGGGTTTGCTTAAAGATATAATGTCACATGAAGATGTGCTGAATATTAACTTTTATTAACCCTTTTGCAATGGGCTTAGTATAATATACAAGTTTGTTTATACGTATGCACATCTTAAGTGCTTATAATATAACTTAATTTAGTAAAGTGCACCTTCATGAAATTTGATGTACCATTAGTAAATATTACAAGCCTTTTGTACACTGTTCAGGATAGTTTACTTTGGCCTAATTATAGTTATGGGCCTTAAGCCTCATCCTTCGATTTATGACTACTGGTCTACATATCTTCCCTTTTATAATTCTTGATTCTTTTGTTGGGATAGATTATTAGCCATCCATATGGAGTTACATTTCAATAACTCTAATAGTATTCCTAGGACTGACCCTAATCATGATAAACTTTGTTAAACCTACCAAAGACCTTCTTCTGAAGTCCTTCATTTCTCACTATTCTCCTAAAAGAGAATTGTCTGTAGATAAGCAAATGTTGGGTACAAAATGTAAGACTGATTTCCTTCAGTACTACCAAAAAAAACATTCAAGTTGGGTATAAAGCTGTGGGTCTTGGCAGATGCTATAAATGGATACTGCTTAAAGTTCAAGATCTACACTAGAAAAGAAAGACAAATGCCAATCAGAGATTTAGCAAATAACATTGTCATAGATCTGATGGACAGATTCAATGGACTGAGATACTCTTTTCTTGGATATTTTCTATATTTCTCCCTCATTTATATGATGAACAGTTAGCTGTTGAAATTCATGCTCATGGGACATGTAGGAATAACAGACTGCATTTCCCACAGGAACTGGTTCATATAATAAAGGGAATACAATTTTTATTGTAGAAGCCTAAAAGCAATAAAGTGGATAAACAATTGAGACATCTACATCCTTTCTACCTGACACTTCAATACCATGACAACTATAAGAAGAGGAAAATTCCTGAAATTACAAAATCTCAGCTAATTGTAAATTATAACAAGTTTATGATAGAAATAGACCTCAATGACCATTTCGTCAGCTACTATTCAACTTGAAGTAGGCCAATAAAATGACACAAACAACTTTTCCTGTTTTTTGAATTAGACTATAATTAGTGCCTTAATTCTTTACAAAACAAAAACCAATCAACCAGAATTATCACAGACATCCTTCAGGATGAAGCTGGTCACTTCTCTTGTTAAACCTCTACTTTAGAGCAGACTTGGTCCTTTTGGTATTCCACTTACAACATATTCACAGAACTTTCTGCTGAATTTACTCTTGACAGACATTATCCAATACTTTCCAAATGTAGGAAAAAGAAAAGATGCAGACCATACCTTACAGACAACAGGATACTCAAGAAGTGTACACTCTGTGATGTGTATCTCTGTATGAAATACTTTATAGAGTATCATACCAATAATACACTTCAGAAAATATATTTTACTTAGTGCATAACCAAAACTGCTGAATTACCATAACTGATTTGTTTTGTATAAGGACATAAAACAGAAATAAATCTGTTTATGAAAGTTTCACTAAAATATTGTTCATGTATTATGTAAAAGAGCATTACTTTTACAAATATAGTTCATTCTCTTTCTCTGAAATCTAACAAAAAAGACATAGAACAATAAATTAAAATTAGATATAAAATAATGATCTCTGGTACCTATAGGAAATTAAAGTGATAGGAATATATCTTGCCCTCGTGTGCCATAACAGCTAAGCTTAATTTTTTTTTTTTTTTGTGAGGACGTTGAAGAAATGTAATTTTTGTAGATTTCAAACATGTACTTCAGAAAGAAAAATATTAAACTACTGTATTTATACACTCTAAACATCTGTAACTTGCTTTAGTTTATAAATCAATTTTTTGTGTAAAAAAAATTAATATTCATTTGGAGCATCAACTTGGTCATCACCATTCAATAGTTTTGTCAAAATTATTATTTTCTCTTCCAAGATCTTTACAGATAACTGTCAGAATCATGTGAAGTACAATTTGTACTCTCTCTATAGTAGGTGGAACTAAATAAGAAAAAAGGAAAGAATGGAGTAGAAAAGACACCGTTTAGTTGATTTGTTTCTGAATTCATATTCTAACTTGCCAGTCTAAAAGTTATGTTTCTAATTTATTAATCAACTACAGCAAGTGTGAAAAAAGAAAATTAACATAGCAATAAGGCATGAAGAAGCACTATGCGACACTTATATTTTGATATTTAGCTCTTTATATACATACATATATATATACCTTACAGCTATACAAAACAAAATATATATATATATATTTATCATTTACTATTAGGAAATAAATACACACAAAATTAAAATTTAAAATATAAACTAAACTATGTTTTGATATAAATTTTATTGATATATATATATATATATATTAAAATTAAAATACTTATTGAGCTTTGAAAATAAATCTCCCAAAGATCACGAACATACACAATTAGACACACCCATTACAAAAGGGTTAACTATGTCAAACTCACTCTGGAAATAAATCACATGAATCCTGTGACTGAGAACTGGATGCTATAGTCAAAGTTTCTTGTTCGAGTGAAGAGTTTGCTTTTTCAGTCTTCTCTTCAGATTTACAAACCTGGGATTCAACAGGAACATCTATAATGAAACACAATAACAATGTTGTACAGATATTAGTAAACTTCCTGCAAATATATCACACATTTCAAGTTTCACAAAGATTATTTATAGTGACTGTTTTTGTGAAGAAAATACTAGCTCATAAAAAATTAACATTTTCCTACACCACAAACACATTTCTGATAATATCTCTGCTACTCTAAGTATTGATACAAATATTACCTCAATTACTTCAAGTCTTTATACCCCACTATATTACCAATGTCAATTTAAACCTTGTGATTCTCTTCAACCACATGCAAAACCTTTCTTACAAGTGTGTGTGTGTGTGTGTGTGTATACATATAAACTCCATGTTATTACTTCTCATTCACTTTTTATGAGGCTGTCCAAATTATCAGACACAAACAACAGTCATCATGGAGAAAAGGGGAAAGGAATGTAATAGCAGGTATTACTGATATATGTTACAGCTATAATCCCACATAGACAAGATAGAGGAGCTTGTGAGGACAAACTCCACAAAGAAAGCATCTGCTTGGAAAAGAGGTGCATGTAAAAATGTGATTGTGTAATAGCACAAAAGAAAGGGTCACAGTATTCTGGAGTACAAATTATTTTTGTTCTGATAACATGACATCTAATATAAGGAAAGGTAAATATCATGAAAAGAAAACATGAAATGAAGGGCAGCCATACCAGAGCTAGCCCATTCCTGCAATACTAGACATATTGTGTTACAATCAATCAGCCAGCTAATTCACAGATCCCTTTCATTTCATTAAGTGTTGTACAGAAATCACAGGATTCATTCATGTCCCAACCAGACAGATGAGATGCCAATTTCTGTTATTCCAATTATAGTACTGTGGACTCAAAACTAGATCCATGGCATAATGACAGGGACATATAAATTTCATGATCATCATATGAGAGAGAATGACAAAAAAAAGAGGCCATGCACAACTCACCAGTTGTTCCCTTGGCTGTGGTTTTGCTAGATAGTAGATAAGGACAGTGGGAATCTCATTAATCCTTTCATGCAAGTCACTAATTAGATGACGAGGCATTTGGTTACCTTAAGAGAGTCATAGTTACTATTAAACAGGCTGGTCATGCTGCTACCATACATCTTGGAAAATCATCAAGGGTTACTGGAAGGAAAGCACACAGCTTTTTCCTCTTCTCACCGAGTGAAATAACCAGTACTAGAATGACTAAAGAGTAATAAACTTCTGTCTACTACAACACCAACTGTAAAACAAAGCAACCCTATGCTCCACTAGATGAAATGGGGAAATACTTGTATTGTGGAGTCCTAAGGTAATGTTCCAGAGTCAGGGCAATATGTTAACCATATTTCTTATTTTAAAAGCAAACAAACTGCAATCTATTCAATTTAAAGCTTAACAGGAATGGGCAAAAATAGCACAAAAGAAAGGGTCACACTATTCTGGAATACAAATTATTTTTGTTCTTGATAACATGACATCTAATATATGGAAAGGTAAATATCATGAGAAGAAAACATGAACTGAAGGGCAGCCATACCAGAGCTAGCCCATTCCTGCAATACTAGACATATTGTGTTACAATCAATCAGCCAGCTAATTCACAAATCCCTTTCATTTCATTAAGTGTTGTACAAAAATCACAGGATTCATTCATGTCCCAACCAGACAGATGAGATGCCCCATCTCAACATAATTTGTTGCTACAAGGAAAAATTCTTGATTTGTTGACTTATAATTTGTGCAGATTTAAAAACAAAGAGACCTCACCAGGCAACACCCAAATGAAATAGGATACGATGAAAATTATGAGAGGTCCTGAAAAAGAAAACACATAAGAAATTAAATCACTTACCTCTCTTACAAATAAGCCATGGATAGTAGCCAAAATCATTAAAGAGGCAACCACCATTTCATGTTTATAAAGAGATATAAGTGTGTTAGGTATGGCCCACAAATCAGCCTGTACAATCCTTTCCAGCAGGTAATGCAAAAAAATTATGAGGGGAATCAAGATGTGACAAATTTGATGAGATGAAATCCAAAGAAATCCCTGAGAAAGCAATGAGCATCAGTTCACAAACACAACCTGTCAAAAAGACAGGGGGATACATCATGATAACTTAGGAATGTAACAGATGAACAAACAGTGACATGAGACCAGAAACCTCTCAGTGACACAAGCAGAACACCAAAAAGCCCAAACGGGTACAAAAGACAATAATTCATAAAATGGAAAATGGAGGAAAGAAAACCTTATCCTCTTCTCTAGCTGCTGAATCTTTAGGAAGAAAGGAACTATTTGGATACAGTACAATAAGTGGAATGTTAAGAGTCCTGTTAAAATTAATCTCAAATAAAGACCCATCCCATTTGGCTAAGAGCACGTATGCCCAAAGACACATGGTGAGGGACAGCAGACAAAGAGAGTTGGACATTCCAGTGAGTTGTGAAAACAGTGAACTGAGATGTTCTGAGAAAAATGCAAATTTAACACAAAAACACTTAAGAAGAAAATATTCACTGTGTTAAAAGAACCTCACTAGGATCAGCCACTAAATTCATAACCAGGAATGTGACAAGCAAAGAAAACAAGTGAATGAATGTAAGCACAAACAAGATCCAATGTCTGGAAACAAAGAAACCTGGCATGAGACCATTGTGGACTTGTACAAGTCAAACATTACCATCTTCCCTTACAACAAAAGGAGAATATGATACATAGCTCCTTGAACTGTTAAAAGCTCTAAACAATTTTCTAGAGGACTTGAATTCCATATCCCTTACACAAGCTTGACATCCCTGAGAAGAAGTATTCAAAAAATTATAATCTCAGGATGTGGTGTGCAGAATAGGAACATTTACTATCATATTGCCCCTGTATAAACACCAGCCAAGGTCTAGTGGACTGGAAATACAGAGGGGTAACCAAACAATCCAATGCAGTCTCCCAAATTTTCCAGTAGCTGAAACCACAACTGAAGAAAAGATTGTGGGCCGGACACGAAAGAATTACCAATTCCAAGGATGCCCAAATTCCCAAAACAGGACAAATTACATGCATCAGTGAAGATAAACATGACTGTATGAAAAAAATAACTAGTTCCATAGTCTGAAGATGTAGAGGAGAAGATTGAGCCTGACTAAAACACAAATTGAGAAATACCTTTAAATGGAAAAGATACTGTATGAGAGAAAGAATATATTTCTCCATTTGGATGTGGAACCCAGCTCTCACAGTCTACGAGAAAATAGTTTGATTGATTGATCGATTTAATGTATTATGGCACAAAGCAGCGAGGCTATCTGCACCAAACATCCAGTAAAAATGTAAAAATAAAATAAATGTAGTAAAAGACACAAATGGAAATGAAGGTAAAACAAAAAAGTATAAAACCAATGTTGACACCTAGTCTACAACGTTAAGATAGAAGGCAGAATACAAGAAGTTGTAAGGTATTTACTATAGCAAAAAGGTAATAATCATAACCCACCAGGAAGACTAACAGATAAGTTCAAGACTCACCGTCAGTCACCTGAAGTTGGTCTTTCCAGTCCTGGTTATGGGTTATGTGTCATAGCAACCAGTATCAAAATGTAAAAGAATAGAAGTTTTAAGACACAGAGCAAAATCGCAACAATAAGTAGCCAAATGTCCAGTAAAAAGATAAAAGTCAAGTAAATGGAGTAAAATATGTAAAAGTAAATGAAGGTAAAAACAAAACAGCAATTAAAAAAGAAAATGGTGTAAAAACCAATGGTTACATCCACTCTTCAAAGTTGTAACGTATTTACTCTAGCAAAATGGTAATGATCATAACCTGCCAAGAAGACTAACAGGTAAGTATAAAAACCACCATCAGTCACCTGAAGTTGGTTTTTCCAGTCCTGGTTCCGGGTTATGAGTCAAAATGGCCAGTACTAAAAAGTAAAGTCGTAAAAGTGTCAAATGATATGCAGCAAAAGTATAATAACAACTCGCCAGGACAACAAATGAGTAGTTCAAACAGTAGCATTAGTCACCTGAAGTTGGCCTTTCCAGTACTGGTGTCGAATTATTTAATGTTCTGGCCATTGTCAAATGTCAAATTGAATGAGAGAGATTAAAACTGTAAAAAATGAACCACAATTAAAAAAGTGTAATGAATAAATATGCAACACTTAAATGAGATTAAAAAGATTAATGGCCATTAAAAAATTAAAAACGTTATCAAGGTGGACAGAGCCAAAAACACTGTCCAATGTTACAAATTGACCCTGGGAAAAAATATGTTTAAAATATTGCCATCGTTGAGAATTGTAACGATGGCAAGAGAGTAAAACGTGGCTGATAGTGATTTGAGTGTTACACAAACTACACATTGGTGCATCAGTTCCAGATAAAAGAAAATGATGAGTTAAAAAACTGTGACCAATGCGTAGCCTAGTGAGAACAACTTCCTCCTTCCGAACTTTACAGACGCTAGATGGCCAAATTCCAATTTTGGGTTTGATTTAAAAAAGTTTGTTGTTGCGTTGCTCACTCCAAGTGGACTGCCAGCTGTCACGGAGCTGAGCCTTGAAGACAACGCCATGTACGGAATAGGCATAGGGGTGATGGTGCTGGAGCAGACAGATTTAGCTGCCATGTCTGCAAGCTCGTTCCCACGAATACCAGCATGGCCTGGTATCCAGAAAAACTGGATTGAAGTAGCTGTTAATGAGAAATGGGCCAGTCGATTTTAAATATCAGCGAGAATAGGATGTGAGCTAATGTGTAGCGATTCCAAGGCAAGTATAGAACTAAGCAAATCGGTATAAATAGTGCAGTTGGAATACTACTCAGCTGCAATATGATCCAGGGCAAGAGATATGGCATACAGTTCAGCAGTGAACACAGAATCTGAAGAGGGGATTCTGCACGCAACTACTGACCCATAACAAACCATAGCAGAAGCCCACTGAATTACCTGATTTGGAACCATCTGTACAAATGAGAACTGAATGATTGTTTGAAAAATATTCACTGAATAAAAGACGGTATTTCCAATCTGGAGTATCTGCCTTTTTTAGGTGACTGAAAAAAAGGTCACATTAGAGGGCTATAATAAGCCATGGTGGGATGGGCTGATCTGTGGAATCTGCAATGTTATCCAAGGACAGACCCAATTCATCCAATTGCACCCAGATGTGAAGGCCAAACAAAGCAATGACAGATCGTCTGTTCCAAAAAAGTACTGCCCACCGAGGAAGGAAAACACATTCCCAGTTGGGATGCTTTGGTAAGGAAAGAAGTTTCGAAGTATATTCTAAAAATAGTTGCAAATGGCGAAGATGTAGAGAAGGTTCATGAGATTCAATGTATATGCTTTGAACTGGAGAGGTACAGAAAGCCCCAGTGCAGAGTCAAAGTCCTTGGTAATGAATGGGGTCCAGCATCTTTAAGGCCGAGGGTCTGGCAGAGCCATAGACCATTGATCCATAGTCGAGTTTTGATCGATTAAGAGCACGATATACCTTTAACATTGAACAGCGATCTGCCCCCCAACTGGAAGATGAGAGGACACGGAGGATGTTCAGTGCTCTTGTGTATTTGACCCAAAGCTGCTTTAAGTGTGGTATAAAGGTCAGTTTACGATCAAAGATAACCCCCAAGAACTTGATCTCCGTGATCACTGGCAGCAAAACTTCACTGATACAAAGTTCAGGATCAGGGTGAACACCCCGTCGACAGCAAAAGTGCATGCATACAGTTTTAGACAGAGAGAGAAATTAAAGCCGTTTGCCAGAGTCCACTTCCGTATACGATTGAGGGTAATTTGTAGTTGCCGCTCAATATATCTCATATTTGACGACTGACATGAGATCTGAAAGTCGTCAACATACATCCCATTCACAAAAGTGCGAGAGAGTTGTTCAGTGATGGCATTTATCTTTATACTGAAGAGTGTGACGCTCAATACACAGCCTTGAAAAACTCCAAGTTCTTGTACAAAAGGACGGGAAAGTGTCGAACCCACACAAACTTGGAATCTCCTGTCCATTAAAAAATTTTAAATAAATATGGGTAGATGGCCACGTAACCCATATGTATGGAGGTCTTGCAAAACGCCATACCTCCATGTTGTGTCGTAAGCCTTCTCTATGTCAAAGAATATTGATTCAAGATGTTGGCAGTTGAGAAAGGCTTCTCTGATAGATGTTTCAAGATGAATTAGGTGGTCTATGGAGGAGTGCTGTCGATGGAACCCACACTGAGTGGGCAAGAGGAAGTTGTTTGATTCAAGGAACCAAACAAGACGAGCATTAACCATCCTTTCTAAGGTCTTACAGAGACAGCTCGTCAAAGCAATTGAATGGTAGTTTGAAGGAATCTTGGGATCTTTCCCTGGCTTAGAGAAAGGTAAAATAATAGCCTGGCACCAGGCATCAAAAAAAACATTCTCCTTCCAGATCTGGTTGAAGACAATCAGAAGGACATCAAGAGAAGCAGGAGATAGATGGTGCAGCATGTCATAATGAATATCATCAGGTCCAACAGATGTACTGGCAGACCAATGAAGGGCCATTTTTAGTTCCACCAGGGTAAAGGAACAATTATAGTCAAAGAAACAGTCAGTTCGAAAGGAAAGAGGTGATCGCTCTGCCCAAGTCTTGATGGCCAGGAAAGTGGAGGAACAAGCAGAAGTGCTAGATACCCGGCAAAAGCTTTCACCTAGAGTGTTAGAGATGCTCCAGACATCAGTCACCTCCTGACCATCAGAGAGTAAGATCAAGAGGGGGACAGAATTGTAGTGCCCATTAACCTTTCGAATCCTGTCCCATATGATCTTGGAACTGGTGGTAGAAGATATGTTAGTTGTGAGCTTAATCCAAGATTCCTTCTGGCTTTGACGTCTCACCCACCAAGCATGTGCATGGGCCCTATTAGAAAGCAAGATGGTTTGAAAGTGTGGGATATCTACGAAAAGTATCCCAGGCCCTTTTTTGAGCCTTCCGTGCTAAGTGGCAAGCAGGATTCCACCATGGACGAGGATATCTTGGAAAACGTGTCGAGGTTTTAGGAATACACTGAGCAGCTGCATGTATAATACAAATCACTGACTGCTGCTACACAGTTTATTGATGGCTGATTTATGATGGCAGGATCAAGTTCTGCGAGAGCAGTGAAAGTTGACCAGTCTGCCTGATTTAGCTTCCACCGGGGCACGCAGGTAGGGTGGCATCAACCACGGCGAGTCTCTCTCATAAGGATCAGAAAATGATCACTACCTCGTGGATTACTGTCAACCCTCCAAGAAAAATGGGAGAATAAAGAAGGGGAGCAAACTGAGAGATCAATAGTGGTAAAGAACTGACCAGGTGCATGAAAGTGGAAGAACCAGTATTGAAAACAGAAAGATTGTGATCAGAGAGCATCCGCTCTACAGATCGACCATTAATAATAGCACTTCCCCAGAGGGGATGATGTCCATTAAAATCCCTCAGGATTAGAAATGGAGATGGCAACTGTTCAACGAAAGCATCAAGGTCTGATTGATCATATGTCTCTCTAGAAAACAGGTACAGAGAACAAACAGTGATGGTATGACCCAAAAAAACACGAATGGCTGCATCCTCCAAGGGTGTGTTGAGTGACAAAGACAGGGTGGGCACATGCTGATCAACCAACAGTGCCATTCCTCCATGTACTCGACCAACACAGCCTGTCATTTCTGTACAGAAAAAACTGCCGAATGGAGACTGTATCAGCAGATTTGAGAAATGTTTCTTGTAAAGAAAGACAAACAGGATAGTAGGAAGCAATCAGCATTTTGATATCATCCAAATTAGAATGTTAACCTCGACAGTTGCATTGTATCAAGGTGGCCATTTTTAAGAACGGGAAAGGTGAAGTGGCTGGAGAACCCTTTGGTTTACAACCACGTCTTTTTTCTTTACTGTCTTTAGTCAGAGGAGGTCTATCAACCTCCATGAATCCTGCTCTGGGTCTAGTTGGCAGGTTTTTGTTATTGGAAGGGTAATCCAGTGACTGAGGATGCAAACAAATAATTGTTTTGTCTCTTATGGTGGGAGAAAAAGATGTATCAGAAGAAGTGCCTGTATTTGAAACTGAAGGACGTGGATCTTGAGGTTTGTTGGAAGGTATGGGAGGAACAGAGATGGGTGTGGAAGTCGATTCATCAACCTTTTTAACCACGGAGGTAAAAAGACTTTTCATTTGTTTTGAAGACGATTCTCTTGGAGGCATAGAGAGATCTGTCTGCACTCCCACTGTAGTTGTGGAATGAAGTGCAGCAGCATATGTCCAAGAAGGAGTTGTGGACAGCAATTTCTGAGCCTCAGGATAATTAATGATATGTATCCTTTCAAACGCTGCACCTCTTTTTTCTCCCACCATTTTGGGCAAGAATGAAAGTAAGAGGGGTGAGAACCATTGCAGTTTACACAATGCAGGTTCATGTCACAGTCATAGGCATCGTTGTCCTTGCCTCCACAACAAGCACATGTCAGGGAACCATGACAAGATGTCTTTGAGTGACCAAATCTCTGACACTGGAAACATCGAAGAGGGTTTGGAATGTATGGCCAAACCCTGCAAATGAGATAACCTGCCTTGATGGTTACAAGTGCATGTGGTGAAGTAAATGTTAAAACGAGGGTATTTGTTGGTGGTGTAACTCCATCTTTGCGAGTGGAGATGCGCCTCACTGCAGAAACTCCTTGAGTGGAGAGACCAGCGAGAATCTCTGATTCGGGAACATTCTTCAAATCCCTTTCAACAATAACTCCTTGTGAAGAATTCAAAGTAGCATGGGGTGTAACCTCAATAGGTATATCCCCAATTGCCTTTGAATTCAAGAGAAGTTCAATGTGTTGGGATGTGGATGTTTCAACCAATATGTCACCAGATCAAAGCTTCTTTACTGACTTTGGAGAGCCAGCAAGTCCCTCTAGTCCCTTCCAAATAAAAAAAAAGGGGACATTTGCCCTAAAGGTGTTTCCAAAAGAGAATGTAATATAAGAAAATGAGGTACGTGTGTTACTGATGTTGAAGATTGCTGTTCAGAGTATTCAAGACGTGGTCGCTTACCCATTGACTATTTTATTTTACAATTTTATTTAAATTTTTTTGGAGGATCCATTGAAAAAAGGAAAAATTTCGGTACCCACTGACCCAACCCACTATGGAGCGCTACAAGGGGATGCACTACAAAGTTACACAAGGACATTGCAGCAATACCAGGGTTTCGTGAGCACTATACCCAAACACCAGCATCAGGCATAATGTCCACAACACCCGTTGAGAACTTTCAACACTGGTACTTGGTTGACTCTAGCCCAAGTAGACCAGCTGATTGACCCAAGGGGGGCCACCCAAAGGCTGCCCGTCTACAGGAATTCGAGGCCAAAGTGGTGTGTTAGGGTTGGACCCCTCAACCACCAGGATCCTTTCCTCCCCTTTACGGGTTGCCATGCACGGCAAACACGTGAGTGGATGTTTAGATCCCAGAGAAGGTAACCAGACAGAACAGAACCTTCCCTGGGAAGTCCCCTTACCACGTACAGGAATCCACGCCGAGGGGGAAAATAGTTTGAATGTGAAGCTGCATCAAGTGGTGAAAAGTATAGAGAAAAATATAATCATCCTTGTAACACTTTCAAAATGGGCTCAGTATAATACACACAACTTTGAATGTACATTTGTACACTATCTTATGAAGCAGTAAAAGTACCTTTACAAAGTTTTGCAGACCTTTGGTAAAGATTACAAGTTTTTGTACATAAAAACAACATCCTCAAAGAAAATACCATAAACTACTTCTGAAAGATACTGGCAAGGTTTAAGGTCCTGAGGTGGTAGCAAGACACAGAATCTGTTGACCAAGGAGAGTTCGGAGTGAAAAGGCCCTTGGACACCATCTGAAGAACATATGAATTAGAAGTAAATTACACTAGCTAGTCAGCAATAAAAATGGCAGCATGTGTTTCTGTGATGATATATAAGATGTCTCAACTTTAAAACCCTGGAGAGGAGAACAGGTAAAGGTTGAGAAGGTGTGGGATGGTTATAACAGTAGTGGAAGCAGAGGCAGGAGATGGCTGAGACAACCTGAAATTCAAATGAGAAATGGAGGAATGTTGTTGCACAGATCAACCTATGACAAACAAAACTTAAGGAAGTATCCAAAAATAGACCTACATAAGAAGTGTACCATTCTAAGGTTACACAGACAGGTTATGGGTAGTCATGCCTAAAACAAAAGTGCATCCCTTTCCATGAGATTTCAGAAGTAAAGGAGTTATGTTTGGAGACAGAGTGCCAAGGATATATGCTCCAAAGTGGAAAATATGAGGGTGTGAGTTTGCTCCTGCAACTTCATAAAAAATCAATGAATAATCCTGACAGGTCCTAAAGATATAGATCTGGGTAAGCTGGTGTCTGAAAAATTGGGCTTGGAAGAACCTAACCAGAGAATTATGAACAGCCTCCACATTTGCATCAAGGTCTTCAGGCATTCTGAGCCTAATAAAGGAAAAGTTGTTTGGCAATAAGCCATGATAAAAAGTTCTGAATATTAAAGAAGACAAAGTATGCAAGATCCTGAGATCCTGCATGTACTTGCACCTGAAACTGGTCAGTAGGGATCTTGATATTTGGAAAGGAGGGGAAGAGAAAGTATTCTGACCAAGAAGCCATGTATAAAAGGGAAGATGATAGGGGACACATACAGAAAGGTAATACCTGTGAAATTATGTCCAAAACAAAATGTTCAGGGAAGCTTTGCTGCTTCCATAGATGTGACACGAAATTGCACTGCATAGGATAAATGGAATGAGAAAAAGGCTCTCCTTTGTCAAAGTCAGGCTTCTCCAGAAAGGAATATTTTGTCCAAGGATAGAAGAAGCTGGCTATACCATGCAGTATTCAAGCTCCCATCAAACTAAAGCCACAACTATCAAATATGAAGGCCAAAACAATAGTCAAAGTAGCAGTAGTCCTGGTAGTGGCATTTGAAACATGAAATTTAGAATTCATGGTTCAACTGTGGTAAGTTCATGAAAAGTAAACAAAAAATATAAACAGTTTAACTTCACTTAAAAATGTGAGAGAAATACATAACTTCCAAAGCATACTACCATTTCAAGAAATAAAGCAAAAAACACAAGCAAAATTGTGTAATGTGCTAAAATGAGAAGTTAGACTGAACAGTATAGATGGAGTAATGTACATCAGAAGTTTACTTCACTCACATCTTGGTAGGGGGTTGCTACATGCTCATTTGCATACAAATGTGCAGTAGTGGACCTACGTTGAATGTAGAAAGAGTGAGAAGTAGGAGGTTTAAGACTAGTGGTGGGAAGAAAATCTGCAAATTTATTTCATTGTTAATCATAGTCAGAAAATGAATATATATTAAGAGATTTTCTGAAGAAAAAACCTATGCAACTTTATAAAGAATAACTTTTTACATTTATTTATCCAATGATAAATTGTAAAAGTACACTTTTGGTTAAAAAGCTCCTTCTTAAATAAACTTTGAATTAATCTAACCTATTGGTTGTTAAAACATTAAGGGCTGCTTCCCAATATAAGTTGTTTTTGTGTAACTGAATGTGTATGTGGACAGTCCTATGGACTAATTATATTGAAGATGGAATGTTGACAATAACTAAATTTATTACATGTATCCACCTGAATTATAGCAAGCTTGGAGTAAAATTTGGGTCTAATTAAGACTCTGAAAAGTCAGAGTGCCAGCTGATGTTTATGTGTAAAAAAAAAAATACTTTTGTCCATCATATAGTTTACACCTTGCATCTGTAAATCCTCGAAAAATTCCAAAATGCATATTTGTGGTTTTTATTAGTATCAGCACATACTGTATCTCCTGTTAAATCTGCTTTACAATGAACTGTCATTCAATCAACAAGGATAAAAAACAGAAATTAGCTCTTACATTAAATATACCCAGTACATATTTATATACTTGGTTCAATGGCACTCTAAAATATCATGACATGCACACAGGGTTACTTTATATGATTGTAAACCAAAAATAATATTTTATAAATAAAACTGTACATTACAAGTGACCAACATACATGCAGTACTTAAAAAAAAAACATCACAGAAAGAAGCTTTTCACGAAACAGAGAGCCTAAGATAATTTTGGGATTACTGATATTAAAAGGCTTGTGGATTAAATGTATAGTAATTCCAGAAGGAGAAGACCTAGATACGTACACCAACAAAACAAAATTAGAAAGAGATCTTCACGATAATCCTTTGAAAGTAATGATACATTAAACTCAAATAACAAACTCATCATCAGCTATAAGTCTAAGGAAGTGGTAAAGGTATAATTTTTCTTCGTCTAAAAAATTTCCAACAAGTACTTGTTTTTGTTCACATACACAGTTATTCTTGTTCAGTGCTACCCTTTATTTGCAAAATGTTTCTTGCATGCTACAAGCCTATTATCCTCACGTACACTCCTTATTTCCCGTAGTTTAACTGATTCATGCATGCAAATTATCATGGAACAAATCACCACCACTAGATGTGCATTATACTAATATGTGGTACTTCGAGGTAAGACAGAAAACTAAGCACTGGTAGACAATGGAGAAGAAAGAGTAGGAAGTGTGACCAGAAATATTTGTCAGAAATATATTTTCAGTGTAAGAATAATATAACTTCCCACATGGCACCTTACCTCCTCTACCATACATAGCTAGAATATCATATTGAACAAACAAGTGACTGGTTCACAGAAAAGAAAAGCATCCTCTACAAGTGTCCATAGGAAACCATCCAAAAGAATAATATATGGAAGACTGCACTATTTCTGTACCAAATATATTCTTTTCTCACACATGAAAAAGGCATGACTGAGTCAGGCAGACAAAAATGAGAAACAAATCTAGTGGACCACATAAGATAAATCAATTGCATCCAAAACTCTACTCCCAGGAACTAACGTCCACACTGGGGTAGGATAAGGACCATACTGTCAATAGTTCATCCAAGTGAGAGTAGAATAAATAATCATACTGTCTTCATCTCAAGTTCAGCCAACCAAAGGGAGAATTATCACTATCAATCAGTAAATAGGGTATGTGATTAGAATGAAATATAACTAGTGTGTATCGCGGTAGATGCGTTCCAAAAGCCCCCGCGAAAGATTTTCTGTGCAGTGGAATTGCCGATTTTTATGTATATATTTATGTGCATTTAGACTTTTAAAACCCTCCCTGTACAACTATTTAACCCTCCCATTACAATACTGTTCATTATTGCTGAAATAATAACAATTATTAAGATATTAAGCCTTAAAATTAAAAATTACATATCTTCAGCAGGTGGTGTCTTTTTGGGGGACACCACTTCCTCTTCTGTGGAAGGTGAATCGGCAATTTCTTCATCGATCGTTACAACTTCAGGAACAGTACTTGCCACCAGTACTCTTTCTTTCTTCCTCGGCTGGAAAAATATTGTCATTGGCAGTTGTTTTCTCTGCCTCTTTAGCCTATCGAAAATCATTTAATAAGGAGTCATCAGTTCTTCTATTTTATTGCAAAATTGTACTGATCGAACCATATCGTTGTCCCATTCCTATGAGCACTCCTTCACTTCGTTAATTTGTTTCATTAGTTTACCTAACCCCTCTAACGACCATCCACTTTGCTCAATTGTTTCCTCGGCTTCTTTTGGTGTTTCCTCTTCGTCGTCTTCCTCGGCAGCAGATTTTGTCAGTGCTTCTAAGTCTTGGTCGGCGAGTGGTTCGGATTCTAAGTCAATCAGTTCATCTACGTCTTCCTTCGTGATATTGGCAAATCCTTCACCTTTGATTAACGAGGCTAATTGCACAGCTTTTTCAACAGCCGAGTGTTGGATTTCTTCAGGCATGAATCCCTTATTGTCGTGCACAACCTCAGGCCACAACTTCTTCCAGCTTGCATTAACGGTGCAGGGCTTCATCTCTTGCAATGCCTTATGAACATTTTGAAGACATGTAGCAATGGTGAAAGACTTCCAGTACTCCTTCAGGATGAACCTGTCGTTTTCGGCTTCGGTCGCATTATCAAGGCTATGTACAAGGTTGGACATGGTATTCCTTATGTATAAGGCCTTGAAAGCCCTGATAACTTCCTGGTCCATCGGTTCTATAAGGGACGTAGTGCTGGCTGGCAGGAATTTAACCCTAATGCCTTCATATGAAAGATTTCTTGCTTGGCCACCGGCGTTATCCAAAAGAAAAAGGACATTGAATAGCAAGCCCTTCTCTAATAAATAAAGCTTAACTTGAGGAATGAAACTCTGATGGAACAAATCAGAGCTCAGAGGCTTCGTTATCCAGGCAGTAGGAGTGTGCATCCAATGGACTGGTAGCAAGTTCATGTTTTTATTCTTTAAAGCTCTCGGGTTTTTAGACTTGTATATTAATGTTGGCTTCAACATAAAACCAGCAGCATTACCAGTCATTAAGAGGGTGAACCGGTCTTTATGAGCTTTAAAACCAGGGGCTTTTTTCTCATCTTGGAAGGCATCCTCTTCCAAAACAGGCCAGTCTCGTCCATGTTGAATACCTGTTCAGGCCTATATTCCCCTTCAGCAATTATTTCTTTAAAAGTGTCCCGAACGTAAGCTTCACCAGCCTCCTTGTTAGCCGAAGCAGCCTCTCCATGTAACGATACGTTTTTCAGGCCGTATCATTGCTGAAATTTCTGAAACAAGCCTTTCCTTGCAGAAAACTGTTTCTTAGGCTGGGAATCACTGGACGTTCCTGGCTGTAGGTTGTCTACGTCTTCTTCGTCTTCATCCTTTTCCACGAAATTATCATACAACATCTTAGCCTTCGTTGTGATAATGTTAGTATCCAAGGGAACATCTTTCTTACAGCAATCAGCTATCCATATGGCCAAAGCAGCTTCCATCCAAACGATACTCTTATTACGAGATGTTACAACTTTCTTAGCCATTGTATTAAAAGTAATAGCAGCAGTCTTCTTAATATTAACATCATCCTTCTTGGTGTAGCGAATGGTGGATTCGTTCACTCCGTAATGGCGGGCTATGGACACATAAGAGTTTCCTTCTTTTACCATATCTAATATCTTCACCTTTTCGGCGATGGTCATCATTTTCCGTGACCGTTTAGGCGTAGAAACATCCTTAGAAGTATTAGCACGTTTGGGAGCCATTGCAGGGGCTTTAAACACACACAAAAGTTCAAAGATGCTGCCGTGGATGAAATCACCAATCACAGGCCAGACATGAATATTGACAGCACCAATTACAGCCAATCAAAATGGGTAGCTGTCATTGGCCGTCTTTCATTTCTGCACCAATCATAGCCCGTCTTGCACATCGCTGCGCCATGAAGCTGATCTCGCGCAGCCTTCACAGACGCACAATGCGTACATCTATAGCCTTTCTAGTTGGTTCTGTTTCCATTTTTACACTGTTATAAACTCAAATATGTTTATATCTCAAAATATACCTGTTTTTTTCTTTACACTATTAATTATATTTATTTTTAATATTTTAATGGTATTTAATGCTATATTTTAGATTTAATGTTTATTATTTTATATATACACGTATGTATGTGTATATATATATATCTGTGTGTGTGGGGGTCAGCCGAGCCCGCGAAGTGGTGAAGCCGCGAAAGAGGATCCGTGAAATGGCGAGGGAACACTGTATATCTCTCTTAAATCAAACATATCATAACTACCTTAAACCCTGTATCACTCCCAGCATAAAAACAATGAGTGCAAAAGAAGGAAGAAAAACAAAGACTAAGAGTATTCTTCATGACTCAGAACTGAGTGAGCAAGCAGATATACCCTGAACATGTGAGAACGTATATTGATTAATTTAGGTCTAAATTCATAATTCAACTACTGCAAACTGTAAACAGAAAATAAAACAAACAGTAAAATAAGAGATGAGTACCAATAAATTTATATATATATATATATGTTTTGGACAATAAGGTCAATGAAGAGACTTCTGGTAGAGAAAGAATAAGAAAAAGGTGACCTGGAACCTAAAATCAGAAGAGTAGGACTGGTCTAGATGAGGAACATGAGTAAAGAGCATGATGAAAAATAAGAAAAACTCCAGAGAGTAACAAAGAAATAACCCATATAACATCAGTCTAGATCATCAAGGAGAACACACTGAACATTGACCTCAGAATCCTCAACTGTTAACAATCCACCAAAAGCCACTATAGAAATAAAGCCTGTAAGGAAAATACCACTTACATAGGACTGAGTATTTCTCACTGTAATTTGAGAATTCTTTGACATAAAATTAAAGCTTTTTAAACAAAAGAAAATGAAAATCATAATTATTGCTAATAATCCAAATTCCAAAAAACTGAACTGAAAACAACAAATTTAAACAAATCTTTTCAATACACTGTCAAGAAAAAAGTTACTGCAACTGCATACGAAAGTTCATGGAGATTGTGTTGTATTCCTATTAGTGAAAGACTTTTGATCATGTTGAAACCATCATGCACCAGCACAATTCACTTTGAAACGTGAAATTAGGTGGGTATTTCATATAGTTGTATACAAATCTTCACACAAATGCACAAGGAAAATAACTAATGTGTGTGAGAAATGAGTTATCACTTCAGAATTATATGTAATGTATGTTTAATGACCAAGGAAATGCATTTTACTTCCAAGCTTCTTTCCTTTCCTGTTTTGGTTAATAAAGATTACAGATAAAACTGATAAAAATTATTATCTGGTGTAATATGATGATAATTTTTTTTAAATAATTATTTGTTCTAATTGTAAAAAATATCACTAAACTATAACTTGATTACATAATATAATGAACTTAGATAAATGCACTGAGTTGTATATATATAATTAGTTACTAAATGTATATTTTAGTTTTCTTAAAGTACAGGCTTTCTCATAACCAAAACGTGGTTGCACAATTTTTTTTTTTTTTATAATTAAATTGAAGAATTTTTGTCTAAAGAATGAAAGAAAATTTGTCAATACACATTACAGAATGTTATTTAGTTCTTAAAAATATCTCTACAAATGAAAGTACATTTCACAGAAATTGCTCATACTATAAACAGCTGAAATTATTGGTAATCACCAATTTCAGAGCTTTATCATAGCAAATTTATTCTTTCACTATGGTTTCAGTCTAAGGGACCAATACCATAACCATTTTATGCTTGTTATAATTTCATGCTAAAATTTTTAATACAGTAAGAATCCCTTCATGAAATTTTGCAGATTAGCAGTAAATATTACAAAGTTTATGTGAGTAAAATATTATTAGTTTTAATTACATTTTAATATTTTATAAGTAATGTTTTTAAGCAATTTCCTTTCTGAATGTTGACCATCCAACAACAGAAATAATTTTGACTTTAAGATTAACAATACTTCTAATTCATTGAATATTTTCAAATTTTATATGTGAACCTTTTATAACCTTCAGATAATTATCAAACTTTTGTGTAAAAAAATACATTTTATATTTTATATATTTTCACATTATCTCTGTATTGGTTTGGTCAATTTGGCTGACACTGTAACCACCATACAATATTGTTTATTGTTCTACAATAAAAATAAATTATAACACAAATGCTTAATCTAAATAGTTTAAATCTTATAAGATTATGCATTTATATATATATTTTTATTATTTTTATTTTATTGACCTTTCAGCCATATGTGACTAACATTATAGAAGTTAAAATGATGAGGCACATGTGCACTCACAGTACTGTATCCAAGAGTATTTCACTGGCTATATTTTAGTGGAGTAGTATTTTGTAAAATATGGTCTCATCCTGGTTATAATATATTAAATATGTATGTACATAATTATTATTTACAAACAAGTTCTTACTTTCAGTATGTTTTGTTTTTTTAAACATAGTAACTGAAATAAAGTATAGAAAACAATTATATGTTGTTGCTATGAGCTTTGTGTGTATTTGCTTCTTGTTGTAATTTGCTAAACCTTATTGAATTTTGAATGTGGGGAATGTAAAACTATATTAGTTTTTTAGATTCTTATATGCATATTATGAAATAAGAAAAAAATCAGTTACTATACCAACATCACATAATTCCACTACAATTTATCAAACTTACTAACTAAGCTGTATTTGACTCTGAAAAAACTGATTGTTTTACTTCACCTTACCTTTCTACTTGGAATCTAGCATAAAAAAGTTTCCATTGGAAATGCTTCTCAGAGACTGATAAAAACAACAACAACAAACCATTTGAGGGTCATTTTGAGTTTATCAGTTATACACACATCACTGGGCAAAGTAGGCATACATAAGCATGAATTCCCCAAAATTAAAGATATGGGTAGGACCAATAAATACAGACAGAAGTTTCTTGTATTGATAGTTTGAATATCTAATTCAAATGAATCTATAGACTTTGTATATGGTCATTAATATTCAGGAAATTTTTTCAATATTTACTCTAACAAAGTTCACTAGCATATAGCATTAAAATTTTAATTATCTACAGTCTTATGCCAAACTCACTACTATACATTCGTAAAGTAACAGTTCAATAATATTTTCAATAAGTCAACAAATTCATCAGATCTAACCATAAGATGACATATCACAGTAAAATTTAAAAAAAAATGAATTAAAAAAGTCATTTTTAAATACTGTGCTTGTGAGGTATGCAGTATTACACCAAACTAATCTGAAATACTCTAATGTTCAGCATCATTCACTGATCACAAACCCCTCTTCTTCTTAAAAAACAAAACAAAAAACTACACTTAAGCAATGTATTTTGTCAACTTAATAGCATGTTATGAGGTTTAAGTAGGCATGTACACTGTAGTAATCTCACATAACAAAAGCGTGGCCTGATGTACTGTTCTCAGATAAGCAGTACCATAAAGTGTTAAGTTTCACCCAAATTACACAGCATATTGCATTTATTATTCAATCTTAACATAAATAGGTATATAAATAATGTACAAGAAATATCATGCATGTATTCTATCTTTCTTTCAAGATAAAACAATTAATACATACCATTTGATATTTCAGTAATGCTCTGTGATGGTGAACAACTGTTTTGACTCGAAGTAATCCTAAGAGCATCAAAACACAAATATATATTAATGCTTTTATTTAAACTATTTAACAGAAGATATTTTCCTTAAAGTTTAAACTATATTTGTATATTCATTCTTCTTCTTACTGATGTTCTGACAAATTGTGTTCAATTCTTGTAAAGTGTAAGCCTCAAAACCTGTCTACATAATTCTATAGAATCCTTTAAGCAGATGAAATAAAAAAATTAGATTTATTTATTGCCTGGGAAGTACTAAATACAAGTTGAAATGTATACATTGTTATACATTTTCTTTCTATTTACCTCAGTATAAAAAAGGCATTGGTGAGAAACAAAACAACATATTCCTCGAGTTAAAATATTGAATGAAACAAAATAGCATCAAACTTCACAAAGTTAATGTGCATTAATCCGTGTACATACCACTGAACAACTTACCTGACGTTAAGAGCGCTATGGTCCTCAAACCACATGCAATCCCACTGAATTAAGATTTACTACAATATCAGAAGTTTTACTATTTTTTCCTAATCATAATCCATTATAATACACATTCAAGCAAAATTAAAGTTATAAGTTTATTTGAAAGGACTAAATTTTTATATTTGTAACACTGTTGTTTCTTGCTTGATATTCTTTCTTCACTTAAACCAGTTAAATATAAAATTAATGCAAGGCAATGAAACAGATCCCATGTGAGTTTTTCACAGTTGAAGTTGCATAATGTATTCATAAAAATACAAAACATATGATGGTTATCTGCTGAAGTTGAACTGTTTGCAATGTTCAAAGTCCATAAACATTCCTGGTCAAATAACTGTAGTTTCCTGATTAATAAGCATCAATCACAGTTTCATCTTCTGAGATTTGTAGTATACCAACTGTAACAAATCAGCAATGTATATTATCTCTCTACATGTTGTGTTGGTAACCTTTTACAAGAGTTAGACGGGTTTCTAGAATTTTATATTTGAATAACAATAATTTAATTTATGTATATACATATATTGTTGATTATATATATGAATACATATTATTAATTTTCTATTACACATTTAACAGTACATTTATTTCTAAATATATATTTAACTTAAACCCTTATATTAAAATAAATATATATAATAGTAAATCCACCATATATCCTTCCTCATACAATCAAAAATTGGAGTTTGACAATTTTTAACTGAGATATTATACATACACATTGTTAACAACATATTAAATATACATCATCATAAAATTATACAACTTCAGTACTCATGGCAGTACATAACACAATCAGTAAAAATAACCTTATAATCATAAAATTACATAGCACAGATGTTATCCACCCCTTTCATATGGATTATCTTCAAATCATTCTTTTATAATGACAAACTTCATTTCAACAGTCTTCTATTTTTGCCCTCTATTTGTTTAAACATTTTCAGTTATGACCAGTTAAATGGCAACAGGTACTTGTGACACAGATACATACATTGAAATGTTCTAAAGCTTACACACTAAAACCAATATTTCTTTTTCCACAGAACAATAATTATTTTGACAACAATTAAACTTTTTAGAAAAATAACAAATATGGCACCAGCACCACAATTGCTGGCATCAGCATCTAATATAAAAGGTTTATCAAAGTTCCATCAATAGAGAGTAAGCACACAATAAAGATTTGACCTTTTCCAAAGAAGACTGGCATGTTTCAAACCACTTGAATTATTATTTTTCTTCAATAGGTTGGTTAATGAGAAACACATGCCAACAACATTTTTACAAAACTTTCTGTAATAACCAGCCATTCTCAAATGTCTCAAACTTTTCTTGTTGATGGGAGTTGAATAATTCACAATGCAATCAACTTGAGCTTAAACTGGAGAAACTTGGCTGTGGCACACCACATGATTTAAGGAAACAGCTCTGGCCTTACAAGACACTTTTTGCCAAATTTACATAGAGATTGGCTTTCTTAAGCTTCTCAAAAACTTTGTGTAATAGACATAAATATTCTTCCCTGGTGTCACTGAAATTAGCTGTATCATCAACACAAATTCTAACATCTAAAAGGATGTTGAGATACTTATTATCTAAAAAGTTGCATGAGCATATTTCCTCCCACATGACATTACACTGTACTGGTATAACTCTATGTAACATAAATTTTGTTCCAGGGTAGCATATGTTATTTCTTAATTACTTAGGCTGTAAATGTATAGAAAATGGCCATTATTCCCTTCATACTTTGTTTTAGTGACCTTGATGATGAAATTTAGAAATTAACCTATTTTCTATGTAAAAAAAGGGGCAAATTTGCACATTTTCATTTACATGAGGTTTGAATAAAACATAATGAATCAAGATTTACATGTATTTATAGTTAAGTTACACAAAAATGTTTAGAAGCGAGTATTTTTCAAGATTTGCAACTGTAATGTAAAACAATTTCATGCATCAGCCCCCAAATATAATCTCCCATCATGTCTTCATTGTGCGAATCTTGGTAGCATTCATAGTCCAGTACTTCTTGGTGTAAGCACTCACCTTGCTCCTACAGGGTGGTTGCTAGAAAAGCAGAAAGTTTGTCAAACAGCTATTTATTTTTACAAAGAATAACTTTTACAAAGTTTTTTAAAGGCATATGTTATATTACACTCATAGATGCTCAAAATTATTAAAATCATGCACTTTATTCATGATGTAAAGAAATCAAAATAGAAATGAGTAAGCATGCATTTTATTCATGATCTCATCTGACCCTCAAATTTTCCGCTTTTCTAGCGACCACCCTGTATGACTATGATCTCATGTTCTTCTTTAATTTATCAAGATTAGCATCAAGGATATAAACTTTCAGGGACATCCTGCAGCCCATTTTGCTGTAGTTCTTCACCAGAGCATCAATCAGCTCCACATAATTTTCAGCCTTGTGATTGCCCAAGAATTCCCAAACCACTGCAACAAAATTGCCAAGCTTTGTTTTCCTTCCTACTGAGTTTCTTAGGAAATTCTCACACTTGACATTGTGCCTCCCTACAAAGAACTCGGTCTGTTGTGGCCAGTGCTTCCTGTTGTAGTGCACTGCAGTGTTCCTGCTGTCCCAAAGACAAAGGTAATTGTGAAACTTGATAAAGGCTCCTTGAAAACCCATCAGGAATACCACCATTTTAAAATATCCAATAACCTCCCAGCCATACTCATCATACTTCAAGGCTTCTACCAAGGTCTTGATGTTGTTGTATTCCTCTTTAAGGTGCACCGAATGAGCCAAGGGAAGAGATAGATTCTTGTTATCGAGCAGCATAGTTTTGAGGCTTTTGGTTGAGCTATCAACGAAGAGGTGCTACTCATTCAGGTTATAGGCAATTCCGATTGCTTCACACAGACAGGATACATTGTGGCAGAAGCAGCACCCATTTCGACGAGTGAAGAAGCTTGAAAAATATCAGTGATGCTTCCTCTGACTTGTGACTTACACACTTTCATCTAACAAACCCCATTCCATGAGCCAAGATGTCAAAAACTCAGCATGTTACTTTGTTAGACCAAGATCTCAGATCAAGTCATTGAGGTCTCTTTGATTGGGGTAGTATGGGTTTTTCTCAGTAGATGCATCTCTGAAATTGTAATCAGGATCATCAACATCTACCTCCTCTTCTAATTTGCTGCTCTCTTCTAAGAATGGCTGCTTTCTGTCTTGCAGAGTGCGTACAGGGAGCCCAGGGCAGTGAGGCACTGGGACGATAGATGATGGAAGGTCAGGATACATAACAGTAGATGCAATCTTGCCAGCCTAACATTTGGAAGGATCCATCATACAAAAGTAGAAAATTCTTGTAAGTTCTACAACATTCTAGAGTGTTCTTGAAAATTCTCTATCAGCTACTCAGCATTGAGTCTACCTTGAATGTTCTGGAAAATGAATAAATTTAAAAATTTCATAAAGTTTGAAAAGAAAAATAGGCTTTTCTATTTACTTTACACATAAATAATTGGGAGATAATATTTTCTGCCCAGGAACAAGAAAAAGTAAAAATTTTCTTGCACAGTGTAATCCAAAAAAACAAACAAAAGCAGAGATATATTTTGCCCTGTCAGTCAGAGAAACAGCCTAGTATCCCTTTAATGGGTTACCCTTTGATACATCTGGCTTTTGCAATTTTATCAACACAATCATCCATTCTTGGAATGGAAAAATATTTATTTTGTGAGAGTCTACATAGAATATAACCGAACCATCGGATTTAGGAACCAGTACACAAGATGAAAACAAATCACTTTTAATGGGCTCTATAATCCCATAATATATATTTTTATGCATTTTATCGGCATTAATTGTATTCACACATACCTACATCATGAACAGTATTGTTAATTTGATTGAGAATGTCTAGAACAAATTTACATTCATGTTCAATCAATAAACTAGCAAGTTTATTTTTCTCTTCATGAGACAAGTGATCAAACTTTTCATCTAGATTGGCAAGGATTTCAGAAGTACTCAAGTTGATGTTGCATTCATCTTCAATATTTTCAAATTTACAGGTGTCTGAGTCAAAGGGATTGTTTTCAGTATTGGAAACATTTAGTAATTAAAATATTTTGGAACGCATGTTGGATGTGACAAGACTTTAACATGTTAATATAACACATCTGGGTAACTTTTCAATAACCCGATATTTTTTCAATGTAGTCCATATGATTAACTTTCTGAACAATTTCATAGGGATCACAATACCTAGCTTTATGTGGATGGTAACAATACTAAGACCATGTCACCAGGATGAAACTTATGCTCTTTAGCCTTGGAGTTATATATGATTTTCTTCTTGTTTGGGACTACTTAAAATTTTCTTGACCCAATTCACAAGCCCCTGAGTCAGTACCAAAACCAGGAAATGTAATCCAGTAAGCAATTCCTTTTGGGTCATCTTCTAACCAATGTTCTTTCAGAAACTTTAAAAGACTGCACAGTGAATGTTCAAACACCAACTTAAATGAACAGCACCCAAACAGCAACTGAACTGACTCACAAAAAGTAAATAATAATATATTAACTACTTTGTCCAAACCTTCTCATTACTGAAACAGTAAGTCTGTATCATTTTTTTTAAAGTAGAATGGAATTTCTCAAGCACACAATGTGATTCATGATGATGTGCAGAAGATATGATCTGTTTAGCACTGAGCTGATAAAAATCTTGTTAAAACAACCTCGACATAAAACTGGATCCCTCATCATACAAAATTTCTTTGAGCAAAAAGGCAGAAATTTCCCAATGCACATTTAAACAGTATAAGTTACCTGCATACCTAAATATATATTTAACTGAAACAAATACAGTAATACCTTGCACAGTTTGGTTAATGTATTGGAAAAAAAACTTTCACATTCACTGAATCAGAGCTGAACAGGGAATAATTTCAACAGAAAAAAATAATGATATGTGAATATCATAAAGAATTTCTCCATAGTAGAAATAATTAAGCCTGATTAGTTAGAATAAAAATAATAAGCATAAATAGTTATGAGGTAAAATAAAAACAAAATTAATCAATAAACTTTATTTTGAACTATTAAAACAATGAAAATTTTATTTTGAAAAAAAGAAAACTAAAAATTTACAAATTAAAGAAAAATATATCTTATCTAAGTTGCACTACTTTCTTTTTCTTCTTTAATCGTGGAGTTCTTGGTAACATCAAATGGCATTTTCTAATGCTCGTCAGGCACTAATGCTGAGCTCTATGGCTGGATCATGATTCATAATTAATTCTGAAGCAGTTTCCATTGCCCCAAACCTTTTCTCAAGTTCCTACAAAAGAAATTATTTTGCTTGCTCTTCACTAGCACCTTTGTTACACTCTCAACTTTCTTCTTATTCCTCACATGCTTGATCTTGGTCTAAATTAAGAAGTGTATCATTGTCAAGAGCTTGAGAATAAGCATCAATGCACTCATACACATTAGTCACTTCCAAAGTCTCAAATCCAAGATTGTGTCCAATTTTAACAACCTCTTCAAAAACAGTTCTAATTTTTAACTCAAAGACACAGGAATCGCTTGCACAATGAGGCAAAATGTGCTTCCACACTGCTCTTATATTACTCTCTCTTACTTCGAGTCACACTTCATTAATGTTTTCAACAGCATTTCTGATGTTATAATTTTTCCAGAATTTAGTCAGAGATAGTGCAGCTTCTCTAGTTGTAGCCTTTATTGCTTGATAAAAAGTATGTCTCAAATAATAAGTTTTATATGTCACAATGACACCTTGATCTATTGGTTGCAGTAGAAATGTTGTATTTGGTGAATGAAAATGAATTTTGAGTTTCATCAAAGTCCCATTGGATGGCCAAGTTTTTTTGTTTGCAATACAATTCAACTGCAGAACAAAAATAACATTTTAACCAGTTTTCAAACAAAGTTTTTGTGACCCATGCTTTTCTATTTGATCACCAAACAATCGGGAGAGTTTTCTTTGTGCAG
This sequence comes from Carcinoscorpius rotundicauda, assembly GCA_011833715.1. NCBI lineage: Eukaryota > Metazoa > Arthropoda > Merostomata > Xiphosura > Limulidae > Carcinoscorpius > Carcinoscorpius rotundicauda. Next base: position 26,843,465 of record CM022406.1, read on the forward strand.
TTGCTAAGTGCTCAGAGGGTTCCCATATGATAAATAAGCATGGGATTTAATTTAAAATCACAAGATGCATTTCCACCCAACAAAAATGTCATACGATCTTTTGAAGCTTTGTAACCTGGCTGAGTTTTTTTCTTATTCTGATAGAAAAGTTCCAAAAGGGATTTGTTTCCAAAATAAACCCATTTCATCAACATTAAAAATTTAGTTATCTTTGTACCCATTTTTTTCAATAATTTCTATAAATTCATTAGGAGACTATTTTAAGGTAAACATTATGAATCCATGCTCATTTTTGAAAATGAAAGAATCAACCGTTGCTTATTTTGTCAGTTGCTCCTTCGGCCATTATGTTTTCTTTAAGAGCATTATAAAGACTCATAGCTTTTATTTTAATTTCCCTTTGACTTGGAGGAATTCACTTCTTACTGCAATCTTCTATCCATACTGATAGCAGACATTCCATATTCACCATTAGAGAGCTCCTTTTCTTTAAGATTGTTTTTGAGACAATGGAGTTGGCAGCCATTCCATATTCTTTGTACTGATTATTTTCTTTTACATTTCTTCTTAAAGATTATTCATTTATTCCTTTGTTTCGTGCAAGTTTGGCAAATGAAGCACATCCTTCATGGCATTTAATGATTTCAAGTTTCTGTTCTAATGTCAGCCATTTCTTTGGATCGGTTTCATCACACTTTCTTTTTTCACCCATAATAAAGGGATCTCTGTAAAAAAATTGCAAAAAGGAAACACTCATGCTTAAAAAAAGCTGACCTTAGGCTGCTGCTGGAAGCAAGTGATGCTCAAATTTATACTGTACAGTATATAAATGTGCATGCACATTGTATAGGCTTACAAAAAGATCTAGAATAAGTGAATGATGCAAATTCATGGAGATCATTCTAGAAAATTATAAATAAATGTCAGCAATAACAAAAAGGACCAAAGGACTTGTATGTATATAAATATAGCTACATTATAGTGAATCATTCAGTACTAATTAAATCATCAGTTGTAAATTATAAACTGCACTTTAGTGAATTCTATACTGATTGAGCCCCCACTGTGTGAGGTATTGCTGTACTGATATTAAAATAAATATATATAATAGTAAATCCATCACAATATAAATTTATAAAATATGTAAATCCATTGTTTTTATTCAAGTCAAAATAGAGCATACTAGACACAACAAATGCAGACATACAAATAACTACACAAATAATTTCACAAGATAGAAAAGTACATATCCTAAGACCAAATGAATATAATATTTGGTTTCAATAAGGATTCAACTGTAATAACTACTTTGTAAGTTATGTAAAAAGTTGATAATGAAAGTCTTTCTGAATTATCCAATCACATGAATAAAAAACATCACACCACATAACTTTTAGTACATTCAAGATAGATTCAAGAGAGCAACAAAAAGAAATGATTATTGTATTTACATACTGTTATTGATATTTTGTGTGTCAAGTGAAATGTAATTGATATTTAAGTTACTTCTTCAGCAATAGGTATAAATTAAACATTCAGAAGAAAAATGTTGCAAACTACTATGAAGGATTCAGCAAGCATTTATTCTAGCTTCAGATGCAGAATGTCTGTTAGCACATAATCATTAAATATCATATCATTGTACACTTGTTACATTATACACACCTTTATTAACACTCAAAACTTTTCTACTTATATTTTCTAGAAAGATTTTGGCTATGCCTGAACTACAGTGTATGATGCACTTCAACAGTGCCATGATATTAACTGTATAAGGTATTTGCTGTTGATTGGCTTGTAAAGTGTTATGTTAATAACTGTAAACATGACAACAATGTATACTGAGCTACAGTATTTAAATATTTAATTCTAAAGTTAAGAAAAAAGTTGTGGGTAAAGCACTTAATTCAATTCCCTTATTAATTTTCCATTTTTACTGATTAGTTTTTCTACTGTGTATGAATTTTGTCTGATAGATGAGACATCCCCAAAGCATTTTGGTGCTATCACCACAGATGATTTCTGTTATGACTTTAAGACTACAACTGGAAATTACAATTGGCTCTAAAATACTTTTAAGGCTTATCTTTTACATATATATTCTTGATATAACTTAAGTTCTTTCAAGTAGTATAAATTCCTAAAAGAGAGGAAATAAAGCATCAAGATTTCATCTCTTTCAAATGATTTGCTATACAAAGTTACAGTTTGTGCTAATATACTGTCTATCACTTATGGCACACACAATAATTTTGCTATTCCTGATACAATTTAAAAATACAAGTAATAAGCTTTAAAAAGATTATTTCACCTTCTTTCTGCAGCTGAAGCTAGAAGATTGCGCTGAAGTTTTTTTTCTCTAGACTCTTCTTGGCTCATTTCTTCTTCAAAAATTGCACTATAATCGTTTTCACTTTTACCTTAAACACAGAAAACAATTACTTGGCATTACATATAATTCAAACAAAAATTTCAACTTATAACTGATAATAATAATAAAAACGGCTGAAAAGAACTGTGCTAATATCTTCTTCCCAACCATATCAGTTTTAACTGAAGACAATACAAAACAAAATTATATATAAATTTGAATCATCAGAATGTATTTACTTCTAAATGTACAGTAGCAAGGAAAGAAGAAAATATCACAGCACAACAGAATCTATATAATAGTTGTTCTTTAAAAGTTTAACTACTTATGTTGAAAGTTATGAATAGCATGAAATTACTTTTTCTCACCAAACTAAACTGAACAGCTCTTAAACGAACATGAAGTTAAGAACAAAGATTGTAGATTTGCTACACTAATGTCTTTACTGTGATTTTACTTGAAAAACTTCAAAGTTTGCCTTTGCCATAAACTACATTATAATGTTGAAACAATTCCTGATGATTATGAAAATATTAAAAACTTATTTTAACATGTTGAAAAATTGTTACTGATAAAAATTTTATTGTCAATTACCCCATTTTTACATAATTATGCTGAAATGAATGGCAATATTCAGCTGGTCATTCAACAAAGTTCTACAACATAATATAAAAAATAAACTTATATTCCTTAGGCATATTCTAAATTGCAAATTTCTCCATCAACTTCAACACCCCCCTTTACCCTAATTCTGAATATAAGCACCTCATCCTGATAACGTAATGACTTTTTCAAAACATAAAATGGGTTTTAGTTGGTAGTTAGAATGGGAGAGTGTCAATAGAGGTAAAAAAAAAAAATGTTTCTCTGCCCAATAAATCCCAACAATAGACTAACCAGGAAACCAAAGAAAGAGGGTAAGATAATCTGATTAAAACATACATATGCAAAATCCCCAACTCATCCTCACATTGATGATGGGAATATTGAATGACGAGCTTCAGACAAAAGTTGGATTGAAAAAAAATACTTCTAGACAGTCACAAAAAAATCACAATCCAAGAAAACAATAATCTGTTTAAAGTGATCACAGGTTTCAATGTAGACTCCCACAGGTCCAAAAGTAGGGTTTATCCATTGAGAATATAAATAAGCCTTTTCCTGGCAATGATAAGCCAAAGTACGCTTATACAATAACCATGGGGGCACAAAGCATAACCACACCATCACATAATTGACTGGCAAATCTCCCAGCATGAACATCAATATCAGGAGGAAGATGAAAAACCAAGTAGCTCTTTCCACTAACAAGGAAGGAGTAGAGTCAAATGCAATACAAGAGACCCTTAAAATATCAAAAACCTGAGAATTCACTGAAATAAAGGGACTGGAAGTGACCGATCAAAATGATTCTCCATTGAGGCTGACCTAGTAAAAGAATGAGTAGGAAAGAGCAAGTTTAAATTTTCACCAGTCATTTCCAGGTCATTTATGAAAGCTGCCTCTGAACCCCCTAAAGGAACCTTCAATCCGCATATATGTCTCCATCTCAGAACAAATCATATTATGGATGGATCTGACTGAAAATAGCCTCCTCTGGTTGTTGACAAACCCCAGATAGTAAAAATGGAAGACAAGAGGTCGAGTTGACTGCTGTAGAAGAAAAAACATTAACTAAGGAATTCTTGCTGTAAGTTTTTATTTTCACAAAATAGCTGACCATATGTTTGAAGGCAGTTGTGTAATTGAGTGTAAGAATGTAGAGGGCATGCTTCATTCCTACACTCAATTACACAACTGCCTTCAAACATGTAGCAAGTTTTTATTTTGTTGTTGTGATTAAATAATGCATAAATATAAATGAAAAGGCAAACGTAGGAACGCCTAACTTGTTCAAAATCACAACATATATATGATCACAAGGCTCCTGGTGAGAGAAATTCAAGCCAAATACTTTGTCAATACAAAGTAATTGCATTATCTAGATGAAATGCTCATATACAATATCTGGATAGAGGGGGCATTGAAGATGGGGGAGAAATCTGCAAATTAGAATTTGCCTAAGGCATTCAAGTGGGGTATAAAAGAATGTAGCAAGGATTTTCAATGCTTAGAATGGCAAAGAGTGGAAATCCTGGAGATTGAGAAGCAGTTATAATTTCAGTGGATGGTAAGTATGTTTGGGAATTCATATTGGACCTGATCCAATAAAATAAAATCTCTTTCAGAAACTAATTTTACCATCATATTTTGCCCATTGGACAAATAGTGTTTTCCTACCTCATTCATTTTACCGTTGGATAAACACTATAAATAGATTTCTGTGAAACCTCACAAGTTTTCTAAAATTCTGGGCTTCACACATTAGTGCATACAATTAATATTTACAAATGCATACCTCTATACCTCAAGCCAAAATTATATACACAAATATATATTTTACTTTAATTCCCAAGTCCTAATTCATATGCAAAGTAACAATAATATTTAAATTAATGCAACACTTTTACTCACTTTTGCCTACAGTAGAACATTAAACTTTGATTGCCAGCTACAAGAATATAAAACTACAAAATCTTTAAGTTTGTTATATATATAAAACAAAAATATTATGTACAACAAAGGACAATTTTATACCTTGAGGTCGTCCTTTGCACACATACACACACTTTAAAATATGTAAAAAATTACTCCACCTTTTATTTTTCAGAAAATAAGTGATTCCATTTTTAAACTCTTGTAAAAAGCACACCTGTACTACTTACTACTAATAACAACTCATTCAATAAGCTAACCACACTGTTATAAAATAAACTGTCACAACTGGAACCCAGCTTACCTTTCATTAACTGCAGAAGAACCGATCCCACAGATATTCTTGTAAACTTCAACAAGATGATTTTCTACCCTTCTTTTCTCAAGATAAAACTATACTAAGAAATCTTAGCCTACCTTCATAAGATTACTCTTCTATCCCAAGAGTAATTTTAGTTACCCTTCTTTGGATTCATTACAATCATTTAAACATCCTCTCTTAGATAATAAGACAAAAACTGCTTATACTTCCAAGCAAGACCTAACTTGAGATGAGAACATATCGATCTTGAATTAAAAGTAATTTTTTAACTTTCCTAAATCAACTTTACATTATCTTTTAATCATTATTCCAGTCAGTTCATTAATTTAACTTGTGTCTCATAGCTCAAAATTGGCTTTATGAATCATTATCAAAGAGAGAGATGAACCATAACAACAGTCCAATAAAAACTTTAATATTATGATTTATGTCCAATACACATTGTAAATTAGTAAGCAGTACAATGCATTAATTAATCCCTATGAAATGCAATCAACAAAAGTAAATTTTAAAATAAAACTGGGCAAATTTAATAGAAAAATTTAATTTAATTTCATCACAAATGGTTCTAACAATTAATATGTGTTAAAAATTCACAATGTTTGAGTTATCATTAATTCAACATTCAGAAAAAGTGATGCAAGTATTAACTCATGCCAATACGTAACAACCACATTGTTGGTTATTTAGTGTACAGAAATAACCAGATGTACCTGGCCTCTTGTCAGCTAAGGCACACTATGGGAACTAACTTAACTGATTAAATACATGAAACTTTGAACTGTACGTGTTTAGCCAGGCTTCCTGTGTAAACATGTTTAGTTAACTAATAACAGCTTTTCATGCATTTTGATATAATTAGCTTAATTTATAATGTTAATGAAATACAACAGTTTAATGCTTAGTCTAACTTCATAACAACCTGTGGAAAAAAATGGAGTAATTTGTTTTCCATGACTGTCCCTGTAAATCCACTTTGAAAAAATTAAAAACTTATTAATACTATGTTTGAAAAGAAATAATTAATTCCCCTACTACTGATTGAAGACATTCCATAATATCTAAATGTCCTTAATACAGCTAAATATGCACAAGAGTTTAATGTCATTCCCCAAAATTAATTTATCAGCTAGTTCCCTATCAGTAGCTTCAATGTAAATGAGAAAAAGCAAAGACCCAAGCACTGACCCCTTAGATAAAAGTCTAGTATGATTGGGCTCTACTGATAACTTTTCTCCCATTCAAGTTCCTTACAGTCCAATTAACTAGTCTTTCGTACCAAAGTGATGCTTTAAGTAACTCTTTTCCACAACACCTCATCAAAAGTTTTCTGAAAAGCTAAGTATACTAAATCCTTACCCTTTCCTTCATCCAGGTATCAAGCAATGTCTTTAAAAACATATAATAGATATGTGCAACCAACATAAAACAAAGGATCAATTAGACACTCTAGCGAGTGGGTTGCCACCTGTATTGTGCACTTCATATGCATTATACAGGATTTACTAAAATTAAATGTATTTTACCAAATATATCTGGCAACTTGCTAACTGTTTTACATCAAAATAATTCATACACCATACAGCTAGACATACCCAAGAGTTGAAAGCTATCATTAAATTTTCCCAAATTATTAATTTTTCCCCCATAAATGTCATTTATGTAAACAAGAAAAAACAACAGCCCAAGCACTTCACTAACAACAACAACCCCATCTAACTGAACTCCATTAGTAATGTTTCTTCCTCTCATCCAACAACCTTATAAAAGAATTTTTCCAAACCTCCACCAATATGACTTTCCAGTTAATCTTTTCTTAAAAATGAAAACAAATGTAGTTAACACCCTTTGCATCATCCATATAAAATGTAAATATTTCAAAAAATATTTTAATAAGGCAATTTAGGTTTCTCTGACAAATCCTTTCATTAAATGTTTTGACATAGCTTCCTTTATCACACTTTCTACAATTTTTTTTCAAATATGAAGTAAGAATAGTTGCTCTATAATTTCCAAGGAAACTCTTTATTACATCTTTTAAATTAGGAATACTATTACAACTTTCTAATACACAGGCACCCACTTACTATCTATTTACATATTAAATATATGAGGGACAGACTCGCATATCATATTTGTAACCTCCCTTAAAATCCTATGGAAAACTGTATCTGATGGTGCCTTAAATATTTTTAATATAAACTTTCTATTTACCACCATAAATTATAATCTACATAATTCATGTTAATTCCAATATATCTCACTCTATGCTCATGTATCAATTATATTAATTGATATAATCAATTATCAATATGTAGTGGTTACACTACTTACTGCAAAGTATATTAATCAATTAATCCTTGATGATGAGAAACCCACTTTAAATAAAAATGTATCTCAGAAAGGCTGGTATGGGTATTAACACTTTTATTGATAAGCAGAGAAAAGAAGTCCTACCCATACAGCAACTAAAACCAAAATTAAACAAATATAAAGGTACACCTTTATACCTGTACTAACTAATAACCTAATATCTAACTGTAACATCTCCTATAATCCTGTAACTGTTTATACTCTCTTCCCTAAAACCTGTGTCCAGCAATGGTCAGCTGCAAACTCTTTGCTGACCTGAAGATGACCAAGAAATGTCAAAATGTTGTTCTCTGCTTATTAATAAAAGTGTTAAAACCCATACCAACCATTCTGAGATATATAATCAATTAATCAAAGTTAGTATTTTTTATTTATTATTGTTTTTTTACCATTCTATTGAACAACTAATTGATTATTTCAATAAATGATTAATCAAAATTACAATTGATTACTACAAAAATAATCAAATTTAGGGTTCCTAATTTTTACTATTTCCAATTATTCAAACTATTCAAGCAATTGAAATATTTTTATTAAGTTTCTTTGTTGTTAAACACAAAGCTAAATAGCAATTAGTTAGTGCTTTGTTCAATTTTAACCTAAGAATTTGTTGTTTTTCTTTCTTGTTCAAGTTTGTTCAGGTTAATCATATGCAAAAACGATTGTGATTTGTGGGTCTCTGGTGTGATTCTCATGTTACCATATTTACTCATTTTGTCCTTGATATTACAAACTACTACAGCCATGAACTTCTGTCACTAATTTTGAACTGCTGACTACAAACAAAGCAACTGGTTGACAGCACTCACATCAAACTTTCCTTTTCTATGACAGTGAATTGAGGAATACTGTGGTAATCAATTAATTGGGCTTTTGATTAATCAATTAGCAAACTCATGTAATTGCCAAGATCTAACATTTCTTAGGATAAAAATATTCATTATATCTTTCTTTGAAAGAATTGAAAATATTTAAAAACTCAGTCATCCCATAGCTTTCCAGGAAAAAAACTTTTCCTAACTATTCTTTAAATGCCTAATTCATTTTGCTTACCTTTAACATTATTTTTATAATAGTCCTCACTACTTTGAATTCTCTACCTTTTAAAATCAAATCACTAGCTTTTCATAGTACTTTGAATCTTTCATCCCATCTGTACTTTTTAAACTTTCTTTTTCTTTTGCTATCCTGTGTTATGTGGTTTGTGGAGTGCAATATTAATAAATTAATGTTAATTACTTAATGGGGCTGGTGAGTAAACCTTCTTTTGTTAAAACTGAAAGCACTTAAAAGTTCAAACACCTTGTTATATAATAATTCACTAATGACATCTTCTGTCACAGAACTGTTTTTCTTTTAAATTAAAACTGAGATATTTCATTTTTCTCGCATGTAGCAAAAATATTATACCTAATTGAGCAATTATTACTTTTTTCTCAAATACTTCCCAATTTAAACTCTTACAACTACATCCTCATTAGTGGTAATAATTATAATATATTTAAAATGGCATTCCTCATTAGTTACTTCTCTCATCCCAATATATGATGAAGTGAACCATCTGGAAGCCCTTCAACAAATTACTTTTCTCACTATTTGACTTTATACAGTCCTAAACAATCTTTCTAAAATTAAAATCTTCCATAATTATTGAATCATTATTCTCAATAATAAATTACCTCAATTTCATTTAGAATTAGCTAAATAGTTGTGTTTGATAGCTGATAACCCCATTAATTAATTAAGTTTGATTTATTGGTTGATTAATACATGCTCCTTGCACAACATGCCATAAAAAAAGGTGAGAACTGTCTTAATAACATATCAATATTTTTTTTTCTTGTCTAAAAAAACATTTTTCCACAGTTCCTTTAAAGATAATTTGGACATTTCCTATTTGGCATATGAATCGTTCATTAATTTTGATAAAATATGAGGTCTGTTCAAAAAATACGTAGACTGACATCATAAAACAAAACATACTTTATTTAGAAGTTACAGGTCTGGGACCTCTTTTGACCAATACCAGTGCTTTTCAGGCCAGCTGGGATAAGATTATCATAGTAGAGGTTGGAATGCTATTTATATTATCCAATTGTTTCAATAACAACATTTTTGGTATGAACTGGATTACATTGGTGAAATTAAATTTTTATGAGTTTCATTCAAGGAACTAGACATTGGACCAATCGGGGTCCAGTGATTAGTATGAGGGCTGTTCAAAAAATATGCAGACTGACGTCATAAAACGAAATGTACTTTATTTAGAAGTTACAGGTCTGGGACACCTTCAAAGTACTCTCCTCCCCAATGCACACACTTATTCCAACGATGTTTCCACTTGTTGAAACAGTCCTGGTATGCCTCTTTTGTAATGTCCTCCAGCTCCTTCGTCGCATTTGCCTTAATCTCAGGAATCGTCTCAAATCTTTTTCCTTTCAAGGGTCTTTTGTGTTTGGGGAACAAGAAAAAATTGCAAGGAGCAAGGGCAGGTGAATAGGGGGGGGGAAAGAACAGTGATCGAGTGTTTGGCCAAAAACTCACAAGTTCTGAGGCACAAATTTCGCAGCAACAAGGTGCATCTTCAATTTTTTGGTCAAAATCTTGTAACAAGATACAACTGATATCCCATACTCTTTAGCAAGCTCCCTGACAGTCAGACATTGATTTCGTCAACGTGTGGGTCGTAAGTTGACGTGGAAGGACGTCCAGGACATTCATCATCTTCAATGGACTGTCGACCATCCTTAAAATGTTCATGTCACTTGAAAAATGCTGAATGCTTCATAGCAACATCACCATAAGCCGTGTTAAGCATAGCAAAAGTTTCAGTCACAGATTTTGCAAGTTTAACACAAAATTTCACAGCAAGTCGTTGCTCCTTCAGGTCATTCATTCTGAAATCCGCCAAACCAAAAAATCGCACTTTACTTAAAAACCGCGTAGCTAATACACAAATGAAGATATCTGCAATTGGGAAATGGTGTCGTAATCAACTGATTTATAGGAAACTTGTGACACCAAGTGGATTTCGCTGGAACCAACTGGAGCCGTACAATTCAAACAGTTCGCATATTTTTTAATAGCCCTTGTACCATCATGTACTATTATTGATTTTAAAATACACAGTACTTCTATATTTTCTTCTGTAAATTAATTAAATTGATAATTAGCCTCATAAGTGTTTTTTTTTCATTGAAAATGACAATACAGTAATAAATTGGGTGCATTCCACAGGCTACTGTTCAAAAGAAATTAAAGTGTACCATATGCTTTGTTTCTCAATTGCTCATCAGTTTATAATTGCACCATATATATACACATTCTACAGTTAAGAGGTTAAATAATGAAAGTTAGCATTTTTCTACAATGAAAATATATTTCTAATAGATATTTATCTTGTCTCACATAATAGCTTTTCTCCTTCAGAGCTACCCTCTATATACACCAATTTCTTCCATGTGTTTAATGTTATAGTGCTGTGTTGTAGATGGCAAATAATCATGTGACAACCTTCACCAACAGGAGTGTGATATACTCTCCTATCATAACTGGACACTCTTTACAGTAGAACCCAATCTTCACTTCAAGATTAGGCAAAAGTAAAAAAAATGCATCAAAGTTAGGAAGGTAGGGTGTGAAGTGTGAAGGGATAAATAGCTATTTGAATTATATTTTCAGTGTAGGAAAATGTTAACTTCTGATATGACACCTTACCTTCTGTTATATAATTCCTAGAACCCAATATTGTAATTGTGGAGGAACACTAGTGTAAAATTTACCTCTATTGATATCCCTTTGGAAAGCATCTGAAGAGCACCCATGGCGTGTAACATCTCTTGGTATAGAAATACACCTGTGAGAAACATCACCACATCTGAATTAGGCATACTTTTCTCCTGTTGTAAAAGTGTGTTGTTAATTCAGATGGATAAGAAGTAGATCAATATACAAGTGTTGTAAAGTGGCTAGGCCACACTAGATTATGACCAGTGGTTCAACTCCAATCATAAACCAGGCAGCAACTGTAGGAGGATCCCTACAGTTTTATCAAGACAAGAAAGTAGTATGGAAAACAGGTTCTGTTTCTTTATCCTTGTCAGGGCACACATGTGTAGACTTGGTACACAACTAATACCAAGCCACTTAGGAACCAAACATCTGAGCAATGGTGAGAAGAAGGAATGCAATGTGGTGGTTCACTCAAACCCTAAACTTGGCAGTCCTGGGAATTTATCATCAAATCTGCAGTAAGGTGAGGACTCCCTACTAACAACATGTGTGAAGGCATATTGGCTGGTCAAATTCTACTCCAACATTAGACCACCCAGGAACTAACATCTAGATAGTGGTAGGATGAAGGATCCCAGCTGGAGGGATGAACTGAAGCTGGTAAATCATTTCCATTCTGGTATTTTAATTTCAATCCACAGGAGAATAAAGATTCACACCATTTACACCAACAGAACACCCCCACCCTACTCTCAAGTTAATGGGATTGTACAAACTTGAAATGATGCCTCCATGGTCCACCATTCCAGTGGCTAGGAGCTGGTAAGTGGTAAGGGCTATCATACTCTACCTGAAAAAGGAGAGAGATAACACAGTGGAGAGTCCAGAGGAATGCACCGATGAAGAAGATGTAATGGGTGACAATAAAACCATATTTTTAAAGGCTGGTCATTATTTATCCAACAAGGATAGGAAGGATGGGTAGCAATCTATATGTTGCTTTCCTTATGATAACCCATGAGTTGATATAGCCTGGAACAAGCATATACATATAATGATAAAATACATGGAAAGAATGAACCCACTAACAGTCCTGTGAAACACCCCATCAACAGAAAGGCAATACAATGCAGATTATGGATTAAAATAGCTCAAATTAGACCATTTACCATAGCACAGAAAGCAACACATAAAATTGGACCACTGTAAAGAAATATAAAAATACTTATCCACTTGAACTGAACTGTGAAGGATGGAAGTGGGTGGTATTCAGTATCCCAATGAGAAGATGGCCACACAATGAAGTGAATGAGAGATGAAGGTGTGTACCCTGGTCCATATTATATCTCTCTCAATGGTTAACAAAAGTGAGCAGCCAGGGAGGGAGAAATATGCTGGACCTTATGTAAAGATACTGGAAAAATATGTTGGGAGATCAGAGACAAGGAAGAATAAACCAATACCATAAGCTGGTGAATTCAACTCAAAAGGGTGATAGGAGAAATATTTCAGGTAGAAGAAGTGTTCCAATGAATAAACAGGTGAGAACTGAAATCATGGAAAGATGCCATGAAGGCAATACAGCACTAAAGAGCACTAATAGGCCAGAGAAGACAAACTGGGTCAGAGTGGAAACAGAAATGGAAGGGAAAGGAAGGAAATAGTTGTGAATATGTCATCACATTTCACAGCTGTCAGTATTCTGGAGGAAAAAAAAACTGTGATTGTAAACAGGATAAATATAGGTGTGGTGATAAAGGATTAGTAAAAAAAAGAGAAAAAATAGAACATCCAGAAAAATGGTATGTTAAATAGAAAACAGAGATTTGAAAGAAAAAATTGAAAAGGGGCTTGAGAACTACTTCAAAGTCCAAACTGAAAGAAATATGGAACAAGGTGGACAAAGAATATAGCAGTGATGAAATAGAAGGGAGAGGACAAAAGAAAAAAAACATCCTAATGAATCATGAAAGTCTCCTAAAACCACTCAGCCTAAATATGGAACCACAAGAATAAGAAGAGCCCATAAATATGACACTGGTAATGCATATTAGATAAAAGAGCATATCCACCTAAGGTGTCCCAACAACAGAGAAGTCAAGTTTGCACAGACAGAGCCAAATGAAACAAGCATACTAATGCAAAATACATTAGTGAACAAGTGTCCTCCAACAACCCCTTAAAGAAGTGGATAGCCACAAATGTAAGATGGTTAGACAAAAAATAATGCAAGTTGTTAATTAGGGGTCAAATGTTAATAATCCATTTATGTGAAGGCTATGGAGACTTCTAAAAGGCCTAAGTAATAGATATATAAATAACAGCAACTAGATAGGTAGAAATGGAGAGAATAAAGTCATGGGAAAGAGAAACTATTTGAGAAAAAAAACTGGAAAATGCAAAGTTAACTAATGTAAGATTGAAAGGCTTAACTGACCTAAACATTAGAGTGAAACTAATAGTTTGAAATAGATAGAATAATTTGTCTTTTCAAAGATAATTGAACCCACATATAAGCATATACTTACTGGAAATACAGAATAAAATTACAGTAATGTATGTGACAGCACAAGTAAATTATATATGGACATTATTGCGATATACATAATAGTAAAATATTGTCACCTGAATTGTAAAGCAATTGAATTGGCCTAATTGAACTTTCAAAAAGCAGATAACTGTATTGTGTTTAGCATACAACTATTGTCACCATAGTGTTAAGAATTTTGTTCATACATATGACCTTACTGCTATGAGTATCCTTTACTGAGCATCACTCAAGCTTTTTGTCTTACATTAAAATTTTATTAAACTACTTTTTATGTTATACCAATTAGTGTGGCATAACATCTTAGCTAACAATCCATAATCATATATATATACACATACACATTTTAAATTCTATAAAGCAATATTTAAAAACATACTGAATTTCCCCTAATGTGACACGACACATTTTCTCAAAATGTTTTCTCTGTTTTATCCATCACTCCTCCAGTAACTACAAAATTAAATTTTAAATAACTAACTATAAAATCATAGTTGCTCAGACAAACTATAATTTTTATAGTTTTCAATTTTGTTTGGTTACAAAGGTATCAAACAGAAAATCAGACCCCTGCTACCACATCCTCTCTTTCAAAATATGTTACAAGTTCTCTCATGTTTAATTATACATTAGAATAAACAAATGTAGTTTCATGCTACAGTTGAAGTCATTATCGAAAAAAAAAAAGGTAATTCAGATTTGTTTTTCTTTGGTGGTTACAAGGTCAGTTATGTTGACCAACCTTACATAGAGCTATAGTAAAGAAAATTACAGAAAAATATAAAGTTTTATTAAAAACAAATATTTAAAATGTATTTATGAGATTTTAGAGATTACACACTGGTTTTTGAGGTGAAGAAAAATATTTTTTAATCTTAACACGAACATTACCTAGTACAAAGGCTTCAAAAGAAATACATAATACATTCAAAGACTTATAATGTGTACTGAAAGACTGGCAAATGTTGTGACGATATACACACTACATTAACAGTTAGTTGTATCAAATCTATAAGGACCTTGAATGAGTACATAGAGATCATGTGGTCAGTCAATTTTACCGAGCCTGAGATAGTTAATTTGTTTCTAATATATATGTAAAAATGGCTCTTTTTGGTTGAGAAAATTTTTATGTAGAGAAGTGAACAACATTTTGACCTTATTTGGTCATCGTCAGGTTCACAAAGAAAAAAGAAAAAGGTAACTGCCCAATAGCTGACATGTTTGAAGGGGATTGTGTAACTGAGTGTAGGAATGTAGAGGGCATGCTTAGATGTTTCAATATATACGTGATCAGCTAACGGTCAGTTACCTCTTTCTTTCTTAGTGAACTTGACGATGACCGAAGAAGGTCAAAATGTTGTACATTCCTCTGCATAAAAATTTTCTCAACCCAAACGAGCCATTTTTACATATATATTTTTCTCTACAAGTGGGTTTTCTCATCATCACTGATTATATATATGTATACACATAATTTTTAAAACACAAGTGATGTGTGTATATATGTGTGCCGTTCATTTATTAATAAATTTATAACCAACATGTCATAGACATCTATTGTAGAAGAATCCTTAGCCAAAACATCGAGATATTTATTTTAATATATACTATTAAGTGGGTGTGTTCTTATAGCAAAGCCACATTGTGGTACCTGCTTTATCCACCATGGGAACCCAAACCCGATTTGAGCTTTGTAAATCCATAGACTTGCCACTGTCCCACTGGGGAATTACATACTATTAAAAAAAAAATTAGTTCTTGACAAATTCCTTAGTGAAAGAGTGGACAATAGTATTCCAAATGGAATCTACCTATATTTGGGTGTCTGTGAAGTTTCATTTATATTCACATAATTATGCCAAAAAGCCATGATTTTACCCCTCTATGATTAATAGAAATAAAGTATTTCATAAAATATTACTGATTTTGTTGATTATACATATAAAATATTAATATTGATGATAATAGAGTTTTTGTCATAAGTAGGCTAATTACTATTTTTAACAGTATTTTTAGATAAAAATGCCACATAAAAATATAAAGATAAACCATCCAAACGAAGATATTCAAATAAAAAAGAAATGTTCTTCCTAGATCATCCTACAGCCCAGTTACCACAAAACAGATTGCCAGCTTTAGATTTTATCATTAGAAAGTAATTCTTGGTCAGTTGTCATGTTCAAAAACTGACGTATAAGTCAATCTAGGAGAAAATTTACCATCCATAAGCATGCAATTTAAATAAGATGATTTGTCAGGGTAAAGATTATCATTGTGAATCAGCCTTAGGCAATTCCAAGTTTTGTCTTGTGAAGGAAATAATAGTTATTTGTGAGTTAGCAAAGTTTGGAACAAGTTTTATTCTGTCTGGAAAAGCAATCAGAAAGAAAGTTGAAAAAAAGAGTATAAGGATCTTAAAAGATGCAAGATGCACTGGTAAAATGAAACTTTGTCTCAGAAAACCTCTCATAATCCTGGACAGAGCATACAAATTCTTCTACATTTGAATATGATATATTTCAAATAATAAAAAATGACAGGTTCGTATCCAGTGAAGGTAAAGAAGATGACATTCTGTTTTTTTATAATATTACAGAGTGGAAAAAAAAGTGATGTTGAAACATGACCAAAAACATAAAGAGAAAATTGAAAACAGTAGAAAAAGAATAAAAACATTGAAGAAAAGGATGAAACAGAAGAAAGCAGCAAGTCCAATTTTTGAAAATGAAGAAGAGCAGGTGACCAGTTTAAGTGAATACCAGACAAAACATGATGATGCTCATGTCGCACATAATAAAAATAAATGTACTAGTGAAAATGGCAGTTCCAGTAAAGAATATCATCCTTTTAATAAACAAGGAAGAAAATGTAGTAATAATAATAAAATCATTTTGGAGACCTCTAAAGGTGGAACTGGGGTGTGGTCTACCTTTGAACTCATAGGTACAATCTTAAAATTCAGAGGAGTTGACATTAATAATGCCAGTCTTTCGTGATCAAATGTTCAAAGAAAGAAATGGAAAATTACAGAACCTGAAGTGGTCGACATCAAAGAAGACATGTTAAGTCAAATTCAGGGCATTAGTATTGTCCTTCACTTTGGCACAAAGATAGTGAAGGAATTGGAGAAGAGAAAAATTAAAGTTTGTGTTAAGAAGCTTGCAGTTAGTGCCACTAGTACACCAAACCAATTGATTTTCTTCTAGGAATCATCCAAATACCTTCTTCTAAAGGTCATGAGAAGACAGTTAGCTTTTACAACTTTCCTGAATAATATGATATTACAGATCAGGGTCATGGCAGTTTGTTGCAACACCTCTTTATCTAACACAGGTCAGTACAATGGAGAAATTGCCAACTTGATAAGAATTTTAGAAAAACCTTTAGTACAGCTCATGTGCTGTCATCACATTTATAAGGTACACATTTCCCACGTGGTGGGGCATTTAACAGGGAAAAAGACTGAAGACCCAAGGAGGAAAATGTCTCAAGTTTTGAAACAAACTTGGACTGAAATATGTCATGATGTAAATAAGATGGAAAAAATGTTATCAAATTTCCTTAGCACTTGATTAAAACTGGTTTTCAGATGTTTGAGCTAGCACAAAAAAGTCTAAGATTTTGTAACCATGCACTCAAAGTAGACATATTTCAGAGAGAACATTATATGTATCTTCCCAGAGTGTAACATGTTTCTTGGGAGGAGAGGTGACTGGTTTTAAATTTCACCAGCCTGTAGCTTGTCATAAAGTTAAATTTATGGCAGATGCCATCTATATGATTGCAATTTATATGTGATAATAAATGACCTACAACTCCTGTTGTATTTGTTTCCTGCTGGCATGCCTTGCAGTACCTTAAAAATTGCATGATCCACTGTTTGTGGATGTGGCAGTGAAAATGCTTGAATGTTTGAGGTGACATGTGTCATACCTGATTCCTCTGCTGGTTGTCCTTCTCTCGGTGATAAAATCCTTCCATATGAAGACATATTAACCATCTTGCTATTCCTTCCTCAGTATAATGTTCCTAATAAATTTTCTCAGAAGAAACCTAATCTTAAAAAGAATTCAAATGAAATCAGGTACTAAAACTGTCTGATCTATTTTTCACCTGCATCTATCTTCTTATTCATCATTTTGGAATTGAAAGGAGTCAACCAGAAACTTGGAAAGCTGGAGGCAAATGAACATTTGAAAATAAAAAATGTGAAAAACATTGTGTAGAAGTTAAAACACCTTAAAGTAACAAACCACTCTGCTGAAATATATACTAAGCAAGTTCAAAATTATATAATAGCAGCCCCCAATGAGAAAAAAAAAAGCAAGATGTTTTCCATGTGGCTGACTGTCAAAGGCAGCTTTTCAACAAAGAGAGATGCAAGAAGGATCTAAAGAATCTTGTCAAAATGAAAAAAGAATAATTATATTGTTCAAAATTATATTTCTAGTGAGTTTTTGTATACTTTATGAAAATTTCTGTATAAAAAAATCAATAAATATTTAAAAAGTTTAAATTATATTTGTCTTATAGATAATTATAGGTGTTAAACTGCTTTTTTTCTTCAATTTTAGTATTACAACATGTTCAATATTTCTGAAAATACTTCATCCTGTTCAAATGATCTGCAAAAACATAATATTTTGTCAGTAGTCTCTTTATTCTCCTATAAATGGAAATCAAAAAAAGCACCCACAGCTTAATTAGATTTTTGTGGGACATCCTAATGAGCAGCCACAAATATAACATGGGTAAAGGAGAGAAGGTTAGCTAAAATCAAATGGAGACAGGAAATTTGAGCCTATGAAAAGTTTTATAGTAATATAAGAAACATATTTCTAAACCAGAATGAAAAACTAAAATCTGAAAATCCATAAACAAAAAATCAGAATAATAGTACGCTAATTCATATTTATCTAGGCATGAGACATGCTGAACCCAATGCAATAAACATATCTGCACATACTGTTCTCAGAAAGAAAAAAAGTCTGAGGAAGGAGTGGAATTCAGGAAGGAGAGGAATCACTAGACACAAAGGACATAAACAAAAGATACAATTCCTGAGACTCTATATCTAGGAAGGCTGAAAACAGTCTAGGAACTTCCATAGCAGGAATTTGGGATTTCATGACAAAGGAAGCAGAAAGTTTGAAACAGGCACTCAAAATTGACACCTTCCTGTAATAGTTCTCAAGAAAAAGGAAAATTTGGTCTGTCATCAGCAGACAAAGCAGGTCACATAATGGACCTTAACTTATAACATTGAAAAAACCAATACCTCTCTAGCAGAAAATGTGAAGCATAACCAACTGTAGGTTGCAGTGAAGTGGTTGTATGAACAACAATAGTTGCTGCTTTGAACCAAAATTTGTAAATTAAAATGAAATGTCAACCTACAGTGTTGTGAATAAGAAAACTATTATATAAATGGAGATTACCATTACCAACAAAAGTAAGAGTACCTTTATTTGCAAATATCAAAATTTAAATTAGAAATAATTAATTAACCAATTAGCCAATTTATTTATGTATTCCATTTGATTAAGATAAAATGTAAATCATCAAAATATTTTGCAGTCACCCACCAAACACATTAAACAAACTTAAGTTATTTAATTTGATTATAATTTATCTTATTTCATGAGCATAATTCAAAAGAAATCTCAACCTTACAAACACTACAAGTCAATGAATCCATACTCTATTTATTAAAAATCCCATAATTTTAAACAAAGAACCAAACAAAATATTTTTATTAAACCTTAAGCAATATCCAGTCATGAGATTTCTGTTTTATACATTAGGAATATACATTCACGTCTACATAAGCTACTTGCACCTCATAATAATAAACTTTCTCCAAACATTACACCCTCACTGCTGTATGAAATGCTAATAAAATTTTCTTTGTTACTCACTCAATCCACTGTTAAACTGCATATGCTTATCTCAAATTATCTGATGTCTTCTCATTGAAGAAAATTCCTGTACCTTTTAAACATAAATATAATTTAACACCCAAGTACTTTTGTTATTCACAAACAAATGGAACTAAAAGGAATGTTTACTGAAACTATAAAAAAACTCTTAAATCTATATTTTAATCTACTATTATGTATTAGTCTAATTTTTACTCTATCCAATCATGTTTAAACATTTTTTACAGATGCTTTCAACACTGTGTTTCATTAGTAAATGATAAATTTACGGACTTAAAATATACAGCTTAAATCATGTATATTATGTTCATGGATCAAACCATTTTATATGTCACTAAAATAAAATTGAAAAAAAAGCCAGTACAAAAACTCAAACACTGAAAATCAAGAAGTGAATAATATATTCTAAGGTTAACAAGTTATTAGCAAAAGTATGTTATTTTTGGAATGGGTGGAAAACAAATTTTTGTTCCCTTCATGAATTAAGCTATACAAATGTCAGAAAATATTACTTCTAAAATATTTTAAAGCTAAAGCTGTTGAAGTTAACATATCTAAACTTTACTTTTAAATATGTGTTTCATAAAGTTCTATCAAATGCTGAGAAAATATGAAAAGCCAGAGGAAATCCTGTCTTCAGACTTCAAGCACAATTTATAATTAACTAACTTTTAGAAACAAAGATTTATTTACCTATCAATCACTTGTTGCAATAATACTCTATAACCTTCCCAGACTTATTATTCCAGATTATTCAATATTGTATTGTCTTTTTAAGCACATTTATCACACTGGATACAAGTGTCATATTTCTAACTGTGCAGCTACTCAAACACTTTGTAACCAACAAAGGGAAACTAATAATCATCACCGACTTTATTCATAAGGCAAACAAGTACTTAGCCATGGTAAAAGTTTAGTATTATTTTCATGTTACTCAACTAGCTAAGATCTGAAGCAAAACAAGATAAAAATTAGAATAATATTCATTTCTTATGTATATTAATATATTCAACAGTTAGTGTTATCTTACAAAGTAATAAGGGAATAAATATGAAACAAAGTAGAAAGTCTATTCAAAAAATGTTATGTTAATGTGTAACAATGTTTTTCTCCACACTAGTTACAGTATTTTGTTTTTGATGATGATGATGATATGACACCAGTTAAATTTTTAAAAGTTAACTGTGTAATACTTAATCAAATTTTCAGCAAACATTTATGTAAAACAAAACTTCCTCTATAATAGTAAAGTATTTTGAATTAATCAAATTCAATCCTATAGTACTAAAATAACCCCTGATTATAACCTACATATTTAACTTCTTCATTCCAAGCAAACTACTATTCTGTACGTAGCCAGTACCAGTTTTCAAAATTATTTCCCTTCAATAACCTTCAACTTAAAAATTAAAATAATTCTTATTATCATTATTCTCTGAATGTAACAAAGTTTCATATTAATTTCTATAATATCATAGCACTCCATTTTAACTACAGCCTTAAACTCTTTCATTTTGTTCTTCATACTCATTAAAATAACAGCAACTGAGCTTATTCCTTAATATACTATATTTATCTTTAAAGTTGATAGGGTATTATTTAAAACAATTAAATTTCTTATGTTCTAAGTCTTCTTTTTTTAATCTTCTCATTACCATAGCTATCCTATCATTTCCTTTATTTCCAATTTTCCAAGCTTCCTCACCATTATTCAAATTATTTTAAACTATAATAAACATCTTTACACATTCTCTTGTCATCTTACCACCTAGCATGCTTAAATGGAGCCAATATTTGTCATAATATTCACCCTTAGCCTGAAAACTATCTATTCCACTGGTCTCACCAAATCATCCATTGTTCTAACTATAGCCCTGATAATCTTTAAGTAATTAATTTCCTCATGTAGCTCAATCAAGTAAATGGAGTAAAAGTCTACTTCTAATCTTAAATCTCTGGTTGGATCTCTAACTACTGAATACAGAAATCTATCCCTAAACAATTAGTCCTTCAATTTGGCTAATAAGTACAGGGTATTCGAAAAGTCACTGTGCACTTGTATATTTATTAACAGACATGTTTCAATATAGAATACAGGAGGTAAATATAAATGACAATTATAAACAATGTTGAAGTGACCCCCGTTGGCATTAATACAGGCCTGAATCCTTATTTTGTTTCTAAACACCCCTATCAGTTGCTGGCTTGAAATAGACTGAATTAATGCTGTTATCGCTGCTTTAAAAACTGCACAGTAACTTTCCAAACACCCTGTATATATCAGCATCTCTAAAACTTACTAGCCCTTAAACACAAATACTATCAGAAACTGATCAAAGCTCCTTCTTATCATGTACTTTTGACTTCACTTAAAAATTATTTTGCAATATCCTTTTGCTAGTAAATTTATGATGGATCTATTGTGTTTCAAATGTTACAACTCTGATTACACATAAGGCCTTCAAAGTTTTATTGTAATTTATCCACAACAAAAATTACAAGTGTTTTGTGTAATGGCAGTATAGCAATAAAAAAAAGAAGAAGATTTTTTGCCTTTAAATGTATGTACTGTGGATAAATACTCTATTTTATACCATAGTGCTTTATGCCTCCTAAAACTCTTTACTTACCATTTTATCAGAACAATGCTCTTAAATAATTGTGCAGTCAAACATAAAATGATCGGATTAAAAACATTTGTGTGAATTAACAGAGTTTAGAAACTTGTATTATACTGAACTCACCTGATCAAATATAACAAAAATATTCTATTGAAATACATACACTTCACATGATGAAGTAAAAATCAATACATGAACCTGTAAATCATCATGGTTAAGTGATAAGTATTAACAAATTTTTTAAAGCAATGGTATTTGTCAACTATAAGGTATATAAATGGTGTTTGAAATACTGAAGCTACTCACACTTCTTTTTTTTCTTGTTTGTTGACAAAAATTCATTAATGTTCATTTGACGTAGACGTTTCTTGGTTGATGGAACAGACCTATACGGGTCTAATTTTTTGTTTTTCTGATCAAAGCTAGTTGATGCTGGCTGTTTATCACTCATACCCCTTTAGAAAATAATTTTAGGTATTATTATACAGAATTACACAATTTTTTGAATAATAAACAAATGACTAAAAATAAATCACATATTACTTGGTAGATGTTAGAGCATTTTGGAACCTTTTTAATTGGATCGTTGACTAAAAGTATTTATAATATAGTTCCAGAATTAGAGGGTTTGGTTGAAGTGACATGTTAAATAACATAACATTTTGGAACATGGAACCTACTGGTCCATCATGGCTGTTCCACACTCTAACCTAAATTACCTAAAAGACAAAATAAAAACTTAAAGCCAGACCTTATCAAGTGAAAGTAACCTATTCCAAAGACCAACCACCCTGTTAAAGAAATAAAACTATCGTAGTTGAAGATGATGCTGACTCTGCCAAAATTTATACTTCGATCCCCAAGTCTTACTATTCTCACTGTTAAATACAAAAAAGATAGACCAACACTATCAATTCCCTTTACAATCTTAAGCACCCCAATCATAATCCCTCTTTTTTTCAAAACTATTAACAAAATTTCAGCCTCTCTTCATACGACTACCCCTCCATCCCACATACCATTCTAGAAACCCTTCTCTGAATTCTTTCTAATAATTTGATGACTTTTCTAAGGTAAAGAACCCATGACTGAACATATTTCAAATGTAGTCTAACCAGTGACCTGCAATACAAAATTATAAGATATAACACATTACTAGAACTACTAAATCTTAAAAGGATTATGCACATCATACTCTAAAATATTTTAAGTACAGTTAATGCAACGAAAAAAAAAAGAATTGAAAAGTTATTTATTATGATGAAAATACATATACGTCATGTATGTTAGTTAAATAGTTAACACAATCCATTTCAAAACAGATTAAATGAGGAAATAAATTACTAATAAATAAAAAGTAAAATTTATAAAGGTATTTTATAATTACTTTTTGACATTTTAACGTAAGCACTCAAATCCGCACAATATCAGTGTATGTTAATTTGTAACATCAACAGCTGTAAGATAAACTAATAGTTTATGAAATTGTAAATACTAATGAGAAGGCTTTTGAAGTAGTGCATCGTCTGTTTATATAATAACTAAAATGTTAGTCGCCAAAACTTTCACTACATCCTATCTAATTTTTGTTTTAAGTTCTAGTTATTTAATTCACCGACAATTTATTACATAACAAAAGTACATACACACACCAAAATCAAAATACATTAATTTTTCTACGAGTACGTTTCACTTGTACTGCACATTTCAACAGAGAACTTCTATGAAATGAGTTTTCCAGATGTCACTCTCAAAGTTCACGTTTTTAAAATATTCGTGAATCATTTCAATTATTAAATAAAGTCAAAAGTATATCCAAATAGAATTAAAAAAAAACGAAAACAAGTTTTGAACCACTTTAAAAGCGGTTAAATTACTCATGATGTGGTACTTATAACTTTGTAAAATATACGTTATGAAAACAAAATTATATATTTTAAATATCAGCTTACTCAACCAAGAACTCAGGTGGGTCAGCGTCAAGTATGAGGACTTGCAACGTTAACGCCCCCCAGTGGCTCAGCGGTATGTCTGCGGACTTACACGCTAAAATCCGAGTTTCGATACCCGTGGTGGGCAGAGCACAGATAGCCCATTGTGTAGCTTTGTGCTTAATTCAAAATAACAAATAGCAAATGCAACGTTAACATCCGGCCTTCGATTCCCCGCAGTACAAACAATAGATATTCCAAATGAAGAGTTCTACAATTTACTTATTTTTTCAGAAAGTTATACGTAATTAACTGAAATAAAAAGATAAGTGAATATATTTTAAAAACAGATTTGATTTTTAGAGAGAAATATTGTTAAGAACGCGAATATTTAAGATTTCATTAAACAAAAAAAATGTCGAAAATATTTGAATTACTGAAAGTACTGAAACTGCACTATTTATACCGACTCCCTTAGTTCTCAACTGGCCCTGGAATCTCTTCACTTTATTTCACACCATGTTCTTGCCGATATTCAAAACCGACTGGCCCATTTCTCTTTGACATCTACTTCTTTCCAGTTTTTTGGATACCAGGCCATGTTGGTATTCATGGGAACGAGCTTGCCGACACTGCAGCTAAGTCTATCTGCTTTGGCACTATCACTACTGTATCTGTGCCGTACATGTACTATGATCCTATATTTAAGGCTCGGTTCCGTGCAACTGGCAATCGACTTGGAGTGAGCAACGCGAAAACAAGCTTTTCCAACTGAAACTCTATATTGGGCTTTGGCCGTCTTGCCAAAGAGAAAGTTGTTCTAACTAGACTATGCATTGGTTACAGTTTTTTAACTCATCGTTTTCTTTTATCTGGAACTAGTGTACCAATATGTAGTTTACGTAACACTCAGGTCACAATAATCCACATTTTAATTTTTTGTCGTCGTTACGATTCTCAACGACGGCACCATTATATATATGTTTTATACCAAGGTTTGTCCATAACGTTAGACAGTGTTCTTGGTGATGGTGGTACTGTCCACCTTTGTAATGTTTTTAGTTCTTGAAAGGCCATTAATTTTTAATACCATTTCAGTTTTTTAATATATACATTACACCTTTTTAATGTGGCTCTTTTTTTAAAAACCATAGTTCATCTAGCTTGATTTGAAATTAAAAACTGGCGGTAACATTAAATAACTCGAAACCAGAATTGGAATGGGCAACTTCGGGTGACTAACGCCGCACTTTGAACTATCTGTTTGAACTACCCATTAGTCATTCTGGCGAGTTATTATTAAAATTTTGCTATATGTCTTTTATTACTTTCCTTTGTGAAAATGGCCATAACGTCAAATAACTCAGAACTAGGAATGGAAAGGCCAACTTTAGGTGACTGGCTGTGTTTTTTTTTACTCACCTATTAGTCTTTCTGGTGAGTTATGATAATTACACTTACGCTACAGAAAGTCTTTTACAACTTGAATTTCTGTAATTTTTCTCTTGGCGTTGTAGACTAACTGTAAACATTGGTTTTACGTTATTTATGCTTTTTTAACTCTGTTTTGTTTTACCTTATTTTCCTTTTAAGAATTTTACAAAATTTACTTTTACTTTTTACTGGATGTTTGACACAGATAACCTTGTTGCTTTGTACCATAAAACAAAAATACTAAATCAATCAACTATCCTAATTTCGTATTTCAACTTTTTTATGATATTCTATAACCTTCAAACTCTTTTATCATACTACTCGATATAAATTTATTATTCTTTTTCTTACTTTTATCTTATACTTTTTGTGAGCCCTTGAACATTTAAATATATATTTTAACACTTTTCTACATCGATCAGAGTCTCTAAATAACTCAGTTGCCCATTTCATAACAGATAATTCTTTTCACATCACTTTAAAATTTGCTTTTTGGCATTTGTAACACAAATATCATTATTCTTTATCTTCTTGTTCAGCGAAACATCGAACCTAATGGAGCAATGATCACTTGCGTCCAGATGTTCCTAAATTCCTACCATTTCGATCATTTCTATACTTCGAATTAGCAATAAATCTAAAATAGCATTGAGCCCTAAATTTACTCATCAATGGGTAAGAGAAGTTAACCATTTTATCTGATGTCATATAAATGTTTGTATAGTATTTGAAATGACTTCAAGTTATTTTAACTAGTCATTATTGCTATCATTTGCATCTTCCTTAATATAAAATCAGTTCTTGCACCTTGCTGTATGGCTTCATTCATATATACCAGGTCAACAAATCTTCCTTTTCTCAAATATGCAGAGCATTTGGTGCTGTATTATAGTCCTGCGTGCTTAAATCCATAGTAAGTAATCTAGTAAGTAGAGTACAGGTCTAGACATTGACCTCTACTAATATTTTGGTTAGCACCTTAGGGAGAAGCTTGGTCTACGCCATCAGTCAGCCACAATCCAGTGGCAAAGGAAGTTGCAGATTGGATACTTAACACTGCTCCCATACCATGTTTTGGTTTTAAGCTCGTTTGACATGCAGAATCAAAGCTTTACTGGTTAAAGATGAAATAATGATGTTTATTTTAGAACAGTAAACAGCATGAATGCAGCTACTTTGGGTGTTTTGCTCATACCATCTACAAATTCTTCAACTGAGGATGGAAAATCGGGCCCAGGCACGTCTACTACTCTTGATCCATAGGGTTTTATAGAAACAGTTTCCTTCAACACATTCTTCCCAATCTTCGTGAACTGAATAGTTGTGTCACAACCTGTAATTGTATTGTATGCTAGCAGGTTATTTAGAATTTATCTTCTCACAGATATTTCCTTTATTTTAATTCAGAGAAGTTTATTTACTGTTCTTGCTTTCAAACAGATTTCCTGACTAAGATATTGAGCAAATACTATCAATAACGCTAGCACATCAATATCATAAGAGTTTATAGTCAGTATTTAGTATTTAATGGCAGAGACATTGGCTGTATGCTAATGCATCCAAATGACTCGTTCAAGACCTCACCTTTGTCTACTTGACACTTATACTCAATAAGAAATTATTTAGTGGAATATTTCCCAATCTGAGTTTAAACCAAGTGTTTCATGTTTTGCACTATTGCATCACACCGTAGAGACAGACTTGAGAATGTCTTAGATTTTTAAGTTTTGAGACTATCAGGAAAAGCCGGTACCTCTCTTTGTGGCAAAAATTGCCAACGTCTTTTACAATTCTTGGCAGCATTCAGCTTGTGGATAATCTTATTGAAAATCATAATAACATTGAATTGCTTCCCATTTGAAAAAAACATCTTAATGGTTGTGCTTCATTTATGATGACAGATAACTTTTGCTAGCAAATTATTATCATCATCATCATCTCTTCATGTATGAACACAATAAGAAATTTAGTATTTTTGAAGAAGGATGCACGTTTGTTGTACTTAATAGGCCATCTTTTTCTGCTTTTTTCATTCTTTGCAATACTCATTAATTCTCTAGTAACTTTATCTGTCTTATTTATATGTTCAAGACAAAATTCAAAGAGCATCCAAATGAAACTACGATTGATGTACTTTGCCACAAAGTTGCCTTCTAAAAAGCCAGAGTAAATTTTTGGAGTTGCATGCTACAGCTATTTCATATATACAATGAATACAGCATACCACCTAAAGAAAAGAATGTGGTTATACACAAAAATCATCAAGTATTCCTCCAAGTACTGTAACAGACTTTCGCTGCCTGACAAGAGTTGAATATCTGGTGTTTGCTAAGAAAAGTGTATATACTAAAATGCTGTCGTTTGTGAGCTGAAGAATTTTTATTTTCATTTAGTGTTTCGTGAATATAGCATCACCATCTTGAATACCAGCCCTCATATTGCACTACTCCAGTGACTTTCAAAAGTATTGAATCCCCAAGAATTATCTCTAGTACGAAATATTTGGTGTATTTTTGTTTTGATTTTTATACACCGTCAAAAGGCCAAATTTTTTTATATTAATTCCTGATAACATGCTACACCAATCGTAGTGTTACCATTACTTAGGTGATCAGCCCTGCTTTATGCCAGCTCACCCTTTCAGAAAAAAAATCACACTGTCAGTCCTTCATCTATTTAGAAAACAGTTAAAGAAGTCGTAATAGTGCCACAACTGTCAGCTTATGAGTACGTATGACTCGATTCTTGTCATTTAACTTTATGATATATTTTGCTGTTGCCCGCCCATAAACATTACTTTCCACCAGAATCTCTTTTAGTTCATAATTACCAAGATACTAACTTCTGTGGTCTTTGAGAAAGTTTGTTTCGTAATGGTCTGATTTTGATAGAAGATGGTTATAAAGAATGCAAGCTGGAAACACCTGTTTTTATTGTTATGAATACAGCAAGTAACCTAGGATATGTTCACTGTTTTTATCTGAACTGTTAAATTCATATCTGCAGCACGCACTTTGGGTTTACTCCTTCAATAAACTTAGAAGGTGGCTTTTGAGATTTTATCATTGCACCGTTTATCTCAAGTTGTTCTGTTATTGCTGTTTCTTCATTTATATTAACATTAAAATTTGCGTAAAATATTTAGCCATGGAACAATGCATTGACAAAAGCTGTGATAATTTTCAAGAGCTAAGACAGTTGGACTAGAGTACCCACTGCTAATTCTTCACTACGATTACCTTTTTTTCTTCAAAATATTGGGATTTAAACGTCACCTTTGTAGTGCACACTTCCTGAATGTATCAAGTGCATATTATATTATATTATATTATATTATATTATATTATATTATATTATATTATATTATATTATATTTTTTGCGGTAAGAGGACGTCAAAATAAATCTGTAGATTCACATTCTGCAGTTTCAGGGCAAAAGAAATAGCATACAGTTCAACAGTAAACACAGAAGCTGCAGAGGGAATTCTGCGTGAAACCACAACAAACCATAGCAAATACCACAGAGTTACCTGATTTCGAATCATCTGTATAAATAAGAATGGAAAGATGGTTCGAAAGATGTTCAGCAAATAACAGACAGTATTTCCAATTAAGAGTGTTTACTTTCTTAGATCACGTAAAGATAGGTCATATTTGGGGACTGTAGGAAGCCATGATGAGATGGGCTGAGCAGTGGACACAGCAGTGTTATCTAAGGACAGACCCAATTCATCCAACTGCTCCTGAATAGCAAGGCCAAAAGGAAGGAAAACACAAACCCAGGTGAGATGCTTTGGTAAGGAACGAAGTTTCGAAGCATAGAGTAAAGACAGTTGCAAAATGCAGAGGCGCAAAGAGGGTTCATGAGACTCTTATGTAAGTTCTTAACTGAGGAAGTACAGAAAGCCCCAGTGCAGAGCCAAAGTCCTTGATGATAAATAGGGTCTCGCATCTTTAAAGCCGATGGTTTCGATCGAATAAAAGCTCGATATATCTCTAGAAGAGAACGTCAATCCGCTCCCAAAGTAGTGGAAGAGAGGGCACGGAGGATGTTCAGTGCTCTTGTACATTCGACCCATAGCTGCTTGATGTGTAGTATAAATTTCAGCTTAAGGTCAAAGATAAGCCCCAAGAACTTTGCCTCAGGGACCACAGGCAACACAATTTCATAGATACGGAGATCAGAATCAGGATGAATACCCCATTGGCGGCAAAAGTACATGCAAACGGTTTTAGAAAGACATAAGTTAAAGCCGTTTGCTGTGGCCCACTTCAATGAACGACTGAGGATAGGTCACATTGAGCTGCCGCTCAATATACCTCATGTTTGACGACTGACGTGAGATGTAAAAGTCGTCGATATAAACCTCGTTTGTGACAGTGAGAGAGAGTTGTTCAGTGATGACATTTATATACTGAAAAGTGTGACATTCAGAACACCGCCCTAAGGAACTCCAAGTTCCTGTTGAAAAGAACTAAAAAGTGTCGAACCCACACGACTTGGAACCTTCTGTCCATTAAAAAAATATAATAAAAATAAGCAAATGACCACGTAGCCCAAATATATGGAGGTTTCGCAAAATGCCATACCTCCATGTTGTATCATAAGCCTTTTCAATGTCAGAGAATATTGCTACAAGTTGTTGTCGTTTGAGAAAGGCTTTTCTAATTGACGTTTCAAGTCGAATCAGGTGGTCCATGGAAGAACGCTGTCATTGAAACCCACACTGGGTGGGCGAGAGGAGATTGTTTGATTCGAGGAACCAAACAAGACGACCATTAACCATCCTTTCTAATGTCTTACAGAGACAGCTCATCAAAGCAGTTGGACAATAGTTACAAGGAAACTTGAGATCCTTCCCAGGCTTAGAGAAAGGTTGGACAATAGCCTGGCGCCAAGCATCAGAAAAAACAGTCTCCTGCCAGATATTGTTTAAAGCAATAAAAAATAGCAAGAGAAGCAGGAGATAGATGGCGCAGCATGTCATGGTGTATATAATGAGGTACAACCGATGTACTGCCGGACCAATAAAGGGCCAGTTTGAATTCCGTCAGTGTAAAAGGACAATTATAGTCATAGAGAAAATCAGCTCGAAAGGAAAGAGGTGATTTCTCTGTCTGAGTTTTGATGGTAAGAAGGTGTAAGAAAAAGCAGAAGTGCTAGATACCTGGCAAAAGCTTTCACCAAGAATATCAGCTACTTCCTGGCCATCATAGAGCAAGATCGAGAGGGTGACAGAATTATTTTGCCCACTGACCTTTCGAATCTTGTCCCATATGACTTTGGAATTGATGGTAGAAGATATGCTGGTTATGGACTTAATTAAAGATTCCTTCTGGCTTTCACGTCTTACCCACCGAACATGTGCATAGACCCACTTGGAAGTGATGCGGTTCAAGAGTGTGGAATATCTATGAAAAGTATCTCAGGCCCATTTTTGAGCCTTCCGTGCCATGTGGCAGACAGGATTCCACCATGGACAAGGATATAGTGAATAACGTGTCTAGTTTTAGGCACACATTGTGCAGCTGCTTGTACAATACAGTCAGTTACTGCTTCCACACAGTCATCTGTTGATGGATTACAGATGATGGCAAAATGAAGTTCTGTGAGAGTAGTGAAAGAGGGTCAGTTTGCCTGACCCAGCTTTCACCAGGGTGGCAGGTCGGGTGGCATCGACCACGGCCAGTTTCTCTCAATATTATGGGAAAATAATCACTGCCTCGTGGATTATTCTCAACCCTCCATGACAAATGGGAGAATAATGAAGGAGAGCAAATTGAGAAATCGATAGCAGTAAAGGATTGACTAGGTGCATGGAAATAAGTAGAAGAACCAGTATTGTTAAGAGAAAGATTGTTATCAGAGAGCATATGCTCTACAGAGCGATCCTCTTCTATCAATATCAGCATTTTCCCAGAGAGTATGATGTCCATTAAAGTCCCCCAGGATGAAAAAAGGAGACTGCAATTGTTAAATGAGAGCATCAAGGTCTGATTGATCATATATCTCTCCAGGCGATAGATGGAAAGAAAAACAGTGATGCTATGACTTAAGGAAACACGGATGATTACGGCGTCCAAGGGTGTGTCGATTAGCAAAAACAGGATGGGCTCATGTTGATCAACCACCAATGCCACCCCTACATCCCATCAACCATCATATAGCCTGTTGTTTCTGTACAAATAAAACCGCCAAAATGTGTCTGTATCGCCAGGTTTCAGAAATGTTTCCTGTAAAGAAAAACATACAAGATTGTAAGCTGCAATCAATGTTTTGATGTCATCCAGATTATAACGTAAACCTCGAAAGTTCCATTGTAAAAGGGTGGCCATTTTTATTTACGTGTAGGCGAATTGGGTGGAGAACCCTTCTGTTTACGACCACGTCTTTTTTCCTTACTGTCCTTATTCGAGGGAGGTCTATTAACCTCCATGGATCCTTCCTTGTCGATTGGGCAGGTCTTTGCTGTTGGAAGGTGGCTCCAGTGACTGAGGACAAGAAATAATTATTGTTTTGCATCTTGGGGTAGGAGAAGAAGATGTATCCGAGGAAATGCCTGTACCTGGAACTAAAGGATGTGGATCGTGGGGATTGTTGGAATGTATGTAAGGGACAGAGATGGGTGTTGAACTTGATTCATCAACTGTTTTAACCATGGAGGTCAAAAGATTTTTCATATGATTTGAGAACGATTGTTTTGGAGGCAGAGAGAGATCCGTCTGCACTCCTACTGTAGTTGTGGAACGAAGTGCAACAGCATACTTACGAGATGAGATGGTGGACAGCAATTTTTTTGCCTCAGGATAAGTAATGTCATGAATCGTTTTTAAACACTGCACCTCTTTTTTCTTTCAACCATTTACGGCAAGAACGAAAGTAGGACGGGTAAAATCCATTGCAATTGATGCAATAAGGGTCAGTTTTACATTCATGTGCATCATGGTCCTTCCCGCTGCAACGAGCACACGTCAAGGAACTACGGAATGACGTCTTTAAGTGACCAAGCTGCTGACACTAAAAACATTGGAGAGGGTTTGGAATGTATGGCCGTACTCTGAAATTAAGATAATCTGTCTTGATGGTGGCAGGCAGACGTGGTGACGTAAATGTGAAAATAAGGACATTGGTTAGCACCACAATTCCATCTTTGCGAGTGGATATACGTCTCACTGCAGAAACTCCATGAGTAGAGAAACCAGCGAGAATCTTTGACTCTGGGATGTTTTTCAAATCTTTCTCAACATTATCTCCTTGAGATGAATTCAAAATAGCATGAAGTATAACCTCAATAAGTATATCCGCAATGGCCTTTAAATTCAAGAGGAGTTCACTATGCTGAGATGCAGATGTTTCCATCAATATTTTATTAAGAATTTATTGGAGTATCTGTAATAAAGAAAGGGAAATTTCTGTGCCCATTGACCTCATCCGCCTTGAAGCCCTATGAGGGAATGCACTACAATGTTAAACAAGGACACTGCAGCAACGCCAGCATTTTGTGAATACTATACCCAAACACCAGCATTAGATAAAATGTCCACAACACCTGTTTCAAACATCCAGCACTGGTTCTTGGTTGACCCTAGCCCAAGTGGACCATCCGACTGACCCAAAGGGGAACACACCAGGTCCACCCCTCTACAGGAATTCAAAGTCAAAGTGGTGAGTTAGGGTGGACCCCTCAACTACCAAAATTCTCTCCTCCCCTTCACGGGTTGCCACGCACGGCAAACACGTTGGTGGATGGTTAGATCCCAGAGGAAGTAAAATGAAAGAACAGGTCCTTTCCTGGGAGGTCCCCTCACCATGTACAGAAATCCACATTGAGGGGGCAAAATGAGGACATTAAAAAAGGATGCTAAATAAAATGTTGGCTCAAAATGTAAATATTAATAGCAATGATTACCTTAAATATATTAAGGATAAACAAAATATTAAAATGGGGGTAGGAACTTTGAGAGATTACAAAGAAAGGTTAGTATCTGATGATTTTCCTATGTCTGGGCTATTAAATTTTGATTTTTCTTCGGTTTTCACTGACGAAGATTTAAGCACTTTTCCACAACTTGAACAGTTGATAAATGGAAACGAGTTATAAAAAAACATACTGCATTAATTCTGACTGGTTAACAAATAATTAGGAATTAAAATATAATAATAACGCTTCTAGGCCACATATTATTTCCCCAGTTTTTGGATATATGTGTCACTCACTATAGTTATTTGTCAGTTCTTAAACAGTGAGCAGGTACCAGAGGATTGGAAGTTTGCTGATACAACTCTTCTTTTCAGGTAAGGTGACAAAATCCGTCACACAAATTATAAATTCGTTAATTTTACATCAGTTGCAGGAGACGTTTTAAGTTATTATTGTACCAACAAATAATGGGATTGACCGCAACATTATAACACCACTATGGTTGAAAAATTGGTGAGAGTGGAATGCGAACCCGCGCTCTTCAGATTATGAATCGAGTGCCTTAACCACCTGACCAATTATATTTGTTGATAACATCATATTCGTATTTTTATCTTATACTATATACATTTCAAAGCTTCAAAAATATTCATATATGACAAGATACCTGGTGATGGTACTTGAGTTAAGCAATTATAGTAAGCTTTATAAAACCTACAGTAACATACTACTTGTAAAACATATCTTTTTACTGAAGTTGTTGTTATGTTAAGTTCATTGAATTCGAACAACTGACACGCATACAATATGTATTTACTTATTGAAAGCATACTATAAAAACTGTGTATAAACTAATTTACAATTAAAATATTTTTGACACAATGTGATATTATGGTGCTGATAGAAGGTAAGAGTGACGCAATTTCAAAATCTCGAGTCATTTTTCACTGACAAGTCTTTCCAATAATTACGTCTGTATCACTTATAGCGATTTTTCTAGACATATCTATCATTCGCTACTAATTTAACTGGTAAAGTCTCTCGTAAAATGTCTTGGTTCTATACACATATTATCTTTAAAACGTCATATTTAGAGTTATGCCTGCTGAAACATTATGAAGTTTGATGAAAAAGTGGGCACAGAATATATTGAAGTCCATGCAGGGGGAGTCATCACCGTCTTAACTTATTACACAGGAACCCTGAGTGTCGCGTTAATTTCTTCTGTGTCATACGTTTTAGAAATACTATAACACAGCTATTTTCTCCAACAGGCAATGATATGTGTTGAGGATGCTGACTATTATACACCATCCGGGACTTCAAATCTGCTTGGTTACTTTCTATATTTCTCCAGCCCATATTCAGATTCGCATCATATTGAAAAATTAACGCATTTGCCATATCATACCATCTGATTTGCTCCCTCTTTGGTCTTTGTGTCAAGCATAGTTGCATTAAATGGACCCACACTGGATGCAATTGCTAAACATGATGATTAAAATATCTCTTCAAGACTTGTTACAACCTCTTACTGAGATATATCACAGAATTGCCTCAATGCATTGATTGGTTTTACTTGGAAATATTGAATAAGGAACTATGAACACCTCAAAAACTGCTATTATGTTTAAATATTCATGTATGCTTTGAAACAGGCTACACTTGTGATTTGAAACATGTTTTGTTCACAACAACTTTTTCATTACTTATATGATCTTATTTACAAATTCCTTGTTTATTGTTTATATGTATAGAATCTCACTTTGGATCACAGCAGTATAATAACTATAATCTAAATTAAGTTGCTTATCTCTTTTTAATTCCTGGAAGTGTTTAACAATTGTGCTTAATTTATTCATCAATATTTGTAAACTTTTGGATTCCTGATAATCTTCTGTTTAATACCACAGCACATTAGCCTTCACTGGCGACACTTGCTCACTCATTTTGAATTTCAAATAAGCAGACTAATGGCAAATAACTTCAAGACAAAAACTGTCATTGAAGATTGGCCGTCATATTTGTGGAGATATTGGAGCGAAGGTCCCATATGAGCCACACGTAACTCTTCATACATCATTTTCTTGTAAAAGTCCTCACCATAAATGTGTTCAAAGTGGAACACAAAAGCAACTATTGCCAATATGTTACTTTGTTGTCGCAAATATGACATTTGGTGTCGAAATGTTCTATATAATTTTCATTATTTTATATTGAGCAGTGACATTGGAAACAACGAAACTTTCCAGATAGTACACGGTTTTGGTTATGTACGGGACTGTTAAAGTGTTTAAACTTGACCTATTATTCTTTCATACACTTGCGTTTTACAGATTGTTAGGTACTTTATATTAAAACGATTTTGAACGCAAATCAGCCAATGATACAACAACCACAGCTGAGATAAAACTGTGGTGAATCAGAATTATATCATAATTACATTTTAATGTTGTTTGATAGGTGATGTCTCCAAAACTGATAACGTTTGAGAGGAGTGTATCAACCTTTTAAAACATAAAATATTCATAGATTCAAATCATAAAAATGTATTAATATTCTAGATTTAGATTTTAAAATAAATTGTTGTCCCTTTTTCTTAATGGCATTGGAAAACAAAGGAATGTGAAACAACTTATGGAATCAGGACCATGCAGATAAAGACCTGCAGTAAGTCTTACCAAATATGATAAATATATTGTAGCATCTTGTACAAAGTTAAAATCTATGAACACAACAAATTAGCTGCTTAGGTCATCCACTTGTCTCAGCTAACAGTTTGCAGCATAGTGAAAAGCATTTCCGTATACAAAAGCAATACAAGTCTGCACAAGCTGTTTCCGCGACATCTCAGTTAAGCCATTACGTCCTTCGAGCAGCTACGTAATGAAATGAATGGTGATAAACATTCCTCCTAAGATATATTTGTCAAGTTACTGAATTTTTATGTAATGTAATTTTTGCGTAATGAATCTATTGAAATGAGCTCTGAGAAACTGTTGTCCTTGTACACTAGATGCAGCACGAAAGCATACGAAGGGAAAAAATTAGTTTTAAGAATGACAGTTTTATGTATTATAAAATATAAACAACGCTACAAGGATACTGTTAAGATAAATGGCCGTCAAACAGAGTATAACCCGACGTGACTAAGTAGAGTGTAATTTGGTGGAGAGGCTCCAAATTAGTTTTAATGAAACGTGTTCAATCTGTATTCATTCTGTTTTACTCTGGCGCTAATAACCTGAAAATTTACACGATAAGACTTGACACATTTCCACAACCGCTGTGATTATTTCATTGACTGTGATTTTCATTTCAATAAAATAAGAAAAACGAGTGTGTGTGTGTGTGTCTCTTATGCTGAGTCCACCGAGATGAATCGAACCATTAGTTTTAGCGTTATAAATCTGGATATTTACTGCTGTACTAGCGAGGTGCGATGAAAAAGAAGCAGAAGTATATGTATGATATTTAACATTTATTTACATATGGATACAGAATAAAATAACACGTTCACACTGATTAGTAACACGATAAATTATTTTTACTACATAACTGCAGTGATGCAAGAATAGAATGATAGTTGATATGTTTAACACCAACCACTCTAGTTACATGACCTTTACAGCTTGAGATTTACATCATATATAACAGTTATTTTTATCATTTATTAATGTTTGAAGTAAAATGTTCTTTATTAAAATTAACTGTGCCAGATGTTTGATTTTTTTTTCAAAATATTAGTGTATTTAAACTGAAAAAAAAAAGTAAACGAAACTACATACAAACTTCACAAAACTAAATTTTTATCTCACAATAAATTAAATTAAAATAAACATCTTCTCACGTTAGAGTCATGGGATAAAATTATCATTATAAATATCCCTGAAAACGCTTAAGATCCAAAACTCAACACGCAGTTACCGCATTTTGTAATAAAATAGTTATTTTACAAATTATATGTGTTAGGTTTACAACGAAAACAGAACATATGTATGAATTTAATTTATTATCTCAAAATATCTGACCTTCTTGAGTTCCCTCTTGGCATGTCGTTTCTTTGTATAAAGTATTTGAAGAAGTTAACATTTATACAGAACAAAATCACTGAATTTCCATTTGGGTGTGTTACTACAATGAAAAGGGTTAGCTAGAAAGAGAAATGACGACAAAAAACATTGATAACTAAAGGTAATATTTTCATAAAGAGATTGTCAAGTTTCTCTGGTAGATTTTATGGTAAGCGAAAAAGGAAGCCTTTGCCAACAGCGCTTGTGTTAATAATTGTCATGTGGACATTGTGCACACACTTTTACAGGAAGGCACGCCTACACACGTACTGCAAACAAGATCAATTACAACTGATGCTTGTTTTGTCGTTTGTTTCAACAGACTTATGAAAAACTTGGCAATGTTAGAAATCTGTTGCTTGCTTCAGTCGAGAAGTGTGTGAATATCGAGAAGACCAACTGTTGAATTCAGAACCGTGAGAAAATCTTGTTCCACTGAAAATCAGTAAAAATAAAAAAGTACACAGCATGAATAACACTGAAATAAACTATCTTGGTTAACAAAGACACTTTAAAAACTTACGGCTTAAATGTCGAAAACTCACAAAGCAATAGAAAACACTAGACCTAGAATTTGTAATATAGTAAACTGCATACTTTCCCATCAATTCTTGTTAATATGTCCAGCTCAGTTTTGTTCACTGCGCTTATAACTCATGTAAAACCCCAACGTGCTGAGCACTTTTATGCGACAACGGAACGCAAATAGTGAACTCTCAAATTCCTGGTCTGAACATATTAATCACTAGGCTCTTTTCAGTTGTTCAAGAGAAATAAAAACAGCTTCTAGACGAATTAACTTCAGCTAGAACAATATAGTTTTTGTTCCATTCATAAAGTTCTTCGATATAATAGGTGCACAAAGCATAGTACGAACCTTTTATTTTGGCTGCAAGATATTTTAATGTTATTGGTAAAATAACTTAAACTTATATCTGCCTTATCGAAACTGCACAGAGCAAAATTTTTAGTTTTCAATTATTTGTTACAGATAAACTATCAATAAGTGATATTTAAAAAGGGTAGTTCTAGCTAGTTATTTATATGTCATAGATAACTAATCACATAATCTAAACATACACGTGAATCACTCAAAATGTCGCTAGTTCATGTGTTAGTTATAATTGTTTGTTACATACAAATACATATACCTACACTAACCAAAATTATGGAAATGTAATATTCCTATTTACATCATTTCAGAGTATTATATTAAGCATGATATAATTTTATTTCCTGTTCAATTTTTCGTAAATTAGTGATCGACTTTGCTGGTTAAATCTACAAATATATTTTTATGCAGGTCTCCGCAGCAAAACCAATATACTTAAGTTCACACTTAAAACTTGAAATGCCACAAAATTGTATTTATATACTCACAAAGAATCATCTCCATCTTTACGTAGGTCCCACTGGTTATTTCTCTTAATAAAACCATCATATTTAGGGCTTCTAGACCGCGTATGAGACGAAGCTCCATCTGGTGGTACTTGTTGTCTTGAATCTTTATAGCTTTTTTCTAATGAACTACGATCGTCCACGCTATACGGAGATTTGCTGGAAATTAAAAAAAAAATATTTATCTGTAACTCTGTCAAATTTAAATCATGACGTATTTTAAAAGAAGTATATAATAAAACTAATAAGGAAGTAAATAGTATACGTGTAATGTGAATAACGAATATGTAGTGTTACATAAAGTGCCAAACCAGATATTTCAATAAAATTAAAAGTTGATTACTTTCATCATCAAAATAATATATTTCTGTTTTTGATTTTCGTAATTTTGTATCCACATTTAACATTGACGTAAAGTAAAAACTGAGACTATTTATTGATAGATATGTATACACTTAAGATCACAACACTTTTTTAAACACAAATATATACTTATTTAGCATACTTACCTGCTTTGTACGTAAACAGACAAGTTTTTTCTATACAAGATTAGGCATAAAAATTGCTTGAGAATTATTACTTCAGGAGCAGTTTCACATTTTGCTTTGTATACATAGTCATATTCATAGCGATTTTACCTAAATATCTGTAAAGTACCTCTACTACAAAGTATTTTGACAGAAACGTGGTGAAATAATACATTTTAGCAAAACACCTACGTATTTGAAGTTCCGTCAGTGTAAGATGGCGATAGAGGAACGGCTGAACCATCAGAAATTCTTTCTCCGTATGGAGACTTGTTCATTATAGTGTTTTTAATATCATACAGCTTTCTTTGTTGTTCCCAGGATGCATGACCTTTTTTCATTTTTCTGGAAAGAATTATGTCCCTGGTGACTTTTTGTTGTGTATTGTTTTAGCATTTAAAAACGTTTCGAACATTATTAAAGTATCCTCAAATTAAAGTGGGAGTAAGGTACGTTTGTTTATCCTCGACCTTAAATATTTGGGCATTTTTACCCAAAACAAATTATTTCTTGGGATTCACGTGTACTACGAAACCACATACAGATTGTTCCACAAGCCACTTAAATTTTATTAGCTTTCTGTTTCTAGGTTTATTAGATTTTCAATTTTGATTTTATTTAGAAAATAGATTTTCAAAAGTTTCTCGAGAGCAAGTAACTTAATCGGCAATAAAAGGCGGTAGTATTTTATAATGAAATCTTACTTAAAGTCGATTTACTGTTTTTGCAAATATGATGACTGGATGAGAAAACACAAACTATCAGTAAATCTTATATCTCACAGCAGCTTATACTAGAGGAAAAGTAATGTGTGACACCTATAGTCTAGCTTTGGCAGTTAGCACTATTCAACTCAATAATAATTAGTTTGGAACTTAAGTGTGTTTATGTACAAAAT
The DNA here is from genome assembly GCA_011833715.1 of Carcinoscorpius rotundicauda. Lineage (NCBI taxonomy): Eukaryota > Metazoa > Arthropoda > Merostomata > Xiphosura > Limulidae > Carcinoscorpius > Carcinoscorpius rotundicauda. Next base: position 26,884,095 of record CM022406.1, read on the forward strand.
GCCACGTCATCTACTTAGTGACGTTCATGAACGAACTAATGAGATTTCAACTGACCCTATCTACTACCTAGCGAAACCACAGCAAAGAGAACGGGCTTGGAGAAATCACATTCTAATAAGATCCATTACTTTGATATTCCGTAAGTAACCTAATTTACAGTATATTTATCCTGAAACGTATGGAAGAAGAAACACTTAAGATAAAAAATAATATAGTGTATAATAAATGTAATTTTTAATACTTGTTAAACATCCCATAAATAAATCTACCTTTATGACATACAGCATTAGCTACTTATGAACTCAAAGCTCTTATCTTTTATTAAAACAAGAAATGAAATACTAGTATTAGAAGATGTAAAAGATAAAAGAACAAGTATTTTTGAGCCGTAAAATTAACATTTACCTTTTTTTGCATGAGGAACAGAGTAGTGCAATACCAAGTATGCCACCTAGGAAAATGACACTGCTGAGTGCGATTATGGCAATTTCAGTGGTCCCTATTTGGCTAAGTTTTGCATGGACAGAAACTTCCTGAATCTTTCGAATTCGAAAATATGATAGATCGTCGGTAATAGTGTCTGAGTGCTTTCCTAAAATTCTTTTCCAGGAAAATAGAAACAATAAATCAGAATTTTGGATATAAATTACGATTCAGCTCAAACCCTCTTATGAAAACTAGTAATTCATATTACATATTCCCTTTCTTTAAAATGAATGACAATCACATGTAAAAATAACAAATGATGACGAACTGTAAAACAAACAAGAAGTTGAACATATTGCATCTGCAAGAATATATCTTATGCCACCCAATGTACTTGTGAGTGTGTTTAATGAGACTTTGTTAGAATTTAAGTTTTATAGTTTAGTTTTGGATAAAATGTTTCACGAAACTGTGCTGTAAATCTTTGACAGAAGTTTAAAGAAAACGCGAAATTCAACATGACATTGTTCGGAAAATAGATCTGGAGTATTCTCGTGAATTTAATTTAAAATGTTTGTTATCGTGTTAGCATGCGAGAAAATGTTCAAAACGTTCATGTTTTATATGTGGTGATAATAGCTCGGCTCCGTAACACTTAGGTTTAAGAATAAAAAATAAACATCGCGTTGATTTGTGCGCAATTTTTATTATTCTTTAGATATAAAAATAGTGATATCAAGATAGTGATGTGTTCACTCTTTGACTTTTATCTCACAAGAGTGTGTTATAAAGGTGTAAAAATGTTTGTTTGTTATGAATTTCCCTCAAAGCTACATGAGAGCTAGCGTACTTGCCGCCCCCAATTTAGCAGTGTGAGACTAGAGGAAAGGCAGCGAGTCATCACTACCCACCACGAACTCTTGGGCTACTCTTTTACCAACATATAGTGGAATTTACCGTAACATTATAACGTCCCCACAGCGGAAAGGGCGAGCATGTCTGGTGGGATTCGAACCAATTAACCTCAGATTACAAAGACAGAAATGATGATGCACTTTCTGTATTAAATTTTTGGACATTATTTATAGGATGACCTGATACTTAAAACTTTTATGAAAAGAGAGAAAGTGTGTAATAAAACTAAAATACAAAAAAAATGTTACCCAAGTTCTCTGCTGGTATCTTACTCGTACAAGGTACATTGTATTATACAAAGCTACTACAACTGTTCCTGGAAATAATAAATAATTCCTTGAATATGATGTCAAGTCTAAACTCTTTTATTATCTAGCTGAATTTATTACGACAGTTGAGGAAGGATTGAGGAGGATAGTGTGTTCTGTGGCAATACAAGATATAGAAGTAACTTGTCAGTCAATAACAAATGACGATATCGTTCAGTATCTCAAAATATATGGATATAATGGTTTATTTTGTTTGTAACAGATGCAGTTGCACAAGGTTTTGTTTGTTTATCGTTATAAACAATGGACTATCTGTGCTCTGTTGACCACGGGTTTCGAAACCCGCAGGCTTGCCGCTATGTCACTGGAGGTCAGTGCTCAAGAAAACAATAACTCTGGATAGTAATGTTGAGCTAGTAACAACGCTATATTAACCTTTTGGGAATTTTGTGTTGTTTTTGGTAGTTGCAAATCCTTTTGGTGCATAACAGCATAAGAGGTGGAAGCTAGCACTAAGGAACAGAAACGACAGTCATTTCTAAGTTGGAAGTCCTGTCCTGAGGAAACAGTTACGTTTATTGAGCTGTTGTAAGCTCCAGCAACAATGGATGAAGAAACTAAGTCAACCCTTAAAAACGTAATGTTTTCTATTGGGTGAAAAGAAGTGCCCATAAAAATGTTAATGCAGCCAAAAAAAGTAGTTGTTTGCCCCAAAAGAGTGGAGTTTGAAAATAATAACTTCCACACAAGGTGCTGAAGCACATCCGCAAAACAGCCTATCAAGCTGGCTATTACTAGGCCCAAGCGTTGCTGACCTTAAACGCCTTGTCCGACCCAACTAACAAGTTACGGCGCAAGACATATGTGAGAAATGATTACTACTTCGGTCAAAGTTTTTCAGAAGAAGAAATTAATATCACTTCTTGAGAAATGTGGACAAAAAAAAATTGTGTAAAGAGCGCTGCAGGTGCAGAAAGCTTTGGTGTTCTGCACTTCTCCGTAATGGATAGTACTTATATGAATAATGTTAAAAAATTATTTGATAGATTGTTAGGCAAAGTATTTATTATGAATTTGCGATGAACAGTAATTGATTGTTGTAGAGGTCGACATTTTGAAAGTCTTCCACCTTTCTTCTTCAGGCGTTTTATCGATGTTAAGTATGTTTGGACAATTATTGCCATTGATTCAAAAATGTATAAATCTCTGTAAAATATGTAATGAAGAAGCTTAAACTTTTGGAATGGTTTCATTCATACTTGAATTTTATTCAAAACAGAGAATATTTAAGAAGGCTAACGTAAACCTAAACATTGAGATAAATATATGTATATCTAATATATATTCAGGTTCTGTATTTCAATAAATTTGTATCAATACATGATGAGTACGATTTACTGAAAACCCTTATGATTTTTAAAAGGCTTAAAATGGTTACAATTCAAATATTAGGCCTAGCTCTTTGTTATATATATGCCACAATTTGTATCTGTAACCAAATTACGTGTTTCTATCAAACACGATACTTTGACCAGTTCGCTGGACTAATATAAAAACATTTTACTGTTCAATCATCTTATGTGAAAAAAAAAGCAATTAATGTTTATAATTTCAAAAAAGAAATAAAATTACTTACTTTAACAGTATTTCTGTATCTACGATATCGTTCGTTTTCCGATTGATTCCATATAGGAACAGATCAGATCTGAAAAACAAATCGAAATCACAATATATTATCATGTTACAAAAGAAAATATTAAAATTGATTATTACAATGTTTTTGTTTACAATCTATATCGACTTAGGAATATAAAATACTCAAGATGTCTTACGTCTTAAAGACACGGAGAAAAGAAAAGACAAAACTTAGCAAATTAAACCAAAATCAGCTTCTCTCATTCATATATGATTGACTGTATACTAACTTTTTAAGACCTAACGAAAATAAATTGATACTATTTTAAACTAAATAGTTATTACCGTTACTTTCTAATAAGTTTCACATTGCTTGTCTTTCAATTACAATTAATAATGTTGATAAAATATAAAAACGTTGTTACATGAGATTGATATTTGTAAAAAAACAAGCATAAAAAGGCGTAATTAATAATATGGTTTTATATTAGATGTGGATGTTATAAAAGACTATAAGCTTACGATTCTGGACGCTCTACGTCTCCTTCATGATGAGACTCGAGCTTGGCCACTTGTACTTCATAGCCTGTGACGTTTGATAGGTAGCTGTTGGAAAACGTTTATTTGTTTATCTTGAGGAAAATGAGAAAAATCATCATTTGACTGTCAACTTATCACAATCAACTGATGTTATTAAGTACGTGCACTGATTATGAATCGTGTTAAAATTCAATTTTATGCATTAAATGCGTTTTACTCAAAATAATTAAATGTTTACAAAAATTTCTTGCACTGTAAGACATAAATAGTCACGACCTCCCGACATTCCCAAAAACCGACCTTTCACAGATATTCAGCCGGACCACCCAGATATCAGTTTATTATGACTGGATACGAAAACAGAAAATATGTTGATAAAAGGAAACAGAGAGTAAAATATTAAATGCTCCGAACAAGATATACAAACTCCTATTGCGTTTCGTAGTTATTCTTATCTCAAAACTGCACGTAATATGTATAATGAGTAAAGCTTTTCTGTTTTCAAAATTTTAAATTTCGTATTCTTAGGTTTTAGAAGCCATCCTAAAAATCTTATTTGAATTTCTTTACATCTGAAGACAAAAATCTTCGATCTCTAAGTCAATACATAGCTTTTTTCTCTCTCTCTCTCGCTACATATCTATCGACACACATATGTATTTATACTAAATTATGAGGTTGTTAAGAAATAAATGTCGGAATTCTCACGATGACATTAAAATGCTGAATAATGAGTAACGTATTGTTGATGTTGTCGCTTACAATGTATGTTAACTGTTTATTGTTTTATTTTTATTCAAAATAAGTTTCGCAACCCCTAAGGCAACATGGATAAGAAATATTTTCGTCCGATTTTCTTCTACGACTTAAAACTTGGTTGAAACGATACCGAAACCACAAAGAAAATCAACCAGGCATTCGCCATGGATTTGTTACTGAACGTACAGTTAAGCGTTGGTTACAAAGGTTTCGATTTGGAGGTGAAAGTCTTGAAGACCACGAAGGTCGTGGAAGAAAGCCATTCTTAGATGAAAACACATTAAGGAAAGCAGTTGAGACAGACCTTCGCACAACAACACGCGATCTTGGAGAAAGGCTAGACACAAGCAAATCAAGTATTTACGGCCACCTAAGTGCGATTTAAAAGACGAAAAGGTTGGATAAATGGGTTATGCTCGAGCTGACTGAAGATAAATAAAATTTGCGTTAGGAGACCTGTCAAGGTTGACGCTCCAAAAATTTGAACGAATTGGGAATCGAAGTTCTGTTTCACTTACCTTATTCCCCAGACCTTTTTTCCTACATATTTTAATTTTTTCAAGCACTTTGACGACTCTTTGAACAATAAACGGTTTCAAAACCAGGCAGCTGCAGAAGAAGCTTTCAGGGAGCTCATTAACCACAGAAACTTTGATTTAGACAACAAAGGCATAAACAGCATCGTTACACGATGACAAAAGTATGTTGAAGCAAATGGTGCTTACTTTGATTAAAACATGTTTTTCAACACTGGATTATACTTTTCCAAACTTCGCAGTTAAAAAAACATTTATTTCTAGACAATCTAATATTAAAACTACTGAAACGCATTTCATAATGGAAGTTTAGGGTTTTGCCACTGGGTAATCCAGTTAATATGCCCATATTCTCTTATGGACACTTCCTACAAACCCTTGTTATATGTGCAACAGAATATGCTGCTACTGTATTTGCAAAACAAAAGGCCCTTCCTTTTCGTTTTCGAACGTTATAGGAAAATATACGAACGATATTCATTTCGGCATGTACTATGGCTCTGGACTGGTTAAGACAGACACTGAATCTTATTTGTTTCAAATTGATGTTAAATATGGTGAGCAGTTTGGGTCTGTGCATAATTGTGTTAAAGCCATATGTTCTTCTACCCCTATGAGATTTCACCAACGCGGGTAATGAGATATTTTCATAAGTGTCATAATATAAAAAGATTATCAGTATGCCAAGTCCACACCAGATAAAATAGACTCTTACTACTTTTAAGCTATATGACATACTTATATTCAAGTGTCCTTCATGTTTTCTTTAAACTCAAACTCAAAAGCTCACGACAAAATGATTTCTTATAATAGTTTTCTCTTGCTCTTCATTTCAACTATAATATACTCATAAATTGCGTTAAAGGCTGTGAAGTAAAACCAACAGAATAGAACTCCTCACACACTTAGTAGGTATGTTATTCGACAATGAGGTACTCTCAATAAATCCTTCAGAATTATTTTAGTGCCACATATACAATTATGTTTCACAATACGCTTCACGGTTCGCTTGAAATGAAGCGTGACTGAAGTTGAGCGTCTAGAGTACTTCACAATGGCATTTTAGTGGTTCTACTGAAGCTGAGCGTTCAGAGTACTTCACAATGGCACTTTAGTGATTCTCCACTTTTTCAGCACATTTAGTATTCGAAGTTTAAGGTAAGCTGAAATGTCCTGAAAATGTTTCATCTAGTATAAAATTCTTTATTGGAGAATCATAACATTTTTCAATATAGCATATAGATTAAAGCTATCTCATTGTGACCTTTAAAAAGACAAATTCAACAGTGTATTATGAAACAAAAAACACGATGCTAAAGAACTGCTACTAGTTACATGTGCACTATCCCAGTATTTTGATAATAAAGTATATATCTGACGACAATTACATAACTGATAATCAAAGTTTTATTATTGTTTAAACGCGTTGTATAATATGACTCAAGTCTGCACGTGCAGTTCTTGTATCACGTTTAACGTTTTTCATAGCTGAAGTTCAGGATATAACTCTTTAATGTTTATTAATTTTACATTAAAATAAATTTACGCGAATTTTCAAAAACTTATCACTTACATTTTTTATTGTTTTTACAGACAAGTAAATAAGTTTTAATTTTCTATTTCGGTGCATAAGAGGACATTGTTTAAAAGAAGTTTCTTGGCATGAAAGTAAATAAAGCTGTAACGATAATTACAAGTTTAATTATAAACACAGCGACATTCATCAGCTGATTGTTACCTACCACAAAAACTGAAAAAAATTCTCAACTATTACTGTTATACATTGTTTTACCTTCATTAGTGCAAGTTTCATAATTTTGACTTGAAGATTAGTAGTTTCTTTATATCATTTTATGTACACGAGCTTGGAGAACATTATTGTAAATGCCAATCAAACTTCTACTGATTTCATTATGTGACACCAACAGAAATGATCCCATTCTCATCACATTTGTTTTACAGAAAAATGTCTTTTTTACGGATATTAGTCAAAATCTGCTTCTTGTCTCAAATAATTAAGCCTAGGTTATTATAATTATAAAACTAAAACTAACGTATATCACTGTAAATGTTATAAGGACTCACAATGATATTTATAAAATAGTACCCTATCATCGTAAACAACTTAAATAGTAAAAATATTAACGTTACTGTAAATGTAAAATAAAAATACGATTATTAGCTATTTAAAATTTAAAATGAAGAAGACAAAACAGCAATATCGAAAAAATTGCTGTAACAAAATATCAAAAATCCTGTTTCAGTAATATACGCAGTAATAGGAAGCAGTAAGAAGATATAAAGATTAAGCTCTGTCTTATCGGCTAAAGATGAAAGTGTATAGAAAGAAGCTGCTGAAAGGTTTTGGCTTATCGAGTGCAATTAATTAAACTTAATATCGACGAAGACAAAAATAGCATAAACTTTGGATATGCAACAGTGAAAACCGGTTACCTTATTATTTGGTTCATGTGCCGTTCCATCACCAGAGGATGAATATCACTCACAACCACGACTAGCTTGGTTTCAGGTAAAACGTATATCTATGAAAACAGAAGGCAACAGCTGTGTTAATAAATACTTTTTGACTGATCACTGTATTCATTTCGACCTGATATCTTTCTTACTGGAATGTTACTTAAAGTGTTTCAGTTAATAAAATGTCGGATTATACTTTATGACTAATAAGCTGTGATATTTATAAAGAGTATTTTATGCTATTATTTTATTGGGACTAGACTAAAAATCTCTTTAGTTATTTCGAAAATAAATACCTTTATGTATATATGTACGTTTTCTATTTATCAATATCGTTAGCGTACCTTTGATAAAATAAATTAATGCTTTTATTGAAGATAAAAATTAAGCTTTATCAAAAATATGTTTTAATGAAACAGCCGTTTTATGGAAATTGATGTATACTGGGCATACATAAACATTACTTTAGAAAAATTTATAAATAGTTGCCATATTACTAAAAGTTTGCTTTGAGCAGTAGGTGTAAAAGTGATGCCAATAATTGCACACAATCAAAATAACTCGAGAAGATGGATGTTTCTCATTGGTCATTTGTAGATATGAAATAAACAAACAAGAGTTAACAGCATTCTAATTAAATAAATACCAGATTGTTGAAATGTTTACGTTTTAAAAAATAAATCAGGAAATTTTTGTAACTGGACTCTGATAAATCACTCGATTCTGGAACTTACAAATACATTAGTTACGGCTGAATGGCCATCTGAACTACCCTCTCTGTCAGTAGCCTTGACATCAAACCCAAAAGCTCTTTTTCTATCCAATGAAAATGTTACCATGGAACGAATAATTCCCGTAACTGGATCAATATGAAATTTTGACGATGCATCTTTCTCTTTTTGGATAATCTCGTATCGAATAGCAGCATTATAAGCAATATCTGCATCAATGGCCTGTAAAAAATGTAATAGTAAGACGATGTTTTAACGTTATGTAACATTGTTTTGTTTTTTAATTTTAACATAATCTTGTTTATATTTGTAAATAAAAAGATAGAATTCATAAAAAGTGAATCGATATACAAAAATATATTATTATTAATACTTTCTTTAAAAACACGTCAAAATTTGCAACTCTTTAATTACAACTAAATACAGCTATGTACCTGAGAACAGGCTGCTTCTCCCGAAAAATAACAGATTTTGGGACAACGATGATGTTGGGAACTTGTTTCCATACTTATGCGTATATTTCATAATATGTTTTGTTTTCATTTTGTAAATATGTATGTAATTGTTTGTAGGAACCGTGGTAACTTTATATAACACTCTACCTTTACTCTTGTAATTTCAAAGCCATATGTCGCTTCAAGGAGAACAGCAGCAATCACAGGTTGTGCTCCATTTTCAAACACTGGAACGTTGTCGTTTTCGTCACCAACTGTCACCAAAACTAAGGTCTCATCATAGGCGAGATAATAAGATTCTAGCTGACGCAGATCCACTGGAAGGATGAAATAGGGTGTTTATTCTTTGTTATTTCAAGTAATTAGTAAGAAATCAACAAACTCGTATCCAACTAAGAAGTAGAGAAAAATATCTACATTATTTGAAAAAAATCTACAGCAAAATGGAAAATTTGATATAAAATAAGGAAATGTCAATCTTTATTCTATTTAATCTTTTTTGTTTCTCATATCCTATCTTCACCACATAAAAATGTAATGATGAAAAACATATTGTACTAGAAGTAAAACAAAAAAATCAGTTAAACTCCATTTGATCAAACTAAATGAGTTATTGAAAATTGATACTGCACAAATATTTAAGTGGTCTCAGCTAGTTATGGTTTTTGTACTGCTACTTATTAAAAGTATAATATCTATTACCACAATACTTGGTTTTTGTCTGTCCTGAAAATGAGTGTGCACCTTACTATCTATATGCGCATGCATCTCATTTCAATATAAACAAAAGGTGGATATTTGTCAATATACCTCATTATATATTTTATATAACAGCTTAATATAAATATATCACTTTTATAAAACATCTAATGTTAGTTCGCAGAATAACAATATACCTTTGTAGACATTTTATACAACAGCTTAATATAAATATATCAGAGTTTTCTAAAACATCTAATGATAGATCGTAGAATAACATTATAAAATTTATTTATTGATAGTGTTAAGCAGGATAAACAAAACTAAAGCCAAAAACATACACAAGTTACAGCTTATCTCTTTATAAAATATAAGCCATACTTAATAAAACATTAAGTAATATTACGCCTAAGAAAAGTGGACTTTTACATTTTTTGTCTGCGATCAGAATTTTATGAATCCTGTATTTAAAGAAATACGATTGGAAAGAAAATACTAATTTTACTGCAAATGTTTTTTATGTCTCCACTAGAATTTCATATTGCACATAAATAAAGTAATTATGAAAAGAATTAATAATAATCTATTGTTTGTTTGTCGAGAAGTAAGCACAAAGCTACAAAATAAGCTACCTGTGCTTATGCCCACCATGTAAATAAAAACCAGGCTTTTAACGATGTGAATCCGCTGACATCCGCTGTACCACTGTACAGTTTTCATCAATATACTGAACACCAATAAATTATTGGTACTATCAAACGAAAATGACAAACTAAAGTCTTATATTTATAATAACAGATGCAATATTCTTTAACGCGTATCGTACTTTCAAATGTAGATGAATTATAAGAGTGAAATTCAATCTCAGTTAAGATCAGTCGCTGACTGACTGATTTCTTTCTGGTCCACAGTGTAAAATTTTGTAGGATAATTAGAATAAGAAGATCTAAGAAACTACAGCAGGCGCACAACACTTTTTATGATAAAATGTAACAAAATTCATAAAACGTTCAGGTACTCACAAAAGACAGTGTTAAAATTAGGATTTGAATATATTTCGTCGAGTGAGTTCTAAAAACATAATTTTACATTTTTTGGTGTTGTCTAATGAAAGATACAACGAATCAACATTTACAGGGAAACACTTTTTTGTCTAACCCCTTTATATAATACATAATCAGTTTAAGCTTCCTTTAATGAAACCTACAGATATTTAAAAGGCTTGTTAGAAAGGCATTGATGTCAAACTATTTATAGCTACTGCAGGGCAAGACTTTTCCAAAGAAAAATATTAAAATACAGGCAGATAAAAATGCCTCACGACGTACCATCTGTAAAATCAGATCTTCATCACCCACGCAGTTCTGTGTTCTAAACATAAATGAAGCCACACTTTGTTGTTTCTACCCGATGTCAGTGATTATCAAGCTAATCATCAACTACCTTATGACAGTTTTGCGATGTCCTACGCATGACACCATTGAATACAGTCTAATTTTTACCATTTTAGAAGGAACTGGTCATTTGTGAACTATCATAGATAGTCTGTTGCCTTCCATTTTATCCAATTGTATTTTCCTTCTGCCACGTTAAAACAATTGAAAAATATTTTTCCGAGTGGCATACATCTATTCTTTTTATTGCCTATAGGATTGACTATGATGACAATCAGTCATAAAAAACATTTTTTGATCTTGAAAGTCTTATAGACAAACGCCCAATACTATGCCTTTAAAAATTTAAATTTTTGCTCTTGCTCGTTGTCTTGCAGACTAATTAGAGTGAAATTACATAGTTAGCTATTTTTATAGGGTTAAATCAACCACTTTATACATCACGTAACTCCATTTGTGAAATAACTGTAGTGTGAGCGTGTAAGACCGAAAGTAGAAAGTCCATATAGAAGAATTTCCATTCTAAGTCTTTGAGTGATAAGAAAAAACTAAAGCAATGTTCAAACATATCAAGCAGTAAAAGAGAGGCTGATCAAGACTGGTAAAAGAAAAATTGGAAATTTATAAAGAAACTTGTAAGAGAAAATATATACAGACTACGGGAATATTAATATTTGTAATTTTCAATTACTGAGCCTTTTTATAATACTAATGGTAATTTAATTTAGAAGCACATTGGATTATTATAGACTTTTTTTGGAACTGTGGTTCATCAGGTAGTAGGCATAAACTATGCTCTAGAAAATCTGGAGTCCAAAACAGAGCAGATAACGAAATAAATAAAGGCTATTATCTACAGTTGTTTGGGCTCTTCTCTTCACTTTCTTACACGTTTCACTTTTCTTGATTGCTTAAAAATGGACACTTTCTACATTTATAACAATAATAAACATTTTTTTTCACATAATTTGTCATGTCTTTTGATAACCACTAAAAGTTGTGGCTATAATCATAGACACAGAAAGAAATATGCAAATATATTCTCACTGTTTCTCCTTCCTCTGATGAATCTTTATATATGTGACTTGACTCCAAATAGATTAGTGTAGCTGGAGTGAAAATAGGTTGGTCTTTTCGTGGCATTAAGCAAATTATTCACCAACTTTAATTTAAATCATTTTAATTCTTTCAAAAATATTTCAGTTGTTGCTACAGGATAAAATATTTAGTGTTAGTTAGGTCCGAGGTTTAAAAATGACTGAGACTGAGAATTTGAATATTTGGTTTAAAATATTTATGTTTTTTAACAAGTATACAATTTAGAAGTGTGTATAATTGCTGTAGTCATTGTTAATTTTCACTTTCCTTCTTTACCTCGTATTATTCTGTAAAATGTATTCTTCCAATCTTTGTGGTAAAATATAGGAGAAAATAAACATTTTTGAGTATTTCTTTATAACAACTTTCATGTTAAATCTAATTGTCAGTTATTTATGATTACAAAAAGAAGTACCAGTTACTTTCATATCATCACATATACATCACTGTAAAAAATTAATGTCAAACGTTAAAACGTTTTATTGAAATGGTCTCTGAAATCAAGATTCACCAATAAAACATAACATTTTCAATTAAACAACTACTTTAAAGCAAATTTATGCTTGTATATAATTTTTACATTTTTTAAACAAGATTTAGCAATGCTTTCAACAAGAAGGTAAATGAGTAACACCAAATTAATCGTATTTTAATTCATTCATTTCTACCTGATCTTCCATATCGTTTTAGGGCAAAATCTTCAGCTCGAATCTTAAGGAAGAACTTAGATCTTTGTTCTCTGTCTAAAGTCGCAATAAGAACTAAGAGCCCCGTTTCAGCTTCAATGGTAAAAAGACCTAAAACATTCAGTGATTCAATTATTAGCTGTCAATGTTTAACGCAGAAAAATGCAGATAAAAAGACATTTGACACTATTTTCGAGGTCTAAGTGGAGGTATATGACTCGAACCCATACCAGCCAAAATGAAGAAGTTAGCTTGTAAATGTAAAATTTGTTTGTTTGTTTGTTTTGGAATTTCGCACAAAGCTACTCGAGGGCTATCTGTGCTAGCCGTCCCTAATTTTGCAGTGTAAGACTAGAGGGAAGGCAGCTAGTCATCACCACCCACCGCCAACTCTTGGGCTACTCTTTTACGAATAGTGGGATTGACCGTCACATTATACACCCCCACGGCTGGGAGGGCGAGCATGTTTAGCGCGACGCGGGCGCGAACCCGCGACCCTCGGATTACGAGTGCACGCCTTAAAACGATTTAGCAATAAAAAAAATGTCTAAATGTTCTAGACGTGGTTGTGGTTGTGAATTTGGCTACTTAAGTGTAGCTTTTAAGCTAAACAGTAGGTACAGGACGGATGAGGGAAGAGCTTATTCGAGGATATTCCAATCGATATGACACAGCACCTGAATCGCAGATTCGTGAAATGATTACTGGACTGGTAGCGAAACAAAAAACAAAACAGGCACAATATCATCGTTAATTTCATTATGTTTGCAATTATATATATGAAATCATAAGTTTCAATACTGTGTGAAACTAACGACACATTAAAACACAAAGATGCAATGTTTAAGTTGAAGCAGATGCACAATGAAACAAGAAAACTCACTTGTAGAAAAAATGTATATATGTAAAAACGGCTGGTATGGGTTGAGAATTTTTTATGTAAAGGAGCGAACAATGTCTCGATCTTCTTCAGTCATCGTCAGGCTCACAAAGAAAGAAAAAGGTAACTGATCGGTAGCTGACCACATGTTTGAAGGGGGTTTTGTAATTCAGTGTAGGAATGTAGATGGCGCTCTTAGATGTTTGATTATATTTATTTATGTAGGTATAATGTCTTCCTTTGTATTGATTTATTTTTGGCTTGAGTTGTTGTACAAGTAAATCTTCTTTGATTTTGCATTTGTTTATGTTTGTTTCTTTATTTAGTATTTGGGTGTTTTTTATGGTTATGTTGTATTTATTTGAGTGTCAGTGTTCGAACATGTGTGAAGGTGACTTGTGTTCTTCAAATCTGATTTCCATTTTTCTACTTATTTCTCAAATATAGAAGTCGTGGCAGTTATCACATTGTAGTTTATAAATAATGTTGGTGTGGTGTTTGTCAGTGTAGTTTTTACATGGTATAAACCTTAGTTTTGTGCCTGGTTTTTGAATAAATTTGGTTTTAACTGGAATGTCATATTTTGTTACAAGTTTTTGCCAAATGTTGGTTATTTGTTTGCTGATGTCAGGAATGTATTGTATGCAGCAGTATATGGTTTCGTGATTGTTTAATTTGTGGGATATATTTACCTCCGTTAGTTGATTTTGCTTTCTGTCTAGGTGTGTGAATATAATGTTTTCTACGATTTGTGGAGGAAACTTATTGATGTTGATGAAGTATTGTTTTATTTTATCTGGCGAGCATAGTTTTATTGCTGTGTTTATTTGGTTTCTTAGTAAGTTGAGTTTTTGTTTTGTTTTATGTGCTGAGTCCAAAGGAATGTATAGTCCAGTATGGGTGATTTTTCGGTGTATTTTTGTTTTGAATTGTCTGTTGGTTCTTGTAATTTTGAGGTTAAGAAATTATATTTGATTGCTTTCTTCCTGTTCACATGCGAAGTTAATGTTGAGATGTATAGGGTTTATGTGATTGAAAAAATTAAGTGTGTGTTCTGTAGATGTGAATTTCGCAATTGTGTCGTCTACATATCTGTACCAGTATAGTGGTGGATGTAATGATGTGTTAATTGCTTGTGTTTCAACTTGTGTCATAAAAATACGATTTTATGAGAAGTGTAAGTCTTTGCGTTCTCTTTAACGTTTTAAATAAACCTTCGTGTCCTTTAAAGTAATTGTGAAATTTTATTATATGTATTGATCGTTTCTTTACTTTTTTCGCTTCGTGCATAACATAGTGGTTGGCTTCCTAAAGACATTATTTGTACAGTACTCAAAACATAAGTATATATATGTTACAGTCATCTAAAGCTCATTTATTATTGGTTGGTAATTTCTGTTTCACTCTGTTTTTTAAAAGAGCTATCGTATATTTGTAAAAAACAACAAAAAACAACAACAACTAAGGGTTAGTGATAAATTCGATTAATACTAGAGCTATTGTGTTTTTACCATTAACATCCTGTTCAACAATACTATATCGCACTGGCTTTTGAGCAATTTCGTCTGTAGTGTTGAGATCAAGCACCGGTAGAGGTGCCATTTGGTTTTCTTGAATGGTAACTTCATAAAGTCGAGATGGAAATAAGCGAACTCCAGTTCCTGCACCAACAATGATATTTAGCTGTAACCAAAAATATAAAATAATATCATCAGAATCTGAATACTGAAAGCAAACATAATTAAATGATAAATAAAAACTATTATGACACAGGTGACACTTTAGTTGTTCATTTTACGTTTTTGGCGTTTACGCATAAACAGATATGTAACCCTAATAGGTACTTAGACTTAAAATGTTAAGGGATGATAAATTTTTCAGCCTGTTTTCTATTTCTATTTTAATATCTTCTAAAAATTATTTTCTGTTCTTTTTCTTTAAACTTTCGAGTCTTCCAGAATGTTTAACTGTACTGAGGCATTGATAGCTATATAATAATGATTGTGAAGTGTTGAAATATATAAGAAATAAAAGCCACAAAATACAAGATGCACAAAATAACAGAAGTAAACAGAAAATATCACCGAAATTGGTTCTTGTATTTTTTGCATATACCAACAACAATTTTTCAGTTTAATTTCTATTATGTCTAAATCTTACAGTCTGAAAAATGCTTCAGTAATGATGATAAATTTATTAAAAGGAACGTAGTTAGGCTAGGAGCATTTTACTTCTTTTTCATATTCTTATAATATAATACGTTATAAATAACAATATACTTAATGATAGGAAGATTAGATTGTATACAGCAACTGAAACATAGATGGCGTCATATTAAAATGTCATGCTATACATTTTAAATGAGTGAAGACACAACAATACGATACTAGTATCGTATCATCAAACCATGATTTGATTGCATTGATTCATCATCCGATACGATTTATGTATCTTCAAGAAATTTCGCATACTTAAAGTATACAGTCTTTTTCTAAAGAAAAAAAAATAGAATTTGAAATAAGGTATTGTGTGAAAAGTTAATGATTTAATAAAACAAGATGACTATTGAGTGCTACATGTGTCTTGATGTTTTATCAATGCCCCCCAGTGGCTCAGCGATATGTCTGCGGACTTACACGCTAAAATCCGGGTTTCGATACCCGTGGTGGGCAGAGCACAGATAGCCCATTGTGTAGCTTTGTGCTTAATTCAAAATAACAACAACAACAACAAAGTTTTATCAATAAAATTAAATATAAAATAACTAATTAACAATAAGGAAATAGATAAACATTAACTTCTATTTCGTCTATTTCTCTTGTCAGGTGCCAATTAGTTTATCAAACCTGAAAATTTAAAGAAGAGCTGTTAAGTGTGAAGTACTTAAATAAGATTTATTAATAAATTGCAGACAAGACTGTCAAACTTTACAACAAACCAGCGCCAATACCTTAATACGTATTGTATTGTCTGCTATAAACACCCTTAATACTTTTACATCTATATATATGTGTGTATGGTGGACGTAGTCTTTGTCTTACTTCAGTTTTATCAACTTTAGGAGGGTCACTGTTATCCTGTGCTGATACAAGTAATCGGTAATGACTTCGATGAATGCTATCAAGTGGTTTAGCTACAAAAACCTCTCCAGTTGCCTTATCGATACTGAAAGTGTCCATATCTCCGTCATCTAGATAAGAAGAATGCTTTGTTGGTATTATTTAGGATTTTAGAGTAACAACGCTAAAAACTGAAACTTTAGGATCTTTTATAGTTTCAAACTTAACTAATCTGAAATTATTAAACTAAGTTGTGCGTATAATTAATACGTGCTCAATAATTAGTTTTAAGAACTGTTTATAAGAAAACTTTTATGACATAAATATATTGATAATTAAGTCAGTAAAATTCTAAACTTCTATGATTATCAAATGTTAAGCTCACATTTAAAGCAAATATCAGCTAAATAGAATTTCCCCAAATAGTTTTATTTCTTATAATATTTTAAATGCTTAAACTTATTTGCAATATAGCACAACATATATTACAGAAACAAGTTACTCATTCTTAAAGCATTTGTTGTTGTTTAACAATAACGTGCAGTTTTCAGTCCATTATCATTTGAAATGTTTTTGTTTTTTAAAGGAAGATAAGTAAGATTTTATCAAAACTATAACATATTCAATTATTACTTACTCAACAACTTGTATTGGAAATTTCCTGCTCCAGCGTCCAGTCTGAACACCACCTCACCGGCTTTAGTACTTTCGGCAATCTCTAGTGTGTAAACAGATTTATTAAATTCAGGAACAACATCGTTAGTGTCTGTGACTGTTACCCACAACTTGACCGTAGCGCTTTGGGTTGGCGTTCCATGATCGTAGGCAATCACAGTCATGTTATAAAATCTCTGTTGTTCGTAGTCGAGTTTAGAGAGAGTCCACACAGTGCCATCTGCAAAGATTTATTATAAGGGTTAGCTTAATATATCTAGATTAATTTACAAGTTGTATCGATATACGACTATTTACCACTGAAAGGTTTACCTTTTAAGTATTCGCGGATTATAGCTTTTTACTTTTTTTTTCTTATTTTCAAGTGAGTACATAATGCCACAAATGTATGGCATTGATCCTATTAACTTAAATTGCATTCTATTAGTATTCCGTTTATAAACATATTGAGTTTGAATAGATTATTGACAACATACCATGTAAATATAGAAAATATTTGTACATCTTTGTTACGTCATAACTTAGTTAGTGTAAGTCTTTGTTATATAATCATTCAGTATCTGTAAGTTTGTTACATCATAACTTAATACTACATCTCTTTGGGATTCTTTACAACACGTTATGTATCTTTTTTATAGTATTTACAAACTAAGTTTCTTTATAACAGCTTAGGTATCTTTGAGTAGCATTTACGAACAGGGTTTCATTAGAACAGTTTAGGAACGTTTTTTTAGTATCTATAGACGGGTTTTGTTACAACAACTTAGGTATCTTTTTATGCATCAACGAAATAGATTTTGTTACAACAACTTATGCATATTTTTTTATGAATTTACTAGCTGAGTTTCCTTACAACCTCTTATTTATCTTTCTCTATACATTTATAACTATGCATAATACTTTCATTAAAAAGATCTAACGTCACCAAGAAAAGTTCCTTCCTCTTCATTTGTATTAACCTTCGTCACGAAAGTAAACAACACGGTTATTTTCATCTTAAACAAATGAATGAATATTTGGTTTGAAAGTTTCAGTGGTTTTTATTCATAACACACAATTCAAGTACAGGAACTCACCAACAACTAAAATTAATATTTTTCTATAAAATCCTTACAATGTGAGAAAAAGTAATGTTTGCTTGTATTGTCGAGAAAGTAATACATATCCTGCCAGAATACATAAAATCAGATGCTAATAACGGTTTACTAGTGTCTCATGAAGAGACAGATCTCCCAATAAATGAATACAATATTACTATTTCAACCATAAAAGAAATCCTAACATAAAATTTTAAAATAAAACAGTATAATTCTTATTTTTGATTTCTTCTAATCCAACCCACTACTGAAATAAAATTTAATGGAAACATTTATTTGTCTTCTCCACGCTGTTTTAAGTATAATCTTTACAGCGTTAACGTTCGGAGTTCGATCTTCGTTGTAAGATAGCCCTCATATAGCTTTGCGCGAAATTCAAAAATAAACAATCTTATAGACTTTGAAAATCTTGCATAAGAATTTAGGTTCATAATATGCTGCTTTCATAGAAAATCTACTAACATGATGCCATCAAGTACTAAAATCATGCGATCAATTACATATCCTTAAACAAACAAAAATTTACAAATATCGAATAATTAACAAATAACAGAAATTGGTAGTTGTCACTGTATTCCGTGATAACAAAAAAACCCACTTGTAGAGAAAATTATACATTTAAAAAGGAATGGTCTTGATATAGAAGGCACCAATAGAGGGGCGAACAATACGTTTCGACCTTCTTCGGTCATCGTCAGGTTCACAAAGAAAGAAAAGGTTACTGACCGGTAGCTGACAACATGTTTGAAGGCGGTTGTTTAATTGAGTGTAGGAATGTAGAAGGCGTGCTTTGATGTTTTATTATATTTATTAATGTAGGTATAAAGGCGTTACTTTGTATTGATTTATTTTGGGTTCGAGTTGGTGGATAATTAAGGCTTCTTTACTTCCGCTTTTGTTTATTTTTGTTTCTTTATTTAATATTAGGGTGTTTTCTATGTTTACGTTGTGTTTATTTGATTTCCAGTGTTCGAAAACGTGTGAAGGTGACTTTTTTTGTTCTTTGAATTTGGCTTGAATTTTTATACTTGTTTCTCCAATATAGAAGTCGTGGCAGTTATCACTTGGTATTTTATAGATAATATTGGTGTGGTGTTTGTCAGTTTCGTTTTTGCAGGGTAGAAACCTTAATTTTGTGCCTGGTTTTTGAATAAATTTGGTTTTAACTGGAATGTCATATTTTGTTACAAGTTTTTACCAAAAACTTTTGGTTATTTTTCTGCTGATGTTGGGAATATATGGCATGCAGCAGTATATGGTTTCGTGATTTTTTAAATCGTGGGATACATTTACTTTTGTTAATTGATTTTGTTTTCTGTCTGGGAGTGTGCGTATAATGTTTTCTACGGTTTGTGGAGGAAACTTATTGATGTTGATGAAGTATTGTTTTATTTTATCTGGCGAGCATAGTTTTATTGCTGTGTTTATTTGGTTTCTTAGTAAGTTGAGTTTTTGTTTTGTTTTATGTGCTGAGTCCAAAGGAATGTATAGTCCAGTATGGGTGATTTTTCGGTGTATTTTTGTTTTGAATTGTGTGTCGGTTCTTGTAATTTTGAGGTTAAGAAATGATATTTGATTGCTTTCTTCCTGTTCACATGTAAGGTTAATGTTGGGATGTATAGAGTTAATGTGATTGAAAAAATTAAGTAGGCAACAAGTAGAAAAACAGAAACCAGATTCAAAGAGCACAAAAAGTCACCTTCACACGTTTTTGAACACTGAAAACCAAATAAACTTAACATAACTATAGAAAACACCCAAATTCTAAATAAACAGATATAAACAAATGCAAAATTAAAGAAGACTTACATGTATAACAACAAGCTCAAAATAAACCAATAAAAAGGAACACATCATACCTATATTAATAATATATCCAACATCGAAGCACGCACTCTACATTCTTACACTTAATTACACAACCTCCATCAAACATGTAGTCAGCTACCGGTCAGTTACCGCTTTCTTTGTGAACCTGACGATAACCGAAAAGGGTCGAAATGTTGTTCGCTCCTTTATCAGTGCCTTCTCTATCCATACCTGCCGTTTTTAAATGTATAATTGTCACTGTATTATGAAACTCAGGTTTCTAGTTACTTTACGCATGACTAATAAATAATATGTGTATCTTATAGACGGCCCGGCATGGCAAGGTGGCTAAAGTAGTCGACTCCTAATCCTGATGGGCGGAGGTTTTAATCCCCGTCACACCAAAAATGCTCGCTCTTTCAGCTGTGGGGGCGTTATAATGTGACGCTCAATCCAACTGTTCGTTGGTAAAAGAGCAGCCCAATAGTCGACGGTGGGTGGTGATGACTAACTGCCTTCCATCTAGTATTATAACTGATAAGTTAGGAGCGGATAGCACAGATAGCCCTCATATAGCTTTGCGCGAAATTCAAAAACAAACAATCTTATAGACTTTGAAAATCTTGCACGAGAATTTAGGTTCATAATATGCTGCTTTCATAGAAAATCTACTTACATGATGCCATCAAGTAATAAAATCATGCGATCAATTACATATCTGAAGGAAGAAGGCATAGAGTGACGTCTCATCTTTTTTCATCAGAAGTAAACAACACGCTCGTTGTTAAACAATACGTCCATTTTTGTATAGAATTTCAATTCAGTATATTTATGTATATATTTTTTTACTTCATATGAACTACTTAATATCATGGCAACGATGCTTCTTCCAAAAAAACTTTATTTTTTAATTTCGCGCAAAGCTACACGAGAGCTATTTGCGCTAGCTGTGACACCCACCGTCAACTGTTGGGTTGCTCTTTTACTAAAGAATAGTGGGATTGACCATCACGTTTAACGCCTCCTCAGCTGAAAGGGCGAGCATGTTTGGTCTGACGAGAATTCGAGCCCGCGATCCTAATCATCTGGCCATTCCGGGCCCACCATAAAACGTAAATTAATGAGCGAAAGTTTACTTTCGTATGTTAATTAAACATTTACCGTAGTATTGTCATAAAATAGTTGTTCCAAAATTTTTTTTTACGAATAAATAGATGCAAAATAGTGTTTTAATGCAAGTCTTGCTTTTACCGTAATATAATTTGTGAAAATCTCTTCTTATAATATTCATTAATTTACTATTTATTGTGATAAAAATCGTTCAGATATGATATTACACGCTTTGAAATTATATTTTAATTGTAATACACGAAAAACGTAATAAAATATTCGTCTGAAATAAATCGAGATAATTGACATAATTAAAAATACTCTTTCGATTTAGACTAATAAACGCTTAAGCCCACATTCTCGTTAGTGTGAGTAACTTATTCTCTTGTGATAATCAGAAGTTGTCAGTATAGCCAGTATAATGTGGTATAATATCATGTAATAAACAAATAAATGACACAAACGTTTGTTGCGTTGTTTATAATTCAAAAGATATGTAACGCTTGATGCACACAAAATTTTGAAATTAAATCTTTATTTTCTGTGTTGGCTACACAGCCACAGCGTATTTCTTATAAATCTTTCAAAAGCGAGAGTCTTTTCTTCAACTTTTATCAATATAGTTTCGGATATAGTGCCTTTTGTGTCTTCCTGTGATAAAAATTCAAAGGAAATGTTCATTAAAGCTGATCTTACCAGCTTCAGTTGCTGATGACTCAAAAGCTGTAACAAGACTTTCATAGGCCATGTTTTCCCTAGATTCACTAGATCATTTTAATTGTGACTTGTTTCTTGTCTTGTAATTTTAAAAACTTAAATGAATAATTGGAGGACAATGCCTTTAATACGAAAGCAAATAAATAGGAGTAGTGATTCTAAAAGTTCAAATGTCTTGGAAAACGGAATCATTGGTAGAAAACATGTAAAAAGAGCTAATAATAGGATGAGAATTACTCATTCGTTGCATTATCTCCGTATCGTGTTGATTGAGGATTGACTGATTAACTGAAATAAAGCACAAAGCGACACAATGGGCTAATTGTGCTCTGCCCATCTCGTGTATCGAAACCCGATTTTTAGTGGTGTGAGTCCGCACACATACAGCTATGCCACTGATGGGTGAGTCCAAGGAATAATTCACTTTTGAATTTTCTAATTTAATTCTATTACAAAAAATGTTGCACGAGTTAACGATAATTATTAACTTGATAACAGTGAACGACATTGGTAAGTAGATTGTTTGTTTGTTTGTTTTGGAATTTCGCACAAAGCTACTCGAGGGCTATCTGTGCTAGCCGTTCCTAATTTAGCAGTGTAAGACTAGAGGGAAGGCAGCTAGTCATCACCACCCACCGCCAACTCTTGGGCTACTCTTTTACCAACGAATAGTGGGATTGACCGTCACATTATACACCCCCACGGCTGGGAGGGCGAGCATGTTTAGCGCGACGCGGGCGCGAACTCACAACCCTCGGATTACGAGCGCACGCCCTAACGCGCTCGGCCATGCCAGGCCTTGATAAGTAGAAGTGATATAACTTGCATGGATGAATATTCTGAATAATTCAAAAGAAAACAATTACATTTAAATAAGTTACAAACTGTAGCTAGCCTTGTCTCAAACTGACTCACCTTTGCTATCGATATAAAATCGATTCTGGTGACCTTCACCAAGTTGATAAAACACAAGACCATTTTTCCCCAGATCAGCATCAATTGCGGATATCTTCGTCACCTAGATATATTTATATACATATACACTATTAATTCTCAATAAAGCTACTTAAGCTATACGTTTAAGAATCCACCATATAGTGAATTTCTATTTTTGTTTAAAATAGTTAAAATCAACATATATAATTGTTTTAATATACTCGAATGACACACAAAAATTTGAGCATTATAATCAATTTAAACATTGATTTAAAAAATTGCACTATGGAACAGATAAAACAGTTTTGATAAATGACTTTTCTGAATATGGTGCATTATTGATTTAATTATAAGACTTTTTTTTACCTAAATATATGCAAACAAACCTATTACACCTTATATTAATATGGTAAATTTGTTGTATCAGTGTTAAAGAAAGTTAAAATATTACAAAATCAACTACTTCAAACTATAAAACTGTTGTAATTTATTTTTTGTTAATTTTATGGTATACAAGTCACATCAATGAAAACAATGAAAAATGTGAAAATAATTAGTGCATTTTTAAACAAAAGAAAATGATGGCGCTTCGGTCATCTTTAACCATCCAGCATACTGTTGATCAGTTTTAGAAGCTGTTGTTGTTGGTTTGAATTAAGCACAAAGCTACACAATGGGCTATATGTGCTCTGCCCACCACGGGTATCGAAACCCGGATTTTAGCGTGTAAGTCCGCAGACATACCGCTGAGCCACTGGGGGGCAGTTTTAGAAGCATAAGTTAATAATCAACACCGTAGTATGTTGCAAAATAATAATTACAAGTATAAATATGAAGTACGTCACAAAATAAGTGTTGGGAAATAAGATTTAAAGCGTAGAAAAAGTCACTGGTATAAGCTGTTAATATACCTTATGTACATATTACTCTAACAATTATTTTTAAATTACAATAGGGCCCGGCATGACCAGATGGGTTAAGGCGTTCGACTCGTAATCTGAGGGTCGCGAGTTTGAATCCCGGTCGCACCAAACATGCTCACCCTTTCAGCCGTGAGGGCGTTATAATGTAACGGTCAATCCAACTATTCGTTGGTAAAATAGCAGCCCAAGAGTTGGCGGTGGGTGGTGATGAGCTGTCTTCCCTCTGGTTTTACACTGCTAAATTAGGGATGGCTAGCGTAGAAAGCCCTCGTGTAGCTTTGCGCGAAATTTTAAAAAAGACACAAATTACAATACATTGTAACTGTTTCCAGTTATATATCATCTAGAATGACTTAAATAAAAGATTTTCAAGCTGTGGTTTGGGTACCACTGATGGTATGTGGAACTAATGTCGGTGGCACGTGACACAATAGTTTTTTTTCTGTCAACACAAAAATTAAACACCTTATCATGTAATCCCCGAGTTAAGTGAAAAAACAGGGATTGTTTGTTTTTCACAGAATTAAAGCTGTTGATTTGAAATTGACAAAAATCAACGTTATACAAACGATTAAAAAATTGCCCCAAATCCACAATGGTTTTAAACAACTAATATGTTGACAATAGTATAGCCAAACACGTTATCTTTAAAGTAACCCATTACAATTGCTGCATATATGAAAGCTACTTTCATATCCAAAACAATACCAAAGAATTAATGATAGACATCACCATGTAAAATCACAAAGACAATAATCTAATACTAATATAAACATAATAAAGCAATCAGAGAATTGATTACAAATTATTAAAAAGATCTGAACAGCTTTCTAAAAAATATTCTTCGTGATATTTCGAATAAAGATAGAATTTACACAACAACAGTTTCATTTTTGTTTTACGTATATAACAAAGTAAGCACGATCTCAATATTAAATATTCATTTCAGTTGTAAAAGCAGTTTCGCAACGCGCAACGTTAAAGCTGAATTCAGCTAATAACGATCATATAGTTTAGCTGAGGCGTTGCTGAGTGTTTTATTCCCTTCAAGTGTAAATTTTTTACTACTAGCTGCCTCCCAGTGACACAGTAGTTTATCTGAGGCTTATAATAGTAGAAAACTGGTTTCGATATCCATGGTAGACCGAGCACAAACAGCCCTTTGTGTTGCTTTGTGCTTAACAACAAACATCACATAGCTCCATTATCTCTTAATCGATTTCAGATCTAATTATGGTTTCGGATTCGACTGATTTATCTCTCTATTCCCAAGGCCTCATAGCTTAATTTATTCTAATTCTACCTTAAATAATTTCAAGTGTCGCGGCTGTTGAAAATTTCCTCTTGTTTAATTCTTGGATAAACGCATTTCCTACTTTATTAATATTTTCTACAGCAATTGCCCAATATCTTTAAATAAAAGGGAATACAAATGTATTGCCATTGCTGTTAACAGTCGTTGTAATATTCTTGTTTTATCACATTTTAGAATACTGAAATTTGTAAAATTTAAAGCTTTATAAAAAGTTAATTGTATAAAGATATTTCGAATTATTCGTGATAAATACATATTACGGATGGCTGATATGTGTATGAAAAAACGTTTTACTTAAAAGACAAAATAAATAACAACGTTTCTACCTCTTAACTCATTATCAGGTTAACAAACACTTTTGAAAAAGCGGCCTTCTCTACTATACACTTGGAAATATTTTAAGTGATTAACCATAAATAAAGGTATTGTCTAACACCAGTTGAGCTGTGAAAATTTAAAACCTGTTATTTTTCGTAGTTCCCATTATAGGTCTCAGCCTTTGTATACAATGTTCTCTTTGTTCTAATTAGGAAATAATATGATTATAAATGCTTATTTCTAACTGGCCATTAAAAGTGTTAATAAATTTATCTAGCTGAATATTGCCTAATTTTATATCAGAAATACACTCATAACGTATAACAGAAATACAACAGCATATACTTATAACGTATAACAGAAATACAATAGCATACAAGTGCTTAACATTCTACCACACGGGATAAGAAAGAGGAAATTTTTACTTTTAAACCAGGATCTTGATTTTCAGGAACTTCAGCAAGATACGGATCTGTCAGAAACCTTGGCTGTTCATCGTTTATATCATGAACTTCTACAGTGATATTTACAGTGGAATTTAATGGAGGTTCTCCGTAATCTAAGGCCTGAAATAAAAATCAATAATAAAAATGTATTTAAGTCTAAGTCAAGAGAAAATTATCGCATTAACGAGAAAACATATTACTGCAATGGAAATATATAACAAATGAACTTTCTAAAACTACGTTGATTGCATATTTCTATATTTTTGTAGGTCTCAATGTTTAATATTAGACATAGTGTGTCAAGTGCTATTAAGATGGTGCTGTACAAAGATGTTTAAGGTAAGAGTGCGAAAAACTACCACAAAATGAGTAAATGTTCTAATTTTGAATAAAAAAATCGAAAACTGAATTTCGCAACGTTTTATCCCACACCGAATTTAAGCTCCATTCCTTACACAGTGTATTTCAAAACTATAATAAGATTTCTAGCTAGTCATCTAGTTATTTCATTTTGCTTTTAAAATTTGAATTAACAGCTTTTTTTTGAAAGATTTCGACTGTAACAACCAGGAAAATTTTACAGGACTTCATATATTTAGTGTTTGTGTAACTAAAAACTTTATTTTTCGTTATCGTTCAATAACAAAATGCATGCATGCCTATGCATCACGTCACAAATTTTAACGTTTCAGAAATTATAATTCTTCTATTTTTCTAGAATAAACAAGATAATTCAATCTTATAACTTGTATGTAGTATTGTTAAGAGTTCGCTGATGATAACCAGAAAGCTGAGATATTGAAAATACAATAAAATGAAATTTAACAATCAGTGATGTCGAGAAACCCACTTGTTGAGAACTTTTATATGCAAAAACGGCTCTTCTGGGCCCAGAAAACACTTCAAATAGAAGAGCGAACAACGTTTCGACCTTCTTCGGTCATCGTCAGGTTCACAAAGAAAGGGTTACTGGTCGGAAGCTGACCACATGTTTGGGAGGGGTTGTATAATTGAGTGTTGCAATGTAGAGGGCGCGGTTTGAATATATAATTTTGTCTATAATATTAATATAGGTATAATGGTGTTCCTTTATATTGGTTTATTTTGGGTTTAAGTTGTTGTATAAGTAAGGCTTCTTTAATTTTTCGTTTGTTTATGTTTGTTTCTTTATTTAGTATTTTAGTGTTTTCTATGGTTATGTTGTGTCCATTTGACTTGCAGTGTTCGAAAACGTGTGAAGGTGACTTTTTATGTTCTTTGAATCTGGTTTCCATTTTTCTACTTGTTTCTCCTATATAGAAGTCGTGGCAGTTATCACATTGTATTTTATAAATAATGTTGGTGTGGTGTTTGTCAGTGTAGTTCTTACATAGTATAGACCTTAGTTTTGTGCCTGGTTTTTGAATAAATTTAGTGTTAACTGGAATGTTATATTTTGTTACTAGTTTTTGCCAAATGTTGGTTATTTGTTTGCTGATGTCAGGAATATATGGTATACAACAGTATATAGTTTCCTGATTTTTTGATTCGTGAGATATATTTACTTTTGTTGGTTGATTTTGCTCTCTGTCTAGGTGTCCGCGTATAATGTTTTCTACGGTTTGTGGAGGAAACTTATTGATGTTGATGAAGTATTGTTTTATTTTGTCTAATTCTTCGTTAATTTTATCTGGTGAGCATAGTTTTATGGCTGTGTTTATCTGGTTTCTTAGTATGTTGAGTTTTTGTTTTGTTTCATGTGCTGAGTCCCAAGGAATGTATAGTCCAGTATGGGTGATTTTTCGGTGGATTTCTGTTTTGAATTGTGTGTCGGTTCTTATAATTTTGAGGTTAAGAAATGATATTTGATTGCTTTCTTCCTGTTCACATGTGAAGTTAATGTTGGGATGTATAGAGTTAATGTGAGTGAAAAAGTTAAGTATGTGTTCTGTAGATTCGAATCCCGCAACCGTGTCATCTACATATCTGTACCAGTATAGTGGTGGATGTAATGCTGTATTAATTGCTTGTGTTTCAATTTGTGTCATAAAAATATTGGCTAGAACTGGCGATACTGGGTTGCCCATGCTTAGGCCATTTGTTTGTATATAGTTTTGGTTGTTGAACATGAAGTTTGTCTTTATTGTGGTGAATTCTATGAGGGTTGCTAACTGGTTACTGGGAATGTCTATGATCGGGTTAGGGTCTCGAATATAGAGTTCTAAGGCTATCTTGCAGGCTTCTGTTGTTGGAACTTCTGTGAAGAGGGATATAACATCGAAACTGGCCATTAAGGCTTTATGATTAAGTTGATTTAGATTGGACTTGAAATTAAAAGAGTCTTTGATGAATGAGCTGGCTGATGTTGCATATTTGGAGAATGCCCATGCTATGTATTTACCAAGATTGTAGTTAAACGATTCATATGTTGACATTATTGGTCGTAATGGACAATCTGGTTTATGAGGTTTGGGGATGCCGTATATTTGCGGTGTGCGTGAGTCGGTTTTACGTAGGTAGGAATAAAGTGTTTGTGAAATTGTGTTGGCTTTTTTTATTTGTAGTAGTAATTTGTTTAGTTGCGTCTCATGTGTCTTTGTTGGATTTGTGTGTATTGGTTTAAATTTGTTCGTGTCTGATAGGATGTTATTCATTTTTTGTATGTATTCATTCGTGTTCATTATTACTATAGCGTTACCTTTATCTGCTTTTAGAATTTTTATGTTTCTGTCTTGTTTTAGGTTTCTAATGGAATTAATGTCTCTTTTTGTAAGGTTGTTTTTTAGTTTTCTGTTTTGTGAAATTATGTTGATAGTTTTGTAAGAAAATTCTTTGAAAAAATCGTTTAAGATAATGTTTTTAGGTGGTTCTGGAAAATATAAATTTGTAATTTTACCTGGGAAGTTTGGCTGTTGGATGTCAATAAAGTTATCTAAGTTGTCTTCAACAGCCAAACTTCCCAGGTAAAATTACAAATTTATATTTTCCAGAACCACCTAAAAACATTATCTTAAACGATTTTTTCAAAGAATTTTCTTACAAAACTATCAACATAATTTCACAAAACAGAAAACTAAAAAACAACCTTACAAAAAGAGACATTAATTCCATTAGAAACCTAAAACAAGACAGAAACATAAAAATTCTAAAAGCAGATAAAGGTAACGCTATAGTAATAATGAACACGAATGAATACATACAAAAAATGAATAACATCCTATCAGACACGAACAAATTTAAACCAATACACACAAATCCAACAAAGACACATGAGACGCAACTAAACAAATTACTACTACAAATAAAAAAAGCCAACACAATTTCACAAACACTTTATTCCTACCTACGTAAAACCGACTCACGCACACCGCAAATATACGGCATCCCCAAACCTCATAAACCAGATTGTCCATTACGACCAATAATGTCAACATATGAATCGTTTAACTACAATCTTGGTAAATACATAGCATGGGCATTCTCCAAATATGCAACATCAGCCAGCTCATTCATCAAAGACTCTTTTAATTTCAAGTCCAATCTAAATCAACTTAATCATAAAGCCTTAATGGCCAGTTTCGATGTTATATCCCTCTTCACCGAAGTTCCAACAACAGAAGCCTGCAAGATAGCCTTAGAACTCTATATTCGAGACCCTAACCCGATCATAGACATTCCCAGTAACCAGTTAGCAACCCTCATAGAATTCACCACAATAAAGACAAACTTCATGTTCAACAACCAAAACTATATACAAACAAATGGCCTAAGCATGGGCAACCCAGTATCGCCAGTTCTAGCCAATATTTTTATGACACAAATTGAAACACAAGCAATTAATACAGCATTACATCCACCACTATACTGGTACAGATATGTAGATGACACGGTTGCGGGATTCGAATCTACAGAACACATACTTAACTTTTTCACTCACATTAACTCTATACATCCCAACATTAACTTCACATGTGAACAGGAAGAAAGCAATCAAATATCATTTCTTAACCTCAAAATTATAAGAACCGACACACAATTCAAAACAGAAATCCACCGAAAAATCACCCATACTGGACTATACATTCCTTGGGACTCAGCACATGAAACAAAACAAAAACTCAACATACTAAGAAACCAGATAAACACAGCCATAAAACTATGCTCACCAGATAAAATTAACGAAGAATTAGACAAAATAAAACAATACTTCATCAACATCAATAAGTTTCCTCCACAAACCGTAGAAAACATTATACGCGGACACCTAGACAGAGAGCAAAATCAACCAACAAAAGTAAATATATCTCACGAATCAAAAAATCAGGAAACTATATACTGTTGTATACCATATATTCCTGACATCAGCAAACAAATAACCAACATTTGGCAAAAACTAGTAACAAAATATAACATTCCAGTTAACACTAAATTTATTCAAAAACCAGGCACAAAACTAAGGTCTATACTATGTAAGAACTACACTGACAAACACCACACCAACATTATTTATAAAATACAATGTGATAACTGCCACGACTTCTATATAGGAGAAACAAGTAGAAAAATGGAAACCAGATTCAAAGAACATAAAAAGTCACCTTCACACGTTTTCGAACACTGCAAGTCAAATGGACACAACATAACCATAGAAAACACTAAAATACTAAATAAAGAAACAAACATAAACAAACGAAAAATTAAAGAAGCCTTACTTATACAACAACTTAAACCCAAAATAAACCAATATAAAGGAACACCATTATACCTATATTAATATTATAGACAAAATTATATATTCAAACCGCGCCCTCTACATTGCAACACTCAATTATACAACCCCTCCCAAACATGTGGTCAGCTTCCGACCAGTAACCCTTTCTTTGTGAACCTGACGATGACCGAAGAAGGTCGAAACGTTGTTCGCTCTTCTATTTGAAGTGTTTTCTGGGCCCAGAAGAGCCGTTTTTGCATATAAAAAAATGAAATTTAGTTCATTGACTAGTTCGTTAAATTTTCGAAAATGTTCGTCAAATAAGTGCACTAAAAATAATAGTTTCAATGCTTGAAGTTACTTCCAACTCGTTTGAATGCATATTTGGTCTAAAAAAGGTTTGTGGCTAAAAAAAACACACAATATGTTCCGTACCATAACAGAAAATATGAAAGATGGCTGTGTTTCCCGATCAATAATTCCTTTCACGAAGAGTTCACCAGTGTGCACATCGATCACAAAAGGAAAATCTGAAAGTGTAATGCGAACAAACCAAACGTGAAATTCTGAAAAATACTTAGTTTATAATGAAGCTTAAATTATTATTTAAGCCTAAAGTTCAGAAATTAACTTTTGCAATAAAATATTATCTTTCGTACATTTTTAACGTAGAATTCGATACTTAAATATCGTGTCAGCATTTAAAAATATATCATCATCATATTAATATATCATCCACTATCTCTGAAATTCTTTCAGAATTCATACCTTTTTTTATTTAATACTCTATAAATACTTTCACAAAACAAGACATAAACGCAAATATGGAATATTTTTTCTTCTTCACAAATACTTATAAAAAGTATTATATATTAATGATACTGGGGGGATCATAACATTAAATTCAAAAAAATTTCCTTCAGAAAATACTCCATAAAAGTTTGATATTTCAACGAAAAACAGAATGGAAAAAACAATTGATACAATGTAAATAGCATTTTACACCAGTTAAACAATATTTATTGTTTATGTCATAGAAAACTAGTTATTCGAGCAAACTTAATATTATTTTATTGTACCTTCATTAAAATCCGTCACCAAGTTATAATCGACAAGTCCATTCTTCCCTGTGTCTTGGTCCACAGCATGAAGGACACCCATCTTCCAACGTTGCTCTCGAAAATCTCCTTCCTGTACCTTAAACGCGTAATCTGGCTTGACAAAGGTTGGCCGATGGTCATTCACATCAGTTACAGTAATGTTAGCAAAGGTAGAACTCCCAAGTCCTTTCCCATCCACAGCGGTAATGTTGAGAAGGTAAAAGGTTTCAGGAGTTAAGTAACCTACGACGTAAATCTCCCCTAAAAATGTAAATGAAAGTATTAGTAACAGTTTTTATGTAAGCCAAAAAGTTATTCATTGTAACTCTGACCATTGTTCACAACCAAGGATCAAAAGTTTTGTTCAAACATCATGGTATCTATTTCCATAATAAAGTATAAGATCTAATTAAAAGGTTTCTATCTTTTCTACTGAAAATTTAAACTGAGAAAAGACGTTTTCATTTTGGCTTTCTTTTGACAAATTACTTCCGTCATTTTATAATTTTATTTGCTATTTTTCAACATGTTCTGGTGAAAATTTGAAATTTGAAATGCTTTTTCTGGTAGGAGTGTGTATTTGTGTTTTTCTTATAGCAAAGCCACATTGGTTTGTCTGCTGAGTCCACCGAGGGTCCCCTGATTTTAGCGTTGTAAATCCGTAGATTTACCGCTTTCCCAGCGGGAAACTTCTCGGAGGAGAGAATAACTATCATTAGTGAGCTGAGATACGGATTTAATAGGTGAAGTGGGAGAAATTCGGAAAAATTGTCAAAATAAATTGTTTTTGAATTAAAGATGAGCGTGTTCTCACAAATAGTAAAAGAATAACACAGAAGATTCAGCCTAAATGGTATACTATAACCACAAAAGCAATGATAACTGTCACAATTTTAAGTTATTTAAATTTATAGATAGGTTGGAATCTGAAGAAAAACTATAGAAAAGTTATAATTCTAGTTACAACAGAAATTAAGAAAGCCAAAAGAGGTTACGAGAATCAACTGACTGATAATATTAAAACTAGATGTTTTAAAGAAGGTTAAAGGTAAACAAGCTATTAAACTACGAATTGGTTCCTTAAAGGATTCTGAGATCAATGATTTTAAATGTTTTTAGAAGAGAATATATTTGTCCTGACCTGAAACAGGAAAGATTAAATTTCACCTAAATCATTTAGATGTTAACCTCCTAGCGGTAGTAAGTATAAAAAGTGACTGATTATAATATATAAAATACCTGGAGTTGAAAGAAGGTTAACGGTTAGATATGCGAGCAGACTGCCCTCTAGGAGGAATTGTATAACAAATTAAATCACTTTTTTCTACAGAAGGTCAACATTCAATGGATAAGCACTTGACGATTGTAGGGTTGCTAATGTATTTTTCTCTTACAATGGACAATAAGAATTGTTCTATAAATTACTAGACTAGTTAATCGTATATCCAAATATCAAGAATTTCTTTACACAGTCGAAAGGATTCATTTAAAAAGCTCACTCTACAAAATGTTTTTTCATTAAAAACAAAATACACTATCAGGATTTAAATATCAGCATCAAATTTTCAAATAAAACGATTGCTTTCAACTTTTAACTTGCAAAATTTTTCATTTATAAATGTCAGTAAGCTGTATGTTTATTACTTGCAGCTTATTAGATAAAATGGAACTTGGCTAACATTTCAAAAGTTATTTCACAGAACTTGCAAATATCTTCTCATTTTTCATAAACGAGGGTATTTTCAAACACAATTATTGAAAGCTGTGAAAAATCCAACAATGTACGTGATACTGTTTAGAACCTTTACATAATATCAGTCTTTATAAACATACCACTGAAAACTATCAAAATGTCTAGGGTAACAGGTAAAGTATTAGTGCATTTACCATCATCGGTTTGTACCTTCCATTAATTTAAACTCTTATTATATTTAGTTAATGGCAGTTAGATATATAATCTGATATTAAATCATTAGTTAAGTTATGTTAATTATTTGCTTTATCACAGTAACGATTGTTGTAACTTTCTTTTCGAAGTCTTATTATTATTACTGAACTTATTCGAAGCTGATAGTCTTTATATTTCTGTATTTAAAAAGGACTGAACTTCATTAGTGTTTCTTGTCGCATGCTTCAGTTTTATTTCTTAAGCGACAAAGGTTAGTTAAAGTGAATGAAGTTGTGCCAGACATATCTCACAGTACGTTTAACTTACTGTTTCTTTGTGTTTCATGTAACATTACAGAACCAATGTTCTAACTATTTACTGTACGATCAATACATTAATTTAATTTTTATTCATTACTTTTTGTCTTAGTAAACATTAATTTCTGACCATATTGTACTACTACTTGATTCCATATCTACACAGTAATGTATGTCGTAGCAATTTGTTTTGGGTGACAAGTTCCTCTAAAGTTACACGGTCAGAGCGTTTTGATGGATTTTTCATGGTCACAAGACGCTTTAAGAGAAGGTTGTAGAAATAGTAATTTATAATATGTTATACCGATGGTTCAAAGAATATTAAATCTACGTGTGTGTAAAGTGTACGCTATTATTTTTCATTGTTACTTTTAGTAACAGTATTGATCATAATGTTTACTGTACTTAATTATATTTTTCTAATTATTGTATTTCTGTTACGGGGATTCTTTAACACTGTTACTTTAAAATATGAATACAGCTTTAGGACGAACTAGCCGAGTTACAAACAAAAATATCGTTAACAGCGATAACACCGAACTGATCAAACATTGCAATTTAATGTTTATAAGTAATACGCAGATATACAAGATAATATTTAATTACCTATAGTAATTACTATTTTAATTTCTTTCTAAAGAAGTAACTTGTTCTGCTCGGAAGGTAGTAACAGTTACTTCTTTAATGGGAGAGTTTTTCATCTGACAAAATATGTTTTACAGTTTCATTTAATGAAAGATATATTAAAATCGAAAATAAAATCACTAAAAGATCTTGCCTTATAAATCTGAAGAATGTTACGATGGAAACGGTATGGACTGTGTGTGCTTATATTTTTCCAAAAACGTTTTAATAAGGTGTCATAGAAAAGATTAATTAATAAAATTATATCAGTATGAACTAAAGATAAACTTGTAAATTAGATTGTAGTAAAGTATGATGGAAGAAGGAGAAGTGTGTTTTTTGAACAACGGATTATATTCACAATGAATACTAATTACTAGTGTTGTGGCTCACTAGTAGGCGCCATGCCAATGAACATCCAACGAAAAGTCAACAAATCATCATTTTATTGTAACACTGTATGAGCAGCTAGACTTAGGTGGTTGTATATTTTTATCACACTGTACTATTTATGCTATTAATTCATAAATTATAGTAATAATTTTAACAACCCCGTACAACAATAGTATATTAATCTCAGTCATTGGCTATCGTATGCGTTCACATATGGACTATTGAAATAGCATGTTATTACTATTGGTAGTCCTTCGACAACTTTCATGTATGGTAGGAAAAATAAGATTATCAAAGTAGGATCAAAAATAAATCAAAATAGTAACTTCATAACAAGGTCAATGAAATAACCTCATTATAAAGCCAGTGAAATAACTTCACTACAATGAAATTCAAACGGATAAAACATAGGTGTCTACTTCTCTGCTTATTAAAAATTAAAAGTATCCCCAAATTATATTTAACACAATATTTATTATGCCTTTTTCTTGGATAAGAAAAAAATATATATAGCTACAACTTTTCAATTGTGTTCATTCGCCATCATCAGGTGACGCACTGTGACCGAACAGAAAAGTTCACAAAAAGGCAAGTAATAAAAAACCTTAAGATGTTAAGAATTGACAAATTACTGTGTACAAGTATTTTCAAAGAAATAACTGATGGTACCAACTCTTTGTTTACGAAGGTTTTGTGAATTTCTATTCACATATCTTTTTTAATTTTTCTTTTGATTAATTTTGTTTCCGTTCTTGGTATTTGCTGATTACGTAATGAAACATTATATCTATATATTTTTACTTCTCTGCTTGTCAGTGGCATCGAATATAATCCAAACATCAGGGGAAGCTTACTCCAACAATGTAAGCCACTCAATAGATATCGAAGTTTGCTCTGCTTAATTGTTTCTGAAATAAAGTTACAGCTGTTAGAAAGATTTTGGTGGAGGCACTCCTATAGCCAACAAACCAGTCACTTAACCTGGTTCTAAAACAAAGCAGAAATTGGAGATACACAAGTATGTGTAATATTAACTATTGATAGGCGGAGTTGTCCAGAAGAATAATTACAGTTAAACAACATTTTTCAATATATTTCAAGTACCTCTTTAGTATTAGTTTATCTCATTCTAATAGCGTATACAGAATATAATACAAATGCATCTAGAGACCGTAATCAATGTGTAGTCACAGCATACACAGAACACCTGTGTATTTTACAGTGATATGTTTCTATGTTCCCGTAACACTTATTAGTATTTCATATAATTTATTTATAACAGTTTGTTCGTTATAGTAAATTCTTACCTCAGAAAGGCTGGTATAGGTATTAACACTTTTACTGATAAGGTATGAACAACGTTTCGACCTTCCCAGGTCATCTTCAGGTTAAGAAAGAGTGTGTTTGAATGTGACTGTTCCCGGGCGAGTCTTAGGGACGAGAATATAAACGGGTACCTGATTGTAGGAGGCATTGCAGATGGACGTTGGGTTATTAATTAGTATAGGTATAAAGTTATTCCTTTATTGTGGTTTAATTTTTGTTTTAGTT
This sequence comes from Carcinoscorpius rotundicauda, assembly GCA_011833715.1. Lineage (NCBI taxonomy): Eukaryota > Metazoa > Arthropoda > Merostomata > Xiphosura > Limulidae > Carcinoscorpius > Carcinoscorpius rotundicauda. The sequence goes on from CM022406.1 coordinate 26,920,565, forward strand.
TCTGTATAAGTAGAGCTTCTTTGATTTTGCATTTGTTTATAAAGAATATATTCCTACCTGTTATTCTATCAATTCTGATGTCGTTACTTGCACCAGCAGTTAAGAAGTATTCAACTTTAGAGTTAATTCCAGTGGAATCGGGGTCCACAGCTGTAACTTCAACTATCTTGGAGCCAGGTTTAGCGGTTTCTGGAAGTTTCACAAAAAGAGTTCCATGCTGGAAACGTGGAGCGTTATCATTTTCGTCTTCAACTCTTATGGTCAGAAGTGTCGAAGAACTCAGGTCTCCTAAGTCTGTAGCAATAACCTTGCAAAATAAGAGCAAAAACAATGAACTCATATCAAAAAGCTCATACACACACACATACAATACAGTAGCTTTAGTAATAAACATTTAAACCCAGTGAAACCTCGTCAGAAATCTTTCTTGTGAAAGACTTAGATATGATAATATGCATTTTCCTTTGTTTATTTGGAATTAAGTACAAAGATACACAATTGGCCATATGTGCTCTACCCACGACAGGTATCAAAACCCGTTTTCTAGCTCTGTGAGTCCACAAACATACCGCTGTGACACTGAAGGGGATGCGTTGCTGTGAGTTGTGTAAATTTTTTTTCATATTTTGAGTGATTCATTGAGTATATATTTGCACTATTTATATCGTTGTTTTAAACACGTTGTATCGTGACATCTCTTATAAAATTTTATACATCTTATTTTTTCATGCTTACATCACAAACAAATGGCGTTTTAACTTATGTTTTTAAACAATTAATTTGTACATGCCGCATACGCTGAAACAATTTTGAATATACAATTCAGCAAATGACGTGCAACCCCAGCCAGTATAAAGTCGTCGTTGAACTAGATGCATCAAAGTACATGTTGAATTTACTTGTCTATTTGTAGATAATATGGTCTATGCCACAATTCGTTGCTTTTGGAAATGGTATGTAACTACCCCTTCTGACACAAAGTATTTATATACTCAAATCATGAAGATGTGTTGAGATAGCAGACTTATTTCTACAACAGAGATGATAACAAAGGAATATAGATCCAATTGGGTAAAAGGAGGCCTGTAACTTTTCAAATTGAAGTCGTAGTGCCAATGGGTTTCTCTGCCATCGAACTTTTAAAACAAGCACTGGAAAATCAGTGATGTCGAGAAAACCCACTTGTAGAGAAATATATGTGCAAAAACGGCTCGTTTGGGTTGAGAAAATATTTTACATAGAAGAGCAAACAACGTTTCGACCTTCTTCAGTCATCGTCAGGTTCACAAAGAAAGAGGTAACTGACCGGAAGCTGACCACATGTTTGGAAGGGGTTGTGTAACTGAATGTCGGAATGTAGAGGGCGGGGTTAGATGTTTGAATGTATAATTTTATCTATGATATTAATATAGGTATAATGGCGTTCCTTTATATTGGTTTATTTTTGGTTTAAGTTGTTGTATAAGTAAGGCTTCTTTAATTTTGCGTTTGTTTATGTTTGTTTCTTTATTTAGTATTTGAGTGTTTTCTATGGTTATGTTGTGTCCATTTGACTTGCAGTGTTCGAAAACATGTGAAGATGATTTTTTATGTTCTTTGAATCTGGTTTCCATTTTTCTACTTGTTTCTCCAATATAGAAGTCGTGGCAGTTTGTATTTTATAAATAATGTTGGTGTGGTGTTTGTCAGTGTAGTTTTTACATGGTATAGACCTCAGTTTTGTGCCTGGTTTTTGAATAAATTTAGTATTAACTGGAATGTCATATTTTGTTACTAGTTTTTGCCAAATGTTGGTTATTTGTTTGCTGATGTCAGTAATATATGGTATACAGCAGTATATGGTTTCGTGATTTTTTGATTCTTGAGATATATTTACTTTTGCTGGTTGGTTTTGCTTTTTGTCTAGGTGTGTGCGCATAATGTTTTCTACGGTTTGTAGAAGAAACTGATTGATGTTGATAAAGTGTTGTTTCATTTTTTCTAATTCATGGTTAATTTTATCTGGTGAGCATAGTTTTATGGCTGTGTTAATTTGATTTTTTTAGTATGTTGAGTTTTTGTTTTGTTTCATGTGCTGAGTCCAAAGGAATGTATAGTCCAGTATGAGTGATTTTTCGGTGGATTTCTGTTTTGAATTGTGTGTCGGTTTTTGTAATTTTGAGGTTAAGAAATGATATTTGATTGCTTTCTTCCTGTTCACATGTGAAGTTAATGTTGGGATGTATAGAGTTAATGTGATTGAAAAAATTAAGTGTGTGTTCTGTAGATGTGAATCCCGCAACATATCTGCATATCTGTACCAGTATAGTGGTGGATGTAATGCTGTGTTAATTGTTTGTATATAGTTGTGGTTGTTGAACATGAGAAAGCAGACTAGAGAAAGCACTAGTAGTGGAGCGAACAGGATCAGGTACTCTTTGATCTCTTCCTCCTTTCTTCACTTTCATGATCACGCAGTATGAGTTGGTATGGATACTACTTTAGGGTCAGAGTAGTCTGAGTTTACTCCGATCCTTTTCAGGGCAATGTCCATGTACTAGTTTTGTGCATTTGTCGATATGATTTGCTCTATCAGTGGGAAGTCTAGTTTGGTGATGGCCTTTTTTTTCTCTCTCCATTTTTAAAATTTGTTTTCTAGTTTTTTTTAAATTCATTTTCGTGTTTAAAATATATGTTGATCGGGGAGAGATGCTTAGGACTATCTCACGTGTATGTGGTACCTAATTCATTTTTATTCAATTTTTATCGAAATGCGTTATTGTACTCTGTTGGAATCTATCTACTATCATTGATATATTTGAATATTTGTGTATGAAGTTAGATGATGTGGTTTTGGGAACTCTGTAAGCTGTTGTGAGGAGTGTATTTTGTATTGTTTGCAGCTTGGTTTTTTACCTGGTTTTCCTTCCTTATGGAACAATAATATATTAGCATACATCCAAGAAAGTGGTATGTTCCCAGAGGATAATGATAAGTTGAAAAGTACTTTTAAGTAGTCAAATAGTTTCGGAGTGCCCTCTTTGAGGAGGATGGCTTGTAGCTCATCTTCACCCGGGGATTTGTTTTCTGTTGTTTTTTTTCGCTTCACGAAATTCATGTATCGATATTTCTTTCGTCAGCATCGCGTCTTCGTAGTTGGTTATGTGTCTTGTATTTATCTCAAATATAATTGTTAGGAAAATTGGTTGAAATTGTTCTTTGTTGCTTATTATATAATTTGTGACTTTGTTGTAAAAGTAATATTCATATCTGGATCAATGTGTGTTTTAAATGTATTGTGTAGTCGGTGTTTGAAAGCTTCGGTTTTTTTATTTTTATAAGTTATTATATTATTATATTCAAGCGTAGAATATTTTGTTGTGGCTGAATTGTCGTTGGTGAGTCGTTTAAAGTGTGTCCAGAATTTTCTAGGGTCAGTTTTATCATTTAATTTTGAACAAAAGTTTACTCATTTATCTTGTATTAGTAGTTTTATTTGTTCTCTAATGCGATTTTTTTAAATTTTTTTATTTATGTTTTGGTTTATCGGTCTCTTGTCATTATGAATTGTCTTCGTTTTTTGATTAGGGGTATTATTTGGGTGTTTGATTCTCACGTGTTATTTGTTGTTTTATGGTTTTGTTTCGGTACTGTTTTATTTGCCGCTTTTTGAAGGCACTCTGTTATTGTTTGACAGTAGTTATCCAATTCTATATGGGTTTTTTATTCCTTCTGAAACGTTATTAGGTAATTGATTCTCTGATGCCTTTTGATAGTCTTGCCAATTTGTTTTACTGTAATCAAACTTTTCTTTTCTATAAGTTGTATTTTTATGGGGGACGAGATCGAAAACATAACATATTGGTAGGTGGTTGCTATCAACATCTTTTCCAACCTGAAATTTAATTAGTTTCTGGCTCACATTGCATGTAAGACATAAATCTGGTATTTCACTAGTGTTAGTTCCATACGCTGTATGTATGAGGCTATTATCATTCTGTAGGGCGATATTGTTATTGTCTATAACTGTAATAGATTTCTTCCATTGCAGTTTGTATAGTTACAGCTAAAATTAACATTTTTACTGTTTAGATCTCCAATAACTATGGAGTTTTGGTTGTGGGAAAAGATGTTGTTGAGTAAAGTTAAGTCTAGTTATTTATTTGGTGAACAGTATATTCCTGCTATTGTGACTTTTGTTTTATTTATTATTACCATGATATCTACAGTAACGTGTTCGTTGTTACTGCTTATACTGATTTCGGTGACTGAGAGGTTAGTTTTGTATAGCATCATTACGCCTCTGTTCTCATCATTTTTGTTTATTCTGTCTTTATTGCTGTTATCTTAAATCTGTTGTTGTATATTAATGTTTCAACAATTTATATTGGTGCATTATGACATAATGATTTTAAAAAAAAGTTTATATTTAAGATATGTTATTGGATAACAAAAATAAAACTTAGCTTTGTTCGTGTGAATTATTAAATAAATTCAAAAATTTATTTATTGAATATAGTGAAAAAAAAATTTTCCACAGAGGGCGAATGTTGTGGGGTTAGTTTCTTGTATAACGTCTTCGATCTCATGTTTCTTGGGAGCTTTAGCACCTTGGGTGTTAATATATACCACTGTGAATTTTATCTTGTTAGTAGATATCCTGCCAGTGTTGTTATTATGTGTGGTATACGATGTATAATACATTTTTTCAAGATGATGATTAATATATATCAATAAAGTTGGCTGTTTGGTTTGGTTTTGTGTAAATTCTGTGATGATGTTTTTGATTGTGGTACTCGGTCTGCTTGTTTTGTCATGTGTGTTAGTGCTTATTTCTGGGAGCGACGTATTGTTTTATTAGTTTTGTGTGTGTATTGAGGTATTATTTTCTTGTGCAATATTGCTTTGTTCTTGCTATATTTGTGTCTTGTTTACTTTCAGCATTTGTGCATATGTTGTTTTAGATGTTTTACTAACTTATGTTGATTCTTTTGTTTGTTGCGAGTTTGTGTTGGGTTGTTCTTTTTAATCGTTGTTGTTTTTATGTCATATATGCGTTGTTCTATTTGTTTGTATTTGTCGTATTCTTTGTAATTGGCTGTGTGTGTTTGTCTACAATTACGGCATTTAGGCGTTTCTTGTTCCTTTTTACATTGTGAAATATGGTGTTTTCTGTCACAACAATACCTTGGTGTTGCTAGGCATGTCACGAAAACGTGCCCACATCTTTGACAATTGTAACATTGAGTTACTACAATTGCCTGAATTTTTAATTGTTCGACTTTAGTGTCTTTGGTACCAGAGCAATATTTCATTATTTATAAGGTTTTGTACGTTGTAGTTGTCATCTGTGTCAACTCGTATTAAATTTGTTGGTACTTGTGTGTTTTTGGAAATTATTCGTTGTATTTTTGTGTATGGTATATTTTGTTCATCTAATACTTGAGTATTGTTGTCAGTATTTATTGATTGATGTACTCCTCTTACGACTATAGATTTAAGCTGCGGCTTGCTTCCTGGTAGGTGAATTTTAATTTTATTAGGTTTAAACGCGTCTTCCGGTCATTCCTTCAACAGCTTGTTAAGGTCAGCTGCTTCTTGTCCTCGAACAAGGACGAAGATCATGGGCAGACGTTTGATACTCACAAGAGAGGCTAACGGTTTGCAGCTTTTAACCTCTGCCGCAAATATGGGTTGATTATATTGACCTGGTATACCTTCAGTTACTATTGAGCATTGAGGAGGCTTGATTTTCTGTGTTACGTTGCTATCTCGTGTTTTCTCTTTTTATGATGAATTATTTTTACCTTTTTGATGCAAATATTGTGAAGCCTTCTTGATCATTGTGTCAGGTTCTTTGTCTGTAGGGTTTATATTTGGATTTTTCTTTATGTTCGTAGTTGTAATATCAACATCCAAGGGGTTTGGTTTATTTACTATTTCATTTAATTTGTTATTAATAGGAAAAGCGCCCTCTGCCACAGTATTAGTTGCTTCTCTTACTTTTTCCTCATTTTCTGAATTTTTAGACGAATTTGTTGGTTTCATTATTTTTCTAACGTTATTTTAGTTGACTTTATTTGTTTTTGTTGTTGTTGTTGTTTTTTTTGCTTCAATACATAAAGCAAGCAGAGGGGAGTTTATTTCTTTACTTATTATTTGGCCACTAACAAAACTAAACTTACTTGTTTTTAATGTTGTTCCAGTGGCTAGGACAACTACAAGGTTTTCTTCTTCTAGCATCGCGTTTTCGCGCGGCTGTACCCTTCAGCGGTACTTTTGAAGTGGTTTCTCGCTGAGTAGTTTATGAGTTGGTCTGGTTAGTGGCTGCAAGAGCTACTTTCTTATTGATCTTCTTGGTGTTCGTAGTGAGAATATGTCGTTCGCCCAGATAGAGAAAATAAGCTTCTACTTGTTTACGGTAAAGGGAGCCTAATTTTAGTCTCTCGTTTTAGAAACCACGAAAAACCCACCTGTTTCGTATCACTTTCTCACCAAAAACTCCTTTATAATGCTTTATCGTTTTGTGTTTTGAATTCGTGCAAAGATACACGAGGTCTATTTGCTCTCGTCCCTAATTTAGCAGAAAAGGCAATTAGTTATCACCCGCTAACTCTTGAGTTACTCTTTTACCAAAGAACAGTGGGATTGACCGTTAATTTATAACGCCCTCACGGTTAAAAGGAAAATTACGTTTGGTTTGATGGGGCTAATGCTTTACAACTGTCTATTAAACCTTTTTAGCCAAGCAGCATTGAAAGCTATAAAAAGGTTTGAAGAGCTGCAAATCAAGACAGATAATGACAGAACTTTCTTGAATTATTTACGAATGCACAGTGACATGTCTGCAGACTTATACTGTTAGAAACCGAGTTTCGATACCCTGATGAGCATAGCACATATATCCCTTTGTGTACCTTTGAGCTTAATAACAAACAGCGACTTCTACTTACGGATGAAAATGTGCTAGTAAAATCATTTAGACGCCAAAAAGAACATAATTGTTTCGTTTGAGTGTTTGTTCAATTTTAGAAAATAAACTTTGAAAAATATGAGATTAAGTGACGTTTTCAAAAGTAGAAAATGTTTTGTTTGGTAGAGAACAAAACAAACGCCGAGCTACGTACTTGTAGCTTATACAACTCCTTCTTCTCTCTGTCTAAGACCATTCGGGAATCTTTTGGGAGAAAAAGAACAACACCATTGTCTTCAATGTGGAAAAGCTCACTCCCCTGTCCACTTAAAGAGTAGTGAATTATAGAATTGTTTCCGCTGTCGTTGTCTACGGCCGAAACCACAGGTTGCTAGTAAAGAAATAACTTTAGTAAATATATGGTTAAGGAGTGTAAATCATTGTCATAATTATTAGCATAAATGTTAATTTATCTATAATTACCCTGCAGTTATTCTCAGGAGAACATTGACGAAAACTATATGAAGTGGCAAGAAATAAGATGCGACCCTATATTCTCTTATAAAATTCATATATGCTCGGTACATTCATTTGGGTTTTCATATCATTGGAGCTTGAATAAACTAATGGTTTCAAAGGGAACATTCCAAATTTTGAAGGTTCATGTGCTAAGTTAGCTAATATGTTGTATGTTAGTTGAATACTAAAGGTTGTGTTTACACGTGGCTATGCAAAATTATTTTAGATATTATATTCTATTGTATGACGTTAATAATATTTGCAAATGGTAGCTTGGTATACACACATACACATGTATATTATTTCTATCGTACATTGTATGAATAGATGTTATCTCGGATGTATTACAAGCTTTTAAGTGTTATGTAGTGTGTAGCCATATGATATACACTAGCCGATTACCAGTGCTCACTTGGCGTACCAGCAATTGGTAGGGGTGACAGTGCGTGATGACTGTGAGCGATTTGCAGCCTTGTGCAGTAATCTTTGTTGAGACAAAAACATATCAAAGACAAAAGACATTTAGTAATTGGTGAGCAGCGTGCATAGACAATGTCCTAATTAATGGTAATACTTTGACCTTCAAGAACATTTGCCTTACTTTGTCATACACCATTTATTTGGTGATGTTCATTTTTTATTTTCTTTTTGAAATCCTGAAAAATACTTTTTTCCAGAACACGACTTTTCTCAAGAAATGATAAAAAGGATTAGTTTGTTTGTTTGATTTTTTTTAATTTCGCACAAAGATACTCGAGGGCTATCTGTGCTAGCCGTCCCTAATTTAGCAGTGTAAGACTAGAGGGAAGGCAGCTAGTCATCACCACCCACCGCCAACTCTTGGGCTAATTTTTTACCAACGAATAGTGGGATTGATCGTCACATTATAACGCTTCCACGGCTTAAAGGGCGAGCATGTTTGGCGCAAAGGGGATGAGAACCCGAGACCCTCAGATTTCGAGTAGCACGCCTTAACACGCTTGACCATGCCGAGCCCTATAAATGATTTGAATAACAAAAATGAAGACATTATAAACTCAATAAATAAATTAAAGAATATCTAAAATACTAATTCTTCTACACTGTTTGTTTTACCTTTCACTTTGTTACTTAACAATGACAATCAAGGGTTCGATTCTCCTTGGTGATCTCAGCAGACAGCCCAAAGTGACTTTGCTATAAAAATAATCTCACATTTAACAATGATTTGAGTAGCAGGCAGAAAGTTACTCTTCCTTTATGTATATTAATGACATTAAGTGGGCTTGCAATGGCTGTGGCGAATTTTTTACCCACCCTGCTACACATGTAGGTAGATTAACCTTTACGATTCACCAACAGTGACACTGATCACATAATCTGCATGAAATAAAACGAAATTACAACTACCAACTATGTCTGCAAATGACACAAATATGACTAAATAGGTCGGGTTTTGAGAAAAGTCGTATTAAAATTGAATGTAAAAATTCAACCGTTTTTTGTCTTCTTTTTTTATCTCACTTTTTGTTCGCAAATTACAGATTTTGCTTGAAAAAATGGGTAGATACTTGAAAAACTTATAATGAAAAAGTGTTTCTGACGCTATACATTCTCCGTAAACGTCGAAAAAAAGTGCTCAAAAGTGTATTTATTTGGACTGAGATAACTTGATTCTGTGACAGGTTGTGAACTTGTTTAAAATGTATTTATATTAATTATCTTAATCAATGTTGTTTGATTTATATTTAGAATCCGATTTCGTAGGATCAAGAAAGATTAATTTAAAATATATATTTTGGTTTTAGAAAAACTAAAAACACAACCTCTTCTATGGTTATACCTACTAAATATGAGGTGTATAACGTTTTGCTATGTAATTACAAAATGTAATGTTTAGAAGCAACCAACAACTAAATGATCACAAAAAATGTATTGTTCAGTCAAAAAAACATTAAACTGTTGCATTTGAAAGTAAATTGAGTGATGTAACGAGTAATGTATTAGAAGGCTTTAAAGAAACTCAACTTTGCTTGGAAAATTAATAGAATATCATTTAAATACTTACTATGTTCACTGGTGTTCCTGAAGGTACATTTTCCTTGATGAAGCCTCTATATGATTGTAGAAAGGTTGGGATTTGATCGTTGACATCCAGTACCTCAACAGATACCTCACTAATACTCTATGAAACAATATAAAACTAGAAAACAATATCCAAGCAAGTTCAAAACTTCAGATTTATCAAAAGAGAATGTTTTAGAACCAAAATGGTAATTAAAGAAACAAGGGTTTATTGAATGTTTTAAAACACAACTCATTTTATAATACTAAAATAATCTCATCAGACTTAAAAATATTGACAAATATATTAGAATATTAAATAAAATTTTGGAAAGCTGATTCTTTTCTGAACAATTTTTAGTATTTTGCATTTAAACTACAAATTTGTTTGTTTTGAATTTCGTGCAAAGTTACTCGAGGGGTATCTGCGCCAGCCGTCCATAAATTAGCAGTACAAGACTAGAGGGAGAGCAGCTAATTATTACTACCTACCGCCAACTCTTGAGCTACTCTTTTACCGATGAATAATGGGATTGACCGCACATTATAACGCCTCACGGTTGAAAGGGCGAGCATGTTTGGTGTAACGGGGATTTGAACCCGAAAACTACAAATAAGTCAGGTGTTATGGAATAAAGAAACAGACGCTAAGTTTACACTGCACAGTTTAAACAATTTCACGGAGAAAAATTGCCACGAGCGCTTTAAGTTTACAATATTACCTGTAAAAGAAATATCACTTTAATTGGTTGAAATATTCTATCTGTCACAATTCACTGTTTTGTTTTTAGTAGAAGATATCAGACACAACTCATTTTTAACTATCATCAAACGTAACAAATCAACGAGAAAAAATGTCATGTAAGCTGACATGAAAAGTCAATAGATCATTTGCGGTCGTTTCGACAGAGATAATTAGAATCTTCACTCAACCAAACAACTAAAATCTGATAAAACGTAGGAATATTGAAAAATTTTTAATTTAAAACATTACTATTTTACTGAAGTGTCAAAAACTTCAAAATATTACTCTTTATGCAGGTCAATGCATGACACAAAAAGACTGCCCAAACCTGCAAAATGGCTGTCTCTAAAGCTGTGCAAATATGTACAACTTTGTTTTTGTAGAATGCGTTTGACAGAATATAAAACGTATTTCCATAACATACTCATCCGCTTATGGAAGAGAAGGAGATGCATTCATGCACCTAAAAATATCATTCTTTCCAAAGATGAAATTAAATAGGCAAAAATATAAATATAATTATTTTAGGTTTGCCATAAAAATAAGGTGAATGTGAACCGAAGAACTAATCACAAAGTGTTAACTTTCTGATACTGATAGTTGGAGGCGAAATAACATGGTTACTAACATAAGCATACAAAATATATCGCTTAATACTTCTAAAATCTAAAATATGTTGAATAAGATTTACAATATTTTTTTTTACAGTTGAACATCTAACCTTGATCACAAAAACTGACGAATCGAGTTAATCATTTTCATTTAAATGATTGTATAACAGTTTATTTTATTTCTCGATTAATTTCCTTTCATGATATTTGTAACAGGGGAATATTAATACAAACTGAATTAATCACGCAGTAATTTCATACCAAATTTAAAAACTGTTTCCCGATTTAATAATTTTCACATCAAGCCACGAAAAAGGACTATATTTACGTAATTATGAATTGAAGAGGAATAACAGGTAGTAAATAAAACCTACCATTATTTGTTGAGCGTGCTTAATTTGAACAAATAGGGGAATTTAATTGTGACTGTTATCGCGCAGCTTTGGCTCCAATATGCGCAATGCTTTTCATGGAAATGAGTCATGTGTCAAAGGATTCATCCAAAAATATTAATCGTTAAGTCGTGATAGGTCCAAGATTAACAAAATACTCTTTACTAAACCTACATATACACCCTTGTGCAAATTCATTGAAACAAGACGGAATATTACGATTTCTTCAATTTTTTTTTGCATTTTATGTTTGAGAATCCAAAAATTACTCACAAATTACTAGATGATATGACCGCCTTTATTTTTCAGAGGATCATTAATCTGCTTTGGCATCGAGTCTACGAGTTGACTGCAATTTTTACTAATTTTTGGATCGCAGTACCACACCTCAATTATGGCTTCAATTAGCTTATCATTCGTAGCACATTCTTATTTCCTAAGTCTTTCTTTACAAATCACCCAAAGATTTTCAATAGAATTTAAGTTAGACGAGTTTCCAGGCCAGTCCAGCACCTAATTCGCTTTGCAGTCATAAAATTCTTCACAAGTATCAATGTGTAGCACGGAGCCAGATCTTGCTGAAAAAATGCCAGATTCATCTGAAAATCTCTTTTTCAATTCTGGAACGACTCTTCTCTGCAAAACTTCAATGTACTGTGATCCTTGCATCATACCTTCTACGATATGTAAGCCTTCGACGCCATAGTACCTGAAAAAGCCCCAAAACATCTTCTTCAAGGTATGTTTTACGAACTGACTGATGTGAGATTCTCTAAGTTTCTCACCTGGAGATCTGCGAACGTACAGACTTCTTTGACCCTGTACGAAGAAATGAGTCTCGTCACTGAATAACACCTTCCTCTATTGTTCTTTCACCCAGTTCTTGTATTTCAGACCCCATTGATACCGTTTTTTCTTCAATGATTTGGTAAGAAGTTACTTTTTGACTGGTCTTCTTGTCCTTCTACGCAATTTCGAGTGACGTAAAATTCCTCGAAATTTCATCATATATGCAAAAAAAAGATTAACCGTACTGCAAAACACAACTAATGACGCCGTCTGTGTAAAAAAAAATGTCTATCAAAGGAAGTCAGTGGGTCAAGCGAGCCCACACCGGATATCATGCTGAAAATATTGTAAAATGACCATTTGTTTCAATTAATTTGCACAATGGTGTAAGATGGAGTTTGGTCAAAATTCTGTGGTTACTTTATTTAGATATTTATTTCTCATTACTTTAAAACAGTTTTAAAGGATTTAGGCCTGAGATATTGATCAGCTCACGGCTAGAATTTACACCCATAGAGGGCACTGCCTCTATAACTTAACGACCTGCTCTGTGGGACTATTAAACAATGTATTTAAAACGACAAAGGCTCTTATTTGGTGTGACAAAACATATATTTGGAGCCATGTCAAAATAAAATAATATGAATAGGAGACTACAAGGTGCCAAAAACGATTGTTTGGCCGAGATTGGGGCAAACTAACACAATGACCTCTGCCTTAGTAACCAAAATACAATATAGTTTAGTTTTCGATGCTATAGATAACATGGTGGTTTCTCTCGCGGCTGCTATCTTGCACTGCATATTTATATTATAAACTAAATTTATTTATGTAAACGATCTATTAATTGTTCTCGCAGATAAAGTGTGAGCTAATCAATAACTTAGCGCGCTCTTTATTTCAGTCATATTTAAAACAAAACACGTGGAATAACAGAAGTTCTTGTAGAGAATAAAGTTAAACTTTTTGTCGATATCTAACAGTTTTAAAGCCATTTAAATCATCTAAATACATAACAAGAAAATAAACCAACAAATGATAATTATATTTTGGCTAACAATAGGCAGTTTAATAACAAAATAATACACTAGGAGTAGGTAGTTAAGGAGTTGTACTTCATCCCTTGTAGATTTTGAACATACCACTTTGGAAGAGGGTCTGCTTTCTTCTAGCATTACAGTAAATGTATGTTTACTTCGCGTCTCTCTGTCTAGCCCAACTTTGGTGAAGATGTGGCCATTCTACAATTGGAAAAAAAATAAAAACCAACCAGCAGTTTAGTTGGGTTGTAATACGAAATGGACAATAAATATAAATCTTTTAAGTTGCAGAAATTAAAATAGCTGTATTTCACCGTTGATTGAAAGAGCTGGTTATTACAACAAATAATAATTTTACTTCAGCCTTAAGAAAACTTTGACCAATGTTTTGTTTTCACATCGTAATCTGGGCGTTAGGTATACGTAAGTGTTAGTTCAATATTATTGCATACATAATAAAGGTTTAAACAAACGCCATGTTGAGTAAAAATAATATTTACCAAGCAAATATCGATTTCAAAAATAAAACAGTGTTTTAGACTCAAAATTATAATGATTTACATTGCCGCTATGATATTTGGGATCAAAATCACACCTACAATAATTTACAACATAAAAACATATATTGCTACTAATACAAAATAATGGCTTATTCCTATATTTTTACTAAGAACAACAAAAGAAGAAAACCTCTGTGATGCTAAACAATTTCTTGACGTCAGAGTTAACAATGATGTAAACAGTTTCCGTATTAAGACGATGTTTCCTGGGCTTCAACTTCACTTGACCAACCATAGCTCCAGCTGCATTCTCCAGAACAGCAAAGTTATAATGACGTTGATTAAACTTCGGGTCTCGTTCTTCTGCTTCTCTGACAATAACTTTCAGAACAGCCTATAAATAGTAAAAATTATACATATGTAAAAACGAATGGTTTGGGTTTTTTACATAGATATTTTTCTTTACAAGTGGATTTTCTCGTCATCACTGATTAGTAAAAATTATAATATGTGAGATACGAGTTTTGATAGTTTTATATCGCATGTGTAGCCAGCTTTTCCTTAGAGTTATAAATTGTACTTACTGTTCCTTTCCATTGACCATCAAAAACTTCTAATGTAAGTGTATATTCTTGTGCTTGAGAAACATCCAGCTGTCGTGTGGTATTAATAATGCCGTGAGCAGGGTCAATCTCGAATGGTACTACAGTAAAATAAAATGTAATCGTTTCGTAGAGCAACGCTTCAAAGCTATTAAAAAGTTATATTACTATTACTCCTTCTGGATGATATAACTGTTTCTACCGACATTTTTATGTATTTTAATTTTGTTTTTTAAACTCTTCCCAATTCCTGTAATATATTTTATTCCAAATACTTCAAACGTACTTAAACTTCAGGAATGAACAATTGGAATATACACCTTGTGTGACTACATCAAATATCAGCTTCCAAAGGATAACTAATAGGTTTTGTTGTACAAAGTCTTAATGTACTAATTCAAAGTATTATAGTAAGTCTTTTTTAATAGTTAGGTTTAACAATCGTGTACTTGATTGCGATAGCAGATGAAAGTGGAACAATAGTTAAAATTCATAGGAGTTAACACTGCAAGCTTTCTGTGACACCTTCTTTTTCTATTTTGATTATTCTAACATTTTGTTATATTCGACGCTATTAAAATAATGTAGATACAAAATTTCAAAGCATAAACATAAATCATAAACAAAAGTTAATTATACACTCCACATTCTCATCTTACCATGTTTGTGTTTCTGAGCAAACGAATAGTGTAAGTTAGTGTTATCAGGTGTATCTGGGTCCGTAGCCTTCACGGTTTCAAACACAGTGCCAACAGGAACGTTCTCAGACAAGAATTGGTAATAAACGTCTTTCTCAAATTGAGGTGGGTTGTCATTAATATCCTGGATTAATACAACGACCTACAATAAACACAAAGAGGAATTAATATATTGTCCTACAGAATTATTATCACCAGTAGAGTTTTAAATAAATAGTATGTAAATGGGACAGTACCAAATATTTTAAAATAATTAACAGTACAAATACATGAAAAACAAAACGATTGCAAAAAAGGTCACGGAAGTAAAATTTATAAAGATATTGTTTCAAAATTACCATTAAATAAATTTTAAGTGACAAAAGAGTGATTTTTTTTAAATGTTTCATGATTCATTTGGATATTAGTTTGTTCCAAAATCCTTCGCTTACATCAAATGTTTTTATAAATCTATAAACTAAAATTCTTTCGGGCGTCCTACAATTGTCACAAAATATTTATAGATATATACATATGGGTAAGATATTGAATATTTTACTCGTAAGAACTAAATATTGTGTGAAACGCACAGCATTACTGTTCGAACAACATGGGAAGAGAGCCTCAAATAAAACATAATAAAGGTTATAAATTGAAAGTACCGTTATACATATGTTAGAAATGTAAAAAAAAACATGAAATACATCCTTTGGTGTACGAGAGTGTAATGAAGTAAAAAGCAAATAGAAAATTAAAAATAATCTAAAAGTGTGAATGTTGAATATTTAAGAAGACAAAATAAGACATTCTTATTTTAGATATACTTTTAAAGACTTATCATGCCTCTTTTTTGCGTTTACCTGGGTGGTTCCTGTACGGGAAGGTATACCCATGTCTTTTGCTGCAACCTTAATAAGTTGAGTAGCAAAATCCTGGACATCATACTTCTCTCTGTCAAGCTCTTTTCTTATAGATAAAAACGCCTTGAACGAAATGAAAATCACTGTTTAATCATTCATGTCATGTCTATATATAATTGTAATAACCTGTTTTTTATTTAAGGAAAACTTAGTGGATGTCTATATACGACAGGTTAATCAACCTTTCGACCTATACTGATAGTAATGTGCTTTCTCTCGCCATCTTTTATCATGAAGTTCTCTAAAGTTAATCAATTACTGGAGTGTAAATTTAAAATAAGAATATTATTAAACCTTCCTGTAATAAAAGACAAAGCTACAATACAAATGGATAAAAGTACATGCAAGTGTTTGATCGAAAGTTCGAGCCATTATATTTCGGCATTTCACAGTCTCATTGTTTAACCCATCCATTTAATTTTCACTTTCAGTGTATCTGTACAGTTGAAATTACAATATCTACATTTATGTTTTTGATTTTGACCATTTGTGTATTCTTGACACACTAAAGTACCTGTGTTATTAACAACAGGTCGCAATTTGAATAGCAGCTTCGCTTGCTTGAACACTTTAATTACACGTACGACTGAATAAGTGAAAAATGTGATTACAAATTGTTGTTTTAATCATATGTATATATAATCTCAGCACTGGATGGACAGTTATTTATGTTTGCCTACGATACAGCCTTGCTTTATCTGTAGGTGATTTATAGGAGAACCTCAGTACTACAGAACGAGAGCTTAACCACATAATATACTGGTTAGATATAAGCACACTATCCATAATTACTGGTTAGATATAAGCACACTATCCATAACTACCGGTTAGATATAAGCACACTATTCATAACTACCGGTTAGATATAAGCACACTATCCATAACTACTAGTTAGATATAAACAAACCAAACCATCACTTAATGCTATAGAAACAAAGTATGTGATATTCTTGCTCTATATACAGGCCAGTCAACGCCTGCCGCTTTCAACATTCATGAAAATGAGCGAAACAACGATACTGCTCCAACATGAATACAATGGAAAAAGCTTAAAAAAAAACACTTAAAAATCACTATAGATTACTGCTTAAATTAGACACCTCAAACATTAGATTCAACTGACAAAATGCAGAATTCTGTATACATATTTGTATACTAAATTTTTTTGCTGATAGAAAACTGAAATATATTATACTACGGATTAGTTGACTATTTTGCAATATGGAATCATAGCTTTGGGAGTGGACGCTGACATTATACAAATGCAGTTAGCTATACTGCATAAAAATATAATAAGGGAAATGCTTAGAAAGAAATGAACGAAACTGTCTAAGCCTCTGTTTAAGCATCGCTCTACATTAAATATTGAAGAGTTGGTTTCTCAAAGTACATTTATTAGACAGAACAGTGGCAGACATCCAGTAAAGCTCTAGGTCATTCTGGTAACACTAGAAAGTAGTTAAGAAAGTTCACCGTTTCATCAGAAGATGACAAAAAAGTTGTTTTTCGTGGAATACCCGATGGTGGAGCTCAAATAATTCAAAGAACCGATAACATTAGAGCATAATTCAAAATATAAACTTTTAAAACTAGAGTAAATGATAAAATTTAACAAACCGGTTAATCACCAAAATAAAATTGATGTTAATGAAAAATAAAATATTAGCTAAACCATTTCGCGGTGATATTTATTTACTAGTTTTGGCTAGTAAGAAAATAGTATCAAATGTCTATTTTTTCACTTTTTGTAATTAAAAAAACCACATTTTAGAGGTACTGTAAAGTACGAAACGTGTTAATTAGGCTCTAGCGTGTTTTATTTATCACAACCATAAATATAAATAACATTAGATTGATCAGTCACTTCTTTTTATGGTGGAAGGCGTGTGGCATATGCTCAAACGGCCGCTGTTGTTTTGTGTTGAATTTCGGACTGGCAGGCAATGCAACATGATTGAAAGTGACAGTCGTCCGTTTAAGTAAAGACCCAAAAGAAAGAATGGGACATTCTCTGCAATTAACTATTACCCTTAACTACAAGTCGAAGATGGAAGGTGTTACATTTCATAAGTAAGTAAAAGCTTTTTTATAATATACACTTAAATATAACCTGTATTTAATTTACAGTGGACAACATGACATTTCACTAACACAAGTCAGCGTGACAATTTGACAACTTTTCATTTAAAAGCTGACAATATTAAGTACTCAAATGAGCGCAAGTAACCAATCACGACATTCTAGTGAAGTTTGTTAACTATTTAGGATTTACAGAAACGGCACCAAAACAATCACTGTCTACAGATATAAGTTATATGTCAAGGTAGTTTATCAAATATATCACTTCGCTCGATGAGAGAGTGAAAATTTTGTACTAATTTGTATGGCTTAAGACAAGTATAGTCTGATCATTGATGTTATAGTTTATCCGGCTAAATATTCAGCATAGGCCGAATACTGTCAATAGACTCATTCTTAGAATTACATGAGAGATTACGTTTTTGCAGGTGGCTTTTTACAGTCCAAAATCCTTGAGATGACAGTGTCGTTATGATGAATAATCAGTAAACAGTACAAGAGGCCCAAAATATTTTGTGTTGTTTAACAAGAAAATAATTTATGTAACTGCGATATGTATAGGAATGCTTATAACATAGTGAGCCTTGTTTTATTAATGTGTGTGTGTGTGTAGTTTTTTATTTTGTTCCATTTAATTGTAATGTATGTGCTTTGCACAATACCGATTGTGTAATTGCATGCTCACATAAAAACAAAGTACTGCAGAAATTATTCTCACAGGAAATAACAATATGGCTAGCATATATTTATGAATTATATATTTAATGATAAAAAATTTGAATTATGCTCGAGATAAATATATTCCTGTAGTGTTCTTGGAACTAATCCATTGTACTGTGCTGTACCCAGTTGGAAAACCCTGGTCTATGTATTTGGTATTTCTCTACTTAATCATGTTTGTAACATTTTATGAAATTACTCTGTAGCATACATTACCCACGTGGCTGACTCCTGAACAAAAAAGTTAGGTATTGAGGGAAAATTGGATTCATATTTTAATTTTTAAGTTTGCTATTACAAATGCTGATAGATTAAAATTATTGAACAAACTACAAATTTACACACGTTGAAAAAGAACCATTATGCACTGTATTGAGGTGTCTATGATGGGAAAATGTATTAATTATGAACATTTAGGTTTGTACATGGAAGATGCACAGGTGCTTACAACAAATATTAAACCTATATTATGGTATGCAAATTAGACAACGCCAGACTAATGAAACGGTAATGAAAAGTGACACGTTTCATTTCTTTGTTAATTATTTAAGTCTATACCCATAAGTATATACTTACAAGTTTACTTGCAAGTGAAAGTTTATTTAATTTGTAATTTCATAATTTTCGCATATTTCTGATGTTAAAATCAGTTAAACATATGATATCAAGAGTAAACATTATTTTAGTACTTTAATCTACACGTGCCTTAAATTACACCGATAATATATGATTTTCGTGTGAAGTAAAATGTGCTAATATAACTAAGCAATCTGACTTTGTTAACTCGACATTCAAAGATGAGTCCACTGGAGAAATGATATTTCATCTTATTGGACTGATCTTAAGAGCCACTGTTATAATAAAGAGAATGTTAGCAGCTCACCTAAAATATTTTGTTCAGATTACAGTAAAATAATATGAGAAGTATCTGAAACTGTGTTATGATACTGTACATAAAGAATTTATTTATTTTTTATGATAAGAGATTGATTATGAATACAAGTTGCAATAAATATTGGAGGGTTGTCGCAAAGTTTTTCGAGTATAAATATTATGTTCGAGGCCTGAGTAGTAACTGAACTCGTACAAATGTAACTGATCTAAAATCATAATATATAATTCAATAGTGTATCATATACTGTTGAATCTACTTACTCTTCCTTCTTTCACACTTAGACTAAAACTTCCATCGCTGTTCCCTTCATCAATGAAAACTTCCATCTCCCCGTTCTTTCCTTCGTCATTGTCCACTACATAGAGTCGTATACCTGCTCCTAAACTAGCAGGACCTACATAACGAAACATCTTTGAATATAATGCCGCCAATTATTGTTTGATATACGAAACAGCCACAGAGTGATTTTACAACAAATCCTGAATAAAATGAGTTCAGTTAATATTAATATTATACCAAAATTGACTTTTAGAAAAAAGATCATTGTTTTAATATGAATAATTTTGTGTTCTTTCAATATAGGTGACAGCAGTAACCTTTCAAGTCATTCTATTTACTTCTTCTACGAAAAAGCTGACAGCGATAAGTCTTGGGTCATATAACAACATAAATCGGGTTTCGATACCATTGGAAAGCGCAGCAGAGGTTACCTATTTTGTAGCATTTTGTTTAACTACAAAATAAACACACTTAACTGGAGAGTAAAAACAGCGGGTGTATGAAGAAAGAAAGCCACACTTAAAATCACTTAGTAATGTTAAAATATTTCATTTTCAATGTAGAGAGATAGCACTATCCTCCACCGAGTATTATCTGTTTTGTTTGTTTATTTACATGACATTTCAAGGACGAAAATGAATTTTCATAGTCACGAAAGAAACTTCATATTTCGAAGTGTCTATGCATATATTGATTGCTTCAGATATTAGCGAAAAGATACATAGAAGATATCAGCACTAAATGTCCTTAATTTGGAGTTAAGAGACTAGAAGCTATGAAAAGCACCCGTTCCCAATCTTGGGGTTCTCTAATGAAATAGTATTAATTGTTAATTTTACAAAACATTTAAGTCCCCAAAAGTGCATAGAGTGATCTATCGGCATCAGGACGCGAACAAGGATCTTCGAGTTCACAGACAAGCGAGTTACTTCGTAGCCACCCCCGGCTATTTCAACACACTGGAAATGGAAAGGTCAAAGATGAATATCTATTCTTCATATCAAAGTATAATTTTTACAAAGCTATATATGCATTAATCATAAATGTATACAATTACATGAAGATTTCTCAAATGATCTTTTAGATTCTCCATAAATCGATAACCTGAAATCGCATGTTATAAAATGTCTTATTGCCTAGTATGATTTGACATTAATTACTAAGTGCTTTTTATTAAGTTATCGTTTGTCCTTTTTAAGCATTTTATAATATTCTCTTAAGTCCGTTTAAAATGAACTAGGGTCTTCAAAAACATACAAGAAGACATTGATATTCGTTATAACTGAAATCTCTCCATCAAACAGTTTAAATAAATTATGCGCATTATTGTCGGCTGTCAGAATCTTTGTTTTGTGCAGTCGTTATTAGTAACTGTTTGTCCGTTTTTTGAATTTCGCGCAAAGCTACACGAGGGCTATCTGCGCTAGCCGTCCCTAATGTAACAGTGTAAGGCTAGAGTAAAGGCAAATAGTCATCACCACCCACCGCCAACTCTTGGTATACTCTTTTTACCAACGTCAAATTATAACGTCCCCACGACTAAAAGGGTGAGCAAGTTTAGTGCGAAGGGGGATTTGAACCCGCGACCCTCAGATTACGAGTCGAACGCCTCAACCCACCTAGCCTTGCCGTGCCGTTATTAGTAATATGTTTAGGAGCTAAAATCTCCGTTTATTAGATAACTTTTTAGCTATCATCATCATCTCTGTTCAGCTAGTGTAGTCTAAAGACTTCTCTTCTTAGCATATGGAGCAAAATTAGTTATTTTGAGAAAAGTATTAAAAAGAAAAGCTTCAGAAAAAAATATTGGGTGTAACTTTTTAAGTTCTATCAAAACAATTCGTTTGTAATATTAACTCAAAAGAACAAGATATTGGGAAATAAAAATCAACCAAAAGAACGTTGCAAAAACAGAAATTCTGCCGGCTGAATAACAGTGTTTGAGAAATAAAGCTGTTTACAGGTTCATGCGTAGGAAAGTGTGGATGTCTGAATACACTAATAGAGAAGGGTATAGATATACATGTATTAGAAATTACAAGCTCAGCACGCACATTAATGCAAACGCTCACATATTATTTTGGTTTCCTTGATAACAACCAGAAAATACATCAAGGAGAGATTTTAAGATGATTAGATATTACGTAATATCTTCAAAAATACTCTTAAAATTTCAACCAATGACTTGTTAGCTCTTACCTTCAGTGACGTTCAGCACAAAAGTGTCGTTGAGAAAAACGGGACTCCAATCATTTTCATCCAATACAACTACATGAACACTGGTTAAACCCTGAAACCAAAACCAGAAAATTAAAATCTCTCACTTCGTTCTATGGAAAAATGCAATACAAAGACACATTACAAACCAAGTACAAATCAACAAAATGTGTCAATGTACCTGAACATTGAATATATATTTAAGGCTAATGCACACAAGCATAACTAAAGCAGTACATTTTCCCTAAGAAATGAACATTATGTTTGTTTGTCGTTAGGTACTTACAGTATTGTTAGCACTGTCTACAGCAAGAATTCTCAACATGTAAGCTGGAGTATCCTCTCGATCCAGTGGAACTTGTACAGAAACCACGCCTGTTTTTTCATCGATATGGAACACGTTTTTAGGGTTACCTAAACAATAAGGGTACTTGTGATACTGATGTAACTTTTGTTGTTAATCTAAACCTTTGTCGAATTTGTCTTGAAGTTTTGCCAGAAAAAAAATTAATGTAATATGATAGGAATGACTTATCAGCGAACTTTCTCTGAAGATTAGAATACAATTCGGGTTAAGCATTAAACGTATACCAAAGATTGTTGTAAAGTAAATTTGTCTGTCAACTAATGAGAAATAATTGTATGATTTAATCCTCCAGTCAGTCATTTAGTTACTTCCTTCTACTGTGAAGTTTCATTCAAACACGTTTTCAACCAGGTAGCATTGCACCTTCCATAAATTCGAACTAAGAACTATACAGAAATAACCATCTGGCAGTACTTATTTTATATTTTTGTTTTATTATTATTAATTATTGTACGTACCTTTTTAAATTATTATTATTATCTTCACCATCAGGTATTTTAGAAACAAACTTATTAAGAATAAATCTCTTGGTCTTAATGAGGTTTATTTTAAAAATTCAAAGTTACTTAACATTGTAAACACACATAATGACTGTGGCCAGAAGTGGTCTAGTAGGTATGGTACTTTAATGCGAATCTATACTTTGGAGCCGTGGACCTATTATAAAATAGATGATCAAATCCCATTCTCCTCTGAGGCATGGGTAACGCTATATTTGATAGATGGTCCTGCTGACTGTCTGTCTTTTCTCTAGTTTCTTTATTTTATATGCTAATAAATAATTGGAAATAAAAACACAACTTCTTCCTCTTATAACTACGTAGTTCTATCACAATACGTCAGTCAGGTAATGTACTGCCTCTAATTCTGAATCACATGTATCATCATTTTCATTTTAGAAAATAAGATAATTTTAATACTACTTGTATTTCACTGTGTTATTGAGGAGTTTGGCAATAATCTTGAAACGTGCCTCTTACCTTCACGTAATCTCCCCAAGGTTCTTCTAGTAATAATGTCAATTTGAATCATTTTAAATAGCATGTCTTTTTCACGTACATTCTTCCTTACTCTATGTCTATAACTCCGCCATTTTTCATCCAGTCTTCCAGTTAACCAGTGTGACCTCACTTCCATCTTTACCCATTCCTTAGTTTTCAAGCCATTTCATAAATTAAATCATTTGGAAGTTTTACTAGATAGGACCCTATTTTATCATCAGATAAGATTTATTGTCTTTCGAAGGCTTTTATCCATATTATATTAACAGAACCAGTCTCCACTCTTGTGGTGAGTTTCAGAGAATCTATCAGGGGTTTGATCCTATCATGATCTTCACTGTTACAGGTTGACAAGACAAGCGCATCTTTTATGTTTCACATTGTTCTCTTAACAAACTGAACTACTTAGTTTTCACTATTGACCAATCAAACAGTATAATGTGCAATACGTTATATTAAAACGAGTTTGATATGTATTCCAATAAGTCATGTAATAAGCACAAGGAAGGATATGTAGCTAACCTTTCTTACGCAGCATATTCATGAAATATGTTAAAATGGACACTAGAAAACTGTAATCCTTGTACTCTAGATGGCTTATTAATAGCTTGTATGTGAGGAAGGTTGCTTTGGGCATGATGTGCTTATCGTAGGATATTTCTCAATGGAACTATGCTTCAGAGCCTTTAAGATACATGATCGTTAGAAAGAATTTCACGTAAAGTTACAAAGTTACACGACGACTACTTGCACTAGCCGTTCCCAGTTTGGCACTGATTGATTAGAAGGAAGGCAGTTTGTCAAAATCACCCACCGCCAATCCTAAGGCTATTCTTTTACCAGTGAATAGTAGGATTGACTATCGTATTATAACGCTCCACAGCTAAACGGCTGAACATGTTTGTGCGTCAGGTATACGAATTCGTGGCCCGAAGATTACAAGACGAGAACCCTAACCATCAAGCCACACCAGGTTGGTAGATTTCGATAAAACTTACAATTTTTCAGAAAAAAACAACAACAACAACCAAAAACTTTGAGTACACCACGGAAAAGAGAACAACGTATGCTTACAAAAATGTCTGAAATAAATGTACTTTGGTAATTTTTAACTGTGCGTTTCAAAAATTTTTATGTACATTTTACATACATCTACTGAATTTCAATATTAAATAAAATTCAGGTACGATTGTTAAATTGTATCACGTTATAAATACCTTTTTATTTACATTATGTTATACCTTTAGACAAAACCCACCTTCAATAATAAAATAACGCAAATTTCCACTGTCCATTTCATCACTATCAGAAGCTTTAATCTGTGTAACGACGTGCTCCCTGTTGGTGTTCTACGAGAGAAAACTATTATTAATCATTTGATGTTATATTTTGTTATTAAATATGTTTCTCTAGGTGTCTGATAAATCTGTTTGTTGTTCTAATAAATCGTTTCTAATATCCATATAACTTATCCCATTATAAAAATTATATACGTAGATTTTTAATGTAACATGCATTTCTCAATTTGAGAGCACTAAGTGTCCCCCCTCTGGAACAGCGGTAAGTCTACAGACTTACGTTAAAATTAGAGGTTCGATTACTCTCGGTGGCTTTACTATAAGAAAACGCACACTAAATGTATTTATATTCCAGCTTAATAATATCGATCTTATTTGTTACAAAATATGCAAGCATACATAAAGTAAATTATTATATTCGTATTTTTTAAAATTAAATTAAAATCAGCATTTTCTATGTACATACTGTATTGTTAAAATATACTTTGCTACTAAACTGAACATGGAATATGAAAGCTACATTTAAGGAATTCACAGCAAGTTAAACCCAAGGTATATGGGGTATACTGTTCAGAGATGAAATTCATATGGATTTCTTCTCTGTCTCTCGTTCATCACACAAAGGATTCACTTTGCTGACACCTTTTTCATTTCATACAGTATTTTTTTTTCAATAGCTCATCAGCAAATTGTTATAAAATATACACATTTTTTATTCAAAACATTCCTGAGATGAACATGTTCACTGGAAATCGAAACTGAGAGTAAATTACGAAATTCTTTTACCTCTTATTTTCATAATAGATATTTAGTAGCGTTGACTGGTGCATTAAAATAAACATATACCACAACAGAACATAGAACACCTTACAAACTATAGAGCTAGAGTAACTGTTTTACAGTAAATAGTTAACTTACTTCTTTTACTTCCACTATATACCCTTGTTTCTCAAATACAGGTTCGTTGTCATTTTCATCTTCCACTAGAATCTTAAGCTTAACGGAACTAGCACATCTTTCATTACTGGCAGTGACCTGGTGAAGTAAATCCGCAAGATAACAAATGAAGCACTAGGAAATAAGTCTGCGTTATATCCGTATTTTAAACAGATAAATAACATCATAATACATATCAAAGATATCAAACTAGACTTACTTTTATAACTTTGTGAATTAATTCAAATAAATAACTACCTCCTCTAATATGATGTTGTACAGAAAGATGAGAACCGAGCACAGCAGAAAATGATGAAACATATTGATTTTCATTTAATTTTAAATATCAACAAGAATGTCTTACCGTTAAGGTATAAATTCCTTGTAAGATTGGTGGCATTGTGTCTCTGTCCAATGATCTTTTGATTCTTAAAGAAACACTAAGCGGGTTTTGAGAATCAATATAGAAGCTTTCAAGGGAATTATCCTCTGTTACAGAATAAGAAACCTAGAAATAAGAATTACATATAAATAAGGGATGGAAGACATTACTATTCCATATTCTGAAATAAATGTATACGGAATGCATATTTTTATGTTGATATTTCATAAAAATTAGCAACATTAATTTCAAACTATAAACTTCTGTAAAACATAAATGAAGCGAAGCTCTGAAATTCACCAATGAAACAATTAAATTGTAAATTTCCTAAACAGTAATGAATAAATAAACAAGATTGTGTCTAGTGAGCCCCTTACAATCGTCTTTCATTATTCTATATCTTATTTAGATAACTAAAATTGTTTTGCGTTTGCTCTTAAGCGAAGAACACTAAGTGCAATGCAGTTTTGACAACAATGTTTGTTTATCGTTGCAGTAGATTTAGTTCATTACAATATTCTATTGTTAAGTAGCCGCGAGGATTTTTTCGATACTTCCACTGTTACTTGTCATTTTACTGAGTGTCAGAGGAGTCTACTGACAAAAAGAGTGCATTTTGACCATTGTCATTTCTACGTGTCTAAGAAGAAATATCCAATTCAGTTCATTTCGACATAATATTATAATAAAATCATGCATGTAACCGACATGAAACTGGATACCAACAAATATGTACTCGGTCACATAAAACCGAATACCAACAAATATGTACTCGGTCACATAAAACCGAATACCAACAAACATGTTCTCAGTCACATAAAACCGAATACCAACAAATATGTACTCAGTCACATTAATCTCTAAGTGTTTTTTTCGTTGACGCTTATATTTTTACAAATCATTTGAATTACTCGACGGAGAAAGACACATTTTTTCATGAACTCCCTCACCAAAAAAAAATATTTTTGTTCTTAATTGTTGTTTTTTTTTCAGAATGACCGTTCAGCATATACGAATACACATTGCTGTTGACTTTCAGGAAATTTTTTTATGTAACGTACTTTTTAAAAGAAGCATTTTGATATACAGTGTTCCCTCGCCACTGCGCGGATCCTCTTTCGCGGCTTCACCACTTCGCGGGCTCGGCTGACCCCCACATATATATATATATATATACATACATGTATATATAAAATAATAAACATTAAATCTAAAATATAGCATTAAATACCATTAAAATATTAAAAATAAATATAATTAATAATGTAAAGAAAAAAACAGGTATATTTTGAGATATAAACATATTTGAGTTTATAACAGTGTAAAAATGGAAACAGAACCAACTAGAAAGGCTATAGATGTACGCATTGTGCGTCTGTGAAGGCTGCGCGAGATCAGCTTCATGGCGCAGCGATGTGCAAGACGGGCTATGATTGGTGCAGAAATGAAAGACGGCCAATGACAGCTACCCATTTTGATTGGCTGTAATTGGTGCTGTCAATATTCATGTCTGGCCTGTGATTGGTGATTTCATCCACGGCAGCATCTTTGAACTTTTGTGTGTGTTTAAAGCCCCTGCAATGGCTCCCAAACGTGCTAATACTTCTAAGGATGTTTCTACGCCTAAACGGTCACGGAAAATGATGACCATCGCCGAAAAGGTGAAGATATTAGATATGGTAAAAGAAGGAAACTCTTATGTGTCCATAGCCCGCCATTACGGAGTGAACGAATCCACCATTCGCTACACCAAGAAGGATGATGTTAATATTAAGAAGACTGCTGCTATTACTTTTAATACAATGGCTAAGAAAGTTGTAACATCTCGTAATAAGAGTATCGTTTGGATGGAAGCTGCTTTGGCCATATGGATAGCTGATTGCTGTAAGAAAGATGTTCCCTTGGATACTAACATTATCACAACGAAGGCTAAGATGTTGTATGATAATTTCGTGGAAAAGGATGAAGACGAAGAAGACGTAGACAACCTACAGCCAGGAACGTCCAGTGATTCCCAGCCTAAGAAACAGTTTTCTGCAAGGAAAGGCTTGTTTCAGAAATTTCAGCAATGATACGGCCTGAAAAACGTATCGTTACATGGAGAGGCTGCTTCGGCTAACAAGGAGGCTGGTGAAGCTTACGTTCGGGACACTTTTAAAGAAATAATTGCTGAAGGGGAATATAGGCCTGAACAGGTATTCAACATGGACGAGACTGGCCTGTTTTGGAAGAGGATGCCTTCCAAGATGAGAAAAAAGCCCCTGGTTTTAAAGCTCATAAAGACCGGTTCACCCTCTTAATGACTGGTAATGCTGCTGGTTTTATGTTGAAGCCGACATTAATTTACAAGTCTAAAAACCCGAGAGCTTTAAAGAATAAAAACATGAACTTGCTACCGGTCCATTGGATGCACACTCCTACTGCCTGAATAACGAAGCCTCTGAGCTCTGATTGGTTCCATCAGAGTTTCATTCCTCAAGTTAAGCTTTATTTATTAGAGAAGGGCTTAGCATTCAATGTCCTTTTTCTTTTGGATAACGCCGGTGGCCACGCAAGAAATCTTTCGTATGGAAGCGTTAGGGTTGAATTCCTGCCTTCCACTACGTCCCTTATACATCCGATGGACCAGGGAGTCATCAGGGCTTTCAAGGCCTTATATATAAGGAATACCATGTCCAACCTCGTACGTAGCCTTGATAATGCCATCGAAACCGAAGCCGAAAACGACACGTTCACTCTGAAGGAGTACTGGAAGTCTTTCACCATTGCTACATGTCTTCAAAATGTTCATAAGGCATTGCAAGAGATGAAGCCCTGCACCGTTAATGCAAGCTGGAAGAAGTTGTGGCCTGAGGTTGTGCACGACGACAAGGGATTCACGCTTGAAGAAATCCAACACTCGGCTGTTCAAAAAGCTGTGCAATTAGCTTCGTTAATCAAAGGTGAAGAATTTGCCGATATGACAAAGGAAGACGTAGATGAACTGATTGACTTAGAATCCGAACCACTCGCCGACCAAGACTTAGAAGTACTGACGAAGTCTGCTGCCGAGGAAGACGACGAAGAGGAAACACCGAAAGAAGCCGAGGAAACAATCGAGCAAAGTGGATGGTCGTTAGAGGGGTTAGGTAAACTAATGAAACAAATTAACGAAGTGTAAGAGTGCTCACAGGAATAAGACAACGATATGGTTCGATCAGTACAATTTTGCAATAAAATAGAAGAACTGATGATTCCTTATCAAATGATTTTCGATAGGCTAAAGAGGCAGAGAAAACAACTGCCAATAACAATGTTTTTCCAGCCGAGCAGGAAAGAAAGGGTACCGGTGGCAAGTACTGTTCCTGAAGTTGTAACGACCGACGAAGAAATTGTCGATTCACCTTCCACAGAAGAGGAAGTGGTGTCCCCCGAAAAGACACCACCTGCTGAAGATATGTAATTTTTAATTTTAAGGCTTAATATCTTAATAATTGTTCTTATTATTTAAGCAATAATGAACAGTATTGTAATGGGAGGGTTAAATAGTTGTTGTTATGTAAATGTCGTGTAAATATTTTGTAAACGACAACATGTGTTGTGTTTGGATTTTCATTTCTATTATTTATATTTCCATATTTATATTATTGTTTCAAAGTTTAAACAATAAAATACGTTGCTATTCATTTAAAATAACATTTAGAATTTTCTAGAATTAAGTAGACCAACCATATGTATGTAAATGAAATGCTGGCGGTCTAGTGTCTAGACGAGAAGTCTCGTGCAAAAACGGACATGCGCGGATTGCTCTGGAGTTCTGTAGAAATTACGCGATTGTTCGAGAAGTCTAGGCCTACTAATATATAAAACAGAGGGCGACGCGAGGTAGAAAAAAAGAAGAGTCATCAGTTTTTATTCGAAGAAAAGAAGAGTGTTTGAGAAAGTTTAAGTGTTTGCTGTGAGTTTATTCAACTTTGATTTGTGACTAGAGCTAGATCTACAGAAGCTGTGATTTTGTTTCGTCAATCTTTGCGATTCATTCAAATTAGTGGTTATACTGAAAGTCAACACGTGTAGAACTATTTAGGGGAGAACGGGAAAATTGGAAGGCGATAAAGTTTGAGACGTTCATCGGAGGCATCGTAAAAAGAACTTCGTCATTCTCCATTCAAACTTCGAAATTTCTTCGTGGGACCATATTCACACCCTAGACTGGAATTTTGAATTTCTAATCTGAATTTTTGGACTTTCATTCTAGATCATTATATTTGACACAGGCCAGTAACATTTTGTATCGTAATTAACATTGAAGGTTGAAACTAGTACCATTTTGTATCGTAATTAACTTTGAAGGTTGTAACTTAATATCTGTCATTGTTGTTATGTAATTCATGTTATATCTGTTAATAGTTTAGTGTAATAAATTATACAAGCTGTTATCTGTGTTTTTCTGTTGCGTTTAGTCAACATAAAACGTACAATAAAAACGTAACAGTTGTACAGGAAGGGTTTTAAAAGTCTAAATGTACATAAATATATACGTAAAAATCGGCGATCCCACTTCGCGGAAAATCTCCTTTCGCGGGGGTTTTGGAACGCATCTACCGCGATACACGAGGGAACACTGTGTTGTTCTTTTGCACAGTAGATACATAGCGTGTCAGAGAGACAGTCGAACATGAGTGTGTGTGTGTGTGTCTCATATAGTAAAGCCACATCGAGCTATCTACTGAGCCCACCGAGGAGAGTCAAACCCTTGATTTTAGTGTTGTAAATTCATAGACTTACTGCTGTACTAGCGCGGGCAAGACAGTCGTTATTATATAAATATATTGTAAATCTAAAAAACAATAAAAATGATAAAAATTTATTAATTTTTGAAAATATTGTTACCCCTGTTTTAAAGTGACTAAATCGAACTAATCTATACATACTTTTTGATGTTTTTCTGCGTCTTCAACTTGCATGTTCTGAAGCACAGTTGAATTCGGAAGGGTGTTTTCTTTTACTGTGGCATAGTAATGTGAAAACGGGAAGCTTGGGCAGTTACTGTTCCTTTCGGACATTCGAACAATCATCTGTAAAGAAACATTCATATAGAAACGTACATTATGTTGCCCTAGCAGTTAGCACAGATAGCCCTCGAGTAGCTTTGTGCAAAATTCCAAAAACAAACAAACCCTAGCAGTTTATTGCAATGAATCTAAATCTATCTAAACGGTGTGTGTATTTAGTGTTTCGTAATACAATATACTAGTTTCTATGCAATAGTAAGTTAGAGTGTTCCATTTTTTGAATAACTAACTATAAGTTGCTGTTGTGTATTTTTAAACAGTTATCCTGCACATAAAAGCCAACGTGTACAAACAGATGTTTAAAGACTATCGAAAGAGTATTAAAGACGTGATAATAAAATAAATTTTCTGTCAGTCAACAAGTACGTATAAATTCTAGCTTGAATAGAACTAATTAACCGAACTTGAACCAATATAAACCTGGTTATAGTTTAAAGTAATAGTCTCAAGCTAATATTAGTAGATCTATCGTCTACTCAGATGTAAACATCTTTATCCACAAACTTAATTTCTAAATTAAAATTAAATTAAAAAACTGTACGATTCTCATGTCTAATAAAATGAACTTTGTCAAAACATGGAAAGATTTTGTAAATAAAAGCTTCTCGTGGGGTACTCATTTTGAAATAATGATTAGTTAGAATATACAGCTAAAGTTTTAAACAAACATTTCATGATCTAAAATGACATAGTGTTATCCATTTTCCAATCATTGCTTATCTCCTTTAAATTAATTAAAGTATTGCAGTCAGTATTTTTTATAATTTATCATGACCTAAGTGTTTATCTTCTCTACTTATATTGCTAGGTTTCTCTAACTCACTAACTAGATACTGAAATAATGTTGTAAAAAACATATGCCTAATTCTCTATGCAAACGAAAGTAATGTTCTAATAAAGTTTATGAATTACATCTATCTGTCAAAATGCAAATAAGAGAAAGTGAATACATTACAACAAAATAAAATATAATAAAACTTTATAATTAAAATTTCTAAAAACATTTCTCTTTCTCTCTATTTTTTCATTCACATATAGACAATTTAAAATAAACTCAGCTCACCCCGGTTTCGGTTACACGATTTGACGCATTTTGGTTAGTTGCAGTTACTAAGAAGTGATGCAGGGCATTTTCTTTGGCATCCAGCTTGCTTGTGGTTACAATAACTCCCTGTGTATTTAGTAAAATATTATCTACAACAGCAACAAACGTGTACTGTCTCTTAATGAAAATATTTAATATTTTTTAACTTACACTCTAGTACCTAATATAGAATAACGAACACCTGCACTAGATTGAATTTCATTTAGTTTTTGTGACAAAGTCAGCCCTCCAGTTTGTTTCAATTTCATTAAATAGAAATATTTATTATTAGTGGAATAGCTTGTTGTAAAGTTGACATTTACATATGTATTTGTTTCTAAACGTATTTAAAAATCTGTTTTACTAAAACACATCTTTTCTATCGCAATAGAGACTTTTCAACTTGTAACAACAAGCATTTAGTTTGTTAAATAGAATATTCACATTTGTACCACAAATTTAGATAAATTTCTTACTTTTAAAATTCATTGTTTCGGTTTCTCTATAAAAGATTCTCATACTAGGCTGAAGAATTTTATTGCTTTGATGAATATAACAATTATACTTTGTTAACTAGATGTTTTGAAGCTCTGACAAAGTAAATATAGTACCGTTTCATAATCAATAGAGAATTCTTTCACTTTTCCTCCGTTTGATTTTGTGATGTTGTACCAAACGAAGTCTCCATTTGGTACAGCAGCCCGTACTTTCATAATTGTTTCTCCAGGTTCCAAAATACTGTCCACTTTTGTTGAATACTGGATGGAAGTAAATACGGGTGTGAGTTCAGTGATGCTGTCTTTGTAAACTTCAACTACAATTTGTGTGGAGCTGAAAAAAGTACAAAAACTTAAATTAGAAGAATTGCAATGAACTGTTTTCCACAACCGTCAATGAGCGTCTAGTTCTATTAAAATGTTAACTAATAATGTTTTAACACCGCTTTTATAACTAAATAAAAGATTCGTCAAAACCTCATGACTTTATGAAAATTTCTATTCAAAATATGTAATTGTGTTTTTTTTCTTGTAACGAATCCAACATATAGCTAGATGCTGTGTCCACCAAGAAGAATCTAACCCCTGATTTATTCATAGTAAATCATATTACTTATCACTGTCCCACTAGGGAACTCTATATAAAGAATCAAACTCTCATTATAATATTGTAAAATATGATAAATTCTAAAAAACTGGTGCATAAAAGTGAAACTCTAACATAGCTTCTGCACAATCAAAAGATATATTATTAAATAGAACACTTCGAATTACGTATATAATTTATGAATATAAATAATCTTAGGGAACATATTTTGTGCCTCAAAATGTCCAATAACATTTGCGTATTGAATAATTATTTTTCTTCGACATTACCTATTATTTTGAAAATAATGTTTCCTATATGACCATTTCTCAAAATATTTGCTGGGTATTTCAAGAAAAATTATTGAGATGAAGCATCTGATATTAGCATAGTTCCCCGTTGGTACAGTGGTAAGTCATTTACAACGCTAAAATCACGGGTTCAGTTCCCTTCCATGGACTCAGTAGATAGCCCGATGTGGTGTTACTACAAGGAAACAAATCCACTCACCCCCCCCCCCACACACACACAGATTAATATAGAATTTTTACGTAATTTTAAAATGTGAATTTTAGCTTCTTTTAAATGGTAGCTGCTTTGGAAAATCATAAACTAAAAAAATATATTATTTGCTTTACCATAAGTAATTATATTTCATCTTAAAGATGTGTATATATCTTACCTACTAAGAGGCACTGTAGAGCTGTCGTACGCCACAATATTCAGTGTTTCATTGATAGGGGAGAGAGATTGCTTTGGTATAATTTGACCAGTATTGGATTCAATCGTAAAAAATGGACTAGAGGGAGATATTTCGTAGTTTATTTTATTGTTTCCTTCTAAAGAGCTGTCTTTGTCTACAGCTTCTACCTTGTAAATTACTTCAGATGGAGAGGTCGATAGTGGCACTCGCAGAAATCGAGGGAGTGAAAGGAAAACTGGAGCATTGTCATTCACGTCATTTACAGTAATCTGGAAATTAAAGAAAGAAAAAAGTGGTATGGTCATTAAAAAGATCACGAACAACACATGAATATTCAACAACAGATGTACATGATTTTAGAGTGTCTGAAGCATTACAGAACAAGTTTAAAGAACACCGTACTTCGAATTCATAATTCGATGATATATTTATAATGATAACAGTTATTATTAACTTTATATGTATCTAAAACATTACAAACATTTCAATTTAAAATAAGAAATGAACTACACTGCACATAATATAAGTATAAATGTTTTGGTACAAATGTCAAAATAAGAAATATTGCAACATGTTGTAATTAATAGTAATTGTATCAGGGTCGTCACTGAGTAGAAATGGACATTTGAAGATTTACTCTCACTCTCAAAATTTTAAACTAACATCTTTAGAACAAAACGTGCTTGTGAAGAAATGAGAAACAAAAAATAGGCAAAATTTAGCTCGTATTATTAAACCCTGCTTTTACAAGCTTCATATATTTTATTGAATGTATTTATTTATTGAAGCACAAATTTGAAGCTATAGCTTGTTTCTTAACACTGAAAATTATTGCGTTGCAACAAAATTGCATTAGATTTGAAAGAAGCATGTACATACATTTTATTTAAGCATTCCTTTAATAAACATTATACTAGTTAAGAGTGCTTAGCTCATTTTAATTTTTTGCAACACTAATATATAAGTATTTATCAGATTATGCAGAATGCTCAAAAAAGTATTTTTGTTACAGATAGGAACATCATGAAGAACAAATTTACTCGTGGTCGTGATTAAAAATATTCGTTTATTACTGGAAATTTATTTTTACTTCTTAATTATATATTAATACATGCCTCCAGTTAAGAGAATTTTTCAAAACGTTTAAGTTATCTGAGTGATATCTCATAGTCGTTTAATTTTGTAACATTCGTCCAACTTTCTGAAAATTCAACAGTAAGAAAGTTATAATTCATGGGAACCTTCATGCTATACACTACACTCTCGTGGATAACGTATTATTTGTTATATCCTACTTTATAGTTGGTTTACTAATACTACGTGCTTTACTCACTACACCATCATGAGTTAATAATAAACTCGAACTCAAAACACTAAATATCCTAAAAAATTGGTAACACCGATATATGTGTATAATATACATATACGTCACTAGCATAGAGAAGAAACAGATCACTAATAAACATATACGTCACTAGCATATAGAAGAACAGGTCACTAATATACATATACGTCAGTAGCATATAGAAGAAACAGGTCACTAATATACGTATACGTCACTGGCATATAGAAGAAACAGATCACTAATATACATATACGTCACTAGCATATAGAAGAAACAGGTCACTAATATACACATACGTCACTAGCATATAGAAGAAACAGGTCACCAATATACATATACGTCACTGGCATACAGAAGAAACAGGTCACTAATATACATATACGTCACTAGCATATAGAAGAAACAGGTCATTAATACGCATATAGAAAGAACGGGTTACTAATATACATATACGTCACTAGCATAAAGAAGAAACAGGTCATTAATACACATATACGTCACTAGCATATAGAAGAAACAGGTCACTAATATACACATACGTCACTAGCATATAGAAGAAACAGGTCACTAATATACATATACGTTACTAGCATATAGAAAGAACAGATTACTAATGTTTATACGTCACAAGCATATAGAATAAATAGGTCACTAATATACATATACGTCACTAGCATATAGAAGAAAGAGGTCACTAATATACATATACGTCACTAGCATATGGAAGAAACAGGTCACTAATATACATATACGTCACTAGCATATAGAAAAAACAGGTCACTAATATTTATACGTCACTAGTATATAGAAGAAACAGGTCACTAATATTTATACGTCACTAGTATATAGAAGAAACAGGTCACTAATATTTATACGTCACTAGTATATAGAAGAAACAGGTCACTAATAAAACATCATCGTTTTTCCTATGATAAAAAGTTTTACCTGAACTATCGCTGTTGAAAACTGAGGCTCGTTGGCTTTGTCTCTGGCTTCAACGACTAATTCTAAATATTTTATGTCTTCGTAATTTAAAGGGCTGACTAAAAGAATTGCTCCCGTTTGACGGTCAATCCTGAAGACTTGTCTTCGTGTGGCTCTCAGTATTCTGTAAACAATGTTTCCAGCTTCTCCTTTGTCAATATCTGTGGCATGTACAGTCAACAATACTATATTGTCCACGTTTTCATCAACGGCTACCATATAAGCAAACTGATCAAATTCCGGCTGATGATTTTGTATGTTTGATATTCGAATGATTAAAGATGCTTTACCAATATTGGATCCTATACCATGGTCCTGAGCATATACTTCCATTTCAAAAGAAGTGTTTTTCTCAATGTAATTTGGCAAAGTTGAGGCTAAGCGAACAAGGCCACTCTGAGGGTCAATTTCAAAAAGACCGTGGGTATTTTTAATCCAGTAGGTGACTTCCCCGTTGTTATCAGCATCTGGATCTGACGCATGAATCTGAATAATGGATCTTCCCACCTTGGATTCTTCAGGGATGTTAAAAACATAATGAGTTTTATCAAATTTCGGTGAACTATCATTCTCATCTAACACTTCGACGTCAATAGAAGCTCTTGCCTCAAACTTTCCATCAAAGACGAACAAAGAAAACTTATATGATGATTTTTGTTCTCGATCCAACACTTCTTTAGTGCAAAGTTCTCCTGATCTGGAATCTACAACGAATGGCACGTTTTTGTTGTCTAGACCAAATTTAATTTCGTCAACAGAATCTCTGCTGTCTGCCTTTACCTATAAAGGGAAATATTATTGTAACTTTAAATTTAAGTGAAATTTCAAGGCACAAAAAAACCCTTAAAAGACTGAAATAATTAAAATAATGGCATTTTGTACAACGCGTTATTTTTCACCAGCATTTAACCATTCTTATGTAATCAGCTAGTGTCATTCACATCTCTTTATTTAAAACAAAAGACAAAAGTTTTCTATTCATATGTTCACAACATTTATTTTTATTTGACGTATATTAAGCCATATCAAGAATATACAAAACAGAAAAAACGTTAATTCCCCTGAAAAGTGTAAATCATAATAACTACATGTTCAACCTTAAAGTTAATTTCTTAAACATCATCAAGATGTCATGAGATCCCATTTATTAAAATGTCACAAGATGTATATCAAAATATATTTAAATGAATTAAAATAGCAATTATCACATACTCAAAATGGAAGAAAGTTTACAGTATTATCTATTAACACCAGCTAAACTTTAGAAGTATTAGAATGCTAGGTGTAAAGATTTAAACCACATATAACCATACCGTTAAAAAACAATATCCAGCAGGAAGGTTTTCGTGGATAGAAACAGAATAAGCAGGTTTTGAAAACACTGGCGGATGATCATTGGTATCCCGAATATCGATCACCACGGTAGCCAATCCGAAAAGAGGGCTAGCATGAGCTAAAATTGAAACACATGGCATTTTTATTACAGAATTAATTATAAAGTGATGTTTATGTACTTCATAAATAAGCATGTGTAAATTTAAATGTCTTTAGATTATTCGTTTTAACAAAATTCCAAGCAGCTTCTTATTTCGAATTTTAAGAAATCTGAAGCAACCTGTTTTTTTTTATTAGAAACAACTTCCTACGAAGCAGACCTAGTATTAAGTAGTCAAATAGATTGGCTTAATGTTACAGAGTAATAAGCACATCAATCAGAGCAAGCTGAATAAATACAAATAAAAAGAGTGAAGTTATTCTATAGAATGATAAGTATATCTGTCAGAGATGAGTTGGGTGGTATAACCGATTAATAATTGACTACAGGAAGAAACATTTAAACAGTAATAAGCACTTTGAAAACAAACAAACAATGATACGAATTTATCAGACAATCGCGTAAAGCTATTCGAGGGCTTTTTGCACATTTCTAATATCGAGCTGATAACTTGGAGGGAAGATAGCTTACCAAACATACCCATCGTAAACTGTTGTGTTACTCTTTATATGACCGGAATCTGACCATGAATCTAATAATCTACCCACTTCCCCAAAATAAGGATTGTAATTATGTATCCTAATGTTTATAATTTATAGTTCGAGAACATAAACCCCTAGCTTAAGCCAGGCTCAATAACAACAAATTCGACGCACATTGAAAACTAAAGCAGCGCAAAATATGCTTATAACTTCTCCGGGAAAGAAAATTTTAAAAATCAGGTATTACGAAATACAAAATAACTTACAGTCTTTCGCTTGCACTAAAAGTACATAGTTTTTCTTGTTATCATAGTCCAATGTATGTGCTGATGATCGGTTTACTCGAATATTTCCATATACAGGATCAATATAGAAAACTCCTTCCTCATTACCACTTGTAATACTGTACGTCACTGTGTTGTTCTGGAGGTCCCGGTCTGTGGCTGCAACCTAAATTAGGTTAGACACAAAATAAAGATTAGGTTACATAGCTTTCTCTTATTTTACTTGACAGAATCGTACATTTCCACATGCATATTAGCTTAACAAACAAGTTCTTGTATAATATGTATTGTTTACAATCATTAAAGAAACCTGAGTAAATTACAAACAAAATATCAAACAGAAATACAAAAAAGTTTCTCTTGACTGTTACACGAATGTTTTACAGGAAAACAAAGTAATATTTTTAAACCATAATATCCATGTTCTGATGGGAAAAAAAATCATTTCTCTGCATTGTAATATGAATGTTCTGTAGGAATACAGAAAAATGTTTTTGTACTGTAATATAAATGTTCTCCAGAAGAATATAATAATTTCTCTTGTTTGTAATATCAATGTTTTGTAGGAATACAGAATAATTACTCAGTCATTGCTATATATAAGTTAGGTTCAGAATGAAGTCACCAATCATTTCTTATACAGGGAGAAAAAACTGGTTCGAATAGTAAAATGGGTTTTTGTAATAACGTGTGTGCTATAAAAGAAAAAATACTTTTTATAACGTTTTGAGCTTCATGTCCTTGCTCTACTATATTAATAATGTCTGTGCTTTTTAAACTTGTCAGTTTTACTTTTAATCAAGTGTAAAGGTGTGACCTGAATCTTATACCTGTATAACAACTTTATTTGTTGCTTCTTTTTCCGTAACAAATCCCTTATAAGTTTTCTGAGAGAAAGTGGGAGCATGGTCGTTGACCTCACGAACGAAGATATTAACTGTCACTCCTAAGCTGTTGTTCTGTGGCTCTCCATCATCAGTTGCCAGGACGATAAAACTGTACTGCGTTCTAGAGACCAGGTCTTGCTTTACATAAATCCTTCCTGTATCTTCTTCGATCCCAAAAAATTCTACAAAAGTAAATTACGATAAGAATTTTACATTGAGAAATACAGTTCAGTTAAAACTTATATTTTAGTACACCTAGCGTGGTATTCATTTCGCAAGTTAACAAGATACGTTACACATGTAAACAAAAGGAGTACTTTTTTCATTTGTAAAATAAGTTAACACGTTGAGTCCCAAGCCTATTTTGCCGATACTTTCCAAAATCCCACTAGTCATTTTATTATTACCTTTTTAGTAGGAGTGTAATTTTTTATAACATGTTATTTATGGATCAAATACGTTGTTAAGGTCATTTTAGACCCACGAACAAGGTGTGGGTGCATTTAATTTTACTGTCTCACACGACCATCTCGTGGGTTGTGCTAGAATTTCAGACGCATAAAATTTTTGACATATGAACCAATGTATAATATTTATTTCTCTTTTTTAGAGCCACCCAGTGGCTCAGCGGTATGTCTGCGGACTTACACGCTAAAATCCGGGTTTCGATACCCGTGGTGGGCAGAGCACATATAGCCTATGTTATAGCTTGAAAGCCCCCCAGTAGCTCAGCGGTATGTCTGCGGACTTACACGCTAAAATCCGGGTTTCGATACCCGTGGTGGGCAGAGCACAGATAGCCCATTGTGTAGCTTTGTGCTTAATTCAAAACAACAACAACAACTTTTGTATATGCAAGTGTCAGATTTTTATAAGATCGCGATTCTTTACAGCATATGTCTGTGACTTGTTGCATTAGTTTGACTTGTTGTGAATATGTTATTTTAAAATAAGTGAATATTGTACTGCCCGTTTTTGTTAAACTTATGTAAAAAACATTCGTAACACTACTGATTATCACAGTTGTATCCAGAGCTTTAAGTAACTGTCCCTTTTCAGTTAAAGTACAAACAGGTTAATTAAATTACTTTAAAACAGCCTTTAATAAGATAAATTATTCTTTCCTATCTATGTTATTACTATAAAAGCTGCAAAATTCACTTTATAAATCAACTGTTACGACTAAACTGACAATCACGCAGTCTAACTTCACAGTTTTCCGATATAATTACTGTTGGTTTACATGTTTTAGGCTGGCGCGGCCAGGAAGTTAGAGCTCTTGGCTCGCAAACAGAGATTCCCGAGTTCGAATCACATTCTCCCCAAATATTTTGGTTATTTCAGCCAAAGGTCGATGTAATAAATGGTCAATCCCACTATTCGTTGGTAAAATAGAATTCCAAGATTTGGCGGTGAGGGGTAATGACTAGTTGGATTCCCTCTAGTTTTTCACTGTTAAATTAGGGACGACAAATGCAGACAGCCCTCACGTAGCTTTACGTAAATGCAGACAGCCCTCACGTAGCTTTACGTAAATTCAAACCAAATTACATGTTGTGACAGTGCTATTATACTTATTGTTGATGCTAACAATGTGATTTATTCTTTTAATGCTTAAAACTTAGGTTCATCAAACAACATACAAATCTGCTAATTTATCAAAATGACCAAGGTTGCTTTGCGATTTTCAAAATGATGGAATAATACGACAGCACAAAACTCTGGATACTCAATACTTTAGTTCTTTATCTCATAAACGCGTTGACTGATTATAATTAAATTTAAAATTTGTCAAAACTATCAGCCAGCTACAGGAACATTTTAAAATTTAGATCTTCGTATTTCTCACCAAGAGTTCCACCTCGGGTGTGTAAGAACTTATGTTCCTCAGACACTGTTGGTATCATATATAATCTGTATTAATTAAATTAAGTTTAACCTTCAAAACGTTAAACCAAAATGCTGTGCTTACCTGTATCTCCCTTTGAAATGCTGTAGAAAATGTTATTCCTGTCTCTATCAAAAGCTTTTACTTGTCCAATACCCGTTCCTGCTATGGCATTTTCTTCTGCCCAAAAGTCGTATGGCAAACCCACAAATTCAGGAGTGTATTCGTTGATGTTTTGAACTTTGATTATTACAGTGGCAGAGCTGATGAACAAAACATTTTTGTTTACATCCAGTACATCAGCAGAATTTGATATTCCTGATTAAGATACTTGTTACCTTTACATACTTAATGAAGTCATTAAGATACTTGTTACCTTTACATACTTAATAAATTCAGTTTAGAGTATTTTACGGATTACTTTAAACGTTTACTTAAAAAAAATCATCAGGTTTTCGTTAATAAATAAAACTTGATACTACATATATAATAGTACTTCCACATCGGTGACGCAGCCGTAAGGCTAAAGACTTACCACGCTAAAGGCTTTTTCATAGTTGTGTAAATTTGTGCTCAACAAAGCAAGAAAACAGCTATAACACTAAGAAAATTCCTAAGCAGTGTATCAAGCCACCCCTGCAAGATGTTTTACTGTTGCGATTAACAATGAAATATAAATAACAGAATATTAAACTTTACCCTGTACGTTGAGGATTTCCACCGTCAACTGCAAATACTGCAAATTTATATTGGTCACGTACTTCGTAGTCTAGTGACGACACTAAGATTACTGATCCTGTTGTTCTGTTCACTACAAACATATCCTAAGACAAAAATAGTAAATATACACCTTTCGTTTGCGCTAAGATTCGCAAAACATTTTGAGAAAGACGTATAACAGTTTTTATTTTCACATATCAGCTGTTTGTGACTTTTAGTATATATCGTTTGGACAGCACCATCTCTTTTGTGCGAGAAACAAATTACATTTTGTCTTTATACGGAAATTAAATGCATAATATAGAAGAGAGACTGTTCTATAATATGTTTCAAAACAACCATCTCCAAAGGGCTCATTGAAAATTGTCAAAAATATAATTTAAATTCATAAGCAAAGATCGACATCTATGAAATATTGATAAAAATCATGCTCTCGACTTATTATATGTGAGGAACATTTTAAAAGTAAAAAACATATTTCTCAACCCAATAAAAATGTATTTTTGTGCAGGACTACCACATCTTCGATTCATTTTTGTACAGGACTATTATGTCTTCTATTCATTTTAAACCCTTACTTCTTTCCACATTAATTGCCCATTTCTATTTGTATACATGTTGATACTGATAATTAAATAGAAGATACTAAAACACAACATAGAATGAATTACAAATCCATGAAAACTTGCCACTTACCTCGGAACCACTGGTGTAGTATTTATCAATGTTTCCATTATTACCAGCGTCAATATCGAGAACTCGGTAGAATGGTGGAAGTTGTGTGCCAGGAGAAAGATTTTCTGGAAGCTCTAAAGAGTAGTTTTCTAACATAAAATACAAATCAGATGTGTATTAGATAAAAATTCCTCACCTTAATTAGTAATGCGTCTGTTGAGAGTGTGATTGACAAATAGTCAACGGTATAGTTTTAGTGATATTGTCTACTAACTTGAAATTAAACGCCATCTACTAACTACTGTCTCCAGTGAAATGATCTATACATGGAAAAAGAAGAATATAGCAATAGTAGAAAATGCATAATTACTTACTACACACACGTCTAACAACTTTACACGTGTGAAATAAGTTTTCATTGCTTTTAGAGTCACCTCAAGTCCTGGAGAGCTTTTCATCTGTCAGTCTCATTTTTTCATAGTCCAAAAAAGAAAATATCTTGAAACGCTCGTGAATAGCATATTATATTTACTAATTGTAATAGGTGATATACCAAATCCTTCTCAGTGTTTCTTAAATGTTTCTACTTTAATAGTTTCTAATTGAATACCAAGATATCACGATG
The DNA here is from genome assembly GCA_011833715.1 of Carcinoscorpius rotundicauda. Classification (NCBI taxonomy): domain Eukaryota; kingdom Metazoa; phylum Arthropoda; class Merostomata; order Xiphosura; family Limulidae; genus Carcinoscorpius; species Carcinoscorpius rotundicauda. The sequence continues at coordinate 26,963,778 of CM022406.1, forward strand.
ACTGACCACCTAGGTACAAATGAAGAACCCTAGAAAACGCTAAAATGAAGATAGCTACATTTGTATTAAACTACATTGTAAATTTACAAGACCTTAGTTGGTAAGCCATCATCAGTGTAGATGAAAAACACTAAGAAATTGCTAACGTCAGGTAACTGCTCTAATTCCAAACTATATTGAAAGGTCATACAGCAGATACATATTCAACCTTGAATAGTAGATACTACGAAATTACTTGACTAACCACAATGCAAGGTGTATATGTTATAAAAAACTAATACTATGTTAATTATAATATGGCATATGAAGTTAAAAATAAAATCTGTAGAGATTTACAATTTATTCACGTGTCCATTCAGGCGGCTATATGTAAGCCATTCAATGCAATTTGTTAGTTCTACTTGAACACTTGCGAGCTACCATTTATTTGAAATTAAGAGAGTTAATTATTTACCACAGATCAGTTTTAAACCTCTTCAAATAATAAATAAAATAATAAACTTACGATATTTGATGATGACTTGCCAACTAATTGGAGATGAAAAACACTATAAAAACTGCTAACGTCAGATAGTTGCTATACTCTCAAACTATACTGTAAGGTCATATGGCATATATATATATATATATATATATATATTCAACTTGTGAGCTGCCATTTATTTGAAATTGAAATAGTTAATTATTTGTCAAAGATCAGTTTTAAACCCCTTCAAATAAATTAATCATATGTTTTGTTTGCTTCACCTGTTAGACAAAAAAAGACGAGTTTACGTGTTGCATCCTCAGACTCATTCTAACTTGTTACTTCGAAACATTTCAGATTACAGATTATATATAAGATAAACCTCACTCACCAATTAAGTTTCAAACGCCTGGAAAATTTATGTTAACCCAAAGATAAAGGAATATCATTATCGGCATATCGGCTGAATCTTAAATATGTTTTTTGAGCAAAGAAAGTTGAAGTACAAATAAAAGTATAGTGCAAATTGTAATCTCATTTCAAATCAATAGTCATTTTAAGATCAAAACTAATTTCAATTAATACAAAAAAATTAGTTTCTTCAATAGTGATAACTAGTTTAATAAATTTAATTTCTAGAATAATTATAATCGGTTTGACACAGACAAAGAGACTGCCAGCCAACTGGCATTGGACGAACTTTACCATAATACGAATTAATGAAATCGATACTTAAATAATGGAACCACTTAAAAGCTAATAAATAAGCATGCATTTACATTGTCTAGTTAAACACTGAATTATTTGAATGTTTCTTTCAACATGTTGCAAAAACGTAACCCTGAAAAAAATCTGAATGGTAACTTTAAAAAATATACCAACACCAAAATGATATGTTGATTAAAAAAATTGTTCTTACTACGTTTGATAGTCGGCTTTTCGTGGTTTACATTTACAGCAGCGCTACGCTAATTTTACAATACCCTTTACTGCTTTCAGTGCTATTTTCTATTCAATTGTATGAATATCCCTTAAGTCATTAGTTATTATTTAACTGTCTTATTCTGAAAATGACAAAATGTATTATCATTAAGAAATATCTTGTGTTAATTTTACGTGTTGTTTATTCATATATTTAATTTGTTCAATCAGTCCTTAACAAGGAGATTGAAAGGAATAATTAATTAGGAATACTAATTAGGTATCTAAGAATATATTTTACAAACTAAAAACAAACAATAAGGAATGTTCTTGTTTCTATATAGTGACAAAGGTGTGAACTCAAAACAGTTCCAACTTTTATAAATAAGAAAAAAAGACCCAGTGAAAGGTTTAGATATACCAAAAACGAGTTTAAAATGTCACAACTTACCTTCATCAAACATTGGCACATTATCATTAACGTCAATAATCTCAATTTTGACCTCAATACTAGTGTTGAAGGAATTGATGGAAAGAGTGTCACGAGCAAACACCTGCCAATGAGGTAATACTCATTTAATTTGACTAAGGGATGTAATTAAACCTTCTATCACTACCTGTTTTGTTACTCTTTTTGACATAACTTAAAAGGTATTGAACAATCCTAACAGCTAGAAGTTTATACGTTTGCAAGGCACTACTCAACCAATGGAAGATAAAACAATAAAAAGTCCATAAAATGAAATTAAAGATTTAATAATATATGATGTTGAATATAGAAACAATTGAATATCTTTCTTGTATTAAAATCACAATACTATACTTTCAAAGCAAAAATTTAAGTCTAACTGCATTTAAAAATTATTCAAGTTTCTTTGGTTTCATAACTAAACATCTCAACTCATTAATAAAGTCTCACCTCAAGTGTAAAGTATTGTTGGTTAGCAGGAGGATCTCTGTCAACAGTATCCATCAAGACCAAAGCTCCAGTGGCAGGATTTAACCAGAACTTTCCCATTTCGTTTCCTTTGCCGACCCAGTAAATTATATCCTGATCTCGAGGAGCTCGACTGAAATTCGTTGCGTTCACAAAACCCACAGTTTCGCCTCGGGAAGTCGTTTCCAGGATCCCATAATGATAGGACGCCATCGTGAAAACGACTGCGCCATCATTAATGTCCTGTTTGAATGACAAAAATAAACATTTTACACCAAATTATTAAATTCAAATATTCTTCAAAAACTCTTACTGTAATGATATTGTAAAACAAAAATACATAGTGGAAAGATTCGTCTTGAGATGTATGTCTCAAGACGAATAAAGTATAAATGAAGTAAAGCTTAAAGCTTAGACAGCAAAAAGTCACAAAGTAAACCTTATTATAACCAAAGTGTACACATTTCTGACACAGAGAGAGGAGAATTACACGTTCCACAGAATTGTTAATGGCTTTATGTTCTATGTTTTTAGCAGGCAGAGCATAAAGAATAACACAGTTTACGTAAACCAACTCCCAGAAACAAAATACAGTCTCATCACTGGAGTAAAATAATGAAAATTTTATTACACTAGTAAGAGTTCTAAATGAATATGAAAGTGGGAGCTCCATATGAGCTCTCCAAATATTTCATATTCAGAGTCCTTACATATGTGTATGTACCGTATTAGTTATTATTTTTATTGAATAAACTTACTATTAATTTATTGAAATCATCATTAAAATTGATATTCTATATTCTTAATTATACATTTTGCAATAAAACTGTCATAGAATTGCTTTATTTTTAAGAGATGCTGATTGAAAATTATAATTTGATATCTTGATATGTCCTTATGGTGCCAGTTTGATATATCTCAAATTAATTTAAAAATATATTATATTATTGGTAATCATTATGTACGTTGTCAGAATTGTACTTTCTAACTAAGAACATTTCAAGAGGTCTATATACATAGGTGTAATGATATATAATATTGTGTCTATTCCCGTAATATGTATAAAATATTTTACTAAAAGGACTAAGCTTAAACTGTGTTTGACAAAGTTTTATATTATTTCCAAGGACATACTATTAGCGACTTTGAATTGCACTCTCTTACTTGAACTTTAACTATCAGCTCCACTACAGGGTTAACGATTGTTGATGCTTTGGGTCCTTGGAAAGCTTTCACGTTTCTTGCTGTTATTTGGATGGTGTAATGTGCTTGATCTTCATAGTTTAACTTGTCAACTGTATATATTATACCCGTGTCTTCATCTATTTCGAAAGTCTGATGGTTGTTTCCCTGCACGACATTGTACTTGATAACGGCATTGTCTCCTTTGTCTTTGTCAGCAGCCTGAGATATGCACAGTTTAGAAAAATAAAGTAACCACTTGATATAACGAAATACATAAAATTTAGACACCTTCTCTCAAATTGCTTTCTCAAAGTGTTCTTTGAGTAGGAAATATCATACAAGCAGAGATGCAAATACGATTGTTTTAAAATTGAATATAATAGTACATGTATATTTTTCTTAAGTTGGTATATCCTAAAAACTGTCAAACATTTATAAACAGCATAGGTCGACTCAATGTGTGCAGCTCACTTTCAAATAACTACTTATACCAATTAGTTGATAAATGTATTTTCATTTTTTAAATACGAAAATCTTCATTATGTTTTCAGTTTTGTGAAACTGATAATCTCCCTCCATATAAAAGGTTTCCTCTAATCTGAAACAATTGTTTTCCAGACAAGATCTCCCAAAAGCCTTCTTCATTAAACATTACAAATAGTGTGCAAAATGGGGCGTGGTAGGGTATTATTATCCTTAAGCCAAATATTATCACGAAACAGTATTACTTTCTAACCATATTATTCCTGAACTGACAAAGTGTTATATGTCCTTTATTCTTTCTGAAATGGCTCCTTAGTCTAAGAATGATGGTAATAACAAACAATTTTGATATTTTGAGGTCCATTTCATTATTAAAGTTGAAGTGTTCTATTTCTAACTTACATTTACAACTGATCATTTGAGTACTTTGTGGAGTTTAAACCTTTTGAGTTTGTAGAAATAGGTTGTGCGCTTCCTAAAGTCTGTTATACTACTGAACTTAGTTAAGGTAAACTAAATTATGATAGTCATTTTAAAAATAAAATATGTGTTAAATAGATAAATTTGCTCAGTTACTCTCAATTCACATGTAATCGGAAACTTGTATTTTTTGTGCACGCCAGAAAATACAACTCCACATAAAACTAATAAAATTAGATTTTCCTATTTATAGCATTTGATATATACATTAAAACTGCTCTGTGTTTAAAGTATAATTTTGACACATTCTATACTTTTAGATTTCATTAGTCCCAAAGATAATTGTCTCAATTATAAGTATATTAGGTCTATTTCAGCTTTTCATTCCCAACAAGTAACATTTTAACATAGACTAAGTCCGATATGAAAGTAGCTCGACATATTTGTAAAGTGTCTCCATTGATAGGGAGAAACAATATAACACATAATGACCCGACGAATATTCTTGCAAATGTTTCATAATAAAGAAAAAACTCATTTCTGGAATATATTCTTCATTTCAGGATTTTGAAAATGAGAAAATTTCTGAAAAGTTATACTTAGAATTAGCTTTAAATGTATCAATTTGGAGTCATCAACGAACTATCTTTCTTATCAAAGCTCAAACATTAATGTATCATTAATTACGTCCATAAATTTTTTTTGCTGAAATCCATATATAAAATACCATTACCTCTCTTACTTAAAAGAAAAAAAAGAAAACTGTAGCACAGTTCTTCTTGAAGTCCAGTTAAATCAATTGCAAATTTTATGCTCTGAATATCTCTAGATTTCATTAAGGAACATTTAACAATTTAATAGTTTTCCGGTAAAGGAGTGATCATAACTAGTGCGAACTGTCTATCTACTGGAGCTATAAATATATTGAATATCAAATTTAAGCCAGTTTCTAAAAATGAAAGGTTGCCCAGGAGTTACCAGTTAAGAAAACTCTAAAATGTGTTCACTTTATTCTAAATGCCAAAGAGAATTAGATTTGTGATAATTCGACTTATTGTAAACTTTAAAAAAAACGTCGAAAGATATAAAAGGAATTTTAAAAACTTAAATAATTAATTAAAAGTTACTGTAATTACACTGGTTTACAAAAAATATTTTTTGTCTGATGCAAGAATGTGAATAGGTGTTTTTTACTAATTTGGGTGTGCTGAATTCAAATTTATAAAACAGTTTTGCTCTATCACCTCTAGTTTTCTGGCTTTTAAATAGTCTCAGTATATACAGAGTATATACGTGCTTATTTCAACAGTTGCAGCAGCTTATTACAGATAAAACAGGATAGATAAAGAACATTGACGGAATAAATATACTTGGATGACACAATGTACACAATTCATAGTACCGCAGACAGGTAGAAGTGTGTTTTCTTAGATGATCTGGTGTATTTTGCCTCCGGGATGTCACGCAAGAGCATCCAGCAGAAGTCTCCCATCATGCTGGGGTTCCACTTGCCTTGGTAGTTGCTCTCCATCTTTGTAATGTCTTGGGGGAATCTTTCTCCGTGCTCATCACTCACTGCTTCAAGGTTTGGAGGGAAGAAGTTGAGGTGGGAATGGAGAAAATGAATTTTGAGTGACATTCGGCATCCCATATCCTCATAAGTCTTTAGCAACTTCTCAATACAGGCTTGGTAATTTGGTACGCGTGTGTTACCAAAGAAGCCACTACAGACTGACTTAAATGCTTCCCATGCTCTCAGTTCCTTTAAGGTAAGAAGCTCCTCAAAATCAGCATCCTTCAGCACTTCTCGGATTTGAGGTCCGACAAAGATGCCCTCTTTGAGCTTAGCAGCACTGAGACCTGGGAACACAGTAGACAAGTGTTGGAAGGCAGCACCGTTTTTATCCATGGCCTTCACGAAATTCTTCATCAAACAAAGCTTGATGTGAAGAGGAGGAAGAAGCACCTTCTTCATGTCAACCAAAGGATTCTTCTTGACGCTATGTTCGTCAGCAACGAAAGTGCTTCTAGACCCCAGTCTTTCTGCTTGTGATGCTGGGATACAGCTCGACTACCCCAGAGACAGAGAAAACAACAGTACTTTGTGAAGCCCGCCTGCACACCCATAAGAAGACCAATGACCTTGAGGTCCCGACACAGACTCCACTGGTACTGGTTGTACTTAACAGCTTCTGAAAGAAGCTCCATATTGTCATAGGACTCCTTTAGATGGACAGAGTGTGCAGTGGGAATGCTGGGATATTTATTCCCGTTGTGCAGAAGCACAGCCTTGAGACTTCGCTTGGAAGAGTCTATGAAAAGACGCCAGTCTGAAGGATTATGTGGCAAACCAAGAAAAGTGAACAAGCCAGGTAAATTTGTGCAGCAGCACAACTTGTTTTCCATGTCGAAAAATGAAGCAAGGTCTTTGTTCCGATTCCTGAAACTGGTGATCCGTCTTGATATATAGCTATATATATATATATATATATATATATATAATGTAATGTTATCACTTACATTTATTGCATAATAACTAAAAAAGAAGACATAAGTCACACAATATTAGAAATTAACCCTGAATGCATATACGCCTTTATGTACAGTATGAGTACAAAATGTACAGTATGCATATCTAAAAAAACTAGAGGTGATGAGTAAAAACGGATTTCAAATCTGAATTAAGCACCCCCAAATTAGGTTAGAACAGCTAATTTTGTGCTTGCCTCATTTTTTTTGTAAACCAGTGTTATTTAACTTTGCAAAGTTTTGCCGGTTGTAGTTCTTTCCGCGCATGAGATCTGAGCGCTTGGAAAATATACTCTTCAAAAAAAGAAACGCAAAAGGGATATTTTGTTTATTTTAAAGAGAAATATATGTAATAACGTTACAAGCTCAGAGTATGTGATGTTACACGTGTTAAGGCACTGATTTTCAGACCAAAATGACAATAAAAGTTGTGCACTTTGAAAACGGAGGAAAACATCGGATTTTTCGCCAAAACGCATTCGTGTCCAATAAATTTGTTTGAGAGATCTGCATGTTCTGCAAGTGCAACATGTGCAAAATCCCTATAAAAGTGACAGGTTCTCGGTTTCCATAGCTCAGTGTTAAGCCACCGACACGCAATACAGTTACGCTAATACTGACTGAAGCACAACGCAACAACGCCATTTGTCATTTGGAAGCAGGCGAATCTCGATCAGATGTTGCCAGAGCTGTGAACGTCTACCCAAACACCATCACAAAACTATGGAAACGTCACAAATAACATGGATTAACTCGTGACCGTCTACGATCTGGCAGACCTCGTGTGATCACGCCCGCACAAGATCGCTACATCCGGTTACGTTACCTTCGGGATAAACCACCACTGCGACGTCTACTGCATCAACCATATCAGGACTGCGTAGGATTTCCGATCAAACAGTACGCAACCGTCTACGAGATGCAGGAATCTGACCTCGACGTCCAGTCGGAGGCGTCATCCTCACCCAGCAACATCGTCAAGCACGGCTGCAGTAAACTCGGGCACATCGGGTATGGCCTCATCAACAATGGAGGCATGTTTGGTTCAGCGATGAATCACGTTTTATGCTTCGTAGGCAGATTGAAAGGGCCCGTGTTTATCACAGCCGAGGTGAACGTTTTGCAGCAAACTGTGTGCAAGAAGTTGACAGATTTGGTGGTGGCAGCGTCATGATGTGGGCTGCCATCGCTTACAATGCCAGAACAGACCCTTTGCATATTCGAGGGAATTTTAGGGCTCAACAATACGTGGACGAGATTCTTAGGCCTCATGTGCAACCTATCATGATGAACGTCAACGACGTTTTTTAACATGACAACACCCGTCCTCACATAGCCCGACTCATCACTGTCTTCTTGAGACACCACAACATCAACGTTTTTCCCTAGCCCTCCAGATCACCAGACTTAAACCCCATCGAACATCTTTGGGACGAGTTGGACCGACATCTGCGAAGGCGACAACCTCAACCGCAGACTCTACCTTAGCTTGCAGCAGCTTTGCAAGCTGAGTGAAGAGCCATTCCTCAGGATGTGATTCGTCATCTCATCGCTTCCATGGGCAGGAGATGCCAAGCAGTTATTGATGCTCACGGGGGGCATACTCGTTATTGACGTTGAGTGATGTTAAACTTCAACTCGTGAGTGTGGACATTGCCTTTGCAGACTTTGGATGTTCAGCAGTGAATATGCAAAGTTTCACACATGTCATACAGAACTATCCGGAATAAACTTGTTAACAATTTGTCTCAAATTATGCCTTTTGCGTTTCTTTTTTTGAAGAGTATAGAACTTGGATAATCAGTTTCGTTGATATTGAAAGATGGCGTAAGAAACCTGAACAAAAGTCACATTTTACACAAATACACCTAAACAGAATACAATAAAACATTTCCAAAAACATGAATAAATTTAATGTATAACTGCACATATTTATACATGGAAATAAAAAATACTTTTAGACAGTTTTGGTTATTTTATACAAATAGCTTAATTTATCAATGTTGGAACGCGTTTTTTTTATAATCTTCATTTAACTTTTGTATTAAAATCATCAGATTCCTCAATAATTTTTGATATATATAATTAATAAATTGTAAGAGTAAATTTGCATTTATACAGCTGTAAGAATAATAATAAAAAACTGAATCTAGATTGATATTTTATTACCATTAACTGCTGTTCCTCAAACACATTTTCCTAGACTGTAATTACTCTAAGATAAACGTTATTGTCTTGGATACTTAGAACCTAAGTCTATCGGGTGTTCACTTTATACAAGCTGGAACTTTACACGAAATATTTTCCTGAAAGTCCATATTTGAACGTGAAATGGAAAGACTTGTCACTGACACTAAAGAAAATTACTATTAGATTTTACTTTTTCAAGATGATCTAAAATGTATTATGAGTCTCCTTAATTTTTTTTCGGTTTTATAGTATAATTAGCAAAATTAATTAAGACTGTTATATGAACAAATACTTAGGTTGCTGTAACATCGGTAAAGTTAAATGCAAATAACGTTTGGTTTATCGAAACTAAAACAAAATAGTGCATCATACCAATTACTACCAATGGTGATGCAACTTACATTCATTTCGAACACTTTGTAAGGTGGCTCCCTTTCCTCGGGTACCAGAACAGTGTATGACTCTCTTTCAAAATAGGGTGCATTATCGTTGATGTCGTTCACTCTCACAAAGACTGTTGCAGTTCCGCTCAATTGAGGAATTCCCCTGTCAAAAGCAATTATTAGAAACTCCACTTTTGTCTCACTTTCTCTATCTAGACTTCTTTTTGTTAGAATATTTCCTTGCTGGTCGACGTGAAAGAAAGTGCTGGCTTTGTTGCCTATGATACTATAACGGATTTCGGCATTTTTTCCAGTGTCGCCGTCAACAGCCTAAAGTACATAATGGAATTTGTTGTAGTATAATATAGTAGCATATATTAATATATTCGTACTTGAGATAATAACATCTTCATTAGACCAAAGCTTTTTGGCCGATTTTATTTTTTCATTACTATTTTCAAAGCTGTGTCCATGAAACAAAATTTTTAGTTAAGTAGTTCTTAGATTTCTCCTTTCTATGAAGTTTCTATTTTTGTTGCAGTTAAAGAGTTTTCTTTATACGAATTATTTTCATATGAAATATTATATTAAATTAGGTACAACAGGATTACTTTAATCTCATGAGATACCAGTGACTCATGTAGAAAAATATGAATTCAATAAATGATTTCGTGTCTGAGATATGAAATGATTTTATGGATCGATGTAAATATATTCATCTAAGTTTTCGTGTGTGTTACACTTTTTTTTACACACAATTCTTTACTGCTGCTTCTAAACACCAAAACTTATTACTTTTTGCACATTTACCTATGAAACGTTTTTTTCTGATAACTTTTAAAAACATTCAGAAATAGAAAACTACATTTTGGTGAATGAAAAGTGTCTTCAAAAACTGGGTTGGTCTTCGTAAACAAGTAAACTACAATCAAAAATGCTAATTAAAAACTAGAAAACCATCTCGAGTGAAATAAAACACTAATACAGCGAACTTCAGTGATGTCGAATACAGCAAACTGCTCTACATTTCTCCTTCAGTTACAAAACAAAGGAATAAATTGAAACTATCATAATCTAGAAGAGACGAGAGAATCTTTTATGCGTTTAACAGTAGATTAATTTTGCAATAAAACAAATATCACGAACCACATATTTGTCTAGTAGAAGTAAAATTACCGAGAACATTTTTAGTAGTTACAATTATAATAAAAACATGAAGTATTTTTAAATAATGACGCATAAAGATGAATATACAGTCCTGAAGATTTCTGGTTAGTTCAAGCTATAATTGAACTATAAAAACGATTGTGACTGAATAACTGATTTCATCTCGTTTTGTTTTTACAACACGTTGAAAAAAGGCAATACGGCTTGTTTGTGATGTAATTTAGGATAATATCTGTTTTACTAGTTGAAACTCGATGTCTGGAAACAAGCTAGTAAAGGTTACATCTTAACGAAAATAATCTGAGCTTTCTCAGTGCATTGTGAACAAATACAGCATACTTCAGAACGGCTCTGAAATGCATTTCTTATACCAATCATCACGTGCTCAACGTCAGAGAATTACTGTTTATAAAAATATAGTGTAACACTTCATGGTTTACAGCTTAACTTTCAATTAAGCCCTGTTATCATAAAGCATATTTTAATATGTTCCTCCCGACTTTCAGTGAAATTTAAAGCATAATACGTACACGAAAAATCTAAAAACCTATGATGGAGTAATATTTTTTATATTTCGGCGGGACGTCGCCTAATGATCAGCGTGTCCCGACTGTTACTTCAAGAATTCGTGGTTAGTGCTCTCTTGTCATAAATCTATGAGTTTGGTTAAATCCAACTATTCGGTATTTAAATAGTATTCAAGAATTTGTAGCGTGTAAATAGCTACCATTCGTTCTAGTCTATCAGTTACAAATTGAAAAGTGTAAACCATAAATAGGTCATATAGTTTTGCGTGCAAATTCAAAACAAAAACAAAACCTTTGCTATTTGGTAAGCATCGTGTTTTTTGTTGTTGTTTTTTACAATTTACTTTACAGGTACTTTTGATACCGTTCTTTAAAAACATCCAACATTTTATAAGCCTTCGATCAACACACAGTAGGTTTTCTAAGATAACGTTACTTACCAATACTTTTCCCACTGAGACATTTTCTTGTAATTCCTCAAACACAGAAAAGTGATAGTAGTTGTGGGTAAAAACCGGCTGATTGTCGTTGATATCTACCACTTTCACAGAGAGCGGAGACACTGCAATCTAGAAAACCGAAGTTTGTATTAAGCAATATACAGAACATAAATGTGTTCTTTCTTTATGTTAAGTAAATGTCAATTAAATTTTGATTATTCCTTGTTACTATTTTGTTAAATAATCCTCTAGCACGATACTAGGAAAAAAAATGTGATTTATTAGTATAATATCAATGACTTGGGCCTAATCTAAAAGGCAAAATCAAACACTATGGATTAACTAATAACGCCCCCCAGTAGCAAAATGATGTGTATGCGGACTCACGCCGCAAGAAACCGGGTTTTCATAACCGGGGTGGGTAGGGCACATTTTGTAACTTTGTGCTTAATTCCAAACAATCGGTATCTAAGAACAAATCAAAGAGAAGTTAAAACAAGTTATTAAATCAGTTCTAAAAACCAGTTGCAATTTTAAAAAAACAACCAGTTCAGTACATAAGCTTGTATTTTATAAACTGCAACACTGAATCAAACAAAATAATAGACTTTAATCTGAATCAATGAGCAGTTAATAGAATGCGTGGTTTTGGATATGAGATCAGTTAAAAGCATAAGGTTTACTCTTGCAATCCTATTAACAAAGCAAGACTTATAAAATCTGGTCAGTTGATTACAAAATGAGTTCATTTATAAAAACTCAGTTTAGCCTGAAAACTTGAAACAAAGATATCGCTTAATCGTAGAAGCAGATCATTTGCAAAAACCCAAACTTGTTGTTGTTTCGAATTAAGCACAAAGCTACACAATGGGCTATCTGTGCTCTGCCCACCACGGGTATCGAAACCCGGATTTTAGCGTGTAAGTCCGCAAACATACCGCTGAGCCACTGGGGGGCAAAATCAAAACTACGCTTAAGAAATAAAACACAAAGCATGTTTTAACACATTAACTCAATTAACACCACAGTTTTAGGTTTAATGGTCAATGACATTTTAAAACTTGCTTGGAAAAGTCATCCGTTAACAAACATGCATAGCTTAAAGCCAGAGAATGGTTCTAAAATATGATTCGAGACTGTTTATAAAACACTCCATGATACAAGGTAAGAAACAGACACACAAAACAATCAAATTATCGAGAAACTGAGTGGTATTTTGAAGTTTTTTGCATCATTTTGCTTCGTGTGCTAAATTATACAATGGCTTGTGATCAGGCCTATATTGTAAACCTTCAACATAATGTAAAAAGACATAAAAATAGTTTTAGAAAACAAAATATTTATGAGACATATGCTTGCCTTACTTTCATAGTATACAATGACTAGACAAGAAATCTAGGCCTTAGACCCTTTTCCTAAAGCTTATGGCTATTACTTACTTCAATAATCTCATTAGTAAATCTGGGAATTTCTAACGCTAAAAACTTGATTTCATTAGTCGAGGTGTGCGTAGCACAGGTAACCTATTTTTTTAACTTTGTGTTTAATAATAAATTAATCTTGTGTGGACTAAATATAAACAGTAATGGTATTTTCTGTATGTTGTCACCAATCGACAGACTTTAAACGTGTGTCGAAATCGCGGTCAAAACTAGTCCTAATACGTGCAACCTCTCTTTACTTACATTCTGTCCATCTGACACCTGAATGAGAAGATCGTATGTCTGTCTCTCTTCGTAATCCAGGACAGTGGCTGTGGTCACTCGCCCACTAAAAAAATTGGGTGACAATGAAACCTTGCGATTCTATTACGTGATTTCTGTTATTTAAATTTTTATATGCATATTTTTCTCTACAAGTAAGTTTTCTTGTCATCACTGATTACCAAACTTCTTCATATTACTATTTTTAATCTAACTGAAAATTAGTTGTTATCTTGTGTTTATACATTATGTTTATAGAAAGACTCTTACTGAAGGACACTTCTATAAAAGCAGTTTATACGTATTATTTTCTACACACGCTATCTCAAAAACACGAAACAACTATAGGTAAAATAGTCGTTTGTTCGGCGAAGCCTATAGTGTCGTGACAGCTGGTTCTTTTTTATGCGTCGCATGTTCTTTCGAAAATGTAGTTAAAAATTCAAAATCACCATATCATTATGTTTTATTAGAACGACAAAATATATATCAATAATGAAATCAGTTATGGAATTTTAGGCTGTGTGTTGATAAATCTTATATAGAAACGAACTAAACTGATCTCTTAACCACAGAGATTTTGTATACTTTTGGTACAAAAAAAATTTGTACTGTTTGTAGTTCGTATTTTTATAAACATAGGTCCTACGGTGGGACAGAGGTGAATTTACGGACTACTAACGCTAAATTGTGGGCTTCAATTATTGATAGTGGACAAATAGCCCAACGTAGCTTTGCTCTAAAAACAACTAACCTTAAAAATAATGTTCTGTAAATTTTTCATTCAAAAATATTAAATACGAAGTGCTATCCTCGATTTGTTATAGCTGAAATGAAGAGTACACAAATTGCAGCAAGAAACTAAACACGTAACGTAAATGTTTCTGTCAGTGTTTAGCTCTCAGATTTGAACCGTTAATATTTCAATCGAGATAGATCGTGTGAACTATATAAAAACGGTATTAATTATAAAGGTACAAATAAAATACAATAACTTAATTATCTCATTCAGAATATGAGTCTTAATTTTTAAGAACAACAAAACTAAATGTATTCTTTTTAACAGTACAATATGCTAATGAATACACATTTTTCGTTTTGCCAATTTGAGTATATTTGCAGCTATCACGTGTATATCAAACAACATTTAATTGAAGGTGTTAATGAATATACGTGATCCACTTTTATCATCTCACTGCATCAAACAGTCAAACTATTGTACATAAATCCTCCTCGACTGACTAAAAAGGTCTAGCTTGAAACTTATCTTAAAGACGACAACTTATTTAAAAAATCTCCCTGGTTTGAATAGTTTTTGTTTGTTTGTTTGTTTGTTTTGGAATTTCGCACAAAGCTACTCGAGGGCTATCTGTGCTAGCCGTCGCTAACTTAGCAGTGTAAGACTAGAGGGAAGGCAGCTAGTCATCACCACCCACCGCCAACTCTTGGGCTACTCTTTTACCAACAAATAGTGGGATTGACCGTCACATTATACACCCCCACGGCTGGGAGGGCGAGCATGTTTAGCGCGACGCAGGCTCGAACCCGCGACCCTCGGATTACGAGCGCACGCCTTATCGCGCTCGGCCATGCCAGGCCCTAGGTTTGAATAGCAATTTTAATTGTGTTATTCTGAAGTTAGGTGTTAGATTATTAATAAATATAGGTATAGAGGTGTTCCTTTATATCAGTGAAATTTTGGTTTGAGTTCTTCATTAGTAAGGTGTTTGTTTGAATTTATTTCCGTACTTAACTTGTCGGTATTTTCTACGAGTATGTTGTGTATTTATTTGCAATTTTAAAAAACATGCGAAGGTGTTGTTTTTTTTTCGTTGAATGTGGTTTCCATTTTTCTCTTTGTTTCTTCATTATAGAAGACGTGGCAATTGTTGCATTGTATTTTATAAATAATGATGGTGTTGTGTTTGTCAGTGTAGTTTTTAAACAATATGAACTTTAGTTTTGTACCTGGTTTTGAATAAATTTAGCGTTTATTAGAATGTTTATGTTCTGTTTTGTTGTAACTTTTTTTCCAAATGTTGGTTATTTTTTCTGTAATATTGGGAATATATGGTATGTAAGGTTTTATAGTGTGCTGTTTCTTTGAATTTATTATTGTTTGTTTCTTGTTGAGTGTGTTGATGGTCTGTGTGTGTGTGTGTGTGTGTACAATTTTTAAAAGTTTTTTTTAAGGAAATTTGTTGATGTTGATGAAGGTTTGATTTATTTTGTTGATTTCATCGTTAATTTTATCGGGTGAATATAGTTTTGTGACTGTATTTATTTGGTTTCTTTATATGTTAAGTTTTTTCTTTCGTGTGCTGAGTCCCAGTCGACCAATATGGGTGATTTTTTGCAGATTTCTATTCAGAATTGTGTATCGGTTCTTGTTATCGTGAGGTTGAGAAATGCTATTTCGTTAGTATTCTCGTGTTTACAGGTGAATTTAATGTTGGGATACATAGAGTTAAGATGGTTGAAAAACTAAATGTGTGTTATGTGGATATTAATCTAGAAACTGTATCGTCAACATATTTTTAACCAGTATAGTGGTGAATGCAAGACTGAATTGATCACTTGAGATTCATTCTGCATCATGAAAATGTTGGCTGAAACTGGTGACATGGGATTACGTGTACTTAAGCCATTTATTTGTAAGTTTGGTTTGGTTTAGTTTGTTTTGAATTTCGCGCGAAGTTACACGAGGTATATCTGCGCTAGCCGTCCCTAATTTGGCAGTGTGAGACTAGAGGGAAGGCAGCTAGTCATTATCACCCACCGCCAACTCTTGGGCTGCTCTTTTATCAACGAATAGTGGGATTAACAATCACATTATAACGCCCTCACGGCTGAAAGGGCAAGCATGTTTGGTGAGACCGGAACTTCAACCAGAAACCTTATTTGTAGGTAATTTTGGTTACTGAACAAATACTTAGTTTTGATGAAAATAAATTCCTATGGTTGTTTTGTTTATAATCAGTTTAAAATGTTAAAATATTATTTTCAATATCATATGTTATAAGTAATTTCTGTTTTCTATCAAGAGTTTTCTTATATAAATTAAACCAGAAAATGAGTGTTTACATATAAGAGATAAATGAATTTATTCAATAAATATAGCAATCTTTCAAGGAATTAACGTAAACTTAAACTGTTGTTTAAAATATACAAACCTTTTTGAATCAATTGAAAACGTTCCTTCCTCATTTCCAGCTACAATCGAGAAAGTTAGTATTGTATCAGCATCCTGATCTCGAGCCTACAAGTAAACGACAACTGAAATTACTGGACGCAATAATGAACTCAGAAATTTGAAGGATACTAGATATTTCTGAATCTTTTTTTATGTGAGCCATTTGCATTTGATAAACTGGTTTTTATGTTATAATGAACAAATTGTATGTGTTATAGTATTTTGTAACTGTTTGAATGCATTATAATCTTCATAAGCTGTTTGTATGTGTTTTAATGAACCGGTTGTATGTGTTATAATAAATTGTTTGGATGTGTTGTAATATTTCTAGAATGGATTTTGTTATACATAATCGCCTCTAGAAAACACAAAACGTCTGAAGAGCAGCTCTTGTACTTGAAACTTAACATTCGGTATAAATCTTGATTACGATCGATAAGGGAGTTTCAATAAGTTATGTAAATCTTAGTATTTTTTAATTACATAACATTACTTCATTTACAATATTAAGAAAATACATTGTGTTTATATGACGTACAAACGTGTTTTATTATTTTATAGGTAAAACATTATACTTCTACTAGAATAGCATACGAAAACATCTTATTTGGAGCAAAAAGTGAGCGAAAAGCAATTTAAAATGGTCCAAAATAATCATGGTGCTATCGTAGTCTATTTTGTTAGACATCCTACCTATTGTAATATTTGACTGGTATTCGGTGTTATCAGATTTTAAACACTTTATTTTTCATAGTGTTTGGTTATCAGTAGACTCGAAAATATTGCAACCTATATAGTGTATTTCTATCACTAATATGGTTTAACTGTAAGTATCTGTGAGCAAAATATACAAACTGAAGAAAAGAACTATCATGCAGATTATTTAAGTGGAAGATAAAAATATTAAAAGAGGATGATGTATCTTCATACTTCCAGTTTCTTTAGTAACTAAGTGTCCCTTAACTTTTTAACTTACAAAAGGATCAAACTTAAAAATCGGGAAGCTATAATACCAGTGTCTTCATATTTAGATGGAAACAATATTGCAGAGTATTTGAACATATTCACTAGAAATCTATGTAAGAACAAAATACTTACACCAATTTGGGCTACAAAAGCTCCTGGAGGAAGAGACTCCCCAACAGAAGTCTCATAGGGGGCGCCTTCAAATTCTGGAGAACTATTGTTAATGTCAGTCACGTTAACATGGACAACTGCCACAGATGACCTAGAAATAAGAAACTCATTATAACATCAAATTGATGTTTATCTCGAACTATTAGTAAGAAACATAATCAAATTTATCTTAAAATAGTTCATTTTGTTTCGTTGTATTGTATGTTAAGGAATAAGAAAACGATTGCTAACTTATAATAGATAAAAAAAAACTCCTTTAATAAGATATTGAGAATAAGTACTTTACTTTATGAATAACTTATTGTACTTTTTTGTACTCTCAAAATAGAGAGCTCTATCACAGGACGAATCTGAGCTCCAGTATAAATACTAATTGATTATTGAAAGAAGTCAAATAGTTTTTATTCGTACTGAAACAAGATGTACATGCCGATACGAATTGATGAAAAAATAATAAGATATTCAAACTTTTATGATTTGCTTATCTTGAATAATAAAAACTATGTATATATGTATATATTTAAACAAACCTTCGTTCATATCCGATCTTGGCTGAATCAGTAGCAAGAAGAAAAAATGTATATTGAGGAGGTTTCTGCTTGATTTCAGAAAAGGATTTCAGAACATAGACAGACCCGTTTGAAGCATGGATATCGAAAGGAGCAGACTTGCTTAGTTCATCATCTTGTTTCGAATAATGGACAATACCATTGTTTCCAATATCAGGATCAACAGCCCGAACCTTCATTTAGACGCAGACCAAAATATGTCAGTATATAATTTACAATTTGTTATTCTTTTAAGAATAATAGTATTCAGTCAAACAGATTTCAGTTAACTAGGAAGTACCATAACATAAATTAATACAAAGAATTGGTTATTTATTATAGTGACTTGCTACCATTACCTCAAGTTGTTTTTTTATTATTTAGTTAAAAGCAAGACTGTCACGTTTCTTAAGTGCCGAGAATGATTACAAACATTTCACTTTTATGTTGCATTAAAAACGTTGATAACAATTTTAATTAAAATAATTAACAGAAATAATACTCATAAATCTAAGATAAACTCATTTTAGCAGGAAATATCCTTAGATTCTTCCTATCGCACTTATATTCCGGTTTTACATAAATAGAATTCAATAGAGTCTTAAACTCTTGCTTGTGACTTAAAGTGTATAGGTTTAAGAACTTAATTCTCAGCTACTACTAAATATTAGTAAAACAACTAAATTAACTATAAAGATAATAACTAAACAAGAAAACTTACAGAACCAATGATACTTCCTGGTACATCTGTTTCAGTCACATTAAAACTGAATGTAGAACTTGGTATGAACAGAGGGTTATTATCGTTGGCATCAAGGAGATGAATGTGAACTTCGGTGACGCTCGTTGGTGCTTCAGGGTTAACATTTGGTACCAACTCCTCAGCAATCACCTATCAACGACAGACAAATTAAATAATAAAGGAAAAATAATCCATACTTATGCATACTATAAAAATATTTTATTCATGTTTATGTTTTTAGTTATGTAATCATTGGGCAACATGCTTGCATTTTTTAACGATCTGGATATTGTAGCACAGTCACGTCTTTTCCCATTCAGATATTAAGGCCTCAATAATTTTAATGTACATGTGGCATTAATATGTTAGTGGCACATAACAAATTTAGATATGACACAACTTGAGACGTTTTCACTCACCTTAATAATAAGCAAATCTTTGGTCTCACGATCTAATTTGGAAGGGTCACGCACCGTGATCCATCCGCTTGTTTCGTCAATAGTAAAAGCCTTAGAGTCATCTAGCAAAATGTACCTGAATTTAGCGTTGCCACCCTGTTATAAAGTTAAAACAGAGATTTAAGATATACTAACTGATAAAAAATGTAATTTTTAATGACAAAAATATTGTTATTTTTAAAAATAAACATTTATTGTTCATAAAAAGACTTCATACTATACTTACTAATTTCAAAAGCAAATATATGTCATCAAGAAAACTGATGACCCAGAGAACAATGAAGGAACCTTAAAAGACCAAAAATATGTTTTAACAAAGCATATAGAACCCTGTTCCTACACACGCGCAAAAGCTCCACGATAGTTATATACTGTAGTTGTTCCTAATTTTGAATTAATAGACTAGAGACCTCTCAGTGACACAGAAGTATATCTGCAGACTTATAACATTAGAAATCGGATTTCAATACCCGTTGTGGGTAGAGCGTAGATCGTCAATTGTGTAGCTTTATGCTTAATTACAAATAAACAAACAAACAGACTAGAGGGATAACAGATAATCGACAGTACGAAACACCATCTGCTGGGCTAACTAATCGAACATAAATATTTGCCCGTCACTTACATACGAATTTGTTTTGTTTTTGTTACTGCGTAACAAATACGATCTATATACCTTCAGATCCACACTCCAACATCCGTGTTAATCCTACTGAGAAACAGGTAGAATATTGTTTAATGTTTGTGAAAGGCATACGTGTATGTAAATATAGCAGTATTTGCACTTACTAACAAAAAATTAAGTTTAAAACATGTCTAGAGAGACATATGCTCTTATTTATATTATTTGCAGAATTCTGTTGTATTATCAAAAAATTCTAAAATAACTACCAGGAAACTGGTAAGTAAAACTAAAAGATTGTTCAAGAAACAATTATGACTAATTTTCTAAAGGATATTCTTAATATTTACGAAAAGAATATATTGTGAACACAATAGAACATAAAGTTCTGGACTTTTCTTACTCTTATCTCCATCTAACAGACGTAAAATGTTAAATGTTTACAGCTCGCATATTTACTGTTAAATTTTACAAATAGTTTTAGCTTCTGTTGATATTTTATTTATGTTTAAAATTTGTTTTTGAATATTTGGTCCAAACATGACCTAGAGATAGAATATCAGTTTGAAAATATAAATGTCTCAGGTTCGATATTTGGTACAAATGTTTGGTAGTGTTTCAGACGTGTAATAACAATTCAAAATTTTAACTTAAATTTCATAACATTGAAGTATGGTGTGTGGAACAGATAAATAATTATTATCATTTGTTCTTGTATGAAAGTTACCTTTTTTTAAGTGATAGTTTATGTATATCTATCTATATGCAAATATGTGTGTAGTTTTCTAAATGTTTGAATCTTTAATGTTGTATTTTTGGTGTGTTAATGGAGACCTCTTTTTTACATACTGCGAGCTACAACAGTATCCGTGCAATACTGTTGTTATTTTAGTCGTTTCTTCTAACAATATAACAGGGTTATCAGCAAGATAACTAAACATCTCCAAGAAGTTCAGGAAGAAGACCATAAACATTTTGATATGTTTACATCAATTAAGGATAAAAGCCTATAATAATAAAACAAAAACATCGAATGACAAGGGTATGATTTTTGAAAGCTGTCAAAACTGTGACTAAGATAGCATTCGTGTGGGCGACACATATTTTTCACCCGTAATAGTGTTTGAGTTCTTAAAACCAATGTTATTGGTCTTAGAAGATTCTCTATAAAAAATCAATATTAAATAATGCCAAAAATGATATTACAAATTGATTCGTCACTATAGTTATACATTTGTTTCTATTTTCGAATAGAATGTTTCTAATGTTTCTATTAATTACATACAATTTAAAATTTTCAATTGTTCTTATATTTTGTAATACGTTGGAAATGTCATTATTTTTTGCAATGATATTTTTTTTACTGCACAATTCTGTTTCTGTAAAAAAAATCGTTGAATACATTTACTTTTATTTATTTATTTTCATTTATGGTAGTTTCTTTTCATATAAATTAAGGTTATTTCATTTTATTTGTATTATCGGCTTAAAGATATTTACACATTTTGTCATTTCAACAATATTCTGTGCAACCAATCAACACCATTTATATAAAAACAATACAACTCAACTATTGTTGAATTCACACCTTCCTACTTTTACTTTACGTGGATAAATCTTAAGTTTGTTTGTACTTCTAGAAGTATTATTCAATTTCCAAAAACACACGTTTTTGAAAAAAATCCTCAAAATAATTAATAAATAATAAATTGTGCTTTTGTGCAAATTTAATTTCAAACTGCTATTTAGAAGAAAAATACTCTACCAGATCTTTATCATGGGCGAGCACCTGAACTACAGTGAACCCTGGCGGTAGATTCTCCACCACTGTAATATTGTACATGTCATATTCAAAGACGGGAATGTTGTCGTTCACGTCCAAAACAAACACCCTTACCTTGGCTAAAGCCTGGTGAGCAGGATTGTCTTCTTGAACAGCCTAAAATGAATAAAAGATTAAAAACTTTTATTCTTAAAATTTCCAATGCAGCCCGGCGTGGTCAGGTGAGTTAAGGCGTGCGACTCGTGATTTGGGGATCGTCTTTTCAGCCGTGGGAGCGTTATAAGTGATAGTCAATCCCACTATCTGTTGGTAAGAGGGTAGCCCAAGAGTTGACGGTGGGTGGTGATGATTAGTTGCCTTCCCTCCAGTCTTACACTGCTAAATTAGGGACGGCTAGCACAGATAGCCCTCAAGTACCTTTGCGCAAAATTCGAAAACAAACAAAATTTTCAGAGATAAAGTAATATAATATGACCTCTTTAAAAATTTAGTCTAAGAATTTAAAGTGAACTTATAATTACATCATACTTTTTCAGGAATTACTATAACTGAAAGTTTGTATCTTCTTATTTTATAATTATGCTTATAAAAATATATACAACATCTATGTAAAATACTTCATCTAGAATATAGTTATTTATCTAAGACGTTTGATTTCAAGAGAACACTGCTTTAGTCTCATTCGTCAAAACATTTCCAGGAAAACTGTGCTGCCTATGGATAGATAGCGCGCCATGTGCTCATAAATTGTGAAGCAAGAAAAATCGAAGTGTAATTATTTTACAATTAATTTCTATCTAACTTGTGTTACAGAATTTTAACATTACATCAACATTTAGAGCACTAAACATTATATCTATAGATATGTTTACACTTACGTAAAAGTAAACGACTAAGAAATATAAAACTATTTAACTCAGTTGAAAACTCGATTTTCAAACCCTGGTGGCAATATGAGTAAGTTATCTCGTCTTCAAAAATGCAACCTAACAGTCAACTGAATAAGTTATTCTTACAGTACAAGCAATTTTATTAACACCACAAAAAAAGTAATTTAATTAAAAAGTTTACCCGCTTAACTCTTTGATAACCAACATATGTACATAGTTGGCCACAGTATTTAACTAACACGAGTACATACTGGTTTATTGATTTATTATAATTAATTAGAAATCGAACATTTGGTTATTTTCTTTAACTATCATGAATAAGTTACTTGAAACAATCAAGAAAGTGAAAATAAATATTGTTGATCGCCTACGTTCGCGTGATGAGTAACTAACACAGAAGTTTGGATACTTTATACTAAAACAATTTTGAGTGTATAAATCACCAAGTAAAGGCACAGCTGTTATAACGTTACAATGAAACAGAATGTATAAAAACTCTATTTTGAATTTATTTGACATTTCATAAGTAGTGTGATACCACCTAAAACTGATCGCTCGGAGGAAAAATATATATCAGACTAATGTAATGCGAAATATTCATACACCCTGAACATAACGATGTGTTTATATCAAGGAACTAGAGTTTCTAAATTAAGATTTTCATTGTTCATAATGATATAAGCAGAAATATTTGATATTATCAAGAAAAATGTTCTCGTTGAAACGAAGCCAAGATGGTAGGACTCATCAAGATAAAGCTATCAGTTTCACATCCCGTTCACCTGTCGCATACACTAGTTAGCCAGAGAATAAAATTAATATCTATTCTATTCCATAAGTAGATATGCCGACCGAGTCGTTAGATGAATCACCTATGAATTTCGGTAAAACTTTCATTCTTGTTTTTTGATGGATTATGGAAAGCATTAAGAAGGAAGTGATTTGATTTGGATATGATAAATTTAAGATAAAGCCTTTTGCAATAAAAATTTCGCTTCGGTATACACAATTATTAGATAGAGCATGATCAAACGAATGACATGGATAATAACAACGTGGTGAGATTATACAATTATTCAAATATAAATATTCAATCTCTGTAGATAGTTAAGTATAAGCTTGAATTTATGTTTCTATATGTTTTAGCAGTAACAACAAAATATCTCAGTCTCCGATGCCAAATAGAAGTAGAAGAGAAAAAGAAATTACTTATCAAACACTGTTTCACCATCATCGTTAAAACACCTTAAAGTACATTTACAGGATGGCGTACAGTATATAACCAAAAGTAGGATAAAACATAATAACAACAAAAGTTTGAACTAAGTTTAAAAAGATCATTTTAAATATTTACAATATAACATTTGATTTGAGATATGTGGACACTCCTCCTTACTCGATATTTAATGTTTCATGCTCAAAGATTATACATATTTTCAAATGGAAAAGTAAATTAATGTGTTTGTGTGTTTTTTCTAATAGTAAATTCACCTATCTGCTGAGAGAAATTGAACCTCTGATTTTAGCATTTTAAAACCTTCGACTTGCCACTGTCACAACGAAGTACAAGTAAATTAACACATCAGGACAAATCTGGAACGTGTGTAGAAAAAGCCACTTTTCAGGTTTGAATACACCTGCTTTCCAGATTGCATGTAAAGAGTATTTGAGTATTACATTATATACTGTAAACAATCTTAATAGTAAGTGCTGTATTGAAAAGAAAAATTAAACATAAGATTTATGATTCAAGTTAATCTAACTCCATGATGTTTGCAATAAAAAATAATAAGAAGATAAATTACATAACATTTTTTATAATCGTCCATTGATCGCAACTAAGCAACAAAATAATTTAGGCTACTTATAATACACTTTAAAAAATAAAAAAAATCTACATTTTTGTATATCCTTCGGCTTTCAGGTTTTGTCAATCCGGCTTAAATACGCGAAGCACCACCTTGTTATTCACGTGTACACTGCATGCATGACTCACAACATAATAACGTGAACTTAATAAATTTAACTTTATAGTGCATGACTAGAAAATACACACCCTCATAATTTCTAATCGTCGTGAGGTTGAATGCTTTTATATGTTCAAGGAGCAAATTATTTATTATTTTTACCTTTATTTACTAGAAAAGTAAGTGTGTTTTAGACGTATTAAGCAAAATTCGTCTGGGAAAATAAACAGATCAGTAAATAAATTTTGATAAAGCAGACCTTGACCGATTAGCGATAAGCTAGTTAATCTAATAATGCCTGTTACATGTTACTTTTATTTTTATTTAATGAGACACATCTGTTCACAAAGTATTTCTCGATAGAAATGCAGTTACAAGATTGTAGTTGAGAAGTCATGTAAAATCAGCATTTGTATTTTCAACCTGAATAGTACCTTATACACACATGGGCTAAATTAACAAATCCCTATGGTTCAGGTATACCCATTCGTAATTTTGAGTCAGGGTACTTAGCTAGCAACAGTCGCTATCTAAAGAACTTCTGGAACCTAATAACAAGTTCGAGTTTCACTTTTATAACGCATTTACAGCTGAAAGTGTAGAGCGTGTTCAAAAGCATGCCGGCTCGAACCTTGGACCATACCATCTACAGATCGCAGATTAATAACAAGGTCACGTTTGGCCAAACTGCGTAAAATAGCTAACATTTATTATACAATTGTTCTTCAACAACTATTTTGTAAAATGTTGAGGAAATCACTAATTCTCTATTAATATTTCATGTAAATTCTTAACTGTTTTAATACCCAGTCATTAATTACACACCTGTGTTTCATCTACAATCCTCTAGTAGTGTGTTAATGATATACAAACAAACACAGCGGTACCTGGATTCTCGAACTTAATCCGTTCCAGAAGGCTGTTCGAAAACCGATTTGTTAGAAAACCGAATCAATTTTTTTCCCTAAGAAATATTGTAAATTAAATTAATCCATTATAGACATCCAAAAATTATGCATTATGAAGCATTTTAAGTAAAAATATTGCTTATTTATACCTGTATAATAATACTTACATGCATAAAGTCAACCACAAAAACTTTAAACACAATAAAAAAAACAATAAATGAAAATTTAACTGCACTTCACCTGTGCTGAGGAGAGCTGATGACAAAAGTGAAAAGTGATGAGGAACGTGGAGAGTAGGGGGCTATTATTGTTTGGAAGGGGTGTTACCTTCCATAAAAATGTCAGGTAACTCTCCTTCTAAGGTTCTTTATCTTTTCTGTCTTTTTGCACTGCTACAACCTGCTTGAGACTCACTAGACCTATTTCTCACTAAAAACTTGGCTAATGAGAATTGTTTCTGCCTCCCCATGTCTCACCACACTATGTATGCCACTTCTCTTCCTACATTTTTCAAACCACCACCTACTAGCCTTAAAGGCACCACTTGTATCAGCACTCGTTCCAGAGGTGTTTTTCAGGAGGTCAGCATCAACAACAGTTTTTTTTATCTCTTACATTGTTTGTGATCTTTGTTTTGTAAGCACTGTCACTCCTTTTGCAACATCAGATCCTTTCATGACCACTTTATTTTTCAGTATGGTGCAGACTGTAGACTTCGTTATACCAAACTGTGTAACAAGGTCAGACACGCGAACAACACTCTCATACTTCGCTATGAGATATTGTTTCACCTCAATTGTGTCTCAAACAACTTTTTTTTTTTTTGGTTTGCCGCTTTTATTATCCTTCTTTGACCCCATGGTGGCTTATTTAATCAGAATATTTAAAAAAACAACAACAGCAAAAAGAAAAAAAAAGAACGTTCACAGAAGATTTTAGCGGGGGTGTGGACTGAGCGACAGGTGCGGGTAAAATGTTTTGGACAAGCTTGGCGTGCGCCAAAAATG
Source organism: Carcinoscorpius rotundicauda (assembly GCA_011833715.1). Taxonomy (NCBI): domain Eukaryota; kingdom Metazoa; phylum Arthropoda; class Merostomata; order Xiphosura; family Limulidae; genus Carcinoscorpius; species Carcinoscorpius rotundicauda. Next base: position 26,990,384 of record CM022406.1, read on the forward strand.
GTCAAGGGAGTTGTTCGAGAACCGAGGTACCACTGTATTCACTTTATAATGTAGCAGTTTCGATTGGTTTAAATTAATTTCATCTGAGCTTTTGCCTTCCGATTTTTGAATAAAATACCCACACTCGGCCAAAGTATTCTGAGGATCCATTATGATTTATAAAGGCCTCAAAGAACTAGTCAAGTGTCTCGATTACCTAGATTACTTCGATCAATAACTACTGCAATGCGCCAGTTTTTAACTAATTTGCGCGTTGCTACTTCCCAAGTCAATTCGACATTTTTGAAAAAGAAAAAATAATTTAGCTTCTCTGATTCGTTTTTTTACTTCTGTGTTTTTATATGAATTAGTTTCATTTCCGAATCCTTCAATTACTCTGATTCATATTTTTCCCGTTGTTTGTTGTTGTTTCCTAATCTTAGTTCAATCAATATTTTTTCTTACATTCTCTGATTTAAATTTTATTATATTTGTGTTAGAAGAGAGTATCTGGCAGAAAACCTCAAATATTTTTCATTCAGTATGTAAGAATTTGGAAAAAAAAAAATTGATTTCTTTCTGTAGCCTTCAAGAATTATAATTATGGGGGCTTAAAGCTTGTAGGACAAAACCGGTCAAATTCTTGAGTCAAACCTAAATATTAATAACCAGGTGTATATCCTCAATTCCCTTTATTATAGAATATTTCATCTTGAACTATGGCGTTCAGATAAACATACCTAGGATCACTTATTGATATAGATATCCACTTTGTATTCTTTATTATGTGAAACATGATGTTAAGTTATCAATTAAATAAAAAAAAACTTGTCTACTTGCTCAATACATCTATTTTAGTGCAATCCAATTACAACAAAAGTAATTTTTGATTTTGTTTTATAACGAGGCAGGTTTTAACTGCTCAAAAGTAACAACCAAAATGGCTTTTCTTGACATTCTGAGGAGAGACTATCGGGGAAATAAATATATAGGGCAGACATATAAACTTTTTAATCTAAGTAACGTGGTCTATTTTGTAGAGTACATATATACGAGAAACATGTGGATTTTTTATATTTAAACATTCGTTAGAGCGCGCACATCCATACATATATATGAGAAACGTGTGAACTTTTCAGTGTAAACACTGTAGTCAGTTTTATATAGAGTTCCAAGCACTAAATATTGTCATTGTTCAAAGTTATATTCATACAAAAGTTCAACATAAATCAGAAATATCTTGGTTGCAACAGTGTGAATAATACGAAACTACACGAGTTCACTTACATGACTTCGTTTTTCATTGTTTTTTGCTTCTATTGATGAACTGTAGTGATATTACATTATATTTTAATGTATTTGAATACATTGTATTCAAAATTTAATGGAACAAGAAACAATATTATTTTATATATGTATCCTTAATACAATTGGTTTTCTTATCTCTATAACACGTTATTATTTATTTCAACCCACATGTCAAAGCGTATAAACTGTCAAAGAAAATTGTCAAAGTGATTAAAAGATTTTCTGAAGTACATATTTGGCATTATTATGCCTTTAAAACATAAATTCATATGTACATATGTGTGTGTTTTTATCAAAATAGAAAATTGACATTTTGTGTTTCTTAAACAACAACAGGTATTTGTTATAGACAGTTAACAATCTCTTCCACAGTTAATGAGTCAGTCGAAAGTATTTTGATAGCATGTGTGCGGAATATTTTGTGAGAATGGATATTTAAGTAGATAACTTTGTATTTTTCTTTAGATCACCATACTGTTAGCTTTAATAGCTGTTTTATCTATTTCATTCTGGATCGACCGTACTGAGCGATTAACACGTGGAATTTAGGATATATGTAGGATCACAGTCTATGCCCAGTTATCGAAAAACAAAATCGTGCTTCTAACTCTAGAGACATGGGTACGTTGTAATGGTGATGGCCTGACAAGAATATCCGAAGAGATGGCGGTGAGTAATATTGAATAGCTTTCTTCCCTTTATTAGTTGAAAATTAGGGAAGATTATCGCAGATAACCCTTGTTTTTTGTATATTCGTGTAAAGTTACTCAAAGTTTCTCACTATATATACATATATATGCGTTCTAATAAGAATGATTTGACTTAGTGTCATTAGAAAACCCAAAATATATTTGCTTATATATTTAAAGTGATTAGAAATGTATTTTTCTCGTATAAACATAAATGCAAGAAAAGTTTATTGCAAGTTAAGTGTTAATACAAGAACGAAAAACCATATTTACATCTTCCTACTTTAAACAACCTAACCATAGAGATTAATAGCAGGATTTGAAAATAAACAACCTAACCATACAGATTAATAGCAGGATTTGAAGATAAACAACCTATCCATACAGATTAATAGCAGAATTTGAAGATAAACAACCTAACTATACAGATTAATAGCAGGATTTGAAGATAAACAACCTAACCATGCAGATTAATAGCAGGATTTGAAAATAAACAACCTAACCATACAGATTAATAGCAGGATTTGAAGATAAACAACCTATCCATACAGATTAATAGCAGAATTTGAAGATAAACAACCTAACTATACAGATTAATAGCAGGATTTGAAGATAAACAACCTAACCATGCAGATTAATAGCAGGATTTGAAGATAAACAGCGTAAACATAAAGAATAATTGTAGGATTTTAAATATAAAAAAGCCCCCCAGTGGCCCAGCGGTATGTCTGCGGACTTACACGCTAAAATCCGGGTTTCGATACCCGTGGTGGGCAGAGCACAGATAGCCCATTGTGTAGCTTTGTGCTTAATTCAAAACAACAACAACAACAATAAATATAAATGAAAAGTGAAACTCAATAAATTGAAATGATGATGCTTATCATTAACAAGTTTAAGCACACTTAGGGTTTTTTTGTTTCTTTGTTGTTAAAAGCAAACATCTGTGCTTTTCCTCAGAGAAGATCCGATATCCGATTTAGATATTAGTCCTTTGACTTTCTGCTGAGCAATTAGGATGTCATTTATCGCTTAAGTTGCCTTATTTATGCTTATCTATTATCAAGTTCTATATAAGCTTCACGAGTAAGGCAAAGAGGTCTCTTCTGAGCGCCCTTGATTGCTTTGCATCTCTTCATGAGGTGTAAAGTGCTAAATCGGAATACCTGCCACGATTTTATTATTATTATTATTCTATATAAGCGAAACTCTACATATCTTTTCCTCATAATTAGATATTCGTTCCACGACCCACGTATTCTCACTCTCTTTACTTCTAAACACATGGACAATTAAGAAGAATGTGATTGTTCTTAGCTCTTGTCACGAGTAAACACCCTCATATTAACTACAGCGTAAAAGCTACGAGTGAGAGCAGACAAACACAAAACCGTGACTGTCATCAGTCTTGCTTTCTGGAAAGAACCCAATTTACAACACGTGATGTCCTGATAACATACAAAATACCTGGGAAATTCTGATGTAGCCGATTCATGCATAACACTATCTTAGATTTAAACCAGGCAACTGGTTCATCCTTTTTAAAGAATGTAGATGGAATGTATTAAGTAGGAGAGGGGTTATTGGAGGTCAGAAAGTACTGTGGATATCTTCAACTGCGAGCAGTATAATGGAAAATCTTACATGAACTAAGGTTCATTCACAATAATAGGATGTATTTTTAAGTTTCCATAAAGGAATGAAAGAAGTATGGAAGTATAAATTATTATGAAAGATATAATCATTTTCATTGTATGCAAATAGCCACAAAAATCAGGCTGTTATTTTTAAATTTCAATATCTCTGTTGATAATTTATACTATTTTTATTCAGCTAAGAAACGGACTTTTGTATTTGAGGATATACATTAAGACATTATTATTTATAAATAACCAATGCTTGAAACAAAATCTAGTAATCCATTAAGAGCCACTTTTTGTTTCATAATTTTATTTAAATAAACAAATAAGACATCGACTGAAGAGGAGAGAATGTAACAATACGAGTTATTTCTTCTTATATAAAGAGGTCATTGAAACGCACCAATGGGTAAAAGATTATTTCTTAATTCATATATAAGTTAGTTAGCCTACTGAATGTATACTCCGTATTTCTATTATTGTGTTATTTAAATTGTATCTCTGCTCGATAACTTAGACAAAAAAAATATTTGGCTACTTTAGTAACTACTCTCTAGAGCAAAAAGAAACAATTTCGAAAGTAAAAGATGTCAAAACGTTCTGTTACCATATACATCTTATAACTTAGTATATGTAGAATAATAAATTAGTATTTTATGCGGTAGTAATATCAACCCAATTTATAATCTGTACAATAACAGGCTTTCATTTAAGATTTTTGTACAAAATAAACTCCTCGGGAATGTGCTATGATAATATTTCTATAACCTGTGCCTTTAATATTGTAGACTTAATAAGTGATTTCTCAATAAAACTTAAAAAATACTTATTTCGCGATGCATTTTCGAAAAGAAGAAAAATTCTGCTTAACAAACAGCTTCTTATAATAAAAACTACTCATAAATTCTTCAACAAATTTTTGTTCATTCTACTTTTATCTCCTGTAATACAAGAAATAATAGAAAAATTTATATTAACGTGTAGAGGATTCAGAGCCAGCCGAGATGCTGAATTATGTATTACGAAGAATATCGAAAACCTTAAAAGACCAAATATTAATTTTAAACATCGTATACATTCCTTAAACACAGTATGTTTGCGGATTTACAACGCTAAAAACTGGGTTTCGATACCGGTGGTAGGCAGAGCATAGATAGCCCATTGTGTAGCTTTATGCTTAATTCAAAACAACAAGTATGTGAGTAAACGCGTAAGCTCTTGATTTAGCTCACATTTGTGAATGAGTTTTAACTTTTCTTGGTCAACTGATTCGGTCTCCTATAACCAAGAAGATTTTTTAGCGTTGCTTCGTTTCATAATTGAAGAAATGAAACGTCTTCTTGATATAGAATTCATTTTCGACTACCCTAAAGAAGCTGAAGTTTTTATAAATAATTTGTGTTAAGACACAATAAGCATTTCAAAGAAGTTTGATGTTTCTAATGTAACTAAAAAGCTTCTGTCATTATTTTATTGACATTAAATTATTTTTATTTGGAAAAGATAATTATCTACAAGGCCAAATTCCTGTTTCTTTGAATATAAAGATCATTCCTAATAATGTAAAATAACATTACTTTCTAAACTAAAATACGACTAGTTACCCGCCAACATAAAAGAATATGTTGTTTTGATTTTTAAAAACAAAATCTTCATGAGTTTCTAAGCTGTAAAAACCTTTCGGTTGCCAAATTAAACGAAAATATTATTTCTAAGGCTATATTGAGACATTAATGTTTAATCTGAAAATCACGTGTCTATCCGAACTGGAATGTTATTTTTTATACCGTAAAGGACCATTAGCTCTTTTCTCATCAGAATAAAACCAGTCATAAGTAACGTTAGCCCTTCTTTTGTCTGTAAATCCTATATCTACCTGTATCTGGAGCCTAAAAACACGGCCAGTGAGATACTATAAGAGTACCTGCCTACATGAAACTGAAGACTGATAACAAGGCTAATGATATACCTACCTGTATCTGAAGACTAAAAGCAGAGTTGGTGATGTATTATGCAGTTTCTGAATTATGGAACCTGGAGCAGGGCTGGTGAAACACTATACAGTTGATACTTATCTGAACATAGAGATTAATGAAATGGCTGGTGAGATACCATGCACTTAATACTTACCTGAACCTGGAGATTGATGACAGAGCTGGTGAGATTTTCTAGATCAATTTCTTTGACCAGGAAGAGTTCTCCAGTTTGTTCATGAATATAAAACAATTCTTGGTCGTTCCCTATCGCACAAAAATAAAATAAAAGAATCTGGAAATAACATAATATTTATTGTGTGGCAAAAAATAATAATTTGCTTTTAAAATTTCATATTAAATAATTTTGATTGGATGTTGTTGTTGTTTTTCAATTTTATACTTGACGATTAGCTTAAGTTTATTTCTGACATTTAAGTTTACAATCAGTTTCTGTGGCTATATGTAATTAAGAAATACCGTTGTAATTTGTAGATATGTTTGTTTTTCTTAAATAATGTTTTTTCCAAGGTGATAAGATTTTGGATAACACTGACTACATTAAAAGATCTATCTATATCAACCTACATATGTTTAAACCAAAATTAGTATGAAAGGTTATCAGGTCCATGCGGGAGTACACACAAAGTTTCAGTTTGACGTTTTTAGATCTTTATGTGCGTTCTTTTTTTACCACAATCTCATCCTCTGTTTATGGATCTTCATTATATTTGGTATGAAGATTATTTAGGTCCTCGCAAAGACACTGCAAACCTCCAGTTTCAAATTTTATATTTTGCAGTTTCCGTGGTCGTTTTTGACATTTACATATAAGGGAAGTATGGAGAACAGCTTTCCATGTCCTAAAATAACCTTTCGTTAGTCACGAATTTACATAGCTCCTGTCCAGGAAACAGGTACTCCTTTTAGTACAACAAGATATACGTCATTTGAAAATGTGGTAAGTACTTTCGTTGGGCCGTGTCTCTGTTAATATTATTGAAGTGATAAAATCTGAAGTTTCGGAACAGATTTCTATTTCTTATGCAGTCGTTATATTACGTTAATATTTACTGTTGTAAAACCCTACACCAAAATTGCCATCGACATATATCTGTCCATTTTATTTCGGTGAATAGACCTGTTTTCAATATTGCATTGTACGATTTATATCATCAGTTATCTTTGTAAAGACTTATTTGCATTTATAAGCTTCTTTCCTGTATCTCTTATGTTTACTTACAAGAATAAGAAATTAAACACTGTGTGTCTGAAAGGAGAGATTCCCAACACATTGTATGCTACTTACGTTATATAAAATTAATCACTAATGGGAAATACCTGAAACGAATGGTATTAAGATCAGAGCTCAACGTTAATATAAAATAAAATAATTTAAAATTTAACTAACACAAAAGCGAAAACCGTTTATGTCTGTCAAAATATATTTATAGTTGTTGTTTTGAATTAAGCACAAAGCTTCACAATGGGCTATCTGTGCTCTGCCCACCACGGGTATCGAAACCCGGATTTTAGCGTGTAAGTCCGCAGACATACCGCTGGGCCACTGGGGGCTATGTTTATAGATATCGTGTGCACAAACAGTGAGAACAAAAGTTAACAAAGATCAGGCTTTAATGAAAAAAAAATGGACCTCAGGTGCTTAAATAAAGTTTTATTTTTGCATTTTTTTGTTTTTCTTTCCAGCACAGATGTAATAGTGTTGCGTGAATTATTATATTCTATGACTAAAAATTGAATATAAAAAAAATTAATGTTCGTAGCTCTTTCTTTTCGAAGGTAAGAAACTGCATAGTAAAAGTAACATGCAGCGTTAATAGATTTTCTTCTCAGCATGTACGCATGCCGTAAGGATAAAGTCGAATTTATTTCAGCCGATTTATACACTGCCAGTTTTAACGTTATGGAGACAAATATTGTGCAAATATAAACTCTGACCTATCTCAGTCGGTTAATAAATTATAAGACTTAGAATTTTACGAATAAATATTATTATAAATAAATGTTATTGATTTTCCCAGAATTGAGACTCGTACACGGAATATTTGAAAGGGGGTTCTAATTCTTGAGATTAAAATCCAAAACATGCCAAGGCATGCTAAAACTACGGGAGTCAGGAAGCATTTCTTCTTACAAAATTTAAAAACAAAAGATAGCATATATTTAAACATGAAAGTAATTTTGCATGCAATATAATTTAAACATAAAACAAAATCCAGACACATCCAATGAAAAGTCAACAAATAATCCTTCTGTTGTAACACTATATGAGGAGCTAGACTCAAATTAACACAAGTTTTATTATAGTAAAGTACTGTACTATTTACATGCGCAGTAGTTATTAATGTTTAGATTATATTACTAATTTAAATAATCTTGTACAACAATAGTTTACTTGCTATTAATTATTGACTATCATATATATACATGTGTACACTACTGAAATAATATTCTATATTTTCCTTGGTATTATTCCATAAATAATATATGTACATTTCTAATGTTAACAACAGTGTCATAATGACTGTGTATTAAAGCTAGAGCACTCAGCACTTCTGTTTGTATACACTTCAAGTAATTATTCAATTGGCGGGGAGCAAATGCTGAACTTTCACATGAATGTGGTGGCAGTGTTTTTTTGTTTTGTTTTACTTCCCAAAAATAGGCGGTTTGATGAAATCCCCTTAATCTCCCCATATAATGCGTGGAATTATCATCCAACAGATAATTATACTGAATTATAAACTCAGATTTGTCTCAGCCAGTGTACATACAGTCAAGTTTAACATCTTGCAGATAAACATACTGAAGTGTAAACTCAGGTTTGTTTCAGCCAGTGTACATACAGTCAAGTTTAACATCTTGCAGATAAACATACTGAAGTGTAAACTCAGGTTTGTTTCAGCCGGTATATACACCGCCTGATTTAATGTTTTAAAGATAAATACATCATAAGTATAAAAAAAGAAAATTATTGTTTGTAAATTATCTTTAATCTAGTTGGTGAAATAAATGTTTTAAATAGATCATACAATTCTCACGATGTATTACACTGTTATAAGAAGTTTATTTAGCAAGAGACACATAAATGTAGGCTTCCTATTGTAAAAGTTTTAGTTATTTATAAAAAATAATCTCTAATGATCCAATTTTACCCTCACATATAACTTATTACATAACTAAATTGCACTTATACTCTTACCTTGTGTAAATTTGTACAGCATTCGAGCATTAATGCCAGCGTCTAGGTCGTAGGCATGAATCGATGGATCAACTTTGATTTTCTGTCGTCTGGTGGCACCCTGCAATAAAAATCTTCTTAGACTTTCTATGTTTTTTAGATTCCGAAACATATTTAGAACATTTTACACTTCTTTGTTATTTTATTATATTTTAAACTTTTTGAAAGAAAGGCATGCATTGATATAGATACAGATATATATATCTTCTTCAGATCTCTTACTGAAAATGTTTGTGACAGCGAGGGTACACAAAGAAAAGAAAATATATTATAATAAGTGTACGTTTATTTTATAAGATTGCATACTGCTAGTCCGACAGGTATATATTATACATGATATGTTAATTTTAGTTCTCACATACATGGGGTTTTATCAGAAAGTAAAGATAATGTGACAACCCTCTCATGCTTCTCATATTTTGTGAATTTTGACTATAAATGAAACCCATTCAACTAGTTTATCATACTTTCTATTTCCTTGGAATCTTTACTGAAGCAACTTCATTCTTTAATTATATTAAATCGAAGTATACAAGCCAAAATATAATATCAGGAAAATGCTACAAACCTGGGGCTACGTCCTAGTGGATGACCTTCTTTAGTTAAATTATGTTAACTTGTTTATGTTTAAGAGCAAAGTTACAAAATTCGTTATTTGCTCTCTACCCATCACAGGTATCGAAGTCCGGATTTTAACATATAAGCTTTCAAGTTCTGACTATGAGAAATTGGCATATACTAATATAATTATTCTTTAGTCTTTGTATAAAACGATAGAAGAGCAGTACATGAACTCTCTATGAATGTTATACAGTTTACCTAAACATTGCCAACTTTCTATAGATTTTATACATTTATTTCCAGCTTGTCTGAACAGTGCACCAACTTTCTATATATTTTATGCATTTATTTCCAGTTTGTCTGAGCAGTGCACCGACTTTCTATAGATTTTATACATTTATTAACAGTTTGTCTATCGATATGAAAATCCTTATTTTTAAAAAGTTAATAAATTTTAGAAACTGAAAAAAACTTATTGTAAGTTGTAAAAAACATTCATTGGTAACTTTCACAGTGTAACAAAACCTTTATTGTGTTTATGGAAGGAACATAAAAGTGGGTTCTTATTTTTTAACACTTTCGGTACGTTTCGCTTAGAATCCTTGTAGTAAAGAAAGGTTGAAATACTTAAGACCAACAGCAACTTTCATAATTTTGACACACTAAAGCAAGTGATCATGTAACATTGAGACTACAAAACTTCAAAGTTAAAGTGTCTAATTGAAAACATATGCAACTTAATTATTAATAAATTTAATCATGCGTAAAACCTAAATACGTTTAAAGTTTAGGAACCTCAAATGGAGAACAAGTACGTATGTTAGTGTGATAGTTTAAGACTGGTCAGAAAGTACGACTGCCTTTAGTTGAAATACAGAAGTAGGGCGAAAGGGTTAATCAATTAAAACCAAAACATAATTTGAAACTCACATGAAGTAAGTGTGTATTAACACATTGTTATTTAGTGGATAAGCTTTTATTAAGTCCACATGATTTTAATTGAACTTACAAAAGTTTACATTCTCATTCTTTGTTCAATACACAACACTTATTTGAAGTAATGATAATTATATAATTTATGTAATTATAACTTGAAATAGAAAGCATACATATTTATTTCTAGTTAAATCTGCCAACGTGAACTACTTACGTTTCATTCAACACACATTGTACAGTAGCTTAAACGTTTAAATTTATCTGTGTAAACGAAAGATAATAAAAAAAAGGTTCAGATGAACAGACTGCTAAATTTACCGTTATAATTGGGGTTTCTGTTACGTGAGCAGTATAGAGTTTATGCGTGAAAACTGGGTTCTGGTCATCAGCATCCTTGATTTTGATAGTCATGGTTGTGACTGTACTTAAGCTTTGGGGACTTCCGTGATCCTGCAGAACAAGAGTAAAATAGAATTTTGAAATAGCTCGATAAAAAGGAGCTACGCTTTAAGCATTACATCTTTTCTATGAAATGCGTAAAAACACGATTGACAAAAAGAAATGGTACATTTGTTCTACAAGTTGTAAAATATAAGTGACATAATATTATGATAATTTGTTTTTATATAGCTAACAATACAGTTTTGTTAAAGGTAAAATTATATTGCAATATTCTTGTAAATATTATATTACAATATTCTTGTAAACGATTTATTTTTTTAAATCCTAGTTTATTTCAGTCACAATGGTTTATATTGAGAAGTTTGCTGAACTTATTTGATGGTTGTCGTAACAGTCATGTGAAATATAACTGTTTGTGGACGGACAAAGGTGGGATTTTTAAATTATTTAAAACAGAATTTTTAAGTCTGTTTTTATAAACGCATATAATTTCGACGAGAGTTCACATAGTACTTACTTTAGCCTGAATATGTAGTTTGAAATCACGAATTCCATGATCATAATCCAAAGGTTTGTTAACAACAAGAATACCTTCTATTGGGTCAGACAAAACGAAAGCGTTATCTTCGTTTCCACCCTAATAAAAATGTATATAGCTAGTTAGAGAAAAAGAGCATGGAAACGACCTTGAATTATTTTGGAATATTATATCTATTGTTCTTTTACATTATTATTAAATAGGAAGACAAAGTTTAAAGCATGTAATAATAACTCAAAGAAATAGTGCAAATAAAATAATGCAATCCAAAATTTTGTATAAATTATAATTTTTAAGAAAATAATTATACTTCTATATCATTTATGTCTAAAAATATAGTAACTGGTATATTATATAATATATGTAATAGTTGTTTATTTTTGGGCTTACAAGCAAATGTATTTGAAACTTAGAAAAATAACTTTCATATTATTAACAGAAAATCGAAAATCGCTTTCATGTTTATGTAAAGGCAGATAAGACTTTACTTCAGTGGTCGAGAATAATATAGGCATGATTGCCTTACCACGATTGAATAGGTAACATCTGAATTAGCAGTACTGGGTTTGTCACGATCTGTTGCGTGAATCCCTCGAAAAATTGTCAGTCCTACAGGTGTCAGCTACAAATAGAAGGAAGAATATAAATTTTACTGTATTATAGCATAACAAAATAAAAATTCACCTCATGATTTTACTAAGTTATAATAATGAAATAATTAAAATAACTTGTTTTAGCCAGAGCTTTGAACTTAGAAAATATTTTATAGTTCTAAAATCATGTAATACATCATAATATGTTGATATCATACAAATATTTAAAAAAATCCTCTAGTCTTGGTATTTACATAATATTAAATTATCTACTACCTTTCACAGATGATATACATCCATAATAATGTACTTAACTATTATAAGAGTACAAGGTTTCTTACTTCGTCTACAGCTAAGTGATAGGGTGTGTTTTCGAACTGCGGAGCATGATCGTTAATATCTTCAATGTACACAGTAATGGGCAGAAAAACTTCTTCCTAAAATAATAGATAAAGCAGCAAGTGAGTTTTGTGGAAAGATAATAAACAGATTAGAACACTAATAAGCATAACGATGACTGTTTTAAGTACTGGTAAAAATATGAACATGTGTTTACAAAACTCGCGTAATGAAAGGCAGGTAGACTCTTTAATATTGCAGAAAGCTAAAAAATACAAAAAAATATTCATGCACAATGTAACAACTAGAAAGAGTTTACCTTAAGTATTTGAGATAAAAAGAATTATTAATAAAATATAAATACAAATTTCGTCAACTGATATAAAACTATATACTATAATTAAGTACGCTAGTTTAAAAGTAACTGATTTACTACGTTAATTTACATATATTTATTACCACGTGCTGTTTAATTTACTACTTTACATTTAATTGGATTGTGTTTAACAAGTCATGCATGTACAAATGCTTCATATATATTACGAAAGGGTCTGCATTTATTGATGCACACAAAACTCTTTCACTATTTGCTGTATAATTCATTTCTTTCTCAAATTATCAGTCTAACTAAACAGTGAAAACGATATATTCTATCAAATCACAGCTGATGTCATACGACAAACTACACAATCATATTAGACTTCTACCAAAGTCCACATGCTGTATACAACTGCCTTCTTTCAGAAAGTATGCATTTGAAATCTCGAGATAACGAGTAGATTATTATCATTTCAGTAGTTTATTGGACAAAGACGTAAATACATTATGACTACAAATGTATACAACCTTTTGAGTGGAAACTATGAAATTATTAAATGCTATTGTGCTAAAAACCTAGATTATGATCTACAGTTATGAATGTCATATATACCTTTTCAGTTAATATTGCAGCTTTTATTTATCAAATCAATACAGTTTAAAGACAAAAATATTAACAAGACATTCAGTGAGGAAAGAGAAGTTGAAATAAGTTATTTATAACTTCTTCTGATAATGGCTTTGTCTTGGCGGGAAAAAATATTACGTTTAGTAATTTAAAGTTTAAATTTAGTGTCTTACTGTGACTTTTACATAAAATTCAGTCTTAGCATTCTGTTGCTACCATACAACTACAAGGTAAGATTTAAAGTTTTGCTATTAATGCTATATAAAACATCAACTTTAAATTTTTAGTGAGTACCCTTTAAAACCAACTTTTAACTTACCGTGCCACTGTCTCCTCTGCATGTTAACTTGAACTTTAACACACTGTGTGGCTCACTCTGCAAATGAAATAATGATATCATTTTAATAACAGACAGTAAATGCTTGTTGTATAAAATGGTCCAAAAATATACAATTATTTGAATATACTGGCCATTCATGTTAAGGAATAAAAATATTTGGTATTGAAATACAATAAGTACACTGTGTTAGAATTATGTCAACTGTAAATGGTTTACCATTATTTATTTATTTTAATATCCATACTTGTTTCAGTTTAATATAGATTTAGAAATATATGTAACTGACTATTCAATGTGTATTGCGAAAGTTCCGATGTTCTCTAAATTTCTAGAAGATTCTCGAGTGTAAGGATGAGCAATATATGTTTCACATTGTTGCCAACTGAACTTTTGACAACTTTGCTTAATGAGTATAAAAGATGGCCATCGCAACATGTGAAGAGACACTAATTTAATATTGTTGATTTGCTGCAGTTGGTATACTATAAGCTTCGGAAGTTACCATTGTGATTAACGCTTATTAGTCAGGAAAGTGCAGACACTTAACCAGGTAGGTTTATAAATTTCGAAAATTACAAACTATTTCATTTCAATGAATTAACAAATGTTAATATTTCTACAGGGGCATTAGGCCCGCCAAGGCCAGGGCATTGGATTCTTATTCCGAGAGTCGCAGGTTCAAATCCACGTCACGCCAAACATTCTCATCCTTTCAGCCGTGGGGACGTTATAATGTGACGATCATTCATACTATTCGTTGTTAAAATAGTAGCCCAAAGGTTGGAGATAGATTATGATGACTAGCTGCTTTCCCTCTGGTCTTACACTACGAAATTAGAGGCGGCTAGCGCAGATAGCCTTCGTGTAAAATTAAAAAAGCAAACAAAGAAGGACTTAACGTATCTTCGTTTGTGAATAAAACCTTACGTATGAGCAGCGAAAGATAGCTAACCCCTTAAATGAACTGTAGCAATAGTCAGTTCCAGACTAGATAAAATATTCAGTATTGTTTGTAAGTTTGTAAAACTGTCGTACACATATCATTATTTGTAACAACTATTATTACAAATTGTATTACTGTTTTACATTAAAAGATATACGTGTTAATAAAGAACATTACGTGTATCAATCTTGTCGGCAAATATCATAAATTTTATACATATTAGCATTCACTTAACTTCTAAATTCAAACTCAAGTTTCCGGTTATTTGAAATGGTAATACGTAAAGTAGCAACAATAAATTGGTGACTCTTTCGAGATGATATGTAATACAACAAACATTAGCTTATTTTATTATGTAAGTATAATATCTATAAGAATAACCTAATGTTGCGTAAGATCAGGAATGGTAAGTTTGCGTTGTTAGGTAAAATAAGATTAATTACAAAAAATACTTACATTGTGTAAATGAAAGTGAATCACACAAAGCAGCACACATTTGTTATTTCACTAACAAACACAAACAGTCTAGAACTGCAATTATAATGTTTTATGTTGTATTTACGGTACTGAATACATTAGTAACTGGAATTATTATCATGTTCATTACTTCCTAAATTTGTTTTTGGGAGGGTAAACCACACTAAAATCGTGATCAAGTAATTACGACCCCTGATACGTTTTTTTGTGAAGGTACTCAAAAATCAGGACTTATAGTATGATTATTTTTATTATTTCTAACTTACAGCATCGTTGGGTGTTATATTTTGATCTTATTTATTATTTTCGACTATACCTCAATAATAACTTATAATAAGCGTCAGTAAAAATTTAAATAACTCAAAAAGAGACTTCTCGAGACTTCTCGCCATAGACATTTGTGTGGTCTTGTATTCTGTCGTTTCAATGTACACAAGAATTACTATAGTTCAGAAGTGTTTGAAAAAGTAGTTTTGAAGTGGTTGTTTTCAGGTCTGAGAGGATTTTGGCCAAACCCATGGAATGCACTTCGTAACAACTGAAATTATTAGAAAATCAGAACAATCTTGTGTTTGGATAGATGAATACTTGTAAGTAACAACCTGTTTGATGAAACGTTAGCTACAATAACGAACACTTTTTTTTCAGATGTTAAAATTGTGTTTTTAGTTGTTTAGTATATTTCTAATTTTTGTAGTGCACTCACTAATCAAGTAGAGCAAACAACCGATAACTTATGGGAATATATTAATTAAAGTTGACGTTCAAAACTTTAATTATGTATTTTAACAGAAGAAAATACATCCCTTTTTTTGGATTTGTGAAGGTAATAAATATTTTAGTGCTAACGTAAACCACGATCTAAAGATTTTATTTTTAATTTCACGCAAAGCTACAGTTTTAAAATCTCGAAGGCAACTAGCTAGCTGTCCCTTATTTAGTAAGGTTAGATCACCACCCATCGCCAACTCTTGGACTACTCTTTTATCAACAAATAATGGGATTGACCGAATATTATAATGACCCCACGGCTAAAAAGGCAAGCATGTTCGGTGTGATGGTAATTCGAACCTGCTATCCTCAGATTACAGGTCGAGCGCTCTAACCACTTGATCATTTTGGACCCGAGATATGAAGCCAAGTGAATAAAATTTATTAAAGTAAAAATATTGATTCAATTTTAAACTAAGTCATTTCACAATTAATGTATTATCTGTTATATGACCAAAGGTTTTAATAAAACAAACCTGTTTAATCAATGAAGATTTTAAATTGAAATAATCAATATTTTTTTTTCCAATTTTATTGTTTGTGCATTTTATTTTATACTTTTAGTTCATAGACTAACAATAATATTTGTTACTTAGCAACATAGCATAAGCCATTTTTGGAATGCATTGTTACGAAAACGCACTGGCTTTTTCATGCATTAGAAGTTATCTATCTAGCTGAGATGTTACAAGGTATACTATAGGGTAGTCATGCTTACCTAATCATTTTTAACAGACTATGCATCTGTAATAAAAATAATTCTGTCTGTGATTTATATTTGTAATATAAGGACCCATTTCTTTTTTGTGTGGTTTTTTGCTAGCTTGACCCATTAAAAATAAGGGCACGCGCGCATGTACATGGACAGGTAATTAATAATACCCAGGTGCATACTCTCAGGATCCTCTTGGTGTAGGTGCAAAATTTCATGTTTCTAAGTTATTTTTTCTTGGAGCCATGACGGTCATACGTATATAGACATCCCTTTTATTATTATAGATACAAACTGATTTCCAAATCATAGGTAATATCCTAAACTGTAGATGGATTCAGAACAAATTCTGATTCGTGAATTACAAAGTTGTACTCTGTAAAACGTTTTACAAAATTTAACGATTTTTCAAATTACAGGTTATATCCAGCTTCATGACGAATTTAACATGTAAGAGGAATATGAGTAATATTACGCATGCTAACCTCTAGAGTGCAGTGCTGAGCGTCAGAAGTTTAACCTTTACTGTAGATCAACTCTTTGATGAATAATGAACCACAAATTAGAAATACCAATTTCAATTTACTTTTACATATTTACTCACAGATTATAGTTGATGGCATACACTCCTGGACAAAATGTTGTACAAACTAAAGTTTGCTAATAAAGTGGATCTGCTTTACTTAAATTTGAAAATGATCCCGTCACTTGAGTTTATTTATAAAACAACAAATCATGTTAAATTACGAACAAACATCAGTTCACCTAAATATAATGCTCCATTTGTAATAAAAATGAGTTTATTGTACATCAGACACAAAATAATATAATCTAGTGATGAGCCATTTGTTACATACATTCAACAGCCAGAAAAAATTAGATGGGTTATATGTATTGTTTAATTAAGATGAACACTTCACAACATGAATAGCAAACGTTAAAAAGAAGATATATATATATTTTAAAACAAACAGCTGGCGTAAAAAATGAAACTAACGAAGCATGAGTCATTTATTAATAGAACTTTAAAAATTACTGCAATGTTAATGTTTACAGCTCTAGATAAATGTTTTGTATAACCTCAGAATTATCTATTTTTACTTTCTAAAGTCGAATAAAATCTGTTGATTTATGTTACATTCAAAAGCTGCATGAAGAAATACGAAGGATAACTCAATCCTTAAGCAATTTATTAAGTAAATTTCCGAGAGAGTTAAGGAAATCTCGAAAAGGCATGGAATACACTGCAAATACTAACAATAGCACTGTGCATCACAAATTTTATTATTCCTTAATTGTTTATGTTGTAGAAGTACAGAAAATGGCAATTATTCCCTTTAAACTTTACTTTTGTAACCTGCATTCAGAAATTACACTATTTTCTATGTAAGAACAAGGAATTTGAACATTTTAATTTACATAAGGTTTGAATAAAACAACATATGAATCAAGATTTACATGTATTTATACTAAAGTTATACAAAAATGAACAAAAATGTTTAGAAGTTAGTAGTTTTTTGAGATTTGCGACTGTAATGTAAATCACTTTTGTATATCAGCCCCCAAATAAAGTCTCCCATTATATTTTCTTTACACGTTCCCAGGTCACAAAAGCAACGTTTGAAGAGAAAAATAGGTCTTTTCCACTTACTTTAGGCATAAGAAATTGAGAAATAACATTTTCTGCCTAAGAAAAAGTAAAACTTTTCTTGCATAGTGTAATTATTATAGATTCAGTTGGACTTTTCCGGTTAAAATATGTTAAATTACATTATGTCAAAATAACTTCTGTAATCATGTTTTATTCCTTCAATTTTATAGGCATATTTTGTGATTAATTTTTATATTTTATTTTGCTTTAGAAACACGATTATTTTACATGCAGGAACAGACCTTTACACAAAATGTTTTTGATCTTTAATTTAATTGTTTTCTTGTTTGTAAACACTGATTTAAGTATTTATATAACATAATATTTCTTTTGTGTTCTTTTACGTTACTTAACAGAGCTCAAGCTCTTTAAAGACACTTAACCTTTAATAAGCAGCACTTACCCTATCCACCAAATCATCTAAAGATTTGGCAACTTTGATAACCACAGAATGTTGATCTATTTCCTCGTACTTAAAATACTGGATGTCACTGAGGCTGTTATCAACTGCTTCAATCTTGAACCTTTGTCTTGGAAACACTTGTAAACGAAAAATTTCCTGATCTGGAGAAAAGGAGTTTTCATAATGAAATAACGTGTGTTTACAGTATTTAAATATAGTTAACGACGAATAATACAATGTATATGAAATATTATACCTTACCTAAGCTTCAAAATAGCTTCAATTTAATGTGTTTATCATTTTAAACGCAATTCAAAAATAATAATATCGCTAATTTCGTGGCATTAATTGAAGCAAAACCTTATGTACACAACGTATAAGTAAAATCACTGATAAAATCGTAGACGTACTTTAGCACATCCTCATTGTTCCCCCCTCCCCCACACACAATTAAAAAGAGGAACAAACAAAATTTTCACAGAGTATTATGTTCAGATAATTTCATATGTTAACAAAATTTTCACAGAGTATTGTGTTCAGATAATTTCATATGTTGTCTGTGAAATTTCTAATCATAAACCTGGAATTTAAGTTACTTGGTTTTACGTTTCTCTAATTAATGAGCATTGTTTTGGTTTTTCAATACCACGGGTATTGAAAGCCAGTTTCTAGTGGTGGGAGTACGCAAACATACCACTGTGCCACAAGAGAGAAAGTGGAGCCACCCCAAATGAAAATTAATATTGACAATTTTTTCTCGTTTGTGATATCTAAATACCTTATTAAAATACATTGTTTGTTTTTAAGCACAAAGCTACACAGCATGCTATTTGTTATTAGCTCACCAAAGGTACTGAAACCTGATTTTTTTGGTGTTATAAGCCTTAGGACTTACCGCTAAACAACTGTGGGTTAGTAAAATAATAATGCAGCACAAAATGACAAAAAGAAATACTGTATGAGAATGGTTTATCTAAAGTAAAATTTAAAGACATTTTCTTTGTAAAAACTGTAAAATGATGATTTGAAAGGATAACGATGCATAGATCAGTAGGCATAAAAGTTCAATAATAAGTAAAGAGGTGTAGGTAAAACAGGTAATGAGATTACAGGTGTCTCGACCTTCTTAGATCAACTTCAGACAGACAATGTAGGTAAAAGAATATAATGTACAATGTTTTCAGATATAGTTGATTAAGATGTACAAGTGAAAAATATGAATGGTAACGACAAAATGAAAGAAATGTTTATGGAGGTTTGTTTGTGGTAAAACCAAAAGATACAGGTTAAACAATTTATCCTCTGCCCATCACGGGTAGCAAATTCGAATTTTAGTGTTTAAAAGTCCACTTACTGATTGCTGAGCTACCAAGAAGCAGGTAATAAGAATGTGAAGCAGAATAAGGTCACCGGTGAGTCAGTGGCAGGTTCATAAACTTACAACTCTAAAATAAGAGGCTCTGTTTCAAGTGGTGGACAGAGCGTATAGCATATTGTGCAACTTTGTACAAGTTTAACAGCAGCAGTAAAAATGAATAAAAATACCGGAAGATTCTTTTAAAAATAGTTTGTAAATAAAAGGAGCAGAATTTTAATTTGTATATTTTGAAACTTTATATTTGTTATGAAAAACTACATGACCCCACTTATTTATATTCAAATTACGAAATACTTCTATGTTAAACTTGGCTAAAAATAACATTTCAAAAATCTGTTTCCGATAAATGTTAAACTGAGAAATTTAAACCAGGAAACAATTTTATGAAATAAGTTGCCTTTGTTACGCTATAACATCAAAATCAGTGATTCAAAATTAATGAAGCTATTAGTTCATTTCATGCTGTTGTACAATCATGTCTCAACTAAATCAGTTTGTCTAAATCACTGGAGCATCCCTCGCTGACAATAAAGCATGACGGGTATTCAAACGGATACATTTCGTCCTTTTGTTGCAATTTCCTAATATAATCACAATTGTGTTTTCTAAAATACAGAAAGCTAAAGGCACAAGTGAATCAAAACTAAAGTCTTAAACTCCATAACTTCGAATGTTGCCTAAATTTGGGGTATTTATAGCAGGACATTTACCTATTTTGTTTTTATAAAATAACTGTTTATTAGATTCTCAATCACACAAAAGACATTTCGTAACGGAATCTGGAATTTAAGCCAAAAGAAAATCGTCAGATTCTAACTTAATTCTTGCCAGTATTTGGGAAAAATTTAAAAAAAATGTCTGTTATGCCAACGTTACCTAAACATTATAACATGAAATATTAATTGTAAAGCAATAAAGGCAACTACAAAATACAATAATTTTCAATATTTTGCATCACTCTCTTCCAGATGGCTTAGCGCTAAGTTTAACGATTGATAAAAATAAAATTTGGATTCTATTTTCAAGGTTGACACAGCAATGACAGCCGATTTAGTTCTTTTATCGTTAATAATAAAACAAAACACAATATTTTACTTGCAAATGAAAATGAAATATAGATAAACGTTAATTAGTACGATAAACAATTTATTATTGCGAGTTCTCGCAAGCCATTTTTTATCTGAAATTTTCACTCAGTAATCCAGGTTACTTACACTCTTGAACAAAAAAATTAAATTATGCAAATATTAATGTTCTTTATTAACTTATTTATATTTAACTTAATGACTCAGTTGATTCATCAATCAAATAAGTTTTGCTATGAAATTTATTTCATTTATTACTTTTGAGAAAATTAGCTATAAAGAAACTTTATTATAAAATCTATATTAAGTTTTTCAAGGCAAAGACCATTTGAAATACAAGAATAATCTCACTATACTTATGCTATTCTGCTAATGACAAGAGTAACTGCTATTGTAAAAGCAAATGTGTATTTTGTCTTGTTCTTTTTTCAGTATAGTTATTCGTCTATTACAAAATCAAATGTATATACAAGCAGACACCCGTAATTTATTTGTGATTCTATCAATATCTTTATTGCAACAGTACTGCCTGGCATGGCCGAGCGCGTTAAGGCGTGCACTCGTAATCCGCGGGTTCGCGCCCGCGTCGCGCTAAACATGCTCGCCCTCCCAGCCGTGGGGGTGTATAATGTGACGGTAAATCCCACTATTCGTTGGTAAAAGAGTAGCCCAAGAGTTGGCGGTGGGTGGTGATGACTAGCTGCCTTCCCTCTAGTCTTACACTGCAAAATTAGAGACGGCTAGCACAGATAGCCCTCGAGTAGCTTTGTGCGAATTTCCAAAAAAACAAAACAATGCAACAGTACTTTTTAAAAATATAGGATTTATAGATTAGTATAATATTTCTAATCAGAAACACCTAAATCTATAATAAAACTTGTCTTAGGACTAAAATTAATTAATTCTTTACTGAGTACAGAAAAAAATTGGACAAAGAAGTAACTTACCACTGTAATTTGTGCACATTTTTTTATTCTTTTAGACTAGTTAGGACTAAGTTTTGCTGTACTTAATGGTATCAGTAAATAAACTTATAATGTTATTCTACATCCTAACATAAGAGCTTGTTAAAGTCTTTGATAAACTTTTAACATGTTGTGTAAAATGTCTTCTAAGGTATATTTACATCCGGTGAAAAGAAGAGCGCATTTACATAGTATTGTGCGTGCGCATTTCTTATACAGACCAAGTATCAGTATAATACATATACAAATATATTTCTCGAAATAATTTATTAACAGTAAGATTATTCATCTGTTTTCCAAAATTTTCTGAAAGATATTTAAGGGATACCTGCACCAGCTGTCCCTAATTTTGAACTAATAGACAAGAAGGAAGACTGTTAGTCCAAAACACCCACTGCCTATTCTTGAAGTCTTATTAGGTTGAATAGTGTGATTTGGTTTTAATCATCATAATGCGATTTATTTATTTGCGAAAAAGGAACACGAACGAGTACCAGAGTGTTAACCACTGGACGTCAAATGCTAGCTCTTAGTAATAAGAATAATGTATACTATTTTCTTTAAAAATGTTAATATTAATGCAAGAATGTACTGAGTTATTAACAACAAATCTATTATAATTGTTCTAAACCTTAAACACGTATTTTTTTATACAAATATTGCGATACTTTGACTTACTGTGTGGTTAATTATAAAATACAAGAGTGAATACATTTGAAAATTGTGAAAACAAATCAGTTTTTATGCATAATGGTTTTAAATATAAAAATCAAGTTACAGAAACGAAAAAGAGAATTGGTAAAATATTATTCTCTAAACCTAATTTATTGTAATGAACAATTTCGCAGTTATAATGTGATTAATCAATGATCGATTGTAAAAATGTGTTTCTGAATATACAGGGTGGTCGCTAGAAAAGCGGAAAATTTGAGGGTCAGATGAGATCATGAATAAAATGCGTGCTTACTCATTTCTATTTTGATTTCTTTACATCATGAATAAAATGCATGATTTTAATAATTTTGAGTATCTATGAGTGTAATATAACAAATTATCTGTAGATAATAAAATTGACTGAAATAAATGAAAAATATGAAATTAGGAATGATATCTGATTTTGTATTTTAATTCAATAAAAATGTAAATCAACCATTATTTTCATTTTGATTGATAATGTTAATTATGTTTCTTACTAATCTCCATTTAATTAAATTACAAAATTAAATGTGTTTCGTATTTCTAATTTACTTTTCAGTTAAAGCCAACTAAAAAGACATCAGTAAAATAAAATTTTTAAAAAATGTACTTTTCTACATGTTTAAATTAAAATCAAAAATGAAACTTTTATAGCTAGCTGCACACTTTAGCTTATGTGTATTTTCTAGGTTTGGAAATAAGTAATCTTATAAAAAAAAGAAAACTAAAACATTACAACTTACCAACTGGAATATTTTCTGATACCCGCTCAAATCGACGATTTTCATTCAGAGGATAAAACTGGCAGGCTGATAAAATAGTAAAAAATATTTAAAAAATAGTACATATATACACACAAACAGATGTGTGTGTGTATTAATAATTTTTTTTCAAAAGTTAAGAAATACGAAAGTTAATACATGAAGTTTCTATTGCTTATATTCTCTAAATAAATTATAAAAACAAGAATATTGATAAACATTAGTCAATATTATATCAAAGAATGTCTTGATAGTGAAACTCTTTTGCTGTCAGAGATTTTTCCTTAATGGTGATGTGCTAATAAACAGGGTATTATTACTGTTTCTCCTATACATACATAAAGTTATACATACCAAAGTTTCACGAAAATTAAAGGATTTTGATTCAATAAACTTATACAAAGACAAACAATTTAACTATCTAATATACTGTCTGTAAGCACACATAGCATTTATTTGAAATTATAATTTCTAAATACACAATAATATAATTATCATTTTTATTTTTTTCGATTTCTTTAGAGACTATAAATATATTAGAGTTGATAATTTACATTACTTCTTTTGTAGAACCAGGTTTAACTTATGAGAACGAAACACTAAAAATCGAAAATATCAAATAAGAATAATTATATATAGTTGTAAATGATATTGTTCAATATATGAAAGCACTAAAGCTAACTTCTTATCTTGTGTTGTAAATACAATGTCTTTTACAATGTTAGTTAAGTATTTTATTGGCACCAACTTAAGAGCACGAAACTTCATATTATAAATAATGGACAGTTAAGTATGTGATAACTCTAAAAGTAAAAACTCTTCAACGTGTTTCTTCGGTAAAAACAAAACAATAAATACTTAAATACTTTATTATTTTGTGTCATATAAATGTATAAACATGGTATATTGTATCATATATACAAAAAACATGTTATATGGTATTTTAAGGTATTCACACACTATCATGAAAGTTAAAAATTCATTGAAGTATTATTAAAATTACATTTATGAAGGAAATACATGAAATTAATTTTGAAATTATAATTTCAACAAAAAACCATCACAAAACTAAAAGATTCTACAGATAACAAGAATAATCTCTTATGTGTGAAATTATTATAGATTCAGAGAAGCGTCCAACTAAAACTAGCACTGTTTGTATAAAATGAATGGCTTTACACCACATGTATTATGGATTCAGAGAAGCGTTGAATTGAAACCATGTACTGTATGTCTGAAATGATTGGCTTTACAACATTTCAGGTTCAAATAGGTGTCAAACTGAAACCGTGTTTTTTATGCGAGACGAAAATTATGCTTACAGAAAAATGTGAACTTCTTTGTTTTTAGATTTTCATTAAATCATTATGTTTATGACATAAGACATAATGTTCAAATCGAAACATCATTAGTACTTGTTTCTAATGTTTTTTTGCTCATCCCAAAAATCAAGCACAAGTGGAACATATTGTATGTTGAATTAGGATATCGTGCAACATATAGTATTTCCTAGTTTTCACTAAATTAGCTTCTACAATGATGAGTTAAATAAATGAATAAACTTTGTGGCTGACAATAGAGAGCCACGGTAAAGTAAAGCAAAACCATATTAAAACAAAATTAACACACAAAAATCATTCTAATTATAACATATTTAAAGTAGAAGAAAGTTACAAATGCAGAAATGATACCAGTTATTCTATTTCCTCCACTAAGCATCATGTTTTACAAATTTAAAATATTTTCATTCCATTCGTAATTATCTGATAAAGTGGGTTTAAAGTTATTTTCAAAGAAGTTTTCTTGAGTCACTCATTTAAACGTTACTGTGTGTGCTGCTTTACGTTTCTGTTATAATTTTTCATTATCTTAAATCTGAGTTTTTATCTAGCTAATTTTTCGTCAATCATATGGAAACGAACTATAAATATTGTTACAATGTTCATTTTTCTTTCAGCGCTGAATGATGAATATTTTTAGACAATAAGAGAGTTCGAAGAAATTTAATACTTACAAAGTGAAAATATAAGATACTACATTGCAAACTTCTCATTTTATAATAGTTGTCCCTCAGATTTTACAATATTTGGAGAAATACAAATTCACAAAGTTGAAACTTGCATAAAGTGCACCTCTAAACTGGACAAAAAATTATAGATTGTATAAGTACTTGATATAACTGGTGTCGGATACTTAACTCTTGGTAGACAATGCCGAACGACTAAACGTGCAGTCAACAGCTCTTGCGTAGCTGTTAACTTTACGACAAAGGAGAAGTGAAAAGAAAATGAACGTACATATCGACCTGAACTTTTCATAAAATTATGTAGCTATTAATCAGTGATGTCGAGAAACCCACTTGTTGAGAAATATATATGCAAAAACGGCTCGTTTGGGTTGAGAAAATATTTTACATAGAAGAGCGAACAACGTTTCGACCTTCTTTGGTCATCGTCAGGTTCACAAAGAAAGAGGTAACTGACCGGAAGCTGACCACATGTTTGGAAGGGGTTGTGTAACTGAGTGTCGCAATGTAGAGGGCGGGGTTAGATGTTTGAATATATAATTTTATCTATAATATTAATATAGGTATAATGGCGTTCCTTTATATTGGTTTATTTTGGGGTTAAGTTGTTGTATAAGTAAGGCTTCTTTAATTTTGCGTTTGTTTATGTTTGTTTCTTTATTTAGTATTTGAGTGATTTCTATGGTTATGTTGTGTTCATTTGATTTTAAGTGTTCGAAAACGTGTGAAGGTGACTTTTTATGTTCTTTGAATCTGGTTTCCATTTTTATACTTGTTTCTCCAATATAGAAGTATTGGGAGTTATCGCATTGTATTTTATAAATAATGTTGGTGTGTAGTTTTTACATAGTATAGACCTCAGTTTTGGGCCTGGTTTTTGAATAAATTTAGTATTAACTGGAATGTCATATTTTGTTACTAGTTTTTGCCAAATGTTGGTTATTTGTTTGCTGATGTCAGGAATATATGGTTTACAGCAGTATATGGTTTCATGATTTTTTGATTCGTGAGATATATTTAGTTCAGTTGGTTGATTTTGCTTTCTGTCTAGGTGTGTGCGTATAATGTTTTCTACGGTTTGTTGGGAAAACTATTTGATGTTGATGAAGTATTGTTTTATTTTGTCTACTTCATCGTTAATTTTATCTGGTGAGCATAGTTTTATGGCTGTGTTTATCTGGTTTCTTAGTATGTTGAGTTTTTGTTTTGTTTCATGTGTTGAGTCCCAAGGAATGTATAGTCCAGCATGGGTGATTTTTCGGTGGATTTCGGTTTTGAATTGTGTGTCGGTTCTTATAATTTTGAGGTTAAGAAATGATATTTGATTGCTTTCTTCCTGTTCACATGTGAAGTTAATGTTGGGATGTATAGAGTTAATGTGATTGAAAAAATTAAGTATGTGTTCTGTAGATTTGAATCCCGCAACCGTGTCGTCTACATATCTGTACCAGTATAGTGGTGGATGTGATGCTGTATTAATTGTTTGTGTTTTAACTTGTGTCATAAAAATATTGGCTAAAACTGGTGATACTGGGTTGCCCATGCTTAGGCCATTTGTTTGTATATAGTTGTGGTTGTTGAACATGAAGATTGTCTTTATTATGGTGAATTCTATAAGGGTTGCTAACTGGTTACTGAGAATGTCTATAGTTGGGTTAGGGTCTCGGATATAGAGTTCTAAGGCTATCTTGAAGGTTTTAGTAGTTGGAACTTCTGTAAAGAGGGATATAACATCGAAACTGGCCAAGTTGGTTTAGATTAGACTTGAAATTAAAAGAGTATTTAATGAATGAGCTGGCTGATGTTACATATTTGGAGAATGCCCATGCTATGTATTTACCAACATTGTAATTAAACGATTCATATGTTGACATTATTGGTCGTAATGGACAAACTGGTTTATGAGGTTTGGGGATGCCGTATATTTGCGGTGTGCGTGAGTCGGTTTTACGTAGGTAGGAATAAAGTGTTTGTGAAATTGTGTTGGTCTTTTTCATTTGTAGTAGTAATTTTTTCACTTGCGTCTCATGTGTCTTTGTTGGATTTGTGTGTATTGGTTTAAATTTGTTCGTGTCTGATAGGATGTTATTCATTATTCGTGTTCATTATTACTATAGCGTTACCTTTATCTGCTTTTAAAATTTTTATGTTTCTGTCTTGTTTTAGGTTTTTAATAGAATTAATGTCTCTTTTTGTAAGGTTGTTTTTTAGGTTTCTGTTTTGTGAAATTATGTTGATGGTTTTGTAAGAAAATTCTTTGAAAAAATCGTTTAAGATGTTGTTTTTAGGTGTTTATAGAAAATATAAAATTGTAATTGATACATAACACAAACAAAAGCAAAATTAAAGAAGCCTTACTTATACAACAACTTAAACTCAAAATAAACCAAAAGGAACGCCATTATACCTATATTAATATTATAGATGAAATTATATATTCAAACATCTAGCCCCGCCTTCTACATCTACATTCCGACATTCAGTTACACAACCCCTTCCAAACATGTGGTCAGCTTCCGGTCAGTTACCTCTTTCTTTGTGAACCTGACGATGACCGAATAAGGTCAAAATGTTGTTCGCTCTTCTATGTAAAATATTTTCTCAGCCCAAACGAGCTGTTTTTGCATATAAAATGTAGCTATTACTCCTTTAAATATGTAATATTTACAGTTGAAAGTATCAGTAACATAGTTTTTGCATTCACAATTCTCGTTTAAATCTGCTTTATCTATGGCGCTGACTGGCTCATGTTGACGCCAACAAGTAGAATTCTTCTGGGATACTCTAAT
Source organism: Carcinoscorpius rotundicauda (assembly GCA_011833715.1). NCBI lineage: Eukaryota > Metazoa > Arthropoda > Merostomata > Xiphosura > Limulidae > Carcinoscorpius > Carcinoscorpius rotundicauda. The sequence continues at coordinate 27,018,547 of CM022406.1, forward strand.
CGTTTTATTAAGATGCTTAATTTGAGAACTTAGCTTCTAACTGCAGAATACTTCCTGATTGTCTTACTGATAAAAATATTGGCCTTTTGTTCAAAACAATCATTGTATTGTCACTAATGTTCGAGGCTGAAATGTAAACTAAAACATTGCTCATCTCAAAAAGTAAAGCTAATTGGCATAACTTAGAACCATCACACAGAAAATAATTATAGATGATATACTTTTATGTAAATAACACAGATAATTTGCAAATTTACAATGCATTAACGTTAACATCCACCTTGTTAAATGGTAAACATATTCCTTGAAGAAAGGGGAATTTATCAAATAAAATGATATGCACATTCATCAAATGAATATGCGAGTATTTCTAAAGATGCATTCTATCCTGTTACGAAACGTCATACACTAAAGATACCCTGTGTACAGCCTTTTCAGAACAGTTCTAGAGGGTGCTTTGTAATATTATTAATACTTTAATTTTAAACATCCAATATTAGTACTAGGCTGCCTTACTGTTCTTAGAGACCACGCACTTTGCTGAGATTAAATATTAACTGTGAAGAAGTATAGTCGTCTTCTTTCAAATTTTAATTTACTAGCCTTGGTTAAATCACCTATTATGTGAGTTTATTAAATAACCTATTTCAGATGTCTGAGTTGTATAATAATGAACTAAAGTATTATAAAATCCAATTGTTTTGTGCGGCATGGGTGTCAATTGTTTCTTTCTCTCTTTAGGCCTGTGTTCAGTATTCTAGTTCAGAATTGTGCTTATTTTACTCTGCTACTGTTTTGTTGCAGGAATCTCAACAACAAAAAGTGATCCAAGCATCTTTAACAAGTCCCTCTAGTGCAAGTACAGTCTCTGTGTTTCTAGAATACAAATACATACATCAGTAATGTGCCAGAAGACATCACTTTTATGTCTATGTTTGGAATCACTGTATAAACATTTATCACCAAATGTTTACTACAATAAATAATGTATTTTTAAAGCCTTTATCACTTTTAACATCCTTTTAAAATGGAAATCATATATACTGACTAGTATACAACACAAATGAAACACCAACTCCTCAACGGTTTTCTATGACAACTATTGGTGTGATTAAATATGTCACTATTACGTCTTCAATTCATTAATTCACTTAGTATTAAACTTTCCATATATGCTTTAAAACGCCAAGGGTTATTTATGCTCGATTCTATTATTTGTTTCTAAATAGTCCATAAATACATCTATTTTATTTTGCAAGGGGTATAATTAGGTTTAATGTCATTGAAAATAGAGAGATATATAAACTGCTGGCCAAAATTCTTAAGGCCAATGAACATAAAGAAAAATATGCATTTTGCGTTGTTAGACACAACCACTTATTTGAGTAAAATTCTAATTTACCATGGTAATACGTAGGACATGCATATAAATTTATAACATTAAATGTACAATATAAATTCGCAGTTTTTACACGCATCTTGTAACATTTAAATGTTCGTTCTTTTTTCTCATAGATCTTGAGTGGTTGCCAAATCAAATTTCAATAGTGCACTTCTAAAATAATCAACAATATGGACAGACAAGAGCTAATGATTAACGTTGCCAAAAATGCACTTCACAGCATGGGACGTTGTACGTGATCAGAGTGATAGTTCAATAATTCGATCAGAACAGCGCATTTCATGAATAAGCCGTCGATGTTATTGATTAGCTGCCTTTCTACTAGACTATTAGAAATGACTAACTACGATAGAGACTTTGTGTAGCATCTCGCAAAATTCTAAAACAAAAGCAAATCTCTTTAAAACAACTCTGGTCTTGACAAGTTACCCAACTAATTTCAGACAGAATATATTGAAACACTTCCTTTACTACTGGAATACATCCAATAAGCTGAAACTTGTCCTCATAAATCTTAACAATTTTCTAAGCAGATTATTATTTTAGATATTCGAAGGGATGAAAATTAACATACATTTGAAACTGGTTATTTTTGTATTTGCTTATATACTTCATTGTATCATTACTTATACAACATTGTATCATTGAAACTAAATTTTCATTCATATTATTTTATGAAGGCAGGAAACATTCTTAAAAAGGTAATATAAACATAAGACATTTGTAATGAAGTTGTTATCAATAACATCAAAGTTCTGAAAATTACAGGACTGACAAAATATTATGAACTGTTCTTCAGTGTTTTGACCTATAAAAATGTTGCCACAATCCTCTTTCACTTCAATCACAGATACTTTATATATATATATACCTTTTAATCTACTTTTAAATATTCTTGTCATTATGAAGCCTCATTTACTGAATTGTGTTTGGGGCTCAAGAATGACTAAGATCTCTCCTGATGATTAGGACATCTTAAAACCACCTCTCAATTGTAAAAACTTTGGCGTGATGTTTGAGCAAAGGGATTGTTCTCTGTCATTTGTCTTGTTTTTTATTACCCGCTGGATCTATCCTTCTCCCACACCTAATATTATACTATAAGCCAGAGGGCAACAAAATCATACGTCTTTCGACAATTTATGAACGCTCGTGCGCAGTTGCTTCCTAAACAGATACATTTTTCACGTTTTTAGATAGAAAGAAGATATAACATGTCGTCGTGATAGGTTGAACCTTGAACTAATTTTCTTTTGAATTGTCTTTTTTCTAGTACTGCAGTTTTGCAGGCACAGTAAAGATATTCACTACTTCCCCAATATGACATCCATATAATTCTATTCATTCCAACGTCAAATTTATGTTAATTTTAATATTAAATGTTCTTTTTCGTATCACATTCAGTTTCTTTATATTCATGGTCACAACCTTTTTAATGGACAACAACTGGTACAAAAACTATTGTAGTAAGCAAACAACTGTGATCAGGGAGACCATAGTATATATAAGTCTGGTCAGCGTTCTTTAACCTAATCCCAAGTTAAAACTAATTATTTGTTTCGTTCTCTTAATTAGTTGTTTAATATCAGATACCATTCATATACATACTGTAGTTACGGAAACTCATATGTTACCACTTACTTCGGTAAAAATGCAAACTTTAGGTCTTACGATAACAAATATTTAATATTCTGAAATAAAGATTTTTTGCTTATTGGCATGTTTTTATAACACCATAATAAACACAACCGATGATTCCGAATAAATATTATTTTATTTTGTTTATTTTTTTACCAGTGTACTTAGTCTTAACAGACTTTTTTATAACTACGTTTCAATGTCTGAACAGTTAGACACCACAAAAGTAAATGGAAGAAAAACGATAATCTATCACAAATATACATCTATACAATTCAATGTATTAACTTTATAAACAAAGCAACATCTAATAATTTTGTTTAAAACTCTACTTGCATTCAAGAAATGTGTTAGTTACCACCATTTGTACAGATTTATACCTCAAACATTTCAGTATGGGTGTCGAAAACTTGCAATAGAGGCAAATTTTGAAGTTCTTCAATTTTCCTTCAATCATAAAACTACGTTGTTGGTCCTTACATATCGATGAGTATGATATTGTTAATAATAAACACACGTTTTACGTCTTTATACATTAATGAGTATGTTTTTGAGAATAACGTTTGTATCAAGTAAAGAAAAAAGTAATATCTTGAATCTGCTGACATGGTATACTTATCCTTCATAAAGCTCAATATATCTTTAGAAATATACAGACGTAAACTTTTCCATTTATAAAATATCAAAAAAACACCGCTCCTGCAGGATAAAATGGAATATTTAATAATGAACTGAAACAGTAAAAATTTTGTTTTAGTTTCAAATTGATTTGTTTCATTTTCAGGTGTCGATCCGTAGCTTAGTGTGCTATAATGTCCTGTTTAGCTGTTGTTTGTTATTCATCCAGTATACTGTTTTGAGATGATTTTTGTCGAAATAAATGAAACAGCTTATATAGAAATGGCATAGACTACTTTCAATAATTTCCAAGTTATTACAGTCAAAGTAAACAAACAATCGCTGGAGAAAATTGGTTTTGTTGTGAGCTAATTATTTTTCATTTCTTGATAAATAGTTTTGTAGCTAAGAAACAAGTAGAGGGTTGTTGCTGTTTAAAGTTAGGTACAAAGCTTCGTAACGGTCTATCTGTGCTCTTCCCACCGCGTAAAAGACGTGTTTCATCATTAATACCACCAACTTATCGAAGTTATTAGTGTTAACGTTTCTTTCTACCATCAAATGTCCAAAACTTCGTTTTTTTATGGATCTATAAAACGAAGGACGAAGATAAGTATCCTGCAAGTTTCATACACCCAGAAACTAATGAACAATTGTTGCACTTTAAGATCTTATTTAAGCTTGTAATTTCTTTGATTAAGCATACGTTTAATTGCAACGTTCAGGTCACTGAGAAATGGAGTTACCGATCACGAATGGCACAAGATTTGCTAGTTAAAATTGGCTAGAAACCGAACGTGACTTTCGGCATTATTAAATCAGCCTGTATCAGGCACTGATTCTGAATGTCCTTTGTAAGTTACTTTTCTGCGATATTACCACAATAAATGTGTATCTCACACCACAATATGATGTTAGATGTATAGTATTGTCAACATAATGACCATTGTTTGTTTTAATCTCCAGAAAAAACGGTGTATTCAGTAATGTCGCTTGTTATTTTTTATGAAACAGCTGCTAAATTAATTAGTTATTTTCATCATAATTTGAATAACGCTTATAAGATATAATAATCATTTATTATTTATATTGTAAAGACGTTTAAACGACAAAATTAAATGAATCAATAACAAGTTTTAGGAAAACAAAGAATGAATGTCACGAATATGTGTGTATCAATCAGTTACAAAATATGTATTGCTTTTTCATTGGTTAAAATTGGAAATATTGCAATGGTTGTTCGTTAAACTGTTTGATACTCAATAAAAATAATCATTATTTCACATTATTATTTTTCTTATTTGTTTTAGTTCGTACCTAATGATTAACGTTACCGGACTGTGAATCTGAGAATTCATGGTTAACAACCCATGTATGTATGAAACGAGCCATGCAGTTTAGAGCTGTAGCTCCAATCTGAGAATTACAAAGGGTGGAAGCCATGACTAGCTGCTTTATCTCCAATCTACTGGTTTAAAATTAGGGATGGCTATGCCCAGATAGTTCTTTGTGTAGCTCTGAGCGAAATTCTGCAGCAAAGATTTTAAAGAAAAACCGTAAACAGTCCCAATATAAACATTTGGTAGTACATAAGTAAAGGCTCGAATTAAGATCTAAAATTTGGTTAGATATTTGTCTTATTCAACCTATAGAATTAGTGAAAACATAATGTAATTTTAATTTTATCATTTTCTTTATTTGTGTGAGAAATCTTTCAAGCTCTCTTATTACTGAGCCCGACATGTCCAGGTGGGTTAAGGCGTTCGACTCGTAATCTGAGGGTCGCGGTTTTGAATCCCCATCGCACCAAACATGCTCGATCTTTCAGCCGTGGGGGCGTTAAACATGACGGTCAGTCCCACTATTCCTTGGTAAAAGTGATAAAAGAGTAGCCCAAGACTTGGCAGTTGGTGGTGATGACTAGCTGCCTTCCCTCTAGTCTCTCATTGCAAAATTAGGGACGGCTACCGCAAATAGTCCTTGCGTAGCATTGCGCGAAATTCAAAAACAAACAAACAATATTGTTATTAATTTAAGCAATTTTGTCAAAAATATTAAGCCTAATTTGTAAAAAGCAACAATATAAATTTTAATTTTATATCAAGCTAGATAAAAGAATTGCTTCAAAATTAAATAGTACTGATTATGCTTCAAACAATTGTTTTATTTCACGAAAATTATTTTGCTCCGATTAATTTTTATCGCTGATTTTAGAATTATGTTACAAAAATTAGAAGGAATTAACACATAAACAGGTTATAAAACATTGCTAAATAATATAAAGGGATTTTCCGACCGTTTATTCACTTTTTACAGCTTCACAGTTTTATTTCATCAACCAAAAATTGATACACTTTTTTAAGTGTATTGTGATCACAAAATGATGTAACAACAAAGTCCAGAATACCACAATTATCTAAAAATACAAACATTGGTTAGACGTCAGTCAGCATGAGGGATTGATATTTTAGTCAGAGTCTATTCTGTTTATTTAAAAAGATGAAGGCCTTAAAACATAAAATGTAGTTTGTTAAATTATATTTGATGTAAGAGTGTAAGACAACAGAAAATAAACAATATATATTTTCAAGAAAGAAAACTAAATCGAGAAGGTAATATGACAACATTATCTTCAAAAGTAAAATTAAACTATTGGTAAAGTGTATCAGAACTTTTGTGAATAATGGAGAGAAATATACTTGTCAAAAATTAACTCACAATTCAAAAGTTATTGAGGATTAGCTATTTTTTAGTCCGATGTCAAAGTTATTTTACAGTTTATAAAATTGTGCTTAAACTTTATCGCAGTATATTTTATTCCTTGTTTCCTTATATAGTTTCACAGTATTACTTTAAAAGGCATTACTTTTATTTGAATTATATTTAAGAAGTTTCAAAGCATTAATTGAAATTTCGTATTGTTGTTTCTATGTTTCTGTTTTTACAACAAAATGTTCGTCTATACGCTGTTTGAAATATGATAATATATCATGAGAAAAATTAACCTTTTGAAATTAAAGTTTATCATCCACTTATTATATTTAAACCGATAGCTTTGGAGCTCAAAGAAAAATTAAAACAACAAACACATTTCTCTTTTTTTTATTATTTAAGACCAGCATACAACATTTAGTAAAAAAATTTTACGTTAATATAAGTAACAGAACCGATACACGCTGCCCACGGGTAATAAATACTTATTTTAATTAATTACGACAGTTTAGTCAACATTTATGAGAGTTCCTGTTTTATTTTTATAAAGTTCGATATCTTTTTCCTCACATTAGCTTTATTATGTTTCTTAGTAGGTTTTGTATTTAAGAAATTTACTAAATTTCCCATAATACCTAATTAACAAATTGCTTCGCACTCTTATTTTGATATTTATTATAAAATTATATTGTTAACACATATATTGCTTTATACACCAATTTATATTGGTGTTGTCTGATGGGCACTCAGTTTTTTTTAATTACAGGTACAGCTCAAGTCCTTAGAAAGATTAAGAGCAACTATTTTGTAACATTTAAAAATCGGTGAATACCTGTTGTTATTTAGTTTATAAAAAAGGGTAACATTTTAAAAACATTATGTAAAATTGTTCAATCAAGCATCCATATGGTTTTAAACAAAATAAATGGAGCCAAATGCTGCGAATAAAGCTACATGCCAAGGTGTATGCTACCTTGTAGTGAAAGATATACCCCAAACGTGAAACGTTCTGGAACGTTACTTGTTTTATTTGCAGTGAACTCAGCACAGCACGATCTCTTTTGATTGTTTTATTCCTTATAAAATGTCTTCAACCCCAAAAGCTTATGCATCACCACGTTACAGGTTCTTACACGTGACAGGCTTCTGAAAACGTCACGTGTAAAGATTTCAGAACACTACGCAATGTGTATTTCTCCAAAGAATACCAGGAAACGATTAACGATTCTTTTACATGAGATACATTACATTTAAGAACACTAAAAATCTTCAATAGTGTTTTGAACCAGGCATAAGATATAGGTAACACGAAGATTACTTAACAAACTGCTACTAGTTAGTAAAAACAAGAACAACCTCAGATATGTTATTTTTTAAGCTATATGTTTTGTGCTTGAAATCAATCTTTCCATGTGAAAAAAACAGTTTGGGAAAAGACTGTACCCAGTATAAGTCAAAAGGATGCTATATAGTGTTTTATCGTCTCCTGACTTAAGGATATCCCATTTCCGTACCATTTGAAGTACAATCTCTGTAAACTTTCATTAATTATACGCTGTAAATTATCGTTTGTGATTTTAACTGATGGATTTTTAAACAAAACAAGAAATTTTGGGATGTTTTATATTCACTTTTAATTGTTGTTTACAATATGTAGAAAAATAAACAAAACTACACTAAATATTGTATGACGTATGTCATTGTTAATGTCAGGAATATAATAAGTTTTACACAGATAAGTTGCACAGATACTCAAATGTGAGAAAACTATTTCTATGATAAACAAAAAGTTACATACTTACAGCTTTTAATTAATTTTTGATTAATGAAAATTGGCCCGGCATGGCCTAGCCTTTTAAGGCGTGCGCTTCGTAATCTGAGGGTCGCGGGTTCGCGCCCGAGTCGCGCCAAACATGCTCGCTCTCCCAGCCGTGGGGGCGTTATAATGTGACAGTCAATCCCACCATTCGTTGGCAAAAGAATAACCCAAGAGTTGGCGGTGGGTGGTGATGACTAGCTGCCTTCCCTCTAGTCTTACACTGCAAAATTAGGGACGGCTAGCACAGATAGCCCTCGAGTAGCTTTGTGCGAAATTCCAAAACAAACAATTAATGAAAACTAACTAATTGAATTCATTTTGTTTACAGTTTGTATTGCTTCAAATAACATGGAAAATATAACTAATTAATTCATATACTGCATTTAATTGTTAGCAAACAACTGTACTTTATAATATACAATTAATGCTACACTGAAAACCCGATAGCCAGGTATGGAAGTAGAAGTTTCTTTTAGTCCAAGGGAACAAAGAAAATAATCCAAGATATGTAATGATCCCTTTGTTATCACTGCAAACAAACATTTCTAGGAGATTTTCTCTCATAGTATAAAAATACTATTTCCTCATGTATGAACAGTGTTACAAAAACAGTTATAAAATGAGAGGCGTAACTTCGGCGGGAGTGAGGAAGGTTTGTTTGCATCCCCGGCACCCTCCAGCTACGGGCTTGACACTAATTGTGATTTATATAAGGAATAACACATGTATGATAGAAAAACCAAGAAAAGCAGGTACTCAGTGAACAAATTGTTTTTTATCGCTTATAGAAACAGCAGCCGACATCAATTTAAATTTGTTCTCGAAAAGAAGTATATTATTCTACCAGTAAAACATTAAGAAAATAAATAAGGTTCAAAATAAAATGGTTACTTCCGGCTTTATTTCGTTTATCAACAGAATCTTTGAAATGAGGCCGATTCAGGTGATTTAATTCAAAGAAAGGTGAGGCTGCTTCATCATTTATATTTCATCTATGTTATGAAACCTTAAAGAAAACAAAACACATTACTGAAGAAGTTCTTAAAATTTTAAAATTCACCACAAATAAACTTATTCAGAAGTTCATTGTATCTCAGTTGAGAATAGAAAAAAACACGAGTAGATGTGATGACAACAAAATGTTTAAAGAACTGAAGAAAAAAGCAAAGGTAATCGTACGTTTCATAAAACTTCATTTAACAACAATCATGGTTTCGTGAGGCATAAATGATGCATTTAATGGCGAAATTATGGTTCGTTAATACACGAAGATTTTGTAAAACATACTGTTGTTTTTGTTCTTTTCTCAACTCTGTATTAATTGTTTCAAAAAGTACTGATAGTTTCAAGTATCAATTATACAAAATGTATCTCAGAACGGCTGATATGGGTATTAATACTGTTATTGATAAGGAGAGAACAACGTTTCGACAGTCCTAAGTCTTTTGTTTGTTTTGGAATTTCGCACAAAGCTACTCGAGGGCTATCTGTGCTAGCCGTCCCTAATTTTGCAGTGTAAGACTAGAGGGAAGGCAGCTAGTCATCACCACCCACCGCCAACTTTTGGGCTACTCTTTTGCCAACGGATAGTGGGATTGACCGTAACATTATAACGCCCCCACGGCTGGGAGGGCGAGCATGTTTAGCGCGACGCGGGTGCGAACCCGTGACCCTCGGATTACGAGTGCACGCCTTAACGCGCTCGGCCATGCCAGGCCCAGTCTTAAGTCATCTTTTTCTTAACCTGAAGATGACCTAGGAAGGTCGAAACGTTATTCTATCCTTATCAATAAATGTATTAATATCCACACCAGCCGTTCTGAGATACATTTTAATTTCAAGTGGGTTTCTCGTCATCAAAATATTTAAGCATTATATTTCTAGGAATTTCTTCAAAAATCGAAATTAGTCTAACTGTTCTTATGTTACACTGTTTTCAGACGTGCGATTCACTCTTTTACTTTAATTTTTTTTATTTCCTTACATGTTTCTATATTTTTTAGTTATTTTCAAATAGAACAGAAGATGTGTTTATTTCTTTGCACTTCGTATTTCCAATTTGCAATTAAACTTCAAAATAATACACAATATAACAAACAAAACAGAGGGAGAAAAGAAATTCGTTTATCCTTGCCTAATATTTTTGTAACTTGGGAAATAAAATTTCTCTGAGTATTATGATAATAAACGGAAAGTTACTAGTACTGAAGTGAATCTGGTAAGCAATGTCAACTTAAGAAATGATTTGTCTCTTTAAGGCGATGCTTTAAAGTACAGAAAAACTCAAATTGTTAAAAACAAGAGTTTTGACGTTCACCAACTGCTGAGGATTATTCTCAACCTATCAACATGGGTACATATTATGCGATAAGTTTTATATATAATTCAAGGAAAGCCAGTTTATCTCCAGTATCATGTACTTGTTTCGTTACAAGAGTATGAAGGTATTTTACAGCACTTTAATTCGTGTTGTAAGTTCTTCTTCAAACTAATATTGTTTATAAATGAGAACATTCAGTCACATCCAAAAACATGAATTCCAGCGAATACAAGTGTTTATGCACGTGACTGCATGTCACGTTACTACAAACAAATGCGTGATTACAGCTGCACGTGAATTGGAGGTCCGGGAAACGCACCGAATTACCTTAGTAGTTCAAGGAGGCCCAAACCTTGCCAAACTTCTTAGCTCTGTAAATTAGTAGCATTGGCTTTTCAGATACTTGTTTGTAAATGGCTCACAGCCAGGTTTTTAGCAGAGGTAGTAGCGCAAAAAAGTGATGACACACCGTTGTTCTATTGAACAAACCTCTAGAAAATATGTCTTAAAATGGTTTTCATTTACATATCATATTTCAACAAATAAAGAGAATTATGGAAACATTTTAAACAACAACACAAGTTGTTTTAAAATTACACAAACGTAGTTATTTAGTTCTGTTGTTTTGAAGTACCTATAGCTAAAATATACATTGAGAATGCTGAGGCACAAAGCCACACAATGTGTTATTTGTATCTGCCCCCCACGAGTATTAATATCCGATTTGTAAGAATATGGTCACATTTTAAAGTGCTTTCTAAAAACGTTTCATCACATGTGCACTTTACCTCACATATGAGGTAAGACAACTCATTACTTGAACGTGTGTGTGTTTCGTATAGCAAAGCCACATAGGGCTATCTGCTGAGCCCACCGAGGGGAATCGAACCTCTGATTTTAGCGTTGTAAATCCGGAGACATACCATAGAAAAAACTGAACCGTAAAAGCAGGCCTAATACAAGAGTATGACACTTACTATGTCACTAGTTGTGTAAATAATCCATATTAAAGAATACAAGTTTTATATTTCCAATCCTCATTATATTGATATGAGCGCAAAAAGTTCTGAAAATTGCACTTAAAGATATAATATAAAGGTTATTTCAACTATTCGCGTGCAAACGTATAAATTCCACACTTTTATCCAATGTTGATATTTTATTGCCACTAAGTTTTAAAAGAACTGCAAAAACAAAATACAAGAACAATATTTGAAATTATATTTAAAAAAAACATTCACATAAATTATTTTTACTCTGATGCAACTCTGTGAAAGAAACAGGTCAGCAGTACTTTTCAGCAACAAAATTAATAAAAGAAGCTAACTTTTTCGTCTCCAGATGATAACATTTTATTATTAACTGAGGTGTAAAGGTAGTTTTTGTCGTCAAATGTTAAAATATATCCAGCATAGACTACAGATTCTAAAAACTAACAAAATAGTTTCATTATTTAATTGAATCCACGGTAGTGTTACAGCAGCTATACTTTCAAACTACAGATTTAAAGTTTTCAGGAACCGAAGTATAACACTCTGTGTCCGAGAAACGTAAAATAAAACAATTACATCAGGGGATTTGATAGATTCAAACTTGTACCAACTACTATTGTCCCCAGCAATATGTGTAGGTATCTCGAAGGACTTTTCGAAAAATATCGTCAATATTGATTAGGCTATGCAACAAGTGCATAGAAAATAATAAATTTCAAAACTGAGCAAATTAATAATCAACTGCAAATATACATTATATATATATATAAACATTTATATATGTAAGTCGGAGAGTTGTTTACCCTCTTCATAAATATTTTTCCTATAAAAAATTACGAGTATATTTTGTGCATAGAAAAGTAAAAACAAAAGAGGTGCTTTCCGTGGATCACATGTATTAAAGTTGTTAGTTTATGCACATATAGTATCTTACAACGAAATATATGTGCCTCATAAAAATGTAGAAATTACAAGAACAATGTGTTCAGTTTTCAGAGAAATCAACAACTGCATGCGATTACACACCTATTTACTATTAAACAAGTCATGCTAGATCCCAGTCATGAAGCCTCTAAGTCATTGTCAGTTTGGAATGTGGTTAGAGAAATATGATTATTAGCTTTAAATTATGCACAACTTGTTTTTTCCAGAATTTATTTTAGATAGTGTGGTATTACAATCATCACATTGTCTAAAATTGATCGATTAAATGGCATGTATCTCAACAGTTGTCAAAAACAAAAATCTTCTTCCGGATAAACTGACCATTTTTCCTAGAAAAACATTTATGCTGGGATTTTTTTACTCTTATACCTGTATATAGTTTTCTAAATAAATGGATTAATATTCCTTGAACAACTATTACACTTGAATAACATTTTCCAAAGCAATTAACCAATTTTCCTTGATTAACTATTATATATGGATAAATGTTTTTACTTAAATGGACCACCTTTAATTGAATAATTCTTATGCTTTGATATTATTTTTACGAGCAGCTGATCAATTTTCCATGAATAAGTACTATACATGAATAAAGTTTATTAGATAACTTAATCAAGTTTTCTGAATAATTGTTATACAAGGATAAAGTTTTCTAGCTAAACGGATCAACTTTACTTGAATAACTGTTATCCTTTGATAGACCTAAATTGTCAAGAAACGTGTTTATAACACGTGTCCTTCATCCAGTCACGAGACTCTGTATTTCATAATAAAGTGAAATGACACACTATCGAAGTTTTGTAATTAATTTTACATTTCAATATATTAATTAACAATAACTAAATGTTTAAACAATTATCAGTATAATTATTTGACATATTCAGTTCACGTTTCATTTGTTTCATTTCTCGAAGTATTGCTGTCAAAGAAATCAACATACTTAAAGTTTTTCTCGCGTTTCTAAAGAAATGAAAAATATTCACTACATAAAAAAACAATGAATAGTCTAATGGAGAATGACAAAACTTATCATAAACTGATTTAGCACTAGAGAAGGTACAGAAGTGAACGCAACAAAGTTTCAGAAGGTGTAAAATTATCATACGCTGCAAATCTATTTTAATCGCGATTTAAATATTACTCATTGAAACAACGAAACTGTATTTTTGCAATTAAATTTGAATTATTCACGATAAACTGTGAAAAGAAAGTATTAATTTTAACATATTTAAGTGAGAATTCAAATTCATTACTCTTTTTGTAACGCAGTAGTTTGGGAACATAATCATGTATGCATTATGTTAACCTAACTTTAGGATGTCTACAAAAGTAATATTACAACAGAATATCTAAACTTTAAAAGCACATTATGTATCATCGGTCAAATTAATGATTTGAGGCCGAATCAATGAAACCTTCGTCGAATTCTATGTAACCTACTGCTACGTTAAACCGAGCTATTGTAATTTGTTTGATTTTAATTGTACAAAAGTGAACACGTTGTTCATCTTGACACAGCGGTAAACTTCAAAATTTATGACGCTAAAGTTCGCATAGAATCATTTGTGCAATTTAAAATAAAAAATAAAAAACATAAAATATTGTTTTTGATTAATATTAGATTAAGATTTTATGATTACTCTATTAAACGGTTTCTGTAAGTTCTAGTTGTTTTAGAATTAAGCACAAAGCTACTCAATGGGCTATTTGTGCTCTGCCCACCACGGGTATCGAAACCCGGATTGTAGCGTGTAAGTCCGCAGACATACCGCTGAGTTATTGGGGGGCGTTCTGTAAGTTCAGCCTACTATGTTCTTACCAAAATGGTGAACCTAAGGCACAGAAAGTATTTTGATGATACTGTTTGTTTTTCTTAAGATGTTATTTTACACAACCTCTGTCTCTATTCATTCAGATATATTTTGGGTGAATTCAAGGGAATAATTAAATTATGATTGTTAAGTTATATCCCAAATGATATACGATTTTATATCTGGTAAGACAGTTTTGTTTCTATTTTAATTAATAACTATATATATGCTATGACCGATATTTTGATTTGCGGTTTAACTATCTCAGTAATTGCTATAAAGTTATGACAATTCAGTATTAATCTTTATCATGATTAGTAGCTTATACTATTACGTAATCCTAGTTAATAACTATCTTTTATCACTAAATTATTTTACATGTTATATTTTGCTGTTAATCTGCTACGTTAGCATTTTCAACAAGAAGACAAAGAACCTGTTTTCTGTCACTGCAGGATGACAGAAAATTAACAGAAGAAAAGTAAGAAATAAACTGATTCGTATATGTGATAAAAATATCATATTACCGAATTAATAATGAGATATACGGGCTCGTGCAAGCTATTAATCACAACAACGTTTACACTTTATGAGAATCTGTTATTTTAAAGCCTTCTCAACACTTTAATTTCCTATAGCCGTCTTATTTTTCATTGTTATAAAGGTCTTTTTAAATGTTATGTTCGTGACAAATGAATTTTGTTTTAACACAATATTTTTCTTGTTTTTTTTTAAATATAATCAAATTTATTTTACACTGCGAAGGAATACAAAATTAATTTTAATAATCACAACGTATTATTTTTAGAATGGCTTAGAATTATTAGGCTGAAGCAGTTCTTGCGTCAGGGGCAGGAATTGATAGCTCATTGTGCAGCTTTGTATTCTCAAGACGACTGACATGTGTATTAGCACATTAATTAAAATAAATTACAGAACACCATTTCGACCTTCTTAGGTCATCTTCAGGTGAATAAACACAGCCTGAAGATGACTTAAGAAGGTCGAAACCTTGTAGATTTGTCGTCATGATGAATTGTTCTGCTTTAATTGATGTTAAACTTCTTGCCAGAATATTAAATAGTTAAAATTATTTTTAACATATATTTTTGCAGTTATATAATTTCAAGCTCTTAATAAGTCAGTATATTAATTAAATTATCACGAAAAAGTATGGAATATTACGTATAAATCAACCAATGTATGTATTATATAAAATAACTATATAATATATTCCTTCAGTAGTCAGTATACAAAACATAACACATTCCTTAGACAAGTTACAAGATATATTTCACAATTGCAAAATTACTATCCATAAGTTTTTACGCAGTTTTCAATAAACTGCGGCGTGCGTTTCCCTCTCATAAAGCCGATCTTTAATATAACGTTTGTGGTAAGGAATGTCTTTAAGGTGTATGATATTCAGAATTTGTTTTATGTAAAATATTAAAAATCTCGTATGTCTCTTTAGTTAATGATATAACTTATTTAACATAAGGTACAAATTTTATTGTATAATGTCCAAAAACTAGTCTTCGATGCAAATGTAATTGCATTATTGAAAAGGAATAATACAAAAGCAATACAATAAAAACATTACAAAATGCAATTCTTACAAAGAAACAACATTCACTAATTCACTAAGTAGAACGTGACACATTTAACATTGTTGTGAGAGATAAAACTTTATGCAGATTTGAGTTACGTTAACAGTTACAATGCTTGATATATTTTCACTTCCTTCATGAATAATGTATCTATTTCATACCTATTGTTAAGTTCTTGAAAACGTTTTATTCTTGACGAGGACTAGGAGATTTTGACTGGGTTATGAAAAAAGAATTGTTATCTATATAAAACTTGATGGTAGCACATATAAAAGTTATCAAGAAATAAAGAAAAACTTTTAGAATGAGAGACACTATGATATTAATATTGTGAACATATTCGTTAAGAGATTATACTCGTTTCAATAAACATTTTCTCACATTATGTAATTATCAACTTTAGACAGATCGCTATTTCATTTGTGAAACATGAAATTAAATACTGAGAGTAGAAAAATGTGCATTTTCTTTTAATTCTCTCTGTGTGCGTCACTTGTTTGTTTTTATTAATCATCTTGAGTCATATTATTTGTTGATTAAACTAAATTATCTGTTTACTCATCTGGTAATGAAAGAGTAATACTGAGAACAATGCTCATGAACAAATCATTTTCAATCTCAAACTCAGTTAATGACATAAATACGAAGCTCAGATATTAAGGACGAGTCCATATTTTGAGAGTTCCCGAACACTCAATATTTCAAAGATTCGTTTTATTTGATTGAGGTCTATAATCGGAATATTTTATCTTTGGTCTGAGAATCATCTGAAGCTCAAATTGCAATTGCCATTTGCCACAGATGCTATACTCATATGTATCGATTTCTCTTAGCACGTTCCCTTGGTTGTGGCTTTGCTAGATAATAGATACGAACGGTGGGAATCTCGTTAACCTTTCATGAGAATCACTAATTAGATGACGAGACATTTAGCTACAGATATTTCAAATTGCCCAATTTTACGTCATGGTCGACAATACCGACAGATACCGGAGGTTGAAGCATGAATGATTTAATATGGAGATTGAAGTCGATAATTCATAATTCTTACCAAGAGAGATGTTTTTCAGTATTCACTTTCCATAGGATGTCAAGCTTATAGAGGATTGTACACCTACACAAGAATTCTTCGAAATATTTGGACTTCCGTGTTTTCAGGCAACCAGACACGGCGGGCGCCTACTGGGAGACTGTGGAAAATGACGGAAGTAGCACATATGAGATCTTTTATTTGAGGTGCTAGATCTTTATATCTGGAGACCTTTGAATCATATGCTTCTTGTAACGAGTTATATATGAGTTCATAACGGACCGTCACGTCAACAACAACCGCTTTATTATCATGGTGGAAGATCAAATTCGATAATCGGTGCTCTCCTTTATCTGTCTCGAAGGTGGATTCTTGAAGAACCTTCCACCCTTTGTAGGAACCCTCTTTCACGAAGTGGTCACATATCTTATTGTTACGGCGTATTCTCACTGACTTTAACTTCGAACATTGACCGCTATGATGGCATAGGGTCTCTCTCGTGGCTGTACAACTTCGAACATTGACTGCTAAGATGGCATAGGGTCTCTCTCGTGGCTGTACATCCCCTACTCTTAACAGAATCTTTATTCTAACTGAGGTTACCTTTGCTGAGGGCCTTCTTTGTAGGTTATACATTAGCCATCAAAGCTAGACACTTCATCCATTGGTGGACTTTCACACCGATTGGCTTAGGTAACTAGTGGTTGGCAGATGTTGAATCTTTGAAGAGCTATACACCGTGCCCTTGCAGGGCAAGTCTTTCCCAGTTTTTCCTTTCCATATCTCTCCAATTGGAATGATATGTTTCAAATATCTGGTCAGACTTAGGGGTCGGAAGTCCGGCTTTCGTGGCAATACCCTTGGTGGCTTCCAATAAACCATCTTCTTCTGCCAAGTATGATGTTACTTTCTTCGAAGAATATATAAGTCTCAAATACACTTTGATCTTTAACGTTAGAATAAGAGACTCCAGCTTCATAATTGCTAGACCCCCGTCACGATAACGTGAGTAAAGCAGATCATCGGCCGAGCAGGCTGGAAGATGACACCATTTTTTACAGCCTTCTTTATAAGATTGTCCATTTCTTTTAACAATCTGTTATTAACTTTGCCTAGTTCAAGTTGGTACAAAATTCAGGGCACAACGAATCTACAGAGCATTTTTACCCTCTGGTTTGGTTTGAGGGGTGTGTTCGAGAGTTGGTTCCATAAGCTCCCTGTAGACCCCTGTCCAGGGACAAACATTTTCTCCGAGATATCGGTATGACTGTTCGGGTCCGATCATCAGGAATGTGTTACCGTTGACTGACCACGAAGGACAGTCGTTAACATTGAAGGTCTTACTGGACCCAAATCAGCATTCCAGCATTCTTTTAGATGTTTAAACTGAGGCCATTACTCGAGCAGTATTCGTTCACATGTTAAACATTACCTGGAGATTGGTATGGTCTTTCGCCAGAATTGCCATAACACCAGCATATGCTAGGGTTGAGACTGGTTCCAGTTTCTTGTTTAGCGATATATCTCGGCCTTCTTCTTCAGTTTTGCGTATGAGAGGGTCCGCAGCAATATTAAACAGAATAGGAGACATAGGGTCCCCTTGTTTGACACCTTTGAAGTGGACTTAGTGGGTTGGTATTTTGCATACCTATTCGAAGGTTGTCGTACTACCTAGATACGTGTTCTCCACAATATGGATGAAATGTGGGTAACTTTAAATCTAACAAGATTGGTTAAGAGGTGTTTATGGCCAACCGTATCAAAGGCTTTACACAAGTCAAGAAAAACCATAGTCAGAGACCTCAAGAGAGTCATAGTTACTCCTGCCTTCTTAATGAGATAAGTAATGTAGCCCTAAGTATGGATAATGCATAAATAAGTAAAATTGCAAAACTGAATTTTAGAAAATATACTAATGACCATCGGTAAGGAGTTCTTTGTTCATAGAATTTTAATATTTGAATCTATATTTCTACCTTTAAAATAAACTGTAATGGCTATCCGTTATGCCATGCACATTGTCTTGTTAATTAATGCAAGTAAGTGACGATGCTGTAAGGCTTGCAATGTTTATATATATATATATATATTTCTGCTAAAGTCCACTAAGGTACCAAGTGTTCATTTGTATCGATATAAAACTATTAATTCCTAAATTATCGTGCAATGTACAATTATGCAACGAAAATATCAAATACATACCTTTTCTTTCAGAATTTTCTCAAAAGTTA
This sequence comes from Carcinoscorpius rotundicauda, assembly GCA_011833715.1. Taxonomy (NCBI): domain Eukaryota; kingdom Metazoa; phylum Arthropoda; class Merostomata; order Xiphosura; family Limulidae; genus Carcinoscorpius; species Carcinoscorpius rotundicauda. The sequence continues at coordinate 27,037,675 of CM022406.1, forward strand.
CACAAAAGGCTATTTATAATTTTGAATCAATAAACTAAAGGAAAGGCATCTAGTCAACATCACCCATCGCCAACATTTGAACTACTGTTGTGTGACCGAATAGTCACAGACACTCTTATAATGCTGGCCAAGCGCGTTAAGGCGTGCACTCGTAATCCGAGGGTCGCGGGTTCGCGCCCGCGTCGCGCTAAACATGCTCGCCCTCCCAGCCGTGAGGGTGTATAATGTTACGGTCAATCCCACTATTCGTTGGTAAAAGAGTAGCCCAAGAGTTGGCGGTGGGTAGTGATGACTAGCTGCCTTCCCTCTAGTCTTACACTGCAAAATTAGGGACGGCTAGCACAGATAGCCCTCGAGTAGCTTTGTGCGAAATTCCAAAACAATCTTATAATGCACCTAATTCCCTCCAAAAGTGCGTTTTTGAGGCAACGGGGCTCAAACATCGATTTTACATTCACAGTTCTAAAAAACGTTCAGTCCATTATTATAAGACTATTTTAATTGTTTTAATTGCCCTAAAACAATCTCAATATGGAAGGGTTTTTTTTATTTCTTTGATGTTAAGTGCAAAGCTACACCATGGGTTAATTGTGCCATGCCCACTGTAAACAATGAAATCCGATGGAATGTTTGACTTGGAAAGGGTGTGTAATCGTTGATGCACATATGAGAAGGAAAATTCATGCTCTTTGGATACAGAATACTGAATGGAAAGGCAAGAATACAGGAGAGCAGGGAGAGAAATGTAATTTATGCTGTTGCAGCGTAAGGCGAAACGGAGTGTGCTTAACACTGAAAGAAATATTGAAATAGAAAGTAATTAAAGTAGAAAGAATGAGTGAAAAAATGATGATGGTAAAGATGACTTTTGGTAACGTTGTTATAAGGCAGATATCGGTGTATGCTCCACAACAAGGTGGTCAAGACAAGAAAAAAGAACAATTTAGGGAATATTTTGAGAAGATTATCAGTAACATGCCACTAACAGAAAGAATTATAACTAAAGAGGACCTATTTTGTTATGGTGGATAAAGACAATCTGGTTTTCAGAGTATGTATGGAGTATAAAAATCAAAAAATAAAGAGCGAAAGAGGGGTCTAGAATTGGTAGAGGTCTTATATATTATTGGGTAGTGGATTTCAGAGAAGAGTAAAACATTTAATTACGTATGAGAGTGGTTAGAATGGAAGTCCAATTGAGTCTATTTTTGTTAGTCAAAAACGTATATAAAGAACAACAGGAACTGTAAAGTGATCTCCGAGGAGGAAATAGTGAACATACATAGGTCTTTGGTAATAGATATAAAGGTACAGAGAGAAAACAGAATCTTTACTTAAATGGCAAACAGGGGTTAAAATTAAGACGAAGAAATTGGAGTGGAAAATATTAATAAATTCAAAGAATAAATAACACTATGTAACAAAATGTTACTTTTTCTTGTTGGTAGGTAGAAAGTGGTATTTCTTAATTGCTTACATTTAAAGTAAATGGAAAAGACCTGCATTTCTCTTCAAACTTTACTCTTGTGACCTGCGTAATGAAATTTTCAAATTTATTTATTTTCCAGAACATTTCTAGGCAGATTCAGAGCTGAGTAACTGATAGAGAATTTTCTCAAACTTACAAGAATTTTCAAGAACTTTTGATAATGTTGTAGAACTTACGAAAATTTTCAAGAACTACCCATAGTAATACACATACATACATAGAGAGAGAGGCACACCACTCACCAGTTCAGTTTAGTTCTAACTGCCTAAGTGAACACATAGACCTATCTGATTTTATCAGAGATGACATCAAAAACCTGCAAGCATTCTCCAAACACATTCTGCTATGTATGTGACCAATTTATCAAGACAAGAGCAAAAAAGTACTTGTGACAGCATCTGCTAAAATGTGTGAAGACTACAAGGCATATTGTGGCATATGTTGTTTTATTCAAACCTTATGTAAATGAAAATGTGCAAATTTACCCGTTTTTACACGGAAAACAGGTTAACTTTTAAATTTCGTTATCCAGGTCACAAAAGCAAAGTTTGATGGGAATAATTGCCATTTTCTGTATGTTTACAACACAAGCGCTTAAGAAATAACACATACTATTCAGGAACAAAATTTATGTTACATAGTGTAATTAAATATAGAGACACAATTAAAAAATATAATTAATGTGTAATTGAAGGAAAAGACCTGGATCAGGAACGGGAAAGTAATACAGTTTTACTATTGGAGACACCTGTTAAGCTTATTGAGTATCAAAAGGAAGTAAAAAACAAAATAAAGGTACAAGTTTGGGAAATTAGAAATTATAGCAAGTGATAAAAGACATCAGAAAAATATTCAAAGGGTCATGAGGAAATGGAGCAATACGTCACATATAGAGAGACTGAAAGGGGTGCCAAGAAGGCAGTGATTTTGCATCGGAAACGCTTAAAGAATTGTTTGTTTGGTTTCTTTTGAGATCTAATGATCTCAACTAGCTGTCTGCACTAGCTGTACAAAATTTAACAGTGGAAGACTAGAGGGAAACCATCACCACCTACAGCCAACTCTTGGGCTATTCTTTTACCAACCAATAGTGTGATTGACTGTCACGTTATAACACCCGCACCACTAAAAAAGTAAGCATATTTGTGAAAAGGAGATTCGAACTCGCGACTTGCAAATTGAAAGTCAAGTGCCCTAAGCATTTGGGCGTGTCAGGCCCGCCTGAAGGAGAACAGATGATATATAAAATAACTAAGTATGGAGAAAGATCACGAAGAAATATTGGATAACACAAACTGGTCAATAGCTGTTAAGAGCATAAAGAAACGATAGAGAAGAGGTGAATGTAAGGTAAAAGAGATTATACAAATGTTGCAGGTAGAGTTCAAGAGCCAATTGGGAAAATGAAACAGATAATGAAAAGGAAACAAGGTAAGAAGAATGGTCCAACAGATGTGAAAGTTGAGATTATTAGAGCTGTGGTTCATGAAGAAGCAGAAATGACCAAGGCCATGATGATAGTATGAGATGTTGAAAAAATCCAGAATACTAGAAGAAAAGTACAATGATACTTATATATACAAGAGGGTAGTGATACATTGGAATGTGGTAATTATATAAGCATTAAACTAACTGAGCATAGACTTAAAATCTTCGACGGAATAGCTGAAATTCAGTTAAATAAATCATATCAATATATGAGAAACAGTTTGTTTTTATGCCAAGAAAGAATACAGTTGACGCAATATTTGTCAAGACAATTGCAGAATAAGATCTGATAGAGAAATAGAACATTATAATGATGATTTGTAGACTTAGAAAAGACGTATGACATAATTCCTATGTAAATCGTTTCTTGATGTGTAAGAAAGAAAGGGATTCTGGATGTCTGCGAGTGCAAAGACATGGGTAAGTAAGAAAAAAAAGAATTAAAGGTAAGATTGGGTCAAGAGTCAGCTCTTAGCCCAATCCTTTTTATGACAGTGATTGATATCATATCAGAAAACGATAGTTCTGGAGGTCGTTATTTGCTGAGGATCTAATGATCTCAACTACAAGCAAGGAGGATTTACAAGTGAGATATAGACTGTGGAAAGAACAGTTAAAGAGAGGTGGGCTTAAGTTAAATACAGATAATATAAAAAAAACAACTTGGATAGGGAATAACCGAAACAGATGAGCTTAAATAACCCAGGTCATAATGTGAAAAAAGGGAATTGAACTCCATTCGAATTTCATTGTTGAACTTAAAGATAAGGGTATTTTTTTCTTTTTATTTGTATGTGGGTGATGCGACTTGGAAGCAAGAGAGAGAGTAAGGAGTGTATGGTAAATGTGTGTAGAAGAGGATTTCGGATATTGTTTGTGACAAGAAAACCCAAGGAAATTGAAAAGTGTAATTTATAAGACAGTAGTTGGGCTAATTCTGTTGTGTGGAGCGGAGACATGGACGCTGAAAGGGGAAAAAAGAAAGTTTGCTGGAAGGAAGGAAAATTAATGTTATGTAATATGAAAAATATGATTGTGAGTAATGATATTAGCAAGTGGACTGGAATATACAAGATAGCAAAAGAAGCTCTTGAAGGTAGACTAAAGTGATATGGACAAAAGAAAAGATGGAAATAACCCAGTGAGAAAAATATTTTAGATTCCAATATAAAGTAGACGGAATAGAGGGCATTGAAAAGCTAGAATAAATGGAGATATGAGAAAGGCAGATGTAACACTGACAAATTTAGGGAATAGACATTATTAAACAAGGACTTCCCGAACGGCAGACCCCAAAACTAGATATGATCAAGGTTGAATGCACAGGAAGAAAACGTTTACAGAATAATGTTATTTGCTCAAGAGGAAACTATGAAGGAATGAAATTAGCAGTTTATTCATAGTTTGAAATCCTCGAAAATGAAAGTTGTTGTTGTTGCACTGGAAATGAAAAAAAATCAAAGACTGATGCCATAAATAGTTACAAGTTGTGCTTAAAACGAAATACATATAGCAAATAAACATGTAATTGTGACATGCTCCATTTTTATTTAAAATGAATATTTAATGAGTAAGATTTCTAAAGCCATATTCTCATGCCATCTTTTCATATAGTTTCTGACATATAAGGAAAAGGTTTCAGAATATTCAGATGGACTACAAAAGTAATAACGTCAATATAAATATCGAAAAAAATATTGTCCAATCTTTACTTACATGTTGAAAAGCTTAAGAGAGAAAGAAAATGTATATTTATTTAAAATATCACTATCGTTATGTATTTTGATTCAAAGTCAAATGCAATGTGAAAAACAAGGTAAAAATAGACAAACTGAAACCCATTTAATTTTCATCGTGTAGCTTAAAGGTAACAGTGTTTTCATCTATATCTGTTTATTTGAATAATAATAATCACAAGTGAACTAACTTAAATCTAAGTCTTCAGAAAAGTTCGTAATAAGGTCAAATTCATATGTTACGCTATGTTTGATTAAATTTACAAGTTATAATATTGATAGTTTTTGTTATGTACAACAATTTATCCTATATGAACAATATTTTTATATGTCTTTGTTTTCTTAACACACACACATACGTACATATACATATAATAATATAGACAAATAGAAAGACAGAGGGGTAATGCAGTAAAACCAAACTACTTGGAATGAAAACTTACGAACATGGGTGCACTTTATTTAACATCATGGAAGTGAAGTACCCAGCAGGATGACATTCCCAAAACATTGCCCTCAACAGCAGAGTTACACACATTGTTTATATCAGCTTACACGCGTACAATATACTGATTAAAAACTTATTGATGCTATCTTCTCCTACGCATTTTTTGGTTTATTTAAAATATCTCCCTGGAGTTACTAAGTTAAATATTAAAAATTAAGGTATATATACATTGAAAAAAATATATGCAGAAAAGCTATACAACTTTTCTGCATATATTTTTTTCAATTTTTATTACCTAATTTTAAAACCACGTTTTCTGACATCAGTTACAAACTAAGGATATTCTAAGTTATTGCTTATAACAGTAACATTTTCAAACGCCACTCTGTAATTGTGACACATTTTATGAAAATGCTAACATGAAATAAGTTATACTATATAAATAAACAATTTTCTATTTAATATACCATATTCAATTAAAATAACAGCATAAGAATTAAATACAAGAAGTGGTATACTTACTTTGAGCATAGACAACAGTTCCAAACAATATCGGAAGGGAAACTAGACGGAGTTCTAAAGCATTAGGGATCGTCCACATTTTCATCTTCTTAAGTTCAGTTTTTAAAACCTCACAAAAGTCTATTTTTATTCTAACATGTATAATTATATAGCCCTTTTTCACTACAGAACTTTTTGGTTAAGATTTTGGGGCTATATTTTAATAAATATAGTTTTATGGGTATGATGCTTGCATAAGTCAGAAAGTTTAAAAACGCGTCGCTATTTGTAAGCTTCCTTCAAAGATTCGCCACAAAAGTTATAATAATCGCATCAGAAGAGTTTTCCAGTTTATGTTACTGCTGTTTGTTGGTGGAACGTTATACTCACGTGCAGCTCAGGAAACGAGTTGCATGAGGACAAGAGAAGTGTTCATGGCGCAGTTGAACTCGATCTTCTTGACTTAGTTGTATTTTAATTCGTACATGGCGTAATAGGGTGTTGACATAAGAGAGCGGTGATGACGCAGCAAGAGGCGGGACTTAAGAAAAACTCTTATTAAGCACGTGCGTGTGAAAATTCAATGTTTGCATTTCGTTGCTACCTTCGTATAGATTTTAAACATTGTGCTCTACTTCATCATAAACCTACTGAAATGTTCTAAGATATGTTTTACAATTTACGTAAAACTGTGAATTTTTCCTGTATTTTCATCTCAAGCAAATAAAATTGGATATTATATTTTACTTCATTAAAACGAGTCTCTTTAAACTGGAGTATCCTTAATATATATTACGAGCATGTGGATTTAAAGTGTTAAGAAAACACTTCATCCTTATGGGTGAATCAAAATAACTAAATGAGAAAAATTTAAACCAAATAAATATTAAAACACATTCAGAAATAAGTGCAAGCTTGATCCTTATACCCGAGTTATCATAAAAAAACTATAGTCAATGGTTCAATGTGGTGATTAAACATTTTAAAATAAGAATATTTCTAAACCATCTGTATATTGGTTTTACTAAAGATGAAATTCTGTTGATTCTTGTTTAGTTATTTATCTCTGGAAAGTAAATTGCTAATAAAGGATTAAAATATTAAAATATTCACTGTTTATCAGCTACTCAAGTAACTTTGTTTCACTTTGGATATTGCAGTTGTTTTACTAGTTCCAAACCACCATTTGAAAATTTTGTTTAACTTAAATCTTTAATATTCAAACAAGCTTATATCTTAAAGAATTGTTAATACACTGGGATAATTATTACTGATAATGTTACCAAACAGCTTATGTTGCCGATCATCCTTCAAGCTGAAATGAAGTGTTACAAACGTTGTTTTCTAGATACGTAGGAGGTTTTATTTGAAAACTTCAAATTACTTTAAACTGGTAGCTTTTTAGTGACATAATCAGTAAGTCAAAAAGTAAATATTAATCTGTCGAAAGTAACAATTTTGTATATATTCAGAAGGTATTTAAATGATTTTAGTTGCTTAAAAGAAACTACCAATAGGGGAAAACATCAAATTGGCTACCAGAGGAGGAAAAAGAAGATCAAAATGGTTTTGACTTGGAGTTATCAACAGAATAAACATCAAGGTGGTCTTTAAGTGGAGTTACAAAGAGAAAACATCAAGCTTCCATTTACAAGGATTCAGTATAATGCATTTTACATAATTATGGTTTTTTACTTAAAGTTTATGTGTTGAATCAAAACCTATAATTAAAATCTTAGACAATCAAAATGCAACAAAAAATAAAGATTTTTAGACTTTGTTAAAGGACCAGAAGGTGATTTCAAAAACAAATTTTACGCCTAGTATTTAATTATATCATATATACACACGTGTGTGTAGAATTATAGATGTAATAAAGCTACTTTTTGCATCTAACCATGAAATGAACTTTCAGAACCCTGAATTACCTTTGATAACAACGACATGATGTTAGAAGAGACTCTGTGTTTCATGGTAATCATATCTATCACGTGTACTAAGCATTAGGACAACGTAAGTGTAATAATCCTACTCGTCTCTAAACTTACTTTGTAACACATGGTACCAAATCCTTGTCCTTTTGTCACGTGGCATGCATGACTGCGTGCAACACACCTCGTAGTTGTTCCTTAGCCGCGTGCTTCGCTCCATTTCTTTCAGGATATGTTTTTACATCGTTGTTTCAACTGAACCTAGCAAAATCTTGATCATTTTTAACCAAATAATTGTTGCACTTAGAATCAGTTGTATGAACTATTAAACCGGCTTAAATGAATTTTGTACCCCTGGGTGCATTGCTATCAATATGAATTTGGTAATAGTTAATGTAACAAGAAACTACATAAGTGGGGCTTCTCCTACTTACGACTGAGAAAAACGTGATCTAATCTTTGTGAGTTTTGAAAGGCCAGAATGAGTGGATTCCTTTGTTATGCTCTTTTTAAAGGTATAATAAAGTTCAATGAATTTATACTACATTTTTGTTATAGTTCAAAATAAAACATGCTTAAGTTACGTAGTAAAATAAATCATAAACATGTAACTCACAAAAACATTTTTATTTTCTACTTTTTAATTTTATTTAGTTAATTCAAACCATAAGAGCAGGAACTGAGTTGTAGACATGGTGCGAATAATGCAATTCCGCCCAAAAGAAAGAGTGACTGAACATAACTGATCACTTTGAAATAAAATTAAGAAAACAACAAAATAGGGCGAGAACCTTCTTTTTTTCATAGTAAACAAATGCTATCTGTATGCAATAACGACGTCTAGTCTTGACTAAATGTCTTACATGACTCAAAGTTTGATCGCTTGAAACAATGCTCAAGTTCAGCTAGGATTTTCCAGAATACTACAACAAGAGAATTGTCTTGTTCAAAAACAGAAATTCACGTTTCCAGCATCTCTGTTAACTGTGTGTGCACCATGTCAAACATCATTAAAAGCAGCCAAAGGCCACATAACACAGGTGGCTCTAACACTGAACATAAGTACATAAAATAGATAAACCTGCTGTAGTAATGACAATGCAAACAGAAGATAAACACATCTAATGTTGTACTCACCACGAACAAACAAAACAAGTACACACGAGGTAATACTAACCATGAACAAATAAGATATTCACACCTGTTGTAATACTGACTATAAACACATAAGTACAGCTACTTTAGTATTGACCGTGAAGAAACTAGATAGATACAGCTGCTCTAGTACTGATTATACAAGATCGGTACAAATGAGTAGTATCACAAAACCTATTCACTTGGATCGTTTAACTGTGTACAGACAATACGTACTCAAATTTTGAAAAAAACATTGAGGTTGTACCTACATAAAGTTATATATTTATCATTAAATTATAAATGGATTACATCTAACACATCATACTTTCACTTAAAGAAACAATGATGCTTCTCATATATTTCAGTTTCAAACACATTGTTTATTTCATACTAAATAAATACATCTTAAAACTGTGTTTAACCCAAATTTCCATGTAAGGCATCAAATCTTAATACTTTATAACTTTAAATGCTTCTTTATTATTAGAGTATTCTACCATGAATTAATGGGTCATCGTTATATTACCTCGTATTAAAATATATTCCATATAATAAATACTGGATCCTAAAAGTTAAAGCAATTTTTAAAACAACTTTGAGGATAAATTGCGATAGAAACATAAATTAGGTGTAAATTACCTTACTTTTGCACATTTTTTACACTAAACGTCAACGTTTAACTCAAGCATAATTTAAGTGTTCTATGTATGAATTAGTCACTATTAAAGAATATACCACATGTTTTTGTTAAAAACCATGACTTGCAAATGGTTAACACTTCAGTAATTGCATTTGTTGAAGGCATGATCAGAGTATTTTGAATGAAATAGTCTTAAGCGTAGACGTACCGTAGAGTAACCTGAACATTTCTAAGCCTATTTTTAAAACATCTTTCCTGATTTTAGCCGTCGTCTAGTTTCTTTAAATAATGATATACTACACGTATTTCATTTATAGATGTGTTGATTTCAGAAACTGACCCTCAAAATAATAACAAAATCAATATGTTTTTATGAAAAATATTATGTAATGATACAAAAATGATAATATTAATTTTTTATTTGTTCCAGTGTTTTTACTGGCATCATTATTATATTTTACTTTTGTTACAGATAGCCTAGAATCATAGTTTTGGGCTCTCATTTTTTACGTAGTGCGTGAATTTGTTTTTCCCAAAATTATTTTCTACACAATAAACCCTGCGCATAGAAGAATATAGGAGAAAACATAAAAAAGATGAATCTCATAATATATAAAATGTGAAAGCTCGAGAAAAACTGAACTTATGCTACTTTAAAACAACTGAAAATTACATGACTAATTATATATAAAAATAATTTCCTATTTATTCATCAGCAGTTAGGACGCGTTTAAAGATTCAGAACGAATCGATTTTAAACACAATTCATTAAGAGGATATCAATGCAAAATTCACTGAACTGGAATATTGGTGAAGATAAAGTAAATTGGATAACAATTTCCAGCGTTTTTCGGTGTTTATTGGATATAGTTTGATTTTCTTTTTATAATGGAGATGTTTATTGGTGAAAGACGGAAGCTGGAATAATTTATATTCCTATGATGAAGTTACTTTACCATTCTGTTACAATTTATACTCAAATAAATATGGTAACGTAGCTAATATTATTAAGGCTTATACGTTAGTAAATTCTAAAGTATATATATATATAAACTCAGGTTAACCTTTAAAGACAGGCTGTTTTATATATATCACTTTAAAAATCATCTGCGTACACGTGAATACATTTTAGAAATATGTTTGTTTATTGTATGTCTCACAAAACTACTCCAAAACTCTATGTGTTCGCTGAATCTAATTCTGAAGGGATAAACTAGAATAGCAGGTCAACACTACTCCTTGGAGATCTTTTGTCACTCTTTATCAAAAAATAATGTACTCATCTTTGGAGTTTACCGCCACCACGGGTGAAAGTATAAGCTTGTCCGGTGACGGGTTTTGATCCCTCGATCCGCTTATTGCGAATTGAATGTCTTACCTTGCAGGTCATTGCAGGTTCTATGCAATATCTTTATTTGGTAAATTGATAATTAAATTCTTGGTTTATCAGATATGAAATCGTAACACAAAATAAAATTAAAATGTTTTCTGAAGGTTTTTGGTAATTCAAGTTTCCTACATTTTATTTTATTTTTTTAAATGAGAAAAATAATATTTATTTAAACTTTGTTTCACCTAAAGAAAATAAAACTTTTTTTTCGAAAACAATGTCCATCAAATAGTCAGAGGTAAGTTTAAACACTTACAAAGCCAAAACCCATGACGTTAAGTATGTTCGTTTATATAGCCTTAGGGACAGAAGGAAGTTGTTGTTGTTTTGAATTAAGCACAAAGCTACACAATGCCACCATGGGTATCGAAACCCGGATTTTAGCGTGTAAGTCCGCAGACATACCGCTGAGCCACTGGGGGGCGACTGAAGGAAGACTAACCACTGATCTCAAGCATGAAATAAACGAACATGTACCAATTAACAGAAATGTGTGTACATCTACCGCATCAAGAAGACTCAACGAAAATGGAATAATTGGTTGTGTAACAGTTAAAAACCTTTTCCTCGAAGTCCAAGTATTGTAAGAGATTGAAATTTGTTAAAAAGTACAAAAACTGAACAAAAAATGATTGGAAAAAGGTGTTATGGACAGAGGAGTCCAAATTCGAAACATTTGGTTCAAAGCAAAGATTGTATGTCCGACGAAAGAAACGCAAAAGATACTTACCTCAGTCCTCAAATACCGTTAGATAATGATCCGTCATGGTATACCAAGTGGTTTATGCATTATTGATATAGAATTCTACTACCAACGAGATAATGACAACAAATGCTCAACCAGCCCAGGCAGAAATTGCTTAGCTAAGAAAGAAGCTATTTAAGTAATTCAAATGATGCACTGGCCCCCAACAGAAACCCGATTTTAACTCAATTAAGCAAATCTGAGATTTGATAGTTCAAAAACTTGACAAATTATAACTTATTTCCAAATAAGCTTTGTGGGAGCGCATTATAGATATTTAAAGTAAAATCCCAAAGTGCACTTCAATTAAATATGTAGCAACAATGCCGGAAAAACTGTATTCAGTTATTAAAGTAAAAGGGAGACATACAAAATTGTAACTGTTTATTGAACTCGGGCACTTCCAATTAGTTTCTGTTGTACTAAATTTGAATATTAATAACATTTTGATGTCTCACGAGTGATTTATCTTCTATTGTTCTTTCAAAGTAGCCTTAAACCTAATTTTTGACTTTGTGTCCTAACACTTTGCACAGTACAGTACATAACCAATGCTTTTAATAAAAACGAACCTCTTCACTTAAAAGACTCTAAATTTAAAAACAAATCAAAAATAATTTTTTTCAGTTATGTATTTTACACGTTCCACTTTATACTTTTAACAATATTAGGTAATACTTTTGTACAGTGACATAAAAGACATTGTTGGAAAGTTGTGTGACCAAAACACATCGACTTTTCTATATAAGTTGTTTATCTAACTAATTTTTACCAATAAGCCACGAACTCATTTCCTGAATGATCTTAGTTTTGGTTGATTCATAAATGAATATAGTGACATTTCTCTGTTTCGACTGCCGTTTCGTTGGTCAAGGCCAGGCATGACCAAGCGTGTTAAGGCGTGCGACTTGTAATCTGAGGGTCGCGGGTTCGCAGCCCCGTCGCAATAAACGTGCTTGCCCTTTCAGTCGTGGGAGCGTTATAATGTGACAATCAATCCCACTATTCTTTGGTAAAAAAGTAATCCAAGAGTTGGCGGTTGACTAACTGCCTTCCCTCTAGTCTTACACTGCTAAATTAGGGACAGCTAGCACAGATAACCCTCGAGTAGCTTTGTGCGAAATTCAAAAACAAACAAGCAAACGAATAAATCGTTGGTCAAACTTAATTATTTGTTTCAGTTAGCTACAAAATATGAAGATAGTGTATATATATACTGTGGAGTGGGGTGGTAGTACTTATCTCGTCAATTTTTACCTGCTGTACCCTAGTATAGGATATAAATCGTAAAAAAATTACCGAATTTGTCAGAAACTAGCCCTTACGAATTTTTGAAAATAACAACAATATTTCAACCACACAATACTCGCCTTATGAGAAATTTTATTATAATTATGCTTCACAGGCTTTCAAAAACTGTAAATTCAGCACATTAAAAAGTGAGATTTATCTGAACAATTACACTCCTGAAATATGGTTCTGCAAAATGTTTGTTTATTTTTGAATTTCGCACAAAGCTACTCGAGGGCTATCTGTGCTAGACGTCCCTAATTTAGCAGTGGAAGGCAGTTAGTCATCACCACCCACCGCCAACTCTTGGACTACTCTTTTACCAACAAATAGCGGGATTGACCGTAACATTATACGCCCCCAGGGCTGAAAGGGCGAGAATGTTTGGCGCGATGGGGATGCGAACCCGCCACCCTCAGATTGCGAGTCACACGACTTAACACGCTTGGCCATACCGGGCCTCTGCAAAATGTCTTTTAATAACAGACTTTCTATCGTTTAGAAAGGACTCAAGTATAAGATATGATACATAAAAGTCATTGCGAGATAACTACTGACAAACTACGGCATTATTTATAATATAAGTATAAATGGCAACCATTTTACCGAACTTGCAAGATGAATTCTTCAGTAACATTTATATAGATGCTTAAAAGCATGTTACTTCAGTAACAGTTAACATGATTTTAACTTCCACAACAATCAAGTGTATTTTTGAGGAATGATAATGGTAAAGTAGCTCAGGTCTTAGACCTGTTGATTACATACGTTACTGATTTCCTTTAAATACTTGCTGAGCGTGACAGTTACCTTATTTTACTTAAAGAATATGGTAAAATAACTTAATTCAGTTCTTTATATATACTATCTTATACTATTTCTAGTGATAAAGCTTGTTTCTATAAAGCTGTGTTATTTTATTCAAGCTATTGTCTCAGTCTAAATGTTACTTTTCTTCATAATGAATAGTATTGATTCACTAAGCATACACAGAGTATGTATTTTCATAATACGTGTTGTGCCAGATACCATGGTGATATTCGAACACATAATACTAAATTAAAATAAAAGTTTTATCTTCAGGCAAACTTTAAACAAATAGATTCGTTCATTATGTTAAATACCACCACGTTTCAAAGTATATTTTACTGTAGTTTCTGATTTATTTAGCATTATTATATTTTACAGTCTGATTATAATCACTGGAAAAGAGGTAATTATTGCAGGGATTAGGAGTCCTACGTTCTGCAAGAATATATGCAAACAAGATTATTACAGCACGAAGGATTTAGAGCTCAGCAAGAATCTGCATAATAGCCTTTTGACCCCATACTGTTTTCCTGAAATAACAGACTCGCCTTTATCATAGTAAAAGTACCAGAGACTTCTTCTTACCTTTTATATTGATGGTTTATAAGAACAAGAAAGGTAATCAAAATCGAACTTCAAGCTTTGAAACAACGATGGTTAAATCACGTTATCTTGTATGAAGAGTGCGATGTTTGTTTGGATGTTATTTCAAGAGTTGTAATGACACTTGAAAAGTACACTACTATGACAATTGGTGAAGATAATCTAACAGTAGCTATTCTATAAATATTTTTCGTCTTCTCCTTTACGCATCTATATATATTCACGGCAAAAGAGGTGTTTAAAAACTACAACAAACTCATTATTCACTAATTGTGTTAGCAGCGAATGTACTTTCAGCCTTTACACTTTATTTGGGTTAAAATTATTCCCTTACTTAAATTATCCTTAAAATCTAGTTTAATCTTATTTCTTAGTCACTGTTTGTCTATTTTTTAAAATAAAAATTATTTACAATGTATATTGCTTACAAGACTATTACATTTAATACCTCAAACTCAGATGTACTTCTAAACAATCATATATTGTGATGTAATAAAACCACAAACTACACAAAAATAGCAACAATAGGCATGTTCTATATAGTCTCGTGTTTTATACACAGAGACAACAAATATATGCATAAATAAACAGCAATAAATACAGTTTTGTCAAATGAACTGTGACTATCTTACAAATAAAAAATAATACACACGTATACCTTGTAGAAAGTACGTTTCTAGTAATATATGTACATAAATACATGCATAGACAAGAGTGTTTTTAAAAGCACAGCGTGAGTTACAAATTAGAATCAAACGGGGTGCATATTGAGAGTGGGTTGGTACTAAACCGATCAGACTAGAACTGTAGTTTAGTACTAACTAGTTGCCACCTTAGCCAGTCCAGTTCTATTTGCCCCTAGGCTTAATTTATAACTTCACAACTTCTTTAAATGGTATAGATTTGCATATATGCTTAGTTATTACTGCTAGACAAGCTCATTCTAAATACTGCTTCCCTCCCTGAAATGTGTAACATTTTAGTCTTTTTACAATCCTAATTCAAAATATAAATAACCTGTTTCTAATGTAAGCTAAACATGGTTAGGGGTTATGTGTTACTATCACTACTGTATAGAGTTAGTAGTCTAAAATACCCCCTCTTCTTCCAGGGTCCAGATGCCTCCTCATAGCTCACAAAAAAAGGAAAAAAAATAGACTAGTCGTCAGGTTCTTCTGTTTTTCCCAAGTATATTTACGGTTACTCAAAGGCGTTCCATATCTGGAAAAAAAAGTCCGTTAAGATACCTGCTTATGATACCTGAGCACGTGTGCTAGATTGAAAGAGAGGGTATAAACACGAATTCAGCCATAACGTCTTCCAAATATCGAGGAGGACAGAAACAGAAACAGAAACTGCAGTGCGTCGAACCTGAAAAACCTACTTTTCGACCCCATCATGCTTGGGTGACCATCCTCCCGAGTCTGCCTACTAAATTTGATCTTGATAACTCCTAAACTGTGCGAGAAGTTGACTGGGCATACATACAAGTTGAATTTATATAGGACTATAAAAAAGTGCAAGTGAAATAAAGTAAAAAAAATTTAATATTGTGCGAATCACATTGTATCTGCAGTATCTAGTGCTGATAAAGCCTTTCGCTGAATATTAGTTTTTTATATTAAAGAATTGTCCATAGGAGGGCTCATAATCACATACATTACAAAGGAGATAAATACAAACAATCAAATAAAAACACTATTTTACAATATAATTCACCTTAATAGAACTAGTTTTTATAGTTCATGTCAAAGAACATACAATGGTATAGCGTCCTGAACAAGGACAAACATGTTGAGAATAAAACTGAAAGACAGCATCAATATTATTACGAATTTCATATCTCAAGCAATCAAAACTTATTTTCTTTCTTAAATGTGCCTTATAAAAAGGACAACAGATTTAAATGAATGTTTTAGCTAAATATTTATTTCTAACAGTCATAATACAATATTTAGCTAAAGTAATTTAAGTAATAAAACACATTTTAAGTTTTATCTTTTCCTTAATCGTCAAAAGATCCTTGTTTTTTTGATTAAATTATACTAGTTTTTTTAAAGAATTCAACGTAATAGGCCTCATTATCACATACATCACAAAGAAGACAAATACAAAGATTAAATGAACAACATTGTACAACAAAATGCACCTCAATAAAAACCATTTCTTATACTTTATATCAAAGCACATAAAATAGCAAAGCATATTGAACAAAGTCGAACAAGTTCATTATTGAATTGGTCCAGACGCCATTTATGTCCCTAATTTCATGAACAACAACTGAGATGGTGTGAGCTAGATTAAGTTAATGATTTATAATGATTTTCTTTTATATTATATTTTACATCATTTGTAAACGAGAATGAGGGTACGTATTAAAAATACAGTGTTATTTACTTACTATTAAAACTTGAATTAACTTTGTAGTTATTCAAAATAACAGGGGAACATTTTAGCTAGTTTTTGTTCCCGTGTGGTCGAGTAACCCCACTATGAACGTATAACGACAAAAATTATCAAAAAAAACAAATTCAAAAGTGTTATTACAATTTTTATGTATTTATAAGGCCATTAACTTACTTTATACCAACTAATGCATACTAAAACAGATATAAAATTACGAATTATTTCAAAAGAACTGGTTTCCTCGTATAGTTTGAATGAATAAATGTTAATAAAACTTGTCCGGAGAAATGTCGTAGCAGTATCTTCCTTGTTGTGTATTGTAGTGCGTCTCTTTTACCAAACGTATATTGGAGCAATTATGGTAAAAACTGTTCATAATATTCTTCTAATGTTAAAAATTTGTACAAGTACAACATGTGTACATAATTTCAATGCCTTGGAGGTAAACTTTATTATCTTTAGAAGAATAACTATATACAGATCGTCAATGTCTATTAGTTACAAGAGCATTGAACTGAATAATAATAATAAAAAGAAATTGTAACCTTCTTCAATTAACATTAATTTGCTTAGTTTCTGGGAATAATTGTACAGAAATGTGGTATACGGAGATAATATAACAAACCTTCTTTGGATATTTCGCAAATACATCTTTATTTAAAAGAAAACCTGAATTGATTTACTAAAACAATGGTACAGTTTGCTTCGTGTATTGAACATGTTAACTGTTTCTGTTCAAGCACAACACTAAATGAAAGCTTAAAAATCATTATTTTATTAAAACATTTGGACAAGGAAGAAAAAGAAAGAACTTTGGATTCACAATATGAACTTGCAAATCAGGAGTTGGCGTCGTTTAGAGAAGTAATTTGTTTGTTTTAGAAAATGAACAAATTGAGTTTCATTAACATCTCTAGCAGTACCGATATTATTGACTGAAACGTGTGTGACATATTTCTAACCTAAGGAGACATTATTGTTTTCAGAGTTGCTGAAAACTGAAAAATTAATTTTAAAGCAATAAGAAAAGGGTTTGGTTGTAGTGATGCTCTAAAGTCACCTAAGTGTGTGCTTTAAGAAAAAGATACAAAAATCATATATATTTAATAGAAGATAAATTTCACCGGAAAGATTTTAAAGATATTATTGAGGCAAATCTATTACGTGTACATGAGTTTATCATAAATTTAGGATTTATTTCTTGGTGGTTTAGCTGTAAGCGTAAGTGCTTATAACATGCTAAAATCAGGTTTTTATACCTGCTGTATGAAGGTAACATGTAACCAATTGTATTGCATTGTGTTTAAAAAGAAACAATGAAACATAGAATTGAGCAAAAATAACAGTCACTGTTAGTTAGTCGACATTACCATTTGCAAAATGTTTTTAATGGTTTATCTATAATATGTAGCTTATTTTACAGAAGAATGTATTTGAATATCTTCTATCAATAGTTAAATGATTCTATCGAGAGCAAGAATTAGGTGAGATTTTTCATAAATGTCATTAAATTGACTTGTCTTACGTGTGATTTAATATGATTATTGAAGATTTATGAATAGTGTTTTAATATTTTCTGATTGATAAACTTAAGAATGTAATGTTACGCTTTTATGCGTGTGCAAAATAGTTAGAGATGAACAGGGACCCAGTGATTATCTTTCCTGATGATGGAAATGAGGTTCAACTCTTCTTGTGGGACAGTCTGATACCTGTATTCTGTCTGACAAGAATGACAGAGTAGTTGTCGGTGGGAGATGTTGATTAGTTATTATCTTCTCTCAGAAATGGTTAGAGCGGAAATCTCTCGTGTACTTTCGCTGAAATCAAAGAAACAAACATTGAAATAGTTGCAATGTGTAATTTGCTACCTTTTTAGTATTATGGTCGAAATTTTAGGATCTTTCATAAGAAAAACTTCTGAGATATTTAAGTGACTAATGAATCATGAGTAAAATTGTTGAAAAATTGTCATTAACCTAAACGCATGTAATATTACCTATAATAACCAAAAAGAAAGTATTTTTTTACGAATTTCACAGATATGAAGTTCACTTGTTTCGATTCCTTGTTTGTTGAATTTCGCGCAATATTATTCGATGGGTATATGAATTGATAAACTAGAAGCAAAACAACTAGTCAACCCTACCCATCATCAACTGTTGAGCTCCTCTTTTACCAAAGGAAAGTGAAATTGATCGTCACAGTACAATGCTCCCATGCTTGAAAGTCTGAGCATGTTCAGTGTCAAGTGTCGAATCTACGACCCCTAGCTTAAAAGTCGAGCCCCCTAAAAACACAATTGTTTCATTAAAATTGATTTTGACATTTTTATGAACCCAGGTTATTGGCTTAAAACTTTACCGGCCAAAACTTTAAAAACTTAACAATTCTCTCACGTTTAGAGACACAGTGGTACCTCGGTTCTCGAACGACTCCTTTCTCGAACAATTCGGTTTTCGAACATATTGTTTGAGAAAAAAATGTCTCGGTTGTCGAACATAAACTCAGTCCCAGAACCAAGCTGTCGTGGTCCAAACCCCTGAAATAACCCGACTGATGACCTGAACGACCCTTCGACCCTTTTTTGGCCCACGCCAAGCTAGACTAAAACATTTTACTTACACCTGTCACTCAGTCCAAACTCCCACTAAAATCTGCTGTAAACGTTCTCGTTTTTCTTTGCTTTTTTCTAAATATTCTGATTAAATAAGCCACCATGGGGTCAAAGAAGGATAATGAAAGCAGCAAACCAAAAAGAAAAGTTGTTAGAACCACGATAGAGGTGAAAAAAGATTTCATAGCGAAGTATGAGAGTGGTGTTCGCGTGTCTGACCTTGCTACAGAGTTTGGTGTGGCGAAGTCTACAGTCTGCACCTACTGAAAAATAAAGAGGTCATTAAAGAATACGATGTTGCAAAAAGAGTGAAAGTGCTTACAAAACAAAGATCACAAACAATGGAAGAGATAGAAAAACTGTTGTTTCTTTGGGTAAACGAAAAACAGTTAGCTAGTGATAGTATTTCTGAGACCATCATTTGTGAGAAAGCAAAGCAGTTGCATGCTGACCTACTGAAAAACACCCCTGGAACGAGTGCTGATTCAAGTGATGCCTTTAAGGCTAGTAGGGGGTGGTTTAAAAAATGTAGGAAGAGAAGTGGCATACATAGTGTGGTGAAACATGGGGAGGATGCCGGGCAGAAACAAACGTCATTAATCACGTTTTTAGTGAGAAATAGGTCAAGTGAGCATCAAGCAGATTGTAGCGGTACAAAGAGACAGAAAAGAGAAAGAACCTCAGAAGGAGAGTTACCTAACATTTTTATGGAAGGTTACTCCCTTTCCAAACAATAATAACCCTCCTACTCTTCACGTTCCTCACCACCTTTTACTTACGCCATCAGCTCTCCTCGGCACAGGTAAAGTACAGTTAAATTTTCATTTATTGGTTTTTTTATTGTGTTTATAGTTTTTGTGGTTGACTTTATGCATGTAAGTATTATCATACAGGTATAAATAAGTAATATTTTTACTTAAAATGCTTCATAATGCATAATTTTTGGAGGTCTGTTACGGATTAATTTAATTTACAGTATTTCTTATGTGAAAAATGTGTTCAGTTTTCGAACAGCCTTCTGGAACGGATTAAGTTTGAGAACCGAGGTACCTCTGTATATGAATAAAAGACTCTGAAAACAATAAAATAAATTTTAAAAGTTTTGATGTTCATATTCAACATTAAGTATGCAAGGGATCTTTATCATGATGAAACAACATCCAGAAATATCAGTAAAATAAATATGATAATTTTTGGTAAAATCCAGGTTTTCATTGAAATTATATATCTTAAATATATCTTAAAACAGTAATCTGTGATGACGAGAAAACTCACTTGTAGAAAAAAATTATATATTTAAAAACGGCTGGAATGGGTAGAGAAGGCACTAATAAAGAAGCAAACAACGTTTCAAAACAATGAAGGTCGAAAAACAGATTCAGCTTTTCTTTCATTTATGGACTCATTCTCAAATACAAAAGTATTAAAGGTAAAGAAAGTTTCATATTTAAATCATAATTCTTCAATCTATCAACGTGGTTAAGTTAGAAAATCGATAGAGATTTACCGATGCATACTTATATTAATTCATGTTAATTGACAGATTATTTATTTACAACTGCACGAAAAAAAAGAAGCAAAGAGTAAATAAATACGAATATGTGAATACTTTATCCAAAATATTTCCATAGTATTACGAAATTCTGAAGAAATAACAATACCTGGACATATAGGAATATGTCTGGGTATTTGTTAATTGTGAGATTGATTGATTTTTTTTATAAGGAGCTTCTGATATTTTTCTGGTAATGTCAGGTTCGTGTTTTAGTACTGAAATGTTACTACCCACACCAGTTGACTTGAGATATATTTTTATCTTTACAATATCTTTATAGTGTCATGCCATTACAGGTATAGTTTAGCATTACTATATTCTCTATATTATTATTGTTACAGTTCAGTTTACTGCATACTATCTGCTACTATACTGTTAATAGCAGAGTTCAGCTTTACTACATTCTCTGTAGCACCATATTGTTACTGTTAATAGTTTTTAAAAACTCTCTTACAATACAGCCATCCTAAAATAAAGAGCACTCGTCTATTACAACGTAAACTAAGGTACATATATTATTTATCCTATCGGTTTGACTAGTAATAGTTTAATAACTTTCTTCCAAATTGAAAAATAGAACTTTCAAAAGAAGAAATAAATAAAAATATAAAAGAAAACTGCTTGGTTTGTTAATTTCAATAACACATTCCATTTTAAACTGTTTCAAAACTATGCAAGTTTTATTAATTTTTTAAAATTTAAAATGGTTAGGTATTTAACATTAATAAAAAATAATAGCGAAAGTTGGATTGTTAAAGTGTTTGTTAACTCTTGAATCACTCACTGTCTTACTAAAAACGTGGTGAAAATTAAGATATTTAATATTTCTTTAATTTTGATTTGTCTTCAACAGAGACAAATCTGTGATAGATTTTTCAGTTTTACTTCCTACAATTTTGTTTCAATTACGTTATTGTTTCTTCGCTTCCTCTGTTTCGATAAAATATTTTAATGTAAAGTTTGTAAATATTTTTTACAGAAACTCCAAGAGCAACTATCTGTGGGATAAAAAATGTGACTTCAAAGCTATATATTAATTTATGTCTTAAATAAGATTTTCAATAATAAACTGTATGTCTTACATTTTAATAAAGGGTTTACCCATCTCTAAAAGACCTGTCTCTGATCTCTGATGAAAGTGGGTTTCAAATATAATTACTTGATAAAGTGTAATCCTATATTTACATAGTGTCTAACGATGGCTGCGATAACGAAGTAATAAAAACAGTTTACACTGAATAATTAGTACTTTCTCATAAATTTTTCATGCATCATGTGATTTCGTGGCTACAGGTGCGAAACACATAAATTTTGTTAATTGGTTTAAACTACACACAACGGTAAATTTGAGGAGCCGTCTGTGTACAAAATGTACGTGAATTCATTTTGTCACCACGTATAGATATGTCAGTTGAATAATTGGGAAAACACGCTATTGCTATTAAATTTTACTAATAATAGCACAAACATGCACAGTACCTTAACACAAAACTAGAAAATTACAGATAGTTAAGCATCATTGGTCTTACTGATTCTTGTTCATAAAAACAGTTTGGAACTTTAGCAATATTATCTTGAA
Source organism: Carcinoscorpius rotundicauda (assembly GCA_011833715.1). NCBI lineage: Eukaryota > Metazoa > Arthropoda > Merostomata > Xiphosura > Limulidae > Carcinoscorpius > Carcinoscorpius rotundicauda. The sequence continues at coordinate 27,060,040 of CM022406.1, forward strand.
TTTGTAGCTCACTCGAATGAGTAAATGACGGAATAGGTGGATATATAATTATCTTGTTTTTTGTTATAGCACCACACGTATTTCAAAATGACGGTAAGACAGCTACAAATAAATTACCTAGAACGGTCTAATTCACATATACTTATCTTTATCGTTCTCAATATATATGTATATCCTTTCTCTGCTTCATCTGACTATGGTTATTTGAAGCGTTTAATCAGTAAATCGATCGCTGCATGTTTTCATCAAAATACCCCAAACTGGCCCTTACTGCACAATAAACAATATTTGATCGTGTGAACAAAGACGTTCGAAATTGATGCTATTATTTTTCGACGATAATAACGAAACTTTTTTGAATTTCCTTCAGCTTCTAAGCCAAATTATTATTTTATTTTTACTGCAAGTACATTATTCAAACTGAGTCAATAATTATGGTGTATTTATAAATTACGAGATAACTTCCTACTAATACTTTAACAAAAATATTCACCTGAAATTCAAAATTTCTGCAGTAAGTTGTGCAATTAAGGTGACTTTTAGTCACTAGAGAAAACAAACAAACTTATTCCATGCAGTGTCTATTATTTAAAATGAAATAATTCTAAATTAAATAATTATATAAAGAATTAAGTTGGGTCAACTAAACAATAACTATGATAAACATAACAGCTCTTCCTTCTTACTATACATTTACTTCTCTTCATTTGTTTGTTTTTCAAAGTGTAATTACATCTCTCCTAGATGTATGCATATATTTATGGACATTTATATTTTACTGAACTTCTTAATGGTAATAATAAAATGACAGCCTTGTATCTGTTGCCCTTTATTCATGCAAAAAATATTATTTGTGAATAAAAATATTTTATAGAAGTAATAGTTTGAGGACCTTATTTAAAATAAATATATATCGCTCAGCTGTAACTTTAAAGCGAGCTGAACATTTTTGTAACGAATTCAGCTCATTATTAGTAGTTTTAAAAGAAATAGTGCAACTCATATGCACCACAGTGGCTCAGCGGTATGTCTGTGGACTTAAAGTTTCGATACCCGTGGTGGGCAGAGCACAGATTGCCCATTGTGTAGCTTTGTGCTTATTTCAAAACAGCATTGTTTTGAATTATTAAATTTCAAAATAGAGGAAATTAACAAGCTGACGTAGTGGACAATTTATCAAATCAGCCACACGTGATTCTTAACTACAAGCAGTGAGGTTTATTTTGTTTTTAATATTTTAAAACAGATTTGCATATATATTTGGAATCCGTTTTGAGATTTGTGTTACAGTGAAGAATTTGTTTTGCTGATTGTGTTAAAACAGTAAAACATTACAAAAATTCAATTCTTCTCATTGTTATAAGTTAAATGTACCAAATACTCAGTTGCAGAATTGCAAAACGTCATTAGACTAAAGGAAGCGTTATTCCAGAAAAGTGTACCAGTAGACAACGAAAACCTACTGCCCAACATAACTATATTTTGATCAGCTTAAGACGTAAGTTCGAAAAAGGTCCTGCAACACTTTACGACTAGAATGACATTAATTCCTAAAGAACAGGGACTGACCAAACACAATTATTTTATGAGAAGGGCTATTTGAAGACTGACATTAGCCAGAATTCACTGCTGTTACCGTGTTACTTGGGCAAGACAATGTGCTACCTTACAGTTAGGATACTGATGACATGCCAACGTCTCATATTAGTCCTATTTTCAGTTTCTTAAAGCTGTTGGTAGGATTCGTCTTTCCTGTTTTTCCCACAGAGAACATGCAGGAGTAGGTGCAGTTAATGTTTAAACATTGTCATTATGATGGAAAAACTGATTTTTAAATCCTTCAGAGAAACTCAAATGGCACCACCTAAAGGTATCACATGGAGTCGATATTTCTGTCAAAAATCTAGCACAAAGTTTGACAACAACTTTGTGTTTTAGAATAACAATGCCATTGCCACAATTCGCGCATTGTACAAGATAAGCTCCAGCAAGAGGATGTTACAAGATCATCACATCTAGGAAAGTCTCCATATTGTAATTCTTTTAAGAACTGTCCGAATTGTAAACCTATTAAGAAATGCTGGATAAAACAGAACTGGAAAAACCACGATCTTATTAAACCAGCTGCTGCAGAGGAGTTTCAGCGCCCTCCAGTAAGAAGTCAGAATGAGATAACAGTGAATTACATGAATCACGTAACTGACAGCATGTCACGTTACCCTGCGGAGTTTATTATAATGCGAGGAGAAAATTTTAATACGAACTGATATAAGAATACAGACGCTATTTATAATAATTTCATGGTACCTTTGGTAATTATATACGTTTTGGTGAAGTTTTGTTGTGACTGGTGAAAATCCGAATTACACCTATTTCAACTGCTGTTTTAATAAATCTTTTTGTATGTCTGTAAAGCCTATCTCATTATACAAATTACTTAATTTGATATCGATTAATTTATTTGTAGTCCATCTTAATAACGATCTTATTATAAAATATGCAAATAATTTTGTCAAGACTGAATTAATACTTATTAATATACCAGTTTAGAACAGCTCAAAATAACAATTGTATAATTGTTGGAATTTTACGACATATTGTGACAGTTTTGCACGAAATAATGGTTACCTACTATTATCCTGTGTGAATAATAATGGTGTTTTAGTAAAGACACGTCTGAATACATTGTTTGATTTTTATCACAAACTTTGTGTTGCTTAACTGATTAATTTTGTTTTTCAATTAATCAAAAACGTAACAGTTGTATAATTATAATATAGTCTAGTTGCTACGTACGGAAGTGCATGGTAGTCTTAACGCCACCATAATTATTACTTTCGTTAGTTTATTATTACCTCCAAAATAATGCACAGTGATTTTCTACTTTATATTTTATCTAAAAATTCTGCTATTATTAAAAGAACTTCATACGTTCTTAGATAACTTACAAAAGTGGTACTTTTGGAAACATGATTGGTGACTTCTCTCGATGTCAAATTAAAAAGTTAAAGCATTTCATAAGGTCTTTATCTTTTAAAATAATGAAAACATTTTGTTTTTATGATCAAGAATAAAAAGTAAATCATTTTTATGTATAATAAACACAGAAAATAAGGTATCTAAATAAACTCAGTGATATATCTTTGTGTGTATTCAAAATATAGTTTATAGCCTTTGTACCTTTTGAATATTAATGAACAAATTTCATTTTTTTCTTTTGTCATAAATATCATAATACTTATTGTTTTCGAATATTCAGTAAAGAGACAATGTAAATCACAGTGAATATATTTATTCACAGAAATCTTATAAGAGATTATTATGTAATTATAGTGCATAATATACAGGATAATTACAATGTTTTTATAGCAATTATATGTTACCAGATACAAGTTTAATTGTTTCTATGCGAATGATAAAACATTTAATCCTCTCAATTTTTTTTATGTAAGTATAAAATAAATTCATAATTTGAAGTGAAGTGGAAGAAAATAATCACTATGAATACATATGCATATTTTAGGGATATAATTCATGCCAAACTTAGACTTACTTAAATTTTATTTAAAGACGTTATAAATATATTTAAAACGAACACTTGCAGACATTGCACTCGATACAAAAACAAACTATATATTACTGAATCTAAGGTGTAGTATATATACTTATAACATAATACAAGCCTTAAACCGAAAACTGCCTAACAAGACGAAGTAACCAAGGCAAAGACTATAATGTGGGTTATAAGACATTTTCTAGTTTTTGGAAGTGGTTGCGGAAATAAGGTCTTCATAGCAGTGGGGATACACCACCTATCAACATTAATCTCTGATAAGCTCACAACATCCTACTAATATATCACCCTTCACTGCCCGCAGACAGTTGTAGGAAGTTGTCTATTCTCAGAAGAAAATAAATAAGAACAAGAGAAATAACATTTTCTATCATTGGGGATTATAGTAAGACTACTATGAGTAAGCTGATATAAATACTTTTCATCTTATTACTTATACTAATTCATTTTGTAAAATAAAAAATATAATTTATTTATTAGCATGTACTAACTGTAATATGGAATATGTTGGTCAAACTTCAAACCCATTAAATATACGTATAAATTTATATAAATCTCAAGTTAAAACAATTTAATGAATTTTATAGAACTGAAATATTTCAGGATTCATCCTTTTACCTCGGTTAAGATAACTATATTAGAAGTAGTCAATGAAGACATCAGTAGACTTCAAAGAAAAAACTTTTAAATTTTAAAACTAAAAGCATTATATCTTTATTGATTAAACCAATATTTCAATAGTTCTACTGCTTTGAATTTGAGCAATGATTATTATATTGATCATTATACAGATAGCTTTATTCATAAAATAAAAAAACTAGAGATAAAGTAAATAAAACAGTAAAATAGGTTATTGTTTAAGAATTGTGTAGTTATTTAGATAATAGTTTCTATACCAGCATTAGTGTAAGTAAACTATTTTAAAAGATTTATGAGCTTAATCTTCCCAAAATAAAAGTATTATTTAATGTAATAAATAAATATAACTTTCAAAATGATCAGAAAAACACTTACTTATAAAGATTATAAAATATTAATTAAAAGTTAATGATGTTTCAAGTTTTGAAAAAGAGAAAAGTAAAGTAAAACCTGTATAATTAATTATACTTACCAGTATTAACTATACAAGTAAAACCTGTATAATTAATTATTCGATGATTTTCAGATCTCTAAAATTATTCATCAACCTATAAACAACATATAATTGTTGTTGTTTTAAATTAAGCACAAAGCTACACAATGGGCTCTGCCCACCACGGGTATCGAAACCCGGATTTTAGCGTGTAAGTCCGCAAACATACCGCTGAGGCACTGGGGGGGGGCAACAAAATATAAACTTGAGACTTACCGTCAGTTGTAAATATGAAGTTTCAATTGGTCCATTAATATATAATTACAAAAGTTTTTGACTAATTTAAATGTAGATGACGTTAATAATTTACCTTGTGACTGTGAAAACAGTTTATTTGTTAATAATTTTTATAAATATAATATTACTGGTAAGTTATATATTATAAAAGACAAAATATTACATGAAATAATAATAAAGGATATTATTCTAAAATCACTTGAAAAAATATTGATGAATATACTGGGGGCAGGAATACTAAATTCAAGACAAAGTTTTATCTTACTTACCCCCAAATGATAGTACCTTATTTTCATTGTTTATCTATTCAGTTTTATATTTATCTTTTTTTATTTTAACGTGGGAGAGCATTCACTTTCTCATAACTGTCTGCAGGCAGTGAATGGTGATATAGATGTGAGACGTTGTGAGCTTGAGCACCCACATCTCACTCTCCTAACTTTCTTTTGTGAGACTAGCGAATTGGAGGTTAGACTGATGTGGGTCCTACTTCCGCAATTATCTCCAAAACCCAAAATATATCTTATAATCCCGCGTTGTAGCTTGTACTCTAGGATCCTTTTTTTCAATTATGCAGCGTGTTTTGTTTATGGCTTGAAAATTTATGGTTATGATATGTGCGTGTGTGTATACATATATTAAATTGGTCCATTTGGTTAGGAAAAATTAGAATATTTTGAAAATTGAACCTGGTTTTCATAAACGTTAATTGTCTTAAAGTTTTAGGCTTAAGTTTAAGGACAGAGCATTAATAATATTCATTACCATGAAAGAACTGATCTCAAAATTACTTTTCACGATTTTTAGTTACTATATTATTTATACACTTTGATAAACTATCTTTGCACATAGTATTAAACCAGTACATGTTATGTACATTGTATAGAGCCAGTAAATATTATGCATATTGTAGTAAGCTAGTACACGTTATACACACACGTTATTCAGTAAGTAAACCTTATACATAAGGTACAAAGTCACTCCATGTTATACACATGCTGTTTGTTTGTTTTTTGGAATTTCGCACAAAGCTACTCGAGGGCTATCTATGCTAGCCATCCCTAATTTAGCAGTGTAAGACTAGAGGGAAGGCAACTAGTCATCACCACCCACCGCCAACTCTTGTACCAAAGAATATTGGGATTGATCGTCACATTACAACGCCCCAATGGCTGAAAGGGCGAGCATGTTTGGCGCGACCCTCGGATTACGAGTCACACGCCTTACGCGCTTGGCCATGCCAGGCCCTATATACATGCTATTACGCAAGAACATTTTATGCACATGATATTAAATTAATACACTTTTATGCCTAAATAGCAAAGAAGTATTACTTTGGGCAAACGTTAACATGATGGAATTTGAAAAGCTCATTAAGAATAGAAACTATAACGTTTGTTAATTTTAGACTATATATATGCTTTACAGTACTTTGGCTAAAACAACCCTTTATTAAAAAATGTGTTGTTGGTGATACTTTGTTTATATGTTGTATAATAAATGAAATGAAATTTATAAAATGTCGAAGTTATATCTGCGTTGAAGAAATGTTAATGAGCAGAGAAAAAATACACAGGAAGGACAAATGTGATGACTGTTATGAGCTATTTTAGAAACATAAAAACACTTTTACGGCCCAGTTCTAGTCTACTGTTGTTGCTGTTTTCAATTAAGCACAAAGCTATCTGTGCTCTGCCCACCACGGGTATCGAAACCCGGATTTTAGCGTGTAAGTCCGCAGACATACCGCTGAGCCATTGGGGGGCCTAGTCTACTGTGTGATGTCAATATCTCTCAGGTAACTTGTACTTACAACACATACCAAAAACTGAAGTCAAGAACCTTTCAACGGTAGGAAGACAAGAGTACAAAATAAAGAAAAATAAAACATACCTTTTGCAATTTTATGTCAAATTTTATGAAACATTCATGATGCATATGTTACAATATTTTCAATTGTTCAGGCCAAATTCGGCTATAACTGAAAAAGTTAAATTCATTTGTAGCTTTTCTAACTGATAATTATGTTTTTAAAATTTAAATTGACAACAGCTAAATTCTGCCAGATTTTCTTCTTGGTACGTTTATAGAATGTTTCTCTATTGTATTTTAATAATTGTGAAATAAAATACCAAAAATATGTATTTAATAAACACATCAGCGTAAAATTTAATTTGATAAAATACAAAGAGCATGACATTCGCTGGAAAAGCGAACATTTTAAAACAAACTTAAGACAGGTGGCGACTATCTATAACAAACTATGGGAATTTTATTTTATTTATATATTAATGGTTACTATAAGATAGCGAACACTTGTAAAAATGTCTCAAACGCAGTTAAAGATTGTGGTAATTACCAGACTGAATTATAACAGAGAACAGTTTGAAATTATGTATCAAAATGTACCAGTTAAGCTACCTGATAAACATGACTTATTTAGCTTTTGTTATTGTTTTAATGTTTCAGATTTTTACATCATTCTGAACAGAAATGTAAAATTTGCTGCTTTTAGTAACGAAAGTGAGAGCAGCTGTCTTAGAAAATTAGTAGTAATGAAACATTTCTTGGTCATGTACAAGTTTTTGTAAAATACATTGAATATTGGTGTTGTTGAAATTTTAAAACTTGTTTTTCGAATTGAAACTTTATACTAAGTACGTTTGGTGTTAATGTATTTTACTTATCTCAATACAAAATTTTTAGTAAGAAATATGATTTAGTACATTTATGTATAATAAATAACAATTACAAATTGGTCTAGCTTCACTACATCATGCTTGCTACAGAGTTTCCATCAGAAATACTCTAAATGGCCCAAAGTATGCGAACACCCAACCATAGCACCCATATGTGTTTGATGAACATTTCATTCCAAATCCATGGGTTTTAATATGGAGTTAATTCTCCCTTCGCTGCTATAACAGCATCCACACTTCTGGGAAGGCTTTTTACTGGAATTTCGAATTCATCTGGAAGGATTCGCTCCTATTCGGCCACAAGGGCATTAGTGAAGTCGGATAATGAGGTCAGGCGAGAATAACTGATTCACAGTCAGCGTCCCAAGTTAAATTAATTTATTTTCTGAATATCTCAGATGGAATGAGTCAGGATATTCCTGAAACATGCCTGATTATATTAGTTGATGTTACAAACTTTTCCGTCGTGAGAAATAATAGACAACATCACTTTGTAAGAAATAGTGAAGTAAATGAACTACTGAATAGCCAAATGTCATAAAAACCTCTATATTCGCATTATGGTTTGTTATAAAAATCTCTATATACGCACTATGGTTTGTTATAAAAACCTCTATATACGCACTATGTTATTAGCATGTCTATTTTTGTTGTTTCTTCGTATTATACTTCTTAGAAAAGATACACGACCGTACGTGTTGAGTAACATAATGTTCTCGTTTTTAGCTTGTTTGGTATGTTAAGTGTATATTTCGTTCTCACTTATATTATACAGAGATTTATGTTAAAATACTTTGTTATCGTATGTTATGTATATGTGTAAATATTTTGTAAACGACAACATGTCGTGTTGTGTTTGAATTTTCATTTGTATTATTCATTTTTCCATATTGATATTATTGTTTCGAAGTTTAAACTAAAATATGTTATTTATTTAGGGTAACGTTTTAGAACTTTCTCGAATTAAGTAGACCAATCACATGTTTGTAAATGAGTGCTAGTGACTTCCTGTCTAGAAGTGTAGTCTCGTGCAAGAACGGATATGCGTGTATAGCTCTGGAGTTGTATGGAAATTGCGAGATTGTTCGAGAAATAGGCCTATCGGTATAAAAAAGACGGTGACGTGAGAGATAGTCAGAATCATCAGTCATCAGTTTTATTCGAGGGAGAGAGAGTCAGTCATCAGTTTTATTCGAGGGAGAGAGAGTCAGTCATCAGTTTTATTCGAAGACAAAGAGTGAGATTCAGACACCAGTTTCATTTCAAAAGAAGAGAGTTAGTTATTTGAGAAAGATTAAGTGTTTGCTGTGAATATTCAACTTGGATTTGTGATTGAAATTAGATCTACGGAAGCCGTGATTTTATTTCGTCAATCTCTACGATACTTCTGAATTACCGCTTGTGCTGAGAAACGGCGATTTCACTGAACTGTGAACTGTTTCGGAATCTCTTCGTGGGACCAAATTCACACCCTAGACTGGAATTTGAGACTTTAATTTTAGATCATTACATTAGATACAGGCCAGTACCGTTTTGTGTTGTGATTTATTTTGAAGTTTGAAACTAATATTATTTTGTTTTGTAATTAATTTCGAATGTTATAACTTAATATCTGTCTGTCACTGTTACTATATATAATTTGTGTTATATCTGTTATATTTGTTAGTAGTTTAGTGTAATAAATTATACAAGCCGTTATCTATGTTTTTCTGTTGCGTTTAATCTACGAAGAACTTAAAACATTTAAAAAATACGTAACAGAAAATTGGGGGCTCGTCCGGGATATCGAACAACAATTTAATTTTATTATAAAATAAGATTTATATTTTATACAGATAGACAGCTTGTATATTTAAAATGGCATTCGAACTTGAAGATTTTATAAACGAATTTAATCGGAATCCCTCTTTCGAACTAATCAGTGAATTAAAAAAATCTGAATTACTTGATGTTGGTAAACATTTTAATTTAGAAGTGAAGCAATCAATGAAGAAAGCAGATATTAAACAAATTATTGTTGAACATTTGGTCAGCCAAAAGGTATTACCTCAAACAGTTGCACAACAATTGCCTGTCGCTCATTTTGACCCAGATTTCGAATTAAAAAAAATGGAAATGGAAATGAAATTTCGTTTAGAAATTGAAAGCAAACGACTTGAGGCAGAACAAAAACGTATTGAAGCAGAACAAGAAAATAAACGTATTGAGGCAGAACAAGAAAATAAACGTATTGAGGCAGAACAAGAAAATAAACGTATTGAGGCAGAACAAAAACGTATTGAGGCAGAACAAAAACGTATTGAAGCAGAACAAGAAAACAAACGCCTTGTTCTTGATGCCGAAATACAAATAGAACGCATTAAAGCTGATAAAGAAATCAGTATGAGAAAGGCACAGACAGAAGAAAAGGTTGTCCGAATGCAGTTCGATAATTTTGATGCTTCCAGACAAATTTGTTTAGTACCTCCATTCAATGAAAAAGCTGTAGATACATATTTTCAGCAATTTGAAAAATTGGCCCTTAGGCTAAAATGGCCTACCGAATATTGGACAGTACTACTTCGGAGTGTTCTCAAGGGTAAAGCTCAGGAAGTATTTTCCAAGCTCACAGCCGAGCAAAGTTATGATTACGAGCACGTCAAAAAATGCATTTTGAATGCATATGAATTGGTGCCAGAGGCATACAGACAAAAATTTCGTGGTTACAAAAAGTTTGACAGCCAAACTTATGTCGAATTTGCTCGTGAAAAAGAAACTCTGTTCGACAGGTGGTGTGACTCCAGAGAAATTAAAGATGATTATGCGAAACTCAGAGAACTCATGTTAGTCGAAGAGTTTAAAAGATGTATTCCCGTAGAGCTAAAAACGTATATTGATGAACAAAAAGCTTCCAAAATTCATGATGCTGCTGTCTTGGCAGACGAGTATGCTTTGACTCACAAAGATTTCTCATACAAAAGCAAAACATCTCACACAACAAAGAAACCCAATGACTCATTTAAATATTATGCAAATGTCGACAGAGACAAAAAAGAGCAAACTTCTAATTCTCAAACGAAGACTCCATCTTATTCTCAAAGCTCGTCATCTACCCAAAACGTGTCATTCTCATCCAAAACATGTGCTTATTGTAAGAAACCTGGCCATCTGATTTCTGAGTGCTATAAGGTAAAAAACAAGCCATCACCCCATAGTTTCATTTCGCCCTCGTTGGATACATCATTGGTTCCCAATGATTTTGACCCTGTCCAGTCCACTGTGGATTCTAAGCCCAATATTATTGATGTACCTGAAAATATTGTTGAGGACAAATTTAAGCCTTTCATGACTGAAGGTTTTGTCAAAAGAATGTCGGCGATTCACGTCTACAACCAATTAAAATCCTGCGGGATACTGGAGCTTTTCAGAGTTTGATTTTGGAAAGTGTACTTCCGTTTTCTGAAAAGTCATCCGTTGGGGCCAGTGTGCTCATTTCTGGTGTAGAAGGTGGCGTCGTTTCTATTCCTCTTCATAGATTAGATTTACATTCGGACTTAGTTTCAGGCCCAGTGACTGTGGGTATTAAAGCTTCATTGCCTGTTGAAGGTGTGTCTATGCTTTTGGGGAATGATTTGGCTGGTAGTAAGGTGGTACCAGAGGTTCGTGTTGTTGAAGCACCTGTTGTTAGTCCCAGTACAGAGCAACTCGTTGAAGAGTTTCCTGATGTTTTTCCCGCCTGTGCTGTTACTCGTTCTCAGGAGTCCAAAGAGGATTTCTCTTTGTCTGATACGTTCATGTCTCACATTGATGAGATTTCTGACTCAACTTTAAGTTCTACTGATGACTCTAAGACATTTTTCGACTCTCTTCATCGAAACAAACTTATTGAGGAACAGGACAATGATTCTGAAACTCGTTCTCTTCTACAACTGGCTGTTAATGAAAATGAAATAGGAACTGTCCCTATTTGTTACTACCAGAAGTCAGGTGTGCTAATGAGAAAATACAGACCTCCTGACGTTGCTGCTGATGAAGAGTGGAATGTTATTCACCAAATCGTCATTCCAAAATGCTATCGGAATGATATTCTTAGTCTTGCTCATGACCATGTATTGTCGGGACACTTAGGTGTAAGAAAGACTCTAGATCGTATCCGACGACATTTCTATTGGCCTAAGATGCGCCAAGATGTTGTTGACTTTTGTAAGACATGCCATTCTTGCCAAATGACAGGAAAACCAAATCAGGGGATTCCAAAAGCACCACTGCAGCCTATTCCTGCCTTTGAAGAACCATTCTCAAGGGTCATTATCGACTGTGTTGGCCCAATGCCAAAAAGCAAAGCAGGAAATGAATACCTCTTGACGATCATGTGTGCTTCTACACGTTTCCCTGAGGCAATCCTTTTGAGAAAAATCACTGCTCCCAACATTGTTAAGGCTCTTGTTAAATTCTTTACCATGTTCGGGATTCCAAAAGTTGTGCAATCAGATCAAGGCTCAAATTTTATGTCCAAGCTATTTCAACAAACCATGCATGAATTAAACATCCATCAAGTTTCATCCAGTGCATACCATCCTGAGTCACAAGGTGTCCTTGAACGTTTCCACCAAACTCTAAAAGCCATGCTTAGAAATTACTGCCACGAGCATTCAAAGGACTGGGATGAGGGTGTTCCCTTGTTGTTGTTTGCAGTTCGTGAGGTTGTTCAAGAGTCTACTGAATTTAGCCCTTTTGAGTTGGTTTATGGTCACTCAGTTCGCGGCCCATTGAAGTTGGTTAAGGAAAAATGGTTGGAGGATAATAACTCACAAATTAGCTTGTTGAATTATGTCTCTGATTTCAAAACCAGATTGCACAATGCTTTTAATGTTGCCAGGGAAAACCTGAAGTCTTCTCAGGAAGAGATGAAAACCTGGTACGACAAAAGGGCCAGGAAGCGATCTTTTAATGTTGGTGACCAAGTACTTGTCTTGTTGCCTACATCAAGCTCTTCACTTCAAGCTAAATATTTTGGACCTTATTCAATTGAAAAGAAAATTAATGATCTAAACTATGTGATCACTACCCCTGATCGGAGGAAAAGCAAACAGCTTTGTCATATCAATATGTTGAAACCCTATTATGTGCGAAAGAAAACAAATGTGTCGAATGCTGTTCCTGTGAACGTGACAAGTGGTGTGAATGAAGATCATGATCCTCCACCTTCTCCTCCTGAAATTATAGAAAATAGCTTTCCAGACACTCATGTTAAACTCAAAAACTCACATGTATTAGCAAACTTAGATGAAAAACTCAATCATTTAACCCAACAACAAAATCAAGAGTTGAAAGGTTTGATTTTAGAGTTTGCTCATTTGTTCCCTGATGTTCCTGGTAGAACCAATGTCTTAGAACATGATGTTGTTATTGAGAACACTCGACCAATAAAACAACATCCATATCGGGCCAATCCTATAAAATTGTCAAAAATCAGGTCAGAGGTACAATACATGCTTGAAAATGATTTTATTGAGTTATCAAATAGTAATTGGAGTTCACCTTGTATCTTGGTACCAAAGTCTGATGGTTCATTTAGGTTCTGTACAGATTTCAGAAGGGTTAATGATGTGACCAAGACTGATTCATATCCTATTCCTCGGATGGATGATTGTATTGACCGTGTAGGTAACTCAAAGTACCTTACGAAATTTGACCTACTCAAAGGTTATTGGCAAGTACCTTTAACTCCTCAAGCAAGAGAAATTTCAGCTTTTATAACACCCGATGGTTTGTACCAATACAAAGTTATGCCATTTGGCATGAAAAACTCCGGTGCAACATTTCAAAGGTTGATGAATCATGTCATCGCAGGATTAGAAAATGTGTATGCTTACATTGATGATGTACTGGTAGTAAGCAGTGACTGGTCTGAGCATTTAAGCCACATTCGTGCATTTTTTGAGAGGTGTTCCGAGGCTCAGTTGACTATCAACCTGTTAAAAAGCGAATTCGGTAAAGCAACAGTTGTGTACTTAGGCCATGAAATTGGTCGGGGTAAAGTGAAGCCTATCCAAGCTAAGGTACAGGCAATAGCGGAGTATCCAGAGCCGACGAATAAAAGAGGTATTATGAGATTCTTGGGCATGGCAGGATATTATAGGAAATTTTTCTGATGTGGCTGCACCTTTAACAGCTTTACTAAAAAAGAATGTAAAATTTTCCTGGAATCAAAATTGCCAGACTGCCTTTGAAAGGATAAAGATCATGCTCATGAATGCTCCAATCCTCAAAGCTCCCGATTTTGACAAACCATTTAAGCTTGCTGTAGATGCGAGTGACGTTGGTGTTGGTGCTGTGTTGTTGCAAGAGCAAAATGGTGTTGACCACCCTGTGTGTTATTTTTCAAGAAAACTTGATAAGCACCAAAGAAATTATTCAACAATTGAGAAAGAAGCACTTGCATTGTTGTTAGCCTTACAACATTTTGATGTTTATTTGTGTTCTTCACCATGGATTGTTAATGTTTACACCGACCATAATCCACTCGTGTTCGTGAACAAAATGAAAAACAAAAATCAAAGGTTACTCAGGTGGAGTATTATTTTGCAGCAATACAATGTGTCCATTAATCATATCCGTGGTTCGGACAATGTCATTGCCGATACATTGTCACGGTAATTAAGTGGTTCAGTGTTTCGTTATAATTAACGGTTGACTAAAATTTGTTTTTTAGTTCAATGTTATGTATAATAAGTTAAACAAAAAAAAAAGTTTTCACAAGTTCAAACTTTTTTTTTACTTTTAAGGGGGAGAGTGTTATGTATATGTGTAAATATTTTGTAAACGACAACATGTCGTGTTGTGTTTGAATTTTCATTTGTATTATTCATTTTTCCATATTGATATTATTGTTTCGAAGTTTAAACTAAAATATGTTATTTATTTAGGGTAACGTTTTAGAACTTTCTCGAATTAAGTAGACCAATCACATGTTTGTAAATGAGTGCTAGTGACTTCCTGTCTAGAAGTGTAGTCTCGTGCAAGAACGGATATGCGTGTATAGCTCTGGAGTTGTATGGAAATTGCGAGATTGTTCGAGAAATAGGCCTATCGGTATAAAAAAGACGGTGACGTGAGAGATAGTCAGAATCATCAGTCATCAGTTTTATTCGAGGGAGAGAGAGTCAGTCATCAGTTTTATTCGAAGACAAAGAGTGAGATTCAGACACCAGTTTCATTTCAAAAGAAGAGAGTTAGTTATTTGAGAAAGATTAAGTGTTTGCTGTGAATATTCAACTTGGATTTGTGATTGAAATTAGATCTACGGAAGCCGTGATTTTATTTCGTCAATCTCTACGATACTTCTGAATTACCGCTTGTGCTGAGAAACGGCGATTTCACTGAACTGTGAACTGTTTCGGAATCTCTTCGTGGGACCAAATTCACACCCTAGACTGGAATTTGAGACTTTAATTTTAGATCATTACATTAGATACAGGCCAGTACCGTTTTGTGTTGTGATTTATTTTGAAGTTTGAAACTAATATTATTTTGTTTTGTAATTAATTTCGAATGTTATAACTTAATATCTGTCTGTCACTGTTACTATATATAATTTGTGTTATATCTGTTATATTTGTTAGTAGTTTAGTGTAATAAATTATACAAGCTGTTATCTATGTTTTTCTGTTGCGTTTAATCTACGAAGAACTTAAAACATTTAAAAAATACGTAACATCGTATATTTTATTTATAAAGATATTCCGTCCTGCAAGTTAATAAAATAGTCATCAGTGCTTTTAGTGTATAACACTTATATTCAACTATATCAAAATGTTTTTTTTGATTAATGGTAATCAAAGAGCAAAACTTCCTTGGAATTTGCGCTTCCTTATTTTGTTGTAGAATGTTGTGGAAAAACGTGTGATTGGTTTGCTTCCTATGTGCTTCGTTCTCTAAAGATTTAAAACGTATTCTATCCCACACAAGCAGAACATAGGACTTTGGATACTTTTGTTGTTGTTGTCCTGATAAACTTTTAGAATTCTTTCATTCTAGAGTGAGTTTGGTGACACTGAAAGGGAACAGTATTAAATATTCAGCCCTGAACTACATGGAAAATAACTGTTTCTTGTTTATTTATTTTTTTAATTTTGCGCAGAACTAAACGAGGACTATCTGCACTAGTAGTCTCTAATTAAGCGACGTAAGACTAGAGGGAAGGCAGCTAGTCATCATCTCCAACTCTTGGACTATTCTTTTACCAACAAATAATAGGATTGACCGTCACATTATAATGCTCCCACGGCTGAAAAGGTAAACATGTTTGATGTGACGGAGATTTCTATTCATGATTCACGTATTACGAGTCGAGTGTCCTAACCACCTGGCCGTTCCCGGCCTTTATTGTTTCTATGAATATGCTTAGTTTTAAAATTATAACGTTGAGGAATATACACCTTTTAAAAGTGAATGTACATTTCATAATGTGTATATTAGTACAGTTAGGTAAAATATGACTGATTAAATCTTTATTATACATGTTATTAAATTTTAGCAAAGTATAGCATAGTTGAATCATAATGTTTTAATAATATCATACAGTTTATTTTCATAACGTTTCTACATGTAATATACACCTTATAAACTGCAATATTTTTTTTTTGAAAAAGCTCGAAAGTTTTATTAAAGATAAAATATGTTCAAGGCCTTGGAAGATCTTCCCTCCTTTTTTGGGGAGGGGGAATTTCTAAAAATTTCCTCGTAAACTACATTCATTGGTTTTTCATGTTTCCTTCCCGACTTTTATCAGCATAATTATTATTTTTCCCCATGTCATGTTATCACGTATAACGCTTATTTGTTGAATGTTAAACAGTAAAATACTGAGAACTTCAATTAAGGTCATATAAGATAACACCAGGCGGCCCGATTAGGATTTGCTGTAAAAATCAAATACATACACACATTCACATCAAAACGATAAACTTAATTTGACATAAGGCACTTGTTTACGGCATTTACTCTACTAATATTGCAGTAATAGTAGTTTTGTATTTTAGAATCAACCGAACTTCATAAAGATAGTTCACATTTATCAGTATTTTCCAAAAGCAAACAATGAAAAATCTAACTACAATAAAACTTTGCTCTTTTTGTTATTCTGTTTTTATGTTAGACTTCCAGATATTGTGCACGGCTTCATTGATTATTATTATTATGGCAAATGTTTGTACAGGTTGTGTTTTCCTAAGACTCTGGATATTTGAGAGCTCATAAATATCTCGTTCAAATGTTTTTCACTAGCAACTGTATATAAACGTGATATTAAGACCGTTATTATCAAGTAAGTTTGCAGTATTAACTTACGAATAACAATTCTTTGAAACTTTGGAGCGTTAGGAGATAACAAACGCTGAATAAATTCGCATCAAATACCTATAATATATTTATTAAATAGTTAAGTGTTAAATGCTACAAACTGACATATACGATTCATTATTCTTTTCATGGACCTGCCTGAACAAGGGCGCACTGAACTGATCTTGTTCAATTACACCCTGAAAGTTCAACAGTAGCATTCAACTTAAGTGCATACAAACAATGAATACCTAAAAAGTATATACTACTTTAATTGTTCTTTGCTGAAGAGATTCTCTCAAGGTAAAATATTGTAGCTTAACCTTCACCGTAGAATCAACATATTCTTGTTGCAAAAAACTCAAGATGTATGTTACACAGTCATGCCTCTAGTAGTTACTCTTAGCATTAGAGACGTGTATATCATTTGACACTACATGTGAATGTAGAGAAGCTCGACATACTCAATATTTTCTAACTTTTCTTCAGAAGCGTTTTAATTTCGTCTTCTATTAGAATTTCTCATTAGCGAATACGAAGTGATGTTACTTGTCGGTTCACATGGTGCCTAGAAAACAAAGCTAATGATATATTAAATCTTGAAAAACGAAAGAAATAAAACTTCAAAGCTTTAAATCGAATACCTTTGACCTTTAAAACTCAGAACGTTGAAAAGATATAAAAGTGTAGAAATAATCATCATGACCTACAGTAGCTGGCAGTTTAGAGATTTGATATTTAGAAAGAACAACGGCCGATAGGTTAAAAAGTTGGTATTTAGAATACAGTAGCGAAGTTAGAGAGTCTGTGTTTAGAACGTGCAGCAGCTTATGGATTAGACAGTTGATATTTAGGACGTGCAGCAGTTAGAAAATTGAATGTTTTATAGAAAATATAATACATATATATATGTGTGTGTGTGTGTGATATATATATATATATATATATCACATCCTTTGTTCCATTTTTAACAAAGCTCTTCTTTAGACGAAAAAATGTCTAGCAACTAAAAAGAAAATATCCAGTAAGGGTCGTAGTTAGATAGATATTCACCTACCTTATTACTACTACACAGCATAATATTTTGCTCTATTAGAAAAAAAAGAATAGCATGTTTTAATAAATGATCATAGGTTACTTTAATTGTGATGATTAGCATTTCTCATACATAACAAAATATTGTTATCACTTTTATCGATTTATATCTAGTACGTTGGAAACTGTTTCTCAAAAACAGGTTTGATTTGCAACATGATTTAAACAAACGAATAAATAAATATTTTCGAATAAACTAGTTTTGTATTATATTTCTTTTACACTAATCATTTTAAACCCAAGCACAGTTAGACATCATGGAGGAGTATTTTCGAAGATATGGAGATATACAATATGTGCTGTTCTATTTTATGATGCACTTCTCCGTGTTTCCCGATAATTCCAAAGGGTTCGGGGCAGCCAAATGGTCAGCGTGTAAAGCTAAATATCGAAAGTTAAAGCTTTGAGGTTTGCTCTTTTTTAATACATTCTGAATTTCATCTGTAAATACGCTATATGTGTGATAGTCACAGATAAACTCACTGAGGCGACAAATGCTGCGGATTAGCTGGTTTCACTCCTGCCAGTCGTTAAAATGTGGTTTCAACAATGTCTGGTATTAAAAGTTTCCGACTTGACCATTTAGACCTACGTTGCACAAGAATTCGCTCGGGTTGAAAATTGCAATTTCAGTATCTACGGTGGCGGACATGTAAGCGAATAAATAAATGGCCCATTCTGAGGTTGTAATAGAATCCCGATAAGTATTTCTCGGTAATGTTTTTCTATAGATATAGCCCTTGTTTTGCTTCTGATTGATCTTCGTGACTAGAGGATCTGGACACCACATGTAACTCTTTATTTTCTAGAACTATAGAAAAGTTTAAAAAAGTAAAGTTTTAAGTTTGAAAACTAAACTGAAACTAAATTAAACAAACTATTTTCTGTTTTTTTTCAATGAAGTACAAAGCAATAAAATGGGCTATTTCTGCTCACCACGGGCATCGAAACCCAGTTTCTAGCGTTGTAAATCCAAAAACATAATGTTATGCCACTGGAATTCTGTCTATCACTGTAAACCAGAAAAATAATTCTCAAACTAGCAGCTAAGGACATAACAAGCTTTTTACTTACTAGTAAGAAATTGATTTGTAAGAATTCATCAGAAATGTATACTTGGCACCTGCTCTGCCCTTGTTTTCATTTTCTCAGAATAGTGCTTGACATTTTTCAATATGCTATTCAAATATCTGACATACATAAAAATATATTATGCTTGCGTAAAATAATTTTAAAATATTTTTGTATTAGCACATAAGCATCAATTCAATTGTTTTAATCGAACTTAAGTAGTGAACTACGTTTTATATCAAGTATGAACAACTATCAAAGTAAAAGAAGAAAACCTCAATACGTTAAAATGAACTATTTTCACAATTTCTTGTTTTATCAATCATAAATATTATCTAGTTATCATTTGTGATTCCTTTCACCTTCAGTGTAGCTTTAATAGATACACACAATCCTTATTTTGTTCAAATTTATTCTTAACAGGAATTTTTTTGCAATTTATCTTTGATGCAAGAACATTCAATAAATATAAAAACATTTCTTGGTAGAATTCACAAGATGGTTTAGAGGGCATAAACTTTGTATCCGGTTTCGAGTCTATGACATTGAATAATCTAGAAAAAATCAAAGAAAGAGATTTAAATTTTATAACAAAATAGCTTTTGAGAAATCGTATACTTGTGAAGTACTCGTCATACAAAGCATTGTTTTATTAAGTTCGTATTCTGAGCGTTTAATGTTGTTGTTGTTTTGAATTAAGTACAAAGCTGTTTGTGCTCTGACCACCACAAGTATCGAAACCCGATCTTGTAGCGTTGTAAGTCAGCAGACATGCCGCTGAGCCACTGGGGTGCGATGTTTAATATTTTCAAACTTTAGTCTTTAAACATCAACTGAAATTTAGTAGTACGTTACCATTAGATTTGGTACAAAATGGCTGTAATTTTGTATAAGATAAGCCTGACGTTGTTTATTTAGATTGTGTCAAGGACGCCTTTTGTTACTGTTTTCACACTATGACTTAAAAAAATAAAAGAATGATTTTTGTTAGAAGTCAGGCCTGACAAGGCCAAGCGCGTAAGACTTGCGACTCGTAATCCGAGGGTCGCGGGTTCGCTCCCAAGTCGGGTTAAACATGCTCGCCCTCCCAGCTGTAGGGGCGTATAATGTGACAATCAATCCCACCATTCGTTGGCAAAAGAATATCCCAAGAGTTGGCGGTGGGTGGTGATGACTAGCTGCCTTCCCTCTTGTCTTACACTGCTAAATTAGGGACGGCTAGCACAGATAGCCCTCGAGTAGCTTTGTGCGAAATTCCAAAACAATACAAACAAACAATTGTTAGAAGTTTCTTCTACTTCTCACAGCTAACCACTACTCTCAAATGTTAGAATTGTAATATATATAATTTAAAACATTTATATCATAATAAACTTCAACACCTCTGTGTTGAGAAGACTCATCTACAAATAATATAATATTTTGTTAAGTTAGACTGGATTTGATAATGTGATTGTTATAAAGATTTTCAGTACCTCTTACGTTGGTACACAGACGTTTCTACTGAAACTCTCGTATCGGCTCATATGACTACCAATAAAATTCAGTTAACATATTGCAAAAAATTCTTCTCATGGAGAACAACATCCATAAATGTAAACAATATATTTTGTTGTTGTTTTTTTTAATTTCACCCAAAGCTACCGAATGCTATTTGCGTTAGCAGTCTCTAATTTAACAATGAAAGACTAGAGTGAAAGCAACTAGTCATCACCACCCACCATCAACTTCTTTGATCATCAAAGAGTGAGATTGAGCGTAACATTATAACGCTCCCACGGCTAAAAGAGCGATTATGGTGTGACGGGGACGTGAACCAGCGACGATGAGATTTCGAATTGGGCGCCTTAACCACCTGGCCATATCGGGTCGAAATGGCGTAATTCCATACACATCCCGAACGTTTCATAAATGTCTGGTGAACAGTACGCATTGCATAGCTTTGCTCTAACAGAGTCAAATAATATGCATGTATCGTGTTATCTTCTATTAATGGAAGTGCAAACAATTTTAGAGAAAAGGTACATGTTGTTGCAAAATGTTTCGAAGGGGTTTACATTAAGGTACACAAGATTGGAAATAAATTTCTTGGTGACCTGTATTTGCTATCAGAAGAAAGTTGTAGAACTTTTGTAATATATACAAATACAAACTTGGTAGTAAAACAAGGTGAGGAAGATGTGAGTTCACCAAGATGTTGCTTTTTGACATACTTCAAGCAACTAAAAAATGAAACAGGTCTTCATGCCATCTCATACAAGTCACCCAAGGATTATTGTGCAATTAGTCTGTCAAAATGAATACTGAAAAACAGTTGTCTTTTTATATTAGATGAATTATGGAAAGTGTTCAGCGAGAAAATGATAGAACTGGCAATCATACGACAGAACCTTTTGAATGGAACTTTAGTGCAGGGCTGTTATAAACCACACAGTCGTCAGACAGAGCATAAACGGACGGGACGACTTGGATTGTAACGACGTAGTGAGGTTCCAAAATCGTTTTGATATATTGAACTTAGAACTTTGTACATTGGCTCTAAAAACTTTTAAAAATTAAGTTATGAAAAGCATCAGACTGAAACTTTCAAATTTAGTTAAGTTTACTACTACAACAAAAAGTATTTTACGTTGGTATTACTAAAGATGTTATAAATACGCTTGTTATTTGATTGAATAAAATATTGTCTCGAAAAATGTGCACCCTATTGTGAGAAAATATTATTGCCTCTTTCTCTATAAAACATATTTTTCGGTTGGATAAATCGGAGTGTGCGATACTACGCGTGAACGTTTCTATCTTCATGAGCAGCACGATTTCTCGTGACAGGTGTGAAAGAGACTTGTGCATAAAGGCTAAACCGACTGATCAAGAACGTTTCATGAATTACGTCATCGTTTGGAATTTAATGTGTGACCCGAATTCGTACATATCAACCGGCTTACAATTTAGAAGGTGTAAAGTCTTTGTTTTCATGGCCATATGCATTCCCTTGTTGAAATTTTATGAATTCCGCTACTTCTCTGGATATTATACCCCATCTGTCCGACACATTTCGAGAAAGTGCCGTTTTACATTTCAGAAGGCCAGCATTTAAAGTTTTATCATTTGTCTGCAAATTTTAATGATTTTATGATGAAAGTAAACATTATATTTAAAAACATTGCTGGAAATTGAGGCACACGATCATTATTCATTTTAGTTCGTCGTTAGCTGTAACCGACCTTCAGTGTTTCATGAAGTCACTGTTTAAGTATACTTCTGCAACATAATAGAATTATCAGTTAGTAGCAATCTTTTTCTTCATGCACCTTGGAAAAACAGAGTTTCAGTATTCCCTTCTCACCTTAGGTGTTATGTGACAAACCTTAAGGCATATTTCCAAAAGATAATTGATAAAAAATATATAAGTTCAATATTCACTAGAGTTCCGTGATTGAATTGTATGCAAGTCGATTGAATAACTGATTAAACCCACTTCATTTTTGTAGTACAAAAAATTAAAGTGAACTATGAAGCTAAATCTCAAGACCTGTAAAGAAAATATGAAAACATTCTGACAAGTACTAAAATAAGATGCGTTATTTCAGACTAAAAAAATATCATTAACCAGAAGAAAGTGATCAGAATCCACCATTTAAGTCATTTATTTTTGAAACTTCTGATATATAAGGAATACTTCGTTTTTTATATTCTGCAAATTTTCAAAGAAGCTCAATCAATCTCTAACACTTCACTAAACAAACAATAATAAACAAGACATCTCGTGGCAATTATTTCATTGATGAAATATTTGATTTAATGATTTTCTCTGCATGTGCCATTTAGTAAATTTTATACACAAAGTATTATGAACTGTTGTTATATTTGTCTCTAAGTTCGTGCTACTGTACGAGTTGAAAGTATTTGTTCGTTTCTACGTTGCTTCTAGAGTAAAACTCGTCACAAATGACGGGTGTTGAAAAAACTCCGTGAAGGTAACTATCAGTTAACTAATAACATTTTTGTTTCATAATATTCGTTTACATACAACATTGACTCTGAAAATATCATGAGTTATTTCTCAGATTCCACTGGAATTGTTTATCAATAGTTTTTAACCTTTATTTTTTTCTTTGAACATGCATGATCCCTAGAAATAAGTCTGTGGATTTACAACATTAAAATTAGTGGTTCGTTTCCCCTCGGTGGACACAGCAGACAGCCCGATGTGGGTTTGATATAAGAAACACATACAACAGCACTCTGAAAGTGGATGTGGAAAAGGCTATGAAAAGTTGAATAAACAGCGCCTTCTTTCTTCTTGTGTTTTTCTCTTTGAATATTAATTAATTAACATTTATTCACAACTTTTTAAACAAATATTTCCGAATTTCATAGTGATATATGTTTTAACGTTATGTGTGCGTAGAAATGAATAAACGTCAATTTTGTTTACGAGCTACAATTGATGATATTTTTTATTAATATAATCAGTTACTTTTTAGTGCCTGTTTGAAACATACAAATAATTTAATGACTTTAAGATAATAACAATATTTTGTAATACAATTAATTTTAATACAATAAATGACTTCTAACTTAAGTATTAGGTAAATTGTTGTATGTTTAACGAAAATTATAGGAAAAAAGAGTTGTACACTTTAATTCAGAACGTAATATTAATAGCTCATTTTCAATTTGTTTGATTCTTGCGCAAAACTACTCGAGAGCTATCTCTGCAAACCACCCTTAAAGTAGCTGAAAGAGCGAGTATGATTGATGTGACGGGGTTTCAAACCCGCGACCCTCGAATAATTCAACCACCTGCCTATACGGGGCCTCGCTTTCGGTGAAGAGAGACAAATGAATTTCGTGATTTACCTATAAAGAATGGAAGATTATATGAATTTAAAAACGTCAGTAATTTTATCTAATAAAGTTTTAACTGTTAATACTTTTAAATAGATTTCAAAAATTGAAAATTTATCTTAAATTTTGATAAGTATTCTTCTTGATACCTCAGATCGGATGTTTTCAAGGACGCTGCAAAAGGCGCTGATGTTAGCTTGACACGAAGGCTGAAACTGCTTACATGTAGATAGATTAAAAATCAACTGGTTTTATAACAACATAAGAAACACCTGCTAGTCTCTCTACTAATTTTTCGTAGAATTTATATACTAATTTAAATTATAACATTTTTCATATTTGTTGTACTTGAATTATTTTATTATCTTCTTTTTGGTGTTGTTAGTTGTGTTTTATTTCGAACGCGAAGCAACACAATGTAATATCTGCACTATGTCCACTGCCTAAAGTGAGCTCTGGGTTGTAGCACTGTAAACCCAAAAATCTGAAGTTTGATCAAAAAAAAGTCAGAAGAAATCCAATAAGTACCTCTAGTCGCCATCTTCACTGACTGATCTATATTTAACCAACTCTATTCCTGATATATTTTGAAGCATTAATAGTTGTATAAATAATATTTTACAGGTTTAAATGTAAAATGTTTGCATGAATGCTCTAGTAGTCAGAGAAACAATGAATCCAGGCCTGACTTCTAACAAAATCACTCTTTTTCTTTTAACTCATGGTGTGAAAACAGTAACAAAAGGCGTCCTTGACACAATTTAAATAAACAACGTCAGGCTTATCTTATACAAAATTATAGCCATTTTGTACCAAATCTAATAGTAACGTACTATTAAACTTCAGTTAATGTTTAAAGACTGAAGTTTGAAAATATTAAACATTGCACCCCAGTACTCTCGAGATTTCCAAAATTCCAGGTCTGCCTTTATAATCCAGTAAAAACACACTGGAGCCATAGGTGCACTATAACGGTAACAGTCAAATCCCACGATTCGATCAGTCAATAGATTTGATAGTGGTTGGTGATGATTAGGTGCCTTGACTTTGGTCTATTAGCTAATACGTATGGAGGACTATTCGCAATTTTGTGTATACTCACTTGTGAAACGATCATACATGATATTTACTTTCCTTTAATTAATTGACAGGTTATAACATAGCCATTTTCAAAGTAGAATAACATTTAAAATGTATGTTTTATTTCCGTATAAGTGGATCCTTTAACGTCTTAAACTTTTTCTTATTAAAATTACAACAAGCTCTGGTTTTGCTGTTCTATTGAAAAGTCAAATCTGATAAACTGAGAGTTAGTTTTACGATACAGCTACTGTTGTATGCTAATCATAAAATGTCGCTTTTGAAAAAAGTTTTAAAATTCTTCCCAGGCTCGTGTTAGTACAGAGAAAAATTACCCAAAATATTAAGAAATAAACCAAGATGTTGATTTTTTAAATAACATTTTAAAGGGGAATAAGCCCCATGTCCATTATGCTCTTATGCACATACTTCTGTTTTTATGATGTACACCGGCTATATCATCTGATTACTTACTCTCGAGATTTCCGAAATTCCAGGTCTGCCTTCATAATCCAGTAACCATTCAATTTAAAGATGCTTTAGGAAAGGTTTATAAATTGTATTTAATCTCAGTGGTATTCTTTATTTGACTTAAGAATCAATTCACTACAGAGTCTCTTCCTTTAGTTTTTGTGGCTTATATAAATAAGTAAAGTTCCCAGAATTCAAACATAATGTAAGAACTCCCGATTATATCCATAATTTTCTAAATTGTATTAGTTCGACAAAGTAAACAGATTTTTTTGACAGTAAAACTGTAATTTATATTTTGTTATGTTTTGATAATAGACTAATAACTGTACATGAACGTATGCGTCACTCATCCATAGATGCACAGGGTAATTTCCATGACTTCAGATAATCAGCAGAAAAAAGAAGAGATAGCTTGAATACAAAAAATGCAAGATCACGTATTTTCGGACAAGTCGCTTTAGGAAATGAATATATTGTATTCAATGAACTCTGATGAGACTCAATTTGATACATTGAATATTCATTATTGTTTACTGAAAACACGGTACCCCTATCGGAGAAGTTGTTTGTTTGCTTATTTTGTTGTAAACTTCACCCAAAAATGTTTGAGGGTTATCTGCGTTAGCAATTTCTAACGTTGAAGTGATGGACTAGAAAGAAGTCAACACCACAAACCGCAAGATTACAGTTGTCAACAAATACTGGGATTGACCGCGCATTACAACTGAAAGGGCATGAATATTCATTGAGGTTTTCGATATCGCGAATTGCTAGTCGAGTGTCGTAACCACCAGATTATGTAAAGCTTTTTCATGGATCACCAGTATTCCGTTACGTAGTTCAGCTATTTAAAAAAGCAACAACAACAAAAAATGCAACAAGATGACACAATGAATAACAAAATGATGCAAAAAACAATAAGGAGAAAATACAGTGGTTCAAAAATAAGCTACTATAATAATCCCTATCAACACATGTGTCTTGTGTTCTTACAAAACCACATGGCTTCTAATAGTGAGGTAAATAGGAGACAATCACAGTTTTATCTCATGCGTCAGTAAAAACGAGAGATGAATTTGATAAATAGTATACGTAAATTATGAGCTTAAATCCAATATGAGGATGCTTTGAGTACAAAAATGCCAATTTAATTGAGTAATTAATTTAACATCAAGAACAAGTTTATTTTCCTGGTGTCATCAAAACACATTGTTAATTTTACTTTCATAAGCATGACTTGTTTCTTGTAATATTTAGAATACTAATGATTTTTTGTCAGATAATACTTCCTTACGTTCGTTTCATATTACAGTTTATTGTGTCTGCTTGTCCCCGAGCAACAGCATTACGTCGACTGTTATCAGCACATAAGATCCAGACAAAAGCATAATTAACACAAACATCAACTAGGAAAAACATCAGTGAGGTTCTGAATAAACGATTCTTCGTTACTCTGCGTTTCTGGTGATAAAACAATTATAGACGAACCATAAAATCTCAGGTTCATAGTTCGAAAACACTAACCACGAGGCTACTATGTTCGTATAATGAATTTCTGTAACAAATAGCTGGCCTGGCATGGCCAAGCGTGTAAGGCGTGCGACTCGTAATTCGCGGGATCGCGCCCGCGTCGCGCTAAACATGCTCGCCTTCCCAGCCGTAGGGGCGTATAATGTGACGATCAATTCCACTATTCGTTGGTAAAAGAGTAGCTCAAGAGTTGGCGGTGGCTGGTGATGACTAGCTGCCTTTCCTCTAGTCTTACACTGCTAAATTAGGCTAGCACAGATAGCCCTAGAGTAGATTTGTGCGAAATTCCAAAACAAACAAACAAAAAATAAAATTATTACTGCGAAACTATGTATTAGTCAAACAAAACAACAGATATAAGTACTTATAATTAGCTCGTCCACATTTAAAATAATGTGTTTTCTCTTTTCAGATTTTGAAATTCAATAACAATGTAAACAGACATAAGTTCATTTCAATTACTAGTCAATAAACACAATATTTTGTGTGGCATAGACTCAGCATAATAATTATATCATACACACTTTAGAAATTTTTCCTGTCCCCTACAATTATTTTAGAGCCTGTTTTTTATTCTTGTCAGATAGGTACACAAATCTTTCATGTTCACATGATTTCCCATGATGTCTATTACGTATAACAAACAAGATAGTGTTGTTTACTGACAACTTTTCCATTCTTGCTGATACTGAGATTTATCTTTTGAATGAAACAAATAGTATAATAATGTTAAACTGTATTAACACTCCGACGAAAAAAATATTTATATCCACTAAAGTGATTTTGGGGCCTATCAGGCCCCATATATTTTTTCAATAGAAATACAGTGATTTAGCAACATTCATTACAAACAACTTTAGAATGGCTCTGACAAACATTTTTTTTTTACAATTTGAGCAAACAATTTTCGACTGTCTATCTTTTGATCTGGCGCTCAAATGGTATCGTCCTCTTTTTGCCCTCTTTGCAGGCGGTTCACATGAGGTTGTTTTGTCATTATCTTTGCAGTAAATTTCTTTAATTTCAAGCACCAATTGCCGTATAAATTTTCTTCTGGCTCTTGATTTATGTTGACGAAGAAATTCTGGATGTTTTGTTGAGTATAGAACGAAAGCATTGTTCGCAGCAAGAATTAGAATGTTATAGAATATGCAGACTGACCAGCGCTTTGATCGCCTCTTTGTCGTACAATATCTCACCAGTTGATCGAGAGTGTCGACACCTGCCTTCGTTGCATTGTAAAGATTGACAATTTCGGGCTTTCCATTCTCTTCTACTTCACCAGACTGATACTGAGAACTCAGTAGTAGCAGTAGTAGTAGATTTTGCATTTATTTCAAGAGGCAGGAAGGTTCTTGATTTCCGTATGGTTCCAACAAGTCCTGTTCTTTTTGTTCGTAGGTACTTGGCAAGTGTCATTGTTGTGAAGAAATTATCTGTCGTTATTGTCCTTCCTTTTCCAAGAAATGGCTGACTCAGTTCTCTGACTATTCTTTCTCCTTGATTTGTTTCTGTCGTATTTCCAACCTTTCCAGTATAAATTTGAGCGTTGAGGAGGTAACTTGTCTTCGCATCTGTTAGGCACCAAATCTTTATTCCGTATTTGCCTGGCTTTGTCGGAATGTACGTTCTGAAGCCAACTCTTCCTTTGAAGTTACATAGTTGTTCATCCACTGTCAGGTATTTGCTTGAGTTTTAACTGTTTTTGCAATTTTCAATGAAAAAATTCCAGACTCCAGAGACGGCGGCATCTTTGATTTCTCTATTTCTTTGAGAGTGAATGTCAAATCTGATTTTTGAGCACATAGTTTTGAATTTGTCTTGTGTAATCAGTTTTCGCAAAAATGGCAAACCGAATTCGGTTGAAAACATTTCGTCTATCGATGCATTTTTGAATGTGCTTATTCCAAGGAAAAGATTAGCTGCGATCCATTTCCAGAGGTCTTCTTCAAAAATTAGTTCTTTCATGACGGTGTTTGTTGAGTTAATGATCTGTTCCATCATATTATCAGAAATGAAAATTTTGAATGTTTCGAATGGTGTAGAAACTCTTGGAGCAGCTTGCCTTGTAATGCCTGGGTTCCCATTGAATATTTTGAGAGTTGCGGTTCTCCTGTTGATCCTTGAAGGTGTTGTCGAATAACCAAAATTCTTATCTTTGGACAAAAGTTCGTTCACTGGCATCGTAGTAAGATCTTCTTGATTACTTTCTTCACTTTTAGAAGGGTACGGCGCGATTTGTTCATCATTTTTTACTTCAGAAGGATCATCATCACAACTTTCAAAGTAGTCTTCGACATAACCATGTTCACTTTCACGGTGGGTGGTTTTGTCAGTAAGTGTACAGCTTCATCAAGAGATATCATTTTTGACACGGTTTGAAGATTTCAACTCCTATATATATAGGATTTGTGGATTTTTTCTAGAATATTCCAGAAGCTTCAAGAATATTCTAGATTATTCTAAATACTTCTGTAAAGTTTCTAGAATGTTCTAGAACAGGCATGGGCAAACTAGGCAATAATCAGGACCGTCTAAAATTATTGTTGGAGTAGAGTTACTATCCTAACTATCCATTGTTTGAAAAGAAGTTGTAAAATTAATATATTTTACTATAATTTGCTATTTTCAGTTGCCCAGACCTGTTCTTGAATTATTCACGAAATAAATAAAGTCATTTTTATGTTTCTTGATCTGGGGCCAAATAGGCCCCAAAATACCCTTAGGGGATGTTTTAATTTTTTTTTAATATTATTTCGCAAATGTCTGAAAAGTCAAAATATTATTGCTCCTTAAAATATAAAGGGATAGGGTCAGTTAATGGCAATTCGATTTAAATACAAAATTATTAGCCTAATATTAATAACCTTTCAAGTTGCTCTGGGACCTATTGGGCCCCAATTTTCGTAAGAGTGTTAAATAAGGAACTTAATAAAACCTTGAATACGAAGTTAACACTACATCACATTACTTAGAATAGACAACAACCTTAGTATGCCAACTTGCGTGTTATTAATACGCCCTACCCAGACCTGTCAAGGGCAACAGGTGGAGTTCACAATTAGTTTTTGGATTTGCTCCTCTATTTTGTATTTACTATTGCCAGCATATAAAGGATATAGCTCTATTGTTGATCGTTTCGATAACCAGTTTGAATTTCAAAGTATTTTTTCTCATCGTTATATGGATGATTAATGGTTAGTCATTCAAACAATAGCGTTCAACCTTTTTCTCCTTGAAATGTTACAATCTGTCCATCTATCTCTTTATTTTCTATCTTCCGTTACGTGTTTCTTTCCCACCTCTATATATTTTCCCGCAAGGTGTTTGAGAAGGCGTAATCTAGCCCTGAAAAATTTCAATTTTTCTGTTTTGATATAGTGGAATGTACCCTTCAACCATGTAACGCCCACAAAAAAACCAAGAAAAACAACAAAGTTGTTTTACGTAATGATGCCAAGTACAAATAAAATAGTGGATTGAAATTCCTCTTTTCAATATGGGACATATTTCGTAGATTCTTCGAAATTTCTCGAAGTTTTTATTTTAAACGTTTGAAACAACCCACTTACTGTTGTGAATTATTCAATTAGCTTAAATTATTTCAGTAGAAATACTTCTATATCTTATTATCTGCATGTTTATAAATATACACAGTATTTTAAAGCAATTGATCAATATTCATGTATCATTGCACTTGGTTTCCTATGCTATTTTATGTGTATTTCTATATCGTTGTACTTATTTTCTTGTATTTCAGTACCACAGGTAGATTCCCATACCGTAACTTAAGTACGTCTGTATCTTTCATTTTTGAATCTTATCATGTTGTTTCCTCTCTCTCGTCTCGTCTCGGTTGTTATAAACAATAGTTGGGTCAGTCTCTTTTAACATGCGAACTGTGGTGCTGAAAATCTAGTGGTGCTAGTGATGATGTTAACTAGCCGCATTCGCTTGTTTGGTGCAAAATTATACAAAATAAACTACCGCTTAATACACTCTTCTGTATAGTAATTATTTTACTCATATTTAAGTATTATTTTACAAACTATTTTCTGTTATTTAGCATAAACTTTATTTCTCACTATACTCTGTTACGTGCAGTCATATTATTCTTTCTCTCTGTACTCATTAAATGAGTATTTTTGTAGTACATGTAGTGCAATAACACCACCAAATATTTAAATTTAATGAAGAACACCATCTGAGTCTGACACTCAAGACTCGTACTTCTGAAAGATCAGTTTTTATATCTGTTGAATGAATAATTCTTTGAGCGTTTGTACACAGTCTACTAACAGATACTGAAGCCTTCTAAACAGTTTCCATTTAGAAATGCCGTTTTAAAATTGTCATCATAAAAATGCAATTAGGAAGGCATTTGATTTTATCGTTTTGATACATTTGTTTAAAAATTGCATTTTAGACTTATAGTGTAAAGTATCTCTTATATTTACACACCGTGAATAATTAAAGAGTATAGATTATATACTGGAATATTATAGTAAAATTAATTCTTTACTGATTTCTTTGGAATTAAATGCGAAGCTACACAACAGGTTATTTGGGCTTTGCCCACCATGTGTATCCAAACCAGTTTTTACCTTTATAAATCTGCAGACAAATCGCTGTACTATTGGAGATGTTTTGAAGGACAGTTTAAAAACCATTGAAGATTAAAAATACTAATGAACCCTTTTGTAAATAAGAGAATACGTTAGAATACTGTTTCTTAACCTTTAAAATGTTGTAGGTATCATCTCTGTGACATTAGATTTGTTAAATTACATCTGACGTGATTATAAAATTTCAAAACGTTTATACTCGCTCTGTTTTATCGAGTTAAACTTACATGTTATGGATCTACGAAAAAAAAATAAAGAAATTATATTTTTTTTGTTTTACAAATCAGGTTTCATATGATCAGGTCCATCAATTAATGTTATTTAATATACTGGAAATGTACCAAATGTCTTTGGCCCTAACAACGTAAAGCATCTTTATCCTTTACTCATATGGGATTCCCCCTTTGAATAAATAAAAATTATTTGAAAAACACAACCAGGTCTCAGCCAGCTGCGAAAGATTTCACATTAAAGGTTTCTAACATATTTATGAATTGTATTCCTCAGTCGTTGAGTATATTAATTTCTTGACTATAATATCAATAAAGCAAGTCAAATAAATGTAGGTAGAATTTTAAATTAGTGCTAATAAAAAGAATTAAATGGTGATTATATGTTTATGTCAAATAATACACTGTGCACGTACCTATCAAATATCCTAAAGTGTTTAAATTATATTTTTATTTTTACTTTTTTTCTCAGGAATGGGAGCTTCTGAATAAAAATAATAATAAAAATTCTTTCTGGTTGTCTTTGAAATTTACGAGATTTCTTTATTTTTATCCATAGAGCAGTTTCACCGTAACTCATAATATAAAAATTATAACTTCTGTAATTTTACAGCTTCATTCGAAATGTTATCTTGAATGTTCTGTAATTTCTATAAAGGTCACCACTTAATGGTTTATTATAATCAACGAGGATAGCTTTTATATTAGGAAACAGGTAGCATGTTTAATATTTAAGTTAGATTACAGACATATTAGGAAAAGGATGACTATTTGTGAATTATAATATTTTCTAATTGAAATTCCAACATGAAAATAGGAAACTAACGTCTTTGAAGCACCGACCGGAGAATAAACAACACCGATTAGTTGTTTGTTTATCATATCTCTCAAGTCGTATTTACAGTATTTGTCCAGTGCGCCATTTTTTCCTCACAACCTCTATATTATTCACCAAAACGATTTGTTTTCATCAATTCGAGTCTGAACGCTGAATACAGACGTATACTTACGTAAATTTTACATAGGAGTAGCTAACTGATTTTTATTAACTAAGTTAATACGACTTGTTTTTCCTATACATTCTTCTAATTTTAGATGTAACAAACGTTTCATGGGAACTAATATTGATTCCATTCCTTCTTTTCTAATAGTTCTGTGTATTCCATGGTACACTGGATTATGCATTAAATTGGTCTTAAGGCTTGATTATTTATTCTACTGTTCTGTTCTGTTGAATGCAATGAATATAAAATAGGTATTCAAATACAAAAGAACTTTATAAGCTGACACATTTTATTTGTAAAAACAATATGTAAAACTCATAATAAACAACAATAAGAGCACTTATTACTGTTATAAAATTATTAGAGAATAAACATAATGCATCTAAAGACGGAACCTACAGATGATGCCACAAATTATTCAATATTTCGACGATAGGAATATATTAGTTTTTAATTCCGTAAGGTTTCATTACTGCAAAGTTAAAAGTTTTTACATTGTTTAAAGACTAGATCAATTCCGTTATAACAAGTCCAGAAATGTTTCACTGTCGTAAGACCAGAAATATCCCAATTTGCAATTTATTATAGGGACATGCTTTAATTTCAGAGAAGTTTAAACCAGTAAAACGTTAATTAATTTAACACAAAGTTAAACAAACAATCATAATTGGAAATTTATTACACAGGATATCTGGCCATGTATAAAAAAAGTTTCTGTACAAACAACAGCATTCGAATAAGTTGTCCTCTATTCAAGCTCTAGGTTATTGGCGTCTCCTCTTTGAAATATTTTACAGTATTTTCTTAGAGGTCTTAAAAACGTGAAATAAACTGCTTAACTAGTTTTTAATTTAGTGTTTGAACTGAAAGAACGTTAACAGTAGCAGTTTTGAATAACGATCCGTTCAAAATTGCTGTAGACTTTTCACGATACGTGTGTGTTTGTGTGTTTTCGTATAGCAAAGTCACAAAGAGCTATCTGCTCAGCCCACCGAGGAGAATCGAACCCCTGATTTTAGCATTGTAAATCTGGAGACATACCGCTGTACTAGCGGGGAGTCCTTCGCGATACAACTGTTATTTGTTGCCACATTGTTGGACTACAAAATAATAGAATTGTACTTTACACATTCATTTAACAATTTGCAATAGACTTTTTTGTTAATCTTCTCTCTACTAGTTGTTGAGGTTTTTCTATTTAATATTTACATCTAAGCTATACTTGATTTTTTCGCACCTGTAAAATTAAAAAACAAATTATCGATTAAAAACATTTCATTGTTTCACATTTTAAAACATAAACAATGACAATTAGTTGCATTAACCAAAGAAAATTCAGCCAAAACAAATGAAATGTTGTGGTCTTTTGAAGTAACTACAAGGTTTGCAACAGATGTTAAAGAACTAAAGTATGTAGATATGAAAATAATTTGCGCAATTTCTCTTATGCTAGTACTGGAAACAAACTGTGATAAACGACCTCAGCAAAACGATGTATTGTTTCTTCAGATACTTTAAGTCTTACCAGTTTCCATATAATGTTCTACATTTTTCGTTAACAAAATGAACATCTACTGTATAAATAAGAGAGTTATGCGTAAACAGAACTTCAGCACATAAACAAAACTTTTTCCTTTATGTCCTCATAGTTTGTTTCTTGTGGAAATTTCATTATCAATGATACACAGCTGGCCAAAATCTTAAGGCCAATGAACATAAAGAAAAAATATGCATTTTACCTTGTTAGACTCAAATACTTATTTGAGTAGAGCTTCGAAAGATGAAAATAAAAAATAAAAATAAAAACTTTTTAGCATCTACTAGGGAAAATGTGAACACTATGAAATTAGCCTAAATATTAGCTGGTCAAAAGTCTCAGGCCATACTGAAACAAAGCATTAATGGGTAAATACATAACGAAATTTAGTAATTTGTGTTCAAACGTAAGCGTTGTCAACATCTTCAACTGACATTGCCAGTGTTACATTGGGTAAAAACATGGCAAAAGCTAAAAAGTTGACAGAGTTTGAACGTGGCAGAATTGTCGAGCTGCGAAATCAGGCCACGCCTCTTTCCTACTCAACGAAACAGCTCGGTTAAACTTTGCTGAAAAGCACCAAACATGGTGAGATTGGACGTAGTAAAACTGCTGTTGCTAATTTCTTAAATGACCCTTATGAATACAGAAGGAGAATTTCAAGTGATTGGCGCAAGAAAATTTTGCCGGCGTTAAGCAGGAGGATTCGATGGTTTGTCCGGACGCAGTATGCAGTTCGAGAACAATAAGACAGCATCTAGAGAGAAAGGCTTCAAAGACCACGCCTCTTTCCTACTCAACGAAACAGCTCGGTTAAACTTTGCTGAAAAGCACCAAACATGGGACGTAGAAAAGTGGAAGAAGATTTTGTTCTCTGATGAGAAAAAAATTAACCTGGATGGTCCAGATAGCTTCCAACTTTACTGACACGATAAGAATATCCCACCAAAGACATTTTGTACACGACACAGTGGAGGAGGTTCCATCATAATCTGAGGTGCTTTCTCCTTCCATGGAACAATGGAGCTTCAAGTTATACAGGGGTGTCAAACAGCAGCTGGCCCCATTGACATGTTGGAGAGAGTATCCTTATTGACTGAAGGCTCCCGTTTGTGTGGAAATGACTGGAGCTTTCAGCAGCACAATTCTGCAACCCACAATGCCTGCAGGACAAAGAACTTTTTTATGGCGAATAACGTGATTTTTTTGGACAATTCAGCGTGTTTGCCCGAACTGAACTCCATTAAAATGTTTAGGTGGATCGCAAGGGAAGGCTATAGAAATGGACGTCAATTTCAAATAGTGCATGATCCTCGTGAAGCCATCTTCGCTGCTTGGAATAACATTCCAGCCAGCTTTCTGCAAACGTTTATATTGACCATGCCAAGCGAATGTTTGAAGTTATTCGCAATGACTACCGTGCAACTCACTACTGATACCTCTTGTTGGACATTTCTTACCCTATTTAGGACTTTCTTTTGGTATGATCTTAAACTTTTGACCAGCTGGTATTTAGTCTAATTTCATAGTGTTCACATTTTTCCTATTAAATGCTAAAAAAAATTTTATACATATTTTTCCTTTTTTTATTTTCATCTTTCAAAGCTCTACTCAAATAAGTGGTTGAGCCTAATAATGGAAAATGCATATTTTTTTCTCTATGTACATTTGCCTTAAGATTTTGGCCATCAGTGTATTGTTGTTTTGAATTAAGCACAAAGGTACACAATGGGTTATCTGTGCTCTGCTCATCACGGGAATCAAAAGCCGGTTTTTAGCATTTTAAGTCCGCACACATACCGCTGAGCCACTGGGGGATAGCAGTGTATTAAAGGTGGAACTTGTGTGCTTTAATTCCACATTTAATGTATTGCTCTTCAATTATTTACTACCTTATACGTTTCTAAAATAAAAAAGTTTATTTCTTAACT
Source organism: Carcinoscorpius rotundicauda (assembly GCA_011833715.1). Taxonomy (NCBI): domain Eukaryota; kingdom Metazoa; phylum Arthropoda; class Merostomata; order Xiphosura; family Limulidae; genus Carcinoscorpius; species Carcinoscorpius rotundicauda. The sequence continues at coordinate 27,096,431 of CM022406.1, forward strand.
ACAAAAATGATTTTTCCCAAAGGTTTAAAAAGGTTTGTTTTTCTATTCAAAGTAATTGTTTTAGTTTACAATATTTGGAAATTCTGACATATATAGATGTTTTTAATATTGTTAAGAAAGTTTTATCACAAAAATTAAAACTAAATCTATATATCCTATTTACACTTTCCTGAAAGTAAACATAATCTTCAAGTAAGCTTGAAAAGTTCAATTTGCTAGTGTGCAGTGGTTTAGTTCTAACTTTTACCGTGTTCGAGCCAAACTTTCTGTCATGCATGTCGCGTCACCATAATTTTAAAGAACTGATATTCTAAACTTAATTTTCTTGTATAGAATATCGCTTAGGCTAAGCTGAAATAGTGAAATACTTCTAGTTTTGGAATACTTGGAATAATACAGTTTACGTTATTCAGATAAAGTGTAAAATTTCTAGCCTAGGAAGAGTAGCTTTGCAATGCTATTCGTAACAGTGAAATATTTTTTCTTTTGTCTCTCTTAGCTGCCACATGATTTTTCTTATCCAGGAGATAACAATAACGTTTTTTCACTTAACTTTTCTCAAGTTAAAATATATGGAGTGGTTTTAAACATAATTTTTGCTTGTAATATGTTTTTTGTACGAATACCACGTTTTACTATAACAGATACCACAAGGTATCGATTCCCCTTTCATAGAAATTAAAGAGACTTTGTGGCACAGCATGTATAAATTGTGGATTTCAAGATCCAGGTAAAGCAAGAAAGAACAGCATGTATAAATTGTGGATTTCAAGATCCAGGTAAAGCAAGAAAGAACAGCATGTATAAATTGTGGATTTCAAGATCCAGGTAAAGCAAGAAAGAACACTTTCATGTTAGGTAATTTGTCGCGCCAAATATTTTCACAAAATTTCAATTACAAATTAAGTTTTTAATCGTTAAATATTTTGCGCATGCTTAGTTTTATTTGTCTTTCGATTCTGAATAATTTTATGAAGAACAGCAACACCTGCGACAAGAGGTGAAGTCGTTCTTAACAAAACTCCCCGCCTAATGTAAAAGTAGCATACGCCTGCTGTGTTATACTTTATGTTCTCAAGGTCCTTTTAAAGTTAATATTCTTACGGTATCCATTTAATTTGACATCCTAAAGTTATCTCTGTAACTTCGTATTTATATTCAACTGTTTTTTTTGCATAACTGTTCAATCGCTCTCCAGATTGAAGTGAAAGAGGATTGTGGCAACATCTTTATAGGTCAAAACATTGAAGAACAGTTCATAATATTTTGTCAGTCATGTAATTTTCAGAACTTTGATGTTATTGATAACAACTTCATTACAAATGTCTTATGTTTATATTATTTTTAAGAATGTTTTCTGCATTCATAAAATAATATGAATGAAAATTTAGTTCTAATGACACAATGTAGTGTATAAGTAATGATGCAATGTAGTGCATAAGTCAAGATACAATGTATTGTATAAGTAATGACACAATATAGTGTATAAGCAAATACAAAAATGACCCTTTAAAATTAGAAAAAAATAAAACAGATGAGAAAAGTTAAGTGTTATTTTATTGTACATTAGATATTACGATCTTGATTGCTAAAATTATAAATATCTTTAATTCAGTATGTCTCAAGCTAGGCAAGGTAGAGAGTTTTGAGAAACAAAGAAGTAAATTGACAATGTGTTACAACAGACTTAAGTTTTACGAGTAGTGGACGTAAGGAGCAGAGGAGTTAAAGATATCATCACTGAGCTTTTTTTTGTTTGTTTTTGTTTTGAATTAAGCACAAAGCTGCACAATGGTCTATCCATGCTCTGCCCACCACGGGTATCGAAACTTGGATTTTAGCGTGTAAGTCCGCAGGCATACCGCTGAGCCACTGGGGGGCATCATCACTAAGATAATCGCAGTTAACTGCAACTATTTTATGTGTATTTATTTATTGATTGATCAACTAATAAAATATATTAATTTTACCTTATTGTAAGCATGTTTTAAAATGTCATTAATTCTGCAGTATTTGTTTATAGCTAAATCATGGCACGAAAACACCTTTGTCACATAATTATCTCGTGATGCGATTTTCATTTAACAAAGTGAGTTCTTTTATTATATTTATTCAAAATAGGCATGACGAGTCATACATAATATAACTTTTTTTTGTAGTTGTTTCGAGACCTCTATTAAGATTGAACTAAAGATCCTAAAACAACTTTTGTTTAGGTTGATGAAGTAAATTAATAGAACAATCGAAAATTTAATCATGATATTCATCATTGAAAAATCACGTTTATATAAACTGATTTATGACCTGCAGTAAAAAAACGTCGGATATTTCAAAACACAAACACGGTTGTCAACTGTTAACTCATGTGCCTGTATGTTTACATAGCTCTGCATAACATATGCAGTTAGTTTTGGATTAGTTTGTGTATTAGCTTCGTGAAATGTAAAATATCCGTTTGGAAAAAACAGTACAGAGTATTTTATAATTTTTTTATTATTAATAATAGATACAGCTCGATATCGTAATTGACTTGATATATTCCTTAAAAATATTCCGTCAGCATAAAAGGTGTGTAAATATATCAGTCATTACTGCGTATCGCCATCTATTATTGGTTTTAATAATAATTCAAGACGACAACAAATAATTTAATGTTCCTGAACAGTTTGAAGGCTTGAATGTAACATGTGATAGTGATAAATAAATTCAAAACATTCAATTAACTAACATTATTATGTCTATGTTTCACAAATAAAATATTAATATATGTATTTGTACATTTTAGTCTGCATTCACTAAGCAATTATAAGCTTAGTTGTAAGGACCATGTATCATCAGGTAGTGAAAATGAAATCAATAATTTAATTGTTGCTAAAAATACAAGTGATACCAGCACAAGTAAAAACGAACTGATAATAAAAGGTATAATAATACTGAAGAAGAAACTAATGAATATTTGTCAAATAATATAGCATGGAGTGACTTTGGACATCAAGACAACGGCCAACTGAAAGAATGTTTGTAAAGAAACAAAGCCCAACAAAATGTGTAAGACAAATATTTAGCTTGAACTAAAGAATGCAGATTTTTCACAATAATTGTATACTAAGCAATCCTGGAAAATATGACACCAATATGTGTGATTGTTGTGTTAATAATACAATTTATGTCACGAAAAGAAGGACAGCTAAGAGTTTGTTTGTTTGTTTTTGAATTTCGCACAAAGCTACTCGAGGACTATCTGAGCTAGCTGTACCTAATTTAGCAGTGTAAGACTAGAGGGAGGGCAGCTAGTCATCACCACCCAACGCCAACTCTTGAATTACTTTTTTACCAACGAATAGTAGGATTGACCCTCACATTATAACGCCCCCACGCTTGGCCATACCGGGCCAACAGCTAACAGAAAAACCTAAACAAAAGTAGAAGATTGTATTTGACCTGATACAAGATTATATAATTTATATTTAAAGTTAAACATGTACGCAAAATAACTAGATATCTAAAATGGACTCTGGAAAACAGATGCGCTTATTCCTCAAATAAATTTACTTTTAGCGAACACTATGCATGACCGGCTAGAAACTGGCAAATACACAGTCGTCTATAAGATATTAATCATTCTACATTACAACAGTACAACGAGTGGGCATCGAGGGGATACAAATGGTCATATGTTGAGAGTTTGCTGTTGTTTTTAATAAAAAGAAGACAAATAGAAACATTTGCTATTTGCATATCATATTAGATCTGTACTACTTCAATGGGTTTCCTTAGTGAGTTCATTTTAACCAGATTAGCTTAAGTAGATTATATGACGGTCACATTAGAAAAATTGTTTTCGAATATTTGGAGAAATTATTGAACAAAATGTTACGATCGTGTTATACTTGAACTTCACTTTTCCTTCTTATATTTTTCAGCTTTATTTAAGTTCCACTTATCCATATCAGGAATTGACCCACACCAACATACACATAATAAATTTCTTTTTTATACTGGTATTTAATATCGTGTAGGTTTAGAAATAGGTTTTTTTCTTAGTGGCAACTTCTCACTTTGTTCCTTCGGCCCTCTTGGTTTATTTTTTCTCTTTCTTGTTTTGCTTTTCTTTCATTCGCTGAGCTTCTTTTATAGTCTTTTATTAATCTCGCATCAAACTGGCCCAGTTCTTTTCTGGCTTTGCCCTTCTTTCTATGTATCGGATTATACCGTTTCATAACCATAGGATATCTGTTAATTTTCACATCAGTTGAACTCAAATTGCCCGCTATATCCGATCACTCCAGTGATATTTTAATTTCTTAGTGTACTGTAATATCCCCAATTCCTCAAAAACTGACCAAACACAAGCTTCTTTATCACACTCTCTAAGCTTATTGATGTAACCTTACATTTAATTTCATAACACAAAACAGCATAGATGGTATCCAAATCTGCAACATACAACACAAAATAGAGTAATTCACCTGATGTTTATATGAATAAAAACAGCAGTGAAAGGTGTTTTTAAAAGTCTGTAATTTGAAATTAAGAGTAGATTTAAAATTTTAACAGCTACAAATAATTACACAAGTTTAGTAGCGAGTAAAATCACGTGAAAATGACAAGACACGTATATGCTAAACAACCATATCCAGAATAATTGTTCTCATTTGTAGTATCCTTTAAGTTCAATTAATTATTTAAAACAACCGTGATTATGCAAGTCATTTCCATGAAAATATGTTATACTGCAATAAAGAAAAAGTTTCAAAATTTTCATACTTTTTCGATAGTAAAATTACAAACTTCGAATTTATACGACTTTATTAAATGGTGTCAGAGAATACTTCATTGAATCCATATCTCTAGAATGCATATATATAGTGAAATTAAATAATTATATCTAAATCAAATTAAATAAAAAATAACCAGAAGGAAAGACTGCGTTAAAAACGGCAACTCCCAACCTCTGATTAATTATACTCGTAGTATAACCATAAACTTTTTAAGCCACAAACCGAAACACATTAACATAATTTTTTAAAACACACCGCACATTTTGAAAAAGGATCTTAGGGTACAAGCTAGAACGTGGAATTGTAAAACGTATTCTTGGTTTTGGAGGTGACTATCGAAGCGCAGTGGGGATACACCGTCTTGAACACAAATTCATTAGTCTCACATAACAAAATTAGAAATTAGGAAAGCGAGATGTGGGTATTCAAACCCACAACGCTCCTCATCTATATCAACCTTTACTGCCTGAGACAGTTGTGGAGAAATGACTACTTTTCTAAGCTAGAATATAAAAAAGATAAACATAAAAAAGATGAAAAGTAATAAATAAAAAATAAAAATAAGGTGCAACTTTTTTATTTATTGTTTTTCATCTTTTTCTCATTCTAACTTGGGAGAGCATTCACCTTCCCACAACTATCTGCAGGTAGTGAAAAGTAACAGCAAGATGTAAGTGCTCAAGCCCACAATGTCCCACCTCTATCTCTTAATTTTCTTTTTCGAGACTAGCGAATATGAGGTTACGACTAACAGATGGTGTATCGCCACCATAATGTGGGTCTTACTTCCGCAGTCATCTCCAAAAGTACGATATGGTTTATAATGTAATAGCCACGTTGTAGCTTGCACCCTGGGTTACCTCTACGGATTTATAATGCTAAAATCAGGAGTTCAGTTTTCCTCAGTAGACTCAGTAGATAGTTTAACGTGGCTTTGCTACAAGAAAACACACACATGCAGCTTAAAATTCTTTTTTAAAAAGGTGTAGCGTATTTAAAAAAAAAAATCATGTTAATGTGTTTTGGTTTATGGCTTAAAAACTTTATGGTTAAAACACATAATAAATAAAATGTGAGTGTATGTTTAAAAATCATTATTTTTATTAATAACATATAATGTCAAAACCAAAAATCATATTGTGAAATATGTGTGTGAACAAAACAATTTTAAAATTGTATACGTTCAATTGAACTCAGCTGATATACAGTCATATGAAAACGTTAGGACACCCTATGAAAGCCTATGTATTTGTGTAACATTTTTTGGATAAATAACTAAACAATTAAAACTGAAGAAATGACTTTTCAAGATCTTCTGTAAATGTAATTCTTCAAAAATGCATATCCTAACTGAGGAAAAAGTTAGGACACCCTACCCCCTAACAGCTAGTGTTACCCCTTTGACTGAAAGAACTGCAGTGAGACGCTTCTTGTAGCCATCAACCAGTCTCTGACATTGGTCTGAAGAAAGTTTGCCCCACTTTTCAATGCAGAAATCTTACAGTTGTGAGATGTTTGAGGGGTTTCTTGCATGTACAGCCCGTTTCAAGTCACCCCACAGCATCTCAGTGGGATAAAGATCTAGGCTTTGACTCGGCTATTCCAGGGCTCTCTATTTCTTAGTTTTTAACCAGTCCTTGGTGGTTTTATTGGTATTTTTGGGTCATTGTCGTGCTGCAGGGTCCAGTTCCGCTTCAGCTTTAATTTTCTTACAGATGGATTCACACGTTCCTCAAGCACCCACTGATACACAGTGATATACATTGTGAGCTTTCCAGGTCCTGCTGCAGCAAAGCAGCCCCAAACCATGACACTTCCACCTCTATGCTTCACAGCTAGTATGAGGTTCTTTTCCTGGAATGCTGTATTTGGTTTACGCCAAACATGTCCTCTGTTCTGGTGTTCAAATAATTCAATTTTGGACTCATCTGTCCAAAGAACATTATTCCAGAAGTCCTGGTCTTTGTCTACATTCTCTCTGACAAACTCTAGCCTGGCCTTGATGTTTCTCTCAGAGAGCAAAGGTTTCCTCCTTGCACACCTCCCATACAAGTTAAACTTATGCAGTCTTTTTCTGAAGGTAGAGGCATGCATTTCACATCAACAGTAGCCAGAGTCTGCTGTAGGTCCCGTGATGACATGTCAGGGTGTTTGGAGACCTCTTTTAGCATCTTGCAGTCTGCTCTCTGGGTGAACTTGCTTGGACGACCAGACCTGGACATGTTGACAGTTGTTTTGAAAGCCCTCCACTTGTTGACTATTTTCCGGACAGTGAAATGAGTGATTTCAAATTCTTTTGAGATCTTTTTAAATCCCTTACGAAACTCATAAGCTGCTACGATTTTCTGAAGGCCTCAGACAGCACTTTTGCTCTCACCATGGTGCTCACTTTCGGTTCAACAGTCAGGAGTACATCAAATTAAATGTCTGAGGTTTAAATAGGAAAAGCTTCATTCAAAATGCTGAGAAACGATTTTATAATCATGCACACCTGATGTAACACACCTGTGTGTGAGTTGAGCTATTTTAAGTAGGTATAAATGTGAGAGTGTCCCTAATTTTTCCTCAATTCGAATATGCATTTTTGGTAGAATTACATTTACAGAAGATCTTGAAAGTCTTTTCTTCAGTTTTAGTTGTTTAGTTATATTCCTATAATATCTCAGTATTGTTAAAATTGGGATTAAATATCTCTATATCCAAAAATGTTACAAAAATACACAAGCTTTCATAGAGTGTCCTAACTTTTTCACATGACTGTAGTTATTTTTATTTGCTCTTTCCTTCTCTAAAATTAAACCCTTGAAAATATTTCCACAAGGTTAGAAATCATCCTAAGGTCATTCTTATAAATTAAATATTATATTCTGACTTCCTTAGATATTATTATTTCATATGATACAATCCTATGGTGTTGGGTATTAAACCACTGATTTCAGCGTTGAAGTTCTTAGACTTCCACTTTCCCACTGGGGAGCAATAACAAAGATAAGGCTCAGAACAAAACATCCATCACTTTAAGAGATTCAAATCTAATGCCTTAGCCTTATCGCAGCAGGTCGTGGTTCAAAGGTCATGTCATCATATCTGTTGACTTGCATTAAAAAATGCTGTTGAACTACTGTTACAGGAATTTATGTTAGTGAGGTTGGAATTAAATTGTACATCACTGTTCAGCTCTTAGTATTATATGTCAGTTACACAGCTCACTGCGTAACTTTGTGCTTAACTTCAAACAATTACAAAGGGCGCTCGACTCGTAATCCCAAGGTCACGGGTACGAATTTCCATCACACCAAACATGCTCGCCATTTCAGTCATGGGGGCGTTATAATGTTACAGTCAATCACACTATTCGTTGATAAAAGATTAGCCCAAGAGTTGGTGGTGGGTGGTGCTGACTAGATGCTTTCCCTCTAGCCTTACACTGCTAATTTAAGAACGGCTAACACAGATAATCCTCGAGTAGTTTTGCGTGAAATTGAAACAAAAAGTTTAAGAACTTATTTGTAAATAGTAATAATGGTCATACGTGTAATATGTATTATAATTGAAATGAGACTGCGTTTTATAAAATATTATTATGAAAACAGTAAATATAACAATGACAGATCACTTTGTAAAGGTTTGTTTTATATTCTTTGATATAGCATTAGTTAATCAGTTATTTTGAATTTCGTACAAAGCTACTCGAGAGCTATCTGCTCTAGCCGTCCCTAATTTAGCAGTGTAAGACCAGAGGGAGGCAACTAGTCATCACCACCCACCACCAACTCTTGAGCTACTCTTTTACCAACGAACAGTGGGATTGACCATCACGTTATGACGCCCCACGACTGAAAAGGCAAGCATGTTTGGTGCGAGCGGGATTCGAACTCGCGAACCGCGGATTACGAGTCGAACGCCTTAACACACTTGGCCATGCCGTGCCTTTGATAAAGTAACGTGAATGCACGTACACAGTGTCATTGTAATTTGTGCAGTGTTCACCAGTAATGACTGACCGGTCAGTATAATAAAAGTAATAAACATACATAAATATAAAATGTAATGACATTTAAGCTAATTAGACTAAGCATTTGTGTTTCCAAGTTTTTATTTGTAATCATTATAGAACGTTCCCCCGCTGGTACAGCAGTAAGTCTACGGATTTCCAACGCTGTAATCAGCGATTCGATTCCTTTCGGTGGAGTCACCAGATATTCCGATGTGGCTTTACTTTAAGACCACCCACATATATTATAAAACGAAGAGAGCATAATTTATATGTATTTCCTTATTCTTATGGCGATTATGAGATGGAGAAAAGCGACCGAACATTTGCAGAAATTTCAATTCAGTAGTAAAAAAACAGATAAAACATAAAGTTTTTTTAAACGAATACTTGATAATTATTTGAATTTCATAAAAATTTCACGTGTGAAATTTGAATTTTTTTTATGCATGAAGTATTTTTAACCTTAAATTAAAAATTACTCTGCATAATTGACAGGAAACATTCTTAAGGAAAGAAATTTAATTAAAAATATTAATTTTAATTCAAAAACCTGATATTTTTAACAAAAGCCTTGTAATGTTGTAAACATATGCGTACATTATAAAATTTTATAGTATAATTACTTTTATGGTTACGACTTGGGTGGATTCCACTCAATCCCTGATAAAAGTATTAAGATACTTTGATAATTATCTCTTCATAGTGATTCGTTTTTTTTTCTCATTTATTGCACGTAAGATAAATAGAGTTTGATTATTCATATCATACTTAAAGCATAGGTTTTCATCTGTATTAAAATGCTGTATTTGTATTATAGGATATAGTGGCATTCAAAAGCTTATGAGTCGTTTGCAGGAAGTAATTAATAGTATTTGAACATTAATTATTGATTAAATAACATTAAAAGCGTTTGAAGTCCTTTCTCTTTTTCTGAACCTAAAATCGGACATTACTTAAGGGACGACCTAACATAATACAACTTTTATCATATACTTATATTACTGTTTATATTCTTAACGATTTTTCAATTTCATTTTAACGTTATCTTAAATGTTAGCCAAATGCATCACTAGTATTCAGGAATAGTAGAGGGAAGCATGTGATGTCAACGCGATGGTAGCAAGGATGGAAGAGGCGAATATCCACTGAAGAGTGAACGTTAATATACTCTTCTAAAGGTATCACTGCTATCCTGTACAAAGATTGGGGAACAAGTAAAGATTACAAGCACTATTTTTGATTTATTTAATTGTAGGTTTGCCCAAGAAGAGGAATGGAACAGGAGTTGTGTGATGATTTAACACAATAAATAAACCCATTTACAGCAAAAAAGCGCTCCAGTTGTAATTTCATATAACTACTGAAATAACTTACTTACAATATTGATTGTGGTGTCAAAGAACACGTGAAGTTTATTGGGTTTTAACTGTATTGTGTTTTATAGTAGAAAAGCTCTTCGGATATTTATAATCTGTCTATCAAGAAACTATGGTAGATATACAAATTTTGGTAGAGATATGCAGATGATTTTGGATGCCGATGTTTCACATCTTATAAATATTTTCACGTGAGTTAAATCTCTCTATTCTCGTGTGTTTTTTAGCACTAAAATTAAGACTCTGAATAAGATATTTTAGTATGTAAATACAATTAAAACTGGTACGTCTTTTCTCAAGACTATGTATATTTATACACATAATTTATACCATCAACATATGAATTTTTTTTTCTTGTATAATTTGATTTCCTGTATAGTATGGATATTACGAGCCTTAACTGTACATGTTGGAGTAAAGCAAAATAGGGTGGCCAGTAATGTATGCTATTTTATGTGTTTATTACTTAGTTACACGAAACATTCTTTTTCTCCTGAAAATATCTACTCGTGCATTATGTATATGTTAAGATAGAGAATAACGCAGTCTTTGTTCTACTTGGGTCACAAGCAAAGCTACACTAGAGACAGTTACACCAACTTCTTTCTTCATCATGCAGCCTCCCAGTGGCTCAGCGGTATGTCTGCGGATTTACACGCTAAAATCCGGGTTTCGATACCCGTGGTGGGCAGAGCACATATAGCCCATTGTGTAGCTTTGTGCTTAATTCTAAAACAACAAACAACAATCATCGTGCAGTCTTCTAACAGCATACTTATTCGTCTGTTTAACTACTCATTTTATCACTTTCCATTTTTTACTAGTATTGAAAATAAAGTGGATTAATTAGTTTATTTCTTTATTAAATTTTATGCAGCTTATTCTAAGGTGATAAGGTCTTTGTTATTGCATGCGATCTACCTGAGAATTATTAACTTCACAAAATACTCCAACCTTGTTAACCTGAATTCTAAGAATTCTCAAAAATACAATCTTCAGCTAAATAAACAAGCTGTCATTTTAGGAAAAATATCTTTAGAAAATACAATGTTGAGAGTTTGTTTTGTGGAAGGCTGAACCCAGAAAAGCGTTTCAAAATCCTTAATTAAATGTTACATCCCAAAACAAAAATACTGCGTATAGCTCATTAGGTTATGTTCGGAATACATTTCGGCGAAATTCGATAGTACAACATGTTTAAAATAATGTACTCTTTAGTGCTTATGTTTAAGTTATTCTCTCCCTTATTAATTTGTTTGTTGGGTTTCTAAAAGCATGTAATTAGTCAAAACAAATTAAGTATACGGATTATATCTTCTTTTTTTATGATAATATTTAATTATTTAGATGTAAGATATTTTCTAACCTTATTTTAGGTGCAAAACAAAAATATTTTATTAGTGTGACTAGTTTAAAACAATAAGTAGGACAAGAACTGATCAAATTTAATTGGTGCTCAGTGCAAAAATAACAGGGCACGAGCGGGGATTACAGTCTCAGTGTCAAAGTACTAACTGCGATTTACTTCACTCAAAGTGTCAAAGTACTAACTGCTTCCCCCAGCTAGTACAGCGGTATGTCTCCGGATTTACAACGCTAAAATCAGGGGTTCGATTCCCCTCGGTGGGCTGAGCAGATAGCCCTTTGTGGCTTTGCTATACGAAAAACACACACTAAATGCTATTTACTTCATTTAAAGTGTTAAAGTAGGAACTACTATTTACTTCACTTAACGTGTTAATGAACTAACTACTGTTTACTTCACTGAAGGTTTATCAAAGTAAAGGCCTGAATAGAGGAGGGAGTAGAAGCTGTATTGATTTATCACCAGGAACGTATGAAAGTCAGATTACATTGTGTCCAAGATATTATTAAAGTCAAGAATTTGTCCCTGAAAAATAACTACTCATTGTTTTAGTGTGTATAGGTAAGAATATCACAAATACCTTAAAACATGCGCAAACTAACAAATCTGTTTTGATTGGCAAGTCACCATCGGTCGTATGAACTATGACAAACCCGCCCAGCATTTACGCACGTCATGACTTCAGACACAATCCAGAACTATTCGTATCCCATGCGTTTGGGTGCCTCAGTTTAGCATTTCTTAACAAAGATAATAATTCTTTTTTGCCTTAATTTTTCGGGTCACATATTTGTGTTCATTACACTGAATGTTTCAATTATCAATATAAAAAATCGGAAAGTTAATTTATTAAAGTAATCTTTAAATCAATGTTTTTCAAATATTATAACATCAATATATTTGTATAATCTTAAAAGACGCTTAACGTATCTTAATATATAATATTTATGCAGTGCAAAAATATTTGTGAATAGACTTCACATTTTGAATACATCAGCACACGCAGATCTTATTCGAAAGAATATATCGCTAATGAAAGGAGGACGAACGGTCTTGTGGTAGTCAGGGTTGTACTCTGAAGCTCGACGTAACACTGTTCTCCAATATTTCATTAGTGTGACTAGTTTAAAACAATAACTAGCACAAAAAATGATCAAATTTTTTGGTGCTCTAGTATAGATTTCTTCACGTCTCGCAAGTAACAAAATGCATTCTTAACACAATAATGATAACATGTGATTTTATTATTTAAAGTACAAATCTCATTAAATTATGAAAACCTGGACCATTGTGTAGTTTGTTGCTTAGCTAAAAACAAAAAAGTCATTGAGGTTTTATAACAGTGAAACAGTCTTATCTTAAATAATTTGCCCTCCTGTGGGACAAGTGTATCCCTGTGAACTCACACTGCTAGAAACCTGGATTCGATACCAGTGGTAGGCAGAGCAAGGATAGCCCATTGCGTAGCTTTATTCCAAATAAATACATTTGAATAATTTAAATCGTACTAAAATATACGGTACACATCTGCAAGATTTTAAAATGGCAAACATATATATCAACACCACTTTCCAGGTATGTCTTTTTTCATTTAAAAACATATCATTTAGATGTATCATATACAATATATATATTCATGGATGGTGTACATGTGTGTGTGTGTAAGAAACATAACAGTCAGATACGACAATAGAATTCGTCAATTTGGTTTCAAACCAGACAACTTAAAAAGCAGACCAATTAAAAAGGGCCTGGCATGACCAGGTACTTAAGATACTTGACTCGTAATCTTAGGGTCACGGGTTCAAATCCCGTCACACCAAACATGCTTGTCATTTCGGCCGTGGGGGCATTATAAGTGATGGTCAATCCCACTATTCATTGGTAAAAGAGTAGCCCAAGAGTTGGCTCTCTAGTCTTACACTACAAAATTAGAGGGAAAGCAACTAGTCTTCACCACCCACCGAACTGCTTTTTTCCAAGAAATAAAAAACATGTAACATTTATACACTACATTGAAGCTGCAGAGTTTCTTTGATCTAAAACTAATAGATAATAGGAAAGGTACCACCCATCACAAACTCTTGGGCTAGCTTCGTGTGATCGAATATTACAACAAGGCGAGATGATCCAAACTATGCACTTTCTGGTTCAAAATGTGGCACCTTAACCACTAGTCAAAGCCAAGATCAGTAGAAAAGTAAATATATAATTAAGATATTGTATGTATAAACGAAAGTCCCGAAGTTTTCAGTTTTCAAATATTAGTAATTTTTATATTTTTCAAAGATTTTGCTTATAAACCGTTTTAAAGTTTCTGCTCTGAGAATAAGAGTGAAAATATACAGCTGTGGAGCATGTTGTACAATCTGTAAAATAAAACACATTTAATTCTGAATGAGCAGTAAAAACATATGCATTTTTGTAGAATTACATTCACAGAAGTTCTTGAAAAGTCTTTTCTTCAGTTTTAATTGTTTAGTTATATTCCTATAATCTCTCAGTATTGTTAAAATTGAGATTAAATATTTATATATTCAAAAATGTTACACAAATACACATGCTTTCATAGGGTGTCCTAACCTTTTCACATCACTGTGAAATAAAACCTAAAGTTGTTCTTCTTTGAATGTTTATAGTGTATACAGTTTCAATTGCCGAAATACATAATAACTTTTAAAAGCTGTAAGTTTATGCTATATTTTACTTTTACTAAAAGTGATATTCTGTACAAAGTCTTGTGATGGTTCTTTCTAATGATTTGAAAAGTAGAAATACTACTATCACTACTATGATGAATCATCATTTAAGGTGGTTTGAAAACCATGTTAATCTACCATGTAGAAATATAGAAACTGTCTTTGTTTATAGTAATGATAGTGTGTCAAAACCTGTAACACTATTAGCTGTAGTGAACATATTATTTGTTTGTTGCCAAGCGCAAAGTTAAACAACGAGTTGCCAGCACAGATATCAAAAATCGCATAGTAGAGGCATAATCTCTCAGACATACTGCTAAGATACTGAGGTGATGAGAATGGGGTCTAGAGAAACTAGCTCTCCTTTTTCTTTTGCTTTATCATAGTAATTTGATTATAGATCTTTATCTGTAAAATACCATCATATGTAAATATTTCATGTATTATTCTATAAGATTTCTTATTGACTGAATATCAATAGTCTAAATCCAAGTGGGCTATTTACCCCCAACGCTTCCAGTGGCTCAGCGGTGTGTCTACGGACTTACAACGCTAAAATCCGGGTTTCGATACCCATGGTGGGTAAAGCACAGTAGCCCATTGTGTAGCTTTGTGCTTAATTAAAAAAAACAACAATTTACCCCAAAATATCACATTTATTTTTTAATTTTTGTATTATAAAACCTTCTAAGTAACTATTAATGTTTTCTTTTGATATATTTTATACTATGTCTTTTATTTATTATAATCAAATATTAACTGCAGCAGAATCATCTACAGAGAAAACAGAAAAATACAAAATTTGATCAATATTACTTTATATTTTCACAAAATTACTGCACATTTTATCAGACAATTGTAATTACTTATTTTAAACAACCTCAGGTTTCTATTTTTCACAAATAAATTTATATAATGTTAATGGTCTGCATGTCTAATTTGTGCAAGAAATTAAAAACCCAGTAAACAACATCACGTAGCAGTAGCTCCTGTGCATTCTTCAAGATATATTTAATTTCCTTCATTTAAGTTTTCTTGTCTATTGCAATAAATTTTTAACTAGTTTCTGAATCAAAATACACGGTCAGCTAATTTATATCGTGTAGAATATCCTCTTTCTGTTGGTTACAAGTATGTCTAATAGTGATATTACAGAGAATAAAGCATGTCCCAAAAAATTTGGTTTGATTTTGAATTTCGCACAAAGCTACACGAGGGCTGTCTGTGCAAGCTGTCTCTAATTTAGCAGCGAAAGACTTGAGATAAAAGAGCTAGTCATCACCGCCCACTGTCTCTCTTATACAACGTAGAGTATGCTTGACAGTCATATTATAATGCCTTCATGGCTGAAAGCGAGAGCATGTTTCGTGTGACAAAGATTTGAACCCACGACCCTCAAATTGTGAATCAGTGCCCCTAACTACCTATCTATAACATGCCATATAAAAAAACAGAGGATATAGGAGGGTCGTGATATTGGTGGAACAAATATGGTGATATATCAGAGAAATTCATAACTATATTCTGGCTTTACAATGTCCATAGTGTATTTATAAATCAAGAGAAGAAAACTGTAAATGAAAAGTAAAATTGTCAGTGTGTCATGTGGCACAGATGTGCATGCTGAGAGTCTGTCTAAACATTTTGCTTGGTAATTAAGAAATCATAACTTAGATAATATTAACATTTGGATTATAACTATGTTTTGATAGCTAAGTATATTTACGCATATTCATTATAAAGTAATTTAGCTGAGATTTATTGTAACTTTGTAAAAAGATAGAGAAAGTGAAATTAATTCAAAGTTCCTTGTAACTCTGATATCTGAGCATAATGCTGTTGAAAGTCTACGCAGTTGGTAAGAGTGGGATATCTATAGAAGATATCCCAGCTCTTTTGCTGAACCCTCAATACCTATTGGCAGTTGCATACTCTTCATGAAACAAGGTACCGTACAGTTGTTAACTAAAGGTGATTAATGGCAATAGGGTAAAACTCTAAAAGAATGGTGAAGGATAAACCAGATACATTTATCCAGCTTCCAGCTGGCACAGGAGTCGAATGTCATCACCTTCACTCAACCTCTCTCAGACTGATAGCATTATTATCAGTGCTTTGGATATCATTGACCACTGTAACGGATTTACCATCATTTATCTCTTTTAATATCGACGTTTGTATAAGTTGAATTTATGTTTTGAACCTATACTGTTAAATCTGTATTGTTAAACTTCGGTCTATTTACTAAAGACATAGAAAATTCTCGAGCGTAAGAATCAACAGTATATGTGTACGTAAACACTAATGTATCGTCTATATTTTTGTGCACGCTGAAATTTCAAGAAACTCCCCTCGCGTCCTTCAATATAACCGACGCGACACGTTAAAAGACAGTATATATTATTGGTTTGTTACAGATTGTATGCTGTAAGCTTTGGGAGCTGTATTTGCAATTAACTTATTAATCTAGAGCTTCAGATGTTTGACTAAAAATGTTTATAGATTTCGAACATAACAAACTCTTGAACTTCAGCGGATTAACATCAGACTTTAGCAAATTTACGAAGACATTACATATCTTAAGCTGTGTAAAAAATCACGTGTGATTAGCGAAGAGCTAGCTTGCTCCCAGTTAAGTGAATTGTACCTATATCAACTTGAAATTAATTCGCTCATCGTGAATCCTCAAAGTATACAAAGAAAAGTCCTGAACACATAGAAGACAAAATATCGTTTGTAAGTTTCTAAAACTTTTTTATATAAATCATTATTTTAATAATTGTTATTATAAATTGTATCATTGTTTGTATATTAAAATATATTTGTATTAAGAAATAAAACTGTGTACATCAGTCTTGTTAGCAAATGTCATAAATTTGATACATATCAATATTTGTTTAGCTTCTAAATCTAAATTACAATTTAACTCAGTTTGATACTATTTAAAACTGTAATAAGTAACATTACTTTCCAACAAATAAAAAAATGGAAATGAAGGGATCTATGGCAGAATAAATTTGACCTCGAACATGTACCAACATACTTTTTTGACAATAAATGCAAGTTAAAAAAACGAGGTGCAGGGACTGTTGATGTCAAATACGTACTATCAGAATCTTATATTGTTTTTGTTTTCTATATGAAAAGAAAATAATATTTAGTACTCGCTGATTTCATCATAGAGAAGTCCAACAAGAGTATGTACTACACTATCAAATTGGGAGTGTAGCAACCAGGCTTTCATGGACATAGTTTACAATATTTGTTGAAAATTTCCGATACTGGTATTTGGTTTACCCTCGCTAAAATGTGTCCGATTAGCTCTGAGGTGACCACCCGAAGACCACCAGTATGCTGTACTTCAAGTAGCGTTTCTGTAGTGTTTCTACATCATGGGATTCTCACATCTTCATTACGAGTCGTCACGCGCAGCGAAAAATGTTTGAATCCCAGAAAAGGTAAAATGTATGGGCAAACTCAAAACTTCCTTAGAGAGTTCGCTCACCACTTTCAGAAATGCACATCAAGAGAATTATTATTTTAGTCATTATTTATAAAGTATGAAATCAAATCTAGTTATAACATATACATTAACGGCTTGTGATGTCTTGTGAAAATCATGTTTTGATATGTCAAATGATGAGAAAAAAATTTTCAGAACCTCGTTTCTCCTATAGAAAACGACTCGTGTTTTGAAGTTCAAAACATTTATACCAAGAAACTGTCATGAAAGGTTTGTGAAGTAAATATCATGATTTAATGTATTGATGTTTCAAGATTATCACATTGTTAAGAATATAAAATAAAAAGCTCATATTACAAGAAGCAGACAGAAAGATTCTTTGGTACACGATATTAAATGTAGAGTTCTTATAAACAATAGTTGAATGTTTTTACATGTACGCATTCATGTTTTGGTTTTCTTTTTTAAAAAATAAAGTCAGTACTCGTGTAAAATATTTGAAGAAAAAATGCAGTTTATTAAACTAAATGTACTAAACATTAAGATGCAAAGCTCTCAAATATAAAATTAATCAATTTGATTTAAGAAGGCAGCCACTAATCACGATACTATAAACTGGTTATAAACCGAAGCTTTTAGTATTATGCTGCACATCGTTTAATAATAACATAAAATACAAAATACATATTATTCTTCATTACTGGATTTTTTTCTCATTAATCAATTTTAATATAAACTTCTAACGTTTTCATTGTTTACGATATTGAATCTAATTACCGCTTTCAATAACGGCATAAAGTTCTTAGGTTTCACACATATCCTTTCTGAATCTGATTTTTGTTATAAGAGTACAAAGGTTTGAGCTTTCATTCTCATTAATGAATTTATTTCTATTTATTTAATAAAAAATTAAAGTTTTACCTTTTTACATTAAATTACTGTTTCATTCTCTTCAATAATAACGTATAGTACTCTTCATTCCATAATAACACGATCATTTAAATTACTGCAACTAAGTTTTATAGTCAATAACTGTTTGTTTGTTTGTTTTTGGAATTTCGCACAAAGCTACTCGAGGGCTATCTGTGCTAGCCGTCCCTAATTTAGCAGTGTAAGACTAGAGGGAAGGCAGCTAGTCATCACCACCCACCGCCAACTCTTGGGCTACTCTTTTACCAACGAATAGTGGGATTGATCGTAACATTATACGCCCCCACGGCTAGGAGGGCGAGCATGTTTAGCGCGACGCGCGCGCGAACCCGCGACCCTCGGACTACGAGTCACACGCCTTACGCGCTTGGCCATGCCAGGCCTCGTCTATAACTGAATGTGTTTCAAAATATTCATTAATCATTTAACTTGTTTAAGTTTTACTTTCACTACGAAACTTGTCTCATCCCAGCAATAAAATAGACAGGTTTTGAAAGAGCAATACTAGCTGCCAAACATAGATCAATTGGCAGAACGTGTTTACACCAGCTTCAAGCTATTTCAACTATATATTTTACAGAAAACAATGAAGGTTCAATTTAACTACCAAATTTCTAACAATATGTTTAAGAAACTGATGTGTTGTAATCTTCAATTCGTATTTTATTATTTTACACAATACAAATGTCTTAATTAAAAACTAAATTCGATATTGAATCGCACATAAAGAATATTATTTTAAACAATAAATATTATCTGATCAACTTACTTGCATAAACACAGAAAACTTTGAATAAGCTAGCTAAAAATAAGACGACTTAAAATTGTCGTACAATGAAAATAATTTTATAAGTTACATTTTTGTCAATCATAACTCATAAGGACTGTATGAATCTTTCTGCAGCTGGATTTGATAAAATAAAACTACACTCTTAAGCTATTTGCTAACTAAATAAATTGCTAATATATTCCCTAATTTTCACATTGTTGTTAATCAATGTTTTTCAAACTGCTATTAAACAAGTACGTGTAAAAATACACTAATACATTCACTGATAGCTGTTCTCGCAACAGTTTTGTATGCATCTCGTAAATGTAGAAAATGCCTTTTTTCTAACTTTACTGAATTGTATGACATGGGTTATTTTCAAAAGTTGATTTCTCTGCATTCGGTAATTTAACTACAAAATTGAGCATATATTGTTCTTTACTGTTTATAAATAATGTATAAAAGATGCATGATAATAACAGAATACATTACATCGATAATGATTTGTATCTTTCATAGTTATTGTTCGTATCTCAGAACGGCTGGTATGGGTATTAACACTTTTGAAGATAAGGAGAGAACAACGTTTTGACCCTCCTAGGTCATCTTCAGGTTAACAAAGAGAGTTTGCTACTGGCTTTTGCCAGGCACGTTCTGAAAGACAAGAGTATAAACGGGTACAGGCGTTGCAGTTAGATGTTAGGTTATTAAATACTGCACTTATAAAGGTGTTTCTTGAAATGTTTTAGGAGTTTTCTATGGTTATGTTGTGTTTATTTTATGTTCACAAAATATATGAAGATGTTTTGTGTGTGAGTGTGTTCTTTGAATATGTTTCCATTTTTCTGCTTGTTTCTCCAATATAGAAATCGGGATAGTAGTTGCACTATATTTTATAAATTATGTTGGTGTTGTGTTTGTCAGCGTAGTTTTTACATAGTTGTTTAAGGAAATTTGTTTGTGTTGATGAAGTGTTTTATTTTATTGATTTCATCGTTAATTTTATAATTTTGAATTGTGTATCAGTTCTATTTGGTTAGTTTTTCCTGTTCACAGAGAAATTTAATGTTGGGATGCATTGAATTAAATTGGTTGAAAAAAACTAAATGTGTGTTTTGTTCAGCATACGTGTACCAGTATAGTGGTGGGTGTAAGGCTGAATTGATCGCTTGAGGTTCAATTTGTGTCATAAATATATTGGCTAGAATTGGTGACATTGGATTCCCCATACTTAAGCCATTTATTTGTTGGTAGTTTTGATTATTGAACATAGTTTTGGTGGTAGTAATTTTTAAATCAACTAAATCATAAAGTCTTAATGGCCAGTTTTGATGTAATCTCCCTCTTTACAGAAGTCCCAACAACTGAAGTCTGTAAGATAGCTTTAAAACTTTATATCCAAGACCCCAACCCACTGATACACATCCACAGCAACCAATTAGCGACCCTTATAGAATTCACTACCACAAAACTAACTTAATGTTCAATAGCCAAAACTACCAACAAATAAATAACCTAAGTATGGAAAATCCCTTGTCACCAATTCCAGCCAACATTTTTATGACACAAATTGAATCACAAGCGATCAATTAAGCCTTACATCCAACACTAGATTGGTACTTAGTTGTTGTTTTTTCAATCACGTTAACTCGATACATTCCAACATTAAATTCACCTGTAAACAGGAAAAACTAACCAAATAGTATTTCTTAACCTCAAGATCACTAGAACTGATAAAGAATTCAAAACAAAAATCTACAGAAAAATCGTCTATAATGGATTACACATTCCCTGGGACTCAGCACATGGAACAAAAACCCAACATATTAATAAACCAAATAAACACAGCAACAAAACTATGCTCACCCGATAACATTAACGATGAAATTAACAAAATAAAACAACACTTCGCCAGCATCAACAAATTTCCTCAAACAACCGTAGAAAAACATAAATGCACACATATAGACCAACAACAAACAAACAATAAATCCAAAGAAACAACAAACTACAAAATCATACACTGCTGCATATCATAACCAGCATTTATAAAAAAAAACTCATAACAAAACACAACATTCCAGCAAACAAGAAGTTTTGTCAAAAACCAGGTAGAAAACTATATTCCATACTATGTAAAAACAACACTGACAAACAGAACACCAACATTATTTGTAAAATACAATCCAACAACTGTCAAGACTTTTATATTGGAGAAACACGCAGGAAAAGGAAACAAGATTCAAAGAACATACACACAAAAAAAAACACCTTCACACATTTTTGAACACTGCAAATCAAATAAACACAACATAACCATAGAAAACACCCATATACTAAGTAGAAAAACAA
Source organism: Carcinoscorpius rotundicauda (assembly GCA_011833715.1). Classification (NCBI taxonomy): domain Eukaryota; kingdom Metazoa; phylum Arthropoda; class Merostomata; order Xiphosura; family Limulidae; genus Carcinoscorpius; species Carcinoscorpius rotundicauda. The sequence goes on from CM022406.1 coordinate 27,118,164, forward strand.
ATATAAACAACGCAAAATGAAAAAGCCCTACTTATACAGCAACTAAAACCAAAATTAAATCAATATAAAGGAACAACTTTATACCTATATGAATTAATAACCTAACATCCAACTGCAACGCGTCCTACAATCCCGTATCCGTTTATACTCTCGTCTCTAAGACATGTGTTCATCAACGGTCACATTCAAACTCTCTCTTTTTTAACCTGAAGATGACATAGGAAGGTCGAAACATTGTTCTCTCCTCATCAATAAAAGTGTTAATACCCATACCAGCGATTCTGAGATATATTTTTATTTCAAGTGGGTTTCTCGTCATGAAAAGTTATTGTTCGTGTTCTTTCCTATAATTCTTTGTCTCAAAACCTTGGTAAATTGTAGCTAAAATTATTTAAATACGCTCCCAATTGAACTACAGAAGCTCTAATATTTATTTACCGTTAAATTATCATTCCTCTCAACAAAATAAACAATCGAAATTCCTCATTTTCAAACATTACGAGCTTCTCTAATCAGAATTTTAAGCTGGTTTATTGACAAAAGGTAATTTCGATCGAGTTCTATTTTGCCTTTTAACTTAAAGGCATTTGAATCTAAGTTATAACGTTATTTTTAATGATTGAAACTGGACTGAACAACAAGATTATAGTTCATGACATGCTAAGTGTGAATATCACAAGTCATTCTCTGTTGTAAAAATCAGCTTTTGTTCCTTCCATTTATAAAAGTCACACCATCTGAGTCTTGAAATTACTCGTAGTAATATAAATTTTACTACAATTCTAATCATTTAATTCCAAGCAGTAAGAACTATACCTTTAAACGTTTCGGCGGGTTATGATTTCGTTTTTTAGTATTTAATTAAGAACTTTCATTAATTAACAATTAGCAAGTAAGCCTTGAGTCAAAATGAGAGTAGTCCAGAGATTAATGATATATATATTGTAACGATGCCATTTTCCACAAACAGACCATTATACTGCTTTGTGCTTATTAAAAAGAAATTAGCAATGAAATGTTTTGCTAAAATTTCACTTGTAATTAATACTTTGAAATAATTTTCTGACAAAACTTTGACTAAATAAAGCACCGAGTAAAACGATCCTTGTAAATAGTTCCGTTGTTTTCAGTGGTGCTTTGTTCATCTAATTATACAAGTCCTTTAGTTCTTTTAATGTGAAATGACAAAAGTTATCTCGCAGCTGAACAGTAATTTTCTGCATCATATGCTTAGAATTATGTTTTGCTACGCTCAATTGCCTAATTTTTATTCTGAACTCACGCACGTCAACTGTTTATAACAGCTCTTTGTCTTTTTTTTTTATTTTCATCATTTTCACCAGTTTTGTTAGGAAAGCCAAAAATTAGTAAAGCTGAAAATTAACTAACTTTATGGCTTATAATGAGCTAAGTATTTCCAAAAGGAATATTACTTTTAAAATAAAAATAGCTTACAGAGAACTGCGTGAGTACTTCTTCTTTTTTAAATATACATTTACATTGAAGTTTTAAACACGTACAATACTGAAAAGAATGTAAAAATATTTTATGATAGCTTCTAAATCCCCCATTAGTCTGTAAAGTATGTTGTTCCTCTCGTTACTTTAGTGCCCCTTTTGATGACAAAAACTTTAAATTGCTTTTCCTACACATGGAAGGTATTGCCAATGAACTACACCTGTCTAGTAAGTTTTGAAGACAATTTAAGCTACTTAGGCAAATAGGTTAAAATCGAAAAGTCGTCCCAAATTTTCCAGACAAATGTCGTCCATTAACAATGCCTGTTAAAACCTTCTATCAAACAAGAATGTACGATTTGTTTGGTATTATATTAAAAGCTATTTCAAGCCCGGTCACGTGGATTGTAGTATTGTCATAACTACTCAATGTACGATATATTTAACCGAAAATTTAAAGTGCCTGCTGTTATCGAGACAAAGAATAGGGCCCAGCATGGCCAGGTGGGTTAAAGTGCTCGACTCGTAAACTTAAGGTCGCGGGTTCGAATCCAAGTCGCACTAAAAATACTCAACCTTTCAGGCGGGGGAGGGGGTGTATAATGTGACTGTCAATCCCACTATTTATTGGTAAAAGAGTAGCCTAAGAGTTAGCGGTGGGTGGATGGTGATGACTAACTGCCTTCCCTCTAGTCTTACACTGCTAAATTCGATTAGCTTTACGCGAAGCTCAAAAACATTTATTTATTATTTTAAATTAAGCACAGAGCTACTCAATTGGCTATCTGCCCACCACAGGTAGCGAAACCCGGTTTTTAGCATACCGCTAAGCCACTGGGGGGCTCTCAAAAACATAACATATGATAACGAGCAATCTCACAGCTGATAACGAAGGAATTTTCTTAATATAAATAACATCAAATACTGTTTGTTTTGTTTTGGAATTTTGCACAAAGCTACTCGAGGGCTATCTGTGCTAGCCGTCCCTAATTTAGCAGTGTAAGACTAGAGGGAAGGCAGCTAGTCATCACCACTCACCGCCAACTCTTGGGCTACTCTTTTACCAACGAATAGTGGGATTGACCGTCACATTATAACACCCCCACGGCTGAGAGGGCTAGCATGTTTGGCGCGACTCGGGCGCGAACCCGCGACTCTCAGATTACGAAGCGCACACTTTAACGTGCTAGGCCTACATCAAATACTGAAAAATCAAAAACGCAGGGGAGTACAAAAATTAAAGAATAATGTTTCTATTTTCATCAGGATCCAACACTCGCTATCAAAGTATTTATTACTGGAATGACAACAAACAAACAGAGAATGTTAGTTAATAATTGCTTCTTAGAAATCAAAATTATTATTCACTTTTTCAAGCAAGATTATTGTGTAATTCACGCATATCTGATAGTTATAAAGCAACGCAATTTTTAAGAATATTTAAGTAAACTGATATTTGACACTATAATTAGTGTTTTTATAAATTCCTTTCCTGTGAAGTATATACGAGTAACAATTATATGTCGATTTTGTATTAAACAATATATTATAAATGTATTATACACTTAACAAATTACTTAGTTTGCTTTTAACTTGATCAAGCAGAGCTCATTTAGGTATGTATCAACAGCTTTTACAACGTCACAACAATTATTAAGATAGTTCCAACGAGTACATCACTTCCGGGTTGCACCGAAGAAATTTATATACTGATCATATACATATAAACATGACTAGAACATTTAATAATCCCGTAAAGCAAAATGTTGTCATTCTTAAAATTACTCTCCAACACGTATGGTGTTTGTGTAATACATTTATATTACCAGAAGTAAATTTAAGAAAATGCAGATGTTTGTTTAGACGAAGGAACGATCAAAGGGATGCCGGTGATGATACTCTGTAAAGCCTTCACAATCATGATTAAACTGAAATAAGAACCACAGATAAAATATTTGTAGTAACATGACACTGCTATAAAAATACTGAAGTCATTAATAATGTCTTATTTTATGCAGTATCAGTCAAAAATTAGTTTATCTATTTGAGAAAAAGGTTTGTAGATGTCATGAGATGAAAAATATAAAAAATATTTTGCATAAGGCTAAACCCGTTTTACATGGAAAGTAAAAATATCAAAACCTTTCAAAGAGATAGATTTTCGTAAATATTTTAATAACAGAAAACAAGTTTTTATCATTAACTTGGAAACTAATCATATGCATTTAACCAACTGAAGTAATACCACACTGAAAAAGAAAATTTATCATTTAATATTCCAAGTTTATTTCCTGTCACTTATTGTTTATTTCTGAGTGGGAAACAATCAATTTTTTCTTGTTTAAGCTTCGTTGATAGTAACCAGTTTCATTACAAATATTTATACATTTTTGTTGCATTAAACATGTATTTTTGTACAATGAATTATTTACCTTTTGTAATAAATTACTTTGAGCTATAACAAATATAAATATTTCAATGTTGTTATGTTACATACCTTTTATACCAGAGATTTATTTTATGAAGAAAAACTTCCTGATAGTTTTCAAACACAGTTAGTTTGTTCTGGGATTCTTCTTGTTCTTTTAGCTGAAAATATATATCTTTTCTTCTGTTGGGAATCTCTGTTGTAAAAATTACAAATATTCAAGATTTACCCTATATTTATGATTTCAGTCATTTTACTGATAAGAAAGTAAATGTAACATGAAGAATTAAGGTTAATCTCCATCGTTATAAGAATGATGTTCACTGAATCGTGCTGTCCACTCTGATAGTCACGACTATGTACTATTGCTCGTAATCGTAGTTTATATTTAAACAAGCTAAAAAAAAACAACAACACACAAGTGACATCAGCATTAGACCACACATCTTGAAAAATGTTCAACAAACCCTTCACTGTAGGCAGACGCTGGGTTCTAAGATCGTGTTCGATTCAATTAAAAACTGCAAGAAAGCATGTGGCCAGAAGAAATCACTTTGATTCCAGTTTTATAACACCTGTTTCATTAATATAGCTATTGGCGCTGATAGGTAAATAAAACATGTAATCTCCTAGCTCAGGAAACTTCTTCAAGTTCAAATCTCTATTTATTATCTTAGACGATTCAAGAAGATATCCTCAACTGTAATTCAGTGGTTTCCCTTAGCTTTGCGTAAGAGGGAGCTCTTCCAATTTAGTTTTGGATGTGATTTTGAAGCCTGTTAATATTTTAAACGTTCTGATGTACTTTCATGGAGAACACTTACAACCTGCATCTTCGAAATATTGTCTTTTTTGGCTCTACGTAGATCAAAATTTTCGCTTTCCAAATAATTTCCATCAAAAAGGAGAGTGACACATTCCTACCTGTAAAAAATTGTGGCAAATCAAACTCCTAGGTGCTCAGAATATTGCAGTGATACTCAAAGTCGCACTTGCAATAAAAGGCCACTATCCTGGCATCTCCTTAAGTTGCTCGAATAAAAATAAGATTAACTTCTGCGATTTCGATCAGGTTTAGTAATGACATAAATAGAAACTAAAATTATACACATAGTTGGATATCTAATATTTCCCAAAATACAAATGCTTAGCACTTTATAAACAATCAATATTCTCTGTAATTTAGTGTTTACACCCTTTTAATTGCAACAACTGAATCAGTGTTGCTTTTTAAACATTCTTTAACAAGTTCTCATAATTTAAGAGCACCAACATTTTTTATAAATAGAACATAAATTATTTGATATTTGTGATGAGTGTTTATTTACATCCTTAACTGTTCTTTGTTACACGCTAGAGAAGTTTTTAGCACAAACTTTTCTTCTTTTAATTATGGGATCTTAGAGCAGAATCTTTTTGTGCTCATTGCAGGCACTTTGGTATTGTTATTTCTAAGAAGTGATTGTGTAAGTTAATTAATTTAATTAATAATTATTATTGGATATAACTTTTACACCAATTACTGATTTAAATAAGAAAATATATATTTTAAGATATAAAGAAGTGAATATGAAGCATGTTAATGACTGCAACAACGGGGAAAAACAAACAAGTCTAGCCCAACATCAACATTCTGGTACCTAATTATAGAAACTAAACACATTATTCCAATTATTATGATAATCGTATTATTATAACAACCAAAATGAATTAGAACGTTTATAATAAATTAAACAGTGTAAATATTTTTGACCGCAGCCATTAAGAATAAGTAGTTTAAACAGGTGCTTCCCGTAATTCGTATTGATGGCAAAATTACTAAAACTACATCCCGCCGTCAGTAATTTAGAACCATTAACCAGAATAAAGGTCAACATCCATCAGAACTCTACTATCCACCAACCTCGTTAATGAAAAGAAATTAAATGTCATCCGTAAAGCACTCTTACAACTTAAACTGTAAAGAATATGTTGTGAAATAGTAGAGATTCGAACCAATTATATTCAATATAATTTAATTAACTTAATACTTCATTTTAGTAAAGACAATGATACCAGGAATTATGCTTAATAATAGTAGTATTTTCACTTATACAACACCGCTCTCTGTTTGACTCTGGCCCCATAGTGATACAATAGTGTGTCTGTAGACAGCTCTTTGTGTAGCTTTGTGCTTAAAAACAACAGTTATTTGATTGACAAAATAATAATAATATTCAGAAACTTACTGTCAATTTTGTATCGGCTAAAATATAAATGAAAATTTATTTATAATGTAAGCCACAAGATTATTCAAAAAATTACTATTAAAAGGTACAAATTATTAAAAGGTAAAAAATTATTATTTGAATCACGAATAAACATCAATTACATAAAAGTTTGCTTAAACCGTTTAAGTTTTTAAAATTTCTATTGGCATTTTGACCTGAAAATAAAAATATGACTTTTTTAAACATAAAACTGACACTTAAATATATATCAAAACAACTTTTTATAAATTAATAGTATACTTTCAAATATGCACTTTGAAAATTTCTCCGTATTTGTATTCAATATAGAAAAAAAATTAACTATACCCACATAGCTGTAGTATCTATGCATGCACCTTTCAAATAATAAATAATTAACTTAAAATAAATTCATTCTAGATTTACATCAATATCGTAAAAACTCATTCAGTCGTTTAATTTAACTGTGTTTCTCTATCTGTCTGAGTAATTTTAATACTTACTAGAATAGAGCTTTGTTCTGTTTTCTTTATTTTCTATCCAAGCACTTTCCAATTTTTTTTCTGTCTGATTCACAAATGTATACATGTAGCATGCAGGGCTGTGTTTCAGTGGCGACACCCGATGATATTTGCCTGTCGGAATCTAAATCACAAAAATTATTTAATCGGTTATTTGCAGCAACTAATTGGTTGAAATTATATATTTGTAACTTTACCGCCGTCCTAATAGATAAAAATAAAGTTAATTTAAAACCAAAATGTAAAATATCATTCAAATTCTGATTCTAAACATTGTAACGTATACAGAATAGTAGAAAACTCGAAATTTTAGATTATTTTTCAAACCTTCTTCAATCTGGAATGTAACATAAAATTGAGAAATTTCTTGAAGCTTGAACTCCTTTTGTAAGGGATTTACTATTATGCATTTATTTTAAAATCGCGGTTTGTTTTAGTTATATATATATGTGTATATACATATTCAGAAATACATCTAACATATAGTGTCAAACATGTGTTGCAAAATTACCGTTTATTATCTAAATTTCTAAAATATTCTCGAGCATAAGAATAAAAAATGTACTATGTATGTAAATAAAATATTGATACCAACCGGACTTTCGAGAACCTCACCTAAAGTTTATAAATCAGCGTGCCAACAGACATTTTTTACATTGTTGTTGTTGGTTCGCTACAGTTAGTATGCTGTAAACCTTTGAAACTATAACGGTAATAACGCTTATCAATCGAGAAATTATAGATATTTTACCAGATTTAATGGATTATGAGCGTTACAAACCACTTAATTTCATTGAATTAACTTCGATTGTTAGTTTTTATACAAGAAAATTAGATATTTCGTCGGATAAAAACTCACATGAGGAGAAGCTAGTTAGTTTTTTGTCAAGTGTAGTTTACCTATGCATCAACACAGAAATAATTCGCTAATCGTAAGCCGTCGATGAAATATTCAGTTCTGGACGAGATATGACTCACTATTGCATGATAATGTGTAAAAATTGTGTATATAACACATTATTTCTAATATTTATATGCAATAACCATTGTCATAAATTGTATTGTTGTTTGTATATTAAAATATATTTGTCATAAGAAAAAAATTGTGTATCGGTTTTGTTGGGAAGTATCATAAATCTGTTACATATCGACATTTAATTCACTTATAAATTAAAAATTCAGCTATTGTAAATCGTAAAACGTGTTCGAGATAAATTACAATATGCATAAATTATACGTACATAAAATTGATTTATATTGTAACAAGCAAAAGTATCTGTCGGCAGTGATGGGAAGAGTATGTCCCATTTTGAAATGTAAATGATATGGCGATTAATTCCTAACAGTTTAGTGTAGAATATCCTGCTTGCAAAATAAAATTTGGCATCAACATTATTCATGCCTGTTCTCTTGCCATTTCAAAAGTGACTGTTGAGTTTTTACTGCGTACGCAGCTTTTCAAACGGGAGACAAACGAACGCTTGGACAGAAACTACGGTCAGCAATATGTGCACGATTCCACACAGAATTTTGTTGTTCAGTATCAAACATATTGTTTCTGTTAAAAATAATTTAGCTCAACACTAGCGGTTTTAATATATTAACAATAGTAACATAACAATTATACAGTGTTTGTAAGAATATGTATGCTGTGAAATGATTCATAAAGTATTATTTGATGATCTAAGCTTATTTGAGAATTTCAACGTTGTAATCGTAGTTTACCGATAAAATCTCAAGCACTAATTTACCTGAAGAGAACTACCTTCCTGTAGAATAATGACGCCCTCTTGTGGTATAATGACCTCTATAATTCCTTTTAATGCCTTTAAAGTTGCATTGCTGAGATCCTTTTCTATGAAGTTTAGAAGACTTAACCCTATTAATGGAGAATAAAAATATAAGAAAGTATAAATGATAAAAAGTTATGTTCGATTATTAGAAAAGTGTTTACATTTTAATTCAACTTATATTTTATATATAAAACCATGAATAAAACATGATTCGTTGATTTTGAAGGGAACTCGAGTTGAACTGGATCGATGCAAAGATGTTATAAGGCTGTATTATTTGGTAGTGTTAATTACCGAAGAATGTTTCATTTTCTCTGCGTGTGTTTATGTCTATTTCTAGATTATGTTAAATTTCTAATCAATGAGAATTTATTTAAGTTTTGAACATCATACAAAATCAATATGAGACAACCTGCTCTGTAATTCTCTTAAAATAAAACAAAAATACTCATGAACACTTTTTGAGTTTTCTAATCTTTTCAATACGAAATATTTCTTTTTGTACTGATGTAATATTCTGACAATTAGCAAAGAAAAATCCATTAAGAAACCAATAGATTATAACCCTTTGGGTTTGTGTGTGGTACACTTGAAAGACATTTGTTTAATACAATCGCGCAGCCCAACGAAGTGTTTGTTTGTTTGTGGAATTTCACGCAAAGCTACAGGCGTGTTATCTGCGCCAGCCGTCCCTAATTTAGCATTATAAGACTAGAAGGAAGGCAGCTAGTTATCACCACCCACCGCCAACTCCTGGGCTACTGTTTTACCAACAAATAGTGGGATTGACCATCACATTATAACGCCCCCACAGCTAAAAGGGCAAAGATTACAAGTTGAACGCCTTAACCCACCTGACCATGCCGAGTCCAAGTTAAGTGTATTTTCAGTACATATTATAAACTCAAACTGTATAAAAGTTTATTTATGTACATAATACATATAAGAATAACAAAAAACTAATTAAATATACTTTTATTTCATTTTCATTGTTGTCTGTGTTTGAGGTTTATGTGTTCGAATAGTTTCGGGATAAAATAGATTGATAAAATTTTTCTTTATCATTTATCCAGATGAACAAAATGTATTACTTCTCTTTTAGTTGAGTTACTGAGTACATTTCTAGTCACGCACCATTATGAACATAAAAATGCAAACGGAAATGATCATCTTGGGCTAGAAAGATTTTAGGTTTGTGTATTATTACGCTGATCCAAAAAACATATTTGCAAAAATGGCACATTTTTTATGCTTATATATTTTTATTGAGTATTTCTGAATTATATCTACATACGCGTGATTCAGAAATTGGCATCACTGTCACTGTACTCATTGCTAATAACATAAATATTTCACCTACCAGGAAAATCAGCAAGAAATACTACATCCACGTGTTGTGACTCCTTTTCCAAACTGTTTTCGACATCTCTTAATACAGTACGCCAATCAGAAAGCTCAGTCAGAACAGGCAATACCCATGTAATTTCACGGAATGGCGACCAATCGGCTTCCAAAATGTTTACTGTTGGATCATATACTCTGCGATGAAATTAATTAAAAGATGAAGAAATTAAAATAAATAATATATACACTCCCCTCTACCAGACATATATCTAACTTTTCACAGTTTGGCTGATAATTTGCAATTATTCGAAGCAAAACATGTTATGAAAAAGAAAAGAGGATTTTACTTTCCGTAGGTCAACCTCATTAGATTACAACCGACAAACATAAACCAATGGTATAGAAGGCATCACTTTTATACATAACATCTAAGACTTATAATGCGTTTTCTTTTGTTATTTGTTATGTATATGTGTAAATATTTTGTAAACGACAACATGTCGTATTGTGTTTGAATTTTCATTTGTATTATTAATTTTTCCATATTGATATTATTATTTCGAAGTTTAAACTAAAATATGTTATTTATTTAGGGTAACATTTTAGAACTTTCTCGAATTAAGTAGACCAATCACATGTTTGTAAATGAGTGCTGGTGACTTCCTGTCTAGTCGTATAGTCTCGTGCAAGAACGGATATGCGTGGATAGCTCTGGAGTTGTATGGAAATTGCAAGATTGTTCGAGAAATAGGCCTATCGGTATAAAAAAGACGGTGACGTGAGAGATAATCAGTCATCAGTTTTATTCGAGGGAGAGAGATTCAGTCATTAGTTTTATTCGAAGACAAAGAGTGAGATTCAGACACCAGTTTCATTTCAAAAGAAGAGAGTTAGTTATTTGAGAAAGATTAAGTGTTTGCTGTGAATATTCAACTTGGATTTGTGATTGAAATTAGATCTACGGAAGCCGTGATTTTATTTCGTCAATCTCTACGATACTTCTGAATTACTGCTTGTGCTGAGAGTCGGCGAATTTATTGAACTGTGAACTGTTTCGGAATCTCTTCGTGGGACCAAATTCACACCCTAGACTGGAATTTGAGACTTTAATTTCAGATCATTACATTAGATACAGGCCAGTACCGTTTTGTATTGTGATTTAACTTTGAAGTTTGAAACTAGTATTTTGTTTTGCAATTAATTTCGAATGTTATAACTTAATATCTGTCACTGTTATAATATAATTTATGTTATATCTGTTATATTTGTTAATAGTTTAGTGTAATAAATTATACAAGCTGTTATCTGTGTTTTTCTGTTGCGTTTAATCTACGAAGAATATAAAACATTAAAAAAATACGTAACATATTAGACAAGCGTCTTGACAACTTGTAGATGTAGTGTTACGAATCATTTTTTGTACAGCTGCTTTAAAAATAACATTTGGTTATTCATACACACCTTCCTTGAAAGACCAAAAAACGACTGAATCATACCTGGAAATTTTGACCTCCCACATCGTTTAACACTCCTTCGTTTAGAACTATCCATATAGTATTGTTCAAAAGTATGCCTCTCATAAGTGTCATTTTGTTTTCTCAGGCCACTTTTCGTGGAAACATAAAACACGTAATGCCACCAGCAAATAACAGACGCACATGGCTTATTGACGCAATCATTCGTTGAATAAAAGATATTGACATGGAATTTGTAGAGAAGATTGCCGTTGCTTTCTAAATCTCCTTGTTATCGTTATGAGTCAATAACTTAACCAAAAATTTTGTAAAAATAGCTCAACATTTCTTTTGTCTACATCTTTAATTCTGTCAATGTTTATAACATTTTGTCTATAAACAAAATTAGTACTTGGGTGTTATAGCCAAGCTTCTTTCTTAAACTGCACAATTTCTTGAATTATGTGAATTCACTACATGTGAAGTATCTCTTGGAAACATTTACTAATTATTTTAAGTTATATATAAAGAACTAAGACAATTTAGCCCGTTAAATTTTAATTTTCTAACAATAATCTCAACAAAAGATCCTAAGATTGGTACTTTTCAAAAACGACTGAGATCTCACAATTAAAACAACACATTTTAATTGAGATGTTTAGAAATGGAAAAAATGTTCCTGTTTTACTAATTCGAGAAATTGGGGTCAACCTACTGCGGGTATCTAAATTCGTTTTTTGGCGCCAGATTTACCACTGAGTTAATTAATATATGGATGCTTTATATATGTTTGTTTTGTTAATAAAATCATAGCTAAATGTTTATTATGCTAATTATTGACGCAAAACATAGCTCACTGCGATGTTCAGCTGTTTGAAGCTAAACAAAGGGCTGTCAGTGCTGTACCCATCAAGGGCATCAAAACAATTTTTTTACCATTGTAAACTCCAGACTTAGGTTGTATTATTCGTTATATTTGTGTAAGTTTTAAAAATATAATGAAAAATAAATATCGTTTTATCATATATTTCTTAACATTTCAAATCTTTTGAACAAACAGAGTTGAGAAATAAGTTTGCCATTACGATTAATAAAAGTAATTATTCTACACTGCACGTACTGTTCTTACATTTATCTGAATTCAAATACATTATATTAAGTAACTGCAGAATATTTTGAATTTTCTAGAAGTACCTTTGAGAAAAGCGGCCATTTAGTGACAGCCAGACATCAACGTAAATTTCAATGTCCGTGATGTTGTATTGGCTTTCCAATCTATTAGCAACACATAAGGCAAACTGCTTGACCATGTCGGCGTGATGAGTCCATCTCCAGCTGTGGGTCCAAGCCTGGAGAAAGAGAGAGAATTACGTCAACACAATTATAATACTAAGGCCGACCCTGTACTGTTCTGTAAGGAAAGATCTGTTAAAGTGTACATCCAGACATGCAGAGAGATACAAATAACCGTAACAGTAATCTTGAGGTCAACCCTTTAACTTTCAACTCAAAGACCTCAAATCTCGTTGTTTAATTTCAAGTTAAAGTTTAAAAAACAATAAAAATATAATTCCAATGGGTATCCTAAATCAACATAAATTACACATGCCATTTGGAATAAATATAAAACAAAAATAACATAAGGAAAAATTAAACACTTTTGAAAATTACGAATTAACGTTGTAATTCACTAAAACAGCGGTTCAAAGATCTTAAAAACTAACGCACTCCTTTCCAAATTTGTTACAAATTCATATACCTCCCATAATTCTGATATTGAAAATCAATACAAAATAACCTTTCCTAATGTGTAAAATCCTTTTTTCTTTACATTTTTACTATTACTGGTGATAGTATCTATGATTCACAAAGTTTAGATACATAAAAAACGTTATAACTTAATTGCAACAATGAACAAAGGAAACAAATTTTTCTTACTTGTATGGGTTTCATATTTTTCTTTTATTTCGCATATCCTAAAGGACACGTGTAGATTTTTTTTTCAAAAACACTGGGCTGAAGTACTTACTAGTGATATAACCGTTTTATTTGAAAATATAAATATATATGGCATGGAAAGATGTTTTTATTTGTATAAATCATACTGCTACAATTTAAACTTTTTATTACGTTAATATTATACATACTAGATACTGGAAGCTATGAAGTAATGACCCAATCATTTCATGCATGCTTGAAAAGCCAACCGACTGAAGACATTTTTTATTGTATCTACCAATTTGAAGAAGTTTTTAATCTGCATGCACCATGCAAATAGGACATAAAGTACAATAGCTTTGTCATTAAATTACACAGCAAAATTGTTAAGCGCATTTGTCTCCTGAGCTTATTTTAATGACTTAAAACAAGCTTGTTATTGTACTATTGTAATATTTAAGACTAATTTTATAATTATCCTCTTCAGGTTAGTAGTGATATTATCACTTATGTATGAAATCACCCAAGAAAACTGAGTTTTATATGTGCTTTCTTATTTAAAAGGTTGAAAAGAACATGTCTGTTTTCTTCTTGCCTATCAAAATTTTTCACTATATTTTGCTTAAATTCCATTGGTTAAACATTTTTTCTTAAGAGTTATCAACTTTTCTCTCACGCTTATTTTTTTATTATCAACTTTATCAATTATATATAGAGAGTGCATACCTAAAAATTCAAACATACAGCTCTAGTACATGGCTTACAAACAATGTCAGTAATGGTTTCCCTATTCTTGACATGAATTGTAGTATCGAAAATGATTTCCACCCGAAATGACATAAGCAAGTAAAATGCTATAAACATGTGAACAGTATTCATGAATTCATTGAAACTATTAAGATACACTAAATTAGTGTTCCACACTCTAAATATATCACCAGATTGATGAGCCGAAGTTATCGAACAATAAAATGTTTTTTTGTTTAAGCATATGCATATATATTTACAGCCAAGGTTATGTTACTCTATTTCCTCTAGCTATTTTTCTGATTTATTTATGAAATTCTCCGTTAAATCTTACATTTCCATTATTTAACACAAATCTCAAGGCTATTTATAACTAATATATTGAAACATTTAAGAGTTCTAAATCACCTCTCTTTTCTTCTGTCACAGTCATAACACAATCTACATCTTTGTCGTGTTTTGTGTAACACTTGCTGTGACGACAATAAAACTTCCAGTTTAGTTGGAATTGTAAACTTTGACCATCTGTTGAGTAAATAAACCCTTATGCAATTATATTGCTTTCATTCAGAACATCCCATTCTTCTGACATAACTTCGTTGATGTGCTATATGACTGTTTATTAGCCAAGGTTTCAACTGAAGTTGTAAACTTGTAGGATATCGGTAGCTCATAACGATGGTTTAATAGCGAAATATTGATCTAATAAAGATATATTAAGGATGTATAAGTCGTTATTTTATTTATCTTAATAAACTAACCGAGAATCTCTACTAGCATTAATAATAATTAAGGATCATGAACCATAATAATTTAATATAAATCAGTATTAGCTTTCGATGATAAACAGTCCTAGTAGCAATATTTCTTGTTTAGTTGTGTAAATCACTCTCATGAAGACTAGCTTTTACGAAAGTTCGTTTGAATGCACGGTAGCTATGTTCAGACTTCAGTTAAAATTTGAAATTAAATGTAACGTATTGTTTAATTTTACGCTCACATGGAAAAGGCATACATGTAAGGCTGACCCTATATGTGCTTGTCGATGTTTGGACCTACGGTCATGTATGAACCTAATAAATATTTGAAGAGGTTTTGAATTTGAATTTTGCGCAAAGCTACTCGAGAGCTATCTGCGCTAGCCGTCCCTAATTTAGCAGTGTAAGACCAGAGGGAAGGCAGCTATTCATCACCACCCACCTCCAACTCTTGGGCTACTATTTTACCAACGAATAGTAAGATTTACCCTAACATTATAACGCCCCCACGGCTGAAAGGGCGAGAATGTTTGATGCGACCGGAATTCAAACCCGCGACACTCGGATTACGAGTCGAACGCCTTAACGCGCTTAGCCATGCATTTGAAGAAAAACTTTTAGGTACATGAAAAAATTATACTTCAATAATTCAAAACTATATTCCTTTTTTATATGAAACATTAAGTGATTTTAATAAGAATATTTCTCGACTCACTTAATAAATCATACTTATTAGTCACATAATAGATTTAAAAGGTTGTTAATGATCGTAATTTATATAATTAATTAGACTGCATATATATTATTCAATAATGTAGAGGTGTAAAATCTAACACCATGTGATGTAATAAAACATTTCTTATTACTTGCACAATATTTCTATCAATTTATAGCACATAGTGTTAGTTTTAGGTTACCTCTGAGTCCAAATACAACTCCTGGCCTGTTCTACTCTCAACTACAGTAACTTTGGTATGAAGATGTTTCCAGTTGTGAACCATCATGTCCCATGAATATCCGTACAGTCCTTGAGTCCAGGTATTGTAGCCCTTGGTTAGCCAGTGGGAATAAGGTAAAAATACCTGGACTGCAAAATATCCACAGAGACCAACGACAACTGCTTTGTGCCAAAAACTAACAGATGACTCAGTAATTGTGTGCTAGTGAATAAAAAAAAAGATATCAGGTTGATAAAGAATAATTCCTGAGCCAAAACGAGATTTAGTATTTATAAAATTTACTTGTTCTGTTTACGCTATTATTAGCGGAACGCTATAACGTATATAAAGCATTTATTAGACATTGGAAATCTCTATACGATGAGTACTATAAACAAGTGTTTTTAACCTAGACAGAACGTTGTAAACAGTATGTTTTAATGTTAATATATTTTAGCAAACTATATAAAGAGTTGTCGCCTTAGAAAGTAATATAATAGTAGAATCTCAGAGTAATTAATGTCAGGCAAAAACATACGACAAACTTATAGAGTGGCCAAAATTAGGTTGGTGATTTTATTACTAAAACTTTTATCTGCCATGTAAAAAATTTTAAATCGGCCACTGTAAGTAAAAGTCTCCAAGATCGACTTCACTTTTGAACAGATACTTTGATTTTCCTATTTCATAAAGTAAACCTTTCCAGTTTTAGTTTTTAGCAGTGTTATAACAGCTACATGTATGAGATAAGGCTCCATAGCTAATAATATTTTTGTTTGTTTGTTAGAACTAAATCTATATTGATATATTTGTAAAAGCAACCGCATGACATGATTTTCAAGGAATATGAAATCTAAGTAAGAGTGGAAGACAAGCCACTCAAAGTTGTTCATTCTTTTTTATCCGCGAGAGTCAATTATGTGTTATCATACAGGAGCTAGAATAATGCATTCACTCGATCTAGCAGCACATATTTCATAATTCTACACACGAACTATTGATAGAAGAACGAAGTATTAAGATAACTCTAACAAAGGATGTAACATGAAGTATAAATATAAGGGTAGGTATATCATGGTAACTTATTTCAAAATGGAATATAAATGATGAAAGGTGTAATACTAACTGTAATTCAGGTGCAATACTCACTCTTCGTTCTTTCTTATTTTCCGACACCAGACACTCTATACAATAAGAATTCCACTGTGGGGGCTCATTGACTGGTAAACAACATTTAAGAAAGGCAGGACTTGAAAAAATGAAAGGTCTGGGCCAATCAGGAGAACAGAATATAGGCATCGTGGCTAGCATAACATAAGGGAACATTCCTGACAGAAAGACACCACGGAAACTTTATATCACTGCATTTCATTGATTACAAAAAAATAAAGAAAACAATCAGTATTATTTTTTCAGACTGATTTTATTCAATTTTAAAGCATGAAATATCTTTTGTTGTTGTTGATTTTTAACTTTACTACTAAAAATGATAGTATTTTAGATTTTATTGTTATTGGTGACTTGTTTTCAAACCAACATTAATATCCAATTTTAAACAAATTTTGCGGCATGATTATTAGTATATGCTGAATTTAATTAATGACCGACAGAATGTTAAGGCTTACTTGTATTTTATAAACTATGTTGACGTAGCGGCACATTAATGCTCAAAAAGATTCAGTTTAACATGAGAGAAAGCCAGTTTAGATTAACAACAACGTTTATATATAATTCATTGTATACAGCCACTTGTTATCTTATTAAGCCTGATTAAGTATTTCAAGGAAAGAATACACTACATGAATTATTAAGTACATTCTTTTGCATGAAATAACCCTCTGGCGTAAGTGCTAATCTAGTGGTTTCTTCCATAAGGAAAATCTTGTTTTTGTTGAAAGAAAAACAAACTAATCTAAATGTCCTCAGACTTAGTGTGCATTTTTTTAATTTATCCAAAAGTGTAAGTCAAAAATCACGCGGCCTGATTTTGGCGGCAAAATATGACTAACGGTAAGTATTCATCTTATTGGCTTACATATATGATAATGATTAAAAACTGTACATTGTCTATTAACTTTTTTATCTTAATAGACATATCGTTCATACTAAAAATGTCTTTATGAATCCAGGACCTCTGACTAACAAGGTAATTTATCTTCCTATGAGATATTCAACTCCGTATTTGGCTGGGCAGATAGTAGACTAATTTAGCAGCATCTCACAATATAATGAAAAATAGCTATTATACTGATAGTGGCAAAGTCTAACAGGAATGGATTGTACTTTTGGATAAATTAGTGTTAGAGAAGTGACCTTAATAGCCGAGGGTGTTATGTTTACTTCCTAGCTCCAAAGTATGTTTTCATTCAGTAGGTTTATCAAGTAAAAGATTAAATCACTCTTACAAAAATTACACTGGTTTGTCTATGTTAAATAAAACTTTATATGTTATTCCAACACTATGTCTTACGGTATTTCTTTAAGCTCTAAGTTATTCAGAACGGTACTAAACTTACCAATAGAAAACATTCGAGAGTTCATTAAATGAAAAGCTCCACAGAAGATAAAAGCTATAGGACGACTAGAATCCAAAAGCAAGAAGAATCCAATGGTTAAGTCCAAAAGAAATCCACCCCAGTGAACAATAAAGTAATCAATTTGTTCCTCTTCTAGTACGAATCTAAAAACGGATAGGTTGTTTTATAACTAAATGGAAAGAGAACTAAGAAAGTTTATCTCATGGGAATAGAGAATAAACAACAAAAGCTTTAATTTAAATAGAAATGAAATTTAATGCCAGTGTATTCTTTCAAAAATGCTTATGCGTTTTAGCCAGATGAACTATATTTATTCAGTTTTCGAGTATAAAATAAATTTGTTTAAATATGGTGAGGAATATTAATTTTCCTACTAAACATATTACGATACAGGTTACATTATTTTATTTCAAACTTTAAAGATAACCTTATAACAACTTAGATATGGAATTAATGCTTTGTTGTGATTTTATAGAATATTTTTATAAAATAAATCAATTCTTACTTGAAAATATCAAACACCCAGTGAGCAGAAAGATATTTCATTGAATAACCTCCAACCCAATCTTTGTCCGTTTTTTTCAAACCGGCTATAAAATACACGAGAAATATCTGCAACAGGATGAAATGTAAAAGAATATCATCACAGTTTATACTTAAAAGATATCATCTAATATAAAGGGGTGAGCGAGAACACTTTAATATGTAGTGAAATCCCGAAACACAGGAAATTAGTTTGTTTCTTTCCCTGCTTATGATGAAATTAACGCTGAGGGTCTGCTGTAGCTATTGCACACTTCTTAATATGCTCTCTTATTAGTAAGAATAAACCAGTTTTACGACTTGGACTTCTTTAAATTGTGACAAATCAATCGTTAATCAATTTAGAAACAGATAACTTAATTTTTCTGTCCTTTTCACAATAAATATAGAGGGCACTTGATTCAAAACTACTGCTAACTCTCAAAATAAGTCTTCTTAAAGTAAACTTGTGTACTTTTTGCAGCTTTGCTAAAAGTAATTAAAAACTTAGGGATTAATAATAAAAGAACATTCTCGCATGCAATCCTTTAGAACACAATGTACCAAAATTCAATTTTATAGTAAAAAAAACATTTGGGCCAAGCAAGATAATTGGTTCTATTGTAGCTTTAATTTCGTAAAGAAAAGGGCTTCCTTTAGACCGAAGATTTTATTCAAAACTAGTCAGGGTGATGATCTAAAATTATTCTAAATCTATCATGTGGTTACGTGACGTTGCACTGAATTATTCCAGAGTGAACGCATTGATAAGCCTATTAACAAGGATGGTCTAATTGCAGTGTTTCACGCCTTAACAACACTTAATTCATAATTGTTTTCAAATTTAAAAAGTTTGTATTGATAAATTAAAGCTATAACTAAACCAGTTGTCTGGTTTGATCACTCTATTATCTGAATTGCAATTAAAATAGGAATCATTTACCGTTATTTGTTTTTCTCGTTTTCCGTTTGTTCTTTTTTTAATTTTATATTACCTAGTTTCAGATATTCACGTTTCTAAACAAAACTTCAGCTTGTTTTTTCTAAATATATTTATAACTACAAAGCAGTATCATACTGTTAGATAAATGAATTTAATTAATGCGGAAAATACAAGAAGTTCGTCTTACTTGCACTTGAGACTGAAGGAACTATTTAGCAGTGATGAGTGGTTTGATGGTAAAAACATTTTGTTTGTAAGAAACATTCTCCAATGCAAACATTCAGAGATAACCTAGTATTTCAGCAAATCATCCAAAAGTCAGTAAACATTTATGGAGATTCACGTGTTTGTAATTAACTGGCCATCAATGAACGTCAAGAGACTGATAAAAAGTTTTCATAAGTGTAAGACGTGGACATCCTACACATGAAACTTTTTTTTACCCATAATCAGACAGTCGTACTAGTGTATCTATGTATTTTAATTCATCCATATAGCTAACGAACGAAATCTTATTGCCTTCACATGCAATTGCAAAAGGGAGCACAAATTGTAAAAGAAACAAAAACATGTGAGTTACGATTCCACAAGAATATCTTATTCTTCTGATGTTGTTTACACAGATTTTATGGTACAAGCAATGCATCTAATAATTGTTTTACAGAAATTTTTAGTCATTGTATGATACGTATAACTAAGTTTGTTAAGTTTAATCCATCTGACTTATTTTACAGAAGATATGAAGAATAAACAAAGCAGGCAAGGATCAAATGTTGGACACATTCCATTGTGAGGTTGAACAGATAAGTTTAATTACATCATGCCCAATCCTACCTTATTTCCTTATTTTTGGTACACCACCCAGTTCTACATTTTAATTTTTTCTAATATATATACTCTTGATAATCTGTAAACGAAGCAGCTTACTCTACATGTTTATTTTAAATTGCTCTAATTAATATATTGAATGAAACAGCTCATCATTAATGAAAGACAATTTAACCTTGTCATAATTCCGTTCAACAAAACAGTTTACTACAAAGGACCAATTTAACCCTATTATAATTAATCTTTTGAATGAAACAGCTTTCTACAAATTACCAGTTTAATACTTAATCCACTAAACGAAATTGCTGGCTATAGATAACCACTTTTATAGATAACCCTGTCATAAGTAATATATTTAAAAAACAGCTCACTATAGATAGCCCATTCAACCCTATATAATTAATCTGTTAAATACCAATTAACCTTGCCCTAATTAATCTATTGGAAAAAAACATACCAATTAACTTTGTCATAATTAATCTACTGGACTAAAGCTATTTAACTCTCTTTAATCAACATATTGAACAAAACAACTTATAAAGATAATCAGCTGTAATTATTTTACTGGATAAAATAGCTTACTACAGATAACCAGTTATCCCTGCCCTAATTAATCTATCGAGCGAAATAGCTTACTATTGATTACTAATTTAACCTTATCATAATTAAGCTATGGAATGAAATGTCAACTAACTCCACCATAATTAGTCTATTGGATAACTATAGATAACCAATGTAACCCTATCTGATTAATATAATGAAAAAAACAGCTTACTATAAACAATTAATCTGTTATTCTGAAATAAACAATTTACTTTACAGTTAAGTTACCTCAGTGGTACTTCTAGCGATAGCAAAAGTGATAGGTCTATTAGACAGTGTTGAAGTCTCGAAAGAAGATCAGCATTGAGAATTTGGTTGCCTATTTAGATAATACAAGCCTCCAAATTTACACTTCATAAAGTTGTTTGTGTTTTAGTAACTGATTTTTCATAAATCAGTTACGTAGGTTTCGAAAATAATATTTTTTCTATTACATAAGACTTTTGTTCAAATGACGAAAAACTTTTATTAATATCAAATTATTATTTTGATTACCATAATGGACATTTTTTTATAATTATGTTCCTTATGCCAAGGTTTTAAAATGATCAACAAAACTCTCACGTCGCGATTAGTCTAGAGAAGTCTATAGCCAGTGGTTGGCCAGATTTTAAGCACAATAAAATGTGACCTGGTTTAATTGGAAATTATTCACTTATGTAAAAGTACATATAACGTTTTGTAAACAATACGTACATGATGGAGAAAAATGGATATCATTTGCGGGTTCAGTATACAGGAATTACTATGGAACATATAAATGTTTCAATACAATAAAATTATCGCAGATAAAAAAAATACACTCCTTGATTAGTTCATTGTTTTACTTCACATAGACCTTATAAAACAAAAGTTAGAAGTGACAGGCACTCTCGCTCTCATTGAAGCAGTGCCAAACACAACACAGATTTGAATGTTCATTTTGAACACGTAGCACGAGTACCTGTGTGAGGGATACCATTGTGACATTATGGTAGACAAAACAGGCAAAATTTTGAAATAGGTAATTATTTAACACCAAAATACGTGTATCTCGGTTATTCGCTCTATAACAGACAGATTTATTAAAGGTATTGAGAGGAAGAACACGATCAAAGCTAATCTAAGCAAGTGTCCCCGGGAAGTTTCACATCTGATGTAGCTACTGAAGTGGGAAGTCTCAAGTGTAAAACATTAAATGTGGGACCGTGAAATGTACGTTAGATGTTGTTAGTTGGTATAAGTTAAAAATGTAACAGACTGAAAACTAATGTAGTTATAAGTACATAAATGAAATAAAATAGAAAAATGAAAAAGATTTCATAAATGACAGCTGGCAAGTAATTTTTTTTCAAAATGGTGTGATTGTATAATATTAAAGTGATCACCATTGATGTAAAAATGATATGAAATTTTCGTTATATAAATTATACTTTTCTTCTAACAGAGAACAGAGATAATCTAGAGGAAGTGATAAGAGAAGAGTCTGAAGCTTGGATTATGTACAACACGATAAAAAGACAAATTAATGGCTAAGGATATAAAGATTATTTCATCTATAGAAAAGAACAACGTACTATACATGATAAGTTTAATCTCAATGTTAGGTAAAACAAATTATAACATATGATTAACTTTTATTGAATAGAACAATGATAAAACATTTTGGTATTAAACTATCCTAACTAATCTATGCATAGAAACTTTCATCTACCATAATTAATTTATTGAGGTTGGTACTTGCCCTAATTAATAAATTGTATAAAAAGACATACAGTATAGTGTGACTATAACACGCCGTACCTAATCTAGTAAATAAAACAATGCGTAAAACATACAGTTCTTCTAACCTGTCCTCGAAGTAAAATATAGTTCCATAATGGAACTTGCGAGTTCTTGATTTTTCTTTTAAACAGACCGTCAACGGAACTGAGGGAGAAAAAAAAGTGTTATAAAAATAAATATTATTAAAGTAACAAATTTAATATCACAGCAATATTGCGATGTCAAATATTTTGTGTATTACTTAAAGTATGTACAAAACTAGATACATATACTTAAGTTAGGCAACTGCGATTCTTTTTCAATGTTTTTCTCAGCTTTTTGAATATAATGACAGGACTGTATATGGACTTACTCTACACGCATACTTCAATCTCTTAACAAACTTTTAACAAACACACAGTATCTTTAATTTGGACTACAACCATGAAGTTGGTTTTGTTACCGTCATTCAAATAACTTTACGAATATGACAAATAGTTATGCTGCCATGTTTATGGTATACTTCATGTATTACCTTTACGCAAATACATAAATGAAGTTAAAGAAATGAAAGAAAATTGGCTGGTATTTAACGCATGTGTTCTCTTGTTATCACAAAAAAAGTTTACATCGAAAATTCTAACATATTAAAACTTGTTTTTACTTACCAGTATCGATGGCCGTCGCAAACTAAGAAAATCATCCCGAGTAATCCATAAAGGTAAGAATGATTATTCCACCTAGATTTTTCCAAAACAAATAAGTACCAATAGGGCAAAATAAAACAAACACAGCTCAGTCGGTAGAAAACGCCCAGCATAATTCCAATCGCACCTGAAATTGGAGTTGATTATCATATATATCTTTTAGATTTCACCGTTTACGTAACAAGACAAATTGTATCTTAACCTAGATCTCTGCATA
Source organism: Carcinoscorpius rotundicauda (assembly GCA_011833715.1). Classification (NCBI taxonomy): domain Eukaryota; kingdom Metazoa; phylum Arthropoda; class Merostomata; order Xiphosura; family Limulidae; genus Carcinoscorpius; species Carcinoscorpius rotundicauda. The sequence goes on from CM022406.1 coordinate 27,141,870, forward strand.
ATTTAGTCTTTGGTTTGTTACATAAAAATAAAAAAATACGTTGTGAAATATATAGACATTAAATTACAGGCTTCCTTGAAAAACAACCGTTTGCTCTATATTCATATCTTAACACCATTGTAATTACTCTTTATTTCTTGTTTAGAGTTTAAAATATTTCTTGACCCAAACAGTTTTTTACATCAGATTATTAATACTATTTTAAAATAAATCTCAAACTATTAATGTGGGTATGATAACACTATCAGTTGACCTTTCTGATAATTTTCAAGTTATATTTTAACTTCACCTATTAAATTATTTAACAATGCTTGATACTATCCGTCTCTGGTTTACTTAAAACCGAAATAGTCACTGACCCGCACATAATAGGGAGACATTTACAAATTCCATTGAAATTACTTTGAAGGATTAAAATTAAACACATAGGAAAAGTAGATACTTAATCAGTACTAAAGTAGTGATTTTCAAAACTTTAGACGGATGATTCTTGATACGTTCCTTTACATTTAATACTTTTTCTTAAATTTTCTTTGATACTTTATCTGGTTCTTTTATAAAAAATAGCGTTAAGGACGTTAACTTTATGTTTAGTTGTTTTTGTATGTTTAAAGACTCAAGTAGAGAAAGTAGTTTTTCCGTCACAAAGTGTTTTAATGTCGTGAATTGTTTGTTTTTGAATTTCGAGCAAAGCAACACGAGAACCATCTACATTAGCTGTCCCTAATTTTGGAGTGTAAACCTAAAGGGAAGGCAGCTAAATATCACCACCAATCGCCAAATCTTGAGCTACTCTTTTACCAACGAATAGTGGAATTGACCGTGACTTTATAACGACCCCACAGCTGAAAGTGTGACCCTGATTTGTGTGATGGGGATTCGCCCCGCGACCTTCAGACTAGGAGTTGAGTGCTTTCGCTACTTGGCCATGTAGGGCCTAATAATGTTATGGAAACTAGTGAAGACGGCTCAAGACGGCTGCTATTAAAACTTTAATTAAAATAAAGTACAGAACAATGTTTCAATCTTCTTAGGTCATCTTTAGGTTAACAAAGAGAGTTTGTTAATTTTCATTATGAAGTGATATTTTCAATGTGCGTAAATATCGTAAGGTTGTTGTTTTCTTGTAAACAGATAGGTGAATTTCAACGATTTGTTTTGGTATAATCTATCATAACAACAAACAGTAAGCTTGAAAACCACTTCACCAACCTATTAACATAATGAAGTATATTACATACATCCACTCCAACGGTAGAGGGCGCAGAATATTAAAAAGAGGAAAACGGCATTTCCATGGGTCACCCCACATGATATCAGCGTTAGCCAGTCCTCTTTCGTTTGGTATATCCATAATCATCATTAAACCTATTGAAGGAAGATTATCTGAATAAAAATAACACTTAACATTTTAACGCTCTCACACTGCAGCTTTTTCTTTCTGAAACTTCTGATTAATTGAGGTAAATTTAAATTTCAGTTATTTATTCTCCCTTCCAAAGAAAAGTTAAATAAATTTAATTGTTTACGCACGTCGTGTTATAAAATAAGAGGATACGAGATGTCATAGTAAATGACTTTCTATAAAGTAATACATTTTTAATTTTCAATACTGGTGTTGTTTTTAATTAAGGACGAAGCCATACAACAAGCTATCTGTGATCTATCCACCACGCGTATCGTATTAGCATAGCATGTCCGCAGACATACTGCTGAGCCACTGAGGGGGAATTTTCAATAAACTTACCTGTATTTAATTATTAGTGAGAAAATATCGCTGCGATGTAATTTAAATGAGCCAACATTGTTACAACAGAAACACTATTCTGACGTCTACTTTAACAAACTTTGATAACACTAGTATTACCACTAAGACACTTATTTTCAAATGTTTAGTTCAAGACACTGTGTTAGAAGCTTTAATGTCTAGCGATGAGAGTACAGACGCACGTGTTCTCCTAGGTAACAGTAGGTTGTTAAACGTCAGCCTCCTCAGTTATGAAGTACTTAACGTACACTTAAAACTGAATGTAAAAATTTTCGGATGAAACAGGGTGGATAAAATGTCATTCTTCTGGTTATAATATTGCTGATTTTTGTTTAGTAAGCGCAATGAAACCGAAAAATGGGTCATTACTTTTATTAATAGCTAAAAACTGTGATAAAAGGAAAGCGTTTAATCCTAATAGCATTATTATTCATAAAGACACATCCTATAAGTGTACGTTCGGAGTGAGCTTGTTTTTATGATTTTGAAAAGCCTCATCTTATATGAGGGAAAAGTACACCTGAAGATGAATTTGTATTTGTAAATACAATTTCTAATAAATTAAAATCTGGGGAACGTGTATGTGAAAGGTTAAGCGTACTTAAGTTCTACCACAACTAGACTACAAACCTTACTTACAATGTATTTGAAAGTATCGTTGGTTAATATATTAATTTTAATATTCAATTACATTATTCAGAATGTAACAATATATTACGAAGAATATTTTTTCCTTTTCTAAATATACATACAGAAAGTATAAAAAATAACTTCGCTCACCGAATAAAAACCGTGTAACCCCCAAACTAGCGGGGTCAGTGGGACGATGCAATAGCCGCAAGATGGCGTTAAAGCTGGAAATGTCAGACCAACCAAATCCTAACATTTTCTCCATAGTAATATAACTATTTCTCTATTGTCTGTCAGGTGAACACTGAAAGGAAACATTTTTAATATCATGATATAAAACAGTTACCAATAGAAAAAGTCTGGTAAATAAAAACTGTTAACGTTTAGTGACGAAAAATTATTCCTTTGTTAGAGTTGGTTGAAATAATTGAGGACTTGTTTGAATCCTCTCTAAACATATGTTAACACAAATTTGTTGCAAGACAAAAATTCAACATACCACAATATTAATTATATGGTAAATAATTGACTTAACGTTAACTACCCACACTATATATCCAGAGGTTTATGTTTCGCATCTTGTTGCCGCGTAACCACACTTCTCACTTCGAACAGCATAAGAGTGAAGATCAAATCTCGTTATTCAGTTACACAAGACTAGCCCTGAACTGACGATGGATGCTATTGATAAATTGTCTTAACGCAAACTATCAGTTCAAGATTAGTGACAATTGTGCCCGAATAATACTTTAGTAGCTCTAAAACAAACTAGTAATTAACATCATTCAACAGGTGAAAAGAAAATGGGTACATTGACATTATAACTTCTACTGACTAACACGGATTTATCTTTTCATAACTTAGCTTTTTAAAGCTTTAGGCAACAAATATCTAGAACTTTCTACACTCTACTAGATATATACAAAATAAAACATCCCATAGTTGTGACTTCAAGGTGCTTTTATTCACCAAACGTTAATGTTGTTACTGGTTTATTAGTGCAAGATAAAATAATAGGCCACATGTACTATATCCGTGGCGAATAGTCAAACTCCTGATTTTAGATTTGTAAGTCTGTAAACTTATCGTTGACCTGCTAGAAGGTTCAAATGTTAAATAAGAGTAAAATCTATGATTCTCCATAAAGAACTTTATACATAAAATCAACCATTTAGTACAACTTTCTCAACCATCTGTTATGACTTAGAAGGCTATTTGTTTCGACTATAGTTACAAGTCATAATATTTTGTCTAACAAATAACACTGTATTGTAATTCAATTGACATTATTATTTAATCTCTCTTACGCTTTTTAATGTTCCTTACACATTATAGTTCACATACAAATTCTCACCATTGATCTTTGTGTTTAGTAACTCTTGTGGCTTCTAACATCATTTTAGCCAAGTCTTATCCAGTCAATGCATTCAAGTCAAAAAGTAGTATGTAAAAAAATTATATTCTTTAGTTATTTTATTTTTAAAAATTCGCGAAAGTTTACAAGAATGAAAAGAAGCCCTGTGGTGAAACAAGTTTCATAATAGAACCTTGTTTTCCAAGTTTTTTAGCCCTTTTCCTGAAAAACATACTGCCCATTATCCATAACTTCCCATCCTTTATTGCAAACGAGTTTTTACTTCTCCAACCTGACCCGGCATGGTCAAGCGTGTTAAGGCGTGCGACTCGTAATCTAATGGTCGCGAGTTCGCATCCCCGTCGCGCTAAACATGCTCGCCCTTTCAGCCATGGGGGCGTTATAATGTGACGGTACATCCTACTATTCGTTGGTAAAATAGTAGCCCAAGAGTTGGCGGTGGCTGGTGATGACTAGCTGCCTTCCATATAGCCTTACACTGCTAAATTAGGGACGGCTAGTGTAGATGGTTCTTGTGTTGCTTTGCTCGAAATTCAAAAACAAACAATTCACGACATTAAAACACTTTGTGACGGAAAAACTACTTTCTCTACTTGAGTCTTTAAACATACAAAAACAACTAAACATAAAGTTAACGTCCTTAACGCTATTTTTTATAAAAGAACCAGATAAAGTATCAAAGAAAATTTAAGAAAAAGTATTAAATGTAAAGGAACGTATCAAGAATCATCCGTCTAAAGTTTTGAAAATCACTACTTTAGTACTGATTAAGTATCTACTTTTCCTATGCGTTTCATTTTAATCCTTGAACGTAATTTCAATGGAATTTGTAAATGTCTCCCTATTACGTGCGGGTCAGTGGCTATTTCGGTTTTAAGTATATTGGCATATAACATAAATCTAACACATATTAACAGTTAATTAACTACTAAATTAAATTTCAAAGTTCCGGTTATTTTGAATAGTAATACGTTAACATACGTAACATAATAGATCGGAGACTCGTCCGAAATGAATAATGATATGTAAAAGAAGATACGTATATAAGTTGAAGTAAAAAGTAAAAATGAACAATAAAATGATAGTGTGACGAAACATTTAGGGTAATACCTTTTTTTTTTAACAAACTCATATTTGCGTGTGAAGCATCTCGATCCTTTCCATTTAGGAGAAGTCTACTTCTAGCTTTTATGTTTGTGAGACCAAACTGTAACAAGTCTTCATGCATTTGATAAAAGACCTAAAAAAGTCGGAGAATTGGAAGTACCCTCCTTGTAGAGGTATAAATCAAACTTATGGTGTTGAGTATCTTGTCATTTATACACATGTAATCCAGATGTAGTATTAAGAGCTTTTCACTTTTTTAACATCCGTGTTAATAATTCATTTGGAAAAGTCGAAGATTTTGAATATTCTATAATATAATCATTAGAACTTTGATTTTATTTATCTTTTAGCCTGAAACTCAACAATAAAACATCAAAAATATTTTATGAATCAAGTATCTATTCATTTCAGGCTTTTGTCATAATAACGTTGTAGAATGTTAAATAATGTGTATTCAGAATACTAGTTGTATTTCTTTAAATATATAATCATAAGCAATATTAATTAAGTATTTCATAGTAACCATCCTTAAAATCACCTTATGAATAAAAACATGTAGTTAAAAGAACCATGAGTTAAATGCTGAATTTGTTTATTTATTTTGATTATTTTTTTAATTTCACACAAAGCTGCACGAGGACAATCTATGCTAGCCGTCCCTCATTTAGCAGTTTAAGAAAAGACAGCTAATCATCACCACACACCGCCAACTGTTGAGCTACTCTTTTACCAACAAATAGTGAGATTAACCGTCACGTTATAATACTCTTACGGCAGAAAGGGTGAGCATGTTTGGTGTGACGGGGATTCGAACCCGCAACCTTCACATTACGATTCGAGCACCCTAGTCAAGCTGGGCCTTAAATGAGGGAATTATGACTGATGTTTTAACGTGATTAAAATAATCTGTTTTTCTTTTTTTCGTATAAATTTACTTCCTTTATGAATTTTTTCAAACATTATTACAAAACATTACGTTCACTAAATGCAATATCACAAAACGAGTTTAGTTAGAATATAAAACCGACGATTTTGTTTGTTTTTGAAATTCGCACAAAGCTACTCTAGGGCTATCTGTGCTAGCCGTCCCTAATTTAGCAATGTAAGACTAGAGGGAAGGCAGCTAGTCATCACCACCCATCGTCAACTCTTGGGATACTCTTTTACCAACGAAAAGTGGGATTGACCATAACATTATAATGTCCCCACGGCTGAAAGGGCGAGCATGTTTAGCGTGACTGGGATGCGAACCCACAACCCTCGGATTACGAGTCGCACGCCTTACACGCTCGACCATGCCAGGCCATAAAGTCGACGAACTGACCATTAAAGTATATACAAAAAAGAAGTCTAGAACCGCATTTCTTTTTTGTAATCAACACTAAACCTTTTATTTAATTTTTCATCACTCGCTGTAGCATCATACCATTATTAAGATATGGAAATCTTTACGTGGATGACTTACACATAACAATAAAAATATAATATCTAACTTATTTTAATCAGTAAGTATCACGTAAAAGGGCTGCTCCTGTGTCTTGGATTGTGGAATATCTTTTCGTCACACATATAGCAAGGAAATAGTTGTTTCTAGCTATAAAGTTAGACTGCAAATAAACTACTAAAATTAATTTAATGCTTATATCGAAGCCAAATTATTTCAATGTTATTCAATTAAAGACATAAGATAAGCAGCAAAGGATTATGTTATCAACAGAGAAAACTTATTAATGAAGACTTATTGCAATGTAAATGTTTGTAAAAGTTCTGTCAATAAGTTCTGTTTGTTATCCATCCAATTATACAAAGGAGTTTTCTGATTCGTTCAATTTCCAAAAGAAAACTCTCTTGTTGTTATATTTTTTTTAAGAGTTACTTTTTTATGATAACCAGTACCTGTGCTTCGTTATATACTTAATTCCAAGATATAAACATGTAAGAATGTGTAGGTATCTGATTAACAGATTTGAAAATTTTTAGTATTTAACGACTGAAACATAAAAATTCTTATGAAACGTTTTCATAAGATGTTTATGAAACAGTTTGGTATGTTGTAGACTTAAGTTACCTTTAAAAACATCTTCAACACATCTTAACAAATATAAAGTAAAATATTAGAAAATTTCTCTCGTTTCGACTTCATTCATAAATAAATAAAGCAGATGTCGCTAACTGCCCATATTAGTTTCATTTTTTATCGAAGTTTCACTGTTGAGCATAAAATACATACAAGTTCTGCTAAAAGTAAAGAGTTCACGAAGATTTAAAATTACGTCAAAGTGTGTCACTATTTTTCATTTTCCTTCACTCCAAAGCCATATCAAACTCCGAAAGCAGTGTCTGTATCAACAGAGGGGAAATATCGAACGAACTCTGTAAACATTGAAAATAAAAAAAGAAATCTGCAAAATTTTTTAAAAAAGAAAACTTTCGAAATGTATTGAGAAAGATTACAAGGTACATTTGTTTTTTGTTTGGTTTGAGAAAAATTACAAGATGGATTTGTTTGTTGTTTAATTTTTGAATTTCGTTCAGAGCTACACGAAGGCTATCTGCGCTAGCCGTTCCTAATTGAGCAGTGTAAGATTAAATGGAAGGCAGTTAGTCATCATTACCCCCGCTAACTCTTGACCTACTCTTTTACCAACGAATGGTGGGATTAACCGTAACTTTATATAACCCTCACGGCTGAAAGGATGAGCATGTTTTGTGCGATAGGAATTCGAACCCGCGACCCTCGGATTTCGAGTCAAACGCCTTGGCCATGCCAGGCCTCGCACGATACAAATTCCTTGGCCATTTGTTTGTTTGAAATTAAGCATAAAGCTACGCAATGGACTATATGTGCTCTACCCACCACTGGTATCGGAACCCAGTTTCTAGCGGTGTGAGTCCGCTACAATTATTTCAATGTTTAGCTTGTTTTTACATGTAACTAATATTTACCTGACCCCTTTCATAAACATACTGATGCGAACATGTGCAATCAAAATGAAATTTCACTTTATTGTTTGAACAATTTTGATCTACCGTAAGCACTGTGTACCTTTACACTTACAATTATATATTTCAATGATTTCTCTTTCTGATTTCCAACAATGTGAATTACAAAGAGTCGAATGCGTCGTAAAATAAACCATTTCGACTTTACTGTGTTTTATACCGTAACATTGCTTTACAATAGGTGGACTAGAATAAGATCCCCACTACCCTGCCATCTGCAGTGTACACCATTGACCCTCTTCAATTCTCAGGCTCTTTTCGTGTCATCAGATAATTTGAAACTTGCAATCTTCCCGATCCCTAACAAAAGCATTAAAATTAAGTTACTAAATGCAGCATTTATTTTAAATTTCAAAGTTGTGAATTAGATAGAGTAATCTTACCTAATCTTAGGGTCAGTTTTGTCCAATTGTACAGATAAAATGACACCGACCACAACAACTGATTTTTTAGTGTAAAAAAAAGATCCATCTCCACTCGTTGTTTTAACTAGAAATGTCTAATGTAATAAATCAGGGTTGTTGTTTTTTTATTTTCCATGAAATCCACCTTAACTGGTAAAAACCTCATTGAATTTAAGGTGGCCGTCTTACCCCACTATATATACACATGGAAGGAAAGTTCAGCATAATGGACTCTGAATCACAAGATATAAGTTTAGGAATATCTACTTGCTCCTTAAACATACTCCGTACTTTTTACTGTGAATGTATTATAAAGGTGGCAATCAATTATTTTAGGAGTCTCTAACCTGTCGTTTAATTCCTGTGTCTCCGTTCAGGTTGAAAATATCAAAAATCATTTATATATTTATATATTACTAATATCATAAAAGTATCAAATGCTACTAAAATTGTATAGCATATCTTTGGCAAGACAAGAAGCAAATGGATACAGTTGTTTTATCAATTAACCTTAAAAATCCATAGATATACCGCTGTACCAGTATGGGCTAGCTGTAAGCCGGAAGGCTTATAACGATAAAAAGCGGGTTTCGATACCCGTTATAGACATGGCATAGATAACCCATTGTATAGCTACGTGTTTAATTAATAACAAACAACCAAACATAAATATTCTGTTAACCATTCATTGTCATCACTTTACATTTATCATAAAAATTCTTTGTAATTACTCTGTACTTGTTATTAAATTATAATTGGTATTTTGTTTATTGCTTGTGTTTGTGTATTGCTGAAACTGTAGTTAAGAGACGAGTATATTCAGATGGACCTTTATGTAGTTTTGCAGGAAACTTCTGCATCAAACAAACAAATCCTATTTACTTTGATTCGTTAGGTTTTCTACATTTCCAGCGATGTTCGCACTCAGTATTCTCCCTTTCATTAAATAATCATGTAGTAAACGTTATTCGTTTTACAAATGGATCTAGTGATATTCCAAATTATGACAGTAAGCTTGTTCCATAATATCTACCTATTCTTTAACCACTTCTAACGGTATCATAACTGCAAGTGATTTTCATGCTATTAATGTTTTACATGATTTCTGTTTTGGACAAGTGGACGGCTTTTGTTGTTGACATTTGTGTTCACGGATTCTCACCTGTAACAGCACGACGCAAGTTTCTTACTATGGCTATAGTACAAATTGTTAAAGGTATCTTTTGGGTTGGAAAGTCTTGGGTAACAAAGCTTATTTACATTACTTTGTTTTCAAATGCCATTAAATATATTGGACGTCCCTGTATGAGAAATTCTAGATCCCGGTTTGAAAAGAAAATTGTCGAAAAAGGCTGTAACGTGCCCTTCCAAAAAACGACAAATGTGTATGGTATCAAAATATCTACAAAAATATCGAACTAACTTTGTAAATATTGGAAATAAAAATCTTAACTGTCAGAAAAATGTGGATCAACATGAGACATCAGAAACATCCAAAAACAATACCCGCAGCAAGCTGTACCTCAACTATGCTAAGCAAAGTGTGGTGTCTTTTGACACGCAAACCCGCGATCCTCAGATTAAGAAGCGCACGCCTTAACGCGCTAGGTCATGCCTGGCCTGGTTTGAAAGTAAATATTACCATAAATCAATATTTACTAGTTTATATTTTCTCTATCATAGTTTTCTACATTATGAGTTCACGAAAATATTAATTCACATTTTAATAGATGGAGCTATAAAATAATTAATTCTTTCTCTTTGTTTCATGGAGAGTGATTGATTGAGAAGAAAAAAACAAGAAATTTGTTTTCACTTTGTTTAATTAATAACACTATTAAGAAATATTTTGTAATTTTATATACCTCTGAGATTAACAAATCTGCTTGAACTAAAAGCATAATTTATTGTACTTTGCCATATACAGGGAAACATGATTTAAAATTGAAGAAAAAGGTTAAACCGTTAAACTGTAAGTGTTATTTTCAAGTTCAACTCATAATTGTCATTAAACCGATATTTCGGTTAAGTACTTACTTTAATTGTATAGAAAGTGTATCCGAAAACGTGGTGTTCTTACGTCATCTATAAATTTACATGTCTAGTGTTTAATTATGGCTGTGTGGACTTTGTTAAAGTTCAAGAACTATCGAACATGCGCAAAGTAATCCATACAACCGGCACATCTTGTCCTATGGATTGTCCAAATAGATTCTCTGTATATAGTATTACGTTCATGTCCAAGATCATAAAAACAAACCATTAGTTTTCAAACAGGATACTATCTTTAGAGACAGAGCATCCCAAACCTATGGTTTACAATATCAGTAAGATGTAATGTTATACTATGAAAGGCCTCTTTATGATGATGCGTAGCAAGTGTACAGAAGGAAATTAAATGTATCAGTGAAGTGAAAGAAAGGATGTTGTGTTTACAGTTAGTTTCACATAATAAGTTAAACAAGATTTATGTGAACAGTCTTTGTAATGTAAAAAACACTGCCAGAAAACCCGTTTAACAAATATAAGAATATGATTTTCGATTCATTTTAATTAATTATCTTCAGATACAACTAAAAAATGACTTGTTATAATTATTATTGTGTTGGATAAAGTGTGTTTTGAATTGGTTTTTACCGCGTTTACTCTAATAAAATAATAAGCAATAAATATATTATTATAATGTGGATCAATGGACAACGTCAATTTGAAACAACTATAAATAAAGTATAATTTACTTATAATAAGTCTAATGCGAAAATGGCTGGATTCTATTTAAATGTAAAAACCTCTTCATTCTTTGGCCTATGGTGAGTTTGCTCAGCCGAGCGAAGCTTTCTTGCATCCCAAACATTATAAAAGATGAAAAAGGATAGTTTTATTAACAGTGGTTTATTTAATCAAAAATTATATTTTTTACATTTGGCTATAAGGATAACAGTCGAAACAATTTTTAATCTCTTCAAAAATCACTATGTATTTGATAAGTGAAAATAAGAAAGTACCTACTGACTTTCAGCCGTGTCTGAAATGACTGTGATAAAAACATAAAGGCTTAATGTTTAGGTCGAAAATCTTTAAAATTATCTTTGTATTTGCTGTTTATTTGACACATTGGAATAAAATAAACAGAAATTCTCATTCAAACAATTCCTAGTCTACCTTATTCTTTTACGATTACACACAAACAATTATTTATTCTACTGACTGAATAACTCACAATGACTGAAACCGGGCTCAGTATTTGTATTTAATGATTTAATGCGTTTGATATTTATTCCATTCCTGTGCACATAATCCGTGAGTAGGCTGTAGCCAAATGGTAAGATCAATGAAATTTGAATTGCATCCCGATATAATGACGGTGTTAAACTTTACACGCCTGCTATACGGCTTGAAACTGGTATTTTATTAGCTTGAATAAATTACAAGGGAATCAAATGCATACGCAGAGCTTAATGTAGCTTATTTCCTAGATGGAGACTACTGTTGATCAAAATGTGTTCAGAAAAATTTGTGTTAGATGAGATACTGATGCAAAGACCGGTATTACTTTTTGTTCATTCATTGTAAAACGTTCACTACGAAAGTTTTAATTAAGCTGTTTTGATTAAAAATCCAGGAAACATGAATAAATAAATACAAAACAACGAATGTCTGAAAGCAATTTTTTGTGAACGTTAACAAGACTTGAATGAATGAACTGATAATCTTACTAGTAGACAACAAATATATATATATATATATACATATAGCAGACAATACATGATACTCTCAGGTAAAACACCTAGATTTATATACAGGATGAGAAATGTTTTGGAATCATCATTAAAAAAACAAACCACATAAAAGAAGAAAAACCGTAACATTTGAAAGTTACTCAACATAACTACTTTGTTACATCCATAAATATAATGTCTGGATTAAAGCTGGTACCTATTAATGCTGTAAAAAAAATGTTTAGGTAAAAGTGTACTTAGATACTGCTTATGTTTTTAACTGTTGGTTAAAGTTAGCCTTGTAAGAATTTTATGGAGCACAACAAAGGGAGTATTCATGTTCTAATATTAACAAGAAGTATACTATAACTAAACTGATATTCGTTTTTGTAATTTAAACAATTAAATGGAGTAATATAACATTGTTAGATGAGATTAGTAACTAAATAACATCCTAAACCATTCAACTGGTGAAGTAGCAACTTATATAATTCCGTAAATCACGCCTACTTCACCGGATAAAGTAGGTACTGTAATTTTATATGCAAAAACGGCTCTTTTGGGTTGAGAAAATATTTCAAATAGAAGAGTGAACAACGTTTCGACCTTCTTTGGTCTTCGGTCAACCCAAAAGAGCCGTTTTTGCATATAAAATTCTCAACAAGTGGGTTTCTCGACATCACTGATAAGTACTGTAATACTTTCATAAAATATGACAACAACATAAGGTAAAATTAGGGTATTACTTGAATGAAGCAGGAACACCTATTTGTGTTGTAGGTTTCAATCCTGGTCACGGTACCAAAATAATTTATCAAACTCGTATTATGATCCTTGATCGGAGATTAACTAGCTAACAGGTAAGTAAATTTGCAAGATAAAAGGATGGTAGGTGAAAATAATAGAAAGGTGTAAAAACGAAGTACTTTATGTACTAGAAGAAATGCCAAGTCTTTTATACACACAATCAATAATACAATATATACATGCAACTTGCAATATTGTATGAAGTCCTCTTGATACAATTAATATTGGAACTAAAATAAAACAGAATTAAATAAAGGACCTAATAGAAATAGATTTTCAAACGTTCATGCTGATCTGTTCAGTTCCGAACCAACGAGAATGATACAATGATACCTTGCTGAAGGTCAGTACCTAATTAACACACACACTATCTAGGATCCCAGCCATACAAGGGTCCCGCTGGCCACTCAAGTAGAAATTATGGTTCGACAAACAAGAAGAATAGAAGCAAAAATTAATTTTATTTTTTATTTTTTTCAAAATATTACCTGGACCTAGGACTCCATTAAACCTTTGTCGGGCCCTGCTCGATGGTTATGAATAGAGAATTCATGGTTTGCTAGAAAGAACATGACTGACTTAACACTGGTGCACAAGCCACCAGTAAAGTTATATAACTTTATAGCGGAATCAATCTGTTCAAGAAACCTGGTAATTAAGTTACCTTCTCAGTCAACTGGTGAAAACTGTATAGGGACCAAAGCTGTAATATCACCCTTTACAAGCGACTCATGTAACTAGCTGAGATGGTCTTACATAGTTTGTGGATGTAGTTTCAATACGACTGCATTACGTAACCATGTTCCTAGAATAAGTAAAGAAACCGAAAACCTCAAAATTGTATACACAATTACGAATTATGAATGCAGTCATTATAAACAATTACACTTGTATAAAATAATCACAAGTGCATGAGACACATGTATTATAATGTTTTAATTAAGTATATCACAACACTGTTGAATTTACTTAGTAGAAGTTTATATTATTATTCGTTCATGAAGTAGAAAATCACTATTGTCTAAAATTGATCAGTTAGTCCTACCGTAATATTTGGTATTTCTATACTTCAACAAAGTACAACTACGTTTTTCAATGAGGTTGGTACTGAATTACTTCCAGAAATAAACTAACAAGGAAATAAAAAAAAAAACATTTCTTTTTACAACTCTTCCTCGAAGTATAACATTACATTTGGATATGATTTATATTCTAATATTTCCTCGGAGTACCGGAGCACCGTCGGATGTAGTTAGTAATGCAGTACTTTCATGAAGTACTGCAAAATTGTTGGATATAAGTTTTGTTGTAATAAGCTCATAAACTAGAGCTGCAGTCTTAATATATTCTTGATGATGAAAAACCCACTTGAAATAAAAATGTGTCTCAGAACGGCTGGTATAAGTATAAACACTTTTATTGATAAGCAGAAAACAACATTTCAACCTTCCCTGCTTATCAATAAAAGTGTTAATACCAGCCGTTTCGAGATACAGTCCATCAAGAGGTGTTACTGTAATTATAATAGTTCAATAAACTACAACTATAAGGCTTAATGAATCGATACTGATACTGTAATAATTCCATAAAATACAAAAATGTTATTGGATACAAAAGTTTTTACAGCAATATACATACTTTATTTGGCACTATTTTCAACAAAATGTTTAAGATGTACATACATCACAATTTGTTGTATCCATCTTAATTTTTTTCTTTTATTCTGTCAAATGATGCAAGTCAATCACCAATGAAATGTAACACTTACCACGGATCCTTTACACCACTTTGAAATTTAGTCATTCTGACTCAAAGTAAGTAGGCATTTTGCTCATATCTAGTGACATAGCCACCTATGGTTACAGAACTATTGATGAGGGTTCACCTCTTCCTTATTTCCATGGTAGTATAAAGTAATATTATGGCATTTGAATCTTTACTTTATATACAGATGAAGTTGTATTAACTTTAAAATTATATTTGATAGGTCCGCTATATAACATAAATATATTCAAAATATCTATTACTTATTAATACCAATCTTTTTCAGTGTAAAACGATGTAATGAGACGGAACACAAAGGACAGACAGTCTTAAAAGAAAGAGTAAATTCTAACACAGTGACGCTATGACTGGATATGACTTCGATTATAAGCTCTTTTCTCTCTCTTATTCTGTCTAAACCAACTCAAATAATATTCCACATCATAGTGAAACAAATCTAATGTTTTTATCTCCCGAAAACCTCGCATTTACCTTGGGCAACCAGCTAGATGCATAACTGATCATTAGAGACATACGTGAGACCATAGACTCTATATATAACCTAAACAAATGAAGGATTCTGTTATCGAAATACTAACACGATGTGGTGTATTGAACAATATTTCCTGGAGTAGTAACAGAATTTAAGAAGAAGAAAGGAAACTTTAAAAAAATCAACGACTTTCCACGTGTTATGTAAAACCTGCACATATACAGAACAAAGATTACGTTCAGAATAAATATTATAATATTACAAAACGGCATAAATACGTGTTATCCAAATACTTTTTGGCATTTTCTTTTCGAAAATACTTTCTTTCCACATAAACATTCAAAGTTACATTTTAGTTTTCGTTAGACATTTTAGAGCAGAGACTGTATACCATAATCCATAATTAAGATTAAATAAACAGAAACGAGCGTTTGTGGTAATCTGTATTGTACATATATATGATTGTATACAATATATAAATTATATTTCTTATACTTCAAAGCACAGTATCTGTGGGATTATCTTAGGTTCACGATTTAATAATATAACCAGAAATGATATCAGATTTCACTGTGACAAAAGCAATTGTATCTTATCTTCATCACTGTACTTCCATTATGAATAAACTGTATGTATATGATCTTTATTTTTCACCCATGTTAATCAGACGTTAAGTATTGACTGCCATGATAGTACTTCTAAGCATCCTTCAAATAATATGTACTATATATTTCCTTCCTATTATTGTTTCCTTTATTTGATAAATGAGTAAGATGAAACCAACTTTTAACAGAACCTGTAAGTAAGTTGATTAAAATTTCAATCAAGATATAAAGTACAGAAGGTATATGTGAGTTAGATTCCCAAAGTTGTTGAACAAATTTTAGACAAAGAGTATGTGAAAAAAACAACAATTTACAAGTGGAAAGAGATAGCCGTTTGATTGTAGTTAAACACGAAGTTACACAATAAATTACAGGTAATCTATCTACTACGTGAATCGAAGCCGATTTGCAACAACGTCGTAAGCTTACTCAGTCACTGGGGAATGTTATTATAACAAAAATTTAAAACAAGTACAGTGTATGCTATGATATCAAACATCCACAAGAGGTAAAACATACCTTGATTTTAATATATGTATACACTTATATACATATATGAGTAAATACACGCAAAACACACAGAACAAGTTTCAGTACTTTATATTTAAATGAGTCACTCAACTATTTTTCGAGTGAAACTGTTGTTTCAATAAATGTAATCTGATTCAACATAAAACAAATCTGAATGTGGAATATTATTTTAAAAACTATAAAACGAGATGGCATCACAAACAAGTTGTTAATATGCCAAAATGTTGCTCAACGTTTTGTTGTATATCTTATTTTTGAACTTTCACTAAAACACAAACCACTGACTGCCTAATTAAAAATTCAAAAGATGCCATAATGTCGTTTATTTTAAGTAGTAATATGTCGTACATAAATTAAATAATAAGTTAAACTGTTCACAGACGATGTAATAAGAGAGTGTTTGTTAGAAGTTTGTTTTGAATTACACGCAAAAGTATACGAGAGCTATCTGTGTTAGGCTTTGTAATTTAGCAATGCAAGACTAGAGGGAAGGCAGCAGGTCATCACCACCCACCGCCAACTCTTGGGCTACTCTTTTACCAACGAATAGTAGGATTGACCGTTACATTATAACGCCCCCACGGCTGAAAGGACGAGCATGTTTGGCGCAACGGGGATGCAAACAGGTGACCCTCAGATTTTGAGTCGCACGCCTTATCACGCTTGGCCATGCATGTCTGCCGACATAGTTAAAGTCCAATGTTAAGCAGCAAAAGTGGATCACGAATTTTAATGACTTTGATGTTTTGGATATTGTAGTTTTTGGTAAATCGTATTCTGAAACAGTAACTCTCACACTTATTACTTGCAAAGAAACGATGTTTTTCAGATTGCTTCGGATATTCTAAGCAGCATCTGATAGATTCTCCATAGATTAAAATGGCCGCCCTGAACGAGAAGCATATTTTACAAATTCGATTTATTTTTTAAACAACTTTAAAGCAATTATAAGTAAATATGGATCCAATTTATTTGTGAAATTTTGGTAAAAGTAAAACTGCTATAATTTTGTTACACTCAAATAACAATTTACAATACTGCATATCGATAGACATTTTATTTAAAAAATAACTTTTACTCAGAAATAGCAAAGGTGAAAATGTATTCATTATTTTTACAAAATATATCATATGTCATTGGTTATAGACGAAATAAGCACGGTTCGAGCTTATGTGCAAATCTCATAATGTTATGCATACGTATTTTTTATTATTTATTAATATTTAATTTCATCCATTTTTTTAAACCGACGATCAGTGATGTACATGATTTACATGATTAAATCGTAGCGCCACACTACGGCAAATAAATGAAAGAAATAAGATCGATCTGTTTACTGATAAACTTACAAAGCCTAGGAAAATCATATTCTGGGTATATATATATATCATATACATTATGAACTTCTGCTAAAAGAAGCCAAATCTCTCAGTATTCTTTGAAAAACAACTCAGTGGTTCAGATAATTTTAATCAGCGTGACCACGTGTCAGTGTTTAAACCAGGTGAAAACTGACCCATCCCTTGTTATTGTACATAATGTAAGAGTATAGAAAAACTTATGCATGCAGTACACACTGTTCCTTCACCCTATAAAATCCCAGGCTTTAAAAGTTTGATTTCACCACAAAGAAAGATGTCACGCCTGACGATAGAAAGCAGAGGTCATGTGATCGGGGTTCTAATGTCTGGAAAACACCACAATGCACGTCCACACATGGTAAGGGTGTGTACAAATTGTTTGAATGAGAATAATGTGAATGTTCTGGACTGCCCTCCATATCACCTGATATGAATCCCATTGAGCATCTCTGGGACAGAGGCAGATTGACAACCTTATGACATCTATGTCATACAGGATCCAGATTCTTCTGACGGTGGATGGAGGACATACCCGTTATTAATATTCTGGATGTTGAAATCCTGATTAAACCGTTTGTGTGTAGTTTCTAATCAAATCTGAATATTATGTTGTGCAAAGACATGATAATTTCATAAAATGTACATTCAAAACTTATGTTTAACCTAGCGTATTAAAATTGTTTAACTGTATGTACATTGTTGCCTTTTTAATGCCTCTCAGTATACGTTTTAAAATTATTTTGTAACACCGGTATATAAACAATTAACAGTAAAAGTACCTAAAAGTGTTATATACGACACGTTTATATTTATGAGAAACAAATGAATACCAAGCAAAACCAATAGCTAAACGTGTAAATTATGTTATTTTCAAATGTGATTTTTGGGTCCAAAATTCGAAAGAAAAAGTTCCTGATGTGTGTGATTTTTATTTACAAAATGGTACTTTCAATAAATGGTTGAGTAAGTCATGCTATACAAAAATTTTCCTTTTGTCTTATGTGGCTAGTGTGTATGTTTATTTATATATATATATATAACATACAACATGAGAAATCAAATGTATTGGTGTGTATAATTTGTTTCTAAGGTATTT
The DNA here is from genome assembly GCA_011833715.1 of Carcinoscorpius rotundicauda. Lineage (NCBI taxonomy): Eukaryota > Metazoa > Arthropoda > Merostomata > Xiphosura > Limulidae > Carcinoscorpius > Carcinoscorpius rotundicauda. The sequence continues at coordinate 27,160,533 of CM022406.1, forward strand.
TTAAAAGTATATTTTAATTATTTTTTGTGTTATTTTAACATCGTTAAAGGCTTTTTTGAACAACAAAACCAATGATAAACTTGGTATTTGGAGTTATAATTCTATAAAAATGAAGTAATTTCTTATACGTACGGCTCCCTTAGTGCCACAGTGGTGTGTCTGTGGACTTATACTGCTAGAACTGGATTTTGACACCTGTGGTGACCAGAGCACAGATAGCTTTGTGGCTAATAAACAATCTTACAGGCACGCTTCGGGTTATCAGGTACTTTGGAATTATCAAGTTGTTATTATCCCTAATATGTACGCTGCAGCCCAACAAGAGTTCAGGTAGCAATCATGTGTTATTTGAATGAATTTAGCTTACTGTTCTAAATACGAAATTCTAAGAAAACCTTTTAAAACGCCTAATTTTTTTAAATTTGGCAAATTCTAGAATAAGTGTTGGACTTTTTCCAGCGTTTTCTTCTTTTCATGTGAGGAGTTAAAAGTGCCCACCTCCTCCTTTCTTTACATGACAATCGATAACAAAACAGTAATATTGCAATATTTTGAAATTTTGCATGTTATGAAACGTTCCCCATTTTCCTTTAATTCAAAAAGTGTAGAAATGATTGAGAAATGTATCTCAGATCTATTGACAGCTTATTGTTTTATGTTATGAAAGCTGTTGTGCTCTTAGATGTGTCAAGTCAGAGTTGACATATAACATAATAGCACTATCAGTATGATTTATATGCTAACAAAAAATTTATTCGAAAACAGAACAATAATGCATTTCGTATAAAGTATCGAGTAATACTAATAAAAGCACTTGAAAAGTTTAAAAGCCATTAAAAACATTTGTGTCAATGAGATTCTGTTAAATTGGGTGAAATGAAATATGAAAAAATGAAATAAAATTAACTACAAATTAATTTTTAGGTACTTGAAGTATTATTACCATTAATTTTAAATGTATTTGTATCTAAAAGGTTATGAAGACCTCAACAAAACTATGGAGCTATAAATTTTCGAGTTCATAACATTTCAAATCAATACCCATAAACCGTTCATGTCAGACACTTTTTATGTGACAATAAACAACCAAATTAATATCGTTTTAATTTCAACAAGTTTTAATCTTTTATTTTTTTTATTGCACCTTGTGGTAAACTGTATCCATAGCTTTATATCTAATTCATACAACAAGAAGCATTTTTATCAGTTGAAATATGATAATTATATGTATACAAAACAAAAGCATAAAATGTGCTTAACGGAACAAGTCTTACCTTCTGGAAGCCTGAGCAGAACAGTGTTAATGCTATAATTCAAATACTTTCTTTGGCTAACCAGTTCAAGCAAGGCTTAATGTAACTCTGATTGGATTGCTGACTGGTAAAAACTTTCGACATAAGTGTTTTATGTCAACGTCCAAATGATGTACGAGTATACATTGTGCTTAGTATAAATAGTTACGTAAATATTCTTCTTGCCGGCAGCTCATGTCTGCTCTCTCTCTAAAAAGCGAAAAGGGATCAACTCCACAAGTGCTACTAGTTGTACCACAAATCCACAGTTCGTAAGAAAGGGATTTGCTACAAACAGCTGACAGCCAAATAACATAGTTGCTATGACAACAGACGTGTTGGCACATCAGATTTATCACGTGCAAATGAAATATCTACGTGCGCGCGTGAAATGTGGAAGCACTCTCTCATATCTATACATACATATCTTATAATGTAACGTGCGTCTTTCCCCAATTAGCACCACTTTCGTACCTTTAACACAGCAAAAACCATTATTTGATAACTTGATCGATCGATTATAAAGTGCGTTTGAACCAGAACTTTTTCTTTTTAACTATTTTTACATTATAAACCATTTAATAAAATTATTTCTTTAAAAGATATATACAGGCAGACCATGGTCAAACAGTCACAAACAGTCAAAGGTCAGCTTAAGTTGTTTTTGTAAAATACTATCTAATTTTTGTACCATTTAATTAAAATTAAGTTGTTTATATCATGGTTTAAAACGGCTATCCGGAAAATAATTTCATAATTATTGATATAACAAAATACATCTGAATAGATCCAGTTCGTTCTTTCAACCACTATCGTTATTGTTTGTAGAATACACTGACGGTTTATTTTGTAATATTTTGTTTAATTTGGTTTTGTTTTTATACAAGTATTCATTATAACACTTGTTTATATGTAGAACTTTTTAATTAGTTTTTACATGAAATTGAATATTTTATAGTAACTACCAAGCTTCAAAAGCTCTCTCATGATTCGCAGAAGCTCTGTTGCTATGATCAGACTCATTCGTTACCCACAGTTAATTCTATTGCTACACCAAAATTTTTTTGAAAAACTAAAAAGTCATTATAACACTTGTTAATGGTACCGAGCACGTGTGCAACGTTTCACCACACAAGACTGGACTTTCTGAGTGAATCAGCCACATCCTAAACCTCTAACTCCGTCCTTGACTATTGTTCTCCGGTATAATTCGGATCGGTAGCTAGAAAAACCCCATTATTACATCGTGCAGTCACAGCATTCGAGCTACATATGTTTGTTCGCACATGCTAGCGGCTGTTTTCAGGTCATGTCCATAATGTATAACCCTTCGCTTTTTTTCGTTTGTTGTCAATGTAACGTTTGGTTCACACAAACAATTGCTCAAATAACGATGGAAAAACACGCCATATATCTCTAATCTTATTTTTACGTACAAAACTCTTGTAAAATAAAATCAGCTACATCTAGCTAGCTATTGGTTTGCTCGGTAATAGGCGTTCATAAGTAGCATTAATAATTAACTAGACTTAGTGATGAGAAGTACTTAGATGTATTTTCATCATGTATGATAAAGCTTTTCAAGGTTTTTAATGATATATTTTTGTTACGAGTTTTGCGGAAGTAATTTATTGATCTACTTTGGAGTTTGTCTGACAACATGGGGATGCTTCACTTGGGGAAGATTGTGTCTGCATGCTTTGGTAATTATAGAATTTTGCATCGCCTGTAATTTATGTAAAGGCGATAAGATTATATTTAACATACTTCCAAAATTTTAACAAAATTACGTTGTAAACATAAATTATATTGGTTTTCATAAAGGTTCTTTCGTTTAAATTGTTTATTTGTCTTGTTTAAATTTGTTCAATGTGTGTTTTGAATGTTTATCAGCTACATTTTCGAAAGTTTGAAAGTTCATCTTAATTTCAAATATACTTTTCAAAAAAAAACGCAAAAGGCAAAATTCGAGTCATATTGTTAGCAGGTTTATTCAGGGTAGTTTTGTATGACATGTGTGAAACTTTACACATTCACTGCTGAGCATTCAAAGTCTGCAAAGGCAAAGTCCACGCTCACTAGTTAACGTTTAACGTCACTCAACGTCAATAACGAGTATGCCCCACGTGAGCATCAATAACTGCTTGGCATCTCCTGCCCATGGAAGTGATGAGATGACGAATCACATCCTGTGAAATGGCTGTCCACTCAGCCTGCAAAGCTGCTGCAAGCTGAGGTAGAGTCTGCGACTGAGATTGTCGCCGTCACAAACGTCGGTCCAACTCGTCCCAAAGATGTTCGATGGGGTTTAAAGCTGGTGATCTGAAGGGCCAGGGAACAACGTTGATGTTGTGGTGTCTCAAAAAGACAGTGGTGAGGCGGGCTGTGTGAGGACGGGCGTTGTCATGTTGAAAAACGTCGTTGACGTTCATCATGATAGGTTGCACATGGGGCCTAAGAATCTCGTCAACGGTTGCGTACGGTCTGATCGGAAATCTTACGCAGCCCTGGTATGGTTGAGGCAGTAGACGTCGCAGTGGTGGTCCTATTCCGAAGGTGACGTAACCGGATGTAGCGATCTTGTGCGGGTGTGGTCACGCGAGGTCTGCCAGATCGTGGACGGTCACAAGTTGATCTATGTTGTTGGTGACGTTTCCATAGCCTTGTAATGGTGCTTTGATGGATATTCACAGCTCTGGCAACATCTGATCGAGATTCGCCTGCTTCCAATTGACCAATGGCGTTGTTGCGTTGTGCTTCAGTCAGTCTTGGCGTAACTGTATTGCGTGTCGGTGGCTTAACACTGAGCTATGGAAACCAAGAACCCGTCACTTTTATAGGAATTTTGCACATGTTTCACTTGCAGAACATGCAGATCTCTCAAACAAATTTATTGGACACGAATGCGTTTTGGCGAAAAATCCGATGTTTTCCTCCGTTTTCAAAGTGCACAACTTTTATTGTTATTCTGGTCTGACAATTAGTGCCTTTACACGTGTAACATCACATACTTTGAGCTCCCAACGTTAGTATATATATTTCTCTTTAAAATAACAAAAATATCCCTTTTGCGTTTCTTTTTTTGAAGAGTATATGTGTAATACACGAATTAAGGATCATATTTTAATTATTGCAATAACAGGTAAACATCTAGCTATACGCTTCACAGATAATCTAATAATTAATGATGATTGTTTAGTAAATCATAAAAATATGGTACAAGAGAAACACAATTTACTTAAATTTGATTAACTTACAGATAGGCTTACTGTTAATTGCGTTTACTCTTTGACAAATTTTAAGTTCATGTACTAGTATCTATATTTAGCCAATTAACTAAAATATTATTAAATTTATGGAAATTTATAAAAGATCTTAAAATACGAACATTGAAGGTTTCAAACTTCACTAAGAATGTTTCTCCATTTTCTCTAAGCTTCCATTTGTTAATGATCATGATTGATTAGCCTGTGCTATAAAAAACATCTTCAAGCCAGGCCTATTATGTTAATCAAGTCAGTTCCTTCATGCCAGGAATATATTTTTGTCATCAACAACTATAATTATTTATCTGAAACACACAAGTTTCAATCGTTAAAATTTGAAGCAAGTTTCAAAGACACATTTTTTCGTTACATCTTCGTATCTATATTCCTATGATCAATAAATCATATTAACTGTATATATTATCTGATTTTTTAAATCATGACAGTTTCCCAACACAAAACTGTAAAACTTTCCATTTAATTCCATGTGCAAAATAGACTACAGGAACAGTTGTCGTTGTTCTCTCTTATTACTAAACACGAAGCTACATTAAGAGCTATTTGTACTTTGTCTTTGTCGTTTGCGGGTATTCAAATCCTATTTAAAGCATCATAAATCTGTAGATATCCTGCTGTGCCGCTAGAGAGTAGCAAAAATTTAAGCTATGTTACATAGACTTAGAATACCAAATATATGAGAATATACAAACTTTTAAAACAGAGATTTTGCTGTCGTGTGGCGAGTATCTCATAGAATGTAAATAGAAAATACTTATATCTTTTCCACTACTCTTGTACATTTAACTTTCGTCAACGTTAAATGAAACCGGTACGTAAAGAAAGCCACAGGCAATATTTAGTTTTTTAAGCACATGCTCTCACTTTAATGTTCTGTGAACTTATTTTTATATTATTCTAGCATATTTTACACTTGTTTAATGTTCCATAATACACTTGTTCCATTATTAGCGAAGCCGGATTTACTATTATATTATTTATTTTAATATCATCGCTTCTTCTTTGTGGGTATTTGGATATGTTGAATTTTAGATACCCAGGAGGGTTGGGTGCAAAAGATCTTTTACTCCATCCCTAATATTTTAATATCGATGCTTCTTGTTTTTTGTTTTAAATTTCGCGCAAAGCTACACAAGGGCTATCTGCGCTAGCCGTCTTTAATTTACCAGTGTAAGACTAGAAGGAAGGTAACTTGTCATCACCACCAACCGCCAACTCTTGTACTACTCTTTTACCAACGAATAGTAAGATTAACCATCATATTATAACGCCCCCACGGCTGAAAGAACGAGCATATTTGGTGTGACGTGGATTTTAACCCGTGACTCTCAGATTACGAGTCGAGTGCCTTAACTACCTGGTCATGCCGTGCCTTCGCTGGTTCTTTAAGTATAATTTACCTTTAGAAAGGTATATAACTTATATTATTAAATCTGTGAAAAAAATTTCCGTCTATTGACTAAAGTGGTAGAGGATTCTCGAATGTAAAAATCAACAATGTATATGTAAACACTAGTCTATATTGTTGTGCAGACTGAAATTTCTAGAAACTTTCCTCACGCATATAAATATAACCAACGCGAAGCGTCAAAAGACAACGTATAATAATTGGTTTCCTATAGTTGGTATATCATAATCCTCGAAAGCTATAATTGTGATTAACGCTCATTAATTGGGAACCTCAGATATTTGCCCAGGAAAGATTATAAATTTCGACCATTACAAACCATTTAATTTTAGTGAATATTATTATTTTTACGAAGAAATGTTATACATAACTTCAGTAGCAAAAACAGTTGAAGTGTTATTAGCGAGGAAAGAAGAACGCAGAGATTGCTAGCTCCCTGTTAAGTGAATTATACCTACATTAACTCGTGAATCCTCAAAAAGATATCAAGGAAGTTACAGTCCAAAAAGAAGAATTGATACTATATGTAAGTTTATAAAGCTTTTGTAAACAAAGCATTATTTGTAATAATAATTATTGTAAATTGTATTATTGTTTATGTATTAAAATATATTTGTGTTGAAAAAGAAACCGTGTATATCAATCTTGTTGGAAAATATAAACTGGATACATACTTTCATTTATTCAACTTCTAAATTTAAATTATCGCTGAATTCAATTTCAGGCTAATTAAAACTATAATACGTAATGTTTTTAATAAGAACCATTGCTCTACATATATATATATAAGCTCAAATTAAATAGAATCAATATGATACTTGAAGACATGGATGTCTTCAAATGAAATGGATAGTAGAATAAACAGGTGTAAATCGTGAAGTAGATTTCAAAATACAATCAAAGCATTTGTATTAGTGTGAACAAAACAATTTCGCCATTTAAACATTAAATACAATATAAGTTAAGAAACAAATAATACTGGTTATTGATTGTTTAACTCGTTTGCCATTCTCCTAATTAAAGCAGTGTTAATAGGAAGCACGTTTGTGGTTTACGCGAATAAGATGGTCTTACACAAGTAGTAAACTTTCTTTAATGAGAAGCTCAATATCTCTTAACTTCATTTGTAGTTATGATTAAGTTGTTAATAGTTATGTTACGAATTTGGCAAATGAAAAAGTCTTATCAGGTAAAAAACAATTCTACCCGATATCTCTCAATGTTTAAACGCTAGTTTTCATATGATGCTTAGTTTTGACAACTTTAGTGGCCTTTTTGTCACTATACGTGTATTTGTATGTGAACCATAACGGAAGAAATGTCGGTAACTGGTTGTCATACATTTTAGAATAGTTTGTGAAGATGGAATATGTTGCTACAGAACGTGCGTGTGACGTCACCGAAAATTTTTGTTAGATATTGATTTTGTTGAAAACGTTTCTGTATAAACTTTATGGGTAGATAAATGGGTGTAATTAAGGGTCATGTTGAACACCAGGATTGTTATACTCTGACGCTGTGGTTTAAAAGTTGCCTGTAAATGTTTAACCACTATGTTTTATATAATATAAATATTTCCGATTTAAAAATGTTTTGCTATGAAAAGTATTTATTTATCGAGATTATTTATCCCTTTTTTTCCATTATATGCTTAAAAATAGTTAACCGTATTATTACACATATTTTTATTTATAAAGACTAGTTTTACATCACAGTCAGCCGTTATGAGGTACCATAATGTAATGGTTGTGCGAAACCTTTTAGTAGAAATTAAATAAAAGCAGAAGTTTCAACTTCTATTGATGTTGAAACTCTACTTGAATTATTGGCTCAAATACAGTGTCATATTCCGAGTATATTCCAAAATGTTCCCAATTTTTCTTACTCAAATATCACCCTCTTTCTTCGTTCATATGTTCTTCAAATCATTAATGTAGTTTTCACAGGTTAACGCTGTGGTTTGGGGATCAAGAAGACTGGATTATTGGTCTGTCAATTCTTCTGACAAATTCTTCAATTTGTACTTTTCCTTTTCTGTTCTAGTGGTAAACTAAAACCCTGCAGGAACGGAAAAAAGCACATAAAACCTTGTTTGCATTTTGTTCACTGTATAAACAGCCGAAGGTGACGTATAATGTGAGAGATGCTTCAATAGTAGGAGTTCGTCTTCTTGTTTTCTTTAGAAGAGCAGTTAACATTGACAATTGTAGCAAATCTTGTTCACTATCGTATGTTCATCACTTTGCAAAGTTTTACTTGAAAAACGAGACTCCTTTCAAGAGACAGCAATCCTTGTTATCCACATCAATTTAAAAAGAGTTACTTCAGCCATCTTTCTCCGCCAGTAAAATCTTCAAACCTCAGTCTGGAAGTACCAACCCTCAATGAAATCTGATTCGACTCGATGAATAGTACAAGTCTTACCATAATTACAGCTAAAGTGTTTTACTTTACTCAAACGTATTTTGTTTCATAGAGTCGCTCAAGTGCCTTAATAAGCATTATAACATTTGAAAGACAGCAATATTGCAATTATGACTACATGCTTATTTATACCACACATTGTGATTTTTTTAATAATTAAAAGCGATTATTATAACATTTAATCTTAGAGGTTTAGCAATAATTTTAAATTCTTATAATGCTAAAAATTTCGTTTCTACACTCGTGGTAGATACAGTACATATAGCCTGTTATGTAACTTAACTACAAATAAACTTTCAGCAAGAGAATTCTATATTTTTCTTTCCTTTTCTTACTTATCCAAGTTGAATGGTTTGCACACTTTTTCTTTATTCAAGATTTGCTTTTTTTCTTTGAAACTTTCATTTAAACTTAATCATGTTTGAGGTTTGTTGTGGAATTTCGCACAAAGCTACTCGAGGGCTATCTGTGCTAGCCGTCCCTAATTTAGCGGTGTAAGACTAGAGGGAAGGCAGCTAGTCATCACCACCCACCGCCAACTCTTGGGCTACTCTTTTACCAACGAATAGTGGGATTGACCGTAACATTATACACCCCCACGGCTGGAAGGGCGAGCATGTTTAGCGCGATGCGGGCGCGAACCCGCGACTCTCGGATTACGAGTACACGCCTTACGTGCTCGGCCATGCCAGGCCGAACTTCTTACGATCGCGTTCGCGGGCTTAAGTAATAATACTGACGTCATTTCATATCTACAACAAGCTTGCATTTGAACACAAACTAAAATATGGCACTATTTTTGCTTTCATAACGTAAAATTGCAGTTGAGAAATATGTAGTAGATTTATCTTTCACATCTTTAAAAACTGGTCCGATGCCGTAATATATATATATTTGCATACAGTTGAAAAAAAGCTTAACTTAAATTATATCAAACTTAAGTGGGCAATCAATGAGCACGGAAGTAATAAATCATAAATTAAGACTGTTTGAATTAATGCACTCAGGAGCAAGAAGTATTATAATGTATATTCCACCAAGTATTACGTCTTAATTTTCTCAACTAATGCTGTTTTCTCAAAACTGCATTAGACTAATGGCTCTTTTCACTAGCTCAGTTCAACCCATCAAAGTTGGAAAACAACCACATCAACATAGCATCAGTACACAATTAACGAAGCCATCTGCAACGGCATTAGTGTGAAACACTTCGTAAATCAGGAGGTATTTATAAAATATTTACTTTTTTTCAATGAAACTTTCTTTTTTCGACTTTTTACTGGTAATCATACCAAACACATAACAAATATCTTACTAATTTCGTTTTACTTTGGATATGTAAAAGTACATATTACAAAAACTTCAAAACACAGATTAAAATTCATAATGTAATATATTTTTCAACTTTTTTCGGAGTCTAATGAGGTACGTGTTCTCTGTCAAATAAAGTTTATACATAGCCCATATCTCGTGATTCCTAATACATAGACAAGTATTCATTAAATGTAAATTTTATTACCTAGTTGTGTAGCTAATAAGTTAGAGTATTCGGTTTTTATTACTGGAAAACAGGTGAACCTGAAGATGATCGAAGAAGGTCGAAAGTTGTTCACTCCTCTACTAGTACTTTCTCTACCCGTACCAGCCGTTTTAAAACACATTTTGATGTTTGTGAATAGCTCGTGCTATTGTACAGCACTAAACACATCGGTTAAATAGAAATACAAACACATGTTTTCGCTAGCAGTTGAAAGTTTGTTTATTTTTAGATACATCAAGTTATTATAAAACTTAACCATAAAAACAACGATGATTATACTGATGAGTGGACAAATTATCCAACAAGAAAGAGAAACTAGTAGAAGCAGTAAAAGGAACTAAGTATAGACATCACAAATTGGTGAATGTGGTATACAAGTATTTTACATCCAGCAATTGTTCGAGCAGTTGGTTGTATGATAGGGAGCTCTATTATTGCTATGACTTACAGAAGCTTAGTGCATAACCGTGATGATGATGCTAGTTCTGAACTCGGAGATTTAAAATACTCTGAGCACTATATGATTAAACAGACTAAAGAACACATGAAAGTGTCATATCATAAAGACAGTTTTACTGGTAAAGTTCATCCTCAACAGTTAGCTGTTTACAAAATGGTGGAAAATACAGGATGTGAGAAAAACAATGCTTTACCTTATCATTTTCAGTTCTGTTATTTTACTAGATGGGTTATTCAAACACTGAAGAGTATGCTTTCAAAGTCTCTGAATTCAGACTGGAATGGCGAAAACTGTTTATAAGAGAAATTATGATCACAGTAAGTTTCACATACAGAACCACCAAATATGAAGTTGCCAGGATATTGACAAGAAAATATCAACTGCTATGTATAAGCTTGCATGTCAGAAAACGGTTAAAGTTTCTGAGAAACAGAAAAGAATGTATAGTAAGATGATGAAAAACATGGTAAATTTAACATCACACTGAACTATTGTAGTTAGGGTGGTATTTATATTACAAGACACTTTGGTCCAGATGCCTGATTGTATGAGAGTGAGGGAACAGCCCAAGAGAAGGGCACGTCACATCATAATTGGTTCCGCGAATTCGCAGTAGAAGCGGTTTCTAAGAGTTAACAGTAGCATTATATATTACCAGAGGGAATGTTGCTAAGAGGAGAAAGTAGTAGGAAGAAAGTGTTGGATTCATTACTGTAACCTCTTGTAGATCAAGAGACATCAAGTTACGTCATAATAAATATTCTTGTTTCGTGACTCTCTGTAGAGTTTTCTTTTATATAAGCTCTGAATATGCAAATTAGCAACCTGTATAGTCCTGGGAAAGACTCTTTCGTGTCATTTTCCAAACTCTAGATACATATTGTATGTATCAGATAACGGAAAGAAAAACTACTAATTTATTCTCTTTAGTTGTTAAGATTGTTTCATCGTTTTAATCTTTTGTCTTGTTTGAAATTAGCCCCCCAGTGACTCAGCGGACTTACACGCTAAAATCCGGGTTTCGATACCCGTGGTAGGCAGAGCACAGATAGCCCATTGTGTAGCTTTGTGCTTAATTCTAAAGAACAACAATGTTTGAAATTAAACACAAAGCTACGCAATGTCTATCTGTGCTCTGCTCATTACGGGTATCGAAACCCAGTTTCTAGCATTATATGTTCACAGCTATACCTCTGTGCCATCGCAATAGTCAGCTTTATAGTTTCACCTCATGAAACAAAATATTTTATTACTTATGATTTATATTGTATTCACTATTTGTATGGCATACTTCATAACCATTGATATACTGATTTACAATCTACATAGATGCCTATTTTTCTTATTAGCATTCAAACTATAGATTTTTATCTCAAGACGACTGGTATGGGTATTAATTAACTCTTTTATTAAAATAAAGTAGAGAACAACGTTTCGACCTTCTGAGGTCATATTCAGGTTAACAAAAAGAGTTTACAACTGATCGTTGCCAGGCACACGTCCTAGGGACGAGAGTATAAACGGGTACGTGATTGTAGGGAACGTTGCAGTATATGTTAAGTTATTAATTAGTATAGGTATAAAGATGTTCCTTTATATTGGTTTAATTTTGGTTTGAATTATTATATAAGTAGAGCTTCTTGCATTTGTTTACGTTTGTTTTCCTTCTTGGTATTTGAGTGTTTTCTATGGTTATGTTATGTTTATTTGATTTGCGGTGTTCAAAGACATGTGAAGCTGTTTTTGTGATCTCTGTTTTTTTGGAATTTCGCACACTCGAGGGCTATCTGTGCTAGCCGTACCTAATTTAGCAGTATAAGACTAGAGGGAAGGCAACTAGTCATCACCACCCACCGCCAGCTCTTGGGCTACTCTTTTACCAACGAATAGTAAGATTTACCCTAATATTATAACGCCCCCACGGCTGAAAGGGCGAGCATGTTTGGCGCGACGGGGATGCGAACCCGCGACTCTCAGATTACGAGTCGCATGCCTTAACACGCTTGGCCATGCTGGGCTTTTGTGATCTGTGAATTTAGTTTTCATTTTCTGCTTGTTTCTCCAATATAGTAATAGTGGCAGTTATCACATTGCATTTTATAAATAATGTTGGTGTCGTGTTTGTCAGTGTAGTTTTTACATAGTATAGACTTCAGATTTGTGCCTGGTTTTTGAATAAATTTGGTATTAACTGGAATGTCACATTTTGTTACAAGTTTTTACCAAATGTTGGTTATTTTTCTGCTGATGTTGAAAATATATGACATGTAACAGTGTAAGGTTTTGTAGTTTGTTGTATTTTGGAATTCATTATTGCACAGATATGTTGACGATACAATTGCTGGATTCACATCTTCAGAAAACAAACTTGTTTTTTTCAACGACGTAACTCCATACACCCCAACATTAAATTCAATTGTGAACACGAGAAAACTAACCAAACAGCATTTCTTAACCTCAAGATCACAATACCCAATACACAATTGAAAACAGAAGTCCACAGAAAAAAATCGCCCATACTCGACTATACATTTCCAGGTACTGAGCGCATGAAACGAAACAAAAATTCAACGTAATAAAAATCCAGATAAACACAGCTACAAAACTATACTCACCTGATAAAATTAACGATGAAATCAACAAAATAAAACAACACTTCATCAACATCAAAATTTCCTAAAAAACCACGAAAAAATTATACTCACACACACCTAGACCAACAACAAACAAACAACAATAAATTCCAAGATACAACAAACTACAAAACCTTATACTGCTGCATACTATCTATATGTTCTCGATATCAGCGAAAAAAATAACCAACATTTGGAAAAAAAATCTTATAATAAAACACAACATTCCAGTGAAAGTTATGTACTTAAGATTAGTCACCCGCTAGTCCAGTGGTAAGCCTATGAGTTTACAACGATAAAATCAGTGGTTCGATTCCCCTCGATAGACTCAGCAGGTAGTCTGATGTGACATTGTTGTAATAAAACACGCACACTTAAGAATAAATCTATATGCAGAGATAGTGATAAGATTGTATAAAATCCAGTCAATTAATTTATATGTTTTATAGTAATTGTAATTATTTCCTTAATAAAGCCCTAATTTTTTTTTTCTGATTTTATCTTTCAAGCATTTATGGCATGTAACATTCTTTATTTTATTTTGTTTTAGTAATCTTGAGTGTGTATGCCCATAGATGGCAGCACAGTTTGATTAATAGTCGGGCTAAATTAAATTCTGGCAATGAAAATGATCCTGCTGATATGTTTGACTCTCCTATTAATCGAAACCTGAAGATACATGTTTTGTATGCACATATATAAATGTATTCTTATGCATGATAAACATTGATAAAATCACAATAGCCAAATTATACATAGTAATTAAATATCTATATCCAATGTAATGAAATAAGAGCAGAAAGTACTACTCGGATGATCAGATATTTATTAAATTTAAATTCGACTTTTGTTTAATGCTATATTTTTACCTTCTTATTGCATACATGTAGGTGTAAAACAAATAACAAAGTAGAGAGAAAGTTATGAACCAGATCTGAGTAGTTAGGGTGGTACTTCCCCGTCAAGACGCCGATATATCTTATGGCACGGAAGTGTCGACTAATTAGCAGTAGAAAAGTCACCAACTTGTAAAGTCACTGAAAACCCAGAAAACGCGTAATATAAGAAGCGATACCGTATTTGTGAAACAGTCAGTAATGTTAGGTTTGTTTTGCATACAAGTATGTACATCTTAACATTAAAGAATGTTTATATATATAAAGTTCCGTGTATGTGGTATTCTTCTTTCTTTATTTATGCATATTATTATTTCAATTACATCTTTGTTACATACGTTTTTCCCTTATATACGTGTTTTAAAATATTCTGCTTTCTTTTTGTTAATGTAACTAGTGTTCATAGTTTTATGCTTCATGTAAAGAATGTATAAATATGTAAATACCAACTTAATTTTTTATCTATTTCAGGTATGCTTTCTGTAATATTTTCGCATAAATTGGAATTTTGCATAAGTATTTTTGTTTCATTTTAACGTGAATTTTACATGGTGTTGATATGCTAAATTTTGCCATATATTTCTAAATTAGTTCTTTTTTGCTTCAATTTTGTATTGACTTATTTGGTATTCTATAATTATGTGTTTCACATATTTTGTTTTGACTTATCTAGTATTCTATAATTATGTGCCTCATATATTTTGTTTTCACTTACCTGGTATTCTATAATTATATGCCTCATATATAAGCTTTAAATTTCTCCTCTTTCTTTTACATATATACCTCCTTTCATTTTATACCTAATTTATGTTTATTACGATAACTTCTCATAAATATACATATACTACTGGCCAAAATCTTACGGCCAAAGAACATAAATATATATATACAATTTTGTGTTGTTAGACTCAACCACTTATTTAAGTAGAGCTTCGAAAGATGAAAATAAGAAAAGAGAAAATAAAAATAATTTTTTTTAGCATTTAATATGGAAAATATTAAATACTGGTCAAAAGTTTAAGAACATACTGAAACGAAGCGTTAATCGGTAAACACATAACGAAATTTAGTCATTTGTTTTCAAGCATTAGCGTTTTCAACATATCCTACTGATATCTCCTGTGTTACATTGGGTAAAAAGAATGGCAAAGGCTAAAACGTTGACAGAGTTTGAACGTGGCAGAATTGTCGAGCTGCAAATGCAGTCAGTTTCTACATGTATGGATGAACAAGGTATTCAGTACATAAAATACAAATACGTATTATACAAAACCAACTATGATAAAAAGTTTTACTTTAAAAAATGATTTTTACTCAATTTGATTTGTTTCTTTATCCAACAAACCCAAAAATAAGACAAGAAACCATTACTAAGATACCGAGCTAGAAAGCGAAGATCCCATCACATTGTTCATCTTTCTTTTCTCATTTCAATAGAGACAACTCTACAGCTACTTTTTAACTGACATAACTATAAACATAAATTCACTCTATGTGTTCCTGGACATTGCACGGTTTATTTCTTCGTTGTAATAATTAGCAGTAGTTAAAAAAAATCATAATTCTAGTGCAAACGATATCATTACCCCTTGAAGTCAGCGTTTTTACAAAAGTGACAGAAAGAATGCAAATAAAAAATATAAGAATAATACAATTATATATAGATCATCCCTATGTGACTTCCAGTATTAAAATATATATAGTTACACTGCAAAGTACATACTTTATTTGTATATTATTGCAATTGGAAGATCTATATTCCAAACTGTTAGTATGCAATGTGTTTATTAAATATCATGGTGATGTCAGTTTAGACATTATTGTAGTGTAACGAAGAGCCCATCTCTGAATTACAAGAAAAATCAAGTTTAGTTGAAACGTGTCTTGATTATTACAGGCTCTCGATAAGAGGTCAACCAAATTAATGTACCTCGTAAGCATTTCGTACTCGTACATTTTACAGTGTAACATTAAATTTTAATATTAAAAGACACATATGAGTGGCTTACATATAGCAGTCCTATATTCTTGTCTCCATTCTTTACATAATTTTACACTTACCAAATATTTTTTATTTATATAAACACGTGTATGTATGTCACGTACTTTGAACCTATCTTCTTTTATGGCGATTTTCTTTAAAACATATATATTTATCTTGAGTACAATACCTAGTATTTGCTGTGTAAATAAAGGATTAGTTCCCTTGTAAATGTCTTGCAATTTTGTATTTAATAGGTTAATTTTGTTTTTATATATCAAAACGGTATATTTTTATTTCATTTTATATATTTTTGCATTTGTATGGTTTTTCTGTTAGGTGTCAAGTGTACATGCTGCATGTTCCTCATTTTGTAACAAGTAAAGGTTATCGTCGCACTTGTAATTATCCACTACATAGTGTAGTCTGTTATTTTGTTACCATGCTGCGTGTTTCGTGCCATTCTGCGACATCAATATATAGCATGCATGCAAATTATTTTTTTCGCTGAATAATATTTTCCCCTTTTATTACTAGCATTAAATTTATAGTAAAACCGATTTGAAGACATGCTTCAGGTATACTAAAACAGGTTGTTATATACAAATCATATATCTCACTCTCATATACTAACTTTTCCTAAGGTTTTACCTAGTCGCACTGAGCATGCTCGTTAGCTGTGACTGCGTTATATAGTGACAGTCAATCCAGCTATTCGTAGGTAAAAGAAGAGCCAACAGTTGGTCGTACTGACTAGCTGTCTTTCCTCTTGTCTTACACTGCTAAATTAGGGACGTCTAGTGAATACAGCCCTCCTGCAGCTTTGCGCAAAAGTCAAAACAAAACAAAATCTAAGGTTTTATTTCGGTGCTTTTTAAAATTTACCGAGAGGATATGCTAATTAAACCGTGTAGAAAAATTAGGTTAAGGCTATCTAATGTTTTAGGGATGGATACGTTATATTTTAAACCAACGGTTTTTTTTGTTGTTTTTTTAATTTTGCATTCAGACTATATGTTATTTATTGCTAGTTCATATGTTTGACATTTAACAGCATTCTGGATTTTAGAAATGGAAATATGCCTTGTCACTTAGGTTACATATTAAGTTTTGGAAACAAAAACTTTCATTAAATTGCGTTTTTTTTAACCTACGTGATTCATTAGACATGTTAATTTTCAGTATTGTTCAGCATCACCAATATCACCGAACACGTTCATGACTGACCTACTGTAGATATAGTAAAATGAGAACGAACTAATGATACCTTATTTTATAAAACTGTGTAAAGCTTTATACAAATTCCTCAAATGAATGCATTCAGATTGCATAAAGTTGTTACACTGAATTATTCACACTCAACGACACGTGACAAATCAGGGATCCCTAGGGTTCATCTCTAATGTGAAATTAATGACCGGCATAATTCGCCACCTGAATAGGTTAACCGGTTCTTTATCATTTTCATAACACGATAACAGATGAAAACGCAGTGTGTATTCAACGGCAGTAAGGCTCGAACCATGTAGTCTTTCATTCACAGCCTAACATGCTAACAATTTGGTCAGATCAGGTCAAAAAAGATTATATATAAGAATGTTTGCATGCGAACTACTTATTGTATACTTAGTGATTACAGAAAACCGTGAAGCGTTTATAGTAATGCTTTCTGTTTATTTAAACTTACAAAACAGTGAAGCATCATCATCATATCACAGTACACGTCAACGGTTCTTAAGCAACTGAAACCTTCAATGAAAAATTTTTAAAAAGCTCTACATCATTTATTTCAAATTATTTAATTTGCTACAGCAGAGAAAGCGTAGTTTAAACGTGGATAACAAATATAAACTCCACGAAAAAACCGAAAAATATCTCTATCATTTTAACACGTTTTATCTTCACAAATGTAAAAACAGATTATGCATATTATTTTTATCAGCTATTTTTACTACAACTTTTATGT
Organism: Carcinoscorpius rotundicauda; assembly: GCA_011833715.1. Taxonomy (NCBI): domain Eukaryota; kingdom Metazoa; phylum Arthropoda; class Merostomata; order Xiphosura; family Limulidae; genus Carcinoscorpius; species Carcinoscorpius rotundicauda. The sequence goes on from CM022406.1 coordinate 27,178,417, forward strand.
ACCTGTATATATATAAAACTTTATGAAATATTTTTTGGTAAAAGACAAGTAACAAAATACGAAAATTATTCTAAAAGCTTTTACGAAGTACGTGCTAGGTTATCATATAATAAAGAATTTTAAAGATCATAGAGCTCTTCAGAAAATTTTAATGGGTTAAAAAAATCGCAAAACATTTCACAAGCCCGTAAAAAACAATAAGTTAATTAATGGAAACTTTACATCCCCTTACGAGTGGATATAATAACGTTGCTGTTACAATGAAACTATTCTTTAACATGAAAACTATTATTAGTTTAGGAATGATATATTCAAGATGTACATACTTCTTTGAAATTTTCTAATTAGGTTCAAGTAATGTACATTTTAAAGTGAATCCGTAACAATAATAAAATTGAAAGTGTGTTATTTATTTTCATAATGTTGGATCAAGTTTCCACTGGATTAAACATTAACATTCATATGCAGATGTTACTTGACCAAATGTACATCTTCAATAACGGTTTATGAATGATAAATGTAAGAACAGTTTTTGATATATTCTAAAATTAACTACTTTTTAAATATATGTACGAAATTTCAATTAGTTGTGAGAGAAATCCTTTTTTTTAATATTATCAGAAATGTTTATAGTGCAAAGCTACTAAATGGCCTATCTGTGCTGTAGCTTCCCAAGAGATACGTCCTCAAATTTCAGCATTTCATATAAGCTTACCTCCAGGACACATCAAAAGATCTTAGAGCTTTTAATCTTAAACGTTTGTTCTATTTCCTTCATACTGTGTGTTTATCTCATACGGTCATTTGGAATCTTGATTATCAGAAAAATTATTCTAATGGCTTCAGAAGAATGAACCTTCCATCCAATAAAAGTTGCAAGAATATGTGTAATCTGTTTATTTCAAATTTATTGAGCTATACTGAGTTACTCTAATTCACCTACCTTTTAAGTCATATTACACTTAATGATAAAAGTGGACTCACACCAACAAAACGTTAAATTAGTTTTACTGTTGTTAAGAGAAAGTTTAGTACAAATAATATGGTGAAGGTGATTTAGCCAAATATTTGAAAAGCCTTTCGTTTATGTTTCTTTCACAATTCATTGAACTCACACATTCCTAAATTATACAACATGCTCTAGTTCTTTTTATAAATTTGTCGCTCTGTATTAAGTTGCTAATAATTTTACTTGTAAAAGTATAGAGTTATTTGTAATAATCTTACCTGTATTATTCGAGCATTGTAAGCTGTACTACATTTCTGATTTGAATGTTATGTTCAACATTTATGATTATCTGAAAGTTATGAGATTTAACTTATTTTTTCTATTACTAACGCTTTAAAATTATAAGCCTTATTTTATCACATAACTTTTTCCACACTGAAAACATGCACAAAAATTACCATAATTGAGCATTTTAAAGTTTTATACTGTACATGATCTCTGATCAATTCATTTTTTTAATGCAACAATACTTCAAGTATTCATTTGAAATCTTAATATACAAAATCAGAGTCATCTGTTAAGAGTTAAACAAAGCAATAAAAAATATCCTAAATATAAAGACAGTGATGAGCAAAACGAGAAGCTGTTTATAATTCAAAGATTTCTTACATCACATAATAAAACTTGTCATCTAGAAATATCTTGTTATAAAATTCTTATTAAATATGTAACATTATTTTCATTATAATCATAACTTGAAATTTTGAAAAGCTACACAATTAGACATTTAAAAAAACATTTTCTGAATAAATAGATAAATAGTGAATTGAATTATTTAAACATAAAAATCCTTTGTAAATTTACAGCCCAACCAATAACAAAAAAAATATTTTTCTTGTATTGCACTTGCCATGGCTAATATACTCATATCTACAGTTTATAATGTTTAAAATATAAAAAGTAGAAAAACAGATGAAATTAGAATATATTTTAATGCATAATAAGCTACTCACCAATGACATAAATTCTGCAAATAAATATAACAGATACAAGCAAGCTAATATACTGGTAACTCATTTCTATTATTTTTCCAAATACTTAACATTTATTGTTTTTTTTTGCTTGTCATTAATTTTAATGCATGTGTGTGTTTTTCTTACAGAACAGACACATTGAGCTATCTGCTGAGCCCACCAAGAGGAATCGAACCCCTGATTTTAATGTTGTAAATCTGTAGACTTACTACTGTACTAGTGGGGAGCAATTTTAATGCAAGTTGGGAGTTGTGTATGTAAATAACCTATCATTAAACAACAACATAAAACAAATTCATTAAACTGTAGTTTCATGTAAATTAAAAAATATCATGTATTTAAATTTCTCTGCCACTAAATTGATATAAATGAGATCATAATAATCAGTGAGTTAACAGTAGTAGAAAATCAATATAAAAATTATGAATGACTAATGAAAGTTGGATGAACAATTTTGTGAGTAAAATGAGACAATGCTTGGAGTAATTAATACATAAATACCCATCACACAAATAATGGTCACACTGATAAAGAGTAAGACAAATAAACTACTCTCAATTAATACAAAATTTAATGGTAAAACAATAGAGTTTGATAAAAACACATATCTTCAGTTCAAAGTTCTGTTCCAACCAGGTTTTGCTGACTCTCTTTTTTCCTGCAATACATACATGAGCAAAGTAATGGACAAGACTGTTCTCCTCCAAGTGGCACATACAATCAATCGCACATACCTTACAATGAGCCAAACAAATTCCTACAAAATACCAATACTTTTTTTTTTACAATTCTACTTACCAATAGATTAAATTACTGTACAATCAACATTGAAGGTGCAGCTGTTGACACAGGAGTTGAAGAGTCTGTAGAGTCAGGAGAGGGAATCGAAGAAACAGACATATCAGTGGTCTCTCCTTGTGATGTATTTTTTATTTTGAGATAAGGTGCTGTCAAGTGCTTAATACTAAGAAGATGATTGCTATTCTGTGAGCTATTTGTTGGACACAATGATACAGAATTTTCTAAACTACTGTTAATTCTGTTTTTACTTGGCTCAGGCTTAACATCAATTTCACTGAGAACTGAAGGGCTGGAAAGACTAAGTTCAGAATAAATGTTGAGTCCATCTTGATCACTTTCTGTTGCACATTTGGTATCTGGAGTAGGAGCTTCTATACTACTAACACTACCACTGTTGTCTTCACTATCCTTCAGGTCTGTTCCATCTAAATATCGAATGCACTTTTTCTTCCGTCTGTAATTGATAACAGAATTACAATTAATAGCATTTAGTATTATGTTCATGGTGTGTATCAAATAATACAGATAATTAATGAAGTGTTATGAATAAACTGTTAATTAAACAAACAATTTAATAACCCAAAACAACTAAAATGACAGTTGGTTATGAGAAATCTATCACAGGGAAAGATACACTTCTTTAATTAATTATTTGTGGTGTACCCAAACTCATGTGGATGTTGTACAGTTCTTTATTCAATTGTCTAACCTACAAAACTGATAGCCTATTTATATACTTTTGTTTCTTTCTTAAATTACTAGACTTTGTGCCAAACCATAAATATAAATTTTCGGCCTTCCAATCATTTCCAATATGTGTAATTTCAGTGTTTTGCAGCTGAGTTTAAGTTTCTTCAGATAATCACAGCATGGTATTATGAACAAATGTGATTTAACAGAAGATAATGTTCACATATATTCTAATCATATTTCTCAAGTAGATAATCTAGAAAGAAAATATCATCACAATTGACCAATAAATCTGGAAAAATTGTTATTAAATTGTCAAAGAACAATGTGATACAAACCTATTTGAATAAAAGTGGGATTTAAAAACTACAAGTTCTTGCAATTTAGAAATTGGCAATATCTGATGTTATTCTTCATCAGTACATCAAATCTTCAAACTAGACAGCCATAGCTCCTAAATCTCTGCTAAGCACAGTCAACAAATGTATAAAATTTCCCTTGAACAATGTTGCTACAATTAATCAACCCATTTTCTAAAGTTGAAATATCTTATATACACATTACTAAAAATTCAAAGACATTATACTGATGACTAAACAGTGTTTTGTAACAAATTTTTTGACACATGAAAAAATTAATGCAAGAAGAAAAACTGTGCCCAAACCATCACTTAGTCTAGTGATATTATATGTAGGATTCAGATCCCTACTGAGTACGGTTTTTAGCAGAAAACCTGATGCATATTCTAAAAATAAGAAAAAAGGAGTTCATGAAAATGCCTAAAAATAAAATTATTGAAAATATTCTGTCATTGACAATTGGCAAGCATATCTAAAAAGAAACTGACTATATAATATCAGTTCCAAGCTCCAAGCAAACAAACAACTTTCTGTATGTACATATTCTTTATATGCTGTGCCAATGTAACATTTTAAGCTTTGACTCCTCTGGATAAAGCTAAAAAAAATATCTAAAAATACAAGAATCCTATAAGAAAGTCAATGGATTTACATTTTCAAACTCTTTAAATACAAATAAACATATTTTAAAACAGGCATATATGCCATCACTCTGCCACATATAAAATGTTTTCACTTCTTACAAAGTACTATTTGAATAACACATTAACACCTTATATATATATAAACCTCTAAATACTTGCTAAAATTTATTTGTGCATGAAAACATACAAAGCATACACAAATTACCCAAAAAAACTATATTTATTTTATGATCTTCTTTTATCTTTCATGATGGACACTTGACTTTTCTATGTCAATTAAAATAATAATGCATTGAATTAGTCTGTGTTAATTTAAATATTTATGAAAAAACTGTTTCATAAAAGCTGTTTCTTTTCTATCAAGATATACCAGTTTCTGTAGTTCAGCTAAAGGACATGCAATGCTATTTCATTTTCTAATGTCAGTGTATATAAAACAGTTCAACAGAAGCAAACCTTCTATCCATACATACCAGTAATATTTCTGTTGACTTATCAGTATTTCTTCTTTTTGTTTTTCTATACCTTTATGCACTTTACAAAAACAAAAATTTTAGGCTGATTTTTCTTTTCTAGATAAATGGAATATTAATTACTTAATGTATTCTACTACAGTTAATTTGAACAAAAAAGATCTTTATAGACATATGTTACAATTTTTTGATGATAGGAAAAATAGGAAATAAGTCAAATATGTAAAATACTGTATCCTGATAAACAGCAGTGTGAAAGCAGTAAATTAACAAAGTTAACTTTACATACTTATGGTCTCTTGTGTTATATTTCATGTTGACAGTATTGACAATACAGTGGTTCTCTGTACGTATGATACTAAAGCTAAGCTTCCTGCTGAAATACTAACAATATTTATGAACCAGAACATTAAAATATCTGCCCTGTGAGATCCTCAACTCTAGCACCTCACTGATCTAAGACATAAGCCATAGCTATTGAGCTATCACAATAGAAGTCACAAGCAGAAAATTCCCATTTGACTACTACAGTTCCCCTTCTTAAACAAAGTTATTCTGCAAATATACAGCATATAAGAGTATCTATAGGCTAAACACACTCTACAAAAATTTCTCCAGTCATTAGCATCATCACACACTGTACTTCAAAACAATTCCCAAGCCAAACTCTACAAATTATTTGAGTTACCATCAACATAGTTCAAGCATAATGGTCCAAATCTGTAAAGCAACCACTAAACAACCATCAATATATAATGAATCAGAATGTTAAGAGTCTACTCTGTCCTGGGATTGATCAGATTAGTGCTTAAGTCCAGTCTTCTACTGGGTTACTAAAACATAAGACTCAAGCATGTAACTTCCATCTAAATATTAAATTTATTATCACAGAGTGCATCTTTAAATGTTTAAGTATGATTTAGATGTAATAACATTACAAAAAACTTATATTTACAAAAGTATGATAAATATATATGGTTCTCATGGACACAGGTCTGGAATAAATTTAAAATTTAGTTATATTCATTCCAGATTTAGAATACACTTGAAAAAAATAATATGAAAGTTATTTTGAGATGCTATTTCAACATAATTCTTTCAGTAAACCAATATTTAGAGTTATCTCTACACACATGTAGAGTTTTAATCTAGTTACGTAGGTTAAAGATGAAGTTCAAAATTAAATCTTACTTTTTCATAAACTCTAAGTAACAAAGAGTTTTTGAAATACTCTGTGTAACCTATAATTTATACACTGAACTTTTCTTAAGTATTTTAATCTAGCTATTGATGGTTCAGCAGTAAGTCTGAGAGCTTATAGAGCTAAAAACCAGGTTTCATTACTTTGATGAGCACAACACAAATAGCTTAACAACAAACAAACAAAATTTTAATGTAAAACTTAAACATCCACTGTGCTTATGTTTAAAACATCACAATATAAACTTAAGACCTCAACATATTTCACTAATAGATTAAAAACATTTTATGTAAACAGAATTACACCTATACAATATTATTTGTTCATTATTTATTCATGCTAAAGCCTATTCCTGTATTCTGTTTCATTTTGCAACACTGTTTTTTTGTGTTAAAAACCATAAACTAGAGAGAAATATTAATATTTAAATGTTGCATATTTTAACAGTTGGTATAACTTATAAAGGAAAAAACTGAATGAGAAGAGAGAATGAATGTGTGCATCTATATACATGCTAATAAATTAAATAATATCACTAAAGCATGAACAAGTTTATATTTTCTTTAACCCTGGTTATTTGTGTTGAAAATTAGCTAGATTTATTTTTTTTAAGGGTATCTTGGTTAATCTGTTGTAAGGGTATAAATACATAGGTGTAAAAGAAAATGAAAGTAGATGTAAAACTGCTAAATTTTATGTACCATATCTCTAACTGTATTTAGTCACACCAGTATGTTTCAAAAACAGGGTTTTTAATACCTTATCAAAATTATAGTTATCTTGCAAAACTTTGATCTGAAAACTCCTATACATAAACAATGTTTAACACATAGTATAACAGAAAAAAACTTATTAGTTCATGTAATATATCTAAGTAAACAAATCTTGGTACTACTTTAGGTATATTTTCCAAGTGTACCTTTTTTCTTCTTTTACCACTTAAAGTTTGTGAATCATTTAGTTTCCGTCAAGCAATGTGCTGCATTATATTTTACTTTCACAACATATGAAGACAGTATAACTATTCAGCACTACTCATTAATAAGTTACTGCAACTCTATTTGATCATACTTCTAAGAAGTGAAGAACTTGTACTACAACTACGTGTGGACACAGTAATTAAAATTGAGAAAAAACAACAAAGAATCAAATATCAACTATCTGTCCCAATTTTATGTTTTGAGATACTTAAACTGAATTTAAAATTTTACAATAATTATATAAAACCACTGCATAATCTCTATGAATTTTTAATTGACATAAATTTGTTAAATAATCTGTGCAAACCTGTTAAATTGTGTCCCTTTGGAATGATATTTTCCCTTTAAAATACATGTTATTGGCTACATATTGCTTAACTCTATATTATTTAACAAAACATTTACCAAGGTTGTACAGAAGCTCTTCTTTACTATCCTACTATAACTGATCCAAAATATATGTGTCAAATTTTATTTAATATTCCTATACTTAAATAAGTTAACTTTGTTCTACCTTTATTAACTACTGCATGTTCTGTGAATGGATTTTAATGAGAGATCATTTTCATTAACTTACCTACAAGGTTTGCACCAGCGATTCTGCTGGTCCAGACCAAACCTTGCTCGACACTTCTTGGGATTGTTTGCTGTATTAAAAAAAAAAAAAAACTATATTTTTTTTCTTATTTATTATCTAAGCAAATATGCACATAAAAAACTCTTTCAAAACAATACTTATTATTCTGTAGCACTAAAACACAGAAAAAAGGTAAAAAAGAACAATTGGTAGTAATTTACCAGATTACACAACAAACAAATTAATGTAAATACCTCAAAGAAAAATAATTTTAGGTCTACACCAAATATAAGAAAACACAAACAAGCAGCAAAAGGAACTAATAAAGATTTGGTCATAAGGTGATGATTTAAACCTAAACTAGGTAGATATGTAATCTGTAAAATCATATTTCTTTATAAATATTAACTGGCACCTCATTAGCATTAGGTTTAACACTTTAAAAACATTATAAAATAAGATAAAAAGTCACACTATATAACTAAAGCTCCTGAAAATTTAGTTGAAATGTGTTTAATACGAATTTTCTGAAATGTATAACAATTAGATATTACTACATTAAGTATAAATGAGATGCCAAAAATAAAAAAATCTACTTACACGTGATTTGCCCCACCCTTTGCTGCATGTTTGTGTAAATATGGAGTTCTATAAATTTCTAGTTTTTAAAAATAAAATTTGTAAACTTATATAACTAGACCTTTAAAACCACATAAATCAATATTTTTATCCTTATAATAATTACAAACAGAAATGACTGCTAAAACCAAAGCTAAAAATTAATTTATTATTTGCATGATATTTTTACCATTTTCATGTAGTCCTGTGAATACATTACAAATAACAACATTAGATGTCTATTTTTATCTGCAAAATGTAAGCTTCAGTTCTAATGTGATGTATAATACTAAAATTTTCCAAACACATGTTGTCATTTTCTTTGTTTTCAATTCACTCTCACAGAAAACCATAAACACTTAACTGGTGATGATTACAATGCTGTTTGAATGCATGTACAAAGTAAGGAATGATTTTCTTTAAATAGATTTTCCAAAAAAAAGAATAAAACAATGAACTTCTCATGCATAATTTACAAGAGCAAGCTTTGCAGTTTTCACACATCAAAGAAGTAATTTATGAATGCTCTGCATATATGATTCTAAAAGTGTAGTTAAGTTGCACATGAACAGTAAAACCCATCCAGGATTCAATACACAGGAATTACATAATATGAATACACACAAGTTTTTAAATTATAATTAAGCACTTTCTTTCAAAATTTCATAATAGGTTTTTAAAGAGTTAATATTAAAATATACACAACCTGGAATAACTTTATTTTACTATTATGTTTTCACTTATCATAAAAGAACACATAAAAAACAATGAAAGCTTTATACATAACTAAGTTAAAACCTACCTTCATCAGTACTTTTATTATTTTTCTTCTTCTTCTTCTTGTTCAGTGCATAATTCTCTCGAGCACTCCACCCTGGATAGAGCTGCATATGAAGTTGGCGTTCTTTCCGAGCCATTTCATAGTATTTAAATTGTTCTTCCCTGGCCAAGTTGTGCCACTGTGTCCAAACAGCAAATATATAAATATTTTAATTTATATGTACTTTCACTGCTTATGATACTTTTATAAATTATTATTAAAATAAATTATAAAAAACATTTTGCTAACTTATTTATTGGAAATAAACAACTTCAAGTGAAATTCTGAAAACATATAATACAATTTTTTTAAATATGGAACAAAAATTATTCTTTTTTATATATAATGTTATTAAAATGAAGTCATTAAAAACAAGAATAACAGCCAATTAGAATGACTGATTAATGCAAGTTATATCATTTACATAACTTAATGGTCAATGAAATCTTCTATACTTTTGTTACTGTCATAGAGAATGCATAAATGTATATGTAATAATTTTAAACTTATTATTAAATTTGCATATCAAAAAAAGTTCAGAAATTACCCACTAAAGTTAAATATTTCTGTAAAATAATTAGAAGCACAAACATATCCAGTTGCATTTAATGAATTGTTTTACCACAAATGTTACAAAGATAAAAATTCTCATGTAATGACAGTACAAATATTGTTTAACATAATGAGAAGAATTATTCACACCTTAGTTCTCATTTCAAAACTGTGTGTGAAACTAAAAATAACCTAATTTTTTTTTATTGACTACCTTTATGTGTAACAATAAGAGAAGTTATAAAACACACAGATACAAAGTTTCAGCAAACTTCAGATAAGGCTTTCAGTTCGAGTTTTTAAAAGATAACGCCTTACCCGCTTTCCTAATATTTGGTTAATAGCAGCACTTTCTTTTAATGTGCATTCTGCAACAACTTTGGAACGAGTCTCCTTCATATATAACATAAAAGCATTAAGAGGTTTTTTGACATAGTTCTTTTTGTTTTCTGCTTCCTGCTGGAGAGACATACTACTGTGACTGGAAGGACCACTGGATTCATTGAACTTTGCTTTCTGGTCTGACAAATAGTTAGGGAAATGTCTGAAGTGAAACATAAAATACAAATGCTTACTACTGACTTTTCAAGTTATGTATAGCACACCTACTACTCTAAGATAAACTCAAAATGAATTTCAAGTCTCTAACGATTGCAAGGATACTGTTAAAGATGTGTATATGCATAATGCAGTAAAGAAACTCAACTAGTACATTCTACTTTCAACAAATTTCAGCAAAACCAACCTGTATTACAGAGATTCATTAAATAAATATTATGACAATTGTTTTCAATAAATTTTTAAACCTACCAAGGTTATATTTTAATTTAGAGTGGAATTATACATCACCCATAACTGGACATGTTTTAAGCATATTGTCATTACAGCTTGTGCGATGTCTAACTTCAAAACATCTTTCCTCCAAACAAACGATTTCCATTATCATATGTGAAAAAGGCAAAATCTGGGAATTTATCTTATATGGTGGGGAATACCATCTAAGAAATTTCTAAACACTTCATTTGAGCTGCTTATGCAGAGACAAAAGATTTCATGTGTTTGGGCTGCAATGCTTGACACAAAAGATCCTCATGCCCATTCAGAACAACAGAAATATGAAACCAACAGACAAAAACATACTGATAAGGAGATAAAAACAGCATACTTTGCTTTATATTAATGTTCAAAGAATCTAAAATAACTTTTTAAAATTAGAGGCTTTGATCACCATAAGAAAGTACTGATTAAACAAGGATTTAAGAACTTCCAAGAAATTAAGAAAATGTTTTTCACCCTTAGAAACAAGATTAATGCTTAAAAAATACATTAGAAGATAACTGAATTTGAATTCGGTTTGGACTGAGATGCTTATTGGTTATTTGAGCCTATATTTATATATATGTGCAAAGATTCAGTTTAGTTATTTTATTAGTTTATGAGTACTGTATTCAGTCTTGGGCTCCTTATCTCAGGAAGGACATTGAATTACCAGAAAAAGGTTACAGGAGGGTTACTAGAATGGTGGTTGGGATGGGGTGTTTATCATATGAGAAGAGAATAAATAACTTTAACACAGTTTTCTCTTGGAAAAAGAAGAGTTAAAGGGAATCTCACAGAGGTGTTTAAGAATTTCAAACTTTGAAGAGAATTGATAGTGTCGATGGGAAATTATGTGTTGTTTATCACTTTAAATTCTGACTTCAAAAATTAGATAATTATTATTTTTATTTTCCATATGTTGCATTACATGTTTATTAGTTTTTCACTTCTGATATGTAAAATTACATGTTTATTAAATTTTTTACTTCTGGCATCAGAAATTAAATGTTTATCAGTCCAACTTCAGAGATTAAATATTTTTAGTTTGACTTTTCATATATTAAATTACATGTTCATTAGCACTTTGCAACAGATTGTTATTAAATGAGATTCATAAGTAATTAATCAAAACAAACCCCACAGTTGATAAAAAATACACATGGTGACACAAAGTAGATGTTGTTAGCAAGAGAGCATACATGTTTTAAATTGGGACCCCCTAAAAGTAGAGGTGAATGGCTGTTGATATTTGCTGATTGGATAATCAATGACCCCATTTTACCAATTACATTTGATAGTTAGTTGATTTGTATAACTGATCTTGAAATCATAATACATGTAGGCATAAAAAAAAGGTTAATGGTAGGTGGTACTGTTATGTAAATATCATGTAAATGTTATGTAAACAACAACCATGTCGAGAGTGTTATGTAAATATCATGTAATGTCGTGTTTGAATTCCCATATTTATTATTTATAATTCTGTTATTTATATTATTTTTTCGAAGTTTAAACCAAAAAGATATGTTATTCATTTAAAATAATATTTAGAATTAATTAGAATTCATTTAGAATTATTCATGTAGAGATTTCTAGAACTAGATAGATTAATCATTTGTATTGGCCTGGTGTCTATACTCTGGAATTCTGGGAAGTTACGCGACTACTATATAAACAGACGGCGATGCGAGGGAAGTAAGTCATATATTTTTACTCGGGTCAAGAAGTGAATCATCCATTTTACTCGGATCAAGAAGTTTGTCTCGTTTGAGAAAGTTCAAATTGAATTTGTGAATAGAGCTAGATCGACTAAAGCGGTAAAATTTTTATTCCGTCAATCTTTACAATTCAGTCGGATTACGGATTATACCGAAAGTCAATACGAATTGGACTGTGAATTTTTGTTTGAAATTACCCATTCAAATTTCGAAAATTTCTCCGTGGGACTAAATTCACTGCCTAGATTGGAACTTTGGATTTTGGATTTGGACACTCATTCTGGATCATATTATTAAGCACAGGCCAGTACCTTTTTGTATTATAAGTGGTTTTGAAGGTTGAAACTGGATATCTGTTATTGATATTCGATAATTTATTTTGTGTCTATCACATAAGTAGGTCATTATAATAAATTATACAAGCTGCTATCTGTGTCTTTCTGTTGCGTTCAGTCCACATAAAAAATGTAACAGTACCAAACCATTTTCTTCTGTCTTGTCAGAAATTCAAGAAGGGAAAGAATAAAGAAAATTGCCAATGAGTGTTGCCAGCCAGTTGCTAGTTCTTTGCAGTCGATAATTCAAAATTAATGACAGTAGCAGACAGCATAAGTAGTAGTAAAGACAGGCCAAGCAAGCCTAATGGTACTGATAATCACACTCAAAACTTTCTATTCATAACCACTCCTCATTCAAATCATTAAATCTATACAAGCTTAAAGTAAAATAAAAATACAAATGCATGAGGCTAAAACTAGGTACAGTACTGTCAATTATGAAATTTGGCACATAACAACAAACAAATAGTACAGAATTATTTCAATTAATTTGATAGTTGGAATAAAAACAATAATAATCAAAAACCTAAATTTCAAATAGCTTATGATATTGATGATTGATTTAATTGTAATTTTTATACATCAGCTGATATAATACTTGAAATTACTAATTTAGACAACCAACTATACTAATTGATATACTAGGTGCTCTTAGATAATTAATTGTGTCAATTAGTTAGTTAACTGATCCAGCTTTATTCAAAATCTCTTCATTCATTACTCATGCTAAAAATTTTGAATAATCACAGAATACAATGTTTTGAATTTTACCTATGATATCAAAATTAAAAGAAAAATGGATTTTGTGGGGAATTCTTCTACAATTCAGAAGATTAGACAGTCTTATATGGTAAAAAAATACAATAAATAGATTTGAATATTTCAGTGTGTAAAATGCTCCATTTGGTGTTTGAACACATGTAAAATATTTCTGACATGATAAAAATAATAATGATATGAAGACAATGAGGATAAACTAGTAAATGCTTGAAACCTTTGACTGAATTAGAGTTAAAAAGTATTATAGTTTCTTCTTATTTTTTCTGGCCTCTAATTAATCTAATACAATCTAGTTATGTTCTCTTTGTTAAAAGAAGATATTAACATGATGGAAAAAATGAACTGTCAATATAATAAAGTGAAATAATATTAAAAACAAATTCAGCTAAAATTAAGGCTTTTCAGTTTTTGTGTAGAACTGAAGTTCTTTGAGTGGTAGAAAAGTAGAAACAAAAACAGGTACTTGTAAATTACAAGCTACATGTATGAGGTTAAACTCAGATACAAACTATGATCTTTAGCAAAATCATTTCAATGTAACAATTATATGCCTGAAGAAATGGTTTGCTTGAAAAAAATTATATATTTAGTATTATTTCAAATTCATTAAAACTTTTATTGAATATATACACAGAAACAAAGGCCTATATTTAAAGTATACTGGTTACTACTTTGTTTTTATTGCTAGATACAAAGCAAATAAGATTTTAGGTTGTATCTACAGAAATGTTGAAAAAAAACTGTGTAAATAGGTAATAATATCATTGTATAGGTCATTAATTACACAACATTTGGAGTGCTGTATTCATCACTACACTATTTATATCACAAAGGACATTTAACTCTGGAAAAGGGTTCACAGAAGAACTACCAGGATGAAACCTAGAATGGAAAGTTGTCATTAGAGAGGATCTGATCAAAATGTTTGAGACTGTAAATGGAATTTTATAGTGTTGATGCCTCTTTCTTTTTTTATATTTATGGCAATAGTGATAACACTAGGAGTCACTAATGTAAATTTTGGCTTAATAGGAATCATCTGCAGCTTAAACAGTTTTACTTTCCTAACAGGGTGGTATCGCCTTTTGAAGGGGATGCATTCAGATGTGGTAGATGTAACTAATTAGAGTGACTTTAAGGAAAACTTCAGAAATATTTGAATGATAAGAAATGGCTTTGAACTTTGTGTTTAAATTAGTGGACAGACAGGCCTAAATGTTTTTAATGCTAAGTAAAAGGCATAGATGGCCTTCCTTTAATTTTGTTCTAACATTATTAAGATTTAACTATGTGATCCTTCCTACTCCCTCTCAAAAACTAAGTCTTAACTAAATAGCTTATTATTTTCTTTATAAGGGTAGATACAAAAATTCCAAACACTGAAATTATTGCTCAGTTCATTAATATATATATGAACAATAGAACAGAATATTTATAATTAAGTCGTCAAGAAACAAAAACTAACAATTTCTTAGTACAATTAAAAGTTGGGTCTTTTTATGGAAAAAAGGAATAAAATTAAAAAGTTCTAAAGCTAAGTTTAATATTGAAATTACAATAAAACTGATGATATTTTCAAATCTAGCCTGAAACCTATGAAAAAATATATACCTATGATATATTCAAGAACCATTACTGAACTTCAATGCAAAGTTGGACACACAATATGTTAGGCCCAGCATGGCCAGGTAGTTAAGGCACTCAAATTGTAATCTTGGAGTTGTGGAATTCAAATCCCCATCACACCAAACATGCTTGCTCTTTCAACTGTAGGGTGCCATAATGTGACAGTCAATCCCACTATTCATTGGTAAAAGAGTAGTCCAAGAGTTGGCAGAGGGTGGTGATGACTAGCTACCTTCCCTCTAATCTTAAACTGCTAAATTCAGGTAGGCTAGCACAGATAGCCCTCGTGTAGCTTTGCAAAACATTCAAAACAAATCAAATCACAATATATTTTTTAAAAAATTCTAAAAGATATCTGAGATTATGTATTTAGATAAGTGTGTTAAATCTAAATTTAGATGCAAATCTATAAAGCATTAAAACACCATACCAGTACCTGCTACCTTCCCCTGGTGACAAAGGAACCCCATGTTTTGGTCCTGGAGACAACAGTGTAGGATGGTGAAATCCTGGATGGGTGTGTAAACCAGGATAAGGAGATAGGAGACTGGGAGGACTAAACCTTGGTATACTTGTTGATGAAACTTGAAGACTGGTAGAATATGGTCCCCGAAATCCAGTAGATGTCATGCTATACACACTAGGAGTATGCCTAAAAGCGTGAAAAATTCAAATGGCAATAATCCAGAATAAGAATTGCTAACATCAATAACTGCATTGTACGAGTAAAATAAAAACAGTAATGAATGCTTATCAACTTTACCTAACATATACTTAATAATTATGCATATTTAATGCTTACTTAATTTACAGTTCTGTTTTTACTATAAAACACAAGAATCACATTTAGAACCTAACAACCATGAGGCACATAATGACCATCAGCTTAGATGACAATAAAGAAACAGTAATATCTTTAGAAATGAAATAACAATCAATAAACATATTTTTAACACTGAAACAGAGCATGCAGAGAAATACTCTTACATGATTTCTGGTATGTAAATAAAAAATAAAGTTATAACTTGAAGTATTTTACAAATATAAAACGCCCCAGACGATAACATCTTTTTCATTGTAGAGTCAACTTTTTTATTTTTAGCAACTTTCAGTTTCATCTTACTTTGCATTCTGTTATTACTTTCGGAACTAAAAACTTCTAGGTTATTTTAATAAACCATACAATGGATAGCTACAGCGATAGCATTTCTAAAATGCAGCCTTGCTCTACTGAAACTTTGAAGTGAATATTTTTTTTAAATCTAATCTTTAATCATTAATAGTAACAATACACTTTGTAATATTACTAGTAACTTCATCCCGAGTTAAGCCTAATTTTATTGAAGGTTACAAAATAAACATAATTAATTATAATTGTATTGCCATTTTCACAAGTAATGTATATGTCAACAGATACGCATATCGTGATAACAAACCTGATATGTCTAACACAATTTTCCTCATACCTATCTACTATAACATACAACAAACCTAGCCATGGATGCTGCCCGATCAAACCAGACATTTTTAAACAAATATTTAAATATTCGTATTACTAGATAGCACCACCAGCGCCATAAAATAAAAATCGTATTTTTACAGCTGAAAAGCAATAGATGCTAACACTATATGCGAGAGAAGAAGCTGCATATTCGGTAATACATTGCTGCCATACCTTACAATGTAATATGTAATTTTTTTTTTCACAAGAAAAAATATTTTTAGTAAACACGTTGGGAATGTATGCAATTATTCCTATTTCTATTCGTAAAGCTCTTACCAAACATACTCGCCCTTTCAGCCGTGGGAACGTTCCCTGGTCACGGTCAATCACACTATTCATTGGTAAAAGAAAGGTCCAAAAGTTGGCGGTGGGAGATCATGACCAGCTGCCTTCTCTCTAGTCTTACACTGCTAAATTAAAGATAGCCCTCGTGTAGCTTTGCGCGAAATTCAAAATAAACCAAACCCAAAGCTCTTACAGACTGAGAATCGTTCTGTGTATCTGTTCTAACGAAGTTTACGAAACCGAATGTATAGAATAGATTTGATGGCTGATTTGGGCAGAGTGTTTACATCCTGTTTACTTTATAACTAACAATGGAGGCAAATTGTGGTGTGAGCTTTTTATAGAAGCCATTTTCCAATATATCCACTATCTGTATGGTGATTTCATGTATTTGACCATTAACTTTTGTTCTAGATAAAAATTTGATGTGTTTCAAACCAAAATCATTTGAATTTGTCTTCAGGACCTACAAGGATACATAACTCAAGATAAAAATTGAAAATATACAGATCCTATTTGAAAATAGCTTCCATTTATGGGTAAATATTGTATTTTCGGTCAAATTTGTACAAAAATCTTATTTCTAACCTCAAATTATGTCAAGTATTGGCTAGTTTTGACCAAACACCATACGATAATTAAGTATATCTTGATTAAGTATATGTGTGTTTTCTTATTGCAAAGCCACATGAAGCTATATTTATCTCAAGGTGAATCAAATTCTTAAATTTAGCATTGTAAATCCGAAGAGTTACAGCTGTCCTACAGTAGACATATAAAATAAAAATAAAAGTAAAAACTTAAAAAAATAAATAATCATTTAATATGATTTAAAATTTCTGCAATAAAATTTTATTTTAAGCCGCTGGTCACAAGGCATTATCAAGTGACATTATAAATCATAATAATCATTTAACTTCCAGGTGTATGCGTATTAAATTGCTTACAAATACAGGCATAATCTGGCATATAGGTATAAAACCATTCATGAAGTACGCTACAGCATAAAACGAAAGGGATCTCTTTAAAAACATAATTGTAAAAGCAACTTATTGATCACTGCTTTAAAGGGACGCGATGTCAATCTGATTGACGTACTCAGTTTTGCACTTTCTCCTCTTCTTTATGCTTTGACACATCAAGATGGCTGCTTGAGGAGAGGTATTAAAAGTGTTTTATTAGAATAGTTGAAGAAAGTAATTAATACTCTTAATATATTACCGCCACCACAATCAGACATGAATACAACCAATATTTTTTAATACAGTGGTACATATTCATATGGTTGGGGATGTAAGTGCATGTACTTTTGGCGGATTGAAACAGATGCACTTTGACATGCTCTAAGCCTTTCTAGAGAATGAGTACAACAGAAAATATGTTATGTTTGACCAATACCACCACACAAGCATCAAGAGTGGTTAAAGACTTAGAAGAGAAGCTCACTCAGCAATGGAAATCTTCACTTCAAGTACAAAGGCACCAAATTCAAAGCAGTAGGTAAAATTCCTTGGAAACTCCAGAAACAAGAGCAATGTATTAAATTTTTTAATGTGAAAAGTGGTGTTCACTGGGGCAGAACGTGCAGTCACCAGTAACAATTGGGCTTTCATTGTCAGGTCACAAAGAGGTTGAAACGAGAATGCTATTACATGCTGGGAATTCATTTCTAAGTCACCGTCGTATAATTGTTTTGTCCTCGGATACTAACGTATGCTCTGCGTGTTTCTCTTTAAAGGTTTGAGATGTGTGGAATTGTAGCTTCGCACTTATGTCAAGGAAAAGCTCAGATATATATCATGTCACCTGATAGCAGATTATACGGGAAGAGCAAATTTGACGCTTTATCCAGTTTCTATGTCCTCACTGGATTTGAGTCTACAATTCCACTAAGTGGTATTCGGAAAAGAAGAAATTCAGATTACTCTGTGTTGACAATGATGACAAAATGATCCTGGGCCAAGTAGGAATCTCTAAGTTGAAATCTCAGGTGGTATGACGACAAAGAATGAATCCATCGTGCGCCAACTATATGAAGATACCAATGTTTCAGATAACACAGCGTATGAAAAATGGATCTGATTTTTTTGTCAAAAGAGTCAGACAAATGAAAAATCTGAAATGTATGGAAAGTTGTATCTTCATGAGTAGTAAACAATGTTTAAACCCTGCTAGAGGGTGGAAGAAATTTCTGACGAGGCAGACGGAACAGTTGTAACATACAGGGTGGTCGCTGGAAAAGCGGAAAATTTGTCAAACAGCTATTTATTTTTACAAAGAATAACTTTTACAAAGTTTTTTAAAGGCATATGTTATATTACACTCATAGATGCTCAAAATGCATTTTATGATATTAAAATCATGCATTTTATTCATGATGTAAAGAAATCAAAATAGAAATGAGTAAGCACGCATTTAATTCATGATCTCATCTGACCCTCAAATTTTCCGCTTTTCTAGCGACCACCCTGTATATCCATATCATTTAGAGTATATTTCATACTGAAAATATGTGACGTACAAAATCTAAAAAATAGTAATCATATTTTCTCAAGTTCTTTTTAAAATACGCTTATTAGATGAAACAGTCATTAATGTTTTACTGAAAATATAAGCCACTGTTGTCATTCCGTTTTTAAAAGGATCCCTTTAAAAGCATACTCCATGAATGATTTTTGTGCATGGATGTATTCAAAATATTCAAATACAGTTACATTTTAATAATTATTATGATTTATAATGTCACGCGATAACATTTAGCGGTTTAGAATCGGATATCTTACTGGGTAATTTTGAATCGTATTAAATGATTGTTTAAACGTTTACGTTTTAAACTTTTCTTTTAACTTAAAATCTGTGTAATTATCATGTGATATTTGGCCCAAACTATCTACTACTTGACACCATTTGAAGATAGAAATTGGATTTTTGAACAAATTTCATTAAAAAATAATATTTACCTAAAAATGACGGCAATTTTCAAATAGAATCTATAAATATTTTCAATTTTTTATGTTCAGTTCTGCATTCTCGCGAGTCCTTAGGTCAAATACAATTGATTAAGGTTTGAAACCACATTCAATTTTCATCAAAAACAAAAGTAATGATCAAATGCGTAAAATCATGATCATGATGGTGACCATATTAGAAAATGACTTCTGTAAAAAAAACTGACATCACAGTTTGCTACACTGCAGGTTGTGCAATGAACAAAAATGTATATTCTACTCAAATCTTTTCTGTCCACTTGGTTGCGGTAAAAATATTTCTAGGCAGGCTCTTAATTTCCGGTCTATTAAGACAAGATACAAATATTTAAAAATTGTAAAAAAATATGTGTATTTACAAATCAGCGCTACAAATCTTATATACAATACCTAAAACAAATTTACACCGGATAAAACTGATCGATAATTACAGAAATATAATAATTCTATTTTTTTAAATTCCAAATCAATTAGTTACGAAAAAGAATTTTGTTTCCTAAGTGCGGAATATATAATTTATATGAAACTCAACACGTAAATTGAACTAATTCACTGTCAATATTTTGTGGCGTCCTTGATTAATCAAAACCTTCACAGACACAAATTTTATCTGTAAAGGTTCAATGTACTGAACAGCTTACCTACACACTATGTACTAAGAATTTAAGAGCAGCAACAGGTCATATTCATACTGATTCGTAACCAATGCCGTTGAATTATTGAATATTATCAGAGAGAAGTTGAAACGTTTAAATCTTACGCACAAATATAACTAACATAGAAATAACGCAATGATAAAATTAAATCGTTTAATACTCTATTAATAAATTTCGTTTCTACACGCAACACGCATGCTTGATATTCGAATAATATAAAGTCTTTGATACATACCACTGAAATTGTTGTGTAAAATCGGAGCTAAATATGGGGTGAGGATACTGTCGAGGTCCGGGTATCGGATATATCGGAGTTCGGGGAATCCTTGGAGAGAGTGAAGCAACTGAAATTATAACAATCAAAATTTTTCTAATTATTATTTTGTGCCATAGATTTAGCTAGAAGTCGTTAGGATGTACTTCTTTTCTTTTTTTTTAATTAGGATTCAAAATAAAGGATATACGTATAACAACCTGTTCACAGGTGTGCGGAGAATTTTTCAGAGTGGACTACACAGATTTTTCCAAATTACGTAATGAGTTTTTCAGAATGAAAATAAAACCCACCCGAATCACCATATCGTTATTTTCTAATTTTACCCTACTGTTAGTATTTTGCTCCCAGCCTTCCCGCCTCGTACGTCTACGTCCGAAAAAATGTTCTACGAAAATAATGAGTATTGTAATTAAATTAAAAGTTTAAACTATCTTACTTCTTATTATGTGATAAAAAGTGTGTAAAATCTGTAAACTTTAATGAAAACTACATAATAACTACAAAAATAACCATGAAGCAAAATACAGGGTGGTCGCTAGAAAAGCGGAAAATTTGAGGGTCAGATGAGATCATGAATAAAATGCGTCCTTACTCATTTCTATTTTGATTTCTTTACATCATGAATAAAATGCATGATTTTAACATCATAAAATGCATTTTGAGCATCTATGAGTGTAATATAACATATGCCTTTAAAAAACTTTGTAAAAGTTATTCTTTGTAAAAATAAATAGCTGTTTGACAAATTTTCCGCTTTTCTAGCGACCACCCTGTAGTTTCACGTCAGAATTTATAAATCTAAAGGAACCCAAAATTAAAAGTGAATTGAATAGTGGTTAAAGTTATATTATAATAAAAATATATTATATGATAAAAATTTAGTGCTTGTTTGTTATTTTTTATCGCTAATCTAACAATGGACTATTTATGTCCTAGTGGTTTGTGCGTTGGTCTGCTAAACGAAAGGTCGAATTAAAGTTTGCGTTACGATGCCACTGAACATTCATTCTCCGCGCTTCGTGCTGTCCATTCGTTATATGAATGACATTAAATCATATTGTATAGTCTAAGAAAAACAAACAAGAGTCCACTAATCAGTAGATGCTGATGTTTGGCTTCCCTGTCTCTGGTTAACAGTTCAACATTAGGGGCAGTTACACTTAAACCATAGAGTGATCAGAGCTGTCCCTTTAGTCTTCGTGTGAATAAAGCGTCGCTAAACTTAAAAATACCAATGACCATCAAAATACTTTCAATGAGTTGAATAAATCGTAAAATATTTCACTAGAAGTTAAATTCGCAAAACTAAAATAATTAATACTGAATAAAATATTTATTTCACTATTACACCTGGTTTTGGGAAATATTCTGTGCGTCTCTTTTCATTCGTAAAGTTGTAAAAGAGGTTTGTGTAAAATAGACGAGAATTTTATTTACTTTTGAAATGAAACAAGATACTGATACGAATTTATCATGAACCAAATTTAGGTGCCTGGCGTGGCCTAGTGCGTTAAGGCGTGCGCTTCATGATCTGAGGGTCGCGTGTTCGCGCCCGAGTCGTGCCGAATATGCTCGCCCTCCCAGCTGTGGGGGCGTTATAATGTCACGGTCAATCCCACTTTTCGTTGGTAAAAGAGTAGCCCAAGAGTTAGCGGTGGGTGGTGATGACTAGCTACCTTCCCTCTAGTCTTACACTGCTAAATTAGGGACGGCTGGCATAGATAGCACTCGAGTAGCTTTGTGCGAAATTCCAAAAACCAACTGAACCAAATTTAAATTCCAAATTTCAATATTTTTATCGCAATAATCAATATATCAACACAACACATAACTTTTAATTACGTATATATATATATATTCAAATATCAAAAAAACACACGTCAAGTCACTTAAGCAAGGCCCCCAGTGGCTCAGCGGTATATCTGCGGACTTACACGCTAAAATCCGAGTTTCGATACCCGTGGAGGCAGAGCACAGATAGCTCATTGTGTAGCTTTGTGCTTAATTCAAAACAACAACAACACTTAAGTAAATTACTATTCATAATATTATATTTGAAGAGCAGTAAAAAATACATTCTACTAACTTCATTTTTCTGACTTCATACCAGATCAGTAGAAGTTCATTGAAACTTAATTCATTTCAATTTGGCCTGGCATGGCCGAGCGCGTTAAGGCGTGCACTCGTAATCCGAGGGTCGCGGGTTCGCGCCCGCGTCGCGCTAAACATGCTCGCCCTCCCAGCCGTGGGGGTGTATAATGTGACGGTCAATCCCACTATTCGTTGGTAAAAGAGTAGCCCAAGAGTTGGCGGTGGGTGGTGATGACTAGCTGCCTTCCCTCTAGTCTTACACTGCAAAATTAGGGACGGCTAGCACAGATAGCCCTCGAGTAGCTTTGTGCGAATTTCCAAAACAAACATTTCAATTTTCATTTAAAGTGAAAAGCTGTAGTATGTGTCGATTGATTAACTATTCTGTTTCCACCGCAAGAATGGAGCCCAGTTTTTTAGCGTTATAAACCACTGAGCCACAGTTAATAGCTTAAAACACAATAATATTGCTGTAGTGATATTTAAGAACAAAAGAATGTATGTGTGAACATTAGTGGACAAAATACGAGAAAAAAAATGTATTATATATTTATTTTAAATACATCTGGGAAACCAGCAAAATATATTCTGGATGTCAAATTTTCTAAACGTTTCCAAACCATTTAAATGTTATGTCGATTAAGCAGTATATACTGTTTAAACTATGTGGAATTTTTTCCCAACACCTTAATTTCCAGTAAATCTAAGGAAGATATGTTATCTTCCATAGGAGCAGTAAAGCCTATTCAATGTTAATAATGTTTTACTTTAATTATAAGTACCTAAAAAAAACACAATTTGAAGGCACGTTGAGGCAAAAAAAAAAACAACAGTAATTCCTGCTGAAAAAACTTTGTTTTGCTTTTTCATCCTAAGTATTTTGAACAAATACAGAAATTTAATAAACTATCTTACCACGTTTTACCTTACTGTGCAATAAACGAAAAGTTGTCAGACAATCCTCTGCAATACCTTGAAACCAAAAGAGTTAAATATTACCACTCAGGCCTGGCATGGCCAGGTGGTTAACGCACTTGACTCGTAATCTGAGGAACACGGGTTCGAATCCCCGTCACACCAAACATGTTTACTCGTTTAGCTGTGTGAGCGTTATAATGTGACGGTCAATTTTACTTTCGGTTGGTAAAAGAGTAGTTCAAGAGTTGGCGGTGGGTGGTGATGATTAGCTGCTTTCCCTCTAGTCTTACACTGCTAAATTAGGGTCGGCTAGCACAGATAGCCTTCGAGTAGCTTTGTGCGAAATTCAAAAAAAAACAAACAAAAATCAAGACAGTGTTTACACACATGACTTTTCTCGCCTCAAATTTGTTCTAAGATTTACATCAACAAACCGTTATTTACGTTAATGAGATGAACAACGCTTTATTTATACTCCAGGTACAATTCTCTATTTGTTTAAAACGATAAATTTACTGTCTTGTAAGTTTTGACATCCTCCGCCTTTTTCTCAGTTTTACCTTTCATGTATGAGCTTTATTATTTCTTTATACTTTTTTCTACTTCTCTTTTACTTACGTCATTTATTTACAACTTATTTTCTAATATTGTTTGTATGTTTGGTTGGTTGTTTCTGAATTTCGCGCAAAGGTACTCGAGGGATATCTGTGCTAGCCGTTCCTAATTTAGCAGCGTAAGACCAGAGGGAAGGCAGCTGGTCATCACCACCCGCCGCCAACTCTTGGGCTGCTCTTTTACCAACGAATGGTGGGATTGCCCGTAACATTATAATGCCCCCACGGTGGGGAGGCGAGCATGTTTGGAGCGACTGGGAATCGAACCCCTGACCATCGGATTACGAGTCGAACGCCTTAGCACGCTTGGCCACGTCGAGCCCGGGCCCTCTAATATTATTACATAACACTCCAAACAATGTTTCACAGGTTCT
The DNA here is from genome assembly GCA_011833715.1 of Carcinoscorpius rotundicauda. Lineage (NCBI taxonomy): Eukaryota > Metazoa > Arthropoda > Merostomata > Xiphosura > Limulidae > Carcinoscorpius > Carcinoscorpius rotundicauda. The sequence continues at coordinate 27,203,102 of CM022406.1, forward strand.
CCTGTTGTTACTTTTTTAGTGACGTACAATAGAAAAAACCGTAGGACGCGTAAAAATTTTAAAACTGGTAAAACTCACATTATAACAAACACTTTATTGTTATTTGCAAAATTTCGGGCAGAAGCACGTCGTCACGCAGATTAAACCGTGTTACATAGAAAAAAAGAGACAAATCTGATGAAAGGTTAAATAATATAAAGAGATTTAAATTACGTACATACATTTTTCGAGGAGCGCGTTAATCAATATATTGTTAAATGAAAAATTCTTGAAGCGGTTCTATAAGCAGTCTTAAAAATAGAAAACAAGTATTAAATGATAGAAATAACTATGCAACAAAGTTTAATTGTTTGTTTGTTTTGAATTTTGCGCAAAACTACTCGAGGGCTATCTGCGCTAGTCGTCCCTAATTTAGTAGTCTAAGACTAGAGGAAAGGCAGCTTGTCATCATCACCCACTGCCAACTCTTGGGCTACTCTTTTACCAACAAATAGTGGGATTGACCGCCAAATTATAACGCCCCCACGGCTGGGAGGGCGAATATGTTTGGTGCGAGGGGGATTCAAACCCGCGACCGTCGGATTACGAGTCGAACGCCTTAACACGCTTGGTTATGCCGGGCCAACACAGTTTAAGCTGCCTTACGAAAGGTTTTTGCCTGAAAAGTTACAGATAATATGTTTATGTTACACTCTTTTTTTTTTTTAGCTAATTTTGGACAATTATTTTCATTTCTTTATTAATATTCGAATATGCTGTGCTGTTGTGTTTTGTTTTTTTTTGCTTTATAGAAAATCACCTGAAGAATAATTTAAGTTCAAAATGTTGAGTCAAATTAAAGTTTTTTCCAAAATTTTATTAGTAGCAAAAATAATGTACCTGTTTTTGGATCTATATGGAGAGGAGAGATGCCCATATGTGCAGGAGGTGGTTGTGTGAAAGAATCACGATTATACATCATGAAAGGAAGAGGTGATGATGGATGAGTTGAAGAAACCATGTGAAGATCACCAACCTAAGAAAGAATAAATAAATAAAAGCTGATTATAAATACTCAAGAAAAATTATCTTCTTACACCAATTTTGTTTTAATTAAAATAGCCACATTTATCATACTAAAATATGTTTTGCACATAGCTGAACTTTATCCCAACTAATTTCAATTTCTTTTCTTCTGATTGATTCTTAAATTAATTCTCACTAATCCTTATTTATGTAAATACTATTGTGGAGGGAAAGCAATTTATGCAGTTAACTTAGAGAATGATCCCCAAATTTATAAATACATAGGTAAACAGAGATTATTAGTATGTAAATAGTTTTGAGACATGTTATACATTTTGGCATGTAAAGTCACTTTTTTATGTATTCACTTCACATCAACAAATCTGTGATCAGTAGTTTATCATTAGCTGTCCTGAAATAAGTGAAAGCTTTTGTTATATTTGCTGTAGCTGAAATGTACTTCATATATGTGAAAAAAAACCTTCGTTTGGGTTGATAAAAAAATTGGAGACGCAACATACTTAAATATGGTTCTAAGGAGGAATAGATGTAACTAAAGCATGCTCATATATTTTTTTGAAATATTTCACTTACTCACTGGAATTTACAACTGTAACAATAAAATACAATAATAATTATTTTGAAAAGTATTTACTTATGTACAGTATCCATACAAAGTATTAAAAATTAATGCAATTTAGCTAGTTGAATAAAATATTTCAAATATTGTTTGTGTTATTTTTGTTTGCTGTTTTTTGCTTTTATGCACAAAACTGCACAATTGTTTATCTGTATTCTGCTCATCTTGAGCATCAAATCTTGCTTTTCAGCACTATAAGCTATCAAATGTTTATGATTCACTGAGAAGACCTACTTAAAAACCAATGATTATAAGGTATGTTTTGTACCTTACATCTTTCATTAATTATACTTAACAGAATTTTCCCACTTTTTAAAATAATGATGTTAGTTTGCTAAATTTGTTATCTTGAAAAACAGGTTTAAAGTAAATGTTTCTATAACAGTGTCAACTGAAAACCTTTACACATACTAAATATTCCATCTACTAATATCATCACATGAAATATAAATACTTATTACTAGTACATCTAACAATCAAGATCAAATATAAACTTTTATTTTTTGTCAATTAACATGATCAATAAGTTATTAGCATTTTAACATGTAGATTTCATGTGCACCAGCACCACAAATATCTGCTTGATATCATTTATTGTCCTCTTATTTTCTATATTATTATCAGTTAACCCACAGTAGATAGAAATTCAGGCAGTACATATTATTTACACACTGCATTTGGCAGCATGGCAGGTTGACTGATATTCCCTGACAAGATTCTTTTGACAACTCCCTCCTGCACATGAGCTCAATGTAGAAATTCTACATAATATGCCAGTTGTCAATTTTCACTAGTGATAAATGATGGTTGATATTAGATGTTTCAATGTGCAATGATAATTTGTATCTTACAGTGGCTGACTACTGCAGTTGTTTGGTGAGCTCACTTCACCAAATAGCATTATATACAACGATAAAAAGTACTGGCTACAACAAAAGGCGGGAACCCAGGCAAGAGATAGAAGAATACAAATCCTAAAGAGAGAAATGTATTGAAGACACATGTGGCTCCATTAGCCAACTGATGCATTTGATTCCTCCACGAACAAAAGCAACAGCAGGCAGATGTGAAGCAGATTGACAAATCCCAACCTTTTCTCTGGTCTTTAACCATTTTACTACTCCTGTCCCATTGCAGGAACATTCATACAACAAGAAAATTGGCCCAAGCCTCTTTCTTTTTTCCACTTCATCAGGTATATTTAAAAGAAACTATTCCCCCTCTTCAATACAAATGCTCTGACAGTTTTCAATGAAATGGGAAAAATATGATAGAAAATTCATTTTGAATACAGATGTTCACTCATTTTTAAACTTTTTCTTGTTCTCTTTTGTGGTGTTACATAACAACTCTGTTTTAAAAATAAAGGACTAATCCTAAACTAGTATTCAATTGCATGGTATGGAAACAAAATAAACCATTTACATATTAATTTGTTTACTAAAAAACATTCTTGATCTATTTACTTTCAAACAAACAATGCAACATTAGCTTATTATTAAATATGTATTTTTATCTTTATGAATTTTAAAAATAAAAAACCTATAAGTTGCTATGTTCTCAATCACATATTAACAACAAGCCTGCAATATACCAAAGCAATACAAGTAATACTTGTTTTCATTAACTTACTACATGTACTTCTAATGGCAATTTTTCCTAATCAATGAGCTTTAATTTATTTATAAAAGAAGATCAAAAATATTACATCCAGCTGTAATGATTGGATAAGGTAAGTTTAAAATAACTTTTCATATATTGAGGATTTAATTTAGTGATAGCCAATAAAAAAAATAAAACAGAAATTTCCATAATGTATCCTTTTCTTTAAAACAATGAAAATTAATATAGATATCACAGACTTGTTTTAAAACTGGCAAAAAGAATCAGGAGTTTTAGACAAAAAAGAAAACTAAACAAAGTAACGCTACATCATTTCCTTAATTTTTTCTCACTTATCTATCAATAAATTTATATTTTCATAAAATGCTTTCAAATTAAATAACAAAATTTACATTCCTTATATGTAAACTTATGTGACATTAATTATTCTTGAATGCTCACTTTAAAATTGTTTGTTTGTTTGTTTTGGAATTTCGCACAAAGCTACTCGAGGGCTATATGTGCTAGCCGTCCCTAAGTTAGCAGTGTAAGACTAGAGGGAAGGCAGCTAGCCATCACCACCCACCGCCAACTCTCGGGCTACTCTTGTACCAACGAATAGTGGGATTGACCGTCACATTATACACACCCACGGCTGGGAGGGCGAGCATGTTTAGCGCGACGCGGGCGTGAACCCGCGACCCTCGGATTACGAGTCGCACGCCTTACGCGCTTGGCCATGCCAGGCCAGGCCCACTTTAAAATAAATATGCAGGTGTGTGTGAGCATGTATCATTTGGTTAAATTAAAATTTACAAAATTTTACAACTCCTTGGCTTATTTTAAAAAGTTTAATTTATAGCTTGTAGTTTAAAAAATAACAATTTTGCTAACTGAATGTAATAGTATTATTTGCTATAAACAAAGTTATTACCTTAAATCCTTTCATTATAGATATTGATAAAAATGTAACATTTTCAATTAGTTACCTCAAATTACACCCTGAAAATCAGTTGATCTGAACTATGTATATCTAATATTGATCAACAAATTCTTATAAAATTCGTATTAATGTGAACCATACCTTTCAAAATGTTTACAGGTATGGTTATTATTAATAAGAATTTACCGAGCTGTAAATACAAACTTAAAAGCAAATGTGAAATAAAATATATATTTTTTATGACACAAATACATTTCTAATGAAGCTATTAAGAACAATGTGGAGTATTTCTAATTAAGGTATCAAGAACAGTGTAAAAAAATTTAGAGGAAGCTATTTAGCGAATAGTACTATTTGGAAAATATAGAGTCTTAAGCGTGAGTTTTTTTTTCTTATAGCAAAACCACTTCAGGTTATCTGCTAAGCCCACTAATGGGACTCAAACCCATGATTGGAGGGTTGTAAATCCGAAGACATACTGCTGTACTAACGGGGGGATAACCTTAAGCTCCCTTCCTTTTAAAAGTTTAAGTTCAAAATTTTTATATACGATTAAAGATAAGTGAAAAAACATGGTTTGTGTTCACTGCATAGCATTTCTAAACCCATTTTGCTACTAACAATAAAACTTTAATTGTTCATGTTCAATAGCAAAGACTGTGAGTTGAAAAATCAGTCACTTCACTCATGCAGTTTTATTGGTTAATTTTAAAGTTTCAAGTGAGACGTCTTACACTCGTCACAGTGTTTTGCTATATTTCCAAGCTTATTAAAATCCGACTGACTGAGAGTCAAAGTAACCTAGCAAGCCGAAATAATTGATTATTTCCTTCAACTCTTCCCCCCCCCCCAACATAAGTAACTTTTCAAGTTGGTATTTCCAGGCTCGCATTATAATTCATATAGCATTCCAGTTGGGGAGTTCTCAATTATCATGACACTCTAGGTACAAGTAGTCCACTTGAATAAGCGGTTTCTTCTGTGTCTTCATTTTGGAAGGGGTGGGTAAAGCTTAGTCAGCCACCTCACAATGTAAAAAATGAACAACCAGGCAATATTCGTTCACTCTTAACATTTTGTCTATGTGCATGATCAGGAAACAGTTAGAAAGGACATTGATTAATTTTTGTGCCTTCCTTATTTCATTTCACAAATTTCAAAAGCAAATCAAGCGTACGAAGCTAGTTTGTTTCGTGTAAATTCATCACAGATGGAAGATCAGCGAATGTTATTCCACAACAAAAAATCAGTTGCTACAGAAACTTCTTCGATTCAAAGTGCAAGTATAAACATTTAATCATAACAAACCTTAAAAACTGAAACAGTAAACAATATGACTAACAAACAGACTTGTGTCTTTAGAATTACGTAAATATTTTTATTTTTGTAATGAACTGCAAATATAGCGAAATTATTTTGTTCAAGTTTACTTTTTCAAAACTATGATTTATCATTATTTCAAGAAGATAAATGACAAAAGAAACAAAAAATGAATGAAGATCAATAGATTGTTTTCTTTTAAAAAACACTTTTGTATGATTTGTACTTGTTTAGCTGGAAATTTGTGTTGTCATTATAATTTAATTAAGTTCCAGTATTAGTAAATGTAATTATATTTATTTCTTGAAGACTTTTTAAGCGTTATCACTGCGTATATCTTAATCTGCATTATTTGTATTTTCACATTTAATACAATTTTAGTATTTTATGATTTGATGTGATTTTGATTCATTAATAGTTGTATTAATATTTTAAATTATTTATAATTGTTCATTGTTATTGCTAGCTGTCCCTAATTTAGCAGTGTAAGACAAGAGGGAAGGCAGCTTAGTCATCGCCACCCATCGTCAACTCTCGGACTTATCTTTTAACAACGAATAGTGGGATTGACCGTCACTTTGTAACGCCCCCACGGCTGAAAGGGCGAGCATGTTTGGCGCGACGTGGATGCAAACCCGTGACCCTCAGATTACGAGTCGCATGCCTTAACACTCTTGGCCATGCCGGGCCTTGTTGCTACCTCTTCGTACGAAATCACCTGCCTATCACACAATATATACCATTTTCTAAATATATATATATATATATACAGTGAGACCCGACGTGGCTAGGTGGTTAAGGAACTTGACTCGTAAACCGAGGGTCGCGGATTCGAATCCCCGTCGCACCAAACATGCTCGCCCTTTCAGCCGTGGGGGCGTTATAATGTAACGGTCAATCCCACTATTCCTTGGTAAAAGAGTAGCCCAAGAGTTGGGGGTGGGTGGTGATGACTAGCTGCCTTCCCTCTAATCTTACACTGCTAAATTAGGGACGGCTAGCACAGATAGCCCTCGAGTAGCTTTGTGCGAAATTCAAAACAAACAAACAAACAGGTAGCAACAAAGTAGTGGTGGGAAAAGATGTCGATCAGCTATTGTCTCTTTCCAATTTATATTTCAAAGAAAACTATTAAAAGAGAGAGTTAATTTTTGAACGGCCATAGTCATGGCGTACTGTTGCTACAGTATCTCAGATAGATAATATAAAAAATACCAAAGTTTAACAAGTGCTGCTCGAACTCTGTGGGTGACATAAATAAGTTTTTTTTGCTTTTTTGAATTTCGTGCAATGCTACTCGAGGGCTAGCTGTACTAGCCGTTCCTAATTTAGAAGTGTAAGACTAGAGGGAAGATAGCTAGTCATCACCACCCACCGCCAACTCTTGGGCTGCTCTTTTACCAACGAACAAATATGAACAAATTGCCTTGTTCTTAAGTGTGTGTATGTGTATGTTTTCTTACAGCAAAGCCACATCGGGCTATTTGCTGAGTCCACCGAGAGAAATCGAATCCCTGATTTTAGTGCTGTAAATTTGTAGACTACCGCTGTACCAGTGGAGGACTTCTTAAATAACGTTTCGATACAGGATTGGCATAGAAGTAAAGCGATCTAATAATAATGTTTCTCGCTGTGTTTACTATGTTGATACAAACGGTGTGTTACATACGAAGGAAATAATTTAATGGTATTAGATGACAAAGTTTTCGTGAAAATTAGATACTTTTGTACAAAGAAGACCAATGCCGAGAAAATGGCATAAGAACGAAAGTATCGAAAAGTGATTTCACTTCTCTGTACGTTTGTGTGCTTTGTAACGAGATATCTCGAAAACGACTGAAAGGATTTAAACGAAAATTGGACTATGGTTCAGCTTAGCAGTAATTAGTTTTGGGGTCAAGGTCACAGAAAGATCACGAAAATCCAGATTATCCTTACCTGTTCACATAGGGACCGGTTTTTCACACTATTTTTGTTCTACATTTGCTGAATTCACATCTACAGAGCACACACTTAGTTTTTTCAATCACATTAACTCGATACACCCCCACATTAAGTTTACATGTGAACAGGAAAAAACTAACCAAATAGCATTTCTTAAAAACTAGATAACTAGAACTGATACACAATTCAAAACAGAAATCCACAGAAAAAACACCCACATTGGAACTCAGCACATGAAACAAAACAAAAACCCAACATATTAATAAACCCAATAAACACAGCTACAAAACTCTGCTCATCCGATAAAATTAACGATGAAATCAATAAAATAAAATAACACTTCATCATCAACAGATTTCCTCAAAAAAAGCCACGGACAAAAAATATACGCACACCTAGACCAACAACAAACAAACAACAATAAATCCCAAGATACAACATACTACAAAACCTTATACTGTTGCATACAATATGTTCCTGACATCAGCAAAAAGATAACCAGCATTTGGAAAAAACTTATAACAAAAAACAACATTCCAGTAAATACCGAATTTATACAAAAACTAAATACAAAACAAAAGTCCATACTATGTAAAAACTACACTGACAAACACAACACCAACATAATGTATAAAATACAATCCAACAACTGCCACGACTTTTATATTGGAGAAACAAGTAGAAACATGGCAAAAAAATTCAAAGAAAAAAAAAACACCTGCACGCGTTTTTGAACACTGCAAATCAAATAAACACGACATAACCATAGAGAACACCTAGATATTACATAGGGAAGCAAATATAAACAACACAAAATCAAAGAAGCTCTATGTATGCAGCAACTAAAACCAAAATTAAATCAATATAAAGGAACACCTTTATACCTATACTAATTGATAACCTCCATAACATCCAACTGCAACGCTACCTACAATCACATACCCTTTCATACTCTTGTCCCAAAGACGCGTCCGGCAACGGTCACTTTCAAACTTTCAAAAGTGTTAGTACTCATACCAGTCGATTTTAGATACATCTTTATTTCAAGTGGGTTTCTTGTCATCAAGAGTGTTTAATGTTAACTATTTCACACTACGATATTGCTTCTATGTTTTATAATTTTAATTTGCTAAATGTGGGTCTCTTGCAACTTTTCCGAATGTTCGGCCTTTCAGTCGTGTGGGCGTTATAATGTCACGGTCAATCCCACTATTCGTTGGTAAACGAGTAGTCCAAGAGTTGGCGGTGGGTGGTGATGACAAGCTGCCTTCCTTCTAGTCTCACACTGCTAAATTAGGAACGGAAAGCGCAGATAGCCCTTGTGTAGCTATAAAAAATCAACTCGATATGGTGAATAAGATTGTTTGAATTATTGGAGTTATGAAAGTAACGATGATATATTTAATGGCTGACCAACAAAAGATCTACTGAACTGTGATTCAACACAACACGAGACAACCAAAATCTAAGGCCGCATTTGTCACTTAGTAAGAATGCATGCAGGGATTTTCCGCTGTTTGGCTTTCAAACCTTAAATGCACTGTGAATTAAAACTTTTTTAACGTGTCACAGAAAATTATACGAACCGAACATTTCAGAGAAAAAGGAAACAACAGGAATAGAAAATAAAGGGACAGCAGGGTGTTGGTAGATCAACGTAGTACATCATAGAACACCTCTAGGCGAACGAGTGAAGGAAACAAGAGCTAGTAATGCACGACAAAGCTTGATTTATCATGTAAGAAACCACTTAAAGTAAAACTATTAAAATTTTAAAGAAACCTATAAAAACCTACCAAATATAGAAATAATTAAATCGTTATAATTATAAAAAGTATGTTATTAATAGCTCTGTAATTTCAATATATTTAATAATTCGTGAAAAAAATTAACTATTAATAGTTGTATGATGTAAGTTCGCTTTCCATACAATACTAACATTACTTACAATAATTAACCAGAGTAGTTTCCAGTTTATTATTTACACCCGGTTAAGCTTTTGTGACCTGGGTAATGATGTTTTTCAAACTGACTCATTTTCCAGAACATTCCAGGTAGATTCAGTGCTGAGTAGCTCATAAAGAATTTTCTCGAACTTACTGGAATTTTTAAGAACCTTTTAGAATTGTCTAGAACTTTTCGTAGTAATATATATATAGAAGCTCACCATTTCAGTTTATTTCTAACTGTCTAAGTGAACACATAGACCTATCTGATTTTATCAGAGATGACATGAAAAAGCTGCAAGCATTCTCCAGACGCATTCTGCTGTGTATGTGGCTAAAATGTGTGAAGCCTACAAGGCATGCTTGTCAAGGATCAATACAAACCCTGGGCACCCCATTTTACATGCTAGCACTGCAAAAAACTCTAAAAGGTAAGACAGACAATTTTTGCTTGCTTGAATAGTAAGATTCTATTCATACATATTTTAGACCTTTTAAAGTTTAAATATATTTTCATTTTTATAATTTCCAAGAGTATACAAAAAATATCACATATAAAATATGTTGCACGAACCTCCTTCATATTAGTTGTGGATGAAATAAGTTTATTCTTCATAATAACAATTTTATTTTGCTTTTTTTGCCGCATGGTACAGAAAGGAAAAGAGAGCCACGAAGTTCGATATTCCAAGAATTTGGCGTGAGCCCACTGACCATTCAAGTAATTGCTACATCTCTTACAAATGTTGGGCTGACAAGAATGCATCTGCTATCATGTATCCGGACTTTCCATCTCCATCGCTCCAATACCACACTGTCCTGAGCTCCCTGTCCCCACTCCACCAGAGAGAAAGCAGCCATCCTCAGAAGAAAGCAGCAAATAAAAAAATGAGGTGGACGTTAAAGATCCAGATTATAATAACAGAGGTGCAGCTAATGACAGCAACCCATACTACCCCAACCAAAGTGTCCTTAATGACTTGATCAGAGATCTTGGTCTAACAAAGTCGAATGCCGAGACTATATTTGGAAGCTGATACGTGAAAGTGATTTACATTATAGTCGCAAATCTCGAAAAAGTACTCACTTCAAAACATTATATACAACTTTAGTATAAATACATGTAAATCTTGATTCATATGTTGTTTTATTCAGACCTTATGTAAATGAAAATGTGCAAATTTACCCGCTTTTACAAAGAAAATAGGTTAATCTCTAAATTTCATTATCCAGGTCACAAAAGCCAAGTTTGAATGAAATAATGGTCATTCTCTGTACTTTTATAACACAAGCAATTAAGAACTAACACATACTATCCAGAAATAAAAATTTGCGTTACATAGTGTAATTGTTATTCAAACTCAACACAAAATCTTTTTTGGATTTTGGAATATATTTCAGTGCAAACAAAAATGTTCAATAATAATTTTATCTGAAAACAAAAAGAAAAATAGAGAATAAAACCTGAATCTAAAGATGGAGATTAGTTTTGTATTCAAAGTACACATCATGGTGAGAACAATAATTAATTAATGGTACACATCATCATGGTAACAATAAGAACAAATGAAGCAAAGTATGAGAAGTTGTAAAAACAAGAATATACTGACTTAAAATAAAAGTCCTTATATTCTAACAGTCATTAACCGTAAATGTTATTGTTCTTAAAATAATTTACATCAGATAAAATTAACTAACATTCTTGCACATGCACTTCAAACAGTCTTCCTTCAAATTCTACATCTCTAAGCTAGTAGTTACATCGTTTGAAGAAGAATAGTACTGCAGTACCAGGGGCGTAGATTTTTTACACCCAATGGGGGGAATGATTTTTGCAACCACTTTTGTGAACTGTTCAATTTGCAAATTGGTAATCTCTGATTAAGTGAACCTGAAAGCTGTAAACATGCAATCACAAAGTAATCTTGTTGCCATGATACTTCAAGGTTTCCATGTATGTTTGTATAAGTGAGGTGTTGTGAACAGTTTTCAAAATGTTAATAGAATAAAGACAAATGTGTCAAATTAACTGCCACATGAATTTATTCCTGCACACTGCACAGTATAAAAGATGGCCATTATACTTGACAAGGTTACTAATAACTTCCATTGCATGAATTACGTTTTCAAATATTAATAAAATTAGTAATTACCCTTGATAAGTTTATATCTACTAAAAACTGTTCATGTTTGATAAAAATGATTAAAATGTCTTCGCGAACTCTTGAAAATTTCACATAAATACAAATGTAGTACATAATTATTCATACTTTTCATTGAAGTGAGATTCATTTAGTCCTCTAGTCTACATGTTCCCAAACGTAGACCTCCTTTGTGATGATCTGTTTATGAATTCTTTCATAAGCTCTTTTAAATTTATCTTGTCGACCTCATTTTTGTGTGTGTGACAAACTGCCACATGATTGAAACGGCACTGAGACATAGTTGACCTAAAACATGTCTTCAACCGTCTTAATGCAGAAAAACTGTGTTCACATTCGCAGCTGGATACTGGACATACAAGCAAAATTTTCATGAGAAAAAACACTTCACTAAACATCTGCTGGCTTGTTTCATGTATTTTACAGTAAGCATCCTTCGCACCTTTCAGAGATACTGCTTTTGTTGTTCCTTTGAACATAAGAAACTGAAACTCGAGCCGTTGTGCAGAGATTTCAAGATAGAAGTTTGTAACTGAGTTGTCAGTCTTGCCGGATGTGATCATGCTCTCAAGTGCCAGATATTGCCTTGAAGTCATTGTTGTCTGCATTTAATCTAGTGGTCAGATGTTCTGTGACTGTGTCCACAAATTTAAAACATTGGCTTCTGTAATAATCTCTAGCTGTTGCAGAATGGTATGCTGAGCCATCACCTGTGATCCTTCTTGGGGGTCTGTGAATGCGTGGTAGCTCAATAGGCAACAGATCTAGGGATGTTACCTTTTTCTTAGCTTCATCAAATATCTTGTTGTAATTTTCCTCTGTTCGAAATACCCGCAATTGCTCAACTGTCATTGCAGATGCTTCAATCATGCCAGATACTGTCGCTGATTTTGCTTGGAATGCACGGTTTTGTTCCTCTAATGCATCTAATGAATGTTAAGCAATCAACAATCCTAAAACTGTCTTTCCTTTGTCAAATCTGTTCAACATACCTCGTGCTTTCACTGCTACATCGGATTTTTCATTTGCTAATTCAGACAAAGAATCAACAATGTCACTGTAGTGATCATTAGCACATGTAATTGCAAATAGGCGGCACAACCAGCGTGTTGGACACAGTGGGCGGATGTATTTAACTGGACCATTGTGGCTGTCTGACGATATAATATTTTTAAAGATTGTCTTATATTTGCCTGACCTCTAAAGCAAGACATCAAGTTCATATACCCACTGGATAGACTCGAACATATTCACAAGCTTCAACTGCATCTTGCATAATTGAATTAGCCATGTGTGCTCCGCAGTGAAAAAACAAAACTGACGGATGCTTCTCTCTTATTTTTGCCTAGCATCACTCATGTTAGCGGCTCCATCATAAGTTTGTGCTCTTAATCCTGACAGTGGTAAATTGAGTCTATTCAGTACCTCCAGTATAGTTGAAGATATTTTTTACCAGTTTTATTGGAAACACCGTACAAACCAAGAAATGTCTCATGGACGTCAAGGTTCTCATCTACGTATCGTACACACATTGCTTCCTGCTCTGCACCTGTAACATCTTGAGTGCTATCAACCATTAATGCAAAGATTTTACTTTGCTGCACTTCGTGTGCTATGTTCCTTAGTATTTGACGGCTGAACATCTCCATTATTTCATTCTGATAATAGGGTTAGATGTGAATGTTGTTTTCTTTGACAAGTAGGCCGTCAACTCAGGATCTTCCTCTTCCAGGAGCTTTATTAACTGCAGGATATTCCGTTCTCCTCCGTATCAGTATGTCCACGTAATGCTACATCTTGACGCAGTAAGAAACATAAACTTCTGAATATTTGGCTAGATTTCTTTTGCATTCTTTATGCTGCTTCTTTTTTCCATCATGTAGCTGAACAGTCACTGAAGTTACATCAAATGAACCTTCTGGAGACATAGCAAATCTGTGCTGAGAGGAGGATTGGTGTTCGTTGAATTTCTGTTTTGCCTTATTCCAATTCCAAAAACCGGTGGCTGTGAAGGTATACTCCACTGATCTCTCCAATTTCCCTGTAAAAAGACCTCTACTTTCCGCCTTGATACAATGAAAGCATATAACTTTTTAAGTTTAATTGTCGAAGTGCTGCCGTGGGAACTCATCAAACCACTTGCCCCAGAAGTTAATATTTGGAGATTTTGCTTTCTGTAGTGGTATTAGTTGTGCGTCTGGATGATATGGCTTTCCACACTATATTTGTGGAGTGTCAGATTTTTCATTACTTCACAAACTTGTTTCACAACTATCTGGTGGTTCTTGATGTGCAATAGTTGCACAAGCATTTTCAGACTCGTCCTCTGATAAGCATGGTATTTCCTCTGTATGGCAAGTTTCTATTCCTTTGCTTGAGGTTGTTGGATTATCTGCATCTGCATTGTCACTTGTAGTACTGGTAACTGGCTTGCAGAACTGTCTAATATTGTAAAGTTTCAGAGGCTTGCTTGTCATAATTGGTTGGAATCCCTTTCCCAGATGACTCAACAGGCTAAAATACAGTCTTTATTGAAAATCTCTAACGTATAACGTACGAAGACAGAACAGAATGCAACTAGGGCTAAACTGTACAATGTATTTAAGTCAAACGCACGAACCTTACAGTGACTACCGAGACTACTGACCGCCTGGACATCGCTGGGACAATAATGTGTGTTAGTTACAACACAAGTAATTGCAAGTATATCGAAAAATACTTAAACTATCACAAATAGATTATATTCCTGTTAAAGCTCACCAAAAGGCAAACACGTTGTGATATAATGTCTGTAATCACGTCTATTAAATAAAAACACCTAAACAAAAACTGTCAATACAGTTCGAGTAGAGGCTGCAGGCCGTTAAAATTGCTACTTTTGTGTTCTAATTATGCAAGAAAATACAATATTTTACCATAAATCACCAGCACTTTATTAAAGGGCGGTGATAATCTGAAATTTCATGGATTAATGAGGGTCACAAACACAGGTCTAATGAGCCCTGTTGTAAAATCGAGGCTCAGACTAAAGGGAGCGGAGGGGGTGATGTAGGGCGCGTTTGGATCCGAGCGGCCCGAACGTGTCCTTAACTGTACACTAAACTTACACTATAATCATCGGCTTTGGCAGCTAAGCACAGTAAGGCGTTCGACAGTAAAACCGGCTAGACAAGCATAAGAGCAAATGACGTAGGAAAACCGCACAATATACACATAAGATTGATGCAGCTATAGGCTACAAATGGCCTGCCAGATCTAGATCACAGGAGTTTACGGTTGGGAGCAATGTTTTCGAATTTCATGCTCTGTTCAATCTGTTGTGATGAAAATTTTACTTAATCTTACACAACGTACAAGACGTGGCCCGGCATGGCCAAGTGGTTAAGAAAGTCGACTCGTACTCCGAGTGTCACGGGTTCGAATCCCTTTCACCCCAAACATGCTCGCCTTTCAACCGTGGGGGCGTTATAACGTGACGGTTAATACCATTATTCGTTGGTAAAAGAACAGCTCAAGAGTTTGCGATGGGTGGTGATGACATCCCTCTAGTCTTCCACTGCTAAATTTCGGACGGCTAGCTCAGACAGCCCTCGCGTAGCTTTGCTCGAAATTTTAAAACAAACAAACAATCACACAAGAAAACACTCTGAATGGAGTGCTTGGACTGTCGAGTCCATCCATTTTACAGAATTAATTAAGTTGACGAAATTGCTTAACTAATTATTTTAATTTTTTAACGACTGGTAACTATAATAATAATAATACAATAATGTGATTTACTCTTGTTATAAAACTGAACACACTAGACGACGAAACAATAAAAAAGCAAAGGTTTAGAAAAAAAAATGATTCACAAACTAGCACTGATATTTATAAAAAATATATTTCTTTCTATGGTGAACAATTTGGAAGCTAGATATCTGCAGCTGATTTTGCCGTTAGAAGTAAGTTCTGCAGCACTTTTAAGTGATTTATAGAGGAGTGACTAGGTTATGTCAAATTGATTTTGCATATGCATATTAACAACTTACGCAACAAACAAACCCGATATAAAATCGATGTGGAAAGTGGTGAAATATATCAGAACTACATTTTTATATTGTTGGGCTTTACATACTAAACATGATGCCATCAAAAGTATGTAAAACCTCTTCCCGACACAAAATAACACACTCAAACCATAAACATGTGCTCAGAATGGGGACTTTATATTTACAAAACGGGAATATTCCTCATGCATTAGAAAACAAGAAATCGTGGATCACGTTGAGGAACCAGAATCATCCAGAATAAGACCTGTAGTGAATTACTCCTACCGTAGTAAACAGAGTGCAGCACTTGTAACAGGTGAGATATGACAAGAGAAGAGATAAGAGGCAAAATCCATCTTTCCACTTGACAGTAAACAAAACAAAAAATAAAATCTCCATTTGGAAAAATGACACAATTTACTTAAAGACAATTTGTTTCCACAATATGATCCAGGAAAGAAAGAAAAACACAAAGCAGAAAATAACATGAACGTTACAACTAATGGGGAAATGGCAAAAGGTAACATTAATCTACTGGGAGATTTTTGTAAAAAATAATTTATGATCATAGCAGAATACTTTGTATGGAACAAGTGTAGAGTCAGGAGAGTGGGTAGAAAGGTCAAAATAAACTTTACTTATTATCAGACTAATTAATGATCTGGACTTTTGGTACTACACAGAAATACTTTGCACGGAAATAAGGTCCAAAGGTTCACCAAAGCTTACCTTCCATTCAACCGTCAGATACCTCAAACAGTTGTAAAATAAGATGGGAATTCATGAGATTCCCTATAATGCCATCATGGTAAAGTACACAGCAGCTATGGATTTCTGTATGACTGGATTGAAAACGATTACTTTGTACTTTATATTGATTGTGTAAGTCATGTAGGAAAGAGTTGTGTGAGTTTAATATGAAACGTTTATGATGGGCCTTTTGCAATAGAGACTACGCTGCAAAACTAATGTAAAGACAAAAGAAAGTCAGATAGAACATTATTAAATACGGTGAAATGGATTTTGGCAACTTGTTGAGGCTCCAAAGTTTGTTTTTACAACGTATTAACAGCTATGAAGTGGCAAGACATAATTCGCAAAGTGCTGTGACAATCAAACATTCCGCGGTCAAAAAATGAGTTTTATCTGCAACATTTGTTAAGTTTTGAACATCATTTACTTTTAACACTTTCCAGTTGTCCTTTAGTTTTCGTTAAAATGCACGATTAAATTCTTTTCAGAAGCGAAAATTAGAGGAATTCACCAGATTAATAATAAAAAATGTATTAAATCTAAACAGGGACAATTTTTTACCATATCTTTAGTCAAATTATTTCAAATAATGTGCTATTGGGATCTATTTAGGGTTCTCGTAATAACAATTTTGATTGTGAAACGTGGCAAGGTTTCGCCCATCTTAAGTTCTCGTTTGAAAAACTACATACACTAAAATAACAAACACCAACCCCCATGTACACACTTATTATACAGTTACCTTCGTCTTTGCCGCATAAATGAATACATATAAATTCTGTAGTAAATTTAATTAGTGTAATCAGTCATTTACGCCACTCACACAGTCATGTACACTAATTAGAGTTCACAGTAGTACACTTGTCAGTTCCTAATTTCGAGCCAGGTACTTTCTCTAGTAATTATATAAAGTAAAAGTGAAAACTAACTAAATTACATAGGTGGTTCAAAATTAGTGTAGTAGATTTGGTTATTAAGTTGAGAATATGAGTGTATTCTGAATTCATATTAACATAAAAGTATAACCTATAAATTTTCGTTGCTAAGCAACATGACATAAAGGCCATTGTTAGAATGCATCGTTACCAAAACGCACTGGCTTTTCTATATATAAGTTGTTATGCAAGGAACCACTTCCATTTTAAGTGGTTTTTCGCTATCTTGCCTCATAAAAAGATGCGCATGCGTATGAGCACACGAATGTGGATAAGATAAGCAGGTGCATACCCTTATGAACCATTTAGAATGCGTTCAAATTTTCAGGTGTCTAGTGTTGTTTTGGTTTTTTGCACTTGGAGTTAAGGCGGTTTGGTTTGCTTTGAATTTCGCACAAAGCTACACGAGCGCTGTCTACGCCGCTACGGCGGTTATATATTCTTTTCTTTGTGTGTGTTTTTTTTTCAGTAGCTTTCTTCACTAAAAGACGAGACGCGCTTAATACCCAGGTGCACACAGTCAGGGTCCACTTAGTGTGGATGCAAAATTTCAGGTATTTAGGTTCTCTCCTTTTGAACTTAAGGCTGTCTCACACACACTGAGAGTGAGACCCACAGACAAGTTGTTTTCTTTCTATAGATTTATTATCATTAATATTATATCCTTTACACCAAGTTCCAAGTGAAGACTGTATTTTTAGTATAGAGAAATAGATATCAAGGTTCTGTGTGTGCTTTCTTATGGTAAAGCCACATCGCACTATCTGCTTAGTCCGTCGCAGCGAATAAAGCCCCTGAGTTTAGCGTTGCAAATCCATGGAGTTACCGCTGCACCAGAGAGGGACATATCAACGTTGCTATATATCACAAAAACTTATTAATAAACATTCAGCGTCATTTACAAATTTCTTTCTTTTCGTCATTGAATTTTAGTGAGGGAAAAAAATCACAACTAATTGCGTAAACTGAGCAAGTTAATATAAATTATTTTCAAAATAACTTAAAATACAATAACATTTTATGCTAACTTACAAATAATATTTATATTTGAACTATAGTCATTGTGAAAAAAGGCTATAAAAGCTTATCCAAATAAGCCAGTTACTTCTTGGTTTCTAATTCAGTATATTTTGAAGAAAATGTTAGTTCGTTTGTTGTTTGAAATTAAGCACAAAGCTACACAATAAGTATCTGTACTTTGTCCGTCACGTATATCGAAACATGGTTTCTAGCGTTAAAGGTTCATTGACATATCGTTGTGCCACTGAAGTTAAGTATTATACTTAACAGATATCAGGCTTACCATTATTTTGTCATCTTTATAATTGATCAACAGGACTACGAATTTGCTGTCTAATTTATTTCCTCAGCACTGTTACAACAGAGCAAATAAAATTAAACCTTATGTAATTAGTTTTAATAGTTTTGTATAAAATTTTGTTAAACGTCAAATGTAAATTCTGGTTGTAGATATATAGCTACTTTACTTAGTCTTTACGTATTATGTGTATTAAAGTATAGTAATAATTGGATTAACGTTTATTTTAGTATTCAGAATACAAGTGTTTCTTACATCAAATAACGAAATATTGCTTAAGCTCCATAATGATAGGATGCACTGCGAATCTAATATGAAACATGCTTTAATAGAAAGTGAACTATTTCATTTCCGAGAAATACATAACAGCTTCGTTATTTAAATCAAATTAGGAATTTAAGTACCAAATGATGTATTTTTAAAAACAAACAAGCATCTGATATATAAGATATTTTCAAAGTGAAAATGATATTTATACCGTTAACATTAACCAATAAACTTCAATTCTCTTAAAAATAATATGAAATTTTCTAATTTGTTTCACGCCATTATTATGGCTTTACACTTTATGTAATGTCTTGAGAACTTATTTTAATAAAGTTAAGAAACACTTTTGAAGTTACACAAAATAGTAATTAAAGGCATTGTTTGTAAAACTCAAAAACGTATGGAAGATGAAGCTTCTAAATTAATTTTCGTTTCCTTCTTTATTTATATATAATAAAGCACAATGAAACACAATGGGTTATCTGTGGTTAGCCCATCACGGGTATCGAAATGCAGTTTATAGTTTTGCTTGACATACCGCTGTGTTACTGGGGGGCATTTTAATTTACGTGAAACTATTCATTAAAAACGAAGAAATTAATTTAAGTGTTACCGCAACAAGTAGAGATATCATTAGAGTAATACAATTTTAAATGAACTCCAAATACGCGTTTTGCTCTTATTTTCTGGGAGAAACAAAACAAAACTAACCGTATCAAACATTGAAGATAGCTGCATTTGTCTAGTTTCTGAATGCATTTACATCATAGAAAAAGGACGCTGCTGGTGTCACGATGCAAACATTTTAACACTTTAAGCGACCCTGTTAGAAACTCAAGTTGCTTTATTTTTCTCTTTGTAAAACTATATGGTGGGTTATCTGCACTGTGTCCACCGAGGAGAAACAAATTCTAGTTTTAGCGTTGCGAGTCTGTAAACTTACTGCTGACCCAATAGTACTTCAGTTATGAAATAATTGGGTTTTTGAACACTTAAGATTAACATGTGATTTTATGATTTTTCTGAGAAGCAAAAATAAGCAGGAAATGTATAGCAACGCAGTTCATAAATCCAACAACTGAAAATAAACGAACTTACCAATATTTGCTTAATACCCTAGTGTTAACTATTTCATTAAAAGCTGGCGATTTCTATATATAATGATTATTGAAATGACGAGGCTAAGCTACATAATTTTCAATGTTTCAATCAATATAAATGCATACACTTAACGTTTATTTGTTCTGTTGTTTAGAAAAAAATTACACAATGATTTGTGTTCTGCTCTGTGCCGTTAAAAAAACAACGAGCTCCAGCCAAGCGCACCAGGTACCAACACAGTAAAGATACACACATTAAATAGGATTAATTATTCTACATGAGCACTTTGTCAATTATTTTCGTTTCCATCTTCACGAAATTTCCTCTAGAATTCGAGCACACTTAAAACTGTTACTTAAATGTATAAAATGTTGGGGTGATAAGAAAGAAAGGCTTCATTGCAGAATGGCGGGCGTTTTTTTTCTTCTTTATGGGGTGAACAAGAACTGCATATATAACATTATTGAATAGCTCCGGTGACACGTATTTCCCCAATGTTTGTAAGTATTTTCATGGAATTTGGCTTAATATTAAGTCAACAGAACAAATAAAATGTTAAAAATTACATTGTCACCAAACCTAATGACTTGTAACTTGTCTTGAATATTTACTTTATCAATAATAAATTCTCATCTATGCAGTTTATAGTTGTCATTCTTACAATAACAAACATTTATATTTATAAAAGTAAATCAACAATTTAATCCTCTTTAAAAACAAACAAACTAAAAAATAAAGAAATATATTTCATCATGAAAACTAATATTATGTAAGTATAACATAAAAACTAATATTATGTAAGTATAACATGAAAACTAATATTATGTAAGTATAACATGAAAACTAATATTATGTAAGTATATTTCATCATGAATACTAATATTATGCCGT
The DNA here is from genome assembly GCA_011833715.1 of Carcinoscorpius rotundicauda. Lineage (NCBI taxonomy): Eukaryota > Metazoa > Arthropoda > Merostomata > Xiphosura > Limulidae > Carcinoscorpius > Carcinoscorpius rotundicauda. Next base: position 27,223,960 of record CM022406.1, read on the forward strand.
TTTACTTCAATTTCTGCGTGGAATCTTAAATACTTGGTGTTTTATGAAATTCGACACATTTTATACGAAATTACCAGGCCACAATTAGCAAGTAATATCGCTATTAGTATTAACTTTTAATCAAGGGAAGCTACCTACATTGGTCCAAACTAAAAGTGAACTCCATAACGAGTGTGGTTCATTCGATATACTGTTATAACTTTTATATTTTTCAACCAGTTGGATATCTTGCTGGATATATTGAAGATGTTCACAACATACTTCTGAACAAAAAGTTGAATTTCTGAGCTAAATAAAACAGTTGAGCCTGTTTTTATATCACTATTGCTTTTTTCTTGCCCAGTTCAGTTCTTATAATATAAGTAGAGATTTTTAACAAACGCTCAACTAAATTTCTCCAATGCTATTTGCATATTTTATCAAAGTAATTATTTTTGTTATCGTCGTCATATCTTTTAATCTAATAAACATTGTATAAACGTCAAGGAGAAGATATCACAAGATACTGTCTTGTAACAATAGAGAATATAAAAACACTTAAGATTTAATTTTGAACCTGCATATATCCACGCCGTTGCAAGAAAGGTATATTGTACATATGTATATAATGAATACAAAATATTCTCAGAAAGCAATAGGATGTTATTTTTTTATATGCTGGATTTGGGTAAAATGAACGAAAAGTTTTGTTAACAGGTTCGCTGCCACAATATGCCAACCTGCATATTAATACTGTCTAATCCCATAGTACTTATGCAATGATCTCCCACAAACCGTATCCTTATTTCTGTCATTTTCATCCTATCAAGTGTGATCTTCATGGACAGACAGCTGACGTTGTTAAGAGAGATGTAAGCAGTCGGGTTTGTGACATCACCTCTATCTGATGTGAAGATGCTCTTGGAATGACGGCGGAGAGGTAAATATCCTACTTAAAAAAAAGTTAAGTTGAGACGTTGGTGTCATTTGTTAGATACAATTGATCTACGTTTATTGTTATCTGAGCGATGAAGGCTTGCAAGAAATAAAATGTTTTTTTCTGACTAGACTATGTTTCGTATCAAATGAATCTCTAACCGACCAATTAACAAATACGTAATGATACAGAAGAATATAACTGAATTACTTTATGGAGATTGATCTAAAAAAAATATTGTGACATAGAGTCGAAAAGCAAACATTCAACATTGAAACATAAACAACTACTTAAGCTTAACCAGTAGCAATAAAACCATTTATTATTACAGAGTAATAATTCTCACAGTGGGCCTGAGAGCTCTAAAAATCCAAATGTAATGAATACAAAAAACAATCAACTTTTCTGGCAAATCAAGTTTTTCTTTTTGTTAGAGGTTTTTGGTGCGATATTACAGTTGCGTCTAATTTCACCGCATCAATTCTCACTTCTTCTATAAAGATTTATCGAATAATGTTTTATATGTTTTAACTACTGAGCAAAAACTAGAGATGTCTATGTCGCATATGGAGTCTAAGTATAAGCTGGATATAAGAAAATCGAATATAAGTCCTATTATATGCAAAAAACGGCTCTTTTGGGCTCAGAAAACACTTCAAATAGAAGAGCGAACAACGAAGGTCGAAACGTTGTTCGCTCTTCTATTTGAAGTGTTTTCTGAGCCCAAAAGAGCCGTTTTTTGCATATAAAATTCTCAACAAGTGGGTTTCTCGACATCACTGATTGTTAAGTCCTATTAACGTTGTTTAAATTTACGCTCACAACAGTTAAAACATACTATACTACGGGTGGTATGTTAAAACAACAACTTAGACAACATTACAATTTATTACTTACTAGTAAAATGCGGTTGCTATAAATGGTTCACTTCTTCACCAATTTTCTTACACGAGGATCTGTAGAAGTCATAAATATAATTCCTTTTAATTGAGTGATGTCAGAACGTAAGCCTCACTACGAAGCATCAGGCTTAACTTTAATCGGATTAAGAAGAGTTGACTGCTTGAGAAATCTTCTCATAATGATCGTAGTTTAATGCGTTTGTTTTCATTTTCCATTCCAGAAGTATACATTGAAATACCACTTAAACCATTCATAATATCAAATGATCAAATTCTACGCTTTTCAAATTTGCAATTTTAACTCTTAAATAAAATTGTTATATGTAAATAAAAAATAATTACGGTAATTTTCTTTAATTAAAAGTTTTTTCTTTAACATTTAACTACTTCAGTAAGCCATAAACATAACTCTTGTTGAACACTTCTTAAGGTTGTGTAATGATTTCGGTTTCTATCCCACAGTTTACAAAGAGATTTTGTTAATGTTTCATTTCTGAATAATAGCATTTTAATATAAATCAGACGTTTCAAAGCGATTTCAGCTTACAAAAATATGGTGATTTTTTTCAAAATCATCTTTACGGGGTTTACATACGTAAACAAACAAATATTTCAGCATTTCGGAAAATGTTGTATTATTTAACGCACAAAATATGTGTAGAATATGTGTTAAATTATCATGTTAAAACAGTGACTTGTTCATGAAATATGGACATGAAACTACTTCCTCGCTGGTACAGTGGTAAGTCTAAGGATTTACATTGCTAAAATCAGGAGTTCGATTATTCTCGGTGAACTCAGCAAATAACCCATTGTGGTTTTGCTATAAGAAAACACACACACTCGTGACACTACACAGAATATAAAATGTTAAGCACAGAAAATGATACAATCCTTAGTCTGCTTGTTCAGGAATTCCTGTCTGCATTAAAATAAGTAACCTGGGATTCCTCCAATAACAAATGTTACTTTTGAGCGTTGCACCGAAAATGGGTTTGAAATCATAAATTCTAAAAAAGGTAAAATATTTTCCCCCTTAATATTCTATTATTTTATTTCAAACTTAAGATTTAGTATTTCAATTGTATTGGTGGATTTACCAACAAATGCAAATTATACATCATGATTGTTCATCTACTGAGAACAAGCATTTTGGAACGCTTTTCTTTCCCTACTAATTCTAATCACATAATTCCGTACTATATTTTTTATTTGTGTGCCTTGTACTTTTATTTGAAAAATAATTATTCTCACTTGTGTTAATTATTTATAATTCATCACGTAGATTGCCGAGAAAAATCATTATATACACTTTGAAATGTTTGATTTCTTGAAATGCGCACAAAGCACTTTATCTATCAGCTCTAGAAGTTCCTAATACAAAAGACTTTAAGAGGAAAGGCAGCTAGTCAACTTTTGTGTGTATATAACGCCCCCTCATGGTTGACAGGGTGAGTATATCCAATGGCGGGATTCGTAAGCATACCTCGCAGATTGCGAGTCCAGCGCCCTAACTAACCATGTTAAGGATTAACTTGTGCTTCTGAAACGTCGATGTTTGAACTGATCGAAAATATCAACTGTAAAAGTAATTAATTTGGTGTTTTATGGCACAAAGCAACTAGACTATCTTCGTAAAAGTGAGGAGAAAGTTATAAAATTTAATTTAGCCTGTTCTGTACCTGTGTTGTTTTAGTCATACAATATGGCTTTTATGATTTTCTGAAAACGTATATTACTTTATCTTTATACAGTGTTAATGGATTTAGTTATATTTGAAGAATTTGGTTTCTTTTTATGTTCATAAACACAAAACGGTTCTTTTAAGTGGTCAATGATTCTTGTCTTCAGTTTTCTACCAATTTCACCTAAATAAAATATCTCACGTGTCACACTTGACTTCATACATTATTCATTATGTTTCCTTTTTTTTTCGACTAATTTGTTCCCACGACGTGTTATAATTTTATTCCTGGTTTTTTGTACAATTAGCGAGTTGATGTCGATGTGCTTTATGTTGAGATGCTTTGTCCTTCCAGCCAAGTTGTCATTGTAAAAAAAAATAAAAAAATACTGATTACGATAAGACTGTATGATCGTGATATTATTTTAGTCATGAGACCTGGAAAGGTCTGGAGCTCACTGGACCTCTTTTCCTCTCTTCATCCTGCTTTAAAGACGTTCGAGAACCTTGTTGTCATGAATAATTAAATTAGTTTTCGGTTCATGCACCCACCGCATGCGCGATACGAGTTACCGTAGTTTTCCGAACACGTGAGTGGCCCTTCTAAGGCGATAACTATTAGGGAAAAATAATTTGTATTTCTTTTGACACTTCACTATAGCGCTTTACTTACTCGCATGCAAAGTAATTTTCTCAGTAGCAGTTTTATAGCTTGTGCGGATGTATTTTATTTCGGCATGTGACAAACCTTTTAAACGAAAAGAAAAGCGTAAGTGGCTATTGATTGTGGATGGCTGTAGTACGTATAGTGAATTGATCAGATTTAATGGAAAAGGATACTTACCTACATCTTTGTTTATCGTGTACCATAAAAATGTGTGATTAAGAACACCAGAAAACTTTATTTATTTTCCTTAATAATGTTGTGTAATTTCTGTTGGATTTAATTTTCTGCGATTTCTTTGTTTTCGTATCACCGTTTTTTATATTTTAAGTTTATTTTAGTTATTTTTTTATGAATGAAAACCTCAAATATTCCTCTGTTTACATTACATATATATGTAACGTGGAATTTGGTTTATACATTTTAAAAAAACAAGTTTTGTTGTGGGTACTTGGATGTTTCCAGTCCACACGCTGTTCTGAATATTTTGGTTTTTTACAGACGTAGGTGTATTTTCTGATGATATGAACATTCATCAAATTAAAAATAAAGTAATAAATTTAAATTAAAACTTAATATATTAACTGATTTTTCCCGATTCTTGGGAGAAGCGTATTTAGACTGAAATAAGATCTCAGTTCCAGCTTAACTGTATTTGGTTAACTTGAGTTCAAAGTTACTAACCAGTGGAATTGCCCATTGATCGAAGTGTAGATTTCACAGAACTTCTCTTGTTGGTGTTAGTGTTAGGAATTTCGCACAAAGCTACTCGAGAGCTATCTGTGCTAGCCGTCCCTAATTTAGCAGTGTAAGACTAGAGGGAAGGCGGCTAGTCATCACCACCCAGCGCCTACTCTTGGGCTACTCTTTTGCCAACAAATAGTGGGATTGACCGTTACCTTATAATGCTCCCACGACTGAAAGGGCGAGCATGTTTGGCGCGATGGGAATGCGAACACACGACCCTCAGATTACGAGTCGCACGCCTCAACACGCTTGGCTATGTTGGACCGGTCTTCCCTTGAACGTAAACTTCAGAATCAAACGATTTTCAGAAGTTTATTTATTAAGTTATTAAGAAAGAGTGAACTTTCTTTGCAATTCATGGTACAAGATGAACAATGGATGTTTGTGTAACGGATTTAATAACCTAAAAGAACTTACCACTGTAAAGCTGATATTGATATTAAATTTAGTCATGAATTTGATCTTCATCTCTCAATCCCACATTACTTAATTATGTTGGGTTACATTCATCCCATGTCTAAATGGCACATAGAGCCAATGCTGATTTGTCGTTTCAATTGCACAAGCGAGTGAGAGTGGTGATAGAATTCTCTGGATGGGATCTCTATCCATATCAGGTTAACCCTTAGCTACCTGCTGATATCTATGATATAGTGGGTAGTATGAAACAATTAAGGTGAAATATTTTTACTAAGAACAAACCATCTCACAAGCAAATCTTGAGCTCGTAACTTTCCAGCTACGGGTCCAAAGCACTAATTATTTAGGACAGTGATGCACAAACTTTTTGAGTCAGGGGCCACAAACAGACTTCTATTAACCATTGGGAGCTACAAAATAGTGAAGATTAAAATCGGCCCACAGTTGTTTCACACAAGATGAACATTACATTTAAGAACACAAACAACGATTACATCAAAGAGTTGGCACATTATTCTAAGAAATATTATGATACGTCAACTGTCACAAAGTCAGTGTGATGGATGGTGCTGCATGTCATCTACGAGCTTAGAAATGTCCGGCTTGGTGTTTGACGTTGAAAGACGCAAGATTGCTTTCAGATGATCATCGGTCAGCTGATTGTGCGTGTTGTTTTGCTCAATTTCATATGCGAGAAAGCCTGTTCGCAGCAGTACGTGCTGCCAAACATGCTGGTGTGGACAGCGCGTTCTCTTTCAGGTTAGCAAATGTATCAGGCAACGTTTTGTAAAAGTCAAGCAAATAAGTTCAAGCTGATATTCTGCTGACAAGTCATCCACTGACACACTGAACGGATCAGCAAAAAGGATCATCAACAATCAGCATTGGTCAAAGTTATGAAACCGTGAGTTGAAGGATTGAATCAAGATATCTAGCTTCCCAACATAAACCTGTGTGACAATGTCCTGAATTTTCTATAGCTGTGACTGAAAAGTGGGAAAGTGCACGAAGTTACCTGATGCTGCTTGCTGCCGGGACAACTGCAATTTTGTCCTGAAAGCTGAAACGTGATTTGCAAGCTGACAGACAAGCTGATTTTTGCCTAGCAACTTCAAATTCATATCATTCAAGTATTGTGTCATGTCGATCAGAAAGGTCAAATCAGCTTGCCATGCTGGATCAGTCATGGAAATCACTTCTGTGTCTTTGTTCTTGCTTCTGAGGAATTCTATCACCTCATCAATCAACTCCCAGAATATTCTGAGCATCTTCCCTTGACTCAGCCAGCGTACTTCACAGTGATACACAAGGTTACCATAGTCTGAATCAATTTCTTCAAAAAGACCTTAAAATTGACGGTGATTGAATCCTCTTGATTTGATAAAATTAATGGTTTTCGTCACTAATGCCAGCAGTGCTTCTGAAAACCATGTTCTTTACTGCATAAGTTCTGTTGGTGAAAAATACAGTGCAACTTCATCAGCCGTCAGTTTTGCTTTCCTCGATGCTTCATCAACAGCCCGCTATTTTTTCCGGTCATGGCTGGTGCTCCATCAGTTGTCATACTAACCAGTTTCGTGAAATCCAATGAAACACTACTATACAGTCGTACTGTCTCCTCTAATAGAACAGACCCAGTTGACTGACACCTCATGGAACTCATGCCAATTAGTTCCTCTGCGATATCAAACGATGACTACACAACACGAACAAAAACTTGTAGCTGTGCTGTTGAGCTGATGTCATTCGACTCGTCTGCTGTCAAAGAGAAGTTTTGTTTGTTTGTTTTTGAATTTCGCACAAAGGTACTCGAGGGTTATCTGTGCTAGTCGTCCCTAATTTAGCAGTGTAAGACTAGAGGGAAGGCGGCTAGTCATCACCACCCACCACCAATTCGCGGGCTACTTTTTTACCAACGAATAATGGGATTTGTCGTCATCTTATAACGCCCCCACAGTTGAAAGGGCGAGCATGTTTGGCGCGACGGGAATGCGAACCCACGACCCTCAGATTACGAGTCGCACGCCTTAACTCGCTTGGCCATGCCGGGCTTCAAAGAGAAGTAGACAAAGTTGGCTGCTTTATTTGTAAGTTCCCTTGTCACGTCTGCTGAGAGGTGTGAGATTTTTCATTGAACTGTCATGCGATTCAAAGCCACCATCTGTAGCTTACAAACTGCTTCCGGATACAACTTTTATGATGCAGTAATCATACATGGCTTGACAAAATCACCATCAGTGAACGGTTACCCAGATTTCGCTATCATCAACGAAATATCGTAATTGACCTCACATGCTGCACCTAAATCTGCTGACTGATTTGAGAAAACGTTCTGCTGATGATTCAGCGACCGCCGCAGAGATTTAATTCGAGCTGTTTGTTCATCACCGACAACATTGTGGAAATCTTTATACTTCGACTCATAATGATGCTTTATATTGGATACCTTCGTCACTGCTACTGTCGAATGACACAGCAGACAAATCACGCTCTTATTGTTGAACAAAACAGTATTGCGCAGTCCAATCATCATGTAATTGGCGGTTTCTGTTGTCATCCTTTACGGTTAGCTGCCATTTTTGTTACGAAATATCAAAATAGGGCTCGTAAGTAAATCTCGAAGAAGAATTGGTATGTGTGAGATTTCGTAATTACGTGAATAATACATCATTGCGCCAATGATTAAATTCCTATGCATTAATGAGATTTGCCCATTAAATTTTCTTTATTGCTCGACACAAATATAGAACCATACAGTATCAAATCTAATGCATATTTTTCTGTATCGCTTTATCTTCGCGCGGGCGCGTACTCTTATATGTTTGACTTTCCCGTCGGACATCGCGAGCCACTTGGCGACTCGTTGCGGGCCGGACTTGTCTTTGTGCACTACTTATTTAGAATAAAGCTTCCTCTCAATCAATTACATTGACATGTGTCACTTTACGAGACAGCAATTCTTCTTGGTTAAATAAAGTATTATTATGTGAGACACGTGGACTATTTTACCAATAAGCTTTATGTCCGTGAATTCTCTGCTGTTACATTTTTTTTATTACGGTTGGGGTACCATTTGTTGCGGGTCTTTTTATGGACAATCCTGGTACCTCAAGTTGATTCTCTATTTTCCATCATGTATATGGGATATCCCCGTCTTGTAGATAGAAAATCCCTGGCCTTAACTCATGATTATGATACCAGTGTATAACCTTTTTCGTCAAAAACACTATTACATACCCTTCTCAAAAACTACCAATTTGATGGGCATCACATTATCTTTATGAAAAGCTAAACAGTGCGAAACTGTAGTTCCAATACTTACACACAACGCCGCTATTTTCTATTAGATTTGATTTGATTGTTATTTTATTTGGTAATTTGCATATTCAAAATCGTTTTGATATAAGGTACTCAAATCTCGGTATTTACACAATAAATCGTACAGTAAAACAAAATTAACAACGTTTATCAGTTTCAACAACGTTTGATATTATATTTTACGTTGTATAAGATACATTTTTACTTCAAGTGAGTTTCTCGTCATCACGAACATTTGATATTATATAAGGTCCGCTTTTTTGAACAAAACAGTTTGTAAAACAAATACACAGTTACACAGAAAGAGATGAAAAGTGTAGTGAATGAAACAAAAGAAAAATATATATATAGAAACGGCTGGTTTGGGTTGAAAAAAATTTTATGTGGAGGAGCGAACAACGATTTGACCTTCTTCGGTCACCGTCAGGTTCACAAAAAAAGGAAAAGGTAACTGACCTACAGTTCACCGCATGTTTGAAGGGGGTTGTGTAACTGAGTGTAAGAATGTAGAGGGCGTGCTTAGATGTTTAGTTAGATTTATTGATATATATGTATAAAGGTATTCCTTCGTATTGGTTTATTTTGGGCTTGAGTTGTTGTATAAGTAAGGCTTATTTATTTTTGCGTTTGTTTGTGTTTGTTTTTTTATTCAATATTTGGGTGTCTTCTATGGTTATGTTGTGTTTATTTAATTTTCAGTATTCGAAAACGTGTGAAACATCTAAGCACGCTCTCTACAGTCCTACACTAAGTTAAACAATCCCATTGAAATACGTGGTCAGCTATCGGTCAGTTACCTCTTTCTTTATTTGTGAACCTGACGATGACCGAAGAATGTCGAAACGTTGTTCGCTCCTCTTCATAAATATTTTCTCAACCCCAGTCAGCCGTTTTTACATATATATTTTTCTTTACAAGTGGGTTTTCTCGTCCTCACTGATTGAAACAAGAAAAAGTTGACTTTGTGTAGCCAAAACTCAGTTGTTTTCAAGTTTCATGATTATAAACCTTTTTCACATAAACAAATAATCAGTGAAAGGTCTTTCTAAATATCAGAATACGTTCTATAAAATGGTTTCACTGAACATCCTAACTTTTCATGAATTAACACCATTAGAGATAGTATACAAAAGACAGTATTCACTTTTCATATTTTAATCACTACGTAATTATGTAAAATCTATCACACAAAAACAACGGTAATAATGTTATCCAGAAATACAGATTTAATTATTTTTCTCTTTAGATACCCACAAAACACACCTGTATATATAATACATAAAGTTTTCTTATGTTTAATTGTTGGCTTTACCAAATTTAGGTTACAAATTGATATCTTACAAGCATCGTTTTTTAATTGTTTCAGTTTAGAGGGAAAACTCATTTTTCATTCACTTAAAAGTACTGATTTATAAAATTTGAGGTTTTATTACATTTATAATGTACATAGAAGTATAAGACTATTATAGAGCTTCTATTAACCGGCATTAATTTTATTTCTATAATTCTATTTCATGGGAGGAGCTACCTTCCCACTACTTATTTGTTTCATCTTGCAAGTACACCCTAAATTGTGAAACTGAAAAAGAACACCTAAACTGAACGATACTCATGAAAAATATCTTCTTCTATGCAGTATTCAGGACAGAAGAAAGAGTGTCATTAATCTCAAGCATTATAAAAATAGCCACGTAACGAATATCAGAAAATTGTCCATGTCTACAGTATCAAGGAAATTCGATGAGAATGGAATATTTGGTCTTGTAGCAGCTGAAAAACCTATACTTCATCTCCAACTTTGTCAAGAGACTGAAACTTGCTAACAAGTACAAAAGACTGGATTGAAAAAGAGTTTTATTGACAGATGAGTTCATGTTTGAAATACTGAGTTCAAATTATAGGTTATATGTCTGGCAGAAAAAAATATGGAAAATACTTACCTCAATGCATAACACCTACCATGAACATGGGGAAGGCAGTGTAATATTTTGAACGTGTTTTTCTGCTGAAACGAGAGGAAATATTTGAAAAATATATGGACCAGTTTAAGATTCTGATCCATCAGGGTGTTCCCAATTGTTTCCGTATTATTGATAAGGAATTCTACTACCTTGAAAATAATGACCCCAAACACCCATCCAACCAATGTAGAAATTAATTAACTAAGAAAACAAACTGCATCATTCAAGTGATGCAACTACCCCTCAAAGAGCCCTGACCTCAACAAACTGACCAGATACTGGGTTTGATAGATCAAAAACTTGATAAGTCAAAGGTTACTTCCAAAGATACTTTATGTGACTGCATGAGAGATATTTGGAATAAAATTCCAAATGACACATTGATTTATATATGTTAAAACAATGCCTGAAAGACTGCCTGCGGTTATTAAAGCAAAGGAAAAAAACACCAAATATAAACTGTTTACCGAACTCCAGCACTTCCACTGAGTTTTTGTTGTATTAAATATTGATGTTTCATCTGTGATTTACTTTCGACTCTATTCGTTAAAAGTAGATTCTAACATTAATTTATTATTTTGTCTTAACAATACTGTACATTGTTACAATTTCCAGAGAGAAACTAAGTACAGTGAGAGAGTAGATTTAAAGTAACAAAATAAGAATCGTGATAACATACATCAATAACGCTTACAGTGGAAAACAACTTGTAACTGTAAAAAGAAAATCTACATAAACATAATAAGGCGCCTTGACAGGACAGATAAGAATAAATGGAAAGTCAATAATTAGTACAATAATGTCAAAATAACGTCTGGACAGAAAATGTACAAATAAGTTACCGAAATCGTCGAATTTAATAACTATCGCAACTACATGCTGTTCAATCATCACAAATACGCAGCCTAAACTTCTCTCTCTCTCTCGGTGTTTGGGTAAGAAAAAATCATACCCTGGAGGGTTAGGTTCTCTATGACCTTTTCCTCCTCCCTGTACTTATGTTCTAGTTGATATTTGTAATTGTAGAACTGAATATTATTTTGATCCTTTTTAGGGCAATGTCCATGTATTATGGCACATATACAGTTATTATTTTATTCTATCAGCAGAATGTCCAGTTTGTTAGTGGAGCTTTTTTATTATTATTATTTAATATTTATTTATTTTTAAGTTTAAAATATAAATTAACTGGGGATAGATATTTAGGCCTAGCTTCATCATGTATGAGGTACCTATCTAGTTCACATAGTAATTCGGTTTTCATCCAATTCTTATTAAAGTACATTATTGTACTATGTAGGAGTCAACCTAGTACAGTTGATATGTTCGAATATTTGTCTATGAATTGAGATGATACAGTTCTTGCAACTCTGTATGCTGTTGTGAGGAGTGTGTTTTTGATTGTTTGTAGTTTGGTTTTAATTATTTTATTGCTTACAGTTATCCACGCTGAAGCTGCCTAATATATTACTGGTCTAATATATGTTTTATAGATTTTTAGTAAGTCATCTGTAGTTGCTCCACTGTTTTTACCAGATAGACTCCTAGCATAGTTAGTTCTTTAAATTTCTTTAGGTATCGAAATCAGATTTATCTGTAGCGTGACTCTGCAGACTTAAAGCTGTGCCACCGAGAAGCTAATTTTACAATATTCTATTTAATTGCGGTTGTATGTTGGTGGGTCTATCGTAAATGTTGCGGCACTTTTTCAGACTGCCACATCATAGTATAGGGCTAACCACCCCTCCCTGAGGGACACCAGCTTCTGGAGTAAAGTACTCAGAAAAGGTACCCTCAACATTTACTTTCTATTTTCCAAAAAAGTTAGATAGCCAGCGAATAATTCCATTTCATTCATTCGGAACTTTAGACCATTGTGCCATACAGTGTCGAATGCTTTCTCGATATCAAGGAAGCAAGTGACTGTACATTCTTTTTCATTGAAGCTATCTATTATAGTTTCTGTTAATCTGATTAGGTGATCTGTCATTTGTCTAAACTTCCTGAATCCATTTTGTTCTTCTGGTAATTTTGATGTTATCTCCAAGAATGTGGTGAGTCTATTACTGATTATTCTTTCGAGAATTTTTTCCTACACAGCTGGTCAGGCTGATTGGTCGGTAGCTATTAGGTTTATTTGCTGGCTTTCCTTCCATATGGAACATTAATATATGAGTAAGCTTCCAAGAAACTGGGATAAATCCTGAGGATAGAGATAGGTTAAAAAGTGAATTTAGGTGGTCAAACAATTTCGAAATGCCATTTTTTTAGAAGGATTGCTTGTATTTCATCTTCACCTGAAGCTTTGTTTTTGTTTTGTTTTTTATTGCTTTGAGTTGTTCTTGAAGGGACATTTCATTTGTTAGTAACGTGTAGCCTGAACTTCCTATTTGTTTGTTTGTTTTTTGAATTTCGAGCAAAGCTACTCGAGGGCTATCTGCTTTAGTCGTCTTTAATTTTACAGCGTAAGACTAGTGGTAAGGCAGCTAGTCATCGTCACCCACCGCAAGCTCTTGGGCTACTCTTTTACCAAAGAATTGTGGGATTGACCGTCACTTATAACGCCCCCTCGGATGAAAGGGCGAGCATGTTTGGTGTGATGGGGTTTCGAACCACAACTTTCAAATTACGTGTCGAGTGCCTTAACCACCCTGTAATGCCAGTCTTAACTTTCTATTTAAGGAGATTGTTTGCTTCTTTCAGAAGTAACAGCTATCTGTCCTTAGCTGTCCCTAATTTATAACAGATAGATTAAAGAGAAAATAATTTGTTAACAGCACTTATCACCAAATATTTTAGGTACTATTGTCTTATTTGAAAGTTGAATTTGTCACTATTATAGCGTAGTAAATGGTCCAAAGTTCTGACAACGTTTTCACGGTAACTGAACATGAACTATCAAATTCATAGTTCCGGCAAGACTGAGGAATGAGCCATCGGTCGGCAGTCAACGGAAGCCAATATTTTGTTTAAATTTAGGTTGCTTGAATTTTTTAAATTTGCATTTTAAACTCAAAAATTAAAATATTACATTAATTGAATAAACAGTAATATATATCATCGGTTTTATCTTAGCAATCACATCCACAACCCAAATCTTAACACGTTTATTCGATCTTGTTTACTACCCGCATTATAGAAGCCCCCCAGTGGCTCAGCGGTATGTCTGCGGACTTACATGTTAAAATCTAGGTTTCGATACCCGTGGTGGGCAGAGCACAGATAGCCCATTGTGTAGCTTTGTGCTTAATTCAAAACAATAACAACAACAACAGCATTATAGAAACCAGTAGATTAGAATAAAACATCTATGAAGTTCGTTGCCCTAGCTGCATGACGGTGCAAATGTTAGCTAGTGTCAACACTCAAAAGATATTTCGAGAAAAAAAAAACTACTTATAATTTAAAGCCAAAGATTCCATAAAAATATAGGTTAGTGCCTTCATACAAATTTATCACTTCGAAAAACTGCTTAAAGTTAATTAACAGGATACGAAGTGATCACTTTCAGAAATGAAACACATCTTACTCGTAAAGAAACTGAAAAAAAATTGATATCAGAAAAAAACATTTCAATAAATCACCAGTTTTCATGTTATGAAAACGTAATCACACTTTTACACCGTTGCTTATTTGTAGTTTAGCACAAAGTCACACAGTCGACTATCAATGCTGTAATAACCAGGCATCCTCAGACACAAAAATAAATAAATTACTTGTTTGTTTGTTGTTAAGCGTAACGTTATACAATGGACCAGTGTTTCCAAACTAGAGATTCGAGAGATAATTCTAAAGGTTTCTAGACAAAATTTGGTCATAACGTCTCTTTTTTTACTTTTCTAGTTATTTACTAATATTTTAATTTCCTTCTAATTTATTAAAATATTTTCGAAATGAAATAGTTTGCTGTAGAGACAGATTTTAGACTACAACTCTCTTTTGTTGAGCCGAACTTTAAAGAACTTTGTTCTCCAAATTAAGCTCACAAGTCTCATTAGTTTTACTAAATGGTTTTGTTCTTTTTTATTATGTTTCAGTTTTACTGTGTACTAACTATTAACTGATGACAATACAAGATATTCATATTTTATTGAAAGCGTGTTACATACTTTGTGTTACAGAAATGTTTTATTTCGAATAATTTCAAAACTTTCAAAAGTAATTTTAATTCATAACATTTATTTATGATTAAGAGAGGTTTACCGCGGACACTACTATTACACAAGGGATTCGTGAAGAAAAAAAAGGTTGTGAACCATTGCAATGGACTATTTGTGCTGTTCCCACTACGAATAACGAAACTTGGATTTTAGCGATAAACCGGCCTTCATATTTACTGGCAAGCCAATGGGGGGTAGGAGAAGACAAATATATATGAAGTAAAATAAATTAAAAATAAATGATAAAGTTGGACATACTCCTAGGATCATTAACAACATATTAAAAGTAGAAGTAAAGCTGTTGAGGATTCACAAAGAAAATGTTTACAAGTTTCCAGCCATATTTGGAAATCGACAATCATTGCCTTGCTAAAGACAGCCGAAAAACTGAAGTCACGGCATTTCCACTTGACAACATACATCACAAGTCTCCTCAACAGTGCACTAACGAGCTTATACGTCTTTGGTAAGCTTAAATATGATCTTGAAGCTGATGCTAAAGTTAAATGAAAGATCTGTGGAAAGTTAATCATGATGCATATAGTCTAAGAATGACTTCACCATACTCTACAGCAAAAGGGCCATCAGATTACGCACGTTGGAAGAATTATTTAGATGTGTTAATATAAAATGCGGTTAATATCAAGAAAATCTTGATATTTATTGAGACTGATATGAGCCATATGAATAAGTGTCGTGCAAGAATATTGTTAAATAGTTATTCACATAATTTAGAAAATAAAAATGCACTGTCACGTTATAGAAGAGAAAATACACTGTATAGTAGTACTGCTTGCGGCTTTTTTTATATGTATACGTTGTTTTGCTTTCAAGCGTCAAATTATATTTGCAATAAATTACATAGTTGCGTCGCAAGTTCTCAAAAATAGTTTCAGGTTTGAGATAATTATTCGCTTATTAATAAAATCATGTGTATTTTCCCAATAGCTTATCTTGCTTTGCAAGTGGATTGAAACTTGTGCCATTATCACAAAAAGTAGAGTGCATTTGTGTTGTAAAGTGTACAAGTGTACAAAACATCAATCTACATTCACATGTATACAAAAATAACGTGTTTTTTTTAACCTGGAGAAGATATAAGATAATCTACCTGATGACAGAATCTTCACTTCTTCGAATGTGTTCTGTATTTTTTAATACATTTGGAGCAAAATTTAGTGTTATTTTTAATGGGAAATTATTCACACTTAGAACTGATACAAGGCAAGATTAACTTCATCTGTACCAATATAATTTGTTGTTCTTGAAATATCATAAGTACCAGTGACGTCGATCAGGTAAAACTACTTCAGAATAAAGCAAATTTATGTTTTAAGATTTATTCGGTCCAATATTGTAACAAAATATTTATAAAAAACAGTAAACAAGACTAGGATCGTTGTATTTTCATATTAATCCCTTCTGAAAAGTACCTATAAAACTCGTATAAATATAAAAAGATTGTCTCTCAACAAATTTAGATAACAGGAAAAGATGTGAGAGGCAAGTGGAAAAAATATTTCGTTTGGAGCTTGTGGTCATGTCCAATTAAATCTGTATCAGTCTCTAGAAGCAAATAAGTTATTAAGATGTTTCTGTCCTATAATCTGCAATGAGAACATAATTATAAATCAGAGCAGATCCAAGCAAAGGATTCGCAGTCATGTATATATTTATATATGATTGATCCATCTACGTGAGAACCTATTGAAATTATGATTAGTTCAGAAGGTAAACAACCTAAAGCTAAGTTGTATTTTCAAATTTTAATTACAAGTGTAAACTTTCTTCACTTAACGCAGCAACACGTAGAACTTAGCAAACGCCAGTCCATACTGAAAAAATAAAAATCCACTGATTTCCAGAAGCCTCTGACTACTGTATGCTTATAATGTTGTATTATTAGCATACATGGCTTTGCATATACTGTGCTTCTTGTATTTGTCAGCTGTAGCAAGTTTTGTTTGTTTTTTTTAACATACATAACGAAAAAAGCAACTCAAATCCATTTGCAGCTTTCAGGGCCAATGTTCCTGTGCAAAAACAATTACATAGTAAACTTTTCTCCAACAGTGTTTCAAACTTTATCACGTAAGCTAAACTGCATTTTTTATATTTAAACTAATAAGCCGTTTTGTGGTAAAAAATACACTAACAATTTTTGATGGAAATAAAAATCAATACAATGGTAAAAGATCGTAGAAACGTAGATACACTGTTTTTAACGTTAATGCCTAAGCTGTGATTTCAAACTTTTGTGCACATAATAGCAGGGAAAGAAAAGGGATAGTAATGTAAAAAGTGTATTTCACATAACCTTTTGAATAGTATTTTGGGATGTTGTCCACAGAGTATTTTTATTTAAATAATGAACAATCCTATCACTTTGGACTGAAAGTGCAAGATACATTTCAACAACATAAAGTCAGAAGCATATTTAACAGAAGGTAACAGGCTAGTAAGGAACTACTTTTGAGCCTATTGTAATAAAAACATACAAGTTCTACCTATTACCAATTAAAAATATAATAAAATAATTAAATGAGTAGTGCAACAGTTATTAGTTGCTCTAATACGTTGGTTTCCTACTAGTGTCACTATTCACACTTAAAATATGCCTTATTAATTCACTAACAGTTTACTAATATATTTTAGGACACTAAATTTTATGTGTACGACATATATATGTCAATAATCATTTACATTTAAATGATTTCAGTTAAATTTGGGGTTGCAATCCCGGGATTTTCGGTATGGTATTACTCCTTTCTGGACTGAAGTGTAAATAATATCCCCTCATTAAGATCTTCTCTCACTAGAGATACTTTAAAAAATTGCATAAAATTTGGAGCAAACTCACCAAAAATATTTGGTTTCCCGGAGGGGGAAACGCGAGAGTATTACAGTAGAGCCCGTGTATATGTATGTTCCTGTGCCCGTATCTAATATACCGATGTACACGAAAGCTTTCCACAAGATGGGAAGTTAATAGGAGACAGTCCTCCCCAAATGTTTATGCATGAAAGCAAACTTCTAACCAATGCTGCTTTTTAATTATAATTCGTTAAAAACTAATAAAAAAGTTGTCTGTATTCCAGTTCAATTATTTACATTACATTCTAGATACTGAACGACCCTTATTACTTAGTGTATGATGGTGACACAGTTTGATGCACACACAAAAGCGATCCCATTCAAATATTCGAAGTTAATGTAATTGTTTTAGTAACAAAGCTATTAGTGCAATATTATAAGTTTATATTATTTTAATCATCTAAGCTCGACGAGCAATGAAGAGAGTTTAATTACTTTTGATTAAGGCAAAATAGGACGTACGTTATCGAGTAACAGGTTTAAAATCCAGAGTTTTCAAGCAACTAAAATCCCAAGATTCATAAAAGGCAACCTCTGTTTTACTTCTAAAAATTCTATCATTAAATACACGCTTAAGGTTTTGGTATTAATAACGGCAGAGTTTAGTGTGAACTTAACTCGCATGCTGTGAGTCACAGGATCAAGGCTGTGCACTGAACATGTTCGCTCTTTCAGCAGTGAGGGAGTTTATATTGTGACAGTTAATATCAGTAATTGTTGGTAAGTTGTCCAATAAAATTTGTCGGTGTGTGTTATCAGTCTGTTGGCTTCCTTCTTGTTGGCAATTAAATTTCATTGGTGGCAGAAGTTTTACTGCAAATATATACGCAATTAAAATTTGACATATCTTAACTATGCAAAAATGTTTCAAAGACAAAAAACAGAACAAAACCTATATTCTGCTTTAGTCTAAACGGTAGACGATGTCTCATAAAGACAACAAAATAAAAATAATAACATTACATAGCGTCATTTTATCCATGTGTTGTAAAACTCAATTTACATTCAGTTTAAATTCTAATTCACTACAACACATTTTGTTCTCTGAAAGTCACTGATGATTCTTTAGTTTTCAGTATGTACATATATAATGTAAAACAAACAGTATTGCTGAATAACTTTTCCTTTTGTAACAAGCAATCCTACAGAATCAAATTTTTGAGAAAACTTACCGAAGTTTCCTAGAGATCACTGTTTCTTTACACAACGAAAATATGACTTACTTGATGCACAGAGGAAGCAGTAGGCTTTAATTAAAGTGATGGGTAAGTAATTCTCCTTCTGATCATAAATTATTGACCATTATTCTTGTGAATTTCATTTTAAGTTTGAATGAATTGCAGCTTAGGCTTAGTGTGTCACAAACTGGAGTGTTTCAATGTTTTGTTGTTGCTGCTGTAAATGTGACTAAATATTTTTCCATGTTTAAAAGCAAAATTTCATGAAAATTGAGACATAGAATGACGGAAGCTGTAGAAAGCAATATATAACTCAGATCAGTACTTCTTTCTGACCAACATACGATTATCAAAACTTTTCCAAATAGTTCTAAATCTTGGGAGCGACCTTTAAAATTCACCTGAAGTTATTTTATCTACTCGAATTGTCCATAACAGACTTAAGGCGTCAGATTTAACTCCAGAAAGCCTATATTAGGATCAAGTTGACTCAGCGTCACAGAAAAACAGCGGTGATTAGGCTAAAAACTAACTTACTTTAACTATTTAATTAAGAAAGGATTCCAGCGTTCTTCATGAATGAGTCCAGGATTGGAAATGACTTCACATTCTATAATCCGTTTATCACATTACTAAACCAGTTGAAGACGGATATTAGAGTTGTGAGTCCATATGGTCCAAGATTACATCAGTTTTAATGACAAAAATGACTTTTATATGTCTCTAGACGGCAATGCTATTCACGCCGTATTCGAGTCACTCAGCAGTTCCTTCTAACAAATGTTACAATATATATGTGGAGTAGCCCACTGAATCTTCAAGCGTGAGTCTAATCAAGCATAACTGGAACTTTCTCGAGCATCATGGTTTGGTCGGCCTTGTTCAGACCGGAATCTCCACGGAGAGGGAGATACCCTTAAAAGAAACGAAGTCACTTGCCGCGGATTATCATATAGATTTTCATCAAAAGAATATGGAAAAGATGCCAGGCAGTGATCACAGCTTATGAACAGCGTACTAGTTATTGATAACAATGTTTTGTTTTTGTTCTTTTCTTATCAATTTTAAAAGAAAAACTGTTCATCTCCAATTGAAAAGTTTGAGTTTGAGGACACTTAAAAGAAACAAAGTGTACAACTATCAGTTAGCTGTAAACGATTTGTTTCTTATTATATCTATTCATTTTAAATAAAGATCCGCAGCAATTTTTTAGGTAGTGTATCATGATACAAAACCACTTGACACGTTCGGTTAAATTGAAAGTAAATATGTTCTGTTTTACACATACTAAAATCTTCAATATGACATTACTTTTAGCACTAGAGAAAAAAAAGCTAAGAAAACTATTTTTAAACTTTATGAAGACTCTTACTTCAGCCTGAAAATGACCTGGGCATAAATAAAAATGCTTGTTTGTTTGTTTTGGAATTTCGCACAAAGCTACACGAGTGCTATCTATGCTAGCCGTCCATAATTTAGCAGTAAGACCAGAGGGAAGGCAGTTAATCATCACCACCCACCCCCAGCTCTTGGGCTTTTCTTTTACTAACGAATATTGGGATTGAGCGTACATTATAGCGCCCTCACGGCTGAAAGGGCGAGCATGTTTAGCGCAATTGCGATACGAACCCACAACACTCGGATTACGAAGCGCACGCCTTAACGCGCTAGGCCATGTCGGGCTAATAAAAATGCACAAGATATATTTTTAAAAGTTTTTTTTGTTTTTTTTTTAATTTCGCACAAAGCTACTCGAGGGCTATCTGTGCTAGCCGTCGCTAATTTAGCAGTGTAAGACTAGAGGGAAGGCAGCTAGTCATCACCACCCACCGCCATCTCTTGGGCTACTCTTTTACAAACGAATAGTGGGATTAACCGTCATATTATACACCCCCACGGCTGAAAGGGCGAGCATGTTTAGCGCGACGCGGGCGCGAACCCGCGACCCTCAGATTACGAGTCGCACGCCTTACGCGCGTGGCCATGCCAGGCCTATATTTTAAAATAGAAGAACCAACATTTTGTAAAGAGCTCATGTCATACCAGAATGCAATCTCGGCTGTTGAGAGAATAGAAAAAAAAAGGAACTAACATTTACAGAAACACCAAATAAAACATCATTATGTAATGTGTATGTGAGACTGAATAGAATTTCAGAATAAAACATTATTATGTAATATATATCTGAGACCGAATAAAATTTCAGAATAAAACATTATTATGTAATATGTATCTTAGACTGAATACAATTTCAGAATAAAACATTATGTAATATGTACCTGAAACTGAATAAAATTTCAGAATAAAACATTGTTATGTAATATGTAAAAATTTCAGTTTTTAAGTGTTTTTTGATAAAACTAAATCCTTAAAAAACATAAAGTAGCTCGAATAACAGACACTTCTAATAATAGATATCTCTAACAAACACGTAATTAACATTTTCTCATTTACATTTTTTCCTCACAAAAAAATTAAAACTTGCAACAAAAATGGCCAATGTATATGCATACACGTGAAACTTACAAACTAATTAATAAGATGCATGAAATTTTATTCTTTATCATATTAGCTATATATTCAAATACATTGTGAATCAATATATTTCATCTCTTTACATTTGTGAAATAACAGTAATATTAAAATCAGCTCAATATTAGCCGGAATTGCACTAAGATGATCAGCTTTAGGGTTTAGCTTATTTCTAGTCTACTTTTGTGTGTTAGTTTACGTTGAAATGAAAACATTGCACCATAACGATTAAACTACAGAAGCTACATACAATAACTGTATTTGGTGGCTATTGAAATAAATAGATAATTAAGTAAATCACAGCATTTAATGCACTGATCGGACTAGAGCTGTTCTGTGTTTTCCTCAATAATTTTTTATCTGAGTGAAATATGTTTTTTTCCAAATGATGTAACTATGTTTTGAAACACAGTTGCACAGTAACAAGGGGAGTACTATAGTGTGATTTTACTTATCGGCATCAGAATCTTTGTGATACCATGAACACATATTCTGCGTTGTCGCTCACAATAAGGTTGTTGACACAGGGAGGAGACACGAGTCACCTCTAGTGTCTAGTCGGTTCCCTTGCCGGTTAAACTTTCCTCCCCTTATATGTATATAGAAACGGCTCGTTTGGGTTCAGAAATTATTTTTACGTGTAGGAGCGAACAACTTTTCGACTTTCTTCGGTCATCGTCAGGTTCATCTACGTAAAAATATTTTCTCAACCAAAACGAGCCATTTTTACATATATACTCCTCTACAAGTGGGTTTTCTCGACATCACTGATTTCCTTCCTTTATCCACCCATGTCAATCACACACAGGTAGGGCGTTGGCAATGACATCGGCGCCAGTGAAATAGACATGTCTCATGACGTCATCAATGTAAGCATATACTAGCAAAAATGCTCCGCCTTCGTATAGAAACACCTGTGGACAACTACGATGCGAAAATTGTGCGGTTTTAATAAAATATTACAAAACAGCGTTGAAAAGTCAAAACGGTATCAACGTAGTTAATAAAAACTGTCTAGCAAAACAACAAGTAAGTTTGTTTCTATTTATTTAAATACAATATGAAATAAAGATAAATATACAATAACTACACATTAAAAATATATAATATTTACTTTTTTCAGTATTATTCATTCTTATATTTGGGATTTATCAACATATGTCAATTTTTGTCTGGGATAAGATAAAATACTTATATTCTAGTTTTATAAATTTAGTGAACTGGTTCCTAGTTTGTACTCAAGCTCGTGTTTAATATTTAAAATGCATGATTACTTCTTCGACTGAATAATATACTTGTGTACAGTAAAAATATAATTCAGTGGTAAGCTTATGGGCTTATAATGCTAAACTTCTGGGTTCTATATTCACAGTAAGCACAGCACAGAGAACTTATTGCGTAGCTTTACATTTAAACACAAACAAACAAATTAATTTAAACAACTGATTGGCAGTTTTTTGTTTGTTTGTTTGTTTTTTTAATATCAAGCAACGCTACTTGAAGGCTATGTGCGCCAGCAGTCCCTAATTTAACAGTGTAAAACTAGAGGGGAGGTAGCTAGCCGTCACCAACTCTTGGGCTGCTCTTTTTACCAACAAATATTGGGATGGATGTTTGGTGTGACTGGGACTCAGATTACGAGTCCAGCGCCGAAACCACCAGGCCATGCCGGGCCTGACTGACAGTTGAAATTCTGTCAGGAAAACTTGAAGATGTTTTACAAAATCATGAATTGCGAAACAGATTTGCCTTTTCTAATAATATATATATATATATATACAGGAGGTTACACACATAAATATATTTTTTTTTATTTTGAGTGAATAATTCATGAATAGTAGTTTGTAAAAAATTACTGTCAGCTTAATTTTTACTGTTATCACTTTATTTTAATTAACTTTACTATCATTCAGAAAACTTGCAATTCAGAGATATATAGATATAGTCTCGGTTCCGAAGCGGTCGAATAACCACACTTATCGTGATCAAACTACATCAGTAATAACTTTTGAGTGAAAGTAACGAAAAATATGTTATGACACGTTAAACACTTCACACATTGAGAGCTAGTACCTAGTACAAGTTCTACTAGACTGATCAGATGTTCAGAGTTCGTATTTGCAAATAATTCACATCTCTATTTTGAAGCTGAGAAAGAGAGAGAACTGAAAGCTATATCTGGGGATCAACAATGCCTCCTGACTTGTAGATGCGTTATTAAATACATGAACAAATAATTTATTTGGCCATAAATAGTGGTGCAATATAACAGCGGAAGTCTCCATACAAAGATAATGTTCTTTAACGATGTTCGTTGTTTCCTGTTTTACAGTTGTAACTAGCAATTATTTTCAAGAAATTAAAGTCTAAATGTTAATTCTGAAAACCGAAATGTGGGTAAGAGAATTCTACTCAATAAAATAAATGAAATGTTCACTGTGAAAGCTTCAGAATTATTAATAAATGTTACATTACTGGTCTTTTGTTCTTATCTTGCTTCGTCTCAAATGTACAGTAGTTTTGAAAGATTAAAGACATAAACACTTCTGTAAAGGAACTTGAAACTGTATGGCAAAGGAGTCGTTTACGTAGATTGAGCTCTTTAAGAAAATAAGGGAGCATTCAATTAAGTTAGCTCATCTTAATCAAAATTAACAGAAAACATGAAGTTCAAGATATTAAATGTATGCACGTGTGACATAATACTCCATTCATATTACAGAATGTAAAGAAGACCTAGTGTTTCTGACTATGAAAGACAAATGTTTTTTTAAATATTACTAATAGATTACAGACATAACGAAAATTCTGAATTTTTCAAATGAAGTTGTATAATGATTAGAAAGATAATTAAACCTTTTTAATTCGAGTGATGAACGAATACAATTATTCAATCGTTTTTTATTCTTCTAAGAACAGGTCTGCTTGACGATAGTAACTCGGTAGTGATCGACTTTCAAAACATTAACAGCTGTCTTGTACTTTCGCATGGGTGGGTTGGAAGAAGCCTTAAAAACTTTCAGATAATAAACAAAGCAATACAACTTGGCTAACGTATAAATCAATTATCCCTTCATTATTATTAAGCCTATTCCAGTACAAAATATAGAAACGGAGACAGTGACACCCTCAACCGGATATGCTCATTGTTAAATTCATGTATCCTTTTCATTATATAATTAAATGTACATTTTAAGGAAACTGCAGTTTGAAAACAACATGACCCAGGTTGAGGGTGCTAACTATTCGATATTCAAAAATTATAATGTTGTTACATAAAACTAAAATATATTTTTCTTTAATTTTCAAAACTGTGTGTTTGTTTTTCGTATAGCAAAGCCACGAAGGGCTATCTACTCAACCTACCGAGGTGAATCGAACCCCTGATTTTAGCGTTGTAAGTCCGGAGACATACCGCTGTACTAATTTTCAAAACTTACTGTCATCTAACACAATATTAAAAATTATGTAGGAATATTCACATTTATTAATAAATGTTTATGGTAATATGCATACCCTCATTATTTAAACCCTTATATCGGTCTCTGATCCGACGAGATGAATAACTTTCTTTAAATTTCATAAAAAACGCTGTATAAAATATATAATAGCGTCTAATTTATTTTACCCAACTCTATTCCATTAGTAAATGGTTAGCAGATTATCTCTTTATAAGAAAACCTTATGGAAATCTGTTGTTGACTTACAAATAAAACAGTCCTAAAATATCTTACCTCTTCTTTGTTCATCATGGTTGTAAAACTGAAGTTTTAAGTTTACGATCACTCGTTCAGTCCGTTCTGGTTCAGGCAAACGTCTTACTTTTAAGCACATTTTCAATGTTTATTATATCATGTACTAATCAGGTTAATGAACAATGTTTGAATAATAAGAGAACGCGAGAGTAGCTTAAATTGGCATATGTCAATATATATCAATAGGTAATCTTTTTTTAACAATCAAACAAAATTTACTATAATCACACTTACCGCCAATCGTTGAAATAGATTTCAAATAATAAAGATATTTTATATTAGTACACGTTTAATATATAAGTAACATTTGGCTCTCCAGATTAAAAGAAAACGTTGTACAATCTCAAGTCAAACCAATCCCATGACGTGTTAGGTGTTTCATTTCGTATGTTCATGTTCCACATGTTCTTGCCGTAGAAAATTGATTTATAACCTGCAATTACTTTAAAAACTGAAATTATTTTTTTAAATAATTTTACAAAATTTAAGGAAGTAGCTTTACTCTCAACATATACCAGAAAGGCAGTTTAGTACTGTTAGATTAAGGGTACTTGGTCATATCTTGGATTATTATATGACTGGTATAAAAAGCCGTAACAAGCCTACAAACTTTGAATTCTCCAAATTTCACTCGGAGCTAAACAAATGCATGGTATAAAAGCTCTCTCATTGACAGGGCTTTATATAGCAAAACAAAAACAAAAACGGAACTTTAGAAGCTATTTACGCCTATCTGAATTAAACTAAAGTTGGAGCGAGTAGACAAAACGGAAATAGTGGAACTAAACTTATTAAGTAAAGAAATTTGGAGAAATCGAACATTACCAAAACTTGGATTGTATAATTATGATACTGCATATCATTTTGGATATCCCAATACATTTTATCAATACTTACTCCAACTTATATATGTATTGTCTTGTTAACGAAATTTTGCGTGTTGGAGATTTAGTTTAATTTCTATAAAATATAAATATTAACTAGCTTCCATCCCATAGTCAAAAATTGTCTCAGAGTAATATGTACAATACTATTGATACCGCACTGACACCGTTTTTAAACTATCAATAGAGTTTGAAATTAAACCACTGCAGGTTATAAAACTTTCAAACTTCACAACAAAAACATTTATCCAAATACATCTTTTAATGAATTTCCAAGCGTTTAAATTCATGCTCTCTTATAAAGCACAGAATCTGGGTAAACTCGTAATAAACCACGATAATTACACAAGAGTGGCTTAGTTTTACCAACTTCTACAGTCCTACCGAACCTGCCTGAGAAGTAAACAAACCGAATAGTTGGTCGTCCGTTAGCTTCTTTACTCTCACAAACAAACCCTGCGTACTCTGGCAAATGTAACTGCGTGACCTTTAAAACTTGGTCGTTTTGAACAGTTAATCGTTGTTTTTAAGTACATAACTCACAAGCATAAACATATTTTATGGGGAACAATTGAAGAGCTCAATTGAAAATTCTGTTCTTCAATTAGAAAATGAAACCAACATATATGAAACTATAAAAAAAACATTAATGTTAACTAGCACAGGCATTATTGATAGCCGTTTTCTTCCCCTACGTGAAGTAATGTATAGTTTTAGTTAAACGGTAAAAAGTTTATCTTAAGTAGGTACAAAATATTATTTTGAAAAACACTGAACATTTTAAGAAATAATATTTTATGTACTCGTATAAATAAAATCAATTGCATTTATTTCAAGATAAAAATGTATTTGTATCAAAAATATATCTACAAGGAAAACAAAAGGCAATTAGAGCAGTACAGTAAAAGTTACCAGAACAGTTAGGTAAAGTTAAAACGCACATTAAGTAATTATAGCTCAACTAAAGCTAAGTAAAGTCAAGTGAAACTAAATATATATTAATGGACAAAAACAAACGATATCTATTTATCTATATAATATAGAGGTAACTACATGGCCTAAATAATTTATACTACCACAAATATGTCTACTAAATTCGAATCACATACAAATAACTTTAAATCAGAAATTTTAAAATAATATCATCATCGTTTATTAAATTTAAAACAATTACTGAAAACTTTAAAACTTCCAATTCACGATGAGTTTAGTGAAAGTAAAATTTAGAAAAATTAAAAAGACCGACATTAAACTTCTGAAAATTACATCCTTTCCAATAAACAGGTAAATCTCTTAAATATGATAACAATATTGTAAAAAATTTATGTAGTTTTGCTTCATGCTTCAAAGGATATTGACAAAGATCATTTACTGATTATTAAAGTTTTAACAATAATTATTTCTACGTAAAAAAATGCATATGATTTGAATGAACATAAGCAATATATAAGTAAATCAGATGAAAGTGTGTTTATAAGAATGTCGTTATAAGTGTATAAAAACAGGGGATAAATTATCCAGCTTCGAATAGCAAGTTACGAATCAAAAATACCGCGGTTTCAAATCGCTTTCCTTATGCTTATTTCTAGGAAATCCACACCAAACGGCAATAAATTATTTTCAAAATTTCTCATGTGCATATCACATACACATAGACTTTGTAACAGTTCAGTTCGTTCATGACATTTTAAACTTAGTAAGCTCTCTTTTTATATGCAAAAACGGGTCGTTTGGGTTGAAAAAATATTTTAAATAGATGAGCGAACAACGTTTCGACCTTCTTCGGTCATCGTCAGGTTCACAAAGAAAGAAGTAACTGACCGGAAGCTGACCACATGTTTGGAAGGAGTTATGTAACTAACTGAGTGTCGCAATGTAGAGGACGGGGTTAGATGTTTGAATATATAATTTTATCTATAATATTAACACAGGTGTATTAAAAGATGTATTTGGATAAATGTTTTTGTTGTGAAGTTTGAAAGTTTTATAACCTGCAGTGGTTTAATTTCAAAGTTTATTGATAGTTTATAAACGGTGTCAGTGCGGTATCAATAGTATTGTACATATTACTCTGAGACAATTTTATATTGGTTTATTTAATACTAAATTTATTCAAAAACCAGGCACAAAACTGAGGTCTATACGATGTAAGAACTACACTGACAAACACCACACCAACATTATTTATAAAATACAATGTGATAACTGCCACGACTTCTATATTCGAGAAACAAGTAGAAAAATGGAAACCAGATTCAAAGAGCATAAAAAGTCACCTTCACACGTTTTCGAACACTGCAAGTCAAATGGACACAACATAACCATAGAAAACACTAAAATACTAAATAAAGAAACAAACATAAACAAACGCAAAATTAAAGAAGCCTTACTTATACAACAACTTAAACCCAAAATAAACCAATATAAAGGAACGCCATTATACCTATATTAATATTATAGATAAAATTATATATTCAAACATCTAACCCCGCCCTCTACATTGCGACACTCAGTTACACAACCCCTTCCAAACATGTGGTCAGCTTCCGGTCAGTTACCTCTTTCTTTGTGAACCTGACGATGACCGAAGAAGGTCGAAACGTTGTTCGCTCTTCTATATAAAATATTTTCTCAACCCAAACGAGCCGTTTTTGCATATAAAATTCTCAACAAGTGGGTTTCTCGACATCACTGATTAGTAAGCTCTCGTTAACCAAAACTAAGCTAACTACGTACAGTACAGCATTGAGTCGATTACAAATTCTCGATACCAACAAAGTCCCAGGGAACTGCTACGTGATCTTTTTTCACATGTATATAGCTTTAATACTATAACTTACAACTGAAGTATGTGTATTTTCACAAAATTTAGCAGACTTAGTGAATATTGCAAGTCGTTCGTACACAAAATCAGTTTTTCAATGAAGTATCTTTATCAAAGATTTGGCTGTGAATATATATATAGTCTTTTTTTTTCTTTACTATTCCAAAATGAGTGCAAAATAATTTCCAGGTTAAAATTAAAATTACTTCTCTTCATCTAAAAACAATCTCAGATGTTATTTGCATAATCTCTGAAACCGCCAAAATACATTCCAAACGTTTTATTCCGGTAAAACTTTGTATTTTATTTTTGAGTTTCTCTATACAACGATAGCCAATTTTACCGACCTCGTAATTGGTAAGAATTTAAAAAATACAAATCACCTCTTCTTTCTTTTTTTTTTAGAATGACTTCAAATTCTAACAAGAAACTACATTTATTCTCCGTTACTTTAAATTTGTAACAGTATACATCTATTTATACTTATATTATTTTATGGCCATTTTAATCATGTTTAACTACTACTAACAGTAGTAATATTTGAGCCATTATAATGTTAAGCTGTAAATGTAAATCACTTTGTGAAAGTGCGGTTCATGTTATGTTATCAAATTACATTTTCCAGAAGCGTGCGTGTTGTAAACATTGTATTGCCTTATATAACCTATTATTTTTATTATAATAAATAAACAATACATATGGAAAACCAGAAATAAAGTAAACTCACTTGAGTCTTTCCTTTTTATGTTATCGACTATCGATGGAAATTAACCTTACTTTTTACATTAATGGTAACAGTATAATGAATAATTTATATTTAATTACATAATACACCAACGTTCATAAATAATAATATATAAAAACAGAAATTGTGCTACAACTATCACAACTTTTCTGGCTTTCTAACTATGCTACCAGTACGGAAAACAACTTCATATATTAAATTATTTTTATAGATAAAACCTCAACTTTCTATTGTTCAAGAATAATATAACTAAAAATAAAAGTAAACGCGATAAAAGAGAACTACTGATAAATGCTAATAAGTACATGTACCTCCGACAATAAAAATAACACATAATCAGTTTCTTTTTAAAAAAGAAAAAAACTCAAACGTATACAAACGTACACACACGACAGAGAAGAGCAAGTAGACATTTTTAACTCAGCTTCAATACTACAAGAAATATAAATTGCTTTACAGAATCTAACATCAAAATTGGCCACTTCGACTACATTTTCTCTTTGTGTTCAAAAGCTGAAGATGTTCTTCGTTTTCTTTTACTACTGTAGTTTGATACATTATACCTAGCTATTTAAACATAATGCTATTTAAAACTAAAAGTTTACAAATAAAGTTCTAACTTCTTGATTTTCATAGTGAATCATGATTTAGTTTAAAGTGAACCATTCTTGAACTGAATTTAAGATAAGTTGAAGAAACAAATTCGGAAATCCTTACACAACAACTAACGAGACTGCTCAAGTCCTTATGGATTTACTACATTCTCGAGAAGACCAACAGAATGAGGTTACGTTATTAGCTCATACTTCATAATATTGTAGCTAGCGTCTAGAATAATAATATTAATAAACAAACTTTCAAGTAATAGTTCAAGAAGAAATAACTTATGCTCAGTAATTCTCTGAAAACACTGGTTTACAAAAAAATATTTTTTGTCTGAGGCAAGAATGTGAATAGGTGTTTTCTACTAATTTGGGTGTGCTGAATTCAAATTTATAAACAGTTTTGCTCTATCACCTCTAGTTTTTTTTACTTTTAAATAGTCTTATTTTAGTATATACAGAGTATATACGTGCTTATTTCAACAGTTGCAGCAGCTTATTACAGATAAAACAGGATAGATAAAGAACATTGACGGAATAAATATACTTGGATGACACAATGTACACAATTCATAGTACCGCAGACAGTTAGAAGTGTGTTTTCTTAGATGATCTGGTGTATTTTGCCTCCGGGATGTCACGCAAGAGCATCCAGCAGAAGTCTCCCATCATGCTGGGATTCCACTTGCCTTGGTAGTTGCTCTCCATCTTCGTAATGTCTTGGTGGAATCTTTCTCCGTGTTCATCACTCACTGCTCCAAGGTTTGGAGGGAAGAAGTTGAGGTGGGAATGGAGAAAATGAATTTTGAGTGACATTCGGCATCCCATATCCTTATAAGTCTTTAGCAACTTCTCAATACAGGCTTGGTAATTTGGTACGCGTGTGTTACCAAGGAAGCCACTACAGACTGACTTAACTGCTTCCCATGCTCTCAGTTCCTTTAAGGTAAGAAGCTCCTCAAAATCAGTATCCTTCAGCACTTCTCAGATTTGAGCTCCGACAAAGATGCCCTCTTTGAGCTTAGCAGCACTGAGACCTGGGAACACAGTAGACAAGTGTTGGAAGGCAGCCCCATTTTTGTCCATGGTCTTCACAAATTCTTCATCAAACCAAGCTTGATGTGAAGAGGAGGAAGAAGCACCTTCCTCATGTCAACCAGAGGATTCTCCTTGACGCTGTGTTCACCAGGAACGAAAGTGCTTCTAGACTCCCAGTCTTTCTGCTTGTAATGCTGGGATACAGCTCGACTATCCCTGAGACAGAGAAAGCAACAGCACTTTGTGAAGCCCGCTTGCATACCCATAAGAAGACCAATGACCTTGAGGTTCCCACACAGACTCCACTGGTACTGGTTGTACTTAACAGCTTCTAAAAGAAGCTCCGTATTGTTATAGGACTCCTTTAGATGGACAGAGTGTGCAGTGGGAGTGCTGGGATATTTATTCCCGTTGTGCAGAAGCACAGTCTTGAGACTTCGCTTGGGAGAGTCTATGAAAAGACGCCAGTCTGAAGGATTATGTGGCAAACCAAGGAAAGTGAACAAGCCAGGTACATTTGTGCAGTAGCACAACTTGTTTTCCATGTCGAAAAATGAAGCAAGGTCTTTGCTCCGATTCCTGAAACTGGTAATCCTTACATTTTCCTGGACTAGGTTCCATTGTTTAAGCCGAGAAGCCAAGAGCTCTGACTGGTGTTTTGACAGATACAAATCACGAGCAAGGTCATTCAGGTCTTCTTGTGTGATCCAGTGTGGCTCGTTGCCACCTGTTCCTGAATAAGAAGAGTCAATATCTTCGGAAGAGATTGACTTGGCAGAATCTTCCCTTGGAGACATTTCTTCATCTGATTTATTTGCATTTGTTGCATAATAACTAAAAAAGAAGACATAAGTCACACAATATTAGAAATTAACCCTGAATGCATATACGCCTTTATGTACAGTATGTGTACAAAATGTACAGTATGCATATCTAAAAAAAACTAGAGGTGATGAGTAAAAACGGATTTCAAATCTGAATTCAGCACCCCCAAATTAGGTTAAAACAGCTATTTTTGTGCTTGCCTCAATTTTTTTGTAAAGCAGTGTAATATATGACAGAATACTATGACTTACTCATATGTCAGATTATTTTTGCTCTTATGAACTTGCACTTCAAAACATAAATTTTGCGTGTATTAATGTAAATAGCCTACAGGTCGACTGAGGAACCAAAAGACTCGTATATTGTCCTGATAAAATCGCGTCGGTTATAAAGACGGAGTCTTACGACAACAGCGCGAACTATGTTTAGCACAAAGTACGGCTCATGGCTTTACTTTTTCTTTTTCTTTTATTTTTACTTTTCCTCAGAATCGGTGTTTTACGAAAGATTTAAATCTGGTACCGCGCATAACGTCGAAATAGTTTCGTATTTTACCAATTACTTTCAACTTTGAAAAACAGTACGTGAATTTTGTTCATTGGCCTTCAGTAAAGAAGAAATAATCCATCTTTTCTCGATTAATTACTTTTCCTAAGAGTTACTTTAACGTGCATATGGCTATTTTTATATTGTAATAAACAAGAATAACCTCCTAAAGCTTCGGATGAAACGAGTAACAAAAAAAAACATAAAACAAATTCAATACAAAAACCACATAGAACTCAGTTTATAGTAAAAACGCTTACATATAGTACAGAGTAAAGGAAACCAAAAACACGAGTTATGTGAATTAAGGCTATGTTACGTTTGACGGCTAACAGAGTAAAACATAAATCATGTTTAAATCTTCGTTACAAGTAACTCACGTGTCATAGTCAAGAATGATGAAATGGCGGTACTGGATATTTGTGGGGAGGTACTGCGATGTCGAGCTTTCACAGAAGTGGCTATGTATGATGTATTTAAGTTTAAAAATCTCAAGTGCTCCGAAGAAAGTTTACCCACCCACGAAGTAGCTAGATTTGAATACTTGTTTATGTACGGTTTTGTAGATTCTGTTGTCAACGAGAAAAAAAAAACACGCTCAGATACTTTAAGGTAAGAAGTTTATTTTTTGTTATTTTCTTGTACAGTGATAAACAAAGACCACTTAAGTTATGTTCGAATAACACTTGGAACAGTTCTAAATCATCATATTGCGTAAAAACACGCACATGATAACGGTTACCTCCAAATTGGGTTTCTTATACATGTCTGACAAGTCAGCTCTGTATAAAATTGCGAAACCTTCGATTTTTCCAATAATATAAAATTCACATTAACATACGTAAAATACAAATATTGTTAATGGTCCGACATGTTGGTTGTAACCTTTATCAAATAAATTTTACAGAATATATATAGTCTACATCTTTGAGTCATTTGTGTTTTTCTTATAGCAAAGCTACATTGTGTCCACCGAAGGGAATAGAACCCCTGATTTTAGTGATTCATTTGAAAGCAAGTCTTGGTTTAGTTTTGAATTTCGCGCAGAACTACACAAGGGCTATCTGCGCTAGCCGGTCCTAATTTAGCAGTGTAAGACCAGAGGGAAGGCAGCTAGTCATCATCATCCACCGCCAACTCTTGGGCTACTCTTGTACCAACGAAACGTGGGATTGACCGTAACACTATAATGACCATATGGCTTACAGGACAAGCATATTTGGTGCAACGGGGACTGGAACTCGTGTTCATCAGATTGTCGAGTGCTTTAACCACTTGGCCATGCCAGACCAGAAAGTAGCTCACTAAAGAGCAAGTACTACCAGCAGAACATGCATAAACACATACACATATATATGATACATGCATACATAAATAGTAAAATCAATGAAAATATATTTAAAATATTTTTTTTTGCCATTAGTGTACTCTCATTTCATATCACAAATCCAATAATCCGTTACTGCGTAGTTTGCATTATATATCTAACGATAATGACTCCCGCTAGAACAGATATAAGTCTAAGGATTTACAACGCTAAAATCAGGAGTTCAATTCCCCTCAGCAGGCTCAGCAGATAGCACGATGTGGCTTTGCTAGGAGAAAACACGCACACTCTAACGATATTATACTTAATCCTCTAGTTACATAATGAGAATTAACTATTTATAGACTTGTTACTTGTAACATGTCAGTAATTTCATGACATGTTGAACCAAAAAGTACGGAATTTTAAGCCACAGTGGTTTTTTAAATTAACGCTTTGAAGTCTTCCCGTCTGGCTTATATCGAAGGAAATTTCATGTTCACGCCCTTAAGTTCTTGGATCGATTAATTGTTGCTAAAAACCACCTTCTCATCAAAATGTCACTCTGGTTGCACCTCACGCTTCATAACACGATAGAAGATGAGGTGCTAAATATTTCAGTTACGAATTCCGTAAAAAGGTTCAACGAGTTCCGCCGTAATGAGAAATCAAAGTTCCTGTCTTAATAAACATATTTCACATTCTTGATTTGTACAACTAAAATTCTAGTTCACCTTGTGTATAAGAACATGATTAATAAAACTGCAGGATACCTTTCTGTGTGAGTATATGATTGAAAAAAACTGCAGGATACATTGTGTGTGAGTATATGATTGATAAAACTGCAAAATACACTGTGTGTAGGTGTGTGTGAACATATGATTGATAAAACTGTGTGGAACATATCATTCATAACTCTGCAGGACACCTCATAGTAAACTAAAAAGTAATACGCTTTATCATGTAAGTTATATGTACTAAAATCATAACTATATTAATGTTATATAGATAAAGAATAAAGAGCTCGTAAATGAAACATAAACCTATACAAATATTTTTGATATGTGTCACATTTTCAAATCCAGTTGTCACTCTCGACCAATGCATCTAAAAATGGTAATTTATATTTTTCCTTGAGTTCTACTGTGATTCTTATGTTTTTATGTTTATTATTTGGATGACCCCAAATTATTTGTACATGACCGTTTTTTGGGAGCCTCTAGTGGCTCAGCGGTATGTCTGTGGACTTACGCGCTAAAATCCGGGTTTCGATACCCGTGGTGGGCAGAGCACAGATAGCCCATTGTGTAGCTTTGTGCTTAATTCCAAACAACAACAAAGTCTTGTGATTGTCTCTGATTTACTTGTTGGAAAAATTGTTTGAAATTGTTCTTTATTGTTTAGCATTTAATTTGTACCTTTCTTGTAAACATAACTATTTATATCTGGATGTTAAGTTCGTTTGTTTTTGAATTTCGCGCAAAGCTACACGAGGGCTATCTGCGCTAGCCGTCCCTAAATTAGCAGTGTAAGACTAGAGACAATGCAGCTAGCCATCACCACCCACCGCCAACTCTTGGGCTACTCTTTTACCAACGAATAGTGGGAATAACCGTCACTTATAATGCCCAACGGCTGAAAGGATGAGCATGTTTGGTGCGACGGAGATTCAAACCTGTAACCCTCATCTTGCAAGTCGAGTGCCTTAGCCACCTGGCCATAGCAAGCCGTGATGTTAAGGTTGCTGTATGACACTTTAACGTGACTGTATATATGATTATAAAGTTACTGTTAATCGCCAAAATCTGGTAAAGCATTGTAAATTAATAAGTCTAACTAGCTACTGTGAAAAACAAAACCTATCGCGTAAACTTTGGTGCCTAACTTGTGTATTTTCAAGTGTACTGCATATGTAAACGGTTTTTCAGATAAATCTTTGTTGAGTCAGTGGGTAATCGCATTGAGCACATTTCTTCTTGTCATTTCTAGAATAGCGTCATTAATTTAGTAAGATTGTTTAATTATCGTTTCACTAGTAATTCATTGCTTCTAGGTTATGTTTTCTTATTACTTAACTTTCTGCCTCTACTTTTTACATCAGTGCTGATCTGTTTCCTTTGTTTTGGGGGTTGGCTGTTACCAGGTGGTTAAAGCAGTCGACTCCAATATACAAATCACGGATTCAAACCTGTCACCGAATCGGCTTGCCACTTTCAGCCATGAGAAGTATTATTACGTGACGGTTAACCACTCTATTTACTTTTAAAACGTGTCTAGGAGATGATCCAGATCTTGATGTCACGAAGCCCATTTACCATCTCACTTCTACCCTTAAGTTTCTCTTTCAATTCTTTCTGTAATTTAGGTTTAACACTTTTCCCATTCTCCAGCTATATTTCTTTTGTCTTTTTTAGAACAAATGACAGTTTACACTTGAACATCCATATTTTAACATAATTACTAGAATATGAATAATCCCTCTTCCATCTAGCCAAAAAAAAAAGCTGCAATCCTCTGATAGCTCCAGGAAGAAAAAGATACAATAACAAAAAATCGATAAATAAACAAACTCGTTTGTCGTGACGAATTTTAATTGCACATACATTTTTTAAGCCATTACTTTCTGGAAGTAAAATATAATCTGAAAAGTCTGCTTTTTACACTCCTTTAGTTGGAAATCCGAAACTGGTATAGTTAAAGTAATTTGGTCAAAATCGTCTGCAGTTTATGTTATTTATATCATTATGAAATTGTACATCAGGTTATGTTTAATCCTGCTTAACATCTATGATTCTAACGGTATCAAAAAACGTGATTTATTCTTGGTGTATCGTATCTCACTTATTTCTCATGTGTCTTGAGGTGTACCACCACTTCACACCTAGCTGTTTACTTTCGTACAGTTTGTCGACCACATCAGAAATTCTGATGCTATTCAGGTGTCTCCCTCATATTATAATTACTCCAGTCAATCGGCAACTGTACTACAAAAACAAACAGTGCAGTACTTCTGATAAACAGGTACGACTGGTGCAGTTTCTTTTTCAGAAGCAACACGTCCTGTATGGGTTAACTTTGTCATTAAATAGTAAGAGAAAGTTTGCCAACATAAACTTAAGAACAAAACTACAATAACACAGTAGCCAAGAAAAACGCATTATTGCTTTAGGAAGATTGACATTAGGACGTCATTTGCTGATCACTTCTCTAAAGTTTTGCTATCTAAATATGCGAAAAGCTCGATATTTATTTAAAAAGTATAATTTATGGTCAGAAACGACAATTAAAATTTTGCCATACTCAAGTTTCCCGCTGTTACCTTGGTAAATCTACGGATTTACAACACTAAATTCAGAAGTTCGATTTTCCTCGCTAAACACAACAGGTGGCTCGGTGTGACTTTGCTAAAAATCACACACAGACACCACATTCTATTTCACAAGATTTTGTTCATGAAATTTCTATAAGATTTGCAATAAAAATAACTGATATCAAAGTAATGATGTTTTCTGTAATCACACGTCTCACAGTTGCAAAATAGGACCTTTATTCTCTCATAGACCTGGTTTAAAAACAGAGATTATTCTAGCCGTCACTAATACTATCTTTATTTAGTCAGAATAGCATCTCTTCAAGTTTTGGTATCGTTGTTGTTGTTTTGAATTAAGCACAAAGCTACACAATGAGCTATCTGTGCTCTGCCCACCACGGGTATCGAAACCCGGATTTTAGCGTGTAAGTCCGCAGACATACTGCTGAGCCACTGGGGGGCTATTTTGGTATCATGTAAAAATTTATTTACCTTAATTTACTGTTGTCTGTGGTAAGTACTGCCGAGCGCTGATCTGATGTTCGATGTTTTCCAATACATGAATTACGATACAGTACTTTAATCAGAGTTTTGACCCGCACATACTCGAAAAGTCTTGGAAATTTCTGACTATTTCAATGTAATAGAGGCATTTATGCAAGAAAAAAATAATATTTATAGCCCTCAACTTGTGGTATAAGAAGTAGTATCTAATCAAATTTAACAGATGAACTAATGAAAGCTAAATTTCTTTATCTCATAAGATCATTCAGTTATCAACTCTGTTCTATAATACAGAAAAGACTCAGTTGTACTTGATCTCAAAGGTGTTGTACATATTTAATTTTTAGATCACTGAAATCGATTCAGTATCTGGGCTTGCATATTGCAAAAAAAAACAATAACCATCTCGTGATAGTTGGAGCGACAGAGAGACTCAAGTAGGGATGATGAAGGTCGATACTACTGTGTTAATGAGGACCATGTTCCTAGCGTGTCATCTCGTTGACACATACCACGTAATTCTTGTATTATAATTTAAGGGTGGTAAACTCCTGACTTACGCAAGCTCTCACAGATCCCTCAATTATCTCTCTTTACCCACAAAGCTTGTAAATCACGAGGGAAACAATAAAGAAATTCCAACAGGCTTTCTGATATGATCACTGAAAGTGGAACGTTTATCTAAGATAATGTTTCGAGTAACGAAAGAATAACATTGCTGCAACGTATTTCCGCACAAAATGACTAGACTCAAGACTAGGGTGGCACATTTTTGGTGGCATCATTTTGTTGATGATGTTATTGTTTTATAACCTCTAAAATGGATGAAAATATGTACTGAATGTAACGAAGAAAGATTAAATTTTCATTGCAATGGAGTACCAAAAATATAATTGGACTCCTTCTAGAAACAAAAAGAGAATATTAATTAATATGTACTAGTTACACTCAGTTTTTTTGCTAACAGGGTTAAATATTACAATGTGGCTGACATAGCATTATCCACAGCTGAAAATTGATTAGAACAACAAACAAATTGCTTTCAAGTCCAAGAAAAAAATTCAAATGTAGTAATGAACGAATTTTTTGTTTACTGTTCACAAATTTGTATCACACTTTAACTGCGCATACTTCGCCATATTATTTGCATCAAGTAATCTCATCGAAATATCAGGTTAGACAATTAAGTGAATGCTAATCAACTACGTAAGTTCTTTGTAATATAATGGTGAAATAGATGAGAGGATAACAGTCATTTGGCTGCTCTCTTAACTAGTTAATGTTTGCCTAGGTCACTCCTCATGTGTTTAAGAATAGTAGAAGAACTTTAATTCACTACCATCATCTCATCATAACCCACAAAATGTAAGCCAGGAAATATATTTTAACCATACTGTCTTATGTTAACATTGTATGAGCAACTGTGAGGAATGGTAAATAATACATAATATTAAGAAGCCTCTTTGGATGTTTAAACAAAGCTTCTTACTAGCACAAAAACTAGAGCCTACTTAAAGCTCCATGTTTACCATGACTGCCATTTAAACCGAGACATGATAAGATCTGTTTCAAACGATGTCACAACTGCAACAACAAAGAATTACCATGAGTATAATCAGCTGGTAGACTCAAGTTAATGTGATTACCAAAGTCAATATCCTTTCAGAAGCTATCTGTGAAACAGTAGCCTATTAAAATAACCAATTTTATGTCAAATTAGTCTGCTGGACTAGGTCCTGGGACTTTTTTCATTCACTCAGGTTCCAGTTTTATAGCTTCAGTATCAGAGGTAACACAGAAAGAGCTTTCTACTTAATGAGATTTGAGCAGGTGGAGTTGGAACTTACACATAGTGAAAAACAGAAAGGATGAATATTGGTAGTTAATTATGTTTGCATACAATGGTTAGCAATTTTATTTGAGACTGAGCTCTTTAAAACATGGTTCAGTTTATTCACTACAGATACTTTAGTGGCGAAACTAATATATATATACATAGTTGCATCATTTATAGGTACTTAAACTCTATAGACAATTTAGTTTATATTGAAGATCAAGAAATTGTTTTAACCTTGTTTCTATTTTGAAGCTACATTTCATATTTACTTGAGCAAATTAGTGTTTAAGGATTTTTTCAATTTCTTTCTAACAGTGAAAGTAATTATATTTAAACACAGTTAAGTTACACAATGGGCTATGTGCACTCTGACCTTCACTGAGAATGAAACCCTAGATTTTAACATTTTAACTTGATGCACTTGTTGCTAAATCACCAAAGGAATGTAAATGTAGTCCATCACAGCTGAAGCGGTATTGTATTGTGTTGCACCTTTCAGTTTGAACTTAAATGTTATTTACTAATTATTAAAAAAATATATTTTTTTTATTTTCTGAAATTCTTCAAAAGAAAAAAGATTGATTTCTTGATATGTTAAACGACTAAGTATACTGATTATTTACGGTAGAAACATCCAAAAACTGGAGTTATCATGAATTTTATTTTTTTACAGTAAATGTAATATTAAGTTGTTAACTTTAACCTTTTCAAAAAAATATGAAAGTATCGTTTTCATATCTTCTCTAGAACATAAGTTTTATCATTAAAACATAAAGTAGAATTGTTTTGGAAAGTCAATTAAAAAGTGTTTTAAATACTTATTTTGGAATATTTGTAACTGTTTCATAATCAAAAAATGCTATTCTTTGTACTAAGATCAATGTGTTTTTTTTCAATGACATACACATATATATGAAGGATTACAAAGTATTATAATTGGCACATTATATATTATCAATACATTGAAACTTTTTTGAAGATGTTAACAAATTTAAAGGAGGCCTTAACTGAAAACTGATTTTGAACAAACCCTTTCAAAAACTGTCAGACAATTTACTGGAGGCTGATTGTATTTGACATCCTTTCTCTCTTATTTACAGTAAATAATCCAATAAAACTCAGCAATGTGAACCTGTTGGTTTAATTTACTTGGAAATGTCTTAAAATATGGGTTTCTTTGATACTAATGGGTCTTCCCTCTTGTCCATAAGTTTATTAACACCACTTAGTGTAGCCTATTCACACGGTGCTAATCATCATCGTTATCTGTGTTTAAATGTTGACCCCATTTTTATGCATAGTTTAGTATTTAAAATATTATTATGTAATATATTTAATGCTTGGAATTTATCCTTACTTAATTATGCTACAAGAGCATATTTTAATTCTTGTAGAGGTATTATTTATTTTGACAAATAGACACTAAGGTACCAATGAGATCACCAATGTTTTGACAAGATCTTATATTCTCAACGTTTTGACTACAAGTCTTCTTCAGGTGATTATGGCACCTTGGTACCTTATAAGGGTATTTGTACAAAAGGTTGGGCCAAGCATTCATAGCCTCACTACATCTTTGGTATCCAGTTACTAAAAGATGTCTCTTACACGTTCATTTTCCCAAACAAAACAGTACTCTATTATAAATTTCTTTAAAATGATATTAAACTGTAATTGTTTGGCTAGCACCTTTCTCTCCTTTATTTCTTAAGATGTAATTCATGAGATTAAGCATTATATCATCTGCATGTCCTAAAATGTGCAACTAAACTGAGAGTTCTTGAAAACCTGTAATTTATGTAACTGTTGTACTCTAGTCCTACGTGTAATTTACATAACTGTTGTACTCTAGTCTTATTTAGTCTTAATATTAGTTAATAATTTTTATTTTCAAATACTCTATATAAAAGAGTTCTTCATATTTTATAATGGCTTAAAAAGAAATTGCAATACACTTTGTTTTGATCATTTACTTTGCTAAGTTTGTTTTTCATATCCAAATCAAGAAATTTATTTTTTAATATTTATGTTCCCTAAAACATGTCCATAAATGCACAAATGTCCGAAAATATCAGTATGTGCAATTTTCGATGTGTTTTATGTAATAAGTTTGAGTTTGCAAAATATTTCTCTCAGTCTATCCAATAAAACGTCAGTTAAGCATTTACTTTTAGAATATGAAATAAATCTTAAATGAATAAAAATCTAAAGTAATTTTACAAATGTACAGGCGGTAGGAATTGATATAGATGAGAAACTCTACCAAAGACATATGGTTACATTACAAATATGGAGGTACTTAGAAAAAAATTAAATATGTTTGGATGCTACAAAAAGTGGAAAAGACCATGTAACATATTGATGAAAAAAGTAATTTCATACCCATATTTTACTATAAACACACAAGGAGTTCAAAATGCTTGCTTGAATCTATTTTAATAAAGATCATAAAACCCATTTTGTCTGCTACCTTTAATGTTAAAGTTGGAAATGACTTACGATCTTAGAACCAGAAAACGACAGTGAGAGTAAACTTTCAAAGTTTTTCCAGTCTCAGAAGAAAAAGAGGTGAGAGGAACTATATTCCAATAATTAAAGAGTAGTGAAGAAGTTGCAGCATTGCTGAAAAGATGATGGTCAAGAATGTTGTAGTCTGGCCTTGTCAGCAATAAAAAAATAAAGCTACTAATTCCACGAGATGCTTCCTTTCTTCTACTACTCAGGCTACCTTTATTTCTTTTACATAATTTCTGTGTAGTTTTTAATTCTCTGCTTAAAGGTTAATGTTTCAAGGAGCGTAAACGTAAATATCTTGCCATTAGATGCACTATATGCTGTAATATACCCTGGACTGGATTGGAGTATAGATAAAAATTGCTAGCTGTGACTTATTCCAATGGAAATATAAGATTAAGAAGAATTATATTAAGTTATTACCACAAACTCATTTTCTTATAATATATATATTATATGTACATATTTTTTTCAGGAAAGAAAGGTTGCATTACAGAACTGTGACTTAGTAAGTATATAATCATTCTATTAATAATAAACTTATATTATTGTAATGCTCTACTATTAATAAATTCTAAATCACCAGTAAATGTATTATTTCCTTGTTAAATAATTTATCTCATCCTTACTATATAAACTAATCTCTCAGCTGCTACATATTGTAACATCTCCCATTCTACTATACAACGTTAGAATTTGAATATTTATTCATTAATAAACTGTCTTTGCGTTTGACAGGTAGGGTTGAGATTTATTAGTTGCATTACTCTTAATATATTACTTTTACAATCGAATTTCCGATCATTAGATTCTTGATACTTTATCTATGATTTGTATATGCACAACCACAGCCGCACGTGCATATGATACGTATCGGGATGCTCCTAAATGCTCATTACCACAAACATATAAGTACACAAATCCTTACACTTATATGCTCCTAATTATTCATTAACCCCTCCATAT
The DNA here is from genome assembly GCA_011833715.1 of Carcinoscorpius rotundicauda. Classification (NCBI taxonomy): domain Eukaryota; kingdom Metazoa; phylum Arthropoda; class Merostomata; order Xiphosura; family Limulidae; genus Carcinoscorpius; species Carcinoscorpius rotundicauda. The sequence goes on from CM022406.1 coordinate 27,266,972, forward strand.
ATATATATATAAATGCTAACATACATACAGTTGCCAGTAATTGTTCCTTCCCTAACAATATTTTTTATAATACGCCATGATCTATTGCTCTGCTTACTTCTCAACTCACGAACAAACAACATACATTACTGGTCAAAATCTTAAGGCCAATGAACATAAAGAAAAAAATATTTATTTTGCGTTGTTAGGCTCGACCATTTATTTGAGTACAGCTTCGAAAGATGAAAATAAGAAAAGAGAAAATAAAAATAAAAAACTTTTTTAGCATTTAATAGGGAAAATGTGAACACTATGAAAAGACCTAAATACTAGCTAATCAAAAGTTTAAGAACATACTGAAACGAAGCGTTAATCGGAAAACTCGTAACGAAATTTAGTCATTTATCTTCAAGCATTAGCGTTGTCAACATCTCCCACTGAAATCTCCTGTGTTACATAAGGTAAAAACATGGCAAAGGCTAAAAGGTTGATAGAGTTTGTCCGTGGCAGAATTGTCGAGCTGCAAAAGCAAGGTCTCTCTCAAATTGCCATCGCTGGTGAGATTGGGCGTAGTAAAACTGCTTTGCAAATTGCTTAAAGTTCCTGAGGGATACGGAACGAGAATTTCAAATAATCGGTTCAAGAAAATTTCGACAGCGTTGAGTAGGAGTTTTCAACGGGTTGCCCGGCAAGACACCAGCCGACCATCGAACCAGATTAAGGCCCTTACGGACGCCGAATGCAGCTCAAGAACAATAAGACGACATCTACGATAGAAAGGCTTTAAAAACCGTAAATGTCTTTGAAGGCCACGCCTCCTTCCACTTCACAAAACAGCTCAGTTAAAATTTGCTGAGAAGCACCAAACATGGGACGTAGAAAAGTGGAAGGTTTTGTTCTCTGGTGAAAAAAAAATTAACCTGGATGGTCCAGCTAGCTTTCAAAGTTACTGGCACGATAAGGATATCCCACTAGAGACATTTTCTACACAATACAGTGTTGGAGGTTCCATCATAATCTGGGGTGCTTTCTCCATCCTTGGAGCTTCAAGTTATACAGGGGCGTCAAACAGCAGCTGGCTACATTGGCATGTTGGAGAGAGCATCCTTATTGACTGAAAGCCCTCACTTGTGTGGAAATGACTGGATCTTTTAGCAGGACAAAGGACGTCAATTCTAAACTATGCATGATTTCGTGAAGTCATCTTCACCATTTGAAATAACATTCTAGCGAGCCTTCTTCAAACGCTTATATAGACCATGTCAAAGCGAATGTTTGAAATTATTCGCAATGACGGCTGTGCAACTCACTACTGAGACCACTTGTTGATCATTTCCTACCCTGGTTAAAATTTCTTTTTAGTATGGTCTTAAACCCTTGACCAGCTAGTATTTAGGCTAATTTCATAGTGTTCACATTTTCTCTGTTAAATGCAAAAAAGTTTTTTATTCTTATTTTCTCTTTTCTTATTTTCATCTTTCGAATCTCTACTCAAATAAGTGGTTGAGTCTACCAACACAAAATGCATATTTTTTCTTTATGTTTATTGGCCTTAAGATTTTGGCCAGCAGTGTACATCGAAATGTCTATTTTTTTTATAATACATAATGAAGTATCTCTTTTACTTGTTCATCAACTCATGAACACAAACATTCATCGAGATGTCATATTATAGGAGAACACTTGTGTATTTTTATATTTAACACACTACTTTGTAAGTTTGTTTTTGTATAATTTAGCGTATCGAGTTTTATATAAATACGCTTTGTTTCTTTTGTATAATCTTGCATAATATCCTTTCGCAGAGATCGAGTTTTAAGTAATAGTTTCTCTCATGATTTTTATATTCGAAATAGGTTCTAAACCTTTCACTTTTGAGTGATATATCCATTATTAAACACAAAATTATTAGTTCATTTCATTAGCTGGAAATAAAACGTGTAGGAAATTATACATATTTTGTGTTTTACAATAAGTCAGATAACTTCAATGTATTCCAACCTCGCAAAACTACAAGGAACATTATGTGGAAATTTGTAACTAATTTTCCTAGGTGTTTCATATCTGTTTAGTTAAAGTGTCATACATCAACCTTAACATCACGGCTTGCTATGGCCAGGTGGCTAAGGCACTCGACTTGCAAGATGAGGGTTGCAGGTTTGAATCTCCGTCGCACCAAACATGCTCATCCTTTCAGCCGTTGGGCATTATAAGTGACGGTTATTCCCACTATTCGTTGGTAAAAGAGTAGCCCAAGAGTTGGCGGTGGGTGGTGATGGCTAGCTGCATTGTCTCTAGTCTTACACTGCTAATTTAGGGACGGCTAGCGCAGATAGCCCTCGTATAGCTTTGCGCGAAATTCAAAAACAAACGAACTTAACATCCAGATATAAATAGTTATGTTTACAAGAAAGGTACAAATTAAATGCTAAACAATAAAGAACAATTTCAAACAATTTTTCCAACAAGTAAATCAGAGACAATCACAAGACTTTGTTGTTGTTTGGAATTAAGCACAAAGCTACACAATGGGCTATCTGTGCTCTGCCCACCACGGGTATCGAAACCCGGATTTTAGCGCGTAAGTCCGCAGACATACCGCTGAGCCACTGGGGGGCCAATCAAAGACACATAACAAATTATGAAAACACGAACCTTTACTTCTTGAAGCAGTAAAGAACAAATATCCAGATGAAGATGAGATATAAGCCATCCTCCTAAAAAAGAGCTCACCAAAATTGTTTGATCCCCTAAAATCATTTTTTAAATTTATAATTGTCTTCAGAATACATTCCAGTTTCTTGGAAGCTTGATGATATATTAATATAATATATTAATTAAGGAAGGAAAGCCAGCATATAAACCTAATAACTACCGCCAATCAGCCTGTGTTTGTGTGTTTTTCTTATAGCAAGGCCACAATGGGCTATCTGCTGAGCCCACCGAGGGGAATCAAACCCCTGATTTTAGCATTTAAATCCCAAGACTACCGCTGTACTAGCGAGGGGCCCAATCAGCCTGACCAGCTATGTAGGCAAAATTCTTGAGAGAATAATTAGTAATAGACTCTCTACATTCTTGGAAGTAACATCAAAATTACCAGAAAAACAGAATGGTTTTAGAAAATTTAGACAAACAGCCGACAACTTAGTCAGATTAACTGAAGAGATAATAGATAGCTTTAATAAAAAACGATCCACTTTCGCCTGTTTTCTTGACGTTCAGATATCATTTGACACTGTATGACACAATGGTCTACGGTTTCGTATGAATGAAATGAAACTACTGCGTGGAAGTATTCGCTGGCTATCTAACTTTTTGAAAAATAGAAGATGTAGAGGGTATATTTTCTGAGTACTTTACTCCAGAAGCTGGTGTACCTCAGGGAGGGTGATCAGCCCTATAATCTTCATTGTGTTTGTAAATAATTTGCCATTGAAAGATCCTAATCATGGATTCTCCTCATAGTTCGCTGATGATAAGGCGGTCTGTAAAAGTGCCACAACACTAACAATACAGCCACAAACATACAACCACAACTAAATATAATACGTGAATCCTTTCAAAAATAAATACAAAAAAATATTTATGAATGGAACATTACTTGAGAGTGCCACATCGGAAAAATTTCTAAGTCTAACCTTTGACTCAAAATGAACATGGATTAACCACATAAATGAAATTAAAAATAAGGTATAACAAAGAACCACCTATGCTAGGAGTCTAACTGGCAAGAATAGTGGAGCATCAACAGACAACGTAATAAAAATTTACAAAACGTACACTAGACCAGTAATTGACTATGCAGCTCCAGCTTGGATAGCTGTAGGTGACAAAACAATTAAAACTAAGCTACAAACAATCTAAAACACACTCCTCATAACAGCATATGGAGTTTCCAGAGCAGCAGCATCTAAATTCCTACACAAATATTCAAAGATACCAACCATAGTTGACAGACTCCTACATAATACACTAACGTGTTTTGATAAAAATTGGATGAAAAATGAATACCTATGCGAACTAGATACAGGTACCTCAAACATGATGAAGATAGTCCTAAACACCTCTCCTCGATCAACATATACTTTAAAAATAAAAATAAATAAATGAAAAATAATATAAATAAAATAATAAATATATACACATATATAGAGAGGTGGAATAAAGGCCACAATCAAACTAGACTTCTTACTGAATAGGGCAAAATAATATCTGTAAATGTATACCAATACATGGACATTGTGTATACCAGTACATGGACATTGTGTATATCAGTACATGGATATTTTGTATACTAGTACATGGACATTGTGTATACCAGTATATGGACATTGCCCTGAAAAGTGTCGGAGCAATTCAGTCCACTTTGACCCTATAACAGTAACTAACACCAACCAACACTACATGACTGTACAAGTTAAAGGAGAGAGGAAGAGGTCAACGAGCACTCGACCCTCCAAGGCCCAAAACCCGAAAGAGAGAGAGATGCACATGTAAGGTTTCTCCAGTGTTACGTTTTTTTTTTATGTTTTAAGAACGCAACAGAAAGACACAGATAACAGCTTGTATGATTTATTACATTAAACTAAATATAAATATATAACAGATATAACGTTAATTATATATTAACAATGACAGACATTCAGTTTTAACATTCAAAATCAATTACAACACAAAATGTATCTAATATAATGATCTAGAATGAAAGTTCAGAAACAATTTACAGTTCAATAATTTTGATTACGTTCCTTTTACGATGAATGTCCCTTGTTTTCCAATTTGCCTCGGTTTCTCTTAACAGTCCCGTACGTGTCGACACTCAGCACGACAGTAATTCAGATGAATCGTGGAGATTGACGAAACAAAATCACAGTTCCTGTAGATCTAGCCCTAGTCAAAAGTTAAGTTGAATAACCACACAGCGAACGTTGGAAACTTCTCGAATAAAGACACTACTAATGACTGACTCTTCTTCTTTTGAATAATTCTAATGTCTGACTCCTTTCTTCTTTCTTTCTCGCATCTTCGACTGTTTATATATTTTTAAGCCTCTTTTTTTCTCGAACATTCACTGGAACTTCGACAGAGTAATCTGCGCATGTATGTCTTTGCACGAGACTCTACGTCTAGACGCTAGGCCGCCAAACATTTCCATTTATAGTCATATATTTGATCTACCTAATTCTAGAAAGTTCTAACTGTTATTTTAAACGAAGAACAACGTATTTTACTATCTAAGCCTTGAAACAGTAATACAAATATGGAAATATAAATAGTAATGAAAATTTAAACACAACACATGTTGTCGTTTACAAAATATTTACATATTTACATAACACTAGGTAACGCCACGATCCTGTTTAACTTGTTAGGTTATAATCAAACTAATTACTACATGACCTCTCAAAACAACTCACCAGTTTAACTTTAGCATAGTAAATTGAATATTTTCCGTACATTCAGTAACAAGAAACACAATTCATAAGTGTGATATCCTGTATGATAAATAACATATATTTTATTTGTTTTTTTCTGATGTCATATCGTGCCGACTTTATGAATTAAAGCACCCATAATTTGCAGTACATATCATTAATTAATATAATATTAATCATTTTCAAAGCACACCTTATCAACTGTATAAGCGTATTTAATTTTACATTAAACACATGTAATTAAGTGCTGATTATTCATAATTCATTCAGCATATTTGGTTTCTCTTTTGAAAATTATATACATACACTGTGTTTCAAATTTAATTTGTAATGTAAGAAGGGAAACTTATTTAGTTGCTAACTTGAATAAAACGATATGAAAAGTAACCAACTTTTCATCAGTCTGTTTATTATTATTATTAGTAGTATACAGAATAAAACGTCACTACATTTGTTAAATAGTATGTTAGAATTTTCTGATTATTTATTTAGAATTTTTGCCCAAAGCTGTGCAAAGACAGTTTGTGCATAGTCGTCCCTAATTTGAAATTAATGAACTAAAGGAAAGGCAGTTAATCAATAGCACCGAATACCACCTCTTGTGTTACTCTTGTCTGACTAAACAGTGCCATTTGATTGTCACTCTTATAACACGGTTCCCAAAAAGTGCAAGCTTGCATTTTGCGACAACTGTGAAACATTAACCCTTGAATCAGATTTTTAGAATATTCTATCGTCACAATATAAGCGTACTGTTTTAAAATATGTCTTATTTAGTTATAGTTTTGAAATCATTTGGAAATTCGAATTTGTATCATTTTTATTGAAGTATTTAAACTCCAGAGGATACTACTTCCTTAAAATTCAAGTGGCTTACAAAATAAGAAACTCGAATTAAAACCTTCGTAACAAAGTACTCATTTTCCATTACTTAATTTTTAAAGAATTGAAAACTCGTTTCTCAGTGGCTGCAAAATAAAAGAGCTGACTTTTACAACTACTATGTGCACGAGTTGCAGAATAAAACTTCAGCTTACAACTTATTCGCCGGCAGCAAGGTATCTGTAGGGCGAAATAACACTGATGTAATACATGGATTAATCATTCATTACAATAAAGTTATAAAGGCAGATACTTACCTGAAAGACATTTGATTAAAATAAGAACGTCTTTCAAAACTTTAAAATGTAATATTGCTCCCATTGTGAGAAATGAGTAAATTCCAGCTGGTAAATGATCGTTTTAATATATAACGCCATCTATTGCTAACAGTATCATAAATTATGTCTCTATAAAAAAAACTGGGCCGGGTGTGACCAAGTTGTTCATGTGCTGCGTAACGAATCATAAGATCCAAGGTTTGAGCCGTGATATGACAATCAATACGTTCTGCTTTCTCAAAATTGAAACATTATAACTGTAACTAAACTGAAAACACCAACTACCACAATAAATGGTATCCAACACAACTGAAAAATGGTAAATGTGACATTGAGCAAGAGACTGTAATCAAGATTTTAACACAGACGTATAAAAACAAACAAATAGTAAATAAAAAAAATCACAGAGCGACGCACCGAGAGTCTCGGCATCAAAATGACAGATAGTTTTTATGTAATATGATAGTGCCAGGCTAAACACTGCTGACTGAGAATGTTTGTAGTTCTTTCTTATTCTACATAACGTCCGATCTAACACGCAGTGACTGTCATTCTTTTTTTATTTTCTTACAGCTGATCTTCATGAGCAACAATTCTAGACAGACAACTACTGTTTCTAAAGCAGATGTACGTAAATAAATTAATGATGTGCAGGCCATTTTTAATAAAATAATCGCTAGGTTGGTGAAGCTCTGGTAAGAACGGAAAAATGCATTTTATTAAATGGTGTATATGTTAAGGTGATGTCTAGTTGAACATTTCTTCAGTGCCATTGGTGAATGTACGTTGGTGTTAATATGACGCTGTTTCTATATATTAAAGTAATCATGTTTTTGTCTTTAACACCTACATTATTTTTAAACTATGGCGCTGTACATCAAGTTTACTGTAAAAAGAAGATTATTGTTTGTTTGTTTTTGAAATGCGCACAAAGCTACTCGAAGGCTATCTGTGCTAGCTGCCCCTAATTTAGCAGTGCAAAACTAGAGGGAAAGCAGCTAGTCATCACCACCCACCGCCAAATCCTGGGATACTCTTTCACCAACAAATAGCAGGATTGACCGTCACATTATAACGCCCCCACCGCTGTAAGGGCGAGCATATTTGACGCGACGGGAATGTTTGGTACACCACTGTTGAGAATTAAAATATTTATTACAATATTTGAATTATGTTTAAGGTTACTAGAAAGTAGTTAGGATGATTATAGAAGTTGTTTTCATCTGGAATGCTCTATATAGACTTAGGAAGTCGTGTGGACTATTTATCGTGTTTTAAGCCCGAGAGACAGAATTTAAGAAGGGCATTGAATATGAATTATTCTAATAAATATATGTGTGGTAAAAAGAGACAGAAAAATATTACGTGGTTAATTAGTATTTCCAGTAGTAGATTGTTAATATTTGAAACACAAAATATAATGAGGAAAACGTTTTAAAACAGTGTGTGTGCGTTTAACTGATAATCACTTTGTGAAAAAAATAATTATTTTTTCTTTTGTGTCAGAAATATTAAATACTTTTCTCACAATATTCAATATTTATGTTGAACAGAAGCTTGTATAAACCACTTAATACAGAAACATTTACTTTAAGATATGATAAACTTTAGACAAGAAAAATGCAATCTTTGGTGAATTCATTGGCTAAGTGAAACAGCAGCTGAAACTGATCGTACATCTTGTATTTACAGATAACAAACAGTTTTTCTTATGTTGAATCTTTAAGTATCTTTTAGTCTTAAAGGACTCTTTAGGTATAATAAATAATATCTCTTCCTTAAGGCAACGCCATTTTGCATGGAATCCTATTCGATTTCAAGTGTGTTTGTTTTTTATAATTTCATCGTCAAAGCCGAACCTACTTTAGGTATAGAGCATCAATCAAAGTACAAGTTTTGCTGCTCGCTGGAAATCATGAGTTTATCCTACTGGACGCTGGCTTTTCTTCAACGCCCCACTTTTCTGCCTATCAAATATGTATATTCTAATACATGATAGTACTTGAATTATCTGCTCTAAGCATTCCTTTTATGTACTTGAAAAGTAAAAAGAGAAAAACACTAAAAAAGTGTTGTGTACCACTCCCGTTGTCTTTTCTTCACAAGACGTGAATGGAGTAAACCTAAATATATTACATTAGCGAAAGTTTTTAGTTCGAAAATTTTTATACAATGCATATATAAATGCTACCAGTCAACAGCTGGCCTTAGAATATGACCATAGGCATAACATAAGAATAAGTAAGTTACGAATACTTTACACCCCCGCTAATACAGCGATAAGTCTACGGATTTACAACACTAAAATCAGGGGTTCGATTCCCCTTGGTGAGCTCAGCAGATAGCCCAATATGGCTTTGCTATAAAAAAACACACACAAACACACATGAATACTTTGCCTGCTACTAGTGTGGGAAGTGTTTTAAGCTATCGGATATTGAAGTATAAGTTTAAAATAGGAGTAATAAATAATTTGCATTTGGCAGAAGTATTTTTCTCATATTCACAAATTTTAATCATAGTTTCAACAATCATATTTAAACGTTTAATTCGTTGACATGAAGAACTTGAAGATAAGTACAGAAAGACGTAAGAAATATTTAATTTTTTTTTTTCTGGAAACTAAAGGAGTTATCACACCAATCAAAGTCACAATCACAGATTAAGCGTTGATAAAAATAGGTTACAGGTGATAATGAAACAGTTAGAAATACATTAAACGAAACACTGCATATGTTTAGAACTCATAGATGTTAAAAACGTTATCGGAATGACACTAATTATATACCTCTCTTGTATGATAAGCAAAAGTTACAACAATGTAATTTCTGTTTTAACTGACTTTGACTATGTAACAAAATTTTTACTTTTTCTTTTTTCTGGCCAGAAAGTCTTATTTCCCAATTGCTTATGCCCAAAGTAAATGGAAAATACCTATTTTGTTTTTGAGACCTAGATGATGAAATTTTCAAATTTATCCATTTTCCAGAACATTCCAGGAAGATTTAGTGCTGAGTAGCTGATAGAGAATTTTCTCGAGCTCACAACAATTTTCAAGAACTTTCTAGAATGTTGTAGAACTTACGAGAACTTTCAAAAACCTTTTAGAATTTTCTAGAACATTCCATAGTAATATATATACAGAGGCTCATTACTCACCACTTCAGTTTAGTTCTAGTTGCCTGAGTGAACACATAGACCTATCTGATTTTATCAGAGATGATATAAAGAAGCTGAAAGCATTCTCCAGACACATTCTGCTATGTATGTGGCCAATTTATCACAACAAGAGTATGATGAGCATGACTGGGAGGTTATCAGAGACTTCAAAATGGTGGCATTCTTGATGGGTATCTTAGGAGGCTTTACCAAGTTTTCCTTTTATCTTTGCCTTTGAAACAGCAAGTGTTCCAGAAGATGTTGTTCCCACTATTGCACATAAAAGTGAGTCTTATGAAACAACTTGTAACAAATCTTGATAAGAAGCCTGCAGCCTTCAAGTACCTTCGAGACTTCTTCCCTAAGCTGTCTGAGGCAAAAGTCAAAGCTGGTGTCTTAGCTGGACCACAAATAAAGATCCTGGAGTGCACAAAATTCCCAAAGAAGCTTAGTAGGAAAGTAAAAAAGCTTGGGGCAGCTTTGTCGCAGTGGTTCGGGACTTTTTTAGACAATCACAAGGCCGAAAATTATGTGGAACTGGTTGAGGCTCTGGTAAAAAACTACAGCAAAAAGGGCTACAGATGTCCCTGAAAGTCCATATCCTTGACGTTCATCTTGATAAATTCAAGAAGAACATGAAAGCATACTCAGAGAAGCAAGGCGAGCACTTCAACTAAGATATACTGGACTTTGAACGCCACTACTAAAGAGCATATAACGTAAACATAAAGGGATACTATATATGGGGGCTGATACTTGAAAGTAATTTAATTTACAATCACAAATCTCGAAAACTACTCACTTCTAAACGTTTTTATATTACTTCAGTATAAATACATATAAATTTTAAAGTCGCAATTAAAAAATAAGTGAAGAGGCTTCATTCGTTTACAGGTTTCATCTTGATATGTTCTGAAAGTTATTATAACCATAACCATCGTTTGCTGCTTTAAGTCAGTGTCCTTTAAAGCTACATGCATTATTGAATTTTTTACTTAGTTTTCGATTGCATTTCAAACTAACCATTTTATAATTTTTAAGGAAAAAACAGAGGTAAATACCGATGAATCATTTTCTAATTTGAATTTGTAGGCAGCAGCATAGCCCTGAAGTTGCAAATGGACTGGGGTCACTCATCATAAACGCAGATTGAGGTTATAATTTTTTGTTGTTTGTTTGTTGTTGTTTTTTGGGGGGAGGACTACTTTTCAGTTTAAAAACTATTTTTGAATAGATATCTGTTTCGAATTTTCTGTAAAAGAATCGGTTGTTTTCACCAAAATAAAATCGAGTTTGACGAGTTTCTAAATGTAAATATTAACGCCTATCACAATAAAAATTGGACTAATTTTCGTGGTGTAAAGGGCAGATGTTAACTGTGATGTAATTTCTTTTAGTATATTATACCTATAGTGCATACTTAAAACGTTTAAATTAAAAAAAATGATTTGTTAAAGTTATTCTGGTTGACTGACTGAAAAATACGAGTATTTTACACCAGTCAACTAATGGTTTTATATTTAAGTCTATATTCAAACTGGAATCCATAACTTTTCCAGCCCTTACCCAATTATAACATTTAGTTGGAAGCGAATACACAGCATCAAATTTATTTATGATTTCTCATTACTTACCTTGTAATGACTTTATATGGTTACTGATTTCGCTTACAGCCAGCTACCTACTAAGCCATAAGTATACAATAATGTGCGAACTGATGTACTCTAGACGGTTTCTGAGGCTGCGTCCCTGAACTATTTTAATGACTCTGGTGACATAAAGGTCTAGCTACGCCTCTAACTGTATACTGTGATTAATAACTGTTATTATAATACGATAAAAATAGTTACTCTAGCATGCGATATGACAGTTTTTTTAGGGTGTTGTTTTAGTATGGGGAACAACAGTTACTCTTGTTATTTCATAGTTTTAATATTGATATCAGAGATATACTTAAAACCACCTAAATAATGTGAGACAACATGAACATTTAGAGACTGCGAATATACATACGTTAGGAACTTGAGAGTCAGTTTTACACTCATAATTTGTTAACCTATATATATCTTCCTGCGCTTCCGTATTCTGCTGAATATCTGGCTTAACGATGTCTCCTCAGTCTTTCTTCAGTACTGAACCAGTAATAATGTAAACGTGGTCTAACTGCGAAAACACGACTTTCAACACGCCTCCTGAAAACGGATTCGAAGCAGTATGTCCAGTAATTTAGAACTAAAATCATATTATCCACACTCAATTCCTGAGAATCTCATTTAGAGTCCAGAAAGTTGCATAGTAGTGGAAATACTTTATTTACTAATGATTGATTTGAACATGTACTTCTATATTTCATGTATTACAAAGTGATGGTTGTAATTTTAAGGGAGCAAAATTGCTAGAAATTTTATCCCTGGTCAACATATTTTTCTCCTGATAGAATAGCATATAGATAATAATTTGCTTGTATGTATTTATTACTGGTCAAGGTGCCATCAACTTTTTTGAAATTTTCCAACACCACTGGCTGAGATTCAGCTTTCTACTTCATTGATCTCCTAACGTGCTCAACTGTAGATGTTATATTTTAACCATGATGCTATTTTCTATCGAAAAGCTATAGTTGGTTGTTAAATTTGAAAACATTTATAAAGAGCGTCCTCCTCCAGCCTGACCCACCCTAATGTTGAAAATCTCATGTCCATTTCAGCCATTTGATTTGGTTATATTTCTTAAACAGTAGCATATCGACATTTTAGGTCATGTCAGACTAATGCGTGTCTTACTATTGTGAAGGTATAATTCAGATCAGCACTTAAGCTAGATCATTGGTAAAACAACTATTGGATTGCCGTTTATCATGTACAGAGCATGCTCGAAGTCTTAAGCATTACTTTGGAAGGGTTTAAACTGTATGTATTTACTGCTTCTGTTACCAACAATAATTAAAAGTTTATTGTTCTCACTTTGTGGTTTCGACACAGATTCTGCTAAAACATAATATTACTATTGCAAGGAGTAGCTTACTTATAAAATCTCTTTACGTTCGTGTCAAGCCACGTGCCTGTCCTAGAAGTCACGAAAACATAAACCACACTACTGTTAGCAGTAAAATACTATTGTGTGTTAATGTCTCACTGATTAGGCGGCAGAAAATCAGAGTAAGCTGTCAGCACGTGCTTGTACTCTGGTCCATACTAACTAACTTAAAAGGAAAGAACACTCTAATATATCAGACTCTACAATTGGTAGACATATTAAATACCTATGTTCCTATACATAGTAAGCATATTAAACACGTATGTTCCTACACGTAGTAAACATATTAAACACTTATATTTCTATACACAGTAAACATATTAAACACGTATGTTCCTATACAGAGTAAGCATATTAAACACGTATGTTCCTACACATAGTAAACATATTAAACACTTATATTCCTATACATAGTAAACATATTAAACACGTATGTTCCTATAGTTGGTAGACACATTAAACACATATGTCCCTATAGTTGGTAGTAATATTAAACACGTATGTTCCTACAGTTGGTAAACATATTAAGAACAAATGTTCCCGTAGTTGGTAGACGTAATGAAAACCTATGTTCCTTAAGTTGGTAGATATATTAAACATGTATGTTCCTATAGTTGGTAGACATATTAAACAGGTATGTTTATATAGTTGGTAAAAATATTAAACACATATGTTCCTATTGCAGGTAAACATATTACACATGTTAGTGCGTATAGCTAGTAAACATATTAAACACGTATCTTCCTACAGTTGGTAGACATATTATACACATATGTTCCTATTGCAGGTAAACATATTACACATGTTAGTGCGTATAGCTAGTAAACATATTATACACGTATGTTAATATAGTTGGTAGATGAATTTAACAAGTATGCTCCTATTGTTGGTACACATATTAAACACGTTTATCCCAATGATTAGTAAACATGTGAAACACGAATGTTCCTATAGTTGGTAAACATATTAAACACGTGTGTACTTGCAGTTTGTAGACATATTAAACACTATGTTCCCACAGTTGATAGATGTATTAAACACGTATGTTAATGTAGTTAGTAGGCGTATTAAACACGTATGTTCCTACAGTTGGTAAACATATTAAGAACAAATGTTCCCGTAGTTGGTAGACATGATGAAAACCTATGTTCCTTAAGCTGGTGGAAATATTAAGCACGTATGTTCCTATAGTTGGTAAACATATTAATAACTTATGTTCCCACAGTTGGTAGACATAATGAAAACCTATGTTCCTCAAGTTGGTAAAAATATTAACACACGTTAGTCCTCATAATTGATAAACATTAAACACGCATGCTCGAATAGCGAGTATAAATATTAAACATATATTTCCCTATAGTTGGCAGTCATGTTAAACACGAATGTTCCTCAATTGGTAAACATATTAAACATGTGTGTTTCTTAAGTCTTTAAACATATTAAACATGTTCCTTACGTTGGTAGACATTAAACAAATATGTTCCTATAGTTGGTAAACATATTAAAATCGAATGTCCATATAGTTGGTAGACATATTACACACGTTATTTCTTATATTTGGTAATCATATTAAACACGTATGTAGCTGTAGTTGGTAAACGTATTAAACTCGTATGTTGCTAGAGTTTGTAGACATATTAAACTTGTGTGTTCGTGTAGATGGTAGACATATTTTATTCTTCTTCACTTTCACTCTTTAATTATTATAATGTCAAATTCTAACGTCACTTTGTGTGTAAGGATGCATTACTGTGGAAGACTAAGTGAAAGTAAAAAAGATATTTCAGGTATAATGAATGACTATCATCATTAAATTAACAACAAGATGTTTGACATGAACAGAAACTTTGATGTGATTATGTATTTTGCTTATGGTACACATCTAGTTCAAAATCTAACCTGTTTATCAGAGTAGCCCACTTTTCTGTTGATAGAAGTGCAGACAATCGTATAGAAATGGATGTATATGTATATGTCGATTATTACTGACAAAATCACGTGTTACATATGCTTAGGAATACATACTTATTGAAGCTCATCTCAATAATTTTTTATTTGGTTATAAAGACTCGTGTTTACAGCAAGTGTGTGAAAGTTTCTCATGGACTACCGGCTAAATAAACAGATAAAAGACGGTTATAATGGTGAGTTGAGACACACAGTATTGAAAAATTAAAAATGTATGTGTATGTTAGAATATTCACGTTTGGCTTGAACAGATATTGAAAGAAACTCTAGCAGGAAAACAAAAAGGGATTAAGTGTTATTCGTTGGCTGAATTTGTAATAATATACTTTTCAGTTATCAGGCAGTGCTACTTACCATAAAGAAACCCAGAAATTTATTACTAAATCACGTAATATTATTTGAAATATATGTTATCATCGCCAAATGCATTACTTAACAAATCCTCTATAGTTCTTCACTGGTATATTTACACGATTTATAAAGATCTGTTTGTATGTTGTATAGAAGCATTAAGTGCTATAGTGCTTTTCTCTGAAACAATGTTCCTAGATGAACTATCAGACACATGTACACAGTATTTCTGGATGAGCAATCTGACACACTCACAATTCATGTTGACGAGAAACCCACTTGAAGTAAAAATGTGTCTCAGGACGGCTGGTATGGGTATTAACACTTTTACTAATAAAGCAGGGAATAATGTATTGACCTTTTTATGTCATAACCTGAAGATGACCTAAGAAGGTCGAAACGTTGTTCTCTGCTTTATTAGAAAAAGTTTTAATACCCATACCAGCCGTCCTGAAGTACACATACACAATTTTCAACTTTCTTATATGAGCCATTTGATACATAAACACAATGCTCCTAGATAAGTCATCTGAAACATGCACACAGTATAAGCCATCTGAGTATGGAGTAATTGATTAAAAAGATCTATTGAAACAAAATTAATTATGTTACACAAGCATCGTGTCACGTTATACAGTAAATTAGTGATTTGTAGGAAACAGCTGTTGTTGTTTTGACTTAGGCCTGGCATGGCCGAGCGCGTTAAGGCGTGCGCTGCTAATCCGAGGGTTGCGGGTTCGCGCCCGCGTCGCGCTTAACATGCTCGCCCTCCCAGCCGTGGGGGTGTATAATGTGACGGTCAATCCCACTATTCGTTGGTAAAAGAGTAGCCCAAGAGTTGGAGGTGGGTGGTGATGACTAGCTGCCTTCCCTCTAGTCTTACATTGCTAAATTAGGGACGGCTAGCACAGATAGCCCTCGAGTAGCTTTGTGCGAAATTTCAAAACAAACAAACAAACAAAAATGTTTTGACTTAAGCACAAAGCTACACAATGGGCTATCTGTGCTCTGCCCACCACATGGATCGAAACCCGGATTTTAGCGTGCAAGTCCACAGATATACCGCTGAGCCACTGGGGGGCATAGGAAACAGAAACAACCGAACAATATCATATTTTCAGAAATTTATTAAATATTGTTGTTGTTTTGAATTAAGCACAAAGCTACACAATGGGCTATCTGTGCTCTGCCCACCACGGGTATCGAAACCCGGATTTTAGCGTGTAAGTCCGCAGACATACCGCTGAGCCACTGGAGGGCATTTATTAAATAAAGATGCCCGATTTGCATGAAAATTAACTGAGAGATATTTTATATTATTTCGAAACAGTACGATTTTCTTTGTAGTTACAACACTGTTACAAATTACGTTCATCATATAACTGTTTTGAGCAGTGTTTTGTACATTTTGTTAAATAAATAGCCATAGAAAAAGCACTAAAATATAATCGTAAACATAGTAGTATGACACTTCATATGTATTCTACACATTCTTTCAATCTCTCTCCCATCTTGCCCCCCCCCCGCTAGTACAGCGGTATATCTCCGGATTTGCAACGCTAAAATCAGAGGTTCGATTCCCCTCGGTGGGCTAAGCCGATAGCCCCATGTGGCTTTGCTATAAGAAAAACATACACACACACACACACACTCTCACATCTTACCTCGTACAGACAAGAGAGATCCCTTTGGAACATAATGTTCCGTGTACATCTTTCACATCCAACCTTCTACGATAAAAACAAAACTCTTTGTAACATAATGTTCAGTGTAGATTTTTCACATCCAAACTTGCACCGATAAAACAAGATCATTTGTCTACACAGTATACATTTTTCACACCCTGTCTTACTCAAACAAAATAATACTTGTTTAAGGCTCGTACGCTTTTTTGTTCAGTTTAAGGATGAATATCAGTTTGGGCTATTATCCACTATTTGTAATTTTTACATTATAACTAGTGTTTTTAATTATAGATAAAAATCGCCTGTCAACACTTTAGGCGTAACAGTAACTCTTTCATTTATTATTACAGGTTAAACTGTTTCTTTGCTATATTTCGGTCTAACTCTTCTTTTCTTTCATCTCATGTAGTGACTTGAACAAAATAACAATAGAACTTTACCTGCTTTAGTGTTAACAAAGAGGAAAGACGTATGACAGAAAAGTAATAAATTTTGAAAAACGCAAATACAAAAATAAATCAAAATCTGTAAATCATATTTATCTAAAAATGGCAGAACACCCAAATTATTTATTATATTCGTGTAATAGTTATTTCTTGCTGTTCATATGCCAATTAATAAGACATATAAATTATTTTACTTTCAAGTTTTTACGTTGACATAAACGAAAAACTGACTCTGAAGTCACTTAACAGAATGCTGTTCGTCTTTTACAAACATTCCGTACATTCTAGGCGAGGTTGAAGATAGATGAGCATGCGTTATTAGTTAAACGTAACCCTCTTTCTCAGTAGATGTGGAAACAGGCTTGGGATGTTATCCAGTAAGCTAAGGTCAGAGTTCATTGTATACAGCAGCACAAAATCATTTAACTGCAAGATGAATAGATTGAACTGTACAAGTTATTAGAGCATTACATATGTACTTGTTTTTGTCTTGTTTTTTAGTGAAATGTTGTTCACACGGTGTTTGAAAATAAGGCTGTTCTTATAAAGTTTGTTTATAAAGCTTGCTTACTGACACGTAGTCCAGTTACGGCCTGTTTACTAACAAAGAATTAAGCTATAATTGTTAATATCAGATGTAGCCAGTAAACTGGTACCATATTTTTGTGTCAAGCCACACCTGATCGTTAGCTGTCGTCTGCTTCTTTTGTGAATGAATATTTCGCTTATTCATATGTCGGAATTTAAAAAAATACTGTCATAAGTTGTTTATAACAATTCTTGTACAGCTAGACAGTGAATTCCATGTTCATATTATAGCAATATATTACTTACATATACTTATGATTACTTATTCTTAGAAAATATATAAAATACAATACATAACAACATACTGATTTCATGACTTAACCAACTAAATGTAACCAACAGTGAATGTTTTCTATATATGTAAAATCGGCTCGTTTGGGTTGAGAAAATATTTTACGTAGAATGGCGAACATTACTGATTAGAGAATGTTTTCTAGTCGTATACGTCATGTACATTTTACGGGAGAGTTTTTACCTTAGTTAATTTATCTAACACTTTTCACTTAATGACCAGTAATAAAAACTGTAATCTCGACATCATGGTTTTTGTTAACAAGGCTATCATTACACATTGTACAATGCACCCATACTATCTGTTTTGGGGGTAAACCAACTACTGATGTCATGTACATTTTACGGGAGAGTTTTTACCTTAGTTAATTTATCTAACACTTTTCACTTAATGACCAGTAATAAAAACTGTAATCTCGACATCATGGTTTTTGTTAACAAGGCTATCATTACACATTGTACAATGCACCCATACTATCTGTTTTGGGGGTAAACCAACTACTGATGTTACTTGAACTTTCAAGGAGAGTTTGACTTATATAAATAGTGCTGTTATTTGATGAGCATTATTTATATCTACACAGATTGATACTCTGTCATTTCTTTCAGCAACGCCAGGTGAATGAAGAGAAGTGATGATCACGATAGTTATTTCCACACCTTTAGGCCGGAAAATTTTAAACCAGAATACATGCCACGGAAAATGCAAAGAGAAATGTATTTTTTTGTTAAAATTTCTGTCGTGGAACTTTTCACTCTAACAACTATCTTAATAGACTCAAAATCCATTTGTTGTTGTTGTTTTTTACTTTCATTATTCTACATATGACAGTAGTTATTATAATACAAATACTGGCCATACAAAAAAATATATTTGTCTAGAAAACGACAGTGAATGAGCAAGAAAGCAAGATGTAAAGAGAGTTTGAAAAAATTTGCTCTAAGAACATATTGCTCCGGAAAAATACATTAAAGTTTCTAATGTCTGTCCTCTCTTCTTACTGGCCTGGCATGGCCAAGCGCGTAAGGCGTGCGACTCGTAATCCGAGGTTCGCGGGTTCGCGCCCGCGTCGCGCTAAACATGCTCGCCCTCCCAGCCGTGGGGGCGTATAATATGACGGTCAATCCCACTATTCGTTGGTACAAGAGTAGCCCAAGAGTTGGAGGTGGGTGGTGATGACTAGCTGCCTTCCCTCTGGTCTTACACTGCTAAATTAAGGACGGCTAGCACAGATAGCCCTCGAGTAGCTTTGTGCGAAATTCAAAAAAACAAACAAACTCTTTTTACAGTTATTGAGACAATAAACATTTTCTTAATTTTCATTCTCTTAACCATTGGAAACATGAACTTCCAATATGCTTTCAGGCCATATAAGATACAGATAGATTCTTGCTTATCACCAGAAGACATTTTGTAAGGTTTCTATTGCTGTATTTTTATGATGATTATTGTACAGGAGTTGGTGCATAATGTGAGTTAAATGTTTTCTTTTTGCAACATGATCATTCAGAGACAATAATAATTTTAAAATCAAGTGTGGTGATAAGTAAGAATCTATGTGTATCTTATATGGCCTAAAAGCATATGGCAAATGACACGACTTTTTCTGGCGATTTTATATAATACACAGCAAAAACCGCTCTTTCTTTCTTTATTCAACCAAAGCTCAACATTGGCCAGGTGTCTAGATTCGAATCTCTCTCATACCAAATATGCTCGCTCTTTCAGTCGCGGAGGCGCTATTATGTGACAGTCAATCCCATAATTCGTTGGTAAAAGAGTAGGCCAAGAGTTGGCAGTGGGTGGTGACTACTAGTTATCTTCCCTCTAGTTTTTATACTGTTAAATTACGGACGGCTAGTGCAGAAAGTCCTCGTGTTGCTTTGCGTGAAATTCAAAACAAACTTTATACAACCAGGACAGAGATTGAATATATTATATTAAAACAATTATGAATATGCCAACCAGCAAGTCATGTGACAGCCACAGCCAATCTAAAGTCGTAGTATTATGGCATGTATCAAATGTACGTTTTAATATTACTTGACGTTATGTCGCGATGCCGCATAAAATATGTTGCTTTTCGAAAAAGTAAGTGTAAGCTCTTTCTAACGAAAATATTCGTTCAACTTTTGAATTTATAATTCCCAAAAGGGGAATATCCCTTATGCTCAGTACCGGACTGACCAATCCTTAGTGATGTCGAGAAACCCACTTGTTGAGAATTTTATATGCAAAAACGGCTCAGGTGAACCTGACGATGACCGAAGAAGGTCGAAACGTTGTTCGCTCTTCTATTTAAAATATTTTCTGAATCCAAACGAGCCGTTTTTGCATATAAAAATAACCAATCGTTAGTCTGCAACTTTCGCAATATACATTTTATATTATAACGTTCATTATAAAATTTAGCTATGGTATTATTAGCTATTATTTTTTTGTTTTAATTTCTAAAGAGCGGATTTTGTCAAATTTCCTTAAAATATGAAACTTCATCCAAAACAATTTTTTGTTGTTGAAAGCATATAATAAAGACATCCATATAATCTGACAAAACAACAGTTTATTTTCTGGACTTCTTTAAGACATGGGTTCCCGGGCACAATAGATAATCCGAATACGCTTGTATTAAACGGTAAAGAAAACCAAAGAAAGACATATGAATCAAGATGGGACACCAGTAACATCCTGAAAGAGAACTACCAGTCATTCCTCAGCTTGATAAAAAGTGCGGTGCTTGTAGCAGGTGAAAATCCCGTCTACAAGATCAATGACAGTAATAGTACTCATATCCCAGACAGAAATACACAGCACAATCAAGAAGGATCTCCATTAGGATAAGCGAAACAAATCATGTATACATAGTCTTTTTCCACAACATACCATTTCAATCATGATGATAGAGAATAGAACGGATATTCATGTCATTTCATACAAAGAGATTTCGTACAAGTCACCAGCCTAAGTATTTCTGTTCCACCAAACTGTTGAAACGTGTGCTGAAAAATTGTTGTCCTTGTTCTTAGATGGATTATGGAAACTACCCACAGGGAAAAGTGGCGTGATTTGTACATGACCATCTTACGACAGTCTTTTTCAATGAAAATATGCTACGGAGATATTTGTCAACATACATGATTGTAAGACAGATCACAACCAAATGCAGTGACATGGACATTGTAAGGGTTACAAATTAGTTTTAAATAATGTATTCAACCTTCTTTATTATTACCAATATTACTCATACGTTATCTGTTATTTTACAAATATTTTAACTTGCTAAGATAATATTTTATTAAGAATATCAGCATTTGCATTTCATTTCCATAGCTGTAACTTACTATGTAAGATTATTTATCGATTTTTACTAACAGAACATTTGCGGAAACTGGCTTATGATAATCCTAGCTACTCCCTCTCCTCGGTAGTGCTGCGAATGAATCTGAAGGCTTACAACGCCGTAATGTTAGTTTAGATATTCACTGAGGGCAGAACACAGATAGTCCATTGTTTAACTCTGTGCTTAAAAACATGTACAAAAATACAAACATTACCAAATAGATCTATCTGCGTCTATTTCATCTCTTCAAATCATTATGAGAATTGTTTTGAAGAGTAAAATGCTAAATTTTAGAATTTACAAAATGTGGGATTGATGTTTTAAGTATTTGTTCTAAAGATTAAGAGTGCTTCCTATACATTTTTAAGTATTTGTTCTAAAGATTAAGAGTGCTTCCTATACCTTTTTAAGTATTTGTTCTAAAGATTAAGAGTGCTTCCTATACATTTTTTCAGAACCAACTAAATGCTTGAAAACTGTTCTCCACTCATTTCTATAAATAATGTTCCTATCGTTTGTTTTTACTGAGTCTTGAAACCGAATCAGCTTTAACTCCTACTGCAAGTAAATAATGTAAACCTATCTAATACTCGTAAAAAAAGAAACATCCCGCACAATATTTATGTCAGACCACTTATATAACATAAAAATGTGTTTCTGAATCAGCATGTGTTTCCGATAATGCGTGCGCGCGTTAAGTAATAATATTATGCTTCATCTACATCTTAGTCACATTCAATCTTCTTATAACTGAGCAACTCGTCGTTAACACATGTTTGTTATATTCTCAACACGATCAGTGTTAGTTTGTTGGTTGTGTGCCTTTACAAAATAAGATTTACTTCTCAAGAATAGAGGGATATTATTAAACTTAATTTTAGTAGTATCGCCACGTGTAATGTACCAAATGGAAAACCTTAAGCCTTTTATATATAATTCTGTAACAGTAAACTATAAAGCTTCTTATATACTAATAAAATAGTCATACGTTGAAATTTGCATGAAAAACGACGCATAAAGCTCATCGTCTCATAATCTATACGTACATGCACTTATTGTACATATCTTTGTCAATAAAGAAAAGAATGTGAAAAACATAAACATTTTGTTTTATTAAGCGTCTAAAATTTGTTAAAATATCCAATATTCGTACAAATATAACAACCAAGGAAAAGCAAAGGTTGTTTCTAAGGGAAGAAAACTTGATGCAAATCAAACTGTGATGAATAATGGAAGATTAGTATCTCAAACACAGCCGATCTCACAGTCATGTTAGCAGTTTGCTGCTGTTCATAGACTAACCAAAGGATAGGAAAAGAGTGGAAGAATAGCTGAGGGAGTGTGCAATTATATAAAAATACTTTCGCTAGATCGTTATGAATATGAAAATCAAACTCGTGTTTCCAATCATACTGTAGACATTGCACTGAAATAATTACCTATAAGAACTTATGAAAGTATTGTCATACGGAAATTCTAGTAAAAAGAATGAACGCTAAAATATGACGTATTTGTAGATAATAACAACAGAGCAGTTGATATTTTAACAAACGCTTGAAAAAACTTTGTGTCAAGAAACAACGTTCTTAAAAATATTCCGTATTTTCTAACATCGTATAAGAAACCTGCAAGTACTTTAATATTGGACATAAATATGATTTATTCTGTCCAAATGGTTATTAAGTGAGCACTGACCTATATATATGTATACAAGGCTCGATTTATTCGGCGCCCTGTTCGTGAAAGTGGGTTTTCTCGATATTAATTTTACAAAATAATGAGGACTATGATTTCTCTGATGTAAACTGGATCAAAAATTTCAATCACGTTTCTCCGAATTTAAAAAGTTAAATTGATATTTGAATGTTTTGCATGATACATTTTAATTTAACTTAGGAAATTTTAGTAAGGAAATTACATCTTTCTTGTCTTTAAAGACGAGATGCTTACCCTACAAAGTGTAGAAGACATAAAAGGTAAACAAAAATGTTCTATCAGAGAGATGTGGTTCACTCTTCTGATAAATGATAATCTTTCCAATTTAAAGATAGCAATTTTAAATTTTTTTTTTCCATATTTAGATTCACACGGGTGAGTGAGTCAACATTTTCTGCTCTAGATTTTCTAAAGTCTAAATACAGATCTCGGCTCACGGATATAAATTTAGAGGCTGAGCAAGATGTACACTGAGCATAGATATTAAGCCAAATTTCACGTAACTTGTTGATGAAAATCCCCATTATTTTTTACATTGAAGGTCAGTTGAACTGCAATTATTTTGATTAAACTAAAATCTTTTATTATTATTTTTTTATAAATAGTGTGGCCAACGTTGTTTTCATTAGCCACAGTTGTGGCCACTGTGAAAAATAAGTTGCCCACCCCTGGTTTGGACTGTAGTCAGCTTCAACTATTTTGAGCCTTGAATTACGTACTGTTTGTATCTATATGAAATACAAGACTATAACAAGGAATAATCACATACCATTGACGCTGGCCCGAAGGTATCATTAGAGTGTAGGTAAGGAGAGACGACATAGCCGATAGGTGTGGAGTGAGAAAACGGTTCACAGCCTTTTCCTACACAAGGAAATACGCACTCAGGTTTATTGATGAAACTAAATGTAAAACTAAAGCAATAAGTAGAAATTAGCTACTAAAGTGTGTATTACTACAATAATTAAAAAGGAAATTTGTGATAAGAAAAGTAGAAATAGCTCACACCTCTATAAATTCAACAAACAGTTTAAAAATGTTATATTACATGTTACGTTTAATTAAAAAGTTCAGTAACAAATATACATAAAGCTTCTTTAATCTAAAGCCTACGAATATCTTATAATATTTATAAATAAACACAAAATATTTTAATGAACAATAATTTTAGGGGCCCATGACTGAAAGAAAAGGAAGAGACGACAAACATGCGCCTTTACGCACTATATACATACATATACCATAAACTGTTTCGTGAATAACGATTGTTGATGCATGAGTCAGATGTTAAGAATAATAAAAGAACACAATATCGTATATGGTAATTAGTGAAAAACAAACAGTAAACGGAACGTACTGTCAGAAGTATGATATCAGACTTCCGACTGTTTGTTCTCCTTAGTTTTTTTTTGAGATTTTAAGAATTCGTGAGCCAAAGCAAAGGACAATATTTTATAGCTGTCAATCACACTATACCTGATATACCCAATGCCTTTCGTCTGTAAGTGTGATTCCACATCAAAACAACACTGATTGTTATTCTAATTGCGATATTGTTTATTGGCTTCGTTGTTGTTTTGAATTAAGCACAAAGCTACACAATGGGCTATCTGTGCTCTATTGGCTTCATTTACTAATTTTTCTCTAAGAAAAAATAACATTTAATCTTTCACAGTTACCTATGTATAGAAATCAACATGTTTCGGTTCAGATTCTAAAATATTAAATCTAAGTCTAGCATAAAAACAATATTCTTAAAGTTTATATAATGACCACTGATGTATTTAGGTGAGGGCTAGAGAGAGCTTAGCCCCAGGGCCCATGTTCTTAATGGGAGCCCATTGATAACTTTATTCTATGTAAAATTGCATGGGATGTAGAATCCACACAAATCATTAGCTCCTGGGACCACAAAACTTAAATTCCGCTACCTGGGAAGGTATGTAATGTGATTTGGGTAACGCATGTAATAATTTCTTTAAGAATTTATTAATGTTCGTTTAGACGGATGCTATAATAATCTGTTCTTGAGATATCTAATATAAATAAAATCACTTTAAATAATAAAAGTAAGCTTTTTTATTTATTTAAAAGAGAAGAAGAAAATACACCTCTAAATTTTAATCGTTATGCGGTTAATGGAGCATTACTTATCACTGATGAATTTTAAAGTATCTCTTTTTAAGAGACAACAATTGTTAAATACTTTAATTTATGCAGATTAAACTTGTACAGTTATTAAGCAACATAAGAATCAAAACGTCCTTATACAAAATCTACAAATACTTTTAACTGGCTCATCACTGTCTATAAAGGTCACAAACTAACAAAGCTCATATAAAATAATACATATAAATAAGAACGTTCATTTCACATTAATTAAATTGTGACATTAAAAATATATAAAATGTTAGTACTCAAGTATCTGTGCTTCCAAGAGTCAAGTATTTGCACATTGGAATTATCTCTATCAAATTATAATAAAATCAAATGTTTTCTCGGGCTATTATTGTTTTTGTGTTTTTTTAATATCAAAATCACCCGTCTACGTTTATCCGGTTTATTATTGTTCTCTTTACTTCAGAAATATCCATATGTCCGACTTACTATCCTTTCACTATGAAGTAATAAAACACAATAAACTGGAAAATTTAAGATAACTGATACATACGTATATAGTTCGTTGGACACAAAACGTTCATTAAAGTATTAAAACACGATTGACAAGATTTACATAATACTGAACAACTGGATGAAAGTAAAATAATCATTTTAATTATCTAAGAAAAACACGAATACTTAAAATATTACACTGATAGAGATAATCATATACAGATAATAGTGTAAGAAAATTAATTTGAAAAATGAACTTATATAATGTACTTTCAAAATGTGGGAATGATGTTACGCTGTGGTCTTACATAATAATGGTTTTAAATCCCTTTTATCTTGGCTATTAATAAACGCACACGGCTAGAAGAAATACTTCTGACAGAAAAAGAGGGTTAGCTGATCTGGTGTATATTGTTTCACGGTTAGTACTGGTGTTTATTTTAAAATATTAAAGATGCTTACTGTCTAAAGGCACCTGCTGATAGATCATACGAATTGCATCCTGGAAAATTTACGAAGCAAAGTGTTTGACATCTTTAGCATAAATTTGTGAACTTACTCACTATTATGGCGATTCCTGTAATTTTTGTGAATTTTGTGAACTTAAGTCAACGTATATTTTATAAGTAAGATCTTTCACTAAAACAATTGTATTGAACGTTAGTCTAATTTATTTGTTTGGTGATATAACCAGTCCAACACAACATTAATGACAAAACATGGAACCAAGTGTTACGTATTTTTTAATGTTTTAAGTTCTTCGTAGACTAAACGCAACAGAAAAACGCAGATAACAGCTTGTATAACTTATTACACTAACCTATTAACAAATATAACAGATATAACATAAATTATATAATAACAGTGACAGATATTAAGTTATAACATTCGAAATTAATTACAAAACAAAATAATATTAGTTTCAAACTTCAAAATTAATCACAATACAAAACGGTACTGGCCTGTATCTAATGTAATGATCTAAAATTAAAGTCTCAAATTCCAGTCTAGGGTGTGAATTTGGTCCCACGAAGAGATTCCGAAACAGTTCACAGTTCAATAAATTCGCCGACTCTCAGCACAAGCAGTACTTCAGAAGTATCGTAGAGATTGACGAAATAAAATCACGGCTTCCGTAGATCTAATTTCAATCACAAATCCAAGTTGAATATTCACAGCAAACACTTAACCTTTTTCAAATAACTAACTCTCTTCTTTTGAAATGAAACTGGTGTCTGAATCTCACTCTTTGTCTTCGAATAAAACTGATGACTGAATATCTCTCTTTTCGAATAAAAACTGATGACTCAATCTCACTATCTTTTCTTTGAATAAAACTAATGACTAAATCTATCTTCTCGTCACCGTCTTTTATACCGATAGGCCTATTTCTCCAACAATCTTGAAATTTCCATACAACTCCAGAGCTATCCACGCATATCCGTTCTTGCACTAGACTACACGTCTAGACAGGAAGTCACCAGCACTCATTTACAAACATATGATTGGTTTACTTAATTCAAGAAAGTTCTAAATATTACCCTAAATGAATAACAAAATATTAGTTTAAACTTCGAAACAATAATATAAATATGGAAAAATGAATAATACAAATGAAAATTCAAACACAACACGACATGTTGTCGTTTACAAAATATTTACACATATACATAACACCAAGTATGATTTTTCTAGCAATAAGTGATGAAAGGAATTATTAAATAAAAATTTATATGTAAGAAGAACTAAATAATACAATCATCTCTGAAAAAATCTACATAATAAAAATTACCTGTAAGAATGAATACATAATAAAACTATCTGTGAGAATAAATACATAAGATTACCTATGAGCTTATATTTACTTGCAGTTTATGTCAACAAGAAATGTGCTAACATATACTAAATATTTACGTAACAAGGTTTAACAATCTAGTTAACGTTAAAACATTACATTGTCATGATACAACGGGATGAAAAGTATAAACAGATCTAAGCTTCACAGTACCTAGTAGATTGGTTTCGGTATATTCTAGATTTGCGTTAGCATCCGTAAACGAAATTACACATACACTATAGAACCATCAACTTCAATGTGGTTGTTATTACACTATATATTCAAAAAGCATTGAACAGATCTGTACAAAATAAAAATTTTATACATTTATAAAAAGGTTTCATCGTTGACTACAAAGTATTTAAATATTTCGAACATTCTTAATGTAGGTAGGATAAGTAGAAAGATTAAGTACCAGTTTTTAATAACTTTTTTCTTACACAATATCGCGACATCTCAAAAACACAGATTTTCATTTACTGCTTTTTACGGCTTTCTGATACGAACACTCATACACACACTTACAGCTATAGTATACTCAATACGAATAATATAGATAAAAAAATGTATTCCTTAACGATAAAAAAGAATAATTACAGCGTATTATTTCAGCGTATGGAATTTTCAGAAATATATTCTGCTTCATAAACATCATGACGTAACGTCGCTATAAATTCTTGTCTGGTAAGCCTCGTACTATTTATCAATTGATCCAGACCAATTTTTATTCCGACATATACATGGATATCTAAAAGTGCACATGACTGTATTATCTTGCTACAATTGAAGGGGCAAGGTATAACTAGTCCGTAAGAAGGATTCTGGAATGAGAATGGGCTTTTTTAAAAGGAAGGAGCATTATTATTTATTATAATTCCATGACCCCATTTCAATATAAATAAGAAGAAAGATAATTAAAAACAAAATATAAGGCGAAAATGGTGATGAATGAAATCGGATTACATAGGTAAGTCACCAGAATATTTTTTTTGAAATAACATAGTTCGGGGACTCCATTCAGGAACAAAACAATTAAATATAAAATCTATTTTCTAATATTATAACTGAAAAGAAATTAACTAATGTTAAATAAATGTCGCTCCAAAGTAATAATATTAAACAAATCTTTAAATATAATATCAAAGTACCCTCGCGCTGACTTACTAATATGACTGCTTTACTATGTGACCGTGTGTGTGTTTTCTTATAGCAAAGCCATATAGGACCATCTGCTAAGCTCACAGAGGGGAATCGAACACGTTATTTTAGTGTTGTAAATCCGAAGACATACCGCTGTACTAGCGGAGGGCGCCAAGTGGGACCTCTCTTGTCGATTTACTGCCAAGGGACATATATGTCAATTTGTTCTTTAGAAATTCTTCTTATCAATTTGCTATAAAGGGGCTCTTCTGTAGATTTAATATCACAGGATAAAAAAGGCATCTTGCCAGTGCCTCCTTGTGATTACGCCTATAAAACGTTTACTATTATCTCTTGTATTTTAAAGAAGATAATTTAACTTCTACCATTTAGTGTACATGAAACTTTTGAAGATAATCAGAGGTTTTTCTAATGGTATTCAAACCCAATCTGATAATATATAGTAACCTTTACCTGTCAATAACAAAAAGTATCCTTGAGTTTCATTAGTGGAGGCTTTTAGAAAAATAAATTTTAGACAATTTTTCATACTGAATTTTAATGTGGAGAAGAATTTATCAATAATAATCGAATTTTGTGGTGAGAGTAATTTTTATTAGAGTTGAATAGTTTTCATCTATTCATTAAATTTTAATACGGAACAACTGTTTATCCATGCCGGTAAGTTTACGTATTTTAGCCCCCCAGTGGCTCAGCGGTATGTCTGCGGACTTACACGCTAAAATCTGGGTTTCGATACCTGTGGTGGGCAGAGCACAGATAGCTCATTGTGTAGCTTTGTGCTTAATTCAAAACAACAAAAACAACAACCATGCGGGGTCGTTCTGACAGTCCTCCCTAGTTCCCAACATAAGCAACGTTGTTAAAGTGCGATTTATCGCCGAACTTTACAGGCAGAAAATCGCTCTAAAAAGACCACACCATTGAGTCAGCTTACTCTGAGCTACTCAATCAGCGTCAACATTGAAAGGAAATAACCTTTGTAAAAATATATCTGCAAAAAAGAATAAAGCTTGACTTCAGAGTTCAGATTTTAAAAATCACCCATTAACAGTTATTTTTATTTATTTTTCTCACCTGTGTTAATCTGAATTGTGTTTAATAAACACTGTACTTCCTGAATAAAATTAAATTGAACAGCGTTCGTCAAGAATGGTACACTACATACAGACTGAATACGTATTGTAATATTAACATGAACAACTGCATTCTAAACAAAACTGCACCTACAACTTTTTGTAGTTGAAATTTAGAATACGAACACACAACCATTTGTTTTGGAAAAACATAAATCTCTGTGGCCCTTGAATGCAAGACTTGTTTCAAAATATTATGTAGGTGTAAATGTTACACCCTTAATAAACTTGCATGTAATAAAGAGATCAAAATAAAGCTTTTCAACGATCAACTTGTTTGAATGCAAATAAATTATCATATATTTCTTAAATATATATACTCATGTTCCAAATTTTAACTACAAAACGTTCTATTATTAGAGCTAGACCGCAGTTGCAGTATTGTTAAGAATACGATGGTTAATTTTAATGTACCATAATACTCGAATGCAAGTGTTTTATCTAGTAGAATATTCAATTTGTTAACAAAAGAAAGCGTTGTAGAATTTAAATAACTTTATATTTTCAAACCACACTTAAAAATTGTTCAGCCACCAATTTTTGTTGACAGTGATGTTATATGAAATTCGTTCACTTAATTTTGACTGTGTATACAATAACATACTAAATTTACATGCACAGGACCAGTCACTTTGAACTTCAATGGTAGTAAGAGCACTCTGAACATTTGCTAGTTTTGTTAACCTCTGTTAACCTGAAGAGGACATAAGAAGGTCGAAATGTTATTCTCTACTTTATTTCAATAAACGTTTTAATACCCATACATTTTTACTTCAAGTCAGTTTCTCATCATCACAAGTTTCAGTGAGGTTGTACACACATAGTGTAACACACCACGATACACCGTTAGGGGATCATGGCCCCCTTTCAAGGTCGAGTTGTGTCTATGGGGCCACATGTGGTCTATCTGTTGTCAACAGAGTTTGCCTGCTGACATATATCAAGCCAAGCAACAAATCTGCAGTGTTACCAGTTTAGGCCTAAAGGTAATTCAAGCCTATTTTGACAATGACCTACGTCCTAACACTCGGATTAAAATTATGAAATGTTGGAAATGATGATTGAAGATGAACTCTGAAGAGTGAAGACAAAGGGAATAAATAAACTGTATAGATTACATGTTACTGAGGATGAGGCGATATATACTACAAAATACAATAACATCTTCTACTCACAAAACAAGAATATCCATGAACCGCTCCCTAAAATTTGAAAGCTTCCAAGGCTAAGAATGAGGTTATATGATTATTATACTATGCTTATAATAATCCTTAATCTATCTGGCTTCAAAAAAAAACAAATATCATGAAACCTATATAACAGAGATATACTCAGTAGCGTCTAACATAACCAACATTTGGCAAAAACTAGTAACAAAATATGACATTCCAGTTAATACTAAATTTATTCAAAAACCAGGCACAAAACTGAGGTCTATACTATGTAAAAACTACACTGACAAACACCACACCAACATTATTTATAAAATACGATGTGATAACTACCATGACTTCTATATTGGAGAAACAAGTAGAAAAATGGAAACCAGATTCAAAGAGCATAAAAAGTCACCTTCACACGTTTTCGAACACTGCAAGTCAAATAAACACAACATAACCATAGAAAATACACAAATACTAAATAAAGAAACAAACATAAACAAACGCAAAATTAAAGAAGCCTTACTTATACAACAACTTAAACCCAAAATAAACCAATATAAAAGAACGCCATTATACCTATATTAATATTATAGATAAAATTATATATTCAAACATCTAACCCCGCCCTCTACATTGCGACACTCAGTTACATAACTTTCCAAACATGTGGTCAGCTTCCGGTCAGTTACCTCTTTCTTTGTGAACCTGACGATAACCGAAGAAGGTCGAAACGTTGTTCGCTCTTCTATATAAAATATGTTCTCAACCCAAACGAGCCGTTTTTGCATATAAAATTCTCAACAAGTGGGTTTCTCGACATCACTGAGTGTTTGTAGCTGTTTTGACAATGATATTTTAACTAAAAATAAAATTAATGTTCATATTTGTACGCATATCACAGCATATTTTCATATATTGTAGTTGGAATTGCAGTGAGTTTATAGATTTTCAGTGAAGGAGCCGTAATGAAATTTCTTGAAAAGAATAAGCGAAAGAATTAACGTGTACACTTACCAGGAATCACTGCAGGGGCGAGAGATTCCTGAAGACGTGATGAGTGACCGATTTTGGGGCTTGTGAAACTATGAGACACCAGTAGTTGGACATTTTTTTCCTGCAGAAGGGGAACACCATATCCTATATGAAACAGAAATCGCCATCAAGGCCACACACACACACACATTACGAAACAAGCTACAACATTAATGTAACCTTATGAACTTCAGCTCTTAGTACTACTGAGCGTCAGCACCTTATAGGATACGTAAGGCCTACCTCTTCCCCCTCCATGACTAAACTCGACTTTAAATCAGTCAAGTTTTCTGAGGAGCGGTTTTCTTCCTCTCCCTCATCTTTAAACACTTTTATTTCATCAAAAGAAGCAAAATCGTCACAGCCGCCACCAACATGCGGCATCCTTCAAAGTCTCAAAAGACGATAGTACAGGGTTGTAAATTCCTAAGCGAACCAAGCAATCTCACCGCTTGCTTTGACTAGAACCTCGCCGACATAAGCGAGCCCTATCCCACTGAAGCCCTTAACTTTCAGGCAAATCAGCTTGCTCGATGGAATAAAAGACGTCGGTTATCAGCCAATCAGAAAACACACCATTCTCAGTTGAGTTACTGTGCCACAGCGGAAATACCGAGTGAGGCGTAACTGCGCAAAAACGTTTGCTTTCGCCATTAGTCCTTACAGGATGTTAAAATACCTTACGGCAAAACGTTCCGCCACCTTACTTGAATAATTGCGCCTTTTGCGAATTGTTTTGAAATTTCGCACAAAGCTACTCGAGGGTTATCTGTGCTAGCCGTCGCTAATTTAGCAGTGTAAGACTAGAGGGAAGGCAGCTAGTCATCACCACTTACCGCCATCTCTTGGGCTACTCTTTTACAAACGAATAGTGGGATTAACCGTCACATTATACAACCCCACTGCTGGGAGGGCGAGCATGTTTAGCGCGACGCGGGTGCGAACTCGCGACCCTCGGATTACGAGCGCACGCCTTAACGCGCTCGGCCATGCCAGGCCTCCTTTTGCGAAAGGGTGAGCCTATCGATATTATAGTTTCGAATCTCTAACGCGTGTCCAAGTAAAATATTCGTAAATCAGCACTCAAACTTTTTCTGTTATTTAATTTCAAACCCTTTAACCATGATAACGTACCTGTTCTGCTCTTGCAGGTTCAAGACAAAATTTCCTAGCAGAGATAAACAGTAATTTGGTTATAATTAATTTTGTATCAAAACAAACTATAACGTTCTCTTTTATTTGTATCTGCATAAATCGACTATTGGCAACAATACACTTGAATTAGGGTGTTTTCAGTCAGTTACGCCTAAATTTTCTTATTAATGTACATGTGTAAAACCTATACTTATTTTCATATATTATGTTATGTTTTTTTCTTTTGAATTGTATTATTTCACTTGTCTGCAGATATATTTACACAAAATTACAAAAAAAAACTTAGTAAGTAAGATTTTCGGAGTGGAATTTAGAAATTATACATTAAAATATGACACAGAATAACGTTTGTCTAGTTTTTGAAATTATTTAAATAAATTAGTGGAAAGCATACCGTATTCGTATGATATCTCACTAATGACTAGTAAGTTACTCTACGTGCATATTATACATTAGCGACATGTATTAAACTTGCTGTTTCGGAAGTTCGCACAAAGCCACATAAGGGCTATCTCCGCTGATAGCCAATGCCACCACCGCAAACTGTTGTACAATTCTGATCGAATAGTGTGATTTAACCTTCATTCTTACGCTGCACTCAAGAACATTTCTGCGACATTATGACCAGACCATGAACCCTCAGGTTCAAAGTCTGGTATACTAACCAATAGGACATGCCAGGCCTAAAAAGTATGACTTAAGATCAGTGTTTATATAGTATTGATACACGTTAATAGATATGTCAGGGAATATGGTAAAAGGCTATCATTCTTTTATTCAAGCATATTTAAAGTTCAATATTGTTATTCCTAGAATAATCTACAAATAAATGAACGTCTAAAGCGACCGAAAAAGATACCAAAAATATATTGTTTAATTATCAAACAGTATCTGAACTGTCAATATACAAATATTTTTCCTTACTACGCCAATTTTACAACCTCTGTATGTCCATTTTAAAGATCTCACTCAGTCTACTTTTTCTCGTTTTAATAAACATATTTCTGAAACAATTTATTTGTTTTACTCTATGCTAAAATTGGTTAGGTAAAGTTTTAACCGCACATACGTCTTCTTTATATTTCCTATTTTGTAATGATACACATTAATATTAAGCAAGTGTGTCGTGTGATTAAAGTTGTGGTTACTGGTGGCCTCAGAACTCCCTCACAACGTAGTTTAACTAACCAAGTTCGAGCTCAAATACTGGGTTACAAAAGGTCAATTGAAACACATATAGCAGAAGTTTAACACACTACATACATTTTAAGTTAAAAGCTGACGTTGTTAACGGTTGCTGAAGATTGTCATGAAATGTTAAACAACAAGTAAAAAGCATTTTAAAAGCGTTGCTGTGGTTAATTAAATAACTAAAACTACTAGTATAACAAGAACCTCCTTATTGCATTTGTGTTTGTTTAACCCATTCACTAGGCAAACTTTTCCTTTTTAATTGATTTTATAATATTAGTGTAGCTTATCTGTTCTATACATGTGGAAGAACTTTGGGACATTGTTTGTGTGTAGCGTGTGCTTAGTTATTTATTTATTGTTACTTCCATTAATAATGTTTATCACATTAATAAATTTGTCAAATTTCATAGTTTTTATTATTATATTTTATTATAAAGATCATTTTATGTTGTTAGCTAAGTACGAGTGTTTAGAACTAACCTAAATACCATCAGCTGACAAAATTTTATGAAATATTATTGGGTTTATAGCCAAAAATATCGTTAAAAACCACAATACTGGTGAAACAATGCATTATTAAGTTCAAAAGGACGAGCGTAAGAACAATATCCTTATGATTTTTAGCTTCGCTCAAAGCAGACAGCTTGCTTGATTAGAAGTTAAGATTAATCAAAAGATGCTCCATCAAGCACACAAATATCGTATTTGTAACGTGTTTATTTGTAGCATATTCTTTCAATGTTATACTAAACAATGATAAAATTTAGTTTTATAATTGAAAATTAAAATTTAACCACATCACATCATCATGGTACGTTAACAAACTAAAAAATATGTTTTATTATCCACTTCTAATGGTGAGGGGATGTTGTATACCAAAACGTTAACAGATGTATTTACCGACTTCAACTTTTCAAAATTAATCTATAAGATGGATATGTTTGTTATGTTAAAATTTCAATGGAAAAACCTTCCGCTTGCTCCGGGCAACAGTGGCACAAGTTCATCAAGATAAGAATTCCAGTTATACTTCCAATCCAACTTTCACATGTCTTAAGCAGTTACAGAATGGAAGTTTTATTCAGCGCCTATGGGTTTCTGTGCGATCGAAGTGTTGACACGTACACCGAAAACTTGTCCTCGTACAGCGGATGGTTATAAAACGCCAGTAGGAGTTGTGTGCTTTGAATATAAAATGTTACAAGCAAGCCTATTCTCCAGATGTGTAGTTATCTGATCTAACAAGAACAAAAATGTTCATAGCGACATGTTAAAGTTGTAAAATCGTGTTTATGCAATTTATGGAACCTCTGTAAACTTGAAGTATTTAATTTGTTACATATGAATAAGTTAAAATACACTTACATAGCGTTAAAAATGTCAAAACGTGTTTACCTAAATGACATTTTATTTTACAACAGACTGTCTAGTACAAAAAGTGCAAATAAAAAAGGTGACACTTCCAGGCTATAATTTCACAGAGCTATTGCATATGACTCTTATTTTTTATTGGTATCCTTGCCAGGAGCGAGGCATGGAAACAAAACGTTAAAGAGGCAAAAAAACTAACTTAATTATTATAAATGTCGTGTGTCGTAAAGAGAAAAAATTGGGGGACAACCATTCTCACTTTCTTGTCGTCATCTTGTTTATGATCCTCACAAAGTGTAGGTTCAATGCTTCAAATGTTCTATTTCATTTCATAATAAACATCATTGTTTGTTTTATAATAACTACATTCATTTTGTTCATATTATAAAATGTTATATATTTTTTAATGATTTACTTTAAAATTATACGTAACTCTATACAAACACAATGTAGAGATACAACAAAATAAAATTATACATTTATATTTACCTCCTTAAGTATAATGCACACAGTAACTCATCTGAATAGCTTTATTATTATTTGCAACAAGTTATAACTCTTTTAATCGCTACTTTATAAAGTTCAAAGTATTTTTAACAAAAGTTACAACTGTTTCAAATTCATACCAATTAACATCTTACGAGTTAAGGATACATTACAATTAAAATTACAGATATTTCAGAAAAACAAGGATACTTTACAATTAAAATCACAGATAGTTCAGAAAAACAAAACTAAGTTTTACAAATCGGGAGTGGCTATTATGAGCATGTAACTTAACTTCCTTATCGAGACATGTTACAGCTACTAAACTTTGTTACAACACACGCTGTAAAAGACAGGAAAAAAATCAATCAGAATAATAAGGTCGTTACAGTTTCAGTGTTTTGTTTGTTTCTTTGCTTTTCCATTTAAACTAGAAAATATAAAGTACATTATCAGAGCTACAACTTTAGGAATTTATCATAATTGTCCCAAAACACAGTTGTTCGTTGCTTGAAGACACCTTTTAGTCACCTCCAATCTAAGTGTATAGTATTTCTGGTTAGGAAAAGCTACAATTTTACACAGACAAAATATAAAAGTATTTAAATTTTAATATTGTAAAGCGTATTTTATGGAGTAATATAAAGTTTTACTGGTAATTTGTTATCACACTAAACATAATGTCTTCATAAAAACTATATTTGAAAACAAAACGTAAATTTAATTAATTTATTTATTTTTACAGACTTATATTATCATTAGTATTTAAGACACACAAGACTCACTAGTAATTACAGATTGGTGGTCTTGTTTTGAGTCGTGACTGAAGAGTTGTTATCAGCCCAGTAAAGCTATGGATTTCAAAACCCGCTTTGGATACGTGATGTACACAAAATATTTTCTGCACTTCATTTTAAAAGTGCCTTATAAGAGTGACATCAATCCATCAGCGTGGAAAAAGTGGCTTGAATGTTGTTAAGTAGCTATCTTCCCTATGTTAAATTGTTCAAAATTAAGGATGACAGGAGATACCCTTAGTAGCTTGTCCAGATTGCTAGCCAGTTTTTTTTTATTGTTTTCGCTCATGCTTCTATAGCTTTTTATTATTTTCAGAATTTTATACATGTATTTTCTTAGAAAATGGAACAATACGCAGAAAAAAAAATTTAAGTTTTCGTCTCGTCCGGTTGTTTTGACTAAGGAAAACAGTATCATAACTAAAAGTATAACCAAAAACCGAATCTTGTCTATAAAAGGTGAAGTAATATGTTGAATTAATCAAACTGCACCAAGTTGATATATATAATTAAAGAAAATTAATGCTTTTGTCTGATATTTACTGATTTGAAAATAAATTTTGATAATCAAAGTTAAAAGGCGTTAAGAATGTAAACGTATTCTGTCAACTAACATTGATTTTTGTATCTAAGGGTGATGAAGAGAAAAGAGTGTTAGTGTGTGTGAATTTGGAAGTCAAACATTTTGAACACTTAACTAAAGAAAATAGAACCTTATAAAATAACATAAAATTTAACTATTGTGAAAGTATCAATCTGACACAGATCTCAAAAGTTCAAAAAGTAAAGAAATCAAATGCTTCTTGAATAAGCATTACAAGTCTTGTTACGTAATCTGGATTTGGTTTCTGTCTATAACAAATACTCTGGGTAACGAAAGAAAGTTATTTGTTTTAATAAATCAGCCAGAATAAACATTAACCCGCTTTTCCAGCATCATAAATAATATATAGACAAACGATGCTAAAATAAAAACTACTAAAGATATATCTAAGTTGGCTGTTACAAATTTAAAAGTGATAGACTAAAGAAAAGGCAGCTAGCTAATACCACCTACAACCAACCCTTACGATATTCTTCACTAACAAAAAGTAGGATTGGCCGTCACGTTATACTTTATAACGCCCACATACCAGGGCTGAAAGAGCGATCGTGTTTGGTGATGAGAATCAACTCTACAACCCGCAGATCGCTAATCAAAGGCATGAATTAACAGAACGTGTGTTACTTTTTTTTATGTGTACTGAACGCAGCAGAAAGACACAGATAACAGCTTATATAATTTATTACAATAAACTATTATATATGTGACAGATATAAAATAAATTATATAACAACAATGACAGATGTTTAGTTTCAACCTTCAAAATTAATTACAATACAAAATGGTACTGGCTTGTGTCCAATATATTGATCCAGAATAAAAGTCCAAAAGTTCAGATCAGAAATCCAAAATTCCAGTCTAGGGTGTGAAATTGGTCCCATGAAGAAATTCCGAAGTTTAAATGGAGAAGTCCAGAAACAATTCACAGTCCAATAAATTTGACAAAGTTCTTTTTACGATGTTTTTGATGAATGTCTCAAATTTGTCGTTTTCCAACTTGCTCCGGTCTCCCCTAAATAGTCCTATACGTGTTGACCTTCAGTATAACCAGTCATTCGAATGAATCGTAAAGATTGACGAAATAAAATCACAGCTTTTGTGAATCTAGCTCCAGTCACAAATCCAAGTTGAATAAACACAAAGCAAACGTTGAAAAATTCTCAAACAACGACAATATCTCTTGAATCGAATGACTGACTTACTATCCTCGCATCGCCGTCTGTTTATATACTAGTAGGCCTACTGTATTCTCAAACAATCGCGTAACTTCCGCAGAATTCCAGAGTAATCTGCGCATGCCTGTTTTTGTACGAGGCTCGTATAGACACCAGGCCAAAATACATTCTATTTATAGACAAATGATTGATCTACCTAATTCTAGAAATTTCTACATGAAAAACAACATATTTTATTGGGTTGAACTTCGAAAGAATAATATAAACAACAACAACAACAAATTTCGACCGATAGATATGGAAATCCAAACACAACACGACATGGCATTCCAAACGCTTTATACATAACAACGTGTCTGAAGAGCTAATACTCTGGAAGCTAAATGAAACCAATATAGTCTTTTTCCACTCAATTTTAAAAGGAAGACTTTGAACCTGGCTTTGTAAATTCGAATTAGGTGTAAACAGGTGAGATACGTATATTTCAAACCCTGTTCTAAGCCTGGTGGGCCTTCTGATAGTCAATAAATAAGCAAAGATGAAGAAAATAAGAAAAATCTTTGAAGTATTAGGTACAATGAACAAAACTGCATGGATACTGCGATTTGGTCCATCTCTGACAGCCTCATTAATACATTGTCATTTCGACAATAAAAGTAAGCTATGATACAGCAGTAAAAACCTTCCACCCAGCCTTTTCTATTTACCAATATGATATACAATGAAGTCAGTGATCATATGATAGGAAAAACGTTGATGACATGTTTAGTGCTTTCCATTTTCCAAGGAAAGAAGAGATTGAAACAAAGTAAACTGATGAATATGTATTAATAATTATAAATGTCCAATAATACTATACTTCTAAAGTTTAAGAAGGAGATATAATTTTAGGGTGTACATTCTATAGATTTACCACCTCCCATCCATATCTATCAAAAATAAACCCTATCCATCAAAATCTTCATTGTTCATAAAATATGAGAGAGATAAGCAACAAGATAATCAAAGATACCTGACCAATAAATAGTTTCCTCAGGTAAAAAGCACAAACTGTCAATGTAGTTGCACATAGCAACGGTATCAGGTAGTTACGAAGGCACTCAGTTGAGTGTATGATAGCCTCTTGGTACGCTTACATGTTCATGAAAACAACGATAGCATGTCCCGTATGTTGATATCTTCATAATTAATATGATAACAAAGCATTTGAACGTTTCAAAATTTTTCTCGGTGATACAAATGGAAATCCATTAATGCAAATCCATTTATCCTTTCATGATGTCAAGAATAAATAGAAAATTTTCATAGTTCAAATCACCTATAATTATGTACGTTATATATAATTTATGTGTTTCTTCCCTAGATTTTAGAGATATTATCTGCCTTTAACATACTTCTTCAGTTTTATAAGACCATTTTTAAAGCTAAAAACAGCAACTATAACTTCTATGTAAGATATGGAAACTTATTGTCGCTACATAATGACAGATAAGTGGGAAGTGAAACACACTTTTATAATAATATAACTCCAATAATCAATAAAAGTTTCGCACAGAGCCAAAAAGAATTAAATCGTGGTATACAAGTTACTGCAAAACCGAAAAATATAAAAGAAAATTAAAACACAACTGCATCGTTCTTTTGCTTTCATACTTAATACGTCTCTGTTTTGAAAAATATCCTTTAGTTTTGATTCACTGGACTTCATTGTAATCCTTCACTTGAAAATGATTGTGAACAAAAGAGGTGTAACCTTTAAATTTAATGTAAAAAGTAAAATAAATATAGATTATTATTACATTGAGCATATAATCTTTAATATATAGCATATAAACTTAAATGTATCTGTACATTTTGAAATAAGCCTGGAAAGTTTATTGTGTTTAAGCCTAGAGGTAAGAAAAAGAAGTCCTAGGTCATTGTGAGAGATAATAACTAAATTCTTAAACTTTTAACTTTCAGGTATTATTAGCCTCAGAAAACTAATCTTACACGTGTTTTATAGTATAAATTCAAACATTTCAAGCTTATATTTCTTATAAATGCTGTTAAGACTCAAAGTTCATATAAAAAATTCGATTCCAGAACATTTAAACACCAGACAATCAGATACGTATAAAACAATAATAACAAAAACACAAAAAAACGAGAAGTTAGCACTTTTAAACACCACTTGTTTATTATAAAATAGAGCAATTATTTTCTCCATTACATGACCTATATGTATTTAGGCTTTAATACCAGTTTAATTTACTCCATCATAAGAACTGTACCGATATAGGCCTATTATATTAAAATTTTAAATCTACTTTATTATTTTCCCTACATAGTTCAAGGTTTATAATACTATGTTGAAAAGTTTGAAAGGTTTTACATTTAACACTCCTCTAAAATTATTTGGTGTCTAAATATCCTTCTTCGTCACGAAGTTTTGTGAATAATAGACTTAGCGCTTTAACATTGTTTGTATATTATAAGACATCTTTGCGCATTTTTATTGAGAATTTTTCTCAAAAATGTAAGTAAAGAAAAGAAATATGAGAAATGCAAATGACATCAAACGTGTATTTGACATCAAAATCTAGAGTATATTCACAATATTTTAACCAAGATTAGTTCAGATTTCATTCTTTTGCCTAGCAATGCAGATACGTCATTCACATTCTATAACACTTTATGACATATAAAGTTCCACAATTTTTATTCCAACCTTTTGTAAACAATACTTACTTTAACATTTAAGCAGTCTTTAGATTTTTAAATGTTTAATACGTAACGTAGATTGTATTACTTAATATGAAATTATTATAACATTTAATCTGTATAATATAATATTTCTTACAGTATTAAACGTATAATATATAATAATGAATGTATAATTTAATGTATGATATATAAAGTATAATAAAGCACATGAGCTTGAAGAGGCACGAATTTTGGCATCATAAATTTCCTTGTTACTTGTAGAGTGAAAAGAACAGAAATTACATAAGTCAGATTAAATTAGGTATTATTACTATAGAACGTCAAGAGAGATAGAAGAGCCTTTGTACCAATCTTTTCAAGGGTGCAACAGTAGTAAAAGTGTGACACCTTTGATAAGCTGAAGGACTTTCATTACAACTGCTTGGACTTCACTTTTTATTTTAACATTGACGAGAATAGAAATTGGAATATGATATACACGGCATCTTTAAACTTTTGTGGTAGTTCGTCTGCAGTAGGCAAAACATGCTTACGTTTCGAATTAATTGACTTATCCTTTCATTTATTGTATGATCTTTATTTGCCTCTTGGTTAAAGAATACTCCTACCTATTTGAAACTGCCTCTCCGCTTTATTGGTGTCCCATTTGCCATTACAACAGCTTGCTTTGGTATATGCGAAAACACTATTATAATTGGTTTCAAGAAATTTAGGTTTAGGGCCAATTTCCCAAATTCTTAACGTTGTATACATGTCTATACTTGTAATTCTGCCTTACTAGATGCAACAATACTAATCTCAGTTGTTCAGAATGGCCACTTCCACTTTTTCAGTTCTTGATCCATCAGCATGATAAACAAAAGAGGGAAAATATACTATCCTGACAAGTGATTATTTAAACCAGTGCTCTTTCTTAAGCTGCGAACTCACTACATTCAAACATAATTTACATATTTACTTTATTGCTTGGTAGACATGCTATGCTCTGTGTTCTTTACTGCTTGTCACAAGCAACTTTCTTCGAGGAGGTTCTGTCAACTGTTTTTTTTAAACCTAGATAAACTGAATGCCTATTCTCGTTATTCTTCCATGAGGATACTTTGCTGTGGTCCAAGACCATATTATCACTCTCTCAGTTTCTTATCAATACTAACCATTATCTTTCTTTCTAATAGTCTTTCATAGATTGTATCAATATGCCTCAATGACTGGCACACTCCCTATAATTACCTTTCTACTTTTAAATTTCACAGATAGTTGGCCTGGCATGGACAGTTGATTAGGGCATTCGACTCGTAATTTGAGAGTCGCGGGTTCGAATTCCAGTCACATCAAGCATGCTCACCCTTTCAGTCGTGGGAACATTATAATATGATAGTCAATCTCATTATTAGTTGGTAAAATAGTAGACCAAGATTTAGCGGTGGATGGTGATAACTAGCTGCCTTCCCTCCAGTTTTCCACTGATAAATTAGGGACGGCTAACGCCGATAGCCCTTATGTTGGTTTGTATGAAATTCAAAACAAACTGATCAAAAAATATTTGCATGTACATAATTAACCAAGATAAAATAAAAAAGTCAGCCATATATGATATAAAAAAACAAAAGTATATGAACGAATAACCCATTTAAAGATGTAATATTAAAATGGACGAGTTAAATATAAATTTAATTTGAAAATTTTGGCCCCATTTTTATTGTTTATTCTAGTTTTAAAATCATATTGACTCCTGCACAAGGTTACAAGTTTATTCATGAATCCAGGAAACGTCCGCCATCGTATGTTACAAAACTTAAGCTGGATGCCCAGAAAGCAAAAAATAAAACGTTGTTTAACCACGCTGGTTCAAAGTTTTATAATAAACTATGAAAACCAACTATCATTTTCTTGGAATCTTTGCAGGTAATCAAATGTTCTAGATATGAAATCTGCCGCACGGAAATAATGTTATAAATAAATATATAAAGTAAGCAGTTCTTGCAAGACATCGTACTAACACATCTTTGCTAAGATATAACTTGGAAAGTAATAGTAATTATTATTTTTGCTGTTAAACAGCTATAATCAGTGATGTCGAGAAACCCACTTGTTGAGAATTTTATATGCAAAAACGGCTCGTTTGGGGTTGAGTTCGCTCTTCTATTTAAAATATTTTCTGAACCCAAACGAACCGTTTTTGCATATAAAATTTAAACAGCTATAGTTCTCTTCAAAAATATGTGTAATTAAACAGTTGTCCTACAGCGTTCTTTTCACAGTTTATAGCAATTTAACACCCAATAGCCTGGAAAGCAATGAATGCTACCTGTTTTTAGACTGCAGTCAAACCATCTGAGAACCCTAATTGATATTCAAAGCGTGTAATATCTGACTTAGTGCAATTGTATCATTTGATGCCTCCTGTTCTTTACCTATGGTTTATGGAATAAGTAGTTATTCAAAGTTATATCAGTAATGTATAATTTAAGCTTTTGAGGTGTTTGATAAGTTTATGGATATCATGTGATTACTGTAACTCATGACTTATCTCACACGAAATACACACACGAGACCTAAATTTGCTCATGTCACAGCTAAATACTAGGATCAAATACAATAACCAGGTTCAAATGATTTATTTTATTTTTATATAATTTAAAGAAAAGCATGAACGTTAGTAAAGGACGCTATATTGAATGCGTCTGCAATATCTATCATGGCATATACCAACTACAGTTCTAAGTTATTGAATGACATAGCACGAAATGTAGTAAACCTGTACTTAAATTTCGCTCCTGTTACAACAAACCTTCCAATGTCAGACTTAGCATCAAACTTAAAAGCTGCAGCCCAAACTCTCCAAAAACCTGAAGCACTTCACTTACCCAACTTATGCTATATTTAAAAGGGTTATGTCACCAATGTAGAAAAAAATTTAAATTCTCCCTGCTAATAAAGAAAAATAACAAAGCCATTCTAGATACCAAATATTAGAACTTCCAAATTCAACATTATTCTAGTGTCAGTAAATAAACCATGACTCTGCAGACAAAACAATAAGACTCATCTAAGACAGTATTTTCCCTCAAGTATATAAATTACTCAATATCCACATACCTATCACCCCTTTCGGACTCATTGTTAGTCCGATAAACTCACTGTGTCATAATCTACCTGGTTTACTGGTGCTTATACTGCCAAAGGTGTAAGTGAATACAGAATAA
The DNA here is from genome assembly GCA_011833715.1 of Carcinoscorpius rotundicauda. Lineage (NCBI taxonomy): Eukaryota > Metazoa > Arthropoda > Merostomata > Xiphosura > Limulidae > Carcinoscorpius > Carcinoscorpius rotundicauda. The sequence goes on from CM022406.1 coordinate 27,311,766, forward strand.
GACATTCACACCTTCAGGGTTAATGTTCAACAACTGAAGCCAAACATTGGATGATTTAATTCATTTTGATGTGACAGGTATGTTTTCCAACATTATCACGACAGAATTACACCTGTAATTTATTAGATATTAGTGTAAAAGACTTTAAATAATGAGCGCTCGTACATAGAAAAAAAGCCCTAGTTTCCTAGTGTGGAAACACGAGTTTTGTTGGTGAAACATTTATCATCTAGCTAGATAGACAAGATCATGTACTTCTAAAAAACATATAAACTCTGTAGATCACGAAAAAAGCAAAACACTGCATTCATGAACATTCATATCATAACACATGATGACAAATTCATAACTAAACTATACTGATAATTATATAATCAGTTCCTATAGATAGGTATTTAACTTCCAGTTACGCTACTCGCCTTCTATAAAACACTATAATATCCAATAATCAATGAATGTGCTTAATTTTAAAAACGAATTCAATAAACTACAGTTATTTATCTCCCGTACATAGAGAATATGAGGAAAAGAAGTCTAGAAATACAGCTAGAAAAATGAACATAGATATCCATTGAAAATTCTGTAGGACAATCTAATCCATGCCAATGCAAATAAAATACGACAGATGACAAAAACTAGCCCCCCGCTAGTACAGCGGTATGTCTTCGGATTTACAACGCTATAATAAGGGGTTCGATTCCCCTCTGTGGGATGAGCAGATAGCCTTATGGGGTTTTGTTGTAAGAAAAACAAAACAAACAGACAAAAACTAAAATGCTACCTATGAAATTACTTGTTTCTGCAAAAAGACCTAGACTTGTAAAACAAGATAGTTTGGTGCAAGAAAACATGAACACAATGAAAAGCCAAATTTCACCTACAGAGAAGCGCTTCAGGAAACGTATGCACAATCAATTGAGACAATTCGAGGGTAACTGAAATAGGTAGTTTTTGAAAACCAGGAAGATCAAGGAAGCACTCAACAAAGGTAAAAGTCTGGATATTAGCTGTTTAGGATTGCCACCGATAAATACATAGGGACACACGCAACTGTTGTGCAAACCAAATCCTTGTTGTTGTTATTTTGAATTAAGCACAAAGATACACAATGGGTTATCTGTGCTCTGCCCACCACGGGTATCGAAACTCGGATTTTAGTGTGTAAGTCCGCAGACATACCGCTGAGCCACTGGGGGGCTAAACCAAATCCATTAAACATCTCAATAAATCCTTATGTTTCAGTACTATCTATCAGTTACCAATCAGAGTAAATATTCTCACCAAGCGTCTTATATACGAAATACAACCACTTCTTATTTTAATCTGATGATGGAAGATGGAAAGCTTATGAAACGTCTTCACCTCAAAAAATATATGTATCTTTTAAAGATACTTGGAGGTTGTCATCAGCTTTATTTCGTATTTCAGAATATAACCACTCCGCATATGCCTGTGGACACTTCAGCACGTTGCTATACTAGAAGCTAAATTTATCACCTGATCATCAGGAAATTTTTGTTGATTGTTATTTACTTGTGTAGCAAGTCACCATGATTTATAGTAAGAAATCGTTGCAGTAATTGTAGTCAGTGTTCACAGTTAGAAAGTTGGTGCTTGAATATGTATAATACTTGATTAGTGAAATTATCAGACAAAGGTTGATATAGCAAAATGCATCTTTTATCACACTCAACACAATTCTCAAACAACTGGCTATCGAAGTTGACTCTTTGACTTATGTGTATCTCGAAGTGCTTTAGACTATTTTTTTTGCATTGTTCAACACATATATTGATAATTTTTTGTTTAGACGGTTGTCCGGTTGTACAGTATATTATATTATATAGAAGGCTCTCACCTCAACCAGTTTTATCACGGTCAAAAAATGCTTGATAGTTTGTAATGTTTCTTCAGCCAAACCAACAGACTGAGCATGTTAAAATGAATGCATATATTCACCACTCCTAACACTTGACAAAAATTTAAGGACAAGTGATCTTGGAAGCATTGTGAATTATTCCAACCATGCTAAAGTGTTCGGTAATACATCTAATACACTCTATACTAGCGTGTTAATCACCACATAATTTTCAACTCATTTGGTGAAGTGTTTGATAATGACTAATACATATCAATTACGTTTCTCTGGCCAGTTTTTTATAGTCTTTTAATTATTGAAAGTCTATACATTTTCATTATTTATAGTTCTGGAAACTAGTAGATATACCTCAAGTTGACCAGCCATTTCTTAGTTGACCACAACAATAGTTAATCAAGTAATTGTACCATTGTATGTTACGATGCAAATATTGTAAACATAAACACTATGATCATCAGTTTGTGACTGACATGTGCTACATAGTTGCACAGCAAGCAACTTTCCAAACTAAATTTATGTATTTAGTTGCTCTTCCTAAGGATTTTATACACTGTAGGTCATCTCTCATGCCTATTGAAAAGTAGCATTATTACTGTTCATATGATTTGTCACGATTATTTCTGTGATAGTTTTGACTATTAAAATTGTATTAACGAGTATTCAATGAATAGACGTAATATCAAGAATTGACAAGATAATCCATGTTTCGAAGCCGCTACTTCGGTTGGTTTTGTACAATAAAGCTATACTGTTGCAGTGTGGTTAACCAATACACAGAACATTTTCATTTCTTTAGACATTTTAGTGATACATGTTAGCTTGAATGACGAACTGTCCACTATACAAGTAGTGGCAGTAATATTTAAGAGCTACTACAATTGTAAGTAGTTCTTTCTTTGTTGCACAGTTCATTATAAAGGAATAGTTATCATACGAATTACATATGTGATTACTCTTAATCTGTTTAAGAGAAAATCACACCTACTTCACTACTACTAGCATCTATATCCAACATAAATGCTTGGAATAAGATATTTTTTTTAAATAATGGAATGTGCTTTTGCTTTATTTTCTCCTTTTCTTATAAACTGTAGACGGTGGTGTGATTATTTGGGATAAATTAGCCACAAACGCTGATAACAGAGCCAGTTCTTGACTATTACATAGTGTGTTAATAATTCATCTATTCTTATTATGTGGCGGAGAATCTCCACATCTACACTGATATTGAATAGGTAGCTAAAGGTTGTCATGAAAATCCAGGAAATATTATGTAGAGAATAAACTGAACGCATGCAGAAAAAGAAGACATATACTCTAGTGAATGATTTCTAACTTTTGTAGAATGACTACAATTGCTGATGCTGAGAAAGAACTCCCAAAATTTTACATAAGACAAAAAAATCAGAATGAATAATGAAATAGTATACTTTTAAGTCAAGTAAAAAGGACCTGGTTCAGCATCCCAAGATCCTTAGATTACCTACAACCAACAAAAGGTTGATTGGCAGTTACATTTTTTCTGTTTTATGTATTCTTTAAATAAATTAATTTTTCATGTTTCTGAAAGGTGTTTCCCTACTCATTATTAAATTATTTTTTACTGTGTTTTAAACGTTATTTGTATTTCTGAGATTTCCATCACTGATGGCGTGTAACTTTGTCATCAATGAAACGAATTTGGCTTGTCCCAAGGACTGCACACAGATAGAGGATCAAATTAACACAAGATACTCTTTTATACCCTTTGTCATATGTTTCTGTTAACTAAAAGAATTGGTACACGTTTATGAAGTTTCAAAATCCAGTTTGCAAGAATGTCGTTAGATGATGCACACCTACATAAAGTTTAGGTACATAATAAACCAGTTAAAGAAGTGTGAAATTAACAGTTATTTCAACCGTGACAACTATAAATCTAATTCTAATGACTTACGCTGTAACTTTCAGGGAATTTTGAATAAAAAATAACTTTTACTTTCTATCTGTTGTTTGTAAGATTGTTTTGTGAATTTTGAGCAGAACTAGCCGTCTCTAATTTAGCAGTTTAAGACTAGAGGGGAAGGCAGCAGGCCTTCACCACCATCCAACGAATAGTGGGATTTAACCATAACTTTATAACGTCTCTACGGCTAAAAGGGGGCGAACATGTTTGATGTTATAGTAACTCATTACTAAATCTTTTTTCTTACTGTGTTTTAAATGTTATTTCTCTTTCTGAGATTTTCATCACTGCTGCTATATTTTATTTTATGTCTTAATTTGTCTGTTAATAATAATAATAAAAAATGACCAAATCGTAAAATTTACTACTAGTTTTGTATCGAACTAGAATTAAAATGTTATTCACTCTGGTATATAAATATGGATATAACACAAAACATAAACACTTGTTGCTGAAGACACAGGATTCAGGTATCAAGGAATTTGATGAGTTTGCATAAATGCCAGTTGGATATATCCATTTATAACTTTTTATCATTTGAGTGAAAAAAAAACAAATACGTAGTGATATACTCTTGTGTTTTTGTTATGATGGATAATTTGTATTTGTTTTACTTGTGGAAATGCTACCAAAGTTAAATGTTACTGTCTCTTATTTTATATTACTGACTAGGGAGTCAGTAAGTGTCATCATACTACCTACCATTAACACTATATTATTGACTGTCACTGCTGTTCCACATTCACAGCTTCAAGTGCTGGGATTATTTTGTAGTATAGCATGGAATCAAACCCTAATTATCAGCTCCGAAACGGGCTAGTGATTGAGAACTCAAAGTACTTTCAAATTTAAATCTTCCGTCCTTTTCTTTTTAATTTAAAAGAGGAAGATAGAGACCAATGATTCTGGAAGCACACTGATACCTCCTGGAACATTGCATAAATGTTATAAAATCTACTACGTCTTTTGACTTTTTAAACGTAATCTAAAATAGTAAGTGCTAAATTTTATCTATAACACTATTTTTTTTGGAAAATATAATTATGCTACGAGAGCAAAAATAAATTAATCTGTTAACACTGTAATGGTACTAATGGTGTTTTTCTTTAGTACAGCATAGTCAGCCACGCCCGAGAATAGCCTAATAATTGCTCATCCGATATGTAATGATGTACATATGTGATACTTATAAGAATGTCAAGCAGCTATGGAGATGTATTCTGTGATTAAAGTTAAACATTTGTTTTAATCTAAACTGATTTGATAAACTTAAATTTCAATTTCTGAATAAACTTTAGAAACACTTCAACTATGAGGTAGCGTCAATAATTAAGTTTTTCAATTGCTTAACTCATTAAAAACGTATTGCTTAAAAGTTTACATTTGAATAAATAAATAAATATATGTACAAGCACATACTGTACAAATGAAGGAAAGCTAAAGATTTTAACTCTAATTTTGATTACGATAGGTGTTAAAGGTAAAAAATGCTGAAACTAAATATATAATACACGTGAAAATGTAATACTTTAATAATTAAGTTTTTCAATTGCTTAACTCATTAAAAACGTATTGCTTAAAAGTTTATGTTTGAATAAATAAATAAATATATGTACAAGCACATACTGTACAAATGAAGGAAAGCTAAAGATTTTAACTCTAATTTTGATTACGATAGGTGTTAAAGGTAAAAAATGCTGAAACTAAATATATAATACACGTGAAAATGTAATACTTTAATAAGGGTGCTTTTCATCAATGTTTAAGGAACAGAACTATCCAACTACAAAACACCTTTACTTCTTATTCAAGATTCTGCTGTTTTTGGTCGTTTTAAAACATCAAATTCAATATGAAAACACTATTACATAAGACGAAAGGCAGAAGACTTTCGAAACGTCATCCTCTACACTTATGTCTCCACAACAGGCAGCTGTTATCCATTCTACATAGTTTCATCGTGAATACTCTGCCTAAACAATCTATAAAAGAAAGATTATAACTCAAGATTTAACCAACTGGATATGAATTGTTCGGATATTGCTATTTTTAAGCTGAATGAAAATTTATGGAATATATGGGATAAATGACCAGTTGAGAGATTCCTAGTTTCTTGATGACGAAAAACCCATTTGAAATAAAATTGTATCTCACAATGGCTGGTATGAGTATTAACACTGTTATTATTAAGGAGAAAACTACGTTTCGATTTTCCTAGGTTATCCTCAGATTCACAAAGAGAGAGTTTGCAAATGACCATTGCCGGACACATGTCTTCAGCCTTACACCAACCACTATACTGGTACACGTATGTTGATGATACAATTGCAGGATTCACATCTACAGAACACACGCTTAGTTTTTTTTAAGTCACGTTAGCTCGATATGCCTCAACATTAAGTTCACCTGTGAACAGTAAAAAACTAGCCAAACAGTATTTCGTAACATCAAAATCACTAGAACTGATACACAATTTAAAAGAGAAGTCCACAGAAAAAAATCATCTATAATGGACAATACATTTCCTAAGACTCAGCACACTAAACAAAACAAAAACCCAACATATTAATAAACCAAATAAACACAGCTACGAAACTATGTTCACCAGATAAAATTAACGATTAAATCAACAAAATAAAACAAAAGAATCAGCATCAACAAATTTCCTCAAAAAACCGTGGAAAAATTATATGCACACACCTAGACCAACAAAAAATACATAACAGTTAATCCCAAGATTCAAAAAACTACAAGATCTTACACTGCTGCATAACATATATTCCTGACATCAATAAAAAAAAACAACATTTGGTAAAAACTTATAACAAAACACAACATTCCAGTAAACACTAAATTTATTCAAATATCAGGTACAAAAATTACACTGACAAACACAACACCAACATAATTTATAAAGTACAATGTAACAATTGCCACGATTTCTATATTGGAGAAAAAAGCAGAAAAATGGAAACCAGATTGAAAGAACACAAAGGATACCTCCACACGTTTTTTAACACTGCGAATAAAATAAACACAACATAATCATAGAAAACACCCCGATACTAAGTTGGGAAGCAAACATAAACAAACGCAAAATCAAAGAAACCCCAGTTATACAGCAACTAAAACTAAAATTAAATCAATATAAAGGAACACATTTATACTTATATTAATTAATAGCCTAACATCCAACTGCAACGACCCCAATACTATCGTCCTTAAGACATGTGTCCGGCAACGGTCTCCTTCAATCTCTCTCTTTCTTAACCTGAAAATGACCTAGGAAGATCGAAACGCTGTTCACTCCTGATCTATAAAAGTGTTAACACCCATACCAGCCGTTCTGAGATACAGATTCCAAGTAACTAATTAAAGCCATTCTTAATTTCTAATTACTGATTAGATGACGGGAAAACAGCATCAACATTCGCTTTATGTGTGACTAGTCTTACAGAAAAACAGGATCTATTATCATAATTCCAATGCACCTACACCTGAAAGTGCAGAGTGTGTCCAACGGCAAATAATGGCTCGAAACTTGTGTCTTCTCGTGGCATTATTAACAGAATGCAAACTTTCAATAATGCGTAGCTTGATATAGAGAATAACAAACACTGGAGTGACGTTGCAGTATTTATTCCAGGTTACCTTCAGTCTCAAAGTGTGCTTCTTTAATATTTTATTTATGTATTTCACAGCTAGGTTCTGGCCCAGAGATGATTCACTAAAAGAGGATAGTGAATGTTATCAGTCGTATAATCTTACGCTTTATATTTGTATATATAAATTGAAATCTTGATACAACCAACAATGCAATAGTGTACGGTTTTCCACAAAACAATGAAATACATTAAAATTTAGTGATTTAAAGATATTTATCATTAAGAACTTATCGTAAAAAAACTGTACGTTAGTGTTGTCGCTACAATATAACCATTATTATGAAGATTGAAGAATTTCGATTTGATAGCTTCTTTTTTAAACTTTGTTTAAAAGGCTAGCAAAATTAGTAAGGTCAATACATAGTCGGTATGTGGATGATTTGGGGTTTTACTATGTAGCACATCATTTAAATACTGTTTGGTATCTTTTGTTAAGGTATGAATTAACTTTTAAGCAGAAATGTTTATTTTATGTTGTACTGTTTTTGTACTTCGTAAACAGTAAAGTTACATTTAAGGTATATAAAATAAAGCAAGATTGTGAAATTCGGTGAGCAAGTAATTTAAACGAAGTTTGCTTACGGTGAATAAAAAACAAACTAAATACAGTATACATTAAAGGTATACTATCCTCAACCCTTTACATTAGTAAGTTGTAAGTGTTAATAACTGTGGCATCTTCTGAAACCCACCTATGCAATAACAATACTATTAGTGGAAGTTTATTTTCAAATACGAGGGAAAGATTTTTGAAATTTATTTTAACGTCATGAAATAAAGCTCAGTTATAGAGTGGAATGTTTATGCGCTGCAGTATCGTCTGTCATATATTCCGCTTTAAAAGTGAGACCAGAATGTCTGCTAGTGAAGTCATTTACATTAAGAGAAATTTTCTTTTTTTTCCATTACCGGATTACTAAGATCAGAATATGAATTTCATTGTCATCTAGATACCTTCATTTCAACCCACAACACTCGTACTTAAGAGGCACGCTCTTAAGTAGTTAGACTTAGTTTGACTTGCATGATTATCAAGTTGAGCAAAGCGTTCACTTCTGTAATATTATGAATATTTTATGCTACGTACAGATGTACCAGTCCCTCAGAAGAAATAATTTATGTCAAGAATTTAAGGATAGTTCTCTCAAATTAATGATATTTCAAAATTATTTTCCTTTACATCTATATTACTACACTATATTTTTCGAATTCCACTAACGTACTTATTGATTATATTATCTACACAAGTACAACCTTTCTATAAGAGTCTTTAAAATGCACACAGTTAAAACCATTATACTCTTTTCTTTCACCACCAGCTGGGCTATTATTACTAACGCAAATCCTTTAATGGATATTTCAATGAATATTTTTCTTCCCTTTAAACTCTCTTTTGAGACAAAGGCTTCGTCCCACTTATATCGATATTTGTGTTTAATGTTTTTATCCCATAAAGTATAATTTTCTTTCTGTTTCCTTTGGTTTGAATTTCGCGCAAAGCTACACAAGGGCTAACTGTGCTAGCAGTCCCTAATTTTGCAGTGTAAGAGTAGAGGGAAGACAGTCATCACCACCCACCGCAAACTCTTGGACTACTCTTCTATCAATGAACAGTGGGATTGGCCTTCACTTATAATGCCCCCACGGCTAAAAGGGCGAGCATGTTTAGTGTGGCGGGAATTCAAACCTACAACTCTCAGATTACGAGTCCAGTGCTTTAACCACCTGGCCATGCGGGGCCGTTTTCTGTTTGAAGAAGCGTTGTAAAATGATTTTTTTATATATTTCTATGCATAAGTATTATTAAAGCATATATGTGAAAAAATTGAAAAAAATTTAGTGTTTCTTCGTTAGATACGACATGATATTTCTGTCTGGTTAGATTAAAAAGTTTTAGGAGTATTATTTAATACATAAAAATGGATGTTATGATTGATTAATTTTAAAAACGTTTGTTAAAATACATACACTAGATAATGTTTTAAACTTTGGTGGTTTGGGTTTGAGGAAATTAATTTGATGAATTGTGTTTTTTAAAAAAATATAGTTGCTATGTTAACTTTGCTTTCTATGTGCATATATTAATAAAGAATATTATTAAATGCAATTTAAATGGGTCAATATCCTTTAATTTCCTTTGTGAGAGATTTAAGATTTGACTTATATTTCCGACTGATATATACATTTTGTTTTTAATATTTTTTTCTGCCTTTCCTGAGAAGACTTAAAAATCAGTACCCACAAAGAACATAAATTTTTAAGAGCGTGTTTTTTTCTTATAGCAAAGCCACATTGGGCTATCTGCTAACCGCTGTACTAGCTGAAGTGTTATTTAAGAGATTTAGCTTGTTTGTTGAATTTCACATAGAACTACTCGAGGGCTGTTAACCGTCAATAATTTTGAAGTGATAGACTGTAGGGAAACCAGCAAATCGATATAATTCACTGTCAGAAATCTAGTGAACTGCAGCATATAAATAAACGAGTATTTTCTTATTGTAATAAAATTTGTATCTTAGAATTTTATTACGTTAAAAATAAAATTAATCTGAACTTTGTTTTCATATCAATTCTACTATAACTCTGATAATTGATTAACAGGCTTTCTTCAAAACACAAAAGTATAAAAAAATCTCCTTTAATAGATATTTTTCATTTATATGTCAAGGAATCTCCACACATGTGAAAGATTTTTTTTGTAAGTGCATATGATAAATGTTGTAATCTTTTGGTAAATATGTATTCTATCTTATCGATCTTTAGACAGTTACGCTATACTCCATAACAGTAGAAGGCTGAACTTTACATACATTTCTTTCCTTTACAAAGGGAAGTCCACTGTATCACTGTGGCTATTTCTGGAACTACCTACAAAGCTGTCTTACGTATAAGTGAAATCATCTTCTTCATCACTAGTTATAATTACTCGATAAAGATTTGAAGAGCAAACAGAAAGTTCTCAAACGATAAAAAAATATTTCAAAACAGTAAATTTTATCAACATAACATACGTACCTCTCTGTTGAACATTGACAGCGGACAGCTCTATGTTTCGAAAAAAAATCCTAACTTTAGGATGACACAAATTTTACATTGAGACAAAAATTAGCTTTTGTGTTTCAAGTTAGGGCATTATGAACAGAGACACTTGTTTCAACTAGTGTTTAAATCTATTATGTTATTCTGTGACGTTCGCAACAAATGTGTTGTACAGTTTTTTCCTACCGCTGATTCAGAGGCTCAGCCTGTTGATCACAAATGAGAGAGAGAGTGCTTCTATTTCTAAAATTGAGAACTGGGAGACTGTGGTCTTAAATTTTGTACTGACAACTTTAGATTGTTTACAAAATGTTTTATTGGGCTAAATAAATACTGGGATCTGGGCAAGTCATTCCAATGTATTTATAATGTTAGATTTAAATGAAGTATATGCCATCCCCAACAATGATTATCGTCTGTCTAAAACAGCCCATGAACAAAGTCTCTACCATAACTACTCAAATAATAAAGATCTATCGATATCCATGAGCGATAAAAATGTAAATGCTCCAACAACAGATCGAATAGCTATGTAAATTGAAGACCGTATTATAACACCACGGTCTTTTGCAGATGGTACAATTCGTTCGTAGTCCACTTTATTTCCACCAAATTTGTAGGCTTACTTCAAAACTAAGTGAAGCAGTTTTCATCATTCTACATAATTTGAAAATAACTGTCAACATTCCAGTGCTGACAGGCTTTAAAACATAATTAAAAACGTACCAAGTATACCTGTGGGTGTCGTATATTTTTGTTTTATCAATCTCTTTAAAAAATGCTCATCTCATAAAGAGCAGGTTGAAAAGATCTCAGAGATTAACACATCGTCATGATAAAATCAAATAACTCTAAATTTATAGGTGAGATAACTCATTGTTCCTTCTCTCATTCTAAATGAGTTTGTTTGTTTTTTTGCTGACCTAAAACATTTTTGGTGTTATATTGCCAATGTTTCAAAATCGCTGAATGTAATAGATTTCGTCTTACCAAACATTATTTCCTGCCTTAATTTCATATACTCCTAACACACTAGAATTTTTCTTTTCTCGTATCAACATAAGGCATGATGTTTTAGACTCTTGTGCTCATTGCGTACTACTTAATTAACGGTATTGTATTTGATATTGTACTTATTCTCATAGAGTTCTCTTGCTGTTCTCTAAGTGCGTCGTATTACAAGTGAGAACGTACAGCTAGTTCTAACTAAGCTGCATATATATATATGTGTGTGTGTGTGTGTGTGTGTGTATAATTTTGTGTAAAACATAAGAAATATATCCAACGTCAATAGTTTATTCATAAATTTACTTTAATAAACTTAAAACTGTGTTTCCATGCATTGTTTCACTATTAAATGTTCTATTAAACTGTCATTTTTCTACATCATAATAACCTAAGAATATCAAGGAATCAGCCGATATAAGCAGTGCTTATTTAATCTTTGAATCATTTCATAATAATATAGATAAAGGCAAAAATTCGAAAAATTATAATTACTATTGGGTAATTTCGTAAAATCGTGGGTGTGAAAGAATCCGACCAGAAGTATGTAGCAGAAAATTAATAGCTAAAGGATACAACCTATAATATTGAATATAATTATATAAACTTTATGAAAAAATGTATTAAAGAGAAAGGATACAGGAACGTCATCTCTTTGTCAACGAAAATGAACTGCATCAAATATGATTCACTAACCAGAAAATGACACAACAGTATAAAACCTATTAAAAGCACTTGAATAATCTCATGCTTATTATTGGGAATCATCATTATATCACTGTATTAACTGATGAGAAAAATAATAATATTCGTATTCGATAGTTAAAGGACTTTGGAAAAATATTATCCATCCAAAAAAGGTATCACTCTTTTTTTCTTCAACAAAATGGAAGGAATATAAACAATGAATGCCAAACATTGATATAGCTGTACATAGTAAGACTGGAAAATATTTTCATCTATATGGACACAAATCGTATAATTCTAGTTCCATGTATTAACAATATCTCCCCTTTCTAACTTACCTATCGAACTGATCTCATGGTATTGATGTGTTATCTGATAAAATTCAGAATGGCAAAATTACTGTGCAAAAATTTCTCATTTTTATACTTGCTTAAATACTATAGTCGATATTGAAAAGCATCTGATTAAATGGACTAGCCCAAGTGTTATTTATTTTTTATTGTCTTTCAAAATTTGAATTGCATACTGTAGGGATTTACACATTTTAATAAAAGTTAAAAAAACAACCTTTACACACCAGATAAATATAAAATAATATATTTTTATTTTAACACATGATGCGTCTTTGCGGCTTCTTCAGGATTAATGTGCGTTTGTTTCTTATAGTAAAGTCGCAAATGGTTATCTGCTGTATCCACCGAGGGGAACCGAAATCCTGATTCTAGTATTGTAACTTTGAAGACTCACCGCTTTTCCAGCGGAGGACTCAGCATTAACAAACAGAACTGTTTGACATTTGCATATTCGTATTTGTTTTTTATTCTTAACTTCTATTACATATTATTATTATATACGTTAAACAAGTATATTCTATTTTATAAGAATTGAACAAAGAACAGTTTGAAGTCGCAAATCTTAGTCAAACTCATTATTCTTGAGCCCCCCAGAGTACAGATAGCTTATTGCGTACTTTTGTGCTTAACTTTAAACAAGCAAACTAACATATATTATTCTTGTAACATGTTAATTCATGAGATCAACACAGATAAGAGTAAATACATTTATATCTTAATTTATGTGTAATCAAAGATTAAATTTTCTTAAATTCTACAAACGAATTCACAATACGTTGGTAAAAGAGTAGCCCAAAAGCTGGTAGTGGGTGATGATGCCTTTCGTCTTGTCTTACCTCGCCAAATTAGGGACGGCTAGCGCAGATAACCTTCGTGTAGCTTTGCGCGAAATTCATACAAAACCTTCCAATGAAATTTTCAGTGATACTATGGAGTAATATACTATAACTTAAAGCTATTAAATTCAATGTACATGTATCCTACCTTTGAAGATTTAAAATTTGAAGATAAAATTTATAAAATAATTGTTATACCAATAAAAAAGCTTTTAATAAAAACCTCAATTGTTGTTTCTTACAATAAAATATATCTTTCACATTTTATAAATCCAACATGTTCACACATGGTACAATAATATCTGCGGTATATGGTTATTCTAGCACATTGTTAGTTACCCTAAATGAAACATTAGGGAAGTAATCAAAATTTCTTTATTTTACAAACTGTACACTGTAGATCATATATTGGAAGTTCACAACTAACTTGAATAAATTTCGTCCTTCACATATAACCCCTTTACAGCTGATAAAACTGACGTGCTAAATTCAATATATGTAAGTACAGGCTAGTAAAATATTAAAAATATTCAAGTCTTAGGTTTACTGTCTGTCACTTCAGATTAAACTTTGCAACAAAAATAAACTATATATATATATATCCATAATACACAAACTGAGCCTAACAGTCAGCAAAATAAATTTATATTTTTTACATAATATTACAGAAAGTTAGCTATACATTCTCAGCATTTGATGAAATCATTTGAAAAATCATTTTCTATCTGTAAGTTACTACTTTCTGTTTCTGAAATAAAACTCGCATATTTGTCGTTTGAATGTGATTTTATAAATATAACACACAAAACGTCTGTTCATAGTTTAACTTCTTGAAGGTGTAATATTTTAAACATGTAAAGAAATATCAGTATTGTATGTCTCACAATTTAAACAATTTTATTTCAGAGATAAACTTTTCTGACAAATTGACAGCATAATAACCTTTGGTGTTTACAAATATCACAAACTGAAAAATATATGAATTACTAAGATTATAATAGCATCATACATAATAATGTATAGTACAAAATATACTTCTCTTGTTGTAAGATTCACGAAAATTTAGTAAAGTTCATTATAATAACGTGAATAAGATAAAATTATAACATATTATTATAGAGTTCCCGTCAGGTTCCAGTTGCTTACGTTTTTATGTTAAAGAACAAAAGGTTACCAGCAGAGAATTGTTTGGTTTGTTTTGGAATTTCGCACAAAGCTACTCGAGGGCTATCTGTGCTAGCCGTCCCTAATTTAGCAGTGTAAGACTAGAGGGAAGGCAGCTAGTCATCACAACCCACCGCCAACTCTTGGGCTACTCTTTTACCAACGAATAGTGGGATTGACCGCACTTTATACGCCCCCACGGCTGGAAGGGCGAGCATGTTTAGCGCGACACGGGCACGAACCCGCGACCCTCGGATTACGAGTCGCACGCCTTACGCGCTAGGCCATGCCAGGCCCACCAGCAGAGAAGGGAGACACGTTTACAATAGTTTTGAAATCATCGACGAAAACCGTTCTTTTGACGCTAAATTACTGTTGAACATCGAACTGAACATATTGTCACAACATTATATCAGTTAGTAAAAACATATTGTCACAACATTATATCAGTTAGTAAAAACATATTGTCGCAACATTATATTAATCAGTAAAAACATACTGTCATAACATTATATCAGTTAGTAAAAACATATTGTCGCAACATTATATTAATCAGTAAAAACATATTGTCATAACATTATATCAGTTAGTAAAAACATATTGTCACAACATTATATCAGTTAGTAAAAACATATTGTCGCAACATTATATTAATCAGTAAAAACATACTGTCATAACATTATATCAGTTAGTAAAGAGAAAAACGTCAGGGAATGAGCGTTTGACGACATTATTCAGGTATCATGTTAAGCGAAAGTAGTAGAAAAACAGCAAGATTACTAGAAATTCTTCTCGTACAGACTTAAAATACATATATATATTCAATTTTACTAAACACACGACGATTTTCTTAAGTTACGTCATAATGTATAAGTGTATCATTGATGGAGTAGCTAATGACAGTGATCTAATTCGCAGTGTCGGCTGGAAATGTATAAAAAATACCCGTCAAAACAATATCAGTCGCTAATGCAAACTCACTGTGTGCTTGTTGGGTGTGCGTGATAAGTATGTGTGCTTGTTGATGTATGGGTGAGAAGAAGTGTGTATGTTGAAGCATATGTGATAAATACAAATGCCTATTGGGAATGAGTGAGTGATAAGTTTCTGTACCTATTGTATGATGTGTGACAATTATGTATGTGTGCTTTTTGAGATGGGTGAGACATGTATATGTCATTGTTGAAGTATTTGGGATAACTATGCGTGCTTCTTGAAATACATGTGAAGTATTTGTGTCTGATTAATCATGTGTGATACGTATGTGTAGATATTGAAGAATGTATGATAAGTACAGGATTGGACAAAAAGAGATCCTCCTTTAAATGTCGTTAATTTCTTATATCTTTAATCACATAACAGAACAAAACAATTAAAACTATATATATATATATATATATTAGAACGCATTTGAAGAAATCTGTTTAAACCTGATCTCAAATCCTAATTTTAGCCCAAGCTTTCGTAAACCTGAACTTTTTGATAAATATGTGTGTAAGGTAGGTGTTTAAACATATCTGCTGGAAAAAGTATAAAATGTCTTATAACTTTTGCACAGAAGTGCTAATTTTATTTAAATGTTAAAATATTATTTAAGGAAGAAAGGTTTAATACAAATATCAAAATACTTTTTAAGAGAGAAATACATTAATCATGCAAAGTTAAATTAATATAAATGAGAAAAAATGGTGATCTAGTTGTTTGATAGCAAGATAAATTTACAAATTCAGTATTATGTACTCTTTACTAAGCTGCAAAAACCACTTGCTAGAAATGATCTAGTACTAATACGACAGATAAGAAACATAATACTGCTTATTGCAAACCAGAAGCTACAGCTGATATATATATTGCACATGAAGAATTGATCTAAGATTTGAATGCTTATGAAAATCAACCTCATGTGTAAAAATTGCTAGAAGAATTGTAAAATAAAGTAAAAATTGTTCTTGGAATTTCATTCATTATGTACTATTTAAAGTGTGAAACACAAAATGAAACAAATAATATTCAAGAAGCTATCTTGAAGAATGGAAGATCTATGACTGAAAGAATATGTCAAGTTTATGGTATAAAACATTCTCAATTAAACAAAGTAAAGAAATATACTGTAACACAGAATGAGGCTTTAGCGATAGACAAGAAATTTAATTTAAACCTAGTTACCTAAAGAGAAAATAACCAATTTTCACATTGACAAGTTGGTTTTAATACTTTCCATAGGCATCGAATTTCATTTATTGTTATTTAAGTTTCTTTAGTGTAACAATTAGATTTTTATAAAACTTTAATCGCTAAAAAGTTTCTCTTTGAATCTCATCGATAAAATCTTTATAAATTATGTATTCTAAACTAAGAATAACAACCGAAACTTCTTTGTCTATTATACTGTTTCCAGTTTTATATTGAAATGTTTCTTCCATTTATTTACGAAGATATTTATCATATAGACCTTTTTTCTCCATTTATATAAGATAGAATGTTTTTTGTGTTCTTCGAAATATGATTTAACAGCTTTTAATATATATTCACATTCCATTTTTTTCTTGTGTTGTTTTTATAATAGCTATCAGTAGCAATTTTTTATACATACCTTGGCATCCATCATCATTATTTTCATTTTTACGAAATTCAACAGATAATTTCGCTGTTATAAAGTGTTTTAATTTTATTTAACATCTCTCGATAAAGGCAAGTTCTTGTTATCTTTCCAAATGTTGGCTTTTCATAATAAATGTTTTCATTCAATATCTTAGGTAAGAAACTTTTTTCTAACGTAAAATATAGAATGAACAACTTTAATAAGCTATCAAAAATACCATCAACAAGAGACAGATTTCATCATTTCATTACCTTCAACCAAAGTAAACACAAGATAATTATTTATTATTTTCCAAAAATATTTGCTACTATTTATATGTTGAAAATGATATAAAAGAAATTACATGGTATAGACAATTTATATGAATACATTAATCAACAAAATAATTCGATGTTGATAGTGAAATAATAAGTGTATCATTATATATATATTTAGCTTGTTATAACGTAAAAAAACAGGCCGAAAAATATATAAATTAAACAAAATATACAACAGGATCTGAATTTGTGTGAAAAAGTCAGTTTTAAACTTCTAATCAATAGATACATTCCATTAATAGATTCATCATATATCGAATGATTTAAAAAATTTAACTCACGTAAATCGTCTGTGGTTGTGGTTCTAAATAATATGTTCAAAACGATTCAAACTATATTTATCTTACTACCTTTCTGTCGATTTCGGTCGAGTATTATTAATATATTAAAATTAAACCACATATCTATAGTGATATTATTTAACTCGTTCCTTAAAAATTTAAATAAATCTTTGCTATAGAATTCTTATCATTTTACTTGATACTTGCTACATCATCATTAGTTACTAGGGCATTACTTTCACTACAACTGGAATACGAGTTATACGCGTAACTTCGTCACCTATTACGACACTATCACCTATCTCTGGGTTGTCTGTCTCTGTCTCTTTTATTTCTCCATCATCAAGGATTATTTCGATCCCTTCTGCGTCTTTAGTTTCATGTTGAATATATATTCTTATCCTGTTTATCTGTCTTTACTTCATCAATTAAACAACTACACTAACAAGGTTTGTGGTCATTTACTTTCTTTAAACTATTAACATTGATTTACTATTTATTCTCCCATAAATCTCTTGGATTTTACAATGAACTGAGTTTGTTCTTTTACGACTTTAAATGGTTGATTCCATAAATTTGAAAGCTCTTTAGTATATCCTTTCTTAACTGTTGGTGAGTATAGCAGCAATTAGTCTCCTAAACTTATACCATTAGTTTGTACTTTTCTTTATTTGCTTGCTTCTTTATACACTCAGGATCAAATGCTCATAACTGCATTTGCTGTAATAAATATGCTTTATTGTGGTAATCTACTGCGTAATTTACTTTTCCAGAGACTAATATTTCCTACATAGGCAATATTACATTTTTGCTCTTCAAGCTGTCCTGAGTACACTCATTTTTAGCACTTCTATATGGTAACAAAAGTAAAGACATTTGATCGTCCCAAGTTTTCGAATCTTTTTACAGTTGTGTTAAATCATTTCAGTAGATCATTTACAGTTGGGTGTTAAACATTGGCCTCAATTTTCTTAACATCTAGTAACAGGTAGATTTATTTCACCAATGTGGAAACAAATTTACTACCTCTATTTCTCAGTAAATACTGGGGTATACCGTTTCTTGCTACTATGCTGTTCACGATGCTTTGATGATCGCTTTTGATTTTTGATAGAGCTAAGCATTTGTCACAGGAAATATCGTCAGGTAGGCTGCGAATACTAATACACATATGTTTCCTGCAAAGGTTGTAGACAATGAGGCTAATATATCTACAGCTAATAAAAGAAAAGACACGGTTAAACTCGATAACCTCTGTGAGTGAGCATTGAAAAGTGTGGGCTAGTTTTTGCTCCTGGCATTCTATGCATATTTCACAATAATCTTCAAAATCGTTTCTCATATTCAGCCAAAATAATGTTTTACTTATACTGCTGTATATTCTCGCAAAACCTAAGTGTGCTGCAAATGACGTGTCAATATATACTTTCATAATCTCAGATTTTAATCTATGCGGTATCTATAACTCTCTGTCATTCTCAATTCTTTTACATAAGATATCTAAATCTAAATATATATTCTCTCTGTAAAACTTTGTTTTTAAAGTATTCAACAGTTAATCTTTCTTTTGTTCGTTAATCAGATGATCTAAATTCTAAATTGCTTCCTAGTCATATTCACTTTTGAAGTTCACTTCTTTTTATTTTGTTAATCGTCTATTTCTCCTCAGTTACTGTATTTCCTGCTATGATTTTGCTTAAAATGTCAGCATCAGAATGCTTTCTGCTTGGTCTATGTACTACTTCAAAATCATAATCCTCTAACAATAACAAAAATCTCGCCATCCTAAAGGAAGATGTCATTAGCCATCTCAGGGATGAATGATCTGTAATGATAGTGAGCTTTTTACCATAAAGATAACTCATGCAAGTATGATTTCCATGTACTACGACTAAATATTTCTGTTGTGTAACCGAATAAATTATTTCAACTTTTCATAACTACCCACTTTCATTAGTTCAGAATGGTCTTTTCCATTTTCATCTAATTGTGATAATACTGCACCCAGAGCAAAATCTGAAGCATTAACGCTTAGCATAAGCTCTGTACTAAAATCTAGGTAACATCGAATTGGTACATTTAACAAAGAATATTTTAATTTCTCAAATGCCTCTTGTCTGCCCACTAGAATTTTATTTCTTTTTTAATTAGCGAATAATATCACCAGTATTGAAAACAAGGTATAATCCTTTTATAAAATTCTAGAAATGCAGGAATATCTTTTACTGTTTTAAGCACTGAATAATTTTTGCAAACCTCTAAGTTTTCTGTGTGAAGTTTTATACTATCTGCTGCAACCAAATTATTTAAGTCTCCTACTTCTTTTTAAATTTGCTTTTCCTTAACGTATCAAACACATGTCTTGACTTTTCTAATGTCCTTCAAAACTATCCGCGAACTATGACATCATCTAGATAACATAAGTATTCAATCCTGCAACTCCAACAGTACAATATCCATTAGTCTTTGAAATGATAAAGAAGTATTACATAAGCCAAATGGCATTTTGTTAAACTGGTAACGCAAAAGTTATTTTAGCTTTATTCTCTGTAAACGAAAAATACTTACTTTTATCTAACCTATCTAGTATCTTCTGGATATCAGATAACAGATAGATGTTCTTGACTATTACATCGTTCACCTTCCTAACATCTGGTTTGTTTGTTTTGAATTTCATGCAAAGCTACACGAGGGCTATCTGCGCTAGCCATTCATAATTTAGCAGTGTAAGACTAGAAGGAGGAAGCTAATCATCACCATCCACCGCCAACTCTTGGGCTACGAGTCGAACGCTTTAACCCACTTGGTCATGCCGGGCCTCACATAAATAACATAGATATAAATTGTGTATTAGATATAAAGGAAATAATCTAATTGTTTTAACTGATAAGAATTTTCATGAAAATCGGTTAATTTTGTACAAATAAGATCTGTGTTAGAGATGATAGGATAGGAACGAAACTACCAAAAATATATCCAATTCTGTCTTCTACTGCTGTATATTATTTCTTATTATAAGTCTTTGAGTATCAGGGTAAAAACCATAGGACTAATAGATTTCTGTGTAAATTCGCATTAACTCCTGTATTTTATATGCAAAAATGGCTCGTTTGGGTTGAGAAAATATTTTAAATAGAAGAGCGAACAACGTTTCGACCTTCTTCGGTCATCGTCAGGTTCACAAAGAAAGAGGTAACTGACCGGAAGCTGATCATATGTTTGGAAGGGGTTGTATAACTGAGTGTCGCAATGTAGAGGGCGAGGTTAGATGTTTGAATATATAATTTTATCTATAATATTAATATAGGTATAATGGCGTTCCTTTATATTGGTTTATTTTGGGTTTAAGTTGTTGTATAAGTAAGGCTTCTTTAATTTTGCGTTTGTTTATGTTTGTTTCTTTATTTAGTATTTTAGTGTTTTCTATGGTTATGTCGTGTTCATTTGACTTGCAGTGTTCGAAAACGTGTGAAGGTGACTTTTTATGTTCTTTGAATCTGGTTTCCATTTTTCTACTTGTTTCTCGAATATAGAAGTTGTGGCAGTTATCACATTGTATTTTATAAATAATGTTGGTGTGGTGTTTGTCAGTGTAGCTCTTACATAGTATAGACCTTAGTTTTGTGCCTGGTTTTTGAATAAATTTAGTATTAACTGGAATGTTATATTTTGTTACTAGTTTTTGCCAAATGTTGGTTATTTGTTTGCTGATGTCAGGAATATATGGTATACAGCAGTATATGGTTTCGTGATTTTTTGATTCGTGAGATATATTTACTTTTGTTGGTTGATTTTGCTTTCTGTCTAGGTGTGTGCGTATAATGTTTGCTACGGTTTGTGGAGAAAACTTATTGATGTTGATGAAGTATTGTTTTATTTTGTCCAATTCATCGTTAATTTTATCTGGTGAGCATAGTTTTATGGCTGTGTTTATCTGGTTTCTTAGTAAGTTGAGTTTTTGTTTTGTTTCATGTGCTGAGTCCCAAGGAATGTATAGTCCAGTATGGGTGATTTTTCGGTGGATTTCTGTTTTGAATTGTGTGCCGGTTCTTATAATTTTGAGGTTAAGAAATGATATTTGATTGCTTTCTTTCTGTTCACCTGTGAAGTTAATGATGGGATGTATAGAGTTAATGTGAGTGAAAAAATTAAGTATGTGTTCTGTAGATTTGAATCCCGCAACCGTGTCATCTACATATCTGTACCAGTATAGTGGTGGATGTAATGCTGTATTAATTGCTTGTGTTTCAATTTGTGTCATAAAAATATTGGCTAGAACTGGTGATACTGGGTTGCCCATGCTTAGGCCACTTGTTTGTATATAGTTTTGGTTGTTGAACATGAAGTTTGTCTTTATTGTGGTGAATTTTATGAGGGTTGCTAACTGGTTACTGGGAATGTCTATAATTGGGTTAGGGTCTCGGATATAGAGTTCTAAGGCTATCTTGCAGGCTTCTGTTGTTGGAACTTTTGTAAAGAGTGATATAACATCGAAACTGGCCATTAAGGCTTTGTGATTAAGTTGATTTAGATTAGACTTGAAATTAAAAGAGTCTTTGATGAATGAGCTGGCTGATGTTGCATATTTGGAGAATGCCCATGCTATGTATTTACCAAGATTGTAGTTAAACGATTCATATGTTGACATTATTGGTCGTAATGGACAATCTGGTTTATGAGGTATGGGGATGCCGTATATTTGCGGTGTGCGTGAGTCGGTTTTACGTAGGTAGGAATAAAGTGTTTGTGAAATTGCGTTGGCTTTTTTCATTTGTAGTAGTAATTTGTTCAGTTGCGTCTCATGTGTCTTTGTTGGATTTGTGTGTATTGGTTTAAATTTGTTCGTGTCTGATAGGATGTTATTCATTTTTTGTATGTATTCATTTGTGTTCATTATTACTATAGTGTTACCTTTATCTGCTTTTAGAATTTTTATGTTTCTGTCTTGTTTTAGGTTTTTAATGGAATTAATGTCTCTTTTTGTAAGGTTGTTTTTTTGTTTTCTGTTTTGTGAAATTATGTTGATGGTTTTGTAAGAAAATTCTTTGAAAAAATCGTTTAAGATGTTGTTTTTAGGTGTTTCTGGAAAATATAAATTTGTAATTTTACCTGGGAAGTGATCAGCTTCCGGTCAGTTACCTCTTTCTTCGTGAACCTGACGATGACCGAAGAAGGTCGAAACGTTGTTCGCCTATCTATTTAAAATATTTTCTGAACCCAAACGAGTCGTTTTTGCATATAAAATTCTCAACAAGTGAGTTTCTCGACATCACTGATTGTTAACTCCTGTATTGTTCTTATGATAATATTGGTTATTTAAACTAAATAAAATGAGTTTTATTGTTTTGAAAATATTAATTACTTGAATTTTGCGCAAAGCTTACGAGTCGAGTGCCTTAACCACCTGGTCATGCAAGAACCCTCCTAAAATATACACAGAACCTTAATTTATCGTTCTTTCTACTGTCCTCCATTACTCCTTGTTCAAACATCTCATGCATATATTCTTTTAGTTCTACGAGGGCTCCTCAGTGGCATAGCAATATGGACTACTAAAAATCGGGTTTCGATACCCGTGGTGGGCAGAGCACAAATAGCCCATCGTGTAGCCTTGTGTTTAATTCCAATCAAACAAATTCTACCAGATGTTTCTACAACCTTTCTCAGGGTTTCTGTGTTATTGGCTTATTGTTTTAAATAGCAGTTATATGTTTAACGTTATTTCTACAGCCATTAGGATCATTTTCTTTTGTAATTAACTATGAACTTTATAATCTCTGGTTAATGTTTGTTTTTCCCCCTTTTGCAAGATAGAATACAAATCTTTTCTGCTGTGTAGTGCTTGTTCTTAGTAGTTTCTATACTGTGCTGTCCTGCTGCAGCTAAATTTTTCTTACCTGCTACTGTGTGCTTAGGCTTGATTACTTTCATTTATATTGATAACTTTTGTAGACATTGTCTCTCTCTCGAACACTTTACCAATGCAAGTGAATATATATACTCTTCAATCTTCTATTTCGATAGGTTCAACTAACAATTCTTCATTACTCTTAAAGTTAGCTATTTCAGCTTCAGAAATGACCTGACAACTCGCTGGCACCTCAGTTACTTTAACTAACCTAACAGGTACATTAACTTGTTGTTGTTGTTTTGAATTAAGCACAAAGCTACACAATGGGCTATCTGTGCTCTGCCCGCCACGGGTATCGAAACCCGGATTTTAGCATGTAAGTCCGCAGACATACCGCTGAGCCACTGGGGGGCAGGTACATTAACTAATCTAACAGTTACTTTATCGAATCTTTTAAAAACAAAAACAAACCTAATCATTTTTGGGTATTAGTTCGATACTTTATTTTATTTTCTTTCCAGTAAATGTCTTCCATAAAGACATTACCAGCATAGATGAACATATTTCATCAAGGTTTTTCTATCTATGTGGAATTATAAAAGTTACTAAATTTCATCAGGTTCATCAAATAGGTGCAAAAAAATGTAGTATGTATTGCATATTTAATGTAAATTGCTAAAATTAAAGGATATAAATTAGGTTACTCGTGGTATGTTTCATATACAGTCCTCTCATAAAATAAAACCATTTCAGTAGCAGCATTATATATGTGATAAGGTTATTACATAACCTTTCAGTTGTTAAACTTTTTGGGCCTTGGAGAAGAGTTCTTGCTACACGTGTGGATTCATGTAAAATGCTTCATTGTTGCTTTGTTGTTTTTTGGATATTCGCGCAAAGCTGTTCATAAACTATCTGCGCTAGCCGTCCGTAATTTTGAATTAATAGACGAGAGAGAAAACCACAAGTAAAATATTTTCATAGCTAATTTTTGAGCTACTGTCATTTGATCGAATAAAAGAATTTATACAATACCTATGACTCCAAAGCAAAGTACTTTGAGTGGCATTATGTTATTGAAAGATAACGTCTATAAAAGAGTAGCCCAAGAGTTGGCGGTGGGTGGTGATGACTAGCTGCCTTCCCTCTAGTCTTACACTGCTAAATTAGGGACGGCTAGCACAGATAGCCCTCGAGTAGCTTTGTACGAAATTTCAAAACAAACAAACAAACAAAAATGTTTTGAATTAAGCACAAAGCTACACAATGGGCTATCTGTGCTCTGCCCACCACGGGTATCAAAACCCGGATTTTAGCGTGTAAGTCCGCAGACATACCGCTGAGCCACTGGGGGGCAACGTCTATAGAGCTTTAACTTTAAATGAATATTCAACATGCCATTAAATAAGTTAAAATACATCCTCAGCTGATTTTATAAAATATGATTTGATTGATTTTTAGACAAAACACCCCAGTCCAGGATTTGATCTACTTACCTGAAAATGTCAGTCATTATTTGTAATTTTAAAATAAAATCCACTGTATACTACATTCACATTGGTGCAAAAGGCTATTGTGTCACCTACTTTGTACACTGTTTTTTTGCAATCATCATCTCTTTTAAGACCCTAATACGTGTATGTGAAAATGTGATTCATGAATGTTTGAATACTGTTTAATTATTACATCAGCAACTTTATAAACTTCGTAGGCATTAAATTAGCCGTGTTTTGGTCATAAATAGAGGTGATGATTCAAAAAGTTCGTACGCTGCTACCATAGCTAAAGACTGAGAGATAGCTCCAACAAAAAAGTAATTATTGTTTCGCAAAAGGAACTTTTAAGAAAGCAAGATTACCAGAATAATTAAATTTGACCATTCTATTGTGATCCAGTGAGTGTAAAGATATAAAAATATACGAAGGTTTAAAAGGAAAGGGATAAGAGAAGACTGCTGTAGTAGCTGATGATCATTTTCTGAAATGCTTGAGTTGGCATAATCTTAAGTCTGTTATTCACAAATTTCAAAATATTACAGCTAGATACTTCTAAAGTCACTGTAACCACAAGCACCATTCTATCTTTCTTTTTTTCAGCTGGCCTTCCAGAAAAATATCCTTGAAGGAAAATGAGGCTCAACTGGAGCTGAGTGCATAATGATTAGACTAAACAATGAAGAGCAAAGTGATCTTTTTCGACGAATCAAAATTTAACCTTCATGTGTCCGATGTAAACACTTTCTGCTACGTTGATGTGGACAATAGTTTAATCCAGCTTTTTAAGTTCAACTAAAGAGCATCTGCAGGGTCAGGTGATATGGAGATGCATCTCTGGTCAGGGTGTGGATTTTGTTAAAAGCGCTGTTATTGCTAATAAATACGTCCAGATACTCGAAACCTTGTTAAATCCACAATTGTGGATATACAGTGGTAACATTGAATCACTAGATAATGTACATATTACTGATTTGCTAAAAAATTATTCCTCGATCCACAACATTAAGTACCTTGTTTCAATTTTCTGCTTTAAACAAATAGCGTGACACATAATAAGAATCTATTAAGCCTTTTTCTGTCATTCGCGGAATGTGAATTGCTCCATATAATTCAAAACATTCTTTGAAACCATAAAATTTTCAAATATCTTCCCCCAAATTTTCAATGTTAGAAGACTTCTCACAACTAAAAGTTACCATTTTGTTGCTTGTTTTTACCTATTACGAAACCCCCACTAGTACAGCGGTATGTCTCCGGATTTACAACACTAAAATCAGCGGTTTGATTCCCTTCGGTGAGCTGAGCAGACAGCTCATTGTGGTTTTGATATACGAAAAACACACAAAAACATATTTTACCTACTACGAGAACATTTAGAGGTCACATCTTTATTAATACTAGCTTTGAATTAATTGCACTTAACTGAATTTTACAGACCAGAATCTACGAAGTTTTAGATCACAATATATTTCTTCTTAGCGAGAGACAAAAACAATCGTTAATTTTCATTTTCTTCTCTCAATAAATTAGGCAAACCAAGAAGGCAAATACACGCCAGTATGAATGTAATTTTCGGTTAATTTAATTTATTAATATTTTGCATTTTGAATTCAAATTATTCTATAAACAGTATGTTGTGAACACAAAGACTCATAACTCATTTTGTTTCGATTTGACAGTTCACTACCAGAAATTACGCAAAACCTGAAATTGTTTTGATTTCCAAACTTTATATCCCGAAAAAGATAATGTACAGCCAGATCAAGGATATTTTTATAAAACATTTTCATGAAGTCTTACTATAACCACAGAATAAAAATACCTAGGATATTTGTTTGAGTTACATAAGTTATTTGACATGAAAGCTGAAATCTTGCAAGTAACACCTTGTTCTTTTTACAGAAAAGTTCAGTTACTGGCCACTCGATGGCAGCACAAAATATCAGTTCATAATAATTTGTTGTTGTTTTTCAGAATCGAGTTTGTTTTTATTGCTTAAATATACACTAAGATTATCTGCAAACACTCCACCGAAGAAAATCAGCCAATGATTTTAATTCTGAACTTAAGCAAATCAGCTCTAATCCAACAGTAGACCATGATTAAAGAATGACGAAAGTGTTCTGTTTTTATTTTAACGACCAAAAATGTATGGAGTACCGATTTTTAATTACCTCTAACAGTCTAGGCCTATACCAGGGCCGAATTAAAATTTAGTGAGGCCCACGTAAAATTTGGTTATAATAGTAGCTTACGCTTGTCTCTATCCTGCTGGTTTTAAGAATCATAATTGTTTTACTTTAGTGGTCGGCGAACTCTTTGTATGGCCTGGACTCTAGATGGCCTATCCAAAACCTAGGATACATTTTGTAATAACACGTTGTAGTTTGAACCCTAGGATCTTTTTTTTTTTTAATATGCAGCATATTTTGTTTGATTTTAATGTGTTTTGTTTACTGATTAAAAATTTATGCTTATAATATATATATATATGAAACCTAAAACTCTGCAAAGTACGAAATACTATGATGTAACAATGATGAGAACAATACAAAAGGTTCGAGCAGTGTAACGTTAATTTACATCAGTTGAACTACACACACAATGTACGACTCTCACTGAATAACGCAATCAAACATATCATAACAATCCTCCTTAAAATAATTAACTTTTAACACTCTTGTTACGATAACTGAATAATCAGTAAAAACTTCATCACTAAATAAATTAAATAATAACTGACACTAAACAATCTTATATATCTAAACCATACTGTGTCATGGGATACGTTATTCTTACAGGTAAGTTTACGGTCTAAAATGCGGTGAATACAACAGATAGTCTAACGTGACTTTATTTTTTTTAAAAAAAGCTGAGGAATGGACTACTTCAGCTGTGCCCACTGCAGGTATCGAAACTCGATTTTAGCGTTATGATATAAACCAATACGCTTGTCTCTGAATAACTGAAATTACTTATAATTGTTTGTTTTATGGAATTTCGCTCAAAGCTATACAATGGCTATCTACGCTAGCCGTCCCTAATTTACCAGTGTAAAACTAGAGAGAAGGCACCTAGTCATCACCACTCACAGCTGACTCTTGGGCTACTCCTTCACCAGCGAATAGTGGGATCATTGACCATCACATCATAACGCCCTACATGGCTGAATGGGCTAGCATGTTTGGTTCAACCGGAATTCGAACCCGCAACCCTCAAGTTACGAGTCGAATGCCTTAATTCACCTGGCCATGTCGGCCCACTTATAATTGAAAATAAAGATTTTAACCATCCCCAGTGAACGAGATTCTAAAAATTGTATAATATTATTAAGTTTGACAAAATGTACAACTTTTGAACGTTGTTATTTGATGTCATTTGTTACTTAATCATTTTTGTTTTGCGTTAGTTAAGTTAGATGTTCATATTTATCACTGTTAATGTTTTGAATTTTTGGATGAGAAGAAACATAGTATAAAGTTGAGCTTCTCGAAATAAAACAAAACCAAAACAGAATCAAGAGAGCAAATAATACACATAACTTCTTATCTACATACACATGTTGTACTTGACAACACAGTTTACTTGCCCTGTTTTAAACACTGCCAACCTTTAATCGCATTTAATTAAAGAATTTTTCTTACCCAGATTGTTCTTCATGTAAAATCTTATATAGCTTTTCGCTTTGTTAAATCAATTTTTCGCAATTTTAGTTTTCATAATCAAATAAAAATTGTTATGAATGTTTAAAAACGCGAGTCAGGTATTGTGCCTCAAAGAAGTGTATTTCAATGATTACAGTCTGCAAGAGTGTAGTTTTAATCTAAGCAGTAAAACTACAGACTGTTATATTGTTGTGTATAATCTTACTGAGGTTCTAAGCTGATTGCTAACATTATTAAGTGGACAAATGGTTGGCGATTGATACTGACATAATTAAAATTATTTTACACTCAGCAATTGCAAAATATTTATGTCTGTTTTTAAAATATTGTGACATAAATAGATGTACACATTCTTATAAGTGCTATTCGTGGTGCCAGATGTCACGAAACATTTTACCAAAATGTGTTTTTAAAAGAAGGTACATTTTTTTTCTTGCATGTCGTTGTGATATGAGAAATAGGTATATATAAATGTAGATACAAGCAGACAAGTTTAATCGAACTGTTTGATTCTGACCTTCAAATATCAGATTAAGATGTTGTAAAATAAGAAATAATTTATTTAATACATGAATAAGACAGACAAATATCTGTAAGCTTTATTCTGCAAAGATAGTATTATGAGAAATAAAAGACGTTACATTTTCTTCAGCGATATGGTATGAGAAGTTATAAATGTGTTTTTTCTCTTCAACAAGGATAGTGTAGAGTAAACAAACGGCCTAATTCTCTTTAACAGAATGACATAAGACATAAGAAGTGAGCTTATTTTTTAAAGAGGACGCACTCGAAGTAGCAAATGGGCTTAATAGAATGACAACAGACGCGTTAAATTGGCACATTTTCTTCAACAGATAGGAGTAATACCTTATGTGACAAATAGGCTTAATATCTTGAACAGAATAGTATCAGACGAATGAAATGGACTTATTCTCTTCGCTAATGATAATGTATATCCCAAAACAAAGTCTTCTTTTCTTTACAGGGAAACTTGTAAGTATATAACTATGTCAAGATATATATTACAATAATGTAGGAGATTTTCAACGATAGACTACCGTACAGCACCAATCTTTAATTGTTAAACGCGAAATTAATGGTAGAAAAAATTATGAAATAATATTTTAACTATAAATAACAATATTTGCATATCTTGCTCTTATCCAATATTAATAAAGTACCATAACAGTAAATACATCGTACATTGTTTAATCAAATTGTTCTAGAGTTTGTACTTTACTAAAATTCATTTAATAAAATTTGAGGCGTCAGTAATTTTGCTTTTTTTCTCGATATCTACTTCAAACAGCTAACAATCTATTGAATAAATGCCGCGTTACGTTTATTTGTGTCTGTCTCCCTTCTAAACTCTAAACTTTACGGATGAAGTGCCAATGTGAAGAGCGCGGAGTAGTTAATTTAAATTACATATAGAGTACGTTGCATGAAATTTGAAATCTCGTTGTTAGAAGGCCACGCACACAAGAACAAGAACAGGAGAGAGAAAGCAGAACGTTACGTCGTTATAAAAATGACCCAGGGGACTTCATGAGACCGAAGCGGCGTCTTTGAAGCAAGGACAACGGTACTTTTGAATCACCCTATATGGAGATCAGGCTGGAGAGAGAAATAAACAGTATGTATAAATGTATTCTCACTATTTCCTTCCCATTTTTTATCTTATCCGTTCAGGGAACCTAGCTGTCTCTAAACAATCGCCCTCAACGTGTAATATATGTATTGAACTCCATAGGAATCTCATAAGTATCTTCCAGTACCAACATTGTACTGTAAACAGTTAGTTAAGCACGTATAGACACGAGTTTTCACTAACGCGAACAAATGTATGTGCTTCACCTTTTCACCACCGAATATTTGTAAACTATTAATAACTTAATTTATATTTCTTCTTTTAAGTGGAGTTATATAAATCGATGTATACATACATTTTGACTACGTTTTTGAATGAAATTTGAAAGTATGCGTGAGATATGAATTTATAAATTTATACATTAACTTAGTTATGTTTGTATATTCGTTATTTGAAGCCTAAGTCTAATATGCGTGTGTTAACATTAGTATAGTTGTTTATATTTACATATTTTTTGCAGTAAGTTATAGATTGACTTTTGTTTTCCTTTGTAAATAAATCATTTGACAGTTTCGCACACAACTGCAGCTATTATAGTATGTGGGCTTATAATTAATTATATTTGAGGGTATTTATGTACTTATCTTTTCTTTTTCTAAATGTTCAATGTAGTTAAATCTCAACTTTAGAAATTATGGTAGGCTAGGAAGATCTTGTTGGGTTTTTTTTTTGCCGGAACCAAATAAATTTCAAATTCAGTTATCATTGGAACTTCCCAAAAATGTTTAGTGCACTCACACTGATGAAATTGCAAATTTACAAATGAAACTTTGGTAATGTGATAAACAACAATTCTATGTTGAAGAAATGACAGAACAAAAGTAGAAGAGGCCTGCAAGATTTTGTTCACTTGTTAACGCCGTAAGTGTTAAATAAGTAAATCATCACATGCTAGTAAGCAGTTCTCAAATTTATTTATCGTGGTTTATGGTCTCGTAGTGTTTATAATTAGGGACATAGACCGAAATTCTTCGGTGAGGTGTTTTTTATTGAAGCGGTCATTAGCTAGATACCATCGTAAAATCAAATTTCTAATAAGGTGAAGTATGACGATACAAAAATCTATATTCACGTGTCTCGTTTTCAGTGAATCAAAACAGTAACGCGTGGTGCGCAAGTCTATAAATTTAACCCCCATATAACGATTTTCAGCTCTGACGATATACGTTGCTTAAGATCATCAAAGTGAAGTTATATTCGAACAATTTTTTTCTAATTATTTAAATATTTTAAATAATTTTTCATAATATATAAATATCGAATTTACGCATTTTAATAAAAATATTATACGTTTTTCACAGAAAGATATTTAGAAATCCTCCCAGTGGCACAGTGGGATGTCTCTGGTACTTATACTGATAGAAACACAAAGGGCTATTGTTACGTATTTTTTGATGTTTTAAGTTCTTCGTAGATTAAACGCAACAGAAAAACACAGATAACAGCTTGTATAATTTATTACACTAAACTACTAACAAATATAACAGATATAACAAATTATATGATAACAGTGACAGATATTAAGTTACAACATTCGAAATTAATTACAAAACAAAATAATATTAGTTTCAAACTTCAAAATAAATCACAATACAAAACGGTACTGGCCTGTATCTAATGTAATGATCTAAAATTAAAGTATCAAATTCCAGTCTAGGGTGTGAATTTGGTCCCACGAAGAGATTCCGAAACAGTTCACAGTTCAATGAAATCGCCGTCTCTCAGCACAAGCGGTAATTCAGAAGTATCGTAGAGATTGACGAAATAAAATCACGGCTTCCGTAGATCTAATTTCAATCACAAATCCAAGTTGAATAATCACAGCAAACACTTAATCTTTCTCAAATAACTAACTTTCTTCTTTTGAAATGAAACTGGTGTTTGAATCTCACTCTTTGTCTTCGAATAAAACTAATGACTGAATCTATCTTCTTTTTTCGAATAAAAACTGATGACTGAATCTCTCTCTCTTTTTTCGAATAAAAACTGATGACTGAATATCTCTCACGTCACCGTCTTTTTTATACCGATAGGCCTATTTCTCGAACAATCTCGCAATTTCCATACAACTCCAGAGCTATCCACGCATATCCGTTCTTGCACGAGACTACACATCTAGACAGGAAGTCACCAGCACTCATTTACAAACATGTGATTGGTCTACTTAATTCGAGAAAGTTCTAAAATGTTACCCTAAATAAATAACATATTTTAGTTTAAACTTCGAAACAATAATATCAATATGAAAAAAAATGAATAATACAAATGAAAATTCAAACACAATACGACATGTTGTCGTTTACAAAATATTTACACATATACATAACACTCTCCCCCTTAAAAGTAAAAAAAAAAAGTTTGAACTTGTGAAAACTTTTTTTTTTTGCTTATTTGTCTTTTTAAACCAACTTAAAAGGGTTAAATCCAGTAGATTCTGAAATAACCTCGCGAACTTCAAACAGTAACAAGGGAACACCCTCAACCCAATTCTTTGAGTGTTTGTGACAGTAATTTGGTGGAAACGATCAAGAACACCTTGTGACTCAGGATGGTAGGCACTGGATGAAATTTGATGGACCCTTAATTCATGTATGGCTTGTTCAAATAGCTTGGACATAAAATTTGTGTCCTGATCTAATTGCACAACTTTTGGAATTCCGAACATGGTAAAGGATTTGACAAGAGCCTTGACGATGTTGGGAGAAGTGATTTTTCTCAAAGGGATTGCCTCAGGGAAACGTGTAGAAGCAAACATGATCGTCAAGAGGTATTCATTTCCTGCTTTGCTTTTTGGTATTGGGCCAACACAGTCGATAATGACTCTTGAGAATGGTTCTTCAAAGGCAGGAATAGGGTGCAGTGGTGCTTTTGGAATCCCCTGATTTGGTTTTCCTATCATTTGGCAAGAATGACATGCCTTACAAAAGCTAACAACATCTTAGCGCATCTTTGGCCAATAGAAATGTCGTCGGATACGATCTAGGGTCTTTCTTACACCTAAGTGTCCCGACAATACATGGTCATGAGCAATACTAAGAATATCATTCTGATAGCATTTTGGAATGACGATTTGGTGAATAACATTCCACTCTTCATCAGCAGCAACGTCAGGAGGTCTGTATTTTCTCATTAGCACACCTGATTTCTGGTAGTAACAAATAGGGACAGTTCCTATTTCATTTTCATTAACAGCCAGTTGTAGAAGGGAACGAGTTTCAGGATCATTGTCCTGTTCCTCAATAAGTTTGTTTCGATGAAGAGAGTCGAAAAATGTCTTAGAGTCATCAGTAGAACTTAAAGTTGAGTCAGAAATCTCATCGATGTGAGACATGAACGTATCAGACAAAGAGAAATCCTCTTTGGACTCCTGAGAACGTGTCTGAGAACGAGTAACAGCACAGGCGGGAAAAACATCAGGAAACTCTTCAACGAGTTGCTCTGTACTGGGACTAACAACAGGTGCTTCAACAACACGAACCTCTGGTACCACCTTACTACCAGCCAAATCATTCCCCAAAAGCATAGACACACCTTCAACAGGCAATGAAGCTTTAATACCCACAGTCACTGGGCCTGAAACTAAGTCCGAATGTAAATCTAATCTATGAAGAGGAATAGAAACGACGCCACCTTCTACACCAGAAATGAGCACATTGGCCCCAACGGATGACTTTTCAGAAAACGGAAGTACACTTTCCAAAATCAAACTCTGAAAAGCTCCAGTATCCCGCAGGATTTTAATTGGTTGTAGACGTGAATCGCCAACAAAAGAAACAAAACCTTCAGTCATGAAAGGCTTAAATTTGTCCTCAACAATATCTTCAGGTACATCAAGAATATTGGACTTGGAATCCACAGTGGACTGAACAGGGTCAAAAACATTGGGAACCAATGATGTATCCAATGAGGGCGAAATGAAACTATTGGGTGATGGCTTGTTTTTGATCTTATAGCACTCAGAAATCAGATGGCCAGGTTTCCTACAATAAGCACATGTTTTGGATGAGAATGACACGTTTTTAGTAGATGATGAGCTTATAGAATAAGATGGAGTCTTCGTTTGAGAATTAGAAGTTTGCTCTTTTTTGTCTCTGACGATATTTGCATAATATTTGAATGAGTCATTGGGTTTCTTTGTTGTGTGAGATGTTTTGCTTTTGTATGAGAAATCTTTGTGAGTCAAAGCATACTCGTCTGCCAAGACAGCAGCATCATGAATTTTGGAAGCTTTTTGTTCATCAATATAAGTTTTTAGCTCTACGGGAATACATCTTTTAAACTCTTCAACTAACATGAGTTCTCTGAGTTTTGTATAATCCTCTTTAATTTCTCTGGAATCACACCACCTGTCGAACAGAGTTTCTTTTTCACGAGCAAATTCGACATAAGTTTGGCTGTCAAACTTTTTGTAACCACGAAATTTTTGTCTGTATGCCTCTGGCACCAATTCATATGCATTTAAAATGCATTTTTTGACGTGCTCGTAATCATAACTTTGCTCGGCTGTGAGCTTGGAAAATACTTCCTGAGCTTTACCCTTGAGAACACTCTGAAGTAGTACTGTCCAATATTCGGTAGGCCATTTTAGCCTAAGGGCCAATTTTTCAAATTGCTGAAAATATGTATCCACAGCTCTTTTATTGAATGGAGGTACTAAGCGAATCTGTTTAGAAGCATCAAAATTATCCAACTGCATTTGGACAACCTTTTCTTCTGTCTGTGCCTTTCTCATACTGATTTCTTTATCAGCTTTAATGCGTTCCATTTGTATTTCGGCATCAAGAACAAGGCGTTTGTTTTCTTGTTCTGCCTCAATACGTTTATTTTCTTGTTCTGCTTCAATACGTTTTTGTTCTGCCTCAAGTCGTTTGCTTTCAATTTCTAAACGAAATTTCATTTCCATTTCCATTTTTTTTTAATTCGAAATCTGGGTCAAAATGAGCGACAGGCAATTGTTGTGCAACTGTTTGACGTAAAACTTTTTGGCTGACCAAATGTTCAACAATAATTCGTTTAATATCTGCTTTCATCATTGATTGCTTCACTTCTAAATTAAAATGTTTACCAACATCAAGTAATTCAGATTTTTTTAATTCACTGATTAATTCGAAAGAGGGATTCCGATTAAATTCGTTTATAAAATCTTCAAGTTCGAATGCCATTTTAAATATACAAGCTGTCTATCTGTATAGAATATAAATCTTATTTTATAATAAAATTAAATTGTTTGTTCGATATCCCGGACGAGCCCCCAATTTTCTGTTACGTATTTTTTGATGTTTTAAGTTCTTCGTAGATTAAACGCAACAGAAAAACACAGATAACAGCTTGTATAATTTATTACACTAAACTACTAACAAATATAACAGATATAACAAATTATATGATAACAGTGACAGATATTAAGTTACAACATTCGAAATTAATTACAAAACAAAATAATATTAGTTTCAAACTTCAAAATAAATCACAATACAAAACGGTACTGGCCTGTATCTAATGTAATGATCTAAAATTAAAGTATCAAATTCCAGTCTAGGGTGTGAATTTGGTCCCACGAAGAGATTCCGAAACAGTTCACAGTTCAATGAAATCGCCGTCTCTCAGCACAAGCGGTAATTCAGAAGTATCGTAGAGATTGACGAAATAAAATCACGGCTTCCGTAGATCTAATTTCAATCACAAATCCAAGTTGAATAATCACAGCAAACACTTAATCTTTCTCAAATAACTAACTTTCTTCTTTTGAAATGAAACTGGTGTTTGAATCTCACTCTTTGTCTTCGAATAAAACTAATGACTGAATCTATCTTCTTTTTTCGAATAAAAACTGATGACTGAATCTCTCTCTCTTTTTTCGAATAAAAACTGATGACTGAATATCTCTCACGTCACCGTCTTTTTTATACCGATAGGCCTATTTCTCGAACAATCTCGCAATTTCCATACAACTCCAGAGCTATCCACGCATATCCGTTCTTGCACGAGACTACACATCTAGACAGGAAGTCACCAGCACTCATTTACAAACATGTGATTGGTCTACTTAATTCGAGAAAGTTCTAAAATGTTACCCTAAATAAATAACATATTTTAATTTAAACTTCGAAACAATAATATCAATATGAAAAAAAATGAATAATACAAATGAAAATTCAAACACAATACGACATGTTGTCGTTTACAAAATATTTACACATATACATAACACTATTAATGCAGCTTCATGTTTAATAACAAACCACAATAGTTGTTTAGAAAATTAAATTTCATAGCTTATTACATGTTTAATTTTTTTTTAAAAAACATCAAAGATGAGTTTGCTACTCATCTGTCCATTTTTCTCTATCGAGAAAATATGTTTGTAATAATCATACTAGTCTAAACGTACTTTATAGTCACTATAAGTGAAACATATGTACTGGATAGGTGAAGAAAAAATTTCATTGATCAATGCTCAGTTTTTCATATTATAAAATCACACAATGGCAGATATAATAAATAATCTTAGTATTTTAAAAAATGTTTAATTTTTATGTCAAAGTTCAAGGAAGGTCCAGTTCAAACTACATGTGTTATTGAGTTAAACTAGATTCGCAGACTTCTACTTTTATTGGTAATCTTGAACACAAGAAAGAGAAATGAATGGGATTTATATCATAGTGAAAAGTATCAAGTATGCTGTTGGTGTGAACGTGCTTTGTAGCAACTACAGGGTGGTCGCTAGAAAAGCGGAAAATTTGAGGGTCAGATGAGATCATGAATAAAATGCGTGCTTACTCATTTCTATTTTGATTTCTTTACATCATGAATAAAATGCATTTTGAGCATCTATGAGTGTAATATAACATATGTCTTTAAAAAACTTTGTAAAAGTTATTCTTTGTAAAAATAAATAGCTGTTTGACAAATTTTCCGCTTTTCTAGCGACCACCCTATATAAGAACCTATACACTCGATAAATGAAATAAAGAAAAAGTTTTATTGGCCACTGTTCAGTTTTACATATTATAGAATTACAAAATGGCAGATATAATAAATAAGTATTTTATATAATATTATTGAATTAAGCACCCCAATAGAATTCATCTCTTTTAAACAATGTTGAGCATTGTTTACAATAATACTATTTTGTAAATTGGAAGACAATTTAGTTTTCAGATGAGTCTTCTCTGCCATTATTCTCAACAGTGACAAAAACAACTTTACAAGTTTTCTCTTAAGTGCATTCACTCACTTCGAAGACACAAGTGAATTCTTTTTCTTTTTCAAGTTTGTCAAGGAAGTATTTAACTACTGATAATAACCTATGACATTCTGGAAAACAGAATTAGTGACCATTTATCCACGTACATGACCATGAAGTCCATAACCGAGATAAGGCATTTTGAAAGGTAATCATTCTCACCATCTAAGTATGAATATGGAAACTTCCTGAGTCAAAATTTATCAACACAGATAAGACGCTTTCCGGGATGGCTAACAATATTTATCTTTTACGTGGGATTCCAAAGAGTTATTTAGTTTTGTTCCAGGATTTTTAGTACCAATATTTTCTTTACCTAGGGCAATTCATATTGACAGTTCTCACATGAATAATAAAAATATAAGAGCTCTCTTGAATTAACTTCAGTAGCTTCAAAATGGTGATTCAAATGTATCACTCCTGAGATGTTAGATATACAAATCTGTGTAGGTCTTTGAGGCTCTAAAATTTGCTTATTCTTACTATTGTTACAATCCTCATTTGTGTGGTAATAAGTTTTTCCAGAGTGAATGATGTTGTTACTTTCTCGTGCCTGCTGTATTCTTGAGAGGTTTAGAACTATTATTATTAGTTCTCAGTTATAAGTTTAGTATGTGACAATCTCACTAAACTTTTATTCTCATCTCGCCCTTCTATACCAACTAATTTAACACACCCCTCTACTAGAAATTCTACAAATTTTGCTGGACTATGTTATAGGATACGGATTGAGTTCTCTCTTTATGTAAATCTTGGGAAGTTATTTCATGATGGTGGAGAGTGTTCTGATTGGTGGGTGATGCTGAAGTATACTCAGAATCAGTTATGGTTTTTGTCACCTTTAGGTTATTCTACACCTGCAGTATTGGTAATTTCATTAGCCAGTCTTCTATTAATAAAAACGATGTCGATGGAAAGTTGTAGAAATTTACAGAGCTCTCCACCATTAGCTATACCAGTCGTGTCCTCCATCTTTATATTTTATTAGCAGGCAATATCATCTCTCATTTAAATTCGGAAACAAAATGATCAGAATTACAAAAGATTTAGAGTTTTATTTTACAAGTAAAATGGATCAATGTCATTATAAGTTAAAAGTGTTTTGGTTTATGGTCCAACCAGTGTTCCAGGCTTTATGATAAATCGACAATTTCAGAGTATTGTGGAGTTATATATGAATTCATACACCAACGTGAATATTGAAGTGCGCAGAAGGATTATTACGCTATAGAATTATAAGATATCACTCGATCGAAAATATTATATGTTGCTAATATGTAGCATACCAAAACTACTATTTTCATTAAAACTAGTGTTTTTGCCCAGTTTTTGGCGACTTTTTTTAAAATGCATATTATTTACACAGTTGTTGGTTGTATATTCAAGTACTTGAATTCATATGGATCTAACTAAAAACTGTGTATTGGATCATAATCACATCTACAAGGAGTTTAACTTCTCATATAAGTGTCAGTTTAAAATACAGAACTTCTGCTTTGTTGTCCTGTGCACTAAAATAACACATAACAGGTCTAACTTAGACTTACAAGCACCCGCTTAACAGTTTATATTATAACAATTTCATCCAGTTGACCACAAGCAATTCAGCGTAAAAATGCTGGCAACAGACCAACTATTGTAAGGGAAGTTCTCTTGTGAGGTTTTGGAATTTATAGTTTAAATAATGGGTTTTAGAGATAAAAGAAATCTTGATATAACGTAGAATTATAAAAGAAGCTGAAATATCATTGATATACTGAGAAATGTTTGTTATGACAATTTTTGAATGAAAGTAATATAATAAACCATACAAAAAGTATTAACATCAGTTCTTCAATCCTTTAAAATCGCAATATATCAATTAATCTATCGTTTCAAATTCAGACCAAATTAAAATTCTAATACACAGAATATTTGTTAATTATTATATTTAAACGTTTTTCTTTTACCATATACAAGGTAAACAAAACACTTGAAATTAATTATAATTATAAATCTTTGTTAAAAAAGCTGAAAATAATATTTTTAAATGAACCAATGTTTTTATCAGACACCCAAAGAAAAAACTGTGGTACTATAATTCGATTCTGAGGAACTAGTAGTGTAAATATAGAAGTCATTCGTTCTTTTAATTAATACATTTTATACTGACTTCGGTAAGATTATGTTGTTGTTTTTGTATTTTTTGTTTGTTTTTTGAATCCATTTAGATCTCTCCCGATATTTACTTCATAACAACAAATATGTGAATGTCATTTGAGTAATTAATCAATTTTTGAATGGTGAATTTCGGGTTACAAGAAATATGTGTTTTTATACATTATTATTATTGCAGCATAGCTTGTGCTTTTGCTGCCATTAGGAGTATTTCTTTAAAAAGTTTAGAGAATTCTTTCATCTGCATTTTTATTAAATTATCGTAGAAACTAAAATAGTGATCGAAATTATTTCTAAGCTCTAAATCATCGCAATTCCCCTTCTTTTTAATTTAATTTTACCATAGTTTTATTATTTGCAAAAATAAGTTATTTTTTTCTTATGCAAGATGGATTTTCAATATGAACAACATTGCATTTTCACTTGGATTAAATGATTAAGCCAGAGACCTTTAGAAATCTGATATAGAGCTTCCTTATTTCCAACTATTAACTTAAGAGGGGGAAGGTTTATAGTATTTGTTGATGTAAGATTGTTATTCGGCTGTTTAAAAAGAATTACGAGATTTATTGTAATTTTTAATGCAGTTCCAGCCTAAACTGACATAACCAGTGCTCTAGGACTTTGGATCCCAAACCAAGTACGCTAACAACTACTCCAAGAACATCCCCTTTTCTTAAGAACATTTTAACTAATCATTTGTTCATTTATTATTAACCACAAAACTACACAGCGATCTATCTGTATTGTGTATCGAAATCCGGTTTTAAGCAACCTTATTGCTGAGCTACTGAGGGGGTTTATCGAATATAAGTACAAATTACCACCTGTAGGCAGACTAATATTACACAAAATTGATCATAAGGTTATCTAAAGTGTTGCACCAGTAAATTTAAAATGTCGAAATTGTTTCGATATACTTCTAAAATATTGATAAAACTAAAATTTATTATTAGACTAATTTTAGGATCCTAATATTATTTTTGTCCTTACTTTATGAAATTTAAACTTTTTAAAACTAATTT
Source organism: Carcinoscorpius rotundicauda (assembly GCA_011833715.1). Lineage (NCBI taxonomy): Eukaryota > Metazoa > Arthropoda > Merostomata > Xiphosura > Limulidae > Carcinoscorpius > Carcinoscorpius rotundicauda. The sequence goes on from CM022406.1 coordinate 27,352,630, forward strand.
GGTGATTTAATGAATGTGTCCTTATTCTTTAAGTCACTTCTGATTGATTGATTTCTTCACTTTGCAAAAGAAAACATGTTAAAAATTGACTTAACCATAAAGAAATAAATAACAACAATAAAAAAGGGGTGGAAATGTCTCAGTATGGTCGTTAGGTGTATGTGTTTTCTTATTGACACATCGAGCTAACTGCTGAGCTTACCGAGGGGAATCGAACCTTCGATTTTGACGTTGTAAATCTGTAGATATACTGCTGCACTAGCGAGGAACATGGTCGTTGGAATTATGCTTAAAAGAACAATCTTAGTTCACGTAACTCATTCGCTTGTTCTAAACTAATGTGTTTGTGGTACTCCAGTTGGCCTGACAAACTATTTTGGCAAATACAGTGTGGTTGAAAGGTATTTATATTATCAAATGGCATGAACAACAGTTGTTATGGTGTGAACTACGATAAATTAATCTGATCAAGAGTAATGTTTATCATCACACTTTTAATGTCAGAGCTGTGTTGTACTATACACAGATGCCTCCGCTTTACGCAAGAAATATTTTGGAGGTTTGGTGTTTGGTCTATTAGAAAATATACATTTTCTAAATGCTATTATGAACATCTATAGGAACATCTAGGAGTTATTATTAATTAACATTAGTAATATTATTATGCATTACTAGACATTACATGCTCATAATATGTACAAATAAAGTATTTATATCTCATTTCGGATGCTAATCCTCTATCATATTCATTGAAATCCTACACAGGACTATTTCTAGGCAGTAGCAGCTGGAATTTGAATATGACAACGAATGATATTTGATCGTCATAACTTTCCAGTGAGTACTTGTCAGAAATATGTTTCGAGAACAATAGATATATCTTATTCTGAAATAATACGTTTTAATTTTGCTTGATTTGTATGTTTTTAGATGTGTTAATGTTTTGAGCACCGCTGTAGTACTATTTCGCCAACTTATAAAAATTGTTCTCACCATAGCAGTTGATATTGTAACAAATGGTTTTGTAACGTGGTCATGGGCTGACTTATAAACAGGCCGAGTGGGCTGTTTCGGCTTAACCGCTAGAGTTTCGACTAATACTACCTGCTCTTACATGACATATTTATTTTAAGTGGGGATGCAGTGGGAGAATGGAACACACAGTTGAAACAAAGAGACTCGAGACTAAAATTTCTAATAACACTTTTTATTTGAGTCATCAAACACTTAATATTTACACACACATATTTATACAATTTATATTTATTCGTGTTTATCATAAGCAACCATTTTAATTCTATTAACATGACGACTGATGTTTAAAAAAGAATAGAATTATAATACTTACAAAAAGCTTGAACGAGACATGGCAATTCTACTAATGGTAAGAGACATCTCTCCTTCTTGAATGATCAAGTCAATTGGCAGTGCTTGTTAGATTTTTGAAGATTTTGTCTATTCTGACGACTGTTCTAGAACCTTTTATGGCATGGCATGGCCTAGCGCGTTAAGGCGTGCGCCTCGTAATCTGAGGTCGCGGGTTCGCGCCCGAGTCGCGGCAAACATGCTCGCCCTCCCAACCGTGGGGGCGATATAATGTGACGGTCAATCTCACTTTTCGTTGGTAAAAGAGTAGCCCAAGAGTTGGCGGTGGGTGGTGATGACTAGCTGCCTTCTTTCTAGTCATACACTGCTAAATTAGGAACGGCTCGTACAGATAGCCCTCGAGTAGCTTTGTACGAAATTTCAAAACAAGAACCTTTTATACTAGCGGAGAGACAATTTGTTGGTTTATTAATAGTGCAAGGTGCCAGCTCACTTTATGTATATGAATTCCTAACCTCATTAAGGTGGGTTTCAAATGGTCAAAATTTCTTTCCTGTTTACGACCTTCTAAGTTTGTTAGTTAATCATTCACTGGACACAAACTGTACCATTGTTTCTTCCTGATTCATCATCCAAGTTACATATCACCTTTTAATCTTGATAGCATCTATTTCTTCCAATCTAAACACATAGTGAAAGTTTATCAGCGGCTTTCTTTGAATCTTTGTCTTAAATAACTATTCTATTGTTCATAATAATTCTTCTTATACTAGATATTATTTGATCATACTGTGACAACTTTCTTGGTATATTGTATGTTGTCATTGTTCTATAAACTCCATTGCTTCAAAAATAGCTTTTTATACTTCATTACTTCCTGTTTATTGAAATAACTATTCGAAGCATCCAGATATCTAACGATGCCTCGATTTGTTGTACAAACATGAGCGATCCGAACACCACTGTAGTTCAAACACTATTACACTACCTTCTCTTTGTAAAACACTAGGGGAATGAATAAAGAATGTATTGTAAAATAGATAAAATATGACAAAAATACCTAATTATAATCACGCTTTCCAAGCTTAATAAAGAAATTCAAATCATAGCAACTATTATTGTAAACTGTGTTCTGACCGCAACATTGGCTTGACTTTTTCAGTACCATAAATGTTTCTACGCTTCTGACATCTCAATCAATATACTATCTTGATTAATTCACACAGTATATGATTTTGGTATTATAAAATTTTTAGTTATAATAACTTATTTTTTATGCAATACAGCAGATGTTTCTATGTTGTAATGTTTCCAACAACATGTAGTATTTATATCTTAAAACAGATTATTTTAATGTTGTGACGTTTCAATCAATATAAAATCTTGTTTATATCCTATAACAGATGTTCTTATCTTTATAACATTTTTTACGCCTATAATGTTCGACCCATAAAATATATATTGTTTGTAGCATATGGTAAATGTTTACATATGTAGCATTTCAGTGTAATTTTTTGAAATCATAGATTATTATTGATATTGTATCTTTTCAGTCAATATAATATTTGTTTGAGCATTATATGTTTTACGTTTTAGCATTTTACCGGTTATTATATCTTATTTACGGTCTATCATTTCATTAATTATAATACGTTATGTTTTAAGTAGGGATAGATTCTTTACAGTAGGTGATTTTTTTCGATAAATTTCAACAATAAACAAAGAGCACATAGTTCACTTGTTTTTAATATATTATTTATTACACAGTTTTTATCAGAGTTGTATCCAAAGCTTTAAAAATTGCCTCTTGTCGTTAGAGTTTACACAGGCTGGTTCAGTTACTTTAGAACACAACTAAAAAGACGAATTAGTCTTAACTACTCTGCTATTATAATACAATTACTGTAGTGAAACTTTCACTTATACCACACTATTAGTTATTGCAGTTGTGTCTAGGGCTTTAAATAATTGTTTCGTTTTGTCAAAGTTCACAGTTTCGATTAATTATTTTAGAACATAATCGATAAGAAAAAATATTTATTCTATATTCTGTTACTACAATACAGTTGGTTATAATTTTACTTTGAAAAGAAAAAGCTCCACTATACGCTATTACAGATAAACTCACAATCATACTGTCTATCAACTTACCTAACTTTGTTTTATTTCACCTACACATTTGCGCTAAGACCTTTCTCCATACTACCTAGTATCATAATGTAATAACACTCGATCAAAACAATGAGAAATGCTAAGAAGCTTCTTGTAACATGACACAATAATACAAGAGTCAAGTCAAAACAATAGAACTACAGAAAATATGATCTGCACACAGTTACGTAAATAAACCGGTGATAAACTATCGCGTTTAAACATAACTATAATTGACACTCACACTAAACATAAACAGTCGTGTATATCTAACACAAATAAAGACTACAGCTTCTGACTAATTTATTTCATATTTAGCAAAATATATTGTTAATAAATACTTTTTGCAATATTCGTAACTACTATTTTTCGAAAATTTGATAACGACCTGCATTCCTATGAAAATACTATTACTTGTAAAATTTCGTTCTAATTAATCAATCTTAAAATCCTCTAACATAATTCCCAGATCAGTCCTACGAAGGTTACATAGAAATAATTGACTCTTTTCATCAAATTTCACAGAGTTTTGATCAATCACTTTAGAACACATTCGATAAAACAAATTATTTCTCCTCAAGACGGCTGGTATGAATATTAAAACTTTAGTTAAAATAACGTACAGACAACGTTTCGACTTTATTAGGTAATCTTAAGGTTAGCCATCTTAAGAGTACATATTTACCTCAAGTGGTTTTCTTGTCATCACAAAAAAAGCATTTCTCATCTATTCTGTTATCACAATACAACTGGTAATAATATCACTTTAAACATCGCGATTATATACTCCTCACTGTTAAACTCAGAACAATAAAGCTTAAATCTATCTGTCTGTTTAACTAACTATCTATATCGAACTACATTTTGCATGTATATTTATAGACTGAAGAAAGCCTAAAATAATTCACATATTGCTAGATATCATGATGCAATAAGACACAACTAAAACAACGAGAAAAAAACCCAGAAGGCTCTAGTAACATAACAAAATATCACAAATTTACCATTTTCTATCTATGTAACTATTAAACGTATACTTAGAAAGCAATGATGTAAACAAACTTGTAATAAATTATTTCTTTGAACATTAACTAAATTTAGCACTCACACAATACTCAAATTGAAACAGTCGTGTATGCCTAACAATAAGACACTTCTCTTTAATCACAGACTAGTTCTTCTCAACAGATTTTTATTGTATATCTATATTTTCTTGCAGAAGTAGTAATTCAATTCCAACTTCTGAATCATCGACCCAAACATTGAACAATCTATTAATGTCTAACATTTTAATGATTGGCAAACTTCCCAGTATGTTCATCAACTTCTGCAGTACTATTTGTTGTGGTTGTTCCTATTTTACCTTGTTGGATTGGCCTTTCTTGAAGAGATCAGTCAGTGTAGCAGTAAGTTCCGTATAATTTGAGAAGAACATGCTATAGTATTCTGCTAATTCCAGGAAGGACCGACATGCTGCATCTTGTATTCCGTTCGTAACTTGCAACAGATATTTTATTTTTTACCTTTTGAAGATACATAGAGTTTTATTTATATCCTACAACTCATTTTTATGTTTGAGATGTTTCAGTAAATATAGTATATTCTTTGTTTTGTAGAACACATGTTTTTCACCTCTCTCCAACGCTTTTGTCGATGTAATACATTTTTAGTGTCATATAATACATCTTTATTTGTACAGTTGTAGTGTTTCAATCCGATAATGTATTTTATATCATACAAAACAGTTTTTATGTTGCAACGTTTAAATCGATATAATATATTCTTTCTGTCCTGGAACAGATGTTTTATGTTGAATCAGATTATTCTTTAAGTGATGCCTGATTTTAGGTTCAGAAAAAGAGAAAGGATTTCAAACACTTTTAATATTAGTTAATCAATATTTTTTTTCCTTTATTATTAATTACTTTCTGCCAACGATTCACAAGCTCCTGAATGTAAAGAGGGTAGTTTTAATATATTCGTGTATTACAAGCTCTTTTCCATCAAAATAGTTCTGCAAACTTCAGAATACATGATAATCATCGAGCAAGGTCTGGAGAATAAGGAAGATGTGGAAGTTTATCCCAGTCTAGTTCTTCAATATTTGCAGATGTGATCCTTGCTGTATGGGGCCGTGCATTATCCTGGTGTAACGCAACACCTTTACGATTGATCAAAGCAGGTCTCTTTTCTTTCTATGCAACATTCACGCACTCTAGCTGTTAAAAATAGATGTCTAATGTAATTTTTACATTGAGTGACAACAACTAAAACTGGATCACACCAACAATATTCCATCAAACACTTAACAAGATTTCCTAGGGTAGAGATCCATTTTGGGCTTTGCTTTAGCTAGTTTACCTGCACTGAGATATTGTCTGTGGCGCTTAACATTTTTGTAAAATATCCATTTTTCATCTCCAGCCACTAATCTGTCCATAAAGAGTGAGTTACTTTCACGAGAGTGCAGAGAAATGCAAATATCCACTCTTGTTCTTAGGTTGGCTTCTTTCAAATCATGGAGGACCCATTTTTCAAGTTTTGACACCTTACCAAACTGTTTCAAATGACGATGAACTGTTGAATGAGTTGAATTAAGCTTCTGTTCCAGTTCTTCGATTATTACAGCTTGATCTTCATCGAGTGAATCCAGCGGAAAGTCATTATTAAACTCAACAGGACGACCTGAACGTAGTTCATTACTTAACCTGTAGTCAACTGATATGAACTTCTTAAACCACATTCAACATTTTTTCATTGAGAGACTCATCACCACAAACACTTTGTACGTTTATGTAGTTGCTTCTGCACTATTGCCTTTTTAAAACTCATAAAGCATTATATGCTTAATGTGCTCCTCAGACTCATCCATCTTTATAAACGTTTATTTTATTAATGATCTGCAAAAGTGGAGTTGGGTTAGTTTCTTTTATTTATCTGAACATATTTTAGTAATTAAAGCCTTCTACAGAGATAGAAATTATGACGCAATTTCTGTATTAAATTTTCGGGCATTATTTATGGGATGACCTGATAGATTTCAGTAAAAGTAAATTCTGTTTGCTTCGTAAAATATATTTTTATTATGTTTCACTCATTACGATATCTTGCTTTTATCGCAAAATAGATTTGTGACGAGGTAATTTTTTAATCATTGTAAAAGTTTGTTTATATAGTATCTTATTGAAAACTGACGTTGTACATTATATGTTCTTACACTGTAACGTTTCAATCTACATTACACATTTGTATCGTGCCATTGTCTTGTGTGTAAAGTTTCAGCCAATCTAATGTTTTGTTTTTATTTTACAATAAATGTTTCATTTTGTAACGTACAAGATTTTTATGTTTTAATGGTTATGCCAGCATATTATTTTACTTATATAGTAAAACGTGTTTATAAGATTTTCCAATCAATATAATATCTCGTCTGTGTCGTACAGTCCATATTTTTATTTTGTAACAATGTACCATTTCAGTGAACATGACATCCTGTTCGTAACGTTCAATAGATGTTTTCGTGTTATAATGGTTCAAGTAATATAATATTTTGTTTGGTTCACACAACTCAAATTAATTTTTTTACTTTTTCAGTCAATATGTCTTGCTGATATTGTATAATATTTGTTTTTATATTATTAAGGTTTAAATCAGTCTAATATATAGTTTATATCGTACAATAGAGATTTTTATATTAGAAAGTCTTTATTAATATAGTAGTTTTTATGTATTGTTCAATACTTCCTTCTTGTTCTAGCCTATTAGTCATTGTTTCAAAATAATACATTTAAAAATTAGTCAAACGTATGCACAAAAAATTATTACACTATTGTTTGTCGTAGTCGTAGCTTGAAATAATTGACTCTTTTACGTCAAAGTACACACAGTCTGATTCAATTACTTTAGAACTCAACTGAAAAAAACGAATTATTACTCTCTGCTTCTTCCGTTAAACTATTACTGTAAAAGTCACTTCACATTTTGCCTATTACAACTAAACTAATAATCACGCAGGCTAACTTCACTTTTTCTGACTTAATTTGCACTTACTTGGTCGCCATATAGAGAGAGAATGCCTAACTGAAGCCTAGAACTTTCAAAAAAACTACGAAATGCTCTACTGTAATGATACTCACGATAAAAACACAAAAAGTTAGGTGACGTCAATTTACAACATTTCAACTACACATATAACATACAATTCTTACAGAATTACGCAAACAAATGTTGCATAACTATCAACCTTAAAATAATTACATTTTTACACTTTTATTACGAAGAGTAGCTAATAATTAAATATCAGATCACTGAATTAACTAAATAACAAGTCTTATACTCAACAGTCTTGTACATTCAACACAGTATAATATACTTTTGTTATGTGGTAGATGCTTGTATTATTCAATTGACGTTTTTATGTTTGTAAAGTTTCAATTATCACAATATCCTAATAATATCGAATTTGTTTTTATTCCTATCAATATAACATTTTGACTGTCATATAACCTATTTTCAATGGCTCAGCAACAAATCTACTGGCTTACGGTGCTCAGTATTGGTTTTCGATACCCATTTTTGGGAGAGTACAGATAACCTATTGTGTAAATTTACGCTTTACAGAACCAAAACCCAACATAATTTTGGCATCATAGAATAAATGTTTTTACGTGGTGTCTTTTCAGTCAATCAAGTATGTTTTATGTTGCAATGTGTTATAATTGTGATACATACACTCTTCGCTTTCTCTTCTTATGTCTATCAACTGTTTCTAGGTTGTACATATTCCTATTAAGAATGTATTCACACCAATATAAACATAAATTCCTATTTATTACTGATAATGAATAACCCAGATACTTAGAAATAGGTTTGGTTTCTTACTAGCAACATTTCATTTTTGACCTATCTTGGTTTATTTATTATTTTTCATATCTCTTGGTCCTCTTTTTTTTTTCTCTCATTCACTTTTTCTTTTATATTCATTTTTTAAAGCCAAACCGATCTATTCCTTTCTGAACTATTTTTTATACATTTAATTATAACGTTTCATAATCATAACGGATATTATAGTATCGGTATCTGTTAAACTTAGAAAGATGGTCACTTTATTTTTATTATTATTATTTCATAATTACTTAGCGTGCTGTAATCTCTCAATCCCTTATAGTTATGTTTATAGGTCAGCTTCTTTTTCATACTCTTTAAACTTTAACTTATGTTATCTCAATTTTATAACGCAATGTTTCAGTCAATATAATTATTTGTTCATGCCTTAAAGTATATTTTATTTTACTTTGTATTTGATTTTTTATTTAATCACAAACCTACATAATAGGCTAATTGTATTATGTCCGGCTTTTAGAGTTCTAAGTCAGCAGAATACCGTTCAATACAGATATTCCATGTTCGTGACTTTTTCAATCAATATAATATTGCACAACACATGGTTTTATGCCTCTGAAGTTTCTATCGCTACAATACTTTTTGTATTGTTTAAGTCAAATTTATGTTTTCGACATTTTATTCAATATAACAATTTGCCTGTAACCTAAATACGTGATTTCAAGTTAAAATGTTTGAATCAATATAAAGTTTTCTTTAAAGAGTACAATAGATATTTTTAAGTTGCATCGATTTAGTCAGTATAATATCTTGTTGGTATTGTCCGGTAAATGTTTTCATGGTATAACGTTGCAGTCCATACAACTTTCGTCCGACAGATGTTTTCATGGTGTAACGTTGCAGTCCATACAATTTTTGTTTGTATTTTACATACAATCTTGTATGTGTTGTAAAATAGATGTTTTATCCGTTTGTGATATTTCAGTTAATGCAATAGCATCAGGGTAGTTTGCATGCACAATTCATCTAGCATCTCCTTAAATACACTCGGTCTGGTCGAGAATATCATATGTAAGTTCTTTCACATCTGTTAACTATTTTATTTTCGAAGACTCAGTATAGTTTTATTGGCAATCAGGACAAGTAAATCTGAAAACTGCATCTGATGACTTTCATACAAGAATACGGTACTTAAATCTTAAAAAAAAACGAATAAACAAGTTTATAAATATACCGCAGTCACATTTAGGGATATACACAACAAAGAACGTTTGTTACCTGACGTTTTACCAAATCGTATTCACCCATGTATTTTAAAGACGTAACTACAGGATATTTATAAACCTCATAAATGGTTTATTTAATAAAACTTAGCTTGTTCAAATAAATACGAAGTATAATTATTTATAAAATCATTAAATTCTTTAGGCACAACTTTTTAAGCACTAGGTAATTTGTTTCCACGACCAAATAAAATCTCAAATCAGTTTTTTAAAGACAATTGATACAGAATTCGTGAAGTTATAATGCAAACCGTTAAAAATATTGTTTAATGAGTACAATTCATTGAATACACAGAATACCAAAGAATTCTGAGCATAATGAAAAGTTTTATTGATACACTTTTCTTGATGACAAGAAACCCACTTGAAATAAAAAAGTATCTCAGAACGGCTGGTATGGGTATTACCACTTTTATTAATAATGAGTGAACAACGTTTTGATTTTCCTAGGTCATTTTTGGATTAAGAAAGAAAGAGATTAAAGGTGACCGTTGCCGGACACGTCATAAGGGCGAGAGTATAAATGGGTACCGGATTGTAGGAAGCGTTGCAGGTGAATGTCAGGTTATTAATTAGTATAGGTATAAAGGTATTCCTTTATATTGGTTTAATTTGCTGAATAAGTAGGGCTTCTTTGATTTTACGTTTGTTTATATTTGTTTTTACATAGTATAGGGGTCTGGCATTCCCTAACCGTTAAGGCGTGCGCTTCGTAATCTGAGGGTCGCGAGTTCGCGCCCGAGTCGCGCCAAACATGCTCGCCTTCTCAGCCGTGGGGACCGTTATAATGTGACGGTCAATCTCACTATTCGTTTGTAAAAGAGTATTCCAAGAGTTGGCGGTGGGTGGTGATGACTGCCTTACACTGCTAAATTAGGGACGGCTAACACAGGTAGCTTTCGAGTAGCTTTGTGCGAAATTCCAAAAAATAAACAAACAAAATACATAGTATAGATCTTAGTTTTGTGCCTGGTTTTTGAATAAATTTAGTATTAACTGGAATGTCATATTTTATTGCTAGTTTTTGCCAAATGTTGGTTATTTTTCTGCTGATATTGGGAATATACGGTATGCAGCAGTATATGGTTTCGTAATGTTTTTAATTTGTGGGATATATTTACTTTTGTTGGTTGATTTTGCTTTTTGTCTAGGTGTGTACGTATAATGTTTTCTATAGTTTGTGGAGGAAACGTATTGATGTTGATGAACTATTATTTTATTTTATCTAATTCGTCGTTAATTTTATCTGGTGAGCAGAGTTTTATGGTTGTGTTTATTTGGTTTCTTAGTAAGTTGAGTATTTGTTTTGTTTCATGTGCTGAGTCCCAAGGAATGTATAGTCCAGTGTGGGTGATTTTTTTGTGCATTTCTGTTTTAAATTGTGTATCAGTTCTAGTGATCTTGAGGTTAAGAAATGCTATTTGGTTTGTTTTTCCTGTTCACAGGTGAACTTAATGTTGTAATGTATCGAGTTAACGTGGCTGAAAAAGCTAAGTGTGTGTTCTGTACAAATACCAGTAAAGTGACAGCTATAAGGCTGAATTGATCGCTTGAGATTCAGTTTCTGTCATAAAAATGGCAGCTAGAACTGCCCCTACAATCCCTTACCCGTTTATACTCTCGTCCCTAAAACATGTTTCTGGCAACGATCATTTGCAAACTCTCTCTTTCTTAACCTGAAGATGACCTAAGATGGTCGAAACGTTTTTATTGTCTCCTTATCAATAAAAGTATCAATATCCATATCATCCATAATAACATAAAAACAAGTGATACAAATAAGAAGCTAATTTATATATATAGCAGCGTTACCTATCGTCGGTTTATAAATAAAATACATTTTATTGATAGTGGAACATATTATATCTTTCAATAGAAAAATGGGTCTGTTAGGTATGATCAAAGCTAAAAATACAAAATTTATACATCTTTACAAAGACAAAAACAAACAAACAAGGATTAGATGTGGAATAAATGGTATCAGTAGGTGACTGGATATAGGTAAAGGTCAAGTCTGGTCATATACATGAATGGTGAATAAACCTTGCCAAATGTTGCTGTTGTTGTTGTTGCTAAGGTCATTATCATGGTTTAGTAATTTTTTGTTAAAATCATTAAATGCAATTTATAAATTTAGTTGTTCTTTCAAACCAGCACAATTATACTGGGTTCACTAAGAGAAAATCGTTAATGTGTTATTTCACTTCAGTCAATACATATTTCGCTCAAAATATGTTTTAATGCTGTAACATTTCAACCAATACTGTTTTATTAATCTTCCTTTTAAATTCATAATAGATTTACACTTACAGAGAAATGTATATTTTAATTCAGTGTAGCTTTCTGTTGTTTTTTCGTAGTTAAAGTCCCTTTCATACGAATATTCTCTTTATTGTCAGTATCCCATGATAGACTAGATTTATATTCATCGTCTCTGCCATAACAACTTTATCTAAACGCTTGCAGAAGTTTGAAGTCATTTTCAAAATCTACTGTTATATGTTGCTCCAAACGTCACATGGTTCAACTTACATGATCTTATCCACATAGAGAACAAACATGTCAATAAACAATGTATGAACACTGAAATTATTGACATTATTTTTATCTTGAAAATATTCTCAATAATTGACACGGATTTGATAATGAAAATTTTGCAGTTTGATATTAAGATACTTCTGATTTTATTCCTCAGTTGTTAATTGTTTTTACCAATAAACGGAAAGTTTACATAAGTCTATGACGTTGTCGCATGCGATCTGAACGGAGTAAACTCCACTTAATATCATTTCAGTAGCCAATACAGTAATAAAACAGAATATGCTTTAACTTTATATTTCTTAATAGAAAGGATAATGATTACTAGCGATTCAAATAGTTTATAAAATAAAATATTTAGCAGTTAAATTTACCTTTAAAATGTATGAAACTATCAGCATGAGTATATAATTTTATATGCATTGATTTATGGTATGCTCCTATTTCTAAATGAACGCTACTATTAAGAACATTTAGATGAAAAAAGACAATTTGATTTATATTCTTCTTCACCTGTAAATTTACTAAAAGGATGTTGTTTATTCACATGTTCTAAAATAATTATCACCTGCACCATCATCATACATATGACATTCGTACCCATGGGTCTAAAAACACTTATGGCAATAATTAAGGCCTTTTTTCCCTCATAATAACATAAAAACAAGTGATACAAATAAGAAGCTAATTTATATATATAGCAGTGTTACCTATCGTCGGTTTATAAATAAAATGTATTTAAATTTTATTGATTTTGGTTTTTAGTGTTAAAATTCAATAAAATACGATTTATTTAAATATTGTATGACAATATCACCCTTAAATAACAAACCTACTGTTAACTGTGCCGTTTCTAGTAAATTAATATCAGTTTACAAGAATTTAATATTAAACTTGTGCGATAAACTATGATAATTTATCAAATCGTGCATCATTGTAATATCCAATCAGCGTACTATAATAACTCACAAACCTTCTACTTACTTAAAGCTTCAGTCAAATATCTTATCTTGATAGACTGTTTATTATTTCAAAATAAGAAGTTTTACTGAATAGTTTTATGCTAGTTACACAATAAGCACACAACGACAAATAATAGTTCAGTTACTGTTTTTATGAATTACAAGTAATTAAAAAAATCAATTGATTTTGTAACTTTAAAACAATCATTACTTTTATTAGCTGTAATGATTACTTTTCAAAATTCAAAACTGTCTCTAATGTGTCAGTGAAACTGTTTAGTTACCGAAAGTATTTCTTGCAAATATATATTATTGTTATATATGAAAATACATAAAATGCTAGCATTACACTCGCAGCAAAGTGTAAGCCTGATATTGTAAATATGAATGCATTTCTGAGATAATTAATAAGTATTAAATAGTTATTATCCATAAGTTTTATTATTTACTCATATTGTTTTAAATAAATAATAACATTCACTAATAAAAGCCTGTGGGCATGTCTGCTTTATTATTTCTTTATTCAAATATTGGACGTGAATTCAAAATGTATCAGCTTAGTCCTTTAACAAATTTAAATCTTGTGAATTTGGAGATATTTGACATTCTCAGAGATGACGTTAGTATTAATTTAGGTCCTTCCTATTTTATCCAATTTTCTTTATGGTATCAAGAAAAAGATTTGCTTACAATGACACTTGCCGTCTGACATGGCAGTGGTGATGATGGCATTAGGTTGACTTTACCAAGAACGACTGAGGATTTTAATGGACTGCACCTGCCTCTTGAAACGCTTTTAGGCTTTTATATGGAAGCCTTATTCAAAGACTTGACTAATAAATTGGCAAACTGTAGAGGCATAATATGTTTAAATTGAAAAAACATCTCTCAGTAAAATTTTTTGTATGGGAAAATCACACAAAAATAGTTCATAACTAACAGTCAAAACTTAAGTTGTTGCTATTTTTAAATAAGCAAGCATTTAATTTGGTTATTTTGATAATATTATAAAAAAACAATAGTTTAGCAAAATATCATGTGATTAAATCATAGACTACAGACTACTGTTGTAGAACATTACTACCATAGATAATACTTATGCCTAGAAAGTTGTTGAGATTCAAACAATGTACACAACCTTCGTTTTTATGTCATTTAAACATCCACTAATCAATACTTTCCTTCTTTGACAAATGCCATCTTCATCTACTTTTCAAAATATTTTTTCCTACACTAGAGCACAAAATTATTTTTCTACTTAAAATCAGTGACATAAATAATACTTTGTTACTTTAAGACATAAACTAACTTAAGTTGGAAATTGAAATGTTTCATTAACATTGTCATCTGTAATAACTCGTGGTGCCTCTGGATGGATCAACGGTAACCTGATAAGATTGCGGATTTACATTTCTAAAATCAAATTAGGCTTCCATCAGCGGACAGAACATACTATGTAGTTTTACACTTAAAAAACCAAAACAACAACAGTGGTCTCTTGCTATGACTAATGATAATGCTTAGAAAATCAGATAACGTTTTATAAAAAAAAAAACTTATTATTACTACTCGTTTAGGTGGGATTTTATATGTTCCAAAAGTCAAAGTATTCAAAAATGGGATTGTTCTTAATTTGTTATTTTTAAATTTTGTGCAAAGCTATATAAAAGCTAGCCGCATTAGCCGTTCCTAATTTATGAGCTTGTCATCACCAACCACTGTTGGGGTAGTCTTTTACCAACAAATGTCGGGATTGACTGACAGTTATAACACATTTATTGCAAGTATATTTGGTGGGGGGATTCGAACCCGGATTATTAAGATTTTACTCAAGCACCTTAAACACCACTCAGCCATGCAGTTTGACTCTTTTATTGTTAGATGAGTGCAAATGTGTTTATATACTTAATATTTTATGTACTTTTCACAAACTGTAAATGGAACATGCAGTTTCAAGTAAATAGAAGAATTAAAGATTGCAAAACATGATGGCTATCTCAATTAATTTTTGTTTTATCTGAATAAACCTTTCTAGCTTTTTGTTTTTGAGATTTTTGAGAAACATAAGATTATAATAAATTGGCCAAGTCTGTTTCACAATAAGTGGCAAGCTAGTCCAAGGACCATAAATTATAAACCAAATGATTAAAGTTTTCTGTAAATGAACTGTACATTTGTTTGTTATATAGAAACATAGCATCAGTTACTGTAATCATCATACAGGGTGTCTGGAAGTCACTATGCACTTGTATAGTTATTAACAGACATGTTTCAATACAGAATACGGGAGGTAAATATGAATGACAATTATAAACAATGTTGAAAGTGACCCCTGTTGGCATCAATACAGGCCTGGATCCTTCTTATTTTGTTTCTAAACACCGCTATCAGTTGCTGGCTTGAAATAGACTGAATAAAATATTATTACAAAACTGCCCTGTGATTATAAATTTAATAATAAACTCAACATAGGATTAATATTCACGTCACAAATTGCTAAATATATTCAGTTTGACCATATATATAATACAATATCTATATATACACAGTATATTTAATAATAAACTGTATATACAGTATATACACTATACTTTAATTAGTTTTATGAATTTTAAAAGTTAGTAAACATAATTCTTTACAAAACGTTTAAATGATTATTTTATTATGTACTGAAAAACTGTAGAATGTTTCAGTCTACTTTAAAGAAAATGAAAGTTATTTTCTACTTAAATGTGTTGACAATTACATTATATTTAAGATTCATAAACTTTCATCAAAATAATATTTAACTATAACACATTGTCACTACATACATATTTACAATATACTTAAAACAGATGGTTCACTTTACGAAACTGTAAATGTATTGTGATGCATATGAGTTAAATACAAGTTTTGTATTTAGTTACACTGTAAATTTATAAAATGTAATTATCAATGACAAAACATTGTTATTACTTACTTAAGTTCATTAAATAGAGATACTAAACATTAACTGTATTTCAGATAGCATACACCAAAGACAGGACAAATGTTTCATTTGTGTAAGCAATTCCATTAGAATTTATTACACTAACAATCAAAATCGTAAGAAGTACAGCTGGATCATAGTAATTGTCTAAAATATCTTAGGGAACATAAGTCACCATGTTGGCACCCACCCCATATAGAAATCATATGACTAGATTTAATTATTTTACAAGTTCAGTTATTGATTTTGCTACAACTGAAAACAATAAATGAGTGGCTTACTGATTATTCCCACATTTTTTTATAAGTTCTTAAAACATTGAAACTAGCTTATAGACCCATATCATAAGAAGTTGTCACTGTCTCAGGGATCGTCAGATATTATGATTTAATCAGTTAGTTTACTAAAATAAAAAATACTTAAATATCAAATTTATTATATTTTCTATAGATTATTGTCTTTAAGTTTAACTCATGTCATACAAATAAAACTCATAAAAGTTTGCAGTTTTCTTTCTATGTCATTGAAAGCCACTACGTAAGAATAAAGTTCAAAGTTTTGTTTGATCAATAACATTTCAGTCAGACTTTGACACTGCTCTAATCTTAGGTAGTCGTCAATTGGTCACTGATGCATAACAGTTGAAGGTAAGGTGGTATCCAATAACTGCTTTTTATCACATTATTAGTCACATAGAAAAGTCACCACAATACCAAACATTAGTTGACAATCATAATAATAAAAAAATGCTTAGTTATAAATCCAGTAGTTACTTTTTGACTGTTTCAAAACAATTATATTTCCTCAAATTGATTATGAAACTCTTACCATAACACGAATTATTTTTCATTTAAACTTTATTAAATGTGTGCTCCCCTCCGCTAGTGCAGCGCTAAATCTACGGATTTACAACACTAAAATCAGAGGTTCGATTCCCCTTAGTGTTGTTTTGCTATATGAAAACACACACACTCGTATCAAATGTGTAAAAATAATCAGTTATAAATAAAAGTACTGTAGTTCTATTACATGAAACTCACTTTTCATCATTGAAACAAATATCAAAACATTTATTGATAAAACTTCAAAATAGACTAAGATAATATCTAAGAAAACGTATTAGTTTATAAAATACCGGGACATATCTCTGTGTAATAATACCTGTCATATATATTTGTTTTAGCAGGTTATTATTACCATAGGGTAAACATCCGAAACGTTTAATACATTTGAAAACTAAAATGATTGTCCCTCATCGTGCTGACTCATACCACTCCCTACGGCTTTAAACCGACGCGTTATCTGCACTACGTGTAAGTAAATACTTGTAACGCATCATACTTGTACCTCTTTACTCTCTATCATTACAGAATAAGTTTATATAATACAAATTGTATGTCCATTACACATTAACTCTTACAATAATTTTGTATCAAAATAAATTTATACATGTATACACTTTATATATTACAGAAAGCTAAATGTATATTCACAATATTTGCTTGTTCAATAGGAAATTATTTTCTATATCTAGGATACTATTTCCTGTTTTTGATCTAGAATTCACATACAGAAATACCAATATCGTCCATTTTACAATTTTGACAAGATTCATTTGAGAACATAATAATTTTTGATATTTATAAATAACACAACTGAGATAAGATTTTATATTGAAGAATAAAATGTTATTAGTAGATAAGTTAGATATTTTAAAAATAGTATTGTGATTATTGTATTTTTTGACAGTAAATTAGTGTGTTTATTGTCACTACAATGTCAATTCCACTAACGAAAAGAAAATAATTTGGGATTAAATGTTAGATGACGTCCTTGAGATCTAAGACCAAGTAAAAGAAGCAAACAAATATCAAGATAATCGGCGTTTCCTCAATCTAAATGTTTAAAAAACTTTCTTGGTTATATATGAATATATAAGTATATCACTGATGGAAGACTCAAAGTTCAATAATCCAGTTCGTGGATAAGTAAGTCACCTTTCTAGGGTCTTTTAAACCTATAGTTATGTATCATGATAGATTGTCATGTGTCCTAGAAATATGTTCTCTATTTTATGAATATTATAGCAATGTGTAAAGATTTGTTATCTTGGGCAATTATTAAAATAAAGGTCATTAATTGACATTTTCATGTAATTAAATCCATAATAAACGTGAAAGTAGATCAGATTGCAAATTTGAGAAAAGAAATAAACAATTATTGTGTCAATTTTTAATTATATTCATGTTACTGAAAATATTTAGTAACTTCATGAAATGGCGGCCATATACGTGTTCCTAATGATACGCTCACTGGTAGCACCTTCTGGAACTATAACATATTCATCTTTGGTTAAATCTTCTTTCCCATCTTTGTGGCAGCCAATAAGCATGAGGCGCCATCCTCTGGAAGCGGGAATGCTACACTAATTACTCACATTCTCATAGAAGGTTTACTTAAGTGTTATGGAATTTATTTTTTCTACATTTATTACTGTGGAATGTTGGCTACTAGTTCAGCCCTTTGAAAATAGCTAAATATCGTATTATTTTTAGACTATTATTTTTATAGGTTATACTCATTGGATTTGAATCATATTTCAAAATAAGTTAATTGACAACGAAAAAACTCAATTTATAACAGTCACTAGAATACATTTGAAATATACTGTGTGAAGAATAAATAATTATTGTGGCTTTCTTAAAACAAAGTAGATATGTACATTATGTAAGCCTACACTTCCGGTTCATTTCAGTGTAGGCAATATGTATTACTTTATAAAATGTTTATAATTTTGTTTAAGTTTCCAGTGTACTTCAAACCACTTTTACATTGCATACCTGTCACTTGTTACAAATTTGTGCATAACCTAGTTAAAAGTAAAACGCTATTGGATTCTGTAAGTCAATGGAAATACGCGGTCTTTTATTTTCTCCTTACCAAATGCATTTAAGAAAACATTTTGTACACATTTCACCATGTCATGATAGAGAGACCAAAGTAGAGTAAAAATTCTCGTTTAGCATTTTCAACAACTATTACCAGGATCTTAAAACTTTCGTGGTGTATGGTCATTGCTTTAATAATGTTTATTGTAGCTCATTGTTATTATATTTTAGCTTACAACAGATATGAGCTATCAATAATCTCTCAACAAAAACTACGCGTATTCTTTTCAGCATTTCAATGTTTTATACCATGAAGGGAATAGTAAATTTGTTTGTTTTGAATTTCGCACAAAGCTACTCGAGGGCTATCTGCGCTAGCCGTCTCTAATTTGGCAGTGTAAGAGCAGAGGAAAGGCAGCTAGTAATCACCACCCACCGCCAACTCTTGGACTACTCTTTTACCAACGAATAGTGGGATTGACTGTAATATTATAACGCCACCACGGCTGAAAAGGCGAGCATTTTGGTGTGACCGTGATTCGAACCCGCACCCCTCAGATTACGAGTCGAACGCCTTAACTCACCTGACCATATCGGGCCTAGGAATAGTAAATATAATATTTCATTTATACTAGTTCTGCAACATCAAAATGTCACCTTATCTAACACCAACGGACTATAGTATAGTTTGAAATATGCGTAACCACTGTAAGATTTTAAAATATTAATTAGAGATAACGAGCAGTTGCAGAATTTTATGTACGTTTTCGCATGATTGCTCTCGCTGTTATAATAATATGACGTGTTGTTGAATATATACTTTTCAAAAAAAGAAACGCAAAAGGGATATTTTTTGTATTTTAAAGAGAAATATATGTAATAACGTTACAAGCTCAGAGTATGTGATGTTACACGTGTTAAGGCACTGATTGTCAGACCAAAATGACAATAAAAGTTGTGTACTTTGAAAACGGAGGAAAACATTGGATTTTTCGCCAAAACGCATGCGTGTCCAATAAATTTGTTTGAGAGATCTGCATGTTCTGCAAGTACAACATGTGCAAAATCCCTATAAAAGTGACGGGTTCTCGGTTTCCATAGCTCAGTGTTAAGCCACCGACACGCAATACAGTTACGCCAAGACTGACTGAAGCACAACGCAACAACGCCAGTGGTCGATGGAGGAAGGCGAATCTCGGTCAGATGTTGCCAGAGCTGTGAATGTCCACCCAAGCACCATTACAAGGCTATGGAATCGTCACCAACAACATGGATCAACTCGTGACCGTTCACGATCTGGCAGACCTCGTGTGACCACACCCGCACAAGATCGCTACATCCGGTTATGTCACCTTCGGAATAGGATCACCACTGCGACGTCTACTGCCTCAACCATACCAGGGCTGCGTAGGATTTCCGATCAGACCGTACGCAACCGTCTACGAGATTCTTAGGCCCCATGTGCAACCCATCATGGTGAACGTCAACGACGTTTCTCAACATGACAACGCCCGTCCTTACACAACCCGACTCACCACTGTCTTCTTGAGACACCACAACATCAACGTTGTTCCCTGGCCCTCCAGATCACCAGATTTAGACCCCATCGAACATCTTTGGGACAAGTTGGACCGACGTCTGCGACGGCGACAACCTCAACCACAGACTCTACCTCAGCTTTCAGCAGCTTTGCAGGTTGAGTAGACAGACATTCCAAAGGATGTGATTTGTCATCTCATCGCTTCCATGAGCAAGAGATGCCAAGCAGTTATTAATGCTCACGGGGGCATACTCGTTATTGACGTTGAGTGACGTTAAACTTCAACTTGTGAGCGTGGACTTCGCCTTTGCAGACTTTGGATGTTCAGCAGTGAATGTGTAAAGTTTCACACATGTCATACAGAACTACCCGGAATAAACTTGTTAACAATTTGTCTCATATTTTGCCTTTTACATTTCTTTTTTAAAGAGTATATAACACTGGTTTACAAAAAATATTTTTTGTCTGAGGCAAGAATGTAAATAGGTATTTTTTACTAATTTGGGTGTGCTGAATTCAAATTTATAAACAGTTTTGCTCTATCACCTCTAGTTTTCTGACTTTTAAATAGTCCCATTTTAGTATATACAGAGTATATACGTGCTTATTTCAACAATTGCAGCAGCTTATTATGGATAAAAAAGGGTAGATAAAGAACATTGACGGAATAAATATACTTAGATGACACAATGTACACAATTCATTGTACTACAGACAGTTGGAAGTGTGTTTTCTTAGATGATCTGGTGTATTTTGCCTCCGGGATGTCACGCAAGAGCATCCAGCAGAAGTCTCCCATCATGCTGGGGTTCCACTTGCCTTGTTAGTTGCTCTCCATCTTCGTAATGTCTTGGTGGAATCTTTCTCCGTGCTCATCACTCACTGCTCCAAGGTTTGGAGGGAAGAAGTTGAGGTGGGAATAGAGAAAATGAATTTTGAGTGACATTCGGCATCCCATATCCTCATAAGTCTTTAGCAACTTCTCAATACAGGCTTGGTAATTTGGAATGCGTGTGTTACCAAGGAAGCCACTATAGACTGACTTAAATGCTTCCCATACTCTCAGTTCCTTTAAGGTAAGAAGCTTCTCAAAATCAGTATCCTTCAGCACTTCTCGGATTTGAGCTCCGACAAAGATGCCCTCTTTGAGATTAGCAGCACTGAGACCTGGGAACACAGAAGACAAGTGTTGGAAGGCAGCCCCATTTTTGTCCATGGCTTTCACGAAATTCTTCATCAAACCAAGCTTGATGTGAAGAAGAGGAAGAAGCACTTTTTTCATGTCAACCAAAGGATTCTTCTTGACGCTGTGTTCGCCAGGAACGAAAGTGCTTCTAGACCCCCAGTCTTTCTGCTTGTAATGCTGGGATACAGCTCGATTATCCCTGAGACAGAGAAAGCAACAGCACTTTGTGAAGCCCGCTTGCATACCCATAAGAAGACCAATGACCTTGAGGTCCCCACACAGACTCCACTGGTACTGGTTGTACTTAACAGCTTCTAAAAGAAGCTCCGTATTGTCACAGGACTCCTTTAGATGGACAGAGTGTGCAGTGGGAATGCTCGGATATTTATTCTCGTTGTGCAGAAGCACAGCCTTGAGACTTCGCTTGGGAGAGTCTATGAAAAGACGCCAGTCTGAAGGATTATGTGGCAAACCAAGGAAAGTGAACAAGCCAGGTACATTTGTGCAGTAGCACAACTTGTTTTCCATGTCGAAAAATGAAGCAAGGTCTTTGTTCCGATTCTTGAAACTGGTGATCCTTACATCTTCCTGGACTAGGTTCCGCTGTTTAAGCCGAGAAGTCAAGAGCTCTGACTGCTGTTTTGACAGATACAAATCACAAGCAAGGTCATTCAGGTCTTCTTGTGTGATCGTTGCCACTTGTTTCTGAATAAGAAGAGTCAGTGTCTTCGGAAGAGATTGACTTGGCATAATCTTCCCTTGGAGGCATTTCTTCATCTGATGAGGAAAGAAGATCCTTATTTACTGGAGGTGTTGGGACAGGAAGATCATCTGAATGGGGGAACGGGTCTCATAGCAGATGGAAGGTTGGGATATTTGATCTTTTTTTCTAGAAGATGCATTGAAACCAGTTATATTTGTTAGACAAAAATAACAATCATCTGCATGGCTTCGTGGCTCTCTCCAAACCATCGGGACTGCAAAGTTGAAAGCCGCTTTCTTGCCATTAAACCAAGAAGTTAGTCCATTGTAGCAGGGTTTACAACAGATGTGTGGAGCCCAAGATTTGTTCTGATCACCAATTTTACAGTCAAAATAATGAAAGTAGGCAGTTCTGAGGAGGGAAGTGATGGTTCGACGCTGTGTAACTGTCGTGAAGTCCCCACACACGTACCAGAAAGAATTGGGCTTGTTGAGGCATCGTCGGTGTTTTGACGAGCTTGAAGCCATTGGAGAATCTGAAAAAAAACAAAGTAAAATTAAATCATATGTAAGGCAATAATAATTATGTGCGTCGTTTGAAATTGTAATACAAATATATACCCAAAAGATTGTGTAACACAATTGTCGAGGGACACCAACCTCCTGCGCTGACTGCCAGTGCACTACTGGCTGTTGATTGAGACGTGTTGGCTACGCTTAACTGCCAAAATCCGTCTTGATATATAGCTATATATATATATAATGCAATGCTATCACTTACATTTATTGCATAATAACTAAAAAAGAAGACATAAGTCACACAATATTAGAAATTAACCCTGAATGCATATACGCCTTTATGTACAGTATGCATATCTAAAAAACTAGAGGTGATGAGTAAAAACAGATTTCAAATCTGAATTCAGCACCCCCAAATTAGGTTAAAACAGCTATTTTTGTGCTTGCCTCAATTTCTTTGTAAACCAGTGTAATCATTCGCCTTACAATTTGGCCCAACATGGCCAAGTAGTTAAGGAACTCGACTCGTAATCCGAGGTTCGCGAATTCGAATATCTGTCACACCAAACATGTTTACTCTTTTAGTCATGTGGGCGTTATAAAGTACCGTCAATTCCACTATTCGTTTGTAAAAGAAACCTGAGAGTTTGCGGTGAGTGGTGATGACTAGTTGCCTTCCCTGTTATCTTACACTGCTAAACTAGGGACGGCTAGCGCAGAGATCCCTTCTGTAGCTTTGCGCGAAATTAAAAAAAAACAAACAAATAAACAAACTTCACAATTTTTAAAAAATAACATGATACGGAATTTTTCTATGAATTGAATATTTTAAAAAATTAAAATAAGTTTATTGAAATTAGATTTTAGTTTTAAATATATTAAATTATAACATTTTTTTTTCCGATAAAAACACATATTCAGCAAAATATGTTTTGAAAACTTCTGCTGAATATAATCTGAATGGATAATTAAGAAATTATAAATCTATGAGTTTTTGTTTGTTTTTAAACACAAAGCTACACAATGGGATATCGAAATTTGATTTTTACATTATAAGTCCTCAGACTTCCCGCCTGATAACCAGGAAATATGTTGTGAGTTATCTTGTTTATATTTGATATTTAATAGGTGAGATTCTGATACGTATGAACTAGATTCAATATGATATAATGCTACTTGGTTAGGATTGGTTTATTATTCTTTAAAAGAGCTTCTTTTTCAGATTTAAACCAAATTCAATAGTGAAAAACACCCCAAGCACAAACAAATGTTAGCTTATTCCACCAAATATGTTTTACGTTGAAATTAGTTTGAATTTTTATTTCGAACAGGAATATTCTTTACAAAATGCTCTAAAATATAAGTATTATAAAATGATGGTTTTTAAAGATGAATAATTCTTATCGATGAATAACAAAGTTAAAAACACAGATATTAAATTAACCCAAACTTCAAAATTTTATATTTGATATTAGAGGATGAAATTTAGAGCAGTTTAATAAATCACCGGAAGTACTGATTGTTTGCATAAAAATGTGTCTGAGCAATGAACACTAAAGAGTCACATAAATAATAAACATAAGTGCCGTGTGTGTGTTTTATTATAACAAAGCCACATCGGGCTATCTGCTGAGCCCACCGAGGGGAATCGAACCTCTGATTTTAACGCTGGAAATCCGTAGACTTACTGCTGTACTAGCGGGGAGTAAATAAGTGCCGTTCATTGTCACAAGGTTGTGGAAGTGCCAAGTGAAGAGTGAGCAAATGTTACTCTGCAGTTAGAGTTAAACATAATATCATAAAGACACTTTATTTATTATTTGTATTTGAATTTTCTAAATGAAACTTTGTATAATAGCTATTGCTTTCTATTGCTAATTTTGTTACACTTTACTGATTACACTAGAAAAAAGAAATTACATTTTTGTGTTTGAAATAATTCCATGTTTGGAGGATCGTATTTAGAATAATAAATAGACAAAAGTTTCGACATCTGTCAAATGTACAGTAGAATGTAAAACAAATAAATCAACTCTCGTTTGTTTTTAAAAAAAAACAACTAGACCTCATCCTAAATCCAACAGTTTTATACATCTGTGAGATATTATAGTTAGTAAAAATGCTTACGGGATTGTAGAGAAAATAACACATATATATAATTGTGTTTGATTTTAGGTCATTTTTATTTACGTTTGAAAATGTTCCTATTTTTGGATATTTCATAGAGTGCAGAATGCCTTAGCTAGCAAACTATATTTGTTTTTAAATTTCGTACAAAGCTACAAAATGGCTGTCTGCTATAGCTGTCCCTAATTTAGTAGTGTAAGACTAGAGGGAAGACAGTTAGTCATCACCACCCACCGCCAACTCTTGGGCTACTCTTTTACCAACTAACAGGGGTATAACACCCTCAAGGCCGAGAGGGCGAACATGTTCGTTAGAGGGGGATTCAACCTGTGTTGAGCGCCCTAACCATTTGGAGAAGCATGACATTTACTCGCAATACATATGATATGATATCACAGTATGACGTTTACTCGTAATGCATATGATATGATATCACAGTATGACGTTTACTCGTAATACATATGATATGATATCACAGTGAGACTAATAATGATTTAAACCCCGCCATTGTTTACTTGCCTAAATTATAATTTTAATTTCTCGAAACCATATATAACATAAGTTTAGAACCGCGTGCTAGAGAAATGGGACGAACGTAGTCTGCTAGTTATCCCGGTGTTCTGTTGGTGCCAAATCGCGCTCTGCATTCTGGATTTCGAGAGTGTTATGGGAATGATACTATTGAATTGAATTCCTGAAGCTTTGACACTGGGTGCTATTGACAAACGACATATTATTTGGTTTAACAGTTAAAAATGATGGAGTGTTAGCGCAGACAGCCCTTATGCAGCTTTGTGCGAACATTAGAAATAAACCTCAGAAACAAATATATTTTATCTTTTTATAAATACAATACAATATTTAAAGCGCTTTTTATTTTAAAATGTGAGATAACATTTCTGCTTTTGCAGATGTAAATGTTTATAGTTAATTAATAAACTGGTTCTTTATCTTTTTAAGTTTTTATTGAAAAGTGTTTATAGAATTATCGTTTACAAAGTAGTTTGCTTTTCTTACGAAGGTTTGAAGGCAGAAATACTAACTTACATAACGACAGAAAATGTTCAAAATAAAACATAGGTGTAATATGGTCGTTAGGACAATTTACCAGTAATTACAACTAGTATAATAGAAACTATTTTTCACGAGCGTTTCTTAAGAGGAAGTATAATTTACATAATTAGAAAACATTTCAACTTTATATGTATCTAATTATTCTGTTATAGACTTTGCAAATACTCTAAAGCAACAAAGATAAAACAAAACTGAAACGTAGTGCGTATGAACGAAAGAATGAGTGGAGTTTTAAAAGGACTTGAAACTAATTGGAACCTGAGTAATTAATGAGAAAGACGAGCTAGAGAAGAATGTTCGATTATAGAGTTTCTAAACATTATTTCATAACATTCAACAGTAGGTATGAAATATTTCAAATAATACCCTACGTTATTCTGCCATCCTTTCTTCTTTCTAACTTAGTATTATATACACGATTTGCTTTTTAACCCCCATTTCAATTTAGTAGTAGGTATTTATTGTTGTTTTTTTCTTTTATTGTGGTTTGTCTAATTTGGGTTTGGTTTGAATTTTCGCGCAAAGCTACACAAGATATATTTGCACTAGCAGCGGTTCTTAATTTAGTAGTGTAAGATTAGAGTCATCACCAGCCACTTCCAACTCTTGGGCTACTCTTTTACAAACCACTACAAAGACCCCTGTTACGTATTTTTTTTATGTTTTATGTTTTTCGTAGACTAAACGCACCAGAAAAACACAGATAACAGCTTGTATAATTTATTACACTAAACTATTAACAGATATAACATGAATTATATAATAACAATGACAGATATTAAGTTTAAACCTTCAAAGTTAATTACAAAACAAAATGGTATTAGTTTCAACCTTCAAAATTAATCACAATACAAAATGGTACTGGCCTGTATCTAATATAATGATCTAAAATGAAAGTCTCAAATTCCAGTCTAGGATGTGAATTTGGTCCCACGAAGAAATTCCGAAGTTTAAATGAAGTTCAGAAACAGTTCACAGTTCAATAAATTCGACGTAGTTCTTTTCACGTTGCCTCCGATGAACGTCACAAATTTGTCGCCTTCACTCTTTTTCGATCTGCCCGGACGTGTCGACCTTCAGCACAAACAGTAATTCGAAAGAATCGTAGAGATTGACGAAGTAAAATCACAGCTTTCGTAGATCTAACTTCAGTCACAAATCCAAGTTGAATAATCACAGCAAACACTTAATCTTTCTCAAACAAATGACTCTCTTCTTTTGAAATAAAACTAATGTCTGACTCTCTTTCTCTCTCTCGCATTTTCGTCTGTTTATATATTGTAGGCCTAGACTCCTCGAAACACCCGAAATTTCTACAGATCTCCAGAGCACTCTGCGCATGTCCGTTCTTGCACGAGACTAAACGTATAGACACGAAGTCGCCAGCATTTCATTTACAAACATGATTGGTCTACTTAATTCAAGAAAATTCTAAATGTTACCCTAAATGAATAACAACATATTTTATTAGTTTAAACTTCGAAACAATAATATAAATATGGAAATAGGAATAATAGAAATGAAAATTTAAACACAACACGACATGTTGTCGTTTACAAAATATTTACACGACATTTACATAACAACCCCACAGTTGAAAAAGTGAGCACGTTTAGTGTGACGGGGATTCTAATCCGAAAATCTTAGATTAGAAGCGAGTGCCCAAACCACTTTCCCGTGACACTAAATTTGGAACGGCTAACGCAAATGGCCTTTGTGTATCTCTGCACGAAATTTAACACAAACGCATTCTGTACCTATATGTATATCTGGGGGTTAGAGATTCAAAGTGTATCTTTGTATGTTCTTTTGTGGTAAGAGAATTGTAATTGTCGTTGTAATATGAACAAGAAATATGCTAATACTATCTCAGTAAAACTTTTCGATGCTTAAACATTTAAAATTACAAATGTACCTCAAAGCGGCTGGTATGGGTACTTGATAACGAGAGAACAACGTTTTGACCTAGGTCATCTTTAGGTTAACCTGCTGTTCTGAGATACATTTTTATTTCAAATGGATTTCTCGTTATCAAGATTTAAAGTTATAGTTTTAAAACTGTATCTGAAAATTGTTTAATTCAAAATAAATCCCGTTCAAGGGGCCAATTATTTGAAATTATTAACGTATATTAACGTATAAGCTAACGTAAACTATTACTTTATTTAAACACTTAGTTCAAGCAGCATAAAGAAAAGAAAAATGATTATAATTTTGATTGTTATTTATATTTACTCATCTATATGTATCTAAGCATCCTCACCTATAGAAGAATTAGATAATGGGTGATTTAATTATATTTTATATAATATTATTGAAATTCAATTAACTTATTATTTCACATATATTTTGTCAGTTTGGTGATAACTGTAAAATATAGAATAAAATATAAATATATCAAACAGTTTGAAATATTTAACGTCATGCTTTCGTTATTTTACGATAAAACAAGACTTTCATTTGAAAGCCTTTTGAAGATTAGTGTAGATTTGCATTACTTTCATGAAGTGCGGCTAATGTTAGCACGATGACTAAAAATAATCCAGTCAGCAAATTAAAATAAACATAGACAATTATTTGTTCTATGTACTTCAATTTTATGTTTATTTCTTTATTCTCAAGCGAAAATCTACACAAATGGCTATATGTGTCTCGCCACCACGGATATCAAAACCCGTTTTTATCGTTAAAAATCTTCAAAGTTACCGCTGAGATATTGAAAAGGGACCAGTTTGTTACAATTAGAGCTGAAGATACAAGAAACTGTCCTTCTTTTGTCTGTTGCCAAAATAGACGATTTATCCAAGCAGATTCATTCATCATGAATGAAGTATGTTTATGCTTACTGTACGTGTAGATTCTCAGAACTAGAATTTTTCGATCAATACTTTACTGTTGTTCTTGCTGTTGAGAATAAACGAATAGCTGACAGATCGTTTTTATTTACTGCTTAGAGAAACATTTGTTGCTCACTTGTTTCAAACGTAGATAGATGGCGCTATATGGTGGTAGCCTTTACCACCATCAGAGTATTTCCAACTCGTCAATGTAACTCAGAGATTAAGGAGTCGCATATGAAGATCACACCCAGGAGAGAGCAGTGTTCTAGTCGTACTTCTAATGATTCTTCTATTTTGTTTACTGGAAAGAGTTCCCTGTTTTTTAGTAAGTATAAAACTAAAACATTTTTTTTATTTCTATTGTAACGCTAACGCATTCCTTTCATGTGCTTTTTTCTATAACCTTAATGTTGTTAAGTTAGCAATACTGGTAATCTAGAAACAAACTAATCGTGTTCTGTTCTAGCACGAGACGGTGTGCAACGCACCTATATTTAAACTTATTTTATACAATATCTTTTATAAAATGGCATTATATGATAAATATTATAAGTTTATAATTATAACTGAAATTATTAATTAGTCTATGAAATAACGAACATAAATGTTCAGATATTATTAATATATAAATAACTAAACATATTACAGTGATAATGTATTAACTACAAGCAGCTTTTACTTTTCTATATTAATTACTTATGAATATCAAATGAATTTTCTTTTTTTTAAAATGTTATGGTAAAAAAAACATGTCATATATTTCCAGTAAACTTCTAAGTTTGAATACTGCTCCTAACGAAGTCTATAAAATATGGAGATATGGACAGTTTGAACATTGTCAAGATAAAAAGTTTATATTTCATCTTTCAGTTTGTTCCAGATGGGTGTGTACTACGGTATAACAAATATTTGTAGTGCCCACTTATAATAACTTATAATATTTCAATTCGCATTAATATGTCATAAACACTGCAGATATTATACTTACAACTTTTAAAACGATGCTATACTTTAAATTTTAATTTACAATATTTGCTGAATCTAGTAAAACCTTCGACTTAGGTGAAAGAGAGGTTGAAAAGCTTTAACTGTAAGTATTTTCATTGTAAACTCGATATAATGAGCTGAAAGTGAAGTGTAAGAAAGAAAAGAAAATAGAACTGCAATTTTTTAAAGAAACAATACTTTAACTAGAAACAAAAACATATTCAATTTGATTGACAATTAGTGTGAAAATGTTTTGTAAAAATAGTTTATTAATCGATAAATAAAATTATTTTATATTACAGGTAGCACGTAGTAGCAGCATTGCTGTTATTGATTATTGAGTTTTAATTCTAAGAAAATCAATGAAAAACATTTTATTTCTCAAAGTAATAAATACTTTCAATTTGATATGCTGTAAGCGAAGTTTCACACGCATGGTTACTATAAGAAAAACAAACTGAACACCTAATTATAACTTCAAAGTAATACCGCTACTTGTGTTGGGTTGTGCTTCTAGACACATGAGATATCGAATAATCATTTACAGATCTTGAAAATGGAATGACATCGAATCAGCTTTGAAATTAAAACTATTCAATCTTTAAATGCCCGACATGCCTTGGGGTTAAGGTACTCAATTCGCAATTTGAAGGTTGCCAGCTCGAATACCCGTTACATCAAATATGCTTACCCTTTCAGCGTTGGTGCGTTATAAGTGACGATCTTACACTGCTTAATTAACAACGGCCAACGCTGAAAGTTCTCGTGTAGATTTTCGCGAAAGTCAAAAAAGAAAAACAAAACAAAACAGTATCAAATATCAGTAGTAGTGGTACTAGATGCGATAAAATGTTAATGGAAAACTTGTTTTTGCACGAGTCAAATGTCTTTTGATTGATATATGTGACAGTTTTGGTTAAGTGTAATATATTTTAGTGCAAAAGAGAGTACAATGTACGTTCATTTTATTCTCTTTTAACTTCAACTATACTTTTGTTCAAACTGTAATTACTATTATTTTATATTGATGAATTCCCTGCCCAATCCAAATCAAGAAGCCTTTAGAGTTAACAACAGATAAACTCATATAAAACAGAAACCCAGCTTGTAGTTTTTACTTCAAATAAAGCACGTAGAACAATGAACATCTTTCACAAGATTTTTTATTCTTAATCTTGCTTCTAAAGACGTATTGCTATGAATAACATGAAAAATATGGCAAAAAGTTTAAAGATAATCAAACTGTGCATTTATAATTTATATACATAATTCTATATTTACCATTTATTTATCAATTATTGAAATCTATAACTTAGAGGTTTATCGATAATTAAGATTTTTCTCTGCAGAATCAGCCACAAGTTTCCGACGTGTCTTACAAGACACTGTTCACACAATATTAACTTTCATTAAAACTTATCAACACACATTTCGGGCCCCCCAGTGGCTCAGCGGTATGTCTGCGGACTTACACGCTAAAATCCAGGTTTCGATACCCGTGGTGGGCAGAGCACAGATAGCCCATTGTGTAGCTTTGCGCTTAATTCAAAAACGAAAACAAACACACATTTCAAACGAGTTGTACTTTTGAACATCTGTTGCTTCTGATTCATAGATCATTTTTACATTATGTGACAGACAAAGAAAACGATCTCTCTTTTAAAACTGTGGTTTCAGCTATAAGAAATTGCCATAAAACATGATTTAACAGTCTAAATTTTTTATCAGTTTTAAAAAAAATTCCAGCAATTTAAAAATTGCTATGAACTTCGTGTACAACTTAATGGATGATATGGGATTTAGAAATTCCTGAAATTTATAATTTTTATAAGATTCCAAAATAACATTTAGTTATATCAAAAAAACCATATTAAATAAACATACAATAAACCATATTAAATAAACATACAATAAACCATATTAAACATAAAACTATACAATAGGCTATCGAACCCGATTTTTACCACTTTAATCTTCACATTGACTGGAGGACTGATTGTCAGAGTTTATTTGTTGTTAAAGTTGGCTACGTTTATCATAGGTATCGAAACCTGGTACCTAGCATTGTGACTTTACAGTCTTCATAAAGAAGGTCCGAGCTGCTAATTATTTTGGAGTTTTGACAATTATGCATACGCAAGTTATTAGAAAAATCGTAAATGATTGTACAAAACGGTAATCATTGGTCAACTTAAAAAGTCCTCTTTGCTCTTTTCTTAAAGGACCTATCTTGTCTCTTTCAAGTAGTGATTCTCCTAGGCTATGTTAGATCCATCTTCACTATCACTTCCTAATTGAGCAATTTTTACCCTTTTCGTCAGTGATCAGATCTGCATCTAATGGAAATTTCGAGCCTCGTTGTGTTGAGTTAACATGATATTGTCAGACAGATTCAGGGTTGAAAGAATTGGCTTTGGGAACAGTGTGCAATGCCTGGCTTTTCAAGACAGATGCATACATGGTAGAAATTGTTGATTGGCACAATATCACCTTTTTTCCTGCCTAAAAAGTATATTTCCTTCTCATTTAATCTCTTTAGGCTGAAGGAGATTTTCTTAGATCGAGGAAAACTGTTGTTCCTTTAAATTCTCATGTATTCTAATTTCTAATTTCATATGAAAATTCTACTGTTATTTCACATATAAGGGATGTAATTGACTAATATTTCCCAATAGTTTTTGGTGATGATGAATGATAATGAAAATATAGGTGTTGAGAAAGTCTTTTCAAAAACACCACTTGTATTTCTATTATGTTTGTAGCTATGCCTAGTTCCTTGGAGACTCTTATATATTTATAATTTCATTCTAATAACACCAAAATGTAAGATGGCTAATACTCAAAAACATGTTGTTGTTTTTAATAGCACATGCCAAAGCTGAATGAGAAGTCTGTGTTCAATGAATGAAAACGGGACAAAGGTGACGTGAGTGACTGCCACAGAATATATTTTCTGAAAAAAAAATTGTTGAGGTTCTACAAATGTACTATATATAGATGCTTTTGTCTGAAGCACTGTTTTCAAGCACAAGCGAAACAGTTTTTAAACCAAATAGGTTTCGTAAAGGATCTACACATAACCTTTAATGTCATACTCATCACCAAACCAATGTTTAAAAATGCATCTCCTGCAGCATGTGAGGCCTCTTAACATTGGTTTGTTTTCATAACAAAGCAATAGATCTAATGTGGAAGAAGATCAAATTACCAGTATGGTACCTATATCTGAAGATTGGTCAGCAACGTTTCAAGTACAAGCAACTTTAATCTAATTTCGGATGCTAAATACTATAATGCTAGCATTCCAATTCAAACTTGCTTCTTTCAGAAGTTCAAGAATAGCTTGCGACCCCTTGCATACTTTTAAATTCAAAGTTGATTGTATTTGAAACGTTGCTGACAAATCTTCAGTGCCAAATATAGGTACCATACTGGCAGTCTGATCTTCGTCTATATTAGATCTGTTGCACTGTTATGACAATTAGCCAATGTTAATAGGCCTAACATGTTGAAGGAGAAACATTTCTAAACATTGATTTGGATAAGCATGAAGATATCAGTGACTGAATTTTAGATCAGAGACAATTATTTATATTATGTGGAAAACAAAACATATATCATGTTAAAAACATGCCTCTCTATTTACTTTTATCATACCGGTATTAAACATACAATATCAGTTTCCATTAAAACATCACGAGGTCTACCAAAATTGTGGTTACAACATTGTCCGTAAGAAAAAAATCCTTAAGTCTGTGTATTTTTAGAGGTACAAATTAAGATATGTCTAGCTCAGAATAACCTCCGAATCTGTAGACACAAAATTAACTGCTGTGACTATTCAAGTTGATGATCACAACCATTCCAAGCTCTACAGTTTTAAGTTAACTGGAAAAGTGGCACACATAGCTTGTTGTCAACCCTTATTCTGGTCTGAAAGAAATTTGCCATTTATCTTTCTATAGAAGACGATACCGGCGTTTTTCCATCTAGAAAGAAAGAAAGCAGGAACTTAGGGGTAAACAGTTTCTCCAAAGATACTCGAGGAAATGAGTCTTCTTTCATCCACCAAAGAAACTATTGAAGAGATATTTAGGGTTTTGTCTGGGGGAAGACGAGTATTGTGACCTTTGGAAAAGAGAGAAAGAAGAGAGAAGAAAGCGATTGAGGAGGAATAGACTTCATGAATGACTGGGACTTAAACTAAGGCTTCAATGAGGCTTTGTAGGGCTTTACCTTTGTTAAATGCTTTTGGATAAGCTTTCTGATTGAAGTAAGTCTTCTTGGGTATGGTAAGTTATTCATCCGGATTTAGATGCTGGATAATAATACTCATTCCAGGCAGTGAATAGTATTTTTTTTACGATATCCCTATAAATAATAGTCGTTTAGGGTCGTAGGATTTCCTAAGGAATACTGCATTAGAATGAATATTTTCCTACATCTGAGACAATAATTATACCTTAAATATGGTATATTGAGGTTATTTCTAGTAAAATTAGGATGAAAATTATGACTACATGTTTGAACAAGATGTTTTAAACAGATAGATATAATATTATCTTATGTAGAGATATATTTTTTAGTGTTTTAAGTTTGTCTGTTATTTAATAACCAAAAAATTCACAAGCAAAATGCATACTGTTACGTATTTTTTTATGTTTTATGTTCTTCGTAGACTAAACGCAACAGAAAAACGCAGATAACAGCTTGTATAATTTATTACACTAAACTATTAACAAATATAACAGATATAACATAAATTATATAATAACAGTGACAGATATTAAGTTACAACATTCGAAATTAATTACAAAACAAAACAATACTAGTTTCAAATTTCAAAATTAATCACAATACAAAACGGTACTGGCCTGTATCTAATATAATGATCTAAAATGAAAGTCTCAAATTCCAGTCTAGGGTGTGAATTTGGTCCCACGAAGAAATTCCGAAGCTTAAATGAAGAAGTTCAGAAACAGTTCACAGTTCAATAAATTCGCCGACTCTCAGCACAAGCAGTAATTCAGATGAATCGTAGAGATTGACGAAATAAAATCACAGCTTCCGTAGATCTAACTTCAGTCACAAATCCAAGTTGAATAATCACAGCAAACACATAATCTTTTTCAAATAACTGACTCTCTTCTTTTGAAATAAAACTAATGTCTGACTCTCCTCTTTTTTCTTCGAATAAAAACTGATGTCTGAATCTCTCTTGTCTCTCGCATCTTCGTCTGTTTATATATTGTAGGCCTAGACCCCTCGAATAACCGCGAACTTTCTACAGATCTCCCGAGCAATCCGCGCATGTCCGTTCTTGCACGAGAATACACGTCTAGACACGAAGTCACTAGCACTTCATTTACAAACATATGATTGGTCTACTTAATTCAAGAAAATTCTAAATGTTACCCTAAATGAATAATAACATATTAGTTTAAACTTCGAAACAATAATATAAATATGGAAAAATGAATAATAGAAATGAAAATTTAAACACAACACGACATGTTGTCGCTTACAAAATATTTACACGTTTACATAACAATACATTCTATCACTTTCATTCAGAACTCTGTAAAAAGTAGTTCGTTCGTAAAAATAGATTCTAAGTTTGCTCAGTTACGTATGTGTAATTACGGCAGTTACACCACGACATATGGATATTGCTTTCAGTTCTGGAGAGTTGAACATTTCGAGCATGATTAAAAAATCTATTACTGCATTATATTTTGGAAGAAATTCAGGTAATATAGCCATTTTTGAGTTACTTTTCTGTAGTAGTTTTTCAGTTTGACTGTTTGAAACCTGTTTGGTTTAACTCAATTTTGAAATATCTATGTAATCTAGCCGGTTCCACATGACTTTGGTGGAATCTCTTGTCAAACATCTTTATGAAAACCTTAAAATGTGCGAGTGTCGTACTGAGACTTGCCTTTTATGTAAGTAAAATAGATCATCTGCTGAATTGCAAAATTGTTCATTAATCCCATATTATTTTATCCTTAACTTTGGCTTGGATGGTAACACTTTTACTGGCAAGGAGAGAACAACGTTTCGATCTTCCTAAGTCATCTTTAGGTTAAGATGACCCAGAAAAGTCGAAACGTTAATATCCATACCAGCCGTTCTGAGACACACTTTTATTTCAAGTGGGTTTCTCGTTATCAAAAATAACTTGGACTTGTTGCAGCTTGGTTATGACCATGCCTCAATCATCATAATTGAACAATGAATCATGAAAGCACGTTATTTGTTGTAACATTACCTGTTTTTGAGTCAATCTTGCTTCAAATGTTTCAAAATTTGTCCAAGTCTTTCTTGACGTTACTCCTGCATGTAAGCATGCTAATTTGTTTTATATTATCATATTAGTCTGTGGTATTAAATGTAACAATCCATATTCAACATCTTAGATGCCAAATGAATGAAAGGTCAATTACTTAAAAGGAAGTACTTTCTGCATGGTTTTTGGAAGCTTTCGCAGTCATAAGAACGTAGTACATCACACATGTTTGTTGACTTCTTTGATTCACTTTTCCCATTTAATCTTGTTGCCATTAAAATGTCATCAGTCAAGAAAGAAATGCTCCTAAGATCCAGGGAAATCTTAATAAAATTAATCACAGCTAGTAAAACAACAAAACTTGAAGTCATCGTATATAAACTCATACATATTCAATATCTATAGGTTTATATAAAACTAGTAAAGATGTTCTATACCTTTGTTCATGGAGTATGCTCGACATAAAAGAAAATGATATTTAGAGGATTCTTTTGCACATAAAAACTGTTACCTCTGAAGACATTGAATGATTTAACAATGTTTTTGTCTTTGTTACAAACAATGATATAGAGAATTCATCACAAAATTAGTAAAAGAACACGGAATAGATAATCCTCCAGTTGCGCAGCGGTGAAACCCACGTTTTCAGTACCTATGATGTGTACAGCACGGTTAGCCATTGTGCAGCTACAGAAATAAACAGAAGAGGTCAAATGGGTGAGTTTCTTTTCATTATACACATTAGTTTTACAATATAAGGAAACCGTTGATGAGCACACTCTAACATACACAAGTTAATTTAGTCAGTTTGGCATATTATTTTCTACTCAAGTTATAAAACAAACATTGTTGTTTTGAATTAAGCACAAAGCTACACAATGGGCTATCTGTGCTCTGCCCACCACGGGTATCGAAACCCGTATTTTAGCGTGTAAGTCCGCAGACATACCGCTGAGCCACTGGGAGGGCTATGAAACACACACAGAATTCATCTGTATATTTGTGTTTCGATATGATTTACCAAAACCTTTATATTTGTATGTTATGCATTAATAAATATAGTAAATAATCTTTTAATTTTATTACCAGAGATCCATTAAAAATCATTATCCTCAAATATTCAAATTACTTTATATCATTTATTGTTGGTAAAGACCACAGATTGCATCATATTCGGTATTTTTATGTATTTCCCTGATCCGACACCAACTGTAAGTAACTGGCTAAAAACACAAAGTGTGAAATACACAAAGGACATAAACAGTTATCAGTATGGTTAAGAGTAATATAGATACTATTTCTGTTAACTTTTTTGTGTGTTATTAGAAATCATGTAACTAACAAAGTTTTAGACTCAGAAGTACATAAATAGTGTAGAAAAACTATTTTAGTTCCGAAATATTCGATAGTTAAAAATGTTTTAAGTATTATTTTTGAGTTATCATAATTTTCATCTGTTAGACTATATCATATAAGAACCCCACCAACTGATTAATAGCACATCCGAAGACTTATAACACTAAAGATCCGGTTTCTTGTGTATTTTTAAATGTAACAAAAAATCAACAAACTAACCAACTAAGATGATATTAATGCATAACCACTATTGCTTTGTTTTCTTCTAAAGACTAGCAGATATTATTTTATACTTTATTATTTAATGGTAAGTAATAACGAAATGAAATTTCCGGATAATGAAGAAATCTGCTGCAATTTCGACTTTTAACATATTATTCGTCGTGAACAGTTGAAAAATAAACAACAAATTCAACTATGTGTAGCTTACAGATAAGAAATATATAACTAAAACTGATAGAGCAAAAAAAATGGCGGCTAAGAGTTAACATCATGACTTATTTTTGGTGTTCAAACAATTTTATAAATTGCAGTTACATTATTCTAAATACTGTCAGAATCAAAGAATATGATCTTTATTTTAAAAATGCAACATTTTACATTTTCTTATATCACGTTTCGGGTTGTGGCTTATATTTTACAGTTATGTGCATGTCATGTTCACATTCTGCATTATCTCCAGATAGATCAGGGCATTTATGGCCTATAAAGTTTTCAGATGCAACAAAGGTCATCACTATCTTTGCAAGTGCAACACCTCATAAAAGCTTTAAGGACCATTTCTTTCCCATTACTATTTCCCACAGCAAAAATGGTTCAGGGTGAAATTGATGAGCTTTTTGGGTCATACAGAAACACTTGGTTTTAGAATATATGTCTGTTTTATCCTCATGATAACCGTATCTAATATATACCCTCTTCTGAAAGAAGAAAATAATGGGAGGTCTGGAAGATGTTTCAGCTTGAGAAGATTCATCAATACAGACATAAACATGTACATCTGTGTTGAAAGGTTTTCTCTTAAAATGATTTTTCCTGGACAATACTTTTCGTATCTTGATCAAATATGAGCTGCTGTTTCCTATTATTCATTTCACAATGAGCGAAATGCGTCGTCAGCAATGGATATGGCAAAAATGGCATAATTACAGCAATTTTATTATGAACTCTTCTAATTTTTGAAAATCCCTCAAAGAATATAGTGTTCAACATTTTACAAGCCTCATTGAGAGTTTAATATAATCATGAGTCAATCTATAATATAATATGTCAGAATTTTAATTTGTTTTATAATACAGGGTGGTCGCTAGAAAAGCGGAAAATTTGTCAAACAGCTATTTATTTTTACAAAGAATAACTTTAACAAAGTTTTTTAAAGGCATATGTTATATTACACTCATAGACGCTCAAAATGCATTTTATGATATTAAAATCATGCATTTTATTCATGATGTAAAGAAATCAAAATAGAAATGAGTAAGGACGCATTTTATTCATGATCTCATCTGACCCTCAAATTTTCCGCTTTTCTAGCGACCACCCTGTATAATGAATAAGCGTTATTCATGGTTAAAATTATGTCATTTCATAAAATATCGTGTAAATTAGCAATGAGCAGTAATTTACTGGTAATACAGGCAATATGCCAATCTTAAAATTAATATTTTCTTAAACATTTCGATCTTATTTTAAGAACTAATAATAAATTAATAAGATTAATAAAATATTGAGTTTTCAAAATATAAAAAACAGTTTTTAAGTGCTTATACAACTGAACATATAAAGTACGCATCTATCCAACTTCCGCACAAAAGTTGCATAAGATACTGGCAAGACTTCCAATGTAATTTGTAAAGCAGGCCTGAATGAATTAATGTGGCTTTACCGTGTTGCAAAAAACTGTCGATAGTCTGACGTGGCTTTGCTACAAGAAAACACACGCAAATATGTATTTTTCAGAGTACAAAATTATTTGAAAATTCATACAAAAGAAAAGAGTTGTTTTGAGACGAAAACACAAACATATGCTTATATTATATCAACAGTTACGACCTACTCATCTTTATATTATAGCAGGCAGCGTAGTAATATTAGTTGCCTGTATATGAGCGATAATAACCAGTAAGTTATGCATTCGACATTTTATCATACCGACTTCACAAGGAAATATACCGACGGTCCGTCGGTAAGGTAGCGGGTAAATCTTTGGATTGACAAAACCATAAATTTGATTTCCTTCCGTGGGTGCAGCAGATAGCTCAGTATGGCTTTACTATAACAAAACACATACAAAGCGATGAGCAGTCGTTAAATATCTCGATTAAATCTATTACTGGAAATAGAATCTTTGGGTTCGAATATCAAAGAAGGTAAAAAATGCCTAGAAAGTTTAAAATTTGTTTTTGTTCTAGAAAGTGTAGAACTTGTTATTTCCTCTCACTTTTATTGCATCAGAAGCATTAAATGTAAATGGCAACATTCTTACATGAAATGTTAACATTCCGATACAGTATTCTCGTATTAGTTCAATGGAATATCGTAACAGCTTTAATCAAGGCTTGCAAATATTTATGCTCTGAAAATAATTTTATGTGACTTAGTTCCAATAGTGCAAGGCAATGCTATTATAAATTTGAGACAGGCGTTTTCTGTTTACCTACTGTGGTTAATATATATAAAGCACAGATAATTCACTTTTAACACTGAGTTTTTATAGAAGTAGTAAATACTTTCCTATTTGATTTTTCTAAACAACCATAAATTTTTAACGCAGAGTTTATTTCTTATTTTCATACTGGAAAAAAATGTATTACAAGAAGTTCGTTTGTAACCCTAATGCATTTCTTTCGAAAACTAAAAAAAAAGTATGTATGCATACATATGTAAATATATATATAACGAAACCTGCATGGTCTAACTTGCTGAGGAAATAAAACTGTCTTACAGTTTTCACACGAAATTGCTCTTTAAAGATTATTCTCGACTGTATGTTTATAAGTGCTACGAACAGGTTTTGTTCTCGATCACCTTTTTTTATCGGTTTTTCCGCATTAGCTATTGGCTGTGTGTTATTTATATGTGTAAATATTTTGTTAACGACAACATGTCGTGTTGTGTTGAAATTTTGATTTCTATTATTCATTTTTTCATATTTATATTATTGTTTCGAAGTTTAAACTAATATTTTGTTATTCATTTAGGGTAACATTTTAGAATTTTCTTGAATTAAGTAGACCAATCATATGTTTGTTAATGAGTGCTGGTGACTTCGTGTCTCGACGTGTAGTCTCGTGCAAGAACGGACACGCGCGGATTGCTCTAGAGTTGTAAGGAAATTGCGAGATTGTTCGAGAAATAAGCCTATCGGTATAAAAGACGGTGACGCGAGAGAGATTCAGTTATCAGTTTTTATTCGAATAAAGAAGATAGATTCAGTCATTAGTTTTATTCGAAGAAGAAAAAGAGTGAGATTCAGACATCAGTTTTATTCGAAGAAAGAGGAGAGTTAGTTATTTGAAAAAGATTAAGTGTTTGCTGTGATTATTCAACTTGGATTTGTGACAAAAGTTAGATCTACGGAAGCTGTGATTTTATTTCGTCAATCTCTACGATACATCCGAATTACCGCTTGTGCTGAGAGACGGCGAATTTATTGAACTGTGAACTGTTTCGGAATTTCTTCGTGGGACCAAATTCACATCCTAGACTGGAATTTGAGACTTTAATTTTAGATCATTATATTAGATACAGGCCAGTACCGTTTTGTATTGTGATTAATTTTGAAGTTTGAAACTAATATTATTTTGTTTTGTAATTAATTTCGAATGTTATAACTTAATATCTGTCACTGTTATTATATATAATTTGTGTTATATCTGTTATATTTGTTAATAGTTTAGTGTAATAAATTATACAAGCTGTTATCTGTGTTTTTCTGTTGCGTTTAGTCTACGAAGAACATAAAACATTAAAAAATACATAACACTGTGACATCCACAGTAATGTGTTTTGTATGTTATTGACACTACAGGGAGCTCAGTACAGAAATAGCGAAACACTAAACACCGAGATTCGCTTCGGGTTCAGTACGACAAAAATAAACACAGTAAATATTAGGAGGAGTACTGACCCCTAAAGAGTGTTTGATATTTCATTGTATTATTAATAAATGAAATCATCATACAAAGAGGAATATGTTCATGTTATGAATCTTCAGACCAAATGCGATATCTCATTCTTTGAAACCCCGACACCAGTCTGCTTGCATAAATTATTATGTTTAAGCCACTGGGTGTGTGTATGTAAACAACTGAAAATTGAGTGAATTACGATAAATAATACATAAGGAAAACAAATGTGATTTACTTTGAGTTGTGCTATAAACACACAAATAAATAAAACAGTTATTCATCACCTCATGGATAAACAAAGTCAATTATACGTTTCACTAATACTCTGTTTATTGACGGACGTGATTTGACTAGTAAATGTTTCATTCTGAACAACAACTGATTTTGCTTACTGTAATTAGTGTTGATTTTTAACATTAGTATTTAAATGTTTCATGATGAATGATACTATTTCTATCTTTGCGAAGCTGTTGTGATATTTTCTATATCGAGTTAAAAGGTATCATTAAAAGCACTAAGGTTTTTAGATATGTTATAAAGATTAAAAACATTTATGTTAAAGTTTAAATCTAAAACGTTCACTTTCACCCGTGTGAAAGAGAAATTGTCAATATTAGAAAATATGAATCATGGTAAATAATAAATGTAATTGTATAAAGATTGAAGTTAGTCACGTAACAGATACTCTTTTGTTGTTTTTCCTCTCGAATCATGTTCACGAAGTACAAGTAATGGAATCGATTGTATCTTAATATAAGCATTTTCTCGTAGAAATTAACAATCAGTTTCATAATAATGCTTTGTTTTAACCTTAGCTAGTTACACATCAACAATTATAATAATACAGACTAACAAAAATACAAAACGAAAAGGCACAGGCACATATATTTGTCAACATAGTCACAAAACGGATGGTAATATTGTGGTGGCATTTTAGGTGCTCAACAATTCTCCATCTTATTTAATTTTCAAGTTCACCCCTATTAAAAATTGTCTTAACTATTCAATCAACAAAACTTTTTTTTACACTACGATTACGTACGTTACTCGAATACCATAATAATATTGATCAGTTTAAAAATTCTTCTTAAATCTAGTGTTTTGAAGCTATGTATCTGGCCATGTATCCTTTTAGGGAGAGCTATAGACATTATGTAAAAGAAGTAAAAATCCAGGGAGATAAAACATAGGTCATGTTTTAACTATTATCATTGCATCTAATTAAATGCCTTGAAACTATATATCTGTGTAACCTTTATAGGGATTATGTGGACATTGTAAACAAGACTTTAGCATTGTTCGACTACAAATTAACTGGTCAGCAATAGCATCTTCCAAAATATGTTGATGGCGACTATGTTTTCAACTTATGTGCCCAGTTATTTTTGTTAAAGATAAATAATGATGCAATTTGAATCCTTTCAATGGATGATGCCATGTCTTGTACATTGTTGTCGATGAGAACGTGGTCTACAATACACTACAAATGATAACAAACCTTCATTCATTCCGCTTGCTAATGTCACGAAGTTCTGATTTTCTTGGCCAAGTGTGTTAAGGCGTTTGACTCGTAACCGAGGGTCGTGGATTCGAATCCCGGGCGCACCAAACAAGCTCGCCTTTTCGGTTGTGGGGACGTTATAAAGTTACTATTCGTTTGTAAAAGAGTAGCCCAAGAGTTGGTGGTGGGTGGTGATAACTAGCTGTCTTCCCTCTAGTCTTACACTGCTAAATTAGGGACGACTAGCGCAGATAGCCCTCGAATAGCTTTGCGTGAAATTCAAAAACAAAACAAAATAATATTTCTTGACGCGTACATTTTTGTTGTTTGTGTTTAGACTTCTAAAACCTACGGGTTTTACCCTAATTCCAGCAGTAGAAGTATTTGATGGTTAAATGTATAGCGTTTCCACAGACTTAAGAAATAAATGTTAGGTGTTTATGATGTTTATCTACTTTTTTGCAAGCTCTTAACACGTGTAGTGATAAGCTTGACGAGGACATCTGTATCTGGATTGAACTGAGAGAAAAAAAAGGAGCAAGTTATTTATCAATAATAAGCGATTAATTTGTTTCCAGAATATATCTTTTCTCAACATTTGGGTTCAAATGATATTAATGCCACATTAATTTTGTATTGCTAAACATGCTAGTAAAATGTTAAATACCATTCACACAGTATTTTGTATAGGAAGTAGCTGTTCAATGTCTAGCTCTCAAATAAAGATAAAAAGCAGTGTTAGGAAAACAGAAAATATAAGTCTCTGGTTCAAGAATTCAGATGAAGTCTACAAAGATGTAGGTGTGTTGTTACATGATATACATTAATCTCTCCACAA
The DNA here is from genome assembly GCA_011833715.1 of Carcinoscorpius rotundicauda. NCBI lineage: Eukaryota > Metazoa > Arthropoda > Merostomata > Xiphosura > Limulidae > Carcinoscorpius > Carcinoscorpius rotundicauda. The sequence continues at coordinate 27,396,680 of CM022406.1, forward strand.
CATATCCAAGACAGAGAAAGCTGTCAAAAAATTTGTACGATGATATTATAATGCTTTGTAAAAGTGTTCATGTGTGAAAATAAGTTTTTCATAATATTTTCAATATGTTGTATTTTTTAAATACTGCTTATCATTATGGTCAACATATTCAGAAAGGAGTACTATAAGGGAACTCTGTGAGAACTGTTACACTACGTAACTAAATTGTTACTTTTTCTTGTTCCTGGGCAGAAAGTGTTACCTCCAATTGCTTATGCCTAAAGTAAATAGAAAATACCAATTTTTCTCTTCAAACTTTGCTTTTGTTGCCTGGGTAATGAGAATTTAAAATTTACCCATTTTTCCAGAAACATTCCAGGTAGATTCAGTGCTGTGTAGCTGATAGAAATTTTTTCAAGCTTACAACAATTTTCAGGAACTTTTTAGAATGTTGTACAACTTACAAGAATGTTCTAGAATGTTGTAGAGCTTACAAGAATTTTTAAGAATCTTTTAGAATTTTCTAGAATGTTGTAGAGCTTACAAGAATTTTTAAGAATCTTTTAGAATTTTCTAGAATGTTGTAGAGCTTACAAGAATTTTTAAGAATCTTTTAGAATTTTCTAGAACTTTCCATAGTAATATGTATATAGGAGTTTACCACACATCACTTCAGTTTAGTTCTAGCTGCCTAAGTGGACACATAAGCCTATCTAATTTTATCAGAGCTGGCATCAAGAAGCTGCAAGCATTCTGCTATGTAGGTGGCCAATTTATTAAGGCAGAAGCGAAAAAGTACTCTGTGACAGCATCCGCTAAAACGTGTGAAACCTACAAGGCAAATTTCGGCATGCCTGTCGGGGATCAAGACAAACCCTGGGCACCCCATTTTACATGCGAGCACTGCAAAAAAATTCTAGAAGATAAGACGGACAATTTTTGCTTCCTTTAATAGTAAGGTTTTATATTATACATATCTTAGACCTTTTAAAGTTTAAATATCTTTTTATTTTTTAAATTTCCAATAGTATACAAAATATATTACATATAAAATATTTTGCATGAACCTCATTCATATTAGTTGTGGATGAAATAAGTTTATTCTTCATAATAACAATTTTATTTTGCTTTTTTTGCCGGATGGTACAGAAAGGAAAAGAGAGCCATGAAGTTTGCTATTCCAAGAATTTGGCATGAACCCACTGACCATGAGATGTAAGGAAATAGCATTCTAGAAAATTCTTGTAAGTTGTACAACATTCTAGAAAGTTCCTGAAAATTGTTGTAAGCTTAAAAAGAGAGCCATGAAGTTTGCTATTCCAAGAATTTGGCGTGAACCCACTGACCATTCAAGCAATTGCTACATCTCTTACAAATGTTGGGCTGACAAGAATGCATCTGCTATCATGTATCCGGACTTTCCATCTCCATCGCTCCAATACCACATTGTCCTGAGCTCCCTGTTCCCACTCCACCAGAGATAAAGCAGCCATCCTCAGAAAAAAGCAGCAAATCAAAAGATGAGGTAGACGTTAAAGATCCAGATTACAATATCAGAGGTGCAGCTGGTGAGAGAAACCCATGTTACCCAACCAAAGTGACCTTAATGGTTTGATCAGAGATCTTGGTCTAACAAAGTCGAATGCCGAGACTATATTTAGGGGCTGATAAATAAAAGTGATTTACATTATAGTCGCAAATCTTGAAAAACTACTCACTTCCAAATATTTTTGTATAACTTTAGTATAGATACATGTAAATTTTGATTCATATGTTGTTTTATTCAGACCTTATGTAAATGAAAAGGTTCAAATTTGCCTGTTTTTACATAGAAAATAGGTTAATTTCTAAATTCCATTATCCAGTTCACAAAAACAAAGTTTAAATGGAATAATGACCATTTTCTGTACTTTTACAACATAAACAATTAAGAAATAACACATACTATCCAGGAACAAAATTTGGGTTACATAGTATTATTGTTATTCAAACCTATTCGTGGGTGAACTCTTCTGAACAGCTGAAAGTGAGCAGTAGCTACAAACGGAAATTAAAGTGCGGCACAATAGTGTGGCAACAAGAGGCCTGAGGTGAATGATAGAAAAATAGTAATCATTGGAAGTTTGAGATGTAAAGTTTGTTTGTTTTCTTTTGAATTTCGCGCAAAATTACACGAGGGCTATCTGCGCTAACCATCTCTGATTTAGCATAAAAGACGATAGTAAAGGTAGTCATCACCACCAAACGTTAATTCTTGGGCTTCTCTTTTATCAACGAATGATGAAATTGATCCTCATATCATAACACCCACACAGCTCAAAGGGCAAGCATGTCTAGTACTTCGGTGATTCCAACCCGCACTACACAGACTGAGAGACGAGGACCCTAACCAACTGGCCATGTCTGGCCATAAAGAACTGGGTGTAATGGATTTACCCCGTTATACGTTTATTTTAGTGCATATGCTTGTTTCATTATATTTTTCTTTTCTACATGTAACATATACTGATGACTATGGATTGCGCAAGTTCCTCCTGTTCTCGAAATTTGTAGAAGATAGTTGAGAAAGAATCAACAATGTACTTGGTATGTGTGTACTACTAGTGGTTGACAGTATTGTTGCCAAGCGAACTTTGATGAATGTTTACGAATCTTACGCGACTGGTATACAAAATACGCAACAAGAGACAAAGAAGATTAATATTGGACAACAACAGGCCTTGTCAACTCGTAATTAATTTGCTCGTTGTAGACCTGAACCATAATTAAAATATTCAGTTCTAGACTAAATGGAAGACTCAGTATAGTCTGTAAATTTGTCAAACTGTTCTATATAAACCATCATTTTTAATAACTATTATTAATAACCGTTATTATAACTTGTATTGTTTTTATGTTTGTACATTAGAATATTTCTGTTAAAACAGGAAATTGTGTTTATGAATCTTGTTGGCAAATAACAAAATTTGATGCATATGAACATTTTATTATTAAATTTAAATTCAAATTTCCGGTTATTTCAAACAGTGATACATTAATAAACGTAACATAATAAATCGGAGATTCGTCCAAATAAATGATAATACATGACAGTGGGAAAGAAATTGTTAAGATTATAGGTGTAAACGGGAAACCTCTAGAAAACTATGAGTTATAGAATATAGATGAATTGAAGGAAAAGGAAAGAAGTAGCTACAGTAATCTAAAAGAAAAGGTTACCAAGGGCACTTAAAGTCAAAGTGTATAAGACTGGGATTAGGCTAGTGCTCCTCTATAGAGCCAAAACTTAGACAAGCAGTAACAAATAAGATGTTTTATTGATAAGAACAGAAATGAGAGTGCTGAAATTGTTGTTGAGAGTGTCGCTGAGAAAGGAAAGAATGAATAATGTCAGAAGTCTGTAGAGAAGTGAGACTACGATGGTTTTATTACGTGAAGAGAAAAATAACAAGCAATAAGGAAAACATTAGAGCTGTCAGAAACTGACAAAAGAAACGGGGACGGACAGCAAAGCGTTCGAAAGATGGGATTAAATAAAACATGAACGACAAAGGAATTGCAGAATACTTGGCAATGAACAAAAGATAATACTTGTTCGAGGAGGATAATATTTGTGAAGGTTGGCGATTGCTGTTTGAGTGTAAAGGCGAAAAGGTAAAGCATAAAAAAAACAAAATCTGGTTTCAAGCATTACAAATCCGCAGACTTACAGTTGTGTACAAATATTCATAAATTTGAAACTTTTTCATTGATAATTTGTATATGTAGAAACTTACAAAAAATATTTATTTAATAAAACCATATTAAAGATTTTCTTCATTAAAAATGTGAAAAACGTTTTCATTTCACAAGAAACGTGAAATAGTAACATTATGTTTATAACCTTATTTTACGAAAATGTAATATACTTTTTCTTTACAAGAAACATGAAATTATAACGTTACCAGCGAAAGTATACGGCTTCGCAAGAATTATTATGTTGATATATTTTAGCTAGTGCATAAAATTCAGGAAAGTAAAAGTATTGATCCAATTTTAAACCTGAATCGTTTCTGACTTACGATATTTCTGTTATATCACCAAAGTTTTTAATGAAAAACAGACCTCTTTAATGAACGGAAACTCTAAATTAAGAAATCAGCGAATTATTTTTCCAGTTTTGTTGTGGCCGAGCGCGTTAAGGCGTGCACTCGTAATCCGAGGGTCGCGGGTTCGCGCCCGCGTCGCGCTAAACATGCTCGCCCTCTCAGCCGTGGGGGTGTATAATGTGACGGTCAATCCCACTATTCGTTGTTAAAAGAGTAGCCCAAGAGTTGGCGGTGGGTGGTGATGACTAGCTGCCTTCCCTCTAGTCTTACACTGCAAAATTAGGGACGGCTAGCACAGATAGCCCTCGAGTAGCTTTGTGCGAAATTCCAAAACAAACAAACAAACAGTTTTGTTGTTTATATATTTCTTTTTATACTTTTAACACATAGACTACTATTGTTGCTAAACAATATGAAATAAAAGCCATTGTTGGAACATATTGTCGTTAAAATACCCTGGCTTTTCTACACATAATAATCTGTGAATCTAATAGATATACTTTGTGAAGCGCGCGCGCACATGAATGAGATAAGTTCACACCACACCCTCAAGGTCTACTTAGTATCGGTGCAAAATTTTAGGTCTCTATTTTTTTTAATTCTTGAAACTGTGATAGTTACACACAAACACACCCATTTTATTCTTACAGATATTCGAAAACTCGTCTTATCAAAAAATGAAACAATGTTAGTATACAAGATACATGAAATGACAATATTATAACCAAAACTCGTTGTGTTCAAATGTAAAAAGAGAAGTTTCACAAATAAGAAATAATAATCTTGCAACAAAAACTTGTGTTATGAAATCCAAAAACTTTTTAGGTTACAAAAGCAAATGTATAAAAACGTAAAACCATTTATAGTTTCACAAAATGATGAAACGATAATACGATACGAAAAATTCACTTCATCAAAATGCAAAACACATTCATCTCACAAGAAAGAGTAAATAATAATCTTATAACCAGCATGTTTTAATAAAGTAAAGAGTAATAATAAAGATTCACACAAAACTGTGTGTTACTTTATTTCTAATAACAGACCATCTTAACTCTTTGATTAGAAGATGCTCTATCTCGGCTTTGAAATTTTATAATATTATCGAAGGTCGCTGTAGACATCATTGGACTTTGTCACTTCATCAATAGGATGCATCTTTATCATTACCTTTCTTATACCTCAAAAGAGCAGCAGCACCTAATGGTCAAAAGCTGTAATTGGTGGTGTTGGTTGGACAAACTGTGGTGTGGGCAGATTCAATTCTAAACTCGCAGCTTTTAAACAGGAAGAACCACTGGGAAAATTGAGGAAGGGCACTTTAACTCCAGAACTAGACTATCCATAGCTTCTAACAAAGCAAAAAACGCTAGAGGATTCAACCAGCATAATATCCTCCTTTGCTTGCTTGGCGTAATTCACAGTCTGGTAAATAGAATACCCTCAGAGTCCTTGGTACCTCAATATACTTGTTCACGTTGCCAAAGGCTTTCAACATAAGCTCTGAGGACTCTGAGGGTATTCTATTCACCAGACTGTGAGTTACGCCAAGCCAGCAATTGTACTGACAGTCACGACAAAAACTTACACATAGTAATAAAAGGGATAGCGAAATGGAATTAGACTTTAGTCTGATGTGGCTGATGTCAGGGTTAAGAATACTTAGTCAACAAAAATTCTGTTATATCAAAAACACATCACCAAATCTTGTTTAGAATGTTAAAAATTGACAGTTGCAGCCAAATTATAGTCTGTAAGAAGGTTCTGGATAGTGAGTGGGAAAGCAATATCTGTGGTTAAATATCATTATCACAAGTATGCACTTATACACATATATCATCTAAACAATTGTCTCCAAAGCACTTGGGTAAATGTTAATCTAATAATATTCATATTTGACTGTCATACTATCATACTCCCTCCTGTTCTTTCACGAAGTAACGACCACTGCAAGCTAGTATGCCTATCATTTACAAGTAATTAATCTTTCATCATTTTGTGCTGTTAAAACACATCTTACGTTCAATAGAGAAGAAGGAAGTAAAATAATTAGTGCAATACCATGCAAGTAAGTGAAATCAAGCAAGTCATTTTGCAAATGTCAAATAACATATCTTGACTATCAGAATTTATTACAAGTATTATAACTCTGTCATTTTTCAGAGTTGTTCAAAATAAAATCCCATCCGATTTAAAGAAAAATCAAAGTTCTTTCAATATACAAATTACTTAGTCTTATAGAAGTCTTTTCCAGTCATGCCAATGTCAATAAACGAGGCATTATATTTGTTAAAACAAAGTGTTCTTGCAATACTGCAGTCAAATGGCTAACGAACATCCTACAGTCATTTAGCAGTGAAACTCCAGATCGGAAAATAAGACATCATAAAACCCTGTTTTCATTAGATAAGCTTAGCTTTTAAAAAAGTTGAATATACAAGACATTTTGGTGAACAAATCAATAAATTTATAAAATTTGTTTAATTTGGATTTACTGAATATGAATACTCTGCTTTACAAACTATATTATGATCACAATTGTAAACTGCTATTAACAGTTTTTAATTGATTTTTGTATAGAAATATCTATGTGTTATGATTTAGGCTTAAATTGAAAAGAAAAAAAGAACAACAGAAATATTAATCTAACATATTTTTTTATGAGAGAATGTCATGATGGCTGTTTACAATTTGTTTAATGTTGCTATACCAAAGACATGTAGCTATTCCTTTTACACATAAAAATCTTTTGAGTGAAAAATTATTTGGCATTGCTTCACGGCTGCTATATCAAAGAAGCTATTCCTTTTTACCGATAACGATATTTTGAAAGAAAACTTATTTGACATTGCTTCATACTAATATTAAGTCTGGTTCTTACACTTCTTTTCATAATTTGTACCTTTGTTCGTCCGAATATAATACAAATTTAATTTCCTGCATTCACACTTATGAATCACATATTCTTTTGCATGTCCGAATGTTTTTGTTTGGAGAGAGCTTTAAGAAATGTGGACCAGTTACTAGGTTTGATGCTATTGGCCACTGTAATTTCTCTACCCTCTGTTACTTAATGAACAATGGGAAGAAAAACATTACATTTTTGGAGTGGTGTATCTGGTGATTTATTCTTGACGAATAAATAATATAACACAAGCCCGAACGTGTCTTCTCACTTCTTGAAAGTGAAATGAAACGTATTATATATAAATTTCTCTGTACTATTTTTACTACTTTAAAGCCAAGTTAACTATGTCTTAAGTCCTTTAAATCCAGACGTAAAAAGGCTCCCGAAGCATGGAATTAACAAATGTTTATTCTTTAATACAGTCCATTTCAGGTTTACCAATTTAAGAGATAGAGATTCATCAAGATAAGACAGCGTGTTGAAGTTTGCAGTATCACTTACTCTTCGTACAAACTACTCACTATATTAATGTCATAAACTATGGTCTGAAATAAAGTGATGTAGGTAGCTGTTTTATCAATGTTTAGTAAAAGTTCTTAAAAATTCTGATACAATCTTGCAAGGTATTTGAAAAGCTATTTAAGAGTTTGAACCACTAACAATTGTGTTCATAACTGGAAGGCCCTTTTCCAAATTATTTGATTTCTAGTAATTTATAGAAAGTCACAGAGTAGTGAATAAAATTATTGTTCAGTTTGTTATTTCCTTGTGTATTAACTGTACTAAATCAGTTTGTGCTTCATCTACACCCATGTTAGCTTTATTACAGCCTGATTTAACTAGCTTAAAGGGAAAATTAAACAATTCTAATATGAACTACTTCTGAATACATTTACCACTAACCCAAAAGATACTTCTTAATAAATCCAATAATCATATTAAAAATTATCATGATAACATATACTTTTTACCTCTACAAGTATAAATAGCTGTGTTGAAAGTATTTTATAACACTGCATTCTTATACGATGAGGTAAAAAGATTTCCACATACTTGACCTCGAATAAATGCACCTAAGATGTGTAGTGAATACTCTTGCCTGCATGCAGATTACCATTTCAAATGAAACTATTTATTCTGCTTTTGTAAATTTATAGAATTTTTTTAAGTACGAGGTTCTATGTTGTATTGTAGATTAACTAAAATATAGTTGTATATTCGTCATAAAACCAAATAAATGAAGGCCCAAAAATTAGCTAAAGTACCTTCTACCGAGGATAGCAAATATGACATCTTAAGGATTATTTTTATTTTTTCTTGAATGAAAATTAGCTAAAGTACCTTCTACCGAGGATAGCAGATATGACATCTTAAGGAATATTTTTATTTTTTCTTGAATATCCAAGTATTTTTGGTTGCAACTTTTGCACATTTTCAGCTATATTTCTTTCCTTCATATTTTTCTGTTATTCATTCTGTAAAGAAAAAATCATACGAAAGCAGTTCCATTATACTAGTACTCAATTAAAAAAAAGAGGGGGTTATTTAGCAGTGCAAAACTATAATTTTCAACCTTTGAATTAATGTTAAATACATAATATTCCATTTACTTTTCATATCTTAGTTTTATATTTCTCTCATACTAAATTATACTTTAAGAAACAGATTATAGGTAAATTACAATACAAAAACAAAACTTACACAGGTACATCAACTGCTGAGAAATTATTTTTTCAGCACATTTTTATCTCTACCACGTCGCCAATGGAAATACTGATATACCTCCTAGTGGTATAGCGATATGTCAGCAAACTTACAACAATAGAATCTGGATTTTGATACCCGTGATGGGCAGCGCATAGATAGTCCATTGTGTAGCTTTCTGCTTAATTTCAAACAAACAAACAAAATGCTGATATTTGTGATTATAAGAAACCCACTTAAAGAAAAAATGTATTCTCAAGACGGCTTGTATTGATATTAAAACTTTAATTAAAATAAAGTACAGAATAACTTTGAAAATACAAATGCTGATATTAATGATCTGTTCAGTGAGTGGAGTAGCTAGCATAAAAATCTATACGGTGGTTCATAATGCTTTGAGTAAAACTACCTTTCATCATTTTGGTATTACTGACATGATAACTGTGGAAACCTAATACTATCCTAATTGTTAGTAGACTTCAGTGTCACTCATACAAAATCAAAGGTCAGCATTAGTAATATGACTGATCTCCAATACAACTGAACAGTACCACTCAAGGCTATTAATTATTTGAATTGCTATTAACAACCAAAGAGTTACTTACAACTTTCTCATCAAAATCGTACAACTGAGTATGTTCACCGGTCTCAACTTCTGATTCCTTTTTAACTGATGCACACTAGACCCATTAGTGGCATATGTATTTAATTGGTTAGCATGTTTAGCAGCCTATACTCCTTGTGAAGGTTCTTTTTATTCCATTTGTCTGTTAGCACAGTAGTAAATTTGCAATTGGATATGTATTACACATCTCACCTACTGGTAACTACTTTTTATTACAAGACTGGTATATTTGGTATATAACTGTTGTTATCTTATGCTACGCGGCATTTTGATGTATAAAATATGTTTATTGAGCTTCAAACGAACATACTCAATGCCCTTTATAGCCCATACAGCCACATTACCAGACGAAAGATGACATGGAAAAGTACACTTTTTACTACACGTGACATTGAAACAAGACATTAATAACTATTGAAGTTTAGTCATTTACTGTATAAATACTATATTTTCCCGAATATTCCAAATGTAGCAAAGTAACGATTAATAGATAAGTTTCTTTCAATTATTAAAGTAATTGATGATAATCAGCACACACTTATTGTCATGAGAGGGTTAACTACATCCAAATTATTTTTTGTAATGAAGAACCTAAAAATCTTCAACGGATTTTGACCTGCCATAACTAGTTTTTCTTTTGACGAACACAAACACAAGGCACTAATGTAAATGCAATGAGAAAAAATATTACAAATTCATTGTATTGCGTGATGTTCCTTGGTGAACGTATAATGTATCATATAATGTTTAAAGAACCTCCTGCCTTAGAACCTTCGGGATCACTAACTAAATTATAGATCAAGTACCACATTTTCCTGGTTCATAGAAAAAACTCATACCACCCTGTACTTATAGCACCTCATAAAGTGTTACATATTTCGTAACACCTGCAGTGTATTGTTATGTAAATGTCATGTAAATGTTTTGTAAACGACAACACGTCGTGTTGTGTTCAAATTTTCATTTTTATTATTTATATTACCATATTTATATTATTGTTTCAAAATTTAAACAATAAAATACGTTGTTATTCATATAAAATAACATTTAGAATTTTCTAGAATTAAGTAGACCAATCATATGTATGTAAATGAAATGTTCGCGGCATCGTGTCTAGACGTTAAGTCTCGTGCAAGAACGGACATGTGTGGATTGCTTTGGAGTTCTATGGAAGTTACACGATTTTTCGAGAAGTAGGCCTACTGGTATAAAAAGACGGTGACGCGAGAAGAAGGAGAGTCAGACATTAGTTTTATTCAAAAGAAGAGAGCCAGTCATTCGTTTGAGAAAGTTTAAGTGTTTGCTGTGATTTGTGACTGAAGTTAGATCTACAGAAGCTGTGATTTTATTTCGTCAATCTACGATTCTTTCGAATTACTGGTAGTGCTGAAGGTCGACACGTACGGGACTAGCCAAGGGAGATCGGAAAAAATGAGGGCGACAAGTTTGTGACGTTCATCGGAGGCATCGTGAAAAGAACTTCGTCGAATTTATTGAACTGTGAATTGTTTCTGAACTTCTTCATTTAAGCTTCGGAATTTCTTCGTGGGACCAAATTCACTCCCTAGACTGGATTTGAGACTTTCATTTTAGATCATTATATTAGATACAGACCAGTACCATTTTGTATTGTGATTAATTTTGAAGGTTGAAACTGGTACCATTTTGTTTTGTAATTAATTTTGAAGGTTTAAACTTAATATCTGTCATCGTTATTATATAATTTATGTTATATCTGTTACATACATATAATAGTTTAGTGTAATAAATTATACGAGCTATTATCTGTGTTTTTCTGTTGCGGTTAGTCTACGAAAAACATAAAACATAAAAAATACGTAACAGTATTAATTAATATGTGAAATTATTGCTTCAACTTGTCTTATGACAAGTGGTATTCAACTTAGAAATAAATTATTAAATTCCTTATTTGAAAATTCTTAATGTGCCGTTTGTGAATATATCACTATCTATATGGTTTGTAGTTACTACTTGTACAATGGCTTTTACATTTATATGATATCTAACTTCTAGACATTTAACAATTAAACAAACTCTCAACTGCTGAAGACATGTTACTGTTTTGCTGCCCTGAATACTAACGTACAGCAAAGTTATCTTCTTACAATTATATTATCCAATATGCAATCGTACTTTCTGGGATTTTGAAGTTCATGAACCATTTGACCATCGAACTTTTAATTATACAAGTAGTATCAGTAATTTATAACATTGCAGTTAAAAGTATTGTTTTCTTTCTTATGTAGGAGTGACAATTTAGTGATACAAGTATGCAATAAGCTTGTGTAATGAATACTCCATACACATTCTCCTGCATTTTTTATTACGGGTATGAATTCTAAAATCAATTTATTTTGCATCCACACTGAAGGTACAGTTTTGCTAAGGTAACGTAGCACCAGAGACTAAGTTTATACGTATTCCAGTGGTTATGTACTTTCTCACAGTCTCTAGTTCATTTGAAATGTGTATCAGCTCTTTGTCAAATATTAGGTGCTTAGCCCATAAAGTTAAAACAAAGATACTGATACATATGACTATATTTGCCTGACAACATTTGCAACTGGTGCTGGAAATATCCTTTCAACTTCATTCACTTTCAATGCTTTTAGCGCCCTTGGCACTCTAAAACACCCAGAATAGTTGTTATATTCTATTATACCTGTCACATGCATCATTTTATAACCAGTAAATGTTGCTAAACTTTGTCATTTACCCAGTCCTGATAACACATAAGCGATGTTCGATGTTTTTTTCACTGCTTCGAGTCCAGATTGTCTGAATAATTTTCTATTAGTGATTCCATATGCCCTGGTAACTTTGTTTCTCCCAAAAATAATTTGTCCGTAAATTTAAACCAATAATGACAGAAATTTGCAATTAAAGTGGTAACTGCTTGAATAATTACAAAACCCACCTGATGGCAATCAATCTTCTTCTAGTCAATGTCATCTCAAACTGTTTCTTGGTCCTTGGCAGTTCTCATGAACAATATAGTTTGACAGTACTGGTTAGAGAACCAGTGAGTCTTAGCACCTTCAGGTGCATCGGTACAACGGTGTTCAGGTATAATGGTTGTACTCTCCCGTAAGCATGGGGTTATCTAGCTTGAAAAAATCCTCTTTTTATTCTTGTAGAATGGGTAGAGAGACACAGCCTTTGAATCTTCAGCAAAAGACCTTCATCCAGGGCATTACTTATTTTCATATAACTTTCTGATGTCTGGACCATGGTTTCTGTTTCATCCTTTCCACACTAATTCCTTCATACAATTGTAAATGATCTTCCATTACAAAATAATACAATCTTGGTGATATAAGAATTGTAAAACACTAGGACACAGAGGCACAACTGACTAACACTTCACAAAACAAATCTTTAATCATACGTTTGTAGTTATATTACAGTTTTTAATATTATTTCAATACCTCAACATAAAACTGTTATTTTTTGAAACTGTGTTGAAAGAACTTGTGACTACTCACCGAAAAATGAAATGAAATGAAGCCTAAACTACACTCGATGTACTTGTGTAAGTTGCAAGACAAATGTTTTTTTTTCTTAAACCGACATCATTTTCGATGATTACACAGTTGTTGTTGTTTTTGTTAAAAGATATTTAAGAGATGTTAGCTATGTTCTAATATTTTACAATGAAGTAAGGTATTTTTTATTGTAATTGCACTTTTACTTTGAATTAATAAAGTTTACTAATGATTTGATTTGATTTTTCTTCAACATATAGAATGAATGAACATCGTTTGCATTCTTTCCCTGCTCAGGGACCACACAAAACAAATCAAAATAAAACAAGATGGACCAATGACAGCCAAAAGTATATTTGAAATTGTATTTATATACAGTGCAAAAAATACATTGTACCTGATAATAGCTCTTGAAAGAGCTAAGAAGTTTACGTTTCAATTTATTTCAATTTACATCTTATAAAGTGGAAAAAATTATGATAAAAGTTTATATTTCATTCAAATATACCCTCGCACAACTTGACCTTGGAGGAACTGTTATGTAAATGTCATGTAAATGTTTTATAAACGACAACATGTCGTGTTGTGTTTAAATTTTCATTTCTATTATTTATATTTCCATATTTATATTATTGTTTCAAAGCTTAAACCAATAAAATATGTTGTTATTCATTCAAAATAACATTTAGAAATTTCTAGAATTAGGTAGATCAAATATATGACTATAAACGGAAATGTATGGCGGTCTAGTGTCTAGACGTTGAGTCTCGTGCAAGAACGGACATGCGCGGATTGCTCTGGAGTTCTGTAGAAGTTACGCGATTGTTCGAGAAGAGGTCTACTAATATATAAACAGACGGATACGCGAGAAAGAAGAGTCATTAGTTTTTATTCGAAGAAAATAATAAGAAGAGTCAGTTATTCGTTTGAGAAAGTTTAAGTGTTTGCTGTAAGTTTATTCAACTTAAATTTGTGACTGAAGTTAGATCCACAGAAGCTGTGATTTTGTCTCGTCAATCTTTGCGATTCATTCGAATTACTGGTTGTGCTGAGAGTCGTCACGTACCGACTATTTAGGGGAAACTGGGAAAATTGGAAGGCGGCAAGTTTGAGACGTTCATCAAAAAGCACCGTAAAAAGAACTTCGTCATTCTCCATTCAAACTTCGGTATTTCTTTGGGGGACCAAATTCACACCCTAGACCGGAATTTTGGATTTCTGATTTGAACTTTTGGACTTTCATTCTAGATCATTATATTAGATACAGGCCAGTACCATTTTGTGTTGTAATTAATTTTGAAGGTTTGAACTTAATATCTGTCATTGTTGTTACGTAATTTATGTTATATCTGTTACATATATAATAGTTTGTTGTAATATATTATACAAGCTGTTATCTGTGTTTTTCTGTTGCGTTTAGTCTACATAAAACATACAAAAAAAACGTAACAGGAACGCAAACAAATCTTTTTGTATTAATATAATCGTTTGCTCTTATCGATACTAACTCTTCACTGACACAAGTAATAATAAAAATACATTTTATTTTGGTACATTATAAATAAAACCTATAGCTCTAGCTAAGGATATTCAAACACAATAATGTATTATTATTTATTAAAATAATTAACAATAACTGAATATTTCGTGAACGGACGATTTCTGAGTAGCAATTCAAATGGTAGTTCAAAGAAGTTGTACACAACTAATTGAAACAAAGTCATACTCAGCTGATTGAAACAAAAGAATTAACTTAAATTTTTTTTTTTATAATAGTAACTAATAGTTTTATTCATTATTCTGATAAATATATTTCTTTCGATATGAAATATGTATTTTAATTCTACAATGCTTTAGATACTATTAGTATAATGAATGTTTGAATATTAATTTCAGGAGCTCCTATGTTTATAATGTACAATAAATATTGAAATCGATTACAGTATTTGTGCGAAGAAATGTTTTCGTACAAAATTATTTATACTGATCCTAATCTGCATAATAAAATTGAGAGCCTTTCTGTGTGTGTGCCACATAACTCCCTCTAATCTAAATACTGGTCGTTTTGTTTGTTTTTTGTTTTTGAATTTCGCTCAAAGCTACTCGAGGGCTATCTGCACTAACCATCCGTAATTTAGTAGTGTAAGACTAGAAGAAAGGCAGATAATCATCATCACCCACCTCCAACTCTTGGGCTACTCTTTAACCAACGAATAGTGGAATTGACCGTCACATTATAACGCCCCCACGGCTGAAAGGGCGAGCATGTTTGATGCGACCGGGATTCGAACCCGCAACCCTCGGATTACGAGTCGAACGCCTTAACACACTTGGCCATGGCGAGCCTTCACTGGTCGCACCGAGTTTTAACTGATACCAAATGAATAATCTTTGCACGAAAATAGAATTTTGCACCCGATCCCTTAAGGTATTCAGGTATTTCGCGAAAATACTTTTACAGAGATTCCCTAAAATCAGATCCCCAGTTTGGCATTGATTTACATTAGAGCACGTAAACAGGTAGGCCCGCTAATTGACGTTCACATCTTGGTCATAGCCTATTCAATAAATTAAACTTCCATTATAGGGGTAGTGATCATTAATATGAAAATTTGCGAAATACCAGTACAATATTTACATCTGTATTATAGCATCCACTGGGCATTAGGTTTAGGGGTTCGCTAGTTTTATATATAAATATTTTTCTCCTATGAAATGTTCAATTTAGTTTTTGTAGCTAGTATGGTATGTTAACCATCGGTAATCCTTCGGCACCAGGAAAGGAGAAAGAAAAACATTTTGATAGGTACAAGTATCTTTCATTGTATTTGATAGAAACAGGTATCTTTCAGTGTATTTGATAGGTACAAGTATCTTTCAGTGTATTTGATAGGTACAGGTATCTTTCAGTGTATTCGATAGGTACAAGTATCTTTCAGTGTATTCGATAGGTACAGGTATCTTTCAGTGTATTCGATAGGTACAAGTATCTTTCAGTGTATTCGATAGGTACAAGTATGTTTCAGTGTATTTGATAGGTACAAGTATTTTTCAGTGTATTTGATAGGTACAAGTATCTTTCAGTGTATTTGATAGGTACAGGTATCTTTCAGTGTATTCGATAAGTACAAGTATCTTTCAGTGTATTCGATAGGTACAAGTATCTTTCAGTGTATTCGATAGGTACAAGTATCTTTCAGTGTATTTGATAGATACAGGTATCTTTTAATGTATTCGATATATAATCAGTTGTTGACAATATTTTAGTGTAAATATTTGACTTACGTTCGAACTTGTTCACTGTCTGCAACATCCCAAATCACAATATGTAAGAAGTTGGTAACTTTGCAAATTCTCAATATAAATTTGAAATATGCTCATTTTTCTGGCTTAATAATGATAACGTTACTCTAAACTTGACCATCTAAGAAATTTGGAATTTGATATATGCCAAAGTAATAAAATCTCGATTGTTGAGAAACGTAAATGCATCTTTTATAAACAAATGTTTGAATCTGTTATGTATAAAATAAGGGAAGATACTATACAGATATTCTAACATACCTTAAGATTTTGATACTGAAAAATAAAATCATTCCTTCTTTCAAATTTTTCCTTCTTAAAATAAAATAAAATGACTAAAATCTGATTGTGATAGGTGTAAAGATACTATGTTGTCTTAAAATAAAGTTACCAACCATCCTTTCATTCACTAACAAATACTTTTCTCTCAGTACAAACATAATAGACAAAACACTTTTGAATAAAGACTTTATATATAGCTCGGCACCGCTAAGTGATTAAGGCACTCAACTCGTAATCCGAGGGTCGCGAGTTCGAATCCCCGTTGCTCCAAACATGCTCACCCTTTCAGCCGTGAAGGCGTTATAATGTTACGGTCAATCCCACTATTCGTTAGTAAAAGAGTAGTCCAAGAGTTAGCGGTGGGTGGTGATGACTAGCTGCCTTCCCTCTAGTTTCACACTGCTAAATTAGGAACGGCTAGCACAGAGAGCCCTCGAGTAGCTTTGTGCGAAATTCAAAAACAAACAAACAAATCATGCAGTGAAACGTTATCAGTGGTATTTATTAGGAAAACTTTAAGCGCATTAATAATCTGAACCTTGAAAATTAACCACTTTACATTTATTTTTAAAAATTTCACCAAACAGAGTAACAACATAAGCTAAAGAAGCAAATGAATACACGAACATGGTTTTTACTTTTAATTACCTATGAAATACAGAAGTTTCATTTTTATATGCAAAAACGGCTCGTTTGGGTTGAGAAAATATATTACATAGAAGAGCGAACAACGTTTCGACCCTCTTCGGTCATCGTCAGGTTCACCGAAGTTCGACCTAAGAAGGTCGAAACGTTGTTCGCTCTTCTATATAAAATATTTTTGAACCCAAATGAGCCGTTTTTGCATATAAAATTCTCAACAAGTGGCTTTCTTGACATCACTGAGAAGTTTCATTTATTTGGAGTAACATTTGCAAAAAAATGTTTTTTTAAAATCCTTTCAGAACGTTAGAGCATTATATAGAATGAGGCTGCATTTCCGACTTTAAGAACCATTTATATACACATATACCAAGCTTTTATTACAATGATTTGAATTAATTTCAGCATTTTTGTGTACAGTTTTCACAGATAAACATTTCTAAGTTTCATATTATTCTCGTACAAGTTAAGCACAATATTTCACTTATTTTTGAAGATATTCTATTCTTTCCATGGATACTCGGCATAATCTAAACAATAGTCCTTACTAATGTGTTTGGGATCATGGTCTTCTTCATGGGTAGTTTCATTTTTACTTCCGTGACATGATCTTAATGTCAATACTGCATGTTCGTTGATAGAATTTTTCGGATTACTGAACAATTTACTCTTGTTCTTAGTTCCAAATAAATTGACTTATATGTATCTGTCGATGGTCCTTTTACTGCTGCGGATCATTCTTTGATGTATCAGGGCAACACTTTTTGAACATCGCTTGATTTGAGAGCATTAGTTGTTTATATCATAGGAAACGATTCATCCTTTTGAAGACTACTTTTTAAAAAAAAATTTTTTATCATGGGAGCAACTTTAAAGTACATGTCATTTATTTTTTGTGAACGATCTTTCTAAAGCTTGTTCCATGTGATTGCTCTAATGTAAACTTTGGTTAATATGTCATAAAGTTTTTGTGGCTGTTGGAACTCAAATCCGCTAACTGTTTTGTTTGATTTAGGAAAATCTAAAGAATTATTCTTGTCTTTTTGAAACATATCATTGTGTGAAAACTCAAACAAAGGCGTGCGACTTTTGAAAACCCTCTGTTCTGGAAAGTGATAACATGAATGTTTTTTGTGAGGTGTTACTGATTTATCGTGAAACCCTTGCTTATCTTGAAATGTAAGACTTAGAAACGAAACATCGTCATTTCTGTGTGTTTTCCATTAGAGATTTTAGCATACTGAGTGGCTTCTCGGGCTGGAGTATTGTACCTTTCTTTCTGTTTTATATCAAAGTAGTCTTTATATTTTTGACTGGGATAACTAATATATTTTTTTTTTCGTTTAGGAAGGTAATTATATTTCTGATGATCTCCAACACGAAGATAATTGTATTATTTTTGCCTTTGAGCAGGTTCATTGGAATGCTTCTGGTTTGGTTTTTTTAAAATAATATCAGCATCATCTCTTTGCTCTTCAACAGGTGTATAACAAGTAGCAGAATCACACTGTTTGTATTCATGATCCTGCGGAACACGTTCAATGGAATATTATAAATACTGTCCTTGACTTGTGTAAACAGGATCATTGGAGTATTTCTTCTTGAAATATAGTGTCATCATCATCTACTCCTTCTTGAGCAGGTCGTGTACGACGGGTAACAGAATCATAGTTTTCAAACTGTTTGTATTCCTGATCATGTGGATAACGTGAAATGAAATCTGACGAATACTGTCTATGATTTGTGTGAACAAGATTATTAGAGTACTTCTGTTCTTCTTGTAAACTAGTATCATCATCATCTACTAATTCTTGAACAGGTCGTGTATGACGGGTAACATAATTATGGTTTTCAAACTGTTTGTATTCATGATCGTGTGGATAACGTGCAATGGAACCTGACGAACACTGTCTATGATTTGTGTGAACAAGATCATTGTAGTATTCCTGTTCTTCTTGAAAAATGCTATCATCATCATCTACTTGTTTCTGAACAGGTTATGTACGACGGGTAACAGAATCATAGTTTTCAAACTGTTTGTACTCATGATCGTGTGGATAACGTGCAATGGAATCTGACGAATATTGTCGATGATTTGTGTGAACAAAATCATTGGAGTACTCCTGTTCTTCTTGAAAAACGCTATCATCATCATCTACTTCTTCTTGAACAGGACATGTACGACGGGTAAGAGAATCATAGTTTCCAAACTGTTTGTATTCATGATCGTTTGGATAACGTGCAATGGAATCTGACGAATATTGTCGATGATTTGTGTGAACAACATCATTGGAGTACTCCTATTCTTCTTGAAAAACGCTATCATCATCATCTACTTCTTCTTGAACAGGACATGTACGACGGGTAAGAGAATCATAGTTTCCAAACTGTTTGTATTCATGATCGTTTGGATAACGTGAAATAGAATTTGACCAATATTGCTGAGGACTTTGGTGAGTTTGGGAAAACAAATTAGATCTTGTATCTTCAATGTTTGATGGTTGATAATAAGCCGTTCTATCTTTCTCGTGTTAATCATTAGTTTCACTTTCTGCCTTTTGATCTTCTGGATTTAAATTATCTCTAAATGGATTTGAATGTATAAGGGCATCAAAAGAGCCAGGAATTATTTTAAAAGACCAAACTCTCCTTTGACAATATTATTTTGAAATCCTTCACTTTCAGGCAACTTATAATTATAGCTTGGATGATTAAGTGTTATATCGGGTTTCTTTGGAATTTTTCTAGTTTCCTGACATGGCAAAAGCTTGTAGAGGTCGTTTCTATAATCATCATAAGGCTTTTGCGGTTTTTCTTCTAAATAACTAAATGGTTCATGCAAAACAAATATTGAATTATTTTCTTTTGCTGTTTCGACCTGATTATCGTAATAAGTTTCTTCATATGGATTAAATTGAGAATAAAAAAATACACTTTGGGTTATGAAGCTAAGCGTGTTGTTCACCTTCGTGCTGTGGATTATTTTCAAATACGTTATATACACTAGGTGTTTTGCATACATCACTTAACGTACTCTTTTTGTGATGAAGCCCTTGGTAGTTGTCGAAATAATCCTGTTTTAACTCTTGGACGAGCTAAGACAAGAAGGTTGATTATATGTTTTGACTCTTTTTGTATATTTGTTTTTAATATCTATCATTTCATCAGAACGTTTTGAAGCTAAATTTATATCGTAATCATCTACTGATTGTTCCATTGTCTTATTGTCAGTAGAAGTAGTGTAAGGTTTCTGTCCTTCATCCAGAACTCTTAATGTCACCAACTGATTGTCACTGGATGGTTCTGCATAATCGTTTTGATTTTCAGGAGAAAAATAAAGAATACTATCCTGACTTTCTCTAATATTGTTTTGAAATTGTTTGGAAAAATAGGGACTTTTGTTTCGTAATTTCTGTAAACATTATTTTCAACGGGATATGGCTTGCGTATTTCGTTTTGAGATTTTGCTGACAAGAAATTCATGTATCTTTGTATGAAGCTCTTATTAATATTTTTACCTGGAAAAATCGCAACATCGTAATATATAGGAACTTGAATTGAAACTGGTCGAATTTCATAGTCTACTTCTGCAACTGGAATATCTTTAAGATTATAAAAATCTCGCTCAAAATCAGGAAATGCGTCTATACGATAAAAATATGATGAACTAGGTAGGATAAACTGATTTGTTTTCTCTTGATAATTTGATGGACTGTTTTTAAAAAATTGTCTAGTGTGACCTCGAAAGTCTGAGACTCTAGGGTGGAAAGATCGATAGACTAGAGGTGGGGATAAGTATTGTTGAGCAACGATGATGTATGTGTTCGAAACAATAAAAATAAAGTGTAACATCTAGATGTTCAGCAATCGTGGACAAACCTGTAATTAAATAAAATGTATTAGTCTTAAGAGTTTATTCTAAAATAACTTCAGATTAACTTCAACCTGAAAAATAAGAAGATATATTTAGCTTATCGTGGGCTGTACCATTTTGTAATATTTTAAAATTCAATAATAGTGATGTGAAGAGAATTAAAACCCAAACCAAAGAGTTGTTGTTATTTTAGCTCAAAGCTGTGTAATGGTCTTTTCGCGTTCTATCCACTGCGAGGAATCGAACCTTGCATTTAGCATTGTAAGTTTCTAAGCTTACCCCTTACCCACCAAGAAACTTAACTGAAGTTAAACAACACCATAACACAAAAACTTCATAAAGCGTTTTCTTTAGCAGCAGTTTAAATATTTTGACTTAAATGAATATTAAAGGGAATTATTAACTGTAAAGCTAACAATATTTGTTCATGTTGATATCAATGGAATATTAATACTAAGTTGTTTTGACTTGTTTACTCGTGAATAGTAATACAGCAAAATAAACATTCAAATATCACTCTACAACTAAACCTTACAAATGATTACTAAAACGAAATAAGTCCACATATGGCATAATTCTCAATTTACATGCTAACTTTAAAATCCTCTGTTTTGGTAGGTATATATGAGGTTTTGTATGCATTATCCTTGAAAGCATAAATGATATTCCCATAAATAAGTTAATAGAGGGTCTCCAAAGCAAAATAATAAAGCACCATATGAGTATTGGAGACATGTCAATAGAAGCAACGTGGTCTGAGATAGTCACGTCAAGTTAATTACAGGAGAACAAACAGTCTGGGGCAGTATCTGCAGTGGATCAACCTCAGTTGCGAGTGCCCACATATTAAAAAGTTTGTTTCCAACTCAAAACCTCATTGTTGCAAGCACTTTCCATTGTCTTGACACAGACACATTGAATATAAGTGAGTGCTCAGGACTTAAAGAACCCCATAAAAGTTATTTTATAGAAGAAGCAGATATATACCCTCCAGTTGGTGCACTTCTAGTAAAAATATAATGTATGTTTTAAATATGGACAAAAGTGACCAACCAAGACAGAAAGAATACACATATATTCCCCGCTCGACAACATTTTCAAATTAGTATTAACAAACTATAACTGCTGCAGCTTCAAGTTTAAACTGAGAGAGGCTAGATATAGTTGTGTCTAGAAGTAATAAATCAACCCAGATCGCACACGATTGAATGAGGCTTAATACGTCTTCATAAATGTGCACAAAAGTGAGGTAATGGTGGTGGCTGATACAGGTTCCGACATAATGTTGGTCCAATTTGCAGTATAGAAAGCGCTCAAAGTGAAGCCGCCATGGGAAGATGAATGTCTGGACATGTTTATTAATTGGATTTGGCGTTTATATGCTAAAAGTGGACCTGTTATAATGAAGAGCTGAAAAATAAACATGCTTTTGGAGTAAGCATCAGTTATACTTTAGCAAACAAGGGTGTTTTGTTCTTCAACATAATTTGTTGGAAAACTCACTTTAAACAAATTAACAATTTGAAAACATGTCGTTTTGAACAACACCTGCTTTGAAATACTCCTTTTCAAGATACATAACCGCAAATTTCCTTTATGAAAAACACTCTTCTGACCTAATGCTATCTTAACAAGCATTATAATGTACAAACACAGTCAAAAGACAGAGTTCCAAAACATAATACTTTTGTTGACTTTGATTATTTGAAATATACTCTGAACATTATATAAATGCGCGTGTGAGGTGATTATTAATTGCAAAGATCGTCTTTTCCAGGTAACATATTGCCTGAGAGTGCATTTAAAAGTTAATCTTAACTAATATTAATTCGATGCAAAAGAATAACTTAATATTAAAAAATATATATTTTTGTTAAAACTATTTATTTAACTTGCTTTTTAAATAATTAATATATTTTCATACTCGTACTTTTATATGGAATTGGAGTAATTCAAGTTCCTAAATAAAACATTCAAAAATACTAGTGCAAATATGATGCTGTTGGAACACATGAATTTAATATATAAAATATTTGAGATAACTCCTCCTTTTCTGCGGAGGTTAAAAATGCTGTTGATAATGTATATTAAAGTAAGAAGTTGCATTTTATACTTAGATTATTGTTCAAAATGAAAATTTACTACATTTAATGAAATAATTAGATCGAGCATTGTTCAGTGGTTAACGAACCAAACTGTTCGGGTTCAACGTTTGAGTCTTATACTTCAAAAAATAAAAAATAGAGATTGTTGGTGGTATTTATTTGCTGCCTTTCTTCTAGTTTATCAGTTTGATAATATTTGAAAAAGATAGGTAGTTTTATCATGCATTTTCGGTTTTCTAGACATTCATTTTTGTCGTCTGACTTTCGTATCGTGTAGGCAGCTTTTAGTCATATTAATACAACACAGATTTACAAAGTGCTACTTGTTAGTTTTGTATTTTCTCAAAACTTCAGCAAGTAATATGCAATTTGTAGATGTTATAGTTTAGAATGGTAATTGTGATAACAGTAATTAACAAGTTATTAAAAGTTAATATGAGATCATTAAAAAACTAGTCTACAATTTTTTTTAATTATACATGCATTTATATATCTTAGTATTATTTTATTTGTTTATAGTTAAGTACATAGCTACACAAAAGACTATCTACCCACAACTGGTATCGAAACTCGGTCTCCATTACTATAAGTTCACAGACATACTGTTCTGTCTCTGGGTTATATCATTTTTGTACCTTATTATTAGCATATAATTTTAAAATTTGTTGCAACACTAGTAGCACCGTTGTTGCTTATGTTTCATATTACAACACATTTCAAAGCAATGTTAAGTTCATTTTTTTCGTTACAAACTTCAAAGTGGCAAATGATATTTTAATGAGTGAATGTAAGTACATGACGGTGGGTGTAGACTTGTGAGTCTTTTTGATGTTTCTCTTTTAAATAATCAATAAATAACATCATAACTTGCTCAACTGAATGTCTTTATTATTATTAGTTGTATTGATAGTGTCGTATGAAAAATTCATAACAATTAGTTTCAAGTGCATTGATCGTTGTCCTACTGCTAATAAATGACCTAAAGTAAATAGATAATCTGTAATTTATGCCGTATGGCAATCGCAATAACTTTCAAAAACACCTTATTTCATGATTTATGTCTTTATCTAATCTACCTCAAGAAAATGAAATGTTTCGATAATAAAGTAAGAAATATCTTATCGTTGCTTCCATTATGTTTACACATACATAACTGTATGTCCATTAATAACCAAGAGGATTTCACTCAAGTAAAACATGTTTTTGTCAGTGTATCCTAAACCGAAAACCGTAAGTAGATAAACGTCATTTACGTATTTGTCAACAAGCATTCGAGTGAAAGATTTCTTCATTGTCAATCTTTTTTTGGCGATTAATGGACTTGTAGATAATGTTATGGAACAAAATTAAAGTTGAGTCGAAGTATTTGTAACCAATTGTAGTATAATTTTCTTGAACAGATAGGTGTAACACCAAGGACTATATTTGTATCATCGAATAAATATTTTCGTATAATACGTTTTGGAGATCATTGCTGTTTATCAACTTCTAGTCGGATTCTGGAAAAACTAAGTAATTTAAAGATGACGATGCGGTATTTTGCTGGTAAGAGTCACTGTGTTAATTGGGCAGCCCTGCTCGGGATTTAGAAAGCGCAGCTGCAAGCATTCGATGACAAACTTAACTACACTTAGATTCAACATTAGATATTAGTTGGAGATTAAAGACACCATATCCCCAAATGAAACGACGATAATGAGGTATCCCATAAGCCCAAAAGTTTCGTAGTTCAATCAACGGTCAACACGCAATATTAAGCCAACACAGGTATATAGGTTTCCATATTGCTTTTTGAATAGGATGCATTCCAAAAGACATATACATACTAATTGAGACTCAAAGACAAAGGTTGCAGCTTGTAACCTTTACGTATCTGGTTAACGACGACTTCATAACTACTAGAACTATATAAACATTTTTAAAATATTACATAATTATCATTTAGCCTTTCTATAATGGTTAATTCATGATTATTTCAGTCACTTCACTAAATTTGTCCCCCAGTGGTACAGCGGCATACCTTCGGACTCACACCGCTAAAAATCGGGTTTCGATACTCGTGGTTGGCAGAGTACAGATAATTCATTGTATAGTTTTGTGCTTGATTATAAATAAACAGCAAAACCTCTAAGTTTGTATTATAACAATGAGTTTGATAGATTTTTGTGACGTAGTTCTTTTTCTGATGATTCTTTTAAAATTATCTGGCGAAAATATATTAAAGTCTAGTTCACTTCATGGAATAAATCATTTCTATTCTTCTTTAAACACTTCTGCAACCTTAAACTACTTTTAAGGTTGTAGAAGTGTTTCAGGTTCCAATTAGAGAAAAAGTGTTTAATGTAGAGGGCAGCTCATATTGTTTTACATGTAAATTTACCTCAGTTATGAGTTTCAAAAGATAAGATATCTTCCATCTTTCAAAAGACTATGGAAATCGACAGTGCCTGACATTTTTCGTACAGATTCCCAGCATATATTAAAAGAAAGCTATTTTATTCAGGAATTCGGAAATCACTGTTGACAAACTCACAAATGGCCCATTTTATAATTTATCCTTTCGATCTGAAAAATTAAACTGATTTATTATTTCAGGATTTATGCATTCAGTTTTCCATAAAAACCTGAATATATTTGTTTTATGTTCTCTTATGTCTATTAATATATTTCTTCAAACACCCTAACTTTCTTTCGACATAAAATAAGTTTGGATAGCCCAAATTTGCCGCTTTTGGTTCTAACCCTTTAAAACCATAAAAACTCAATAATATTTATTCAACACACATAGAAACTAAACATTTTCTTTAAAACTTAACTTTGTTCTACGAAATCGATTTAGTATTTTAACAGCTGAATAAAATCGTTGAAACATATTTATGCGTAATTTCTATTTTATCAAAAAATTGCTAAATTTTTCAATAAATTATTATCTACATTTCATAATAGTCTTAAATATTTTTTTCAATATTTCTTTAATTATGTTGCATTCTTTTCATACACTAAATCCAATTAAGAATATCTGTTTTATCTATTCTGTCAAAATTGCAATTCAATCCAATTCAGTTAAACATAAAAAGTTTCATTTTTATTGTCAAACAGAAATAACAAAACAATAAAACAGATATTCCTAATTGTATCAGCGGTAAGTCTACGGATTTACAACGCTAAACTCAGGGGTTTGATCCTTCTTGGTGGATTCATCAGACAGCCCGATGTGGCTTTGATATAAGAAAAGTACACACACACAATAGTAATTTTACATTCAGTGTCAATAAAAATAAAGTTTAGTTAAACAAAAATTCATAGATAATCCTGTTCTCTCAACTTTGGTTCTATCATAATATTCTTATTTGTATATACAGTGTTCCTAGTAAAGAATACTACCTGGCAAACAAACAACGATCTTTTCTATTGACAGATCAGGTGATACCTTGAAGAATTAACCTTTCTAATTTTTATGAAAATCTCTGCCAGTGACATAGGTAGTACACAAAGCCTAGAAAGGAGTTTCATTAACGTCAGGCATACCTTTTCGAAAGAGTTCTCACTCACAAACAAAGATACATTTGCCTTTGCTACATTTGCCACCTTTGATTGTATTGCTCAATAAAATAAAAAACATTTATTATTATTATACACTGTGTACAATCTTTTACTGTAGACTTACTACCACAAAACATTTTGTGCCAAGTTTCTTTGCATTCTGTGGAATCTACCCAAATATTACTTAGGGAAGTAAGTTTACCTGAGAAATTTTAGGTATTTTATTTGTGTTCATTTTCTGCATAAGGAAAGCTGGTGGTCTACAAATCTGTGATTTATCTGTTCGATTTCTAAGAAA
Source organism: Carcinoscorpius rotundicauda (assembly GCA_011833715.1). NCBI lineage: Eukaryota > Metazoa > Arthropoda > Merostomata > Xiphosura > Limulidae > Carcinoscorpius > Carcinoscorpius rotundicauda. The sequence continues at coordinate 27,423,537 of CM022406.1, forward strand.
GTCAACATAGCCTTCACTAGGTGTACATAAATGTGAGAGGTAGGACAAGTGCCCGCCGCGAGTACAGAGGTAAGTCTGCGGATTTACAACGCTAAAATCATTGGTTCAATGTGGCTTTGTTATGAGAAACGCACACGCACAAGCATACTAGGACAAACAATTCAAGACTAAATAAATGTAACCCGAAAAAGAAGAACAAAAACACATATAGTTCTCAAAATCACTAAAGGACTTAGTGAAAATCTAAAATGTACTGTGGGTTACTGTTAATTTTATTTTAATTTAGATGTAAGTTGTTCAACAGTCACCAAAATATTATTTGTTCGCTTTAGAATTTTTCGAAAAATAACATAAAAGCCTAATTTAGGAGTGATAAACTAGAGGCATAGTAACTAATCAACAACATTCATCATCAACTCTTATCTGAACAAATAGTGAAAGTTTATCCCTTTTGTAGCGACAGACCACGAACCGCGAATCCTCAGACTTGCAGGCCAAAACCACTAACTAGACCATGCCTAAAACCACAAACTGGACCATGCTCATGAACAGACAAAGGATCAAGTTGTTATACAAATATTCATGGAATAGCACTTGTAATATGTTCCCTTCTTACACTTTACCCCATTGATTTGGATAATTTATATGTTACAGATATGAGCTACCTCTAAAGTGGAGAAGTTAGCTTTTATGCAGGCCTGGCATGGCCGAGCGCGTTAGGGCTTGCATTCGTAATCCGAGGGTCGCGGGTTCGTGCCCGCGTCGCGCTAAACATGCTCGCCCTCCCAGCCGTGGGAGTGTATAATGTGACGGTCAATCCGACTATTCGGTAGTAAAAGAGTAGCCCAAGAGTTGGCGGTGGGTGGTGATGACTAGCTGCCTTCCCTCTAGTCTTACACTGCTAAATTAGGGACGGCTAGCACAGATAGCTTTCGAGTAGCTTTGTGCGAATTTCCAAAAACAAACAAAACAAAAGCTTTTATGCTTCATGCATTACATAACTTCAAAAATATATGAAAGACATGCTGAAAATGTCATTTAGTTATATATTGGAATATTTAGATAGGCCCAGCATGGCTAGGTGTGTTAAGGCATTCGACATGTAATCTAAGAGTCGCGGGTTTGAATCCCTATCGCACCAAACTTGATTACCCTTTCAGCCGTAGAGGTGTTATAATGTGATGGCAAATCACACTATTCGTTGGTAAAAGAGTAACCCAAGAGTTGCCGATGATGACTAGCTCCCTTCCTTCTTGTCTTACACTGATAAATTAGGGACGGCTAACGCAGGTAGCCCTCGTGTAGCTTTGTGCGGAATTAAAAAACAAATAAAACAAACAATATTTACATAAGTTTTCAAGTAACTATTCAGTTCTTATTTCTCTTGAGCCCTTATTTTTCAAACAATCTCTTTCTGGGAGAAAAGAAACTTCCTGCTGCGCTTTCTCTTGGTTTTCGAACAGATTCAGCTTTTCTGTTGTCACAAGAAATTCAAAAACGAAATTTATAATGATATTTGGTCATTCGAATGAAAAATATTTTATTCAACCTGAGGATTTAAAAACAATCCTGAGTTTAATCTCTTGGTATAGTATTTATGCAATGATTTAGTGAATTCATTTCGAAGAATTAAGTTCTGTTTACCTAAATACGAGAAAATAAAATATAGAGGACGTTTTATCGGAACAGTAATTATTTCATACAGTTAGTACGACTGGACGTTTTTGTGGTTTGTTTTTTTTTCAATCAAGCTCATCCGGGCATGGTCAGATTGTTACACCTTTCAGATGTGTGGCCATTATAATGTTCAATCTATTCCACTATTCGTTGGTAAAAGAGTAGCCCAAGAGTTGGTGGTGGGTGGTGATGACTAGCTGCCTTCCCTCTAGTTTTACACTGCTAAATTAGGGAGTACTAGCGCAGATAGACCTCGTATAGCTTTGCGAAATTCAAAAACACATTGCTCTACATATGTTGAAACAATGCCTGAAATACTATCTGCATTTATTAAAGCAAAATATAGACGCACATAATACTAAGTATTTGCTGAGCTCAAGTACTTCTACTAAATTTATGTTATACTAAATATGAAGAATAATAAAATTGTGATGCTTCTCATATAATTTACGTTCCAATGTCCTTCGAAAGAACATGAAACGTTTTCATAGTACTGAATATTGGGTTAAAATTGTTTTAGATATTCTAGAAATCACTCCATTATTTCTAGAGAATGACACAAAAAGATCATTAACATATATTCTTCTATAGTGCATCAATTTGAATTCGTCCAGAATCGTCCATATTTATAATGACAGAGGAGACTGAAAGAGCTTCCTATGGGGATAAATGATCGTCTTAAAACTTTTTGTTTCAAACTATCATACAGCTAATACGCCACTGTCAGCAGCGGCGTGTCTTGATGCAGTGGCGTGGCATGATCAGGTGTTAAAGGTGCTTGATTCGTAATCTGAGGGTCGCAGGTTCGAATTCCCGTCATACCATGGGAGAGTTATAATGTAACGGTCAATCCCATTATTTGTTGGTAAAAGCGTAGCCCAAGAGTTGGCGATGGGTGGTAATAGCAGGGGAGTATTGCCTTCCCCTGCTAAATTAGGGATGGCTAGCGCAGATAGCTCTCGTGTAGCTTTTCGCGAAATTTAAAAACAAACTTGACATTGAGAAGAAATCAAGGACGAAAGCATAGGCTCAAAAGATGGATAGATAAACACCACAATGATTTTCTTATAACCCAAGTGCAGAAGTGACATATCGACACCAGCGCTTGGGAGACTATCGCCCAGGACCGCCAAGGAGTGTTAAACTGAAAGTAATAATGTCAGGTGTATTGGTATGATGTATTATGTTTTGAATGGATCACGGCGGTATAGTTTAATGCATTGTCTCTGTTCAGTTTTGTATTTTTTTTCGTTCCTGAATTTAGCTTCCATATATGTTCTCTCTTTAAAATCTTTGATTTTTATAAGATAGAAACTTCAAATGGGTTTTATTTTCTTGTGTCTGGGGTTCGGTGTTTGTATAGGGAATGTACTGCTAGCGTGGTTTAGTGTTGGTCATACGTATATAACACACTAAGATGTATGTTTTCAGAAAACGTCTTTCAGTTTTTCTTATACATCTGTCTCCACACATGTTACAAATTATTTAATCATTACATTAGTGATGCAGTAACATTTATCTTGCTCTTTCTTTCTCTGGCGTAGCGTTGTTTTTGGCACATTTTGTCTGCGAGAATGAAAAGTCAACTAATAGTTATTTCAGTGTTTTATCTTCTTTCAACATACTTAAGATATAAAGAAGTCTGACGATCTGTGCGGGCTGTCTTCAGATCCACACATAAGGTCACATGGAAAGGCTTTAACACTAAATGTGCTAGTGATTACCATAAAAGTAATGACAGAGAAAGGTCTTATCTAAAGTCGAACTAAGGAGTTGTTTATCAGGTGAAAACGACAATAATTAAATATTAAGTGAGTATTGATGACCAAGAATTCGGGTAGTTATTTACACTTTCCAGAATCAAACCGTTTAATAATTAATTGTTTGTCAGTTTTTAAAAAAAGTGATAAAACATATAATTATAATTTCTTTTACTGGAATGTTTATGAAAAGTAAAATGAGATTATGTTAAAGTTATCCGTGATGACAAAGAAAACCCACTTGTAGAAAAAAATGTCTATATAAAAACGGCTGGTATGGATTGAAAAAACTTTTATGTGGAGGAGCGAATAAATATATCAAAATCTAAGCACGCCCTCTACATTCCTACTCTAAATTACACAACCCCTTTCACACATGGGGTCAGCTATCGGTCAGTTACCTCTTTCTTTCTTTGTTAACCTGACGTTGTTGTTCGCTCCTCTACATAAAAAAAAAAATTCTCAACCCAAATGAGTCGTTTTTGCATATATATGTTAAAGTTAGTCATATGGTTATATTTTAAGGGCTGTATGATATACCAAAAAGAACGAATTGTTAACTGGTGTTGTTTGTGACAAATAGTTGTAGTAAGTGACTAAAAATTTAACTAATAGTAGGAATTCGCTAGAGACAACAATTAACTTTATATGTTTTAGAAATAATGTACAGAAAACTGGATCGAGAACCGCAAAAGTAATTGTGATCAAACGTTATTTGAGATGTAGTGTTGGAGTTTGTCTACCATTGAAGTAAAAGGTTAAGAGCGCCTTATTAAATGGTTTAAATTTGGTGTCTGCAAAGAAAATATGTTTCACCTTGTTTATGTAACCTGTTCTATCTATAAAGACAACACCAATACACTTTCCAACATAGATAAAAATAACATTAACGTGGCCTGCAAGCTCTTTTAATAAAATCAGAGAACTTATCGAAGGAAGACCAAAAGCAGTTTTGTAGACATTATAATTCTAGAATGTGGATAAGGTTGAATGTTTTAGTAGATTGTTAATTACATTATGTATGTTTGAGAGCTTAAATGCTGGAATAATTATAATTCATTTAGAACTCATTCAAAAGAAACAAACTAATCAATATGTGAAAGTAAAAAAAAAGGCTCTCGATAGTCTTATCTTCATAGTTAGATAAATTCGTGTTTAGAATATTTTTGTATTAGATTGAGTTGTGAAAAACGGTTACAAATAAGAGCAATTAGAGACTGCGCTGTAAATAACTGGTTTGGTTTAAGTCTCGCGCAAAGCTACACAAGGACTACCTGCGCTAGCTGTACCTAATTAAAAAGTGCTTAGAAGAAAGGCAGCTAAACTATGCTGCAATCCAGAGAGAAAGAAATCCAGTTTGTGAGTGAAAAGATGTTTATGGCAATTCAAAAGCCAACATTTCTAATCAATTAGTTAAATCGATAAGTAGAAGTTTCATGGTTAAAACTAGTCCCAAGCAATCTAATCTATGATAATTTATATAGTATGCACAAGGATAAATGTGGTGGATTAAAGGAGATAAGGACTGATGTTAATGTAAGAACGAAAATCAATATTATATCCATTTTCTTTGTCATACTTAGATAAAGAAAGTAGATTGAATGTTACGAATCTTTGTTTGTTTGTTTTTTTTAAATTTCGCACAAAGCTAGTCAAGAGCTATCTGCGCTAGCCGTCCCTAATTTAGCAGTGTAAGACTAGAGGAAAGGCAGCTAGTCATCATCACTCACCGCTAACTCTTGGGCTACGCTTTTACCAACGAATAGTGGGATTGACCGCATATCATAACACTCCCACGGCTGGGAGGACGAGCATGTTTGGTGCGACCGGGATTCGAGCCCGAGAGCCTCGGATTACGAGTCGAACGCCTTAACATGCTTGGCCATACAGGGCCCAAAATGTTACAAATCGTCATTTAAATAACAACACTACTGTGGTTACATGTAAAAATGGTTTGCAAAAGTGAATGAAAGGATAAACTTGTAAATAGAAGAAAATAACCATATAGAGAAAGATCAGCAAGTTTCAGAGATCTCTTTAGTCAAAAACGAATACTTGTCCTCATGAATCAGAAAAAAAATTACTTCAAAAGCACTATCGTTCTGCAGCTAATCATTAAGAAAACTAGCACAAGAATGAAATAATATTTATTTCATATTACATACCACTTCTCTGCCCTTCGTTATTTTGCTTCATGATAAGGTAAGATACACTATCCCAAGAAATGACAAGTGCCTTTTTCTTTTAAATCAGACTCGCTACACCTAAATTTAAAGCATACTTTCATCCAGGTGTACCGCGTACCAGATAAGAGCTTTTAAAAGATATTTTTAAGGTCGAAATATATATTGTAAGAGAATAAGGCATGAAGTATCTACATACTATAAGGTTGATATGACCTGGCGGTTAGGACAATTTCAATCTGCGGGTCGCGCGATCAAATTCCTATCACCAAATATATTAGCTCTTCCGACCATACGAAAATTATAAAGTAATTTGTTCAATCCCACTATTCGTTGGTTTTGGATATACAAGACTATTTAATTAAATAGTTATTATGTACGTTAGCGATTTAATAATTATTTAGTTTTCATAACAAGAATGTTAAAAGTTAATTGTTTGAAAGTGATAATTATGACAAGTTTCATTACGCTACTTTGTATGAGTTGTTTATTGGATATGGAGTTTAATTGTTGTACTGAGCTTTTATAATATTTTAAAGGTGATTCTACTGAAAGCTTCTAGCTTTTTCTTCTTACGTGCTGTTATTAATAGAAGGTTTGAAATTTCTAAATTTTACTGCTACGTTTTATAAATATATTCAAAAACAGAAAGCAAATTAAGTAAGTTAGTTCCTGTTTCGTTATCAGACATCACGAGGTACGTTATTTCAAGAGATAATGCCACTGCAAACATGCCACTATGCCACTGGTGGGCAAGTAAGTTAGCGAAAGGGAAGAAATGAACGAACATAAAGTACAAGTGAAATCTAACTGTGGGTCAGTTTAGCCACAAGAAACAATTTTTAAAGAGAGTTTCATAGCTTTTTATTGCAAAAACAGTATATAGGAGAATAATTTGTCTTGTCAAAGGGTTTCATAAAGTAATTGAACCCACTTTTGTGAACTTTGACGAAAAAGAAACAATAATCTAAAGATCTGGAGGCAACGTGATAATCATTAGTATAACGAATTTTTCTACATACGTTTATTTGTTGTTTTTTAAAATTTCGCGAAAAGCTACACGATGGCTATCTACACTAGCCGTCCCTAATTTAGTTGTATAAGACTATATAGAAGGCTGCTAGTTATTCCTGCCGCCAACTCTTGGGCTGCTCTGTTACCAACGAATAGTGTGATTGACTGTAACATTATAACTACCCCACAGCTAAAAGGGCGAGGACGTTTGGTGTGATGGGAATTCAAACCCACAACTCTCAGATTACGAGTCGAGCGCCCTAACAACCTCGCTATGAATATATTTAAAACAAGTGGATTGTGAGCTGTCTTTATTGTTGAAAATTAGCTCCAACAAGTCACACACACATATTGTAAATAATCCGACTCTATAAGAGCTGACAGTTCGGAAAAAGCAGCCCAAGAGCTGACTAACTGTTTTTCCACTAATATATCATTATTAAATTTACGATGACTGTCACAGTTAAGTCTCAAGTACTTTGCACAAAATTCAAAAACAAACAAACAAGTATAGTGTATACACTATACACAATACCTCAAATTCCAGAAATATTATGCAGAAAATGAAATGATAATGTACAACAAAAGAAAAAAGAAACAAATACTAGTGTGCAAAATAATGCATGGTCGGCTTCAGTACTTGCCATAAACACTTTGGGTTGCTGAGGCAGAGAGATTGAATTTCTTACGTTTGTACAGGATGAAAACTTATGCTTTGTACAAGTAAAACAGACCAACGTTCTTGTATGGCATCTCACAGTTCTTATGTACATCAATGATCATTCATATCACGCGTTTACAAAGATGATAACCCAAATCAATGCTAACATTGACAAATTGACCTCTTTTAAATGAGTGTGACTCCATTCAAGAAGGGTATTACAAAGAACCTGGCTTCAGATACTTTTCAATTAACAACTGTAAGAGCAACACGAAATGTTTCAATAACTTTGTTCCCAAGGTGTCTCCGCGAGATTAAAATACTAACTTGGTGTCAAGCGTCGTCAACTAAGGTAAGTACTATATTTGTAAGAATATATGAGTAAAAGCAAAATAAAAATATATCAATCGCAATATGTCTTTTGAATCCAACGAATGTCGACGTGGTCCTACTCTATACCAGAGTGCATCATGCGGGCTGGGAAAAGGCAAATATAGAGACGTTATATGTTCCACCAGTTGCTTGAACAACAACAACTGTTCCGGTATGATGTTGATTAAGTTGGCGAGTTGTAATTTTTGATTAATATTATTTAGATAAGCTACAGTATATCAATAGGTGGATTTTTGTGATCTTGGTATCCTGGTGCAAGGCTATCCACTGAACTCTGACGTCACGATGCAATCATCTTGCAGACAACAGATTTGTAGGAAAACTGAATTGAGTAACTCACTATCAAAATAAGATTAAGCGTATTTACGAGATATCAAGTAAGTATTGGATAAAATTTTAAGCATTTTATGTGTCGTATACAACGTAATACAAGGACTTTATGATCTAGCAATACTATTACTTTTAGAAAGCAGATTCCCCGATTGCTCCTGAAGAAGAAAGATTCACCTTTCGAAAGCGTTCGAGTTATAAGGGTTTCTATTTCACTTTTAGAAAGCAGTTATGCCATATAAGCTTTTAACATTAAAATTAAAAGTTGACAGTAACGCTACAGCAAGTAGCTGTTTACTGCTACTTTACCACTAGTTTAACATGTATTACATTTTTGCAATATTGCATTAATTTAGCTTACAGTAGCCCACAATGGTAACGAGAAATGTTATCACCATAGGCACTAAGGGGCATGTTATAATATTAAAAAAAAAACGCAACACTAAAATACAAGGTAATTGTGTACATTTAATTAAAACACTCAAACGATCAATGAAATTTAAGTATACAATTAAAATTTTACTTTGAGACTATCAACCTTCTTAAAACAGACATTACGTTTTAACTTGGAATCACAGCATTCGTAGGGGCATGAAATCAAAATCGGTGCAACATAATTTGGTAGATAAACTAAGTATTCAAATAACCAGTGGATTTTTTCTGTATATATGGTTTGCACTGATTTCGTTTTCAGACTCTTCATGCTGGTGTTATTTGATGTTAAAGCATGTAAGGTATTTGTTTTTAGTTTTGAAAGTCTTAGAATAAAGTTTTTCATTGTGTATTTAAAACATTGATTGTTTGAGTGTTTTAACAAGTAAATTCTAACAGTGTTTGACATACATAATATTGCTAGATTGTTTTACTTTAAGATCTTGGTCATTAAAGTTTTGATGAGCTTCATGTGAAGGGCTAAAGCTCAGGAATGGAAATAATTATTTGTGCTTTAACATTAATATGAGCATTAAACTTTTGACATTACATTATTCAAAAGAAACTTGTGCAGTTCTGCATAGGCCAACATATACATTTAATAGTCTAATAATAAATTGACAATCAACAACTTATAAGTGTAATGAAGTGGTTTATTTTTAGGGAACATAATATATATTTCATCAGGTATTAGACCAGTGTTCTGTGAAAATTTAAAATATTTTTATTAAAACTTAAACCACTATATATATATTATTGATTTTCACTTTACTGTTAAATTAGCAAAATGTGCAAATTTCTGGTTTGCCAGTTCTTGTTCATTAATTAAAATCAGTATTTATAAATACATATTATCAAGGTATGTTGAAATTAAGTTGTAATTGAATAATGCTGTGTTGTTAATTCGTACTGTGAAAACATAATGTTTAATTTATTTGAATAAAACTTAATAATAAGAGTTTGCTTGCTTGGTATGTTTCACACTGTAACAGTCATTGTTCATGAATATTCATTATGTATGTAGTGTATGGACCAGTAATATGTTTGTTGTGTCCTAACCAGTTTGATGACCTTTGGTATTAGGTTAAAACCATTTTTGGCACAAAGTATGGCAAATGGAGTATTGTTGGAATATTATAAAAAATTCTCTTTTCTTTTTGCTCATGGATTCATAGAATGTATCTATTTTCTCAATTTCTGTTATGCTTGTGCATATTTTAAATTTTAATTGTACTAAAAATTCTACTTATTTATATCTCTTAATTCAGGGACTTTTTGATATTACTATGATCAAATGTTTTTAAGATTTTTATATTGTTTACGTTATTTCTGTAATGACATGTCTCACATTAACCATTTTAATTATCAGTATTAAATTTGTTATTATTATGATGATAGCTGATGCAGTTGATGATTATTCTTCACACAATAAATTATCAATTGTAAATTTTCTTTCATACTCTAATGTCAATAGTTGAAAGCTAGTGAATAGTAAATATCAAAAGATATAGGTGAAATGAAATTATTGCTAGATGTTATACTTTGATGTCACACTCCATTGCTCTATTGTATTACTGCACTTCTTTCTTTCTAGCTAACCTTGTGTATATTATTGGACTTATTTTGGTCATTGAATATTTTGCTGTTGATGCGTATAAGCTATATTAGATATGATAGCATTATATGTTTAATGTTGTTTCTAAATGTTGTTGTATTATATATTTTTTGTTTTTTCCAGTGAAATGCTTCAATCAAAAATGCATAAAGAGAGTTCTGTAAATAGAAAATGGAAGAAAGAACAAGGACAAGAAAGACTCAGATTCAGAACAAGATCAACATTAAATATATTTCAAACAAGATCTGATCTGACTTTGCAGTTGCATGATGTAGGTAACTATAATTCACAAGTAGTCTATGCAATATTTGTTGGATTAGATGCAAGTATCACAAAATTTATGTTGCATTCTTCTTATGTTGTACAACTCATTCATTTAAAGCTCTACATTGACACTGTTGTATTTACTGTCCAACTGTAAGGCCTGCCTAACTTTAACGTCAAGAAATTATAAAGAGAATACCTAGTTCAGTATTTGTGCTACAGGACAATGTTGTCAAAATGGATTTTTTATATAAATATTTTATGACTGCTTTATTCAGATCACTCCATACTATGTCCTCTGGCTTGCTCAATAATGTCTGGCTTAATTGTGGTTTCTTCTACTGCACTCTTTTCAGTTCATTTTTACATGGCTTTTCAACCGAGGCTTATTGCTTTTTGCTATTGTTGGCTACAGGGCAGCTCTAGTTAATACTTTCCAGTTTTCTCATTGTTTCTTCTTATCTCTGTTCCTTTGTATATTTTTTCATTCTCCACATCCTGCTGTCCATTGTGATTGGGACCTGAGTGTTGTTCACCATGCATTTACCCTTCTCCCATTGAATCTTTTAGCCTATCATTCATTTTACCATCTTTTGCTTAAAACCTGTTTTTTACTTCTTTTTGGCTGTGGCCATAGAAGATCTCATGTAAGAGTAATTGATGCTTTCCATATTCTTTTCTGTCATTCTTATGTTCTTCTTCATCCTGAGCATAATTTTTTCCTTGAAATGTCTGTTGCTTGTGAGTTAAACAGCAGGTTTACCATCTCCCTTTGGGTGTGTTCTCCCCTCTACTCTCTTTCTGTCCATCTAGATATTATTTGGTCTACATGTCTTATTTATTTTTGTGAATCACATCCCTTTATTTTAATTCTTGAAACTCCTCTTGTACCTGATATTTTCCCCATTACTCTTATGGGTTTTGTTTGTGGTGACTTATCTGTGTAGCTTATATTTCTTTGAATATAGATTCAGTTCATCTTTTCTGGTCTCTTCTTACCAAATTTGTAACTTTCTATGGCTGCTTACCTTTGCCATTCATTAGAGGACATCATACAGATTGACATATAAACTACCATGCATGCTTTCCCTTTGCATTATCTTGATCATATGGCTATTTCTTCCTCATTACGATATTGACTTTCTTCTGTTGCCATTCTACATACACCTTAGTAGCTCTAAATGTACAAGTTACTCTTTTTTTTTTATCTCTTCTCTTTATAGGAGTGATATTCTACATCTTAGGATCCTCTTGAGTGGCATGCAGAGCCTAGCAGGGTATACTCATATTTATATCTATGCCATACAGCTTTGTAATGCAGACAGATGAGACAGAATGTTCCACAGAATTGGTTGAGGTTTTTATAGTATATTATTTCTTAAACAAGGCCTGATCCAGACATTTCTACTTGTAGGAAATCATGGCTAAAGCAGTGTCAAGACTGCTGCTTACCTATTTGGTCCCAATTGGGTAAAGTGGGACTGAGATACTTTTATAAATGGGGTTTCATGCTTGCCTGTTGCATTGTTTAAAGCTCTTGCTTTCCTTCAGGCTCTCTAACAAGCTTTTGCCCCTTTCCTTCTTCTAATAGAATATGGGAGTACTTGCCACTCATCAGATCACAGCCACTGGGCTGGTGGACCACAGAGACATCCTCCTGAGTGTGATCATTTCTAGAAGAATAAGGTGATGGTGTTCTGTTGATGTAGATAATGTGCACCTTCTTTCTACCATAGAATGGGCAAAAAATTCCCAGTGCTGTTTGGTTTTGGACTTTAGATTACACAACACATTTAGTTCAACCATCTGACTGGTTTTCCCTGTTTTACCACTCCTGGATATCAGTGCCAGGGTGGTTTGGTGTTAGATGGGTATAGGATCAGCCAACACAAGTCCTCTCTCATGATTAGTGGGGATTCTTCTCCTCCTACCATGGACTAGCATTGACTCATCACTTTAGCTTTTTCTCATCCTATCATTGTCCAGACAGTGTTTCCAGGTGGCTTAGTGTGAGGTGTGTGCAGGATCAACACAAATGTTCACTACCTAGGTCTGCAGAATGGAAGTTACCTTTCCCTTCTGCTTCATGATGTAGACGTAAAGAAGGTTGGAATCCTCCTCCTTCTGATAACCAGATGAATTATCCTTGTAGTTTCTTGGTTTTGGACTGGAATTGACCTGACATGTATGGTTTGAGACACCCTAGCCACACTGCACCATATGGCCTGCTTATATTCCACACTTAAATTTTGAACTGTGCTTGTTTTCTGCCTAACTTAATGTAGAATACCCCCTGGTACAAAAGAATTGTGTGATTTTTCATGGGTGTTCCCCTGTACTTTTTAAAAGTATAGTGTATCAAACTTTATCACTCTTTTAAGGGAGCTCCTTTAGGTAACTTCTGCAACAACTTTTTCACTACTTCAGTGTAAGGTTTTTACTAATATGTAGAGAAAGATAAGGTATCATATATGTAAATTAACAATTTTCTATGCTGAAAATGTATTTCCAATAGATATTTACTTCTTATCACATTTCTCATCCATCCTCCTCATGTCTAGAGCATTTTTTTGTTGCCTAATCTCAAAAGTGATGATTGAGCAATCAGTATGGAAGAAGGCAACTGTGATAGTAAGTTATTTCGTGCTCCTATTTGTGGAAGGTTTTTGCATACAACAATGCAGTAGTATTATACAAAAATGTAGGAAAGATCCTCATGGTTAGTGATGAGCAAATAAAATTACACATAAAAAGGGTAGCACAAAATGGGGAAAAACTAATATACAATAAGAGGTAAGTATCTATTGGAAATACAGTTTTGGTGTCAGAAAATTTTAACTTAAGAACACACTAAATTCAAACTTTTACAATGATTGATTGAGATAATATTTGGCTTGGGCAGAATAAAGTTGTCTGTTGTTCCATTGATGGTAAGGCAACCAGTGAAACCTCACTCAAAATATTCTCTAATAGAAATAATTTTGTTAACAAGAGAGCTTAAAATATTTATTTTGTTAATAGGAATGCATTCTAATCCTGTACTTTAACATTGGTTATGTACGTGTACTTATTAATGGACAATTTTTCCTGATGCTGCAACCTTCAGATGTGAATGTATGGCAAACCTTCTGATAGAGTTGGGCATTTAGTGGAATTTAATAATTAGTTAATTTGGGCTCATTAGTCAATTACATTCAATTAATAGATTGTGATTACTTGAAACATGAATAGCTGGAATAGTTAAGGACAGTAATAATAAAAATTACTAATTATTATTAATAGATTATTTTCATGAGTCATGAAAGAAGGTAGTGGTGGTTTATCTTTCAAGAATTGCTTGGCACTTGTGAAATTTATGATGATTAAAATTTTGCAAATATAATTTATATTTGTAAAAAAAGAAGGAACAGAAACACGATTAAGTCAGAATAATTGGGGGTCTAAATCTTAAGTTGTTAATATTCTGTTAGAATTTACCATTGGAAATAATTTTAAAATTTGGCATGAAAAGCATTACCAACCAACTGAATAAAGTTTCTGTTGGGGTATCTGTTTTTATTTGATGATGACATCATGGAAATTTCAGAAATTGATTGAAGTTGACTTACTAGAAGAAAGAGTGATAATAAGCATTTTTTAGGTTAGTAGTGTTTCACAGAGGTTAGAGGTTGTTCTTACTTATTAATTATTTCAATATTTTGATTAGTTTTTTACAGTATTTCAAAATTCTGATACTCTGAAAAGGATTGATGCTGTTCAATGTAGGTTTATAGGATCATATTAAAAAAGAACTCGAAAGTTTTAATTAATGTGCTTTAGCCTTGAGACGTATGACTATTGTGATTAAAAATTTAGAAATGAGTAAATTCAAAGAACATCGGTTGGTAGTGTGGAAAACATTAATTTTATAAAATATATTGTGGATAAGAGCTTGAAACCTTTAGCTACGATGAAAAGAGCAAGTATAATGTTTATTTATGGGATAAATTTATAGAAGTGAACTTCAGAAGATATATATTACTTTATAAAAGACTATCCTCTGTCAAAATGCTGTTTACAGTTTTGATCCATTTATTATGAGAATGCTTGTAAAAGTGGGATACAGGTTACTAAAATAGTAATTAGTATAAGGAATTTGAGATATTCGAAAAGACTTAAAGATCGACTTGATTCTGATTTTTAAAGCAGTTCAGTGACCTGCCCTTGAACTATATTTACATGATTAGATGAAAAAGATTGAATAAGATTGATTTTTTAACAGAGAAAATAAAGATGAAATGCAGAAATCGTAAGTCAAGGTAGAGATTCAGGGGGAGAGAGGTTTTTTGAAAATGAGAATTTGAAGTGTTTTACAGTTCTTAGAAAGTTAAAGTCGTGGAAGCAGGCTCATTTAACATTCAGGAACAATTCTCAATTGGATTTGAAACTTAGGTTGCTTGTAATAAGGAAAGGGATAATAAATAGATTTAGTATTAGAGAATTTTGTATTAAGTATACTGATAGAATAACTTCTTGTGGGAAGCACAGAAAGTCTAGGAGTTTTGGAAGTGATGGGCAGTGTATTAAAGTACTGAACTGTGCAGTGTATGTATGTAACAGTTACTGGAATATTATGTTTTATAGTGTATATAGGAAGGAATGGTATTGAAAATTGGAAGTACTTCTTAAGAAGTACAAACACTACAGTAGAAATTTAAGAATAGAAAAAGATGTATCTTTTAGAAGGCAAATAAAGGAATGAGCTCATTATCCATATTATCAGGAAGATGTTTAGATAACAATTTAGTTGGTTGGAACTGTAAAATATTCATGAAAGAATGAATTGTGTTAGAGATGGGCTATGCTTAAGTAGCTTAAGTTTTGTACATAGGATATTTTGGTGAAGCACTAAATAAATTCATTAAAGTTACTATAAGCTCAACAACTTTCATGATGGTGAGGTAACTTGGGAAATTTGGAATATATTTATTGTTAAGGAAGCTAGTGTAAAGAAATGTTTTGGAAAAATAAAAAGATACAGAGCAAAACAATTTGAATAACAGTTTCATAAATAAGTTTATCAGATTTAAAGATAAACACTAGATTCATGAATGAATTTAGTTTTTGATGTAATGTTATTAGTATTATAAACAAAATAGATTGGTTTAGGACACAGGTGAAATGAGTGATAATGTAAAATTGGAATTATTTAAATTGATTAGATTTAGAAAACACTGATAATAGTAATTTTGTGACATCATGAGTTTAAAGCTATTACTTATGATAGACTTATTAAAAAAAGGTTGACTGTCTCTTTATAATGGGTGATAAACAACCTGATGGAGCTGAAGACAAAAATTGTAGTTAGAAAGTGAACTTAAAGGTGATAATAAGCAGTTTCAGTGGTAGAAAGTTTTAACTAACAATTGCTATATGCAATTTTATCATACAAACAATCTCGGTATGAAATTGAATAATGAGATTAGGGCTGTTATCAATAAAGGTGCTGATGCAACAGTCATGATAGACTTTAATTTTAGATGTTGTAATTGTGATTGCATAGAGTCAAGGTAGAGAAATTGCATCAAATGTTTAAGGATTGTTTTCTATATCAAAGCTTGAGGTGGCCAATCAAAGGGAATGTTATTTTCAACAATTAATAATGATGTGATTGCAAGAATGTTGATACAGAATAAATAGAAATTTATTTCATAATTTTTGAAGACCAGTTTTGAATTCATGAAACAAGATATAGGACAGATATTCAATTTTTTTTTAATAAAAAATATTATATTGGTTGAATCAAGACATCCATCTTTCTGAAATTAGGTAAAGTACAACAAGGTTAACACTAAACTTTTTTTCTTTTTTAAAGAGCTTATCACATGTAATTTTAAGGGGCAATCATATAAATCATTGTAAAATTAACTCTAGTTGAGGATTTCAGAGAAATCACTGAACTAGATAGCAATTGTTATGTAAATTGAGGTCAAAGATATCAACGTGTCTTAATTTATTTTGTTGGGAACCTGTATTTCATGAAAACAAACACAAGTTAAGCCATTTCATTTTTTTCAGCCCATTAACCCCTCAGTGCAGTTTCCTGTATGTGGTGATGAGGACCTCCCAGAGAAAATTCTGTTCTTTCAGTTTACTTCCTTTGGAATCTAAACATTCACCCACATGTTTGTTATGCATGGCAACCCATGAAGGAGAGGAGAGGATATTGGTGGCTGAGGGGTCCTACCCTAACACATTACTTTGGCCTTGAATTCCCAGGTTTAATCAGCTAGTCCACTTGGGCCAGTATCGATCAAGTACCACTGTTGGATGTTCTCTACGGGTTTTGTGGCATTGCTGCAGTGTTTTCCTTTGGCACTGTAGTGTGACCCCTCATAGGGCTCTGTGGTGGGTGGGGTCACCGGGCACCAAAATATTCTTTTTTTTATTGAAGTAGTGAAAAAACAGTTCATAGAAAGTGACCTTGTCTTTAAGATTCTGAGCAGCAATCTTTAACCTCTGTGACACCTGTACATCGTTTTCTTATACTACATTCTCTTTCACACAAACCTTTAGGGAAAATGTCTCCCTTTTTATTCAGAATGGATGAGAGGGACTTGCTGGCTCTCCTAAGTCAGTCTAAAAATTTTGCTCTGGAGACATTAGTGGAAACATTCACTCCTAAACACAGTGAACTCCTCTTGCATTTGAAGGCAGTTGGGGATATGTCCTTTAATATATACCCATGCTACTTTGAATTCTTCATGAGGAGTTATTGTTGAAAGAGGTTTAAAGAACATCTCTGATTCAGAGACCCTCCATCTCTCTCCTGTTTGTTATTCTTCTGGTTCTTTTAACTGGATCTGGTAGGAGAATGTTTTTCCTGATGCATGGCACTAGGCTATTGTCTTGTCTTTTTCTGAGCCTAGGAAGGATCCCAAGATTCCTTCAAATTACCATCCAATTGCTTTGATGAGCTGGCTGTGTAAGACCTTAGAGAGGATGGTTAATGCTCATCTTACTTGGTTCTTCAAATTAAGCAACCTCATCTCGATCACCCTATGTGGGTTCTGACGACGGTGCTCCATCACGGACCACCTGGGTCAACTTAAATTTTAGAGAAGCCTTTCTCAAGTGACAACATTTTGTGTCAGTATTGTTTAATATTGAGAAAGCTTATGACACAGCGTGGAGACATGGTATTTTGCAAGATCTCCACTTATATGGGTTGCATGGCCATTTGCCTAATTTTATTAAAAATTTTTTAATGGGCAGGCATTTCTAAGTTCATGTGACTTTGACATTTTTTCATTCTCTCCTGCAGGAGCTTGGAGTCCCTCAATGCTGTCACTGAACAACTCCCTCTTACTATTGCAAATGGGTTCTTTTTCAAGGACTGCCCTTTACAGATTGCCCTCAGTCATTTACTGAAGTGTACCACAACAAAGAGTTTTAACTTTTCTCTTTCAGAAACAATTTATATGCACTTTTGCTGCTAATGGTGTATTCACCCCAGTTTTGAATTCTGGGTCAGTGAAATTGTGCTTTCTGTTGTCCCTGAGACCAAGTTCTTGGCATTTATATATGTTAGTAAGACAACCTTTATACCACACATCAAGTAGCTACGAGTCAAATGTACAAGAGCACTGAACATCCTCCATGTCCTCTCTTCCACCACTTTGGGAGTGGATTGATGTTCTGTACTTAAGATATATTGTGCTCTTATTCAAAACTAGGCTGTGGGTCTCTGGTCTGTTGCTCTGTCAGGACTTTAGCCTTGAAGATGCTGAACCCCATTCATTACAACAGACTTTGATTCTACACAACGGCTTTCCACACTTCCCCAGTCCAGAGCTTGTAGACTCCATTGGACTTTAGCCATCTTGTTTCCATAAGGATGAGAAAGAGAAGGTTGTCCTAATTAGACTATGCATTGGTCACATTATTTTCTTTATCTGGAACTGATGCACCAATGTGTAGTTTGTGTGACACTCAGACCATAATAGCCCACATTTTACTGTCATGCCATCGTTACAGCTGTCAATGACGGCACTGTGTTTTGTCCCAAAGTTTGTCCTTAACATTAGACAGTATTATCTTACAAATGTTTTTAGTTTTTAAAAGGCCATTGGCATTTTTAGTGCTATTTAAGTTTTTAATTCATAAATTAGGCTGTTTTTTTACAACATTCTTTTTTACAAATTAAAGTAATATTAATTAAAAACAAAATCAGAAAATGGTCATGACATCAAATAACTTGAAGGACTAGAAAGGTCAACTTCACTGATGTTTGAACTTGTCCACGAGTCATTCTGGTGAGTTATAATAATTAACATTATGCTACAGGAAGTCTTTTAGAACTTGAATGACTTTACTTCCTCTCTTACTACTTTAATCTAATTTAAAAATTGGAGTTAATACTGTTAAGTTTTTAATTCAAAAATTAGACTGTGTTCTGTTTTATCTTGATTTCTTTTTACAAATTTTAATAATTTTTTTAAACTGGTTGCTTGGTGCACCTAGCTCAATTGCCAACCAGCCAACCAGACCACAAATGATTTTTTTTCATAAATGATTTTAAATTCCTCTCTCACACATAATGTAACAGTAACATTTTGTTTCCCTTTAAAGTAGAGTCCTTTAATTGTTTTAAGATGAATAGTTCTGTATGATCACAACTATAAGGCCATGTCATTGCATATGTAAACTCACATTCATAATTTTATTGAATTAATTTTTTATGAATGTATGTTAAAAAGTTGTATCAAAGTGTAGATTATAATTCACATTCTAGTATTATACTTTAATTATTTAATTTCTTCACTTTAAAGTGAATATTTAAAAAATCCTATATATCAATTTTATTGTGTCATGATGTTTTGAATTGTAGCATCAGTTGAAATAAGATGTCAGTGATACCCAAATAACTAATATTGACAAGCTAAAATACAAGATAACTCCTTTTGCTTTAATTTTCTTAGATAATAATACATTTATTGAATAAACTACAGTGGCCCCACCAACCTTTTTTATTTTTGAAAACACTTGCTTATATTCACATTCTTAGCTCAATAATATATGAATAACCAAAAAGCTACATAAAAGCTCAGCATGTCCCTCTAGTGGTTTTCTCAGTCTCTTAAGTATTTGTGCAGAAAACTTTCTTCTCATACTAGATTCCAAGCACAAAAAAAAACATTTTTGTGAACCCAAGTACAGTTTAGTTACTAAACTCAATAAATTATAGTGGAATTCTATAGTATCAATAATATAATTTATAATTTTTTTATTTCAAATTTCACATTTAAAACTAAAAAAAAAAAAAAATTGTTTCACACCCTCACCCCTCAGTGTGGATTCCTGTACATGATGAGGGGACCTCCCAGGGAAGGTTCTGTTCTGTCTGGTTACCTTCTCAGGGATCTAAACATCCACCCATGTGTTTGCCATGTGCGGCAACCCTTGAAGGGGAGGAGAGGATCCTGATGGTTCAGGGGTCCAACCCTAACACACCACTTTGGCCTTGAATTCCTATGGGCCTCTGGGTAGCCCCTCTTGAGGCAATCGGCTGGTCCACTTGGGCTAGAGTCAACCAAGTACCAGTGTTAGAAGATCTCAACAGGTGTTGTGGACATTTTGCCTGATGCTGGGTTATGGGTATAGTGCTAACGAAATACTGGCTTTGCTGCATTGTCCTTGCTTGACATTGTAGTGCATCCCCTTGTAGGGCTCCATTGTGGGTGGGGTCAATGGGTATTGAAATTTCTTTTTTTTCCTATTGATCCTCCTTCAAAAAATTTAAATAAAATAGTGAAAAAACAGTCATTAGGTTAGTGACCACATCTTGAAGATTCTGAGCAGCAATCTGTAACACACGTAGCTCATTTTCTTATATTACATTCTCTTTTGGAAAAACCTTCAGGGCAATTGTCCCCCTTTTTTATTCAGAAGGGACTAGAGGGTCTTGCTGGCTCTCCAAAGTCAGTAAAGAAGCTTCGGTCTGGAGACATATTGGTTGAAACATCCACAACCCACCACAGTGAACTTCTCTTGAATTCAACGGTGATTGGGGATATACCCATTGAGGTTACTCCTCATGATATCTTGAATTCATCACGAGGAGTTATTGTTGAGAAGGATTTGAAGAATGTCCCCGAGTCAGAGATTCTTGCTGGTCTTTCCACTCAAGTTTCTGCAGTGAGGAACATCTCCACTTGCAAAGATGGAGTTACACTGCAAACGAATACCCTAATTTTGATATTTAGATCATCACGTGCACCTGCCACCATCAAGGCAGATTATCTCATTTGCAGCGTATGGCCATACATTCCAAACCCTCTCCGATGTTTCCAATGTCAGAGGTTCGGCCACTAAAAGATATCATGTCATGGTTACCTGACATGTGCTCATTGTGTTGGCAAGGTCCACGATGCCTATGATTGTTACATGGACCCATGTTGCATCAACTGCAATGGTTCTCACCCCTCCTACTTTTGTTCTTGCCCAAAATTCTTGGAGGAAAAAGAGGTGTAGCATTTTAAAATGACTCATAACATTAGTTATCCTGAGGCTCGAAAATTCTGCCTGCACTCCATCTCAGACATATTCTGTTGCGCTTCATTTCACAACTACAGATCTTTCTGTGCCTTTAAGAGAATCATTTTTAAAATAAATGAAAAGCCTTTTGACATCCATGGTTAAAAAGGTTGATGAATCGACTTCCACACCCATCTATGTTCCTCCCATACATTTCAACAAACCTCAAGATCCACATTCTTCAGTTTCAAATACAGGCATTTCTTCTGATACATCTTTTTCTCCCACCTCAAGAAGCAAAACAATCATTTGTTCATGTCCTCAGTCACTGGAATCTCCTTCCAATAACAAAGTCCTGCCCAATCAACCCAGGGCAAAATCCATGGAGGTTGATAGACCTCCTCTGACTAAGGACAGTAAGGAAAAAAATGTGGTCGTAAACAGAAGGGTTCTCCAGCCACTTTGCCTACTTGTCATTAAAAATGGCCACCCTGATTCAATGGAACTGTCGAGGTTTACGTTCTAATCTGGATGATATCAAAACACTGATTGCTTCCCACCATCCTGTATGTCTTTCTTTACAAGAAACAATTCTCAAACCTGCTGATAAAGTCACCATTCGACAGTTTTCTCTGTACAGAAATGACAGGCTGTGTGATGGACGAGTACATGGAGGGGTGGCACTGTTGGTTGATCAGCATGTACCCACCCTGTCTTTGTCACTCAGCACACCCTTGGAGGCCGTAGCCATCCGTGTTTCCTTGGTTTATACCATCACTGTTTGTTCACTCTACCTGTACCCTGGAGAGACATATGATCAATCAGACCTTGATACTCTCGTTGAACAGTTGCTGTATCCATTTCTAATCCTGGGGGACTTTACTGGACATCATCTCATCTGGGGAAGTGCTCTTATTGATAGGAGGGGTCTCTCTGTAAAGAGTATGCTTTCTGATCACAATCTTTCTCTTTTTAAAACTGGTTCTTCTACTTATTTTCATGCACCTAGTCAGACCTTTACTATTATTGATCTCTCAGTTTGCTACCCTTCATTATTCTCCCATTTTTCATGGAGGGTTGACAATTATCCACTAGGCAGTGATCATTTTCCTATCATTTTGAGAGAGACTGGCCATGGTTGATGCCACCCTACTCGCATGCCCTGGTGAAAGCTGGATCAGGCAAAGTGGTCCACTTTTACTGCTCTCACAGAACTTGATCCTGCTATCGTGAATCAGCCATCAATAGATGACTGTGTGGCAGCGATAACTGGCTGTGTTATACAAGCAGCTGCTCAATGTATTCCTAAAACTGCAACACATTTTCTATTAAATCCTTGTTTGTGGTGGAATCCTGCTTGCCACTTAGCATGAAATGCTCAAAAATTGGCCTGGGATACTTTTCATACATATCCCACACTTTCGAATCGTGTCACTTTCCAACGGGCCCATGCACATGCGAGGTGGGTAAGATGTTGAAGCCAGAAGGAATCTTGGATTAAGTTCACAACTAGCATATCTTCTACCACCATTTTCAAGGTCATATGGGACAGGATTCGAAAGGTTAATGGGCACTACAATTCTGTCCCTCTCTCAATCTTACTCTCTGATGTCCGGAGCATCGCTGATGCTCTAAGTGAAAGCTTTTGCTGGGTATCTAGCACTTCTTGGCCATCAAGACTTGAGCAGAGCATTTACCTCTTTCATTTTGAACTGACTGTCTCTTTGACTATAATTGTCCCTTTACACTGGTGGAACTGAAAATGGCCCTTCATTGGTTTGGCAGTACATCTATAAGACCTGATGATGTATACTTTGACATGCTGCACCATCTGTCTCCTTTTTTTGATGTCCTTCTAATTGTCTTTAACCTGATCTGGCAGGAGAATGTTTTTCCTGATGCATGGCACCAGGCTATTATTTTACCTTTCTCTAAGCCAGGAAAAGATACCAATATTCCTTCAAACTACCATCCAGTTGCTTTTACAAGCTGTCTCTGTAAGACCTTGGAAAGGATGGTTAATGCTCATCATGTTTGGTTCATTTATACAAACAACTTTCTCTCGCCCACCCAGTGTGGGTTCTGACAACAGCACCCCACCACAGACCACCTAATTTGACTTGAAACATCAATCAGAGAAGCTTTTCTCAAATGCCAACATCTTGTATCAATATTTTTTTACATTGAGAAGGTTTTTGACACAACCTGGAGGTCTGGCGTTTTGCAAAACCTCCATACATATGGGCATTTACTTATGTTTATTTAAAATTTGTTAATGGAAAGGAGATTCCAAGTTCGCATGGGTTTGACACTTTCCTGTTCTTTTGTACAGGAACTTGGAGTCCTTCAGGGCTGTGTTTTGAGTGTCACACTTTTCAGTATAAAGATGAATGCCATCACTGAACAACTTCTCACTATTGCAAATGGGCTGTATGTCGACGACTTTCACATCTCGTGTCAGTCGTCGAGCATGAGATATATTGAGCGGCAACTACAAACTGCCCTCAATCATGTACTGAAGTGGATTATGGCGAATGACTTTAATTTCTCTCTCTCTCTCTAAAACTGTATGCATGCACTTTTGCCACCAATGGGGTATTTACCCTGATCCTGAACTTCATATCAGTGAAGTTTTGTTGCCAGTGGTCCCTGAAACCAAGATATTGGGGCTTATCTTTGACTCTAAGCTAACCTTTATAGCACACTTAAAGCAGCTTCAGGTCAAATGCACAAGAGCACTGAACATCTTCTGTGTCCTTTCTTCTACCAGTTTGGGAACAGATCGATGTTCAGTGTTAAAGGTATATCGTGCTCTTATTCGATCAAAACTGGACTATGGATCAATGGTCTGTGGCTCTGCTAGACTCTTAGCCTTGAAGATGTTAGACCCCATTCATCACCAAGGACTTTGACTCTGCACCTTTGCTGTTTGCAACTATCTTTATTATATTCTTCGAAACTTTGTTCCAGACTAAAGCATCCCACCTGGAGATGTGTTTTCCTTCCTCAGTGGGACGTACTTCTGCAGAACAGACGATCTACAATTGCTCCCTCTAGCCTTCACATCCAGGCGCAATTGGATGACTTGGGTCTATCCTTGGATAACATTGCAGATTCCACAGGTCGGCCCATCCCACCATGGCTTATTACAGCCCCCAAAGGTGACCTTTCTTTCAGTTGTCTGAAACGGGCAGATACTCCAGATTGGAAATACCATCATTTATTTAATGAACATCTTTCAAACAATCATTCCATTTCCATTTATACAGATGGTTCCAAATCAGGTAATTCAGTGGGCTCTGCTATGGTTTGCTGCAGTTTGGTGGTTGCACGCAGAATCCCCTCTACAGCTTCTGTGTTCACTGCTGAACTGTATGCCATATCTCTTGCCCTGGATCATATTGAGGCTGAGCAGTACTCCAATTGCACTATTTATTCTGACTCACTTTCTTCTATACTGGCCCTGGAATCACTTCACATTGGCTCACACCCTGTTCTCGCTGATATCCAAAACTGACTGGCCCATTTTTCATTAACTGCTACTTCTATCCAGTTTTTCTAGATACCAGGCCATGTTGGTATTTACAGGAAAAAGCTTGCAGACACGGCAGTTAAATCTGGCTGCTCTGGCACTGTCACCACTGTGCCTATTCCATACATGGACCATGGTCTTGTATTCAAGGCTTGGCTCCGTGCCAGCTGGCAGTCCACTTGGAGTGAGCAACGTGACAACAAGCATTTTCAAATGAAAACCCTATATTGGGCTTTGGCCATTTGGCTTCTGTGAGGTTTGGAAGGAAGAAGTTATTCTAACTAGACTACGCATTGGACACAGTTTTTTAACTCATCATTTTCTTATATCTGCAACTGATGCACCAATGTGTAGTTTGTGTAACACTCAAATCACTATCAGCCATAATTTACTTTCTTGCCATCGTTACTATTCTCAATGACGGCATCATTTTAAACATATTTTTTCCCAGGGTTTATCTGTAACATTGGACAGTGTTATTGGTGATGGTGACACAGTCCACCTTGATAAAGTTTTCAGTTCTTTAATGGCCATTGATCTTTTTAATCTCATTTAAGGGTTGGATACTTATTCATTATACCCTTTTAATTGTGTTTCCCTTTTCACTGTTTCATTCTCTCTAGTTCAATTTGACATTGGAAATTGACCAGAACATTAAATAACACCAGGACTGGAAAGGCTAACTTCAGGTGACTAAAGCTGCTGTTAGTCATCCTGGTGAGTTGTTATTCTAATTTTGGTGCATGTCTTTTGAACTTTTATTACTTTACCCTTTGGTATTGGCCATAATGACACATAACCTGGAACCAGGACTGGAAAGATCAACTTCAGGTGACTGATGGTGGTTTTGGTACTTGCCTGTTAGTCTTCCTGGTAGGTTATGATCATTACTATTCTGCTTCAGAAGTTTTTGCACCTTTCCAGATTGGATGTCAGCATCGGTGTTATGCAATTTTCTGTTTTTAATTGCTCTTTTGTTTTTACCTTTTTTTACTTTTACAAATTTTACTACATTTACTTTACCTTTTTACTGGACATTTGACTACTCATTATTACATTTTTGATATGTCTTTTAAACCTTCTATTATTTTACATTTTCATAATGGCTGCTATGACACATAACCCAAAACCAGGACTGGAGAGGCCAACTTCAGGTGACTGATGATGGCTCTTGAACTTACCTGTTAGTCTTCCTGGTGGGTTATGGTCATTATCATTTTGCTAGAGTAAGTACTTTACAACTTCTTTTAATCTGCTTTCTCTTTTACCAATGTAATCTAGGTGTCAAAATTGATTTTATGCTTTTTTTGTTTTACCTTCATTTCCTTTTCTGTATTTTGCTATATTTAATTTATTTTTACCTTTTTACCGGACATTTGGTGCAGATAGCCATAAAACACTACATCAATCAAGCAGTCAATTACACCCTCCACTTGCAAAATTTGATGAAGCTTTGGAACTTAAGCAGGTGACAAATGAATACATAATTTGGTAGCTGGAAGAGATATGTACTTATATATTTGTTTATTTAACATTCTATGTTTAAAAAAAAAGGAAAAGAATTCAAGAAGTTGTTTATAAATAGTAATAATGTACATACAAAATACTGGTCCACTGGAACACAACCAACACAGGTTACTTTGTAATGTTGAGTTTTATATTTTTTGATATCGTGATACAAGCACACATATTCCACATTATTGCAACTTTTAAAACATATTAAGCTGGCATAGCTGAAAGATCAATAAAATAAGAAAATTAAATACATAATAATGTATAATAATCAGTGATGTTGAGAAACCCACTTGTTGAGAAATTTATATGCAAAAACGGCTGGTTTGGGTGGAGAAAATATTTTACATAGAAGAGCGAACAAGTCAGGGTCTTTGTGAACCTGATGATGATGGAAGAAAGTCGAAACGTTGTTCGCTCTTCTATGTAAAATATTTTCTCCACCCAAACCAGCCGTTTTTGCATATAAATACAGATGTATAATGTTAAAAGATTTAGGCTATTTAGACTTATCATTAGTGTTTTCTTGTTGTAATTTGTAGTCATTCTAGAATGAAAAAGCATAATTATGTCCATTTCCTAATTTTACTCATGGTTACGAGATAAGTCAAATTGGCTATACCTATACAGAGATACAATAGTGAAAGTAACAGATTGAAATATAAAGTATTTTGTAAAAACAAAAAGTATTTGATAATTATTTGGAGGCTGTAAAAATTTTTTTCATGTGAAATTTGAAAATTTTCAAATGCAAAAAAGTACTTTAAATCTTAAAATCAAAATCACTTTTATTGTTGGATAATGAGCATTTTAAAAAAATATCTTAGAACTTTATTTTAAAAAGTTGAAACCTTGAATATGAAAGTTTTGAAATGTTTACATATAATTTGCAACATTTCATGAAATTACATTTACTGCTTTACTGCATTAAAAATTGTTGCATGCAAGTTATAATAATCACAAAATTGTTACAAGGTCAGCCCCTTGGACCAAGACCTTACTGACAATATTAATAATAAAGGTAAATAATGGAATAAAATGTATGTATTACTGACAGTGTAATTTATTATTGTTGCTATGTAAAACTCTGCCATCTAGCTGACACATATTTATCAATTAAATGTCAAAAACTTTTGATGGAGATGTAGAAAAAATCGTCTGATTTACTTTACGTTTTAACTTTATAGTAATCAGTTCTTTCATATCCTGAAACAGCTGTTACTTAGATATTTATGAATTTGAATATGTAATGAACAGAATTCTTCAGTTAGCAACGTATGGAGAACCAAGTTCAATGTTACCAACACTTATCTCCCTGTTCTCATCACAGAATCCTCCTGGAAGTTTTTCTGATTTGTGCAGAAGGGTCAGGTGCTACTGTTCATTTTGGGTTTTTACTTTTTGTCTTGCATCAGCACTGACTTTTTGCAGAGTTGTTTAAGCTTTTTCTCTTCATCTGCTGTTATTGGGCATGTGCACACATCATTATATGGATGAGTGGCTCTTTCTGGCTCTATTCCATTAATTAGCAGAACAACACACTCAGGTTCTTTCAGAAGTCACAAAAGTGGGCTTCATTATCAAATTGGAGAAATATGTTTTATCACTCATGCAATATCTTGCCCATTTGTTTGTGTGTTTCAATACTCACTAAAGTCACTCTCAACCAACCCTTATCTGGCTTCAAGCCATGGAAAGAGCTGTCAGACTATTATTTATGTCTTATGTCATCTTATCAAAATGTGTGTATATTCTCTCCCATTTGGGAATGTGGATATCCAATGAACATATCATTTTTTTGGAACAAGCACATATGAGGTTCCTTCAGTGGTTGTTGTGCCACCAATGGATCATGCATTCCAATCCTTTGTATCATCCTATCTCATTATTGAGGAGCAACATCATTGATTGCAAATGGGGGTTGGAATGGAGCAGCACTACTATTGGGGTACCCATTCCATCACTTTGTTCCAAGATCCATTTTCTCACGTTTCCTCTGGGGATCGAGAGCCTATTTTCAATTCAGGAGATCAAGGATACGTGAGCAGGAAATAATTCTCCCTCCATATTAATGTTCTCAAACTTCTTGCACTACATCAAACAATGGTTTAAGATCTGTTTGTCGAGATTAAAAATTATCATGATACATTCCAACAGTACCACAGTTGTATCTCAGATGACCCATCAAGGATACACACATTCTTGAAACCTTTGGTTTCTTACCTTGGATTTTCTCTGCTGGGCTCATTACCATTGCATTAGTCTTTTAACATGTCATATTCCAGGAGTGATGAATTGAATTGCAGATCATTTGTTTTCACTCAGCCAGTTTCTTCTGATGGAATGAATGCTACATCACAAGATTTTTTTGAAGTATTTCTCTCAGTTCAGGTCTCAAACAATTGATGCATTTGCAATTCATTGGAATTCTCAGTTGCAGTTGTATTGGTCTCCAGAACATCATCCTCAAGTTTTAGCAATGGATGCATTCAGTCAGGACTGGACAGACTTACATCTGTATTCCTTTCCCTGAATTCAGCTATTTCTCCAGGCTTTGACTATGCTTTGTCCTACTCCTTGTTAGTTCTCTTGGTTGCACCTTACCAATGAGGTCAAACGTAATTTCTGCTTTAATACCTGAGACAATCTCCATCAGACATTTTTCAACCAGATGTTTTAAAATTCAATCTTTATGCTTGGAAGTTGTGTGGTATTTTGCCCAACTTGAGTGTTTAATTTCTAAAATTTTTGTGTACTTAACTTCATCTCTGCACAGTAAAACAAGATTGTTTATCAATGGAAATTCAGTGGTATATGCAAAAAATGTTAAACCCTCTTCATCCAAAAGTATCATATATCATATTCTAACTTCAGTATTTGAGAAGGGTCTTACTTCTCCTATGGTGGTTTAATGCAAAGCATCCTCATCTAACTATTTTTAGGTATTATCATAAATATTGGAAGGTTTTAGAATCTCCAATTTTATCAGTTTACTAAATTCCTTTCACATTGTTAGGTTCAAACAACATTTTCAATTACTGAATTGGGGTTTTACAGTTATTTTACATTTGTTATCTCATCTTCTGTTCTCATGTACTGTTCCTTGTTTCCAGACACTTGGATGGTGGATAGAGGCTTTTCCTCCAGAGTGTTCAAATGGGTTCCACCATTCCAGAAGTAGAGGGTTCTCCTACTAGGATCCCTGGATGTTTTCCACACACATCAATAGGAGTGATGCCAGTCTCTGTTGGAGCCTACTCATAATTATGGCTAAGATTTGACACAAAGCTGTCTGTTTGGGAAGTGCATGCCCCTTCTTTCTAATTGATGTTGGTTTAATATATTGTTCATTGGAGGTGTCTACTAGGCTATAACTCCAAACACAAAGTGGTCCCATCCTAGGCTCTTGGTTGAACGTACGTTTCACATATCCATAATTCCAGGGGCAAGCAGAATACTCCTTCCCTACATGGTTGGGGAGTGAGGATGAATGTTCATAATTTTAGATCAGATGAGTTCTGTTCCTTTGGCTGAGTAATGTATACATGATCCCATCATTCCAATCTTGGATCATTGCTCTTTTGACATTTTCAGGTGAAGGAGAAAGTTTGTCCACTTAGGTATTGCTTACTTTCTTTTTTGTGATTCTGGTGGTGTGAAATGTATTACTCTATGGCTACAGGTTGAGATCCAGTCAGAGTGTTTGTGTGTGTATTTATATATTTTAGTGAAATTAAATAATTACATCCAAATGAAGCCAAATAAGTAAACAAAATCATGAAGAAGGACTGGGTTAAAGCATCAGATCCTAACTTCTGATTAATCATGTCATAACCATAACATTTTAAGCCATAAACAAAACACATTAAAATTAAACAAAATACACTGCATATTTTTAAAAAAAGATCCTAAGGTACAAATTATAACATGGGCTTATTATGTGTATCCAAGGTCTTGGAGGTGACTGTGAAAGTAGGATCCACATTGCAGTGGGAATATACCATCTATCAGTCTTACCCTCAATTTTCTAGTCTCTCATAAGAGGATTAGAAATAAGGAAAACGAGATGTGAATGCTGAAGCCCACAATGCCCCACATCAGTATCACCCTTTTTTGCCTACAGATAGTTGTGAGAAGATGACTGCTCTTCTAAGTTAAAATAAGAAAAAGATGAAAAATGAATAAATGAAATTAATGAAATTAAATTTAAAACGTAAGGAAAATAAGATACTACCATTTGGGGGTAAGTAAGGTAAAGCTTGCCTCTTGAAGTTAGCATTCCCTCCCCGAATATGGTAGAAGCACTAATAAACATGATATTGAACTATATCAGTAATGTGATAGTTTACTGTGACTGTTGTGCTTTCATATGTAGCTCAGGGTGTATGTTTGCATAAAGTGGTGCCAAGTTCTTAAATTACCTTATTTTTAACTAAAAGTAATTACACTGGTTTACCAAAAAATATTTTTTGTCTGAGGCAAGAATGTGAATAGGGGTTTTTCACTAATTTTGATGTGCTGAATTCAAATTTATAAACAGTTTTGCTCTATCACCTCTAGTTGCAGCAGCTTATTACAGATAAAACAGGATAGATAAAGAACATTGACGGAATAAATATACTTGGATGACACAATGTACACAATTCATAGTACCGCAGACAGTTAGAAGTGTGTTTTCTTAAATGATCTGGTGTATTTTGCCTCCGGGATGTCGCGCAAGAGCATCCAGCAGAAGTCTCCCATCATGCTGGGGTTCCACTTCACTTGCCTTGTTAGTTACTCTCCATCTTCGTAATTTCTTGGTGGAATCTTTCACCGTGCTCATCACTCACTGCTCCAAGGTTTGGAGGGAAGAAGTTGAGGTGGGAATGGAGAAAATGAATTTTGAGTGACATTCGGCATCCCATATCCTCATAAGTCTTTAGCAACTTCTCAATACAGGCTTGGTAATTTGGTACACGTGTGTTACCAAGGAAGCCACTACAGACTGACTTAATGCTTCCCATGCTCTCAGTTCCTTTAAGGTAAGAAGCTCCTCAAAATCAGTATCCTTCAGCACTTCTCGGATTTGAGCTCCGACAAAGATGCCCTCTTTGAGCTTAGCAGCACTGAGACCTGGAAACACAGTAGACAAGTGTTGGAAGGCAGGCCCATTTTTGTCTATGGTCTTCACAAATTCTTCATCAAACCAAGCTTGATGTGAAGAGGAGGAAGAAGCACCTTTTTCATGTCAACCAGAGGATTCTCCTTGACGCTGTGTTCACCAGGAACGAAAGTGCTTCTAGACTCCCAGTCTTTCTGCTTGTAATGCTGGGATACAGCTCGACTATCCCTGAGACAGAGAAAGCAACAGCACTTTGTGAACCCCGCTTGCATACCCATAAGAAGACCAATGACCTTGAGGTCCCCACACAGACTCCACTGGTACTGGTTGTACTTAACAGCTTCTAAAAGAAGCTCCGTATTGTCATAGGACTCCTTTAGATGGACAGAGTGTGCAGTGGGAGTGCTGGGATATTTATTCCCGTTGTGCAGAAGCACAGTCTTGAGACTTCGCTTGGGAGAGTCTATGAAAAGACGCCAGTCTGAAGGATTATGTGGCAAACCAAGGAAAGTGAACAAGCCAGGTACATTTGTGCAGTAGCACAACTTGTTTTCCATGTCGAAAAATGAAGCAAGGTCTTTGCTCCGATTCCTGAAACTGGCAATCCTCATTTTCCTGGACTAGGTTCCATTGTTTAAGCCAAGAAGCCAAGAGCTCTGACTGCTGTTTTGACAGATACAAATCACGAGCAAGGTCATTCAGGTCTTCTTGCGTGAACCAGTGTAGCTCATTGCCACTTGTTCCTGAATAAGAAGAGTCAATATCTTCGGAAGAGATTGACTTGGCAGAATCTTCCCTTGGAGACATTTCTTCATCTGATTTATTTGCATTTATTGCATAATAACTAAAAAAAAGAAGACATAAGTCACACAATATTAGAAATTAACCCTGAATGCATATACGCCTTTATGTACAGTATGTGTACAAAATGTACAGTATGCATACCTAAAAAACTAGAGGTGATGAGTAAAAACGATATTAAATCTGAATACAGCACCCCCAGATTAGGTTAAAACAGCTATTTTTGTGTTTGCCTAAATTTCTTTGGAAACAAGTGTTATTAGTAATTTTCAGTAAACTTTCTCTGATTTTGCTTACTTTGTATTTATTTTCCTTGTTTTTTATTTTCATTTTTATTCCAAAACCTCGGATACATTTTATAACCCCAAGTTGTAACTTGTACCCTAGGATGTTTTCTAAAAATATGTGTTTTATTTTATTTAATTTTAGTGAGTTTGATTATGGGTTAAAAATTTTTGGTTATAATATATAAAACATTTTAATCCAATAACCCTAGTCACCAACATGGGATAAAAGTGCTATAACCTTTTTATTCCAACCATGAGTTGTGAAACTTTGACTGTCTCTTTATGGCTGACCAATACCAGTGATTACTCATATTCTATTCCTCCTATTATATAGGAACTAAGTTCCAGATGAAGAGCATATCTGTTCTGGATGTAGTGTGGTTTCCCCATTTTTTTTCTCTTTGTAGACTCGTATTATGTGCAGGTGTTTTCTGTATGTATCATGCCTGTAGTGGTCCCCTCTGTCTTCTCAGTGTGGGATTCTTGCTCTAGTGTCAACAGATGAAAAGAACGTTTCAGAAGTTAACACTTTCCTAAACTGAAAATGAATTTTCATTAATACATACCTCTACTGACACTTTCCCACTCTATCTCCCCACTAAAAGTGGTTTATATCTCAAAAATGTGGTTACATTATTGAGATGAGGTGCTTATATACAGTACCTAGATATAGAATGCATTTAAGTTGGTAGACAAATTTGCAAATTAGAATTTGCTTTAGGTATTCAAGTAGGATATAAAAGACTGAAGCTTAGATGGGCAAGAAGTGGAAACCCTGAAGATCAAAAAATAAAAATTGTGTTAGTGGAGGTAAGTGTTATTGGAAATACATTTCCAGTTTAGGAAAATGTTAATTACCATTCACATATTTTTTGTGCCAAATGGAAAAATTGTTGCCATAGCAATTAATATACCATTTGTTAATAGACCATTAATTGTAGTTTTTAGGATACTATCTTATGATTATTTTTAAGGTTTAAGTTTCTTAGTTTCTTTACAATCATATGAGCATGTGCTGTTAATAGTTGTGTAAGGTGTGTTAGTTCAGACATAATGGTTACATAGATAAGTACAAATACACAAAAAAACACAAAGACTTGCACTTCTCGTACAATTGTTGTGATGAAATAATAATCAATCAACACCATATTATGATTGTTCAGTCAGAGCCGTATACCTAGCCCTTTTCATCAGACAAGCATTTAAAATAACTTAAATTGGGTCATTGCACAAAATATATGGAAATTCCATAGTTTTGGTTGTTTTTCGATTTTTAAATGAAAATGTCTTTTAAAAGACACGCAGAAAAGGCCAAAAATGCTTAAAAAGCATCAAAATTTTTTTGTCATCCAAAAAATAGTAAATCTAAACTTTTTTTTTATCATGCAGTTTATGGTTTTAATAACTGCTAATGTGATGCAAATGTTAAATTTTTACATGCAAAATGACTTGCAAACACACTAATTGAATTATTTTAGGACCATACTAAGGGAAATTAGGCACCCTAGATTTTATGCATGAAACTCTACTCTGGATAAAGCATTTCTGATTAATTTTAACACATCATTCATAAGGCAATAACATTTTTTTCCATGGGTATGTTTCATCTTTCATTCTTGATTACTATTTAGCACATTTCCCAGGTGCTTAGTGTAAGGCATGCTAACAATTTTGCAAGTCAACCGCCTGACCTTCATCCCTATTGATACAGGTAGGCTTACATTCAACATTTTATTTAACTGTTATTTTATAAATATATGTCGATAAGCTTATAATCAAATTGGAAATTATTATTCAATTTTCAGTATTTCTAGGACAAAATGAAGAGCAATATGAGGTTGGTCAAGTTGATTAAAACCATATAGAGTTAAGATTGGTAAAATAGTTTTATTTAAAAATAAAAATGACAGATTTTGGGTGATATATAAATTACAACAAGTGAAATTTGTCAACTTTTAGACATAGAAAAGTATTTTTAATCTTGTTATCAAAATTACTTTGTGGATTTAATAGCCAGCTCTTTGAAAGAAACAATTTATGAAATATCTTAAAACTTAAGTTAAAACCAGATATTTTTTGTATGAAAACATTGTAATGTTTACCAATAACCTGCAAACATTTGGAAAGATACACATACATTTTAAAGAATTATTGTTTAAATACTCTTATGGATATATTCATAGTTACAAACTAGGTGAAGTCCATCCAGCCCATATTCGTAGAATTAAACAAGATGCATTACAGCCTTGAACAACCAAAACAAAATGATAATTATTATGCCTCTGGCATACCAACGAAACAGTCTTCACCAAAGTAACAAATCTTGATCTGAGCTTCTGGAAATTTACTCATGAAATTTATGAATAAATAATCACCAGCAGACAACTCAAATACAATTTTGTATGAACCTATGATATTACAAATAAACCACTCATTAATGCCATGAATATGATCTTATTAAGAAATTTGTATCACATGAACAACATAACTGGGAAAATCTGCCTTTCAGGAAGTAAATCCAAACCTGACTCATCCAAATTCTTGTATAATATTAAGTTTATCACAAACAACTTCATAAATGAAAATTCAACATAATGATTACCCTGTCACTACCAATGACAAACTGTGTGAACATTTTTACTTAATATTTTAAAATACCTTTGTAACCTCAAACCTCACCTTGTTTGGCACACAACAGTTTAAAAGTGTCAAACAATACATTTCTTATAATTGCCCTCTTTTCACTGACCTTCCTAGTATTTATATCACATATTTACGGTTCTAAGAATGAGTATACTTTAGCAGAAATCAAAATTAACTGAAATAAAATAAAATGCAAAGCTCCAGGGGAAGATAGGATTAACAGCTGAATCCTGAAATGCCTATCCAACAAAATCATAACCCACTGAGTAACAATTGATAATTTATCACTGATGCCAGGATAATACCTACATTTTTGGAAGTTAGTTGTTATTATGGTAAACTCTAAGAAAAATAACTACTTCCAGCAACTACAGACACATTAACTTGCTAAACTGCTGTTTATTTGTTTGATCTGACAATATTCCTTGTGTACCAGGGGTGGCAAAACCGCAGCTCATGAGCCACATACGGTTTCTTCACATATAATGTGCTGCTTGTGGAAATATGTTGGCTGAGCTCCTTTTTGTATCACAACTAATATAAAAGGTAAATAAAAAATTTTCAAGCTTTATAATTATTTGTTTGGTATGAACTAAGAATCTACTGCATTGAAAATCCATTAGTTTAATGTTCATGACGAGTAAATATACTTAAGAATTTAAATCCTAATTTTAATGCTAGATTTGAGCCATGGATAAAAGAAATTTTGGATCAACAAGGATTACAGAGGAATTGTGCTGGAGAATCATTAATTATACAAGCTGGTACTGATAATGTTAATTTTAGTGGGCATGGCTTGCGATCACATGATCGTGGTGTGTGTGGCTGCGTTGCAAACAGTAAAATTAGCAGAGTGTTAGTGTGATACTGGGTGCTGTAGAATTTGATTGCATGTGCATGTTGAAGCTTATTATTTCTTGTCACTTTAATTTTTTTAGAAGTATCTGTGAAAATTTTGTGAAAGAAGATGGAACAATTGTAAGAAGTGAAAGTATGAAGATGAAAACAGAAAATTTAAGTCAGAGTGAGAGGAAGATCTTGCATTTACTGTTAAAGAAGGTAAACCTTTGTATCTTATCTGCAATGTGTTACTCAGTCATTGCAAAGCTGGTAACTTCAAACACCACTGTGAAACAAATAACAAAAACTTTTCATCTGATTATCCACCTAAATCAGAATTATGGAAAACAAGCTAGTTGTGTTAAAATCATCACTAAATAGCTAACAGACACTGTTGACAACATTCAGTGAGGAAGTTGATACAATGACTGAAGCTAGTTTTGTTATATCATGGAATATTGCTCGTACTAAATGTTCATATTCTAATGATGAATTTGTCAAGAAGAATAAGGCTGAAGTTGTTGCAGTGTTAGATCCAAATAACACAAAACTTCAGCAACTAATAGTACAAACACCAGCTTCACTCCACACAACAGAGAGACATATCTCCCAGATCAGTGTTGATGTTGCAGGCAAAATGCAAACTGGTCTAAAGAATTCCTTTACATTCAGCTTAGCCCTTGATGAATCTACAGATATACAAGACAACTCACAACTGGTGGTATTTGTTTATTATATTTCTTCTGATGTAACTGTGAAAGAAGAGATGGACTTAGTGGCACTAAGAGAAAAAACTTGTGGTGTTGACATTAAAAATGCACTTGACAGAGTCTTAACAAATGTTGATATTCCACTGGATAAACTCGTCTATGTTGCAACAAATATAGCACCTGCAATTGTGGGGAAAAATATGAGATTAATTGCATTAATGAAAAGTGATCCTAGCTTTCCAGAGTTTCTCCCTGTTCATTGCATTATTCATCATGAACACCTGGCAGCCAAATACTTCAAGTATGAAAATGTTGTGAAATTTGTTCTTGATATTGTCAATTTCATATGCTTAAATGAGAAGACCCACCAACAGTTCAAAAATGTTATTGAAGAACTGGAACTTGAAGATAAACCCAGTGATGTCTCTTTCTACTGCATTATAAGGTAGCTGTCAACCAGAAATGTCTTAAATCTGTTGGAGCCTATTATTACTTTTTTTAAAGAAAAGAAAAGATTCTATCCTCAACTGGGAAATGACGAATGGATACAAAATCTAATGTTTCATACTGATATAGTGAATCATCTACAAACTCTCAACTTGGCACTCCAGGGGAAGGATAAGATTGTTTTTGATCTTACTTAGCCAATTTTCAGCTTTTAGAATAAAATAATTTTTTTTCATATTGTCAAGAAACTTCAGTTACTTTCCTAATCTCAAAAGGAGAGTAAATAAATTCTCTGATATTGAAATAAAATACCACAAACTAGAAGAATACAAAGATAAGTTACAAGGAGTGCTTGGTAATTTCCTAGACAAGATTGAGGACTTGCTGAAGCCTTGCTTTGCCTTTCTTGTAAATCTATTAATGGCTGATCTGATTAATGATGGTTGTCCAATTCTCAAACCTCTGTTTACAGAATCATCTGCTGTGGAAATGGAACTAATAGAACTACAGGAGGACCTGGGTCTAACGATGATTCATAAATTTCATTTTACAATTGAGTTTTGGAAGCTAATTCCAGGAGTAAAATATTCTGAACTAAAAAAAACCATTGTTCAACTCATCTCAATTTTCAGCACAACATACTGAGTACTGTGAATCACTGTACTGTGCAATGAAGTTTGTGATGTCGAAGCATCATGTAATCCTTACAAATCAACACCTAACAGAACTAATTCATACAGCCTTGACAACATATCTGCCAGAATTTCAAAGAGTCGCAACTAAAACAGAAACTCACAAGACTGCTACATGCAATAAATAGCCTGACAATTGTATCAATGCTTGTTTGTGTCAGAAGAAATATAATGATAAGACTAAAATTTTGTAAGGTGGTATCTGATTAAAATATCTCTAATTTTATTGTTTTACGTATTTTCTTCCATGTTTTGACCAGATATTTACTAAGACAAATATTATTAAAAATATCTGTTTTACCCCTTTTATTTTTGGCAGTCTCATTTTAATGTTAATGAAATGCAAATTTGCATATGTTCTTGTAGTTTATTACCATATTAATTACATTCAATATAGTTAAAACAATAGTCAACCAGGATTTTGGGAAAGATTTGGTATATATATATATATATATATATATGTATATATGTTTACTTTGTGATTATGGAAATTAATACAAATTAACAACTTAAAAACTATGTACATGAATAAATATTATTACTTAAATTTATTTCTTAATATTTATATAAAATTGATGTTACAAAATGTGCAGGTAACATTAAAAATGTGTAATGTTTGCTCTTGTCTTGTGGCTCTCAAACATCTGAAGTTTATCATTGTGGCTCTGATGTTAAGCAAGTTTGGCTACCTCTGTTATATACAGTACCTAGATGTAGAGTGCATTGAAGTTGGTAGACAAATTTGTAAATCAGAATTTGTTGAAGGCATTTAAGTAGGATATAAAACACTGAAGTTTAGGTGGGCAAAGTGTGGAAACCCTGGAGACCAAGAAAGGAACATTCTGCTCTTTGCCAGTCTAGTAATTGTACACCTGGTGTCATAAACTACCTTTCTATCTTTTGACATATGCAACTTTTTCTGAAGTATGCTGCTAAATTGTGGTCTTTGCTACCAACACCCTATCTAAAATTTTTATCCTTGGTGAGGTGTTCTCTTTGATAATAGGTAGTCAATTATTGTACTTTTTGATCTCTGCATCTGGGCATATGTAACCAAATTGAGTCTTGTACTGGCTGATGTTTCTGAGTCTGGCATTTGACATATTTATCCATGGCAAAGTACCATTTCCACATGTGATATTTCTTTGAGTCTCCTGAAGAAGGCAGATACTCCAGACTCTTAATTACCATCTTCTCTTTACCAAATATTTCCCAAACCAGTATCTGTTCATTCAGGTGATTTGAAATTGGGTGACTCACTGGGCTAAGTGGTTGCTTATAGACTCTCATTTACAGTTTCTGTGTTCCCTGCCAAGTTGTATGCCATTTCTCTTGTGCTGGATCATGCAGCAGCCAACTAGTACTGTACCTGCAGTATTTACACAGACTTTCCTAGCTGTCTAAGGCCCTGAAGTCATTTAGCATGACTTTTCACCTTTTTCTACTTGACATTGTGAAATGACTTGCCCTATTTACTTTGTCATCTATATATATTCAGTTTTTCTAGTTGATGAGCTCATCAACACAGCAACTACGTCCATCTGTTCTGATGCCATTACGACCAGGCCTGTTCCGTTTGTGGACTAAAGTCCTGTGTTCAAGACTCATCACTATGCCAGTTGGCAGTCAGCTTGTTCTAATTAGTATTTCCAGGTCAAACTTGGTCTTGCTCTTTGGCTACAGTGATCATAAGGAGGAAGTTATCTTATGGTTATGCATTGGTCACAGCTTTTTAATCATTGTTTTCTTTTATCGAGGGCTAATGCATGAATGTGTGGCCCTTGTGACATGCAAATCACAATAACCCACAT
Source organism: Carcinoscorpius rotundicauda (assembly GCA_011833715.1). Taxonomy (NCBI): domain Eukaryota; kingdom Metazoa; phylum Arthropoda; class Merostomata; order Xiphosura; family Limulidae; genus Carcinoscorpius; species Carcinoscorpius rotundicauda. The sequence goes on from CM022406.1 coordinate 27,462,760, forward strand.
TTTAATGTTGTGTCAGTGTTATAACTATGAACAGTGTCATCATTTTAAATTTGTGTAGCCTGAATTTACCATTGACTTTGGACAATATCATGGATGACAATGTTTTTAGTCTTTTATGGACCATTAACATTTTTACTTCTATTTAAGTTTTACCTTTTTCGGGGATTTGAAAAAAAAAAAAAGTGTCATCTTTTAACACGCATAATTTTTACCTTGTTACTTTTGGTTATTATATATTTATAGCTGTTTTTATTGTTTTCCCTCCCCTTTTTATATTTTATAACTTTTACTTTACATATTTCAGGGAATTGTTATGCTTCAAAGAAGAACAGAAACAATTCCCATTTTTCATTGATGCATGTCATGTGAACTCGTGTTATTGTATCCAATAATATAAAACTGATCTTTAGTCCTTATAAAGTGATCTTTCTTGGTTATGCTTTAGTGAATTATTATTTGGTAAAGTACACTCATATTTCAGTTATTATACATTATATAGATTTGTAGTATTTAAAATGTTCTTCAATGTACTTTTCTTAAAATGTAGAACAGTAAATAACTATACATAGCAAACAATTATATCTTATAGCTACTATGACCTTTTTATTTGTTTACCGAGTCTTTTCAAATTTTTCATGTGAAACAAAATTTTTGTATATACATTTGAAATAACCATAGATATAGGTATGTTAATACCATACAATTCCATTATATTTTATCAAGCTTTATAACTAAGCTATATTTTACCAAACAAAACATGTAATTTTGAGTATAATAAACGCACAACAAACATGCTTAAAATATAGATTTGAAAGAATGAGATGACTTCCAAGCACAATGAAATGGCTGAAAAAGCAACTAGAATGGCATTCTTAACTTTTAATTGGTCACTCTTGTTATATATTGATGTAAGTGTATAAAAGAGACCCTGTCTAAAAATGGAAAAAAGTGTGTGATTCTGTACATAAGCCATATCTTAACAAATAGAAAAGTTAAGAGGTTCTTATATTATACTTTAGTTTGTCAGTATTGGTAATATGAGTTCGTAATTTGTATGAAACTATAGGCTTTGTATTCTAACATCACAAACATATTTGAACCATTGTTGCATTTGACATACCATGTGACACAAAAATCAATATTTAGATGAGTTCCTTTAATATTTATTTTCAAAGTTTAGAAATTAATCCATGTTTAACACTAAAATTTGAATTATATTCTATATTTTTGTACCAGATTTACTAACATTAATGTATAAATCATAGTTCAATAATATTTTGAATGCGAGTCAACAAGGGAACCATTTGATGGTCCATCACAGCTTATCATGACCTTGTTTTCCATTACTGCAACTTATTGTATATGAGCTCTCTCTTCCCCTTCACAACTTTCTATCCCTTCTGATCCACCCTCACACACTGGTAATTCTTCTTGATATTACATCCATTGTCATTGCATTTGGGATTGTCCAGTCCACCTCCTTGATCATATAGTTGTCTTTGTACCACTCCTGTCACCCCCCATCTTGGTGTTGATTCCTGTATGTGGTAAGGGGGGCCTCTCAGGATAGGTTCTGTTTTTTCTACGTCCTCTGAGATCTAAATATCCACCCATGTATTTGTAGTACATGGTGACCTGTGAAAGGGAGGAAAGGATCCTGGTGGTTTAGGAGTTCAAATCTTTGGCCTCGAATCCTTGTAGATGGGCAGCCTTGGGGTGGCTCTCTAGGATCAGTCAACTGGTCTACTTGGGTTAGGGTCAACCAAGTACCAGTATTTGGACGTTCTCAACAGGTTTTGTAGACATTCTGTCTTTTAACTTTAAAACTTGGTAGTCATTTGGGTTTTGAAGAACTTTGAGACAGAAGCCCCACATGCATTAAAGAATCAGTAGTGCATTGTAGTGCATTCAGTTTAATGGTGAAGCATACTTTGCCCAGGCTTGAAGGGTGTCTGCCAGTTGGAATAATTGGCGAGTTTGGAGGTTTCTGACTGCAGCTTTAGAATAGCATTGCTTGGCAAGTTTGATTAATCTATCCTGAATTGATAAGAGTTGAATTAAAGAGTTAAGGTATGTTATGGGAGTGTAGTTAGGGAGATGGTAAGCAATTTTAATGGTGCAGTTTTGCAGGTTTTGTAATATTGAGTATTGTCTTTCAGTCATGTTGCGTGTAACTGCATTAACATATTGGAAAAGAGGTCTAATGAACACTTTGTACATGGAAAGGATGATTTTGGGAGAGCAGCCTGTGTTAGGGCAGCTAATTCGTTTGAGGAAGATAATTCTATTGCTTGCTTGGTTAGTGATTTTCTGAAAGTGTGGAGTTCAGGATAAGTTATGAGTCATGGTAAGGCATAGAAAAGGGATAGATTTAGTGAATATGATAACACTGTTATTGAGGTTGAGTTTAATACTTTGGAATTTTTCCTGTACTTATTAACTTTCCTGTGGAAAGTGATAGCTTGTGACTTCGAGGGGTTTAAGATGACACACCATCTATTACACAATTTACATTCTCTCCAATGCTGGTGGCTGGGTATAGTGCTCACAAAACCCTGGTATTTCTGCTGTGTCCTTGTTTGGCATTGTAGTGCATCCCCTCATAGGGCTCCATGGTGGGTGGGATCAGTGGCCACTGAAAAGTTCTTTTTTTTATTATGGATCCTCCAAATAAAAACTTAAATAAACTAGTGAAAAATAGTCCATAGGTAAATGACCAACACCTTGAAGATTCTGAGCAGCAGTGTTCAACATCTGTATTACCTGTATCTCATTTTCTTATACTAAATTCTCTTTCAGACAAACCTTTAAGGCAGATGTCTCCCTTTTTCATTCAGAAGGGACAAGAAGGACTTGTTGGTTCTCCATAATCAGTCAAAAAGCTTCGCTCTGGTGACATATTAGTGGAAACATCGACTTCTCAACATAGTGAACTCCTTCTATTCAAAGGCGATTGGGGATATACCTATTGAGGTTATGCCTTATGCTACTTTGAATTTGTCATGAGGAGTTATTGTTGAGAGGGATTTGAAGAACATCCCCAAGTCGAATATTCTTGCTGGTTTCTCCACTCAAGGAGTTGCTGCAGTAAGGCTGTCTCTGCTCACAAAGATGGAATTATGATGCCAACCAATATGCTCATTCTGACATTTATATCACCCCATCCACCTGCCACCATCAAGGCAGGTTATATATAATTGCAAAGTATGGCCATAAATTCCAAACCCTCTTGGATGTTTCCAGTGTCAGACATTTGGACATTTCAAGATATGTCACAGTTCTTTATGTGTGCTCATTGCAGTGACAAGGACAACTATGCCTATGAATGTGAAACGGACCCTCATTTGGTCATTTGCAATGGCTCTCACCCATTATACTTTCATTCTTGCCCTAAATTGTTTGAACAGCATTTGAAAATGATTCAAAACATTACTTACCCTGAGGCTCAAAAGTTACTGTTCATCACTTCATCTTGGACATGTGCTGCTGCAGTTCCTTCCACTACATCAGTGGGAGTGTAGACAGATCTCTCTGTGACTCCAAAAGAATCATTCTCAAACCAAATGAAAAGTTGTTTGATCTCCATGGCTAAAAAAGTTGATTAATCAACTTCAACACCCATCTCTGTCCCTAACATACATTCCAGCAAATCCCAAGATTCACTTCCTTTGATTCTCTGTATGAACATTTCCTTGGGAACATCTTCTCCCACCCCAAGATGCAAAACGATCATTTGTTCACATCCTCAGTCACTGGAATCTTCTTCCAACAGCAAAGGCCTGACTAATCGACCCATTTTATATTTTATATTTGTTTATTAAACCTATTTATTGTGGTTCTTAAAAGAATTACAATCTCTCTAGTTCAATTTGAAATTGGAAAATGACCATAACATTAAATAACTTGACATCAGGATTGGAAAGGCCAACTTCAGGTGACTAATGCTGTTGTTTGAACCATCCATTTGAACTACCTGGTTGTCATCCTGGCGAGTTGTTATTACAATTTTGCTGCATGTCTTTTAAAACTTTTATTATTTTATTTTTTGATAATGGCCGTAATGATACATAACCTGGAACCAGGACTGGAAAGGCCAATTTCACATAACTGAAGGACTTTCTTGCACTTACCTGTTAGTCTTTCTGGCAGGTTATGATAATTACCATTATGATAAAGAAAGTCCTTTACAACTTCTCTTGCTGTGGTTTCTCTCTTAACATTGTAGACCAGATGTCAACATTGATTTTATGCTGTTTTGTTTAACTTCATCTCCTTTTATGAATTTTACTACATTTACTTTAGTTTCACCTTTTTACCAAATGTTTGGTGCAGATAACCCAACTGCTTTGTGCCATAAAACACTAAATCAACCAACCAATCCATTCCCATTTATGCAGAGGGTTCCAAAGCAAGTGACTCTGTGGGTTCTGCCATGGTTAAGTGATTTTACTCAGGATACCCTCTGCAGTTTTTGTGTTCACTGCTGAACTGTATGATATTTCTCTTCTACTGTACTATTTATAATGATTTCCTTAGCTCTCTACTGGCCATGAAATCACATCAGTTCTTGTCTATATTCCAAACTGACTGACTCATTTCTCTTTGTCATCCATTTCTATTCAGTTTTTTCTTGATACTGGGCCACTATTATTTGCAGGAAAAAGGTCACTGACACCACAGCTAGGTTTGTTTGCTCTGGTGCTATCATGGTTATGTCTATCCCATACATAGACTATGGCCCTGTGCTCAAGGCTTGGCTCTACACTAGTTGGCAGTTCACTTTGAGTGAGCAATGTGATAACAAGCTTTTCTAAATAAAATCTTCTATTGGACTTTGGCTGTCTTGCTTCTATAAGGATTGGAAGAGGAAGTTGTCGTTAGTAGGCTATGCATTTATCACAGTTTGTTAACTCATCATTTTCTTTTATCTGGGACTTATGTGCCAATGTGTGGTCTGTATGAAACTGAAATCATAATAGCCTATATTTTACCATCATGCTGCCATTACAACAGTGAGCAACAGCACCATTTTAGAGATATTTTTTACCATGGATGCACCCTTGTTGTTGGACAGTGTCATTGGCAATGGTGACACTGTCCACCTCAGTTGTCTTTAAATTTTTAAGGGCCATTGGTGTTTTTAACTCAATTTAAATTTTTAATTAAAAATTGGACTATATTTTGTTTTAACATGATTCCTTTTAGTGTTTTTCAATATTTTTTATTTTTACTACTTATATGACACAGACAGCCTAGTTACTTTGTGCTAATAAATGCCTAACAAACAACCAACCAACCTATTCCACCTGCAAATCCATTTTAATCTCTTTTGCCAGAAATTCTCAAGATAGCACAGCTAATTGTGTACACTGCTTTATTGGAAAATGATATTTGAACAGTATAAAAGTGATATCTTCTTGCACATTTGAATTTTTTTAAAGAAACTATCATAGGTAAATTATTTAAGTAAAAATATTGGAATGTACAAATAGCAGTTTAAGTGTTTTTTGAATGTTTTGTTAATGTTTCATTTTAAAAAATCATTTTTCAGATGCAAGAAACAACACAAACAACTGGTACTAAAAGGTTTTCTAAAGGAATGGAGTATGAACATGTAAATTTAACAGATGATAATAACATTACAGAACAATTGGTTAAGCATTTTCCACAGTCTTCAGAAAGGAGAACTAGGAAACTAAATTGTTTACTACTCTTTCTTCCATCAAGGTTTGTATACCTTAAGTTATGATTTATAGAATGAATCACAAAAGAATGCATAAAAATGGTTGTATGAAAGAAATTTGCAACTAGAAACAGAACACATTAATGCAATGTGTTAAGTTTTGAAACTGTTTTACATATAATTTAAGTTACTTATAGTTATAGTTACTTATACTTATCTTGCAAATTTAATTGCCAAATATTTATTAGAGTGGTACAAAGACAAAAAAATCCTTGCATAAATATCTAAAGCACTCAATCTACTTTCTTGATATCTTGGATTGAAAGAATGTGGTAGCCTTCTCTGAAAAATCCACAAGGAAGACATTCTGGCACTGTTGTTTGGTTTTTCACGTCATATATTGTAGTAAGAGTATATAAGGGACTAATGCTAAAAATGGAAAAGCCATTTTTGATTCAAAAAATATATATATTAATATCTCAGAAAATTAAAAAGAAAGTTTTTGTTTTATATTTTAGCTTTTCCGTATCAGTTATTTGAGTATCTAATTTGTAAGAAACTGTATCCTTTATATGTATTTGAACATCACAAACATCTAATTTGAACCAATGCCAAAATCTAAAATTCTATGTGACATAAACAACTGATATTTAGGATTTTATTAAGTATTTACTTTTAAATCAAGAAATTAACTAGTGTACAATGGTATAGTTTGAATTATAATCTATAATTTCATTCCAAATTTGTTGCCATAATTCATAAATAGTAGTTCAATAAAATTCTTAGTGCAAGTAACAAATGTGATGGTATGCCCTTTGACCCGTGACCATTTGAAAAAGGTTTAAACAGTGTTTTTCTAGTAGCTCTGTCAGTCATTTTAAAATGATAGGAAGCCATCCCTTTTTATCTTTTCTTTCTTAAATCAAGATTTCAAACAATTAGGTTGTGTTTTTAGTCTGCTTGAAATTGCATATTTTTGTTTTGTTAGACAAAATACAGTTTATGGGTATTAACACTTTTATTGATAAAGAGAAGACATCATTTCAACCTTCATAGGTCATCTTCAAGTTAAAGAAAAGAGAGATTGCAAGTGACTGTTGCCAGACTTTCTTGAAACTGTACCTTGAGATAACTGTACAAAATTAGATAGAAGGAATATATGTATTGTTATCTAACATCCATTCAATTTCATAATATTTAATTCTTGCTAAAAAAAAATTGAAGTACTTTTTTAATTTTATAAAGTTAGTATCAGAAATTTGACAAAGTGAGTGATACATGAACATTTTTTTTGTTTCCAAAATAAGAGATAAATATTAATTTGCACTCCAGTGAAAGAGAGAAGTTACTGTACACTTGCAATCTCTGTAATAAAGGAAATTAATCTGTATTAATTTATAAATATATCTTGGTTATCAGTTGCCCAGAAGTTATTATTTTTGGATAACTGAAATCTTTTTATAGGTTGAAATGTTTTAAAATTCTTGATGTGAAGAAGGTGTTAGGTTTGAATGTATAAAACTACATGCATGAAAATTTGAAAAGAAACTAAGGTTAGAAATCATTTTAGAAGTTTACTTAAATACATGTATATATTGATTTTGCTATGTTTACTTTCAGATGGAAGAATTGGGTTGTTAGAGGAATATTTTCGGTCCTAATGATTCTTTTCTTTGGAATAATCATCTGGATTGGACCCCTTGCTTTAATGTTGACAGTTAGTAATTTGTTCAAACTTTATTCCTATCTGATTTTCATTGTTTATTGACAAATAAATGTAAAAGGTATATATACCATATTTATTTTTCTTTAAATATAATTTGACCCTTTTTTCATGTTTTGATTTTCTAATTGCCCATCAAAGTTTCACATATAGTTTTTCCTTTTAGTTTTTACAAACATAACTATGCACGTTTAAGTTACTGCTGATTCATATGAGATAATGTTGAAAAAATGATAATACATGTCCAAGAATTTGAGGAACAAGTAGAACTGAATAAATAGCTTAGATTAATTGATTATTTTCATGAGTAGTAACATTAATTGATTAATCAGAACTATTTTGAGTAGTCAGAAGTAATAATAGTGAGAAATCATAATGCAGTAGTTTGATTACCTGAAATATTTGAAGAATCTAAAATGATTTGTTTTATTAGTTTATTATTTCTATGACATTATTAAACTTAAAGGTAAAATGTTTATTAATCAGATATTTTACATCACACCAATCAAGGTATTTGATGCTTATTGTCAGGTAATTGAGATAATTGCTCAGCTTTAAGAATTTATTTGGGGAGGTAGAATTTTTATTCTGTATATTCATTCCTGAAAATTGAAAAGCTGTAAACATACATGTTCAAGCTTTTTTTGGTATATAATGTTCCAATAAATCTTGCAAAATGAAGATTGACTATGCAGTTGAATATTCTAGATATTGAAATGAATGATTATTATTTAGTTTCTGTTAAATATTTTGTCATTAACACATTATGCAAGTTTCAACATTTTGTGTAATTTTACCAAATATAAAGCAGTTATAAACAGCAAATTATAAAGTTACTGCATTAAAATTTTACATATGTGTTCCAAGATTAAGAATATAGTTCTTCTTTTTCTTAACAGACTTGGGCTATAATATTGGTTTGCAAATGTTTGTGTCACACAAATATAGTTAGAATGATACAAGTACAAAATAAGCCTTAGACTCATTTGTTAAAAACGTAGTTATAAAACTATTGATAACACAAATTTTGTTCCTGGATAGTATGTATGTTATTTCTTAATTGCTTATGTTGTAAAAGTACAGAAAATAATCATTATTCTATTCAAACTTTGCTTTTGTGACCTGGATAATGGAATTTAGAAATTAACCTATTTTCTATGTAAAAATGGGCAAATTTGCAAATTTTCATTTACATAAGGTTTGAATAAAACTACACATGAATCAAAATTTGCATGTATTTATACTAAAGTTATACAAAAATGTTTAGAAGTGAGTAGTTTTTCAAGATTTGTGACTGTAACATAAATCACTTTCATGTGTCATCCCTCAAATACAGTCTCCCAACATATTTTCGTTATATGCAACTTGGTTGGTGTGGGGCTTTCAAAGTCCAGTATATCTTGGTGGAAGTGCTTGCCTTGCTCCTCTGAGTGTGCTCCCATGTTCTCTATGGACTTTCAGGAACATCCTGTAACCCATTTTGGCATAGTTCTTCACCATAGCCTCAACCAGTTCCACATAATTTTCAGTCTTGTGATTGCCCAAGAAGCCCCAAACCACTGTGACAAAGCTGCCCCAAGCATTTTCCTTCCTACTTCTTTAGGAATTCTGTGCACTCCAGGATCTTCTTCATTTGTGGTCCAACAAAGACACCAGCTTTGACCTTTACCCCGCACAACTTTGGGAAGAAATCTCAAAGGTACTTGAAGGCTGCAGACTCCGTATCAAAAGCTGTGACTGATTGTTTCATAAGACCCAATTTTATGTGCAGTGGTGGGAACAACATTTTCTGGAGGTCCACCAGTGACTCACACTTGACATTGTGCCTCCCCACAGAGATCTCAGTCTGTTATGGCCAGTGCTTCCTGTTGCAGTGCACTGTAGTGTCCCTGCTGTTCCAAAGGCAAAGATAACAGAGAAACTTGGTAAGGCCTTCTTAGAGACCCATCAGGAATACCACAATTTTGAAGTCTCTGATAACCTCCCAGACATACTCATCATACTTCATGGCTTCTAGCAAGGTCTTGACACTTTTGTATTTCTCTTTGAGGTGTACTGAATGAGCCAGGGGAAGAGACAGATACTTATTTCTGTTATGGAGCAGCACAGGTTTAAGTCTTCTACAATATTCCAGAAAGTTCTTGAAAATTCTTGTAAGTTCAAGAAAATTCTCTATCAGCTACTGAGCACTGAATCTATCTGGAATATTGTGGAAAATGGGTAAATTTTAAAATTTCATTACCCAGGTCACAAAAGCAAAGTTTGAAGAGAAAAATAGGCCTTTTCTATTTACTTTAGGCATAAGCAATTGGGAAATAAGACTTTCTTCCTAGGAACAAGAAAAAGTAAAAATTTTGTTACATGGTGTAATATATTCATATTCTTCTGATATGAGACACAATCTCTTTTCACATCTAGCTTTCCAGATTCAATGCTCTATATGCAAACATGTTTATTCACCACTAACTTTGAAGCTGCACTGTTGGATGCTTATTTGAATGCAACATCTTTCTACCAAATGCAAACTTACATGGCAGCGGTTTAGTTTAGAGAGAGAGAAATCAGAAGAATTTCCTCTCCAACTGGGGTGTTCAGGAACTTTGTAGTTCCTCTTTGTCCCCTTACATGAGAAATTTTTAAAATATCCATGGAATTTACTTCTTTTTAATATTTCAAAAATGGAGTGGAGTATTTGTGAGTGAGAGAAATGGTGGGAGAACTGGACGAGAGCAGCAAAAGTGAAGTGAGCCAGACCTTGGCCTGAGGATAGAGAACACTGGTGGCTGGCAAATTGATTTTTAAAATTTGCTATGATTGGATACCCTAAGACTGGAAAAACAGCTTTATGTCCTCGCTGAGCTCGCCTTAGGACACCTGCATTACCTTCTACCAAAAGGATTATCACACCATTTTATAGTGCAGTTTGTTCCCTCTGTACTGTTTATTAAATTATCACTTCTCGTTTGGGCCACATATTTGAGATGTATTTTTTTAACACTCAGATAATATTTCTTAATGTTGGTTTGGTTGAAATATCCACAAATAGAGCTGTTGTGGAAATATTTTTGTTTTTATTTTCAAACAGTTCTGCCTTTGTAGACTTTGTGGCTCTCTTATTTTCCACAACATAAATTACAGTCATTTCCATGGTATGTAGTGTTGAACATCTGGACTCTGTTCATTCCAGACAGACTATCACATTAGTATCAACTACTTCTTTGTCTGGAGACATATAGCTGTCCTCTGATAATCCTCATCCATTAGTCAGTTGTTTTTTGCAAACTAAAATTACCAATAAATCTTTTGGCATATGTGAATCTACTTCAGAATTTTTTGTTCTTTTATATCTTTTCTTTATGGGTTTATTTCTCTGTTTTACTATCTTCTATTTCCCATTACTTTTTACTTTGTTTGGCTTTACTCTGCCAGCATAGATTTGGTTGGATATTTGATTCTTTGTTTTCACTAGCTAAAGCCATGTACCAACATTTTTTTCCTTAGCTACCCTTGTGTTCTGTCTTTCATAAACTTCTCTTCCAGTTCATTTCCTCTCCCTATTCTTTCATCTTGTTCCTCTTCTCATCCTCATTATTTCTTTATCTGTAGATTTATTGCTCTCAGTTGCCTCTGTGAGTTTCTGCCCAGGAATGCTAGGGAGACTATTTGATTGCATTTGTGGATTCTTTTCATGGCTTATCATTGAAACCACCAGTTCTGTGGTCTCTCTATCTTTCGTTTTTCTTCTCCTTTCCCTTTGTCTCCCAATCCCATTCTCTTCCCTCTTCCAGGGAATTCCATGACTCATGAGCATCTCTTGGAAGTAGTCCTAGACCTAGTTAACGATGCTGTCAAAATAGTTTTTTTCTCCTTTCACTGTGACTTTATTCCTGTGTATTTGTTATTTGATCCCCAGTACATGGGGAATTGTTAACTAGCCATTGCTCTTCCCCATTTCCTTCAGTGTCTCATCTTTCCTCAGTTTAACATGGGGAGTTTTCTCACCCTCTGATGGTCTTTTTCTTCATTAAAAAAGGCTTTGGATGATCAAGTTAATGTCTTTGATGCTTATTTTCACATTCTCATCTCTTTAGCATCCAGACTTTATATTTAGTTAATACATCACAGTCATGTTTATCAGTTCTGAGTTTTTTGTTTTTGTTGTATAGTGCATGCCTTCACAGCTTAGATGATGATTCCACTCTTTGGGCAACTGGATTCTTTTAGTTCCATCCTAGTATGGTGCTTCCTGCAAAACTTTTCTCCTTTGCTGAGAGGTGGCTTCTAGCTAGATGTGAGAGGAGGATATATATGAGATATCAAAAAGTAACATTTCCCAACACTGAAAATATATTTACAATTTATACCTACCTCTTTTCATCTTTCCTACCCTTCCTCCTTATTTCTCATGCATCTTATCTTCTTGTCTAACAGGAAGAGATGATTGAACAATCAGTGCAAAAGAAGACAGCTGAGCCAGGTAATAATGTCACCCTCCTATTGGTGGAGAATTGTCACATGCTTTTCTGCATGCTATGCTGTATCAATATTTCATAGAAACACAAGATTAAGAGAGAACCTCAAAGCTATTGGCAAGTGAAAAATTTTCCATTTAGAATCAGGAAAGCTAGATATGAGTGGAGGTTTTTATTATATCTCAGAAACACATGTTTAGTGTTGGAAAATGTTACTGTTTCAAAATTCTTCTTATTCTATGTTCAGCATAAATATTTAAAAATAACATTTGTAGCCTAAGCTCTTTATCAGTTATTGTCTAAATTTTGTTAATAAAAATAGAGGAATGGAAATCCACATGGTGACAGTATAACAGAATGGGTATCCTAAATCTAACTGCCATGCTATTTAAGACAGCTCATCAGTTTATATATGATCTAGTCACCTTTTACTCATACAGTGTTAAATTTATTCTGGAAAATTTTGAGAAGCATTTTTGGCCCCATTCCTTAATATTTTGAAGACAGCCTTTTGCTTTTAAGTGTTACTCAGGATTGTCAATATCGTATTGTGATGTGTATTATTCAGAGGAGGAGGATTTGTGTTGTCCAACAAACAGAAGAGAACAGTAGCCCCTTTTAGATAGTACTGAACTATCTGACTTAATAAAAAACTTATCTGACAGGAAATTATTATTCAAAAGGTCACTAACCAGATAACAAATAACTGAGTTCAAGCTGTGCCAGTCATATGGTATTATGCGATATTAGATATCTCAAATCTCTGCATAAATTCATGCTTTATTGAGTATTTATAAACATTGAAATGTTTATTCATTCATCAGTCACCTCACCCTCTGAAACAAATTTTATTTTAGACAATTTAGTAGCTTTTTACATGTTTGTATGTGTGTTAACAACAGTGTAACCTGCCAAAGGAAATGAATAATCATAAACTATCATATTATTTATTAGACAAATGCAGACAAATTAAAATTAAGCATTTTTGATGTTTTGAAGTATCCTTAATTCAAAATAAAAAATTAGTATAAGTTTAAAATTTTGTAAAATATAACTTTCAATAATTGTAACTTCAAGTGTTTCAAAACCATTATAAAGTAAACAAGAACAAAACTAGTAAGTCTAAATCACATTCCGTAGAGCTATTGTATGATAACAGTTTGTTTAACTTCTCCATATGATAATTATTTGATGTGTATCAGGTTTTTAAAATTAGTTATGTAACACTATAAATCAACTTTTTTAGTATGTTTTAAATGATAAAAGGGAATTTACATTGTAATAATGTAGTATTTTTGGTCTAATCAGTGTTCACCAGAGAGTCTTAAAGTAACCTAAATTAGTCAAGCAAAGTTAAAATAACATTAAAATAAAAGTTTCACTTACTGTAGGTTTTGGATATATGTTTTTTTTGTTTTTTTATAATGCTTGGAGCAGTGGAATTGTTGCATTACATCAAAAAAATGTTTGAATCAATAGTGGGTCTTGTTACTTCTGCATCGTAGAAACACCAGGGGACAAACAAATATGGTGGATTTAATTAGCAGTTTCTACTAACCAATAGTAAATGTGATTAGCAATTTTTCCATAGAGTCTTTTAGAATCCATCATTTTAACACATTATGGCAACTGAATCCAGTATTGAATATTTTAACATTTTGTAAAGAAATCTACTATTGAAAAAGAGGTAAATAATATGTTGTTATTCTAATAACACTTTCATGTAGTTTTAAACCCAACTACTTGATTGTACCATACATATCATTTTATGAACCAAAATAGTTTCTGTTACATAAAGTAAAGCTTCAAAACTGCAAGAAATACCAAACAGCTTAGCTGTCACAAAATAATGCAACATGCAATAGTCAGTTAATCAGAGAAGGAAGTGGTTTGAGGATATTGCACCTGAACAAGGTTGCCACAAATTATTTTTTTAAATTAATCTAGGTTCTTTAAGACCTCATCAATTTCTTTACAACATGGTCTCTTTGGCTTTGCAGCAATACTTACCCCTCTTGTCTCAGTCATCCTTTATTGTGCATGTTATGAGGTTTTTAGTGAGTTACATTTCAAATTTTAATTAATGCTGATATCTACAACATTCCTGCTGTTTAAGGGTTAAACCACTTTTTGTTTGTTCATGTTATACAAATTAGTATAGGATAAGATCATACTTTAACAACCTATAACCTAATAGCATGCAAGCTTTAAGTTCTTTATTTTATGAGGCAATATTATAAAAAGATTTTAAATCTTCCTTATTGTAACAAATGACTTTTTTTTTTAGGCATCCCTTCTTTAATTTATTTACCACTTCTCCAGTAATTAGGAGGCTTAACTTAAAATACTTAATATATTGTAATTGCTCAGATAAAGAATAATTATCATAACCTTCAATTTTGTTTGGTTACAAAGCCATCAAATAAAAAATCAGACTTCTCGTCAAACTCATTTGTCATATCCTTTCTTTCAAGATTTGTCAAAAGTTCTCTTGTATGTTTAATACTTTATTATTTTTAACCAACATAAAACCAAATTTTTATTTATCAAATAACATATATTACATTATTTTCTGTACAAAAGAATGTTAACTTCTGTTTCAGCACAAGTTCCATTTGAGGTTTTCTTAAATAAAGAAAGTCTATTTTTAATCTTAACATGAAAATAATTTTGTATTTGGACTGACTAACAAAGACTTGATGTATTCATGGATAAATTTTTCGTGAAACATCAATTTTATGTACAAGTAACTTCTAATGTTTACTAAAAATTTGCTAAATGTTTTGAAGATATACGTATTGTATTGAATGTTATAGTATTAAAACTGTATACATGTAAAAATAATGATGTGGTCAGTCCTTGGGACCAAGCCCATATGGAGAGTTTGCAACTAGCTCTATGTTAAATTTGCAGTGCATGTACTGTACGTATATATTCTAGTCTAGTTGGCTAAGTTGTGAGTGCCAACCAGACTCGTTCCAAATGTTCTGAACAGATTACTACATGCAATATGTGCATGACAGAGTATGAAAATACTGTGTGCCATTTGGCATGAACATGAGCATAAGTATATCAAACTGAAATGTTTGGTACTTTCACTGTGGTGTTGAGATCTAGAAGACAACATTCAAGAGAAAGGATTGATTTACATGTTCTACTAAGCAAAGAGGAAAGTGATCCATAACTGATGTTGTTTTAATTAACAAATTCTGATGGTAACTCAGATATTTTGTTCCTTGAACACAGTGCTGTTATTTTTCTAAGATAATTTTTAATAATTTGGTTTATAGTGTATGATAACTTTTATTTTCGATTATTTCCAGACTTTGTTAGTTCAAGTTAAATGTTTCCAAGAAATCATATCTGTTGGATACTCAGTGTATCGAACTCATGATCTTCCCTGGTTCCGTTCCCTTTCATGGTATTTCCTTATTGCATCTAACTACTTCTTTTATGGAGAAAGCATGGTGGACTGTTTTGGCATTCTTCTTAGTCTAGGAGTGAGTACTGAAACTTTATCAATTTATTGTAAGCCATAGACTAACAACAACTGGATTAAATATTGTCAACACATGCTAAATTATATAGGTTTACACTATGTAGGATGAATAAAAATTTGTTTCTTATTCTTTATTTATTTAATATAATTTCTTTTACATACTGATTTTTTTTATCAAATAATATATCAAAAGTGTAAGAAATGTATTTATGCAGAGGGAAAAAATGGTCCTTCAAAACACACAATAATACATAGTATATTTTTAAAATGATTCTTGTTATTTTAATCAGTTAAATTGTTCTTTTAACATTTACTTATTTATAAAGATCTACGTTACTTTTGCAAGGTTTTTTCCTGTTATTTATTTGGAATTGAACTAGGGCAACTTCACACAAATGCTCAACCTCAAAAGTTAGAAAAATATAAATTAATTAAAAATCTTTTTCCTGTATTGCTTCCCCACCTTCAATATTTGAAAGCAGTGATTTCAAAATGAACAGATTTTTGTTACTTTTACCAATCTATGATCCATGTAAGTATTGGTCACAAATGAAGTTTCAAAAACAAATTATTATAGATTATTCCTCATATTTCTTCTACAAAAATATATTGATCCAAAAGAAACAGTGAAGGTATCAAAAAGTTATCTAGAGCACATCTGATACCAAATTTACTTGTAGTTATTTCTGCAGTGTATCCTGTGCTTTATTTTATGATTATTACAAATAAAGTGAAGAGAAAATACCCCATAGGTACATAAGATTAGAAGAAATGTTATTTATATTTTATATATGTTTATTCCTAACTCTCACAAACCAAACTTTTTATTTGTTTAGTCTTTATTTTATCTATGGACTTTCAAGGTATTGCAAGCTCCAGAAAAAGTGTGAATAATTTACTGTATGTGTTGGAATCTCATCCATTCAATAATAAGCTTATGGAATAAGCTTGTTCACCCTATTTGGGTTCCGACAACAGAGCTCCACTGTGGACCACCTGATTCAACTTGAAATGTTGATCAGAGAAGCCTTTTCCAAGTGACAACATCTGGTGTCAGTACTCTTTGACCTTGAAAAAGCTTATGATACAGTGTGTAGGTATGGCATTCTGTGTGATCTTCACTTATATGGGTTGCATGGCCATTTGCCTAATTTTATTAAAACCTTTTTAATGAGCAGGCAATTCCAAGTTTGTGTGGGTTTGACACTTTTCCATACTTTTCTACAAGAACTTGGAGTCCCTCAAGGCTGTGTCTTGAGTGTCACTCTTTTTAGTATAAAGATTAATGCCATCACTGGACAACTCCCTCTTACTATTGCAAATGGATTCTATTTCAAGGACTTCTACATCTCATGTCAGTCATTGAACATGAGGTTTATTGAGCAACAGCTACAAACTGCCCTTACTCATTTACTGAAGTGGATTATATCAACAGTTTTAACTTTTCTCACTCAAAAACCATTTACATGCAATTTTGCTGCCAATGGTGTATTCACCCCAATGCTGAATTCTGGGTTGGTGAAGTTGTAACATTATGAAGTTTAAAAAGAGATGTACATGACAGAGATTAAGATCATCTATTTTCACATAAGGTTTATTGTTCCTTTGGTTCCAAGCTTTTACTGAAAGAATGTGATGCTTGTTAATGAAATCAAGGTTTGCAGTTTTGGTATAATGAATTTATACTTGTGGTAAAAGTTCAATCACAAATCAAACTAATGTCTTTAGGTAATTATTTTATTAACTTACCAGTGAAGTGTAATGTTTGCATATTTTAATTTGCTGGTATACCTGTCATTGCTTTAATGGACATTCAGACTCAAACATAATTTGATTATTGGTGGCTTTACTAGAGCTAACCAATGCAAAGAAAATAATTGTGATTATCATAGGTACGTTCATACTGTTTATTAATATAATGTAAATAAATATAAACTAAATGTTTTATGTATACTTATTGTGAATAGCATGAATTGAAGAGTTCATTTTCCATTGCTTCAGAAATACTTTGCATTTAAAGACTGTCAGAGTTGCCATGAAATCCTACTTTCTGGTGAACTAAGATTTTGTGACAAATGATGTACTTTCTCTGTAGTCTGTCAGTTCAAAATCAGGGATTACTGTATGAAGTAGCTCTTTAATAACTTTATGTGAAAATTCTGAAAAAAAATGATTCTTGGTAGTATAGTACCAAAAGCTACTAGCAACAAAATATTGTACAAAGATTTATCAAACACTTAAACACTTTTCATCAAATATATTCTGTGTCTCCACTTCCAATCATTTTCTTCCTTATGACTGTGGATCTTTAGAGTAGCACTACAGTGTAGTTTCCATTGTAAAAGGCTATGTCATAAGGTTTTTGCATACAAAGCACACCACCCATTTCTACTGGCTTATCAGGTAACCCAGAAATGAATAGACACTATATCCAGCAACCTAACTAGTATTATTTAATTCTCCTTGAGAAATTGCAAAATACCCATTTCATTTTTAGTTGATTGAGATGTGACAATTCAGTGAGAAGTATGTTTTTAATCTATACCTTGATGAATCCATAATCCGTTAGCATCATTTCTATACAGAACCAGTATTTTTGTGTGGTAGAGAACATTGGTCTGATAGTAAGCAGAGTTCACCTTGACATTTTACCAGATCCCTATCTTGCTTTTGCTACACTATACATTGATGACCGTAAATCTATTTGACAAGTTTTTGTAACATATACAACTTTTGGGAATTTTTTTGACCCAGTGACTGGTAGAAAATGGCAGGAAGTTTGTTATATTTGTCAAGATACACATATGCCTCATTAGATGTTATTATGTGCTGCAAGGTACAGATTTTTACATTTGGTTTTCCTGTCATGGATATATATTGCAAGTAATTTGTGTACAAGTGACTTGTAGAACTTTTTCAGTCAGGAATAATTTTTGCTATGTTGCCTAGTATTGCAAAAGACATGCAGATACCATATGCCATTGACTTTAACATTCATGGATTCTAACCTGTTACAAGAAGCTACACTTTGGTTACCACAAGGGTATGATTTGTTACAGGTCCCTTTCTGGATTGTAAAATAGATGCATACCTTTGCTTTTGCCTTTAAGGACAAGGGATATCCCTGTGTTGGAAATTTCTAAATTTATTATCAAAATGTATTGTTATAATTTGAATTTATGAATATTCTGTGTTGTAATATATCGTTATGTACATTTTTCAAAAGCAGTTAACTTATCATTTGCATCAAACAGCCTGAAATACCAGATGATAACAAATAGTAGTTTTGATAATTTTTTCCCACTGTAACTTTATATCAGTTGTGGTTGCCATGTGAGTTGCTGGTTTGAATATTCCAAATAATTTTAATACAGTAAAACCTAAGGCAGAATCACATGGGACCAAGTAAAATTTCTGGCTTAAGCAGATTTACTGGCTTAAACAGTGAGCATGCATTTCCTTAATTATATATAATTTTTGAACGGAACATTATATTCCCTTAAATCAAGGGAAGTAAAACATTTATGAATGAAGTTAATATACTGTTTATGCTATATTTATTAGAATAAGACCAAAAATAGACATTCAAAGTAAAAGCAAGTACATAAAATTTTAATCAAATTTATTTGAAGAAAGTATCCAATTTCAACTGTTTTGTTTTTTAATGAGCTTTGTTTTCTTTTTTTATTGTCTCAAGTAAGTACAATCATTAGATACAGGAAATGGCTTGTCTTTTGCCACTTTTAAGTGAATTTATGCATGTTGTTTCATTTTATTTTGGTATTGTGTCTGATTTAATCAACTAGTTATTGTATGAAGACTGACTTTATCTGTTTTAGGTTATTCTCTTAAGTACTGAACTTTCGAGCATTGCGTGTGTGTGCAGCTGATTCCTGATCTTTCATTTTGTCCTTTTATAGATTGAATTAATTTACTAATCAAATAATATTGTTTTTGTGTTTTAAAGATTTTATACAATTAATATTTTATTTTGCTTGTTTTAGGACTTCATGAGACCACTGGTGACTTACCATAGATTTATCTCCTTCACTTTGTACATAATGGGATTCATTTGGTTTGTGCTGAGTTTAGTAAAAAGATATTATATGAAGCAGTTTTCTCTGGTATGTATGTTCTTTTTTTTGAAATTTTAGAAGTTTTTGTTATTTTTTGTATAAAACAATGAAGCACTCTTTTGAAATTAAAGCAGTTAAGTACAAAAAATGGGCATGGAATATAATTTTCTTGATCTTTATAATAACATTACCTTCACAATTCACTAGTAGTATTAACAGATAGCAAAGCATAAATGAAGTTTCTAAAAAAACATTTTGTTTGAGATCTATCTGTGCTGCTAGGTATAAGCCTGAGATAGGCATTTAGTTCTCTAGTTCAGTTTTTCAAATAACAGATTTAGAAAATAATTGCATTGCTAAATACTAATCAGGGGTTCGATTCCTCTCAGTGGGCTGAGCAGATAGCCCTTTGTGGCTTTGCTACACGAAAAACATTTCTGCTAAATATTCTAAACATAATTATCTTAATATCCTAAACATGTATTGAACTCAAAATATAGTTTGATTTCTGGAAAAAAAAATATTGTATCAGTTATTATTTTGCATTTAAATATTATAAATGGAGAAATGGATTTTTCAGCATGAAGCATAAAATTTTCATTATTTTTTTTTCTTTTTACATTTTCAATTAATTCTCTGTACTTAGTCCTGAATTAGCTGTCCAACATATGATAGTAAGGAACACGTTTGGGATTAAATGAAGTGTTTAAGGTTTCTACAAAAAAAGTGAAATTTGATTACAGTATTTGCTAGCTTCAGCAACTAAACTTAACATGTTAGCAATGTTAGTTTTCCGTTTCTCATTCAGACTCTCCTGATTGGTATTTTAACAGTATTATTTATTACTATTAGAACTACAACTATCAAACATATCAGTTTTATGCAAAGTATGATGGTATTATTTGTAAAATTTCTATGCCCTCTGTTAATTCATACATGTAGTTTAGTATCAGCTACAAAAATAAGTTCACTTTGTATTGCTCTGTTCACTTAAGCATTTTTATATCTAATTCAAGCATTTTTAGTTTTCTCACAAATTTTTAGTGGATATTTTTAAAGATTTCATGATGTAACTATAATGTTTTCCTTTTTATATATGTTATAAACTAAATTATTTTACTTCCATCAGTTTCTATTTTTCAACGAAAATTTAGTAGTTAGTGTTGTAGGGGAAAATGTTTTTCATTACAGTGGTAATTTTATATTAATGAAAAATGACTTGCTTTTGTGAGATACCTAAGTAGCCTACCAACAACATGAAATTTAAGAATAGCTATAGATAATAGGTTTACAATAGCTTTTTATAACACCAGAGTGATTCTTTTAGGGACATCTTATCTTTCTCAGTGTGCACATGTATTAATTGTGAATTTTTACTGCTGTGACTAGCTCACATATGTAACTATATTGCTGTTATTCTTTAATAACTCTTAAGTTGTTTTTGATTAAGAAAACTGTTGCAGCATCCAATAAAGAATTTAAAAAACTTAATTAGTTAAAAGTTTAAATTAGATTTCATCACTTTGTATACTGCATTGTGTGGTTGTAATGACATACCACAAATCAAAATTTTGAATAGATGCAAAGAAGTCGTGTATCTGTAAAATCAGTTTATTTTGGGGAAAAAACACATTTTTTAGACACATTTTTAATGAAATACCTTTAAAGTATTGAATTACTTGGTATATTTTCATTGATAAATGGATAAACAATTGGAAGTCTATATATAAAACTTAGCATCCTTAATTTTATATTTGTGTATTTGTTATGAATATGTTATATTAAAAATAATTGAAGTAAATAAGGCCATGTTAATTAGTGAAATTAAAAATCTAATGACAATTACAAAGTTTTATGACAAAATGAATTAAAGTTTACATATTTTAAGTATAATTTGTATAAAACAAGTTTAGAATATGACAGTTTTTTCTGACCTTTTATTGCTAGCACAAAGAATAATGTACAGAAAGGCTATAAATTTTTGTTGACTACACTGATGATAGAAAAGTTTGAAATAAATACAACTGTAAAGTGCAGAGATGTTACAGCATAGTACACTTCAAAGGTGTAGAAGAATTTAGCATTTTCTTCTGTAAACTATCAAAAGGTAGTTTGAAATAATTCCTTCACTTAAGTAACATATAGCAGAGGCACAACAAATATGAGAATTCACATAAGAATGACATAGCTTAGGCTCAACCAGGTAAGAACAGTATGTTTATGAATAAATAAATAAGCAATGATAATATATAAAATAAGAAATAATTTAAAGCCATGCTTCTTCAACCTGTTCTTTATTTACTAGAAATCTACATTATCCTGAAAATACAGTGGTGTTTCAATTACACATAACCATTATTAGCCAGGTACCCCTCTCTTAATAAGACATGTAGATAAAACAAATTTTAAAAAATTATGTTATATAAGACTGTAAATGAAGCTATTTGTTTTTCAGTGATTTCTGCAGCTTCCACTTCAACCAACTGTGTAGTTGTAACTCAAACCCCCAACAGATTGACTCCTGAAGCAAGTACTTCTTTCTTGCTAGCTGCAAAAATTAAATTTCCTACTTAAAGCATGCAGAATAACACTTCGAATTTTAGAATACCTGATTGCTGACATGGGGTTATTTAGAACAGTTTATAACAAAGAATAATCCATAATATGATCCAAGATAAAAATTTTTTGTCTATGTCCACTTTCAATGAAAATGTAATCACTCATATACATTATTGTGACATACATCATTAAGAATTAATCGAGTAACATGGAGAAAAGGGCTGGGTCACAGACTCTTGAAACAATGAAATCAGTTTTTCATAACAGCTGCAACTCTTTTTATCAAAATCAACTTTGATATTTTTTATTCACATGTCCTACAAACCAGATACTTTCTAGAGCTCTCTGTTGGTAAACACATCAGAATGTTTCTTGTTGCCTTCACTAGTAATTGGAGACTCATTACTGCAAAGACTGTCAACAATTCAATACATATTGGATGTTTTGCTGATATGCCAAATATTGCCTCAGAAAAGGATATAGTGATTAGAAGTGTCCATCAATGATATCAGTTGTGGATTTCTTACATTGAAATGCCACTGCTGCCTTTTTATTTGAGCAAGAACGAGAACTGTTACAACTTTTAAAACATAAGCTCCTGATAGTTCTTAAAATGAGACAGAATTGTAGCTACCTAATGGTGAAGCATTTCCTTTAATAACAAGTGCCTATATTTGCAGCTTTAACAAATCAAAACGTTAAAGAGCAAAATGTTGTTAAAGCTATCTCTATATCACGTCTGTTGCTATCCTCTGCAGCAATATAAAATGTTGAAACATTTTTTTAAAACTCATGCTGTCTTGGATTTGTCAGAAAACAAGAAAACAATAAATGTCATCATTACATTACTTAGAAAACTGCTAATAAACTATACAGCTGACAATAATGACTATGGCTTTGTGATTTAAGATAATTATGTGGGACAATATAAAACTGTATTATGCAAATGAGAATTTGATAGCATATTTACAGAAGTCCACATCATTGAACTCCAGTTTGAAGAGAAAAACTTGAGTCCTTCTAGCAGAGAATAATTTTTGAAGTTATAAAAAAGTCTGACTGAACAAGATTGTATCAAATAAAAAAACCTATAGACAATTTTGTTGTTGTTGTTTATGTGAAACTGGAACATAGAGATTATTTATAATCACAGTCTGTAGCAAGGCAGTCAGTTTTACTAAGCCTTTCCTCACTGTTAACTTCACTCTCCCCATCTCTACATGAGAAATAAGCATTAAATTTTCTATTTGATTGAGACCATTGAAGTGAGTCAGGAAGAAGCTATTTCTTTGAGGAATAATGTGCAGAGGTGGTAGTGGCATCATATCTTGAAGGAAAAATCTGTTCAGTGCCAACTTTTTTAGACTGAGAATACCATATCTTTGTGTTGAAGACTTTTCAATGCCTTCCAAGAAAATATCCTCCACAACAGAAGTTGTCATAGCCACAAGATCTCTGGATTTAGATCATGTGCATTAATTAATATTTGTAAAGAAAAAATTGCAAGTTAAAGACGTGGAAACAGTTTTGTTTCATATCTAAATGGCAAATGTCCTATTGTCCACACAAGTGAGAAAAATATATAATTATAATATGACCTCTGACTTTTTATACCTATTTAGTATATATGTGCACATTATTTCAAAAGTATGTCATTTTTTGCCACACATTACAAAAGATTTATACAATATTGTATAATATTTTAGTTTGCAACACAGTTCTTTTTTATTTGTAGCTTTCTTCCTCGGTGTGGATTCCTGTATGTGGTGAGGGGACCTCCTAGGGAAGGTTTTATTCTGTCTGGTTACCTTCTCTGGGATCTAAACATCCACCCATGTGTTTGCCGTGCATGGCGACCCTTAAAGGGGAGGAGAGGATCCTGGTGGTTGAGGAGTCCAACCGTAACACACCACTTTGGCCTTGAAATCCTGTAGACAGGCGGCCTTTGGGTGGCCCCCATTGAGTCAATCGGCTGGTCCACTTGGGCTAGAGTCAACCAAGTACCAGTGTTGGAAGTTCTCGATGGGTGTTGTGGACATTGTGCCTGATGCTGGTGTTTGGGTACAGTGCTCATGAAACCCTGACATTGCTGCATTGACCTTGCATGACTTTGTGGTGCATCCTCTCGTAGGGCTCCATGGTGGTGGGGTCAATGGGTACCAAAATTTTCCTTTCTTCCTATGGATTCTCCTTCAAAAAATTTAAATAAAATAGTGAAAAAACAATTAATGGGTAAGCAACCACGTCTTCAAGACTCTGAACAGCAATCTCCAATATCTGTAACACAAGTACCTCACTTTCTTATACAACATTCTCTTTTGGAAAAACCTTTAGGGCAATTGTCACCCTTTTTTATTCAGAAGTGGCTAGAAGGACTTGCTAGCTCTCCAAAGTCAGTAAAGAAGCTTCGATCTGGAGACATATTGGTTGAAACATTCAAATTCCAACATAGTTAACTCCTCTTGAATTCAAAGGCAATTGGGGATATACCAATTGAGGTTACACCTCATGCTTCTTTGAATTCATCACAAGGAGTTATTGTTGAGAGGCATTTGAAGAACGTCCCCAAATTAGAGATTCTCGCTAGTCTCTTCACTCAAGGAGTTTCTGCAGTGAGGCGCATCTCCACTTGCAAAGATAGAGTTACACTACCAACAGATTCCCTCGTTTTGACATTTATTTCATCACATGCATCTGCCACCATCAAGGCAGGTTATCTCATTTGCAGGGTATGGCCATACATTCTAAACTATCTTTGATGTTTTCAATGTCAGAGATTCGGCCACTCAAAGACATCATGTCATGGTATCCTAACATGTGCTCATTGTGGGGTCAAGGACTACGATGCCTGTGAATGTGACATAGACCCACATGGCGTCAACTGCAATGGTTCTCACCCCTCCTACTTTTGTTCTTGCCAAAAATGGTTGGAGGAAAAAGAGGTGCAGCATTTGAAAATGATACATAACATGAGTTATTAGTTCTGAGGCTCGAGAATTGCTGCCCACCACTCCATCTCAGACATGTGCTGCTACACTTCATTCCACAACTACAGGGAGAGTGCAGACAAATCTCTCTGTGCCTTCAAGAGAATCGTTTTCAAAACTAATGAAAAGCCTTTTGACCTCCATGGTTAAAAAGTAGATGAATCGACTTCCACACCCATCTCTGTTCCTCCCATACATTCCAACAAACCTCAAGATCCACATTCTTTAGTTTCATATACAGGCATTTCTTTTGATACATCTTTTTTTCCCACCCCAAAGGCAATCCAATCATTCGTTCTCATCCTCAGTCACTGGAATACCCTTTCTATAACAAAGACCTGCTCACTCGACCCAGGGCAGGATCCATGGAGGTTGATAGACCTCCTCCAACTAAGGACAGTAAGGAAAAAAAGACGTGGTCATAAACAGAAGGGTTCTCCAGCCACTTCACCTACCCATCATTAAAAATGGTTATCTTGATACAATGGAACTGTCGAGGTTTACATTCTAATCTGAGTGATATCAAAACAATGATTGCTTCCTACCATTCTGTTTGTTTTTCCTTACAAGAAACATTTCTCAAACCTGCTGATACAGTCACTGTTTGGCAGTATTCTCTGTACATAAATGACAGGCTGTGTGATAAACGAGTACATGGAGGGGTGACACTATTGGTTGATCAGCACATGCCCACCCTGTCTTTGTCACTCAACACACCTTTGGAGGCCATAGCCATCCATGTTTCCTTGTGTCATACCATCACTGTTTATTCTCTCTACCTGTCCCCTGGAGAGACATATGATCAATCAGATCTTGATGCTGTCATTGAACAGTTGCCGTATCCATTTCTAATCCTGGGGGACTTTAATGGACATCATTTCATCTGGGGAAGTGCTGCTGTTGATGGGAGGGGTCACTCTGTAAAGCATATTCTCTCTGATCACAATCTTTCTGTTTTCAATACTGGTTCTTCCACTTATTTTCATGCACCTAGTCAGTCCTTTACTGTTGTTGATCTCTCGGTTTGCTCCCTGTCTTTCTTCTCCCATTTTTGATGAAGGATTGACTGCAATCCACTAGGCAGTGATCATTTTCCTATCCTTTTGAGAGAGACTGGCCGTGGTTGATGCCACCCAACCCACGTGCTCTGGTAAAAGTTGAATCAGGCAAACTGGTGCACTTTCACTGCTCTCACAGAATTTGGTCCTGCCATCATACATCAGCCATCAATAGATGACTGTATGGCAATGGTCAGTGGCTGTATTATACAAGCAGCTGTTCAGTGTATTCCTAAAATCTCGACACGTTTTCCTTTGATATCTTCGTCCATGGTGGAATCCTGCTTGCCACTTAGCACAGAAAGCTCAAAAATGGGCATAGGATACTTTTCGTAGTTATGCCACACTTTCAAACCACGTCTCTTTTTAAGGGGCGAAGTGGGTAAGACGCCAAAGCCAGAAGGAATCTTGGATTAAGTTCATAACTAGCATATCTTCTACCACCAGTTTCAAAATCATATGGGAAAGGAATTGAAAGGTTAATGGGCACTACAATTCTGTCCCTCTCTCGATCTTACTCTCTGATGGCCAGGAGGTGGCTGATGTCTGGAGCATCGCTGATATTCTAAGTGAAAGCTTTTGCCAGGTATCTAGTACTTCTGCTTGTTCCTCCACCTTTTTAGCAATCAAGACTCTGGCAAAGCATTCACCTCTTTCCTTTTGAACTGACTGTTTCTTTGACTTTAATTGTCCCTTTACACTGGTGGAACTGAAAATGGCCCTTCAACGGTTTGCCAGTACATCTGGTGGACCTAAAGTTGTTCATTATGACATGCTGCACCATCTATCTTTTGCTTCTCTTGATGTCATTCTGATTGACTTTAACCGGATCTGGCAGGAGAATGTTTTTCCTGATGCCTGGCACCAGGCTATTATTTTATCTTTCCCTGAGCCAAAGAAAGATTCAAAGATTCCTTTAAACTACCATCCAATTGCTTTGATGAGCTGTCTCTGTAAGACCTTAGAAAGGATGATTAATGCTCGTCTTGTTTGGTTCCTTGAATCAAACAACCTCCTCTTGCCCACCCAGTGTGGATTCTGACAACAGCACTCTACCACAGACCACCTAATTCTTCTTGAATCATTAATCAGAGAAGCCTTTCTTAAATGCCAACATCTTGTATCAATATTTTTTTACATTGAGAAGGTTTTTGACACAACCTGGAGGTCTGGCGTTTTGCAAAACCTCCATACATATGGGCATTTACTTATGTTTATTTAAAATTTGTTAATGGAAAGGAGATTCCAAGTTCGCATGGGTTTGACACTTTACCGTTCTTTTGTACAAAAACTTGGTGTCCCTCAAGGCTGTGTTTTGAGTGTCACACTTTTCAGTATAAAGATAAATGCCATCACTGAACAACTCCCTCTCACTATTGCGAATGGGCTGTGTGTCGACGACTTTCACATCTCATGTCAGTCGTCGAACATGAGATATATTGAGCGGCAACTACAAACTGCCCTCAATCATGTACTGAAGTGGACTATGGCAAACAGCTTTAATTTTTCTTTCTCTAAAACTGTATGCATGCACTTTTGTTGCCAACAGGGTATTCGCCCTGATCCTGAACTTCATTTTGGTGAAGTTTCTTTGCCGGTTGTCCCTGAGACCAAGTTCTTGGGGCTTATCTTTCACCGTAATCTGACCTTTATACCACACTTAAAGCAGCTGTGGGTCAAATGCACAAGAGCATTGAACATCCTCCATGGGGAGCAGATTGATGTTCAATATTAAAGGTATATCGTTGTCATGTAAATGTTTTGTAAACGACCACATGTCGTGTTGTGTTTAAATTTTCATTTCTATTATTTATATTTCCATATTTATATTATTGTTTCAAAGTTTAAACCAATTAAAAAATATGTTGTTATTCATTTAAAATAACATTTAGAAATTTCTAGAATTAGGTAGATCAAATATATGACTATAAACGGAAATGTATGGTGGCCTAGTGTCTAGACGTTGAGTCTCATGCAAGAACGGACATGCGCGTATTGCTCTGGAGCTCTGTGGAAGTTATGTGATGGTTCGAGAAGTCTAGGCCTACTAATATATAAATAGACAGAGACGCACAAGAGGGGGAGAGTCATTAGTTTTTATTTGAAGAAAAGAAGAGTCAGTCATTCGTTTGAGAAAGTTTAAGTGTTTGCTGTGATTTTATTCAACTTGGATTTGTGACCAGAGCTAGATCTACAGAAGCTGTGATTTTGTCTCCTCATTCTTTGCAATTCATTCGAATTACTGGTTGGTCGAGAGTCGGCACGTACGGACTATTTAGGGGAGACTGGGAAAATTGGAAGGCGGCAAGTTTGAGACGTTCATCAAGAAGCACCGTAAAAAGAACTTCGTCATTCTCCATTCAAACTTCGGGATTTATTCATGGGACCAAATTCACCTCCTAGACTAGAATTTTGGATTTCTAATCTGGACTTTTGGACTTTCATTCTAGATCATTATATTAGATACAGGCCAGTACCATTTTGTGTTGTAATTAATTTTGAAGGTTTAAACTTAATATCTGTCATTGTTATTATATAATTTATGTTATATCTGTCATATATATAATAGCTTATTGTAATAAATTATACAAGCTGTTATCTGTGTCTTTCTGTTGCATTCAATCCACATAAAAAAACAAAAAAAACGTAACAATCATGCTCTTATTCGATTTAAACTCAACTACTGATCAATGGTCTATGGCTCTGCCAGACCCTCGGCCTTAAAGATGCTGGACCCCATTTATCATCAAGGACTTTGACTGCATTGGGGCTTTCCGTTCCACTCCAGTTCAAAGCTTATACATTGAATCTTATGCACCTTTGCCGTTTGCAACTATCTTTACAATATTCTTCGAAAGTCCACTTGGCGTGAGCAATGCGACAATAAGCTTTTTCAAATAAAGCCCTATATTGGGCTCTGGCCATCCAGCTTTCATAAAGTTCGAAGGGAGGAAGTTGTTCTAACTAGACTATGCATTGGTCACAGTTTTTAACTTATCATTTTCTTTTATCTGGAACTGATGCACCAATGTGTAATTTGTGTAACACTCATATCACTATGAGCCACATTTTATTTTCTTGCCATCATTACAATTCTCAAGGACGACATTATTTTAAACATGTTTTTCCCAGGGTTTATCTGTAACATTGGACAGTGTTATTGGTGATGGTGACACTGTCCACCTTGATAAAGTTTTTCGTTTTTTAATGGCCATTAATCTTTTTAATCTCATTTAAGTGTTGCATATTTATTCATTACACCTTTTTAATTGGGCTCCTTTTTTACAGCTTCATTCTCTTTAGTTTAATTTGACATTGGAAAATGACCAGAACATTAAATAACTCTACATCAGGACTAGAAAGGCCAACTTCAGGTGATCGATGCTGCTGTTTGAACTATCCATTTGAACTACTTGTTAGTTGTTCTGGCGAGTTATTATTACAGTTTTGCTGCATGTCATTCAACGCTTTTACTACTTTACCTTTTAGTACTGACCATAATGACTCATAACCTGGAACAAGGACTGGAAAGACCAACTTCACGTGACTGGCAGTAATACTTATACTTACCTGTTAGTCTTCCTGGCAGGTTATGATCATTACCATTCTGCTACAGGAAGTCCTTTACAACTTTGTAGACTGGATGTCAACATTGGTTTTACACCACTGTTTCAATTGCTGTTTTATTTTTACCTTCATTTACTTTTACAAATTTTACTCCATTTACTTGACTTTGACCTTTTTACTGGACATTTGGCTACTCATTATTATAATTTTGCTGTGTGTCTTTTTAAACTTTTATTATTTTACATTTTGATAATGGTTGCAATGACACATAACCCAGAACCAGGACTGTGAAGGCCAACTTCAGGTGACTGACGGTGGTTTTAGAACTTACTTGTTAGTCTTCCTGGTGGGTTTTGATCATTACCATTTTGTTAGAGTTAGTACTTTATAACTTCTTTTACCCTGCTTTCTCTCTTAACATTGTAGACTTGGTGTCAACATTGGTTTTATACTTTTTCTGTTTTTACATGATGTTTTGTTTTACCTTCATTTCCTTTTATGTATTTTACTACATTTACTTTATTTTTACCTTTTTACCAGATGTTTGGCACAGATAGCCTAGCTGCTTTCTGCCAATCAATCAATCAATTTTAGCTTTCACATGTAAAATATATGTATTAGCTGTTCTATATCATAAAGGAAATGTCAGTTTTAAGAAGTTTGTTTTATTTACAATTTAACTTGCCTTGGGAAGTACAGGTTTTTTTAATATTATTTTCTGTATTGAACAAGTATGGTGGCTGTAGCCTTTTTGTTAATTTATGCACACTCAGGGAAAGAGTTTTATTTTATAGATTTAAGTACTGTTAGTTAATTTTGCTAATTTTTCTCTTAAGCTTGTTCCATGCTGCTATAGATAAAATCAGGATCATTCACATATTTTCTCTCAAAGTGTATGTTTTGCTCAAGTTATGCGAGTGTTGAATAACTTGTTTAATATAGTGGTGATTTTGGACGACTTTTACCTCTTTTGTTTTCAGTGGGACTGATTTAATCGTGAGTGTATATCTTGTGACATTATGAAAGCTATAAGGGAGACTAACATTAAACATTATCCTGAGAAAAGTAAACTCTTAGTCAGAGTAGACTGAGACTATCTGGTACAATGCTTATGATATCTTTTCCTGTAGGTACAAAGAAGTTGGCCACTAGCAGAACAAGTAATACTAGGTTTTACATTTTTCTTTTCTTGTTTGTTTTCATAAAAATGAAATGTTTTAATGTAGGATAAATGAATGTGAGTAAAACAACTTTTAGTTTCTGTTTTCTACATTCAAATTTTCAATAACTTCTGTTGTTTGTGATCCTAGTTAACTTGTGTGGCAGTCTTATTCACTTTGGAATGTCACAAATTGAGTTAATAAGCTTTAACTTTAATGCTGTGATGTATTTTTGGAAATGTTATGTTAGACAAGCCTCTTGATTTCTATTGTACTATTTACAGTGTTTGAGTCTATATTGAGAAGAAAAAGGAATAACTTTGGTAAACTTTATACTTGAGGTTGAGGATTTAAAGAAGCTGTATTCTGGATGAGGATTATTCCTGTAGATGTAAAGGGCTTTGCCAGCAATATTAATTTGTCCCAATGATCAGGTTAGTTGAGTGACATCACTTCCAAAGTTACCTATTGTTTGTAAGAGAGATAGACCATTAAATCTGGTTACTATCATAATAAGCCATCTGTATTCCTTGAGTTTTTGTATGGCAATCTTTATAGAACAAAGAGATGGCCACTAACCAACACAGCTGAACTTTGTCACTTTGTGAAGTTTTCATTCTCCAGAAATATAAACACTATTAAGAGGAACTATCTTATCATTAGATGGAACAGGCATCCAGTCAGAAGATTAGAAACCTTTAGCAGAGCTGGAAATCTCTTCAACCAGGAAGCTGGACTGTAATGACTATTATGGTTAATCAAGAAGTTGATTATGTAGAGCAGCCATATGATGTGTATGTGAATGCAACATGAAAACAAAGATGACATATTTATTTTGTTGCTAAGCTTTTCGTATGCTAATAAGTTTACTGTCTTGCTACCTCAGCTGCTTCATGGTCAGTGAGGCAGGCATTTATATTCACTTTCCAATTCAGCAGTGGCAATGTAAAATATATTAGCCCACTAACGTTCAGTGGTACTGTTTAGGAAAACCTGGACTATTTTTGAAGCATTTCAAGCAGTTTATTCCTTGAATTAATGCTGGACAAAGGAGCATACAGCTCAGTGACTGATGCTGAATTGAAAAATAGAGTATATGAAAGACAAGAAACTTAGTATTTACAACACATTTATGAATGAATTTACCAGAAATATCACCCATAAAATGTAAAGTAGTCCAAAGGGCTGAATACTAATTTTTAAAGTGAAAAAAAACCATGAGAATATGTCTGCTTGTGCAGAGGATTTCTCTTAATATTGTGTTTATATATTGTAAATAAATCTCTACAGACAATGTCTTTGAGGGATGTCCAAGCAAACTTGTGCAACATCACATGGGTGTCAGAGATAGCTTGTTTTTAATTGGAGCCTTTGTATGAGATGATGGCCTGAATTGATCTCAAGTTCAAAAAGGAAGAAAAGAAACCCAAGAACAGGCTCAAATGACCCAAGCTATATTTGTTTCCAGAATTGTCAGTTGGCATTGTGTTGCAAACAGACAGCATTAACATCACAATGGTCAGGTTCTGACATTCAACACACTACATTAATTGAAAAAAGCTTTTGCTTTAATTCCAGATTATTTGAATACTGGGGAAGGAACACCATGTTCTTATGTTACAGAAAATATAGCATACTTTTTATTGTGTCCAACTGTCAAGCAATCAACCAACTTAGGCTTATTAAAATGGATGTGACTTGGTTTGCACTAGTGAAGATACATGCCCATGTTATTTTTTCCACGACCATGAACATACTGGAGAGTGCCTATTAGTTCAGCATGCTATACTTTTTATTTTTCCACCAACAAGTAGAAGATATACATGTGTAATATGACTGCCATTTTAAAATAATTGATGGAGCTTATGTTGAAAAAGTTGCATTTGGAAAGTTGTATCAAGGTGAATGGCATTTTGGTCTGCTACTAAGAATGATTTTTGTTTCTGTGAATATAACTAGCTTACAATTATAGCCAAGAATTTTTCTTATATTTTTATGCAAATGTAGTTTCTTTGTTATATTGTAGACAGGCAGAGATTATTCACTGATTCTGTGAAAAGAGCAGTAGTTTATTATTAGTCTTTTGTGGCTAACTTTTCAGAGGTTACTGCATTATCACTTGCTCTGACTAAATCTGCTATATGCTTCAGATGCTATGAATAGTGTTTTAAAGCATTTTTTTCAATAAAATGAGCTTTTGTTGAATCTCCAATGTTATCTTCTGCATTCTTCTTTTCTAAAGGTACCAATGATGGGGAATTGGAATGGTCTTGTCAGTTTTAGAAAATTATTATTGCAGTTTTGACTACAGTAGTGCAGATATTTAAGTTTGTTGTACAGCATTATCTATTGCAATAGCACAATAATGCACGTAACAACTTCTCTATTTTTTGTGTTAAGATTCCATGGGCACCTCATCCAGATCTATTCCAACAATTTGATTATTATATCTTATATCAGTCATCAATAAGATACCCAGTCTCATTCACTTTGTATTCAATCACTCAGTCTTTCTTTCTTGGTCAATGTTGACAAATTTGACTTACTGCATGTTAAATCCCCAGGCATCCTCAATCTTGTCATTGATCTTCTTTCTCATCTCTACAAGATTCTCTCAATGAAATGGTCTCTTATTCCTCCGATGTTCATTTGGCTATACTTACAGCTGGGTACATCTGTTATTTATCCTTTAGCTCTCACTATGAATGCATTCAGTCAGGATTAATCCATTCATTATTTTTATACCTTTTATGATGGGTTTACTATTATATACTATTATATCAATATTTAAGTTAAATTTGAATTTAGAAATGTTTGTAACTTATGCTATTAAATGTATATTGTGAAATTCATATGTATTCATTTGCCTGATGCTCATAAAAGTAATCAACACAATGTGCCAAGAGACAGTATATATTGCTACCATTGGTACACGAAAAACCTTAAAAGCTGTAACTGTGATTGACACTTATTAATCAGGAACTTCAGATATTTAACAGAGATTTTAATAATTTTAAACATAACAAACCATTTAGGTTTATTGAGTTAACATCAAGAATTAGTATTTCCATTATCTAAATTTTTTTTCTGTGCTGACCAGTTCCTTTTGTATTTTCGTGCTGGTACTAGCAAACACAAACTAACGTGGCAGGGGTTTAGTTTAAAGATAGAGAAATTGTAAGAATTCTTTCTCCAACTGTGGTGTTCAGGAACGTTGTGGTTCCTCTTCGTCCCCTTTCTTGAATTGTTATTGGATTTAGTTTTATTTATTTATTTATTAAATAGTTTTTGATTCTTTTTTTGGGTGGGGATATCACTCTAAATGTTATTTTGGATGGAGGCAAAGGCAGCACTGGAGAGAATGGCCAGGTCCCGTCCCGAAAGGTGGAAGTCAAGCAAATATGATCGTGAATTCAATTCAAATGACTTGACTCAGGGTCTGGCAATAAAGTTGCCTGGTCTGGGATCTAAAAATCCAATCTGGTACTAGCATGCCTGATCCCCCACATATATCACTTCAGCTGTGAAAAACTTGCATGTTAGTAGCAAAGAACTGTCTAGCTCTCTGTTAAGTGAATTGTAACAACATCAATTTACTCATTGTGAACCCTCAGTAGGATATCAAGGAAGTTCTAGATCAAATAGAAGACTCAAGATTCTTTAAGTTTGTAAAACTTTTGTATATAAACCATTATTTGTAATAACTGTTATAAATTTTATTGTTGTTTGTATATTCAAATATATTTGTATTAAGAAAGAAAATCTTGTGTTGACATTTAATTAACTTCTAAATTTAAATTATTTAATTCAGTTTCATGCTATTTCAACTTGTAATACATGACACTTCTTACCTACTCAGCTTACATTTTCTCCCCCAGATACTTTCCTTCATTCAAACCACTCCATGACCAGTTCTTCTCATCATTCCATTCTGACTAGTCCAAATATTGTTTCCTCTCTTGAGCCTTCTTTAGTCATTTCTTCCCTTTCTGCTTTCTCTCTCTTAATTTCTCCTCTGGCAATCTTATTTCTCCACCAATTTAAATGGTGCATGTTCTATTGCTGTTCTCTGTATTATTGTTTCTCCCCTTTTAAACCTACTCTTACCCACTTTGTCATTTGCCTGTTTGACAGTAGTTTGTCCAATTCTACCAGCAGCACTGCCCAATAATTTTCATTTTTTCCCTCCATTTTTGTAATTTTTTTTCTTCTCCTCTTTAGGTCTGTTTACCTTATTTATCCTCCACAGCCTATTATTCTTCTATATTGGAATTTAGATATGATTCTACATACCCTTACTACATTTTTAACCTTTAGTCTCTTGCTCATTGTATCATCTTTCCCTTAGGATAATTTTTTTTTGCAGACATCAAAGGTTAGACGTGTATGCTATTGATATTTCTTGAATCCTTTATCATCATTATATGTTTACCTTCATATAGACTGTATTTTTCCCAAAGACATTTATGGTATTGAAGGGAAACCTCATGGTCACTGATATTTTCTTTCCATCCATTGCTAATCTTTTTTCATTGTCTTTGTTCAAAACTGGCTCTTCATTGTTAACTGACTCCAACTGCCTCTTTTCAAGGATCTTATTCCTGTTTAAGGTGAACTTCCTGTAGTATCCCACTAACCACAGGAAAGGTCTGACGTACTGCTGGATTGTCAGAGCTGGTACATCTTGTATGCATGTTAACTTATCCCTTTCCTTGGCTGTATATTGGTCATTATGCCTGCATATACTTATAGGTTTTTTCCTGTGAGAAGTGGGCAGAGACAGACTGCCCAGTCATATTTTTCCCAGTTGTGAGTGAATTCTTATTTCTCCAAGAAAACATCCATATTGTTTTTCTGTTAGCAAATGTGAGCATTTTGGGTCAATTGGCTAAGATCCCAGTGTCATTTGTGTGTCCTTCCTCTTTCTGTTAGTCTATTATGATGATCTCAATTTGAGATCTTATTCTCTCTATTTCCAGTCTCTTCTTTCCTTTTTTTTCTTGATATGTTTTTTTCTCTCCTTTTCCTTTTTCTTTCTGTGTATTCTTATCCTCTCTTACTCTCTTATCTTTCAAGTTCTTGTTTTTGCTTAACAAATTTTCATAGATCACTATATTTTATTCCAAATCACTCTTTTCTCTCTACCCATTGATCAAAATCAGTTGATTTTGATGTATAACATGATTGTAATCCCTATACGGTTTTTTATTGCCACTACATTTGTGCACATATATATAGGCCCACTTTTTGCTGTTGGTCATGTCTTCTTCCACCACCATTTACCTTGACTGTCTTGCCAAGTCTCAGGTTTTTAAGGTTAAGAACCACTGGTCTAAGAAATAGTATTAATGAAAATAACAATAAAAGTTTAATGGGGTACACCTTATTGATTTATTTTGAGTAAAACTTTTCATATATTACAACGTTTTGAATTGCCTAATTTTTTTAAACTATTTAATATTAATACATTGAAATTAAAACTTAAATAGTATATTTTTCATTATATTTATTAACCCTCACACTGAGTGAATAATTAGGTTTTGTATGATGTTCAGTAAGTCCATGGATTTTGCATTTGTTTAGCAAATTGCACTTGTAGCATTTCTTGAGGTCATTTATTTGTAACATTTTTAATTAATTAGGATCTTTATATGGTTTTGTTTTATTCTTCCTTTATGCAAAGTTCACCATTACAAACATTTTTATAAGGGTCACAGTAATACCCTGGAGAGTTTTAGGGGGTAAGATGATGAAAAAGATTAAAAACCACTCTCTTAAACTGTTCAGTATTAATAATTTTATTATATTTCACTTTTATCATTATATTCGTATTATAAAGGTTGTTTAACATTTTTAGCTTCTCTTTGTATGATTTATAAAATGGACAAAACTTGAGACAGTATTGTGTTTATGGCCAAAAATGTCATCAATACCAAGGATACCCAGCTGATAAGAAAGTATACTTAATCAACTATGCTCATTACCAGACAGATTTTTAATTTTGCTCTAAGAAGGTAACTTGCTTTGAATGGAAGTTAAGATTGTGTATTTTGAAAAATCACACCAAGTAATTTTCTGCTGAAACAAAACTACTGAACTTACATGTAGTCTGAAACAAAAGAAAATACCATTGTAAATGCTGATAATATTTTGAGTTGAAATTTATTAAATGTGTTTCATGTGGAAAGGTGTTAATTTTGAAATGCAAATACTAAATATATAAATACAAATAATTTAGCTTTATTCCTTTTATGATTGCTTTATTTCATTCGAATAGCAATCTTTCCATGATTACATACATTTAAAACTTGAGAATCAGCATGAAGAATTTTAACCTAAAACACAAAGTAATATAGGTTTTTGCTGTTAAAGATTTATCTTAAAGCTGATATTCTAATATGATATCTTGCTTCTCCTTTTTGATTAAGTGCTGCACTCGTATGCACAATATTTGCTGACCTAAAATTGTGGTTCTGCATGATATTACTGTGCTGTTTTATGCAAGCAAACATGAAAATCCTCCATCATTTAGAATGTGTTGCACTCTCCTTTGCCAGCTGGCTCCCTTTATACTGATTATGCAATCAACACTTCTTGGTTTGGCACTTACATATTCAATTGTGTGTTTCTTCACTTGTGATTAGTTCACTAGTATTATTTTCAACACCTTTGTCCTCCATCTCCTGCTGTCCTTCTAATTAATATTTGAATGTCCTTCTCCACATCTTTACCTTTCCTCCTTTTGAGTTATTAACAACTGGTTTCTTATACCATCTTTCACTTAAAACCAATTTATTTTTAACCTCTTTCTACCTGTGGCCATTGATGTTCTGAAAGTGATTCTTGTATTCTTTTTCCATTGTTCTTATATTCTTCTTTATCCTGATTGTGCTTCTCTGCCTAAAATGTTTTGTATTATGAAGGAAAAAATGCATTCACTCCTACTTTCTTTTAGTCCATTTTTTACTTTTATTCTCCATCTGATCCTTATTGTCTTTTTTGTTATATCTATGCAGTTCAATATTATTTGACTGCCCCTTTTCAGGGTTCATACTCTTGTTGTTATAGATTGTTCCTACCCTGGAACAGATGTAAAATACCAAATGTTGTATGTTTTGAACTGCTAATGACCTGACACTACAGTTTACCCCTTGGGCAGGTCTTTCTGTATGGTACTACTACTTGGCTGTTGGTTACTTGTTGGTCTTGTGTTGAATAGTTATAGGACCAGACAGCATAAGCCTTTATGTAATAAGTAGAGACACTCCTCTTATTGTGAATTGGACAGAAAAATACCTGATACTGCTTGCCTTTGGACTAAAGGTGGCTCATATATATATATATATATATATGTGTGTGTGTGTGTGTGTGCCTTCTTCAGGAGCATAGATCCTGGGAGGATGGGTGAAATACATCCCCCATTCATTTTAGGTGGGGTATGGTGCATACAGTAATTCCCCCCTACAGTTTGGTCTGTTTGTTTTGTAGCATCATAGGCCTACAAATTGTGTGTTTGTTCTTGTGATTCTCTTGTTTTCACCTATCAAATTACATAATTCGGCCTAGATGTAAGCTTTTTCAAAAGCCAAAATGTACATCTTTAATATAGGCATGCTTTTAAGCTTTTTGATCTAAGCACTAGTTTGTAATAATCAGTCAGCAGGCCTAAGTATATATGCAAGGCTTGTAAGCACTATCACAGAATCTACCTACATCTTGTACGTATTGTAAGATTAAGTGAAATTTTCATCACAACAGATTGAACAGAGCATGAAATTTGAAAATATTACTTCCAAGCGTAAACTCCTGTGATCTAGATCTGGCTGGCCATTTATATCTTGTAGCTGCATCAATCTTGTGTGTATATTGTGCGGTTTTTCTATGTCATTTGTTCTTGTGCATGTATAGCTGCTTTTATTGTCGAATGCCTTACTTTCTTTGGCTGCCAAAGCTGCTGACCATAGTGTACGTTTAGTGTGCAGTTAATGACAGGTTTTGGCTGCTCGGATCCAGACTTGCCATACATAACCACCCTCTGCTCCCTTTAGCCTGAGCCTTCATTTTACAACCGGGCTTATTAGCCCTCTGTTTGTGGCCTTCATTAATCCATGAAATTTCAGATTGTCACTGCCCTCTAATAAAATGCTGGTGCTTTATGGTAAAATAACAATATATTCTCTTTACATAGATAGTAAAAATATTGTATTTTCTTAAATACATTGTACAGTTCAGTTTTACTTCCATTTTGTTCTATCTTCGTTTGTTGTATGTTAGTTTTTCAATAAAGACTATAATTTAGCCTGTTGAGTCATCTGGAAAACAGATTTCAATTATGACAAGCAAGCGTCTGAAACTTTCCAATATTAAACAGTTCTGCAAACCAGTTACTAATACTACAAGTGACAATGCAAATGCAGATAATCTAGTAACATCAAGCAAACAAATAAGAACTTGCCATACAGAGGACATAGCATCCTAATCAGAGGACGAGTCTGAAAATGCTTGTGCAACTATTGCACATTCTGAACCACCAGATAGTTGTGAAACAAGTGTGTGTGCAGTAATGAAAAATCTGACACTCCACAAATATAGTGTGGAAAGCCATATCATACAGATGCACAACTAATACCACAACAGAAAGCAAAATCTCAAAATATTAACTTCCAGGGCAAGTGGTTTGATGAGTTTCCATGGCTGCACTTCAACAATCAGACTTAAAAAGTTATATGCTTTCATTGTGCCAAGGCAGAAAGTATAGGTTTTTTTACAGGGAAATTGGAGAGGCCAGTGGAGTATACTTTCACATCCACTGGTTTTTGCAACTGGAAAAAGGCAAAACAGAAATTCAATGAACACCAGTCTTCCTCTCAGTGCAGATTCGCTATATCTCCAGATGGTTCACTTGATGTAACTTCAGTGACTGTCCAGCTTCAAGATGGAAAAAAGAAGCAGCAGGAAGAATGCAAAAGAAGTCCAGCCAAAATATTCAGAAGTTTACTTTCTTACTGCATGAAGGTTTAGCATTACGTAGACATACTGATATGGAGGAGAACTTCCTGCAGTTAATGAAGCTCCTGGAAGAAGAAGATCCTGAATTGACAGCCTACTTGTAAAAAAAAAGTAAACTACATTCACATCATCCTGGGCTTAGAAAGAAATAATGGAAATGTTCAGCCATAAAATACTGAGGAACATAGCACATAAAGTGCAGCAAAGTAAAATCTTTGCATTAATGGTTGATGATACTCAAGATGTTACAGGTGCTGAACAGGAAGCAATATGTGTATGATATGTAGATGAGAACATTGACATCTATGAAACGTTTCTTGGCTTATACAGTGTTTCCAATACAACTGGTGAAACAATATTTTCGACTATACTTCATGTACTGACTAGACTCAATTTACTACTGTAAGGATTAAGAGCACAAACTTATGATGGAGCTGCTAACAGTTGATGCCAGGCAAAAATAAAAGAGAAGCAACTGCCAGCTTTGTTTTTTTGCTGCAGAACACACAAAGCTTATTTAATAATGCAACATGCAGTTGAAGCTCGTGAATATGTTTAAAATTCTATCCAGTGGATACATGAACTTGGTGTCTTGCTTCAGAGGTCAGGCAAATGCGAGATAATCTTTGAAAATATTGTATCGTCAGACAGCCACAGTGGTCCAGTGAAATACATCTGCCCACTTTGTCCAACACACTAGTTGTCCTGCCTATCTGCAATTACATATGCTAATGATCAGTACAGTGACATTGTTGATTCTTTGTCTGAATTAGCAAATGAAAAATCAGATGTAGCAGTGAAAGCATGAGGTCTGCTGGACAGATTTGACAAAGGAAAGACAGTTTTAGGATTGTTGATGGCTCAGCATCCATTAGCTGCATTAGAGGAATAAACCATGCATTTTAAGCAAAATCAGTAACAGTATCTGGTGGCACGATTGTCACATCTGCAATGACAATTGAGCCATTGCTGGTATTGCGAACAGAGGAAAATTACAATTAAATATTTGATGAAGCTGAGAAAAAGGTAACTTCTCTAGATCTGGTGCCTATTGAACTACCATGCATTTGCAGACCCCCCAGAAGGATCACAGCACACTATTCTGCAACAACTAGAGATTACTACAGAAGCCAATATTTTAAATTTGTGGACACAGTCACAGAACATCTGACCACTAGATTGAATGCAGACAACAATGGCTTCAGGCAATATCTGGCACTCAAGAACATGATCACATCTGGCAAGACTGACAACTCAATTATAAACTTCTATCCAGAAATCTCTGCACAACGGCTCAAGTTTCAGTTGCCCATGTTCAAAGGAACAACAAAAGCAGTATCTCTGAAAGGTGCAAAGGATGCTTACTGTAAAATGCATGAAACAAGCCAGCAGATGTTTAGTAAAGTGTTTCTTCTCATGAAAATTTTGCTTGTATGTATTCAGCTGCAAATGGGAACCCAGCTTTTCTGCATTAAGATGGTTTAAGATGAGGTCAACAAGATAAATATAGAACAGCTTGGAAAAGAATTCATAAACAGATCATCACAAAGGAAGTCTACGTTTGGGAACATGTAGACTGAAGGACTAAATGAATCTTACTTCAATGAAAAGTATGAATAATTAAATGCTCCATTGTATTGATGTGTAATTTTCAAGAGTTTGCAAAGACATTTTAATTATTTTTTTATCAAACAACATGAACAGTTTTTCAGTAGATATAAACTTATCAAGGGTAATTACTAATTTTATTAATATTTGAAAACGTAATTCATGCAATGAAAGTTATTGGTAACCTTGTCAAGTGTAATGGCCATCTTTTATACTGTGCAGTGTGCAGGAATAAATTCATGTGGCAGTTAATTTGACACATTTGTCTTTATTCTATTAACATTTTGAAAACTGTTCACAACACCTCACTTATACAAACCTACATGGAAACCTTGAAGTATCATGGCAACAAGATTACTCTGTGACTGCATGTTTACAGCTTTCAGGTTCACTTGATCAGAAATTACCAATTTGTAAACTGAACAGTCTACATAAGTGGTTGCAAAAATTATCCCCCCATCGGGTGTAAAAAATCTACGTCCATGGCCTTCTCTCATCATATTGTTGCCCACATGGTCCCTGCTACTGCCTAGTTTTGGAATAAAGTTGAGCCACCACATGGGATGATGTGCCATAGACACCACACCATTTAGTACTTCTGTGTTGTGTAATCATGTTCTAAAATGTTCTTGCTTTTCACCCAAATTAGTAACAGATATCTTGTGTGGGCAAAGAGTGTTCCCTGGTCCATAAGAAGTGCAGTCTCATAGGTGTGCCTCTGTATATTTCATTGGTATAGGGTATTGCACTCCATGGGTTCCTTTTGGGTGCTTTCTAAAGAGATCTTACCTCTATAACATTTGCACTGGTCCTTTTACCACTTGAGTTTGAAATTCTTGCTATTATATGAGAAAATGTGACATACAGTATTGGAAGTTGCCATTTTGCAGTGTATATCCAATAGATACTTACCTCCATTCATACTTTCCACCCATCTTTTTATAACCTATGCACCTTTTCTTACTTAATCTTGAAATGATGATTGAATAATCAGCATAGTGTGAAATAGTAGTGCTGGGAGGGTGTGTCACATGTGTTCATAGAAAGTTGTCACATGCTCATTTGCATGCAACAGCACAGAAATACCATGTGGAAACGTGCTTGTACATTGGAGTTTCAAGGGCTAATGGTGAGTGAAAACTGCAAAAAGAAGGCAATACTAAATCAAGAAAATGTCTATGTGAGAGTAGGTAAGTATTATCAGTGTCGGAAAGTGTTATTTCAATTACCACATTATACTCTATGATGAAAGTTAATACTGTAAAAATGAAATTATATAATTGTTAATAAATGATGAACTTTTTTTTAAATAGTTTGCCTGGACCCATGTCACTCTGTTGATTGTTGTCACTCAGTCTTACTTAATAATGCAGAACTTGTTTGAAGGAATGATATGGTAGGCTTAATTTTACTTCATAATTTTATTTTGCAAGGTTTTATGATAAAAATATAAAATACTTGCAGTTCTTTTGCTGTAGTAATATTACTTGTGTGGATTTGATTTTTATCATTGTTATTTTGAACAAAGACTGGAGGGATGTATGATTAATGCTCTTTTTTTAGCTGCATTAGTTATTTATAAAAGAAATATTAATAATTCCTTGGTATTACTTATTATTGTTTTTTATACAAACAGTTGAATGGCAAGATTCTGTTTGTTGTGTATTTACTTTTAGCAGGCATTTGTTTGCTGTGATTATTGATTTTATGTTTCATGTTTTTCTCCCCATTTAAATTGTTTTCTTTCAAATAGTAGATATGAGTATTTTCAACAGCTTTTAAGATTTGGGGACAGGGGTGTTTTTAGATTGCTAACTACAGTATATTGAAAATGTAGTGTGTTTAAGTAATTATGTATCATATTTCTTATATGTGTTTAAGCTTTATAAGGTAATAAATGTGGAATGAATACAGTGAGTTGTAGAAAACTTGAATTTCTTTCATGGAGTCTTTACATCTGAGACTAAAGGAAACTATTAAGTACTTTTAGGTAATACATAATCCAAATCCTTCTTTTCCCACTAGTCAATGTCACCAACTCACATTTTCATTATAACACTGTTTTTCCATTTCCAGTAATATCACCTCTGCATGGACATACTCCATACCATTTACAGAATTCTTATTACTTTGTTGTAGTCTCTCAAGAATCTGTCTATGGGACCACAAAGACTTGTTGTCAAATATTGATACCATTGTCCCAGTTAGAGACTTCAAATCATCAGATTATAATTGCAAATTGACTCTCCATTCAAAACACACAAAAGTAGGCATTGGCACATTCACACTACATAGGCCATGAAAATACTAGAGAGTCATGATATTTTATCAAAGT
The DNA here is from genome assembly GCA_011833715.1 of Carcinoscorpius rotundicauda. Taxonomy (NCBI): domain Eukaryota; kingdom Metazoa; phylum Arthropoda; class Merostomata; order Xiphosura; family Limulidae; genus Carcinoscorpius; species Carcinoscorpius rotundicauda. The sequence goes on from CM022406.1 coordinate 27,506,496, forward strand.
TTTCAATACTGAAAATCCTGGAAAATTCACTGTATCAGAAAGTCCTTGAAAGTCTAACCTCGTCACTCCCATGTCTTCTTTCTTGACTGTGCTATGTCATTTTATTTATTTCAGTTTTGAAAAAAAACGGTATTTAGAACGTGTGACTTTTAAACTGGAAAATATTTTGGCGTAACAAAATTGTTCAGTAACAAACTGTGAACTATATACATTCATCTGCAAACAAGCAAGTGATGTGACTATTGTTGTGATAATATTGTTAATGCAAAAACTTGATGGAAATTTAAAATAATAAAATTGCTTATAGGATAAGGAGCATAGACATTTCAGAATTTTTATAATTCCAACTGAAATTACTCTACCTCTCCTTTTTTGATAGAATATTTTTTATTTATGTGTATTTACATCTTATGTGTTTTATGTTATGTGTTATTACTTATTTCGGATGGGTTGCTGATTTAGTATGTTATGTACTGTAATTTATATAAGGTGAGTCTCTTATTTATTATGTTATGCATGTTATATACTCCAATTTCAAATAACTGGGAATTTTAATTCACTAGCTATTTGAATTTTGATATTATCAAATTCATAATATTTACCAATGAGACTGTCACACACAATTTTCTGTCTTAATATAAATATATATATTTTAATATACAAACAAAAACAATACAATTTATAATAACAGTTATTAATAATTATTATAAATGATGGCTTATATACAATGGCTTTACAAACTTACAAACAATACTGAGTCTTATTTCTGGTCTGGAACTGAATCTTTTATCAATATTCAAGAAGAGTAAATTAATTCTTTGTTGATACACCTCTACACTTCTTTAGATGACTCACTAATCTTGAAATGCCCATAAGTTTTTGACAGCAACAATATTTAATATCCTCATTGAAATAATAACATCCAAAATAATTCACTGAAATTGTAGATTTTGAACATTACAAGTCGTTCAACTTTCCTGGTCCTATTCTGTCATTTTCTGATTAACAGACTTCAATCACAGTTACAGCTTCTGACAGAGGCCTATAGCACATTGACTGTAGCTAACCAACAATAATCTTCTGTCTTGCAACTAGCTGCTTTTCACATGAATCATACAAGTTTATAGAAATTTGAGAAAATGTTCTAGCATGTTTTCATGAAACAAATATTTTTTATTCTTTTTCTCAAAAATCTTCTACAAATTTCGAGAACAGGCAGGACTTGTGCAATACACAGTCAAATTACATGCAGAAAAGAAAACTACACTGAAACAAACATTGGCACTGAAATAAATGTACAATAGTAAATCCATTACATGCGTTACTCCTAGCACCATACAGTCTGCATGTGACATGACTCAGTTTGAGCCAAACTTGTTAGATATTCTTTTTCAGCATTTCCAATGAATGCGTGTAAAGCAGCTAGTGACTTCTTCACATCAGTTGTAAGAGTCTGACACAGTCTTCTTCTTTATTGACAATAGCATTCAAGTTTGTTAATATTAAAAATACTTTTGCACTCTATGTGGTAGTATATCAGTAGAATTTTGCCATCGTTAATATTCTTTGCAATTTCTAATGTGGATGAAAACTGCCTTTTTTTCAGCTGCTTTGAATGATGTAAACCATGAGTATATTTCTATGAGGGAATAGTGTTTTGCAGCTGTTTTTACAATGCTACAGTGCTTTGCTTCTAATCGGGTCCACCAATAGAGCTGTTATATACTTGTCCTGTCATTATTATTCTTGTATCATTGAAATGACAGTCTCTGATATCATCTCGTATATATATTTGTGTGTACCTCAGAACACTACTCTAAATCCCGATTCTTGTGAGAATTGTTAATCATTCTTTTGGTTGTGTGATATAAAATTACTTTCACTGAAATGCATTTAAAGGACTTATGGCTTGTTATCTTATGTCTTCAAAAATATACAATGATATACATAAATATTAGCTACTTTTTATGCAACTCAAATTCCTTACTTCTTGTACAACGTTTTATTTTTAATCACTCTTTACATATATTTAAAAACACAAGAGAAGCCAATACTTTTCACTTGGAAATAAAATTGAAAGTTTTAGTGTACTGGCTTTAAGCCAGTTGCATTTGTCCTGAAAAGTTGAAATATACATTGTCATGAGGAATGAGTTATAACAGTGTAACAAATACTGAGATTTTTGTTTTGGCAGAACTTAGCAATAAGCCATTAGAAATATATGTATATTTAAAATCTATGGGTCAAATAGTGTTAGGTTTCCAAACTGAATTTATGTACTACATATTCTGTGCAAGTATGTCAGGTTTATTATTTTTGTATGATTTAATGACATGGTGTATCAAGGAAAGCACTGTGTGAAAGGAAAGAGATTTAATAGTCATATTTTTACTAAATAGCTGAAAAGTGACCATTGATCCATTGCTATAATATAAAAATTGCATGCCAAATTGATATTACTCAGCCTTTATACTAATTGACAAATTGAAATACTTTATTCAGCAAATATTTAGTTTTACTTATGTGCAAAAGAAGTTTTTAACTCTGGCCATAACATGGTGTCTGGAAAAAGGATGCAAGGTTTTATCATGTATTATTAAACTAAGAGTGGAAAAATTAAATTATGCTTAGTGAACTGTAAATTATTTAAATTCATTAGTACTTTGCTCTGTAATATGCAATCACTTAGCCTTTCTCTTAAAATAGATTGTTTTTTTTTATTATTTAAATAACACACAGAATATTTAAATATTCTGTTAAAAGTTTTAGTATCTAGAACTTTGTTTCTGGAAACTGAAAGTCCTTGTTTGAAACTGAGTTTTGAGGGTTTATTCTGGTATAAATTTCAAAATAATTTTAGAATTAATACAAATAATAATATAGTTTGTAACGAGATAATTGCAGCATCATATATTAGAGGCTACCAAATATTCTATAATAAGTTTATTTAGTACTATTTTTTTTTTTCTAACAGTTGTAATAATGTGTTTTTTAATGAATATATTTACAATTTTGTGGAAGGTCTAGGTTTTGCCTTGATAAAAATATTAATTTTTAGTTACAATATTAAGATTTAAGACCCTGCTTATTTGCAAGTTAGATTAGTTATTTTTTTGTCAGTTAAGACTTTATTGATTCAAAGATTTTTTTTGTTTGAAAGGTTTATTGTACCAGTTTCTATGATCATCTGTAATGATCTCTTTGCTTATGTGTTTGGATTCTTCTTTGGAAAGACTCCTCTGATCAAATTGTCCCCCAGTAAGACATGGGAAGGTTTTATAGGTGGAGCTTTTGCTACAGTTATATTTGGACTAGTTGTAAGTATTGCCATCAGTTGAAATATATCTTCTAATACACAGTTATAAGTTGCTTGAAAATTAGTTTCTCGGTTATCTGTCTTACAAATTTTTTTGTATCTCATATAGATTCCTTTTACAGGATACAGAACTAATAACAGTAAGAACCTGCAAAATATTATTAGTATTTTATAAGTTATATGTTGCATATGGTTTGATATTTGAATATCAAATATTGATGCATATTGTTCAGTGGTGTTTTGTATTGATTAATACTTTCCCATTTCTAAAGTTGTTTTGATTACAAGAATATATATATATATATATATGCATCTGTTACATCAAATAAATTTAAGAATTTAGAGTGAATAAAAACGTTCTGTAATTAGAGATGTATTATAAATTTTAATCCAAAATATAAACTTTATTTTTCAACTCAAAGAATCACCAGTTTAATTATACAGTGTCTCGCAAAAGTATTCACACCTTCAGAGTTTCCACATTTTATTGCTATCTGAACTTGCAATCACCAAACTTCCAAGTGGAACTTAATATTTAAAATCTACACAATACTACTGCAAACTGAGAAAGCTAAAAAAATACTGATGTAATGAAAGTTAGATTTTCAAAGAAAAATAGAATATTCTCAATTGAATAAGTATTCAACTCCTTTGCTACAGCAATTCCAAATCAATTCAGGTGCAGAAGATTAATTTAAATGATAAAAAATAGTGTAATGGTCTCTGCCTGTGTGTAATCAAGTGTTTTCACTTGAAATCAGAGAAAATGCATCTGTTTGAATCACAACTCGCATAGTGATAGAACAAACTAACCATGAAGACCAAAGAGCTTTCCAAAAAGTCCAAAATAGTGTTAAAAAAGTGTAGAGCAGGAGGAGGTTGCAAGTAAATTTCAAAGGTGTTGATTATTCCTTTGAGTACAGTGAAGTCCATCATTAAGAAGTGGAATGTTGCATCATACTACTTGGTCACTACTTATATCAGGCCACTCTTCCAAACTGAGCAGTTTGGTAAACAGAAAGCTGGTTAAGGATGCTATTGTGAAGCCCAACAGCAACTCTGAGAGAGTTGAAGGGTTCCGTGTCTGAGATGGGAGTTAGTGTTCATACATCAACAATACCCTGGTTCCTACTCAAGTATGGTCTATATTGGTGAGTGGCAAGGAAGATGTTACTGAGAATAAATCATGTTAAGTCTCATATGCAGTTTGTAATAAAATATGTAAATCATATTGCAGACAGTTATAAGAAGGGATAGATAATCAGACAAGAAAAGAATTGAGCTGTTCAGTTTAAATTCAAAGCCTTCTGCTTGGCCAAGGCCAAACACAGCATATCACCCAGCCAACACTATCTCAGCTTCAAACATAATGGTAGCAGCATCATGTTATAGATGTTTTTCATCACCATGGAATGAGATGCTTGTCAGGATTAAGGGAAACATGGATGGTGCAACATACAGGGGAGTTCTAGATGAAAACCTGTTTGATTTAGCCAATGATTTTAAAACTGGGTTATAAGTTCACATTTCAGCAGGACAGTGATCTAAAGAACAAGATTGAAGCTACACTGGAGTGGTTTAAAAAGAAGGATGTGAATGATCTGGATTGGCCCCTTCAAACTTCTGACTTGAATCCAATGGAAAATGTATGATGAGACTTAAAGATTGCAGTCCATCAACGATTCCCAACAAACTTGTCAAAATTGGTACAATTTTACCATAAAGAATGGGCAAAACTGGTACAGACTTATCCAAAAGAACTTATAGTCGTAGTTGTTGCCAAAAGTACTTTAACCAACTGCTGATGTATGTGGCTGAATACTTGTGCAATCAACAAATTTCAATTTATAAATTTTCTTTGCAATTTATAATGAAATTGTGATGAAAACAGATTAAATATATATGATTGGAAACAATTTGACAGCAGTATTATATTAATGAAGACATTCCTGTACAACTGATTCACTAATAATAACTCTGTACATAAGGTACAAATCAGAAAACTAATATCCACGATATTCACATTATATTGAAAAATATATTACATGTTTTTGCTAATGACGATTTTCTGCTTAATTCCTGTAACATGTCACAAGACTCAGCTAATGCAAGAAGTTTCTATAAGTTCGTTCATAAAGCAGTATTAATAAAAGACAATCTAGAATTTCCCTTAATATGAGAATTGTAATGTTTGCTCTCTTTGCATCACATCTTCACTTGTTTATTTACCACCCCTTAAAAGAAGTACAAAATTTGACAGAAATTATTATAACATCATTATTACTCAGGCAATGCATAATTTTTATAGCTTTCAATCTTATTTTCATACATGGCCATAAGACCTCTCTTTCAATGCCCACTTGTCATATCCTTTCTTTCAGAAAGTACCAATAGTTATTTCTGACTTTTAATACTATAGTATTTATAACCAATAGAAAGTCAAGGTCCTCTTTTATCAAATATGAGGTCTGTTCAGAAAATACGCTGACTGTTTGAATTGTGCGGCTCCATTTGGTTCCAGGGGAATCTGCTTGGTGTTGTTAGGTTTGCACAGATCAGCTGATTACGACGCCCTTTCCCGATTGCAGATATCTTCATTTGTGTATTAAGTGCAATTTTTTTGTTTGGTGGATTTCAGAATGAATGACCTGAAGGAGCAACGACTTGTTGTGAAATTTTGTGTTAAACTTGGAAAATCTGTGACTGAAGCTTTTGCTGTGCTTAACACGGCTTACGGTGATGTTGCTATGAAGGGTACGGCATGTTCCAAGTGGCATGAACTTGTTAAGGATGGTCGACAGTCCATTGAAGATGATGAGCGTCCTGGACATCCTTCCATGTCAACTGACGACCCATACTTCAACAAAATCAACACCCTGGTGCGGGCAAATTGAGTCTTACTGTCAGGGAGCTTACTGAAGAGTGTGGGATATCAATTGGATCTTGTTATGAGATTTTGACCGAAAAATTGAAGATGTACCACATTACTGTGACATTTGTGCCACGCAGAACTCGTGAGTTTTTGGCCAAACACTCGATCACTGTTCTTCCCCACCCCCCTACTCACCTGACCTTGCTCCTTGCAATTTTTTCTTGTTCCCCAAATTCAAAAGACCTTTAAAAGGAAGAAGATTTGAGACGATTCTCGAGATTAAGGCAAATGTGACGAAGGAGCTGGAAGACTACAAAACAAGCGTACCAGGACTGTTTCAACAAGTGGAAACACTGTTGGGATAAGTGTGTCTGTTGGGAAGGAGAGTATTTTGAAGGGGTCCCAAACCTGTAACTTCTAAATAAAGTACATTTTGTTTTATGACGTTAGTCCTCGTATTTTTTGAACAGCCCTCATAATGTATTATGTATTTTTCTGTACAGAGAATTACCAGGTTTCTCTTCCAGTTCAATCTTTATTCCAATTTAGTTCTGAGAGAGTTAACTCTCTCATAATGGGGTTAGTCCAAAAGACTGACCACAAAACCATTTTTTACTTGTGTATAGTTTTAGTACTATAACTTTTAACACAGTGTGTATATCTTCACAAAAGTTGACAGACTTTTAGTATGCATTATGTGTATTTTGTACACAAAAAATCAGTTTTTTTTTTAATGAAGTATTTTTATTAAAAATTTGTCCATGACTATATCAAGTATTTGCTGTGAATAGTTCATGTACAAAGTGATTTTTCAAGTTAAGATTAAAATATTTTTCTTTATCTCCAAAATGTCATATTTGACTAGTGTTTTCTGTAAAACTTCCTAAAAAAATCAAATGTTTATTTTCAGTAAAACTTTATATTTTATCTGTTATTTTCTCTACCCAACCTTTGTACAAGGTTGGTCAATTTGATTGACCTTTTAACTCCCTCTAAAACAATCTAAATTATCTTCCCTTTCTTTCTAGAATTACTTCAGATTTAGTTTGAAACTATGTTTGTTTATCTCAAGTTGCTTTAAACTTGTAATGGTATATATCTATTTGTAATTAAATTTTATTGGTTTATTGCTCTTTGTACTGTTTATAACTACTACTCACATCATTATAAATCATAAATCACTTGGGGGATGTGTATCTCATGTTACACTATCAAATTACATTACCCACAAGCTACTTTGAACTGCTCATATGCATACCTTATGAAGAATTTTTAATATATTATTGTTGTTGTTTTTACCTAATCTAACCTTATTTTACCTAAAGTGATATCTATTTTACACTTTAGTTAATTTTGTTATAATAAATAAAGAATAAACATGAATTATTTTCCCAACCCTCATTTTTCTTGCAGTTGGTAAGACTTAACCATACTTTTATATATTAATGGTAGTAATGGACAAAGTAATTTTTATTCAACATGTAAGAAATAGATAATTTTCTCTAACTCTCCCAATTTTTCTGGCCAACTATGGGAAAACAACTATTATAAATTCATCCAACTTGTCATCATCTTTCCTTTGGGAACAAAGAGTTGAATTTCATCACTTTTTAAACCTATCACGTTTTAGAAATCTAAATGTTCTGGCAGCTTAGCTTTTAACTTCCATTCTGTTACTGACAGAATGATCTAATTATCTCTATGTTTTGTTTTCTCTAATACTATTTTCTTTCTCCTACTGTTGATGTCTTTTTACATGGCATGAAACCACAAGTTATTACTTTAGTGATTTTCTTTCCTGAATGTGACAGTTATCTGGTGAACATCTTTTCCAAAGACATGGTAAACTTGCTCCTCTATATGTTTTCTATGCTCAAAACCCTCTTATGTGTATTATCAGAATTCTCCTTTACATTATGCTGAGTTCTTGTGGTAGTTGACCAGCTCAACTATAAATTTCTCTTTTTTGATATAGACAGTTGCTCCTTCTAGTTTTACTGTCCAGCTGTAAACATATCCTGCTTGTTTCTAGTGTGTCACTGTTTAATTGCTGCACCTCAAAGATAAATTTCACACTTATCTTTCTTCTAGGTCGTTGGTGCATCTGTGAGATTTCCTTTCCTACATCTTAGATAGACTTGCTGGTTCTTATAGAATCTTAATTAATCATTTAACACTTTGAAGGAAGTTTTCAGTTTTATTTTCAGAGATGAAGGTTTTGGGAACTAAATCCCATATCTTGATCAGTTTCTTCAGTATGTGTTTTTCTTTAGCTTTCTCTTTGAAGAACATGAACTATAAGATCATAATTAATTTAGAGAAAGTGAGAGATTTAACTCAGTTGTTCCCCCCTAGTGCAAATCATTTATGACAGGTGACTAATCACTTGTTGCTTTAATTTATTGTTTCAATGAAGGATGATGGTTCAAAGTATGAGCAATAAACCCATAAACTGAAAAAAATTTACAGTTAAAATGTAAGTTAATAAACAATCAATCAAAATGATGCATTCAAAGAAGGAGAAAAAATAAGGTGGTGATCAATTTTTGAATTTTTTATTTCACTTTTTGTTAATTTTTTACAGTTAGTGATAAGGTAGAGAAAGTAACAGATCAAAAATGTGTTTTTTTTTTAAAAATCATTTAGGATGTGCAAGAAGTTATGCATATGGAATTTGAAAGTATAAGATCAAAGTAAGTATTTTTATTTGCAGCATGAAAATCATGTTGCACTCAGTTTCACTTGTTGAAAGTTTTGAAAACTTATAGGTTTATTTCTTTTGTAGAAATACTTTATTAAAATTCTGATATTTTGAGTGCAACATACTTCTAATATTTACTAGAAGTAAACCAAATTTTTTGAAGATGCATTCGGTAAATTCAAAATTATTGTAAACATTTATGTGTATAGCTTCACAAATATTGGGTCCACAGACACAGTTAACTTGCATTGTAAGATCACATGTTTTAAGTATGGCCTACTTTACTGTGACACTTGATCCTTTTTCCCCAGGAGTGACAGATGTTTCTTTTTCCTCTGTTCCCTCCTACTCTTTCAGTCCTAATTCAGTGTTTTAGTGAGATGTAGTATGGTATATGAATTTAATACTTTAGAATTAGAAAAAAGTTGAAGGAGATACCTCTACACAAGAGAATGTGACTTTTATGGAAATATCAATGTGCAGATAGCACAAATGTGATAGGTGGAGATTGATCCATGAATATGACAAATGAATGGTTCACTGTATTATGTTATATGTCAGAGTTCTAATGTATTTTACAGTGACTAGCAAAAAAAGTAATAATAATAGTCATTAAGCATGCTAAAATCATTCATTATTTTCTTTTTAAAATAAGTAAAAAAATAATCTAAAGTATACTTCAAACAGTTTTGAAAAGGTTATATTTTGTAAAATTTTTGTTTCCATGAATGACAGCAAGAATGATGTTAAATTTTCCATAGACCTGAATAAACTTTATATTTAAAGTATGATAGGAGAATTCTTGTTTGTGAAAATTAAGAGTTAGATATTTTAGCCCTGTCCATTAAATCCTCTATTTTGAACATGCTATTTTGTAACTAATAAAGGGTGAGAACTAAGTATTATATAGTGTATATTTTTGAAACATTTTTAGGAACTAAAGAAAACAATATATATATGTATAAAATTAGAGTAATCCTTATTTGTGTGTGAAATTCCAGGTTAAAAATTATAAAGTTCTCACCCCCTAAATTTCTTGTAATGTAGAAAAGTACATTAAATGTCAAACTTCATCCATTTAGAGGTTGCTCAATGAGGCAGGAAGTTAAAGACTGCAATGGCCTGGTATCATTTTTACTGTGATATAAAAACATGTTTGTTAATTGTTACAAATTAATTATTTAAAGTATATTATTAATTTATTGCTTATATAATAGTATATCTACATAATTATGTGATTTTGGTGTGATTGGTTACTTTCTCATTGTTAGCTGATTTACAGACATAATCCAGAAACCTAGATGGAATTTTGAAGAATCTGAAAAAGCCCATTGTGATTTATTTGTGATGAAATCTTCAGTTGGCATGTCCTCAGACTTCCTGATATTCAGCAGATATGCTTTGGAGGTTTATGCATGTCTTTCTTCTTACTCGGTGCTTTTATTATTGCTTATTTTGTCTTAGTAGATTCAGCTGAATTAAAGAATGCCAAATTATTGAATTTCTGCTTTAGGTACAGCATAATTCACTTTCTTGTACATAAGAAGACATTGTAAGAATTTCAGATAATTGTGATAGACAACAGTGGCATCATGAACAGTGAACTATGGCCTAAATAGGCTCAAGCAACAAAGATGCAGATGTAACAGGGCCCTATTTCTTTGCAGCTATTGAGCTTAAAGTGTCCCATAGATATCCAGATGTTGAGAGCATATAATGCTTTGGCCATACATTATGCATGATGCAGTACTTCAGGCACTATAAATCATACACCAGAAGGAAGTATAGCTAGTTCAAGAAGCTCTTGATAATGTCTCTAGGTCGGCTTACTTCAAATTGTAAAGTAGCAAACTCTGTGACATTGTCCCTACCTCATTGTGTGGCTTTTGCTAGTTCAGCTGCAGTTACATGACTCGATTGGTTGATATATTCTAAGATTGTTGGAATCAGTTTAAAAGTGCATTATCTGGACTAGAAAAATGTTCCATGCATTATTTTAAAATACATACCAGGACAAGTTCTAAGATATGATGCTGACCTACTAATTATGTCCCCTGGTGGTACAGTGGTAAGTCTACAGATTTACAATGCTAAAATCAGAAGTTCAATTCCTCTCAATGGACTCGGCAGATAGCCTGATGTAGCTTTGCTATAAGAAAAATCATAACACACACCTGCCAACTATAGGAGATTCTTTTTAATCTTTGTTTTGTAGGCACACACACTTCATTTCTGTGACAGGCGTCATTTGCTGGTGTGTCAAAGCAAACTGCCTTTACATGATCTATAATGCCCCACTCTTCCAGTAAATGTACCACAGTACAAGCTTGAATCTCTCCAATGCTAGAAATCAACTTTGCAATATCTATAGGTGATTTATTCCTGCTCAAGATAGGATCACTGGTAGACCATGTACTTGTTCTTTCCTTGTGACATCATTAAGGGCTTTGCTACCCCAGTGAACTACAAATGACACTGTTGCCTAGAATTATTTCTTTAAGTTTTTGACAAGTTCTTCAAAGAAGCGATGTCTAAATCTTTAGATCAGGATACAGTTGCTAATTATTTCCTGTGCATCATGACTAAGAATGTGATTTATGGTAGTAAGGACAAATGTTAACTTTCTGTTGTCCAACATGTGTCTGTTCATACTTGCTGTTGAACTGGTAGTGTTAATATTTTTTCTTCCCCTTTATTTAAATTTAGAAGGTGATGATTCTCCAGTTTCGTTGTTATTCTTATCACTGTTATTTGCACTGTGTCCAACAACCTCATCAGTACTATTTTGAGATAATTCCAAACAATTGAAAGTTTCATTTTAGATTTGCTGTTCCTGCTTTGTTTGCTCAACTTGCAATCACTGGGTCATGGGCTCGGATCTCTACCGTGCAAAACATGCTCACCCTTTCAGCCGTTATGGCATTATAATGTGATGGTAAATCCTAGTACTCATTAGTAAAAGAATAGCCCAAGGATTGGTTGTGGGTGGTGATGACTAGCTGCTTTCCCTCTAGTCATATGCTGCTAAATTAGAGACAGCTAGCACAGATAGCCCTCATGTAGCTTTGCTTGAAATTCAAAAACAAACAAACAAACAATCCTCTTCTTACTTGCTTCCCTTCTTTTCTTAGTTCTTAATTCCTTTAAAGGAAGAGTGATTAAACCTGAATTCATACACCTACAATGCCCTTTTTCTCTCTGAGCTAGAAGAAAGTCTAAATTTTGAGATACCTAATAATGAATATGACATTAAGGTAAACTACATTATTAATAAACTCTACTTCACCAGCTCTCTATGCACCAGATTTTCTTTTTGAATTTTTATTTAGCTTTGCTGATTTTCAAAAAGCTTTATCTATTTGGTAATGGCATGATATTCTGGACAAATTAGAATTCAAACTTTGTTTGAAAACGTTGCAACCACCTCAATCACAACCTTTGAGTTTTTATGAATTGTCTTTAATTTTTTATGATGACCGAAAAGCACACATAACATTTGAATATTTGAAGGTAATTTGCTTCCTGTAATTCAATTTTTTCTGAATTAAGCAACCAAAGTGTAGTCACACTTCTTGATGCAGTATTCATTTGCAAATGATACACTAACACAGTGGCAGTTGAAATTATATGGAAGAATCTACTTAAGTGCCTGTACACCCTTGCAGAAATTTTAGATATTATTGTCATGTCATACAGAATGTTCCAGTTGTATAAAGTAACAGCATGGATTATTTGTGTATGGAATGTTCTGAATAATGTAAAATATTTCATAGTAATATGTTAGAACATTCCAGAATAATATAGAACCTTCAGGCTATTCTGAGTTTAGAGATTTTCATGTTCAGGTTTAAAGTCCTTTTCTTTGCCTGAAAATTTTCAGATTTCACATGCATCTCTAAAACTTCCTAAATATATATTAAACTTTTTTTTCCAGAAAAACTATTTTATCTTATTTCTTTAACACTAACTCTGTACATGATTGATCAATTTGTTGGCCTCATAACCACTATAATACTTTATTTAAATGTTGAAGAATGTGAAATAAAATTAATAACACTGTTCTATCCTCTTTAGTATTGACCACAAACTTTCTCTGAGAGTTTACCTTTTAATCTTATCACTTCTATATTATTTATTTTACTGTTAGTGGCTGAAGTAGAATCTTCCTCATTATAAAGCAATGAATCACTGTTCCTGCCATTAGACTGTTTATGTAACACTAATATACTACCATTGATGGCAAATAATGCTCAAACTCTGCACCCTTACCTCAAGTTTCCCACAGAGTTTATCATATCCCTGGCCCAAAAAAAGCTAGTGGGTATGGATTTATCAGCTTGTTAAATATAGTACAGCATTTACAATGAGAATTGTTTAAAATAAAACTGAAAAATGAATAAAATTATTACATGGCTAATGCAATAAACTTGATAAGTATTTGAATGTTAGTTATCCTCCCAGAGTGGTAAGACTTCAGTGGTATAGATGTACACAGTGTGTAAGTGCCTATGAACATGTATGTATGTATGTATATGTGTGTGTGTATACCCAATACCTAGATGAAAGTTATGTAAATTGATAATTAATGGAAGGTTATCTTGGAACAGGAAAAGTTGTTTCCCTTTTATGTAATTGTAAAAAAAGCCCATAAAAACTGCAAAATGAAAAGACAAATTTGCATGTATCTTTGCCTGGTCCTAACAAATCTTTGTACCATACAAAATGAAAACCCATCACCAGTAGGTGAGATAGTAGTAAAAAAATCCCAAAATTCCCATGAAACAGCAAAATTGAAAATTTGTACGTATCTCTCATGGATATAATGAGCTTAGTTACCAGATTTGGTGAATATCTATTCACACCTTGCAAAATAGTTATGTGGACAGACAGTACTATTATATTTATATAGATAAAACTAAATATTGATGAGTAAGTAGTACTAAAGTTAATTTTCTTAAGACATAAAACAGTAGAGGTACTAATATACTTAACATTATTCAAACATCAAGTCATATGCAAGTTTTTCCTTCAAGCTATTTGCAAAAATGTACATAGCTTGGAATGTACTCTTTATATTGGTTATAAACATGTACTTGAGAGAAGTAGGTGTAAGTAGACAATTGGTTTCAAAATAATGGAGTAGTGAGTTGGGCTACCCTTGTCTGTTTGCAAAATATATTGATATCTCAGCGAAACAAAAAGTGGGAAGTTACTATTTTATATTCAAACCTGTAAATTCCTGAAATCTGAATTTCTAATTTGTTAACTGCTTTAGATATCATATGGTAGGTGTAATAATATACATATATAATCTGAATAATAAGACAAGAAAACATGCAGAATGAACAAAAAAGCATATTTGGCATTTTCTTAAATATTTTTTGGATTAAGAAATTAAAGTATATATTAAAGTTTGAATTATAAGTTACATTTTGATGCCAATTTTAATGACCATACAAGTACAACAAAGTTGTATAATTAAATTTTGAAAATAACTTAAAAAATCATAGTGTGGTTCTGATCTGTCTGTAGAGAGAGTTAAAAACTTTTTTTTCAAGTTATGCAGCATAAAGAAAACTACATTTTTGTAAAATTATAATGTCATTATACAACTAAATGTTTGCTAATGTATATAGCTTTGTTATGGCATTCATCTTTGGTAAGTATTGTAGTGAAAGAATTTTAAAATCAAATCAAATACAAATCATGGCCTGAGAATTTACAGAAGTGTAGTGAAATAAAAAATTTAGATTTTAGAATTCACTACCTCTTAAAGGGTAATACTTTTTTATAATTAGTATTATCAAAAAGTATTTATTTTCTTTAGTGCAAAATATTAATTTACTAGGAAAGACTGTGATATTGACAAATATTTTTTTGTAATTACATTGTTTATGGTAGTAATGAAGTTTATGTGAATTTTTGGTATTTATTTAGTAGTAGCTTCACACTATTTTTGCTCTATAACTCAGTCAAAAATAACTATTTTGATGAAAATTGTATCAAATGTAAGATATTATTTCTCGTGTCCTGCCAGAAATGGTTTGTGTTCATTGATAATAATAGATATGCTTTTATTTTTTGAAGGCTGAATATTATCAATGCTTAGTAACAAAGGTATACATTCTACTGAGTGCCCCTATGGTTTTTATTTTGTTTTTTTTAAGTTATAGTTTTTAAATTTGTATCTGAAAGATGGGAAGACAATATTTAGAAATCTATTAATTACATTCCATGACTTGAAGTTAAGGTTAAAAATGTTATTTTGTATATAACACTAAACCCTTATTTGTGGTTTCTTATTTTAGTACTAGTATTCATAATAAATTAGCATAATAAAGCTGGTGTTGAAACCTTTAAGGTGTTCAAGTATTGAAATAGATTAAATTGAAGGCACATGATGAGTACAATAATTAGAGATCTGTGGGTTTAATGTGTGAGTTAAAAAGTATCGTGATTTGTTAGTAGTTGAATAAGACATAATATTTAGCATAAAACATATTTAAAATTTGATATGAATTGAAATGTAAATAAAGATAATATATTCTAATTTATAGATTATTAAATAATAAGTATTCAAGGTGAGTAAAATAAACACTCCATCAAAGAAAGAAAACACACATAAGACTTCAGTTGTAACTCTGTTCTTTGAATCTAACAGAAGCAAAACTGCTTTCACAATCATAAATAATTAGTAGTTGGTCTGTTACATTTTAAACACTACAGTCTTTGTTTGTCTTTTCCTTTATGACAAGTACAATCATTATC
The DNA here is from genome assembly GCA_011833715.1 of Carcinoscorpius rotundicauda. Lineage (NCBI taxonomy): Eukaryota > Metazoa > Arthropoda > Merostomata > Xiphosura > Limulidae > Carcinoscorpius > Carcinoscorpius rotundicauda. The sequence continues at coordinate 27,522,153 of CM022406.1, forward strand.
ATACATCACTAGCTTGTAAAAATACATTCACAACAAAGCAGTTGTTTTCACATTTCACCATTTTCTACATATCTGACCAGCAGTCACAAACTGGATCATAAGAATTCTCTGTTTGATATGACTTTCATAAAATATACTTTTATTCATGTGATGTCAAATACATGTCTCAAGTAACAGCAAGGCTTAATTATTACAGATTTTTAAGGACAATTTTTAAAATTTTATTACTTTATTAAAGATATATTTGATAGCATAAATATATATGTTTTATAAAAGTGGCATATTTGACATCTGAATATTATCCTTCCTTTTTGATAGCATAAATATACATGTTTTATAAAAGTGGAATATTTGATATCTGAATATTATCCTTCCTTTTTGCTCTAAGATGCTAAAATGATCCTTAAATGTAAGTTTGAAGAAAAAAACTAATTCTGGACATCTATGTAAATGTAAATAATACTTGAGTTTTCCTTGTGTGCAAATTACTTGGCTGTATTTGATAATAGGATATTCATACATAATAAGACTAAGACCTTGGTGAAACAGCAGCAGAATTATAACAAGTGCCCAGATTCTTAAGATGGAAATTAGGAAAAAGCAATAAAAGCTGGTAGTTATGTTAAATCATAAGTAAGTATTATTTGCTTCATTGTACATGCAACTAATGAGAAGCTTTGATAAATAAACTGGATTCTTATTGTCAATATCTTTCATTTACTAAATTCACAGACAAGAGAATGGGGTTGAGAAAATTATCTTACCTATGAAGTACATAATTGGTATAAATCATATATTTTAATGTTTATACTGAAAGCTTTATTCTTTCTTTAAAATTACAACTAGAACTGCGTAATACATGTTTGTTTAAATGATGTATTTTGTTTATAGAAAATGGGTTTAAAGTGTGTAACAAGTAATTATTTAGGAAAACTTTGCCACTCGATTGTTACACTTTTCTGTAGTTATGGAAACTTAAAAATCTTCATATGTGTGTGGATTCTTATTTATTGATCTCATGCCATAGAATATACACAGAGATTTTTAAAAGTTCTAAATCATATAAAATATGAGTACTATGATGCTTTTTATCTGTCTTTCTTCGCTCAGGATGGCCAGGTTGTAAAGGTGCTTAACTCATAATATCAAGGTCACTTGTTTGAATCCCCATCACATCAAACATGCCTGCCCTTTCAGCTGTGTGAGTAATATAATGTGACAGTCAATTCCACTATTCATTGGTAAAAGAGATGACAGTGGGTGGTGATGACTAGCTGCCTTCCCTCTAGTCTTGCATTGCTAAATTAGGGATGGCTAGTGTGGATAGCCCTCATGTAGCTTTGTGTGAAATTGAAAAACAAGCAAATGTTTTTCCTTTGCTTTAATGTGTTTAACATCTTTTCAATAAGAAAATTTTATTTAAATTACTCATTATAATGTCATTTTTAAAGCAAAGTATAATTTACAAAGCCTTCAATCTTATTTAGTTACAGAACAATTAAATGGAAAATCAGACTTCTCTTGCCATGCCTACCTGTTACATCCTCTTTTTGAGAACTGGCCAGCTGTTCTTTTTGATGTTTAAGACTATATTATTTATAAGCATTAGAAAGCTAAAGTTGTTTTTTTTGTATCAAATTACATTATATTGCATTGTTTTCTTTAGAGAAAATTGTTTACTTTCCTTCCAATTCAAACTATTCTCACAGGAAACACATCAACAAGGTTATCTGAGTTTTAGTAACATTTTTGCATCATTATAAAGCCAGCAAATTGTGACATTTATGGAACATTGTTTGTTTTTTGCATTTTATTATTCCTTGTTCTTTGGTGCATTATTTAATTAAATAGAAAAAATTTAATGCAATACTGCCATTAGTATCAAGAAAGTAGGATAAGGATAAGAGCAGAAAAAAGGCCCAGAAAAATACTACATTTCTTGTTTTATTATAATATTTATTATTATAAACTGAAATTTTTAGGTAAGATAATGTGAAATGAATAATACTACTACTAATAATCATGTTTGATAGGACAAACTCATGTGGGCTGTATGTTCATCATGTGATTTACAATTTATATGGTGTGAAATAATTCAAAGTGTAATAAAACAATAGAATTTATGTATATATAAATATATGTATACTGTTACAACAGTTGTTGTTTTCTATTACAATTTGCAGTCATTTCAGAAAAATGTAGGAGAAATTTAGAATTACTTCCTAATTTTTTTTATGGTGGTTACAAGTTTGGTCAGATCAACTGACTTCACATAGAACTAGAATAAAGAAGAAAGAAAATGTAAAATATAAAATATCTGTAAAAAAAAGCATATGTTTATTTATGATGTTTTGGGAGTTATTCATGTAATATTTCAATATTTTTTTTTAAATGAAGAAAAGTAATTTTGTATATTATCATAAAAATGACTTTGCACTCATAAAGGGAAATAACATGCAGTGTAAATTGTAAATAAAGTTAACATGCTCTTTTCCACTTGCAGAAGGTAATATGTAGTGTATATCATAAAAGCAGTTTTTCATTGACATTAAAGTACTTTTTTTATTTTTTGAGTGTTAATTAACTTCTATCTATGATACCTTTGAAAATCTTGCTGGGACCTTTGAAAAAACAAAAATTGAGAGTGTGGGACCCTAGTGAGTATCCTGACAATTATTGTTTTAAATATAATTTATATGTGGATATATGTTACCTAAAAATCTACAGACCAAACACCATATTCAAAAATTAAGGGTTTATTGACCCACAGGGTCAAGTTTTTTGTTGGATACAAGTTGGCTTATTGCATTACTGATCTATTGCAACAAAATGTTCAAGAATGATTATTCGGTTTTGGATACATACTACAAAAGATTTTAGCTTTGACCGAAAAAGAAGCAAAATTAATTTGTCAAATATTTTACATTAAAGACTGTCAATTTATACTTGATTATGATTGTTATTAAACTTAAGTTAGGATGACTTGAAATTTACTTCAGGGATTGTAAGCGATGAAGAATTTGTTAGCACATTGTTCAGTGATGCACATACAATTTGTTGTAATAATTTGTTTCATAATCTGTCTCACTCTTTTTGTTACAACTCTTGACTTGTGGTGAAAGTATGCTAGGAAAATGCAAATTCATTTTAGCTTAGATGGTTATGAACACTTACTCTAATTGGCTGCAATTTATGCAACAAAAAAAGAAGAAAAAACTACTGAAAATTCTTTTTTTACATGCATTCCACTATGTGTCATTACTTAAAATTTTTATACATCTTCTATTCTAGTAATATCAATAATTTAGGTCTTTGAAAATGATATTTTATTTGTGGAAAGTTCTTTGAGTTTGTTTTTTCCAGTTGCTTTTGCATGCAATGTTATTTTATAAATTTGCTGATTAAACATTATTTTTAAATAAAAATATATATAATATCATCCTCAGAAGCTAATTCTGTAGCAACATTTTGATAACTTTTGGTTTTTAGTAGAGTAAATTTTAAATATTTGACAAAAAAATTTGGAAGTATCACTAGTTCTGTGATCACCTAAAACGTAATGTGTTAAGCCATTAATACAATTACTATCAACATTTATTCAGTAAAGAGATAAACAAAATTTTAAATTTTTTTGCAACATGCACTTGCTGATTAGTATTAACCTTAATTGTTAAAGTTCATTTGACTATTCCCAGCAATTTATGGATTGTTTTTCTGTTTCATTTAATTTGCCAAGTAAATCTACAAGTACTTCCCTCCACATGAATAAGTTTCCCATTGGAATTAATTTTTATTCTACCATTCAAGCCATGAAAACATTTTTTGGAGATAGATACACTAAACAGACTTGTATTTGCCATGTTGCTGATGTATGCTTGTCAATAATAAATTCTCCTCTACTGCCATGCTAGGTTGGATATTTGTTAATTTGCTGTGAAAGGTCTTGGTTTTGAACAATCTGAAGAAGAGATTGCTATCATTATGTTGCATCAGTTTCTGTCTTACCAAATTTGTTTAATTAAGATGTTCTTGATTACAGTTTATTGAAGGGACCTAAAGATGAGTGTGCAAAAAATCAATTAATTTATCACCTCTTTCTCACTTTGATGAAAAAGTGGTTCATTTTATATGTCTTCAGTGTATGATCATATTTAATCATTCCCTATATCTAATCATAATGAGATTTATAATTTTTGTTGTTTTAATCACCTTTCATTTGCAACTGAATGAACATTTTTATCAATGAAAACATCCTTTCAATTAAATAAGTAGCTCTAATCCAAGCATAGACAATTTTTTTCTTGAGGGGAAAATGTGATTAATCAAGTTAACATTATTTCAATCTACAAATGCAGATATCTGTTGGCACAAAATCTTTATCTGAAATGCATTTATGTGGAAAACAAGCAGAGAAAAGTATGCTCTGTTTCAAATAGTTCTTAATCTGCAATGAAATTAGTTTTAGAAGGAGATTTGAGAGCTGTTTTAAAATGAAATATAAAAGCAGAGGAGAAAGAATTGACATTTCACAATACTTTGACATTTTAAATAGTTGTTTTTTTATTTTTTTACTCATTTGTTCGTTGCATTCTGAACAAATTCTGCACCTTTTTATATGTTGTCTATAAATGTAATATTAGCTTTAAAAACTTACCAATTTTTCATGGTTTTTGTGGAAGGTGATTAATAAATGGAAACACCACCCCTAGCAAGATTACTAACCTGTCTATCTGAAAAGCAAACTTCTCATTTCTCTTTTTTTATTGCATATCTTCTATATCAGTGTTTTGATGTTAAAGAAACATGAGGAAATTTAGAAATATTACTTTTCATTTGAAGGTTTAGAACTTTTCCACCTTTCCCAACTATCTTTGGTTCAGTGCTATTGAGGAACAATCTGATACTTTACCTACATTTGGTTCATTGCTAAAAACTTTTTAAGGCTATTATTTTGACAATGCCCATCCTTTCTATTGTCATATTGTTATATTTTAAAAAATAATCTGTCTGTAGTAACTTGCGTGTTTACTACTTATGTTTTATGCAATCATTTTTTATTTTTTATATTTTTAGCTTAAACTACAGTATTTAATGGAACTCAACAGTCACGATATAGGTGTGAAAGGTGCTTATTGGATTGTGATATAGAGTTTAAGTATTGTAAATGTATGACACTGTCATTTGCTGTATTGTAGTGAATAATTGCTTAACTTTCAAGCTAGTCGTTGAGTTTTTCTTTGTAGTTTTGTAATTATTACCACTTAGACAAGCAGTATCATATAGGTGACAGTAATCTGGTGCTTGTTGGATTTGTCACATGTCCAACATTTGTGAACTGTCTTATGTATGTCATTTTTGTATGTTGATAAACAGTTCTCAAAAAACACAATGTGTGGTTATTGAGTTTTTCGATCTTGTGGTGGATGACCTAGTTCAAACATTACACAATAAATGCTATACTTGCTATACTGAGATAAACTATTGTGTAGTCTCCATTGCTAAACATTCAGTTTTTTTCCTGTATCTACTAATCTTAGACTGCACATTTTATAAAATTATCAATTTGATAATGACATTTTTTTTTATCTATTTTTCCACATCTTTGAATTGTAGTGTAACAAAAATTTTAGTTTCTTTTTCTACAAATAATTTGAATATCACTAGTTTTGACTTTCTTTTTGTAGGTATCCCATGTAATGTGCCACTTCAAATACTTTGTCTGCCCGATAGAGATTGAAGAAAAGTTGACAAAGGACTGTACACCCTCTGCCTTGTTTCATCCAACAAAATATAGCCTACCAATGTCACTCCAAGGAATATTAGACCTTGTAAGATTTCACTAAATTTTTCTCAAATTATTCTGTTTCTTGTAATACAATTTAAATATAATTGAAATGTCATCAATTTAAATTTTAAAAGTAATAGGCTGTGTTACTTACATTTTATGTTAAATACTGCTTCTGATAGCACAAATTTGTTTAATATAATCTTATGAAGGATAATTATACTTACAAATTAATTATGGTGTTTATGAATTTGTATTTAATATGTAAAACACAAAATTAATTGGAAATGTTGAAAGTTAGTATTCATTAGAATCTGTATGCTAACAATTTCTTATCTATAACATTATAAAGACAGACATCTTGGACACTTTACTATATAGTGTAGCTGCTTATGGTATTTAGTGTTTCTACATAGTCTTGATTTTTCTAATGAATAATTGCCATTTTTGGCTTGAAATATTTGCATGTCTTCAAACCTTCATGGCATTGGTATGCTTTGCACAATAAGTGTTGGCTTTTGATCTTACAAATTAGAAACTCCATGAAATGCTTATTGAGGTACAAAGCTCTTGAGTTCTTGCAAACTTCAAATCCACTACCTAGGCAATGACTTCAGTAAACTAAACAAACAAAAAGGGCAAATTATTAATTTAATTTATCACCTTACCGTGTTAATTTAGTAATAGGAAACCATTACTGTATTGCAAGACAAAAGCCCTAATTAGCCTTGAAACGTCTCAAAACATAATAAGAAAATTTACAACTCACAATCTACAAGCTGCTGGAACTCTAAAAGATAGAATATTACTCTACATAAATAGATTGCAAAATAATAATAATAATTCCAGGTTTCAGGCAATATATTTATGATTTTGTCACCTTTAGAAACTTGGAAAGTTGTAAAACAGTACATACAGATGGTTGAATCTTATATTTCTTGACATCAAAGACCAAAAATTCATTGTTTTCAAATCATTAGAGCTAAAAATAAATCTCAAACAAGTCCAAAATTTGTAGATTAGTTGTTTTGTTTCATCTAATGACATGCTCATCTTCACACATGGGAAATTTAATCATTTCTACCTTCTCAGTAATTATATGCAATAAGGCTATAAAATCAAAAAATTGAATTAGCAGCTTTAATTTTTTTATATTACCTCATTTAAAGCAAATATTAATAAAACTTACATCACACAGATATTTAAAATATTAGAATGCTGATTTTAATTTTATTTTGGAGATATGTTGAGGTAAACCATTGTGTCATCATTTTGCCTTTATCAGAACTTAAGATACTGAGTTGGAAGGGGCTAAGTGGCAAACTAAGGAGAGTAGCAACAACCAGTGATACCAAGGTGAAGAAACTGCAACATTCTTCCAAAAAGAAACTACAAGCCAACAAAAATTTTAATTACAAGTGCATTCTTTTATTAAACATGCTGGTGATATTTTCATTAGAATATAGATGTATGTGTACGTGTTAAGAACTTTTTCACCAGAGGTGAAGTAAAACAGATTCAAAACTCCATAGATAGAATTTAAAAATGTCTCATTAAGAAGCATAACATTAACACTGACTTGTTAATTATCTAAAAACTTGAAATAAAAGTTAAAAACATCATTGGAAGCAATTGTTCCAAACTAAAGAAAACCAAAGAAATAATAATTGAAACTAGGTTTGACAGTAAACGTTTAAAATGTGAATTGACTAATCTCATCAAATGTAGCTGAATGGAATGAATTTAATACTGTTAAGAACTGGAACTGCTTGAGGTAAATCTATCTTTAACTTCCAATTAAAATATGGACCACTGCTGTAGAATTGGGTCTGTTACAGCATTGAGGACTTGAACTATGTAATGCCTACCTTCAGCCAATACTGCTGCATCAAGAAGAAATGCCTGGTTAGGAACTAGTTAGGACCATAGCAGGTACTTTGAGAGCAGAACAATAATAGTTGATCAAAATAGGTAACCTGGCTTGTTTTGTAACACATGTAAACCATTTGACGTAGAGTAAATAAATTGGATAACATACTTTAATCTTACACCCGAGTCTTTGTTTTTCCTCCATTTTATTTTCATCCTCGTAAGAATGAATATTGTTCACAATAATTATTCCAGTATTGGAAGTGTTGCATCTGTGTCAAATGAAAGCCATTTCATTTGGTAGTATGATATCCAGGAGTTAAGTTTGGAAGACTTTTCTGTTTTCACACAGTAAATTCACTACCTCTGCCAATATCTGCACTTGATTTGCTTTGACTAGTTGTTTGCATCAAGTTGTTTATTTGCAGGTTGGGACAAAGCCGTCTAAAGTGAGTTATCCATAAAAAATATTAAGTGATGTGTGCAGACATAGGTGGGCAAGTCTGTGTGAGAGTATAGTGTGGCACTGTAACTGTGTTGGTTGTATAAAAAATTTTGGTATTGTGATGAATGTTGTATATGATCATAGAATTTTTTTCTAGAATCAAGTGGTTTTACAGTCTTAGACTTTGAAATTATTCTAAGACTGAATGTATGAATAAACTCCCATTGAATACTGATTCTGATGACATAACCATGTCTGATATAATGTCATGAAACATAATGGTATTTACAAATTTAGGAATATGTAAAACACAAAATTTATTGCAAATATGCTGTTGAAAGTCTGTATGAAACTATGCTGTAAATAAATGTGTGCAGACCTTGTTTATTCTTAATTTTGAAAAAGTGTTTTTTAGGTGTGATTATTTATCTTGATGAAGGAAAGAATTGTTTAAAAGAAATGTAGGGCTGATCTAAATACCACCAGGATGTTTTATTGTATTTTGTTTTCCTTTTAAATTAGTTTGGCATTTGGTATACAAAAAAGCCTATTTGAGACACAATTTTCATGTAAATTAGATTATAGAAGAAACTGTTTCTCTCATTTCTTGTCATTCAGTATAATTGTTTTTTTTGGTGGTTTTTATAGCTAGGTCTTCCCAAGACAGTTACTTTATATCCATTTGTTCTGCATTCATTATCCCTGTCTCTCTTCAGCTCTATAATTGGCCCATTTGGAGGATTTTTTGCAAGTGGCTTTAAGCGTGCATTTAAACTAAAGGTACAGTATTTCTACCATACATGATAAATATGTAAAGGTAATATAAGGTAAGTAATATTTTCGTATAACTGGTATTTTGACAGTTTTGAAATTATTAAAATTCTTATTCTGGAGGATTGTGTAATTATTATTATTGAAAAATACTTGCACTACAACCCTTTAAAAACTGTTTGAGCTTTTTTCAATGTATAACACAATACTAGGAACCTTGGAGAACATAAACACTCACAAAACCAGTTCAATAAAAGATAAATACTGAAAATCTCAAGACTATTTGCATGTATTTGATTAGAAGCAATAGTAAAGTGTATCTTCTAGTCAAGTAAATACTACTCTTTTTTGTTTCATCTACTATGAACTTCATTGTTTGCACATGGTAGCATACATCATGATTAAATAATAAAATGTTTCTCAATGTTAGGATTTTGGTGATGTCATTCCAGGCCATGGAGGAATCATGGACAGGTTTGACTGTCAGTTTCTCATGGCAACATTTGTTAATGTCTACATTCACAGTTTTATCAGGTGAGATGTTTTTATGGTTTTTTTAAGAATAATGCATAGGTATTCTGATTTACATTTTATGCTGTGTGAACTTTGGCTATACCTTTTGGTATCACTTTTATATTATTTCTCTTTGATAGTTTGATGTCAGATGTGAAAAGCTTCTTTTGGCATTTTGTAAGAAAAAGTAAATGGTTTTGTTTGGCATACTGTAATTAATTTCTGATATATCTATCAAGTAAAATAAAAAAACAATGTTTTTACTAAGTTTAACATACAGCATCAAGACACCTGTTACATTTGTGACGAATTGTTCTACATTTTGTCCAAGTATCGTTATTTTGTTACTTCTGAAAACAGCCAGTTTCTTTTCTCTTTTTTTTTAAACTTAATGTACTGGTGACACATAAAGAAAAACCCCAACTATATGTGTTTCTGATTAAAAAAACCAATAAGAATAAATAGAAATAAAATTATTCTAAAACTGAATAATCCATCTTTTTTTTAATGGAGAGTTGGACTTTAGAGGATGAAAAACCCTGAAAAGCTATAATTTATTAGGTATAAATTACTGAACATTTTTTCTTTGTAAATAGAAATGTTATAATACATGAACTTGAAATCAAATAAGTAATTCATAATGAATCTACAAGCAAGATGAATTCAATTATGAATCTGATTTTTGGTCCATGCTGCTTTAGAATACTTAGATTGCTTTGTCACTGAAACTAAAAGGAGGGTTATCCCAGTTGAAATTAATTTTTTTAAAAAAATAAAGAAATATTGAACTTTTTAAAGGGCTATACTATTTAGTCTATAATAACTAATAATAAGAATTGGTCAAAAATGTAAAAATAAAGAGTGAGGATTTCTTTTTTCAAACACATTAAAGGTGAGAAAAATATTAGAATTGGAGTAGTGTCTTTGAACAATGATACTAGAGTGCTGATATCTGATGATTATTGGGTGACTGGGGTATTAAATTCTACAATTTCTTTAGTTTTTACTAATGAAGATTAAAGAAGTATCCCCCACTGTGAATAGCAGCTAGGTGGAAACAAGACTGAAAAAATATGATTACATTAATGTGAGCTTGTGAATAAAAAATGAAGAAATTTACAGAATAATAAAGCACCTTGACTAGAATATTTACTCAAGGATTTTTAAAGAATTAAGGTTTAGACATATGAACCACTTGCTGTTATTTTTTCTAAGTCCTTCAATTGTGCACTATGCCAAAAGTTTGAATATTGGGTTCTCCCTTTAATCTAAGTGGTAAAAATTGTCCTAGTAACTATAGACCTATTAGTGTTACATTAGTGGTGGGAAAACTTCATGAGTAAGATAAATTATGTTTGGTAACCTCACTTAACAAAGTTTAAAATTTTATTGGATGGTCAGCGTGGTTTCACTAAGGGATGAAAATATTGATATATACTCATCTTTAAACATGCTTTGAAAAGATTACTGCTTATACAGTTAAAAATACAAGTGCAGATATGGTGTATCTGGATATTTAGAAAGCATTTGACATAGTACCACATGAAAAGTTCATAAAAAAAATTATATATGTAGAGCATTGGTTGGCTTATTGGACAGAAAACAGACTAGAAAAAAAAAAGTTGTTATTGATGAAATTCACTCACTCGAGATGAATGCCACTAGGTATCCCAGGGCTCATTATTAGAATCTTTGTTCTTCCTGATTTACATGAGTGGCATAGATGAATGAATGGTCAATTGTTTATTTAAAAGTATTGATGGCATTAATGTTTTGGATTATTCTGGCAGTTAGGATACTATTGCTTTACAAAAGGAATATTTGGTAAGATGGGGAATAAATAGCAGATTACTTTAGATTATTATAAATTCAATGTGATATTACTATTAGCAGGGTAAATAGGCCTTTAGATCATATCTACAAAAATATTTATTACAAGTTAAAAGAGGTTATAATGTTATTGTGTAGGTTATTGATTAGACCACATCTGGAATATTGTGTTCATTCTTGGACTCCTTACCACAAAAAGGACATTGAATTGTTGAAGATATTTCAGAGGAGGGCAGGCTAATAGGATGACACTTTTCCAAACTTGTTTTCTCTTGAAAAAAAGAACTAATAATGTTGATGCAACATGTTTTTCACATATTTAATAGTGAAAATGGTAAGAATAGGGGACACAAACATAAATGTTTGCAGGGAAGAAGTTGTCTGCAGCTTAGTTTTCTAATATGGTGGTGGACTTCTGGAAGGGGTTACCTTTGCATGTGGTAAATTCAGTTAAATAATTTTAAGAACAAATTTGATAAATACTTAAAGGATATGGGCAAGTTTAGATGATGATTTTTTTTTAAGGTTGAGTTTAATTTAGTGAAGAAGAAAACCTGTATTTACCAAAAATATTTCTTATTGCCTTTTACTTTATATAATTCAAAATCAAGCTTGAATTAAAACTGCTACCTTTATTTTCATGCAAATTAGTACATACTTTCTAAATAAAGCAAAACATTTTTACATCGAATCTTTGTCTAGAGAAACTAAGAAAGTGTTGTGTACTAGTATAGAACTAAAGAAAATGTGATTGAAATGTTTGTTATATCAATTAAACATTTCAAGTTAGTTAGGTTTTGCTGTTATTCAGGTATTAATTTTATATATGTAATTTTTAAATATTGTATGAACTTTGTTAACATTTGCAACATGTCATCACATGAAGTTAAGCTTTATAGAGAGAAAAATATGTAACAGTTAATGCTTTATTCCTCCCCTGTGATATTTACTAACATTAAATGAATTGTAAGTTTATCATTCATTACATCAAGAAAAAATGTTTTCACTTTCATTTTATTTTATTTAATCTAATCATATATATTGCTTGCTACATGTATGAAGAAATTATTGATTCTCTCTCTTTTGACGTGAGAGGCTGTCTCAGGGACTGACCATGTGATAATTTTTACTTGTATACAATTTTAGCACTATGAACTTTTAACAGTGTATTTATCTTCACAAACTTTGACAGACTTTTAGTCCACATTATGAGTATATTTAACATAGAAAATCAGTTTTTGATGAAGTATTTTAACTAAAGATTTGTGTTTGAATGAATATGTTGTGCATCTTTTTTGAATAATCCTGGTGCAAAGTGATTTTTCTATGAAGATTAAAAATACTTCATCTCAAAAATCTCAGATTTGATTCATGTATTCTGATACTGTACATTTTCTCTACCCACATAACTAGCTATTCTTGAACAATGCTACCCTCTACATTCAAAATTTTTTTGTGCATATCATAAGCATTTTATTTCCACTCGGTTGGAACTGACTGATTCTAGTACCTCTCTCGTACACATTTCTGTCAAAAAGAGTGCAACGTGCTTGATACAAATGATTCCCTCCATTCAATCTTACCAAATTCTTACTTGTTTGGCAGTATTCATGTTCCAATGTTTAGTTTGTGCTCTCTTCAAATGTTTTATTGTAATATTTTTCAGTATCTATGTATTACTTTATCTCAACAGATTTACTTTTCATTATACAATAGCAATATTTGAAATTTGTTGATTTATTCCAAAGTGAAATTATTTTACATTTCTACCTGATAAAAGAACTCGTTACTTTATGACAAAGGCATTTTTTGTTTCTGCCAATACAGTTATGTTTGATTATTGATTTTGCATTTTGAATTCTACATTACCACTTTGAAATTTGTACATTCTATTTGCAAATTTACATAGACTGTAGGTTACAATACTTCACTAAAAATTGTTCAGCTTCATTTTATTGGGAAACTGATCTTCCAATGAACTGACTTTTGATGAGCCTTGCCTCAAGTTTGGTTGTCCACAAATTTGAAATACAGTATTTGGAAAGATAAGTGTAATAGTATAACACTGTGATGGTTTTTGTGTATTTTTCTTGTTCAAATTATCATTTATCATTATTCCATAACATAAATTTCAGTAGATTTGGTAATACTCATAATCAAGTTTATGTTAGCCATTAATCTTAGTTGTACTTTTTTCTACTATACCATTCACTTAGGCTTCAATGTCTTTTTTTATTTCCTGAGTACCTGTAATTAACCTCAGTGGTATATCTGTCATTAATTTAATTATATTGTTTTTGATTCCATAAATCATGTCTCATATATAGATTATTATTACTACACACTTCCTTAATTTTATACAATCATGTCTATTTAATTTTCATTATATTTTCTCTTTTAACCTCATTCTGTTAACTCGGTTTGTGTGGAATCCTTGAGCTGAGGTCAACCCAAGCTTATCCCAATATTGTACATACGTATGTTTCATTTAAATTTTTTTTTAGTGGTTAGTGATATTCTTTGTTTTGTATTATTAAAAAAGGCTTCACAAGTGTTTGTTTGCAGTTTACCTGTAGTTCTACTTCTGAGTTAATCAATTATCAGTTTAAATATCTGGTTTAATTAGGCTTAATATGTGTGTGTTATTTTTCATTTCCCTGTGGTTTTGTTGATATTTAGGCTAATTATCTATTATTCAACACATAACTCCCATCCATATGTGTATTTCACTGCAAAGTTTCTTAACATTTCCAATATTGCTTGCCTTCTTTCTATAACAACTGAACCCATTTCCAGACAGCCTAGATTTCATCAGTTTTCCTCTGCCTTCTTGGCCTTTAGTGCAGAACATGCAAGGCCTCTCTGAATTAATTCTTTGTATGTTTTCTTTCTTGAAACATTGTTTCATGATAATTTTTTTCTCTCTCTCTTGAGATTGAGTTCTTGGAAGCTTCACCCTGCACAGGCTTTAATTATTTTTTTGAGCTTACCATGAGACAGATTTTCTTCTTAATTCATGTCAATTACAGTTCTCTTAATCCTTTTTTTGATGTTCCATTTTTATTTGGGATTTCTGTGGGATACATCCTCCTCCTTTCCTTCATGTTGTGGTTGCAGTCAGTTCTTTTTCTCCTTCATTTTGTAGTTTAGGAATTACTCTTGTACATTGAGCATCATGTGGGTTATCTATGATGCTATATTAAATTTATTTTTTTAGTTCCTCTTTTGTTTCATTCTGAAATATTATTTTTTTTATCTGTTTGGCAGCTACCTGTCTTACCTATGGGTTTTCTTCATTTATCTTGTTTCCTGTATGCTGACTGGAGTTCCACATTAATCACTTTGTAGATCTTTCTTGTCTTAAATGTTATCTTTGATCACATTTGAGTAAGCTGTTTTTGCAGAACAGATAATGCTCCTCTTATATGTTATTATCTTCAATTTTTTCACCACATGGTTAGGTAACAGTTTTTTGCCTTGACATTTGGACTTGTTTGGTTTCACATACCTTTTGAGGGTGGTCTGCATTTTATCTGACTTGCACATTTTGGAGATTTTACCAACAACAATCTTTGGATGTCTGGCTTCTTTTAGCTCATTTCAGATAGGGATAGTACTTTACTTCTTTTATCATTGGATTTTCCATTTTGATAAGTTTTACCTTGCTTTGTAATATCTCTGGGGTATATATTTTTATCATCCATACATTATCCTCTAAAATGCTTTAGAAGGTATTTTTGGTTCTCCAAGCTTTTACTTTGGGTTTTTCTCTTCATTTTCATCCTTCCTTCTTTGTCCATATGTGTTAATAGTTCAACATATTCCACACAACTTTAGTTTTACCAGTTCCTCCCCCTTTTCTCAATGGTTTTTATTTTCTGATACTCATCTCCAAAGGTGAGGGTTGTAGCTCTGTCAGTAGTAGGCTTTAAGGTCTCCAGTTGAAAGTTTTTATCCCCTTCACATTCAAACACCTTTAGTTCACCTTTTTTTCTTTTCAAGTTTGACTGATCCTGTTTTATTTCAACTTTTTGATTGTGGTAACTTATACCACTTGTCAAGAGAACACTTGTTCGTGTTCCCTTTGAAGTAAATAGAGAATTGTTGTTTAACCTCCACATTTGATATACATCTCCTGGTGGGTCATGTTTCAGATGTATTATCTTTGTTGTTATTTGAATGTCCAATCCTGATACTTTCTTCAGCAGAGTGGCTCTTGATCGTCTTAAATTTTCCTTCAATATGGATTCCTGTTTGCCCTGAGTGGTGAAGGGGAGGAGAGTATTCTGGTGGTTGAGGGGTCTAACTCCAACACACCACTTTGGCCTTGAATTCCTCAAGATGGCAGTCTTGGAGTGGCTCCCCCAAGATCAGTTAGTTAGTTCATTTGGGCCAGAGTCAAGTGAGTGCCAACATAGGACATCCTCAATGAGTATTGCAGACATTATATTTGATACTGGTGTTTGGATATAAGTCTGACTACTGGCAAAAGACCTTGCATTGATGACTGTATGGTCAAACTCACAACTTGAATCTGTCCTGTAATTTTTAACTATACATTCTTTAACTGAAAAACCCTTAGAGCAGATGTCTCCATTTTTTTATTCAGAAGGGCTTGCTGTCTCATCTAAATCAGTATAAAAATTACAGTCTGGGGACATTTCAGTGGAAACATCTTCATCACAACATTCCAACTTACTCTTGAAATCGAAGACCATTGGGAGATACTCATTGAGGTTACTTCTCATTCTACTTTGAATTCTTCCAGAGGAGTTATAGTTGAGAGGGATTTAAGGACCATTCCAGATTCAGAGACCCTTGCAGGTTTCACCAGCCAAGGTGTTACAGCCATGCACCAAATTTTTACTCATAGAGATGGGATTATGGAGCCAACAAATGTTCTAATATTAAAATTTACAACATCGTGGCCTCCTATCACAATCAAGGCAGGATATCTGAATTGTAAGATACAGCCTTATATTCTTAACCCTGTTGGATGTTTTCATTGTCAATGATTTGGTCACTCAAAAACATAATTCAGTGGTTCCTTAATATGTGCCCGTTGTGCTGGTAAAGACCATGATGCTTTTGTGTTAACTGTAATGGTCCACATCCTTCCTATTTTAATTCTTGTCCTAAATGGGTGAAAGAGAAAGAACTACAATATCTCAAGACAGTTCATAGTATTACTTATCCAGAGATTCAAAAATTACTATTCCAAATTCCACTTCAGACTTATGCTGCTGTAATCCATTTCACTACAACAGTAGCAGTCCATGCAGACCTTTCTGTGCTTTTTTACAGAATCCTTAACAGCACGTCTTATTCTAGTACCCTGCAAAATCAACAAAGTTAGCAAATCAGTATCTACTTCTATCTCTTTCCCCACCACATCTTTCAGTCATTGCCCAACTTCACCTTGTTCAACCCTAGGTGTTTCCATGGGGTCTTCCTGTCTTGACACCCCAAAAATTAAACAACCCATTTGTTCACGTTCTCAATCACTGGAATGTATGTCTACAAACTATGACCTGCCTACTCAATCCAGAGCATGATCACCAGAGAATGACTAACTCACATACAGTAAAGAAAAAAGTGCAGTCGCAAGCAGAAGGTCTCCGTGCCAAATTCTTCTCCAAAATAAAGAAAAATGGCCATGCTAATCCAATTGAACTGTCAAGGTTTTCAATCAAGCGTGAATGACATCAAGGATTTGATTGACTTTTATCATCCCAAATGTCTTTTTTTATAGGAAATATTTTTAAAACCTATTAATACAGACACATTTTGACAATACTCCTTATACTGAAATGACAGGTCATGTGTAGGACAAGAACATGGGGGAGTAGCACTGCTGGTTGATCAGCTTGTGCCCACCTGCTCCTTGTCATTGAATATGCTCTTGGAGGCTGTAGCCATCAGTATCTCCTTGGGTCGTACCATCACTGTTTGCCCTCTGTACCTTATCCCTGGAAAAGATTATAATCAATCAGATCTTGGTGCCCTCAGTAAGCAACTGCCAACCTCCATTTTAATTTTTGGAAATCTTCATGGGTATAATCCCCTCTGGGGTGGTTCTAGTATTGATATGAGGGGTCGTGTTATAGAGCAAATGCTCTTTATTCACAACGTGTATCTCTTCAATGCTGACTCTTACACTTATTTTCATGCACCCAGTCGGTCATTTACTGCTATAGACCTTTATATCTCCTCCCCTTCACTTTTTTTGGGAGGTTTACATCAATCCACGGGGTAGTGATCATTTTCCTATCGTATTAAGAAAGGTTGGCCATGGTCAGTGCCACCTGACCCATGTGCATCAGTGAAAGTTGGACCAGGCCAACTGGCCCTCTTTCTCTGCTCTTTTGATTCTGCCATCTTCTGTAAATCATCGATACATGATTGTGTAGCAGCAATAACTAACTGTATTGTCCAAGCAGCTGTTAAGTGCATCCCCAAAATCTCAACATCTTTCCCATGGTATCCCTGCCCTTGGTGGAATTCTGTTTGTTATATAATGCAAAAAAGCTCAGAAACATGCTTGGGATAAATTTCATAGATACCCCACGCTTTCAAACCGCATTTCATTTCAGCATGCCTGTTCACATGTTCAGTGAGTTAGATGTCAAAGCCAGAAGGAATCTTGGATTAAGTACACCTCCAGCATTTCTTCAACCACCAGTTTAAAAGTCACATGGGACAAGATCTGGAAGATGAGTGGATGGTATACTTCTGCCCTATCTTTGTCTTTAATATCCAATAGTCATGAAGTTGCTGATGCTCAGAGCATTGCTAATACTCTTGGTGAATGTTCCTCTCATGTATCTAGCTTTTCAAACTCATTTCCTTCATTCTTAGCTATTAAAACGTAAGTTGAACATCTGCCTCTTTCCTTTTCTACTGATCATCCATATGACTACAATTGCCCTCTTACACTGGTGGAAGTCAAACTTGCACTTCATCAGTCTGGCAATACATCAGTTGGGCTGGATGATATATGTTACGAGATGCTACGCCACCTTTCTCCTGCCTCTCTTACTATACTCCTGGCTGTCTTTGATTGGATATAGCAGGTGAATGTCTTTCCTATGCTTGGCACCAGGCTATTGTACTCCGTATTCTTAAACCTAGGAAGGATCCAAAGATTCCCTTGAATTACTGTCCAATTGCTTTGATGAGTTGTCTCAGTAAGATCTTAGAGAGGATGATTAACACTCCTCTTGTTGGGTTCCTTGAATTAAACAATCTTCTCTCATTCACTTAGTGTAGGTTCTAAAGACAACACTCCACCATAGACCACTTAATTCACCTTGAAACATTAGTTAGAGAAGCCTTTTTGAAGCAACTACATCTTGTTTCTTTTTTTTATTATTTAGAGAAAGCTTATGATACAACATGGAGATACAGCATCTTGCGAGACCTTCACTCATACAGATTGCGTATTAAGCATTATTTAATGAACTGTCAATTCTAGGTCTGTGTGCGCTCAACATTTTCCCATTTTTTCCCACAGGAACTTGGAGTTTCTTACGGCTGTGTTTTTAGTGTCACACTTTCCATTATAAAGATTAATGCCATCAGTGAAAAGCTACCTCCTACAGTTACAAATGGTATTTTCATTGATGACTTTCACATCTCATGTCAGTCATCAAATATGAGGTTTATTAAGTGGCAGCTACAAACGGCAATCAATCATCTACTTAAGTGGACCACTGCAAATTGTTTTCAACTTTCTCTCTCTAAAACTATTTGTGTACATTTCTGCTGCCAACAGGGGGTATTCATCCAGATCTAGAACTTTGTATTGATGATAATGTACTTCCTGTGATCCCTGAGGCAAAGTTTTTAGGTATCATATTTGACTGTAAATTAAAGTTTATTTCACATATCAAGCAACTTTGTGTGAAATGTATAAGAGCACTGAACATCCTTTGTGTCCTCTCTCTTCCACCTCTTGGGGAGCAGTTTGATACTTCATGCTTAAAATTGTTCTGCCAGAACCTCAGCACTGAAAATATTGGATCCTATCCACCATCAGGGACTTCAGCTTTGCACTGGGGTCTTTTGTACTTCTACAGTCCAAAGTTTGTATGTAAACTGATTTACTCAGCTGTCTAATGGTCCTTACATAATTCCATGTTAGTTATCACCCTATTCTTATCAATATCCAAAACAAACTGGCTCATCTTTCTATCATCTGTCTCTGTCCAGTATTTTTTATACCTGCTCTCATTGGTATTCATGGGAATGAGCTAGCTGACAGAGCAGCAAAGTCTTTCTGATCTGGCTCTATCACCACTGTACCTGTTCCATACATGGACTATGGTCCACTTATCAAAACCCATCAGTACATCAGTTGGCAGTCGCTCTGGAGTGAGCAACAAAATAATAAGCTTTTTCAAATCAAACCTTCTTTAGCTTTTTAACCATCTTATTTCTGTAAAGATGGAGTGGAAGAAGTTGTTTTGGCTAAATTATGCACTGGTCAGTTTTTTAACTTGCCACTTCCTTTTATCTGGTACTGATGCACCAATATGTGGTCTGTGTAGCACTCAGGTCAGAATCATACATACTTTATTATCATGCTGTTGGTAGAACCAAGAACAATGACATCATTTTAAACATATTTTTAAGGTAGGTTTGCCCTTGACATTAGCCATTGTCATAAGTGATACTGCTCACCTAACTCATGTTTTTACAATTTTAAGAGCCATCAGTCTTTTAAACTTAATTTAAGATTTTCATTGGACTGTATACTGTTTTCGCATGATGTCTTTTACACATTTTAATTTTCATTTTGACCTGAACCAAGGACTGGAAAGGCCAATTTCAGGTGACTGACAGCAAGTTTGCACTTAATGCTTCATCCTTCCTGGCAGGTCTTAATTTTAACATTTTATGTATTTTACCTTAATTTCTATATACCATTATAGTATACCACATCTTGTTTGGCATAGATAGAATAGTAGCCTTCTGCCAATAAACATGAAATACCTACATACTATCTTAAATTTTGTTGGCTTTACTTCCTGTGAGTGCTCTTTAACATGAAGTTTTTGAATCTTAGTTACCTCTATTTTGTTTCCAGTCTGTTGTCATTTTGCCCTGATGAAGCTCAGACAAGTTTACCATTAGTTTTTTTCTCATTCCATTAGTCTTCTTCTCCAAGATTTTAAGCATCCATATCACTCCATATCAGGTCTTTTTAATTGATCTTTCTTGGATGGCATAGCTTTGGTTGTTCTTGGATATGTTAACTCTTTGACTTTTTTTCTCTGGTTCTGGAATGATTTTACTAACTTATATTTCAGTGGTTCATGTTGTATATTTCTGTCAACTTTTTTGTTTCTTATCATATTCCACATTTCTTTGCAGTAGAATTTGCATGACATATTCAGTTCAGGTTGTGGGTTGCTTTTTTGTTTTTAATGCTTTTTTTCCCATTAAATCCAGTTCCCATGTTCCCTCCCCTTCCTGAACTTCTTTATCTGTGATTCTTTTCCCTTTCTTCCTTACACATTGTGTTTAGATTGTCCTTTTCTTCTTTGTCTCCTTCTTCCTATCTTCACTTCTTGGCATATTAACTCCCATTTTGCACTTTCCTTTTTTCTAAGTATGTATACCCTGCCATCAGGTGAAGGTACTCTTGTTGAGAACTGGGACTACATCTACATTCATCTCCAGTTCTGTACTTGAGAAGCTGTTTTTTCTTGTTGGGATTCTGTCATCCACCTATTCCCATCCTTCACTCTTTTAATACACCATGACTGTGTAAAGCTACATTTTGATGTACATACCTTTTCTTTTTGAAAAGGATGTCACTCTTTTTCTTACTGGATCTCTCTCTCTCTCCCTTGTTATGGATTCCTTTACATGATGAGGGGTCCTCCCAGGGAAGGTTCTGTTTTTTATGGTTACCCTCTCTGGAATCTAAACATCCACCCCCATGTTTGCCATGCGTGGTGACCCATGAAGGGGAGGAGAGGATCCTGGTGGTTGAATGGTCCAACCATGACACACCACTTTGGCCTTGAATTTTTGTAGACTGGTGGCCCTCCTTGGGTCAGTTAGCTGGTCCACTTGGGTTAGAGTCAACCAAGTACTAGTGTTGGAAGCTCACAACAGGTGTAGTGGAAATTGTGTCTGATACTAGTGTTTGGGTATAGTGCTCATGAAACCCTGGCATTGCTGCAGTGTCCTTGCATGACATTGTAGTGCATCCTCTCATAGGGCTCCATGGTGGGTGGGGTCAGTGGGTACCAAAATTTTCCTTTTTCCTATGGATCCTGCTACAAAAAACTTAAATAAAATAGTGAAAAATCAGTCAATAGCTAAACAACTACATCTTGAAGACTCTGAGCAGCAATCTTCAACATCTGTAATACATGAGCCTCATTTTCTTATATTACGTTCTCTTTCAGAAAAACCTTTAGGACAGATGTCCCCTTTCTTATTCAGAAGGAACTAGAGGGACTTGCTGGCTCTCCAAAGTCAGTAAAGAAGTTTAGATCTGGAGACATAGTGGTTGAAACATCCACATCCCAATACAGTGAACTCCTCTTGAATTCAAAGGCAATTGGGGATGTACCAATTGAGGTTACATCTCATGCTACCTTGAATTCATCATGAGGAGCTATTGTTGAGAGGGATTTGAAGAACATCCCCAAGTCAGATTCTCGCTGTTTTCTCAACTCAAGGAGTTTCTGCAGTGAGGTGTATCTCCACTCGCATAGATGTAGTTACACTGCTGACAAATATACTCATTTTGACATTTACATCACCATGTGCACCTGCCACCATCAAGGCATGTTATCTAAATTGCAGGGTACGGCCATACATTCCAAACTACCCATTAGTCATCCTGGCAAGTTGTTACAATTTTGCTGCATATCTTTTAACACTTTTATTATTTTACCTTTTAGTAGTGGCCATAATGACACAGAACCCAGAACCTGGACTGGAGAGACCAACTTCAGGTTACTGACGGTGGTTCTTGTACTTACCTCATAGTCTACCTGATAGGTTATGATCATTACCATTATGCTTCAGAAAGTTCTTTACAACTTTGTAGACTAGATGTCAACATTGGCTTTATGCCATTTTCTGTTTTTAATTGCTGTTTTGTTTTTACCTTCATTTCCTTTTATGAATTTTACTACATTTACTTTACTTTTACCTTTTTACCAGACATTTGGCTATTTATTATTACGATTTTGCTACGTGTCTTTTAAAACTTTTGTCACTTTACCATTTGATAATTGATGTTATGACACAACCTGGAACCAGGACTGGAAAGGCCAGCTTCAAGTGACTGACGGTGGTTCTTGTACTTACCTGTTAGTCTTCCTGGTGGGTTTTGATCATTATCATTATGCTAGAAAAAGTCCTTTACAATTTCTCTTACTCTGCTTTTTCTCTTAAAATTGTAGACTAGGTGTCAACATTGGTTTTATGCTTTTTCTGTTTTTCAGTGCTGTTTTGTTTTACTTTCATTTCTTTTTATATATTTTACTACATTTAATTTATTTATACCTTTTTACCAGACTTTTGGCCCAGATAGCTGAACTACTTTGTGCCATAAAGCACTAAATCAACAAACCAACCAACTTGATGGATCTTACTCTTTAAATGCACAAATCTGCATTCTGATTTGCATATTATAGTTCCATGGCCATGCAAAGATTACTTGTAAGTTTATCCTCACAATGGAATTCCTTCATAAGCTTGGCTGTTCTGGATTGTACTTATCTATGAATTACATGGGTAAAGCAGACTGAAATTGTTGTCCATCCCTTCCATGCCTTTCATTGAATAAATTGGTGTGGTCTGCATTTAAAAGTAGGGTTTCCTGGTCACCCATTGCACTGTTTTAAGTATTGTTTGTCATCTAAGACCCCACTACATCCCATTCTCTCTTCTTGTCATGGAGTTTGAGAGTCGTTACCACTTTTCAGTTTCAAGCTGCTGGGGTGTTGGACCATGGAAGGTATACTCCTAAATAAGTCGATGAAATGCAAACAAAATATAGAAATTATTTTATATGCAAAAAACGGCTCTTTTGGGCTCAGAAAACACTTCAAATAGAAGAGCGAACAACGTTTCGACCTTCTTCGGTCATCGTCAGGTTCACAAATTACCTCTTTCTTTGTGAACCTGACGATGACCGAAGAAGATCGAAACATTGTTCGCTCTTCTATTTGAAGTGTTTTCTGAGCCCAAAAGAGCCGTTTTTTGCATATAAAATTCTCAACAAGTGGGTTTCTCGACATCACTGATTATAGAAATTATTGTAAAACCGTTTAGTTGTAAGTAGGGTGGTAGTTTTTTGCTGCTGTAGATTACATGATATCCTCCAATATGATGCTTAAAAACAAGAGTGAGCCATCAAATTTGCAGTTCACTCCATCAATTGGGATTTTTTATTTCATCTTCACATGGATCCCTGTTTCAATTGCTGGGTTTTGGATTTAAAATAGAACTAATATGCATCAGTCCTTACATATGTACTAGAGATGTATATATTCCTCCTTCATTTCAACTCTGTCAGTGTTGTATGTCACAATGGAGGTTCTTGCAAATTATTACAGTTTTTCCTCATCTGCTATCCCTCAATGCTTTTTGTTACACTGATAGTACTGTACTTGAGGCAGTTCTGGTCAGTATAACTTTAGAGAGAATGGTTTACATTATGCAGACATCAGTTTTGGATGTAGTTGACTTGCATTGTTCCATTCATCAAATCCTAGCAACTCTACACCAAGGGGTACATTTTTTGTTCAATTTACCAACTTTTTATTTTCTGGGATTCAGTTTTGTAAGTATTGCGTGGTTTGGATCACTGTGGGCAAAGAGTATACCTGGTGCTGAAGTAATGCAGACTCCAACATCAGATAGTACAATCTGGCTATCTCCTTTAAGGAAGTGTCCTTTGGATGTTTCTTTCTTTTCTTAACATTGGTCTCTCCACTTATCCACTGTGAGATTCTAACTATTTATGTGAGAAGAGGCAATGTACCATATTGAAAGCTATAATTTTCCTACACTGAAAATGTATTTATGATGGATATTTAACTCCACTCTCATCTTCCATCCTTCCTTCCTGCAGAAAACTAGTACTTCCATTTTTTTTGCCAAAACCCAAAGTGATAGTTTGGTAGAAGTGAACAAAAAGAGTTGCACATTAAAAGAATATGTTGCACTCTTGTTGGTGGGGAATTGATGCATGATCATTTGCATGAAAGATTCATTAGAATCAGTTGATTCCAGTCGAGGGAAGATAAAAGATTTGTGTTATAAATAAAAAACTGCATGTAGAGGGCAGCACTAAATGAGAACAGTTATTTCATGTGAAAGAAGGTATCTATCAGAAATACATTTGCAGTATAGGAAAATTATATATTTTATAATTTATATTTTATTTGTTATTTTCACTGCTCTAACTCTCAACAAAACTAGTCAAATTCATCAACCTCATAACTACCACAAAAAAAAATCAAATTTTTTTTTCTTTCTACTGACTGTACTTGTTTGTCCTGAGTAGCTTTAAACCTGTGGTAGAATGCATCATTTTACAATTAAAATTTATTGCCCTTTGAACCATCTAACTAACATTCACACCATTATAAGTTGCATATCACTTGAGAAATATGGAGGTCACTTTACACTGTTGAATTGCATAACCCAAGCACTGTTTATGTAAGTGGCTGATGAAATATTTTATTACATTATTGTTTATTTTACTTAATCTAAAGAGATCTCTATTTTAGCATCTTAGTTACTTCTATAATAATAAACATCAAAGTTACTACATGCCTGAATCTTGTTTTTTTATGCTGTTAATTGTCAATGATGTTTAACCAAACTTTTTTTTATATTAATCTTGTAATGTACTAGATAGTTTTTATTTAATTACACAATTCACCAAAGAATATAGACTAGTAACATGTAAAAAATGGACAACTTTCTGTGACTCTTAACAATTTTTTCTGGCTTTCTAACTGTGAGATGATAGCCATTACAAATTCACCGTAGCTAGTTGTTATCTTTACCATGGGAACAATGCTTGTTCTCACAGTGAAGTTGAAATTTCCCATTTCAAAAACAAAGTTATACAATATGTCATTTCGAGAAACAAACGCCTTGGCTTTCTCTGAATTATAGATAATATAAAAGTAAATGTTAGTGAGGACTATTAATAAATCCTGAAAGAAATGTGACACATGGATGTGGCAAAAAGGATCTGATTTTCTATTTGATAGTTCTGTAACCAAACAAAATTGAAAGATGTAAAAGTTATGTTCTGTCTCAACAATGTCAATTTTATACTAAGTGATTTATATTTCATTTTATATTTATTGGAGGGATGGCAGATAAAATTTATAGAAAAATGAAGAACACCAGGAGAAATTCAGGATTTTTTAAAAATACTGCAGAATAAAACTTAAGCCTTGTATACTGCTAAAGTATGGATTATTAGCTAAGCTTTTATGCTGTACTAATTTAAATAACATAAACAAAAAATAGATGAATAAACTTTGAATGTAAGTTACTAAAACCTTGTGATGTGCAGTAAAGGGTGCTCATCATGACAATGTTATTGTTAGATGTACACCACAGTTTAATGCAAGTGTTATAATCTATAGGATTTAAAAATGGTAAGAGAGTTAAATCTAGTTGTTTTTACGAATAATAGCTTATCTCAGGTTTGTTTACAAAATGGTAAGAGAGTTAAATCTAGTTGTTTTTACGAATAATAGCTTATCTCAGGTTTGTTTACAAAATGGTAAGAGAGTTAAATCTAGTTGTTTTTACGAATAATAGCTTATCTCAGGTTTGTTTACATAACTGTGTGAATCCTTTGTTATAAGAAACTTCTAAGCTTTTCTTGTTTTAATTCAGTGTTATTGCATCATAACATCACATAGTGTGTGGAAAGTTTTAGGCTTCTGTAAGGATATAAATACGTATTCAAAGTGCAGTTTGAGTTACTTATATAAATAAACAGCATGTTAGATAAATAGAAAAATTAACACTGAATGTTTGTGAGTTTGGCCATAAGAATATGTAGTGAAATTTTGTATAGTAATAACAGAGCAGAAAATATATTTTTTACATCATTAGTTGTATTTTAAAGTAACTAAACCACCCTGTATGGAGTTTGACAAAGAGAGATAATTATTTAAAACTCTGGATACAACTATGTATATACATTTGACTTGTTTGACTGTATGCTTTTTTTGTTTATTGTTAATTTATCACTGACGGGGTATCAACATCAATTGTAAGGAATCCAGCCCTTACATCCATATGAAATCTGACAACTTTGTACGATAAGCAGCATTAAAAACTCAACAAGTAATGAAATAAGTTGTTTTATATAGATTGAGCAATAACAGTGCAAATATGCCTTGGTTTTAATCATGAGTATTCTTTGAAAAGCAACTCAGTAGTTCAAATCATTTTTATTCGCATGGTCACGTGTCAGTAATTACACTGTTCAAAACTGACCCATCCCTTGTTATTGTACATAATGTAAGAGTATGGGAAAACTTTTGCATGCAGTACATACTCTTCCTTCATCCTTTTAAATGCTGGGCTTTAAAAGTTTAATTTTGCCATGAAGAAAAATACCGCTGCTAATGTTAGAAAGCAGAGATCAGGTTATCGGGGTGCTAATGACAGGGATGATACCAGCCAGAGCGGCAGCACACTTTGAGGTGCACCTTCATGCACAACAATGCATGTCCACACTTGGTAAGGGTGTGTACAAATTGTTTGAATGAGAATAATGTGAATGTTTTGGACTGGCATCCATATCACCTGATATGAATCCCATTGAGCATCTCTGAGACTACAGGCTCTTCTGGTGGCAAATGGAGGACATACCCGATTTTAGTGTTCTGGATGTTGAAATCCTGATTAAACTGTCTGTGTGCAGTTTCTTATGAAATTTGAATATTATGTACCGCAAAGACATGATGATTTCATATGTGCATTCAAAACTTATGTGTAACCTTGCATATTAAAATTGTTTAACTGTATGTACATTGTTGTGTTTTTAATGCCTCAATAAATTTACTTGTGTGGTTTAACTTGTTATTATGATATAAGTAAAATAACAGTTACTTAAAACATAGGTGTATTTGTCACAGAATAATCCTATGGGGTGGTTCTTTAAGAAAAATTTTGAACTTATTATTCAAGAATTAACCTTTTATGATAACTGATTCTTGTTTGGCCAATTTTGTCTTAAATGTTGGTCATTTTATTAAACTACAAAGGAATCTCATATAGGAGCATGTTCTTTATAGAGATACGAGATGAAACTCCAGATTGAAAAATATTTTTTTTTATTATCATTGCAAGTTCATTTCATAATAGTCTATAAAATATATTACTGTGTGAAGTAAAAACACTCAAAATTCTTTATTTTTGTTGCATAAAGAGCCCCTAGTTTACAAAAGCTACTACAGCAGGTGCACAACTGGAAAGTAGATGAGCAGTTGGAATTTTTTAATGCACTGAAGGATTCTCTTATTGCAAAAGGATTACTGAAGTGACACCATGAACATGAGAATAACCTCTTTTGGTATGTAAGTTTAATATATCCATAAGTTGGTGTTTCTTATAGCTTCCAGTGTATTTTCAAATAATTAGAACAGTACTAAAGAAATATAACAAAGCTTTTATTTAAACAAAATAAAATGCAGTATAACTTCATTTTGGGATTAAGTAATCTGTTATTAAAATTATTGTTCATCTCACTATTTGAACTACAACAGTACATTATTTTGCCAGAAAATGATTATTTAAAAACTTCCAATCATATTACTATAAAGACAACAACATACTCCAAAAGCTCTTTTAGAAGTAATATTTACCTTTTAAAAAATTGTTTGTCACATTTCTTTAATAGTGATTTATCCACATAACTTTGCAACTCTGTCGTCTTTTTTTTTTTTTTTTAAGTATCATAATAAAGTCACATTTAAATAGAAAACTTGCAAACAGTAGGTTATGTTGAAAGAAAAACAAATCACAGGTCTTCATCTGTAAAATCAGTTGTTTTATTGGGAGAGAAGTGAAGGATTTCATGCTAAATCATGACCCCTCTTTTATTATAACCACATTTTATTTCTTCTGTAAAAGAATTTAATTGACAACTACTATTGTTTGTACAATGATTAAAACTTTTGAGCTACAACCATGTTTACAATTAACCTTCTATGTACTTGTATTCATTTTAGCCAACCTTGCAACTGCCATCAAACCATAAAACTATTTGTACTATACTTTTTAATGTAGTAAGTGTATCTTTATCAAAATAGAAAGTATTTTATTATACGTTACACAAGTCATTGTATATGAAAATTAGATTGTTTTTACCAAACATTGTCTCTGTGATTTACGTAGTTTGACTCAGGATCTGACTGGTCCTAGTGTAAGGTGATTTTCATGTTGAGAAATAAATATTCTCTTTCATCTTACAGTCTTTACGTTTTATTTGTGCACCCTTTCAAACTTCAAAATTTGTTTGTATCTGACAAGTTGCTATTAAGTTTTTTGAATGTATACATTTATGTTCCTTATATCTATAGCATTGCCTTTATCTGCTTTTAGAATTTTCATGTTGTTGCCTTGTTTAAAGTTGTTAGTAGAATTAATATCTTTTTTATAAGGTTGTTTTTCTGATTTCTGTGAAATTATATTGATAGTTTGTGTAAAAATACATCTCTGATTTTATAAATAGTTTTATATTATTTAACTTCTATTTTTATTCATTTGAAATTTTACTTTGCAGGAATGAATGCTCTTATCAAAAGAATAGTTTTATTTGGACGAAGCAAATTATTCTTATTCTACAACTTTTAAACTCATGGAACTTGGGATTAAAGTCATATTTTTATACAGCAGTATGGTTTGATGTGTCTGAAAATGTGCAATTTTGATTTCTAGTATTTCTGTTGTTCTGTAAACAATGTAAGTGATATTAAATATGTATGGTAATTTGAAGAGAATAATGGGCATTTTTGTACTTTTACAATATAAGCAATTAAGAAATAACACATATTATCCAGAAATAAAATTTGTGGTACACAGTGTTATTATATTTGTGGTGTGGTATTTTTAGCATATTTTTGATATTACAGGAGGTTGTTTGTTATAAGCAGTAGATATCTTTGAAAGAAGAAGAATGTGTTATACAACATTTTGATTTCTTAGTTGGAAATTCATAATGAAATTAAAATCAGTGAAATCAGCTTAATCATTTAGGATAAATAATATTAACAGAATGACTCGTTTTACATTCTCTGATGGTTGGGTTTGAATTTTAATGTTTGACATCTAACATCAGTAACTGATCGTGATTGCTGTGTTTCAAAATATGTAATACAAAAAAAAAAACCCTTAATAGCCATTTTTCTTTTCAGCATCATTTATTATTCTACAGTTTCTTCTATGCAGTTATAGGGTTAAATATTCTTCAAAAACTTTGCATATTTTCCATGTAACATCAATCAAAGCTCCTGAAGCTCTTCCCTAATTCTTCATCATGTCTGAGTGTGATAACAACAGCACCATGTTAACATAGTTTCAGAAGTCAATGTACATGTTTCTTTTTTATTATTTTTTTTCTCTTTTTATTTACTTTTCATTCTGTTTTTTACTCCTCATAACTCAAAATTTCTTCATTTTGTTTTGGACACTTATTCAGAAGAATATTTACCTATATATTTTAAACTTGTATATGTTATTCACATTCCAAAATCAAAGTGATTTCTGCTGTATACAAGTTTTATATTTAAGCCACAAGTAATAGCAATGATGTGATACATATATGCTTTAGAAATACTTTGAAACATTTTATAAAATGTCATGTTAGTGTTTACTTTTATAAAATGTTAAAATTTTGGAATTTTGTTATTCCACATCAATTTAATGTTACAATGTTTGGAAATCATCTAACATAGACATGGTTTTGTACAGAAAACCATCATCACTTTACATTTTGGTTTAAAAAAAGAGTTCAGTAAACGTCATTATTCTCAGAATCTTTAGAAAAGTATGTTAAGAAAGTTTTGTGGTTGTTGCATTTATTATTTTTATATGTAGACAAGAAATTAACAAGAATTAAAAAATGAAGTTCTATTGTGAGTCGTGGTTGTGTACTTTATTTGCAATTCAGGTTCTGTTACTGTGATGTAAATGTAAAATGTGATATCAGAATAAATGAAAATTACAGCTTTCATAACTTATGATTTTTGGTTATCATAAGAAGTATATTGAAAATTATCCACTTCATAAAACTAAAATGTAAGAAATCTGCTAGATGAACTTGTAGTAATATATGTAGATATGCCATGTCTTTAATATTAAGTACAAAGAGTTATAAATATTTTAACTGCATGTTCTTACATGATAAAAGGTTATGGTTATTAACAACTAACTATTATTATTATTAGCTATGTATTTTTTTATTTTATTCTATGTAACTAAATTAATATTTTAAAAATATGTATTCATTTGGTATATCATTTCTATTTTTTTTAGAAAATCAGTTACAGGTTCACTTTATCTCAGTACAGTTTTAACTTTTATGTAATTGTCTGTTTCAGATTATAAACAAGAAAATAATATTTGTTCGAAGCAAATTAAAATTTTAGTAGTTAGATGCAAGATGTTTTTCAATTGTTTTGTTTAAATATGATCACTTCTGAGGCCATCAGTTCTGGTATTTGATATGTTATTTGTGAAAGTTGCCTTTTAAATTGTATAAATTATAATAATAGATAGGTAACAATGATTCATAAACTTAAGGAAGAAGTTTTTTGCTTATAAATCATTGTTTGCCTGTCCACTATTATGTCAATATAATGTGCTTCCTTAATCAAAGTTTAAATTGTCAGCTTTTAGATTCTATTTCCATAATACCAAGTAATGGGGGGAAAGTCTTTAGTTGTATCTAAAATTACTTAAATATGAAATCTGTACAACCTTATTTATCATCTTTCAATTCAACTTATTATTTTCTCAAATACATTGTTCTAACAAATCATTGACACCTACCTTCTTCTTATCCTATTACCTGTTGGGTAATATAAAACATTAAGTAAACCTAAACATCATAGTTGTTGAATGAGAATGCACAAAGCTTTTATACACAATAACTTATTCACAGGTAATTTTAATCCTATATCATAGGTGTTAAGTTTAACACCACAATGATGGTGCAGATTGCATTTTGCTTAAAACAGCCCTACAAAGCCATGTGTATGTGAAAGGAAATAAGTATTTAAACTTGTAAACTTTTTCGTAAATGTTTACAAAAGAAAGAAACTGATAAAATTATTATATGCCTGTCAGCAGAGTACTTCATTATAATAAATGATTAGCAAAATAGATGGTGTAACTTAAGAATAATGGAAAGTCTCAAATATTTGAAGTACAAAGAAGAAAGTGAGATCATACTTAAATATTTTCAAATAGAGACAAATGTAAATATTGATATATATAAGTCCATATATTCTCCAGAAATTCTCGCTTTGGCAGGAAAAAATTTATTATTTAAAATTGAAATCCATATCATATATGCCTTTAAACAATTATCATACAGCTGATCTTATAATCAAGTGTTTTGCTCTCAAATATCAAATTGTATTGTTTAATCAAACATGTAGCCAATTGTATGTAAAAAGAACCCAACTAGGAAGTATTTGCAGTGAATTAAGCTTATGGATAAATTAAACCAGTTTAGTTCAAGAATTATTTGAACACACAAAAACAGGTATCAAATGTTATGTGTTTTGCCCCAAAATCAAGTCTTCAACACTGATTCCAGAGTCCTGAAAAGATGGTGCTTTTTGAATTTCTAGCATACTAATTGAATATGGCTATCCTTCAAAGTATGAAAAACATTATCTGTACAAACTCTCTATAAGTAACTAACAATAATTACTTATCAAGAGAGTTATAACAATGTATTTAGTAAATGATGTGTAGTGTGTGTAAATAATAAGGTTATGTTAAAATAAAACTCACTTGTACATTTAGTAAGATTCATTAATAAAGTAATACTTTTGTTCAGATATATATTACAAGTTTCAACCAGATTATATGAACGTAATCATTTCTGAACATTTTTCATGCAATACTTTGATTGATAACGTTTTTCTTTTGTGTCTGGTTTAATGAATATTATTGAAGGATCACTTGATAAACTGTTGATTGCTCAAAATGAAGATTTTGATACTTTTAATGCAAAAGTTTTCATAAGAATTTTGATATTGTATGTGTAAAGGATTGTCTGAATGTTTTGGATTAAATGTTTGTATGTTATTTGTATCTCAGTCTCCAAGTATATTCTTTATTGTAACTGTAAACTTCCTCACGTTTATGGTTTGTGTGCTTAACACATAACTTTATAACCTAGGTTTAAATAAATGCCTTTGTAAGAATCTCATACGACTAGTCTATTGGCTACCCCTTACAAATTGGTTTAGTTCTCCAGTAGGTTGGATTAAAGAAAATAGGTATGTACTAAGTAAGTTGATATGGCTACAACTGTGGTAGATCCATCTGCACCAGTAGAATCATGTAGAGCTAGGCAGTTAAAGAACTTTATACTACTTTATGTAAATTTCATGAGAACATAGATTTATAGATGCATTAAATGAAGCAACTAGAATGTGTTGCTGGACTAACATTCAAAAAGCTTATATTTTGAGTTTAAGGACTGCTCAAAAAACTAACCATCACTTTAGTATTCATGATGAACTGCAATAAGCTGAAGACTTTCAGTACTTAGTGCATATGCTAATACAAGAGTATAGAAAGGATGCCTAACACAATACTGACACAATGGCACAGCTTAACTCATCAGAGAGAAGAATAAGCTATTGAGTGTTAAGCCATAACCTACAAGAGTTAGTCAACAGGTTGCATATAGCATATAGAAAACCTAATGAACTGATGATACAAATACAATATAAAGTCAGTCTACAAGTGAGCTTTGATTTTTAATATAACTTTAAAGAACATAAATTAAACTAACATACCTGACATAACTGGTAAATTTAATTGAGATAGCTTTACAAGAAGAGCAACGTGAATAACAGATAAACAGACCTCAGCATTTTGCTGCAAATGCAGTAGATGGCATCAGAAGTAGAGGAAACAGTTGGTGAGATAAACAAAGTATGCCTGATGGCTTGAAATGCTTCAACTGTGGCAAGATAGGGCATATGAGAAAAGAAATGAGCAAATAGCATGATTTAACTGTGGATTTAAAGGCTACATAGCTAGAAATTGTAAATGTCTACAAAATGTAAAAAAGGCTGGAACTTTCAGAAAGAAGTTCTCAAGAAATAACAGAATCCCAATACCTACTAGAGAACTAAAAATGTATTTACACCTGGTTTTATCAAACGAAATTAGGAGTAGATCCAACAGTTTGGAATAGGAGATTGAACATTCATAGTGTTAAGGAAGTGTCACCAGAAGATCTAATAGTAATAAAGGGTATAATATGTCAGTTGCTGGTTGATATAGGTACTCAATCTTCTCTGTTATGTGCAGAACTAGTGACTAAAATCTGACATTGTTAAATAATAGTTGGAATATTTTATAAACTTTACAAAGTTTAAAATGTGCATAACAGGACATTTTGTTTGAGATTCTAGACAAGTGTAGTGTTTACTTGAAAATAAAAGACTTTGAATTACAACACTGTAATCAGATAGCCTTATAATTTTTGAAATTATTATGACATTGAAATACTTACCACAGTTTTAAAGGGTTTGTACCTTCAGACTTGTGTGCAAAATTTGAGACAAATAATGCCTTTTCACTCGTTAAGTAGTCAGGCACCAAATACAAGCATCAGTAAAGTTAAAAGCCAACAGTCAAAATACAAACTCACTGATATTCCTAAACATAGTGAGACACAACAGTGTCAATATAGTAAGAATATTAAGCATTTAAAAAAATGTCACACCCTTGTTGGGAAGAGTACAGGTAACCCATTATGTAGCTTTGTGCTTAAATGATGATTATGTATCTACTACATTTATTTATTTAAAAATAATAATAATTAATTAAAATAACATAATTATTTGTGCATAAGATACTTTGGATTTTTAATAAAATCATACCAATTTTTGAGAGAATAATTTAAGCAATCAAATTAAATTTGCAATGCATTTGGCACAAATGACAAGAGCTAGAAATGAAAGCGTTAATATAATACCTTTTTGTGCTTATATAATACCCCTTTGCCATTTCAGAGTTTAATACATGTCTTACTTGAAGGATTTGGAATGCTTTTGTTATTTATATGGCATCAGAATTTTCACAGCAAGTTTTGAAGAATACTTAGAAAGGTTAAGACATGTATCAGATAGTTTGTGGAGAGTGAACATAAAGCTCGAGCTAACCAAGTGTGAATTTACATACCCTATAGGTATGTAAAACTTATCCAGCACCAAGAGCAGTGAAAAATATTTGTGCATTTCCAGAATACATAGGATTTTATTGGAGATTTATCCTACATTTTGCATTGTTAGGGAGGCTCTTAACAGATTCAACTAAAAAAGGCATAGCTTACTAGTGGACAGATGAAGAAAAAGCATTTTACATGCATTATTGAATACATCAACTTTAAAAGTATCTAAATCTAATAAGGAGTTTATTTTAAGCATAGATGTTTTGAGTTGTTTTACTATAGGTGCACTATCATTATAGTTAGATGAAAATGGAGAAAAAGACCTTATAGCCTGTGAGAGCAGACAATAAGGAAAAGCTAAAATAAATTATTCTGTAATAGAGCAAGAATACTCAGCTGTAGTGCATGGTGTCAAGATTCTTGGACATTATCTGTGTGGTAGAAAGTTCACTAATATCACCAGTCATGCACCATTAAACCAATTAATGATATCATGATACACCATTTGCAGCTCACTTAGTTTCTGATAAAATGTATATAGAATGCTCATGCATAAGAAGCAATACTGAAGATTATTATTTTGAATTATATATAGAATACCAAAAGCGAAAAAGAAATCTGCACTTAAGAAATTCTTCTCCACAGATGATGCCAATTTTACCATCTTTACTAATGTTCAATTAGTAGCTGCAAATAATTCAAGCCCATTGCTTAAAAATAAATCTACACAAGAAAGCCCTTTTGCATGATAAGGATGTGGTATTACCTATTCAAGAAATATTAGACTCCAGAAAAATTAACTATTTAGTAAGTGAAAAGTGCAAGGCAGAGCTGTTATAATGTGGTTGTGGGTGGTGGTGATGACTAGTTGCCCCCCCTTTAGTCTTGCACTGCTAAATTAGGGATTGCCAGTGCAGACAGCCCTTGTGTAGTTTTACACAAAATTAAAAAATACAGCTGAAGTAAGATATACTTTAAAAATGTTTATAGATACCCTTAAAAGTAAAAAATGGAATGTTTAGCTATATAGAATTCCACCCATAATACTATAGCATAAAAAAAACTTCTTAGTATTAACTGTAGGAAATGAAAACTATATATATATAGCTGTTTCAAGTAGTCAGCATTAATGTTTGGAAAAGACAGAAGAAATGTTAAAATGTATAAAGGTACCCATCTCAGTATGCATCTCTAATTTAGGCATTTATTTGGTGCTTATAATAAGTTCTAATTATGTTATATATGCAGGAATTAAAAATAAAACAGCAGAATTATAAGAAAAGAGAATAATTATTCCTGAACCATCTTATTTTATTGAGACAAAAACCAGGAACCTGGTTCTTTAATGTGAATAATGAATTAATCTTATCAGTAATATACCTAAAATCTCCTGACTCGATTCAATTACTAAACTAAAATCATGCAAAAGAGAGAAATCTGATATTTAAAATTAGTCACAAATTACTTTGTACATAGACAGCTTTAGCAGTAATACCACGTATATTGTTGCACATTTAAATACAAAAATTTCTAAATGCACAATTATGTTCTTAATTAATTGTGACTCTCTCTTTGGTAATGTAATAAGTTGGGAATTTTTGTATTTAAATGTGTGACTATATACTTGATATCACTGCTAAAGTAATTTTTGACTAATTTTAAATGTCAGATTTCTCTCTTTTTAATTTTTTAGTTTGGTAATTGAATTGAGTCACAAGATTCTGGACATACTACTGATAAGGCTAATTCATTCCTCATATTAAAGAACCAGATTTCAAGGTTTCTTGTCTTAAAGAAATAAGATGGTTTAGGAATGGTTATTCTCTATTCTTATATTTCTGCTATTTTATTTTTAATTGTTGCAAATTAAACATATTATAGGCACCAAGTTAATACTAAGAAGTTATTTAATGCTAGTGGTATTGGTGGAGTTCTATATAGCTAAACATTCCATCTTTTAAGGGTATCTAAAAACATTTTCAGAGTATATCTTACTATAGCTGTATTTTTTAATTTTGTGCAAAACTACACAAGGGTTGTTTGCACTAGCCATCCCTAATTTAGCAGTGTAAGACTAGAGGGAAAACAGCCAGTCATCACCACATTATTATTTGCATCTCCGTTTCCAACTCATATTTTTATTCTAATGTTCCAGAAATCTTCCATTGCTGCAGCTTTGAACATTGAGAGTACAATCTGCTTGGCTTCACTGGCAGAGATTTATGTTGTTGACCAAAACTTCTATCTTTTAGGATCTTGTCATTGATGTTCACTGTTTCACTGACCAGAGAAACAGCTGTAACTGATCAAGTTCATTTATCAGTGGCACACCAGTCATTTTCAATGTGTTTTAGAATTTCTTGATTAGAGCTACAGTTGTGTCACTGTGGGTGGTATGATCTAAGGTCTCTGTATAATCCACCTCAAATGGTTTTAGATTTGACAGGTTCCATTTCACCTGCATGACTTCAGTCATTTGCTTCCCTTGCACTAAGGTTAATCCATTTCTCTTCAGTGGTAAACTTTCCCTCTTGGTCATGATACTTCTGTTTATAGAAAATGTCATTTTTTTAGTAAATTCGTTTGTTTAAGAACAAAGTCACATTATACTACCTTCAGTGTCCATCAAGGAATCAAACCATGGATTTTAGGATTTGTGACCCCATTGATTTACTGCTGTCATATTAGGAGACACTCTTTCTATAAGAAGCATTCTTTTAAACATGTGTAATACAAGTTAAGATGAGGGTAATATCCATATTAACAAAAACGGATACTCTGAAATAAGATCCTGTGGTCACAATACCAAACTTTATTTTTCCTACTTTCTTTTTGGTATTTTCAGGTTCAACTGATCCCTCATAGAGTATTAGATAGATTTGTAATATAATGGAAAGACTAGTAAGATGAATTATGAAGTGATGCTGAAATTTTATGTGTGTATGTGCTTTTATTATATCAAAGCCACATTGGGCTATCTGCTGTGCCCACCGAGGAGAACTGATCCCATAATTTTAGCATTGTAAATCTGAAGACTCACCACTGACCACCAGGGGAATGAATTTTTATGCTAACAAATAGAGACTGAACAAAATGAGTAATGCAAAATTAAAACAATCTTCATTTATTCAAAGACATAAAAACAATGTGTGCACTTCTTACTGTACACTGTACAGTCACCATTTATTGGCCTTGTAAATTGTTTAGCATATTATTTCTCCAAGATGTCATTCCATCAACCAACTTACTTGAGATCTCATTGAGATCTTTAAATCTAATGTTTCTTACTTTACCCACAGTGATTAGAACTATCCACATGATTGTTCATTCTGGCTTAACATAGGAAAGGCTGTAACCTCAAAATATTTATGAGAAGCCAGTGAAGATGCTGCTGTAATTTACATTTTTGCATATATTGTGCAGCATTTCAATAATACATCCCTTGCCCAACTGAAATGTATAATATCTAGAGAACAACAACAACAAAAAAGGCAGCTAAAGTAAATTGAAGTTAATGATTTTGTGTACTGCATTTATACACAAACTACATGTATTTATAGAAAACTTTTTTTTTCCTGATTTCAATATTAGAATAAGAAGTTAGAAAATGCATGAAATGCCTGCATCACATCAAGTTAAAAAAGAGCAGTGTCATTATTCACCCAAAGAAACTTTATGGCATGTCAAAATCAGGAAAAATATTGTGTATTTTTTAACAAAGTAAGTTCAAAGCTACTGAGATAATTATCTGCAAACACTTTATGATGATATTTACATAAATATATATATATATAACTGAGATTGCAAAAGAAGTGTGATTTTCAGAGCAGTAAATCACCTAATGCCTCTCTTAATCATGAATCACTTAAATATTCTGAAATACATTCAGATTTGTTTGAAATCAGTTTTTCATGGAAAGAAAAGCATAGTGAAAATACTAAGTTTATTTATCATAAAATTAACAAGAAACTAATTTCTGAAACCCAAGTAATAACGATATTCTAATTATATGGTACTTGTTACATTCCATTTTATCATTGGGCATAAACAAATTAAGTAACTGAATGAATAACAAAGGTTAAATGCTAATGAAATTGGCTTCTAAAAGGCTGTGCTAACATCTTTATTCTCTTTATGAACATTTAACAGTGTGAAAATATCTTAAAATTTTACAAGAAGAAAAAATTAAAATTTATTTTTCCAAAATCTTTAACATTAATTTTTGTATTGAACTGTGGTATTTTATTGTGT
Organism: Carcinoscorpius rotundicauda; assembly: GCA_011833715.1. Taxonomy (NCBI): domain Eukaryota; kingdom Metazoa; phylum Arthropoda; class Merostomata; order Xiphosura; family Limulidae; genus Carcinoscorpius; species Carcinoscorpius rotundicauda. The sequence continues at coordinate 27,561,057 of CM022406.1, forward strand.
AAAATGTATACACTTCAAATATTAAGTGAAGTCTCTATGAGGGAATTGTTTACATAATGATAATGGTAACGACTATATTACTGATATCACCAGTTGGAAGAATGTTCTTTGTTCCTTATTTCTTAGTAATAATTGGAAAATTTGCATGTATATTTGTTAGTAAGCACAAACCCACACAAAGAGCTTTTTGTGCAGTACCTTCCACAAATATTGAAACCTGGTTATTAGCATTATGAGACTTCAGACTCACTGCTGAGGTACAGGAGAAAACAAAATGGAAAGAATAAATAGACAGTACATTTAAAATGCAATTTAACTTTATAAAGAAATAATTTTCTTCTTACAAAATGTTTGATATGACTATTTTTAGTCTAACAATTATCCTCAAACACATATTCTTTTCACAGTTTATAGATATTGTATACCTTATCTACTAACAGTAACATAAAGATTCATGACTTTATAGCCGGAGGTATCTTTTTGTATATCACGGTACCTATAAAAGTTTCAACAACTAAATGCTTTAATAAATACTCTCAACATATTTTTACTGCTCTATGTTTTTCCACATTTTAAAAGCATATGTTATCCAGTAAGAGTGAAATATACATTTGTGACTTTTAATGACCATATTGCATTGTATTACTCATAGAGTTGTCAACTATTACAGAAATTTTTGTTTATGCTATACTTTGTGTAACAATACATTCAACTGTTTTGAGGTTGGTAAATAAATGACTCTGATAGTTGTACATTTTAGACAACATTTGTACTTTTGCATGTCAATATTCATAGAACTGTGTACAAGTTCACATATTTGTTTATATTTTTTTCTGTACCTCATATAACCACTCATCAAAGACACCCTGCATATTATTATTTTGATGTTAAAGTTGGTCTGCTTAACTGAATCCTACATCTACTTGTTTCATTTTTTGAGTTTTGTAACTTCAAATGACTCAGTTCTGTTTAGTAACTACAATTTTTCCTCTTACTTTTAACTACCAGTAAGATTGTTTCTAATTAAAGCAACCTTCTTTCACTTTGAAAAAATTATACTATATTTTACAAAGCAAACCATTAAATTACATATATAAATCATTTGCATTTTATAACAATATAGTAAGGTTCCAATAATTTTACTGAATACAGTGAGCTAACCCTCTGTATATATACAGTAATGGAGTCAGAAATAACAAGTTATAGCAAACAAGTCATAAATTGAATAAATGTATGAATCATAAAGTGCATTTGAATTCTGTATGTGAGCACCTTGTTTTACACAGTATTACACATTATTTTTACACTGTCAAACAGTTTATGAATGTAAAAGCATGAAATATTGTTCTAAATATCATTTACTATATTTCATAATTCACCAAGTTTTTGGTTTCATTTTGAACACCTCATATTTTTATAACCTCATATAGCTTCAAGATGTTCTTGATTATATAAGAATGTTATGATTGTCAGTGTCCCATCAGCTTCATTATAATCAAAATATTTCACCACATTTTCTGAAGGCTTGAAATAATTTTCATGCTGGAAAATGAATCCTGCCTCATGAGCTGCACCCGTGAGCAATAGCGTAAATGATCAGAACCTATCTGTACTTATCAATAGTTGCAATGTCATCAGTTTTGGATAAATATATACCAACACCATTATCTGAATTGCAGCACCAATTTTATACTGATCTCACACCATGGTTTATGGTATATACAATATTCACTGTTTTTTTCACCATCAAATAAACTATTGTAGATGTTCACTAAACAAATTGAGCCTGGATTTAACTGTAAAAAATACTTGTCTCTAGTTTTGATTTTCTTTTGGTCCAATTTCCATTTCATACATTTGGTTTAATTATCCCTTCTCAGCTATGGTCTTCAAGAACCTAGATATCCAGGGAGACCACGTAATGCTAATGCTTATTTTACTGTTCTCAATGGAACATTCAAACTTGTATTTACAGTAAAGTTATTGGTAAGAAGATCTATACTCAACACTCATCTACATCACAAAGAACGTTACTAAAAGTTCCATTTTCACTGATGTTCTTAAGACTGTTGCACATAGCTTTTTGTAAAAAGTGAAGAGTTGCCACAGTTTTTCATGTAGATTATTCCTGAAAGCCAAAAATTTCACATCTTATTACTTATCATTGGGTATTTTAATCCCAGATGCATGCTTGATTAACATTACTACTACCATTATGAAGCATAACATGATTGCTTGCATTATTGTCATTGATGCAATTTCTGATTGACTGGAAGACAACCAGTCATAGAATAATCCATTTATATCTGACTGTATACATTAGAGGCAGTATATATTCAGAGAGTAAGATGGTGGTATACACATAATAAAAAAAACTTTTTGTATGATTCACTTGAACTGTTTTTGATAAATGGTAGTGCACTTTTAATAGAGTGAGGAATATGATCAAGCATTTTTATTACTAAAACCTGTTTTAGTTTATGTTCCAGTAATGGCCTTTTTATGTCAGATTTGTAAGTTTTTATTTGACACTGGTACTAGTGACAACAGAGCTGGAGCTCTACTGTAGAAGTTGCAGCAAAAATGAGAACATGTAGTTGTATACCATATCCATATGGTTATGTTGTTCATATGCAGATAGTTTACAAGAAAAAATACTTGCTTACTCCAAGAAAGACCAGCATGGTAGCACCTTTACTGGAAACACATTGCCTTTTTTCTACATGATGCTTAATCACTGTCATTTGATAAATTGACCATCTGATACCATTATTATATTTATTCAATAAGTTACTGTGTTTAGTGATGATGAGAAAACCCACTTGAAGAGAAATGTATATGTAAAAACAGCTGGTTTGGGTTGAGAAACTTTTTATTTAAAGGAGTGAACAGCATTTCGACCTTCGTTGCGAGTCTGACGATGACCGAAGAAGGTCGAAACGTTGTTCCCTCCTCCAAATAAAAAATTTTCTCAATCAAACCAGCTGTTTTTGCATATATATATATAAGTTACTGAGTTGTTTTTTTAATGTATTTGCTCTAGTATGTTAGCACAAATTTCAAACACCAGTCTCAAGTATGTCATTAGTCTTGTATTTAATTTCAGCCATAGTTTAGTGAACATAACCATTGTGTTTTCACTAGCACCAATTTCTCTTTGTTCATCGTGACTGTAAATGTTTGGGTGTTAAACTAAAAATCTGATTGTCCATTGTTATGAAACAACACTGGGACTTCATCTCTTGTCACCCTGATCACTGTTGAAGCTGCTAGTTTTGAGCATGGCTTTTATGACTTCATTACATGATATTGATGCATTATAATTTTATATAGATTACACCATGAAACATCACTTGTGAAGGAATTACCAATTTGTTTGCCACTTATACTTGTGCAATCCAATTTTCATGTGCTCTGTCAGCAGCATTCGATGGCTTTTATATGGAAAGTTGGGTCACCCATTTTGCAAGAAAAAAACTGATCGATTAACTTTACATCATGAATGCCAATTCTAGAACCAATATTAGAAATGATTACTTTCATTCTGTGGGCGATAAATTCTGTCATTTTTAACATTCTGAGCAGTAGCGCATTTCCTACAGTGGACCCTCCTTGATGTCCCATTACTGAAGGAAAACATTTTTTTTTTTTAAATAGTCTGATATGTTTTGATGTAACATTTGTAGAACAAACTTGTAAAACTTTTATTTAATTAGTTTTTAAACCATAATTCCATTTGAGGCTGTTTGAAAAATGCTCATTTTTGTAACTAATGTGTTCTTGTACATTTCTTGCAAATTATATTTATTGTGATTTGCAGATTTAATATTGAATTCCAGAAAAAAAACACTTTGAACCTCTTTTAAAATTTGTCTCACTATGGAAAATTCCCCCAAAATGTTCTGCACTTCCAAAATTGAACTAGAGATCCAATTCTCCTTTAACGTCCATGACTGTTTGGGAAAATAAAGTTGGTTTTCACTGGTCGTAATGGTGGTTTTACACAGAGGGGGTAAAAAATTGCAAGATTCATAAGAGTATTTGTCATTCCTGAGTCTACCACAACTTAACCTCCATCTACATATTGTATAGGAACGTCCTAGGTGTTCTTTCCGTTTTAGTGGTATAAGAATTATGAACGTTTATCTCGTTTATATGTAGGTTTGGCATAAACATGTGATCCAAAAAATCGTTGAAGTTGTCTCGATTCATCCAGCTGCTTTTTTATTTGTTTTATGTACAAAATGATATAATACTTACTTACATCACACATGTGTGCTGAAATATTCATTTACTATTATATAGAAGATACCCAAATGGACAATGTCTGTATGTTAAATATATATATGAAAACGGCTCGTTTGGGTTGAGATTTTTTTTTTTTACGCAGAGGAGCGAACAACGTTTCGCCCTTCTTCGGCAATCGTCAGGTCCACAAAGAAAGAAAGAGGTAACTGACCGGAAGCTGACCACATGTTTGAAAGGGGTTGTGTAACTGAGTGTCGGAATGTAGAGAGCGTGCTTAGGTGTTTGAATATATAATTTTATATTATTTATTATATTATTAAATCTAAGCACGCTCTCTACATTCCGACACTCAGTCATACAACCCCTTTCAAACATGTGGTCAGCTTCCGGTCAGTTACCTCTTTCTTTCTTTGTGGACCTGACGATTGCCGAAGAAGGGCGAAACTTTTTTCGCTCCTCTACGTTAAAAAAAAATCAACCAAAACGAGCCGTTTTTACATACATATTTTTATATACAAGTAGGTTGTCTCTACATCACTGATAATGGCTGCATGTTGCAGCCAGCGAATGATGTAAGAACCACGATATCATGCATTCGATAAGAATGAAATTTATCTTCACAGAATGATAAACCGCCAAATAGAGAAAGCTGTAAGATTAAACTTTGTCTAGTGAATAATCGACTGTGATTCTGTCTATTGTATTTTTAATAGATTAAAAATCCTGTTTTGTTTTTTAAACTTATCCAGTGCGTTAGATAATTTAGTTTTAAAAGGTCATATATAAAACACACGTGAGGAAATCAGTTTTTACCAGAGAATGCTCTAAGTGGTAGTATAAAACATTCAAAGTTGTAAGTTTATTTTTGTTTTTCATTAGAATTAACATGTCCATTTGATGGAAAAAGTATAAGAGCTGATTCACCCAATAAAGATTTGGGCCAAATTTTTATGTTCTTGACAATTTTTTTACTTGGCTTTCTTATTTGTTTGTGCTGTTATTGGATTTAAAATAGCAGATCTACAATGGTAACCATTTAATGTGCATCTCCTTCGAGTTGTTTTGACAGAGACTATTTGTTATAAGTTAATGTTAAGTTCTGTTCACTCTTTCAACCCTATATCATTTTATTTACGTGTCTTCGTTCGTATTACTGCTGTCACTATTTTATTTTATTTTTACAATCACTGTTATGTATATTTGTTGTTTTGTTTTTTCTGTATCCATGCTGACATCACTGTTTTTTTGCGACACATTTATTTATTTAGGGGATTTTATGACTAAGAATCCTGTTAGATATTTACGTAAAATTAAGCATCTTTGGAAATGTAACAGGTCTTTTCAGCATGACACTGTTTATTTTTTTCTCTAAAACAAACAAAAAATAAAACATTGCGATTTTCCTGTACAGACCATTTCAATAATTAAATTACCTCATATACATTTTCTTTCAGACATATAATAACTTTGAGTTAAAAAAGTGAGGTGTTTCCATTATTTTCTTTGTTAGTTTATGGTTAAGCACAAAGCTGAAAAATGAGCTATCTGTGCCGCTCACGGGTATCAAAGTCCGTATTCTAGTATTATAAGTCCACATACTTGCCGCTGTGCCATTAAATGCTTATTATGGTGTCAAACCCTCTACTTGACAAACTCAACAGAACTTCATATTTTTATTTATTTAATAAACATGTTTATTGCAATATTTTTTGTTCGAAAACAAATAGTTTGCGGTAACATAAATTTCTTCAGTTTCAAAATGAGACTTTAGATCCCGGTCCCATGTTGGGTCGATGTGGTAAACGTCATCAACTACTAGTTTGTAAGTAGTAGAACGAAACTAGGTGGTACGTGTCGTTGTGTAGTTTCATTTTAGTAGTGGGCGACTGTGTTTTAGTTGGGGAAAATAGATTATATCAATCTGTGGTGTGTAAATTACTTTGTGAATTATTTATGCACGCTGTAAATATAAATCACGTGTACTGTGACAGTGGAAATATTCCTTTTTGATAACCAAAACTTTGTTAATTAATTAAACTCTAAATGCCATTTCTTAAAAGTATAATCGATTGTACTAGTGCTATTTAATGACTACAACTACAAGTGTAACTACTAGGTACAGTAGATGAAACTTTTTGGATACTAATAATACTATGTTTCTTTAATTTTGAAGTTCAACCCAACTTTTCCAGATATCGGAAGACTAGTGTTGTTATTTAGAAGTTAGACTGTACTTTGAAGTTTGTGACAATTTGTAAGTTAGTGCAGGTTTCAATTGTTTACTACTAATACTAGGTTTACTGTTATTTAATGTTGAAATTTAATATATTTTATACGTATATTTTCCTTAACCTCAGGTTAAATAATAACTTGAATTTTCTGACATATTTACAGATGATGTGTAAAACGTGAATTTAATCTTTGAAACTAAAGGAGGTTTATACCAGTCGCTGTAATAAAAAGTAACATTATTACTAGTAATAACATGTATACACGTATGTATAAAGAATTTTAATAGAGCAATGTAACTAGGTTTTTGTTTTACCTCATTTATTTATAATTAATTTTCTGTTAATTAAAATTCTATTTGGACAACAGATGTATATTTTTTGTTTAAATATATTTAAATAAAGCTTGACAGATATTGTTTTTTGTACTTCGGGTGTGTATGTAAAGTAAAATTAAAGTTGGTATACTGCAATTATTATACTCAGCAGTGAATACAAAAAAACTTTATAATAATACTCAAAGAATGTGAAGTTGAGTTACATGTGAGGTCTTGGAATATATTGCTCTTAGTTATTGTCTATAAACATAACTAGGTTTATCTGCTGTTTTGGCATCAAAGAAAACTTCTGTAGAATAAATATAATTTAACAATGATAGAGTTAAAGAATATCAGATGGAAAAATATGCAAGTCTTTTTCTCTAATGTATAAAATAGTTATGTTGGCACAAAAAATAAAAGATTTGTTAAACACAACACAAGGTTAACAAAATACTCAATGCTAATAAATGAATGTTTAGCCATGTTTTTGCAAGTAAGCAAATTAATCTTGAAATAAGCTTAAATAAAAAATGCAGTATTCTAAGTATCACAATCATACAAATAATGATAGTCATTGTGAATTAAGAAAGAAATGAAGAAAACCTTGTTTATAAAAATATTCACAATAATTGTTAGATTTGCTCAGAGAAATAATGTTAAATCGCAAGTAAAATATGGAGGGAATATTTTCAATAACATATTTTAACAAGTATTATATTTCATATATTTCATTTTGAGAAGAATCTGATCTTTTATCTCTCTCTCTGTTTCTTGTATTTGTAACTTTGAATCTTAAGGCTTGCTTACAAGACCACAAGATTACATGACAAATAATCTGATACTTTTTTCATTGTAATTTGAACATCGTTCACTGGGAAACATACATCCCAGCTGCAGTGAATGGGTTAACATGAACCCCTTGTTGATGTTTTAAAAAAAACATGAGTTATTTAATTTTTAATGTTCATTGGGATTCAGGGCAAATAATAAAACACAGGGGATAAAATCTTAACTAAAACTAAAACAGTCATTAGGCAATGCTTATGTTTGAGGATTTGCAAGTTGCTGATGATACTTTATAGTTTTTAAAGGGAGTTTTCTTGCATATTATAGGCTACCAAATCTTACTTGTGTAGTGGGAACAATTGTATATCATCTGATAAAATAAACTTTGCAAAGTTAAAGCATGATATCATAAAGTAAAAGGTATCATGGGTTCACTAAATGTAAAACTTTATCTTGGACTTGCTAAGTGGAGGATGCAAGTGGTATTGATTTGGTATACTTAAGTTTTAAAAACACTTGGTAAAGAGCTACACAAAATATCAGCTAAAGAATTTATTGTAATAGGAGTTTGCAAAAACTAATTAATTAGACTACAGTGTGGATGGTAGGAGAAACAAATATATTGTTATTAAGAAATTCCAATAAAATTGGACCCTTGTTGCTAGTGGAGTACCCTAAGAATCAGTGTTTGGTTTTTTTACTCTTTTTTATTAATGTAAATGATATTGATAGGGGCATAATTATTAAATTAATATAGTTTACTAATGACATTAAACTCAAATATTTCTGGCTGTGTTAAAGATGTTGAGGTTTTACTGAATTAGAACTGGACAATTAGGGATATTTGCTAATCAATGCATAAGTGGCCTCATTTATCAACATAATGTTTCTTGAGCCAAGCTATGTACAAACAAAAAAAAAAAAAGTTAACAGCAATTGCCTCTGAATAGTTGCTTTTGGTTTAGTCAGCAGTTCAACAGGAAAAAAAAAATGTTGGTGATAGTTACAACTGCCACAAACTGCCAAAGTTGTTTTCCCTGTAGTTTGCATTTTGAGAAGATAAAGTTGGCAAATTCAAAATTACTGAAGATTTATTAATAATAATGACAGTAGTTTGTTTATTCTGATAGTTGGAGTACTAAAAAAAATACTAATAACTGGAGACACTGACTTCAGTTAATGAATATAATTGTAGTTGTTTAGTTTATGTGAAAGTTATGTGGTGAATAAGTCACTTAATCCATCATAGCAGTGTTCTTTTGGTAGTTGTAAAGCCAATAGGATTTCAGGGTGTTTTCATAGACATAATTAATTGCTATTTAATGGTGATAGTTATACAAATCACTAGTTAGATCTCACTTAGAGTACTGATTTATTGGAAAGGGTTCAGAGTTATTCTGGGAATGGAAGGGTTATCTTATGGGGTAAGGTTAAAATTACTGTCTTTTGAAAAAAGGGTAGTTATTGAAGTAAATATACGAAATTATTTGGAATTCAGTATTATAAAGGCTGCATTTTTCAGACAATAAGATGCAAGGGTATTTCTTTAACAGACTAGATTCTGGTTAAGACAGTTTCATTTTTCTGTCAGAACAAGTGGCGTATGGAATGTGTTGGGGTTGATAGTACTAGCTGTTGCTGGAACTTTTCAAGAGTTTAGTAGGAAAATATTTTTATTTCCTGAAAAATAAATACTTGTTTTAAATTTAAAATTGTTTCAGATGTGGGTGTAAAAAAAATAGACATAAGACCACTTGAACTTTTGAACTGTTATATTTTGCATAATTTTCAATTTTTTTATCTGTAGTATAGCAGGAATCACACACAAGCACCATATTTACAGAATACAGCAACAGTTTCTTTGATAAACATGCCAGTTGAAGGAGGGGAGACGAGTAAAGACAACAGACCCCTTGTTAATCTTGGTCATAATTATGTTGAAAGTGTAGCTACTTCACTGATTCGAGAATTTCTTGCTCGAAAGGTAAGAAGATTTTAAATAAATGTTTGAAAAAATTAATGCACTTGAAGCTGTTTGACCATACTCATTGGAAGGTTGATTCAAGTAATATGTTGAATGTATAGCTTAACAAAAAAAAATATTCAACTGATTCAAAATCTGGTTAAATCTTACTGATATGTGTAGGTGAATGTGAACTGTCTTATAGCAATATTAGTATGTTCAACCAATATTTAATTGTGCCTTATTATTTTAGTTAAATATTACAACAATCATGAATAATTCCAGTTTACTTAGGATGAAAGCTTATTTGTTTTCTGATAAATTAAAAGCTAAGAATTATACTTTTATTTTTCGTGGAGGATTTTAAAAAAATGAATAATTTACAGTGCTTTGAAGACATTATAAAAGCCAATGTTAGTTGAAATGGAAACTTTCATATATTTAATAACTAGAAATTTAAATGTAACTTGCTAATAACAAAACTATTGTATAAAAGTTTTGAAGCTAGTATTTAAAACAAAATACATAACATTTCCTCACAAGTTAACTACAGAATTATGTTAAAATTAATTATACCTCTTCTTTTATAAAATGATATTATTATGCTTTTATGTAATAAAGAATGCTTTAAAAATATATACTTATTATTCAGTGAGAGATATCATTATTTTAATCCATTTTGTCTTTCATTCTTGGGCCAAACTCTGTCACTGTGAAATCTTAATTACAGGAAGTGTCACTAACTCATTAGACCAGAGTTTAAATTAATATTTTAAACTTTTTATATTTCAGTGTTTTTTTTCAATAATACAGTTATGTGAGCTAGAGAATATTTGTATTTGATATTTTCTTTGTACTGAATGAAACAATTTGCAGAGATAACAATAAAAAACTATATAGTTATTATTGTTAGTACTATTGATTCACTTATTAAGGAAATAAGAATCTTTGGAAAGCTTCTGTTATATATTTCTAACACTACAATTATAAAAATAATTATGTTATTGATAAAATAATTAAAAAATTAGGTGATATTAAACTATTGCACAGAAAATGTATTGTTCATAAATGTTTTTGTACAGCCTGTACACATATTTGTATGTACACTTATAAGCTGCTCCAAATACTTAGTTTGATCCAGCAGTATTTATTTCACAACCTTGTAAGGCTCATAAAGTTTCTGATCATGACCTGGTTTATTAACAGAACAGGTACATACCAGTTTATTTAGTTGGGTTTGTATTTGTCTTCTAATGTGCTTGAAAGGTAAGGTTGTACTTTTGGTTTGGTCATTCAAGTATGACATGCAGTTTTACCTGTAGATTAGTTTTGTGTGAGTGGATTTACCAACCAAAACAATTAGGTCATCATGGTTATCAGGGTTGTTTACCTCAGTTTCATGCCTTGAGGAAATCTGTGACAGTAAATATGCTGTATAAATAAAGCAGGAACTCTCATGTTGCTACTGAAACTTAAATTATTTATGAACTGCAGTATTTAAGTAAAAAAACAAATGTTTACACTATAAATTATAAATAATTTGATCTACATTGTATATGTCAGTTTATAAAAAAGTTGTGTGGTCATTATAATATGTTTCATCCTTATGTTGGACAAAGTAAGTTTCCAGAATTTATAATTGAAGTAAAAGAAGTTTATGTTCATGACAATATTGACTACATATAGTCATATTAGCACAAACACATTTAAATTACTCTTGATATGCTGGTAATAATTATGAAGTAATACTGTTTATCTTGTCTTTGAGGAAATTCCTCACACATATTATTTGTTTATAAATGTACTTTTATGTTTAAGGAGGTGGCTTATTACTTATAATAATTATGTATATACTCTTTTGTCATATATGTAATTTTGACCAAGATTGTAGCCCAGGTTAATGTAATACAATATAAGTGCAGAAAGGTTGAATGCTATTTAACAATATTTACATATTTTTGTAGAATGCGAATGCTAAGAGTTACAATAAATTAAAGAACAAATAGTTAAGAAATAACCTAAAGGCAAGTCTTATTGCAATATTTCTTTACAATAAGTTGAATTTTTTAAAGATATAGGTTTTTTACTCAGTATTTTTACATATTTTTGTATGGAAACATGGTGTATCTGGTGCAATGGGAAAAGTAAAATTATATTTGGTATTGTGTTTTATCATGGAGGATTAAAAAAAATTACAAAACCAATGTTTATGGGAATATATTAATGTATTTGAATATATTTATTTTAGATACATTTTCAATATATAAAAGGAAACAATTGTACCAATAACAAAGTATAGTTATATGTGATTGCAATTACAGACACAAATGTTAATTTCATAATTTTTTTTTATTGAAAATTGTGGAGGTACTGTAGTGATAGTTGTATTTATACAGAAGTTTCGGGAGGTGCCACACTGATTATAAATATATATGTACTTTAATGTCCAATTGGATGTCACCAGTATTCTGGAGTAAATTTCCCTGAGTATGTAACTTACCCAAATATGTAATAATTTTTATATGATAGAGCTTTCCAAACAAATATAGTATATTGAGGTTGCTTTGATTTTTTTTTTCAGCAAACCAAGGAAATAAACTGTGGTGGGGTGTTAAACATAGCATATCATTAGCAAAAAAAAATTATTTCAAAGCAACAACATGAACACTAACATTTAAAGTATGACTGAAACCAATTAATAGACATTTATGTTTTGAATGTTTGTTATTAGCTGATTGCCCCATAACTTTTTCACATATCCAAAGTAATATGTCATCATAATTATGTGTTCTCTTTTACAGTTATTTGATTTCAAGACAATTACAAATTTTTCAGTAATTGAAATGATAATAATCTAAAATCAATCTGAAAAACACATAACTTGTTTTTATCACACTCCAAAACATACAGTATTAAGAGATATTTTGGGTATCTCTATTTCGAGTTTGTGATGAAATTATTTTTTTTAAGCATGTGATCTAGTTTATGCATATACCTAGTGAAGATGTTCAAATTATGTCATTTTGTTATATTATTACACACAACAGCTCAGACAGTTATTTTATCAATAACTGAAAGGTAAGAATAAATTGCATTCATCAATAAAAATCACTGGATGTTAAACAGCATACATTCTCTTATTTCAGTTTTGCTTCAAAAGTTAATATCTAGAGTGCATAATGCTTTTTCTGCCATATCCAGATGATTGGATGGGGTTGGATATGATATGTATTAGTTACAAATCAACTTAATTTTCTGGAAGAAGAATCCTTGAAAGTGGGTTTACATAGCAGGTGTATTTCTTTGTATAATGCTAAATTATAGTAAAAGATAGTTTCATGATCTGTTTTGTTTTGAATTTTTACCCAACTCTAAATGAGGGCTATTTGCACTAACCATCTATAATTTAGTAGTGTAAGACAAGAGGGAAGACAACCAGTCATCATCACCAACTCTTGGGCTGCTCTTTTACAAGTGAATAGTGGGATTGACCATCAGATTATAATGTTCCCACAGCTGAAAGGGTGAGCATGTTTGGTATGGAGAGGATTAAAATCTGTGACCTTCAGATTGTGAATCAAGTTCTTTAATTACCTGGCCATGCAAAGCTGCCATGTGTGATCTATGGAGGTAGTCTAATGTAAAATAACTATTATTATTTAGCCTACTATAGCTAAATTTAATGTAGAAATGTAAAGGAGATCACATTAATTACTACTTCTGCCGTTGCTAATATACAGAAGTGGTATGCATTTTGGTGATGGTTTTCATACTTGTGCTTTTAGAATGGATGGTAAACAAAGTTGGCAGCTAAAACAATTATCTCAGATAAAAAAGACATCAGAGGGGAAAACTTTGTTTTTTACTTTTTGCCTTTTTATTCTAAGTATATTAAAATATGATATTGGAGAACATGTATAAAACAGTAGTCACTGTCATCAAGGCAGAAAAATATGAAAGAATGCAGCCTGATTGCTGGCTTATTCTCATGCTTATTCTCTGGGCAAAAGATTGCTTCATATTGCAACTAACTTTATGCAATATAATCCTCTCAGTTTGGGTTCCTGTACATGGTGAGTGGATCTTCCATAGAAGATCCCTTGTTTTTTCAGTTTTTACATCATCTGGGATCTAAACATCCATCCATGTGTTTACTTTGTGTGGCAACCCGTGAAGAGGAGGAGAGGATCTTGATGGTTGAGGAGCTTGTTCCTAACATACTGCTTTTGTCTTGAACTCTTGTAGATGGGCAGCATTGGGGTGCCCTCAGGTCAATTGACTAGTCCACTTGGGCTAGGATGAAACAAATACTGGTGTTGGACATTCTCAGCTAGTATTCTGGACATTGTGTCTGATGCTAGTATTTGGATAAATTGCTCATGAAACCCTGGCTTTGCTGCTGTATCCTTGTTTAGCATTATAGTGCGTCTGCTTGTAGGTGAGTGGGGTCAGTATTCTTTCTTTATTATGGATCCTCCAACTCAAAATGTAAATAAAATAATAAAAAACAGACCATAAGTAAAGGACCACATCTTGAAGATTATGAACAGCAATCTTTAATTCCTTCAACACATGTACCTCATTTTCTGATATTACATCCTTTATCAAACAAATCTTTAGGGAAGATGTCTCTATATTTATTTGGAAGGGACTCCTAAGTCAGTGAAAAAGCTACATTCTGGGGTCGTTGGAGGCTGTAGCCATCATTGTTTTTTTTTTGCATCATAGCATCGTTGTTTGTTCTCTCTATCTGCCTACTGGAAAGACTTATGATCAGTAAGACCTTGATGCTCTCATTGAACAGTTGTCATCTCCCTTTCTAATCCTGGGGTATTTTAATGGACATAATCCACTTTGGAATGGTTATAATATTGATGGGAAGGGTTGTTCTGCAGAGCGTATGCTCTTGGGTCATAACCTTTCTCTCTTCATTATTGGTACTCCTACCTATTTTTATGCACCTAGTCAGTCTTTTACTGCAATTGATCTATCTGCTCCCCTTCACTTTTCTCTCATTTTCCTTGAATGGGTTTGGCAATGACTCATGGGGCAGTAATAATTTTCCTGTCATTTTGAGGAGGACCAGCTATGGTTAGTGTCATCCAACCTGTATGCCATGGTGGAAACTGGTCCTCTTTCACTGCTCTCTCAAAACTTGATCCTCCCATCATCTGTATGCTATTGATGGACGACTGTGTGGCAGCAGTAACTGAATCTGTTGTCCAAGTAAGTGGCTGTTCATTTTATTCCTAAAATCTCGACACGTTTTTTATGGTATTCTTGTCCATGTTGGGATACCTTCTTTAGGTATTCCACTTTCCAACAAGCTTGTGCACATGTTTGGCAGGTAAGATGTCAAAGCCAGAAGGAATCTTGAATTAAGTTCACAACTAGAATCTCTTTTGCCACTAGTTCCAAAGTTATTATACTTCTGCCCCCTTTTGATCTTGCTTCCAATGGCCAGGAAGTTGCTGATGCCAAGGGTATTGCCAATACTCTCAGCAAAATCTTTTCTCATACATCTAGCACTTCTGCCTAATCCCCCAACTACTTAGCGATCAAGACTCAGGCAGAGTGATCACCTCTTTTCTTTTGGGTTGATCATCTCTGTGAGCATAATCAACCCTTTACATTGGTGGAACTTAAGCTTGCTCTTCATCAGTCTGGCCTGTACATCAGTCAGACCTGATGATATTCACTACAACATGCTGTGCTATCTTTCTCCTGCCTCTCTTGCTATTCTTCTGTTTGTTTTTAACCAGATTTGACAGGAGAACACTTTTCTTGATGCTTGGCATCATGCTATTTTCCTCCCATTTTTTAAGCATTGGAAGGATCCAAAGATTCCTTCAAACTACCATCCAGTTGCTTTGACAAGTTGTCTCTGTGAGGTCTCAGAGATGATGGTTAATACTTATATTGTTTGGTTTGTTTAATCAAAGAATCTTTTCTCATCCATCCAGTGTGGTTTTCAATAACAAAGCTCTGCCATGGACCACCTGATTCAACTTGAAACAACAATCAAGGAAACCTTTCTTAAGCAACATCTTGTAACTTTATTTTTTGAATTTGCAAAATTTTATGCTACTACGTGGAGGTATGGCATCGTGTGAGACCATATATGGCTTGAGTGGCCACATGCCCATTTTTATTTAAACTTTTTCAATGGACCAGTGATACTATGTCCATGTGGATTTGACACTTTCCTGTTCTTCCCTACAGGAATTTGGATTCCCTCAGGGCTGTGTCACACTTTTCAAATAAAACACTTGTATCAAACAGAGCTTTAAATAAACCTTCATGTCTTTTAAAGTAGTTATTCTATGAATGCATGTATTAAAATTTAATATTATGCATATTGATTTTTTTACTTCATTCTTTTCATACATAATATAGTGGTTGGCTCCCTGAAAACATCAGTTGTATAAAGTACAAAGTATTGAGTATATACATGCTACTTTCATTAAATTTTTATGTATCATTGGTTTATAATTCTTGTTCTGCCCTTCAAGCTTTATAAGAAAACACCATATGCTTATATGAAAGTTAACATCAAGGGGTAATGATAACTGTTTACACTAGAATTATGATGTTTTTAGCATATATAAAATATAGAAGAAACAAATTGATGTTTCAATACCCTTTTGACCTTTCAAGTACTGTAAAATTTACAAAAGCTTCAAATTCAGTATCTCAAGCCATCTTTGTTGTAGGCTGGCAAGAGAATAATAATAATAATAACTTCCAACAGATTACTTTGAGTAGACCTTTTCTTTGTAAATCTAATGTGTGCTTTTTTTATATAGTATTTTTGTATGTGTACAGTTTTAGCAGTCAACAGGAAAGGTTTCAAAGTGTTGTTTAAATTGAATTTGTACTGTTTAAGATGTCTATTACCTGAATATTATATCAGGGTTTTGTGCAATTCATTGAAATCCATATTATGAATCACTATTATGGTTTATAATAATTGTATCTACAATTGGAAAAAATATTTTTTTGTAAAAACTATATCCATTTATTGTGGAACAAAAAAAAGAACACCTTTATGTTATTAATTTAATTTGAAACTTGTTTTATTTATAAGAATTGTAGTAGTTTGTATTAAAAATGCATAATTGGCATACGTAATTGTGATATTTGTCAATGTATAATAATTATCTAAATAATTATCATATACTGTAAGATGTGACTAAATATAAATCAGTTAAATGGGTTTATGTGGCTATTAGTACAACTGAAATTACCTTTTGAGTAAATTAGTTGAATAAAACATTTATTTAAACATAAAGGTAATGTATTGTGAGGTAAGTTGTCACTTGTTTTGAATTTATGTTAATGTTTTGGCATGAGATAGATGGAGACTATTGTTAGATAACTTTATGTGCAACAAGGAACCATTTGGTTCTTCAAGATTGTATATGCCTATCCACATTTGGAAAACAGAAAAATGTAAAACCATCCTTTACTTTTTAGGAAGTAACTGATTCTTCTCTTGAACTCATAAAATGCTAACTTCAACTGCTGCCTATAACAAGTTATTTCACAAGTCAGCCACCTTGTTAGAAAAATAAAGTTGTCTTTGCTCAACTCTAGCCTGTCTACATCCAGATCTTAAATTTGTCATTCTTTTATCTTCAGAACATAACATGAAATCAGAAGCCTTCAAATATGCTAGTCATATTTCCATGTAATAAATGTGTCACCCTGTACCACTGCTGAAACATTTTGGTACATGGGCCAAGTGTTTGAATAAAACTCTCACTGATACATGTGTACTATTTGATGATGGTATAATCAGTCCTCAGCAGTTGGAAGCAATACATATGTTACTACGTGTGTACCTATAGCTTGTTCTTTTCCTCACCACTGTACTGGTCAGTTATGTTCTTTTCCATATGAATAAAGGATTTTTATGCTTATTATGTAAAACTTGGTTAAAATTTGAAGTGATGTTTTTCTCACCTTTGTGTTTTTTGATTTTAAGAAAAAAAGTGCAAATATTAAAAATTAATTTCAGTTAGAGCTTCTGATATTTTTTTTCTTGCATTACTTTTTATTTTTTCTTGTAATCATACTGTAAGATTATGAAACAAATATTTCAGAGTCTGTAATGTGTACCTATAGCTTGTTCTTTTCCTCACCACTGCACTAGTCAGTTATGTTCTTTTCCATATGAATAAAGGATTTTAATGCTTATTATTTAAAACTTGGTTAAAATTTGAAGTGATGTTTTTCTCACCTTTGTTTTTTGATTTTAAGAAAGAAAAGTGCAAATATTAAAAATTAATTTCAGTTAGAGCTTCTGATATTATTTTCTTGCATTAGTTTTAATTTTTTCTTGTAATCAAACTGTAAGATTATGAAACAAATATTTCAGAGTCTGTAATTTGTTTTTTTTAACTGCAATATTAACAGTGTGAATATGTTTCTATAAATAACCAGAATTTTATCAGTACCAAAATAAAACGAACCATTTGGACATACTAGTCATATTAGAAATAATATTTTTCTTAATTTACATTTTGTTGACTTTATTCAATATGGCTTTTCATGTTTACATCTCAAATTCCCTGATTTTTAGACTCTCTTCTAAAGGATTTGTTTTGTTTTCTTTAAATGATGACTTGAGTTAACTCAGTCTCATCAGTATGAAAATGGTAAAGGGCTATGTACTGTAGACACTACATGTGCTGAAATAAAAAATAAAATTACCACTTTTCGTGAATTAAGTTTTGTAAAACTTTATAAGGTTTCTCATATTGACATTTCTGAAACCTCCTGAGATTCAGATCTTTCTTCAAAGAATTTGTCTTGTTCTCTTTAAATGGCAACTGTGATTACTAAAAGCAGTGTTACCATCATTGTATGTCACATGGGTGGTTGTATTTTACACTCTTCATTTGAACCCAGGATTAACAACAACTTGTTTCTGTGACCTCTGCTAAGCTTGCCTTGTCATTGATATATATGATCACTTTATTCCACAATATTTCTATGCTTCTGATTTTTCTATTCCTGATGAGGAACAAATAACACTTGTTTTTGTCCTTTACTGCTTTAATAACCCAAGTGTGGAATATTTGTGTTTGTTGATTATTGACTGAGTTTCTTACATACATCTTACTTTCACAATATGTGTCTTCTCTTTTTCTTCCCTTTCTTGATTGTTGCAGATTCTTTCAGTCTGCTTTGTGTTGCTCTAACATCTTTTCTAAACTTACTCTTTTCTGTGGCTTTTAGTTGGAATTTTTTTCCAGAACCCCAAGCTTGGAAATTTTCTTATTTCTTGTGTTTTGACTTTTTTTTGCTCTTGGTCTTTCTTATTTGTCTTTTGCTTAATCACTTTATTAGTTTGCTCTCTTCTTCATCATTCTGAGACTCTGCATCCCTACTCCAGTAGCTTTACAGGGGAAGGACCCACTAACCTATTCCTTGTGATGTTTTTATGTTCATGTTATCTGTTATTCAGGTCATTGTTTTCTTTGTTTCTGGGACTTGCTTAATTGGGATGCATTATTTTCTGGAGTCAAATGCCCTCAGTTCTGTCTGAAGGAATTCCATTTTACATTCATCCTTCATGTAAAGCTTTCTAGGGAGTTTCTCATCCTTTGACCTTTTCTTGGTGACCCTTTCCCATTAAGCCATCTTACTTTGGAATTGGTGAACAGTTGTTTCTGGAAATCATCTGTCAGTTTTGGTCCTGTGAGAACTTGGCACATTCATTTTTTCAGTCTGTTGATTTGTTTTGCAAAAGACCCTATGGGCTTCACAGATTTTCTCTCAAGGTTCACACCTGTCTGTTTTAAGTTATATTCTGAAAATCACACTGAAAATGTGCTGGCTTGGTCTGTATTTCCATTATTATTTAGAAATGTAGAAATTCTGCCCTGTTAGGAAGGCATCGTGTTGTTTGATCTTCTTTGTGAGTGTGCTCATTTGGATCAGCTGATCAGGGTTCTAAGTATATGTTGATTCTCATTCAGTATCTGATTCAGTTGAGTCTTTATCACCTCATTTGCTGGGTAAGCTCTAACTTCTCTACAAGTTTGAGAAATGAAGCTGTTGGTTTCCCAGGTTCATATGTCATTTTATTGTTATGCATGAGTTTCTCTCTCTTTGGGATTTCTCATTTATTTTGTGTTGTGTTCTGTGGATTCTGGTAGATCACTGTAACATACTTGTAATCTACTATCTTTTCTCATTTCTCTACCTCCATTTTATCACCTCTTGTTATTGTTTTGGTTTACATGTTCTCATGTTACTCTGATATCCAACTTTTCCATTTTACCTGAACTAACTAGCTAAGTAAACTTCTGTTCTGGATGTCTTCAACATTTTTGGTGTTTGGTCTCTTATGAAATGCACTTCCTGCATCAGTTTCTTTGAGATATTAGTACATTCAGTCTATATGCCATAATCATTTGTTACATTGCTTCTGTTTTAATCTCCAACAATTCTACTGTCATTTCTTACATCAGTTGATGCAGAAGTACTCTTAGAACCTCTTCTTCATTATTTTCGAGCTCCAGTTTTGGGATTACCAAAATAATGTTTATTCTGGAAGCATGGAATTTGCTGAGAGATCATTTGTCTCACCTTTTCAAAATTCTTCTGGTAGAGTAGTCTTAACATATTCTGTTGTTTCTGTAAATATGTTCCCATTTTGGGATTTCACTTATCAATGTATTTGTGGTTCTTCTTGACACAAAGCTTACACATTGTGGTAACGATTCTTGAATTTGATGGTATTTCTTTTGAGTCTGAACTGATCTGCCCTATTTATTTATGCCTGTTTTCCTCTCTAATTTTTCCCCAAGATGTTAACTTTAATTCACAACACCCTTTGCCAGTCTTTTTTCATTGTTTATCTTTGGTCAGCTTAATCATGATTTCTGCTCCTTTGTTTCTTGGTGATCCCATGACCTATATCTCTTTTTATTTAACATATATATATATATATACATCTGCTTTGGACATCCATCATTCACCATGATGTTTCACACCTTTATATGTTTTGTTTGTTTTGGCCTGTACAAGATGGGCAGGTTTTTCTCAGAGAGCATTACACTTTTTCTTACTCTTGCTGATCCTCCATCCTTGTCATGTATTACCACAGGTGATCAGTTGATTAATGTTAACTTATCTTTTCCTCTCTCTAATTAGTTTTTATCTTTTTCTTTTTTACCTGGGTTTTAAAGTGTGACATTTCCAATTCTGATTGTATGTTACAGTGTCGGTTTTTTGCTATCTTTTATCTTTTCTATGATTTTCACTAACTTCTGAGCTTTCCTAATCAATTACTTTCCTCATTCAGGTCTTTTTCTTGAAGAGAATTTCTGTTTATTTTGCTTAGTTTTAACATGTCCTTTTCCCATCTTTAGATGTCTTATTTTTACTTGCAGGGAGCATCACTCTGATATTTTTACATTGTATGATGCCCTAATACATTAGCACATCATTAATTTGATTTTCTTTGCAGATTACTACTTCCTTCCCCACACCTGGCTGCTTGAAATGTTTATTGGATGTTTTCTTCAATTACTTTTCCTTCCTCCTTTTTTTTTCTTTGTATAGTTTTTCAAACAATGATCATCTCTCTCCCATGTTATGTTTGGGCAGTTTACCATCATCTCACTTATACTGCTCCTTTTCAAGACAACAAGTTTGGTCTTTTTTTTTCTCTTTCGATTATTCTCTTGATGTACTTTCTTTCACTGATTAAAACCTAGATTAGTTATTCCTCTGTGGGAGATCACTCATGTCATTCTTTTTCATGTAATTTCATCTTGTGAATTTTTCCATCAATATTTTTTCTTGTTATCGTGTGATATTGCAGACAGGTATGTGAATGGCCATGATACTTTTATTTCTCTTGTACCACATTGTACTTTTAATGCACTGGGTTGTCTTCCTGTAGTTGCTTTTTTTATTTTATGATCTATCCAGAGTTTCTAAATATAGAAGTTGTTTATTATTCCTTTTTCTTGGAGAAAAAGAAAATAATCACTTCAAACTAAAAAGAGTGTTTGTATGTACTGGAGATGGTGGAACCAACCACACTCCTGGTGCTACATCACAGGGAGTACTTCTTTCTCCCAAAATTTACATCAAATAGGAGATAACAAAAAGTACTTATCTGACCCTGTCCAGTGTCTGCTATTGAAATGAGGTTTACCACAAGACTACTGTGACAGTGTATATATTAGTTTTAAAACCATACCACATGTACTGGAACAAAAACAGCACCAATGCAATTTTCAGCCTTTGTTTATGGCTAGCTCATGTTGTGTTTTTATTCAATTTAATCTATTGCACAGTTTCTCAGTTTGGTACATTGTAGAGATTATTGCTCATTTTTGTTTAGTCTATGCACCTTTATTGTGCTCTCTCTTGTATGAATCCTTTCACCCTTTTCTTCTAGTGGAGTGGGAGAACCCTTGCTTTCCCAATGCCAAACAGCTGAGAGGTCTTTATTAAGAGTCTCCCTTCTGGCTAGCATTATCATGCTGGTATGAGATTGAATGAACACACCCCTTGATCAGAATTAAGATAAGGTTGTTTACTTTGAATTATAGTACAGACTACACCCTGAATCTCTACATTGAGAACCACACAATACCCAGTGATACAGATTGGAAGGATACATACCTGCTTGTGATTATCCTGGTTGGCGTATCTTGGATTTCCTACATAGGATATGGATTGACTTGTGGTTATAGTTGCATTGAACATGCTTTGTATGCTAACTCCTTGAAATATATAAGCCAGTTGAACAGCCTTTACATTGTACCCATGTGATAACTTTAGCAAGAAATTATTTTGACAACTTTTCTGTACTTCCATTTGCATTCACCAGATAATTCTCTGAATTAAATGAATGTGATTTCCCACCATATCATGCTCCCACATAGTTATCCATCTTCCTTGTGAGCAGCACTCTATACAATTTTTTATCCTCTGTCGCTATATTTTCAGAAAGGAGCCAATAATTTAAAATTCTTAAGGGGTGCTGGTGTCTTTACTTCCATTATTTTTTCAGTGTTGTATTCTAACTTGTTCTTGATGACAAGAAACCCACTTGAAATAAAAACATATCTCAGAATGGCTGGTATGGGTATTAACACTTATAGTGATGAGGAAAGAACAATGTTTCAACCTTCCTAGGTTATCTTCACGTTAAGAAAGAGTTTGAATGTGACCATCACATTATTAGTTAGTATAGGTATTAAGTTGTTCCTTTATATTGGTTTAATTTTGACTTTAGTTGTTGTATAAGTAGGGCTTTTTTCATTTTGCATTTGTTTATATTTGTTTTTCTATTTAATATGTAGGTGTTCTCTATGGTTATGTTGTGTGTATTTGATTTGCAGTGTTCAAAAATGTGTGAGGTGTTTTTTTGTGTTATTTGAATCTTGTTTCCATTTTGCTGCTTCTTTTTCCAATATAGAAGTTGGGGCAGTTGTTACATTGTATTTTATAAATTATGTAGGTGTTGTGTTTGTCAGTGTAGTTTTTACATAGTATGAACTTTAATTTCCTACCTGGTTTTTGAATAAATTTGATGTTTACTGGAATGTTATGTGTTGTTATAAGTTTTTCCAAATGTTGGTTATTTTTTCGCTGATGTCAGGAACTTGTGGTATGCAGCAGTATAAGCTTTCATAGTTTGTTGTATCTTGGGATTTATTGCTGTTTGTTTGTTGGTCTAGGTATCTGTGTATAATTTTTCCTCAGATTTTTGAGGAACATTGTTGATGTTGTTGTAGTGTTCTTTTATTTTCTTGATTTCATCATTAATTTTATCAGGTTAGTATTCTTTTGTGGCTGTGTTTATTTTTTTTCTTAATATGTTAAGTTTTTGTTTCGTTTCATGTGCTGAGTCCTAGGGAATGTATAATCCCTTATGGGTGATTTTACTGTATATTTCTTTTTTTAACTGTGTATCAGTTCTAGTGATCTTGAGGTTGAGAAATACTATTTGATTAGTTTGTATGTTGGGGTGTATCGAGTCAATGTGATTGAAAAAACTAAATGTGTGTTCTGTAGATGTGAATCCAGCAACTGTATCATCAACATACCTGTACCAGTATAGTGGTGGGTGTAAGGCTGAATTGATTGCTTGTGATTCAATCTGTGTGATAGAAATATTGGCTAAAACTGGTAACATAGGATTCCCCATACTTAGTCCATTTATTTGCAGGTAGTTTTAATTATTGAACATAAAGTTAGTTTTGGTGGTAGTGAATTCTGTAAGGGTTGCTAATTGGTTGCTGGGGATGAGTATCATTAGGTTGTGATCTTGCAGGCTTCAGTTGTTGGGACTTCTGTGAAGAGGAAGATTACATCAAAACTGGTCGTTAAGACTTTATAATTTAGTTAGTTGAATATATTTAAAGTTGAAAAAGTCTTTGAAAAGGAGCCAGCTGACAATACATATTTAGAAAATGCCCACACTGTGTATTTACTGAGGTTGTAGATAAATGATTCATAGGTCAATATTATGATTTTAGTCGGCAACTGAGTTTGTGAGGTTTGTGATGTACGTGTTTCGGTCTTTCTTATGTAAGAAACTTAAATTAAAAAAATCATCAATAGAAGAAATGATATTTGAAAAATATTTATGGCAAGGAAGAATTAATAGTAATCATATTATAAAAAATGATTGTATTAAGTCTACCTTTGCGATTAATTAAAAAGGAAGTTAGTTACAGCAAGACCTGATAAGGTAATTACCTTAGAGGCACCATTGACTGTTAAGTCATTCTTGTATCTAAAACTGCATAAATATCAACTGCGTGTGCTTTATACATGTGTGTAAGATTCTAAAAGTTGAGAAGAATAAATAAACATATTTAGATTTATCTCTAAAATCAGAATATGGTGATCAGCGATGCTCAATATATGGAATGTGCATTTTTACAGACCACTTATTATCTCATGAGCGAAAGAAAGAAAAAAATGAAGGAAAACAATTTTGTTGCCCACATAGTGTGTGAAGTCTACAGATACCCAAAATAATTGATAAATTTTGAACAATTTCTTATTTATTTCAAATGTTCAAATTGTTTTTGAACAGTAAAAAGTTAGAAAGTGTATAGTATGCCTACATACCCCAATATTATCATTGTACATACATCTAAATTTCAGTGTAGTTTAGTATTCAAACTGAGTAAGATCTATTTTAATTACTATTTCAATGAAAATTGTTTATTTAAATGGTGTTAAGTTACAAAGTATACATTTTGCTTTTCAGATCTGTTTTACTTTAACATTGTGCATACTTTGTGTATTAGTAAATTTAATAATTTTCAAAATACATATTTTGTTGTTGTGTTTTACATTATAGAGTTTGAATTCAACCTTAGAAGTGATGGACCAAGAACTACCTCGTGATTCTGAAAGTATCTCAAATCGTGCAGTTTTAATTCATGAGCTACATCTTGAAAAACTTGTGTTTAAGAACAAGGTGAGCAAGACATTGTTAATTATTTTATTTATTAATGTTGAGGCAGCAGGTTGTATGAAACACATAGAGGCCATGTTTCTGTATTGTTTGTTGCAATTTAAGAATCATAATTCATTAAAAAGTAAAAAATATTTTTAGATGTATATATTTTATAAGTCTTTTCTTGTAACTTTTCTTAATAATTAGAGAGAGATATTCAAGTTTGCGCATTTTCAGTATAGTTTAGAAATTTTTCAGTTTCAGGAGCGGTCCATGTTGTTTTATTAGCATGATCTGAGGCTTAAAGAAATATAAAACATGCAGTAGCACAAATGAAATTTTGCAAAGATTCGACCAATAAAAAAAACATCTAACAAAAACATAAATTTTCATGGAAGTGATCAGGATGTGTAATGAAAATTAAAGAGTGTATGCTGAAATAAAAAAAATGTGCCCTGAAAGTGTAAACAGGTTTTCAGAATTTTGATCAGATGCACTACTATTTTATAAGGAAACTTAAGAGTGAATAAGTAAAATCAAGTAAACAGCAAAATGCTGGTACAGTTAAGTCAACATAGTTGATTTCTTTGTAACATATTTATCATGATAAGTTATTAAACTAGGTATGGTAGAACAGATTACCATTTGTGTTTATACAGTTACATTAAATCATCAATTATATCCATTGTTTTCATATACCAACAAATTTACTGCAACTGCCTATTGATCTTTCACAGAATTATTTGTATCATTGTGCTGTGTGGCTTTAAACATAGTGACTAGTTAATTTTTTATTTAATTTAAAACATTAAATGTTTTCAATATGAGAATATTTACAAAAACAAAAAAATGATTTTGTTTTGTTCTACTGCTATGTAACTGATCATGTAGTGAGCATAACAAGTAACTATTCACACACTAAACTTCAATTTCTTAGCAATTTAAATAAGAAATATCAAGTTAAGAAGTATGAAGGCATTTACCAAATTTCTTTCCAAAGACAAGAATTGAAGAGTCTAAGATGGATGCGCTCTAAAATTATGAATCAGTTATTTGAAAAGTAATACAATTTACAACTGTATTAGTTTATGTTTACCTGGTTTATTGTTTGTGTTTCTTTAATTTAACTTAGAAAAACAAAAACTTTTAGTGATCACCTGCCATTATGACTTCTTGCATATGCAAGAACTTCCACTTCTTTTTATGATAATGACAATGTTCTTAACATGGGACCTGTGTCTACTGAAGACTTTATCTGTGGATGATGTGGGTTCTTTCATGGACACTGGGCTTTTTCCTCCTGTCCATTTGGCCGACATTCCTTCTCCCCAGTTTGAACATAAACAGGATGGTGATTTTGACCATATTTCCCCATTAGGGTTTTCTCTAGACACAACTTTATAGTGGAAGAAAATCCTCACTTTTCTCATCTTTTCCGTGACATGTTTTTGCAATATATTCTTTTTCTTTCCATGGATCTTTTGCTTCTTCCTATACTTTACTACGTGAAACCCATACTTGACCCTTTGAGATGGATTCCTGTATGTTGTGAGGGGACCTTCCAGAAAATGTTCTGTGCTTTCAGTTTACCTCCACCCCCATGTTTGCCATGCATGGTGACCCATAAAGGGGAGGAGAGGATCCTGGTGGTTGACGGGTCCAACCCTAACACACCACTTTAACCTTGAAGTAGTGTAGACAGGCAGCCTTGAGGTGGCCCCCCAGGGTTAGTCAGCTGATCTGCTTGGGCTAGGGTAAACCAAGTACCAATGTTAGATGTTCTCAACCAGTATTGTGGACATTGTGTCTGATACTGATGTTCAAGTGTTTGGCATTGTAGTGTGTCCCTTCATAGGACTCCATGAGGGGTAGGGTAAGAGACACTGAAATTTGTTGCCTTCATTATGAATAGCCCCATTCATGAAAAATAAATAAAAATGAAAAAATTACAGATTATCAGAAAACAACCAATACTGTTGTATAGCTTCCTTCACAGCCATATTCTGTATCTTGCTTTATAATTATGCATTCTCTATCCAGGAAATCCTTATTGAAAATGTCTCCCTTTTTTATTCAAAAGGGATTAGAAGAGATTGCTGGCTCTTTTAAATCAGTAAAGAATTTATGATCTGGAGACATTTTGGTGGAAACATCTTCACCAGAACATACCAAACTCCTCTTGAAATCCAGAGAAGTTATAATTAAGATGAATTTGAAGAACATTTCTGAGTCAGAGATTCTTGCTGGTTTCTTTAGCCAAGGCATTTTTGCAGTGCACCAAAGATGGAATTATGATATCTTAATGATGATATTCACATTTACATTACAATATCCTCCTGCCACAGAGGAGGTTATCTGAACTGTAAGGTACAGCCATACATTACCAGCTTTCTTATGTTTCCAATTTCAGCAGTTTGGTCATTCAAAGACATCATCTTGTGCTTTCTGGTAGCAAAGACCATGAGGTATACAAGTCTGAACTGGAACTACATTGTGTTGATTGTAGTGGTTCACTATCCTCTTACTCTTTTTCTTGCCCTAAGTGGGTAGAGGAGGAGGAGATGCAACACTTTGAAGACTATAAACAATATCTCCTACCCAGAGGCTCAAAGTTATTGTCCCCTACTCCATCTAAGACTTACTGCTGCACTCCATTCCACTGTCATAGTGAGAGTGCAGATAGATCTCTCTGTGCCTCCAGTAGAGTTGTTTGCAAACTCTGAAGAGTCTTTTTTACCCTCCATGGTAAAAGAGTTAATGAATATATGTCTGCTTTCATCTTTGTCTCTGTTACTCCTTCCAGTCACTTTCTGGGTCCATTTCCTTTGTCTTCGAATTTAGGTGCTTCCTCAGGTCTATCCTCTTCTGCAGCTATGAGATGCAAAATTATTATTCATTTACTTCCTCAGTCACTGGAATCTTTGTCCACAGACAGAGAGCTGCTTGCTCAATCCAGGCCAGGATCCATGGAGATCAATAGACCTCCATCCAATAGAAAAACAAATGTGGTTGAAAATACAAAAGCACCCTGCCCCATTCTCCTCCACATAAATAAAAATGGCCACTTTGAGACATAGGAACTGTTAGGATTTATGTTTGAATATAGATGACATTAAAGATTTGATTAATTCTTACTATCGTGTGTCTCTCCTTACATGAAACATGCTGATGTAGTCATCCTTTGGCAGTTTTCTTTGTACAGAAATGACAAGTTGTGTGATGGATGAGTGCATGGAGGGGTCGCATTGCTGGTTGATCAGCATGTGCTCACCCTGTCTTTGCCACTCAATTGACCCTTGGAGACTGTAGTCCCCCATGTTTCTTTGGGTTGCACCATCACTCTTTGTTTTCTCTACTTTGCTTCTGAAGAAGCCAATGAACGAGTCAGACCTTGATGCCCTCATTAAGCTGTCACTGTCTCCTGTTTAAATTCTATGGGATTTCAATATACATTAATCCCTTCTGGGATGGTACTGATATTGATGGGATGTGTCATTCCATGGAGCATGTGGATCTCAATCTTTTTCCTATCTTTAATACTGATTCTTATATTTGTTTTTATGCACCTAGGCAGTCATTTGCTGTTATTGATTTCTCTCTCTGTTTTCCTTCAGTGTTCTCTTACTTTTATTGGAAGGTTGACAGTAATCCACAGGGCAATGACCATTTTCCTGTTATTTTTCGGGAAACTGGCTGTGGTCGATGCCACTAGACCTGCATACCTCAATTAAAGTTGGACCTGACCAACTGGTCCTCCTTTCCCTTTCTCTCAGAACTTGATCCCAGCATAAGCTATCAATAGATGACTGTGTGACAGCAGTAACTGACTGTATTTTCCATTCAGCTGCTCAGTATATTAATAAAATCTCAACACATTTTCGACAGTATCCTTTTTTGTGGTAGAATCTTGCTAGTCACATGGCACAGAAGGCTCAAAAACGGGCCTGGGATACCTTTTGCAGGTATTCCACATTAATTTTTAGCAGGTCAGACATCAAAGCCAGAAGGAATCCAAAGTTATATGGGAAAAGGTTCAAAAGGTTAGTAGGCAGTATACTTCTGTTCCTTTTTCGATCTCAATCTCTGATGGCCAGAAAGTTTATGATGCCAAGAACATCACTAATACTCATGGGGAAATCTTTCCTCAGGTATCTGTTACTTCTGCTTCATTTCCAACTTTCTCGGCCATCAAGATACAGGCAGAGCAATCACCTAATTCGACTTGAAACACCAATCAGGGAAGCTTATCTCAAGTGATACATCTTGTTTCTGTATTTTTTAACATTGAGAAAGTTTATAATACTACATGGAGTTATCGCATTCTCTGAGACCTCCATTCATACTGGTTGCATATCCATTTGCCCATTTTTATAAAACATTTTTTAATGGACTGGCAATTCCAAGTCCGTGTGGGTTTGACACCTTCCTGTTCTTTCCCAAAGGAACTTGGAATTCCTCTGGGCTGTGTCTTGAGTGTCACACTTTCATTATAAAGTTTAATGCCATCAGTGCACTACTCTCCCCTCCAGTTGGAAATGGTCTTGGAGAAGTTGTGCTTCCTGTGGTCCCCGAGGCAAAGTTATTGGGGCTTATATATGACCTTAAGTTGACCTTTATCCCATATGTCCAGCAGATACATTTCAAGTGTACAAGGGCACTGAACATCCTTCGTGTCTTCTCTTCCTCTTTTTGACAGGTGATTCTGTGTGCTCTGTCATGGTTTGTTGTAGTCAGTGTTGCACAGAGAATCTCCTCCATAGTTACTATGTCCATTACCAAATTATACACCATTTCTCTTGCTGTGGATCACATAGAATCTATGCAGTACACAAACTGTACTATTTATACCAACTCACTTAACTCTCTGCAGGCTCTGGAATTGCTTCATGTTAGTTCTCACCCTATTCTCATTTATTTTCAAAACCAACTAGCTCATTTCTCTCTATTGTCTTCTTCTATCCAGTTGTTTTGGATACTTGGCCACATCAGTATTCACAGGAATAAGATCACAAACATTGCAGCTAAGTCTGTCTGTGCTGGTGCTATCACAACCATGCCTGTCCCATACATGTATTCAAGGCTCAGCTCTTCACCAATTGGTAGTCAACTTGGAGTGAAAAACATGATATTAAGCTCTTCCAGATAAAATCTTCTATTATTCTTTGTTCGTCTTGCTTCAGTAATAATCGAAAGGAGGAAGTTGTCTTGGCTAAGCTCTGCATTGGTCACAGTTTTTTAATTCATTGTTTTATTTTATCAGTAAAGAGATAAAAATAAAAGTAAAAAATTATGTTAAAACAGAACAAAGTCTGATCACATTTCCTTACATACTTATTCAGTTATATCCTTGGGAAATATGCCCACCATATTCATGGATTGCAGTTGAGATCTCATTATTATACTCTTGATTGGGATTTGCTTCAGAACTCTTTCTCACACATGTAGATGCTTTTGTGAGAGGTTACTCAGCTGGTCTGGCTTGTGAAACTTTCTTAGACTTTTCCTACAGCTACTGAATTTTTGATACATTTGATCATGCCAATACTGCAGGGGGTATCTCCTTGTTCTCCATTCTTACTGTATCTCCATCTCTTCATAGATGCTTCTCTGTCAGATCTGAGTGTATCTGAATGTTTATATGACTTCAGATGTGTGTGGGCATTGGTGGTGCTCATATTTCATGCTAACATATTCAAACTTCTCACTGTTTATTGGATATGTTCACATTTTCTCTCTCTTCTAGTGGATTAGTTGATTGTGGTCCACTTCAATGATTATAAATATTTTTTATCAACTGTTATGAGGTAGCTGTTCCAGAGTTCTTTGTTTTCTCACATCAGATATGCTGTTTTGGGCACATTTCCTTCATGGCTTGTCATATGCAGGGGCTTGGAACTTAGTGGCAGATAACTTCTCTCAGAAAACATGACTCAAGCCAAGGTGTATCTTAAACCTCAACATTTTCTTTTGGTTTGCTCTCAGTTGGGCACATCTATTATTGATACTTTCACCATGCTTCTCAATGCTAAACTTCCCTTTCTCTTGGGTTTAGTCTCTCAGCCTTTAACCCTGGCAATTAATACTTTCAGCTAGGACTGGTGTATTTTTCTGTGCTTATTTCTGTTTCATCTCACTTTGATATGTGACACACTTTGTCAGGCTCTTTTCACAGCACCTCTTTGGACAACACAAACTTGAATTCCTTTGTCTTTATCATTTAACATGCAAGCCTTGTTCTATCTTTGCCTCATTTCCATCTTTTCTAGATCCAACTGCAATCATCTGTTTTATTCAGGAGTTTCATTCTTTTACTTTCCTTTGTGGTCTGGACCACTGCTTGCAAGGCTGGTCTCCTGACATTTTAACCATATCACAACTGGTCACGGATCAAAGGCCATGTCATTGCATTTGTTGACTTGCATTCAATATTTTATTTAACTACTATTTTATGAATTTATCAAGTTTGGTATCAAACTGTACATTATAATTCAAATGCTCATATTATACAATATTTAATTTTTTAATTTAAAATTGAGTATTAAAAACATCTAAACATCCATTTTTGTGTCACATGATATGCTTTGGCTAAAATTAGATGTGTGTAATGTCAAAATAAAAAGCATATAGTTTGGTATGAATTAGGAACTCAAATTACTGATATTGAAAGCTAGAATATAAAATAAAAACCTTTAATCTTTTCTATTTGTTGAGCTATAACTATATATAGTGAATCAAACACAGTGGCTTCCTCCTCACCTCTTTCTATTTTTGAAAATGGTCTCTTATATGCACTCCTTTATATATGATATGTAAATAACCAATCAAAAGCTTAGAATGTCCCCTTGGTGATTTTTTCAGCCATTTTCATATATGACAACATCCTCTTTCTTTCGAGACAAACCTTCATGCTGGTAAATTGAGCCTTTGACCTGTTCAAAATTTTGTATTTTCATCAGATACAAATATAGCTTAGTTATTAATCTTGATGAATTACAATGGAATTTTGTTGTATTAGTGAATTAATTTATGAGTTTGTGGTTATTTGCATATATGTGTGTGTGTGTGTGTGTGTGTGTGTGTGTACAAACACTGCTGGCTAAAATCTTAAGGCCAATGAACATAAAGAAAAAATGTGCATTTTGAGTTGAGACTCAACCATATATTTGAATAGAGCTTTGAAAGATTTAAATAAGAAAAGGGAAAATAAAAATAAAAAACTTTTTAGCATTTAATAGGGAAAATGTGAACACTATGAAATTAGCCTAAATACTGGCTGGTCAAAAGATTAAGACCATACTGAAACAAAGCGTTAATCTGTAAACAAAATTTAGTCATTTGTGTTCAAGCATTAGCATTGTCAACATCTCCCACTGACCTCTCCTGTGTTACAAAACCTCTGACTTTCTAACTTACAGGTTGGATCCGATACCTATAGGATTTTTCACATTTTGTTCTGTCTCACTATTTTGTATCTCACTTATGCTGATCACTTGAAATTTTTCAGGCTATCATGTGATGAATCCTCACACATTTGTTACCCATTATTATCATCCTCTGTGATTTCAACTTTTTCTTATCATTGTTCTTCAATCTACACATATTCATCAAAAACCTTAAGTACAATTTCTTTTCTTTTAAAGAGTACAGCCAGATGACTTTTGCTACCCAGCGTATCCTTATTTACCAAAATTTACCTTGGGCCAGGGATAACAGAAAGCATTCAATCCATCCACCCTGGCTCTGGTTTTATCAATATCCAGTGTTGGGTTAGGATATTTTGCAAGACAAAATAGAGGTAGTCTTATGGTATTAAAATTACCCAATCCAGTATATATTTTTCATGAAAAAATAAAACTGATAAGTAACTGTCCAAGTCTTTAAATCTGGCTTGCATGCTGTCCTTTTAAATTTAGAATAACAACATACAATAAGCACATTATGTCTCATAACTATCACAATTTTTCTGACTTTGTAACTATGCAACACAACAATTACAAATTCATTCAAGTTAGTTGATGTGTTTCCCATGAAAATGAAGCTTATACTGAAAAAGAAATTAACATTTTTCACAGAGAAAACTATATAATATAGTGTTATTTGACTAATGAAAATTTTAGATTTCTATCAGTTGTGAATAATGTAATTGAAAACTACTGACAAATCCTGAATAAGAGAATAAGACGTGTAGATGTAGCAAGGGGGTTGTGATTTTGTAGTTGGTGGTTCTGTAACCAAACAGAATTGAAAGTCATGAAAATTATGCTTTGCTTCAGTGATAATAATATTATAATAAGTAATTTTTCTTAAATTTCTGACACCTTGAAAGGGTGGTAATAAATTAGAGGAAATGGGTTGCTCGTAGAAAAATGTCGCATTTCTTAAACTGGGAGAAATTCAGGATTTTAAAAAATATTAAAATTAAGAACTTATAACTCATACACTATTAAAATATTAGTATAAAAACCCATAAAAAAGATGGAAACCAAAACCTATCAAACTTGAATTCTCCAATACGCATTTGCAACTTTGCCACCTGTAAACAGATATAAGAAAAATAAAGGGTCTTCTTTCTTCAGGAAATTAAAGCTTATCATGAGCAATATCTCATTTACCTATAGTGTTTTTTTCGAGCATTCATTGACTACAGTTATTTTTAATTGCATCATTGCAATAGTTCTTTCAAAACCACATTTCATGATTCAAAAACTTATCACAAATGGCAAGTCAATTTTACTTGGTGTTATATACTTACATGGTATAAAATGTCCTCCTTGTCAGGTTTTAATATAGAAGAAAAAAGCTCTAAAGTGTAGGAACTATTTATGCTTATTTTAGCAATACTGACTGGGAGTTATTGCTAATTAAGTCCACCAAAATATTTTGTACCCTATGAAGGGAGCTCATCTGATTTTAATATTTGTATTGGCTTTTTCCACCATTTCAGTGTGGGACTTTAGCTATGCTATGTGGAGAGATGAGGTGTTGTCTTGGAAGCTAAAATTTTCATTATCAGAAAATATAGTTTCAGTAGATGCCTCTGCACATCGTCGTAGCTGTACTCCAAATTTACATTGCACTTTTTTTTTTTCTCTCTAAGAATGAAATTAGTTTGGGTGCAAGTGCTTTGGAGAAGCTATTGTACAATGTGATTGTATTACTTTCTAATTTGTGAAGGGCTATTGTCACATCATGGTGGCATCATGCAGTAGCATAGTTAATATTAAACATGTTAAGGTGGGAGGTATCTCAAGGTTTGTGTTATGCAAGTCCCATACATAAATGCATGAAAGAATTAAATTATTTTGAGTGCAGGTAAGGGAAATGTTAACTTTTGACTAATGAAGTTTAAGTCCAGAACTAAGTATATATTCTTTCTGATATTTTCTTGTGTTAGATTTCAATTCATGACTGACTAATAAATAACCACTAAATATACACTATTTTAGAGCAGTTGTGCTAAATTTTAACTAAGATAAGTGAATTTTTTCATGTTTAATATAAATTTTGTGATTTAGTTTTAAGTTTCATTCAACTTCACATATATTATAAAGAGCTGTAAGATGGTACTGAATGCAGTTTGTATGAATTGTTGAATGATTATTCAAACATTTTTAGTTAGTCTAATTCTGAAATAAAGTTCAAGCTTTCTTCCTGTGTGTGTGTACACACTGTTACACTTAAAACAGTAAGAAGCTTGGGAACCTTATTACTGGTCTGGTAGTAAATACTTTAAAAATGACTGGATTTAAATTGTTTTTTAATGAATAAATAGCACTGAAAGGAAATTTCCATTTGGCTGCTTTGATATTTTTTCACCGAACGGTTTTAAGTAGTTGTAACATTAAATATCTGTTTTATAGAGCTCTTCACCATCCTTCAGGACATTGATAGAACTCATTACAAAGGAGTTGTTAGAAAAAGCCTTCAAGCATAAAACTTCCTCTAAAATGGTGGCTGATAAATTATCACCAACTCATTCAATTAATGGTTTTAACTTAAGAACTGTTAGTGTTGACACAGCAGAAATAAATGATGTTCCATTTGCAAGACCAAGGACATCTAAGAAAGAAAAAGAGATTAATAACAAGAAACCAAATGGAAATCATGCAACAAAAGCTGATAAATGTGGCAAACATAGTTGTCTAGAGGATAACAAAACAAAAAATATATGGAGAAACCATAATGGGACTATTTCTCGACTAGACCAAACAGCAAGAAAGAGATATCATTCTTCAGGTGTTGATGTTTCAGTTGAAAATGTCTTAAATGAAGATGGTCCTATTGATACTTGTAAGTATAGTATATTATAAACTTCAAATTACTACATTAATTTTATTTGGATTTCCCCACTACTTGTATGTTTTAAAGAACATCTTTAAAAAAAGTAGTTTTTTTTCTTGATGTTTGGCAATCTCATTTACAATCTAAGCACATTTGAAAATAATGGTGGTAAGAGTTATTTCTTTGCATAACTTAGGTTATAATTAACAAAACTGTCTTTTAAATATAATATCTTATGAGTTTCATTTAAAGTACTATTAAATTAAAATGAATTGATAAGCTGGATGGTTTTAGAAGCTTTAATGCTCCATATGGAAAAATCTTAATTCCAGTGTAATACATTATTTCATTCAGTGCTGCTTTCTGTGTACACCATTTTTGCTCATCAGTAGCCTTTGTACTCTCATTTACTGTCATATGCTTATGGGTGTTACAGCTGAGCTGTTTCATACGAGATGTGACAATTCTTCACCAGTAGGGGTATGACACACCTCCATGGCACAGCTGACTTCCTCCACATTGTAAAGCCCAATTTTCACTTCTCAATTTGGTATAGCAGTGTACACATATCTTTCACTCCTGTTTGCTTCAAATTTTTATTTCAAAATTTGTTGAACAACTAGCTTTGTTGTTTAATTATATCAATTTTTTAAGTGTAACTGAATACTACAGGTAAATTTCTGTTTTAACTCTTAGTTCAAATTATAATTTTCAAATTGTAACAACTACTACTGTTGTTACTACTATTACAGCATTTTAACCTGCAATTTTACAAATTCTTTGCCCTCCTTCTGCAGTCAGCAACTGTTCAGTTAAATTGAGGAAAGCAATCACAAAGTTATGCCCTCTTCCTACAGTTTATGGCTGTTCAGTTGCGTTGTGGCATGCACGTTACGCAAATTTGGCTTCATGTTTTCTGTTGGGGAGATTTCAGTGTCATATGTTCCATACTTCAGATTTTGATACATTAGTATTTCATCATTAGAATTTTCCATTCTGGACTCACAGAACTTAATCTTTTCTGTTGTGAGTGTCTTTCCCTGATACCACTGTGGGATTTTCTCAGACTTAATTTTCCTTCTCTATTTAACTCTCATCACTCTCCCACATTACCTATCCCTCATCAAACTCCTATCTGAGGCACTGTTTCTCTGAGGAATCTTCAGAGGATACTTTGTCTATCCTAATTCCATGTTGGTGCTCTTGTCTTCCTCTATCTCTCTACAAACTTAGTTTTTCTGTTGTTGGGATCTTCCAGGTAGGGATGCACATTTAACTCACCCATGTCTTATTTGCAGAACTTTTATATAATTCCATTATTATGCTTATCAATCTTTGGAGATCTTTATTACTTTAAGATTCCAGGGTGTAGACTGCTCATCAACACTCCTTTTTCATCTGTAACCTCTTCTTTCTTTCTTTTTTTTTTTCTAACAATCATTTCTTTTCACATTCCTGTATTCCAACCCCTTCTTCTGCTCCTTTGCTAGTTCCCCCTTTCTTGTGTCTTGGTAGCTAGCCATTAAACTGCTTAATGCTGGGGCTCCTGCTTTCAGTGGTATTGGTGACTAGACTATAGATTTTGACATTGTTGGAGCACAATGTTTTGTATACTTAAAAAAAAATTCACTTTGGATTATTTGACTTCATGTGTTATCTGAAGGACTTTTCTTTCATTTTCTTATGTCATCATACTTATCCTCACATCCTTTTCTTTTCCATCATACTTAGGATTCAACTTTATACTTTTCCAGGAAGCTGTCAAACCCATCAATCATCCCTTTCCAGAGTTCTATTTACAGTTATTTTTAGTTTCCAAGAATACTGATAACTTATGCCCTGTCATAGATTTTTGCAATTTCAACCATTTCATCAACCCTTTTAATTTTACAATGGATTCCTTTTTCACTCTTTTTTGGGCATATACTCTGAGTCTTTAGATGACAAAGACTGATATCTTGGTTACTTACCTACTCGTCCCTTATTACCCATCTGTGAGGCATAACTTTAAATTTGTTCACAAAAGTTGAGTTTCTCAACACCTGGCTTTTGAGTTTGATCTTGCTTAAGCATCTTAAGTATACTGTTAGATAATCAGGGGCTTTACTTAATATCTGTATACTTATGGACTGTGGCAGCTCGTGTGGGTTGGCTACTCAAATTTAAGAACTTCTCATCCATTTGGGAGTGTTTCAACTACTATCTTACTTAGGCCCAGCATCCTCTTTTTCAGTTGTGATCATCTGAGCTATTAGTTAAAAATCTCAGTCCTTGCCTTCTCTCATTTTACAAAAGGTTCCTACTCTTTTAAGTGTTTGGAACACCATGGAAACCCTTATTTCTTTGGTTCATTTATTCATATGCATTCTTCTGTGGTGTTGCACAGTTATTTGGTTCTTGCTTGGGATTCCTTGAATTTGGTCATCCTACCCCTTTATGTTGTTTTCAGCCTGGTGGCTAAACAGGAACAATATCCTGGCAGGAGTTTCTCTTCTGCATCCCTTGATAAATAACTTATTTTACAGGTTAAGAAGCATTTATGTATTCCCAAGAAATTGCAGATTATTATTCTTTGATCAAGTCAGCTCTGCACATCAGTATTCTGGTGCTATTTGCCATTTATCTTGTTTTGGATCATTTCATCCTTTACATATGAAGCAAGTTGGTCATGGTTCATTCCAAAAAATCAACTGTTTTCTCTTGCATCAATCAACAAGAGGGGACCTGTTTTCATTCGCTTTGTTTTCAAACATTGGAACTTCTATTATGGGTTGCTTCACATCATGCACACCTGCTAATGTGTTATATCCAAAGTGATCTGAATGTTGTCATGAGTCATTTTTCTCATCCTCACAGGATTTTCTCCATGGAGTGATCCCTAGATTCTCAAGTGTTTAGGTGATGGTGTGACATGTGGGGTATTCCATTTTTGTATGCATTTGTCACTCACCTCAGTTCCAAAATACTCCACCTTTTGTCCCTGGGCCCACATCTTTGGTCAGGATTGGCCAAACCTTTACCTTTATTCTTACCATCATACATGTGTTTTTCTATGGGTTTTATCCATTATCCACACTGTTTCCTGTTTAGTCCCTCTCATTGCATCTTCATAACCTGTTCATCTGTAGTTAGTTCTCACACTACTTCAGTCACCATTTCCAATACTACTTCCTTTTCTTTCTTACTGACCCCATCTGCAGTAATCTGTCATGTATGTGTCATCCTATTATCACCACACTCGAGCTTTACATGTATGTGTCATCCTATTATCACCACACTCGAGCTTTACATGTAGTTGTCCAATCCATTGTGTGGGGGAACAGAACACATCACATGTAGCATTCTTTTTCTTTTTTTTCCCCCACTTAGTCCATCCTCTGTTGTTAATGAATTTTCAGAGAAAATAATGCATTTTCATAATTCTCATAATTCTTTACTTGGCTGTTTGACAATGTTCATAACAAGTTATTAGGTACCCTAATCTAATATTTTCTCTTTTCTCCTTGCGTGTAGGGTTTTAGTCCCTGTCCTGTCCTCTTCCTTTTGTTTTTTTTATTTTGTCCTATGTTCAGACCTACCTCCCATTTGTATTTTTGCTCTGATCCAAATGCATTTCTCTGTCCTGTTCTTGCTCTCCAGTATTATAGTACCTGCATGGCTTCCTTCTGTAGTTCCCAATTTTGGTCTTTCTCCATTGGAACCCTTTCTACATTCAAGACATTTACCTTATCACACTTATAGCCTGGATATGCCAGCTGAATAAGTTGGCATATTCTTTCTTTTTCTGGATTCTTGACATATTTTCTACTGCCATCTGGATGGTCTAGTGTTTGACTCGATCTAAATTAGTAACATAATCCTTCACACACGCATATGGATAAGAAGGAGCCCTCGTCCTGTAGTAGAATGGATGAAAAATTTCCAGTGCCAACAGGTTTTGGATTTGAGTGGGCATGTTGCATTTTCTCTTTTTGTCATTGCCTACATGTTGGAATCTGGGATGGCTTGTTGCTGGTTGTGTTCTGGATTTGCACATGGGTGCCCAGCTTAGATGGTTGGAAAATAAGTTTTATTTCTGCTTTCAAAGCTTGAGGTGAAAATGGCTGGAACCCCCCTCCTACAGCAGATTGGAACACAGATACTCGATTTTTCCTTGTTTTGGACCTGAGTTGACATACTAATTACAGTCTATTGTGTGTTGGCTACTTTACACCATTTGGCATGTCCAAATGAGTATTGGATGTGCTCCTTTTTCTGCTTAATTCAGTAACGTTGTGAAGATTATACCTTGTACAGATGTGATGTGGTCTATGAGTTTGCTCCTTTACAGAAAGATATGACTCCATGGGCTCTTTTCCAACACTTTCCAAAAGGTGCTCATCCAGGTATATTTTGCACCAAAAAAGCTATTAAGATATTGTTTTTAGTACATTTAATTAGTAATATAATATCCAAAACTGGTAAGCTTTTGGAATAGCTCAAGGCTAGGTAACATAATTTTGTTGAAAGTAACTTTAATTGCTACTTTCTTACAAATAATGTAATTGTACATTTAATTGAAATTTCAGCATTTATTTGTTTTAAAAATAACTAAACAATAATTTTTGTACTTTGTCAGATTACCCATTTTTATTGATATACTTTTGTAAAAGAAAGATGTTATAAAAATATTGTTACTTGAAACAAATGTCTATGCCACCTTAAGTGATAATTTTAACTCCATCTTTAAAAATAGTTAATATCAACATGATTATTAGTAACTACCTACAAGTTTTCTTGACAAGTTAAAAATTCATATTTATAATGCAGCATGTGGTATTCTGAATACCATTAATTTGTTTTTTTCTAAAGTTTTAAAAGTAAACCAGTTAATAACTTTTTCCATGTTTAGATGATTGTGGTAATTTTCGTGTTGAGGAATGGTTAAGCATCAGTAGTGGAAATAATGCAGATTACCATCAGACAGATGTAGTTGAGACCAATGTAAAACCATTTACTCTTCCTCATACATCAAGACAAAATTTTTTGTCATCTTCAAAGAAATTAGACTGTGGCCCTGTTGTAAGCAGTACTGATCATATGGTAAGAACATCTTTTAAATTATAACATGCAATTTAGTTAGTGTGTCATTTTTAGTAAAGTATAACATCAAAAACTACATATAGCACAATATTCTTTCTATGTAATATATACAGTAGTTAGCACGTGTCTCTTTTGATTAGTTGAAAACATTAACAGTATCTTTCCTTTTGCCTGTCATTGCACAGTGTTATGTATTCATAGTTATTTTCCTACCCTTGGGTTGTCTATCAATTTTCAGATCAGTAGTTTTTACACACATAATTTCTTTGTTGTTGGCATATATCTGTTTATCCTAAATTTATCTTAGATTTTAAGTAAGGCCATGTACACTTCAGTAACTTTGTCTTTGATATAGTCCTGGAAATTATTGATCCTTGGGTGTTTTTGACCCACCAGCATTCTACCTTTACATATATTGCACCCCTTTGTCTCTATTAGAGCCTCAGGTGCCTTCATCCCCCTTCAAATTAATCACCTGCAGTTTCTCATATTCGAAGTGCTTTGGTAATTGCTCTAGTATTGGCCAATTGGACCTATTCCCAATCTCTCTTAGGGTTTGTCGCCCCATATTTTAATTATCACCAGGACAACTGGGTATTGGTGGATTGTAATTGATTGTTCTCACATCAACCTCTTCATATCAGTATCCAAATTAACCTTGAAGTCCTTCTTTCCCTGAGATGGTTTTTTTTTTCCCCTGAAATGTGGATATGACTCATGGTTATCTCTATGCTTCTCTCATGTGCCTGTATTGCCTCTTTCTACTCTTTCTCTTTGGTTTGTCTTTTTTGTTGGTTAATCGATTTGAGGTCTTTTCTTCCACTTGCTTTGGCATCTTATATGTTTAGTTCAACTGTCAGAGTTTTAACACATCTCTGCAGTCTTGGACTGTGATTTCTTCATTATATGGCTGGGTGGTTTCTTCTGACTCCTTCTGAACTGGAATTGACTATTAGACTCAGCAGATACTTTCTGTGGAGGCTTGGATGGGTTGGTTTGTTAACATTAAGAAGTCATTACTCTAGCCTGCTCATTGTCTTGTCCAGTTTGGGATCTTTTGCAACTAATATGTTTTAAGCGTTCTTATTTTTCTCAACAATGTTTAATGGAATGTTAGTTCACAACACCCTCTCAGCTCAGTCACTTCCTACTTGTGAGGTTTTTTTGCTTGTTTGGATTTGGTCTTCCATGACAAAATGGTTACCCTTGGTCATGCCCATTTATGATGCTTTCTAATGGTGTTTTACAAATGTTTGAACCTTGATCTGGATCATCTTTCTACACTTATTTTCTTTCCTCCTTCCCTACAAGACAATCTGCATAGGAGGCTAGACTGCATTCACATGCGAGTAGGTGTTTTGCTTATTACACTATGTCTGTATCTACAATTTTTCATGGGCCCTTCCTTTCAGGCATGTAGAGTATTGGTCAGTCACAATGATGTAATGGGCCAGTAGTCTAAACTTTGGTGCTTTGCATTTCACTGTTCTTGAACTTCTTCCATTTCCTTCTTCTTGCCTGACATTGTCTGAGGATGTTTCCTTCAAACATATCACTCACCCAGAGATCTGTTTTGGTTATTGAATTTCTTCTACTGGTGCTACACACATCACATTCCCATTATTAAAAGTCCTGTGCAGTGTGCTTTCTATATGGTTATGAATAGTCTTTTGTCCCCCAACTAAATATATCCCACTAAATTGATATTAGATCCTTTTGTTTTTAAGGTTCTTTGTCATCACTGGAGTTCTCCACAAGTGGATGCATTTACTATGGACCTACACTTCAAGCTCCTTCTCTTTCGTTAACCTGTATCTCATCCACTGGCTGTGGCAGTTGTTACCTTCAGCTTGAATTGTTCACACAAGTGTCATGATTTGTGCCTTAATGCAGAAATTCTTACCTGGCTCTTTGACCATGATATCAGATATCAGGTGCTTTTTATTCCATATCTTCATATTTTCTCATGCTATCGTGCTTCTACTTCCCCTGTTTTTC
Organism: Carcinoscorpius rotundicauda; assembly: GCA_011833715.1. NCBI lineage: Eukaryota > Metazoa > Arthropoda > Merostomata > Xiphosura > Limulidae > Carcinoscorpius > Carcinoscorpius rotundicauda. Next base: position 27,603,411 of record CM022406.1, read on the forward strand.
CCATGCTTTTTTTTATATATATATATATATATATATACACATCATCCTCACTGATGTAGTACCCTACTGGATTTTGGAATTTGTGTGGTCAATCAATCCCATACTTTTACTTCATTTGACCCACTTCCTCGTGTTCTTTATTACATCTTTCTGTACTAAATAATTTCTTCTCGTAGCCTGTGTATGGTGATGGTCAGATTTGTTTGCCATTCACATACCTTTCTCCAACAACCCGTCTTTTCTTTTTCTTGCTTGTTGCTCCTCATGAAATCTGTGGCAGGTTATGAGGACTGTTTTTCCTTTTTCTCATGCTTCCTTTCCTTCTCTTTCCCATCTTTATCTTTTACTTGATCCAGGTAGGCTTATGTGTCTGGTCAAGACTATTTTTCTAGGGTTTATTTTATGACCTACTGGGATACATAATCTCAGCTCTTTATCTTCTGACAATCATCATGCCTTTTTTTATTTTATCTTCTCTCTTTACTAATTGAATCCATCTTTTGCTTCAAGGTTTAAACTCTTCCCTACCTCCTCCTTCCCAGACTTATTCTGGTTATTCTTCCATTCCAACATTTACTGTTTCCCATGATTTTTATTTACATCATTCATTGGAGGAGATTCTCCATTTGGACATATAAACCATTCTTTGTACATTCTCCAACAGTTTTCGTCATTTTGTGGTTTCCTTCTTGGGGTTTTGACTACCACCATTCCCATTCTTCAGATTTTGGTACAGCTTTTTCTGATAGAGTTTATTCGTTCTTTGTCTTTTAATTTCAGGCACCCTCATTGAGGTGTATCACAAAATTATTTGTGATGATGATTTACTTCATAAATAGTCTATTCTAGATTGTACCACCTTTCGACTCCATGGATAAAAACAGAAGATTGCTGCTCATTCCTGCCATTCCTCAAGTGAATAACACAGTATGGTTTGTTTTTCTTAATTGGGTTTTGTGGTCACCCATTGCAGTGTATTTGATAAGAATGTTCCTTTGCAGCCTAAACCTCATTGTCACTTTCTTCCTTGAGTGGAGCATGATAGTACTTACCTCTTTCTAGTTCTAAGCTACTTGAGTGATTGACCATGAAGGCACTTTTCTGAATAAGTTCCACAAGAAACAGATTAGAATCATTCAGTTGAAAGTAGAGCAGTGACAATCTGCTGGTGTAGATGTGATGTGGTTTCCAGAGGAGTTGATCCGTCACTTTGCTTGTTCACAAAGCCACCTGATCACATTTACATAACAAGTGTAGTTGAGCCATGTTCTGACTGAATTATGTGGCCTCCTGACATCAGTTGCACAACCACTTGGGTCGACCTGTCACAGTAACAGATTATGTAGTCTATTTGTAATATTTACGTAACCACTGTATGGGTAAAAGCAGCCTTCTGGAGTTGAATTTTTTTTTTATTCCTGTTTGAAATGGTGTCCTACTGCTATTTAAACAAACTAAGCCTTATGGGATGATGTGGCTTTTTTATTCCTTTTACACAAACAGTGGAATGGAGCTGTTGCCTTACTGGGTGATATGGTCTCCTGACACCCATTAAATACCCAATAGAGTTGAGCCAGTTGTAATTGCAGCACATCTTGCTGATTGGAAACTGTCTTCTTACCTTCATATGGAAGTTTTGAATTTGAGTAAATCAGTCACTGTAAGTCCTCACACAAGTTTGGGTTGTCTGTCTTCTTCCCTCTATTGTATCATCTATGTCTAGGGTCACAGTGGTTGTGTGTGGAATTGCTCTAGTTCTATTCTTCACGATCTCTTGTATACTTTTGTAGGTATGTTATTGTCTTTGGATGGTGCTGACTTTTGTCATAGTTGGGGGTATTCATTCCATGTAATAAGCATCCATTCAATACTGGATAACAATTCCTGAATTGGTAGATTAGTGATGATCCTTGTGATCTATCTAGAAATACATGCACTTCTTAATCCCTGATTCTTAGATTTCAGATGAATACAGTGAATCTGTGAAGAAGGTTTGGATGCAGTTGAATTGTGGTCCACCTCACCCTGTCCACTTTACACTTCACAATTTCCTCTCACATGTATTACACACAGGCAAAGAGTATACCTGGTGCAGAATTGCTAAGATTCCCCTCTTCTGATCTCTCTCTCTCTCTCTCTCTCATTGTCATGGATATCCTTGTGATGCTTTTGGGGTACTTTCTGTTATTCCCTGGGGCTTGTCCCTCCTCTTCCTCAGTGTGAGATTCTAGCTAATCCTTTGAGATGAGGTAAGTACTGTGTGAGAAATTATAATTTTTATACACTGATAATGTATTTCCAATAGTTACTTACCTCCTCTCACCCTTCTTCCCCACTTCTCCAGTGTGCACTTTCTGCCAGATATTAAAGAAATGGTTTGGTAGAGAGAGTGACGTGAGCATATCATGCTACTATTGGTTAAGAGATAATGCATGACACTTTACATGAGAGGCATATTGGAATATATTATTTTCAACAAGGGGGAGTGCAAGACTTGTGGCATGTCTAAAGAAAAAGTTTGCATATAGAGAGCAGCATTGGACAGAAACATATTTTAATTGTAAGAAAATTATGTCTTAAGTTTATAAAATATTTTTATACATATTAAACAATAGTTTACTATATTTATTTAATTGTCTGTTTTTATACCCATTACGTTTGAGTTTATTTTTTAATAATGGAATATTATCCATGCAAAATATAATTCTTACAGACCATTTTTAATTGAAATATAATAAAAACCCTTTAACCCTTTTGTAACAGATCATGAGTCAAAAGCCATATCCTTGCATTTGTTTACTGCCATTCAAAATTTTATGAATTTATGTCAATAAGTTTAGAATCAAATGTTAGATTGTAATTCAAGCTTTAATATTATATATGTGTTAATTTTTTAATTTAAAAATAAATATTAAAAGAACACAACTAAATATAGATTTTAGTGAGTCATGTGGTATGTTGAATGCAGTACTGCTTAAAATTGGGTGTTTCTGATGTCAAAATACCTAGTCTATAGTTTTGTACAAATTAGGAACTCAAATTACTAATATTATCAAACCAGAATATAAAATAAGAACTTCGCATGTTTCTATTTGGTTCTGATATGGTTTATTAACTCAATCAAAAATTGTCTACTTTCAACTCTTCATTTTATTAAATGGTACCTTATTTACTTTTAAGTATATGATATGTAAATAACAAATAGACAGCTTAGAATGTCTCCTTTGTGATTTTCTCAGCCATTTTAATCTGTGAAAAGGCTTTCATGAAGGTAGACTGTATCTTTAGTTTGCTTAAAGTTTTGCATATTTTAAGTATAAATACATCTCAGTAAATAAGCTTAATAAATTATAGTGGAATTTTATGGTATCAGTTTAGGTATTTAAATTGTTTATGATGTTTTGGTTATTCAACTGTATGTATAAAAAAAAACATTAAAAATATTTTGTTTCATATCCTCTGTATGCAAAACTTTAAAAGGCTTAGCAGTCCAAGTTCATAGGTTGCAGTGAGGAGAGATAATTGTTTGCTTTACCTCTAGATTTATTGTTCTACACTTTGAGAAAAATAAGGTGAATAATTTGTTTCTAAATAGTAATAATCTGTATACATATATAATGTATAATAATTTAAATATGACTGTATATTTCGAGATACTACTTCACTAAACCACGAATAAGCCAGGGAATACTAAAGGTCAGTTTTATGTTATTGGATACATAACATCACTGCATATGCACTGTGTCAATAGAAGTTGTGTTATTTAGGCATGACTGAAAGGTCAGCATAATAAAAAAAAAAAATAAGTGTATAGTGTTATGTAAATGTGTAAATATTTTGTAAACGACAACATGTCGTGTTGTGTTTGAATTTTCATTTCTATTATTCATTTTTCCATATCGATATTATTGTTTCGAAGTTTAAACTAATATTTTGTTATTCATTTAGGGTAACATTTTAGAATTTTCTTGAATTAAGTAGACCAATCATATGTTTGTAAACGAGTGCTGGTGACTTTGTGTCTAGACGGGTAGTCTCGTGCAAGAACGGACACGCGCGGATTGCTCTAGAGTTGTATGGAAATTGCAAGATTGTTCGAGAAATAGGCCTACCGGTATAAAAGACGGTGATGAGAGATAGATTCAGTCATCAGTTTTTATTCGAAAAAGGAAGATAGATTCAGTCATTAGTTTTATTCGAAGGAAAAGAGTGAGATTCAGGCATCAGTTTTAGTTATTTGAGAAAGATTAAGTGTTTGTTGTGATTATTCAACTTGGATTTGTGACTGAAGTTAGATCTACGGAAGCTGTGATTTTATTTCGTCAATCTCTACGATACATCTGAATTACTGCTTGTGCTGAGAGACGGCGAATTTATTGAACTGTGAACTGTTTCGGAATTTCTTCGTGGGACCAAATTCACACCCTAGACTGGAATTTGAGACTTTAATTTTAGATCATTACATAAGATACAGGCCTGTACCGTTTTGTATTGTGATTAATTTTGAAGTTTGAAACTAATATTATTTTGTTTTGTAATTAATTTCGAATGTTATAACTTAATATCTGTCACTGTTATTATATATAATTTGTGTTATATCTGTTATATTTGTTAATAGTTTAGTGTAATAAATTATACAAGCTGTTATCTGTGTTTTTCTGTTGCGTTTAGTCTACGAAGAACATAAAACATTAAAAAATACGTAACAATAGTGTTATGAGACTTAAGCTACTTAAACTAAACATTTGCATTTTCGTGTTATAGAATGTAATCATTCTAGCACATATAAAAACATAATTTATATTCACTTCCTAATTTTTTATGACAGTTATGAGGTTGGTCAAGTGACAGACCCCACATGATTAAGAGTGTAGAAAATAACATTTAAAGTCTAACTCAAAACAAACATTTGAATGTATTTAGGAGGCTTTATAGATTACACAATATTTGAGAATTTTGGGAGGAAAATTGTTTTAATTATAACATAAAATCACTTTGCACTCAAACTAGTAAAGAAACAGGCTCTATTTTCACAACCAAATCTGTATGAAAAATATTTCATTAAAAATCTTATTTTTTTGTGAATAAAAGCTTGTAATCTTTATTAAGAGTATACCATATCTTGTGAAGATGCATGTGCTGTACTAAAATTTATAGTGCAAATACTAAGTTTGTGCAAATGTGTAGATGAACTCTGTATATTTACAGAGTCTGTAGTGAAAGGGTTAACATGATACATGGAATAATATTGTTGAGGATTGTTAGACTAAAGATGGGAAAAATTAAATTCTCTTCTTTTATAAAAAAAATAATCAACCTCACTGTGCCTTCTGTAAACATAATGTCTAAATCTAAAAAATTGGCATGGACTTTTCACTTCTTTCTGTTGCAAGTTTGGTTAGATATATCAAGTGGGGTGTAAAATCCATATTATTTATCAATACCAAATTATCTGTGTAATGGAAGGTGTAAATGTATAATTTAGGAGTTAAAGTTTGCATCATAAGTGAGTTTTCATAAAAGAACAGATACTTGACCGTTTTTGAATAGAAGTTTGATCTCATTGGAACAGCCACTGGTTAATTATACACTTATGTTAAAACTACTATAACTGTTATAAATGAAGAAATGGGGTATATTTTTAAATTGGGTGTAGTTATTTCATTATTTATAAAATTATCAAACAAATAATTGAAAAAAAAACATGATCAAGTCTTTTAAGTCTATTTTAGCATTGTAGTAAAATGTGTGTAAAAATAGAAGTGGTGGTTTTTGATGATAAATTCAGATGATATTAAATTTTTTTAATGGCCTTTAAAAGTACTAGTAACATTATTTTGCTTTAAGTATTTTTAGTATTAATTTCTTTAAGTAAAATTTGTGCATATAATTTTTTGCACACAAAACCAAAATTACAACTAGCTATATCAATTAGTATAATAGTAAATTATTTTTGAATTTCTTTTATTTTTAAAGATATTGAAAAAAATAATTTATATTGAGATAAGTTTTGAGTTCTTGATTTATTATTTATGGAATTATTTTCTTATATTAAGAATACAATTTTCAATATTTTCTTTGATTTTTGAGATTTCACATTTTTTTATGTTTTAAAATTCTGTATTTAGTACCTTTTCAATATTAATTGTAATTCTTTATCTTTTACAACTTTTAAGCATTCTGTAACTGATCTTTAAAAAATGTTATTACAGTTACAAGCTGTCAACTTCTATTTGATTAAATTTTTCAGTGAATTTTTATAACTAAGAAGAAAAGTTTCTTAGGTTTACTATATTTAAATCTATAGGTTTGAAATGATTTTTATGAAAATAATATCTTAAATACTTTTAAAGATCTAGCTAAATAAATATAAATTTCATAAACTTTTATGTTTAAAATCTATTAATTGATAAGATTTCTTTTTTCTTTACTGAAAGGAGTATAGGTGTAGAATTTCATTATAATCTGAATTTAACTAGATTTGTAATTAAATCTTTCACAAGTATACTTTTTAACTCAAAGTTAAATACTCTGAAAAAAATGTGAGGTTTGCATTTGTTAATTCAGATACTTTTATTTTAAAATTTACCAGTTTAACAGGTCTGTAGAATTAAATCTCTACAAATACTTTCAAACTTGAAACATTTTTTTTTCTATTTTTGCCTTAATACCTATTTTTATTGCTATAAATATTTATTTGAAATAAAGTTCTGATACAGGAGTCTTTATTTGTAACTCTTGCCCTTTTATTTGGAAAGTTCTGATATAATTCAAAATGGTAAAGTGTTTGTTTTGTTTTTTCTCTATCAAAATACAATATTCTTTTCTTTCTCTTTTTTTTCTGTTAACAAATGTGCATTGTAGATGTATTATAATATAGTAATTTTTACATTATTAAATGATGTGTTTGGGGTGTTTCATTCATACTTTAAGAAATTTAAAGGTAAATATTTTTCTTGCTACTGGCTTATAGATAGTGAAAGGCAGTAGAAGTTGAAATATTGTAAGTGTAAGCACTCAGCTTTGTACCCTCATTTGATTTTTGTACATTTTTTTTATTTTCTATAATGGCTGACTAGTTTAGTATCAGTGTTTAGATTTTTTTCTGATAGATGAAAAACCCCAGTGCATTTGAATGCTATTACCACAGACATTGTCTGCTATAACAATAAGTTGACAATTTTAGCTGAAAACTGAAATGTAAAATTTAATTCATTATGGTTTTGTAATGCTGTTTCAATTGCCAATTAATAGTTAATATAATCAATAGTTTCTAAGCTATGTATTTATGTACATGTTTAATAAATGTATCTTGCATATCTTTGTCTAAAGAAAATTAAGAATCATTGTGAATTTTAATAATTTTGAATGTTTTGTACTACAGGTTATTTTTTAATATATAACAGGTATATATTAAATAGCATTTCTAACTTCAGATTTTCTTTTCAGTTATCAAAAAGGTTGTCAAGCAATGATATTGGAATACCACGACCACACCTGTTTGCATCATTTAAATTGGACTCGCAAGAAGAAATTGAAGTAGATCCTTTAGTTTCTTCTTCTACTTTTGTTAATTTTGAGCAACCATCTGATGATCTCATTCTTCACAACTCCAATAAAGAAAGACTAAGGAAACACAGGTCAGTCTTAATCCCATAACTATTCATCTTCCTTTAAGGAAGCAAGTTGTATGTATATATATATATATATGAATAATCATTAAAAGTGAAACTTGAGATGTATGTCACTCATTTGAATGATTTTCTTTTTTGCACATAAACAACCAACGAGTTATGTAACTGAATGTATATATTTTATTTTGATAATTATATGACCTGAAAGTTTAATTTTTAAAAACAATTCCTGTTTTTTCAAGTGATAATTCATAAAATAATTTCACATTTTTCTTTAAACTGAATAAAGCTACTATGTATATATAAATTTACTTATCCAACATTACTACATTAATGCCTGTTATTTAATAACAATATAAAACACTGGTTGATTAATCAACTTTCTCCATTGGAAATTATTTTTTGCAAATTAAAAAAATAAAAGTTTTGTTTTGAATTTCAAACAAAGCTACATGAGGGTTATCTGCACTAGCTGTCACCACCCACTGCTAATGTTTGAGCTTCTTTTTTACCAATGAATAGTGAGACTGACCATCACAGTATAATGTCCCTGTGGCTGAAAGGGTGAGCATATTTGGTGTGATGGGGATTTGAATCTGTGACCCTCAGATTGCCAATCAAGTGCTCTAACCTTAACCTGACTATGCTGGGCACAAAAGTTTTGAAGTGAAAGATAATTTTAAAAATTAAGTTTCAACAAAACAATTTCACTTTTAAATCTCTGATTATATGTTTATAACTTTATGAATAGATTTGAAAATACCAAAAACCTTATGTGATTTTTAATTGTTGATTGTTCTTTTTCAGAAGCAGACATGTTATGACATAAATATAATTAAAGTTAAATGTACCATTTAAAGTAAAAAAGTATCCCACCAGTTGCTTTTGTGATAAGAAAGCATTCCTATCATCCACCTGAACTGTAATGTTTCTGCCAACGACAGATCCTAAAATTTTGGAACTTTGTTTTAGGGCAGTTAAAGATCTATTGGTCAAGAGAACTTTACGGGATCATCTCAGTTTATTCAGGATTTTATTTTTGTTTGTATGTTGTGCTCCAAAAAACAGAAGATTCATGTTTGGATACCAGTCTTTCTCATCTAAATTAATTTCTAGATTCTCTGAGGTTTATAATGATGTTATTCTTCACTCTGCAATGGTATTTTTTTATTGTTCATAATCAAGTTGAATTCACTGCATATTCAAGTTGATATGCATATTCCCATTGCAAAATTGTCCTACCACCATCTGCATTTTGTGCACAGGCTTCAGATTCTGCATTTAATGACTCTGCTCTTCAGATTAGCTTCAACACCATATGTGTTGTGCTAAATCTTACAAACTCTTACTCATCATCTCCATTCATTAGACCTGAGCATACATAATTACATGGATGATTGGTCTCTACTGACACCATGTCATTGGTTGACAGATCATCATACCCAGATTATATTTTCAGAAATAAACAAGGGACATAATGCAATCAAAGCCAAGAAATCTGTTCTTTCTCCAATTAATTATACATTTGGGTGTCTTTTCAACATGCATCTCCTTTGGGCTCAGCTGACTCCCATTCATCTGTGCTATATGGAATGGGTAGCCTAACTCTTACTCTCTTTTCCTTCTCTATTTGCACATTGTGGATGCCTGCACATGGCAAGGGGACTTCCCAAAGATGGTTTTCTCTTTTCAGTTTATCTTTACTAGGATATAAATGTCCAATCAGGTGTTTGCATACATGGTGACCCAAACAAGGGAGGAGAGGATCCTGGCAGCCAGGGAAGAGGTTAAGTCCTCCTCTTGAACCTTTTTACTAGCTATTTCTCAACTCTGCAGTTGATTGAACACTGATCATTTGTTATGTCCATTCAGAGTCCTAAGATGGTAGGTGGCTTTACTAACTCCTTTTGTAGTGAGGATGTTTGACTATGTATTCATTGGGATCCTTTGGTTTACCAAGATTTGTCTTCAATTCCTTTGATGAGATAGATTCATAAACATCCATGTTGCTTAATTTTTAATTTTTCTTCACACATTAGGAATCTTCTGAGAGTCATGTTTCATCCAATTTATCTGTGTGTTTGCTGCCTTATTCAGTTACTTGCTGGAGAACACCAATTTGGGCTGGTATGTGGCTTTCTTCCAAATACTTTTCTCTATTTTATTTTTTACACAATATGTGGCAAACTATGCTAAGGTGGGTGTGTTTTTATGAATCCAATTTTACAATTAAAACAAATTTAACTATACTCTTCACTGGTTTTAGCAGGCTCTCTAGAAATAGCGTTTCTTGAGACCATCCAGATGTTTATCAGATGGTATTACCATATTCTTCTGGACTGCCACTAATGGAGAATTTTGTGTGAAGCCACAGGGAATATTTCCCATCCACGCTGATTATTGGATTGAATAAATTGAAATTAGTTTCCTTTTCAAAATTTAGGGAACTGGGTTTACCTGTAGTGAACTGATTCCACAGCACTGTTCATCAAGACTCCTCCTCAATATGCATTCTCCCCTCTCCCCTTTATATTATACCAGTAGCATTAGGGAATACTTACCAAACCCAGTTTTCACTGGGGGTGGTGGATAAAAGCTTTTCCTTCAGAGTATCTGAGTGTTTTGTTCCACTCATGGAGAAGAGGGTGAAGTTTAGGTCCTCCTCTCTGTATCCCTGATGTTTCTCCCAGATGTTGATAGGAGAGGCACCAGCCTGTAAAGGAATCTACCCATTATACTGGTTTAGATTTGGTACAAAGATATCTGGTTGGAGTGTGTGAGATCCTTCTTTTTGATCAGTGTTGATTTAGTATATTGTTCATGGAAGAAGATCCACCATCTTGTAATTCCAAATGCAGACTGGTCCCATTCTAGGTCTTTGTTAGAGCATTTTGTTCCACATCCTGTCTATAATTCAAGAGGCATGTGGAATGATCCTTGCCCACTTAGTTGGTTAGAGGAGACGTATGTTCATAACTCCTTACTTGATGAGTTCATTTCCTTTGGTTGAGTATGATATACACAATCCCATCATTCCAAGCCTGGGGTATTGCCTTTCAAATTTCTTCAGTTGAAATAGGAAGTTTGCCCTCTATAGTGTTGCTTATTTTCTCTGCTTGGCATGGCCAGGTGGTTAAGGTACTTGATCTATAATCCAAGGGTTCCAACTTCAAATTCCTCTCACACCAAACATTCTTGCCCTTTCAGCTGTGGAAGTATAGTAATGCGACAGTCAATCCCACTATTCATTGGTAAAAGAGTAACCCAAGTATTGGTGGTGGATTGTGATGAGTAGGTGCCTTCCTTTTCGTCTTACACTGCTAAATTAGGAATGGCTAGTACAGATATCCCTCATGGAGCTTTGCTCGAAGTTCAAAACAATCCAAACCTTACTTTCTCACCTAACAGATTCATGGGTACTATCAAACAAAACAATAGATACAGACTGTAAAATGATACATAACAGATTTTAGGGTAATATCAAACACAACAATAGGTACAGAGTGTAAAATGTTGTTACATAACAGATTCAAGATTCCAGCATCTAAAACAACGATAAATACAGAGTGTAAAACGTTGTTACATAACAGATTCAAGGGCAGCATCTAAAACAACAAAACTACAGACTCTAAAATTAAGATTAAGGGTAGTATGAAACACAACAATGGACACAGACTGTAAAATGTTGTTACATAACAGATTAAAGGGTAGTATCAAAAACAATAGACACAGACCATAAAATGTTACATAAGAGATTAAAGGGTAGTATTAAACACAACAGTAGAGACACACTGTAAAATAATGTTACATAACAGATTCGAGAGTAGTTCCTAACCCAACAAAAGATACAGACTGTAAAATATTGTTACATAACAGGTTAAAGGGTAGTATCAAAAACAATAATAGACACACACCTTAAAATGTTACACAAGAGATTAAAGGGTAGTATTAAACACAACAATAGAGACGCACTGTGAAATGATGTTACATAACAGATACAAGAGTAGTTTCTAATCCAACAAAAGATACAGACTGTAAAATAGTAGGGATCATAGTTTAACACGTAATGACATACAGAAACTGGTAAGGGAAACTAGGGTTGAAGTAAGCACCTCTACAATTACGAACATGTTACGCTCTTCTGGATTCAAAGCATGCTGTCCTCATAGAACGCCATATTTAAAGCCTGTTCATGTAGAAACACAATAGAGGTATGCAAGAAAGCATGTAGATAAACCCTTTACCTATTGGAAGAGTATTCTTTGATCAGACGAGACTAAAATGGAGCTTTTCAGCCACAATGATGTTCGCTATATTTTCTGTAAGAAGGGGGAATGAAAACTTCCACATAACACTGTCCCTACAGTTAAACACAGAGGTGGCTTGATCATGCTATGGGGTTCCTTCAGCTCTCCTGGTGTAGGCAGCCTTCACTGCATCAACAGAATCATGAAAGAAGAAGAGTATGTTGATATATTAGGCACTTGTATCAAGAATGATGTTTAGAACTTGTAGCTTGGGCATCATTGGATCTTCCAGCACAACATTGACCCTAAGCACACATTGAAATATGCACAATCCTGGTTGTGGAGGAACCATATAAGCATTCTGGAGTGGCCATCACAGTCACCTGATTGAAAATGTTTGGCATAAGTTGAAAACCAGGGTTCTTCAGCATCATCCAAAAGACTTACAAGAGTTGGAGGCCTTCTGTAAAGAAGAAGGGAAAAAAATACCAGTCGAGTAATGTCAAACGATCATGGAGAGCTATGAGGAGAGATTTCGCTAAGTAATTCACCTGAACGGCTACACAACTGACCATTAAAGTAGATTCACAAACACTTTCTGCCACTCCTATGCTTGCTTATTTGTTTATAAACAGTTTATTTGTCATTAACTTTACATAAAAATTTATGTAGATGTGTGTTAGTATAATATTTATAATATACTATACTTTCATTATCCTAATCATGATAAGTTTTACATTATGAGGAAAAAACTACTCGCGACGCACAGGTAGGAACACTTTCTGTCATGACTGTATCTATAACATTGCAATTGAATCGCTTTAGCTATCAGTATGGAACATAAAGACCAAATCTTCTTAATTCTGCTCCAGAATTGTGGTATCATAACTGTCTGGTTGGGGCTGAACTGTAATGATGATTACTCATGTACTGTTCCACCCTTGATACAGGAACTAAGTTCTGTGTAAAGAGCATACCTGTGCTGAATATAGTGAAGTTCCCCCAGTTGTGTACTACTCTTGTCTTGGTATGCTCCTGTTCTATGCAGACATTCTCTGTATGGATAATGTTGTCACCAGCTTCTTCATTTTCACAGTGTGGGATTTTAGCTATGTTTTAGTAGATCATAAGCATATTTTTAAAATCAACATTTTTCTAAAATGGAAATGTATTAACAGTAATATGCACCTCCACTGACAGCCTCCCACCCTTCATTCCAACTATGAGTCAGTGTTAGTGACTGGTTACATTATCTGAGTGAGATGCTTATGTACATTACCATGATAGAGAGCAAATTGATATGTGAAAAGTGTCTTAAAGGCCAAAATTTGCCAAGGACATTTAAGTGTGGGGATCAAGTGAGACCAATGCTTAGATGGGCAAAATTATTGTTGAGGAATAATTTGTGTCAGTGAAGGTAAGTATTACTGGAAATATATTTTCAATTTAGAAAAAAAAGTTGACTTTGTCGACATCTGTTTGAGCCCTTAGCCTTGAGTTCCATGTATCACCTTTTCCTTAAAGGCAGACTGGGTGGTATTATTGTACAATGCTGGACCTCCACATGGATTGTCATGAGTAACAAATAAGGGAATCCTGACTGTCACTGCTGGTCATACAGTTAAATACGTTGGGGTTGGTTTGCTTTTAAAAATGTAGTGAAGTTGGTGCTCCTATTTCACTGTGTTCAAAGAATTATTCCTTAGGACTTGTGTGTAACTCCACCCCCACCCACAGTGTTCTATTAGTAAAGCTAAGGAATCCTTTCAACACCCAGTTTTCAGTTGCTGAGGTACTGGACAAAGGATGTTCCTCCAGATTGTTTGAGTTAATTTTTTTCCACTGTTGAAGGAAAGGGCAAGTCCTGCTTGGGACTTTGGATGGTTTTTGTTTTTTTTTCTCAGGTGTTAGTATGAGAGGCACCAGCTTGTACAGAAGCCTATTTATAATGCTGGTTCAGATTTGATACTTGGCTATCTGGTTGTTTTGAGCATGATAATTTTTTTTCAATCAATATTGGTTCGGTACATTGCTCATGAAAGAGGGTCCATTGTTTCATTGTAATTCCACATGCATAATGGCTCCATCCTAGGTATTTTAGAAATACAAGCCCTCAAACTTACTATTAGGTTATTAAATTTATTTATGAATTAATGTCACTATTTTATTTTTTTAAAAATTACACTACTGTATGAATAACGTGAACTACACCTGCAAGATTCACCAACTGTTCAGTACAAAATATAAAAAAATTTAAATTTTCTTAAAACCCAAACCATCCTTTTTTTCCTTTTTTTTTTTACTAATTATGAAAATGAAGTATGTATAATTATCAAGCAATTAGATGTCTCTTGGTAGAAATGCCTTTTAAATGCAACTAACAGTTTTTTGTAAATGCATTATGCAAATCAAATACCTACCATTCCAAACATATAACATACATAGCAATCAATTAAGAAAAATAAAACCCTGTGAGCATACATATTCTACTCAATTTTTACAGAATGTTTCTGAAAACAACAAATTAAATAAACAGGCTAGAAATTTTACCAAGTTCACACACTGTTTGTGCTGTTTCATCAAGTCATGAACCAAAATAATGGTTCATAATATGGTTTGTCCAGGAATTTCACAAACATTCTGATAGAACATATTGGCAAAAACTACCTTAAAACAGACTTGTTCTATAAACATCACTCAAAACCTTTTATTTCAAAGTTAAGATAGATAAAGTACAGATTATAGCAAAAATGTTGATTTTCCAAATGTTAGACAAAATTCAAAATTCATCCATTTGTTCTTCATATTATCATTATTTCATATGCCTATAGAAAAAAAAATTGTTATAACTGCTTTATTTGAACCTGGGCAACCTACTAACAAAACCTTTGACATGACACTATTTTCATGTTGATTTGTGAAAAAAAGAGATGTTATTAGTTTTTTCATTGCTACTTACCAAGCTTTTCTCTGAAGATATTCATGCATTTAAGCTTAGAGCAAAAATAACTAAGTATACTGTACCAAAATCTATGTTGATCTGCTTAGCAAACTTTTTCCAAGGTTATAGGACTATTTTTAAGTTGATTCATGAAAGGCAAGGTACACATTCTCTTAAATTTTCTATATGTTTTCTTCACTAGTAACATAAGCTCTTAAAAGCAATTTAAGCACTGTCTAAATGTTAGTCATTTAAGCACCATTATATTCATTGGAAATGCTTAATTTTATTTGAGTAAACAACTTGTATATTTATATCAGTGTCTCCAGCCTCATTATTATTGATTATAGATCGACAAGCTGCTACAGGAAAAATGGTTACTAATACGAGGGCTGTTCAAACAAAATGTACTTTATCAAGAAGTTACAGGTCTGGGACCCCTTCAAAGTACTCTCCTCCCCAACGCACACACTTATCCCAACCGTGCGTCCACTTGTTGAAACAGTCCTGGTATGCTTCTTTAGTAATGACCTCCAGCTCCTTCGTCACATTTGCCTTAATCTCAGGAATCGTCTCAAATCTTCTTCCTTTCAAGGGTCTATTGAGTTTGTGGAACAAGAAAAAATTGCAAGGAGCAAGATCGGATGAGTAGGGGGGTGGGGAAAAACAGTGATCAATTATTTGGCCAAAAACTCGCGAGTTCCGAGGCACAAATTTCGCAGCAATGTGGTACATCTTCAATTTTCGGTCAAAATCTCGTAAGAAGAACCAACTGATATCCCACACTCTTTAGCAAGCTCCCTCACAGTCAGACGTAGATTTGCCCGCACCAGGGTGTTGATTTTGTCGACGTGTGGGTCGTCAGTTGACGTGGAAGGATGTCCAGGACGCTCATCTTCAATGGACTGTCGGCCATCCTTAAAACGTTCATGCCACTTGAAACATGCTGTACACTTCATAGCAACATCACCGTAAGCTGTGTTAAGCATAGCAGAAGTTTCAGTTGCAGATTTTCCAAGTTTAACACAATTTCACAGCAAGTTGTTTCTTCTTTAGGTCGTTCATTCTGAAATCTGCCAAACGAAAAAATACCATTTCATTTAAACCATGTAGCTAATACACAAATGAAGATATCTGCAATCGGAAAATGGCGTCAAAATCAGTTGATCTGTGTAAACCTAGTGACACCAAGTGGATTCCCCTGGAACCATGCAATTCAAACAGTCCATGTATTTTTTTAACAGACTTTGTATTTTACTGAAATCTGCACATTAGTAATCAAAATTAATTTATTTAAACACCTTTATTTCTACCCTTCACCTTGTGGTGCTGAAAAAATGTTTGTTATTGCAGGTTAATTGGAAACTGTGGTGCTGAAAAAATGTTTGTTATTGCAGGTTAATTGGAAACTAATTTGTGGTACTTATAGTACATTATTTGTTAACTGCCATGTTGGGGATTAATCATTTCCCAAGTTTGCTGTTCTTATTTGTTTCTTGAATACACTGTTATGCTTGGTCTTCATGTGATTTTTAAGACTATTTCAGTGAGTTTTCTAATGGTGGATGATTACAATAGTAGATAGATTTCTCTACATTTTTGAGATGTAGTTTATTCTACTGATTTATGTACTTACGTACATTGCCAGAGTTGAAAAATATAACATTCAACTGAATCCATAAGCATGTATGTAGCTTAAAATTTCTTCATAAAAGGACATAAAAAAACATAAGTTAATTGAAGATTGTTAATTTGAAAGTGGGAAAGGAGTATAAAAATTATAGGATTAAGTTGAATCAGAATACAAAAATTATATTTTCAAGCCTACAACTAGGAACTTTTTTCGTTAAGAGTAAATAAACTAGGCTGGAAAATAATGTCTGCATTATTGTTTTTTAGAAATTCCTGATTTGACTTCACTAAAATCAATAAGTACAGTAGACATGAAGTCAAAATACATCTTTGTAAACACTTTCCTACCTAGTTTGTTCACATTTTTTGTAATGTGTGAGATTGCTGAAGTCCAGATAGTGTTATAATACCAGTAGAGTTTAAATGAGTATACATTATTTATGTAGTTTCAATTGCTTATAAACAATTAGCTATTTAGAAGTGTGAAATTTAATCTGTACAAATTATTTATTGCATAATTAAATGGTGTATTTCAGGTCTTCCAAAAGAGAACAAACAAGATGTTTTATTACTGATAATCTTTACTTCAAGTAAATTGAGTAACATATATTTTAAAAGAATTTTGAGAATAGGCATTTTGAAAAATAATAATTTAGTTAAACTCTTGTCTTTGTAGAATTCCTTCTACTTCAACTGAACATGATAAGGTGATTCAAGAGCTCAGACAAAGGGTAGGTGACTTAGAAGTGCAAGATCTCAGTGACACAGAAATGGAAGAAGTGTTTGTTGCTCCAGTCACTACAATTGTAAAAACTTTACCACATGCCAAGACATCTAGATCAATCACCTTATCTGAAGCCATGGTAAAGAAAAAAGCATTATATTAGTTTTAAAAGTACCTCTCTTTTAAAATGATCTAGAATGAGTTTCAAACAAACATTGTTGAAATAGAAAATTAATGTTGAAAAGCATGTAATGTATGCAGGGATGAGAGGATAAATAATGACTTAACAGATGAAATAGACTTTTTTCGTCTAGGAATAAAAAATAATTGATTGAATTCATTTGTTAGGTAAAGTGTATGTAGTTCTTAGCAGTGTTAAATTATTATTCACGTAGACTAATTAATTTGACTTAACTAAAAGTTAATTAAAATTCAAAAGTGAATTTATCTTTTGATATTAAGGTAATGAGTTTTAGTATATACTTTATATATATTTAAAAGAAAAATCTCACTGTAACTTTTAGTTGTAAGAATTAAATTTTATTACTTTTCTGATATAATTAAAAATGTTTTAATATCTTAGATATTTTCTAAACAGAAATATTTTTAAAAGACATAACTTTGAATAGCCTCTGATATAGTCAGATTAACCAACATTTTCTACCACTAAAAGTTGTTTTCACATAACTTTTCATTTGTAAGCTAGATGTTTGTCACTGGTCTTTTGAGCACATAAATGTTCAAATGTTTTAAATGTATTAAAATACAACAAACATCTACCTGTGTACAATACCCATGTCTTCCAATTAACATGGATTGTGGATCATCCATGTCTTTCAGTACTCTTAAACAAAACCCAAAATACAAACAATTATTGCATCAATGTGTGTATAAAAAATATAACTGCTATGTAAGTGATGTGCATAGTTAATAGACATTAAAAAAAACAACATAACTTAATTCTGAAATAAAGATACTCATAAGCGGTATGAGAAGGAAGTCCATTGAAACATTACACACTGAAATTTAAAAAAATAATAAAAAATAAGCTTACGTATACACACACACACACACACACACACACACACACACACACACGTATGTTAAAATAAATGCTATGAACATATCATTGCTCTGGCTAGTGCATTTTACACACTAATTTGTTGAACCTTGTTTATACAAATTTTCAGATATTACAAAACATTAAGTAGTAAATATAATTCAGAAGCTTGGTAAAATATACAATATGTCCTGGAAAGTTTAACAAAATCAGCACGTACAAAACTGTGTACATGTTACTAGGATGCATTATTGTTTAAATGTTTCAACTGGTATGTAAGAGTGAACATGTAACTGGAATGCATTGCTGTTTAACTCTCACAACAGACTTGGTCAATTTAACCAACCATGAGACCTCTTTGTACTTGTTCAATGTCTTTAGAGATTTAATACTTCAAACTTTCAATGTATGTAAGTGTGAACATGTAACTAGAATGTGTTATTGCTTAACTCTTACAACACAGACTTGGTCAATTTAACTAACCATGAGACCTCTTTGTACTTGTTTAAAGTGATTATAGATTTAATACTTTTAACTTTCAATGGTCTAACTTTATGGTCTTAATGGTCTAACAATGGTTTAACTTTAAATGGTCTAAGTACAAAGTAATTTTCACATTAAGATTAAAAATATTTTTCCTTTGTGTAATCCCTAAAACCCTCTGAATACATTTTGAACTTTTTTCAGTAAAACTGTATATTTTATCTGTTACTTTCTCTGCTCTGTTTTCAAATGATTAATCTGACTGACCTTGCAACCACCAAAAATATCAAAATAAATCTAAATTGCACTTTTTATTTCTAAAATAAATTGTAAAATGAAACTACACTTCTTTATTCTAAGTAGTTTTATGTTTGTGTCATTATACATCCAATTATAAACAAGTTTTATTGTGTTACTGCCCTTTTGATTGCCTTTGGAACTGTGTCTAAGTACTGTCTGTGCAATTATAAGTTGTTAATCACTAGGGTGCATGCAGCTCAAATTATATTACCCATTAGCTACTTCAAGTTGCTCACATGCATATCTTGTCTTTTTTTATTATAATTATATATATTACTTTATATAATCCTAACATAAAAGTTTTGTACTTGTATGTTTCAGTTGCTTTTCTAATAATAAATAAAAAATAAACATGAAAAGCATTGTTGTCATTTGCCAAGGAGAGTTAAACCTGCTTATTTATACTTGTGTTAGAAATGCACAAACTAATTTTTTTTAATTTAAGACACTAAACCTTTGTTTCATGCATGGTAAAGGAAACCTGTGGTGAGAGGATTAATAACTAATTGAAGTATTTAAATGTTATAAAATAATTTCCTTCCTTTGAAAAAAGTTCATAAAATCAATCATGAATGAAATGTTTAATTTGTTAAAGTATATTTAATACTTCTTCTAACACACAATTTTTTTTGTTACAGAACTTAAAAAAGATTATTTTAGGGTCTCCATTTCGAAACTTTAACTTAGAGTGGCAGCACCAGAATTTTACTTTTTGTAACTATCAAGATGTGATGTATGGACTTGTGCAAAAAAAGGTAAGATTATTATTCTTTTAGAAAATTTCTGTATTAACAAAATATATGACATATCTGACAAATTTGTAAATTTTATTTTGATACATTCTTGCCTCAACTCTCCACATAAAGCTGTATAAATCTTCTTTTTGTCTTCAATGCATTGCTATAAAGTCTGGACACTCAGTCCATCAATCTATATATCCCAGAAATTTTATGATACTTTTAAATGTATATAGCACAAGACTACTCTCCACTAACAGTATTGTGCCACCTATATTGGTGCGGCTAGCTCTGTGATTTTTCTGGTCAGTCTTCCCTTTCTTGGTTGACACAGCAACATTTAGATGTGTGTGTTTTTAGATGTACTTCATTCACATTCCAAGACAATTTTCAACACTTTTATTTTATTGTATTTACATTCAATTGTTTGAGATTTTTAAATTTTGTTATTCTTACCAAACTGTACAATAACTTAGAATGATTTTGTAATTCAGTGAACTGACAATGGAAGTTCCTGTTATAGATGACAACATGTTTGGTACTTCTACCCGTGTATCAGGTTCAACTTTTCTGCTGAAGAGATACAGCTCTTAATTTGCAGAGAACTAATTTCCTATGGTTTGCCATCAATTTGCACTTAAAGTATCTGTATAACAAATATGGTTGTATTTACAAGTTATTGTTTTTTGGTGCATTATAAAAATGAAATAGCCAACATAATAACACTGCTCTGGAAAGGGTTAAACCATATCTATGTACTCACACTATCATAACTTCCTCAGAAGCAAGTATTGTTTTTTTTATTTTATTTATGCAAATACATAGTTGTCTCTATTTACATTGAGTTAGAGAAAGAGGTGATTGGTTCACAAAATATAAACACATTAAGAAAGAAGAGAATATCATAAAACATTGAACATTAAAATGGTTAAAATTTCAAAAAAGCATGTGAAAAAGCAAAGCCAAAGCATTAAAATCTTTTGCAATAATTTATATATGAATATTTCATTTTTTTGTAGGACTTAAGATTGTCAAATTACGTGTATCTGGTAATCCCTTGAGTAATATCAGATTTTAGGTTCAGAAAAAGAGAAAGGATTTCAAACACATTTTAATGTTATTAATCAATAATATATATTCTATTATTATTAATTAACATGATTCGCAAGCTTCTGAATGCCACCTCTATAAAATTCTTGGTGTTTAGAGGAAAAGAATGTAGTGAGGGGAATTTAGACGTCTTTATGTGTTCCTAGCTCTTTTCCATGAAGATAGTTATGAATCTTTGGAATAGATGATAATCAGATGGGGCAAAATCTGAAGAATCGGGAGGATGTGGAATTTTTTCTCAGTCTAGCTCTTCAGTCTTTCCAGATGCTATGGGGCCATGCATTATCCTGGTATAACACAACACCTTTACAATTGATCAAAGCAGACTTCTTTTCTTTTAGTGCAACATTCAAGCAGTCTAAATGTTGACAGTAGAAATCTGATGTAATCATTACATTAAGTGGTAGCAATTCAAAGTAGATCACACCAACAATATCTCACCAAATGCTTAACAAGACCTTCCTAGGGTGTGGTCCACTTTTGGCTGTACTTTAACCAGTTTATCTGCACTGAGCCATTGTCTGCAGCATTTAACATTTTTATAATATATTCATTTTTCATCTCCAGTTACTAACCTTTTCAAAAAAGGTGAGTTATGTTCATGAGAGTGCAGAAAAGTGCAAATGTCCACACTTGCTCTAAGGTGGACTTCTGTCAAATCATGGTGGACCCATTTTCCAAGTTTTGACACCTACTACATACTTTGGTCATTAAAAAGCTTTCTACAGAGACAGAAATGATGCACTCTCTTTATTAAATTTTTGGGCATGAGATACATATCTTTTTGATGTCGAATGTAATCAAATGTGTCGACCATTTTTTATCAGGAAGTTCAAATTGTGAATGCTCCAACAGAGCTGCATTAAAAATTTAATTAAACTGTTTTATTATCAATATATATGAGTAAACTTGGCACCAAAACATAGATAATGAACCAAATATTAATATTATGTAAATTTTAAGTTCCTTATTTTATAAGGATATATTGAAATCAGATC
Organism: Carcinoscorpius rotundicauda; assembly: GCA_011833715.1. NCBI lineage: Eukaryota > Metazoa > Arthropoda > Merostomata > Xiphosura > Limulidae > Carcinoscorpius > Carcinoscorpius rotundicauda. The sequence continues at coordinate 27,625,277 of CM022406.1, forward strand.
TTCAACCTTCTCTTGTATTACATCTATGCCATTTGTTCTCTTTGTTTTCCTTCAGATACATACAGAATTGAATATACGTTATTCATTATAAGACAGTTATTATTCTGACAAAGCATACTTTTTATAGTTTTCAGTCTTATTTAGTTTCAATGACATAAACTAAAAAATCAAATCCATCCTGCTTTGCCCACCTGTCATCCTCTCTTTCACAAATTGTCAATTTCTCTTTGATGATTAATAGTATGTTATTTATAACCAGTAGAAAGCCAAAGTCTCAATCTATCAAAGAATGTATTAAGTTGTTTTCTGTACAGAGAATTGTGTATTTTACTTCCAGCTTAACCTTTTATTTGATGAGTTTTGCTGAACTTTTAATAGAACTTGTTGCATAATTAGAAAGTTAAAAAAATAATAATTATTATTGGATATTCTCTGGGTTTTATGTGTTTCTTATTCTGTGTTTCTAGTAACATTGTTTAATTGAATACAGAAATATTTAGTATAGTGTTACCATTATCATAAAAAGGTAAAGTTAAGTTTCATTAACAGTTGACAGCAAAAAGATACTCAGGTGAGAGCCATATTTCTTGTTTTTTCATGAATTTTTTTTATTTTTTCTTATTGAAATTACCAAAATTTTAAAATTAAGTTATATAAGGTTAGATTATGCTCAATAAAGAGTTGTAGTATTAATTTTTTAATAGGTATGCTTCTGAATAGCCTAAGCATTACATAATTTTGAAGAGTAATGTGAGCTGCATGTTTGCTTAGTGATTTACAATTTGTGTAGCAAGATCATTAGCTATATATGGTCTAAAAGGCAATGAAGCAGTAAGATTAAGTGTAAATGTATGTGCACCGTTATAAACTTTATGCTACTTAGGATAAACAGTTGTGGTATCATCTTACAGTTTATAGTCATTCAAGAAAAAAAGAAGGATAATTTAGAATTAATTCCTAATTTAATTTTTTATGATGATTACAAGGTTGGTCAGTTTGACCAACATCATATGGAGTTAGGGTAGAAAAAATATTTCTAAAAAAAACATTTGATGTTTATTTTGGAGGTTTTAGGAATTTTGAAACAAAATTTGAAACTGTTAAGATAAAAGTATTTTTAATCTTAAGATGAAAATGACTATGCATTTGAAGCAGTGAACACTCTGACACCATATCTTTATGGACAAAAAAAGAGTATGTCAAAATTCTGATTTTTGTTTTTGGCTAAGAAAAGACTTAAAGGTAGTAATACTTAAAGTTTTCCAATTTTCATGAAAATACCTTAAGTACTCTCAGAGTCGTAGTATGTATACAACAAAGGTTAGATGGCAGTTACAAGATTGTGTAAAATACATAAGCCTGTTGCAGTAGGGTTAAATAATTTTTATGTAGATAGCTGTTCATCAGTGCATTGTGATACCACAATAATATTTCTTTTGAACAGTAATAGCACACCATCATTAAATGCATAGTTTTTTTGTCATATATTTAAGTAACTTTAATATCTCTGGATATGTTACGCATTGATCAGATTAAAAGCCAAATCATTTAGAAGAAACTTATTTTTAGATTTAAACTGGGTTTTCTTCCAACATGAACTTGAGCATTCCACTAACCATTTAAAACTTGATGAAGTACGTAATTTTAAGATGATATCAAGTTAGTTGTTATGATTTACTTTGTTGCTAGAAGTAATCAATAAGATAATTTAAAACTAGATGTTTTTCGTGACAAGTGTTACTTGCTCAAGGAACATGTTAACTTGTACATTTATCATCCACCAGAAACTAAGAAAATGAAATTGCTTATTGCTAGGCATTGGATTTGTGCCTTTATAACTTTCACACATCATTTCATTTACGTACGAGCTAGACTATCATTTTAGTATGTGGAAATGCACACGTGTCAGAAGGAAGGTTAATGAATTTGAAGAAGTATTTATACAAATTACATACTAAAATTAGGTCAATAATGTGTACAGAAATTGTTTGAAAATAACCTAAATTTACATTTATTTTACATATTTTGTTTCAGTGTCATATGATCAACATCAACTTGTCTTACTTTACAACTGTAGAAATATATATTTCATAACAGAAAGAATATTGTCTATATTGTTGCTGTTGACTTTACTTATTGATCAACTCTATTTATGTTTTTGATTGTTTACTGAAGAAAACTGCTGTTTATTTAGGGTGGTCCATGTGGAGTTGTGGCTGCAGTTCAAGCTTATGTTGTTCTTCACCTGATATATGGTGATAAGCCATCATGCTTAAAAGATGGAAGGTATGTAGATGAATTAGAAATATGTACTTATAACCATACTTTTATGCTACTATTGTCAATTTGGTTTTTTATTTGTTTTACATGTTTATACTTTACTAATGTGATTTTGCAGAAGTACATAAATTGTTTTTATATTTTTATTGCATAAGATATAAAGTTATTTAGTATAGTATACTAAAACTGACTTACATAAATACTTTTTTACCTACATCCCAACAGAAGAGTTCTGTATTGAAAATGCTTCTTGGGCAGTGATGAAGGGAGATAAAAGATTCAAAACAGCCTTATTACATTACTTTAATTTTGAATCCAAAATGAACAAATTAAGTGCAATGTAAAGAAAAAGAAAAAACATCTGTAGTTTCATGATTTTCATTCCATAATTTTGATTTTTGGTTTCTAATGCCTTGTGCTTTGCCATCTTTTGGCATTTAATTCTCTCAGTCATGAGCTGAGTTAATTAAACCAAGTTCGTGACCCCAAATTGGCAGTTAAGAGTTTCCATATGAGACACATATCCTTTACTACACATGACAAAATGTTTTAGTGTCTTACATTCAAAATTTTATTGTAAATTACTTTTAGAATATGTTATACTAATTAGAACAGCATAAAATCTTAGCTAATAATCCACATTTTAACAGCATATAAGTCTCAATTTCTAAATCCTACAAGGCAACATTTGAAAAATCCTGAACATTTTCCTTAGTGTGTCACATGACACTTTTTCTCTTTGCATTTCATCTTACTTATTTTATCAAACACCCCTCAAAACAAAGTACAAAATTAAACATAAATTACTCTCTCTAAAAGCTTCAGACAAACCACACTTATTATAATTTTCAATTTTGTTTGGTTACATAGCTATTGAATAGAAAATCAGACCCCTCCTACCACAACAACTTGTCACATCCTCTCTTTCATAATTCATTAATAGTTTTCTCTTACTTTTATTTGTATATTACCTACAACCAATAGAAACTCAAGGTTTTCATCTATAAAATAACATGTTGTATAAGGTTATATTCTAAATGTTTAAATGTCAGTGTTACTCAGAGTACCAACATTGTTCTCATGGAAAAGTTGATGACTAGTTTGGATGAATTTGTAATGCCTCTTTGTTTGAAAGCTAGAAATATTTTGAGAGGCAAGGGAATTGTCTATTTATACTTATCATTTGTCTCTGTTGTTTGGGGCATTATTTAACAAAATAAAATGTATTTAGTGCAATACTATAATTGCTATAAAAAGTTAAGATTAACTTCCTTTCACAATCAAGGGCAAAAAAAAAAGGAAAATTGATTAAATATTTTGTTTCTTGATTTTCTTGTTTATTTGTTATGATTAATCATAAAAGTAACTAAAAGATAAAATAGGGATCTTTGCTAGTTAGTTAAGATTAGATTAAGTCAAATAAATAATAGTAATATAAAAAATATTTCACAAGACATACAAGTAACTAGTACTAGCTGTAGCATGTCAAATTTACAGATGGATCATACTAAAAGTTGAATTATAATCTACAATTTGTTAACAAACTTATTGACATATTCATAATATAGTAGTTCAGTAAAATTTTCAATGCAACTCAACAAATTAGAAATGACATGGCTTTCAACCCATGACTCATAGAGATACGGCTAAATTTATCATGAAAGTAAAAACATCAATTTAATTTTAAACTTATGTGATTTCTGAATTAAGCTATTTTTTCTTCTATACGACTAGAGGTTTTAATTGTTATACTTCTGTTGCAGAGAAACATGACGTAAAAACCATTGTTGGGAATGTAGTGTTTCTAAATCACACTGGCTTTTGTATATATTTTGCTTGTCAATTTTTTACTGATAGTTATTCTTTGAATATGTTACAAAATAATTTCATGAATTATTTTAACTTTCGTTGATATGCAAATGAATTTTCTAATATTTGACTGCACCTTTCTACCTCTTTGTTGTTGAAGCTTGATTTCACAAAACTGATTTATTTCAGTCAGTTGTGAAATATGAGGTTAAGGTGTTACCTGCCCCATCATTTTTAAGGGCTATACACTATTTATAATGATTTCAACTTGCACAAAACATTTTTCTAGCTTTCAATTTTATGTGGTTACAAATCTGTAAACTATGAAATTAGACCTCTCTGCCATGCCCACCTGTCACATCCTTTCATAAATTGTCAGTAAGATTCTATAATGTTTAATACAGTATTATAACCAATAGAAAGCTAAAGATTTAATTTATCAAATTACTTAGTACATTGCTTTATGTACAGATAATTATTTATTTCACTCCCAGTTCAATCTTAATTCCCATGGGAACCCCATCATCAAGCTTCATTATTTAATAACTTTTTAACAGTCTTATGACATAGTTCAAAATTAAGAAAAATTATGGTTGTTATAGGACATTGCCTGCTTCTTACTTGCTGTTATTTTGTGTTCTTAGGTGAATTACTATAATAAATAAAAAAATATCTGTAATAAGAGTTAAGTCTTATTGATAGTCAACAGAAAATTAAAATAAGATTAAGGTAGGTACTGAATACCTTTGTTTTTGTATATTTTTATTTGTTATAAAAGTAATCAATATATAAAAATATGTAAAATATAAAAACTAAGTTAGAATTGATGAAATAAAGAAAAATAATGAAATCATTTTCACAAGGTATGCTCATGAGCAGTCCATGCCATACATAATTCAGTAGTATAATGTGAGCTGTCCTTTTGCATCATGGATTTATTAGCTAAGCATGGGTCAAAGGTCAATAAAGTTTATGTAAAAACAGGTGTATACTGTTACGATCTTTAGTGTATTGAGGATAAATGTATAGTTTCCTGTTACAATTAGAAGTCATTTAATATTTCTTTATGACAGTCATGAGATCAGTCAACTTGACTGAATAAATATGAAATTTTACTGAAGAATACAATTGTAATTTATTCAGGAGGTTATAAAATTACACAAATGAAATTTGGCTGTTTGTAGAAGTAGAAAAATATTTTAATATTAATTTCTGAATTGAAGTATAAAATTCTTTTTACTTTTAAAAGTAAATGACCTAATAATACCAAATTGTTGCACAAGACCTTCTGTCGTAAAATGAAAACATACCTCACGTAGTGACAAACACAATTCTTTTGACTTTGGTAAACATAGCTCTCCACTTGTGTATACAGAAGAAGCTGGCATCAGTGCAGTGTGTGAATTCATGTGAAATCATGTAATTTGGTGATATACAGACTGACAGTAGACACTGTCAGAATACTTTTACGTTTTATCCTTTACAATAGATGTCTTTGTTTTGACAGCATATTGTGTTTTCAAATATTTCAATGGGAAATAGAGTTGCTGTTATTCAAGCTATCTTAATGATGCACTTTTGAAACAATGGTATTTTACAAGTGTTGTCAAGATACCAATTCTGGCTCTGATCTTTGGGTTATCAATGATGTGTTTGGACTGGGGAACCAAAGTAATATACACCTCTTTCTTAATCTGTATTTTTTTATTTCTTGTTATAAAAGTAATTAAAATGTAAAAATTAAAAAGTTGTCAGGTTAGAATTGGTAAAATAAAGAAAACTTTTGCACAAGGTACACTTGCATAACTCAGAAGGGTAATGTGAGCCACATATTTGCATAGTTGTTTGGACTATGAAACCACAATTTTCCTTCTTTAATCAGATGTTTAAACTTTCTAAATTGTGTAGATTTCAACATTCATTTAACCCTGAATCACTCAAATGAGAAGAGGAGCATAATTTTATTGACACTAACTTTAGTATTAACAATGACAACAGTGTATAATCTACCTTGTTTTACAAACAAATTAGAAATCTTCTTTTATTTCAACTCCCAAACATCCCAAAGCTTCCCAGGAAGGTACAAATATTGGAAACCATTAAGATTTATGTTTTAGTGGAAAGCTCCCTGAAGAAACTGTGAAGAGAAATGTTGAGTACCCAATAAAAAAATAAATAAAAAAATAATGCTATAAGGTCACTTATTTCTTGTATTTTTAACCTTAAAATGAAAGCCACTTGGCACTCAGAGCAGTCAATACTTTTACTTCATATATTCACAGAAAAATTTGTAGTGAAGATATATGATATTAAAAATTCTGATTTCTTTTACATATAAAATACTTCTAATGTTTACTAAAAAACTTGAAAAATATCGTGAAAATGCACAAAACAAACTTTTTCATGGTAGGGTTATTTAAAATACATGACCCAATCTGAATAATGATATGAGTGCAACAATACATTGTATAAAAATAAAATTTCTTAACATATCCTCACAAAAATTAACATTCTGTTTAAGATTATCTTAGTTAAGTATTTCTACTAAAAATGTTATTTGTGCTCTAACCCTCAAGAGTTTGTGCAAGGTGATTTTCATTTAAAAAATTTTTTTTGTGACAGTTTGAGTTTTATTTGCATGTCTAAATGAATATCAAAATTGTTTTGTGGTAACTATTTCTATTTTCATTTTGTCAGCCATATTACTAACTATACATATTATCATCAATATACAGTGCAATGTCTAAAATTAAAAATAGAAAAACATGTACATGCCTTTAAATTTTTTGTAGAATATTTTAAAAGATCTTCTGTTGATATTTTTTTTAATCTCATGTCTTTTCCTTTTTACATATAGCTAATTTTTAAGATCCCAGTCAGTGAGAAACCTACCCTGCCATATGCTTTTTAAAAAAAGTATTAAAATTAAATGCAAAAATGTGTGCAATAAATTCATGATGATCTAAAAGACCAGAGTAATTTTCAGAATTGTAACGTCCTTTCTGGTTGCAGAAAAATAAGCAAGAACTGACTGGTTGCCTCTCAACTTCCCAGACTATCAAAGTAGAGATTTCAGAATGCTTTGATTTTAGCAAACATTAGAGTTATTGTAGTTCTGAGAATATTATTAATCAATTTTAATGCATAATGATTGAAAATAAACATGTTTTTTAGTTTTCTTCTAGTATGCCTTTAATCTCAGTTTTCAAACCTTGTAACATTCTCTTCAGCACACATTTTCATAAGAACATTGTTCTCTGTCTCTTCAGTCTTTTTTTTTTATATATTGGTTTTTGAGTCTTTTTACACTACTCCACATATGCTCTGGAATAAGACGGTAATGTTTTACTATATATGTAACCACATTTCACAGCTTTTGCAGCTTCCATTCTCTGTGTATTTATTCACTTTACATGGATCTGGCCTTTTTTTATATTCACTCATACTTGGGTCATGCAAAAATATAAAACTGATTTTGAAATAGCTGAAAATTGTATATGTGGCTGTGCTATCCAGTTTTTATAGTATTTTTTCACTCAAAAAAATATTCTGATCTTTAGCTTTTGTTATTCATCTTGACACAAGACAATAGTGCCCTCAGGATATGATTACAGAATCTTCAGGAAATATGCACATGCTTTTAGCAAAACTATCTTGCCTTTGTGCAGATATTATGCCTGGAAAACTGATGCAAAGTATGATGAAAAGCTAAAAAATATTTAAACCTTGGAATTGTGCATTTTAAAACATTGGAAATGTATAAGTAACTAATATATATAAAGGTAAGACCTAAAAACAATTTGTCTTTCTCTAACTATAACATATTTAGCTCAGAAAAACTGTTATTATAGATAAAGCAGCCAACAATACTACAGGCAGTTATATCTACCAAGTGATAATAACTGCTATTAGGTTGTAGCAAACATATCTATTGTTGAGTATATATACACAGCTGGTGTTATCTTAACCATACTGACACAGGTCTATCTATGGCAATGGGTCAAAGGTCATGACATTGCATTTAAAGAGTTGTATTAAAAATTTTATTGAACTACTCTTTTACAAATGTACATTAACAAGTTTGGTATCAAGTTGTAGATTATAATTTAAATTTTGGTATTATACGTTAGTTATTCTTTTAATTTCAAGGTAAATATTTAAAAAAAATCCTAAATGTAAATTCTTTTGTGTCATTTGATATGTTGAATACAGCATTGTTTCAAATTAGATGTTTGTGATACCCAAATACAAAGTCTAATTTTTTTATATATTAGAAATCAAATTTCCAGTTTTCACAAGTTACAAGATAAGAATATCCTATCTTTACTATATTCTGAGATACTAATACATTTGTTATATCAACTATGCTGGTTCCACCCACCACTTTCATGTTTTTGAAATCCTTGGTTATGCACACCTATTTCACCCAGTGATGTGGGTAGGGGCATAGGTCCTTGGGGGATTGGAGGGTTTATATCCCCCCTTCATTATAGGTGGAGGATATGGTGCATACCATCATCATCCTCCCCCGTATACAGTTTGGTCTGTTGAATTGTTTTATTGAATCACAGGCCTACAAATTGTCTTTGTTCTTGTGATTCTCTGTTCTTACCAATTGAATTACGTAATTAGGCCTAGATGAACGCTTCTTCAGTAGCCTGAATGTACATCTTTAATATAGGCATGTTTATAAGCTTTTGGATCTAAGTTATAGCTCATAACTTCATAAGTATCAATCAGTAGGCCTAAGTACACATCCAAGTATCATGGCAACAAGATTACTCTATGACCTCATGTTTACAGCTTTCAGGTTCACGTTATCAGGGATTTCCAATTTGCAAAAAGAACAGTCCACATAAGTGGTTGCAAAAATCATCCCCCCTCCCTCCATTGGGTGTAAAAAATCGATGTTCCTGGATGTGGGTGTTACCAAATGAAAGTACAAAATGTCCTTGTGGATTTTGCAGTCTTTTCAAAATATTTGTGTGGGAAACTTTTTGTAGCAAATTACAAGTGGTAAGGCAAAGCAGTAGTGAGCTCAAAAAATCATATAATTTTAGATACAAATACAGCTTAGTTACAGGCTTGATAAATTATAATGGAGTTTTGTCGTGTTAATATAGTAATTTATGATATTTATATATAAAATCTAAAAATTTGTTTTGTGTCAGTCCTCCACATCCGAAATTTGATAAGGTTCAGCAACTTGTGACAAACAGCAAATGAATACAAATCTGATAACAAGAAAAGACTAGTTGTTTTCTACATTTCTTTATTTACTTATTTAAGAAAAATAAGTTTAAGAACTTATTTGTAAACAGTATATACAGATGTTATGTAACCAAAATATGTCTGACTTTTTAAACTACTGGTCCACTAAATCATAGCTAAGGCAGTTCACTTTTTAAAGGCCCATTGTGTATTCTTTGATATTAGAACATTGAATACATGTGCACTACATCATTGCAACTTGTATAATGTTAGTCAGACATTAGTAAAAATGATAAATAAATATAAATATATGTTTTAAGATTTAAGCTAGTTAAACTTAACATTTGTGTTTCTGTGTTGTAACTTGTAGTCATTCTACAGTGAAAAAAAGATAATTTATATCTATTTCCTGATTTTTGATGGAGGTTATGAGGTTGGTTAATTTGACCACAATCACACACACAAACAATAGTGAAAATACTAATTTTTCTAAAACAAACATTTTATATATATATATCAAATACCCTTCTGTGCATGTCCCAAAGTATTAAGTTGCATTCAAAATATACTTAAACCAATTTATTATCAATGTATTTTAATGCAGTTAGTATTATCAAATATATTATGCAACATAGTTATTTCTTTGTTATGAAAGAAACCTCTAAAACAACTAAATTGTCAGAGCTCATGTACGTGTGTTGTTGAAAGACTTTAAGATTGGTGGTTTGTGTGTTATTATATCTCTGTCTCTATGCCTGTATTATAGTCTAGTCAAAGTACAAGGTCAGTTTTACACATTAGTTTCTGAACTTCTAAAATTCAGAGGAAATGATTTTATATCCCACCCTATCTACTAGATGTCAGGTTTGAGTTCAAAATTAATCTGTTGCTAAGTTGTAGTTTGTTCTGTTCTTGAATTGGGTTCTTATAATCAAAAGGAAGAACAAGCTTTACAATTACTTTCTATTGGCTAAATAAGATGTAAGTAATAGATTATTTTCACAATACTATTTTTTACACTTCATTCAAAATCATCTTGAAGGTGAACTATTCAGAATCTGATTACAAATAACTACATTAACTATAATGATTTTTTATTTGATATAGTAGAAATAGTCAAAATTAAATGTTTATTTTTCTGAAACTACATGCTTTCACGAAAGTTCTTGTTAAATTTCAACAATTTTATCCATAAGTTTTATTTTTGGAATGAATATAACAATAATTGGGACATAATGGAGAAAGTTATCTCTTTATACTCAATTTTATTATTTTGCCAATTATTGACCTATGCCTAACTAACAGTTCTACCACTCATGCTACACTATTGAATGACCTACTGGTGAACATACCTTATGAAGATTTTTATCATTGTTATTATTATTATTTCATAATCTAACCTTTTCCAATTTTAAAAAGTTTTAATTTTTACATTTTAATTACTTTTATTATAATAAATAAAGAATATGCATGTGAAACAAGATACATCACTTATCCATAACTTGTTTTTTGTACTTTCAGCTGCTGATGAAATTGAAGCCTGTGTTTTTCATAACACTGTACATTAAGTAATTTTTATTTAATTAAATAATACAAAGCAAAATAATGTGCTATAATTATTATAATTTAACTGGTTTTTGAACTAAGACAATGAATTAGTTTGCTTTTTTGCTTTACCTGAATGCCATGAGATAAATTTTAAAATGAAGGTTAAACTGACATTACTTTCACTGAAACCAACATGACATTTAATTTAATGGATTAAAACTTTGGTTTTCCATCAGTTTTAGATGATATGGTATAAATCGTAAGAGAAAATTACCAGCAATTTGTGAAAGAGAGGATGTGATACATAGGCTTTGTAAGTGGGTCTAATTTTATAGTTTATAATTCACTACAGAAATAAAATTTAATGATACAAAATTGTGCTTGCCTTAGTAATATATGTATTATAATGTATATTTTTTATTGAATATTGTATTTTTACATTTTTTATACATTATATAGAGAACAAATGTTGCAAATATTGGAAAAAACTATTTTAAAATTTCACATGTTTTTTATTGGTTGTGTGTGTATTTTATTTGCAACTTTTTCCCACATTTACCTGTCATCATCAGGTAAGATACAAAAACTGATGCTAACTGTGAATAAGATGAAAGTTTTACTGTATTCAGCCAATGAAAAGAAAATTGTGTGAATTGTCACTTTTCTTATATTAGGTGAGATTAAGAGTTTTTTTTAAATATTTCTTTCCACAATTTTTATTGTGATAAGCTTCTCTTGCTCAGTATCTTAGTGGTTTGTTTAAAATATACACAATCCAAGCCTATTTGTTGTTTCAACACTGAGAAATTAGAAACAAATCACTCAAGTAATTTGTTTTTTAACTTGTCTTAGACACAATCCAATGCTACCTCCAAGCATGTGCACCGTAACTGCTGGTTGAGCAGTTAATCCCAGTTAGAAGGTCTACACAGCCACCTCTGTTGATTTAAAATTTGAGACTGACTGTCTTTCTAATTATTTTTTTTTAATCTTTCTACAATATACTGTCACAGTTTTCTTCCTGCTCTGATTTGAGATTGTCCAGTTTGGCACTTTTGTCACCAAACTTAATGCAACAGTATTATTATACTTTTGTTTAAAGGAGGAGCTGAAAGAAGATTGACTGCAAGGTCTGGAAAGATTATATAATAATAAAAATTACAAAAATGTTTTATATACATGCATTAAATACCAATCTAGTTCATTGTAACTTAACTGTAAGTCATAATTTCTATTATTTCATGCATTGTTGTTTTAAGTGCTACATTGTAAGATATTAAAGATTAACTGTTAGAAAACATCTAATTCATGAATGAATGAATGAATATGTGAAGAGCTCGTATATTAAAAATGATGTACATTTAATACAGTTGTGAACTTCAGATGATATTGTATTGATTGTGTTTGCAAAATACTTAAAGTTGTACTTTACTTTTTGTACGTGTTTTGTGGACGACAGAGGGAGCAAGTAGATTTTTACTATTATTTCATTCCTAAAAGAAGTTTTTTTACTAAAAAAAACATATTGCATGGCAAGTAGTGCCTAAACTATGTCTGGGTCATTAAGCTGTTTTTCCCAAAGCTTTTGACTGGGTATTTGTGATGTTCTTTCAAAACAGAATTATGACTGTATTTAGTTTTCATCATTGTTGTTTTTTTCAACTGCAAACAATTCTGTACAGGTGTTTAGGTATGGTTAGCATATGGCTCACATGCATAATTATGTCCTTAATACCATTGCATGTATGGGACAAAGCTACTTCAACTCCATTATTATTGGCTTCCAAATCCAAGATAAATACTTCGTAAAGTTATGTTCATATTTCTGTTTCTGCACTTGCTTTAATCATTGCATATAGTGGTGCAGCTTCCTTGTGGAAACTAACCATAAACTGTTAATAAGTTATAAAATATAAACAAACTTTGAATTCCTAATTTAGTGTGAGGCTGTGATCAGTCTCTTGTGACAAAATTTGAAAATGGTGTCAGAAAATGAGGCAGAAAGCTGCATGTGTATGCAAATAGTGCTTCATAAGCGAGTGAGTTATTGATATGCTTTAACATTGTCTTGGCTAGTTACTATATGTTATCTTTTCATGTTATAATCATATGATTCATTATATTTGATGACAGGTTAAATCAAATATTTTAATAATAAATATAAAAAATGATAGTCTATCAAGTTATAGTTTCCTTGTTTGAGTATCTTTATGTATAACACTGTAATTTGAAGTATGTTTTTAGTAACATAAATCTGAAGAATATATACTTCCAAGTTTTTATTACCTTTTATATAACCCCACCACAAGCTAATATAGTATTAATTAGAATTATGAGAAGTCTTTAATATCAGTACATCATGCACGTGCTTATGCAACTTTAGAAAATCTAGGATATTATTGAAAATAATTTATTTTAAAGGTTATGAAAATACCTACATGATTATTGCAATATTTGTAGGGTCAGATGATAGGTTGTTTTGCCAACTATGTGGTCATGAACTCCTTTTGCATCAACTTCCATGTGCTTTCTTTGTGTTTTATATTTCAAGTCTACTTAAATTTATGTCCCAGAACACCATTCTAAGAGATATTTGTCCAGATGCTTATGTTATCAAGTTCTTGATATGAAGTTGTACTGCCTGTCTTTAAAACTATTCATTACAAGTAATAACTTCATCAGTACTTGCATATTTTATATGCTGATTTCTTAAATCAATACCTACTCTTAAGTTTCATTGAGACTACTTCACTGACTCTGAATAGGTCTGACTGATTATCACCATCAACAGACACTTATACTGCCCTGCATTTCTATGCAAGGAAGATAACTATTAGAGGTTATTCATTAGCAACAATAGTTTCCTCATTTTCTCTGATTGGCTCCCAAAACACTTGGTCCCATGATGGATAAATAAACTATGTATTTCACTCTATATCTGGCAGAATTTCAACTTTGTCATGAAAACCTATCTTACTCCTTGCTATATTTTCAAGCTACTTTACATCATCTCCATCATTCTTTTCTCTATAAATGTTGTCTTAGAAAGTTCCTCTCTGTGATTATGGTTTAGAAACTACTTAGAGTTTTCAGAAAAATAACATTCAAAATAAGCTCTGCAAATAACAATGTTAAAACAAAAAAATGTAGTTTGTTTATTTTGTTTGTAGCATCCAGTATCATGATTTTTCAATAGAAAAGTGTCAATTATCTCAGTATACTGCAGGCTCCTGGAAGAGACTAAACCAAACTTTGTGAGTAAATGCAAGCAGAGAAAATTTTTGTACACAGTTATCAATTTAAACTGAATTGGCTGACTTCCAAGTTTCTTGTATGACCATACTCTGTTGGGATGGAAAAAACAATTTCTTTATATCTATACTAGACAGAGATAACAATAAGAATCAAAATAATGGTATGTCACAGTATTAAATTATAGAAGGGTTCATGGTGTGATATTCTACAATCATAGACTATACAAGTTAATGACTGTTCCCGTTATCTATAATAAAAAAAATGGTGGGTCTGTGTGTTATGTGACCACCTTTGCTCCAAGAGAAAAGAACCGTTAAACCTGAAATTTTGTATCAAAACTAAGTGGACCCTGAGGATTTGCACCTGGCTAATATTATTTATATGTTCATTTGTTTTTTTAAATAAAAAACTGTAGAAAATAAATGACCTACTTTACTTCAAGACAGGAGAAATCTAGAAATATGAAGTTTTGAACCCTTACTAAGTGGATTCAGAAGGTCTTCATCTGGGAATTATATTTATTCATGTGCATTATTTTAATAATGCAAGCTGGTGAAAAGCTGTGGAGAAAATAATTGTTTCTTACATTTCAAATAGAAATCACAGAGAATTGTACTGTCTGTGTATGTGTGACTGCCATATCTTCATTAGGAAAGAATTTAGAAAACTACAGTTTTGCACCCATCGTAAGTTATCTCTGTGAGTGTACACCTGGGTATTAGTGCTTACTTTATCAACATGTGTGTATCATTTCAAATGAGGCAAGTTAGCATAAAACCACATAGAGAAGATGTGGTTATTTGTACAACAACTTCTAATAGAGAAAAGCTAGTACATTTTGGTAACAGAGTTCCTATGTTTTTTCCTAGGGTTTTTATGTTATGTTGCATAGTAACAAAAGCATATATATGTTATATTTTTTGTGCTAAAATGGGTTCAGAAATACACACACTATCTATCAACCTAATAATCTGAGCAAAGTATTTTTATTAAAGATTTCTCAATATACTTAAGAAACCTTTAATGAGCTAGACTGAGTGAAAGGTGAATTTCATGTTAAGAATGAAATCTTTTTCCATCTAAAAAGTTTTCAGACTTCATTTGCATAAAACTTAAGATCTCATAAATGAGTGGGAAAAGTGTTTTTGTTTTTTTTCCAATATATTTTATTTCATATTTTCTTTACCTTAACAATAACTGTAGCAAATTACAATAAAATGTAAAATTGAAATGTATGAAATTATATAATACCTCCATGAAAAATATTAAGTTGCAGCAGCAAAAGTCTAACATCTGTTTTTTGTAAATTTCATGAGGAAAGCATATGATCTGCATAGAATCTCCACTTTAGGTTGTTTTTTTGTTTTTTTTACTGTGTTTGTTGCTCCTGGAGGTATTTATTAGTGAGTGCAAAATATTAAAATCTGAAACATCACTTTCCTCTCAGATAATACATCTGATTTTTAATTTTTCACTTCAGAATTTTCTGACATCAAAACCACTCCACTCTCTCAGTAACTTTAAGAGAGTGTTTATTGAAAAGCTTTACTTGGTTGATGGACTTATAAGTAACAAAGAGAAAATTCTTTTATACATAAATTTTTCAAGTTCTGTAGTTTTTGTACCATAAACTGTTAATTATTGGAAGTGCTTAATATGTATTCATTATATCTTGGTGCTCTGAATGTTAAACTTTTTAATCTTATTTATGTATTAACTAACAAGCCAGATAAATTTCTGTAGATATGGGACAGTCTATGTAAGTAACTGTTATAATTGGTGTTACAAAATGCTTACTGGAATGCTACACAAATTCTTTTTTAAACGCACATTTTTGACACTCAACAGGACTTATGGAAAAATTTATAAAATATTTATTTCAGTGCAAAATAAGTAAATTATGGTCTAAGTACTATAAATTCTTATTTTCATGAATATATTTTATCTTTTTAAAAACTTTAAAACCTTTTTAGAATAGTCTAATTAAACTTCAGGAAAATAAGATATTTAAAATTTCAAAAAATTGAGTGCTCCCTTAACATTACACTCAGCCATAACATTGTGTTTATGTTAACTGTTCAAAGAACATTTGATATACTCCCATTGTGGTTTGTTGCTTTTGAAGCAAGGAATACTGCTTTATTAGGTACAAAGTACAGTAATAAAATCATGTAATTAAACCAAAATATAATTTAAAAAAAAACTTATTCATTTAATAGTATCTAAGGTTTATGCAGATTAAAGGAAGTATTTTTATTCTGAGCAAAAGAAAATCCTTTTCTGCTCAGATGCAGTCACTTTATAAAAGCTATGGAAATTCACATGCAAATATTTATTTAAAGATTTCTAAAAAATATTTTGTTTTTGTTTGTAGAACAGGCCTGTATGTTTACTAAAAGTTTGCCATAATTTCTGAATACACATATAATAAATTCAGTATGCATACTTTCACAAATACAAGGTCAGCCAGTTTGTTTGAGTCCATGAAAACATGATTGGTTAAATAAAGTGTTGCAATGTCAAAGGATGTTTTTCTCATTTTTAATATTTTTCTCTATAAATTTGTGTTTTTTTCAGTTTATTCAGAGTTAAGATTGCACAAACGAAATCCACCAATCAACACATGAAAGAAAACGAACAATGCCCATTATTTGCTCAAAGACTGTTGTACATAGATCAACTACACAAAAGTTTAGGAAAATATACTTAAATAAAGCTATATCCATTATTAGTTATAACTGAATTAAATTAGTTTCAGTCATGACAAAGGCACTGTTCTTACTGGACATCTATATTAGATCAGTTAAAAGTTATCTAATATGAACTTTTAGGTTCTATGGTATAATAAAAGTCTTTTAAAATCAAACAGTTACTAATCCTGTTTCATTTTTGTAATTCAGACTACGACCAAGCAAACGTGAAAGAAATCATGCATTAGCCTTGGCCATAGCTTCAATATTATGGAAAGCTGGAGAAAAGAAAAGAGCTGTTGTTGCTGTGTGAGTATAATATTCTGAAACTTGTTGGTCTCTGGCCGTGAACTAGACTTAGCTGACTTTTACCAGATTTTATTAAAAGTACATGTACAAGTATGTTGCTCATTGGTTATGTATTTAAATGATTAATGAAAAAGTTCCTGTTTGTATCCCTGTCTCAGTCATGTATTAGTTTATTGAAGTATTATCCAGTTATTGTCTGTGAAGTATTTGTTAAGTAATCACAATGAGGTTTGAACCAATATTGCAAATTATAGCTCATTTTACATCCAACTAAGGAGACCAGTTTCTGGTCATAACATTGCTATTTTAACTTTTACTATAAACTATTTATTTAGTTATTAAATTGTTTCAAATACAGTATTGTTACAAAACTGTGTGAATAGTTGTTTATAATCTCTTAGACATAAAATTTGGAATTGCCTTTCACTTAAACTTTTATATAGTTATATTTCTGGGTTTTAATATGCTTCTGCATATTTTCTAGATTTTCTGTAGTGTACAATGTTTTAGTCCTCATATAGTACACCAAAGATATTTTTGACTTACATGCTTGTAATTAACTGTCGTACATATTTTATGCTGCAATAACAGTTAAAAAGTGGGAAAGTTATTTTATTACTTTTAAATCACAAAGCATTATGCTTTTGAAGTATGTATTAAAACTTTCAGTACAATAAGCTTCATACATTTAACAACAAGTCAGAAAGTAAAGTATAAACTGCAATTTTAAAGATATAAGCTCAAAGCAAGTAACAAAACTGTTACTGTGATCACCTTAAAACAGAAATGTATGAACTAGTTCTGCTAGGGTGCTAATCTGCTTTTGATACATCCATAATCAATGCAGATGCTTTCTGTATGGATAATGCCCTCACAAGCCCTTCCACTTTCTTAATGTGGGGTTCTAGCTGTAATCTGAGAGAAGGTATATCTCATAAGTTAACATTTTCCTAAACTGAAAATGTATTTCTAGTAATTCTTGCCTCCTTTCATACTCTCTGATCTTTCCTCCCAACTAAGAGCCAGTGTTAGAAAATGCAGATTGAATGTCTTGAAAAAGTGATGACATTTTCTGAGCAAAGTGCTTATATACAGTAGCAGGATACAGGGTACATTGTTGTAGGTGAAGAGTGTCACAAAACAAATATAGCCAAGGACAATTCAGTGGTGTATAAAAGATTGGAGCAAGTAAAAAAAATTGAACTATTGCTTAGATAGGCAAAGGAAGAAACCATTGCAGTTGAGTAATAGCTGTGAGGGAAAGTAAGTGTTGTGCCAAGTGTTTGTTTGAAAATATTAATTTATGAATATTTGTTGATATTAATCTTGATTGTACTGTTATTTGTATTCTATCTGGCTTTGAATGAGTGTTTGTTACATTTTAACTTTTCTGCAAAATCTAGTACTTGTGATCCCTTAATCTTTTGTTTTTGAATATAGGGCAAGATAAGCTCACATTAATTAATATGTTTCTAAATTGGTTGTGAATATGGTTTTGTTTCATGACTTGAATTAATGTTTTTTTGTGTATCTGGTTTTTAGTAAAAGTGTGTGTCGCAGTTTTGGTAATATCACTGAATGTGAAAGTAGCTGATGAACAGTTTTATTTTACTCTGTGACACAAAAATATCAAATGTTGTTTACCAAGTTCACTCTTTACCAGTGTACTTTTTTTTTACACTTTGTAAAAGTAGCGTAAATGTGAATTCAGTATTTTTAAATCCAAACATGCTTTGCAGTAAAGCAATGTGGTATTCTACTCATACTTGAAAATGTATTACCAAGTTTTTTACATTTTGCTGTTGGACTTTATTTTTTGGTTAAAAAAATTATGTAAACTGAAACATTAGAATCATTTTTGTTGTCAAATTCATCTTTCACCTTCTAGTGGTTATTAATTCCCCCTGCCATTTATGCCACCCCAATAACCTCTTGAATCTGGACCCCCCCCCCTCCCCACACACACACTCACTATTCCACCACACTGTCGGGTCGGTCGCTTCAAATTTAAAAGATTTACCCTCCCTGAGTGTCACCTAATACGCCTCGCCTCCCCCCTCCTATTCAATGCTGCCAGTAAAATGTTGCAAAGTGCTGATATGGACATCGGGCTTGTAGTCGAGCTTTATGCTTCCTTGCTGCAGTTTGTGAAAGATTCAAGAGAACTGTTTGATCATTTTGAAAACAAGGCGATATTGAAGTCCAGCATGAAGACGTACGAAATTAAGTGAAAAAGGAAGCAAAAATTTTCAGATGGTGACACCCAGGCAGTGGAAGAAGGCAGAAAGGCATTTAGAGTAAATGTTTTCAATATGATCATTGACAGACTTTGCTCAGAACTACAGCGAAGACAAACCGCTTATGTAGAAATCCATGCAAGATTTGGATATTTGTTCAAGATAACAAATCTTGAACCCACTGATGTCATCAGTCAAGCTGGAACACTGTTGAAACTCTACCCCAATGATTTGGAAGTGAGCTTCGTAGATGAATGTCTACATTTCCGTGCACATCTTGTGAGTATGAAAGTGCAAAATGATGATTCTTCTGCGTTAGCAGTATACAGAAATCTGCGAGCTAAAGGACTTCAAACTGTATATCCAAACCTGGATATTGCTATGTGCATGTTTCTGTGTATTCCAGCAACTAATTGTACATCAGAGAGATCTTTCTCAGCTCTCAAACGTGTGAAAAATTACTTGAGATCAAGAATGGCAGAAGATAAACTAAATGCCCTGTCACTCCTCGCCATTGAAAGTGATATTGTTTGTAGAATAAACATGTTTTCGGAACAGAAGACCAGGAGAAAGCCTGTATATTCAGCCGTAGAATAATATTTAGTGGTAATTGATTTTGATGTTTCATTTTTTATTGTGTTGGAAAATAAACGTTGTGTTGATTTTGAATGATAACAACTGTGTTTGTCTGTTGTTGTGATGGTGATGCTTGGTGCAAGTTGTGGCACGGGGGGGGCAGCAAAAGTATCAACCTAACCTTGTGCCTAGGGGCGCCGAAATCCTAAATCTCTGGCTGTGATTACGTATTGTAGCTTCATAACATGTCATTCATAGTATATTTGTTTGTATACCTAACAATTATAATATCTTATAAATTACATCAGGTGAAAATATTTCTGATTGTTATTCTTCACATTTTAAGCCATTTCATAACCACAGCAGTAAGTTTACTTGAGAATAAATGCTAATACCAGCAAGAAACATGTGATGTGATTGAGAGTGTATGAAATTTACTTAAATGTTTTTTGTCACACATTAAAAGTTATCATCATATAAATTACCCCTTCTTTTTACTCATGGTATGAAAATATTTTAAGTTCATTTATTTTCATACTTTTGAAGTTGAGAAATTAAAATTTGTGATTAGCCAAGATCTGATTATTTATTAATTGCTAGGTTGAAATTTCAGTAAATTATGTTACTTTTATCAAAGAAAGACATAACATATATTGAGCTTATATTTTTACATTTTCATTTTGAGTTTTTAGGTGTGATTGAAATTTTTTTTTTTTTATTATACCATATTTATTTCCTTTAGGTTGTCGGGGAGAACAGTTTTAGATACCTGTGGAAAACTGAAAACTGATGGAATTATAGAGAAGGTATTGTCTAATATTATTGTGTTAATTTAACATCACACTGTAATGTTTAGCATTACACAAGGAATTAAATCAGTGAACTAACATCTGATTACAGCTTAAGAAATATAAGAGTTTATCATGTATTTTCACACATGTAAAACTGTTTCTTTCATGATTTGACTTCTTCAAAGAGTAAGAAATTGATTGTGAAATTTTAATTTTGTGTAAATGAAGAAACAAGATCATATAACTCGTCCCTACAATAATTTTCCTCTTTAATACACATCTGATTATAAAAAAACTAAATTTAATATTGTAATTGGTGCCAATTGTGCAGTTGTAATCCAGCCAAACCTAATTGCTGAATGCAATGAACCATATAAATTATAAAAAAAAATAATATTTAATACCGACTTACTTTTATTACAAAATGAAATAGTATTATAACAGGTACTTTGAGTACCCTTTATAACAGTTGGATTATCTAGATTTTAATGTTTTATCTTTAATTAATTAATATACTAAGCATATCAAGTCATTTCTCTTGTAATTTCATCTGAGATATCTCATTACTTTTAGAATTTATTATTTTAAGATTATTATTTGTATTTTAATAAGCCATACTTCTATAATACTTTATTGTTCTATAATACTTTATTGTCTCCTCTACAACTTCTATGTTCACTGCTGAACTGTATGCCATTTCTCTTGCCCTGGATCACATAGAAACTAAGCAATACTCAAACTGTACTATTTATACTGGCTCGCTCAGTTCTCTACTGGCCTTGAAATTGCTTCACATTAATTCTTACCCTCTTACCCTGTTCTTGCTGATATTCAAAACCGACTGGCCCATTTCTCTTTAACATCTACTTTTATCCGGTTTTTCTGGATACCAGGCTGTGTTGGTGTTTGCAGGAATGGACTCGCCAACATTGCAGCTAAATCTGTCAACTCTGGCACTATCACCACTGTGCCTGTTATATACAGGGATCATGATCCTGTTTTCAAAGCTCAGCTCTGTGCCAGTTGACAGTTGACTTTGAATGAGTGATGTGAAAACAAGCTTTCCAAATAAAACTCTCTATTAGACTTTGGTCATCTTGCTTCCATAAGGATTGGAAAGAGGAAGTTGTTCTAACTAGACTATGCATTGGTCACAGTTTTTTAAGACAGTGTTATTGGCAATGGTGACACTGTCTACCTTGGAAATGTTTTTAGTTTTTTAAAGGCCATTAATCTTTTTATACTATTTAAGTTTTATACATTAGACTTTTTTTTAATATAATTCACTTTTAAGAATCAAAGTGCATCTAGTACTGGAAAGGCCAACTCTAGGTGACAAATGTTGTTGTTTGAACTACCTATCAGTCATCCTGGCAAGTTATAATAATTAAAATTTTAGTACAAGTCTTTTAAATCTTCTATCACTTCACTTTCTAAAAATGTTCATAATGTCAAATAACTCAATAAGGTCTGGAAAGGCCAACTTCAGGTGACTAAAGGTGGTTTTAAAATTACTTATTAGTCATCCTGGCAAATTGTGATGATTACAATTATGCTACAGAAAGTTTTTTACAACTTGTATTACTGTAGTTTTTTCTCTTACTACTCTACTAAATGTAAATATTGGATTTAATGATATTTATGTTTTCAGTTCAAAAATTAAACTTTGCCTTGTTTTACCTAAATTTCCTTTAATTAATTTTAATAATTTTACTTTAATTTTTTACAATGTGTTTGGTGCAGATAGCCTAGTTGCTATGTGCCATAAAACACCAAATCAACCAACTTTATAGTACGAATGTTGTATTCCATCTCACATGCAGTTTCTAGGTTACTCTGAAGTAATTTTTCAAATTCTTTACTTTCTTTTACAATTTTTTGTTTGATACACTTGTCTTTCCTGCTGTTATTTTGTGTTTTTGTACATGACAGTGTGAAATATACACTTTCTAATTCAGCCAAAATAATTACATGTTGACAGGGTAACTTACTATAAATAAACCATAATGCCACTGAAGATAACTAATGTTTATCCTCTATACGTCTTTCTCCTCGCCAATTCATTCTTGAATGTCCCAGTTAGGTTTTTGATATTGTGTCTAGTAGCTAGTTATTTTAAAGGATTTATGATGGTGTTTCTAATAATGTAGAAGAACAGTACAAGACTTAAAAGTTATTTTGCTTGTTTTGCACTCAGTGATGACAAGAAAACTGATCTGAAGAGAAATATATTTGTAAAAATGGCTGGTTTGGATTGAGAAATTTTTATGTAGAGGAAGGAACAACATTTCAACCTTCTTCGGTCATCATCCGGTTCATAAAGAAAGGAAGAGGTAATAACTGACCGATAGCTGACCACATGTAACTGAGTATAGTAGTGGTGCACAAACTTTTTGAGTCAGGGGGCTACAAACAGACTTCTCATAACCATTGGGGGCCACAAAAACGTGAATATTAAAATCGTTCCACAGTTTCACACAAGATGGACATCACATTTAAAAACACACAAATAAAGATTACATCAAAGAGTTTGCACATTAATCTAAGATATGTTATGATACGTCAACACTCGCAAAGTCAGAATGATGGATGGTGCTGCATGTCATCTACGAAACTTAGAAATGTCAAGCTTGATGTTTGACGTTGAAAGATGCAAGACTGCTTCCAGATGATCATCAGTCAGCTGATTGCGAGTCTTGTTTTTGTTCAGTTTCATATGCGAGAAACCCTTTTCACAGCAGTACGTGCTCCTAAACATGCTGGTGTGTCAAGTGCATTTTCTTTCAGATTAACAAATGTATCAGGCAACATTTTGTAGAAGTCAAGCAAAACTGTTTTCTCTATAAATAGCACCCAGTTCATCTGATGCCTGGAGATCAGTAAGTTCGAGCTGATATTCTGCTGATAAGTCATCCACTGACACATTGAACGGATGAGCAAAAAGTTTCATCAACAATCTGCATTGGTCAAAGTCATGAAACCATGAGTTGAAGGATTGAATCAAGATATCTAGCTTCCCAACATAAACCTGTGTGACAATGTCCTGATTCTTCTGTAGCTATGATTGTGAAATGGGAAAGTGCACGAAGTTGACTGATGCTACTTGCTGCTGGAACAACTGCAAGTTTTTCATGAAAGCTGAGACGTGATTTGCAAGCTGACAGACAAGCTGATTTTTGCCTTGCAACTTCAAATTGTGATCATTCAAGTGTTGTATCATGTCGACCAGAAAGGTCAAATCAGCTTACCATGCTGGATCAGTCATAGAAATCACTTCTGTGTCCTTGTTCTTACTTCTGAGGAATTCTATCGCCTCATCAATCAACTCCCAGAATCTTCTGAGCATCTTCCCTTGACTCAGCCAGCATACTTCACAGTGATATACAAGGTCACCATAGTCTGAATTAGTTTCTTCAAAAAGACTTGGAAATTGACAGTGATTGAGCCCTCGTGATTTGATGACGTTAATGGTTTTCATCACTAATGCCATCAGTGCCTGAAAATCAAGTTCTTTACTGCACAGGTTCTGTTGGTGAATAATGCAGTGTAACTTCACCAGCTGTCTGTTTTGCTTTCCTTGATGCTTCATCAACAGTACTACCAGCCCGCTACTTTCTCTGGTTATGTCTGGTGCTCCATCACTTGTCACACCAGTTTCATGTAATCCAATGAAACACAACAAAACAGTCATGTACTGTATCCTCAAATAGAGCAGATCCAGTTGTCTTGACCCTTCATGGAACCCATGCCGATTAGTTCCTCTGTGGTATGAAATAATAACGACACACCACAAACAAAAACGAGTAACTGTGTTGTTGAACTGATATCAGTCGATTCGTCCGCTAGCCAAAGAGAAGTAGACAAAGGTGGCTGCTTTATTTGTAAGCTGCTTTGTCCCATCTGCTGATAGGTATGAAATTCTTCATTGAACTGTCATACGATTCAAAGCCACCATCTGTAACTTGCAAACTGCTTCCAAACACAACTTTTCCAATGCAGTAATTATATATTGCTTGACAAAATCATCATCATTGAGCGGTCAGCCAGATTTCACTGTCATCAACGAAATATTGTAACTGACCTCACATGCTGCACTTAAATCTGCTGACTACTTTCAGAAAATGTTTTGTTGGTGATTCAGCGACTGCCACAGAGATTCAATTTGAGCTGTTCATTCATCACCGACAAAGTTGTGGAAATCTTCATGCTTTATGTTGGATACCATCACCACTGCTACTGTCAAATGACATAGCAGACAAATTGCATTCTTCTGTTGTTGAACAAAACAATATTGCACAGTGCAGTTATCATGAAATTGCCAATTTTCATCATCAACTTATCTTTTAAGATTAGCTGCTATTTTTGTTACGAAATAATATCAAAATAGGGCTCATAAGTAAATCTCAAAGGACAATTGGAATGTGCAGGATTTCATAATTACAAAAATATTACGTCATTAAGTCAGTGATTAAATACCTATGCATTAACAAGATTTGCTTATTAAATTTTCTTTATTGCTCAACACAAATATGGAACCATCCAGGGTGTAATCTAATGTTTATTCTACTATATAATGCTTAATCTTTGCAAACTAAGTGCACGAGCTCTCTGTGTTTGGTTTTCTCGTTGGACATTATGGGCTGCTCGGTGACTCGTTGTGGGCCAGATTTGGCCCGTGGGCTGGACTTTATGCACCACTGTAGCATAGGAATGTAGATGGTGTGCTTAGATGTTTCATTATATTTATTGATATAGATGTAAAGGTGTTCCTTTATATTGGTTTATTTTGGGGTTCAGTTGTTGCAAAAGTAAGGCTTCTTTAATTTTGCATTTGTGTATGTTTGTTTGTCAATTTAGTATTTGGATGTTTTGTATGGTTGTTTTATTTATTTGATTTGCAGTGTTTGAAAACGTGTGAAGATGACTTTTTATGTTCTTTGAATCTGGTTTCAATTTTTCTACTTGTTTCTCCAATAAAGAAGCCGTGGCAGTTATCACATTGTACTTTATAAATAATGTTGGTGTGGTGTTTATCAGTGTAGTTTCTACACATTATAGACCTTAGTTTTGTGCCTGATTTTTGAATAAATTTAGTATTAACTGGAATGTCATATTTTGTTATTAGTTTTTGTGAAATGTTGGTAATTTTTCTGCTGATGTTGGGAATATATGGTGTACAGCAGTATATGGTTTTGTAATTTTTTAAATCATGGGATATATTTACTTTTGTTAGTTGATTTTGCTCTTTGTCTGGTGAGAATAGTTTTATGGTTGTGTTTATTTGGTTTCTTAGTATGTTGAATTTTTTTGTTTCTTGTCCTGAGTCCCAAGAAATATATAATCCAGTAATTTTAAAATTAACAACGAATTAGACAAAATAAAACAATATGTTCTCCACAAATCGTAGAAAATATTATATGCACACACCTAAACATAAAGCCAAGTCAACTGTGACCGAAGAAGGTTTGAAACGTTGTTCACTTCTTTACAAATATATTTCTTGTTTTGCACTGTATCTACACATTCATGTTGTATAGATTAAGTATAAAGAGTAAGAGGGCCTTGTTTTCATTAAAAGTTTGGCAAAAACATGTTTATAGTTTGCATGAGTGCTTTGTATTTTGGGGCTTAATTCTGGAAAAGAAGTAATTTTTCTCATTATGTTCAATATTTCATAAATATAATTTTAAAATTTGTTTTAAAGATGAACAGAATTGTGTTTACAAAATAATTGCTGTAAAACATCATAAAAGTATCTGTAAAGATACCATTTTTGGAACCAAATGATTTATATCTGTCTAGCATTTGTAATTGTTGTAAGTGAATGAACACAAACAGAGCACAGAATATTACAAATAGTAGTAATGGATTAATAACAATTACATCTACAGAAGCTGCTTATAACAGCTTATTGTTACATCTGGATATATATTTTTACTTAAATTTCTACTTTTTTTTCTACAACTTGAAGCTACTACTAAAGAGTTTTGATTATTATGAAGATTTGGTAAACTACCTTTGTGGGCGAACAGAAGAGGTAAGTTAAGTTTTATTGGAAGTTACCTTGACATTGTACATTAGTGCGCTTGCATTTTTAATAGAATTATTATTTTTACTTTTAATTCACTGTCAATCTTTCTTGTATTGAGAAGGCTACATAAGTGCCTCTCTTTTCCGACTTCATACTTCAGAAATTTTGTATTTTTTAACACAGCCTGTTGTGAATGTTAATTTTTTTAAATTGAAGTTGAACTTCAGTTAAACTGAAACTTGCTATGATGCACTTTTAATTTTATCCTGTTTTTTGTTTACCTACAAATTAAATATTGTGAAGTACAGTTATGATATAAAATTTTTGCAGTTTGTGTATCTCTATTGGCAGCTTGTTTTTATTAGATGCTTATTTTGGAAGTTGTTTTAATAGATAGCTAAACAAGAAGTGTACTATATCTTAAACTTATCCTTTACAAATAAAACTTTTCGTGTTAGTTGCCAAGACAACTGTTCTGCAGTATTTACATTGATTGTTAATGTAGTACTATACTTAGGTTTATAGAAATTGAGTATATTAACACTCCTAAGAAAATTGGGGCCTAATAGGCCCCAGAGCAACTTGAAAGTTATTAATATAAGGCTGATAATTTTGTATTTAAATGAAATTGCCATTAACTGACCCTATCCCTTTATATTTTAAGGAGCAATAATATTTTGACTTTTCAGACATTTGCAAAATAATATTTAAAAAAAATTTTTTAAACATCCACAAAGGGTATTTTGGGGCCTATTAGGCCCCAGATCAAAAAACATAAAAATGACTATTTATTTCCTGAATAATTCTAGAACAGCCCTGGGCAACCGAAAAAAGCAAATTATAGTAAAAATATATTAATTTTACAACTTCTTTTCAAAAGATGGATATTTAGGATAATAACTCTACTCCAACAATAATTTTAGACGGTCCTGATTGTTGCCTAGTTTGCCCATGCCTGTTTTAGAACATTCTAGAAACTTTACAGAAGTATTTAGAATAATCTAGAATATTCAAGAAGAATCCACAAATCCTACATATATATAGGAGCTGAAATCTTCAAACAGTGTCAAAAATTATATCTCTTGATGAAGCTGTACATTTACTGACAAAACCATCCAACGATGAAAGTGAACATGATAATGTCGAAGACTACTCTGAAAGTTGTGACGATGATCCTTCTGAAGCCGAAAATGATGAACAAATTGTGCCGTACCCTTCTGAAAGTGAAGAAAGTAATCAAGAAGATCTTATTACAATGCCAGTAGACGAAATGTTTTCAACTGTATTCGGTTTGCCATTTTTTCGAAAACTGATTACACAAGACAAATTCAAAAAAATGTGCTCAAAAATCAGATTTGACATCCACTCTCAAAGAAATAGAGAAATCAAAGATGCCGCCATCTCTGGAGTCTGGAATTTTTTCATTGAAAATTGCAAAAACAGTTACAACCCAAGTGAATACCTGACAGTGGATGAACAACTATGTAACTTCAAAGGAAGAGTTGGCTTCAGAACATACATTCCAACAAAGCCAGGCAAATACGGAATAAAGATTTGGTGCTTGACTAACAGATGCAAAGACAAGTTACCTCCTCAACACTCAAATTTATACTGGAAAGGTTGGAAATACGACAAAAACAAATCAAGGAGAAAGAATAGTCAGAGAACTGAGACAGCCATTTCTTGGAAAAGGAATGACAATAACGACAGGTAATTTCTTCACAACAATGACACTTGCCAAGTACCTACGAACAAAAAGAACAGGACTTGTTGGAACCATACGGAAATCAAGAACCTTCCTGCCTCCTGAAATAAATGTAAAATCTAGAGAGTTATCACCAAAGTTTTTCTACCATGGCGACATTACTCTTTTCAGGCACTCAGACAAACCAGGAAAATATGTCCTACTACTGAGTTCTCAGCATCAGTCTGGTGAAGTAGAAGAGAATGGAAAGTGTTTAATATTGTAAGGTAAATGGGTAAAGTATATTTGAATTACATGTACAGATGTATGAGATTGTTTCTCATGGTTTTATATTAATATAAAATTAATTTAGGGTATCTAACTGATGAGAAAATTTTTTTTTGATAGTAAGTTGTTTAAACAATTACTACTAAAACTTGAATCTTTGTTCAACTTTGTTATAGCTGCAGTCTGACAATGCAAGTAGCTGCATCACTTTCCTATTTTCTGCTGTTTTATCACGAGGCATTGACAGGTATGGGACATATTTGCTGATGTCATGAAAGAATTTTTTTGATCATTTGTTATCAGTTTGTGAGGAAATTAAGTTATATCTACTTTAGTGCTAATCATATCATTATCCACTTTCAGAAATTAAAGCAGTTTCCTTCTGAAAATTGCAGAAACATTTCTGATCAACTGATTTTTAGTTGTATTGGTCTATAGAGGTAAATTAATATAGCAGGCATAATATATACACTGCTTCCTCAGTAATTCCAGGAAAATTGAAATTGTAGTGTTAAAATTTGGGATTAAGTCCATGTACAAATGACAGTGCAAGTAATTTATTATGCAGCTTTGAGTTTAACAAATGGACAAAATACTAATCTATATGTGACACTGAATGTGTTAATCTCAAAACATGAGGCTTTGTAGTTTGGTTTTTGGGTATAAAATAGTACCATAATATTTCACACTTCTATATCTGTTGCATATATTAATACATGCCAGTTTATGTACACATTTTCTTATCTGTTGACTATATTCAACAACAGTATATTTTGTTTACACATTTCTTTGTCTGTCAAGTCCATTAGTGTATCTACCTGTTATATCTACATACTTTTTTAATTGGTGCATTCATTTCACACTCACCCCAGTTATACTTTACTGCACTTGTCAAAGTTTTACTGAAAATGTATTTAAACTGCTCTTTGTTTATCTCACACTGATTAGCATAGCATGAAATTTTAGCTAATAATCCATATTTAATTGTGTAAGCTTTAAGTTTTAATCCTAAAAAGCAATATTTAAAAAGTCCTGAATTTTTTCTAGTGTGACACATGACACATTCTCTTAGGGTATTTTGACTTTTCTATTCTATCTACTACTCCTCCAATAAATATAAAAGTTAACACAAGTCACTTGCTATAGAACTGTCATTGCTCAGACAAGCCATAATTTTTATAGTTTCAAATTTTGTTTGGTTTTGAGTCGTTAAATAGAAAATCAGACCCATCTTGCCATACCTACATCTCACATTCTCTGTTTCAGAATTTATTAGTAGTTCTCTCTTAGGTTTAATTAAATGTTACCTATAACCAATAGAAATGTAAGGCTTTCATCTGTCAAATGACATATTGTATTACATTGTTCTGAATAGATAAACATCAATATCACTTATAATACAGCTTTGATTCTCACGGATTTTGTGTGTGAGAAACTTGTAATATTAACTGAAAGACTGTCAAGACTGTGTTATGATATGCACACTACATTGAAAGTTTGAAGTATTAAATCTCTAAAGACATTGAACAAGTACAAAGAGGTCTCATGGTTGGTTAAATTGACCAAGTCTGTTGTGAGAGTTAAACAGCAATGCATTCCAGTTACATGTTCACTCTTACATACCAGTTGAAACATTTAAACAATAATGCATCCTAGTAAGATATGCACAGTTTTGTACCTGCTGATTTTGTTAAACTTTCCAGGACATATTGTATATTTTACCAAGCTTTTGAATTATATTTACAACTTAATATTTTGTAATATCTGAAAGTTTGTATAAACAAGGTTCAACAAATTAGTATGTAAAATGCACTAGCCAGAGCAATGATATATTCATAGCATTTATTTTAACATATATGTGCGTGTGTGTATATATATACATATATACGTAAGCTGATTATTTTTTTTTTTTAATTTCAGTGTGTAATGTTTCAATGACTTCCTTCTCATACTGCTTATGAGTATCTTTATTTCAGAATTAAAAGTTATGTTGTTGTTTTTAATGTCTATTCGCTATGCACATCACTTACATAGCAATTATATTTTTTATACAGACATTGATGCAATAATTGTTTGTGTTTTGGGTTTTGTTTAAGAGTACTGAAAGACATGGATGATCCACAATCCACGTTAATTGGAAGACATGGGTATTGTACACAGGTAGATGTTTGTTGTATTTTAATACATTTAAAATATTTGAACATTTGTGTGCTCAAAAGACCAGTGACAAACATTTAGTTTACAAATGAAAAGTTATGTGAAAACAAATTTTAGTGGTAGAAAATGTTGGTTTATGCCGACTCTATCAAAGGCTATTCAAGGTCATGTCTTTTTAAAATTTTGATTAATGTGCATCATTTTTCATAACAAATGGAAAAAAAATTTAAACTTAAAATTGCTGTTCGGTGACTAATAAGTCAAGATGAGGTGAACATTCTCCCAACTTTATTATAAATGAAGATAAACAGTCAGAGTTGGAAATGCTGCCATATGTGACAAATGGCAACTTTGTCATGAATATTGGTGGTTTCTGTTCTTGCTACACAGCACTTATGCATTATTGAGCTTGTAACATGTAGCCACTGTTACATATTTCTATCATCTGTTGTAAAGGACAACATTCATCAAGGAATTGTTTGTTGTGCAAGCTGACAGCAGCCAGGGTATTCTGGTGACTAAGTTCTTGTTAAACTGTTCTTTATCTGAATTCTGTGTCATTGACATTATTGGGAGTATTTGTTGCACAATGCTTGTGCGCTGCTTTATATTAGACTTTTATTTTAATACTTTTTAATTTTCTGGACTCTTAAAATGTTTGTGTAAAATTCTGACCTTCTACTTCAAATCTAGATCTTTAAGTCTTTACTTAAATCTATAAATCTATGTGTGTATGTTGAAGGAGTAGGGGTACATTTGTGTCTATGACAATTGTTTTTGAGTGATTTTGATAGATTTTGGTCTAAAATATTTATTTTTGTCAACACCTTTATCATTGACCTATGTGGTGTATGGTGCATTCTGATATAACTTATGAAGGATAAGGTCAGTCATCAACTCAACTTTGAATGATTTCAGAGATATTCCACAGGACCCACAGCCCCTCATTCCATATCACAGATAGCTACTTTTCTGTACTCTTCCATATCAGAATTATTTGCCTTTCATTGAACTTCTGCTTCAACCTACATATGTTACTTGAGTTAGACAAGAAAATTAATCTGTCTAAGAGACTTTTTAGTTTTATCAATGTAATAATCTTGAAAAGAAGTTCAAAAGTGAAAAAGTTTATAAATAAGTACATTTTCAATTAACATTTATGTCAGTTTGCTATTTTCTAAAACTTGCAGTAAAGCAGTTTTTATTTCACATTAAAATGTAATGGAAGTTGTGTTTAAGAACCATAAAAAGATAAAAGTTTGAAAATAAATTCTATTTTGGATAAAAAGTTTAAGAAGTTAGAAATATGCACAATGTTTCATCAAATTTACTGCACAGAATTTTTGTAACTTGACAAAATGTTTATACTTTTAACTTCTTTCATTATTTAACCTCTATGCAAAGTTCCTAAATTTTATTGTTTCATTTGACAAAGTACTATGTTTTAAATTATTTTCTTTGCAAATCATTAGATATCTACTCAGTTACATTTTAAAGAAAGCAGAAAGTATGTTAAAAATAAAATATGCAAGTTATTAAAACTTAATTTCTTGACTGTCAACAGTTGCTTGCATAATGACCACATATATATGTATAAATATTTTCTTTGGTATGTGTCAATGTGAGTGTATCTATTTAAAAGTATTTCTGAATTAGATATTAACAAGTTATGTCATCAAATACCAAGATCAATGAGTTTGACTCAACTAATTTTTAAAATGTAAAAATAAAGTTGAAAAAATGTGAAATGGTGCTTTCTCAGGACAAAGAGAGAGTTTGAACTGACCTTTGCTGGGTACATGCCTTCAGGTTAGAGTATAAATGGGTAAGGGATTGTTGGAGGTATTGCAGTTAGATTTTATGTTACACTGCACAACAAAGTTTATGCTTCTTCAACACTGTTGGGTGTTCCTTATAGGTTTTTGTCTGCTGATTACGAAAATCACATCCAAATTTGCCAGTCACGTACTGTTTCATTGAAATTTCGGTTTAACAGCATTGCTTCAATGGAAAAACGATATAAGGGCAACTGAAATCCGTCAGTGCTTGACTACTGTTGGACACTGCAACATGATGCACAGGACATTGAATACAAACGAAAATCAGGAGCAAAAGACTTAATTATGTTGAACTTAATACCATATTAGAAACATAAACTCAATTAAATATGTTATTGCCAGTAAACAGTTAACTGTCTATTTCTCAGATTTCCTGCATGATGAAGCAAATCCAAAACTATATTTGTGCATACCCACCAGGTACCTGTCACAATCAGTAAAAACATTTCAGGAAGCAAAACTTTTCAAAAATATTGTTATGCAGTGTTATTAATTAGTATAGGTATAAAGATGTTTCTTTGTATTGATTTAGTTTTAGTTGTTGTGTGAGTAGAGCTTCTTTGATTTTGCATTTGTTTATGTTTATTTCACTACTTAGTATCTAGGTGTTTTCTATGGTTATGTTGTATTTTTTTATTTGCAGTGTTCAGAAATGTGTGAAGGTGTTTTTTTGCATTCTTTGAATCTGATTTCCATTTTTTTTATTGTTTCTTTAATACAAAAGTCATGTCAGTTGCTACGTAGATGGACATTAATTTTGTACCTGGTTTTTGAATAAATTTTGTGTTTACTAGAATGTTGCATTTTGTTAAGTTTTTTCCAAATGTTGGTTATTTTTTTGCTGATGTCAGGAATGTATGGTATGCAGCAATGTAAGGTTTTGTAGTTTGTTGTATCTCGGGAGTTGATATTGTTTGTTTACAATGCTAAATTCCCTTCAGTAGACTTGGCATAAAGTTCAATGTGGCTTTGCTATAAAAAAACACAAACACACTTCAAATGGGTTTCTCATCATCATGAGTGGTGTTAATTGTTTGCCTATGTGTAGTAAGTGTTTAAAGATATGTTTATTTGTGTATTATGCATTCCATAGGTGGGTCAGTGGTATAGTGCTAAAATCTGAGGTTTAATTCTCTATTGTAGACATAGCACAGATAGCTTATTGTGTTGCTTTGCATTAAAAAAAGTCAAACAAATAAGGAGTACAGCTACTTTTTCAAAGAAATTATAATCCTAATGTGGTTCTTTTTGTATGTTGTTATTGCAATGTGTAAGTGATAGAAATATAGGATGATTTTTGACATAGATAAACATGAGTGTGTGTCTGTGTACAAAAAAAAGTGAATTTACAAAAGTCAGTTGTAAAAACATTATTATTTTTACAATAAAAGTACTATTTATTTTGTTAATGAACAACTTCACATTAGAATAACTTAATTGCAGTAAAAATCAAAACATGTGTGTAATACTAATGTTTTTTATTGATAAATACAGGAGATGGTAAATTTGTTTCTTACTGGAAAGGCTATATCCAATGTTTTTGATGGAATGGTAGAACTTGGCACAAATGATAGAGAGAAAACAATCCTTCATGGGATTCCAGAAAAAAGTGACATAGGTTTTCTCTCCCTATTTGAACATTATCAGTCTTGTGAGGTAAATGTTCTAAGTTTTTTGTTATTTTTGAATATAACACATTTTTTAAAATTAAATTTTTGTATTTGTTATAAAAACTGTTGATGTACAAAGATGGTTCTTCTGAGTCAAACAAGTATTTAAGTATGTTTTTTCAGTATTGATTATAATCAGTTGAAATTCTATTTTCGAAGTATGCTATTTTTATTTATATAAATATTTGTGTATCTTACCCTTGTCACAAGAAAAATGGCTTTTTTTGTACAAATCCAACATAATTAGAGAAGTATTCCCATTGGTTAACATCCATTACACCCATACAAGAAGAGATTTTGTTTGACAACTAAAGGCTTGAAAATATTCTTGTAATCAAATCTGTTTCAAATGAAACAAGCTGTGTTTATTGCTTGAAAATCATGTTGTACAAAGTAAATGGATGATTTTAATAACCAAAGTTTAAACTAGGCATGTGGAACATATGGGTTATGATGAGTTATTGAAATATATTTCATTTTGGCTTGCAACCCACCCACAAATTTATATATTTTTTTCTGTAATGAATGAAGGAAAAAATAAAATAATGAGTGTCTACAAACTGATATAATTATGAAATTAAAATATTTTTAACAAGTAAAATATAATGAGTTCATTTTCCTTTGAATTATTCTATTTTTATCTTACTGACTATTATTACATATTTTAGGATAATCACTGATGTAGTCTGTTTAACTGTATGACTAGAGCTGTTACAAAGTCATCTAAGCTTGTCATATTTTCCTGTAGGTATGAAGTTTGTACTAAAAGCCAAATTAACTGTTCTCTAACTAGAAAATAATAGAATATAATACATCATTTAGTAGATGAAAACCTTGCTTTCTATTTGTAATAAAGGATATAGTATTAAAAGCTGGAGAAAACTGTGAACAAATCCTAAAAGATAAAAAATCAAACACCTGTCTCTCACATTCTCTTTCAGGATTTTTTAATAGTTTTGTCTTATGTTTAATCTCATATTATCTATAATCAACAGAGTGCCAGGGTTTTCATCTGTCAAATGGCATATTACATTACATTATGTTCTGAACAGAAAATTATTAGTTTCTCTTTTGGTACAAGCTTTGCTCGCGTGGAAAAGTTATCAGTAATGAATTCGTAATGGTTCTTGTCACATAGTTAAAAAGCCAGGAAAATTGTGGTTGTTAAAGGAAATTGTCTGCTTTTTACATGTTAGTTTATGTTTATGTTATTTGATGCAAATTTAATTAAATATTTAATTTCTTATTTAATTAAGAATTATTTATTTGTCGCAACCATTAACATAAAAAAGTAGGGTTAAGTGTCATCTGCAGTAAACAAAGAAAAATAAGAAGACAGGGATAAGTAATTTATTCCTCGTTGTTCATCTTTATTTATTATTATAAAGTAACCATAGTATAAAAATAGGGATCTCTTTAGGTTAGTTCAAGTTAGATTAAATAAAAGAAATAATAATATAATTATGGAGTGCCTCATGGGTAGCATTCAGTAGCATAAGATGAGCTGCATGTTCCCTAAGTTATTTATAGCTTATAATGGCATAAGTAGTGGTTAGATAAGGTTCAATGAACAATAAAATGTAATTATAAATAGATGTATACTGTTATAAGAGTAAAGCTACATGCAATAAATTAATGTACTTTCATGTTACATTTGAAGTCATTCTAGAAAGAATATGAGGGTAGTTTAGATTTTTATTCTGATTACAAGGTTGGCCAAATTTACTAATAATAAAATTGAAATGTATTTAAGAGGTTTCAGAGATTATACAAATGAAATTTTTGATATTTGAGATGAAGAAAAGTGTTATTAA
This sequence comes from Carcinoscorpius rotundicauda, assembly GCA_011833715.1. Lineage (NCBI taxonomy): Eukaryota > Metazoa > Arthropoda > Merostomata > Xiphosura > Limulidae > Carcinoscorpius > Carcinoscorpius rotundicauda. The sequence continues at coordinate 27,661,465 of CM022406.1, forward strand.
TCTTAACACAAGAATTACTTTATACATGGACAATTCAAAACAAGTTCACAATATATTTCAGTTTATTAAAAGTACTTTTTTAAAAAAATGATTTTTTCATGTGAAAAACATTATATTTACTGCTTAATTATATGAAGATGTGCATATTATATTAAAAGTTAGTAGTATCACATTTATAAATATTTTTTTGACATGTACAAGTAGGTCACATAATCAGTAATACTGTGACTGAACCTGTATTGAGAAAGCTAAATTTTCTGTTTACTGGAGAGGCTGAAATAAATTAGAGAATAGGAAATGCTTAGAGAAAACATCCAACAATTCTTATGCTAAGTGAAATTTGGTATTATTCATTTAATATTATCGTATAAGTTTAAGAACCTCAAAACTTGTATTAAATAGGGATTATTAACTGTGAATTCATCTGATTCATTTACTGTTATGGTAGAAACCATTTTATTTTACATAACTTTTATTACTCTCGTTCACTATTTATTCCTTTACTACTCTATTTGTATACTTTGTATGGTAATAAAATATTTTGCTAAGGAAATCACAATCTTTTTAAATTACTTTTGCTTCATGTGGTATGGTCTGCAAGTACCTTAAGATATTGCTATTCAACTGGAGGAAGTTGGACATGTCTAGCCTAAACCATTAAGTTTCATGCATTTCTCTACAATATATTTATCCTGAACAGTAAAATAACTAGAGATAAAAGATAAACTCCAAATAAACACAACTAATTTAAGATATTTTTGCTTAAACTTAGTGAAAAATAAAGAAAATGTTGCTAACTGGTTATAATTGATTATTGGTTCTTATGAAGAAATTATTAATCTGGATATTTCAACTATTTCCCAGTGCTACCATTGGCAAGTGCAATTTTATATTGAAGAGTGTAAGTTGTATTTATGGATGGATGGAGTAGTAGCAGTTCATGGAAACCATATAAAAGTATAAAAGCCAATTTTGTTACCATTTTTACAGTACATGGATAAGTATGGCCTAAGAATTTGAGTAGAAACAAAAAATATGATGATAATATGCTAGCCACACTAACAACTGTTATGTCCATTGTTGAAGAGGCCTTTCATCCAGTTAGGACTTGTTAGGCTGGCTAGGATAGGACAATGAAGGCATTATTCACATTATCAATTTTGTGAACAGTTGTTATGTTGTGAACTAGATTTGGTAAGTGAATTGTAAATGTTACCAGTTTTGTTAAAGTCATTTAAAAATCTAAATAATAGCAAGGGTTAATAGCACACTATTACTTTTTTGAATATGAGTTATTTTATTTTATTTAAATTACCTTCATTCTTATTTACAATAATTAGCAAACTAGCTTTCGTGTTCAGAGTGGGTCAAGAAAACACACTGTCAACAGGAAGAAGACACATACATAATTTATGAGTGAAAAGAAAGAGAAATGTGGAATAATACGTCAGACACACTACATATTTTGTTTCCATTGGCAGTAAGACCTTTTGACCCAGTGCCAAGGCTTATCAGGCCAGTTGAGATATAGCAGATGCAGAAGTGGTCTGGGTGTTATTTAAACATTGTTTATTTGTGCTTTGGATTTTGTTTACTGTAGAATATTCTGTAACAGCTTGAAAACTACTTGACATATTCAGAGATAATTAGTTGATGATACATGGATATGTCATTTTTTATGAAGGTATCGTTAGGTTTTATTTTTTATTATTCACATGTTTATCACTATATATAATACAGGTAGGATCACACTACAAGAACCCTATAACTCCTATCTGGATTGTTCTCAGTGAAAACCACTTTTCTGTACTTTTTGCCACTTACAAGGGGGCACTTTCAGTAGACTTGGAAGGTTTTCTGTTTGACTTGTTTTACTATGATGGACTGGCTAGACAAAATGAAGAAATTTGCTTAACAATAGGTGAGTGGCAATTTTAAAGCAATTATAATGAAATATTTTTTGCTTGAAGAGTTGACACAATAATTAAAATATAATTTGTGATACTTAGTCCAGAAAGAATGTATTGTCTTTTAAGGGTATGAAGTTTTCTGTTCTTGAAATCTTGTGTAAAATACACAAACATTTTGAGCTATAGACTTAAAACCTCTGAAGACACTTCATGTACATTAGTGTTTCTGTATATGCTTGAGATTATAAGTAAATAAAGTTTTGTTTTCTCTTTGAGAAAGCTTTAAAATTTCTAAGAACAAATTTAAATATGCAATATCATTTTCCAATCTATCTCATATTTTTAAGGATACCATTTATATCTTAACATTCATACCTATCTGAAATTTACATTCATGCACTTCATGTAATTTGATAATATCAGCCTTTTAAACTAAAAAACATGAGTAAATAAATAAGCTAATAACTTAATTTTTATTAGTACGAAAACTTACAAGTGTAAAGCGTGCATAACCAAAATAACGAAAAGTTTTGTTTGCTATTTAACTTGCTAGTGTAAATCTTGTATACCTTTTCTGAGTGTTGGTATGAAAGTTTTTAGTTTTAGTTTTTTAAGTTATAAAACACAAATTGTAATGCAATTATTAATTAGAAGTTAAGTTTTTTCATTGTATTTTAGTGTATCTAGTAAACATTTAGGTTGATTCTCAAATGACTGTCAACATGTTTGTAGTTTAGTTCTGTTGCTTATTATTAAATTAGTCTCACATGAGTAATTTTCCTATTTGAGGATTGTCTTTGGTTGTTGTTTTCCAATTACATATTTGAAGAATATTTTATTTGGTATGATGGAGATCTTCCAGTACAGCATTGGAGATTCAGTAACTGTTCCATATGAAAGTGAATCTTATTTACAATGTAGTGTGAAACCTATGACAAGTTCAAAATACATTTAATACCATTTTATGGGTTTTTTCTTGTACATTTTTATTAGAGTACTAAAATTATATGCAATAGTTCTTTGTTAGAAATAAATCTACTTAGATTCCAGGTTAAAATAAATTTGTAAAGATACAGGTTACAATGTTCTGTAGCTAATATTTAATTCAGCAAAAACAAATTCATGCAGATCCTAGAGAAACAAAGAAAATACAACATTTACGATTTGCTACAAAATATGTGCTGATACTGGATGATTCTTTGCAGAATTTGAAATGAGTCATGAGGTGGAAATCATGGTATTATATGAAATATTAAAACCAGAGTAATCTGAAAAGAAATTAATTACAAATATTTCAGTATTTTTGTTACTACATTATCAGTGTAAAAAAAGTGTGAAATAATTTACAACATCAGTATAGAAAAATCACCAGATATTAAGTAATTCGTGTTTAATGAAATTAGAAATGTTTGTGCCAAAAAATATATAAATCAATCAACTTAAAGCTTAGTGTTTAAACTTAACATAATGATAGACAAACTTTTGTCTCCCGTTTTCTTCTTTTAATCTGTTGAGAGATAATAGAAACTAAACAGGAGTCCTGTTCATGTAGATAAATTAACAATAGTATTGTTACTGTTGGAATAGTATCAAACAGTAATAATTGAAAAATTAATTTTGATAAGTTAATTATTTTCATTACAGTAATTCAATTAATTATAATTTCTATTAATTGATAATTTTACCTAACACTAGTTGGTGTAATCAGTGCTTATAAATAATCTAGTATAATTAGAGTACACAACAAGACTATGTATAAACCCAGCCTCTCACCCCCAGCTCATTTAATAAGTTTGGTAACCATTATGCAGTAAATTAAACTAAACCTAGCTTCCACTTTTTTAATATATCTTTGAAGATTTTCTATAAGTTACTGCTTTTGACCTACTAGAAGCAACATGACTCTCAATGCTTTGAGTTTAAATATTAATTTATATCATGTTAATATCAACGCTATATCAAGCGTAATAATCTTCAGGTTTTAGGTCAGCTCATCATTGTTTAATTTTTGGTGGGCACCCACATTCAGTTAACCTTTTTTGGGGGATGAGTCCTAAATTTCCTGTTTGTTCTATCTCTGTCTAATTTTTCCACCTCTTCCTGTCTGAGGTTTCTGGAACATTTCTTTTCTCTTCCATTCCACTGTCAGCTGTGTGATCTTCAGCTACACACATGCAGTTACTTTCCTTCAGATCTTTATCTGGTTGCAATGCTATATTCTCATGAACCCATCAACCAGTTCCAGACATTTAGGTCATTCTTATGACTCGTTTATGATGATGTGAGTGTTACACAATTACCGTGTCCCTGTTGCAGTGGGTGGCTTTCATCCACTAGTGTTTTGTCTTTCCTTACAAGAGACCCATTGTTCTCAGTTGGAGATAGGGGTGGCTCCAAACTTGGTTTCCCAACCTTACCCTTTACAGCCCTATCTTTCATTATTTTCAGTGTTACCTCTGTTCCCCATTTTTTGCTGCTGGTATTTTGCTCCTTCTTGGCATCTCAGGTCACGCCAGTGTCTATCCAAGGCAGTCCTTGACCTCCTATCCCAACAGGTTGTCATACTACCACCACACAGTGTTTACTCCTGCTAGTTTGCCCATTCTAGAATGATATACCTTTTAGGGCCCTGTCCTATGGTCTTACTTCCACACTGCAAATTTTTTTTGTGGTTTGCCCCTTTGCATTACATGCTCATAATCTGGGGACTTATGCCTCCACATGTACACAGACAACGGTCTTCTTGCTATTTCCAAATGTGAGTCAGCCAGTCCCACATTTCAGCTCCTTTTCAAAGCTGTTCAGATGGGAATTGTTGATCACATTGCAGGGGACCTTTCTTCATTTCCCCTAATACTTTGTAAATCTGGGTTGTTTCTTCAACACCTATCTGTGTAGGGCCCTACTTTCCCTCAGACTTCATTCTATGAAGCTAGCCATTCAGACTGCCCTCTCTATTTTTTTACTTCCTACTGGCAAGCCTTTATAGCTGTTCAGGTGGTGGATGCTTGCCTGAAACACCTGTCATCCCCCTTGACAGGGCTCATGTGCTTTTGCTTCAGTGGACTTTTCATCACCAGTGAAACTTTAGATGGGATTCTTTGAATGTTCTTTTACATGCAAAACGGCTAGTTTGGGTTGAGAAATAATTTTACATAGAAGAGCGAACAACGTTTCGACCTTCTTCGGTCATCGTCAGGTTCACAAGGAAAGAGGTAACTGACTGGAAGCTGACCACATGTTTGGAAGGGGTTGTGTAACTGAGTGTCGCAATGTAAAGGGCGGGGTTAGATGTTTGAATATATAATTTTATCTGTGATATTAATATAGGTATAATGGCGTTCCTTTATATTGGTTTATTTTGGGTTTAAGTTGTATAAGTAAGGTTTCTTTAATTTTGCGTTTGTTTATGTTTGTTTCTTTATTTAGTATTTGAGTGTTTTCAGTGGTTATGTTGTGTTTATTTGTCTTAGTGTTTGAAAATGTGTGAAGGTGACTTTTTATGTTCTTTGAATCTGGTTTCCATTTTTCTACTTGTTTCTTCAATATAGAAGTCGTGGCAGTTATCACATTGTATTTTATAAATAATGTTGGTGTGGTGTTTTTCAGTGTAATTCTTACATAGTATAGACCTTAGTTTTGTGCCTGGTTTTTGAATAAATTTAGTATTAACTGGAATGTCATATTTTGTTGCTAGTTTTTGCCAAATGTTGGTTATTTGTTTGCTGATGTCAGGAATATATGGTATACAGCAGTATATGGTTTCGTGATTTTTTGATTCGTGAGATATATTTACTTTAGTTGGTTGATTTTGCTTTCTGTCTAGGTGTGTGCGTATAATGTTTTCTACGGTTTGTGGAGGAAACTTATTGATGTTGATGAAGTATTGTTTTATTTTGTCTAGTTCATCGTTAATTTTATCTGGTGAGCATAGTTTTATGGCTGTGTTTATCTGGTTTCTTAGAGTGTTGAGTTTTTGTTTTGTTTCATGTGCTGAGTCCCAAGGAATGTATAGTCCAGTATGGGTGATTTTTCGGTGGAGTTCTGTTTTGAATTGTGTGTCGGTTCATATAATTTTGAAGTTAAGAAATGATATTTGATTGCTTTCTTCCTGTTCACATGTGAAGTTAATGTTGGGATGTATAGAGTTAATGTGATTGAAAAAATTAAGTATGTGTTCTGTAGATTTGAATCCCGCAACCGTGTTATTTACATATCTGTACCAATATAATGGTGGATGTAATGCTGTATTAATTGCTTGTGTTTCAACTTGTGTCATAAAAATATTGGCTAGAACTACTGATACTGGGTAGCCCATGCTTAGGCCATTTGTTTGTATATAGTTTTGGTTGTTGTACATGAAGTTTGTCTTTATTGTGGTGAATTCTATGAGGGTTGCTAATTGGTTACTGGGAATGTCTATAGTTGGGTTAGGGTCTCGGATATACAGTTCTAAAGCTATCTTGCAGGTTTCAGTTGTTGGAACTTCTGTAAAGAGGGATATAACATCGAAACTGGCCATTAAGGCTTTATGATTAAGTTGATTTAGATTGGACTTGAAATTAAAAGAGTCTTTGATGAATGAGCTGGCTGAAGTTACATATTTGGGGAATGCCCATGCTATGTATTTACCAAGATTGTAATTAAACGATTCATATGTTGATATTATTGGTTGTAATGGACAATCTGGTTTATGAGGTTTGGGGATGCCATAGGTTTGTGGTGTGCGTGAGTCGGTTTTACATAGGTAGGAAAAAAGTTTGTGAAATTGTGTTGGCTTTTTTCATTTGTAGTAGTAATTTGTTCAGTTGCGTCTCGTGTGTCTTTGTTGGATTTGTGTGTATTGGTTTAAATTTGTTCGTGTCTGATAGGATGTTATTCATTTTTTGTACGTATTCATTCGTGTTCATTATTACTATAGCATTACCTTTATCTGCTTTTAGAATTTTTATGTTTTTGTCTTGTTTTAGGTTTTTAATGGAATTAATGTCTCTTTTTGTAAGGTTGTTTTTTAGTTTTCTGTTTTGTGAAATTATGTTGATGGTTTTGCAAGAAAATTCTTTGAAAAAATTCGCTGAAGATGTTGTTTTCAGGTGTTTCTGGAAAATATAAATTTGTAATTTTACCTGGGAAGTTTGGCTGTTGGATGTCAATAAAATTATCTGAGTTGTCTTCTTTCTGTTGGTTGTTTTTGGTTTTTTCCTTGTTTTTGTTTTCTGTAGAAAGTATCACAAGTCTCCTGGCTAGGTCTTCTAAACATGTTTTGATTTCTATGGTTGGAATGTACCTTGGTGTTATTGCGAAGTTGAGTCCTTTGTTAAGTAGATGTATCTCGTCTGTGTTTAATTGTTGGTCGGATCTGTTAATTATGAGGTTAGTCAACGGTTTGTCATTTTGGTGTCTTTTTTATTGTTTACATCTTAGTTTTTCTAGTTTTTTTGTTGTGGCAGATCTTTTTGTCACTGTCGTTCTTTGTATTGATTTGGTTTATGTTTCGTTGTATAAGTCCGTAAATCTCTGGTTTAATGCAGCATGCCAGTTGATGGTCTAGGTTTATTTGTTGTTTTTGTAAGTCATGTAGTTCTTTGTATTTTGTGTTCAATATGGCTTTAAGTAGTTTTTTCTGTAAATTTTGGATAATGTTTGTGTATTTATTAAAATTTGAGGTCTATACTATGTAAGAACTACACTGACAAACACCACACCAACATTATTTATAAAATACAATGTGATAACTGCCACGACTTCTATATTGGAGAAACAAGTAGAAAAATGGAAACCAGATTCAAAGAACATAAAAAGTCACCTTCACACGTTTTCGAACACTGCAAGTCAAATAAACACAACATAACCATAGAAAACACTAAAATACTAAATAAAGAAACAAACATAAACAAACGCAAAATTAAAGAAGCCTTACTTATACAACAACTTTAACCCAAAATAAACCAATATAAATGAATGCCATTATACCTATATTAATATCACAAATAAAATTATATATTAAAACATCTAACCCTGCCCTCTACATTGCAACACTCAGTTACACAACACCTTTCAAACATGTGGTCAGCTTCCAGTCAGTTACCTCTTTCTTTGTGAACCTAATGATGATCGAAGGTCGAAACATTGTTCGCTCTTCTATATAAAATATTTACTCAACCCAAACGAGCTCTTTTGCATATAAAATTCTCAACAAGTGGGTTTCTCGACATCACTTTGTATGTTCTTATTCACCTTCCATCTCCCTTGGCTGTCTATGTTTGTTGGTGTTTGACAAGCTCCAAACTGTACTGCTTCCTCCTGAGGTGCATATGTTTATGAATGCTTCTCTTCAAAGTCGAGATGCATGAATTGATGGGAGTATCAGTTCATTGATCAAGGTAGGAAATTTCTCTTAACATCATTCTTCTTGAACTCCTACCTATTCACTTACCTTTGGATTATTTGTTTTCACTTGCCAGTTGCCTGCATGTTCTGAATCATTTTGACACTTTTATCAGATGGCTTTTATTGATCACTTGAAGGGCACCAGGTCCAAATTCTTGTATTTTTGGCACTATGGATCTTCTTTATTGGATCCATGCACATTGAATTCTTTGGCATATCATGGCACTGACACTTTCACTCTCATTGTCAGTCATCTTTCCAATCCAGATCATGTTTATCCCACATTATGATACCTGCATTTTTGCTATTGTTTGGTGGCTTTGTCTGCATTGGGTGTGCCCTTTATTGTTGTCTTTTCCACCACCTTCAATCTATATAAACTTGCCTTTAGCCTCCAGTTTCCCATTCTCAAGGCATGGCTGTTGATGCCTTCAACAAGGATTGGTCTCATTTGTTCATTTATGTTTACCTTCCTATCCATTTACTTCTCAGGTGTCTTCATCCATGGTCCTTTTAGTTTCTCTTCCTGGTTTGCTGAACCTTGGTTTCCTCAGTTCCTCCAACTGCAGGTAATCCCCCTCCCCTTCCATACCAACCTGCTTCATCAACCCAGTCACTAGCATTTGCCATCTATCCTTTATCTTCACACCTGGCTTTTATCAGGTCATTGGTGAGTTTTCCAGTTTCTCTTGCAGAACAGCTCACATTTAGGCTGTTTCATTTGGCCTTCTTTGACCATCTATCTGTGCAAGTGGGGTACTTGTCACACCTGGAGATTGACTTGGGGTTTCTGGGCTTCTCACCCAATGGTTGCCTGTATCTCTGAGTATCTCACTTGGATTATGTTAGATGGGTTCATTGGTCTCCTCAATTTCAGGTGCCAAGTGACATTATCCAATACCTCTTTTTTTTTTCTGCTTCTTTCTTGCTTCTTCTGTTCTTTGCATGTTGACCCATTCCTTCTGGCACTGTTGGCCATTGGAATATATCTCACTTATGGTTTGGAAGGTTGTCATAATTTTTCATGCTGTCACTACATGTATGCTTGGACCTCTTTCTATGTGTTTCTTGTTTTGCCTCTCTTTCATGGCATAGTTCTTCCTCCTCCTAGCCTGCGTAAGTCAGATAAATTTGCCTTTAGTGTTTTCAGGTTCTTCCACTGATCCTTATCCTTTATCTGGATCACTCTTTCTTTTCTACAGCCTCTGCAGTATGTGAAGTTCGGGTCTCCTTTTCTCCTCTCTGCTTATCCTCAATTTTCATTTCTGTTTTCTTCCTTATCCATATGGACTTTTCTGTTCTGTCTGCACCCTCTAGTGTTATCTTGCTCACGTGGCTTCCTTCCTAGATTTTCATTACCACCTGTTTCTTCATTTGCAACCTTCCTTTTCTTGTGATTTTTTCTCTGTTACTCTAACCAATTTGGTTTGATGTTTTATCCAGCTGGTTTATCTTAATGTGTTTTCTTTGTTTTCTCACATAAACTACATCACCTTTCCTTTTCTTGTGACTCTCATCTTTGTTTGTCATTGGAGGAGATTCTCCTATAGGGCATGTGGAAGACCTGACACATGTTCATTTTCCACTACATACACTACTTCCTTGGGATATTGCCAACTGCCTGTGACTGTTCTTCCCAACATTGGAGTGGTTCTCACATGAGATAAGTCTAAACTATTGTATTTTCTTTCAGCTTCAGTTTCTTTCCAACTCTGCTGCAGGTGTACACCAAGACATCTTTCTGTTAAATCCACACTGTAGGCCATGTTGCTTCCTCTATATACATGGCAGTGTTTGCTCATCATTGAGTTGGGATATTTCACAATGTCACCCAAGTGCAAACTCATCATTATGTGCCCATCCAAAACCAAACTCCCCATGGACAGCATGAGTAAAGCATAAGGGAATTGCTTACCATCCCTACCAATCTTTGATGGAATAAATTGGTGCTCTGCTTTTAAAACTAGGGTTTTATGATCACCCATTGCACTGTCTTAGGTGTTACAGTCTGTCCTTACTTTCCAGTATACTCCCTTTCTTTCAGTGGAGCATTGATACCCTTATCACTTAACAATTCAAAGCTGTCTGGGTGATTGACCATTGAGGCAACCTGGTGGATGAGTTCCACATAGTTTGCCATAACCATTCAGTTCTTCAATTATACCAATGTAAAGGGAACTACAAGATCCTCCAAATAGGTTATATTCCAAGAGTTGAGATGCCCAAATGGAGTTCACTCATTTACTTGGGTGCTCTCCTCCTATTATTATGCTGATGACAGTACCCAGCAAGTAAGGCTTTGTCAATTGATTAAATCAGTCACATAAGTCTTTGCACAGATTTCATGTTGCCCATCTTTCCCTTTCAATTGCACTTCTGTGCAGTAGGTCACAGAAGATGTTTTTGGCATGTTTTCACTTATGTCCTGTATCTTCCCTCATTATGAGGCTTCTGATGACCTGAGTCATTTTAGGCTTGTTCATGGTTGCAGAGATTGAATGCATGTGATGGACTTCCTTCTGATTTTAGAATTCATTCCCAGATCCCTGGTATTTGGCCACTCTGCAAGTTTCTGTCGTCATCTGATAGGTATCATCTAGGACTTATGGTGGAAATGGTATAAGCCTTCATCCTACCATTGTGAAGTTGTCATCTTCCAGCAAGTGATGTTTTGCATGTAATTGACTTGCCAAATGCAGTCAGTCTGTTGGACACTAGCCACTCTACACCTAGGAGCTCATTATCTCTTACCCACCTTTCAGCATGAGATTGAGTGATTATGCTTCTTTTATGTCTCTTTGCACCATCCATTCCCATGCAGATGTGCTCTCCTTGTTCTTCCATATCTGGTCCTCCTGACCTTTTTCAGTTTTAATCATGATGAGACATCTGTTGCTCTCAATCAAGGAGTGTCCTTTTGACAATGTTTCCTTTGCACTGGTCCCTTTTATAATTCGGTGTGGGATCAAAACTAATCTCATGAGCAGAGGGAGAGCATCATATTGGAAGTTATAAATTGTCTGATAACAGTTGGATTACTATGTATAATAATGCTTTTCCTTGCAGGAGTTTCCCCCAAAAACAAGTTTAAATTGGGTATAGACGAACATCATGTAAGAATTCTGTTAGTTGTTGCAAACATAGGTAAAACTTTTATTCAGTTTAAAATAATTTTGTACTTAAGAATTTCCACTTTAAACAAGTTTAATCACCTTTTGAATAACAGTTTTGTTTTGTCATAAGAAGAAAACTCTGTTTGAAATGCATATTTTACATTCCACAACCAATGATTATGGACTTTGCTGAATATCAAAAATCATAGGTTAATATAATCTCAAATTGATGGCATTGTCTTTGTTGAATGCCTAAAAATACAAAATAATATGTGCTGGTATTGGTGTTTTATCATATGAAATGTAAATTAATGTTGCACAGTTAAGACATTGAATTTGTTTTTGTAGATCCAAAAGGAAATGTATTTCATGAACCAGATGATGTGGACTTGGTGCCTCCATTAGAATTATGTATACGAACTAGGTATGGTAGGGTTTTTTTGTTGTTTTTTTCTACAAACTACTAATTATCTATCAGCCATTCTTCACACATTTTGTTTCTTGTGTTGGTCTTGCTTCTAATTATTAAAGTTATGCTTTCAAAATGTGGATAATTATTACAATTCATCTTTTAACTTATGGTTACATATAATAGGATATGTTACTTTAATAACTTTATACGTTACATTCATTATTATTTAGTACAGTAAGGTTTATTTGTCAATATAATAGTTGTTGTGGGGTTTAATTCATTTGTTATGTAACTTGATTTGATTTATCAATGTAGAATTATTTTGTGGATATAATTTTATGTTGAGAATGTAGGAAGTTTCTGTAGAGGCATTATTTATTTTATTTCTGCAAATTTTTGTAATTTTTAATGGGCAAGATATTAATGTGACATGAAAAGCACATTGTTTAAATATATTTACCAGAATAAGTTCAAAGCCTTATCTATCAACAGTAACACCTGCAATAATGTAAAGAAAATAAATTATTAATAAAAAAAATATAAAACACACAGAAAGCATTGTTAACCAAAACTGTCACATTAACTATACATACAACTCAAAATCTTTGTTTGTTTGCTTGGTGCATTCACTAAGCAGGTCATGCTTCCCTCACACAAAACTGTTGAAAACAGCATTATTTCATTGATATGTATTTTATTGTCTGCTAGCCAGACCAATAATTTTACTATTAACACTCCTACGAAAAAAATATTTACATCCACTAAAGTGATTTGGGGGCCTATCAGTGTTATGTATAAAGCGTTATGTATATACGTTGTTATTCATGTAGAAATTTTTAGAATTAGGTAGATCGATCATTTGTAATGGCCTGGTGTCTGTACGAGACTAATCGAGATTACTCTGTTATATATAAAGCATTATGTATATATGTTATTATTCATTTAGAAATTTCTAGAACTAGATAGATCGATCATTTGTAATGGCCTGGTGTCGGTACGAGACGATTCTAGATTACTCTGTAATGCTGGGAATTTACACGATTGTTTGAGAAGAGTAGGCCTACTAGTATATAAACAGACGGCGATAAGAAAGAGAAAAAAGAGTCAGTCATTCGTTTTCACTTTTGATTCAAGAGATATTGTCTCCGTTTGAGAAATTTTCAACGTTTGCTATGTGTTTATTCAACTTGAAATTGTGACTGGAGCTAGATCTACAAAAACTGTGATTTTATTTCGTCAATCTTTACGATTCATTCAAATTACTGATTATACTGAAAGTCAACACATATAGGACTGTTTAGGGTAGACCGGAGCGGAAAACGACAAGTTTAAACATTCACCGAAAACACCGTAAAAAGAACTTCATCATTCTCCATTCAAACTTCGAAATTTCTTCGTGGGACCAAATTCACACCCTAGACTGGAATTTTGGATTTCTAATCTCGACTTTTGAGCTTTCATTCTAGATCATATTATTAAATACAGGCCAGTACCATTTTGTATTGTAATTAATTTTGAAGGTTGTAACTGAATATCTGTCATTGTTATTATATAATTTATGTTATATCTGTCATATATATAATAGTTTAGTGTAATAAATTATACAAGCTGTTATCTGTGTCTTTCTGTTGCGTTCAGTCTACATAAAACATAAAAAAAAAAAAACGTAACAGAAAATTGGGGGCTTGTCCGGGATTGATCAAACAATTTAATTATATTCCAAAATTAGATTTATATTCTATACAGATCGACAGCTTGTATATTCAAAATGGCATTCCAACTCGAAGATTTTATAGACAAATTTAATCAGAATCCCTCTTTTGAATTGGCCCCCCAGTGGCTCAGCTGTATGTCTGCGGACTTGCACGTTAAATCCGGGTTTCGATACCCGTGGTGGGCAGAGCACAGATAGCCCATTGTGTAGCTTTGTGCTTAATTCAAAACAACAACAACATCTTTTGAATTGATCAGTGAATTTAAAAAATCTGAATTGCTTGATGTTGGAAAACATTTTAACTAGGAAGTGAAGCAAGCAATGAAGAAAGCAGATATCAAATGAATTGTTGTTGAACATTTGGTCAGCCAAAAAGTTTTTACCTCAAAAAGTTGTACAACAATTACCTGCCGCTCATTTTGACCCAGATTTTGAATTAAAAAGAATGGAAATGGAAATGAAATTTTGTTTAGAAATTGAAAACAAACGCCTCGCATTTGAGGCAGAACGAGAAAACAAACACCTTGATGCCGAAATACAAAAAGAAGGCATTAAAGCTGATAAGGAAATCAGTATGAGAAAGGCACAGACAGAAGAAAAGGTTGTCCAAATGCGGTTGGATAATTTTGATGCTTCCAAACAAATTCGTTTAGTGCCTCCATTCAATGAGAATGCTGTAGATAAATATTTTCAGCAATTTGAAAAATTGGCTCCTTGGCTAAAATGACCTACCAAATATTGGACAATATTACTTCAGAGTGTTCTCAAGGGTAAAGCTCAGGAAGTATTTTTCAAACTCACGGCGGAGCAAAGTTGTGATAACGAGCACGTCAAAAAATGCATTTTGAATGCCTATGAATTGGTGCCAGAGGCATACAGACAAAAATTTCGTGGTTACAAAAAGTTAGACAGCCAAACTTATGTCGAATTTGCTCGTGAAAAAGAGACTGTTTGACAGGTGGTGTGATTCCAAAGAAATCAAAGATGATTACACAAAACTCAGAGAACTCATGTTAGTTGAAGAGTTTAAAAGATGTATTCCCGTAGAGCTAAAAACTTACATTGATGAACAAAAAGCTTCCAAAATTCATGATGCTGCTGTCTTGGCAGACGAGTATGCTTTGACTCACAAAGATTTGTTATACAAAAGCAAAACAAATCACACAGCAAAGAAACCCAAAGACTCATTCAAGCATTATGCAAATGTCAACAAAGACAAAAAAGAGCAAACTTCTGATTCTCAAACAAAGACTTCATCTTATTCTCAAAGCTCATCACCTACCAAAAACGTGTCATTCTCATCCAAAACATGTGCTTATTGTAAGAAACCTGGCCATCTGATTTCTGAGTGCTATAAGATCAAAAACAAGCCATCACTTCATAGTTTCATTTTGCCCTCATTGGATACATCATTGGTTCCCAATGATTTTGACCGTGTCCAGTCCACTGTGGATTCCAAGTCCAATATTCTTAGTGTATCTGAAGATCTTGTTGAGGACAAATTTAAGCCTTTCATCACTGAAGGTTTTGTTTCTTTTGTTGGCGATTCACATCTACAACCAATTAAGATCCTGCGGGATACTGGAGCTTTTCAGAGTTTGATTTTGGAAAGTGTACTTCCGTTTTCTGAAAAGTCATCCGTTGGGGCCAATGTGCTCATTTCTAGTGTAGAAGATGGCGTTGTTTCTATCCCTCTTCATAGATTGGATTTGCATTCGGACTTAGTTTCAGGCTCAGTGAGTGTGGGTATTAAATCTTCATTGCCTGTTGAAGGTGTGTCTATGCTTTTGGGAAATGATTTGGCTGGTAGTAAGGTGGTACCAGAGGTTCGTGTTGTTGAAACACCTGTTTTTAGTCCCAGTACAGAGCAACTCGTTGAAGAGTTTCCTGATGTTTTCCTCGCTTGTGCTGTTATTCGTTCTCAGGAGTCCAAAGAGGATTTCTCTTTTTGTAATACGTTCATGTCTCACATCGTTGAGATTTCTGACTCAACTTTGAGTTTTACTGATGACTCTAAGTCATTTTTCAACTCTCTTCATCGAAACAAACTTGTTGAGGAACAGGACAATGATCCTGAAACTCGTTCTCTTCTACAACTGGCCGTTGATGAAAATGAAATAGCAACTGTCCCTATTTGTTACTACCAGAAGTCAGGTGTGTTAATGAGAAAATACAGACCTCTTGACATTGCTGCTAATGAAGAGTGGAATGTTATTCACCAAATCATCATTCCAAAATGCTATCGGAATGATATTATTAGTCTTGCTCATAATCATGTGTTGTCAGGATACTTAGGTGTAAGAAAGACCGTAGATTGTATCCGACGGCATTTCTATTCGCCAAAGATGCGCCAAGATGTTGTTGGCTATTGTAAGACATGCCATTCTTGCCAAATGATTGGAAAACCAAATCAGGGGATTCCCAAAGCACCACTGCAGCCTATTCCTGCCTTTGAAGAACCATTCTCAAGGGTCATTATCGACTGTGTTGGCCCAATGCCAAAAAGCAAAGCAGGAAATGAATACCTCTTGACAATCATGTGTGCTTCTACACATTTCCCTGAGGTTATTCCTTTGAGAAAAATCACTGCTCCCAACATTGTCGAGGCTCTTGTCAAATTCTTTACCATGTTCGGGATTCCAAAAGTTGTGCAATCAGATCAAGGCTCAAATTTTATGTCCAAGCTATTTCAACAAGCCATGCATGAACTAAACATCCATCAAGTTTCATCCAGTGCATACCATCCTGAGTCACAAGGTGTCCTTGAACGTTTCCACCAAACTCTAAAACCCATGCTTAGAAATTACTGCCACGAACACTCAAAGGACTGGGATGAGGGTGTTCCCTTGTTGTTGTTTGTTCAAGAGTCTACTGGATTTAGCCCTTTTGAGTTGGTTTATGGTCACTCAGTTCGTGGTCCATTGAAGTTGGTTAAGGAGAAATGGTTAGAGGACAATAACTCACAAATTAGCTTGTTGAACTATGTCTCTGATTTCAAAACCAGATTGCACAGTGCTTTTAATGTTGCCAGGGAAAACCTGAAGTCTTTTCTGGAAGAGATGAAAACCTGGTATGACAAAAGGGCCAGGAAGCGATCTTTTAATGTTGGTGACCAAGTACTAGTCTTGTTGCCCACATCAGGCTCTTCACTTCAAGCTAAATATTTTGGACCTTATTCAGTTGAAAAGAAAATCAATGATCTAAACTATGTAATCACTACCTCTGATTGGAGGAATAGCAAACAGCTTTGTCATATCATTATGTTGAAACCCTATCATGTGCAAAAGAAAATCAGTGTGTTGAATGCTGTTCCTGTGAATGTGACTAGTGGTGTGATTGAAGATCATGATCCTCCTCCTTCTGAAATTATAGAAAATAGCATTCCAGACACTCAAGTTGAACTCAAAAACTCACAAGTATTAGCAAACTTAGATGAGAAACTCAATCATTTAACCCAACAACAAAGTCAAGAGTTGAAAAGTTTGATTTTAGAGTTTGCTCATTTGCTCCCTGATGGGCCTGGTAGAACCAATGTTATAGAACATGATGTCGTTATTGAAAAGACTCACCAATAAAACAACATCCATATCGGGCCAATCCTGTGAAATTGGCAAAAATTAGGTCAGAGGTACAATACATGCTTGAAAATGATTTCATTGAGTTTTCAAAAAATAATTGGAGTTCACCTTGTATCTTGGTACCAAAGCCTGATGGTTCAGTTAGGTTTTGTACAGATTTCAGAAAGGTTAATGATGTGACCAAGACTGATTCATATCCTATTCGTCGGATGGATGATTGTATTGACCGTGTAGGTAACTCAAAGTACCTTACCAAATTTGACCTACTCAAAGGTTATTGGCAAGTTCCTTTAACTTCTCAAGCAAGAGAAATTTCAGCTTTTATAACACCCAATGGTTTGTACCAATACAAAGTTATGCCATTTGCATGAAAAACTCTAGTGCAACATTTCAAAGGTTGATGAATCACGTCATTGCAGGATTAGAAAATGTGTATGCTTACATTGATGATGTAGTAAGCAGTGACTGGTCTGAGCATTTAAGTCACATTCATGCATTCTTTGAGAGGTGTTCCGAGGCTCAGTTGACTATCAACCTGTTAAAAAGTAACTTCTGTAAAGCAACAATTGTGTACTTAGGCCATGAAATTGGTCAGGGTAAAGTGAACCCTATCCAAGCTAAGGTACAGGCAATAGTGGAGTATCCAGAGCCGACGAACAAAAGAGGTGTTATGAGATTCTTGGGCATGGCAGGATATTATAGGAAATTTTGTCCAAATCTTTCTGATGTGGCTGCACCTTTAACAGCCTTACTAAAAAAGGATGTAAAATTTTCCTGGAATCAAAATTGCCAGACTGCCTTTGAAAGGATCAAGGTCATGCCCAAAGCTCCCGATTTTGACAAACCATTTAAGCTTACTGAAGATGCGAGTGACATTGGTGTTGGTGCTGTGTTGTTGCAAGAGCAAAATGGTGTTGACCACCCTGTGTGTTACTTTTCAAAAAAACTTGATAAGCACCAAAGAAACTATTCAACAATTGAGAAAGAAGCACTTGCATTGTTGTTAGCTTTACAACATTTTGATGTTTATTTGTGTTCTTCACCATGGACTGTTAATGTTTACACCGACCACAACCCACTCGTGTTCATGAACAAAATGAAAAACAAAAATCAAAGGTTACTCAGGTGGAGTATTATTTTGCAGCAATACAATGTGTCCATTAATCATATCCGTGGTTCGGACAATGTCATCGCGGATGCGTTGTCACGGTAATTAAGTTGTTCAATGTTTTGCTATAATTATCAGTTGACTAAAATTTGTTTCTTAATTCAATGTTATGTATAATAAGTTAAAAAAAAAGTTTTCACAAGTTCAAACTTATTTTGCTTTTAAGAGGGAGAGTGTTATGTATAAAGCGTTATGTATATACGTTGTTATTCATGTAGAAATTTTTAGAATTAAGTAGATCGATCATTTGTAATGGCCTGGTGTCTGTACGAGACTAATTGAGATTACTCTGTTTTATATATAAAGCGTTATGTATATATGTTATTATTCATGTAGAAATTTCTAGAACTAGATAGATCGATCATTTGTAATGGCCTGGTGTCGGTACGAGACGAATCTAGATTACTCTGTAATGCTGAGAAGTTACGTGATTGTTCAAGAAGAGTAGGCCCACTAGTATATAAACAGACGGCGATAAGAAAGAGAGAAAAGAGTCAGTCATTCATTTTCACTTTCGATTTAAGAGATATTGTCTCCGTTTGAGAAATTTTCAACGTTTGCTATGTGTTTATTCAACTTGAATTTGTGACTGGAGCTAGATCTACAAAAACTGTGATTTTATTTCGTCAATCTTTACGATTCATTCAAATTACTAGTTATACTGAAAGTCAACATGTACAGGACTGTTTAGGGTAGACCGGAGCGGAAAATGACAAGTTTAAACATTCATCGAAAACACCGTAAAAAGAACTTCGTCATTCTCCATTCAAACTTCGAAATTTTTTCGTGGGACCAAATTCACACCCTTGACTGGAATTTTGGATTTCTAATCTCGACTTTTGGACTTTCATTCTAAATCATATTATTAGATACAGGCTAGTACCATTTTATATTGTAATTGATTTTGAAGGTTGTAACTGAATATCTGTCATTGTTATTATATAATTTATGTTATATCTGTCATATATATATAATAGTTTAGTGTAATAAATTATACAAGCTGTTATCTGTGTCTTTCTGTTGCATTCAGTCTACATAAAACATAAAAAAAAAAACGTAACAATTAGGCCCCATATATTTTTCCAATAGAAACAGTTATTTAGCAACATTCATTACAAACAACTTTAGAATCGCTCTGACAAACATTTTTTTTACAATTTGAGCAAACAATTTTCGACTGTCTATCTTTTGATCTGCCGCACAAATGGCATTGTCCTCTTTTTGCCCTCTTTGGAGGCGGTTCACGTGAGATTGTTTTGTCATTATCTTTGCAGTAAATTTTTTTGATTTTAAGCACAAATTGCCGTATAAATTCTCTTCTGGCTCTTGATTTATGTTGACGAAGAAGTTCTTGATTTTTTGTCGAGTATACAACAAAAGCATTGTATGCAGCAAGATCTAGAATGTTATAGAATATGCAGACTGACCAGCGCTTTGATCGCCTCTTTGTTGTGTAATATCTCACCAGTTGATCGAGAGTGTCGACACCTGCCTTCATTGCATTGTAAAGATTGACGATTTCGGGCTTTCCATTCTCTTTTACTTCACCAGACTGATGCTGAGAACTCAGTAGTAGCACATATTTTCCTGGTTTGTCTGAGCGCCTGAGAAGAGTGATGGTAGGAAAACTTTGGTGATAACTCTCTAGATTTTACATTTATTTCAGGAGGCAGGAAGGTTCTTGATTTCCGTATGATTCCAACAAGTCCTGTTCTTTTTGTTCGTAGGTACTTGGCAAGTGTCATTGTTGTGAAGAAATTACCTGTCGTTATTGTCCTTCCTTTTCCAAGAAATGGCTGACTCAGTTCTCTGACTATTCTTTCTCCTTGATTTGTTTCTGTTGTATTTCCAACCTTTCCAGTATAAATTTGAGCGTTGAGGAGGTAACTTGTCTTTGCATCTGTTAGTTAAGCACCAAATCTTTATTCCGTATTTGCCTGGCTTTGTTGGAATGTATGTTCTGAAGCCAACTCTTCCTTTGAAGTTACATAGTTGTTCATCCACTGTCAGGTATTCGCTTGGGTTATAACTGTTTTTGCACTTTTCAATGAAAAAATTCCAGACTCCAGAAATGGCAGCATCTTTGATTTCTCTATTTCTTTGAGAGTGGATGTCAAATCTGATTTTTGAGCACATTTTTTTGAATTTGTCTTGTGTGATCAGCAAAAATGGCAAACCGAATTCGGTTGAAAACATTTCATCTATTGATGCATTTTGGGATTTGCTTATTCCAAGGAAAAGATTAGCTGCAATCCATTTCCATAGGTCTTCTTCAAAAATTGGTTCTTTCGTGACGGTGTTTGTTGAGTGAATGATCTGTTCCATCATATTATCAGAAATGAAAATTTTGATTGTTTCGAATGGTGTAG
Source organism: Carcinoscorpius rotundicauda (assembly GCA_011833715.1). NCBI lineage: Eukaryota > Metazoa > Arthropoda > Merostomata > Xiphosura > Limulidae > Carcinoscorpius > Carcinoscorpius rotundicauda. Next base: position 27,682,119 of record CM022406.1, read on the forward strand.
AGACTCTTGGAGCAGCTTGTTTTGTAATGCCTGGGTTCCCATTGAATATATTGAGAGCTGCAGTTCTCCTATTGATCCTTGAAGGTGTTGTGGAATAACTAAAATTCTTATCTTTGGACAAAAGTTTGTTCACTGGCATTGGAATAAGATCTTCTTGATTACTTTCTTCACTTTCAGAAGGGTACGGTGCGATTTGTTCATCATTTTCGGCTTCAGAAGGATCATCATCACAACTTTCAGAGTAGTCTTCAACATTTTCATGTTCACTTTCATTGTCGGATGGTTTTGTTAGTAAATGTACAGCTCCATCAAAAGATATTTTTAACACTGTTTGAAGATTTCAGCTCCTATATATGTAGGATTTGTGGATTCTTCTAGAATATTCTAGAAGCTTCAAGAATATTCTAGATTATTCTAAATACTTCTGTAAAGTTTCTAGAATGTTCTAGAACAGGCGTGGGCAAACAAGGCAATAATCAGGACTGTCTAAAATTATTGTTGGAGTAGAGTTATTATCCTAAATATCCATCTTTTGAAAAGAAGTTGTAAAATTAATATATTTTTACTATAATTTGCTTTTTTCGGTTGCCCAGGGCTGTTCTAGAATTATTCAGGAAATAGTCATTTTTATGTTTTTTGATCTGGGGCCTAATAGGCCCCAAAATACCCTTTGTGGATGTTTAAAAAAAAAATTTTTAATATTATTTTGCAAATGTCTTAAAAGTCAAAATATTATTGCTCCTTAAAATATAAAGGGATAGGGTTAATGGCAATTTCATTTAAGTACGAGTACAAAATTATTAGCCTTATATAAATAACCTTTCAAGTTGCTCATTGGCCTATTAGGCCCCAATTTTCATAGGAGTGTTAATGTGTTTTTTGTGAGTATGATTCTATATGGACTTTACTACATTTTGGCAAGTTTGAGTTCATTCATCACAAAGCATTAGAATAGATAGTCCTGTTTAATTATAGATCTAATACATCGTATATTTAACCTCACACAGAAGAGAAATGTATGCAGAATTAGAATGTAGTGTGTGAGAAACAGTAGACCTAGCCTATTAAATAAAATTATGACATCTGCCATAAAAATAGCCTATGTGAAAAAGAGAAACTTGAATTATATTTATTGTATTGATTGAGATTAAAGTGAAGTTAGCATGACTGGTATAGTGCTTGCATGAGGTGGAAGATGGGCTTAACTTGGAAATTGTATTTCTTTTTTATTAGCATTAGAATAGCTTCTTGAGTTATAGATTATTAATTATATATCTATTAATATATTTAACCACACACAAAAAATAAACGTTTGCACATTTAAAATGTTGCATGTGAAGAAGCAAACAGTAAGCCTAGCCTATAAAATAAATTAGTACTGGGAAAAACAAAGAACATATTTTCATCCCATGTATGTCATTAATTCCAATTTATCTCTTCTTCAAGCTTTAAAGTTCCTAGTCAAATTAAACAAATCAACAAAGTATAGAGAAGTGGTGGAAATTGTAGCGACATCCCCATGTTTCCCACCTGGACAACACTATGTTAGTCTCAAGAGTGGGAAACAATTAGGGCATATTTATCCTTGCCAGTGAAGGAAAAAGCATCATTTGTAAGCCCTGGTTTAAAACAGATTCATAGTTTATTTTTTAAAATCAAACCTAAGGTTTCTGATTTTTAAAATTTTTTAAATAAATTCACAAAATATTTTACTAACTGAATATTATGGAACAGGACGAGAGAGAGAGAGAGTAGGTTTTTTTTATTAAAAACTTGGGCAACATTGCTGGTATTGTGATAAAATACTGTGTGAATTTGTTATACAAATTAAATAACTAACCTTAAATAACAATTGGCTCTTTAGTCTCTTTCTTACAAATCTATTATAATACAACTTTAACATCTGCCCAATACTGTCTCTTTGTCTTCAACAAAAAAAACATATGCTGCTCTGAGTAACATGTGTCCATTATTTTGATTCATGTCAAAAGGAGAGTAACTTCTGTTAGCCATTATTGCAACATCTCATTCAGTATTTTAATCTTTACATGAAATTTTTGGTCTGTTGCACAACATTCACACCCTGTTTTACTGTGTTCATTTTCTTTGATGCATGATGTTAAGGCATATATTAATACTCATGATTTAAAAAAAAAAAAAAAGCTTTTTTGTTATTTTATTAGTTTACTATGACAGAATTCTCAGCTCACTGTACTCACTCACTCTGAATGTTCTTACCCGATCTATTCTAATATAATGTAAATGCCTAACAAACTGAAAATTCTTAACCCCTGAACTGGTGTTAACCCCATTGTATTATTTGTAGAATTAGAATAAACTCAATACTATGATTAAATACCAGTGGCCTGTTGTTAACACTGTTAAACCTAAGTTTGACAGTTAACTAATTTCTAGACTATTTATTAAATAAAAGAAAGTATTTAATTTGTTTTACAATCTCACTGCAAGTTGAATTATAACTGGATCTGTTATGCCCAATTTAATGTTATACTACACATTACCCAACTAAAATAAAATTAAAAGCTTATACTCGCTGTTTTAGTCCCAATCTTACAAAATACAGTTACTTTTTGTTACTCAAATCTAAGTTCTAAAGATAAAAATAATAAAACCAAGTAACATTAAAAAATTCACTATATTTTAAAAACTTAGCTTTCTAACATCTCTTTTTCAAATTGCACCCTCTGTCCATGAATTAACATACAGCATTATTTTTATAATATTCATTTACAAGTGTGTGTTTGAATTTATTGTATACCATTTTTGTGTGGTAACATTCAGCTGCACTGTGACTGTTCTGTTATGTAGAAATGATTTAAATGCCATCCCTACTATCTTTGCATTGTTTTTGAAGAATTCATATAAGTGATATCTGCATTTACTTTCTTTATTGAAAAGTTTTTCTTTAGTTGTTTACTTTGTATTTCTGTAGATAGTAATCATATCCACTTATTTTTAGCCATTGATTATATCTTTCTTTGAGATGTGGATTTATTGGCTACTAATCGACCCACTTGCTGTGGCATCATGAAAATCTCTCAACATAGAGTACTTGAAATAGTCATTTGGAAAACAGAAAAGACGTGTCAAAAACAAAAGGTTGAATCTGTCTTCTTCTAAGGGATGCCACATTAGAATAAATTTAGATTTGTACTTTTAGGGTAGACAAAATTTCTAAGGAAGTCTCAAATATTTTCAAAATTATTCTCTGCAAAGGGCAGTAAACAACTTTTACAAAGTTCAAAATATCACTTCTTAAATATGGTTGCTAACATTGTGAAATCTGAAATGCAAGCATATCCTCATCTCCTGAGAACTACCATTAAAGGTATTCAAATACTGATTTTTTTTTTTTTTTTCAGTATTGGAATTAAAGTAAAACCATTGAATTGAAAATGTCCATCCTTTAAAAGCAAATAGCTACATCCTTTATAAAATAGTATTCTCTTCCAGACCATTACCTTCAGTTAAGTAACTGTTTGTTTTAATCTTTATAAACTGAAGATTGCTGTATCGTTCTTAAAACTGACCACATAAAAAGTGACAAAACTTTTGTTGCATTAAATAGAGACCATAATAAATTGTGTAGATTACATAAGGGAAGCACTACTAATGTTACTTTTATATCAATAAAAAAACAGTTGTTAATTAAAGTGACGATAAGCTGCTAGCATGGTTTATATTTCTTTATTAAACAAAAAATTTTGGTGACATTGTTGCAGCAACTAAAGGCATATATTAAGTTGAAATTAATATTTCATCAGACCTTTGTTACATGGTTAAAAAAGCACCATTGAGATGTGACAAAAAACAACAAAATTTGCAACCTGAAAAATGTAAACCACTTAAGGAGCATAAGAAAGACTAACATTATGCTGTTGAAGAAAATACTTCTGCCTTAATAAATAAAGAAAACTATGAAACTAAAAATATCTGCACTTAAAATAAAAAACCTTGTAGTTTCAATGACTTAGTACATCATCCAATATCTACCAAAGATCTATATAGAAAACACCACTACACCTTATTGTTTGTTACATGGGTTTTCCTTACTGTGCTGTTGCTCAGTTTCTGGCTAACATTTTTAATGGCCTTGCAGAATGTTTTGAACACCCTATTCAAAACAGACTCTGAACAATTTAATAAAGTGTTTTTTTAACAATAAAAGCCCCGAACACTGAAATTATGGTCAGGTTTGATATAGTTTCTTTATTTACAAAGATTTCTAGAACAGTAGCTATACATATAATTTAGGATTTGTTGAGATAAAACCAAGATCTCTTGATGAGAAATAATATAAATGTAGATAATCTGGCTACCTCATTGAAATTTTGCATAAAGTCACTCATTTCCACTGGAAGGGCAATACTGTCTGGCTAAAAGAATACATGAATATTTTGCAATATATACCTACACCAAATGTGGGAAAATAACAACATTATAATTTGGAAAGAATGCAGTGTAGTAGACCAAAAATTCCATGCAAAGAGAAGATGATTAAATGAGATGTTGCTGTAAGGGTTAATAGAAGTCATCTTTCTTCTGGCATGAATCAAATCAATGGACAAATGCTATTGAATACAATATTGCTGTATTTTTAATCAAAGATAATAAAAACCATTATTTTAAATGTCACTGTTGCTAAACAATACTTCAAACTCATTCCAAAAGATTAACACTGGCCATGAAGATTTCATTGTGCTAGTAATCCTTTAAAATCAATACTTTTTATCCTAAAAATCAAGTTTAGATACCTGCAGTAAGGCAGAGTAAAATTGTTGATTTACAAATTTTTCAGTTCTTTGAAAAGTCCTTTGTTAAATATGTTACGTATTATAATTCATTTTGGATGAGTCTCCAGTTTATTATGTTACATACTTTATGCATTACAATTTCAAATAACTGGAAATTTGAATTTAGAAGTTAACTGAATGTTGATGTGTGTCCAATTTATGATATTTACCAAGAAGATTGACACATACAATATTCTTTTTTAATACAAATATATTTTAATGTACAAACAACAAAAAACAATGCAATTTATAGTAATAGTTATTGCTAGAGGTTATAATAAATGATGGTTTATATGCAAGAGGTTAAAAACTTGCAAACAATACTGAGCCTTGTATGCAATCTAGAACTGAATATTTTATTGAAAATTCATTCCATGATGAGCAAATTAATTGTGAGTTGATATTGTCACACCTTAGAAATACTAAGTTTGTAATGTTTGAAATCTATAAACGTTTTTTTCCAGTTCTGTAGTTTTCCAATCAATAGGCATTAATCACAATTATAGCATACTATCTGTAGCTGTTTAATAATATTCTTTTTCTGTCTCTCACTAGCTGCTTTTTATATGAATCATGCAGAACCTAGAAGGTTTAACAATGGTCAAGACAAACCAGCATTTTTTTGTGAAACAAATATTATCAATTCTTACTTTCAAAAATCTTTTACAAATATTATAAACAGATGCGACTTGTGCAATATACTGATAACAATATACATCACAGACTGAATGTACAATGATAATTCTGTTACAAGTATAAGTGCAGCATTAAATTGAGAATAGTGTGGAATTGTGTGGGAAAATTTTAAGATACACAAAATTGTTAATGCATGCAATGATGTAAAATGAATGTAAGTCTTTTTATTTGGGCATTTTGACAATATGATGTGTGTATAACAACAAATCAGTTATAAGTTCACTTATTGTACTGTTGCATAATTGAGCATAGTTATGTTCCCTCAAAAGCACAAGGAGAGATGCAAGGCTTTGTCACTTTTATCAAATTAAAGCTGAGAAAAGTTGAAATATTCTTAGGAGATTGGAAATGATGAAGTGTTTGTACTGAGTACATTATTCAGTAACGTGGTTATTTGGAGTTCCTTTTAATAGCTTGTTTTATAGTCTCTTTCATTCCTTTATTTTGTTTTTGAATAGGTGTTATTGTTTTTGTTTTTATAATCACTCGGATGTTAAGTACAGTGCAGATTGAATCCAGTATAGCTGAATGTCAACAACTGCTAATTGGCAGCAAGAACACCAGGAGAATATTTACCATGTGTGATGAAAAGTTTGCAAGAAAAAAATGTTTTTTCTAGCTTTTCACTCTGTGTCATTGCTAGAACATTTTATACAGCACTACATTTTTTTACAAAATACAATAAAAATGAGTTCTTTCAATTTGTTGGAGTTCACACAATGTTAAAATTGGTAATTTGGTCTTGGAATGTTTCTGAACAATATACTTTACATTTTACTCATTTAATGCTTCAGCAGAAGTCTAAAGTTTGCTTAAGTGGAAGAAAATTATGTTTGTTGAGAAATGTTCTAGAATTTCTTAACATCTAAGCAAAACCTTATTCAAAGAAAATGGGAACAAGTTTACAATTTGAGAAGCTGAGAAGCAGAATTTTATTGATTTGTAGTTGGCTTCAATGTTGTACGACAAAAATACTGAACTGCTTCTTAACCTCGGCTGTTTTCGGCGTGTTAAAATTGTCAAATACTGTGGTGTCACTAAATTTATGTCCCCCACTAGTACAGCGGTAAGTCTATGGATTCAGATCTCTTGAAATCAGGGGTTTGATTCCCCTTGGTTGGCTCAGCAGATAGCCTGATGTGGCTTTGCCAAAAGAAAACATACATACATACACTAAATTTATGCATTGAACAGAAAAGTTCACTCAGTTATTGTTAAATTTTTATATTTATTTTTGAACAAGTGGAGAATTGTAAATGATTTCAACATATTCTTCCATTTATCAAGAACACTTAATTGTGTATAATAATAAACATTTACTCTTGGGAAATACCTTCTTAAGTGAACTATGTTTGTTTACATGGAAATACTTTGTTTAAAACAGTCTGTCACTTCATCTTAAAATAATAATAGTGTACTATTATAGTAGTTTTCTATAAAAAGTTAAGTGTGTTTAATCTTAGAGCTAGTCATTTAGTACAGCATATCACAAGTAATGTTTATGTAACTGAGTGAATTTCTGGAGTTTAGAACATCTTTTATTTTAACTAATTGTTTCTGTAATATGTAGATATGAAACTGAATAAATATATTTGACTTATTAATTTGTTGATTGTTCAGTATTTGCCAAATTTTGATATAAACCTTCAACAAGTGAAGAAATGAAGATGGCCAATTGGAAGACATTTGGTATAGGATATTATTATTTTGTCAAAATTATTTTTATTAACTGTAAATTTCTAAAGGAAAAACAATCAACAAATATCAGTTGTATTAATGTTTGTTGTCAGCTTGTGTGTTGCAACTTAGGCCTTTTCCATCTTGTTGAAAAATAGGCTAAGGTATGTAATGCTACATCCTTGTTGTAACTTGTATGTTTTATTACTGTTTTACTGTAATAAACTTACCATTTCACAGTCAACTCAGCTAGTGAATGGTAATTTTAATGTTGAATGTTGTGCTGTAATTTTTAAGTTCTAGTTGTATATCAGATATAAAGATTCAGTTCAATGTAATATACAGTTTATCTCCATTGATGTTTGTGTTTTAAATTTTCTTTTGTATTTCTTACTGGAAAAAAAATTGCTGTTCCTGTTTAATTTTTCTACAGTTTATTTTTCTTTTTTATGTTTGAGATGCTATTTATGACAAAGTTGCTTGAAGTTATGAAATTACTCAAGATAAGGAAGCACTTACTGATAAACTTTCCCTTAGGTATTTACACAACAGTTATGTTGTCTTTTTAAACAAGCAAACATGCATACAACTTATAGTCTGTTTATCACCAGTTTTTTATTTATTGTACAGAAATTTACTTTTGCAGAAGATCTTTATATGCATCAATACTTAAATAAGCATGTTTATCTTTACTACCTTGATCTATAGACTCAAGCAGTTTTTCATGTTGATAGTCCAAGTTTATATTTTTATTTCATATAATGCACATATTTTAAATTTTGTTCATTATTGTCATAACAAATAAAACCAATTTTTTTACATTGTGGAATGTAGTCACAAAAATGAGACTTCTGTTCGTGGGTTTCATTGTATTAGCTTTATTATTCCTTTAATTTCAGGTGGAAAGGAGCTGCAGTAGACTGGAACAACACAGAACCAATTTTGTAACTAAAACTATCTATTCATGGGTCACAGAATTGCTATTTTGTGTTGTATGGTGCAGAGTTGTTGTGAACTAAATGTTATGTATGATGATGAGAAACCATTTTAGTCTTTCAATATTCAGTATTTATGTATTTTTGCAATGATTGGGTGATTAAACATTATAGTTTAGTCAACTGTTAACGCTAAGCAATATCTTAATATACCTATGGATATGCACATATGTATATTTGTGATAGGAAATATTAAGCAATTTTTAAACTTTTTGCTTAATAGATATATTCAAATGCAGGTACTTGTTATGCCCTCTAATGACATTTCAGATATTGGTATGCACCTTCATGTCGAAGTTTAAAACCTAAGGTCTATTTAGTGGTTCACAGCTAAGTGTGAGGGTTTATAATTCTAAAAAAGTTTAAATATATGTAGTTAGCAGTCCATTGTATAGCTTTGTGCACAACAAAAATCAGCGAAATCAAAATTTAAGTAGAAATACTAAATCTAAGTATGATTAAAAAATGCTCAGCATAAACATACGCTAGGCTTAATGTTTTATTTAGTGTAATTTGTAAAGAAAAAAGAAAGTTATTTTAACTTCGTTTCTATGCAGCATCAAGGCATTTATCAATTTTTAAACTCTTTCTACCTTTCTGAAAGTATAGGTTTATATTTGCAAAAACCTGACATCACTTAATAACGTAAGTATACATTATCTTGTTTTTAACCTGAATTTTCTTTCTCTGTTAATGGTTTTTACTACTTCATTTCTACCATTTTATGATGTCACAGAATTAAGTGTGATCTGAACAATTTCTAATTACATACAACTTTAAACATATTTATTGGCAACATTTCATAGTATTAGATAAAGCAGATTATAAACTAGTTATACCAATGTAGAGTAAATGAAGTGATTTTTAAGTGTTAATACTTTCTTGAGAAAGTGACTAACCAGAGTTTCTATAGAAATTGAACAAAGGTTTCCAATGGGAAGTTTAGAAGACTTCAGGAAAAAATCACAGATCTGGAATATTTTACTTTTTATTCTTCCTCACCTTCTTGTAATGTCTAAAAATTGTTAATTATATCTTCATGGTCAGCTAGTTAGCTCTAATGAGTACAATAGACAGTGGCAGCATACTCTGATGATTCAAACCTTTACTTGTAAATATTATTGTTAGATTTATGAAATATGAACAAGACACAAATAAAATAATCTATTATGAAGAGAAAATGTTTATCACATATAAATCAATCCCAATGATAAAACTGTTAGCAAAAATCACAGTACCTGTCTTGACAAAGATAATGATAATATATATTTTAAAAAGTCATATCCTCTTGTTACAGAAAGATTTTTGTCAGTATATGTCATGGTTTTATTATTTATAGCCTGAAGTGCTGACAACTGCAATCCATAAAATAAAGTATAAAAGAAAACCCATGTTTCTGATTATTAATCAAACTAAAGCCAACTAAATATAGTGAGTGAATGCTTCTGATTGACAATATTAAAAATTAAAATTCTAAGACAAAAGGATGTACTTTTCAAAATAATGCTTAGCAAGGAAATTTTAATAACAGGGATGCTAAATCAGATGCATTAATTTTTTTAATAGTAAAACTAGACTATTTTTAAGACCATAACAAATATTATGCAATGTGGTTGTGAATTTCTTTGTGAGAAGGAGAATGATCAAAAGTTATCAGTATTCTAACCTCCAGTGCAGAAAGAGGAACACATATTTAACTTTAATTATTGTATGATGTTCAAAAAGAAATTAATAGAATTGTTTCATTTATAACCAAAGAAAAATAAAAACTATAATTATGTTATTAAAAATGCATGTATCATAAAAATTGTTGGGAGTTGAAGTTTGAAAAACAAAAGTATGCTAACTAATTTGACAACTCACAACTTATAATCTAATTACACTGCACAACAAAGTTTTTGCTTCTTGAATACTGTTGGGTGCTTCTTAAATTTTTGGCTGCTTATCTCGAAAATTACATCCACATTTGCCCATCACGTGTCATTTCATCAAAATCTTCAATTTTCTACAATGGAAAAAACGATATCAGGGCAACTGAAATCCGTCAATGCTTGCTGACTACTGTTGGACACTGCAACGTGATGCACCAGACATTGAATACAAACAAAAATCAGTTCCAAAATACTTTTAATTATGTTGAACTTAATAGTATATTAGAAACACAAATGCAGTTAAATACATTATTGCCCGTAAACAGTTAACTGTCTATTTCTCAGATTTTCTATGTGATGAAACAAAACCAAAACTATATTTGTGCACACCTACCAGATACCTGTTGCAATCAGCAAAAACTTTTCAAACAAATTGTTGTCCAGTGTTATTAGACATTATTATATCCAAGAACTAAAACTTCACAATTTTTAGAAGGTAAGAAGTTAAAAAATTGTTGAATATTAGATGCTGCAGATTTGTACATTTTCATATGGCTCATTTTTGTATTTTGTGCATATTTACACCACCTTTCACTATTAATTGTTTTTAAGATGCATTAGAGTAATAGTATCTTGTATTTTCCTCCATAACTAACTTTATAGAGAAGTAAGATGTTTTGCTAATTTTAAATTTCAGCTATAGCGTGAACAGCCTTGAGAGCTTACCAAGCTTCAAGTTCAGTATTCAGTCATAAGGATGTTAATTGAACTTGTTTAAGAGTAAAGAAACTGTACTATCTTTCCTGGGTATAACACAAATTTTAAATGACAGCATTACTTGTTGGGCAGTAATATTTTTATGATGTACAAATATGTTTATTCAATTAACTGCACTAATGAAATGAGTGTGTAAAACTATTGATTGAAACCAATATTTATAGTAGTATTTGCACAAGATATACTTATGCCAGTTGAATGGTTAGTATCTGGTACCGTAAAGTTAATTGCTTGTAGGGGTAAAAATACTCAGAACTTCTTACTTTCATCAACCTGTTTGAGAAAAATAAAGGTGTAGAATCTTGAAGAGAAGAAGAGAAGAATGGAAATTAAAGCACAAGAGTAAGAATAATTAAATGATGGAGTCTTAATAGTTAGTCAGTTATATGTAGTGTAGCTTGATACAAGGATTTAATGCAATAGAAATTCTAAAGCAAGTTATAATGTGCTAGTAATGAGTGTGGAAGGTTACGTGTATGGAAAAGTAACCAAATGAAGCATATCTGAGAAAGAATTCTGTGTGTACATGTAAAACTAGAGGAATGGAATAATGTGTGATTTATACAATATTATTTGTAACTTATTAACTGAAGTAAGTATTTTTGTAAACATATGAAAGCTTTGGACTTAATATATATATTTTATACTCAGACAATATTTAAGGTTGAGAAAATTTAGGGTTCTAGGTTTCTTACTGCTGTTATATAATAAAGTTTAAAAATTACAAATGTGAGCTGGTTTGCACTACTTTTAACATTTTATTCTTTGTTGTGCTAGGCTCATCATGTCATTGTAATTTCCTTCCTTTTCCACAACTGCAGATTTTGTCAAAGCTGTACAAGATATAAGTTTTTTTTATGTTTCTGAAAATCCTTGAAAAGTATATTCTTGGTTAACAAAATAATAATAAAGTATTTTCTTTATCCAAATAAACAGAAATACTGTTAAAATGACTATTTCCACATTATACCTGATTAATGTTTTACATAATTATCTTGTTAAGCATTTCTGGCTAGTTTGCTAAGTATCTGAAGTTTATATTTCTGTATGTTAATTGTTTTTGCAAAAAAGATAAGATACTGATAATGAAGTAATGTTAAGGCTCTAACTGTTATTAAATGTAATAATGAAACTAACTATATACAAAGTGAAATACAAAATGAAAAAAAAAAAATTACACATAAGATGTGCATTTTCGTTTTCTTAGACAATGCTATTATTTTTCCTGGATTTTTATCATTTTCTTCACGATTATATTCCACAATGATTAAATCAAACATTTCTTAGGTTGAAAGAAATTTTGCATCTACCAAGAGTGACTAGTGCTATGCATGTGACTTGTCATTTTCATTACAACATAAGTGAATGAACTTAGAAGGTCACTACTGTCAAATATCTTGTACAATGTGGAGCATTGCAGCAATATTTTATCTTCTCTTTGAGCTAGAACGAAATAATTTTAATGGCATTTTTGGCTGTGTATTATGGTAAGTCTGCACATGTACAAAGAATAAATACTGTTATATTACAGGAGCATAGAAGTACATGATAAACTTGCATAGTGCATTTTACTGTCTTCTGTACATCAGTTAACAATTTTAACACCATTAAAATTTCAATTTGTGCCTTGAACAAGGAGTATGTTAACTTTTCCTCTACATCTGAAATCTCTTGTATGCCACAGAGATGTCTCAATGCTTCAGCAAAGAAATTCATTAGATAAAATCTTTACCAGATAAAACCATCCTTTAACATAGAAAAGCATAATATATGGTAGCATAAGTTCTTTAACAATAAATAAATTCTTTAGCACTGATGCAATGACACATGCTGAAAGTAAAACCATTAGTAATAATTATAGTTGTATAAGTAATAAAAATGAACTTCAACAGATAAGTAGAAACTTTATTGTTGAACACCACACCTTACAGCAAATTGCAAAATGAAAATCAGGAAAGAAACCCTTTAAGGATGATTTAATCTATCAAATCAAAATACTCTTAAACAAGGACATTTCAAAAACTGTTGATGAAAAATATCCCTTACAATATTTAGCATACATGAAATTAAATCACACTAATATTATAAGTGTATAATGCAATCTTTCACTGCTTCAATATATCACTTATATGCAAAAACGGCTCGTTTGGGTTCAGAAAATATTTTAAATAGAAGAGTGAACAACGTTTCGAATTCGCCACGATAAAGACAAACTTCATGTTCCACAACCACAGCTATATACAAACAAATGGGGAACCCAGTATCACCAGTTCTAGCCAATAATTTTATGACACAAGTTGAAACACGGCATTACACCCACCACTATACTGGTACAGATATGTAGACGACACGGTTGTGGGATTCAAATCTACAGAACACATACTTAATTATTTTAATCATATTAATTCTATACATTCCAACATTAACTTCACATGTGAACAGGAAGAAAGCAATCAAATATCATTTCTTAACCTCAAAATTATAAGAACCGACACACAATTCAAAACGGAAATCCACCGAAAAATCACCCATACTGGACTATACATTCCTTGGGACTCAGCACATGAAACAAAACTAAAACTCAACATACTAAGAAACCAGATAAACACAGCCATAAAACTATGCTCACCAGATAAAATTAACGATGAATTAGACAAAATAAAACAATACTTCATCAACATCAATAAGTTTCCTCCACAAACCGTAGAAAACATTATACTCACACACCTAGACAGAGAGCAAAATCAACCAACAAAAGTAAATATATCTCACGAATCAAAAAATCACGAAACCATATACTGCTGTATACCATATATTCCTGACATCAGCAAACAAATAACCAACATTTGGCAAAAACTAGTAACAAAATATAACATTCCAGTTAATACTAAATTTATTCAAAAACCAGGCACAAAACTGAGGTCTATACTATGTAAGAACTACACAGACAAACACCACACCAACATTATTTACAAAATACAATGTGATAACTGCCACGACTTCTATATTGGAGAAACAAGTAGAAAAATGGAAACCAGATTCAAAGAACATAAGTTACTTTCACACGTTTTCGAACACTGCAAGTCAAATGAACACAACATAACCATAGAAAATACTAAATAAAGAAACAAATGCAAAATTAAAGAAGCCTTACATATACAACAACTTAAACCCAAAATAAACCAATATAAAGGAACGCCATTATACCTATATAAATATTATAGATAAAATTATATATTTAAACATCTAATCCCACCCTCTACATTACGACACTCAGTTACACAACCCCTTCCAAACATGTGGTCAGCTTCCGGTCAGTTACCTTTTTCTTTGTGAACCTGACGATGACCGAAGAAGGTCGAAACCTTGTTCGCTCTTCTATTTAAAATATTTTCTGAACCCAAACGAGCCGTTTTTGCATATAAAATTCTCGACATCAATAATATATCACTTAAATCCTTCAAGGCACATATTAAAGATATAATAGTTTAACATAAGTGGTGAAGATGATGATTAACCAACAACGTATCACAAAATAACCACTTAATGTATTTTAAAAAATGCAGAGATACAATCCATTATGAATTAAATACAAGTAACGTAGTCACTAACCCAACAGCAAGCACAAAATCTAGCTTATTACATTAACTCCAGCGTTTGACTTATCACATATCTGCTTTTGTTAAGATTTGCTCTAATCTTTTATCATGTTTCTTATAGCTGCTATACTTTTTTCTGTACCCCACTGCTACAACTGTAACTCTGTGGATTGACAATGCTTTAGCACGATGTAGCTTTGTTATAAGAAAACACGTATATACTTCCAGCTGTGAGGACAAGATGTTCCTTCAACACCACTGATCCTCCTGTAAGTTGTATAGGATGCAGGTCTATGTTCACTCTATGGTCATCTGAAATACTTACATTAGTGCCAGGTTTCTTGCAAATTCTACTATATGTGGGTGATCATTGTTAGGTAAGGCCTTGACTTCCATTAAGGTAAAGGCCCCTTCCTATACCTCATACGTTGTTTTTGCTGGTTTCTTTTGTGTTGACAGTAACTGTGGCATCGTCCCGGCATGACCAAACGAGTTAAGGCATTCGACTTGTTATTTGAGGGGTGCAGATTCGAATCCACATCGCACCAAACATGCTCGCCCTTTTATCTAAGGGGTGTTATAATGTGACGGTCAATCAACTGTTCGTTGGTAAAAGAGTTGGCGGTGGGTGGTGATGACTAGCTGCCTTCCCTCTAATGTTACATTGCTAAATTAGGGACGGCTAGCGCAGGTAGTCCTCGTGTAGCTTTGCGCAAAATTCCAAAACAACCAATTTTAGCATCTGCTTTCCAAGGCACTAGACTTGACTCTTCTAGTGGTGGTGTTCATAAACATCTCTATTATTCCAGCTTGCCTCTTACCTATTGGCTCCAAACTACCTTCCTAGAGCCCAGTTGATTCTTGAATTTACTTCAACTAATATCCAGTGGATCTTTTTTTATAGTGAAACTTGTCCATAGTTCAGAAAGTAAGGGTTTCAAAGGCTTTTTATTCACGTTGATCTTATGACCAGTAAACCTTCATAATCTAATGGTAATTTTACATTGTACCTTGATATACCACCCAAAATAACTCAAAAATCAAGGTTTACAACAGCCTTTCAGCTTAGTTTTCAAACTCCCAGCTATCATCTTAAGTTGTGTAACATAGTGATGTACCATGTACTACATCTACTAGACCTTACTTTCATGGCTTTTTGGTATTCAACCAAATATCACACAATGTAGTGGTTACATTTTATAGTGCACACCGTGTAATAGCTTGGAAATCCAGAGTTGACACTCGTTCACTCAGTTAACCTACAAACATGACTGTTTTATTTCTGCTATTCCATTACAAAGTTGCTTGTAATGCATGTGCTTGATAGAGTCAAAACTCCGAAGAGGCAGCTGTAAAATCTGAAATCTGGCCATTCTAGACCCCTATTTGCCTAAAATCCTCCAAATAAGCATACAAGTTTTCTTTCACCATTCTTTATAATCTAGCAGAGTGGTCTGTTTTGTCTTTCTCCTAAATAATTAATTATTGTCAGTTACCCTTCTTTCTGACTTCCTAACAATCACTTGACCAAGATGGCTTCAATTTAGTCAGCATTGCAGTGATGAAACTGTAACACTGATGATTGGTAGACCCCTGCTATAGTTTGAGAGGATAAGATGTTAGGCACCTCAGTCACATTTCTGCTTGGCCCTGAATTCACCTGTGATTCATGGTTATCTCAGCAGGATGTCTCCTGGCTTTGGGAGGCTCACACTTACTGAATGGCGATATTCCTTCTGTGGCCAGTCATGGATCTGATTTTCACAAATGGTGTGGCAATCGCCTCCTTTTCGTCCAATCAGGTTTTGGTAAAATTGTTAGCCACAAAGCAAACGATCTGAAAAGACGGCAAATTAAGTGCTGCAAAATACTAGGTGCTATTCCCATCTAAAGAAAGAAAATAACTTTAGATTTTATACGTGGAAGGATTTCAGTATTGGAGAAAATGATGTTTCGAATGTAGCCCAAATGAAATTTTCTCAAAATCTAATATGGTTTCTAAACTTGACAACGTTTTGAATACATTTCAGGTTCAGATTAGTATCAAACTTTTATATATATATATATATTGAACATACAGGAAAAACAATTTTGGAATAATACACAGACATAAATATCTGCCAACCCTCGAGGTGGATTCATATATATTTTGAAGCGACCTCGCATGGAAGCTTCAAAATATATACGAGTTTGGCTTCGGGTGATTCTCCCAAGATCAATCAGCTGGTTCTGTTGAGCTAGATTGAACTAAGTGCCAGCGTTGAACATTCCCAACGAGTATTAGAGACATTATGTCTGATGCTGGCGTTTGGATATAATCCCCACGAAACTATGGTGTAGTTACAATGCCAATGTTTAAGAATGTAGCACATCTCATTGTTTGGCTCCATGGTGGGTAGGGTCAGTGAGGGTTAAAGTTTCTCCTTTTTCTTTTTTATGAATCTACCATCCAGTGACGTTTAAAAACATTAAAAATCCCATTGACAAGAAAACGATCGCGTTCAGAACACATTTATTTGCAGTCACCAATATAATCTGTTACTTAACCTCGATTTTCATTATTCATTGTTTGGCAAATCCATTGGACAAATGTCTCCCTCAGGGATTAAAGGGCTTACTGGCTCTCCAAAGTCAGTGAAGAACCTATGTTCTTGGGATATCTCGGTGGTAACATCAATACCAAACATAGCAAATTCTTCTTGAAGTCTTCATGCTTGGCCAAGCATGTTTAGGCGTGCGACTCGTAATATGAGGGCCGCGGGTTCGCATCCCGGTCGCGCCAGACATGCTCGCTCTTTCAGCCGTAAAGGCGTTATAATGTTACGGTCAATCCCACTATTCGTTGGTAAAAGAGTAGCCCAAGGATTGGCGGTGGGTGGTGATGACTAGTTGCCTTCTCTCTAGTCTTACACTGCTAAATTAGGGACGGCTAGCGTAGATAGCCCTCGAGTAGCTTTGTGCGAAATTCCAAAACAAGTCTTGATACTTTTTTGAATTCCTGAACTGCTGAAAAATATTTAAACAACATCTCCGAGTCGAAGATTCTCGCTAGTTTCTTCAACCAAGGAATTTCGGTGCAGTGTCTTCACTCATAAAGATGGAATTTGCTGCCTACCGATGTTCTTATATTGACGTATACATCACCACGTCCATCTACCACTGCCAAGACAGGTTATCTGAAATGTAAGGTATGGCCTTAGATTCTTAACCGTATTTGTTGTTTCCAGTGTCAGTGTTTTGGGCATTTAATGACATTTTGTTCTGATTCTTTGAGGTGTGCTCGTTATGGTGGTAAAGACCATGATGCCTAAGAATATCAAATAGACCCTCACTACATTCATTGTGATGATTTCTACCTTTCTTACTATCGATCTTGTACAATGGAGGTGGAGAAAAAGAGGTAAATATTTAGGTACTGTCAATTAGATTTCTAATCTCAAGGATGTGAAATTATTGTTCACTACTCCATCTTTTACATATGCTGCTGCGCTACATTCCACTTGCTCTTCCTTCATCAGAGTCGTTTGCCTTCAATTTTTGCACAAATTGACAAGTCCACATTGTAATGGATTTACTGTTATGCATTTATTTTAATACCTACATCCATGCCTGTGAATTATATTGTTGGATGTGTATGGCGCATGTCCCACCTGTTCTCTAAATTTGTTGAAGATTCTCGAGAGTAAGAAACGATGTATGGTTTACGAAAACAACAGCGTGTCTTCAAACAATGTTGAACATTCGAGAATCTCTTCTTAAAGTATATAAACCAACGCCCCGAAATGCAGAATAAAATATTGATCAGCTACAGTCAATATACTGTAATTATAGCTTCTGAGGTTTATAGTATACTTACTGTAGCTAATTAATCGAAAAACTACGGATATTTGACCAGGAATTTTTATAGATTTCGAAAATTAGAAACCTTTCAACTTTAACTTTGTATCTCTTCAAAAACATTTAATATTTTTGTAAGCAGTATGAGGTCAGCCAAGAAAAGACAGATAACTAGCTTAAGTGAGGTGTAGCAGTATCAACTCAATTAATTTGCTCGTTGTGGACCTAGACTGTTAATAAAATTTACAATTCTAGATAAAATAAAAGCCTCAATCTTTATAGCATAGACATTCTTTTGTTCTCTTGATACTGTCACGTTTGGATTTGTCCTTGTACAGTAATGAAAGTTTGTATGGTGAATGAGTTTATAGAGGTTAGACACTGTTGGTTGACTAGAAAGTCCACATGATGTATGTGCCACTCGGTACATCCCTAGGGGCTGTAGCTCTCCATATCCTGTTTACCAGTCTCAAGGGGAGACAATAAAATAGACCTTGATGAACTTATAAAACAGTTGCCATCTCACTTTTTCCTGTTGGAAAATTTTATGGACACAGTTCCCTCTGATAGAATTTATTTTAATGAGCTTTTTTGTGGAGCACATGCCTTCGGACCATATCCTCTCTCTCTGTTCAATACTGGTTCATTTACCTACTTTCATGCACTGAAACAGTCTTTTATTACTATTGATATATCAGCCTGTTCAATTTTGATTCTTCCTCATTGATAGTGACGTATTGGGCAGTTATAATTTTTCATTCACTTTGAGGAATATTGTCCAAGGCCAATGTCACTTGACCATTTTCCCATGTTGAAACTTGGACAATGCTAACAGACTCTCCTTCACCATTATCTCGACCCAGCATGGTCAGGTTGGTTAAGGCGTACGACTCGTAAACTGAGGGTTGCGGGTTCACATCCCCGTCGCACTAAACGTGCTTGCCTTTTCAGCCGTGAAGGCGTTATAATGTGAGGGTAAATTCAACTATTCGTTGTTAAAATAGTAGCCCAAGAGTTATGGGTGGGTGGTGATGACTAGCTACCTTCCCTCTAGGCTTACACTGCGCGAAATTCAAAAACAAATAAATCGCCATTATCTCAGAACTTAATTCTACTGTCGCCGTTCTTCCACCTTTTAATAATTGTGTGAAGAAGATAACTTTTTCTATTATTCAAACAGCTGTTCGTTCAATCTCAGATCTTTGACACATTTCCAATGGTATTCTCTTGCCAGCGAACAGGCATGGTAGGTTCAGAAATGATACTGTGATATCATTTGCAGTTATCTCACGTTTTCAAATTCCATTGCTTTTCAGCAGGCCTGTGCCTGGCTGATCAGGCATCAAAGTCAGAAGAAATCCTGAATTACGTTTGCAACCAGCATCTCTTTTACTGCTAGTTCCAAAGTCATTTGAAATAATTCAGAAATTCAATATGAAGTATGATTCTCATCTACTTTTCATTTTACTCGCAAATGGTCAGGAAGTTGTCGGTGTATAGTGCATCAATGATGCTCTTAGGAATTACTCCTCCCATCTTTCCAGCACTTTTGTCTCTTCTTCCACTTTGTTAGTTATCAAGTCTCTGGCTGAATGATCACCTCTTTCCTTTTGGGTAGATTGCCTCAACTACTATAAATGCTCGTTTACAGTAGTGGAATATAAGATTGCTCTTTATCAGTCTGAAAGTACATCAACTGGATCTGATAATGTGCATCAGGAGATACTGCACCATCTCTGTCCTGCCTCTCTTGCCCTTCTTCTTTTAGTAGAATAAAATGATTCCCGATACTTGGTGTTCTTCCTCTGTCAAAGCCTTGGAAGGATCCCAAGATTCTTTCTACTTACAGCCCAGTTGCTTTGACTAGCTATCTCTATAAAGTTTTTGAAAAGATGGTTAATGTACGCTTTACTTCTTTTCTTTAATCAAAAAACCTTTTGCCCTGCCAGCTGTGGTTTTCGTCTTCAGTACTTCACTGCTCGTTCATCTCAGAACCTCGATAGAAGGCACTAAGTTTCTGTCTTATTTGATTTTGAAAAAGTTTATGACACTGCAAAGATGTTTGGCATTTTTGGAAGCTTCCTTCCTGTGGGTTACATGGCTATTTCCACATTCTTATTCATAAATGTTTATTTGATAGAAGATTCCAAGTCCATATGGGTTCAACCATGTCCTGTTCTTTAGCATGAGAACTTGAATTCCCTCGGGTTGTGTCTTAAGTGCCACTTTTTCAGTATAAATATCAACGTTATCAATAAACAACTTCCTCCTACAGTTGCAAACAACATCTACAGCTAACTTCTGCATTTCTTTATGGTCGTTAAACAGGAGGTTTATTGAGTGGCAGCTTCAGACTGCTCTCATTCAATAGTTTAATCATCTCTCCCTTTAAAACCAGTTTATTTTATTTTTGCCACCAATGGGGTTATACTATGTAGTCTTGAGCTCCATCTCATTGATGGTAGTGTTCTTGTGGTTCCTAGAACGAAGTTCGTTGGGCTTTTATTTGATCATAGTTTGATGACTTTTGTTTCTCACATTAAGTGCCTTTTTTAATGTCTATTGTACTTGGGCACTTAACATCCTCCATGTCTTCTCTTTCACTCTTTGAGGAGTGAATCGATGTTCTATGATAAACATCTATCATGCCTTCGTACGTTCCAGGTTGGACTATGGGTCTCTGCTCTATAGTACTGCCAGGGCTTCTGTTTTGAAAATGTTTGGCCCTGGTACCAACTCGGGCTTCAGCTCTGCATAAAGGCTTTCTGTACTTCACTCTTTCAGAGTACGTACTCTGAGATCCATGAACGTCTTCTTCACTTCAGTTTTTGCAACTTTCCTTGCTTTATGCTACAAATTATCGATCCTCACCACGTCATTCCATCTGGGGTTGTTCCTTGGAGGGCTGTGCTTTTTAGGAATACGTGGTATAACATTCCTCTTTTTGACATTTGTATCCAGTCACAGCTAGATGAATTGAGTCTATCACTGTATAATGTTTCTATCTCAAATGGTCAGTCCATCTCATCATGGTTCATTAGCATCCCCACTTGTGTCCTTTCGTTGAGCCATTTGAGGAGGAAGTGACATCTTCTGTTTGACAATTATTATTTAAACCTTTCTTCTGTTTCTAATTTTATGATTATTCGAAATTACTTGATTCTGTAAGTTGTGCTATGGTTTGTTGAGGCGAGGTGGTTGTTCACATAATCCCCTCTACAACTTCCGTGTTCTGTGGCATTATGTCTGTGAGCGGCAGTATCATTTCTCGAAGTTTACCCCTATCTTTGAGTAGTGTCATTAATCCACTGTCCAGCTTGATAGTGATTTTATATTGTCTATTTAAGTTTGTTTACCTGAATTGTAGGAATTGTTTGTCTTTTAATTTGATTTCTTTTGTTTCTCGTATTTTGCCTGTTGTTTGGCGCAGGTAACTAGTTGCATTGCGCAAGTAAATGCCAACCAAAAAATCTGACCTCCCTCATCCTAAAAATAAAGTGTAATTAATAATTTATTACAATATGTGGGTAATAATCAGTTTGGAGTTATGATATATTCCATAAATTTATGTGTTTTAATAACCCAAAATTATATCCTGAATAATTTCTATTTTTATAAAAGCTGACAAGATGTTTGGATGTAGCTTTGACGTTATACAATTTATGAAGACTTGTAAGTCTATGTGTATGGGTTATTATCATTAGTATCTCATTATTCACAGGTAATCAAGGGGTCACTTACCTCATTAATTTCTTCCATTTCATTCAAATTACTAACAGTCACTGTTTTAATGCTCGAGTACTTGATACATATATATGTAAATTATGTATTACTGTAGTTTTTCGTTTATACCCAAAACGTACGATACAACATATTCAAAAATATATTGTTTATCTTTAAACCAAAAACGGAAATTGTGAAAATAAAAGCTACAGAAGTTGCACGATCTATCGAATTCTTTCTTTTTAAAAATTACGCACTGACTGTTTAATTAGTTTATGACTGTTTGTTTTTGAAATGTACGGTTTTCCTGGTACCTAAAATTTATAAAGTTTACTTATGTTTAACGAGTGGTATTAAATTCAAGATATTTTTATTATTTCGATAATTTACGTTTAAATCAGTCAGGAACTTAAACAATATTTTGTGCTTTAAAACAATTATTGTTGTGTTTCATTGTAGAATAATTTAATACAGTGATTCTCAAACTTGGTACAAGAACTCTTGAGGGTACATGAAAAAGAAAGGGAAGCATAAAACAAAACCATGTTTGAAATAAATGGAGAAACTGAAAAAAATAACTTATTGATCATAGTTCACTGTTATAAAAAAATTATGTAATATTTGTAAGCATTCGAATTGTAGTAAACTGAAGCTACTCATCGCGTTGTAGTACCAACTTCAGTAATTTAATTGATTTTGGTATTGCTGTCGAAAAGAGAATGGCGCGTGACTGGAAAAACGTGAAACAAGAATTTAATGAAAGTTGAGAGTTGAAATTTGCAGTGATTGAGGCAAATAAGTCAGTGTGTTGTCTTTTGTGGAACAAATGTTTTAGGAATAACAAAGTATACAACTTTAAACAACACTTTAACAATTTTCACAAAGAATTTGATGTAAAATTTCCAGTTGATAGATGGCCGAGCGCGTTAAGGCGTGCGCTCGTAATCCGAGGGTCGCGAGTTCGCGCCCGCATCGCGCTAAACATGCTCGCCCTCCCAGCCGTGGGGGTGTATAATGTGACGGTCAATCCCACTATTCGTTGGTAAAAGAGTAGCCCAAGAGTTGGCGGTGGGTGGTGATGACTAGCTGCCTTCCCTCTAGTCTTACACTGCTAAATTAGGGACGGCTAGCACAGATAGCCCTCGAGTAGCTTTGTGCGAAATTCCAAAAACAAAAACAAACGAGTCAACAGATGTTAATGACACTGTACAGTTGATATTTTGGGCTCAATATGTAACTTCAGATCACCAAGTGAGGGAGGAAATGTTTGGTCTTTGTGGATTATGAGATCGAACATGTAGAAGAAACATCTTTGAAAAATTTCTTGAAGTGTCAATAAAAATTCAACCTGGATTTATAAATATTGGTTTCTGTCACAACAGACGGTGCTCCCGCCATGAGTGGAACGAAATTATGATTTATTTCTTTTTTAAAGCAGCATTTAACTAAAAATAACGTGATATCCACGCTACTACCTTTCCATTGCATTTTAAATCAGGAAAATTTATATGCTCAGATGTCTAAAATTGATGAATTGAACAATTTTATAGACATTGTTGTAAAAATTGTGAATTATGTTGGAAGTGGAAGCTCATCCATCGACAGTTTGTTGAGTCTTTGAAGAAAAGCAGTGACTGTACCTTTGATGATCTTACTGATTTTGCAAGTGTAAGATGGTTAAGTGGAGGAAAAGTCTTGAAATGATTTACTTTTTTATTTCCTGAAATAAAAGAGTATCTTATTTAAAAAGTAAAGTTAAATATTTCTCTAAAATTGAAACGTTATCATGGCAGTGTGATTTGCACATTCTGTGCGACATGATGGCTTACTTGAATAATTTGAATACGAAGCTTCAGGGAAGAGATAGATAATAAACAAGTAATCAGTCTTTTCATGAATTTCAATTAAAGCTAAACTTCCTTGCGGAACAATTACAGAAGAATGATTTGACAAAGTTTGCAAAGTTGAATAGTTTTCTAGAAAATATTAAGAACCAATGCCAAAGATTATCTCTATGTAAACTGGATTAAAAAATTGAAATCGATATTTGAATATTTTGCATGATCCATTCTAATATGACCTTGGAAATTTTAGTAAGGAAGTATGAAAAATAAGTTTCCCACCCATGATCTAGTCCTTTAGTCTGCTCCACTTCACTTGGGTACAGAGTTCTGGAGGTAACATAAGGCTGTTCTTAATAAGCTTTCAGTATACCAAAGCGGTTGCATTTTACGTGTTATGATTGTCAGATACGTACATAAAAAAGCCTTTTTTTTGGAATCGAAGAACGTCCGTTAAATAGTTTTAATTATCTAATTGTTGAATTATTTCACCGTATATATTGAAAACGTTTACTTAGTTAAGAACTTGAGTATTTATTTTTTTTAGCGATATTGTTATGACTCTAGCGTACATCTACTACGTATCATATACAACAACAAAGAAAAAACATTCTGTATTAAAACAAAACCTTTTTTATTTCTTAATTAATCTCAACCTTCCAAGCCACGCCAAACACATAAAATAGAAAAATAAGCGTGGTTAACTCTGATTTACAACAAATTATATCAAATCACATCATATGACGAAGGAAAAAAAACTACAAAATAACTATAACTTTGTTTTCTCACAAAGGCAATATTATTGCAGCATTTTCCTGCTTTATACACACAATTAATGCTTATTTAGGATATGTAAATTTTCATCTTATTTGTTCGGAATTGAAGTAACTTGTACTGCTTAAAAGCACTTAGGCATATTTTTTCAAATTACTGTATAAATAGAAAATATACAAGTCGTCCGCAAATTAATATATACTTTATCACTGTGTTTCTTATTATTCTGAAGTATCGTAAGAAACGTTCCATAAAATAGATTTCTGTCTATTTTACATTACGTATCGTAGAAAAGAGACGTTGTTGTTTGTTGTTTTTGAATTAAACACAAAGCTACACAATGGGCTATCTGTGCTCTGCCCACCACGGGTATCGAAACGCAGATTTTAGCGTATAAGTCCGCAGACATACCGCTGAGCCACTGGGGGACTGAGAAAAGAGACAAAGAACTCAATAGACGTGATATGCAAGAAGTACGTTAAATAAAATTCTAAAGCGTGACAATGACGTTTCTTTTTCTTTAAAATTGAAGAATACTATGAACCGGAAGTTAAGCGTTCCACTTAAAATAATAAAAATTTTAAAAAACTGGTTTTATCCAATTTTTTGTTCACTAGGTGGAGTTAAAAAGGGTTCCGGTTCTGCAGCTTGTGTTAACATCGTGACGTTTTTACAGCTCAGAAATTGGAACTTAGCTAGACTACACTGAAACTCAACGGTTAAATCATTAAAATAAAAATGCTATTTACTTGTGATTATGCAGAAAGAAAATGGTTAGGTTAATACTTTTCAATCAGTAGCTTACCCAAGGCCTTTTACAATTTTTGACTTAGAACTTCAATAAATAACATAATTTGTTTTGCCAAGTATTAAGTTTTTAGTATGTTTGTGTTTTTTATAGCAAAACCACATCGGCTTATCTGTTTAGTCTACTGAGGGCAATCGAATTCCTTGTTCTAGCGTTGTAAATCAGTCAGGAGCGTAGATCCTTGGGTGATTGGGTATACACCTCACCTTCATTTTAGGTGGGGAGTATGGTGCATACAATCAACCCCCACTACAGTTTGGTCTGTTGAATTGGTTTAATGCATCACAGGCCTACATAATTATGCTTGGATGTAGGCTTTTTCAGTAACCGAAATGTTCATCTTTAATATAGACGTGCTTCTAAGCTTTTCGATTTAAGCGATAGTTCGTGAGTATTAGTCAGTAGGCATAAGTATACATGCAAAGCTTGCAAGCACTATCACAGAATCTACCTACGTCTTGTACGTTGTGTAAGATTAAGTAAAATTTTCATCACAACAGATTGAACACAGCATGAAATTCGAAAATATTACTCCCAACCGTAAACTTCTGTGATCTAGATCTTGTAGCTGCATCAATCTTATGTGTATATTGTGCGGTTTTCCTACGCCATTTGTTCTTATGCATGTCTAGCCGGTTTTATTGTCGAACGCCTTACTCTCCTTAGCTACCGAATCGCTGACCATAGTATACGTTTGGCATACAGTTAAGGACAGGTTCGGGCCCATCGGATACAGACGCGCCCTACATCATCCCCCTCCGCTCCCTTTAGTCTGAGCCTCGATTTTACAACAGGGCTCATTAGACCTGTGTTTGTGGCCTTCATTAATCCATGAAATTTCAGATTATCATCGCTCTTTAATAAAGTGTTGGTAAAAGAAACAATATATTATATTATCATAGATAGTAAAAATATTGTATTTTCTTGTATAATTAGAACACAAAAGGAGCGATTTCAACGGCCTGAAGCATCTACTCGAATTGTATTGCTAGTTTTTGTTTAGGTGTTTTTATTTATCAGACGTGCTCATAGACGCTATATCACAACGTGTTTGCCTTTTGATGAGCTTTAACAGGAATATAATATATTTGTGACAAAGGAGGTCTACATGTGGAAACATATAGACTAGAGGACTAAATAAATCTTACTTCAATGAAAAGTATGAATAATTATGTGCTACATTGTATTGATGTGTAATTTTCAAGAGTTCGCAAAGACATTTTAATTATATTTATCAAGCAACATGAACAGTTTTTCAGTAGATATAAACTTATCATTATTATTAATTTTTTTTTTTATTAATATTTGAAAACGTAATTCATGCAATGAAAGTTATTGGTAACCTTGTCAAGTATAATGGCCATCTCTAATACTGTGCAGTGTGCAGGAATAAATTCATGTGGCAGTTAATTTGTGACACATTTGTTTTTATTCTATTAACATTTTGAAAACTGTTCACAACACCTCACTTATACAAACCTACATGGAAACCTTGAAGTATCATGGCAACAAGATTACTCTGTGACTGCATGTTTACAGCTTTCAGGTTCAGAAATTACCAATTTGCAAATTGAACAGTCCACATAAGCGGTTGCAAAAATCATCCCCTCATAGGGTGTAAAAATCTACGCCCCTGATTAATAAGTGGAATTAAAGCTGTAGCGGCGGGGAACAAGTTTTTAGTAAGAAAAGGGACAATTTTAAATGGTGACAATGGAAAATATTGCTTTAATAAATTAATTTCTATAAGAAATGACGCAACAATCTCCAGTCTTTATAAAATAAAGTACGAGTTTTCTCTCATATGAGAAAAAGAACAAAACCATAAAGTTTAAGTTCATTATTCTGTAAATATTTAGCTCGTCAGCATCAAATTGTACTGAATTGAATTTGACATGTTTAAAACTATGGTATTTTAACTTTTACTTTAGAACATTGGTATAAAGTAAATGTGGTATCACCACAACTTCGTGATGTTTATGCAAGTTTAATTTAGTTGTGCTTGTTTAGCTTTCATCTTGACACGACATTTGGCTTGGTATCGTTTATACTTGACATATAAAACACCACAGAATTTTTATGGCTATATGTTTTGAATTTCACGCAGAGCTACACGCAGGCTATCTTCACTAGCTGTCCCTAATTTAACAGTGTAAGACTAGAAGGAAAGAAGCTTGTCACCACCACCCACCGCTCACTCTTGGGCTACTCTTTTACCAACGAATAGTGGGACTGACCGTCACATAACTGAAAGGGCGAACATATTTGGTGTGAGGGGAATTCGAACCTGTGACCCTTATATTACTAGTCGAGTGTCTTAACCACCTGGCCATGCCGGACCGTATGCTTTGCTTGCCCCAGTTAATTTTAATTCCGTATTATCAGAGTGATTTCATTTTACATATAATATAAATATGATTAACCTATAAACCTGTGCCAATGACGTCACAGTTTTCCATTCTCTCGAAACATGCTAGCCTAAGTTTCATATGAAATATAGAACATTACAGTGTTTACAAATAAAACAAACAAACCAAAAATATATATTTGAAGACCTCCAACATCAACTTACCACTACCTAACAATTTACTTAGTTTAAGTACTTACAATGTTGTAAGACCGTATTATCAAGAAATAACTAAGCTAAAAGTTTCACTGCTTCAAATTGTAGAATAATATTCAACAATAAAGCACTTTAAAATTTCCGTAAGTATTGCCCCCCAGTGGCTCAGCGGTATGTCTGCGGACTTACACGCTAAAATCCGGGTTTCGATACCCGTGGTGGGCAGAGCACAGACGTAAGTATTAAAAATAAATAATTTCAGTGGAGTATAGCTGAAGAGAAAACACATTTTCTTTAAGTAATATATGACAGTGTTTGCTCATCAATCTATTCTTCAATCACACACTTGAATAAGTTAAAATGAATAACTATTTCACTTAATATAAATGCAATGAAACGCATATTACTAAGGTGTCTCATAAGGATATCAATATAAAATCAAATGGGATTTGCAATATTCGTGTACATATAAATGTCGTATACCATTCCATCAAATCAAGTTTACTAAAGTGATATATATAACATTTGATGTATCTTTTAGATCAAGTGAAGTATTGTTTATATACATTTATAATATAGTAAACATTTCAGAGCAAATCAAGTACAACACACCTAATCAAGTTTATAACTATGATTTACATCATTAGACTAAATAAAGCATGCAACAATGCACCAAATAAATGCACGTATAATATTACCAAAATCTATGATAGATTTAACTACGAAAATAATATCTAGTACTTTGAAATCAACCACCCTTACAACGTGAAGTTCTGTGAACAAAAACGACCCAGAAAGTCAGTCATACGTTATATATTTCAGTCATTAGGTGTTATTATATGACAGTTGAGTGAAACGTTTGTTTGTTTGTTTTTGAATTTCGCACAAAGCTACTCGAGGGCTATCTGTTCTAGCTGTCCCTAATTTAGCAGTGTAAGACTAGAGGAAAGGCAGCTAGTCATCACCTCCCACCGCCAATTCTTGGGCTACTCTTTTACCAACGAATAGTGGGACTGACCGACACATTATAACGCCACCACGGCTGAAAGGGCGAGCATGTTTGGCGCGACGGGGATGCGAACCCGCGACCTTGGCCATGCCGAGCCAATGAGTGAAATGACATTCGCAGAAAATTGAAACTGATACTGTACAATACCTTAAAATAATGACTCAAGATTTGATCCATATTGTTTATTCACTTTAATTCTTCAAAAATAATTTTAAAAAATTTTTTATACATTTCAAAATTTTAATACAAAGTTTACGGATTTACAATACTAAAATCAGGAGTTCGATTCTCCTTAGTGGACTGAGCAGACAGCCCGACGTGGCTTTGGTACATGAAAACACAAACACAGTTTGTATTAAAATACCCTTTTCGTGCCATGTTCATTTGACAGGATAATATACATGCTTACACTATTAGTCCGTGCTCACAATATAGTTCCACCTAATAATCAGATACTTACACACATACATACTCTTATTTTTTTCATAAAAGAACCCTTTTGAAATAAAGCTACGTTTGTGTATAGGATTTCTGTCAGCCTAGCATTGTTTGGCTTGTAGGCTGTTTTTCTTGTGATGTTTAGAAAGGGGTGATACTTGGGGTTTATATCTCAGAACGGCTAGTATAGGTATTATGATTTTTATTGATAAGCAGAAAACAACATTTCAATCTTTCTAGCTCACCTTTAGGTTAAGAACCTTTAATTTCAAGTAATTTTCTCGTCATCAAGAACTACTTAAGATTTAGTTCATTATATATCAAGTAATTAATCAGTTTGCTCGTCAGTTCATTTTTTTCTTATAATATTGAAACGAGTTATCCATAAGTCTGTCTGATAATGTTGGCATTTTTGAACAGTAGTGTAAAAATAATGAGTTTGTTGATCGTGGGATTCTTTTCGCTGTCGTTAAAATATAGTTTTTGTATTTGCAGTAATTTCTTGATGTTTCTTTTTGATATATTTATCTACGTTATATAAACTTATGTCACGACTACTGTTATATATATATATATATATGTTATGTAAATTTTTAATACATTATTTGGGGAAGCTTCTTGTTCGTTGCCAGTCAGACCCCTAAGATAACTCGCTCTTTTCCAAGTTCTGGTTTTTATGCTATTAATATCCACTTTTATTTTGAATCAAATGTAAACTGTGGCGTTAAGTTGCTTGTTTTCTACGATTTTGTTAATAATATGACTTGAGTTTTGTGCGCATATATTTTAATCTTTCACTTACTGCAGCACAATTCTGCTTCATTTAGCAGTTGTATATTGTATGTTGCTGTTGTTGGGTATAGGACACACCTTCCTGGTTGAAACATCAACCGGGAACTCAAAGTAGAAGTGGGTTTGGATCGTTTAAGAGGCACGTTACTGACATACATGATAAACAGTGTAAGCCTAACTACTACTCCTTGAAGGGTACCCGCCTCCGGAGTGCAGCATTTGTAGCAGGTGCCATTTACATTCACTTTAATGCTTCTACCTTCCAGTAAGTTACACCTAGCAAGTAATTTCTGTGGGGATTCCCAGTTTTGATAGTTTGTATCTGAATCTGTTGCTATCATTTTTAAATATTTCAGAAGCATGCAAATGGGATTTGTTTTTATTAAAGATGAGTTAATATTATGAGATGATCTGTTGTTTGTCTTGTTTTTTGGAAGCTATTTTGTATTCCCGAGAATACTGATTTAGTTTAAAGGTAATTTAGAAGTTTCTTATTTATAAATTTTTCAAGTAGGTTTTAAAGATTACTCATTAATATTATGAGTTTGTTGTTTTCGGCGTTATTCGATGATTTTATTTCCTTTTGGGAAAATAAAAACTTTGGTCTCTTTCCAAGCAGTTGATATGTATCCTGTTTTTATAGATAAGTTGCATAGAGACGTGGAATGTTTTAATAATCTAAGGTCTTTCTTGGGTAAAACGTTTTTTTTAAAATAGTGTCTTGTCCTGGTGCTTTGTTTTTCAAAACTTTTATGTTTTTATGTACTTCTGCTACTTTGAGGCCCCCCAGTGGCACAGTGGTATGTCTGCGGACTTACACACTAAAAAACAGGTTTCGATACCCGTGGTGGGCAGAGCACAGATAGCCCATTGAGTAGCTTTGTGCTTAATTCTAAACAAAAAAAAACTACTTTGATAAATCTGAGAAGTTGTTTTGTTGTGTAGTCGTGTTCCGCTTTTGCTACTGTGCTGTTGCGTTGAGTATCCTTTATGATGTCTGGTGTATATATAATAAAATTGGTTATGATGTAATTATTTATTGTATTCATGAAGTGGCTGTTCATGTTCCAGTCGTTTGGTTGTCAGAATGTTTTTTGGTGTTGTTTTTAAACGTGTGTCCTTTCTGTTTATTTACGTATGCTAGCTTATTATTATGTAAGCAAATTGGAGGAATGTGAGATTAGTTCTGCCTGCAGCAAAAAACTTCAGTGTTCACTCTTAACTA
This sequence comes from Carcinoscorpius rotundicauda, assembly GCA_011833715.1. Classification (NCBI taxonomy): domain Eukaryota; kingdom Metazoa; phylum Arthropoda; class Merostomata; order Xiphosura; family Limulidae; genus Carcinoscorpius; species Carcinoscorpius rotundicauda. The sequence continues at coordinate 27,713,558 of CM022406.1, forward strand.
ATCTATTATAAAAACATTAAAATAACTGCTAGTACTCGAAAGTTTAATAATAACAAAAAGTACTTTGTATCTAAATCTATTGCTACAAGTATTTTAGTTGTTTTTTTTACCTCAGATCGTACAGATATGTATGTGTTAACCTTATAACCTCTATGCTGCTCTGAAGTAAATCTAACTAATGTTTCACATGATATCGTGATTTTTATATTTTAAAGAATTTTTTGGATTTCTTCATCTCTTATAATAACTAAAGTTAATAAGTTAATGACATTTTTTAAATTTTGAAGTTCTCAAGAAGGTATTCCATTTTGATTAATTCTTGGATTCGCAATACTGAACGTGTACTTCTTAGCCATGATCTGTGCCCTAAAAAAAGAAGGCTCTCGGATTAAACTTGAAAATTACAGACCTACTTGTCTCATTAACTGTGTTGGCATACTTTAAAAAATCACAAATCCTTTTCTTATTTTCTTGAACATGGCCAATAAATTAACTGAAATTCAAGAAGATTTTAGAAATTCCTGACAAATAATAGAGCACTTATTTAACCTTGAATAATAAATACTATTTAACAGTCTATTTTCTTGATGCTATAAAAGCCTTGGACAGACTTATATATAATAGGTGAAGGTTTACATGCTATTTCTTGGCCTTCTAATTTTTTTTTCTTATAAAAAAGAAAAGTAAAAAGTATTTATTGAAAAAACTTACTTTCAGTATTTTATATCAGAAACAGATATTCCACGAGGATAGATACTCAGGTCTATATTATTTACCATGTATTAAAATAAGTTATATGTGTTCAGTTTTCATACAGTGTTACTATCTGGAACACTTCCCTAAATGTTTCTTACGCTACTAACAATCTAGAACACCATGTAAAACGACTAGGAGAATTGTGTAATCGAAATAAACACCCCAAAACCCAGATAGTTTGCTTCACGAAATCACCAAGATACCTTAATGAACTTTTTGAAACATACCTATGTGTAACTGAGTTCCTGATAACCATGTCAGCTACATTCATAGGTGCGCTGGAGTTCCAGATAATAATATTAGCTAGGGTCCAAGGTGTGACTTTATGATACAAAATTAACTTAAATCAAAAGTAGCGACGTAGTCCAAAATAGAACTAGGAAAATAATCAATCGTATACGAAGCTTAGCTGGCAAGAAGAGAGGTACCTCATCCGATAACGTTCCGAATATTTATAAAATTTACACTAGATCTTATATTGATTATCCATTCAAAACATCCAGTATTTGTGTACCTTTAAGACTCCCGAAATGTATATCCATAAAGTTCTTACATAATTACTAAAACCTTAAAGTATTGTCAAGAAGGGGCGTAGATTTTTTATACCCGACGGGGGGATGATTTTTACAACCACTTATGTGGACTGTTCAATTGGCAAATTGAGAATCTCTGATTACATGAACCTGAAAGCTGTAAACATGCAGTCACAGAGTAATCTTGTTGCCACGATATTTGCATGGATACTTAGGCCTACTGACTGATACGAACTATCGCTTCGATCGAAAAGCTTAGAAGCACGTCTATATTAAAGATGTACATTTCGGATACTGAAAAAGCCTACATCTAGGCCTAATTATGTAATTTGATTGGTAGAAACCTGAGTGTTATGTAAATGTCGTGTAAATATTTTGTAAACGACAACATGTCGTGTTGTGTTTGAATTTTCATTTTTATTATTCATTTTTCCATATTTATATTATTGTTTCGAAGTTTAAACTAATATGTTGTTATTTATTTAGGGTAACATTTAGAATTTTCTTGAATTAAGTAGACCAATCATATGTTTGTAAATGAAGTGCTGGTGACTTCGTGTCTAGACATGTAGTCTCGTGCAAGAACGGACATGCGCGGATTGCTCTGGAGATCTGTAGAAAGTTCGCGGTTATTCGAGGAGTTTAGGCCTACAATATATAAACAGACGAAGATGCGAGAGAGAGAGAGAGAGAGAGATTCATTCATCAGTTTTTATTCGAAGAAAGGGAGAGGAGTCAGACATTAGTTTTATTTCAAAAGAAGAGAGTCAGTTATTTGAGAAAGATTAAGTGTTTGCTGTGATTATTCAACTTGGATTTGTGACTAAGGTTAGATCTACGGAAGCTGTCAATCTAGTCAATCTCTACGATTCATCTGAATTACTGCTTGTGCTGAGAGTCGGCGAATTTATTGAACTGTGAACCGTTTCTGAACTTCATTTAAGCTTCGGAATTTCTTCGTGGGACCAAATTCACACCCTAGACTGGAAATTGAGACTTTCATTTTAGATCGTTATATTAGATACAGGCCAGTACCATTTTGTATTGTGATTAATTTTGAAGTTTGAAACTAGTATTATTTTGTTTTGTAATTAATTTCGAATGTTGTAACTTAATATCTGTCACTGTTATTATATAATTTATGTTATATCTGTTATATTTGTTAATAGTTTAGTGTAATAAATTATACAAGCTGTTATCTGCGTTTTTCTGTTGCGTTTAGTCTACGAAGAACATAAAACATAAAAAATACGTAACAATGAGAATCACAAGAACAAACATACAACTTGTAGGCCTGTGATGCAATATAACAATTCAACAGACCAAACTGTATGGGGGGATGATTGTATGCACCATACCCCCCAGGATCTATGCCCCTGTTGCCAGGTAGACTTCACTAATGTTATATAGTTACTTGAATAAAAATCAAAATAACCTGATGAGCGAGTTACATAAATTTATCAAAGATATGATAATATGAAGTATTTTTTCCCCTCTAGCACTTGCCCAAAATATCTAAAACCAGTTGATCCTAATTATATAAAAGCTCAATTAATATTTATTCTAAAACTGGATTTCTTAATTAAATATACCGGATTAAATATATTAGCAGCATGAACAACGTTTTTGGAAAATAAGCTTCCAATTGATGAAGGTTCACAACCACAGCTTAAACTGCTACACTTGTGTAGTTTATCAAACTTAAAGACGAGCTACATCATTAACTACAACCATCTCAATGAACACATCATGTGAAGGGAGAGAGATGCATCTGAGCTTACCAGACTGAACCGAATTGCTTCACTCTGTTGACCATTGTTTGAAATTTCTATTATGTATTCAATATACTCTTAGCATCTTGAGAACAAGTTCAATTCAAAGCTTAAGGTTAACAGTTATTCTCCTTTGCAACAAATTCCAAGCTCATAATAAACCACGTACATTTATACAATCAAAGACGATACATTTCTAGTTTAGTAAAAACTTTTACCTTGAAATAAACTCATACTTATATTTAGTAATAATTTTCAAATTAAATAAACCTATTTCAATAGAAGGATCCATTACCGCGATCATCTATTCATATCTTAAATACAAAATTTTACATATGGAATGAAAGTACGGTCGTATATATTTCAAATCTAAGTATCATCTGAAAACTGGAATTTGTGAATACTGGGGCATCTAGTAGAATCGGTTTTTACCACCGTCGCAATTATCTCTTCAGACTTTGAACTTTTCGTCAAAAAAAAACTTTTAGTGCAAAGGGCCATCCTGATCTAAGTTTACCACAGATATACTTCCAACTAAAACTGTTTTTGTTAGCAGTACATTAAACAACTTTCAGTCAATATTTTTGTAAACTTAATTCCGATATATGTATTGGTACGTTACTTCAGCTAATGCTCATTTATGTTTTACAAATTGTTTTGGACTTACTATTCGTTTCATAATGAAATTATATTTTGATTTCATACACTAATTTACATCACTATTTCAACATTTAATGGTTGTTTTTTAGTAATGTTGTCTTAGATATAAGTTATTAAATGTCTATAAGTTTCATATTTATTAATGAGAATCTTAAGCTACTTTACCAGAAATATGTAATCTAATACATATCAATGAGATTCTAAAGTTACCACGCTTTAAACACATCTGGCTCGAAGTAATTCCAAACTATGTATTACAAATAATAAGATTATGGAGCTATATGAACACAACTTGTGAGTCAACATCATCTACTGGTCAGAATTTGAAGCTGCCTTACTAAAACATGTGTCAATAAGATTTTGAAATTACCTTAATGAAACATGTGAAGCAAAATCAGTCATTTGTCGAAATTTGAAGATACCTTACTAAAACATGTAGTTTAACACGAGTGAATAAGATTCTGAAATTACTGCATGAACCTATAAGATGATGAAATCACGTCAATAAAACGAATGACTCCAAATTACTTTCTAGTTAGAATCTGAAGCTCCTTGGAAAGGATGTTGTTCAATATGTTTAAATCTACCTAATAAAAATATAAATATGTAACAGCAAGAACATGAAATTACATTAATTTTTAACTATATGACTCAGAACGTAGAACACTGCAAAAAATAAATTGTAAACTTACACGTGACGTCATTCCACAACAACACAAATTGTATTCTTCAAACATAAACTCATAGAATTATAATACAAGAATATAGACGTATATTTACATCAAACACGTTTTTATGTGTTTTCTAACAACTGTGTTCGTATCAAGAAATATTTTGTTGTGAAGTATCACATTTTAATTATGATTATGTATATTGTACAAAGTTCAACTTAAGTATTACATATCAGCTAAGAAATTTCTGTTATGTTTTGTTAGCCCACAATGATCATGTTTAAACGTAGAGTTGTTTTGTAGCCATTCAAACACTAGTTTTGTTTCTATTGATACAATTTTTGCGCGTACTCTCAAAAAAATGACTTCGTCTTAATAAAACACTGTAAAGCCAAGTGTCATGTATCAGGATAAATCTGATGTTTTACTAGCATATGTCATCAGAATGCTGACATTTTCCCTTCATTATGTTCAGAAAGGAAACATAGGTGCTAGTAGTTTATCTTAATAACAATCCTTCTACGCAAACTATTTCTCTACTTGCATTATACACTCTAATATGTAACCCCGACCTATTGACTTATGTAATCATGCGCGGAACAGAAAACTAAGTTGCAGCATAAACCAGTAAGTAATACTTAAAAGTCAGTAAGAGGGTGCAACTAATTTCTGCTAGCCTGTAATATCTAACCCGCTACCTGTAATGTTATCAGGCTTTTAATTCCGGATAACGTTTTAAAAGTTGACACGAAAGGTCACACTAAAATATTTGATCAATCAAGCATTGCGATATATAAAAGAACGATCCTGACACCTTCGGGAACTAATGCATATACACAAATATCGAAATGACTTCATTGTGAAAAAGTTGGGGATTTTAGAATCTCTTTACTGGCTGTAAATCCTGAACTGATATCCAGCTATCGTAACAGAAAACTAAGTTGTGTTTTAAAGGTGAATAATAGATATATCAGAATATTTAGAACCTTTTGTAAAAAATAAGTCTATAGTTATGCTTTCCTTGTACTTAATAATTTTATTTGTTAAGCACCGTATCGTGATTTCTAAAAAGCCATAATTTTACTAAATGTTTTGTTCTACTATATTCATGTATATATATTAAGTTGCCGATTTTAAAATTAAATTTTATTAAATAAAATGGTTCTCATGCAATCTTCATGAAATAATACCGTATAATTTAGTGCATAACAGTTTCGTCAGCATGTTAAAAACCGACTTAATAATAATATACGTCTATAATTAGTTGTTTTGATTTTCGCGCAAAACTACCAGAGGGTTATGTGCTCTCGCCGTCCCTAAGAACATGGAAACAAAATATTAATTGGTTAAAACAAAACTTTATCAAACAGTAACGCAGTTTGCTGGAAATATTCGTGAATCTATAAAATAAAGGTCCACACAATTGGTTTTTGATGGTTGATTTGTAGTATTGCAACGATTAGGTCATACAAATGTTATAGTATGTGGTTTGTTCTCGTTGGTGTATTTTACTCTTGTTTGCCCGGCATGGCCGGGTGGTTAAAGCACTCGACTCATAATCTAAGGGTCGCGCTTAAAACATGCTCGCCTTTCAGCCGTGGGGGAACTATATGTAACGGTCAATCCAACTATTCGTTGGTAAAAGAATAGTTCAAGAGTTGGCGGTGGGTGGTGATGACTAGCTGTTTTTCGTCTAGTCTTGTACTGCTAAATTAGGGACGGCTAAAGCAGAGAGCCCTTGTGTTGCTTTGCACGAAATTCTAAACAAACAAATCACTGTTGATAATGGTGATTTTGTATTATCAAGACATGTAGAATCGGTTTTTAACATCTTAATAAAAAGACATGTATTACGTTATTTATAACGTACTTAATTCCTTCATATCTTTTTGACATATTTTTTTTAGAAAATATTTTAAGCTTGAGTACATTAGTATTTACTGTCAAATCAAATATCGTATATGATTATTTACCAAAATTACATTATTTAGAAAAATTTTAGAGCTGTTATTCATGAAATAATTTTAAATCCCAAATGTAAGTAATTTCAGATTTAATTTTTATATTAGTTTTCTTCATTGTCATGTTATGAATTTTAACTGTTCTTTGTTCTCCGTGGTAGGAATTATTTCCTGACTGAAATGTGGGGTTTTGCTGTAAGCTTAGTGCTTATGACGGCGATGTTTCATATAATAAAAGCACATTCTACAAGTGGACCTGGTAAGTTGCTTCAAAATCGGAAATAATACATAATAATAAAAAACTGCAAAAAATAAAGAAACATTATTATTTTTAATAACAGAGTATTGGTCTAATATTATTTATTCAAAATAAAGACTTTATTCTTAGTGTACAGAAAAGTTCTCAACAAGAAGATACACAAGATATTTATGTTTAAAATTAATTTTCCCATAACTATGTTATTTTGCTTTTCCTGACTGAATATTTAAGAATTAAAACAGATAAAAAGATTAATACCTCTGTATATCTCGACCCGGCATGGCGAAGCGTGTTAAGGTGTTCGATTCGTAATCCAGGGTTCGCGGGTTCGAATCCCGGTCGCACCAATCATGTTCGCCCTTTCAGCCGTGGGGGCGTTATAATGTCACGGTCAATCCCACTGTTCGTTGGTAAAAGAGTAGCCCAAGAGTTGCCGGTAGGTGATGATGACTAGCTGCCTTCCCTCTAGTCTTACTCTTATACATTAGGGACGGCTAGCGCAGATAGCCCTCAAGTAGCTTTGCAATCCATGAACAATCCCTATGTCTTGAATGTAGATCAATCTAACTATTACTATCATGAATCACCTCAATCACTCAATGAAGAGTGTGCTTGTGTAGATGAAAGGATTAGATCTATAACAGAGAAGTTTAAAGCCATTATTGTGGCCAAAGCAAGCATTGTTTTGATGACAGATGCAAGGTAAATTATTTTACAAGCAATAATTCGTACTGTGATGTAATAGTTTCAGGATTGGAGTTGGATGTCTTACAAAAGTAGAAATTAAGAATCATTCTTAACAAAGAGGTGACTACCTTAAATGTGTGGAGGTTTGGTGTTTAACAAGCAAAGAAATTTAAAGTGGTATTTAATAACAAATTAATTTCTGCTAAGTTGTTACTCTTAAAATCGTAAATAATTTTAGAAGTGACTACCGCTGAAGGTGATAAATGCTAGTAGTTATTAGGAGAAAGTTGAAAAGTTAAGATTCAACATCTAACTGGTCTTCGGTGGCACTCCTCTCGTTAGTCGTTTGTGTTATTTTTTACATTTGATTATGTCTGAATACCTCTAACGTTTTTTGTGCTATTAGGGTAGTCAGTTCCTTAAATTATGTTTTTTTGTATTCCATTAAGAAATAGGATGATTTTTAATTTTGTTTTATATGTATATTTCGTTGTTCGTGAAATTTTGATTAGTTTATGTAGCTGAGATTTGTTACGAGATTTGTATCAGTTTATTTTTAAATTTCATATTGTGTAACAACAACCAGTTACCTTGTTTAAATAGTGTTATCTAGGATATTGTTGCTTCGAATACTAATCAAGATTTGTTTATTTTTCGTTTATTAACTGAAACTATAAAATTATGCAAATATCAAAATAATTTTATAAAACGTAAACTGTGTTCCCGTTTCCAGCTAATAATTTTACTAACCCTTACCTTTGATGTTCGTTTCAGATTAGCTGATTAAATATCCAAATAAGACTGTTTGTAGTTACGTATTGAGCTATAGAGAGCATTGCATGTGCTGTGTCCACTACGGGTATCAAAGCCTGGTTTTTAGTGCTATAAGTCTTCAGGCTTATCGCTGAGCCACCGAAAGGCTTCACAATCTGAAAACTTCAAAGAATTTAACTTGTATCAAGCATTTAAAACTTTTAGTTTAGTTCTTGTTCAGGAAATGCAAAATACATTGCAGATGTAACACTTTCTCTTTTGTAGCAACTCAGCAATTGGCAGGTGAAACGCATTGATTAACTTGCAATATGTCTCTGAACAAGTTTCAGCTGTAGAAGCTGTGGCAGTAAATCACTCTATTTCGATAATATAATACATAAAACATGTTTAACCAGTGTAAATTACTATAAAATATTTATGTGTCCGGAATACGCTTGTAATAAGGTTTTCATATCCATAAAATTTCAAGTCATTTTAAGTAAATATAGTGCTCGGTTTAACAGTACAACGTACATGACTTTTTTGTAATATTAAACCTGGTACACATATTTATTTGTTGAAAAAAACCAAAACCGGCCAATGAGATATCTGCGATGTACCCACCTCTGGTATTTTGAGTGTAATAAATTTACAGACGGCCTACTGTGGAGTAAAGACACTATGGTCAATCCCGCTAGGCCCGGCATGACTTTTTGCGAAATTCAAAAAACAAAAAAACGAACAATCCCGCTATTCGGTTAAGAGTAGCCATGTAGGCGTAGGACGCTCCTAATTGGTTAACCCTTTTCTCGTTAGCAGTTCTAGATTTACCGAAATGTAGCAAAGACACGCTGAACTGTTCGTCAGGATATTGTGGTTACGCTTAATAACAGTTCAAGTTAATCACTTTCATATAGTTTAATAATAATAATACAAAACTGAGAGCTCACGTTTTTTTATTAAAATAATTTCAAAATTATTTCTTTCATTAAGGTTTCTTCTTATGTATGTCTAGTTACGTTATTATTTTTTATTTTCATGCAAAGAGACTGTCTTTCAACGAAATTGGAATTTTACAGTTCACATATTTCCACACTCAAGAAACAGATTTTCATAATGTTTTATTCTCTATATCTTAATATTATTTGACAAAAATTGGGTTTATTAATTTTAATAATTTAAATTTTAGATACGCAGTACAACTGCATTGAAAATGTATGATATATATATATATATACATAAAGAAATTAATCCGGTTGGCAGAATTAAAAACAAAACATAATTGTATAATAACACAAACAATGTTCAACAAGAACTGATTTACGCAAACAAAAGTGGTGCTCGATATCATAAAATATCAAATGGACGTTAAAGTACGGCTAGGCATGGCCAGGTGGTTAGGGCGCTCGACTCGTTCTCTGAGAGTCGCGGGTTCGAGTTCCTGTCTCTCTCCTTCAGACATGGGGTCGCTCTAAAGTTAGAGTCGATCCCACTATTCGTTAGTAAAAGAGTAGCCCAAGAGTTGGCAATGGATGGTGATGACTATTCGCCTTCCTTCTAGCCTTACATTTCTAAATTAGGAACAGCTAGTGCTGGTAACTCTTGTGTAGCTTTGCGCGAAATTCAGAAAACAAACAAACGGTAAAATATTTTCCTCACGAGAGAGAGAATAAAACAAAACATATTTTAAATAATTTACCTACGTGTATAAACATTTGCATGACAGTCTGTTGATGCAGAAATAAAAGAATAAAATGTATAAGGTGTAATATGGAAAGATACTTTCACGTATATAGTAGACAGAGTAAAGTATGCATCGATAATACTATGTAACACAAATTTTGTTTCTGGATAGTATGTGTTATTTCTTAATTGCTTATGTTGTAAAAGTACAGAAAATGGCCATTATTCCCTTCAAATTTTGCTTTTGTGACCTGGATAATGAAATTTATTAATTAATCTATTTTTTGTGCAAAAACGGTCAAATTTACACATTTTCATTTACATAAGGTCTGAATAAAACAAAGGCCTGGCATGGCCGAGCGCGTAAGGCGTGCGACTCGTAATCCGAGGGTCGCGAGTTCGCGCCCGCGTCACGCTAAACATGCTCGCCCTCCCAGCCGTGGGGGCGTATAATGTGACGGTCAATCCCACTTTTCGTTGGTAAAAGAGTATCCCAAGAGTTGGCGGTGGGTGGTGATGACTAGCTGCCTTCCCTCTAGTCTTACACCCCTAAATTAGGGACGGCTAGCACAGATAGCCCTCGAGTAGCTTTGTGCGGAATTCCAAAACAAACAAACTGAATAAAACAATATATGAACCAAGATTTACATTTATTCATACAAAAATGAACAAAAATGTTCAGAAGTTTTTCGAGATTTGCAACTAATGTAAATCACTCTCACGTAGGTCTATGTGTTCATCTAGGCAGCTAGAACTAAACTGAAGTTCTTGAAAATTCTCGTAAGTTCTAAAACATTTCAGAAAGTTCTTGAAAAATTCTTGTAGTGTGAGAAAATTCTGAATCAGGTAATCAGCACTGAATCTACCTGGAATGTTCTGGAAAATGGGTAAATTTGAAAATTTCATTAAACAGGTCTCAAAAGCAAAGTTTGAAGAGTAAATAGGTTTTTTTTCTATTTATTTTAGGCATAAGCAATTGGGAAGTAATACATTCTGCCCAGAAACAAGAAAAAGTAAAAATTTCGTAACGTAGTGTTATTTGTGCATTATAAGTGCTTATTTCTATTCAGTTTATTTAGATGCATCTTATTGTTGTAATTTTTAGCCTAAATGGCTGTTTATATGCCACGTGGGTTAAAAAGTAAAATAAAAGACCTTAGTGATTAAGCATAGCCATTTCTAATTTAGAACTGTTGAACAGAGGGGATGGCAACTAATTAGTTATATCTGCCTGCTATAAGTGCTGAATGTAGCAGTTATAACGCTCAATGATGTCGATAAAACCCACAAAGAAAGAAAGAGGTTTTTTATGAACCTGATGATGATCGAAGAAGTTCGAGACGTTGTTCACTCCTCTACGTAAAAAATTTTCTCGATCCAAACGAGCTTTTTTTTTACATATATTGTTATAACGCTCCTTCAGCTGATTCAGCTTGAATTTTGGGCTTTCGGATTCGCAACCTGGTACGCTAACCTCTAGGCCACATGCAGATCGAAATATTTCTCAACTGGTTGACATGCACATCTGCAAAGAATCTATCGAAAATAAATCCGTAAGTTATTGAGGAATGAATTCTTCAACTTCGTGACAGCATTTTCTTTGATAACTTAATTAAATTGAAGCTCCAAAATAACTGTTTTTTTAGTTTTAAATTAAGAGAAACTAAATTACATTGTTAAATTTTTCAGGACTACTCGTAGCAGATTATTTGGAAGCAAAAAATATCAGTCGAAGGCAAGCTGTGTATCAGGAAGAAACGAATCGTGTATATAATGATGATGGATCAGAATCTTATGATTTTCATTCTGGTAGATATGATGGAAGATATGGTTCTGGTAGTTCTGAAAAAGGTTATGGTGGTTTTGATGAAGAATATAGCTATGATGGTGCTGGAGAAGGATATAGTCTCCACAATTCTGCTGGAATATATGGCCCTGAGAGTTTTAGCGTAACTTATACCCCTAGTAGTTTTGGAGAAGAACATAATTCCAGTGGTTCAGGTAGAGAATACAATCCCAATGGTTCTGGCAGAGGGTATGAGTCTGGTGTTTTTCATGAAGGTTATGATCTTGGTAGCCCTGGACACGGAACAAGACATGGCCACAGTAGCAGCATGGATAGTGGAAATGGTTATGAAAATTCTTTTAAAGAGACTGCGGGTTTTAACAATGAAATTGGTCCTAGTTATGTAGATATTAGTAAAGGTAGCTTCAGTAATGGAGAATTTAAAAATGGTAGAAATAAAATTCAGAAATTTGAAAGCATCGGAGAAAAATTGCGATTTGGTGATTTTGAACAAGAATATGGTAGCTCAACAGAAGCATATGGCTTCAATGTTGATGGTGATTCTGAAGAAGAGTATAGCTCCATTGGTTCTGGTGAAGGATATGGCTTCAGTGGTTTTGATAAAGGATATGGTCCTGATAGTTCTGGAGGAGAATATAGCCTTAGTGATTCTAAAAAAAGACATTACCACAGTGATTCAAGTGGAAGACGTGGCTCTAGTGATCATGGACATGGATATGACCCCAGTAGTTCTGCTAGAGGATATAGCTATGGTGCTCTTGATGGAATATATGGGCCCACTAGTTTCAGTAAAGAATATGTCCCCAGTATGTTTAGAGGAAAATTTAGGTCTAGTGATTCTGAAAAAGAAAATAATCTTGGTATTTCAGGAGGAGGATATGAGTCTGATGGTTTTAGTGGAGGACATGGTGTTGGTAGTTTTGATGAGGGACATAGTACTGATAATTCTGGCAAGAGATATGAATTTGCTAGCTTTAAAGATGGATATGGCTTAAGTAGTTTTGAAAGTGGATTTGGACCAACTTGGTTTGATAAAGGGTTATATACTAGTAATGGAGGGATATTTACACCTATTAGTTTGGGAGGAGGGTTTGGGTTTAATAGTTTAGAAAGCGGGTTTCAGTATAATGGGTTTGGTGAAGGATTTGGACAAAGTGGTTCGGGAGGGAGGTTTAGGCCAATTAGTTTCAATAGAAATTTTGCTGGGGGTCAGTATAGTGGTTTTCGGAACAGTCTTCGCACAAATTCCACTGGAAGGAGATTAGCCGTGCTGTTCGCACTTATTGCCCCTTTGGCCATTCTGTCAATATTAGGTCCCATTGTGACTAGCCAACTGTCTATTCCTGTAAGTTTACTACTAACAAATTCTGGTGGTAGACGACGACGGAGTCCAAGCCCTCGTTTTCCGTTTTCTGATGAAAAGGTTTCTATGAAGATAAAACATCGACTAGAAATGCTAAAGGTATGTAACACACAATTTAAAAACAATAACTTGGCGTTTAAACTTTTTCCTTTCATTTCACACCTACTTCCTTAAAAATAACTACGCAGCATTATACGATAAGCAAAAGCAAACCTGATAAAGATAATTAAAAAGCATCTATCATTGTAATTGGTTAAATTTTCTCTTTCTTCACGAGTTTTGAGTCTTTATAACTAAATTAGAGAACAACCATACAAGATCTCGTGTAGATGATTTAGATATAGTTTTCATAATAAATAAATAAAAGTTGAAATAGGCAGCGAATATTTAGTTCAAAGTGAAGTTGTAAAGAAATGATTGAAATTAGCTTGCAAAAGTTGCTCAAATAGAAAGGAACACGTTTCAAAAGACTATCGATTTTCGTCTTTCGGACGTGTCTAAAGTCTCCAATGTTTTCTGTTCAAGACGAAAGATGGAAGTCTTTCGAAACGTCATTTTTTTATATGAACTAATTTTGTAGATCAGGCTTAAAAGTGCTATTCTGAACAAAATAGTTTCTGCCCACTTCACCTTTGTTTGTTAACCTTACTTGTTTCGATGAAACCACATGAGCTTAACATATCATCTCACAGGTTCTGCAACTATATTTGGCTGAAAAAGAAGATATTCACATGTATAAAAGTGACATAATCGCCAACTATCTTTCTTGTTCAGGGTTATTATCAAATAATAACCACTGCTTGGAACGTCTAGTGTGTGAATTCTCTGACTCAAGCAAGAAAATGACCTTGTTACAAAAGAAAGTGGTTTCCATGTAAGTATATATGATAAAACTTCAAGTGTGGAACATTATAGAGCCTAACACTTTTACTAATTTGGAAGAAGCTATATTAAAATAAATATAATAATATTGTATTAACAAAAAAACACTTAAAATACTTTCTCCTTTTATCAAATGCAACTGATAATACGTACAAGGGCACCATAAAAATATGTTTAAAAACTCATTTTGTACAATATGGTATCAAATACCAGAGTAGTTTACTTTAATTAAATATATAATATTGTAGTAATATAAAACTTTAAAATACTCAATCCTTTTATCAAATGGAATTGATATAGTATGTTACAATACCATCGCACGGAGAGTTCGCGTATAGCTTTACGTGAAATTCGAAATAAACCAGCATAATAAAAATCTGTTTAAAAATGAACTCATTTTGTACAGTGTGGCATAAAATACTACAGTAGCTTATTTTTAAATGTTTTGGTTTAAGTAATATTGCTCAAGTTCATTGAAAACTCAAATAAGAATATGAGTCATCTTAACACCTTAATTGTAAACATATGAATGATCAATACAACTAAACTATTTTGAATACAAGTTAAAACATTTAAATTTAAAAGCAGCGTAAATTCTACCTTAATTATAAATCGTCGTAAGTTAGTCTGCTGGTTAAACAGCACGCCAAGCACGTTTGAGAGACGCAGGCTCAAGTCCTGGTCATACCGAAGGTGTTCGTTCTAAAAGGACAATAATCCTATTTATGTTTGGTAAAAGAGTATCCAAAGAGCCAACACACTGCCTTCCCTCTGGTCTCTCACTGCTGCATTAGTGACGGCTGGCGTCGATAATTACGCGCATAGTTTTGTGCAAAATTCCAAACAAATTAAATACTTCTATACTTAGTTACATTGATAACTTTTTATGTTAAAATGCGAATAAATATTTGCTAAAAAGAGCTATGTTATAAATATCTGAAGATTTCTAAAGATGGTTGGTATTAGTATTAAAATTTAATTAAAATAAAGTACAGAACAACATTAACCTAAAGATGACATACAAATGTTGAAACTTTGTTTTGTACTTTATTTAAATGAAAGTATTAATACCCATATCAGATGTCTCTAGAAATAAATACACAAGGTTTATACGCTTATCTTGAAAATTCAAATAAAGTGCAGTTTGTAAGCGAGTATTGTGCCCATTTAAGTACTTTATTGTATTGTGAAGTCGTATTTATATGTTTATATAGATTGTACAAAATTCAACACAAAAATTTTACATCAGCCAGTCTATGTAGGTTATGGTTGTATGTTTGTGGCTGCTATTGTTGGTATTGTAGCATTTTCTCAGACTGCCACATCATCAGCGAACCGTGAGGAGAATCCATGATTAGGATTCTTCAATGGCTGATTACCTTCTCTGAGGTACACCATGTAGGTACCCTCTACATTTTCTATTTTTTAAAAAGTTAGATAACCAGCAAATAATTCCACGAAGTAATCCCATTTCATTCATAGGGAACCGAAAACCATTGTGCCATCCAGTGTCAAATACTTACTCAATCGCTTTGATATACTGTTTGATTGTTTGTTTGTTTTTTAATTTCGCGCAAAGCTACAAGAGGGCTACCTGTGCTAGCCATCTCTAATCATTACCTCCCACCCTCCAACTTTTGTGCTACTCTTTTACTAACGTTACATTATAATTCCCCCACGGCTGAAAGGACGAGCATGTTCGATGTGACGGGGATTTGAACCCACGATCTTCAAATTGCGAGTCGAGTGCCTTAACAACCTGGTCATGCCAGGCATTATATATTTGAAAGCGCATAGTTTTGCTTTTCCTGATATTTCATAAAGTAATCTTGTTTACAGAGTGCTGCGTAGTATCTTGACAAACAAAAAAATTCCGGACACGAAAAGTACACGACTACGTGAAGCAGCCGTTCACGGCGAGAAGAATGACGGATCGTGTGTTACCTACTTTTGTGATAAAGTAGATAAACACAAAACCAAATTTTAGTTTTGCACATAGATGTTATTATATGCTTTACAGTCATGTCACGCGAAAAATTAAACAAAATCAAATTTTATTTCAGTTAATTATTTTTCTTATTTATTTTAATGTAATAAGCGTTTTACATTTTTCAGGGTTAAATGTGTGTTAATCTAAATTCAAAACGAAAGTACATGATTACCAGGAGCAACTTTTACAACAAGTATTACACAAAGATTAATTGTGCTTTGTATGTACAATTTTTTTTATCCCAGTCAATCAGACTCCCCCTGAAAATACATTTTTTTTTTCCGTTGTAAAAGATTAAAATTGCAGAATACTTTTCTGCCCGGAGAAATATTATAAAAACCGGATAACACTGTTATATATATATAATTCAGTTGTGTCGAAGTCAGTTTTCCACTTTTGCGCAACACGAGTGTTACTGAAGTTACGAGGATGCCACAACCCTGTGAAGAACAATATAAAGAAAGCTGCAAAAGCTGTAAAATGTGTTTACATTGTAATCTTCCAGTTATATTTGCAATAGATTTAAAAGCCAATAACAAAGAGAAGGAAGATTAGACAATCAGCGCTCTTTGGTGGATTAAAAAGCAGTTCAGATAATGAATCGTCCTTTAATGCTGGAATAGCTTCTCTCGATAATGCACTGATCAATCTTGACAAATTGAATAAAATGGTTGCGATCTTCACTCAGTAATTTTCCAAAGAATTGTATTAAAAGAAAAAAACTATTTGAGTATTGAGAACTTTACAAGTGTGTCGTCTTGTACATAATGAAGTTTGTTCTGAAACAGAAATGTTGTAGGGACTGCTTGAAGATCTAAAACGAATAAATGATAGGATGATGTGGAGAAAACGTTATTCAGCTTGGTATTTTGGCTAATATAATGGTTTCTATGGTTGCCCAGAGTATTACATTATTATTTACTACAGAAGGAAGGTGCTTTGCCTCAGCAGAAAAATCGAAAGAACAGAAAACCGAGAATAAAAGGTAGCTGATCGATTTCACCTATTTTTCCTCGACCAGAAAATATTTTTAATTCTAAAGCTGCTCTCACTTTTTAAGACCATTCTACACCTATTGCGCACTTTCCTCGTTTACATTTGATATGTTTTAATAAAAGTGCGCATGGTAGCCCCAATCATGGGTATATTTATTTAACTCCTGTCGTCATAACTGCTGAAGAATTATAAAACAAATCATGAAAAAATTCATACAACAATGTTTCTAAGTAATGTAAATTTAAGTAACACAATATTTCGAGGAAAAGAAATTTCACTTTGTTTACCAAAGAAGGAAGTAGCAGAGCGTCAAGACAGGACTTAGTTTAGATACCTCAAGTTAGTTTGGAATAAAGACCTTTTCTGTAAAGAATAACCCACTAACTGAATAAACCATTGCAAAGAGATTGGACATATTTTCTGGGACCGATAACAAGATAATAAATGAAAAATTGATGAAGGGTTAAAAGTAAAGAATTCTCAAACTCTTAAAATGCTTCGAAATCAGCGACTGTCTTTATGAGAAAGTTTACAGTGGAAACGGAAATCAGAATATTACTGTGTTTTATGAGAAAGATTATTGTATAAATAATTGCTTCAACGACTTACTTGTTAAGTTCTTCAAAGCAGGTACAATTAACTTTTGAGCTATTGACCAATTTAAATGTGGTTTTGAAAATCGACATCAGCGTAAGGTGGAGATTCTGTGAAAAGTTATTCAAGATGTGTGGTCTAAAACTGGCTTTATCATCTTTTCTAAAAGTTTTATAGTGCAAAAACTGGACAAATAACGATGAAGCAAACCCAAGAAGCCTCATTTATATAAAGTACGATCAACCTGAGTATCACACTAGGTACATATAAAACACAATTAAATCATCACTTTTTACATTATTACCAATCACTTTTACAATGAAACATGACATGTACTCAATAAACATAATTAATAAAATTTTAGATGGGGTATTTAAATTAAAACATTTAAACTAAAGCTTTGAGTCACTGAGACTATGAAGAATGTATTCTAGAAGAAAACCTAACACTTTTAGATACTTGTGGAAGAAAAGAGGAGACATCATAGCAATTGTTTTCTTTCTTTTTTACAAAACAAATTAACATGCAATAACACTTTTATTTTATTATTATGTTTGCGTTACCATATTTTGTTATTTATATAATTTATAGAAATATTTATTTGATAATAGTAGTCATGTGAAGAAAGTGTATCCTAGCTTGTTTGTGCAGAACCTCGATTTTGAATAAATGATTTGATCCTCGTTGAAACCTTTTGCATTCACTCTCAGTCTAAGAAAATGTTTCAAATATTTTTATTATATAAATATTATTGAACTATAAATATTCCTGTAAATGTTAATTATACATTTCTATCCAAATTAAACCTATTCAAGTCACAACGCTGTGATCTACAAAAATTTCACAAAATAAAATATTTGCATCTAAATTTTTCAGTCAAAACAGTTCAATTGCCATTATGTTTGATTCTTGGAAATTTTACACTTTTGAAATACTTTAGAAAAGTTCTAAAATGGACTTGAATAGGTTTAATTTGGATAGAAATGTATAATTAACATTTACAGGAATATTTATAGGTCAATAATATTTATATAATAAAAATATTTGAAACATTTTCTTGTTAGTTTATAATATTTATACGAATTTTGTTGAAAATGAATAAAAACAAAGCTTGATGTTTTCAGAAACAAACTCTTGCAGGTAATTACTAGTATTTGTAACAAGGTGTTCTAAACGATTTTTTTACTCGGAAAGAAAGCTTATTATGAACTATTTCACTTATTCAGTTTTAAATAACACAACACTACATGATGAAAAACGGTTCAATTGTCCACAATAAACATCTTATTTTTAAAATTTAGATCACAGACTCATACACTGAGCACTCTTTAGTTTACAAATAATTAGGTAAGTACGATAGTTCTTTTCTAGACTCAGTAAATATGGCGTTATCGAAGATGATATACATAGCTTGACCAGTTTCTCAAGGGATCGAAGATTTGAGTTTACCTCTTCCTGTTTTTGTTTTTTAAGATACAAGTCATCATAGTATATACCAATAAATAGATATACATACAGATTTTATTCAAAACCAAAATTATTAATATTGGTAGTAAACCACTAATTATAAAGGTCAATATATTACTTTTTTCACTGTAGCTTTTCTTCGGGCACAGCTTAAAAATATGTATTAAAAATCGTTTCACTAATTAAAGTAAACAACTGCTAATATATACACACATTAATGGAATTTAATTTCTGGACTATTTTTAGAACAGTTTTATCAATCTAAGAGAAACAACTAGATAGGTAAAGATTAAATATTAACATCCACACTAGGTCATTTTTTTTTTTACCAGATAAGATTGAACTAGAATATTTCATTCTAACACGATACGTACTCACTGAAGCGATATCAAAATCTACACGATAACCAGCTGACAACAAGAGTTTCGCGACATAACAGTTGTCATGACTATCTAGATATAGGGATGGAATGTTACCCAGTAAATCTTTTCATTCGTTTGGAGTCACTTTGGTCGGTAACATTCTTCTAATGTAGTTAAACTCTTTCATTGCAAATTTGAAGGTTGTATTATCAAACACAACAGCTCATAAACAGTTATTTTTTATACTTAATTAAGTTGTATCATATTTTGCAATAGCTAAGTAACTGAGATGTTTGCTAAATCATTTGCAGACAGCTAGGGAAAAATAAAGTTATATATGTATAGATTACTGTGAGAATGATAAAATATATCTTAATAATATATACCCACAAAACTATATATAAAAACGGTTCCAACATTAGCATGAAACATAAATATATTTCCAGTAACAGTAGTGTAATTCATCCATCTACACATCTATCAGTTTAATATTATAAAGCATATTCGTAGATATGAATATGTTACCTTGTCGTAACATGTGGCCTGAAGCCACACTTTACAGTCATCTCGAAGACTTTCCTATGGTGTCAATAAAGTGAAATTTCTGCGTTAAATAAGCTTATGTATTATTTCAATTTAAAAATAAAATTTAATAAAATTCTTTTTATTAAGTCTCTGCCAAACTAGTCTAGTTAACGATTTGAGAAACAATTAAGAATCTGACAAACTAGCTTACTTAAGAATTAAAGAAACACAAAACAATAATGATTGTTCTTTAGATCATCAGTTTGTTTTGCTTTGAGACTTTTAGTTTAAATGTTTTCAGTAATGCTTATTTCGTAGACGTACGCGTCCTGATTATATTTTATTTACATTTGACAATTGTAGCAATAATTATGTTATGGTATATAATATATTTTTCTCTAAAAATAACGTATGATTATACTGACATGAAAGTATAAAGTTTTAGGAATTCTTAATGTAACATATTCAAACTTGTGAAAGAAGTATCATTATTAGCTTAACACAATGTCTGTAAGTTTGCTAGCTGTAATACAACAAACTCGTGGTATAACATTAAATTTTTTAAAGCAAACGGGAAACTCCCCAATTTTTTACCACACAGGCAAGCCTTAGAAAAAGCAGCATTCAAGTACTTTACAAATAATGTGTTCTTTATACATGACCGAAAAAACAATTTCAACATTTGACCGTAACTGCGCATCCAGGCGCATGATCGCGTGCTCAGTATGTTGATACATTTTGAACTTGAAATTGGTCACCAGGAAAAGAACAAACGATGACTATGAATATTTTCAAGGTCATCGCTTGTAAGAACAAAACTGAAAAACAACAACACCAGTTTAACCTGGTCCCATATATCAGTCTGTATGGGCCACACCCGAATATATAAACATTTATATAAAGAATTAAACCTGGAACTGTAACATCTTTTGATTAAAGGTACCTAACCAGCAATAGCTTTCGCAGACCTTTGATTTTAAATAAGACAAGATCAAACTGGTTTAAGCCCGACGGAAAACCAGGTACGTAATAAACCAACTGATAATATTGCATTATGTTTTGCAAAGATTTATAATAATAAGTTTCTATCATATTCTTAAAATCCAGTTAATGTCGGACTAACCGATTTTAAACATGAAATCGGATTTATCTTCCCAGTATTTTACAGTATTTTGATTCTTTACTCAATATTGGCTGTTTGCAGTTTGTGCCACATGAAAACATTGAAGGAACACATGGTTATGTAATATTCCTTATACAAGCAGACACTACTTTCTATCTTCATAAAATATTTGTTTTATCACTAGAAAAAAAAACATTTTTATAAAAGTTGCAATAAAGTTAGCACTCTTTCTGATGATCAAAATTTCATCCTACAATGATTTTATGATGCACCAAGTAATATTATTTTTGACTGATTTGAGAAGCTTTACTTTTGCATTGGTTATAATTGTCAAACACTGCTGTGTAATAGAGGCAAAATGGACAAAACACTGTATATGTTTCTTAAAAGCCAGTTTTTTTACGTTGGTCCCCACTTACTCGTGTCAACAGAGTACAATTGCTTATAGAATTTAATCATCCGCTCTCGTTGTTGTTATGTTTAAATAATGGTAATCTGTTAATCGCTGTGAGCGGTGACCTATTAGCCCGTATGATCTGTTTGGTAGTAGTAGCAGAGTCTTCTAACAAAGGTTGATTAAAAAAGATGAACGATAGCAAACAACAAAGTGATGAATATTCACCACGTTCATGAGATGTCCAGCATTTATTTTGTGTGACGTGACCTGGTAAGCCTTCCCGGCAGACAGCAATCAAGCTATTCTATCTGGATAAATGTTGTTTTAGCATTTATTGCTCGTTATTCGAGAAATCAAGCGTGACTTGACGTAACATACACTGACTTTTGAAAGGGTTAGATGAGTTTTTCATTTACTTTCATAAAAATCTGCCAGGTTATTACTTACAGGAAAGATAGAGATATTCATAAAATTTAAATGGTTTCCCTGATGGATCAGCGGTAAGTTTACAGAGTCTGGAGAGAGATTACAAATATTATATTATTCAATTTAGCACTTGTTCATTTGCTTATTTATAACAAAACATAAAGCATCCCATTTGCATAGCGATACATCTACAGTCTTATATCGCTGAAAACCGGGTTCCGATACCCGTGGTGGGAATAGCACAGATAGTTCATTGTGTAGCTTGGCGCTTAATGCTTAACTACAAACAAACAAAATAAAGCAAGAAACGTGGTGAGGAGCAAGTCGTCCAGTCTTATCATCTTTCATAAGTGAAATGACAAAATCTTGTCACTCGCTCTTTCTGATGTCACGTTAATTGGCAACAAAGAGTGAGGAACATGCTGATAGTGTCAGGCTAAATGTAGTAATAAATTTTCGCCACAAACAGCTAATAATTACAAGACTGAATTTAGAGATGTAAAGATGAATTAAGTCACTTCATGATGATTTTTAAATTTCAAGGATTTATTACCACTTAACTTCCTTCAGGCATGAATAGCTGGCAAGTTTACACCTGTTTATGCATGGAGAATCTCTGACCATAATCAATATACAACACTATCAGAAGTAGATTTACAGCTGGAAGAGTATAAATTATTCCCGATTGATGTATTCACAAAAGAATAAGATTTTTTCTTTCAGCCAGCGAACTTCGATTTGTTAAATATCACTTACACAGAAAGAATATTTTTATTCAGTAACTAGTGGCACTACACAAGTCTTTTCTTAATGTTGACTAATGATAATTTAGAGTCTCTAAATTTGTTGTTTGGTCCTCTACACAAATCTAGGTCTTCTTCTCTGTGTAATCCTACAGTGAAACTTTGAAAGACGTAAAGCCGAATAACACAAAATTTTGAAGAAAGGAAGTTTCAAAATTTTTTCATGTAAAAGATTTTGAACCTACGACCTGAGCGAACCTGGAGCACCCCCCCCCATTTGTAATGAGAAGTCTATTGTGATGAAGCTAAGAGTATCTTATGAGGTCATAAGCAAGTCATTCTTGAAAAATAACACTGTTATCACATGAAAGATGCCTACAGCAACTAGAATCACAGCAATTATATTGTACAAAAAATGAATAATGTCTTCTAACGTAATTATAGTTAGCTTTTGTAAATTGAAGCTGACGTCCATGTAGAATGGGGAGCTTGTGAAATGTGCACAAAAAATACTGGTTCAGGACTAACCTGATTGCACTTCACAGAAGCTTGTTTATTCAAATGGGAATTGCGGTGTCAGGCAATTGAGGTAATCTAGGCCATCATACGCTGTTTTTGTATTTTTCTTATAGCAACGTCACATTGAGCTATCTGCTGTGTCCATCGAGGGGAATCAAACCCTTGATTTTAACAGTGTTTCAGCGAGGGATCCATCACGTGCATAAAGGGACGAGGAACAATATGTCCTTAGAAAGTGCAAATAATCTGAAGAGCGTAAATGTTTGGTCAACTGATGAATATTTGTGGTAAAATAACAAGCTTTAGGTAATTTCATTAAGATGTGCCATGGTATAGTCCTGAATTAAAGTTATTTCGATCCTTAAAAGTGCGTAAAACAATGAAATATTTATTCGAAATATCTAGTACTTTTTTCTTAACATGAATTCTGAATTATTATTATGTTCACTCTCTCCGGTGGCACAGCTGTGTGTCAGCGCACTTATAATTCCAGAAACCGGGCTTTAATGTAGGTTAGTGCTTAACTTCAAAACTTAAACCTCGATCGTAGAGTTTTCTTTCTTAATTATATTTTTTGCGCTAAAAATAAGGCCGTTTTTCTGATTTCATGGAAGACATCAAAGTTTCCATTATTCCAAATTCTATGTTCCCCCAAGAAAGTCGTTTGTTTAACACTTTTCCATTGATAAATCTACGAATGACAGCAAGGCAAAATTACTCAATCGAGCAGGCGAAAATTCACCGTACGATCAAAATAAATGTGGAAGCAAATACTTTAGATACTTTATGGTTTATAAAGTTTGGATAAATAGTTTGATTAACTCAGAGTGTTTTGTTTAATTTTATCTATATTGATTTCATTTATGAAACTAGATGAAATCTGAAATGTTCAGTATATGATGGGATATTTCTTACACTTTCTACATTTACTGGTAAATTTATTAAAACATAGCATTTAAAGTAGAGGTTCAGTGTTTAAAGCAGCAATTTCTGTGTCATAATAAGTTCTACTAATTATCTAATTCTGTCGTTTCTTTGTTTATACAAGAACGTAATGAAAGTTTGGAGCTCGATAACTGTCTTCTTGACCGTGATGGCAATCTTCTGGCAAGAATATACAGTCAGCCAGCTAGCTTCCTTTAAACAAGAATCACGTAATCTTGATTACAGTAAGCTTTTAGAGTAAAGATACACGATTATCTTATAAGGGTTTTCCTTAACTATAACTATTTGATTTATATCTGTTATTAACTTTTAAGCGAAAATCAGTCTTTAGAACTGGTTAAAGTTTTTCATATCAGCTTGCCTTTATTTTTCATCTTCAGAGGTTAATGATAATAATGTTTAATTTTTGTTAAAATTTGAAGTATTTTATATTTTATTCTAACTATTTTAAAGATTAATGTCGCACAGTAAATCACTATAGTCACGATAGAGAAAAATATACTTTAAAATATTTTAATTTTTGTGAGTTTAAAAAGAATATTAGGATACGTATTTTTTATTAGTCAGGTGAAGAACAATTATTGCTTTAAATCAAGCTGACTGGTATATGTATGGTCGGTGAGAACATTCCACATTAAAAAATAGGTAAAACTGGTAGTCTGGTTTCAAATAAACTTTATGCAGTGACTACATTGCTTTTCTTAATCACTAAATAATTCATACGATGCATTATAAAGTAGCTTTTAGTAATCATTATACCTATCACACAAACTTTTTAACAACTAAATGATAAATTTTTAGTTTTCGAGTAAAACAGGAAAAATGAAAAAGCTTTATCTAGTAATGTATCTATAAAGAAAGTTAATAATAACATAGAAATTACAAGTTTATGCATGTACTTCAGGATTCATAACAACAATGTAGTACAGATTTTTCAAAAAAGAAACTGAGCTTGAAATAAATTGTTATAGGTAGTAGTAGATGCTGGGGTATGAACATGTACATGAAGGCTTTTTTAACGTATTAGAAAATATAATAAAAATATAAATGATCTAAGCTAACGACACGGAGTGTAACGTCAGAGTACTTACAGTTTAGGATACATGTATTCATTAGTATGTACTTTTATTTTTAATTAATGGTGTTTTTAATAAAACCTAATATAAACTGTCACTTCTTCAGACAAAAACTGTACGTGATTCAAAATGCTTATTGGATTTAAGTGAGGACTAAGTTGATTTTTCAATATCTTATAGGTAATAGTCATCCTTTAGTGTGTTTTCATTTTACTAGTAATATCATAGCTATTAGATTTCTTAATGTTCCATGCGAAACAAAACCGTTTAAAAATCTACCACACTGTGTGGTTGGTTCGAGAAACTAAAAGTATATTTCGTACGTTTTTTTTTTCGAACATACATTAGGTGACGGAAGCGATATTGGAGGTCAGGATTATGGCTACGGAGGAGTTGGAGGCGGAGAAACAGGTTATGGTGGAGGTGGAGGAGACATTGGTTACAAGGAACGTGATGTATGGGAGTTTCACAAATTTCAGCATTATGGCTATAAGACCCCTAAACCGAAATTTAATAAATTAAAAAGTCTAGTGGCATTTCTCGCGCCTCTGGCTACACTGCCAATACTTGGGGGACTGGCTCTAGTTGGCCTAGGAGGAACACTGATTCCTACCGTAACAGTAAATGCAGGCACGGCTGGTGCAGCAGCAGGAAGAAGACGACGCAGAAAAGCAGTAATGAAAGTACTCGAGTCTCAAGATGAGAACAAATCCTTTACTTTGACTAATTTTTCAAACACAAACACACTTTACCAACTTCATGAACTTGATGTAATTCAAAAATACTTGCAGAAAGTCAGACCAGATGTTAACTACGACGATCATGTAAGGGCTACCTATCTGCGGTGCAGTGGAATGCTGGACACGAAAAATGACTGCCTGGAACTTTTGGTGTGTCACTTCTCAGATCCCGTGGGTTCAATGAAAGAACATGAAAGGGATATGGCATCACTGTAAGATTTCTGTGTATAATTTTGTAGTTGACATTGTTTCTGGGTTTCATATATATTTCTCAACGTAATTCCTCGTAACGAGACCGTTTTGTTTTTTTTACGTAACGTATAGAAGCTTTAGGGGGTCATGATTCATATGTATTAATAACTAGAAAGTTGGAGCTAGAGAACATATAGTTTTATCTAATGTTGTTTGAGTTACTGTAACCGTGTGAAACTTAGAACATTTTCTGTGATGTTAGTTATTTTATGTAACTAGAAACACTTTGTTTATTTTCAACCAGCTAATAAGAAAAAACATATTAAGATTGATGTTTTCAACAATCGGAATAAATTTAAATTCTAAGTACTGTTTTAAATTAGGAGCTATATGTAGAATATGAATTACACGACATTAATGATACTGCAAGAATTAGATATCTCTTAACCACTGCTTTATGTTTCATCGGAAAAACTATGTATACTTTGTATCGGTATAGGATCTTCCATGTTGAAAGTTCTATTTCATGTCTAAGTACAACATTATTTTATTTTTCTGAAAGTGCAATATTACGTCTATTTTCAATTATTTGTAATACTTCAAAATATTCTTCTGTTTTAGGATCATCTACGGTCTGATGAAGAACAAGTTTATCGAAGAAACTTTCAAGTCGCGTCTTCGAAAGGCAGCAGCTAATAGCAGAAACTATCCTGGAAGTTGTGACGGATACACTTGCAACACTCAGAACTCCACGCTTGCTTCTTCGTATCGGCCGAAGAGAGACATAAGTCTAAATAACGAGTAGTGATCAGGAATCAAAATATTTTCATCACTAAACCTAGAATAACGTTATGTTTTTTTTTAATTCTCAAAATATTGTTTGGAATTATCATACAAATACTTAACATTTAAAATACGCAATGAAATATTATTTCATGTTTTAGAATTTGGAAGACAAAGATTATGTAGTTATAAATGTTTTTCTGCTAAGAACTACAAAATTAATAATATTACAAATATGTTGTTCATTATTTTAGACTCAGTTATTGCTAATATATTTCAGTTGGATTCTGGGTTACCTACACTCTTTAAAATATGTCTTTTTCATGCTAAATTTTGAATATGTTGCTCCAATAAGAAAACATTTAACGTGTATTACACACTAATATCTAGCCTAACTTTCCGTTCAAGTAGAAGTTTATACCAAACAGTTTGCAGAACCTCTCATTTTCAGAATGTCTACGATAAATAGAGTCAGGGATCTAAATACCATAATGTAAACAAGAAGTGACATGTAATTCTGCCTTCAGTTATCTTGAGCTGTATAACCGGTTTAATATTTGTTTTTGTTTACTTGTTAACGAATTCAACGCAGAAAGGGATAGAAATTAAAAAAAATTGAATAGCAGCATCTCGGAAAAAAAAACATGACCTAATAAGGCATCGAAATATGTTAGAAAATAGCACATCAACTTTCTGTTCTTATGACAGCAAAGTTGTAGGTTTAATCTGAAAAATATTCAACTAAAAATCGAATGTTCGACTTAAATAACTACTGCATAATTAAGTGTTATACTAACAACCATGATTGTTTAAAATTATATTTCTTTAAAACTTTGGTACAGCCCAGTTTTTGATTGTAGAAGGCAAACTTGTAAATTTATTGCATATAGTATATGCACGTTATAGAAGGATTACTCAGTTTTGCTCACCAAAGCTATGTATAAATTGTTGTTTTTTTTCAACATGCGTTATATGTATTAAGCCGTACCGGTGCGGTAAGTATCCAGTATCAAAGAAAACGTTTTGTCTGTCTGTGGACACACCTAAACGGGTTTACCAATCCAGAACAAATTGGAATGCTAATTTAGTAGTCCGAAAACAGCAAACCAAGTTCGTATTTAATATTCCCATTTACTGAAAAATAAAAATATTGTATAGAATAACCCGTATATCATTACTGCGGTAGTTATTGTAAATATTTGAGTTTGAACAAAATTCATCCCAAGAAAAGATTCTACAAGTTAAATATTCTAAAGAAAATTTTCAGCATTTCGAGTTTAATTCCATAGCAACCAAGACATGTGGAGAATAAAGATGTTAATGCTGTTTAAGCTTGGATTCACACCATTTAACTTCCCGTTTATACTAGGATTAGAGTAATCACTTGAATTAGATGTTGTTGTTGTTTTTGAATTAAGCACAAAGCTACACAATGGGCTATCTGTGCTCTGCCCACCACGGGTATCAAAACCCGGATTTTAGCGTGTAAGTCCGCAGACATACCGCTGAGCCACTGGGGCACTTGAATTAGAGAAGTATTTCATAATTTAAATAATTTTAAGATATTTCTCACCAAAATTCAAGATTATTACAAATTTAATGCATTTATTTTATGAAATTTAGACAGTAGAAATCTTGACCGCATCTATTTTGAAAAAGGTCTGCTTTGAACAAAAAGTGACGCAACTTCTTTGCCATTTCTGCTACATTTTTCGACTTGACTGCTACACTTTTTCACTTCAAATTCACTTTCCGTGTCTTGCAACAATTTTCTTGGAAAGTGGACGCTACTGAAAATCCTCTGAGAGTTCTTGATTATTTTAAACAAATATGTGTGTTTGTTTTCCGCATTTGTAAGAGAGAAAAAAGACGGAGAAATTTAAAATGCATTGTGAGAGCTTCAAAAAACAAACCATTCATAGACTGAAAGTTCAGTTTCACTTGTAGGCTTTCATTGTATCTGTAGGGTATGCAATTTACCTCTCAAAAATTAGTAAGTTATTAATTTAGAAGGTTGATTTTGAACCAGATAAGTGTTAATACTTGTTGTTTCTTCTTTTTTATACACCTTTTATAATTTTTCTAATGAAGAGATTGAACTCTTGAATACGAGATAAATAATCGTAATATAAGAAGCGCATTTAAATAGACATATAGTTTTGTGTATTAAGAGTAATACAATAAATACAATGTTGCTGAGCTGAACTCATTACGGTGAATTTGGAGACTATAGTATGTGACAATATTTGAATCAGATCTTGATGTGTAACGAAATGTTTCAGTATCTTCTGGTGGGAGGAATCTAATCCTCCATTAAGTCAAATTAGATGGGCGTTTTATTCTCAAAAATAAGCCCTCGAAGCTTCAAGCTGGTACGTGAGCTATAGCAGCGTGTTATTGCTTTTAACGGAACAAGAATGGCTAGGCCTTTTGAACTTTATCTCTCTAGTTAATAGCTCACAGTGAACCCTTTTATTTCACAGTAGATTGTCCTTTCTCGTGTATATCATGATAATTTAAGTTATAATAATATTCAACTATTCTAATAGTTGAAACCAGGTGAATATTGTTGTACAACCGATATGATCAATTTCTTTTCGTTATTACAATAATTAAACTAAATAAAGGTACATACAAAGGTAAACACCTTTTGTCACATCACATATTTCATTAAAATATGAATAATTTTTGTTTGTTTATTTGCTTTGGATATTGATGCAAATCTATACAAGAGGTAAATGACATTGTTAATTTTAAATTGATTGAGTAAAGGAAAGGTAATTAATTAACTACACTCACCGCCAGCTACACTAAATGAGGAGATTTGACTGTCATTTTTATAACGCACTAACGATGTCAAAGTGCGGTCGCGATTTTTTTTCTGTGGTAACTGAAAATGAACCAAGAACTGCAAGACCGACACCCCAGTACACTGACAAATGGGCCACACCGGGCCTAATATAAAAATCAAGTATCATCATAGTTTCTTATTAAGTATAAAGCTACGCAATGGGCTATGTGTGGTGTGTCCATCACGGGTATTGAAACCTTATTTATAGTGTTATAAGCTTTAGTTTTATTTATAAAACATCATCTGGCATGAACTGACTCAAACTTAATTGCATCTTCAAAAAATTACTATAATGTCGTTGATAAAAAAGTACTAAAATTAACTTTCGATTTTGATTTCTAAAAATTATAAATATTGCCTAACAACAATAATTTTCAATGTATAATCCAACATATTTAAAAATGAAAAACACTAGGTGAAGATAACCTTTTGACTTGTGTTACTAAACAGTAAGATTCAGTCTTAAACATTGTTTACTTGAATTGCCTTTAGATTCAGCGTCATGGAGTCTCTGTAAGAGGAACTGGAATCACAAGTTTTGAGTAATTTTAAACTAGCTTACTGACATTCATCATATTTAATTGAAAGAAAAATGCATTTTGTAATGAAATATTCAAAAAAAGATTGATTCTAAAAGTTTAAGTAGTTTTTTTTACCTAATATTGAATTAAATTCTATTTTCGAATTGTTGAATAACAGTAAGAAAAAATGTAAGCCGCGTAACTTTGGTACGTAAGCTTGTTATAAAATATTCATTGAGCAATTTGTATTCATAAATAACTAAGAGAAAAGGACATTTTTAAGTTATATTTAATGACATGGTAGTAATTTTGTTTTGAAGGTTAGCCCGTCATAGCTAAGCGTGTTAAGGCATGTGACTCATAATCTGAGAGTCGCGGGTTCGCATCCCTGTCGCGCCAAACATGCCCGCCCTTTCAGCCGTGGGGGCGTTATAATGTGACGGTCAATTCCACTATTCGTCACTTAAAAGAGTAGCCCAAGAGTTGGCGGTGGGTGGTGATGACTAGCTGCCTTCCCTCTAGTCTTACACTGCTAAATTAGGGACGGCTAGCACAGATAGCCCTCGAGTAGATTTGTGCGAAATTAAAAAAAAAAAAAACGTTACTGGTTAAAAATTTAAATAGAAGTTATTACTTTCACAGTAAGGAACATTATTTTTTTAGACATAGTACTGTCCTTTTCAAGTACATAATATATTATTTCGTACCTAAACGTTACATGGTTAAGCGAACTCCATATCATCTTTTTCAACTTCGTTTATCAGCTAAAGGGTGTTTAAAAACATATCCAAATTTTTAGTGATTTTCAATAACTCGTTAAGATAAAAAACTAAGTATGAATTCCCGTTTTGAAATTTTGATAATCTTAATATATCAGATTTCAATTACATAATACAAACAGACTCTAGATCATAAAAGAATTTTTTTAACAACAAGATTTACAGATATATCAATATTTTATTTACTCAAATATTTTTCATCATTACCATAAAAATTATTCTAAGAAACATTTGTCAGATTTGTGCATTAATATTCTGAATTATTAATGCACAAGTTTGAAAAAGTAGGTTTTGATAAGCCTGGGCTCGTTGGATCGTGACACACTAGTATATTTAAGGTTTTGTATGGCCTAATGATTATAGCACTTGGATCTAAATCTTGAAGTTTGAGGTTCGAATCCCGTTCCTATCAGCTGTGAGGGCTATATAATGTGACAAATAATTCTACTCTTCGTTGACAAAAGGGTAACCCAAGAGCATAGTTGTAGACTATCTGTATTCCATCTCTCACTTCAAAACTAGGGCCGATTAGTGCAGAGGACCGTCTTGGCCAAGTTGTTAAGGCGTTCGACTCGTAATCTGAGGGTCGCGGATTCGAATTCCAGTCACACCAACCATGCTCGCCATTTCAGACGTGGGGGCGTATTAATGTGACGATCAATCCCAGTATTCGTTGGTGAAATAACTAGCTGCCTTTCCTCTAGTCTTACACTCCTAAATTAGGGACGGCTAACACAGATAGCGCTCGTGTAGCTTTGCGCGAAATTCATAGACAAACAAACAAACTAACGCAGAGAACTCTCGAGTGGCTTTTATTAAATTCAACAGATACACAAACTAATTTACACTTAAAATCTTGGCAACAACAAACACGGATTATACCGAACAATTGAATTGAGTGTGGCATAGGTAGAATTTTTGTAGCCTTAATTACTACAACATATCCAGCATTCTAATAAAATAACTTAGTAATAATGTAAAATTTCCGTGAACGTGATTTTAATATACGGATGAAAGAAGATAAAACTCGTTAGCTTTGGAACGTTAGAACTCGTCTGCTTGTTTCCTGAGCCATCTCTAATATAAATCGTTGTTTAATTTGACTTTTACACGGTTTGAAATTCTACAGAAAACGTTTATTTCTAGTTCTAATATATAATATCAGTATCATAAATGATATCTTATATTGTGCAAATGCTATAGAAAAGTGTTTTGTTTGCTTGTTTATTACTTTATAAATAATGTTATCAATAAATTTACTTACATTCTTTACAAAATGCAACCCTAAAACTTTTTTTAAAGGCAAAGCTACACAATAAACTATTTTCATCATTTCCGCCTAAAAGAATAAGCTCAAGATACAGAAAATCAATCGCTGACTCACTGCTAGTTCGTATTTAGTATATTCAATAAGAACGATATATTGTGTGAATATATGGTCTGAATAGCAAGGACAGGCACTCAAAGGGTGAGGTATGACAGTCTTTATTTTATAACTGTTGATCATAGTAAGAGACGCCAGCTAGTAGCATCCGCTGCCTCTCAACTGAATATCGAGGTGAAAGAATGTATGTGTTCGGCAGTCTCTTTGAGCTCGAAGTTTGAATCTTTCGATGTGCAGGCGAACTACAGAGCCATGTCCAGACTTGAATATTCTTAACTTACTCATTTTTTTGTGAATCATTGTTCTTATAATATTATTCTTACTTAATAAAATGTTATTGAGTTTATAAATGAAACATGCATTTTATAATTATTTTAAAAGCTCAATCGAGAAATTTCTTACAACTTTTTCGCACATTGAAATTTGTTGCGTGTAAGATCATAGATGTATAATTCTAAAACTCTCTCAAATGTTCATTTTCATATTCATATAGTTTTGGTATCCTATGCTTGTCTGTATTTACATGGACCTTACTTTCTTTTAATAACTGTGAAAAGAAAGTAAAAATATAATTTCTAGGAGGATTTAAATTACCCCAATCGTCACAGCGTTATATATGAGGACTTATAAATTTAAAAATCGGGTTTATATACCCGTAGTGGGCGGAGTACAGATAGCCCACTGTGTAACTATATGTTTAACGTCAAACAGCTAAACAATTAAGGATTTAAAGTTAAAGTCTTGTTCGCCACCTTTATGGATTAGCAATTATTCCTTTAAAAAGTGAAAAATGATTATAACTGAGGTCATGTGTAAATAGTTACTCAATCATTTGAAGTGAGTTATCAGATTACAAGCACGTAAACAGTGCAATACGTAATTTGCAATTATATAATAACACATAAAAATGTTTAACGTTTAAAACTTGTTGATGAAAAGAAACCTTCCTTGAAGTTCAAATGGTCTGCTTAAGCAAAAATAAGTAAAACATTTAAATATTACAGAATTTAGTTAATATGTACAACTTTATTTCTGAGCTGCAACAATATAGTTGTTATTACACTAACAATAATTTTAATGTTAACTGTATTTTAGTACACTAAAATAATGTACTCAACTATTTCAAACTGTTTTATATTTTAACTTGAAGAAAAAATACAATGTTCGTCTTAAATTTCCATGATATTACGTTTATGTAATTTGTTTGTTTTAAAGCTCTATTCTTTCAAGTTTTTCACAGATTATAATACAATTTTATATGCAAAAAACGGCTCTTTTGGGCTCAGAAAACACTTCAAATAGAAGAGCGAACAACGTTTCGACCTTCTTCGGTCATCGTCAGGTTCACGACGAATGTGAACCTGACGATGACCGAAGAAGGTCGAAACGTTGTTCGCTCTTCTATTTGAAGTGTTTTCTGAGCCCAAAAGAGCCGTTTTTTTGCATATAAAATTCTCAACAAGTGGGTTTCTCGACATCACAGATTATAATACATTTTAATATTAAAGAAACACGGGACACGCTACTTCTTATTTTTAATGTCAGTGTTTCTTATCTGAGTTCCTGTTTATAATTGTTGCCAAAGTAATCTGTTTTGTAACGAAAGCAAATGTATAATTTATTATTATTATTTAATTTTAATTAAATCCTCTAATGAGCATTTAACCACAGTTTTACTTTTTTCTTCTTGTACAAATTTTGAAACTGAGCTTTGGAACCTAACACTGGTCGAAGAAAAAGATGGCGGCCAACGTTCACCTTTACCATAGTTCTTATTTTTTGTTTACTGTATAGTTTTGGTAATCAAAAACTTTGGTAACTATAAAAAGCCGTCTGGAATTACGAGAATAACAACATGCGTTCTAAAGCCGATCTTTTCATAACATATCACACTGCTTCATATTATAATATTTATATAAACAGTGGGTCAGCGAAATCTTTCGGACTAAAAATGGGAAAATATGGGGTCCGATTACTCGCTGTGAATCGAGATAAGTAGTCTGTTGTGTTACAGTACAGTTTAAAGCTTTTTCAGCAGATTAGCGTTATGTATTCTGGAGTAGTACTAAATCTGTTGCTAATTGAAATAACGACGCTGAACACAAAGAGCATAATATATATTAAGGCACTGGGTGTATAACTGTTTCTGTTAAACACGATGGATTGTCGCTCTGAGTGGATAACTTGTCATGATTAAATCAACTTAAGTGTTACTCCAGACTATACTAGCTAAATGTAACGTTCCTTTCCAAGAGAGAAATCGTTTATTTACTCAGGATAATTTGCCTGACTGACCATTATCACTACGCTGTAATTGGGGCCATAACCTTTAGATATTTCTTGAACAACTGTTGAAGAACACTATTGTCAAAATCCTTATACAACATGTCAATTTAACAGATATTCTACTTCAAGAACAAAATAAACACAAGTACTTTAGAATGAAATTATTTTCAACCCTTTCTCAACCATACGTTATGTAAAACCTACACAAAATAAATAATAAATAGTACAATATTACGATAAGATAGAAATATATTGTATATTCATATACTACTGGGAAGCTTTTTGCTTAAAAAAAACTACTTATTTTAAAAATATGAAAGTTTTATATCTATACATAAATTTAATAAATTAGGATTTTATTGCAATTATTGTTAACCTAGTAGCCAAACCGAATATAGGCAGAATCAATTCCTATTATAATATAATAATGCTACTGCTAGTAATGTAGATACGCGTAGGCCCGGATTGGACAGGTGGGTTAATACGTGCGACTAGTACTCTGTCGGTCCCGGGTTCGCACCCCCGTCATACCCAACACGCTCGCCTTATTAGCCGCGAGGGCGTTATAATGATCGGTTAATTCTCATATTTGTTGGTAAAAGAATAGCTTAAGTGGTTTTACGCGAAATTCAACAAAAACTTATCTATAATAAATAAATTATGTCAAAAGCATGCTTTAATGATTCTTTTCAAAAATCCAGTTTTATTTTCATTTTCTAGTATCATTGATCTTTAGAAAGTGTTGTGCTATGTACCAGTGAAATTATTTTGATCGAACTAATATTTATTTATAATTAAACAAAAACACGTTTTCAAAATTGCTCTTGCTGTTTTTCACATTCATACGAAACAGAACCACTATATGTTTCATGAAAACTGTGTTTGTACAAAGTGTTAGGACAAAGTTCAGGCTACTTTCAAACAACAACAGACGGTAAATTATAGGTGAAACATCAAAGTTTATTAATCTTCATATTTAGCACGATATAAACTCAATGGAAGTGCTTGAGCTCAGTAAACAGTTAATAGTTTGTGTGTCTACCTTTAGCTTTAATAACTGCAGACAATCTTTCAGGCATTGTTGCAACATATTGAATCTTAGTATCCTTTGAGATTTTTACTTCAAATGTCTCTAATAGGCTCCCATAAAGTTTCTTTGTAATTAGTTTTTGGATTTGATCTGTCAAATCTCGAATCTGTTCAACTGGGTTGAAATCGGTCTCTGTGGGGGTCATTGTATCATTTGAATAACTTCATTAAGTTATTTATTAATCAGTGATGACGAAAAAACCAACTTGTAGAGACAATATATATGCAAAAATGGCTAGTTTGGGTTAAAAAAATGTCTCAACCAGGGGCGTAGATCCTGGGGAGATGGGGGTATACATTCTCCCTTCATTTTAGGTGGAGGTATGATGCATACAATCATCCCTCCTACAGTTTGGTCAGTTGAATTGTTTTATTGCATCACAGGCCTACAAATTGTATTTGTAATTCTCGTGTTCTTACCAATCGAATTACATAATTAGGTCTAGATGTAGGCTTTTGCAGTAGCTGAAACGTACATCTTTAATATAGACGTGCTTCTAAGCTTTTCGATCGGAGTGATAGTTCGTATCAGTCAGTAGGCCTAAGTATCCATGCAAACATCGTGGCAACAAGATTACTCCATGACTGCATGTTTAGAGCTTTCAGGTTCATGTAATCAGAGATTCCCAATTTGCAAATTGAACAGTCTACATAAATGGTTGCAAAAATCATCTTCCCATCGGGTGTAAAAAATCTACGCCCCTGGTCTCAACCCAAACCAGCCGTTTTTACATATATAAGGTTATTTATTAGTTAAGTAATTTCTGCATAGGTTGGATGAGTGTTAGGTAGTATAATTCTATAACAGTAATACACGAACAAGTATTTGACGGTCGGTGAGCTGGTCCATATATTTTACAAATAACTCTTATTGTCTCAGCATATAAATACCCCCAAACCATCACACTGCTTCCCTCATGCTTTTATGGTGGGTATTACGCATTAAGGTAAGTATCTTCTATCTTTTTTCCCCTGGACATACAACCTAGACTTTGAATCAAATATTTCAAACTTGGATTCATCCGTCCATAACACCTTTTTCCATTCATCAACATTCCAGTTTTGTACTTTTTAGAAACTTTCAGTTTCTTGATAATATTTGGAGCTCGAAGTAAAGGTTTTTTTTAACTGCTTGTTATGTAAATATCATGCATGTGTTATGTAAATGTTATGTAAACGACAACCATGTCGAGTGTTATGTAAATGTCATGTAAATATCATATAACGTCGTATTTGAATTCCCATATTTATTATTTATAATTCTATATTTATATTATTGTTTCGAGGTTTAAATCGGTGAAATTTAAAATAACATTTTAGAATTAATTAAAATTCATTTAGAAAATTTTAAAACTAAATAGATTGATCACTTGTATTGGCCTGGTGTTTGTACTGTGGAATTCTGGGAAGTTACGCGACATAGTATATAAACAGATGGCGATGCGAGAGAAGAAATCATCCACTTTTACTCGGGTCAAGAAATAAGTCATCCATTTTATTCGGATCAGGAAGTTTGTCTTGTTTGAGAAAGTTTAAACTGAATTTGTGAATAGAGCTAGATCGACTAAAGCGGTGAAAAATTTTATTCCGTCAATCTTTACAATTCAGTCGGATTACGGATTATATCGAAAGTCAATAGGAATTGGACTGTGAACTTTTGTTTGAAATTACCCATTCAAACTTCAAAAATTTCTCCGTGGGACTGAATTCAACGCCTAGATTAGAACTTTGGATTTCGGATTTGGACACTTATCCTGGATCATATTATTAAGCACAGGCCAGTACTTTTTTGTATTGTAAGTTGTTTTGATGGTTGAAATTGGATATCCGTTATTGCCATTGGATAATTTATTTTGTGTCTATCACATAAGTAGATAATTATAATAAATTATACAAGCTGCTATCTGTATCTTTCTGTTGCGTTCAGTCCACATAAAAAAACGTAACACTGCTAAATGACCAAATATTTCATTTTCTTTGAGTTTTGTTGATAGTGTAGATCTGAACACTTTTCTGTGATTTATCTCATGCTTGAGATCAGTGGCAGTCTTCCTTCTGTCCTGAAACCAGCACAGACATGATAATTAACATCAGTGTCTTTGAATTTAGGTGTTTTAATTCTTACTTTCTTATTGGTTGTACTTGACAGTATTTGGGGAGCATTTACAGCAATTTGAAGCAGCCAGAATCACCTAAAGTTTTTATGTGAGCTTTCTGTTCTACAGACAATTCTTTACACTTTTTTTGCAGTGACATAACAAAAAAAGTGTTAAACTGCTTTTATTAAGATTTATTTGTGAAGTGCTATTAAACTGATTTCCTCCATCATATACTGACACCACATGTTAGCTCTTTCATAGTTTTTTTATATAATTAGGACATGGCAGTTATTTTAGACCCAAAAGTTGATTAGTAAAAGTATAAGAATGATAAGTATTTTCACCTGCAGCAGGGATCAGGGAAGCATTGTCACAGTGTTAGGATTTACATTCTGTAATGGAAGAATTGTCCCATAAAATGGAAAGAATGACGAAGTATTCTCTTGTTCTAACATTTTTGCACATTAATAACAATCTGCTTTTAAACATTTCTCCTTTTTTTTCTATGTTTTTACTTTCTTAAAAATGTTCGAATATCAAGACCAAATTTTACTTTTTCAGGAAATGATATTCAATTTATGCCTATCATAACAGAGATAAAAAAACTCATCTAAAAGACACAAACAACGAATCAAAATATATAAACAACATAGTGCTGAGTCCAGTTACTACAAAAGAGGTCATTTCTATGTTCTGATCAATTATTTCAATGATGAGTCCACTTATAATGGCTTTAATGGTAGCCATACCTTTTCTAAATCTTGCATCCTTCGCGACTTCCATTAACAGCAGAGAACCTGCTCAGCTGTTTGGAAGACGTAGGCGTGACTCACTTTCTCTATCCATCACAGCAAACTCTATATTCCATGAGAGTATAGAAGACAATTGGATGAGAGTTCAGTATTACATCTAATAGACCGTTTAGAGACCCTACATGGGAATTGAAACATTTATTACAAACATGAACTGCAAAGCCAGAAAATCCAAGGAAATGAGAAAAAATTATTCAAGATAAAAAATATTTACTTTGTATTTGAAACTAAGGGTATCAGTAATTAACGCTAATTTCTAATCAGAGTAAGATATGTTCTTAGAGAAAAAATACAATTAAAATACAATTCTTGCGTTCTTACAAAATCTCATCATCTGGTTACGTTAATTATTAATGATACGGCTACTCTTAAAAAATGTTGGTTATGAAATTTTTTAAAAAGTTGCTCATTAATATTTATAATTTGACATCATAATATTATATTATTATCTATATATATATATTTCTATTGATTATTAGCTAAAACTATATCTTATTTTATATCTTAGTGTAGCTCTTTCAAAGAAGAAAATTCAAAATAAATTCAGAACTTTAATGTATCACTAAACTACATGCAATTAATTCGTTATTTTTAGAGTATATATTAAGATTTTCTTTATTATATTTATTACGAGCTTGACTGTAGATATAGTGACGTAACTAACAAAACCTCATCATGAATAAATGGGATTATTAATATAAATATAGTGATATCACTACCTCAACATAGTAATTATAGCGGTTTTTATCAATGTGGTAATGATATTCAAGAGGTTGTGAAACAGAAATACTGAAAAATACTTTATTTCTAGGGTTATGAACACAGTGGCGAACTTACAAAAATTGTTTCATGATGATGTTTAGGTATAATTTTCCCTGTCACTGTCAGATTTTAGCTTTTCTTCTTATCAACTTGTACTCTTTGACGTCTTCGTGTTAAGAACAAGCTTAATAGTCTCTGACCTTATCTCGGTAAAAAAACACTTGTTACCCCTCTTGTGGTTGTTATGGTTTATTTATGTATTAGAAGAAATAACACTGAAAACAATTTTTTTGAAAAGTTGTTGCTGATTGTGACAGGCACCTGGTGGGTATGCATAAATATAGTTTTGGTTTTGCTTCATCACGTAGGAACTCTGAAAAATAGACAGTTAACTGTTTACCGGCAATAACATATTTAATTGCGTTTATGTTTCTAATACGCTTTTAAGTTCAACATAATTAAAAGAGTTTTGCTCCTGATTTTCGTTTGTATTCAATGTCCGGTGCATCACGTTGCAGTGTCCAACAGTAGTCAGCAAACACTGACGGATTCCAGTTGCCCTGATATCGTTTTTCCATTGTAGCAATGCCCTGGTAAAAACAAGATTTCAATAAAACGGTACGTGATGAGCAAATTTGGATGTGATTTTCGTGTCTAGAATAATATGACTCTTTGGCACGACTGTACCATTCACAGATTAAACAACAGTACTTTGTATAGTCGAGCTGTAGTCCCAGTAACAGAGCAACGACTTCAAATCTCCACAGATATTCCAGTTGTGCTTGCTGTATTGGATGTGCTTCAGCAACATTTCCATGTTCTCGTAGGTTTCTTTCATGTGTGCTGCATAGCCAACAGGTTTTGAAGGGTGAACATTTTCATTGTGCAATAAAACAGCTTTGAGGGTTAACTTTGATGAATCAATAAACAGACGCCACTCTTGCGGGTCATTGTCACAACCCAAAGCAGAGAACAATCCTTTGACTTGTCAATCTGTGCAAAGAATTTGGTTATATCATCTTGGTGGCTTCGAAAAACAGAAATTTTCGTACCTGGTGACAGCAAACACCATTCCTGCAGTCTCGAACCCAGCAATTCGGCTTTTGCTTTTGACCCAAATCTCTAACCAGATCATTTAATTTTGACTGTGTTATGCGATGTAGATCTCCTGAGGAGTACGCTTCAAAATCCGGTTCAATGTCACTGGGCCTGGCATGGCCGAGCGCGTAAGGCGTGTGACTCGTAATCCGAGGGTCGCGGGTTCGTGCCCGCGTCGCGCTAAACATGCTCGCCCTCCCAGCCGTGGGGTGTATGATGTGACAGTCAGTCCCACTTTTCGCTGGTAAAAGAGTAGCCCAAGAGTTGGCGGTGGGTGGTGATGACTAGCTGCCTTCCCTCTAGTCTTACACTGCTAAATTAGGGACGGCTAGCACAGATAGCCCTCCAGTAGCTTTGTGCGCAATTCCAAAACAAACAAATCAATGTCACTGCCAGTTCCCTGCATTGCAGTTTCTTCATTTGGTTCGTTTAAGGTCCATTCCTCTGGTGGTTTCGGAATTGAAAGACTGTCGTCACGTGACATGTGTCTCATTGCTGAAGGCAGATTAGAGTATTCAATTGACTTCTTGTTTTGGGCAGAGATACCAGACACATTAATCAAACAGAAGTAACAGTCCGTCACATGGTCTTTCTGCTCTCGCCATATCATCGGGACAGCAAACGGCATTATCTTTCGAGTGCCTCTGAGTCAAGCTATCAGACAGACAGTACATGTCGCGCAACAAATGTGAGTCGCCCATTCCTGGTCTTGATCACCAAGTTTACAGCCGAAGTACAGATGATATGCTTTCTTCACAAGAGCAGTAATTGAGCGTCTTTGATGAACAAGCGTATACTCGTCACAAGTATAGCGACTGTTACAACATTGACGAGACATATTGACTGACACCAATCGTCTCGTAAAACGTCTATAAAATCTAACTCACTTGTTACAGTGCTACTGAGGCAATGTTATATTCTGAAAGAATACGTACACACTATAAGGTCTATATTAATCCAATGAGCAGCATCTGTGTATGCGAGCCACTTTTATAGCCTGCTGAGACAGTGTCAAGCTGACTCTGGCTGGCCGTGGCTACACACTTCCACAAAACAGCTTCAAACCTGGCCTGATTTCATACCTGGACATGTCCAGACTGCATAAAATATTGTTCATAAGTCTCTTACAGAAACGAAAATTTTGGGACACCAATATGAGAAAAAACATGACAAAACTGAAGATTTCGATGAAACGGTACGTGATGGGCAAATTTGGATGTGATTTTCGTGATCAATATTCATGAAGCAAAAACTTTGTTGTGCAGTGTAATTAAAGGTTAAGTGAATATTCAAACATCACAATGACAAGTTAACAGTCGTGTACTTACTTAATGTAGATAGGAAGAGCTGACAGTTCGCAGTATAAATATTTACCCGAGAGCATTACTTTTGTTTTCCTCAGTGACTTATCGAAGAACCTTTAAGACTTAGAATGCTCATACTGTGCAAAAGTCACTCAAGGTTTACTCAAATATTTGTATAAATATATAATATAAATATAAATAATATATTATTAGTATCTAACATATGATTTGTATCTAACATATGATTAGTATATAATATATTATTAGTACGTAACATGTGATTAGTATCTAACGATGGTGACTGTTCAATTTCAGTTTTAAAATAAATATTGCAACTATGCGGAATGTTCAACTGAAGTAACCGACCGAAGTATCTTTCCTCTTCATTTTTATGATCCAAACAAATTCGCTTGTCATTTTC
Organism: Carcinoscorpius rotundicauda; assembly: GCA_011833715.1. Classification (NCBI taxonomy): domain Eukaryota; kingdom Metazoa; phylum Arthropoda; class Merostomata; order Xiphosura; family Limulidae; genus Carcinoscorpius; species Carcinoscorpius rotundicauda. Next base: position 27,755,629 of record CM022406.1, read on the forward strand.
CGTAGCATCATAAAAAATAAATTACTGAGTCTGTTTTAAAATTAAAGAAACGCTCTATTTATTACAACAAAGGAATAAGAGCTCATTGCTAAACTAAAGGTAGTACACGCGTAAGCAGTAGACCATAAATACTTCTAGTAACGCGTCCGGTATAAATAATGTTCTCTGAATTGTTTTCTTTCGGTATTTATATATAGCAATGTGTTTATCACAGCGAAACTTTTCAGTACTTAAAGCTAATATAACCTTTTAAGCCAAGCTCTACTGAGTCGAATAAATTCATATGAACAAAAAAGTTACAAAATAACTATTACAACAATTAACTTGATAAAGAAATACGAATAATAAGACACACAATAAATTCGTTATAGATAAAGCTGTAGTACTGAATTATATTATATACAATACAGGATAGGATAACAAACAGAATTAGATTATAAACTCGATGGCACGAAACTTTTTATACCTAAAATTAGTTTTCTATGTTGACTACCCAGTGATCGAAGATCTGAAAAAGACAGTCACTGATGCAAAATTGAGGAAACGTCTCAGTTTTTTTAGAATTATACTAAATCCCAAGATCTAACAGAATATTCTGGAGTGCCACCTTATCCTACTATTCCCATTCAGAGAAAGAGAATGATGGGTTTCCTGCAGTAGGCCTATCTCTCTTTCCGCATCTCTCCGTGTATGTCCACACACTTTCTCCTCTTATATATTATATCCTAGTCAAAGCTGTCTGTATAAGTGAAGATCAGCACATTTCCATTTTCCATTTGTGTATAATTTATAAATAAGTTAACAAGTTCTCCTATTTTTGATAAAGAAATTGCATTAATAAAGAATTATTAATAACCTAAGTTATAGAAAGATTTATCTATAGCGTTCACATACTTCTTTCCTCTCCTTTTATCTTCAGATTATTTTCAGCTGTCCTTAAAATGAAATGTAATATCAATGAAACTTAAATCACAACTGAATTTGATACAATAGAATTATAACCTTAACTTTGGATAACTCAGCCACCCTGACACTTACATAGTATAATGTGTAACACACTCTTATTAAAACTCTTCAAAAACACAATTTTGCACTTTTGCAAGCCACAAAATTGTTAACGTATTTATAAGTTATGTTACGAATAATGTCACCGCTAATAATGTAATATTAAGATATTAATAATGTGTAATAATTGACACATATCTTCGCTCATCTTGGTTTTCAGCACATATGAATGCTTAGCTCTTAATTGCACATTATCACGTTACTATGATAAAAAATTGCATACCAACAGTCATTAATGAATAGCTTCCAAGTACGGTAATATTATACTCCAAGTATCCATTTTACAAACTTTGTTAAATAGTTTTGATGAATATCTCAATATGACAAAATAAAAATTGTAAAATATGTAAACTACATTTTATGTTATAAGTAGATAAAATAATTGTAGAGGTGTTAAATTTTGCTCGGTAGATGACTATGTTAAAGCTTTGTCGTAGCGCAGACAAAAATGTATCTCAATCATGGAAAATGAGTTTTTTGACTATCCACACTCAGTATTAGATATTGCATCACATGTCACTGACTCCAACCGTTCTAGGTAATTACTTTTTGCCCCCCCCCAGTGGCTCAGTGGTATGTCTGCGGACTTACACGCTAAAATCCGGGTTTCGATACCCGCGGTGGGCAGAGCACAGATAGCCCATTGTGTAGCTTTGTGCTTAATTCAAAACAATAACAATAATTACTTTTCTATGCTTTAAAAACTGAACTATGTTGTTGTTAGCCATCCCTTTAGAGTTTGGTAGGTAAACTACATATTTGTACCCCCATTGGGCTGTGGAACTGAATACTAAACTTGCCTATGCCAGCTTTACTGACTTGTGATTAAGGTTTTTGTCTAAAGGTTTTATCTTTTATATAAACATGTATCTTCAACTGCTTGTAGACATATTGCATAGCTGCTGTTCTTAGGATAGCTCATGACTACTTTTGAAAGTCTCCAGTCAATACCACCCATCGCCAGCTCTTGGGCTATTCTTTTACCAACGAATAGTGGGATTGACTGTCACATTATAATGACCCCACTGCTGAAAGGGTGAGCATGTTTGGTGCGACGGGAATTGAAACCCGTGACCCTTAGATCATGAGTCGAGCGCTTTAACCACCTGGCCTGTTACATATTTGATCTATTATTCTAATTGTTTTTTTATTATTATTTCTGTATTATTCTTTTATATAATTTCATGAAGTTTTGCACTGGCTCTGATGTGTTTAACAAATTTAGGATTTTGTAACTAAATAATATTAATAATTCTGTGAAATTTAAAAGTTGTATTTTTGTCCTTTTTTTCGTTGTTGAAATAATATAATTTCAGGTAAATATCAGTTGCGTCTTTGAGACATTATTTTCATTTCAATAACCCGGATATTATCACGACCACAATTATAAAATATAATTCACAATTTTTAGAATATGAAACCCAATCTTAGGAAGAGCTGTTTATTATACCACAGAGTTGTGGTATTATTTGTATTGAAAACTGTTAAATTAAGCAAGCGAATTAAAGAAGAGAAGTCAAATTTCGTATAAAAGTATATATATATATTTGATTGTATTTTTGTTAAAAGTGCTTTTTATTCGACGTCGCTGGAACCAAATTAATTGACAATTAATAGACGAAAGACCAAAAGAAAAATTACGGAATTTTTTAATAAAAAATATAATATGGAAAAAGATATGAAGAAAGTGCACAGTGCACACTTGAAGCTTCGTTAACTGTTTTAACATATTGCCATTTAGAAATACTTAACTCACAACTCAGTGCTAGATAGAAGATAAACGGTTTGTAAGGTATCCTCGCATTAACGACAAGCCCAGTAGTTTAGTGTTTCAAAGTATAAATTAATCTGTGTGCAAAAGCTAAGAAGCTTTGTTGTATATGTTAGTGAAAAAATGGTCTGGTAACAGTGCGATAAAATGGGTTTTAATCTTGGAATATTAGGGAGTAACAAAAGTTCATATTATGAAAAGCTGTACAGTGTGATTAACTGAGTTGAACGTTTGGTTTCGTCTAAAGGTTTAACCTGTTTGACCATTGAGGTTGTTAGCACTACACTCATAAGGTGCTACCGACCGTGATTTAACATCTAAAGGGTGCACGAAAAGCAGTAAAGCGTGTGATTTTCATATTGTTAATATCAACTGTTGTGAGAAATGTGCACTTGACGTCAATGTTGCTGTTTATTTACTTCTCTTAGTAAATCCATAAAGAATATAGTTACATTCGTTAACTTGATCTTGGCTCTTTTCCTATAAATTCGCGACAAAGAAAATAGCATGAAACCTCGATTTTAAAACTCAGTAAAAATATGTCATTAGGTTACTTAAACATCGTAGACATCCATGCATAAAAAGTTATAAATACTAACGCGAATTTACATTTATATATAATAGTTACCAAGAGTTCATCGTGTACTGTAGTAGTTCCTCTATAAATGACCATTTTCTTGATGGACAAGATAAAAACATTTTTTATGGTGTTAAGGTAAAATATGTAGCATTGCAAAGAATTATATTCTAAAAAAATTATTAGTTTTATTAATGAATGATAAAAATATTTGTAATTTTTTGTATGTATGATTTAGTAGTCTCTATTTGAAATTTCAAATATTTGAAATTATTGTTTGAAGACTGAAATTCCTAAATAATAGTATATTTTGCTGAACTAGATACTTTTTTCTGAAAGGTAAGCTTCTTTACATGGAATATTGCATATTTAAGATATAGTAATTTGTTCAGACCTCTAAATATATAGGTGTTAATATTTTGGACTCTTCTCTTATTATTTTATATTGTTTATTTGCTGTCTTTTTCTCTATTTCCTTTAGATATTCTAGTTCCAATTTCTGTTAAAAGTATCAGCAATTTATTGTTATAATTCGATTACTTGAGAAGCAAGGAAAAAACATACAAGTAGCATTAGGCGTCTTGTTATGGTGAAGTGTACATATAACACCTATGGAGTTTGATTTTATTAGGACAAGTACTTTAATCTTTGTTATGTATTTATTGCTCTTTAATTAGGGTTGGTATACTTATCTAGAAAACTTTATGCGAGTCTTTGGTGACAAATAGGCGGTGAAATTCTTATGTAGGTCATTTTATTAGCTATTGATTCGTAGAGCTTGGTTTTATATATGATGCTATTTTTTGAGTTTTGGTCACATCTTGTCAAAGTCACAATATTTCGAGTTCAAAATAATTAAACAAAATCCGTGCTAGCATTAAAATATGAATATTCAAGTTAATATATATAATACTACAAAAGTCGTGCTAAAATATTTTTTAAATAAATTGTCGTAAAGGAAATACCACTAAGTTCATCATATATCTTATTTTAATGCGTTAGGCCGAGCTCTGATGTCCAACTAGCATTCTGCTTTTACAGTGACATTGAACTGCTTTCTGTAAAATGAAGAACGTCTCATATAACAAATCTCATTATAACAGTATTTTTTGTTGTAATAATAGGCCCTCTAATGGTCATGTATGGAAGACTGTGTTTATTGTTCTGCTGTTTTTTGTGACACTTGGAGTGGAAAGTAGTGTTAATAACAAACAACATGAAAGAGTCAGTAATAACACAGTGAGGAACAGAATTCCCAGAGCCTTCTTTGGAAGTAAAACCAAACAACAGGGATACTATTTCCCTATAGCATCATACAACGTAAAGCATCATAAGCCAGGTAAGCAGCACTATCAGAAAAATAATTATTACATTCTGATAACTTAGGCATAAGAGCCTGAAACAATAAGTTTGCTTGTCTGTTTTCAGAGCAAAACCACATTGGGCTATCTGCTGTGACCACCGAGGAGAATCGTACCCCATATTTTAACGTTGTAAATCCGAAAACTTACTTACCGATGTACACAATAAAAAGTTAGATAATGCAACATCAATTGTGTAACTACTTTATAAAGTATACTAAAATATCAAACATTTCAGAATAGTAGAAGTTCAGCGTCGGGGTTATTAGTTCTAATAACATACACAACAGCAAGAAAGACGAAAGTTCAAAAGTACCAACAATTTACATAAAATGGTAAATCATCCAATTTCATTTTAAAAGAAAAGACTCGGTGATGATTCGAGACCTTAATTAACGTGGATATAGTTTTAGTTTATATGAATTTTTTCTTAATTAATGCATGTTGATTTTGTGTGGCCAAAAATTGGCAGTGGGTGTTGTTCAGTATCTTCCTTCCCTCTAGTGTATTGGCTAAAACTCAGGGATGGTTGTTTGTAAACAGCTCTTATGTAGCTTTGCAAGAAAATTCTAAAATAAATGACCAAATAAAAATATTTTATTTGTTAGGGAAACTGACAAATTTGTATACAAATTTGTCTACTTTATTCTATCATTTTAGTTAGTGATTGATAACTATTTTTTTTCATCAGTGGAAAACTTAGCACTTTATGTAATCTTCATTTACTATAATTCCCTCTTTTTAAGAAACTTTTCCAGCATTTCTATTAAGTATTTTGGATGTTAAATACGAATTTGGATTATATCACACACAAGTATATACTGACTTATTATTAACCACTGCACTGCTTGTTACACTTACAATGTGCTAATTTAGACATATATGAAATTTCAAGATATTTAATTGAAACGGCAGAGTAATAAAGGAATATCTTAATATACCACTTATCTCATCCTTTAAATGCATAAATAAATGTCAGAAGCTTATTTAATGAAAATTAACAACAAACTGATGAGTTACGTCACTACGACAGTTTGTTTCTCATTACTATTACAGTTCTTTAGAAAAGTCTGCCTTTGTGTAGCTTAAAATCTTAAAAACATTCCTAAATTTAGAAAAGGTCCAAAATTAAGTAGCTCCGGAGAAGTACATAACGTTTTTAAAAGCTCCATTTATTTGAGCTAAAGGTGCCAGTGTGTGCAAACAGCAGATAATCATGGCACATATGAAATACTACACGAGCTCCAGTACCGCAAAATAAATACTTCCAAACATAAGTTATTAGAAGATGGGATAATTAACTTTCAAACAATAAAATGAATTGCTGTATTTTCATTAACGATTTGCTGCGAAGTTACTGTAGTTTTTGTTTAATTTACTAACTTAAACTTTTCCTCTTCTAATTGGCTATGTATGTACTTATTCTTTTTTCATATATTTTGAAAACATTTGGGATATTTGAACGATTATTCTGAAGTGAAAGCTGTCGAACACTGCCACCACTGTATAATATAAACCTGTGAAATGAAATAAATATTGCTAGTCAATAAACAATATCTTACTTTACTAATTCTTCTACCGTCTACAGCAAATGATGCTTATAGCTACCACAAGGAACCGGAAACATGGGAATATCACGGATCTTATTATTACGGCTTTAGACCAAAGAAGAAGAGTTTTAAAGCTAAAAAGGCTGCAGCGATAGCATTAGCAGGCATTCCAATTTTATTGGCACCTTTGTTAGGACTATTTATTACACCTGCTGCTCTTACTATTCCGACGGTCACAGTGACGGCAGGTGCAGCGGGTAGAAAAAGACGTCGTAGAAATGCAGAAGAAAGCGAAAGAGAACGAACAGAAGAAATTCAGGCTGTTACATCGTATTTACAAAAGATTCATTACGACACAGATCAACAAGAAAAGATGATGGCCAACTACCTGCGATGTAGCGGGATGTTGGATAAAAACGATCACTGCTTGGAGAAACTAGCTTGTGAGTTCAGCGATCCTTTAAACAGAAGTAGTCCAGAGATTGAGCTAACCGTCTCGTCAATGTATGTATCACATTACGTTTTCTTTTTACGTCAGAACCATTTTTTTATTTAATATTAAAGCCAAATGTCTCAGCCTTCCTGATTTAGGTTTACATATATATAGCTAGATAAATAAATTTGATTTTTATTTTATATTGCCTTTTGCGTTAGGAGTGCTCTTTTTATGAAATTATTCACTGTTTCACAGGGAAGCTTCCAATACAATGCGAGTGTGTGAAAATAGTGCTTCTCCTAAAACTTAGTGTTGAGTTATTCATTCTAATTAAACCTGTGATTAATCTTGACAGATTTTCACATAATCAAATAACTAGATAAGTAATAAGCTTCTTTTAAGTTATTTCTGACGCCTGTATCCTCTTCTGTTGTTCACATGGCTACTTGGATTTTTTATTTGACGTGCATAACGTCATTTAGGTACGTATCTCGTGTATAATAAGAATTAAATCTGTAACTGTTACGCGTATAGACCACATAAACTTACGTCTGTGTACAATACAACCGCATAGACTGCATGCGACTGTCATGCATGCAATAACTTAAACTTGGATCTCAGATGCATACGACATTAAGATCTCAACTGTCCTGCATTTCACTACTTTAACACACATATGCCATGCAAATTGTTACTTAAATGTGTAAACGTTGTACAAATGACCACTATGATGTATATCTGTCATGCATATCTTAATTTAGATTTGTATCTATTCATAATATTACCTTGTCTTTACCAATAATAAAGAGCGTGTGTTGACTATTCAAGTTCTATGAAATAATATTACTGAGTACAAGAGCAATTTGGTTATAATGTAATTGTATATGGTTTCAAATGTCCTAAAAAATGAATAGTAATAGTTTAGTAATGAGCACTAAAGTATGCGGCAAGATAACATTCACATGCATTATGTAAAATGATCTTTCTATTTGAGAAATGGAAGGAAAAAGTATGTGCGATTGAGATTTTATCTAGCATATTATAAACATATGGCTACAAAAGTACTCGAATATTGCTTAAGTTAATTAATTTATTTTTAATCACGTATAGATAAGGTAGATTTAGTGTATAATGGACCAGTTCTATTAGTTCAGCTAAAAATGAGATTCTTATCTATATTTGAGCTTTCTACATTAGAAAATTTCAGGTTCACATGTCTTATTCGGATCTGTATGCGTGATTTAAACTCAGCTGTAGAATCTTGATAAAAAGTGCAATGAAATTTTTCCATTATTATATTTCGTGCTTTTAACAATGTCTTTAGCTTGTTAAAACATCTTCTCAGAAGCAAGCACATATCCGTGGAGTTTAAAGCTCAACTGAAGGCGGCGGCTCGTTTAGGTAGAAATGTTTCTGGTGGGTGTGGCATGTATGTCTGCCAAAGAATTCAAGCTCCAATTGACGAAAATATTGCAATTCAACAAGATCACCTCAGACGTCGAAGGCTACTTTATGCAAAACAGCATTAACCTACAGTATAGTTGAATGTCCGTTAATAAAGAATTGTTCTTATAATTCAACATATTGCTCTTTGTTTTTGTAAGTAAAACAATGTAGCACTGATTCTCGTCATCACTAATGTAGCATTCGTTAGTTAAGATTTAATAGAGCCAGATAACATTTGATCTTTTTTTGGTTAAACAAAATCCTTTCCGGCAAAAAAATTATTTCGTCTTTTTAGAGGTGTACGATTTCCAGATGCTCAATTCACCGAACAATTAGGCTTTTATACCTAACTAGTTTTATAAGTTAATTTGTCTTGTCAAAGTTTAAAGGATCTTTCTTTAGCTATCATTACTACCGGCATTTTAACCCCTCTCTCTAGATATTTTCATTTTGAATATTATATGAATTATAGGAGTTCTTTCTAAATAACAAATGTTTTAAGATGTGTGATATTTTTAAAGATAGAATATGTATTGGGCTACGATTAAAAGTGAGTTTTATATGAAAAGATGACAGAACACTGACTTATAATTCACGACTTACAAATTTCTAAGTAAAAAAATAATTCACGTTAATATAACAGCTAGGAACTCTACCTGAGGAAACATCCGTCTTGAAATTGTTGAAGAGCTAATTTTTGTTTTTTTTTAGCCTATTAACTGAAACCTTTAATGCTTTATTTGCATTTGATCATTTATTTCTTTAACTATACAGTGATATAACGAAGTAGTAAAATGTCTGGGGATAGATTCAATTTTGTTTACTCATATCATTACACAACTGAAAAATACAAACTCAAAATGAAATAGTAATATAGGCATAATGTACAATCCTGTGCTGTATCTTGAATTGTTCATTACATATCTTTCGGCAAGTGTGACGGCAGTCTTATTCAGAGTTTGTGATTTTATTTACAGACATTACGCTGTGGTATTATATGGTTAAGTAGATTTGATATAACTGTGAATAATTAATTCACGGAATCTAATTGAATTGATAATATACATTGCTAACTAAAATGTGAATATCCTTTCAAATATTGAGGAACAAACAACAGAATATTGTGAGAACACAATAATGTTTCTACGTATACTGGAAATTGGTAAACCATGTTTACTGACTTTTAAATACAGTGAGACACAAAAGTTGACTATCACTAGTTAAGTTGAAGTATGATGAACATTAAAATTTATAACCCACTGCTTATGAGATTATGTACGTAATATAGATTTTGAAAACTTTTTAATAATAAGTATAATGTATGAAATTTATATCTTACTAATGGATTATAATCATAAAAAGCAACATATGCAATGTATTGTAATTAAATTGTCCAACTTTTGTTTTAATAGAATCATTTCTCCCATGTTTGACTTTAAATTTCGTCGGCCTCACACGATTTAGTGATTGCATGGGTTTACCTGTCTATCTAGATACGGTTGTCTACAATAATAATTGTTAAACTTACATTCTTAAAACTAGCAGAAAAATCAATTCGTAAAGCTAAATCAAATGGGTGACATTTTCTCCAGGATTAGGTGGAGTGTGCATTGTGAAAGAATATGCTAAAGATAAGGAGAAAGTATGTCACGTGTCATGCTAGGAGAAATTCAGAATTTTTAAAATATATTGCCTTGTATAATTAAAAACTTAAAACCTCTATACAATTGAAATATGGATCATTAGCTAAAATTGTACGCTATTCTAATAGGAATGACATAAACAAAAAGTAGTTTAATAAAAGTTTGAATATAAGCCACTAAACCTTTGTGCCATGCACAGTAAAGAAATAGCAAAGTAAACAGGGATAATACAAGAACACTTATTTATTATGTGGCAGATGGTTTGCTAAAGTGTGGAGTTTGTTAATCTCTACCAAACTAAGGATGAACACTTGCCATATGTCATGATGGCATACTGTAAAAGAATATGGATGATGTTTATATTAGACCAAGAGGTGTGGTGATGTATACAGTCCCCATTTAGAGCAAATGGAAGACAGTGTCTCAAGGATTATGTGGAGTGTGCATTGGCTTAAGTGCATCTGTTTGCATGACGACAACAGTGGCCAGCATGGAGAGGTGGCAGAAAAACAGCTTATTTATGTGTTGAGTCATTTCAGCTCAGCTGATGAGAGGGAAAAAGTTGAAAGTACTTATATAAGTGTGCTAGAAAAGTCAGAAGAGAAAACACATGAAGTTGTTCCAGATAGCTCTGTTATTCAACTTAGATGTCAATCATGACCTTGCAATCGGAACGAGAACAAGCAGTTAAGATTATCATTAGGTTTGATTGAAAGGAAATGGAATTCCTTGTTGTACTGTGTATGGGTTATGTAATTTTTGCTTTATTATCAGTGGCTAGGACAGTCGCTAAGTGTAAGAGCAAGGCCTGAATGGAAGTTGTATTCCTTGCTTTCCTAAACTCTCAAAATATGCTCACTAATTAACGTAAACATTATACACTGTAATGACCACTAAATTATTGAAGAGGTATAGTGATACGTAAAATTTATGCCACAAACAAGTATTGTTTTCAAACCGAGTTTATCGGAAAAAAACATCCGCATAATATGAATCTAATGACTTCTACTTCATTAGTACATAGTTAAAATAGTTCATGTAAATTCCACAACAATAACGTTTTATTTCATTGAGGTGTTAAAAACACAGGTGAAGAGATATTGCAATCTTTTCTTTCATTCTACTGAGCAATTTTCTACGACAAATGGTCGTAGGTCATTTCACATTATATAGCAAAGTAATCAAAATTCTGTGATAATTGTTAGACATTCAATATCTATTCAAAGAGGAAACTACGTTCTCTTTCAACACAGAACATTGTGAATCTAAATGGAAGAGTTTTCTTTTTACTGGATTTGCTTTTATTTACCTTTTCATTCCTCCAAACAAAATACATAGTAGTTTCATTACTAGTGTTCACGACCATAAATAATATCTTAATGCAGGTCATTTTACTTAAGATTGGGTTTGTTTGAAGTTGATTGCACTACCTTCTTTGTCTTAATACTTTTGATGATTATTTAATTTGTTATATTAAAACAAGTTTAGTTTTACAAGTCGTAGCTTCCAAGACATATCCGGTAGGGGATTTATTTATGTTGTGTTGTAAACTTGAATGATGATATAAATAATAAGATTAATTTCATGTTTAGAAAGATAAGCTGATAAACAGTAACTTATATCATATCATGTTGTTATGGTTGATTGTGAATCAGGTAGAAGTGTTTGGAAAAAGCTAACATTTATTATATTAATTTAAACATTTAAATTTAACATTTAAAATATATAAAATATATTTTATTGATTGGGCCAATACTTATTTATGTATAATGAGTTTGGCTATTTTTTGCTATATTTCCGATTAAAATTATCTAACTAAAGTAATTAAATAAATTGTTATTATTAATGATAAACTAAAATAAGTCCTCGATCAGATGTTAGGATGACGATTGAGTAAATTAATTTTCTTAAACGTCTCAAAATCAAGTGGTTTGAAACAGAAATGGAGCAAAGGCTATTTTAACTCATCCACAAAAGTAAACTTTTTTCATTAAAATGATGTTGCAAGATCAAAATCTAAAGGAGCAAGATGAGTAGAATAAGAAGTTTTCCATTTTTACATTTTTAGAAGGTATCCTAGCTGTTTGAGGACGTGCATTGCCATCATTGAAAAACTCGTTTCCGATTCACTAAAGGAGGTGCAGTCGATCAAGTTGTTGACAGTAACTCTCAGCAGAGATTGTCTTATTTGGTTGTAACAATTCAAATTGTATTATATAACCTTTATAAAAAAAAAAAAAACCTTCACTGAGGTGTAATTGGTTGTCCTGCAATAAAGCAGTGTACACCGTTCTTGAAATTTTAAAAGAGTATCTTATATCTAAAATCGAATCTTGAAGTTCACGACAGTAAAGAGATGTGCAAACGTCTACTCCTTCACTTAGGTTGTCATTTGTGGCATCAATTTTCCAAACTTTGAAACTCTACTAAGTCGTTGCAAATGTCGATAGACAGTAGGAGATTAATCGAGTTTCTGAGGTAATTATTCAATAGTTTCAGCACAATCATCCTCAAGTGTTGCTAGAATCAGGTCATTATCAAACTGTATAGTGCGAGATGCACGAGTCAATCTGCAGTTACTAGTTCTAAACTTAATGAACAATCTTTTACACTTCCTCACAATGAATGTGATTTGTAATTAGGATATTAATCAGTATTTCATCTTTATGTATACTATATAACATTTAATCGTCTTGAAATGGCACTTATTTAAGTCCCTAAATAATATATAATGCAGTTGATGGGCTAATGTTTTTCAACAAATAGTGGGATTCATCATCACTTTATAATACCCGCAAAGAGCTATTTCCCTGTATTAATTTCCGTAAAAAACAATCTTTTCTGGTCAGAAAATAGTCCCTTTTTCTAAATTCATCAGTACGACGCTATCTAAAACAGCCCAATGTTTGCTAACACTAACGGCTAAGCCTCTCTCAGATTGCAGAGTGAAGTGAATGTTATTAGTTGTCTTTTGTCTCTTCATTTTAAGAACTTAATTCAGATTTATAGAATTACCTTATGTGAATATACACATAAAATATTTATATAAAACTTTATAGCTACAAATTGTACTGGTCGAAATGCCCGTGAAATGCAAAATGAGTAGTTTTTTGCTATAAAATTTTGTTCTTTCTTCTTAAAGTTCGGCTTTTATTTTAATATCTGGTCTCCATAGTAACTATATGCAAATATTCAATAATATTGTGGTTTCATTTCATTGTTGTCTTTCTTCACAGTTTGTATTGGTTGGAAATGTAACAATACTCTTGAATCAAATACAGGGTGGTTGCTGAAAAAGTGGAAAATTTGAGGGTCAGATGAGATCATGAATAAAATGCGTGCTTACTCATTTCTTTTTTGATTTCTTTACATCATGAATAAAATGCATGATTTTAATATCATAAAATGCATTTTGAGCATCTATGAGTGTAATATAACATATTAAAAAGTAAAAGTAAAAGTTATTCTTTGTAAAAATAAATAGCTGTTTGACAAATTTTCCGCTTTTCTTGCGACCACCCTGAATAATAAAATAACTTGAGCAACAGAGAAGGAAAATGACAGGAAAATAAAATTGATAAGTGAGGGTTAGCGGTTGGAAAAGTCACAAGACATCCAAAGTTGAGTTATGAAAATGAAAAATTATTCTTTAAATCTAGTTAACAAATTGTACCTAGAATATAAATAAAGGGTTGTTTCTCTTGATCACGTATATGACGATTTGTTGGTGTATATTTCAGAACAACAAATTTTAGATATGAGAAGTTTTATTTGTCGTCTGTAGATTTTTTCTGCACATAAGACTAACCTTTCATACATATATCTATATACACTATATGTATGTATTATATGATATATAAAACTAGAGAAAACCTCAAATATTTTACGATTAAATTAAAGTACACAAATATATGTTATTAAGTTGTTGTTGTTGTTGTTTTGAATTAAGCACAAAGCTACACAATGGGCTATCTGTGCTCTGCCCACCGGTATCGAAACCCGGATTTTAGCGTGTAAGTCCGCAGACATACCGCTGAGCCACTGGGGGGCATGTTATTAAGAAACAAATATTTAAAGTTGAAAAGATACACAATTTACTAACAGTGATAAAAATATTGTAAAATTGTGTAATACTCTAGACCAGGGGTCACCAAACTACGGCCCTCTAGGTCATTTTGTCCGGCCAGCCAGCAGCTAGCCGCTTGGAAATAAAAAGTGGCATTTTATCAAATGTTCGACTGTCATAACAAAATAAATCACACCGATGGTCACTTGAAGCTGGCAAACACGAGACGTTATGATAAAAAGAAACAAGGCTGTCACGCGCATTTTTAACCAATAGGAAAATTATTCTTTTGTCCTTGCTGCCCGTTTATTCATATCGAGGCACATATCGATGTGAGCATTAGGATTTCGAATTAACCCTCATCCTATCGACTCGTCTTGTAAATTCAGCGGCCTAAGGGTTACCGCTTCAGCAAGATCATTTCTCGTAGTCGTCGGGTTATGCGTTCTTCATAACTCGTAAGGTAAGTGTTTGTTTGTTTGTTTGTTTTGGAATTTCGCACAAAGCTACTCGACGGCTATCTGTGCTAGCCGTCCCTAATTTAGCAGTGTAAGACTAGAGGGAAGGCAGCTAGTCATCACCACCCACCGCCAACTATTGGGCTGCTCTTTTACCAACGAATAGTGGGATTGACCGTCACATTATACACCCCCACGGCTGGGAGGGTGAGCATGTTTAGCGCGACGCGGGCGCGAACCCGCGACCCTCGGATTACGAGTGCACGCCTTAACGCGCTCGGCCATGCCAGGCCTAAGGTAAGTGTCGTGGCTAACGTGCGTTTCAATATATTTTGTTTGTTCGTTCTTGGGCCAGTACAATACTTTTCTCACAGCGTTCTATGTTTTTCATTTTCAGATCCTTTTTTTTTTTAACCTATCGTTATGGCTGCTTTTAAAAGAAGAAAAGTGGACTCTTGAGTGTCGTGCTTTCAATGAAAAATGGGGAGAAAAGTACTTCTTTGTGGAAACAAAAACCAGAAAGCTACTTGTGTGATATGCACCGAAAGTGTTGCCATTTAGAAAAAATACAACCTTTGGCGTCACTATGAAACAAAACATCTATCAACATATTTGAAATTTTCAGGAAAGTTTCGTTCTGAGAAATTTGAATCCATGAAACGTGTTTTTGAATCTCAAGAGAATCTCTTTATGAGAAACTTTGCTGAAAACGAATCTGTCACTCGTACAAGTTACAAAATAGTGCATAGGATGGAAGAGCGAGTACGTCACAACTTTTCGTGTTCATTTGTGGAATTAATTAGGGCTTTCAGATCACGGAAGAGTTGGCATCAGTTTGCAGCATGCACGGAAGAACAACTTGAGAAGACATTTTCATGGAAGTGCGTAAAACTTTGCAAGACTATAACCTTCAATGGAATCAGCTTTAAGATGTAACAGTTGATGGAGGAAGAAACATGGCTGGAGTAAAGAAGGGTCTGGTGGGGCTGATCAGGAAACATTTGGAAGATCTTCAACTCCCAAGCGCTCTGTTCATACACTACATCATACATCAGCAAGCACTCTGAGGAAAAGACTTACATATTTCTTGCGTAGTGAAACCAGTCATTTCTGCAGTGAACTTCATTCGGGGTCATGCACTTAATCATCGCCAGTTCAAGGCGTTTCTTGAAGAAATTGATTCAGATTTCTGTGACTTGCCTTATCACATGGCAGTGAGGTGACTCAGCTGTGGTAAAGTCTTGTCTCGTTTTTATAAGCTGAGAAGAGAAATAGATATATTTCTCATCGAGAAATATAGAGCCTATCCACTTCTGTCGGATCCAACCTGGTTATCAAAGTTGTCATAATTAAGTGTTATACTAACAACCATGATTGTTTAAAATTATATTTCTTTAAAACTTTGGTACAGCCCAGTTTTTGATTGTAGAAGGCAAACTTGTAAATTTATTGCATATAGTATATGCACGTTATAGAAGGATTACTCAGTTTTGCTCACCAAAGCTATGTATAAATTGTTTTTTTTTTCAACATGCGTTATATGTATTAAGCCGTACCGGTGCGGTAAGTATCCAGTATCAAAGAAAACGTTTTGTCTGTCTGTGGACACACCTAAACGGGTTTACCAATCCAGAACAAATTGGAATGCTAATTTAGTAGTCCGAAAACAGCAAACCAAGTTCGTATTTAATATTCCCATTTACTGAAAAATAAAAATATTGTATAGAATAACCCGTATATCATTACTGCGGTAGTTATTGTAAATATTTGAGTTTGAACAAAATTCATCCCAAGAAAAGATTCTACAAGTTAAATATTCTAAAGAAAATTTTCAGCATTTCGAGTTTAATTCCATAGCAACCAAGACATGTGGAGAATAAAGATGTTAATGCTGTTTAAGCTTGGATTCACACCATTTAACTTCCCGTTTATACTAGGATTAGAGTAATCACTTGAATTAGATGTTGTTGTTGTTTTTGAATTAAGCACAAAGCTACACAATGGGCTATCTGTGCTCTGCCCACCACGGGTATCAAAACCCGGATTTTAGCGTGTAAGTCCGCAGACATACCGCTGAGCCACTGGGGCACTTGAATTAGAGAAGTATTTCATAATTTAAATAATTTTAAGATATTTCTCACCAAAATTCAAGATTATTACAAATTTAATGCATTTATTTTATGAAATTTAGACAGTAGAAATCTTGACCGCATCTATTTTGAAAAAGGTCTGCTTTGAACAAAAAGTGACGCAACTTCTTTGCCATTTCTGCTACATTTTTCGACTTGACTGCTACACTTTTTCACTTCAAATTCACTTTCCGTGTCTTGCAACAATTTTCTTGGAAAGTGGACGCTACTGAAAATCCTCTGAGAGTTCTTGATTATTTTAAACAAATATGTGTGTTTGTTTTCCGCATTTGTAAGAGAGAAAAAAGACGGAGAAATTTAAAATGCATTGTGAGAGCTTCAAAAAACAAACCATTCATAGACTGAAAGTTCAGTTTCACTTGTAGGCTTTCATTGTATCTGTAGGGTATGCAATTTACCTCTCAAAAATTAGTAAGTTATTAATTTAGAAGGTTGATTTTGAACCAGATAAGTGTTAATACTTGTTGTTTCTTCTTTTTTATACACCTTTTATAATTTTTCTAATGAAGAGATTGAACTCTTGAATACGAGATAAATAATCGTAATATAAGAAGCGCATTTAAATAGACATATAGTTTTGTGTATTAAGAGTAATACAATAAATACAATGTTGCTGAGCTGAACTCATTACGGTGAATTTGGAGACTATAGTATGTGACAATATTTGAATCAGATCTTGATGTGTAACGAAATGTTTCAGTATCTTCTGGTGGGAGGAATCTAATGCTCCATTAAGTCAAATTAGATGGGCGTTTTATTCTCAAAAATAAGCCCTCGAAGCTTCAAGCTGGTACGTGAGCTATAGCAGCGTGTTATTGCTTTTAACGGAACAAGAATGGCTAGGCCTTTTGAACTTTATCTCTCTAGTTAATAGCTCACAGTGAACCCTTTTATTTCACAGTAGATTGTCCTTTCTCGTGTATATCATGATAATTTAAGTTATAATAATATTCAACTATTCTAATAGTTGAAACCAGGTGAATATTGTTGTACAACCGATATGATCAATTTCTTTTCGTTATTACAATAATTAAACTAAATAAAGGTACATACAAAGGTAAACACCTTTTGTCACATCACATATTTCATTAAAATATGAATAATTTTTGTTTGTTTATTTGCTTTGGATATTGATGCAAATCTATACAAGAGGTAAATGACATTGTTAATTTTAAATTGATTGAGTAAAGGAAAGGTAATTAATTAACTACACTCACCGCCAGCTACACTAAATGAGGAGATTTGACTGTCATTTTTATAACGCACTAACGATGTCAAAGTGCGGTCGCGATTTTTTTTCTGTGGTAACTGAAAATGAACCAAGAACTGCAAGACCGACACCCCAGTACACTGACAAATGGGCCACACCGGGCCTAATATAAAAATCAAGTATCATCATAGTTTCTTATTAAGTATAAAGCTACGCAATGGGCTATGTGTGGTGTGTCCATCACGGGTATTGAAACCTTATTTATAGTGTTATAAGCTTTAGTTTTATTTATAAAACATCATCTGGCATGAACTGACTCAAACTTAATTGCATCTTCAAAAAATTACTATAATGTCGTTGATAAAAAAGTACTAAAATTAACTTTCGATTTTGATTTCTAAAAATTATAAATATTGCCTAACAACAATAATTTTCAATGTATAATCCAACATATTTAAAAATGAAAAACACTAGGTGAAGATAACCTTTTGACTTGTGTTACTAAACAGTAAGATTCAGTCTTAAACATTGTTTACTTGAATTGCCTTTAGATTCAGCGTCATGGAGTCTCTGTAAGAGGAACTGGAATCACAAGTTTTGAGTAATTTTAAACTAGCTTACTGACATTCATCATATTTAATTGAAAGAAAAATGCATTTTGTAATGAAATATTCAAAAAAAGATTGATTCTAAAAGTTTTAAGTAGTTTTTTTTACCTAATATTGAATTAAATTCTATTTTCGAATTGTTGAATAACAGTAAGAAAAAATGTAAGCCGCGTAACTTTGGTACGTAAGCTTGTTATAAAATATTCATTGAGCAATTTGTATTCATAAATAACTAAGAGAAAAGGACATTTTTAAGTTATATTTAATGACATGGTAGTAATTTTGTTTTGAAGGTTAGCCCGTCATAGCTAAGCGTGTTAAGGCATGTGACTCATAATCTGAGAGTCGCGGGTTCGCATCCCTGTCGCGCCAAACATGCCCGCCCTTTCAGCCGTGGGGGCGTTATAATGTGACGGTCAATTCCACTATTCGTCACTTAAAAGAGTAGCCCAAGAGTTGGCGGTGGGTGGTGATGACTAGCTGCCTTCCCTCTAGTCTTACACTGCTAAATTAGGGACGGCTAGCACAGATAGCCCTCGAGTAGCTTTGTGCGAAATTCAAAAAAACAAACAAAAACAAAAAACAGTTTGCAGCATGCACGGAAGAACAACTTGAGAAGACATTTTCATGGAAGTGCGTAAAACTTTGCAAGACTATAACCTTCAATGGAATCAGCTTTAAGATGTAACAGTTGATGGAGGAAGAAACATGGCTGGAGTAAAGAAGGGTCTGGTGGGGCTGATCAGGAAACATTTGGAAGATCTTCAACTCCCAAGCGCTCTGTTCATACACTACATCATACATCAGCAAGCACTCTGAGGAAAAGACTTACATATTTCTTGCGTAGTGAAACCAGTCATTTCTGCAGTGAACTTCATTCGGGGTCATGCACTTAATCATCGCCAGTTCAAGGCGTTTCTTGAAGAAATTGATTCAGATTTCTGTGACTTGCCTTATCACATGGCAGTGAGGTGACTCAGCTGTGGTAAAGTCTTGTCTCGTTTTTATAAGCTGAGAAGAGAAATAGATATATTTCTCATCGAGAAATATAGAGCCTATCCACTTCTGTCGGATCCAACCTGGTTATCAAAGTTGTCATTTTCAGTTGACATCACATCCCACATGAATGAATTGAACTTGAAACTTCAGGGGAAAAATAACCTTGTCTGTGATCTCTGCAGAATCATTAAAGAATTTCGGAGAAATCTGTTATTTGTTTGAAGCACATTTGAAAGGAGGAAACCTCTCTCATTTTCGGTGTTTCAATGAGTTTCATGTTGGAATCACAGAAGTCAATCTGGAGTTTCAGAAAACGATTATTGGGGATTTAAATAAGCATTTTTAGATAGATTTTCGGATCTCGACAGAATCGAAAGTGAATTCTCCTTTTTCAGTATCCTTTTTATTGTGTCATTAATGATGTGCCAGTGGAACTTTAACTGGAGGTCATCGATTTACAAGGAAATGACTTGTTGAAAGCAAAACACAGAGAGGGGCAACTTATTGAATTTTACAGCTGCATACCTGAAGATGATTTTTCAAAGCTCAAGCAGTTTGCATCTGGTATGACATCAGTGTTCGGAACAATTTATGTCTGTGAACAAGTATTTTCAAAAATGAAGTATGTGAAGTCGGTACATCGATCAAGGTTGACTGATGAACATTTGAAAGCAATTCAAATGATTGGATGCAGCAATTGAAAGCCGAACATTGAAAATATTTTGAAAGCCAAACGCCAATTTCACTAACTTTTTTGCGGCTTAGTGAAATTCAGATATGTACTCACCATATGCGATGAGACAATTGTTTTTGCTTATGTCGCCTTCTTTGATAACCTTTTGGTAAATAAAAATGTTGGTTGTATTTTTATTTGTTTTTTATTATATGTGTGTATTGCATGCTACTCCCAAATGGCTAGTGTGGCATCCTAAACTTAGTGTTAAGTCTTTTACAGAGAGCTTTCGTTCTAGCTTATGAATATTGAACATAATGATCATGCGGCCCGCGCTTCTCATTCCCCAAGTAATATGGCCCCCTGTGAAAAAAGTTTGGTGACTCCTGCTCCAGACTCATGGTTTTTCAAACTATGCTCAGCGAAGCCCTTGGGCTCCGTCATAGTTATCTTGGGCTCCGCGAGGAAATTTTAAAATGTTAATATTTTTTCCTACAATTATAAACTTGAATTAGATTACGCTGTACAAAAAATAATATATATCTTTAATATAATACGTTTATCGCGTATTGGGTCTTTTAATATTTTTTCTGCCTAACGCCAGACGATTGTATTTAGTTTAGGGGAAGTTCTTACGGTGAAAGTGTTAATACAATCTCAATGAACTTTGACAGTGGCACCTCTGGTTGCTAGTAGATATGACACCATCTCAAGATCGCATGCGTCATTGGAGATGCAACATAGCCTAGTACTTTTCGTATAAAACATCGGTCAACGTTGGGTAGTGATGCCAACTGTCTTTTAAAAGCCATATCTGGATTATCGGCTAAATCTCGAAAGAAATGAAACAAAATGAAGCATGAAGTCACAGCTCAAACTTGAACAAATTTGAAGTGTGTGTTTTTCTTATAGCAAAGCCACATTGGGCTATCTGCTCAGCCCACCGAGGGGAATCGGACCTCTGATTTTAGCTTTGTAAGTCCGGTTACATACCGCTGTAGTAGCGAGGGGCGACAAATTTGAAACATTATGATACAATTAGATGCAGTATCAATTGTTTCAAGTGTGATGTACATTTACATGAAGTATAATTACATTTATGAAAATTATAATTGGTAATTATTAGGTTAGGTTAGATTCGATGTAGTTTAATTAGACAAACTTGGTACCAATGAACTCTATGACGTCATGTTTCATTTCGTTTGAGATTTAGGCGCATATTAGATCGGGCATAATATTTTGTTATTTGTCTTAAACATTTCTGTTAAAAAAGAAAAAAAAAGGTAAAAATTATAGGCTACCCTTTTCTTTTAGAAAAATATATTATTCTAGCGGCCTATCCTTTTCCCATAAATCTTTATTACTGAGTTTGTTATGACAAAACTGATCTTAGGTTAGCATGTCATTCTTTGATAATAAAACTCATGTGTTTGAACGAGTTTTCATTAAGAAGCTATTTTGTGTCCGTGAAAACACTTTTGAAGTGCCAAAGATATAATAATACATTTTTAGACAAATTAATAATTAGTTGTCACCCTGATAATGCGTTCAGTGGAACGCATTAAGGAACAAATTGAGAGAAGATTTGATAAAACCGTGCGCAAATGATTTGGTAGAATTCACGATTGATGAGAAATTTCTTAAAACATTAACCCTGTGCCTCTTTCTGACAACTTTTGAAAAATCAAAGATATGTCAGCAAATTGCTTAATTGAGTTAATATGACGAGTAAAACCGAGTCCAACTTTTTCGCTTCAAAAGGATGAATCGACAAATGTCACAAGTTATGCAATGTTGCTTGTTTTTGTTCGCTATATTCACGAAGTTAATTTTGAAGAAGACATACTAATTTGCAAACGTTTGCCTACTCAAAGAACAGGCGAAGAAATATTTAAACTGATCAATTTATTTATAGAAGAGCATGAGATCCAATGGCAGCTCTGCTCAGGTATTTGTACTGATTGGGCTAAAACTATGACTGGCAAATTTTCAGGCTCAGTGGAAGGCATAAAAAAGAAAAACCCGGACATTGAAAGTATCCACTGCTGTTTTCGTCATCATGTACTTGCAATGAAATGAATGACAGAAGACTTAAAAGGGTGATATCATAAAAAATAGTTAACTTTTGTAAAATCATAACCACTCAATGTAAGGATTTTCAGTTTACTTTGTAAGAATATGGAAAGTTTTCATAAAAATTTGTTGCTTCATACTGAAGTCCGATGGCTTTCTCGGAGAAAAGTGCTTGCTCGCTTTTACGAACTGCCTAATAAGATAGATTTCTGTTAATATGAATGCCATTTTGAACTTGCATACAAATTAAGGGACAAATTCTGGATACAGAAAGTGGCTTATCTTTCAGACGTTTTTACCTATCTGAATGAAGTGAATGTTACAATGCAGGGTACCAGGGTAACGTACTTCAAAGCTCAGAGAAAAATGGAAGCGCTTCAATGTTAACTAAAACTTTGGGGTGAATGTATATTTATGGAAGGACGTGATTATTTCGAAAATCTGTTTTTTTTTACTTATGAATGAAATTTCCTTAAGTGAAGATGCAAAAATTTCAGTCTTGCAGCACATATATGATTTGTGTAGAACTGTTGGGGAGAATTTCCTTCCTCATTTAGAAAAATTACCATGGATTCAAAATCCCTTTATAGTCTTTGCAAATACCAACGATTTGCCTTTGAAAGAGAAAGAACCGCTTATAGAAATTTCAACTGATTACACCCTAGAAACAAATTTCAGCAGGAAGAAATTATACAATTTTGGATTCAAACGGCCATAGAATACCCAGAAATAAGTAATAGAGCTTTGAAAATGTTGAAGCGTTTTCCAACAACATATCTTTGTGCGCAAACATTTCCACTGTATACAGTTACAAAGACCAAATTTAGAAATAAGCTAAATACTGAAGATGATTTGCACTATCAAGTAACAACCATAACTCCAAAAATATTGAACAACTTTATGAACAAAAACAAGCCCATCCGAGCCAGTAATAAATAAGTACACTGTACTTTTACTGATATAAATTTTGCAAACATAATTTTTTTTAAATGTAGAAGTAAAAAATTGTCTTTAAATAATGATATTTTAAATAAATTTATATTCTAAATGCTTGAAGTAAAATTTATTTTGTGCAACCGATCGATTGTTTCTATACTCTTCAAAAAAAGAAATGCAAAAGGGATATTTTGTTTATTCTAAAGAGAAATATATGTAATAACGTTACAAGCTCGGAGTATGTGATGTTAGATGTGTTAAGGCACTGATTGTCGGACCAAAAATGACAATAAAAGTTGTGCACTTTGAAAATGGAGGAAAACATTGCATTTTTTGCCAAAACGCATTCGTGTCCAATATATTTGTTTGAGAGATCTGCATGTTCTGCAAGTGCAACATGTGCAAAATCCCTATAAAAGTAACTGGGTCTCGGTTTCCATAGCTCAGTGTTAAGCCACCGACACGCAATACAGTTACGCTAAGACTGACTGAAGCACAACGCAACAACGCCATTGGTCACTTGGAAGCAGGCGAATCGCGATCAGATGTTGCCAGAGCTGTAAATGTCCACCCAAGCACCATCACAAGGCTATGGAAACGTCACCAACAACATGGATCAACTCGTGACCGTCCACGATCTGGCAGACCTCGTGTGACCACACCCGCACAAGATCGCTACATCTGGTCACGTTACCTTCAGGATAGGACCACAACACTAAGACGTCTACTGCCTCAACCACAACAGGGCTGCGTACGATTTCCGATCAGACCGTACACAACCGTCTACGAGATGCAGGAATCTGACCTCGGCGTCCCACCAACATCGTCAAGCACGGCTGCAGAGGACTCGGGCGCATCGGGTATGGCCTCATCGACGATGGAGGCATGTTTGGTTTAGCGATGAATCACGTTTAATGCTTCGTAGGAAGGATGGAAAAACCCGTGTTTACCGTCGCCGAGGTGAACTTTTGCAGCAAACTGTGTGCAAAAAGTTGACAGATTTGGTGGTGGAAGCGTCATGATGTGGGCTGCCATCGCCTACAATGCCAGAATAGACCTTTTGCACATTCGAGGGAATCTTACTGCTCAACGATACGTCGACGAGATTCTTAGGCCCCATGTGCAACCCATCATGGTGAACGTCAACGACGTTTTTTAACATAACAACGCCCGTCCTCACACAGCCCGACTCACCACTGTCTTCTTGAGACACCACAACATCAACTTTCTTCCCTGGTCCTCCAAATCACCAGATTTAAAACCCATCGAACATATTTGGGACGAGTTGGACCGACGTCTGCGACTGCGACAACCTCAAATCGCAGACTCTACCTCAGCTTTGCAGGCTGAGTGGACAGCCATTCCACAGGATGTGATTCGTCATCTCATCGCTTCCAAGGGCAGGAGATGCCAAGCAGCTATTGATGCTCACGGGGGGCATACTCGTTATTGACGTTGAGTGATGTTAAACTTCAACTAGTGAGCGTAGACTTCGCCTTTGTAGACTTTGGATGTTCAGCAGTGAATGTGCAAAATTTCACACATGTCATACAGAACTACCCGGAATAAACTTGTTAACAATTTGTCTCAAAATTTGCCTTTTGCATTTCTTTTTTTGAAGAGTATATTTTTAGTGTATTTTTATTAGTGTTCCAGAATGTTTTTCTTTCTGATGTGAAGCTCCGCAAGTCTAAAAACTTTGGAAGCCCCTGACTTAGAGTACTCTAACACTACAATTTGATGTTTTTTATCATTCAAAAATTAATGTTTGAATCCTACAAAAATTATCTTTACACGCTCTACTCGCAAGTCTGGACAAGATTTGGTATTGCACGTGCCCCCCAGTGGCTCAGCGGTATATTTGCGGACTTACACGCTAAAATCCGGGTTTCAATACCCGCGGTGGGCAGAGCACAGATAGCCCATTGTGTAGCTTTGTACTTAATTCAAAACAACAACAACAAGGTATTGCACGCTACGTACGAGTGCAGAATTTCCTAACACGGGCATGTACTCGAAATCAATGTATTTCTTGTTTACTTTCTATGCTTTAAGAGGTATGACTAAAATGTAAACAGTAATTAATAACTAGTAATTACATATGTATATTATAGAGTAACGTACGGTAGCTGAAATAGTATACTTTTGTCGTTTAATACATAGTTAGGCCTACTGCATTTGTGTTATTGTTTAGTCTAAACTAAGGTAAATTTAACGCAACATTTAAAACTTGACTACTTTAAAACAAGAGGGTAATAATTTTTTAAGTGCCTAAAAGACAATTTCATACACATATGCTGCGAAATTTGACAGAGATTAAACAGATGAGCAGTAGTACTGAAACACCTGCGATATCAGAACCTACAGTGTTTCTTGAACCAGCGAAACTTTGAACCATATAATAAATATTTTCACACATTTTAATTACAATTTTATTACCCTTGGAAATTTCTTCAGTAAGTATTGTAGGATATTATAACATAAAGTGCTTAGTCCAACATTGTGTTCTCAGAGCAAGGTCATGTAAGAATGATACTTTTCTGTTCTGCACGTGCCTTCTTGCTCGTTAGAAGTGTATTACGAGGCGCTACGCAAAGACAGACGGTCAAAGATTTCAGATTTTATTTGCAATGGATGTCCTTTTTGACCTGAAACTACGGTTTGAGCGTGTTTTTTTTTTATCTTGATGCGAGTACAATTGGAATAAGGATCTTCCAAAACCCATTCGACTGTGTTATTGTTGAACAGCCACCTGAAGTTCAAATTAAAGTGACTAATCTGCAATCTAACGACATGTTGAAGGACAAATTGTTTTGGAATTTCGCACAAAGCTACTCGAGGGCTATCTGTGCTAGCCGTCCCTAATTTAGCAGTGCAAGACTAGAGGGAAGGCAGCTAGTCATCAACACCCACCGCCAACTCTTGGGCTACTCTTTTACCAACGAATAGTCGGATTGACCGTCACATTATACACCTCCACGGCTGGGAGGGCGAGCATGTTTAGTGCGATGCGGGCGCGAACCCGCGACCCTCGGATCACGAGCGCACGCCCTAACGCGCTCGGCCATGCCAGATAAGAATCACGCAAGTTCGTAGAAATTTTGAAACTGTTCTCGCGCGTCTTCTTCAAACAAATATTGTTTCTTTTTACTTTCGAAAATTCGCTACAAGTTCCAAGAATATGCGGATATACGTCAGATGCAAAAAAACAACAACAAACTATATAAAAACAAGCTTACGCACTAAAACAAATAAATGTTCAACTTTAATGGTTAAGTCCTCTTCAATCACCAATAAAGTAACCTAAAATAGTTAAGGTATTTGGATAATGTTAGAGCTCGTGCCTAAATTACTATTCCATATTATCTTTACATCAGGACAAGAATTTGGAGCTTTTTCGTTTATGAATTTAATGTTCCGTTTGAGACGCTAGAAGGGAATTGTCTGAGACGTTTCATTTACAGCATAGCGTATTATATATACAGGGTGACCCGTAAGTTCCTATCCATCCATATATCTTATCTATTCAGTGTATCTGTGTGCTGCCCCTCATTCTCGCTGCATAATATTATGCAACGCCATGTCACAATACGCTCTTCAAGTACAAATGGGCTTACGTCTGCCACATTTCTCTGAAAAAAAAAGAAGATAT
Source organism: Carcinoscorpius rotundicauda (assembly GCA_011833715.1). Lineage (NCBI taxonomy): Eukaryota > Metazoa > Arthropoda > Merostomata > Xiphosura > Limulidae > Carcinoscorpius > Carcinoscorpius rotundicauda. The sequence goes on from CM022406.1 coordinate 27,782,303, forward strand.
AAATGTATAATACATGCGTAATTGAATATAACATAATAACTTATGGTTGGGTAGGGGCTTTTGTATATAGTTAACTTATTTTCGGTGGTTAATATGTTATCAATTATTGCAAACAATAATACAGTTGGTGTTCGCCTCCCAGAAGTTGTCGAAGAATGATTAGAATAACACTTATAATACGATATTGGTATTAGATTTATCACATTTTAAAACATTCTTTACTTCCTGATTTTTGAATTTTCTTGCTCGTTAAAATAATTTCATATTTTTCTTTCTTTTTTATATTTTATTTTTCTATCTCTTTATACTATTTTTTATTTTATTTCTTCTTGATTTCCTTTCACTGTTTCATCAACTTCAATGAGTCACCTAGTAACTCAGATGCGTGTTTTTAAAATCAGGTTGGTAAGCTAAGTACGGATATACCATTCTGTAACTGTGTTTAACAACAGACTAACAAACAACTCCAATAAATCTCATGAGGTTATATCGAAGGTTAAAGCTTAATTAATTGCTCTCTTTTTTTATTAGTGGCAAAAATTATGTTATGTATGGTTTATTTAAGGAAGAAAAAAATCAATTAATTTCTGTCTTCGCCTGCTACAGATTTGTTATGTTGAAATTGAAAATATTTCCTGTACTTAAAAATTTCAAAGTCAAGAAGTAGATATATAAACCTCTTGTGTCTAACTTTATGTAATGTTCAAATATATGGATATATAAGTACAGAGAAATATAAAATTTTGTGTAATGGTGTTTTGCGCTCATAAAGTACTCGTCTCTATCTAAACTGGCCTTTGATTTAGAGGAGGCTTGTATGATGTTACGTGAGTCAAAGTTTCATAAACTGATACCACAAGGCAGTGTTAGTAAGAGCGTGTTGATGGAGGACATACCAGCGATAACCTTCTCAAAGATCCAAACCACACTTTTCGCGGATGCTGTTAATAGAGGGCGCATAGTTCCACAAAGTAGCACCATAGCGTGTTATTTACTTCGGTCTTTCTGAGAAATGTCCGAACTCTGCAAATGTATCGCTAACTGTAATATATTAAAATATTGCGTTGTTGTTTAAGCAGAAACTATACAAACAGATGTCTGTACCCTTCTCACTGCAACCAATATTGTACACTTATATTTACCTGTTTCTAAACGACCGTATATGAAAGTGTCTGTTCACACATGTAATGTTCTCAGATTTCTGTGATATAAATATATAACTATTGCTTGAAAGTCAAGTCCGTTTATATATCCAGCGTATTACATGGGCCCGGCATGACCAAGCGTGTTAAGGCGTGCGACTCGTCATCTGAGGTTCGCGGGTTCGCATCCTGGTCGCGCCAAACATGCTCACCCTCCCAGCCGTGCGGGCGTATAATGTGACGGTCAATCCCACTATTCGTTGGTAAAAGAGTAGCCCAAGAGTTGGCGGTGGGTGGTGATGACTAGCTGCCTTCCCTCTAGTCTTACACTGCTAAATTAGGGACGGCTAGCACAGATAGCCCTCAAGTAGCTTTGTGCGAAATTCCAAAACAAACAAAGCGTATTACACATATTGGTCAATTGCTTTTGCCACGTTGAGAAAGGCTGTACCAAATGTTATCGGATTCTATAATGGGATACAAAAGTGATTTTGATTTTGTAAATATGTTTACCCTTAATTCACATCTTCATATTTTAGGAAGCTTGAATTAATATATGTATATATATATTTGTTATTTTTGTGCAGAAATCGAACTCACTATCTATTAGTCCTAGTGAGATTGTGACAAAGGATTTGCATAATTAAGTGATCATCCTTGCTCTATCAATAATATTGTATATTGCTTTAATATTGCTACAAAAGGTCAATCGACAGTTTACAAATTTTAATAAATTTTGCAAATCAGTTATTGTGAGATTAAATTATAGATAACAAATCAAACTATCATCTTATGACAAGTTTTATTAACACGATATTGTTTCAAAATCATAAAAAAACAAAAACGTTTGTCACAAAAATTATTGGTGTGGAAAAATTAAGTATGAAGGCTGTAAAATGTACGACATTCCACCAAATCATTTATGTTTTCTTTAGTTTATGGATGTTACAGATGTAGGGTAGTCAACAAATCATAACTTTTTCTGAACAGTATTGCTAATAGATATTTACATTTACAATTAATTGTGGTTATTTCAATAATGAATAAAGTCCAATGACTTGACTAAGAACTAGTCAGTTTACCACTTGAAGTTTAACTGACACTTAAGTTTTGTGATAACTATGATCAGGGATTTTCAAATTAGCAGGTTTTATTATATTGTTACTGTATATGTATCAAAGAAAAACAATTTTATATACATGTTTGTCAAATAATTCGTGTAAAATAAACTGATTAGATCATAAATGATTTTAAAAAAATAACTATTAAACTCATTCAACAATACATTTTAGATTCATCAGTTCAGTACACTTATTACTTATTGTTAGCTTACACTGATTCCATAGTTTTGTGTACAGGAAAGTTTAAAAACGGGTGTAAAGGTTATTACAGTGAAACTATAAGATTTTCGTAAATCACTGTCACTGCCTCAGAGACAAATATATAACAGCTATACTATTTACTCAGCTCCACATGTTAGGTCAGGTTGGTTCAGTGTCTTAATGATAATTTATACATACATGTTAAAAAATAATGGAAAACAAGGTTAATCATATAAACTTTATTGTTATGCAATGAGCCAGTATGTGTGTATTGTCTTCATTAAGATTACTGAATAAAAAGTGATTTATTATATGATGTGACATTAAGTTTTTAAACTAGTACTGAAACATCATACAGATAGATCTGTATGACTGTCAAATCAAACACGTATTGCCAGTGTATATTTATACTCACAATTATTAGAGAAAATAACAAACAAAATATATAATTTTATTGAAAACAAGTGTTTGGAATGTATTTTGGTGGATTTAGATATTACACAGGTATGTTCAGTCTGTAGGAAATAAATATAAATTATGCTTATTTTTGTTCTAGAATGACTGCTGGTTATAACATGAAAACAAAAAGTGGCTTAAGTCTCATAACATTATACATTTATATATATTTATCATTTTTATTATATTGACCTTCCAGTCATGCCTGGCTAACAGTACAAAAGCTACACCAACCTTATGTTAGACGGCAGTATGCAGTTAGGAGTGGAACACACAAGTCACTAACTCAATGTAATATACTGTTTCACGAAATAATAACTCAAGACTGAGATTCCAGAAAAACATGCCAATTTGATTTGTTCTTTACTTATAAAAATACACCTCATGTGTTTTATTATTTATTCTTTACTTATAAAAATACATCTCACGTGTTTTATTATTTCCTTTAATAATTATTCCAAAATACTCAAGTTACCTATTATTCTCAGTCAACATACTATGTAAATAAAACTCAAGACATATTATAATTACTAGTTTCTTTTATGCAGTTCATTCTAATTCCTTAATTGCATTAGTTATCTGAGAGAAATATCAACTTAACTTGCACCAAAGTTGAGGAAGTGTTCTGGCCATGGTATGAGTTGAACTTCAGTATTTTGAACTTAGAAAAAATCTAATGTGAAAACTTTTCTTTGATTCTGGAGAACTTCAACTGCTGAAATAGCATTTACTTTCAGCCCAGAGAGAGACTTGTTTTTAATTCCAAACATAGCACATTATTTTGAGTATTTATATTTGTAAGTATACATTATTTTAATTCAGTTTTTCATAGATACGTACTAGTATAAGTATATGTATAAAATACATTTGAAAATTTTCTTGTAGACAGTCATTTGTTGTATTTGATATCAGTTTTTAAAATAAACTAAACATGCCTTTAGCTGATACTGTCATAAACACTGAAAACTTTATATTCCTTAAGTTTACAAATCAAATATTAGTATTAAAACAAATTTCTAAATACTTTTTGTGTCATGTGATATGCTGCATGTTTATTTTGTTTAAATTATTTGTTTGTGATGTCTAAAGACAAAGTCTACAGTATTTTTAAGAAATATAAATTCAAATTTTCAACATTGGCAAGCTATAATATGAAATATTATATTTTGCATTTTCTTAGGCATAGATATAAAATCAAACAAATTCGTTCTGCCCATCTCTGTATGAAGTGTTTATAACCAATCAAAAGTTCAATGTTTCCTTAGATGATTTTTCATGTTTTATGGAAAGTGCTTGATGAGTAAACCCATTTTTATGTTGTAGACATGAAAAAAAATATTTTGTTTCACATATAACACTTGTACAACTCAAAAGACTTAGCAGACTGTGGCAAGTGAGTACAAATTTTGTAAGTTGAGAAGATCACTATTTTCTATATTTTTTTATTTACTGTTCTGAAATGTAAAGATTTATTTCTAAATAATAATAATAATATATATAGATGTGTAATGTATTACAACTGAAATATAAATGTATTCTTCAAAACTTTGGTCCTCTAGAACAAAGGAAAGTCAGTTACACTTTAAGGCCAGTTTTATGCTATTTTGTATCAACTGTGGTTACATGTAACTCACTGATTTGTGTATTAAAAATTGTTGTAATGTAACACACTGAACCCTTTGTAGTATTATACTTTGGATGTTTAACTTAGTTGGAAAATGACAATTATAATATGTTAAACTACATTATGAGGTTTGAGGTACATTTGATATTTTTATTGTCTTACAGAGAAATATTGAAAGTGATAAATGAATAGGAGGAGTGGTTGTATCATGATTTGAAATTTCTGCCTTTTCATAAAGTAGTTGTGACAATTTTTCTTGCATTTCTGATAAAATTTGATTAAGCGTTCTTATTTCTCACAGGATATTTTTTACTCATTTACAGCTATCATAATAATTATCACATCATTCTGAAAATTAAAAAATATTGATTTCAGTATTAAATAATGAGACCCAGTAAGAATCTAGTATATTTATTAATGAACACTAGCTGACAACTGTCTTGTTCCAGGCATGTGGAGGTATTATATTAAATACTCATTGAGTTTCTTTTTAAGTTAAACCTGGAAAGAAAGGTTTTTTACAAGTAGAATGTTTAACAGAGATAAAAAGTGATAGCAAAAAAATCAGTTAAAAACACAAATTCTGATGAAATTTTTAATGTAGTTGCTTTATTCAGTAAAACTTTTATTTCTCTGTTTAATAATATTTCCCACATGTAAGAATATATGTATGCATGATTAAACACTAAGGAAACATTGCTAGTTATTAAATTTTGTATGTAAGCAGACAGTTTTGAAATATGTACTCTTTGGAATGATATTCTTGCTTGCTTTGAATTACCATATGTTTTTATATGTATATATAATGTATGATTAGACATATAGAAAACATTGCTGGTTATTAAATTTTGTATGGAGGCAGACAATTTTGTTTTAAATGTGTACACTTCAGAATGATATTCTTGCTTGCTTTGATTTATCCTAGATAAGTATTGCTAGAAAAACTACATTAGTTCTACATACCACTTTTCTAAAGGTATATTGATCCATTCACATGTTTGCTTGTCTAAGACTAGAGTGCAAGTATTAATTTGACACACTTGATGTTGGCCTTTGATTTTCTTTCAAATAACATTAAAATGTGTATAAATAAATTAGGTGTTTTTTTGTATTTATTTTACTGCTTTCTCTGTAAATCCTGGTAGTATAGTATATCGGACAAAAACTGTTGTAAATCCATATTAACCTATTTGTTATCCAAGTGTATTATTTTCTTAATAATTAAGTTTTTGTTTTGAACTTGTCTATTAGAATAGAATATTCCATATGATGAAAATATCTAAACAGTATTAAAGTGTATTATAAACTAGCAACAACTATAGAATTAGAAAATAAATAGGCCCCAGGATTTCATCTTTCATTTTTTTATTTCTCTCTAGGATACCCAGTTGAAAATCTCTTTCATTTCTTTATCTGTATTTATGAAGGACCTGTCTGAAACTGCTCATGGTCTATTACTTTGTGACTATATTTGGGCCTTAGAACTGTATAAACAAAGGTCAATAATATATATGTATGTATATATATGTGTGTATGTTATTAGCTGATAAACTTTTCATATAAAAGTAGCAAAAATTATGTAAAATGTAACAAATTATTCTTTGTGTTCATGTGTTGTAATTTTGAGGTCATAACAAACACAAATATATTTAAGCTACACAAAGTCGAGAGGAAAGTAAAGTCTGCAGTATTTGAATATTAACATGAAGAAGTTTTCAACATAATTCAGTCATAACTAGAACTTTAATGGTTTAAAATTGATGTATCGTACTGTTTAATTACATGTTGCAGGTATCTGTGTTTGTTGTGATAGCAAAATATTATCTTGTTATGTATTACATATGTTATTTACCCTTGAAACATGTCACTGGAGTGGTTACATTAAACATTTGTAAAGACATGAATATTTCAAATTTTGTTAAAAGTTATAGATCCAATCCCTGAGAAATTGTTACTCAGGACAGAGATAGATTCAAGATGTAAAGTTGCAACTAGATCTTTACACTGGTGATAAATTTATATTATTTTCATGGTTCAATTTACCTATAACTACACAACTAGTAACTTCAATAACAAAATACTTTACTAGTAGCTCATTTGAGTTGTGATAAGTGGTTTGAAATGCTGTATTCTTATTTCTATTAATATTAATATGAAAATAACAGTTAATGAAACACATTTAAAATTTATGTTTACAAAAGAAATGATGAACTCTACACTTCATGTTTTCAATTGTTAATGCATTCACATTTACTGACTTAGCACTTGCATTTTTCCTCATCTTGAACATCAATAAAATAAAAAAAATAATCTAATGAGTAATCTAACTTCAAAACTATGAAAAATGTATTCTGTAACAGTTATAAAAACTAAAAGTTTCTCAAACAATATTAACTAATGAAAAACAAAATTTCAAAGCGTAGACAAATTGTTAGTGCCTGAAAAAAACACCAAGGCTTGAAAATTTACTGTGTCAGTGTTTAATTAAACTTCATGTTCTATTTATTCATAAATAATAAATTACAAGGGGAAATACTTATTCTTTACATATGTAACATGTGTATATTTACCATGTATTTGTTCATTAAATCACATCGTTTTTCTAATATTAAGAAACTGAGAAGTGTGAAATAAAGTCATTCCTGCAGAGTAAGGGTTCTTCTGACTGTTAGTCTTTCTTCCTTAATCTAGGAATATTGGATTAGAGGATGAAGACATGACAGGCTTGTTATGCTTTGTACTTTATTTTTTATGTGACACACATCCTTTTTTTTTCTCCCATGATATTTTACATGCCCATACTTTGGTCTGTCATTGAGATTCAAATTCTGTAGATTCTTCACAGTTGAGTTCTTTATTCCAAGTTTGGTTTCACGCATAGATATTTCATATACAGAGTATTTCCATCTTTGTTTATCTTTAATCACCCACCTATGTTACTTCACATTTTCTTTTTGTCTGACACTATTTATCTTTCCCTTGAGAGATATTTGAAAAGTGGTCATTCTCGTTTGTTTTTTGCAGTAGTCCATTTGTTTTACTCAGCTCCTATGTTGTTTGGATTTGTTAGGTAGATACACCTCTTGACATATATGAATTTACTATAGATTTACAAATTTTATTTCTTGAATCTGTACCAATTACAAGATGTTTCTCATTTGCTTGGTCACCTCCATTTTTCTGCTGAGTGGTCAGAGTTTTTGATAGATGCTCCACTCCTAGGAAGTGCAGCTACATTATTACAAGAACAAATCAGATTCTCCAGCCCCATCAAGGACAGTAGCCTTTTGTCACACTCAACTGTTTGTTGACAGTATATATGTTTATTTTGACTCCAACTCAGTGTTTGGTTAATATTAAGGTTTTTTTAAATGCCTACTTCAACTGTTTCCAGTTCATTTTCAATCCATGGAACCATCAGTTTAAAAAGCACAGTCCTGCTTGAAAGTTTCTATCACATTTGGGGACTTGTCTTTGGAAGCTCTTATTCCCCAAGGTCTGACCCACATGACATTTTATTTCTTTACAAATTAAACATAATTAATAGGACCTTGCTAGAGAGCTCCTGGATTCTCCTATTTCCCTTTTCTTCCTTTTTCAAACATATCTTACTTGATGGCTAAACAGACAATACCAGAGTTGGAGTATCTCTTCCATCTCTCAGACCAGATTTACACCTTTTTACATGTCAGGTTGGAGGGGTTGACCTGGATGCTTCAAAATTATTTGGTCAGTTATCCAAGGTCAAGTCCAAGTTTCATATCATTCTCCTGGAAAAAAGAGATGTTTATACAGTTCATGGGCTCTCTTTAGATGTATCCTGAAAAGAACTAATATTGGCAGTGTTACCCCAGATCAGTGTGAGATTCTAGCTTTATGTTAGTGAAAGTAAGGTATCATGTTGGAAGCTATAATTTTCTTGTGCAGTAAATGTGTTTCCAATAAATAGTTACCTCTCTTTACACTTTCCACCCTTCATTCTCACTTAGTGTTTTATGCTATTGGTACCTAATTTCCAGGGAGAGGTAGTTGCCTGAGAAGTGTATGTCACACTCTTGTTGGTAGACGGTATTTATATGATTGTTTACATACTACAGCACAGCTGATTCACATTAAACATGTAGGGGTAGATAGGAGTATTAAGACTAGTGGTGAGTGAAACATTTAAGCATATAGAGGGTAATAATAATTGAGAAAGTTTTTATGTTAGAGCAGGTAAGTATCTATAAGAAGTACATTAACTGTACAGGAAAATCAAACAAGGTGGTTCTGTTCATCTCTTTTGTCTTTGTAAATGCTTGTTTATATTTAATTACTTCATTCTATGTTTATAACCAATTGAAAGCTCAGAATTTCTCCTACATGAATTTTGGTTTTTGAAGTGTTTTCATAAGTAATCCCCCCATTTTTGTTGTAGACGTCAAGAGAAAGGTAAGATGAAGGGTGTTTGAAAAATATTTTTCAAAGATATAAATGCAGTTTAATTAATAGGAACAATTAATTACAGTGGTACTGATATAGTAACTTGTAATATTCTTTATTTCAAAATGTGTATATAAGATATTAAAAAATTATTTTGTTTCACATACTCCACTTGTAAAATTTGACAAAGCTTAGGAAATTGTGGCAAGTGAGCACACATTTTATAAGTAGGAGAGATCATTGTTATGTATATTTCTTTACTGTTAAGTGTTTTAAGAGAAGTAGCTGAAATTTTAAGAGATATTTATAAATAATATATACATGTGTAATGTATTACAACTGAAATACTAGTCCTCTAGAACAAAAGAAAAATAGTTGCATGTATTAATGACTAGTTTTATGATGTTTTATATCATCTGTGGTTACATATGACTCTTTGATTTGTGTATTAAAAATTGTTGTGATTGTACTTTTAGAGTTTGGATGTTTAATTCAGTTGGAAACTGGCAATTATAATAAGATAAACTACATTTTGAGATTTGTCACACTGACTTATGTTGATTTAAATATTGTTCAATAAAACAGTAGATAAAAAAGGAAATTTCAAACACTAAGGTGTTGAAATTACATCTCCAGATAACATGTGTCTATTGAGTGTCCTAATTATCACGATACTCAGTTCAGTTTTTATGACTCAGTAATAGAGACTAGATTAGAAAAGTTTACTTCTTACACAATATTTTATTGAGGCTTATTTGACTGTTTCTGTCATCAATACCTGTAGTACAAGAGATACTCAAATTGAGGGGTTATTATGAGATGATAATTTGTGTTTAGTATGTGCAGTGGAACTTGTTGGTTTAAGTAATTAGGAAGCTTTTATTGTGACTTAACATTATGATGTGTGTTGTATTTTTGCTTATTTTCATCTTACATAAAAATACTTTTTTTCCAGCAATCAGAACATATAAACAAAACTGACGGTGAATAGTAGAGCCATGGCAATATATGTAAATATCTGTAATAAATGTTTTTGAATTACACAAATTTCATTTTCAATAAATCAATAAAATAAATGAATTAGGAATCTTTAGTATAAATACTAACATACAGTGTACAATGTTCAGGATGTTATAAAACTTTTTATTTAGAAAGAAGGAAATGCAAGAGGAATGAGTTTGAATATCTATTGAGTGTTGAACTTTCATTTATAATACATAAACTTTCTTTTATCAACAGTTTGCTGTCATTAAACTCCCAAATTATAATTAAAAATCTTTCAAGGAAATGGGTGTTGATGGAGACGTTTCATTGTGAGAATATATAGGAGAGTTAGGTGGATTTTGAAATTTAACTACAGTTCTGTTAGAAACTTTCATGTCTTCCAAGGTATGTATTGATAAGTGATTGGAAGTATTGTCTATTTAGGGAGTTTTACAGGTACAATCTCAGTTGTTAGTGCTAGGATAAACAGGATTTCAGGTTATATCTAGAGATATTTCCAGATATAATTTAATCTTTTATAAGATCAAACTAAACATCACAGAACTTCATCACTTTATTTGATGGTGTAGTTTATAAGTTTTATTACTTACTATTTTCTTCAGTTATTACAACTAATCTATTATCAACATGAATGTATATACCAAATATTTTTGTATGTATGTATGTGTGTATTTCTTGTAAACAAATAGAGCTAACCTTTATCAAAATTTTCATGCCCAGTCAACACCAGTAGTTTGATTTTTCTCATTCAGCTATTAAATCTTGAAGGTTTACAATGTTTGATTGCCAGTTACTACTTCTGGGCTTATTTTACTTTTGAGAACAGGTAGTATCATCCCACTGGGATGAATAAAACAAACTCAAAGCAATAGCCATATGAACCTAGAAAGTAGATCACTTGCTTTTGTTGTGTATTGTGGCAAATAAATACTTGCTGATTTTCATTGTGCCGGTTATGTGTCTGTTAAGCTATCTATTGTTAAGCTTTACCTACCCATAAACTTTTGTTGTGGAAAATAGGTTGACTATCAGGTTGCCTACTGTAAGTGTTAACATAATTCATGGACCTTTCATTGTGAAACATAGGTTGTCTACTGAGCTGTTTAACTACTAAATGTTTACATAATTTATAGACCTTTGTTGTAAAATGTAGGGTGTCTACCAAGCTGTTTAACTGTTAAATGTTTGCATAATTTGATGAACCTTTGTTATAAAAAGTAGGTTTTCTGCTTGGCATCTATTGTTACATATTTACATAATCAGTAGACCTTTGTTGTAAAAAATAGTTTGTTTACTAGGTTGTTTGCTGTTGGATTTTTATACATACAGAAGATACTTACTTTGGAGTATAGTTTCCCCACTGGGTTATATGCTATTGGATATGTTTTTGATAGACACTTACTGTGCCAACTAGAATGCTGTTAAATTTTTGCAAATGCTGGAGATATCTGCTGGCCAAATAGATGTTTACTTGTCTTTCCAATGCTGAATAATACATGTTCTTTAGGTATTTGCTATGCTAGATAATTTGTCGATTAGACTGTTAGATTTTACACCCTAAGTAGATATTTGCTAAATCAAACATTTTGACTACCAGGCTGTTTGCTGTTGAATTTTTTCTTATTTGGCACATATTTGCTGTGTAAAATAGTTTTTTTTATCATGGTATTTACTATTAAGTTTCATATATGGTTACATATGTGGTTACACTATTTGAACAGTTTTTCCAACCCTCAATAGCTAATTATAAGTTATAATACTTTTATACATATATATCTTTTTTTAATGTGGTGTTTTTAGCCACAGCATAGCAGTTCACAGAATGGGTTTGAGTTCTTTGATAGATTGATTAGGCAGAGTAACATGATGAAATTTTGTAGAATGGATGGCAACTGCCTGTTGTGGAGACACAAGTGTAAAGGATGATGTTTCGAAAGTCTTCTGCCTTTCGTCTTCAAGACTTGAAAACGAAAAGCGGAAGACTTTCCAAATGTCGTCCTCTACACTTGTGTCTTCACGACAAGAAGTTGTCGTCCATTCTACAAAGTTTCATCATGGGTTTGAGTTTTTTGTTTGTTTTATCAAGTAAGACATTTTAGCTCACAGCACTATTACCTTTTGACTGATTTAATATTTAGTTATTTTGGTTTCAGGAGGGCAAACCCTTTTAACTGATGTATTTAACCATGCCCAAAGTTTTGTAGATTAATTTATTGTACTGCTACCTATAAAGATCTTAATTTGAGGGTAAGTTAGTACAGTTACTGTTTTAACATAAGTTACAACAGCAAAATATAACAAAAAAAATTATGTACCATAATAAGTGAAGAAGTTAATTATAAAGCGTCATACAGTAAGTGAATACCAAGTTCCCTGCTGGTACAGCAGTATGTCTATGGGATAACAATGCTGAGATCAGGGGTTTGATTACCTACGGTTGACTCAGCAAATAGCCAGAAGTGGCTTTGCTATAAGAAAACATACACTCACAATTTAAGTGAGTCAAGTTAAGTTAACTAATTCTGTGACACTGAATTGTATAATAAGTATCATGAAGAAAATGGTGAGATTTTTGTTATATAGTCCAGTAAAATAAATGTGTTGGAAAATGTAGCTGAATTCCTATTAAATAAGTATACAGTTATGTTATATAACAGAGATAATTATTTGGAATTAAGTACAAAGCTACACAATGGGGTATCTGTACTCTGCTCACCATGGGTATCAAAACTCGGTTTATAGCAGTGTGAGTCCACAGACATACTGCTGTGCCACTGTGGGGCAAGAGAGAATTTATGAAACTGTGTCGAGGTAAGGTAATTAGCTTAATTGGTTAAGTGTGTTGTTAAAGCTAGTAAATAGGAGTTAGACAAACTAGTTGGTTCCCATCTACTTAGTTTATAAAGATTTGTATAGATTGAAGAACTCTCAGAACTGGTGTTTTCTGTTGAAGATAAATTAATGAATGGAATAACTACTTCAATTGAATTAGTATAAAATAAAAACATTTGTTTTTTATTGTAACTATTTAATTGTTACTATGAAAGATGAAGTAAGTGCAAAGCTTATCAGCTAAAATCAAACACTGTGTAGTGGTTTCCTCGTAGAGTTCCATGGTGGATGGGGTCAGTCAGCACTGAAATGTAACTTCTTTAATATGGATATCTCTCTTTCTAACAAAATAAATAAAAATGAAAGACTTGAAGAAAAACAGATCATTGGAAAACGACCACGCATGGACGACTCTGTTGTACAGTCAATGCTACAGGTAGATTCTATACCTTTATTTCTGATTCTTCATTCCTCTTCTGAGAAATCTTAAGGGCAGATGTCTTCATTTTTCATTCAGAAGATATTAGAGGGATGTGCTGGCTACCCAAAGTCAGTGAAGAAATTGTGATCTGGAGACATTTTGGTGGAAACATTTTCACTACAGCATACCAAACTCCTCTTGAAATCAAAAGCAATTTGAAATATACCCATTGATGTTACTCCCTGTGTGACTTTGAATTCTTCCAGAGGAGTTATAGTTGAGAGAGATTTAAAGAACATTCTTGAGTCAGAAATCTTTGCTGGTTTCTCCAATCAAGGCGTAATTACAGTACGCCGAATCTCACTCATAAAGACGGAATTATGAAACCTACCAATTTTCTGATGTTAACGTTTACATTGCCACGTCCTCCTGCCACAGCCAAAGCAGGTTTTCTGAACTGCGTTACATTCCTAACCCTCTCAAATGTTTCCTGTGTCATCGGTTTGGTTACTCAAAAACATCATGTCGTGGTTCTTTGATATGTGCTCGATGGAAGTTTGACCAGGCCAACTGGTCATCTTTCACCACTCTCAGAACTTGCTCTTGCCATCGATAGATGACTGAGTGGCAGCAGTATCTGACTCTGTTGTCCAGGCAGCTACTCAGTGTATTTCTAAAACCTCGACACGTTTCCCACAGTATTCTCGTTCCTTGGTGGAACCTTACTTGGCACATAACAAAAAAGCTCAAAAATGGGCTTGTATACCTTTCGTAGATATTCCATACTTTTAAACTCCATTGCATTTCAGCAGGCCCTTGCACATGCTCGGCAGGTCAAACGTCAAAGCCAAAAGGGATCTTGGATTAAATACACCTCTAACATTTCTTCTACCACCAGTTCTGCCCCTTTCAATCTTGTTCTCTGATGGCTAGGAAGTTGCTGATATCCAGAGCATCGCCAATACTTTTAGCAAAAGCTTTTCTCATGCATCTAACACTTCTGCTTCATCCCCCATCTTCTTAACCATCAAAACATGGACAGGACGATCGCCTCTTTCCTTTCAGGCTGATTGTCTCTTTGACAATAATTACCACCCGTATATTGGTGAACATTAAATATGCTCTTCATCAGTCTGCCAGTACATCAGTCAGACTCGGTGATATTCATTACGAAATGATGTACCACCTCTCTTGCTATTCTTCTTATTGTTTTTAACCGGATCTGGCCGGAAGATGTTTTTCCCGATGCTTGGCGCCATGATATTTTACTCCTTTTTTCTAAAGCTGGGAAGGATCCCGAATTCCATTGGACAGTAACTGGTAGAGAGGATAGTTAATACTTGTCTTATTTGGTTTCTCGAATCAAACAGCTTCCTCTCACCCACTCAGTGTGGACCATCTGATTCAACTTGAAACATCAATCAAGGAAGCCTTTCTCAAACGACAAGATATTGTTTCTGTATTGTTTTTACCTTGAGAAAGCTTATGATACAATGTGGAGGTGTGGTATTTTGCGAGACCTCCACTCGTATGGGTTACATGGCAATTTACCGATTTTTATTAAACATTTTTAATGAGTCGGCGATTTCAAGTTCGTGAAGATTTGATATTTTCCAATTCCTTCCCACAGTAACTAGGAGTTCCTCAGGGCTGTGACTTGAATGTCACATTTTCGTTATAAAGATTAGAGGAATCAGTGAACAACTATACCCTTAATTTGCAAATGGTCTCTTTGTCGATGACTTCGACACCTCGAACCTACAGGCTGCCCCCAATCATTTACCGACGTGGATCACAGCAAACGGTTTCAACCTTTCTCTTTCCAAAACTGTTTGCATGCACTTTTGCCGTGAACAGAGTATTCATCCTGATCCTGAACTCGGTATGGTGAAGCTGTGCTTCCCGTGGTCCCTGAAACAAGGTTTTTGGGGCTTATATTTGACCATAAGCTAACTTTTATTACACACATTAAGCAGCTATGTGTCAAGTGTACAAGGACACTGAACATCGTCTGGGTCCTCTCTTCCACCTCTTGGGGAGTGGATCGATGTTTCATGCTGAAAATCTATTGTGCCCTTATTTGATATAAACTAGACTATAAGTCTCTGGTCTATATCTCTGCCAGGGCTTTTGCCTTCAAAATGTTGGACCCTGTTTACCATCAGGATCTTTCCACACTTCTCCAGTCCATAGTTTGTACACGGAGTCCCATGAGCAATCTTTACACCTTCATCATTTGCAAATGTCTATATTATGTGCTTCAAAACTTCGATTTTTACCACAGCATCCAACCTGGGGTTGTGTTTTTCTTCCTCTGGGGGCCCCACTTGTTCATAATAGACAGTCTGCCACTGTTCTTTTTAGCCTTCGTCTCCAGGTGCAGTTGAATGAATTGGGTATATCTTTGGATAACATAACAGTATCTACAGATCAGCTCATCCCACCGTGGCTAATTGCTATCCCCAAATGTGATCTTTCTTTGAGTCATCTGAATAAGGCAGATGCTCCTGATTGGAAGTATCGCCTTCTATTTGTCGAACATCTTTTGAGCCATCCTTCCATTCTCATTTATACAGATGGTTTTAAATCAGGTGACTCTGTGGGCTCTGCTATTATTTGCCGTAGTTCGGTTGTTGCACACAAAAATCCCTTTTACAGTTTCTGTGTTTCTTGCCGAATTGTACGCCATTTTTCTTGCCCTGGATCACATGGAAGCTATGCAGTATACGAACTGTACTGTTTATTGCTTATTCTCGTTGATATTCAAAACCGAATGGCCCATTTTTCTTTAACATCTATTTTTATCCAGTTCTTCTGAATACCAGGCCATGTTGGTATTCGCGGGAACGAGCTCGCCGACACTGCAGCTAAGTCTTTCTGCTCTGGCACTATCACTGTTGTGCCTGTTCCATATATGTATTCAAGACTCGGCTTCCAAATAAAACCATTTATTGGACTATGGGGCGTCTTGTTTTCATAAGAATCGAAAAGAGAAAGTTGTCCTAACGAGACAATGCATTAATCACAGTTTTTAACTCGTTGTTTTCTTTTATGTGTGTCAACGTGATGTCTTTGTGAGACTCAGGTTACATGCTCACAGAAATATCATACAAATATTATTTAAAAGCAGAACATAGAAATCAACTAACTGCATCATTATGTAAATTAACCAGTGTACCTACAAAATACATTTCACCATATAACATATTTCAACAATCACAAATCACTCAACAAGAAATGTAATTACAGACAAGGTAGATTCATGTTGATATTTATTTCTTTTTCAGATTCGAGCACAGGTCAGGTAAAACTTTCGGCGCCTGTCTTGTAAAAGTTGGTTTTCTCGGGGCAATCCCGTTTCCCCCCCCCCATCCACATCCAAATCTCAGGCGTTGGATCTTTAGATCCTTGCCGAGGCAACAATATTGTCCAGCCCTGAATCGGGTCGTTTTGCGTTGACATTCACACTGACGTCTGCTTGTCTGACTCTGGCGTGGCTCACTTCTTCAGTACCACCTTTGTTTCGCTCTTTCTCTCCCAATAATTTTATAATGTACCATCTTCACTTCATACCTCCAAGAAGTAAAAATTAAATACAGGCAAAGTTTTAAGTTCAGTTATACAACATCCCACGGTAGGGTACGAAGAAGAACCACAACGTTCCTGACCACCCCAGCTGGAGTGATAATTCTTCAGACTTCTCTCTGTATGTATACTAAACCCCTGTCGCGTTCGTGTTTGAGAACGTCTCATGGAGATTGTGAACTTTATACCCATATTTACTTATCGTATGTTGCATTCCTTGGGAAATGAACTTCAATAATAAGTAGTGAATTAAAAGTTGAATTGTGTATAACACCTTATATTATTTTAACTTTTGTTATAACGTGATGCTCTTCTTGTCAATGGGGAGCATGAATTGTTAATAGTACAATTCCTTAGAAGAAAACTAATCCGATTTTAATCAATGTTGTATTATAAAAGTTATGACATGACATTTTCACATCGACATGCTTGTTTTAAATGGAACGATATTTTTTCAGATCAAAATTACTCTCAAAAGAAAGTGTGATCGTTTATTCACTTTGAAAATCATTACGTGAATAGCTTTTACTGTGTTTACAAAACATGTGTTCACTATTTATTTTTTCCACATTGAACATCCGTCAAATCCTTAATAAACTAGCCTGTAAGTCGTTTCTCTTTATCTCACCTTAAACTATTTCCTAAACATCTCGAAATGAAATGCTATACATAAGACATTTTGAAAGAATAACAGGAATAGTGGAATTGACCATCACGAAATTCGTAAGACCACTTTAATTAAACGGGTGATCTTATGCATAGAATTCTTTCTACTTTGGATTCCTTCGTCCAAAGAGAAAACGAAAAGTAGTTCGTGGAGTCAAGTTGATAGAGTGATGAATTATTATTATAACGACCTGTATAATAGAGATAACTGTTATGAAACAATATTCATATTTTGCTAGTTTTATACCTCAATAACAAATTGAAGCAAATTCTGAAAAACTATACATCAATATAAGCTATTCTTTTTCTAGTATTCTGTTTATAGAATACTCACAAGAACACATTTTACTGTGTAAGTATTCCTAAAAATGACTCACAAATATCTGAAAACATTGACGTATTCGTGTAAAACCTGTAAATACCTTAAGAAACTAATTGCTAGAAGTATTTGTCTCACGAACACATCATATTACAATGAAAATAATTTTAGGACCATATCAATACTTTTCATCCACAGGATAAATGTCACGAGTTTATCTGTGTGATTGTATTCATTCCAAAATGTATTGGTTTACTTTCGAAAAATCTAGTTTTTATCTATTTAGATAACAGAAATTAAGATTTTGAACTTAACCTCGTAATACTGACATATTATTGAAATCCACAATATACTTCATCGAAAAAATAAAGAGATGTTTGTAAACACAATTGTAGTTTTTTTTCCCAGTTATTGTTTTTAAAACACAATCAATTTAAATATTCTTTATATTCTTGTCCTTGATGTGAATGACGACCCTAGCATACAGATGTTACTATGGGTTATTTAAATAGCACCATTTTGATATAAACTTTTGATTAACCAGTTTCCAGGATCGTTATATTAAGAAATCCTGAGATACGTATTGAACGATGAACAAATTTAGTTCGGAAGATTGGCGGCAGTAATGCCTCATCAGTACATTCAGTAATCTTTAATATTAATTTATAATATCATTAAGTGATATTTAAAATAGTCGAAGTAAGTTTTTACCTTTTACGAAGTTTTATTAGTGATGTGTACTGATTTACGTGCAGCGCGAGTTGAGGGAATCGGCACAAGGCATCCCTAAAAGACAGACAACTAAATAACTAACAACCAAGCTTGTGCATGCAGTTTGTACCATCGATAGAACCAATATATTAAAATCCTTTTATTAACTCCTTATACTTATGTTTTTATCCCCTATATATAAGAGTGCCAGTCCTCTCTTCTTCTGGTAGTTATGTCTGTGCCCAGAATAGCATAAACTAACCCTTTTTCTCCTTATTTACAACACAGACTATTCTATGCACTTGTTGTGTCAAGGAATCACCTATAACATCTTTTAAATTCATAATTTATATCCTTCTCTATTCGTTTTGCTTTTCTTCCCTCCAATAGTTCCTCATCTACATAAGCCAGTGGACTGAATGTTTTTGGTTAATAGGGTATTTGCAGTTAATTTCACTAGGCTTAACCCTAATACTACCCTTTCTAACTTCCTGAATGTCATTGTTAAGCTGAGCTGATAAATTTAAAGTTGTTTCTTTATGTAATTAAATATTAACGGTTTTATACATTTTACTAAATTGTCTATTGGTTTAACTTTTTGATATTGCATAGCAGTGAATAACATCTGGAGTACTGTAGAAACAAATGTAATTAATAAAAATTAAATCAAGTTTCAGATTAATATGACAAGAATGGGGTATGTGTTTTTACACTTAACTTGAAGTTAAAATGGAATTTTTACTGTTTTTCAATGCTTTTTTATTTCTTTAACCTTACTAAATTAATCGTCTTAATCTTTCAGACTTTTGGCAGCACAGTTTCAGTTAAACTTCCTGATATCTATATAAAAATAAATACGAAACTCTTGCTATTAATACATATGGTAACAATCAGTTGAAGGGATATAAAAACTTCTTTTACTGGTTTAATTCTTTACATTAGAATCTTCATGATTAAAGGTATATTTTATTTTGATGTATATCTTTAGAATATGAAATTTTTTCCATATATATTTCATGTTATTTACTGTAAATTTGCATAAAATTTTAACTTCTACCTAAAATTTATAAGAACTATAAAACTAATTATTGTACTTAACGAGAACCACCATCTCTACATTTTACATTATTTCTATTATTTGAACTGTCGCTTTTTTTTAATTTCGCGCAAAGCTATTCGAGGGCTATCTGCGCCAGCCGTCCCTAATTTAGCAGTGTAAGACTAGAGGGAAGACAGCTAGTCATCATCACCCACCGCCAACTCTTTTACCAACGAATAGTGGGATTGGCCCTTACATTATAACGCCCCCACCGCGTTGCGTGGATACGAACCAGTGACTCTCAGATTACGAGTCGCACGCCTTAACCCATCTAGCCATGCCGGGGGCTGTCGCTAAAGATTAAACGTATTTTTAAAACATTTGATAGCTTCTACTGTATTATCTGAGATTGTCTGGTGTGTTGGAGTTTTACGTAGTTATTGTTCATTTTATAATCTATTCAAGATTAAATTACACAGAATAGAAAATTTAATAGAAGTAAAGAGAACTGAAAAAAAATTAAATTTAAGAGAGTAATACGCAGGGTGGCCCGTAAGACCCTATTCATCCATATATCTTATGTATTCAGGGTGTTACCAGAGTTTTTGCGCTCATGTACCCACGTACCAGTCACAATACGCTTTTCAAGTGTAAATGGGCCTACATCAGCCATATTTCTCTGAAAAAAATTATAATGCATGCTTATATATGCAAAAACGGCTCTTCTGGGCCCAGAAAACACTTCAAATAGAAGAGCGAACAACGTTTCGACCTTCTTCGGTCATCGTCAGGTTCACAAAGAAAGGGTTACTGGTCGGAAGCTGACCACATGTTTGGGAGGGGTTGTATAATTGAGTGTTGCAATGTAGAGGGCGCGGTTTGAATATATAATTTGTCTATAATATTAATATAGGTATAATGGTGTTCCTTTATATTGGTTTATTTTGGGTTTAAGTTGTTGTATAAGTAAGGCTTCTTTAATTTTTCGTTTGTTTATGTTTGTTTCTTTATTTAGTATTTTAGTGTTTTCTATGGTTATGTTGTGTCCATTTGACTTGCAGTGTTCGAAAACGTGTGAAGGTGACTTTTTATGTTCTTTGAATCTGGTTTCCATTTTTCTACTTGTTTCTCCTATATAGAAGTCGTGGCAGTTATCACATTGTATTTTATAAATAATGTTGGTGTGGTGTTTGTCAGTGTAGTTCTTACATAGTATAGACCTTAGTTTTGTGCCTGGTTTTTGAATAAATTTAGTGTTAACTGGAATGTTATATTTTGTTACTAGTTTTTGCCAAATGTTGGTTATTTGTTTGCTGATGTCAGGAATATATGGTATACAGCAGTATATGGTTTCGTGATTTTTTGATTCGTGAGATATATTTACTTTTGTTGGTTGATTTTGCTTTCTGTCTAGGTGTGTGCGTATAATGTTTTCTACGGTATGTGGAGGAAACTTATTAATGTTGATGAAGTGTTGTTTTATTTTATCTAATTCATCGTTAATTTTATCTGGTGAGCATAGTTTTATGGCTGTGTTTATCTGGTTTCTTAGTATGTTGAGTTTTTGTTTTGTTTCATGTGCTGAGTCCCAAGGAATGTATAGTCCAGTATGGGTGATTTTTCGGTGGATTTCTGTTTTGAATTGTGTGTCGGTTCTTATAATTTTGAGGTTAAGAAATGATATTTGATTGCTTTCTTCCTGTTCACATGTGAAGTTAATGTTGGGATGTATAGAGTTAATGTGAGTGAAAAAGTTAAGTATGTGTTCTGTAGATTCGAATCCCGCAATCGTGTCATCTACATATCTGTACCAGTATAGTGGTGGATGTAATGCTGTATTAATTGCTTGTGTTTCAATTTGTGTCATAAAAATATTGGCTAGAACTGGCGATACTGGGTTGCCCATGCTTAGGCCATTTGTTTGTATATAGTTTTGGTTGTTGAACATGAAGTTTGTCTTTATTGTGGTGAATTCTATGAGGGTTGCTAACTGGTTACTGGGAATGTCTATGATCGGGTTAGGGTCTCGAATATAGAGTTCTAAGGCTATCTTGCAGGCTTCTGTTGTTGGAACTTCTGTGAAGAGGGATATAACATCGAAACTGGCCATTAAGGCTTTATGATTAAGTTGATTTAGATTGGACTTGAAATTAAAAGAGTCTTTGATGAATGAGCTGGCTGATGTTGCATATTTGGAGAATGCCCATGCTATGTATTTACCAAGATTGTAGTTAAACGATTCATATGTTGACATTATTGGTCGTAATGGACAATCTGGTTTATGAGGTTTGGGGATGCCGTATATTTGCGGTGTGCGTGAGTCGGTTTTACGTAGGTAGGAATAAAGTGTTTGTGAAACTGTGTTGGCTTTTTTTATTTGTAGTAGTAATTTGTTTAGTTGCGTCTCATGTGTCTTTGTTGGATTTGTGTGTATTGGTTTAAATTTGTTCGTGTCTGATAGGATGTTATTCATTTTTTGTATGTATTCATTCGTGTTCATTATTACTATAGCGTTACCTTTATCTGCTTTTAGAATTTTTATGTTTCTGTCTTGTTTTAGGTTTTTAATGGAATTAATGTCTCTTTTTGTAAGGTTGTTTTTTAGTTTTCTGTTTTGTGAAATTATGTTGATAGTTTTGTAAGAAAATTCTTTGAAAAAATCGTTTAAGATAATGTTTTTAGGTGGTTCTGGAAAATATAAATTTGTAATTTTACCTGGGAAGTTTGGCTGTTGGATGTCAATAAAGTTATCTAAGTTGTCTTCTTTCAAAAACAACAAACAGAAAGAAGTTCTGCTTTCGTGCTTGTTTTCAATAACATTATTTACCTATTCAAAATTGGCAACAATATTTGGATTTAACTATGTAATGAAAACAAAAACATCTTTCCTTGTTTTATCTTCAAATTTGGCAAATTGAGAAAAATATAATTGGGTTTAGCTCTATAATGAAAGCAAAAACATCTTCCCGTGTTTCGTCTACAAATTTGGCATATTAACAACAATATTCGAGTTTTAACTTTGTATCGAAAACAAAAACATCTTCTCGTGTTTTATCTACAAATTTGGTAAATTATAAAGTTAAATGTTGAAATTGAATCCCAGAAGTACAGAAGCACGTTTTACTCCTGAGATATTTTTGTTTGAGGGGTAAAGAAGAAGCAAACGATATAGTGCTAAAATCTTATAACATTCTTTGTTCTTTATTTTAGAAGTGTTAGATTGTTTGTTTGTTTTGGAATTTCGCACAAAGCTACTCGAGGGCTATCTGTGCTAGCCGTCCCTAATTTTGCAGTGTAAGACTAGAGGGAAGGCAGCTAGTCATCACCACCCACCGCCAACTCTTGGGCTACTCTTTTTACCAACGAATAGTGGGATTGACCGTCACATTATACACCCCCACGGCTGGGAGGGTGAGCATGTTTAGCGCGACGCAGGCGCGAACCCGCGACCCTCGGATTACGAGTGCATGCCTTAACGCGCTCGGCCATGCCAGGCCTAGAAGTGTTAGAAATGTGTTGATAGTATCTAGAATACTTTTCACAGGAAATAACATCGACGAAAAGTTAAACAAGATGCATACTTGGGGTCGCTTATCACCAAAGAAGTTGTTGTTTGTTGTTTTGAATTAAGCACAAAGCTACACAATGGGCTATCTGTGCTCTGCCCACCACGGGTATCGAAACCCGGATTTTAGCGTGCAAGTCCGCTGAGCCACTGGTGGGCATCACCAAAGAAGGTAATTTCCATGAAATCTTCAACAGTTTCTTTTCTCATATGATGTAAAGAAAAATGCAAAAAGTACAATTCCATCTTTTATTCTTTAAACAATACGCGAATTTACCAAAACACTTAACACGACGTACTTGCAAAAGTAAGAACACACGCGTCTCCTTTTATTACAAAACTATAAAAAAATTAGATTACAAACTTTTATTATTTTGTGAATTTACGAAATATTTGTTACTGAAACCCTTTACTGAGAAAATGTTATTTTATTTCTACTTTTACTGTGACTATTATGTAACGACAAGAGAAAAAAACTATTAACTTAATGAAAACTTTATTACTACGTATTGCATTTCACAATACATCATCGTGCTTTTTCGTCACATTAAGTGTTCCTGTTAATATATTTTAACAAAGATATGGCGTTAGATGGCGGCACATATAAACGTTCATATTACACCTGCCTAATATTTATAAAATTCCAATATAAACCTCTATTTCACAAAGCTATTAACTATCTAAACAATCAAACTATTTAACATAAAATAATTTTAATACTTTCTTTTCGTTGTGCATTAAATTTTGCAAGTAATTTATTCATGGATTGAAAATATTTTGATCACCTAAAGTGTTTTTATTCAGTGCATTAAATTAAAATTACATTTAAAAGCAAGAGCTATATATCTCTAAAAGAACCATAATTCACTCAATAATGAATGACAGACCATTTGTTTAGTTTGTTTAAAATTTCACACAAAGCTATAAATGAGCTATTTGTGCTAGCTATTCCTAATTTAGTAATGAAAGATTAGGGGAAAGGCAGTTTGTCATTTCCACAAACTCTTAAGCTACTCTTTTACTGACAAATAGATGGATTGACAATAACATTATAATGATCCCATCTTTGAAACAGCAAGCATGTTTGGGGGAATGGGGATTTAAACCTGTGATTATCAGGCTGCGAGACATTTATTTAAAAAAATATTCAGTTAGTGTATCAGTAAAATATTTTTAAAATATACATCACACATGTAATATACAGCCCAACTCTACAAGATTCCTATTGTTACGTTTTACTTTTCAGGGTTATTGATCATAAGTGCAATTTCCTTAAAGTGGTTAATCAACAGGCTATGTTAAACAACTCGTATGTCCTAGTAATGTCCCAAAATAAGTTAATAGTATTGATTATGTGCATACAAATATATCTACCTAATTACTGTGTGAGTAAATCATGTATGAAAATAATACACAAACTGTTTTAAAAGTTAAGACATTTCACTAAACTTACCTTTATATATTAATCCTCTTCTATCACATTAAAGATGAACTTGCTGCAGAAAGCTTCAGTCTTAATGTTTATAAAACTTGTTTTAAATAAATATCTGAAAGTACTATTTATGTATAAAAATAATGCTGGTATCAGGCAGGTGGCAGATCCACCTATGTAGGAATAGTTTGGATTGTTTATTGAAATATTTTAATAGGACATTACAACTTGACAAAAGTGTACAGTATTCTCAAGATGGCTGGTTTGGGTATTAAAACTTTAATTAAAATAAAGTATAAAACAATATGGTTAACTTGAAGATGACCTAAGAAGGTCAAAATATTGCTCTGCATTTTATTTCAATTAAAATATTAATACCCATACCAGTCATCATGAGAATACATTTCTACTTCAAGTGGGTTTCTCATCAACACAGATAACATACACAGGAATCAGACATGTATTAAAACCCAGAACTAGAATCAGAAATGTGTATTAAGCCACAGAACTGGTATTAGAAGAGCATACTATAACCCCCAAACATACAGAATGGATTAAATGTCATACAATTAGAATTCCTAATTCACGGCGATTGATAAGTAAATGCATTTACTACAAGTGCTAGAGTAAGACATAATTAACTAGATTCTTAAAAGCCCAGAACGGCCCATAAAACTGTATGAACAAGAGCTGCTTGTTCATATACATATTCAATTATGAGTTGAATTATTTTTTATTGTATTTTACAGATAATGCATTATAATTCAGGTAGGAAAGTACGAGTGAAAATAGTCTTCATGGTTTAATGTATTCTCAAGTACATTGATGGCTGAAGGAGGAAACACTTACTAGTGAAATATATATATACTTAGTTGTTTTTAATTGCTGTTAAATTTACTCAATCACTGTATGCAAAGAATTCTTCATAATTAACAACTAACACTAGTGACTATTAAAACTTACACTCAGGACTACTGAACATTTACCAAGTTTATGTAACAGAATACATTCTTAATATCAAAATGTACTGAAAAAATACTGGTAGAAAACAAAGCTCAGTAGCTGACTGTTAAAAACAAGAAAAAAATGTAAAGGTTTTGATTAAACAAAGATATTAAAATTATTTCTGTATTTATAAATCACTTGCTTAAATTAGCTGTATTCTTAGTTTTAGTACCATCCATTTTGTTGTGCATTTGATCTGTTAATAAAGAGAACATTTTCAGCAACATATTCAAGTTTTATTTTTATTAACAGAAATATTTTGAACAGAATATGATGTCAAAAACATTATCTAATTATCATTAGGCTTACAGAATGATCCAAACAATGGGGGTATAAAAATTAACAATATGAGGGAAAAAAAATACTCTGAATAGGTACTGAAATGTTCATGTAAATTCACACAAAATATTAACACACACACACATACACAACTATTTTACAAAAACAAATTATCTCCCCCTTATTATAGTAATCCCTCCATTTCTTTCATGAACTGCTCATAAGCATCATCTTTTGTGGGGACTGTAACTGAAGGTGCCCTCAAAGCATTAATCAACTGGGATTCTTTTGTTGTTTCTCCAACTGAAAACAGAAAGTAAACAGAATTACACACAGAAATAATGACAGTTTCTAAGCTGTATATCTGCTAACACATGAAAACTAAATAACATAAGCATTGCATATAAAGTACACCCAATTTAAATGTAGCGTATAACACACACAAATTTGTATGATATATCCACAGCATACATAACTTATATTATTTAGTTACACTACATATACATTTATGATATATCCACAGCATACATAATTTATATCACACTATATAACAACATTGTTACTTTTTCTTGTTTATGAGCAGAAAGTGCTATTTCTCAATTGATTATGCCTAAAGTAAACGGAAAAGACCTATTTTTCTCTTCAAACTTTGCTTTTGTGACCTGAGTAATAAAATTTTCAATTTTACCTATTTTCCAGAACATTCCATATAGATTCAGTGCCTAGTACTGGTAGAGAATTTTCTCAAACTCACAAGAATTTTCTAGAATGTTGTAAAACTTATGAGAATTATCAAGAACCTTTTAGCATTTTCTAGAACTTTCCATAGTAATACATATTTATACAGAGGTTCACCACTTACCACTTCAGTTTAGTTCTAGCTGCCTAAGTGAACACACAGACGTCTGATTTTGTCAGAGATGGTATCAAGAAGCTGAAAGCATTCTCCAGATGCATTCTGCTATGTATGTGGACAATTTATCAAGACAAGACCAAAAAAGTGCTCTGTGACAGCATCTGCTAAAATGTGTGAAGCCTACAAGGCATATTTTGGCATGTCTATTGGGGATCAAGACAAACCCTGGGCACCTCATTTTACATGTGAGCATTGCAAAAAAATTCTAGAAGGTAAGATGGACAATTTTTGCTTGCTTGAATAGTAAGATTTTATATTACACAAAATTTATACCTTTTAAAATTTTAATATCTTTTTTTTTATTTTCAATAGTATAGAAAAAATATGACATAAAATATTTTGCATGAACCTCTTACACATTAGTTGTGGATGAAATAAATTTATTCTTCACAATAATTTTATTTTGCTCTTTTGTTGGTTGGTACAAAAGGGAAAAGAGAGCCATGAAATTTTTTATTCCAAGAATTTGGTGTGAACCCAATGACCACTCAAGCAACTGCTACTTCTGCATGGTGAAACCATCAAATGACAGGCTGGCAAGAATGCATCTGCACCATTGTATCCGGACCTTCCATCGTCCATTGCCCCAGTACCACACTGACCTAAGCTTCCTGTACTCGCTTCAACAGAGAGAAAGCAGCCATTCTCAGAAGAGAGCACCAAATCAAAAGAGGAGGAAGACGTTGAAGATCCAGATTACAATATCAGAAATGCAGCTGGTGAGAGAAACCCATACTACCCCAACCAAAGTGACCTTAATGACTTGATCAGAGATCTTAGTCTTAGGAAACAATTTGTCACAGTTCTTGATAAGGAGTCTGTAGCCTTCAATTACCTTCAAGACTCCTTGCCTAAGCTATGTAAAGCAAAGGTCAAAGCTGGTGTCTTTGTTGGACCACAAATAAAGAAAATCCCAGAGTGCACAGAATTCCCAAAGAAGCCCAGTAGGAAGGTAAAAAAGCTTAGGGCAGCTTTGTCGCAGTGGTTCAGGGCTTCTTGGGCAATCACAAAACCAAAAATTATGTTGAACTGGTTAAGGCTATGGTGAAGAACTATGGCACAATGGGCTGCAGGAAGTCCCTGAAAGTCTATATCTTTGAGGCTCATCTTGATAAATTCAATGAGAACATGGGAGCAAGCCAAGTGCTTCCACCAAGATATACTGGACTTTGAATGCTGCTACCAAGAAGCATATTATGAAAACATGATGGGAGACTATATTTGGGGGCTGACACATGAAAGTAATTTACATTACAAATCTTGAAAGACTACTCACTTCTAAACATTTTGTTCATTTTTGTATAACTTTAGCATAAATACATGTAAATATTGATTCATATGTTGTTTTATTCAGACCTTATGTAAATGAAAATGTTCAAATTTGTCTGTTTTTACATAGAAAATAGGTTAATTTCTAAATTATATCATCCAGATCACAAAAGCAAAGTTTGAAGTTACTAATGGCCATTTTCTGTACTTTTACAACATAAGCAATTAAGAAATAACACACACTATCCAGAAACAAAATGTGTGTTACATAGTATTATTTAGTTACTTTGCATTACACATTTATATGATATATCCAAAGCATACACATCTTACATTATTTAGTTACATCACATATACATTTACATGATATATCCACAGCATACACAACTTATAATTTTAGTCTACATGAGTTTGATTCAGAGAGAAACTTAAATGTAGCAGGATTTTTGTAGCTTAAATGAAGGTATAATAGGACATACAGAACAATAATTTGTTTTTCAGTTTACATAAATGCAAAGGTTACAACAAAAATGAAGAAATAATATTATTTACAACTAATAAAAGAAAAATAAACATGAACAGAACTGAAAAAATAACAGAAAAAGACAAAATACCTAGCTTTTTGTTAAATAAACAGACTCCAGGAGAACCTAAAACTAAATGGTTTAAATATATGATATAAAACAAATGTTGGTGTTTCTGTAAAACACTACCACAGGTACAGATATTTCTGTGAAACACTGCCACAGGTGCAGATATTTTTGTAAAACATCCCAGTGAGTATAAATGTTTGAAGACACACAAGTTGAAGAGAAATGAAAATAACAAATTAAATTTGGTTATTTAAACCTAGTAGTTCTGTAGCATTAAAACTACAGCAAATATTCTGTAGCAGATAATCTCCTTGAAGAACCTTTAATAATCTCCAAAAAAATATTTTTGACATTAGTTACAATGAAATTTCTACCAACATTTATCATGGCTATATTTTTACTTTACAGTCTGATTCATGAATGAAAATGGCATTCCTGGAAAGAAAAGAGCAAATTCAATGTACAACATTAAAAGTGAGGGAAATAAACTACATATCAAAAACATGACTGATAAAAACTACAAGGACATGAATTTTGATGGGGTAACTTTAGAGAAAAAGTTAGAAAAAAACAACTTAGTCAGATAATGACTAATCAGAGATAACTTATACAAAATGAAATTAGTCATTAGTCAGTTGAAGTTAGTGATGAACTTTCAGTACATGTAAGACATACTGCTAAAAAAGAAGTGTTTTTACAGACATATCTTGTTGTTCATGAGAATAAAACCTTTAAACTTTTTTTATTTACTGTGAAAAACAATATCAGCAAATAACATGAGAATAATAACCAAGAAAGTACTAGAAAGAAGCTTTTCACACAATTTCAAATGTCAAATAAACTAATTAAAAGATATTCTCTACTTCACTAGGCAGTAAAGTAAATCAAGCCAATAATACTGTTATTTCAAAAACATATGTAAAGTAAGGAATGAGGAATATATTTATTTCTTAAATGTGCACAATTATTACATTTTAGATTGTACAATAATATATTACAAGCTCTAATGTATATAATGCTCTTCTTGTTTCATTAAACCTGTTATAATTGTTCAGAACTGTCCAAACATTGTTTTTATTTGTCCATCTGACAGCCTGTTATAATTACTTAAGGACCGTCAAAACATTGTTTATTTGTCCATCTAATTTCAAAGATATACATAAAGTAGGAATGAGGAACACAATTGTGCACAATTATTACAATAATAATTGTACAATAATATATTACTAACTCTTATTCTTGTTTCAATAAAAGAATGTTTTTATTTGCCCATCTAACAGCCCAATATAGTCCTTCAAGAACTATCCAAACAATGCTTCTATTTGTCCATCTGATAGCCTGTCATAGTCATTCAAGAACTGTTATATTTATCACTTACTCTGATGACCCTTTCCTTGGCCCTTTCTGGCTTCTCGTTTTATTCTCAAGGCAGTCGGTGTAAAACGCGTAATGTCCACACTTAGATTACGTATCTGTGGTTTGGCTTCAATAGTAGCTGAACTCTTTTTCTCCTCTTCTGCCAACAAGGAATTCTTGGGCCTCTGGATAAGACTAGGTGGAGCACTTACAACATTTGGATTAGCTGAAGCACTTGTGGAAACAACAGATGGTGGAGGCCCACTAGGAAGTGGAATACCAGGCAAGGGAACACCAGGTGGTGGTGGGAGACCTGGAGGAGGACGTACCAATCTAAGTGGAGGAATCCCTGTAGATAAAGCATTAAAATGTCACAAATTATTCACTGGCATGAATTGAAAATACCTCTGTATTATTACTGGAAATACATTAAGATTCATAATAACCCATACAGTATATAATTTAGAGCCTATCCAATAAACATAGGAAGTGTTTAAATAACAATTATCCATCTGGGATGTTTGGAAGTTAATGGCAACAAAGAAAACTGCCTATTTATCAAGAGCCTGTATAGAGAATGAGACTAAAGATGCCGTTCTTAGTCTAGAATATTGAGGTACCTGTTGCTGCAATATTTAGTGTGGCTATAAATAGTAAATAAAAGAAAGAAATTAAAAAGGTCTGCCCTTAATGATGATGTGCCCATTAATCAAGGTTCAACTGTATTATTTTTATCACACATGAGATACAAGAATCCATGTTTATCATGTGTTATTGCTGAAACTACTGACATATATTACTATTATACAAGAGACATCAACCTATGGATATTTTGAATGATCAATAAAAATGTACTGATGTTCATCTGCACCAATAAAACAGCTTCTGTATGTCAGTCACTTAGTCAGTTAAGTGCTATACCTCCAAGAGGAAGGAACCTTAAAATCTGCATACATCCTGGAAGATTTCTCAAGGTATGTATCTGCCCGTTATTTTTTTTGCAAAAAAAGTTTGTTAACACTTTCTGGCCTATAATTTTGTTCTTAATCCACAAAAATGTGTATGCTGCCATTTTTCACTTGATAAAATAAATCAAAAACATTATTAGTAAAAATTATTTAAATGTTTATTTGTTTCTATTTCAGATTTTCAAACTGATAAAAAAACTTTTAAAATAAAAGCCATCACTGTCCATGAGTGGAAAAAAGAAATCAGGTCAAATTTTTTTTTCTGCAGCATGGATAATAAGGATTTTTATTTAAAAAGATTTAGAAAAATTGAAGGAGACATAAGTGACAGAAACTTTTTTCAATCATTTAAAGAAAAAAATCATCTCTGAAGGAATATGCAGCTGTTAGTTTCACCAGTAAGTGCGAGGATAAGAAACACATACAGAGGTAGAGTAAATGAGCAATGTTTCCATAATGTTAAGTGGCTTCTAATAAATGTTGTTTAAAACTCATAATACTGGTTCATTAATATGTAGAATTATAACCAGCCTTTTATATTAGTTAAAATAATTTCATTCATGTGTCTTTGGCCCTGTTATCAGTCAACAAAGTACTGAGTGATAAACATTCCTTAACTGTGGAACTCCATATCAAAACAGGTATCTAGGCAATAGTTGTAAAAATAACAACTGACATCTGGTGTTAAAGTTATTTAATACATAGAGTTATAATGAATATAGAATGTAATTTGATTTTATTTCCACAACACAATAAATAGAAGAAAATACAAGTACAGGTATTATGTACAGAAAAACAAATAAATTTTCTATACATCAAATACACTGTAAAATTAAAGGTTTTACTCAATTTAAAATCACATAGGTCCTGTAAATATGTTTATAAACATTGTTTTCATTTTAAGTTACACAGTAAGTTGGATGGTTTGGCTACCAGTATACAGTTGCTAATTGAACAGACAGCTGAATACAAGTTTATTGGTTCTATTCTATAAAATGTTTTTCATTTTAAAACATGTTATAAAACTTACTAATTTACACCTTGTAAAAATAAATTGCACATCAAAAAGTGTTAGAATTCACATTATTGACAGAAATGAATATATTTAAATTTTTGTTCATACTAATTTCATAGAATACTTGAAACAGAATATCTTTCTTTTTAGTATTAGTACTTCTATATACTCAACAACATGAAAAGTTTTAAGCCTTCTGTTTAAAAATAGCTAAAGATTTGTTCAGGTGATAGCAGGTAAGGATGGCTAGTATATACATGGAGGGCAGGAATACAAGGTTATTATGTATTATTACTGAAAATACAGTAACATAAATATTCTTGTTACGTACAGAGAGCATGAATCTGTTATTATTGTCTATTATTACTGAAAATACAATAACATACAACATTTTATTATACATGGAATTATGGAATTTTAAATTATAATATGTCCAACATTTAACTGTTTCATACAGTTAAGTCCAATGAAAAGATTATTTGTATTATATACATATATAGATAAATGTTCAGAAAAGTTAAGTAGACCTAATACATTTGATACTATAGAACTATCACAGTTAATATATGCAGCTCATAATAAAAGGATATGATTACATTGTAGGAATGAATTATTTGTAAAGTGAATAGTTTAATCACCTGTTTTAATAAATTAATCCTAGAATAGGTTCTACATAAGTTACATAGAGATCAAAGTGTTTATTCTGTTAATGATTAATTCACTATAGTTCCAAGTTATGTACTGCAGATACAGAGTTGCAATGGTTTGTTCATAAGCTAAATACCAAAGAACAGAATAACATCAACCACATTTTCTTTTCCTTAATGCAAGAATATTATACTTGTGAATTACTTACACATTTAGAAGTATGTGAAATTGTTAAAATTATTTATAATTAAGGTCAAGTTAAGGATTACAACACAGTGCACAAGTTGATGTGTGTTAGATTTAATAGTATAGTTGAGAACAGCGAACATGTGTTACTCTATTAAAACACTATCAGATTATCAACCTACATAAATGAGAATACAGTTCAGATATTCTATTTGGCCAGATGAAGAAATACTCGACTTATATTTTACACTTGGTTGTAAAGAATCCAGAAGATAAAAGAAACATATAAAAGGGATGAAAACAGTCTTTCAACCAATAAATCAGAGTAAACATTGCTAAGCTTAAACTAAAATGATGACAAATTCTTAAAATAATACAGTCTTAAAAGCTGGGGGAATAATATTTAATATATAAGATGTTATAAGAATTCTGAAGGTATAGAATGTTACAAGACTAACCTCTTACTCTTACAAGAGACAAAAATTCTGAGATATGGGATGTTCCAAACAAGATGGAAGCACAAAGAACGTTTGCCAAACATCTCATTGAAAACAAATTTAAAACAAGTATGTGAAAAGATAGCTAAGCTGACAGTACATTACTTAGGAACTTCATTGGCGAGATAACACTGTCGTGGCTTCACAAATGAAAAAATGCAATAAAGTTCAAAGCCAACCATAGTTCAGTGGTGAAGTTAACTTAACCTGTTGACTGCCAAGTATTTCAGCTGCTACAATAACTCTAATGCTTCTTCATTTATAACTTTTTTCATAACGCCATTTTGAATCAAAAGTGAAACAATTTGTAAGTAGGTCAAATGCATGTATGGTGCTGACATTTTGCGTTGAAGTTAGGTATTATTCAGAATGAATTAACTCGTCCATGTCACTGTGTTACCAATCAACTTGGATGAGTTATCTCGTCTATGGCACTGAACAGGTTAAGGCCAGCAGTATTTGTAAAAATACTTGAAAACTGCTCATATGAATGAAAGAATTTAGTTGTGAAATACATAGCTGTTTTCTAATATGACTGTTCTTCTCACATAATTATAACAAAATGTCTTTTTTTTTTAATTAGGAATTCTGATTCAGTATAAATAACTCATGTAAATTTTCTCAACTTCTTGACCAGTGACTATGTATTCTTGATATTGTCAATTAATATTATTTTGGAGTAATTCACAAAGCTATACTGTACCACACTTTACTCACCTGGGGGAGGTCCAGGGGGTAACCGTGGTGGTAAAGTTCCGACTCGTGGAGGTGGACCTGGTGGGGGCCCTGGAGGAAGAACAGGTCGACTATGTGGAGGAGGAGGAATCCCTGGGGGTCCTAGTCGTGGTGGAGGTCCAAGTCCAGGTCGAAGTGGAGGTGGACGAAATATCATAGGTGGTGGTCCTTAAAATTTGAACAAATATGAAATACATTATAAATTAAATTTGAAAAATGAATAATTATTGAAACTTTAATATAAATGTACCAAACTTTAACACTTAGTTACATGTAATAAAGTATGCAAAATCCAACTTGCTAGCTGTGCATAGCCATTCCAAATTTTGAACTGATATAATAAATGAAATGTAGTGCTGAACATCCACACCAACTCTCTGGCTACTCTTATCTCGCTAAGTTTTGCCATCCCTGTTATAACCTATTGTCCCAAATTGGAAACAAGATGAGTATCATAATTTCTTCAGTTCACATTCTAGGTATGCTTGACACTTTACCCACTCCCAGAATAAAGGATAAAATGTATGACACTAACGTAAACATAAGAATGTATAATCTTTCTTATATAACTGGTAAAGCATGTGTTATAAATATGTAGCCATATATTAACTAAGATCTTTTATATACTGATAGGATGTATTTCACAGATACAGAAACATACTTAAATTGTTCAAAACCCTGACATTCTAATATTATAATTGAATAAATAGTGAAAAGTCTCCTAGCTTTCATAAGACATCTTTCAAATCGATTTAACTTTCTAAGGGTCGTTTGATAAATAGAAAAAAGTTGTTAAATATTTCTTTCTTGTATTTAAGAAACAGAAGTATTTTATAGCATTACATGTATACAGACACAACACCTTACAATATTTAACCCTTTCTGGACTTAAAGGAGGGCACTAGTATACCTCAATTTGTCCTTTTTTATAGTGGAAATAATTGTACAAATTACATGATAAAACAATAACAATATCTTGTTTCAGCTTTAAAAAATTTATGTAGTTTAACATACTTTTGTTATGTTGTGAAATATATAAAATTTAGAAAAACATTAGAAATATTTCACTTTGCTTTTGAATTATAATTCTTTTAAACATTGATCAGAAACTTGCATTTTATATATATGTATGTAATTAGTATTAACATTTAAATTGTAAAAAGAAACAAATATTGGTGGCACATGACCTGACCTTTGAAAATGGTGATACATCAGAGTGGATAACAATATTTTTGCTGAAAAGTTATTTCAAAGGAAATGTCAGGGTTAATAAATACATGAAAAAAACAAACAAGAGGTAAGCCTGAAAGTGGACCAGGATAAAGTGTTGAGATTAAACCCACACACACAAAATCAATACCAGGTGGTAAACACTGAAGTGGACAAAAAGTATACATGCTAAAGTTATATATGTTATAAAAATCAGTACCAGGTGGTAAGCCTGGAGGTGGACCAGGAGGAAGTGTTGAGGTTACAGGAACAGATGGAACGGAAGCTGGAATTTCTTCATGATGTTCGTCAGCCTCATCTATATTCTCTCTTTCATCTTCTTCTCTACCATCTTCTGCAGTGTCTTTCTTTACATTCTCTGGTGTTGAATCTTTACTTTTACTATGGCTTCTTTCCTTGTGTACAGCTTCCAGCTACAAGCAATAAGTAGTAAACATTGTGAACTAGTTCATAAAACCTTGCAACAAGCTTGTTTGTGTAATAATAAACAGCAATATTTAACATCTTATAGATATGTATGCAGTAAGAAGTATTCATTTCTTGAATGTTTAGGATATATGTATATTCAGTCGTCAGCAATGTTCAGTACATTTCAAAATATTCAAGAATAAAATATTTGTAACTTAACACATATGTGCCAGCATTATTCTAGCATTCGTCATTCACAAAACATCTTTACTGACATTATCACAAGGGTTTGTGACAAAATATTTATTACATGTGGTTGACACTTTTCTCTGTAATCATTTATCTTTTTTAAGCCAAAAAATAAAATATACATAAAAGTTGAGATCATAATTATGAAAAGTTTCTAAACAACTTTTTTTTTTTTTTTAAAATGGATGACCAACATATGAAAAAAGTGTTGGCATTGAACACAAGATTGTCATAAACATGTTCATCAGAACAATCACACCAAAAAGTAACAATGTACAAACATTATTATAGCATATACCTAGTAATCATGTACAAACATTATCATTACAGTTACCTAATCATTAGTGATATCAACTACTAATCCAGTATCTGATGTCCAAGTTATCAACTATTAATTTTACCTACATTGCTGATTTAGTAACAGTCCATGGTAAATAAGAGCAAATATGATACACAATATAAAGGGTTACTTAAAAAACTCCACATATTCACTTTAAAGAATCTAAAGGTTATGCACATGTAACACACTAGAGTTTTTTTTTCATTAGAACATAATTCACCAGCTAGTAAAATATTTTAACTGTAACAGTTGGCTTATATACACAATGCTCTAACCACTGTGGTATTTGTTATATCTAAACTGGCTTCATACTCTCTGAATTGAGTGAAACACACCATCGGTAATGAAGACAGTAGGCACAGAACAGTTAAAACACTATTAAACTCTTTTCTTTGAAAAACACTCACAGACTGAATAAAATATGTAGTTAGAAGATAGATCTAATATATTTTAACAAGTCCAAAAGTTATGTCCATTTTATTAATAATTTTGATGTTTGACGTGTTTTTAAATACTAAATGGCAAAACAGATGATGGTTATGACACACGTACAACAACTGCTAATGTTTACAAAGCACTAACAAAGAAAATTCTTGATGTATACATTTCTTAGTCCAGTAAATAATCATCAAATACCTCTTTCAAAAATTCTGAAATATCCGTTCCAGCCATGGCTAACATCTTGGCTTGAAGAGGTGTTGGCTGAAGAGTGTCACTGTCTTCATCCTTTTTATATTCTGTAA
The DNA here is from genome assembly GCA_011833715.1 of Carcinoscorpius rotundicauda. Classification (NCBI taxonomy): domain Eukaryota; kingdom Metazoa; phylum Arthropoda; class Merostomata; order Xiphosura; family Limulidae; genus Carcinoscorpius; species Carcinoscorpius rotundicauda. Next base: position 27,819,281 of record CM022406.1, read on the forward strand.
TTTGTTCAACTTTCTTTTCCTCACCTGGAGGACCATCATCCATGTGATCATCTTCATCTTCATCAGCAAACCGTATTTTTCTCCCTCGAACTAAATAAACAAAAACTTTTCACAATATAATTCTCATGTATATTTCCATCATCCATAAGCCATACACACACAAACTTTTATCATATATATATAACCACTATGTAGCAATATTCTCATCAAACACTAATATAGAATTCATACTCCAAACACAGTTATTATAAATACAGAACCATTTTCTAACAATATTGCATTCAGATCAAAATAATTTTCAAAATAAACCTTTTTATTTGTTTCAATTCTGTTTAACTACTTACAAACTTAAAAACTACACAACAACCTTTTTTTTGCTCATTAAACAGAAGTACTGATCAAATATTATCAAAAATATCAGGACAACCTTATAAAAATGGTTACCAATTACAATATTTGTTCCAAATTATGCAAATATTCTTGAAAAATTAACAGTTAATGTAAAAGACCTCAAACAACAGAGAACTTTCATTAATTCTATCACTCACATTGTGCAGTACACACTAGTACAGACAGTACTAGACTTGAAAATGTGTGTCTGATAAACTACTGGTCAATACTAATTCTATCACTCACACTATACCATACACTTTAGTACAGGTAGTACTAAACTTAAAAATGTGTGCCTGACAAACTAATGGTCAATACTAACTCTACTGCTCATATTGTACAGTACACATTAGTACAGACAGTTCTAGACTTATGAATGTGTGTTTGATAGACTACTGGTCAATACTAACTACCACTCTCACTATACAGTACACACTAGTACAGACAGTACTAGACTTAAGAATATGTCTGATAAACTCCTGGTCAGTACTAACTATCACTCACACTATACAGTATAATTTAGTATGTATCGTTCAACACTTATTTAAGTGTGAGTTATTAATTAACTCTGAATGATAACTCTATACATTTTGCTACATTAAAAATCTGTACAGCTGCTAGTAAACTTACTGCTAACACAGTTCTGAATTCAACAATTACACATCACTTATGCATGAAAATCTCATTTACAGGATAATTTTCACAAATGCCAAGTTTCTTACATGGTTTCTCAGATTCAATATCATCTAGAGGATCCACATGGTCAATCAGAGGTTCTATAAGAATAAATCAGATTTTTCAGTCACTTGTACTAATAAGATATTGGTTACCTATCCCAACTAAACACTTAACATGATGCAATGGATTATTACAATTATTACAATATTTCTTATGTAACACAATGTAACAAAATTCATTATTAACATACAGATTTTGTTCGAGATTTAAAGCACCTTCAGAACATTATTATCAAACAAAAAGTATTAATTTTCTAATAAAACACTTGTTGTTCTTGTGATTCAATAACAACAGCAACTTTTATCCTCGAATTAAATACTAAAATATTCAGTTGAAATTAAAATAAAACTATCTGCTCTCCTCAAGTTATGAATAATTTAGTTCAGGTTAAATCTAAACACCTGCTTGTGTTCTGCCAAAACTAGCACAGGACAACAACATAGATGAATTAACATCTTTCCAACCTGCCCTAATCAGGTATAAATATAAACACAACACACCTTTGTTCAATCCTAACAATCTGTGGAATATGTTACAAAACTCAGTACAATATCTTTGCCCTGCCAACGTTCCAGTAAATACAATAAATACACCATACAATATTTCTTTCAAACTAAAGAAATGAGAAAATGTTTAACTACCTGAATTTTATTATTTTGTTCCATCAAGTATAAATACATGTAGTGTTTTGATATCTTTCTCCCAGAGAAGAGGATTATTATAAGCTAGTTTACAGCACATTAAATTTACTTAAAATAAAGCTCTACCTATCATACATTAAAATGAAAGCCTATTGAAATTTGTTGACAGCATGCTATAAAAGATTTATTCCAAGTACAGAGAGATCTTAAGAGAAATACTACACACAATGAAAATACTACAGCTTTAGAAATGCTCAATGTTTGGAGAACAAAATTTTTTTATACAAATCTATATTCTCTACTATTCAAATGAAAATAGGGGCAAAATGGTACCTTCTTCTGGATCATAAGGATCTTCTTCATCATCAGACAGTTCAGGAGGTGGACCAGGAGGAACACCAGGGGGCACTCTCTTTTTACTTAGAAAAATGTGCTTTTCTCTATGACTAAAAAAAAATATATATATATATATATATATACTATAAGCTAGACACAGACACACATATTAGCACAGATTTTACAAACAAGAGTTTAACATAAAAAACAACTACAAATTTCTGCATCATTTTGTATAAAATATAATCATTGTAAAAATTGATACATATATACAGGAACTTTTTACACATGAAAAAGTAAGACTTGAAACAGCTGTAAGAACTTACTAAAGTACAACAAGTTTGTTTTTATTGGTGCAGAGCAACTAGGCTATCTACATCAAATCAGTAAAAAAGTAGAAATAAAAGTAAAATTATTAAAATATGTAAAAAGGAATTATGTTAAAATGAAACAAAGTTCAATTTTCCTATCAAAAACATGAGTAGGAGATAAAAAGACAAATGGCCCTTGAAAATTTAAAAACTCAACTGAGGTAGACAGTGTCACCATTGCCAATGACACTGTACAACATCGAGGGTGAACTCATGATAAAAATGTCTAAAGTTGCACTGTCGCTCACAGTCATAATAACTGCATGACAGCATAATGTGGTTGTTGTGACTTGAGAGTTACATAGACCACACACTGATGCATCAGTTTCAGATAAAAAAAATGACAAGTGTAACCTCGCCAGGACAACCTCCTCCTTTTGATTTTTATGGAAACAAGACAGCCAAAGAGCAATAGAAGATTTGATCTGGAAAAGCTTCTTATTATGTTGCTCACTCCAAGTCAACTGCCAACTAGCATGGAGCCAAGTCTTAAATGCAGGACTGTAGTCCATGCATGAGATAGGCACAGCCATGATAGCACCAGAGCAGACAGACTTAGCCGTGGTGTCTCTAGGTCATTCCTGCAAATACCACCATGGCCTGGTATCCATAAAAACTGGACCAAAGTATATGACAGAGAGAAATGGACCAGTCAGTTTTAAATACTGACAAGAACAGAGTAAGAACTAACAGTAATTCCAGGGCCAGTACTGTGCTAAGCGAGTCAAGTATTAATAGTACACTTCGTGTATTGCATAGCTTTAAAATGATCCAGGGCATGAGAAATGGCATACAATTCAGCAGTGAATATAGAAACTGTAGAAGGGTTTCTGTGTGCAACCACTGAGCCAAAATAAACCATTTACCATGTGTGTAAATGGGAATGAAAGGATGGTTTGAAATATTTTTGGCAAATAGAAAGTGGTACTTACAACCAAGAGTATCTACCTTCTTCAGATAACAAAGAAAGGTTACACTTGGGGATGGTAAGAAGCCATGGTGGGAAGGGATGTCCAGTAGATACAGCAATGTTATCTAAGGACAAACCCAATTCATCCAACTGCACCTGGATACGAAGGCCAAAAAGATCAATGTTCTATACTAAAAATCTATTGTGCCACCATTCAATCAAAACTGGACTAGGGGTCTCTGCTCTATGGCTCTGCCAGAACCTTGGCCTTGAAGATTTTGGACTCTGTTCACCATTTGGGGTTTCTGCTCTGTATAGGGGCCTTCCATACTTGTCCAGTCCATAGTTTGTGCACCGAGTCTCAGGAACTTCTACCATTTGCAACTGTCTTTTTTACATGCTTCAAAACTTTTGATCCTCACTACAATGTTTTCCTTCCTCAGTGGGACATACTTTTTTCATAATACAAAATAAACTCCAAGAACTTTGCCTTAGAGACTAAAGGAAACACAACTTCTCCAAAAAGGAGTTTGGAAAAGGGGTGAATACCCTGTTGGTGGCAGAAGTGCATGCAAACAGTTTCAGAGTGCAAAAAGGTAAAACCTTTTACTGTGGTACACTTTAGTAAATGATTGAGAGCAGTGTGTAGCTGCAGTTCAATAAACCTCATGATGACAAATGACAAGAGGTGTGGAAGATATCGACATAGAGACCATTTGCAACTGTATGGGGGAGTTGTCCACTAATGCAATAATGACATTAATCTTTATGATGAAAAGTGTGGCACTCAAGACACAGCCCTGAGGGACTCCAAGTTCCTATGAGAAAGAACAGGATATTGTTGAACCAATGCAGACTTGGAATCATTGATCAATTAAAAATATTTAATAAAAATGGACAAATGGCCACACAATCCACATGAGCAGAGGTCTTGCAGGATGCCTTACTTCAAACTTTCTCAAGGTACAAAAATACAGTAACAAGATATCATTTGAGAAAGGCTTCCTTGATTGAGGTTTCAAGTCAAATCAGGTAGTCCACAATAGAGAAATGTTGTAGCAGCCCACACTGAGTGGGTGAGCAGAGGTTGTTTGATTTGGGGAATCAAACAAGACTCATTAATTATCCTCTATAAGATAGAGCAATTTGATGGTAGTTCAAAGAAATCTTGGAATTCTTCCCAGGCTTAGAAAAAGGGAGGACAATAGCATGGCACTGAGCATCATGGAAAACATTCTCTTGTCAGATCCAGTTAAAAACAAAAAGAATAGCAAGAGAATCAAGAGAGAGATAATGCAGCATCTTGTAGTGAATATCTTCAGGTCCAACTGATGTACTGCCAGACCAATGAAAAGCAAGCTTGAGTTCCACCAGCATAAAGAGGCAATTACAGTCATAGAGATTCTCAGCTTAAAAGGAAAGATATAATCGTTCTGCCTATGTCTTGATTGCTTAGAAAGTGTGGGATGAAGCAGAAATGGTAGATACATGAGAAAAGCTCTAGTCGAGAGTATCAGTGATGCTCTGAGCATCAGCAACTTCCTGGCCATTAAAGAACAAGATTGAAAGGTGGATAGATTTTTGTTTTGTTTTTTGAATTAAGCACAAAGCTACACAATGGGCTATCTGTGCTCTGCCCACCACGGGTATCGAAACCCGAATTTTAGCATGTAAGTTCGCAGACATACCGCTGAGCCACTGGGGGGCAGGCGGATAGATGCATACCTTTCGAATCTTGTCCCATATGACTTTGAAACCGGTGGTAAAAGGTAAGTTAGATGTGTATTTAACCCAAGATTCCCTCCAGCTTTGATGTCTGACCTACAAAAGGCATCCCAGACCCGTTTTTGAGCATTCCATGCCACGAGGCAGGCAAGATTCTACTACAGGTGAAGATATTGTGGAAAATGTCTCAAGGTTTTAGGAATACATCGAGTAGCTGCTTGGACAATAGTCAATCATTGCTGCCATGCAGTCATCTATTGATGGCTTACAGATGACAGCAGGATCAAATTCCAAGAGAGCAGTGAAAGAGGGCCAGTTAGCCTGGTGAAACTTCCATTGAGGCACATGGAACAGGTGGCATTGACTATATCAAAATGACAGAAAAATGATCATTGCCTTGTGGATTACTGTTAACCCTCCAAGAAAAATAAGAGAAAAGTGAAGGAAAGCAGTCAGAGAGATCAATAGCAGTAAAAGACTAAATGCATGAAAGTAAGTATAAAAACCAGTATTGAAGAGAGAAATGATCCCTCCTATCAATGTCAGTACCACCTCAGAGGGGATTACATCCATAAAATCATCCAGTAACTGTTCAATTAGGGCATCAAGGTCTGACTGATTATAAGACTCTTCAGGAGCCAGGTAAAGAGAACAAACAGTGATGGTATAACCCAAGAAAACACAAATGGCTACAGCCTCCAAGTGTGTACCAGTGGCAAAGACAGGGTGGCACATGCTGAATGATCAGCAGTGCTACCCCTCCATGCACCTGTCCATCACACAACTTGTCATTTCTGTACAAAGAGTGACTGCATTGGCAGGTTTCAGAAATTTTTATATGCAAAAACGGCTCTTCTGGGCCCAGAAAACTTTTTGCATATAAAAGTTCTCAACAAGTGGGTTTCTCGACATCACTGAAGGTTTCAGAAATGTTTCCTGTAAGGAGACACACACAGGATAGTAAGAATCAATCAAATCTTTAATGCCATCTATATCTGAATGGAAACCCTGACAGTTCCACTGTATAAAAGGTGTTATTTTTCTTTATGTGGAAAAAAAGGGGTGGGAAGCTCTTCTGTTTTCAACCACATTATTGTTTTATTGGACAGAGGTCTCTAGCAGCCTCCATGGATTCTGCCCTTGGTCACTTAGGTTGGTCTTTGTCTCTGGACAAAGATTTAAGTGACTGAGGGCATTAACGAATAATCGTTTCGCATCTCAGGGCTACAAAAGAGAATGTACTTGAGGAAACGCCCAAAATAAAAGCTAAAGTAAATGGACTTGGGCAACCACTGAAAGGAGTTATGGAGAGAAAGATGAAAGTAAACATGGATTCATCAACTCTCTTAACCATGGAGGGCAAAAGACTCTTCAAATGTTTTGCAAACTCTTATTCAAGAGGCACCAAGATACCTATTTGCACTCCTACAGTGACAGTGAAACAGAGTGCATCAGCATATGACCAAGATGGAGTGTGGAACAATAATTTCTGAACCTCTAGGTAGGAGGTATTGTTTATAGTCTTCAAGTGTTGCACCTCTTTCTCCTCCACTAGCTTAGGGCAAGAAATAGAGTAAGAAGGGTATGAACCACTGCAGTTAACACAGCATGGTTCCAGTTCACGCTCACAGCCACCATGGTCTTGGCCACCACAACATGATGTCTTGGAGTAACTGAACCGCTGACACTGAAAACATCCAAGAAGGTTAGGAATGAAAGTTCAGATAACCTACTTTCACTGTGACAAAAGGATGTGGTGATGTAAATATCAGTTTCAGAACATTAGTAAGCATCGTAATTCCATCTTTGAGAGTGGAGATCTAGCACACTGCATAAACACCTTGGCTAGAGAAACCATCAAGACTCTCTGGCTAAGGAATGTTATTTAAATTTTCTGGAATAATACAAAGTTGTATTGGAAGTAATCTCAATGGGTATATACCCAGTGACCTTTGATTTCAAGAGAAGTTTGGTATTGTTGTGATGAAGATGTTTCCACCAAAATGTATCCAGTGTTACTTCTTTACTGACTTGAGGGAGCCAGCAAACCCCTCTAATCCCTTTTGAATAGCGAAAAATATATTTTCCCAAAATATTCCTCAAATAAGGAATGCATAATTCAAAATCAAGGTACAGAATCTGACTGTGATGGTGGCTCTACAACAGAATTGTCCATGAGTGGTCATTTTTTGATTACATGTTTTGTTTTTTCAGTTTTTTTCATTTTTAATGAATGGAGGTATCCATAATAAAGGTATTATATTTCAGAGTTGACTGACATCACCTACCATGGAGCACTATGAGGGGATGCATCACAATGACAAACAAGGACATTGCAGTAATACAAGGGTTTCGTGAGCACTATATACCCAAATACCAGCATCAGACACAATTTCCACAACACTCATTGAAAATGTTTAATAATGGCACTCAGTTAACTCTAGTTTAAGCAGACCAGGCGACTGACCCTGGCGGTGCCACCTCAAGGCCACCCATCTACAGCAATTCAAGGCCAAAGTGGTATGTTAAGATTGGACTTTTCAACCACCAGCATCCTCTCCTCCCTTTCACGGGTCGCCACACATGGCAAACAAGTGGGTGGATGTTTAAATTCCAGAGGAAGTAAACAAAGTACAGAACCTACTCTGAGAAGTTGCCTCACAATGTACAGGAATCCACCTCAAGAGGAGTATGAAAAGTAAGACTTGAAACAGCTATAGGAACTTAGTACAATATGAATAGTAAGACCTAAGACACCCATATGGTACAGAAAGAAACAATTCAGTGATAATATAGGAAACCACTGAACTCCTTTCTTATGTTTATCTGCTTAATATATATATCCTATATATATATTTCTCAAAATTGTTAATAATCTGTATTTGCAAACACTGCTTATTCCTATAAGTTGTAACTTCTCCTAATCTTCTTATTTTTTTACTTTTATGTATAAATAAAAGTAAATGAAATATATATATGCATGTGTGTGTCACCTAAGCCCACACAAATGTAATACAATATAAAGAGAAACTCAAACCTAATATTACAGAAACTAAAGACATTTAATAATTTTATTTCATGTTTTAAAGTTCAGTACATTTCTTATATATTTGCTTTTCATAATTGTTTCTTAATGTCAAAAAACTTACTCAAATGCAGAGGATCTCTTTAAAATTGATTGAGGCTGATGCAAATGAGCAGATGGAAGTGGAATTTCATTGGGCAGTGGAATCTGTGCAGGAACTGTGAAGAAGGTTCAGTTTGTTACTTACACTTTCTGAATGAACTTTAGAATGATAAAAACTAATACAAAAATATCTGCTACGTATGCATTCAAAGCTACAAAATATTCATTTACAAATAAGCTATTAATCTTCCATGAAAGATCTATTACATACAGAGCTTTTTAAAAAGGTTTAAAAAGTGAAATGTTAATGCTCTCTATAATGTAAAGTAAGATTCAATAATGCTATTTGGAATTATCAGATTTAAGAAAGTTCTTTGAATATTAAATTCTAAAATGGTGCACAAAAGTCTTTCAGTATAAAACAATCAAAGTGAACAACTCTAGACCATTTCAGATCAACATAAAGTTCTTCCAAGACAAAAACTTTTATATTCATTTGAGAAGTTCTGATTATACAAATGAAATATTAAAAGAAAGATGTAAAAATAGTTTTTATTCTTAGCATTAAAATCACCTTAATGCACTTAAGACTCATTCTGTGAAGCCTTCATAAATTCATGGTGGGTTATATTACAAAACTCTCTAACATAAAATTTGCTATTCTGAAATTAAAGAAACATACAAGGAATTAAATACAAGTGTGTTACAGGACAGCCATGTTTAATATTAAGCAGCTCTGGTAAATTAAAAACACATAGATAGACTAGAAAACTCGTAATTCAAATTCTTTATTGAAATATTTTTTGTGGACAGCAGGCTTTTATTATTGCCAAATTATGTGAAGACACATTTAATAATATCAGATTTCTAATATAAATAACTTCACACTTTTAGCTAAAGGAGTATTAAATTTTAGAATACTACTTACATTAATTGAAATAATACATTTTCTAGTGCTGCCTTCATGAATCAAAATATTATAAATTTGTGCTTACACTGTAATATCCCAGAATGCCATTTACTTTAAGTATTATTTATACTACTAACTTGTAATGAGATAACAAAAAAGAATAACCTAGAAAAATAATTAAGGGAATTATTTACCACAAAACACAGAAATCTGGAATATAAATTTACAAGAAGTTGTCATGTTACAACCAAGATAAAAAAATATGTGTTTTTATACTTACTAACAAATGGCATACTGGGTGCAGAAGGTAAAGGGATCTCTTCCACTTGCACCTGTTGGGCATACTTTACAGACTCTGTAACAAGCAGCAGTCTATATATTTTCTACTACTATAAAAAGATTATATATTTAACATGCAAAACTCAAAACAAGATTAAACAATTATATCAAATATCAACCCTGGCTTTAAACAAATTATTACATATAACAATAAACTCTTAAAAGAATATTAACTTGGCAATGAAATTAAAATTATTAGACTGATCAATCTACATGTAAAAATGGCTTGTTTGAGTTGAGAAAATTTTTTGCGTAGAGGAGTGAGCAACGTTTCGACCTTCTTCGGTCATCATCAGGTTCCCAAAGAAAGGGAGAGGTAACTGACCGGAAGCTGACCACGTTTCAGAGGGGTTGTGTAAGAGTGTTGGAATGTAGAGGGTGTGCTCAGATGTTTGAATATATAATTTTATTATTTTATTATTATTATTATTATTTATTATATTATTTTTTAATATAAATATAAAGATGTTCCTTTGTATTGGTTTATTTTGGGCTCAAGTTGTTGTATAAGTAGGGCTTTTTTAATTTTGCATTTGTTTATGTTTGTTTTTTTATTTAGTATTTGAGTGTTTTTCATGGTTATGTTATGTTTATTTGACTTGCAGTGTTCAAAAACGTGTGAAGGTGACTTTTTATGTTCTTTAAATCTGGTTTCCATTTTTCTACTTGTTTCTCCAATATAGAAGTCGTGGCAGTTATCGCATTGTATTTTATAAATAATGTTGGTGTGTTGTTTGTCAGTGTAGTTTTTACACAGCATAAACCTTAGTTTTGTGCCTGTTTTTTGAATAAATTTGATATTAACTGGAATGTAATATTTTGTTACTAGTTTTTGCCAAATGTTAGTTATTTTTCTGCTGATGTCGGGAATATATGGTATGCAGCAGTATACGGTTTCGTGATTTTCGAATACTGCAAGTCAAATAAACACAACATTAACATAGAAAACACCATAATACTAAATAAAGAAACAAATATAAACAAATGCAAAATTAAAAAAGCCTTACTTAAACAACTTCAGCCCAAAATAAACCAATACAAAGAAACACTTTTGTATCTATATTAAAAAATAATATAATAAATAGTAATAATAAAATAAATAATATAAAATTATATTTTCAAACATCTAAGCCTGCCCTCTACATTCTGACACTCAGTTACACAACCCCTTTCAAACATGTGGTCAGCTTCCGGTCAGTTATCTCTCTCTTTCTTTGTGAACCTGATGATGACCAAAGAAGGTCAAAACGTTGTTCACTCCTCTACGCAAAAAATTTTCTCAACCCAAACGAGCCGTTTTTACATATATATTTCTCTACAAGTGGGTTTTCTCGACATCACAGACTGATCAATCATTCTTCTGTTAGATTTGAGTGTTATTTTTGAACCTTTAAGTTTTCAACATTTCCTCTAATTTCTTAGAATTGCTGAATATGAAGATAAAAGATTTTATTTACCAAAGTACTTTATCAGTTGATTTCTACGTTTATCATAATCTATCTCCATTTTTCTCAAGTCTGACCATCTGTCTGGATCTTCTTTTTGCTGAAATCGAAATATATCTTATTATCAGAAAAGTGTTTTCATTTTTTCATTTTTAAAATATTAGATTTTCCATAATTTAGTGAGGCAAGTCAAACTTACTATGAAGCCAAAACTTCATAAGGCCTAGAGTAATTTAGCAATCTTAGTTTTCATCTGAGATAAAAACAGACAAGAAATTAACACAGATTTTTATAAAAATATTATTTATTTATATCCGTAAGCTAAGTCACAGAAAACAATATAAATAAAGTGTTTAGATTTATATCAGTAAAAAGAGTCACAGAAAAATATGCAAGTAAAGAAGTGCTCAGTTTTATAGTAGTAAGAAGAGCCACACAAAACAATACAAATAGTGTTCAGTTTTATATCAGGAAGTTGAGCTACAGAAAACAATACAAATAAAGTGTTCAGTTTTCTATCAGAAAGATAGCCACAGAGAACACTACAAATAAAGTGTTCAATTTTATATCAACAAGTTGAGCCACAGAGAATAATAAAAATAAGGAAGTGTTCAGTTTTAAGTCAGTTGGCTGAGTCTCAGAAAATGTAAATAAAGAAGTTTTCACATTTAAAACTCACCACAGTAAAATGTTCTGAGAATGTGAAACAATGAAGGTTTGTTACATTCCTTCTCAAATGCTATCTATAAACATTGATCAAGTTTCACTTGGAAGATAATTTAGCTTATTTTAATGTTGTTTCAATTATATTTTTCTCATTGCTACACATCTCACTATAAAAATAAAAATGAGAATTCACAGGACAAGAGGTAATAATGTTTTAGCACATTTAAAAAAAAAATTAGTAAAAACCTAGTTTATAGTTTTTCTGCTAACTTGAATACATTAGACTAATTTTTTAGAATAACATTCATTACAATAATTTGCAGTCTAGTAGAAACAAATGACTCCAGAATGGATTTTATTACCAAAAGCAGTCTTACAAACAATGATGTCCAACACAAAATAACCATACATTTATACCATAAAGAGATATTTAGAATTTCCAAAATGGAAACATCTCTTGCCTTTGATAGCATTGGAAAACAAAGGAATATGGCTCCATTTGTGGAAGCAGGGCTGGACCACCCCAAAAAAACAAAGACCCACAACATGTTGTAACCTAGCCATGATAAGCAAACTGCAATATCATTTGACAGGTAACAAACCAAAAATACAACGGTCAGTGGCAAAAGCCAACCATACGAAACTTCTTTAATAGTTTTCTAATACCACATATTTAGCATAGGTTCTGATGTTCAATTTAAATTTAAATGTGAATTGAGTAATAAACACCATCTACAAAAGAAAATAATTAAATAGGTTAGTTTAATAATTAAATAAGACTCGCATATAATCTTAAAACTCTGTCCCAAGTCTCTTTTAGTTTAATAATTAAATAGAACTCGCATACAATCTTAAGACTCTGTCCAAAGTCTCCTTGAGTTTAATAATTAAATAGGACTCACATATAATCTTAAGACTCTATCCCAAGTCTCCTTTAGTTTCTTTCTCTTGTCACGTAGCACCTTCTCATTTAACGGAGGTGGATGTGCAAGATTGAACTCTGTTAAAGGAAATGACACATCATATCATTATAATAAAAACAGACATGTTCACTAATATAAAGACAGTTTTGCAGAGCTCATAAATCCTATTCCAACTAGGTTTTACCATTATCCCAACTAATCTAAGTATGCATTTCCAATCTTGTGCACAATTCTCTATCTGTCTCTACATAAGTACTCCTCTCCATATTACGCTGAAGAAACTTTGTCATGTAGAATAGGTATCTCTTCATGAGTACTCCTCTCCACATTAAAGTGAAGGAACTCTACCTTGTAGAGTAGGTGTCTCTGCATAAGTATTCAACTCCCTATCATACAGAAGAAACTATCGTGTAGGATAGTGTCTCTGTATAAATATTCCTCTCCATGTTATACTGAAGGAACTATCATGTAGAGCAGGTGTCTCTGCATAAGTACTCCTCTCCATATTATACTGAAAGAACTCTATCATGTAAGGTAGGTCAGAATTGTTATTCAACAAAATATTAGAAATGAAAAGCCACCCAATCCATTATGTAGTATTGGGTAACATTAGTTTTTCTTCACTTTAATGTATTTCCAATTAGTATTTACTTCCTCTCACAAGGTCAATTATTCTTGTTCAATGCTGCCCTCTTTATGCAAACTTTTTCTTTACAAATACCACAAACCTTTTGTATCCCCCTTCGGAATTGAAAATTTTCAGTTTATCTCTCATGCATAATTTCTTAACCAATAGGAGAATGGCATGCTCACATGATGCATGTGGCTCCTTCTAACCTACTCTTCTTTACCAAACCTTCACTTTGAAGTTCGTCAGAAAGAGTGAGCACCAGGAAACTAAAGAGGAAGGATGAGAAGTACCACTGGAAATATATTTTCACTATATGAAAATTTTTTACTTCCAATGCAGTATTTACTTATTCAGAGAACAAGGAGGGATAAGTGTGAAGAAACAATAGAATTATCCTCAAAAGCATCTGAAGAATACCCTAACCATGGAAGAAAGAGCCAGGTATACTCTTGTCCATGTGTAGAAATTCATAAAACACAATGGTGGAAATTGCAAGGTGTAGAGTGGTTAAGGTTCATAGGACTGCACTTGGCAAGTAGAACTACATCTAAAAATTCTATGGGATACCGACAACCACATGAGAGTACAGTGAGAGTTATATCTGCACCACAAACCCAAAAATTGGAGATTAAAATCCACAACAATACCTGGGTACAAATCTATGATAAACACCCTACAGAAATACTGGACTGGCCATCTGGCATGGAGAAGATAGATTCAACTTGTGTTGATTGGTTCACTCAAATCCAACACCTCAAGGGAACTGGCATCCTTGTAAAGGTAGGATGAGAGCTACCAATCAAAAGGGGTGAACTACATGTGCAACAGACCAACTTAAGATGGTATGAAATGTATAAAAGGAGGCCATATCAGCCTTAAGGTGACATGACAACTCATCATATATGTAAATGAATAACAGAAGACCACATCAACCAGTACAGTACAGCAATGGATCAACTCCTCATTAGTGTATTTAGGATAAGGAGGCCATGTTAGATTATAATATGACAGATCAGCTCCATTGGTTTTGGGTATTGTTAAATATATAAATAGTATATGGATACCACATTATCCAAGAAAGTGACAGGTCAACTCCAGTGACTGTGTAAATAGTGTCAGGAATATATATTATCTATGAAAGAGACGGATCTATTGCTGTGATAGTATAATTAATATCAGAAAGCCATGTCCACCAGTAAAAAAACAGCTTAGCTCCAGTGGAGGCCACATCACATTTACACCAGCAGAACACCACTACCTTGCTCTTGATTGACAGGTTATAGCCAACTGTTTAGTGGAAAACATTCAGAAAAAAATCCTCCACGATCTGCCATCTCAGCAGCATAAATAAGTGGTAAGGACTCCCATACTCCACTCAAAGAAAGGGATAAAATAACTGTTTAGAGTCCAGAGTACCATCATCACTGGAGATAATGCAATTGGTGACCATGATACCTTATTTTGAAAAGCAGACCATTTGAATTTCTTTACTCAAGGGATGGGTAAATATCCCCTTCTACTTCACCCATGCAGTCCATGAGTAGTACAGCCCAAAAAAAATTTGTTTATGAAGTAATTATTGTAAAGTAGATAACTTTCCAGTGACACTGTGGAACATCCCATTTCTACAGCAGCCATGCAGAGCTATATATAAGAGCGAGCTTTCAATATGGCGTGAAGTGCAGAATTTGTTGTTAAAAAATACCTGGCCAGGCACCCCACACCAAGAACAGGCTGCAAGAGAGTAATTCAAAGCAAAGATTCCTGCAAAAAAAACAGCATGGTGGTCAACATGTCCAATCGCAGAATCTTCTACAAAGGCTGACCATGATGAGAATCAAGGGAAAAAGTGAGGTGGCAGATTCAATGTGAAGAAAAACACTAAATAATCAGAAACGAGAACTCTTGAAGGAAGCCATGTGACCAATATAACAATGAAGTGTGTACACTGGGCATAGAAATCTATATAGATAAGGATGATGATATAATTAGAAATAACAGAAAGGGAAATAGGTGAAAAAAAAAAGTCACTCTCTCAAATCACCAAGGTCTGTGAAAGAATGAGTGCTCTATAGAAAGAAGAAATGTTTGGAGGTACAGCATGTGTGTGTGATGGATGGCTACAGAAAATATATCTGATGGATGGCAGCTACAGGCAAGATGGGAAGGAAATAGTTTTAAGGGATAGGTGAAATAAAGAATATGAGCCAATGGGTTCTAATGGAGGTAAAGCAATGGAATGGAGGACAACATTAAGGTCCAAGTATGAAAGTACCAGACGCAGGGGCAGTTGAATTATCTGGGAAGAATAGATCAAAAGGGTAAGGATAAGGGAAGAAAAGGCCTTGCAAAAACAAGAAAAACAGAGATATGAGATATTGAGGAGACAAAAGAGCCCTTCTCAAAGGCCATGAAAGAAACTTTGAGAAACCAGCAAACTGGGGAAGGCAAACAATCAAAACTCAAAATCACTGTCAACATGACCAGGATTGAAAAGCACAGGAGCAGTGAAAGGAAAACAAAGGTTGTCCATACGTCAATATATCACTCAATCTCTCAGCAGATAAATGCCAACAAAACTCCTGATTGATCACCTGTGCATGTAACCTGAAGTATGGTTTAAATGAATTAGTTTAACTTAAAATGGTGAAGTGAACTTTGGCATGCATGCTTGAAATAATACAAAGAAGCAAAATATTTGTTGGCAAAACACAAGTAAATAAATGCTTTCAAAACAGAAGTTAAAATTGCTGAAAATAAACAAGATAAAATATATGTTAAACTGAAGGAACTCATTTCGAGTCAGGAATGAAACAAAAGACATCAGAACTAAAGCACTGCCAAACAAGAAAAGAAGGGTTGGTAGAGGAAGCCACATACATCATGTAAGCATATCATGTTCCTATTGGTTAGGAAGTGATGCATAATGATTTGTTTGAGAAATATGTTGGAATCTTCTAATTATAAAAGGGGGAAGGCAAAGGAAGACTTGTAGCATGCATAAAGAAAAGTTTGCATATAGCTGGCAGTACTAAACAAGAATAGCCAATCTTGTGAAGTGAGATAATAACCATAATTTCAAAATTTTTACATTACAAACCTTCTCTGTACTGCAAATTAAGTCTGTAATATTTTAGCAGAAGCTTCTAATGCAAATATCCAAATATAAATGTCATTTCTATCAAAGTGATGGTTACCGTCCTAACTGATAGAGCTTGGCCACATCTTTGACATTTGTGTTATATCTATTTTACTCAACTAAACATAACTTGTTCATTGGAATTTCCACTATTTAATAAAAGAAGTTTTAACACATTGCTTTTAAAGATCTTATTCAGATAATTCAAAATCAATTTTGTAAAACAAATCACAACAATGAGATTTCACAAATATATACCCTGTACATATAATTAATACAAGCATTGAAGTTTTTCATTTACTATGTTTTACTGCCTATGAAGACAATGACATCAGCCACTACATCAAATCAGCAATAGTAATAAAGTTCACTTTCTTTTCTATTTATGAATCAAAACTTTACTTCAATATCTAATTAGAAATACTCATTGTGGTAATTTATCATTGTTATCGAATTATTCCTTTACATTTTCCTTTGAACACCATGTAAGCCTATTACCATTTCAAAACTCATTCATTCACATACTTTTCTTTCTGTTACACAATGTTGATGACTGAATAAACAAAAAATGCACTGTCAGAACTGTCTTGGGGGTTTGTTTGCACACCCACATCCAACATATGCATACACACACAATAAAAAATTCACTGAAACTAAGAAACATGAATTAATACTTTAAAATAAACACAAAAGTGGCTTACCCATTTCATCTATTTTCTCCATGTCCATTATTAGCTGATGAGGGTCTTTCCCTTTTAAAACTGCTGCTCTCACCAACTGTCTTTGTTTTTTGTTCTATAATAACTTTACTCATCAGACTTAAAATACAACTTGAAATTAATTTAAAAAATAATCTCTGCTTTAATAACTGTATCTTGTAACTTGAGATTAAAAATACACATTTTTAATCTGTCTGTACAAACAGTTTTATGTACTTTAAAACCCAACGTTAAAAATACACATTTCTGTGTCCTTATCTGTCTGTAGTAAAAATAAGTATTTTAATATTGGGTTTTAAGGTACATAAAATTGTCAGTACAGAGATAAATTTGATATTAATTAGTAGCAAATTTAGACAGGAACAGATTTAACAGTCAGCTAGATTAGCTAAATCTATTGATTTTTAATATTGGTATAAATAAAGCCTACCTTGCCCCATTTTTTTTAGCTGACCAGGAATTTATACTTAAATCCACCCCTAAATTCAGACTAGCAAGAAGATTTTTAGCAAATTTTGTGAGCTAAACTGTATTTCATGAACTATTTTCTGCATGACACAAAGCTGCAAAGGCTGCCACCCTAATCATAGTTCAATGACATGCTGTAAATGCATTTCAGTTTAGCCAGTAAAACTGTTTTGTTGATAGAAAAACAGTACAATTCAATCAATACAAATTAACCTTATTGTCCAATTTTGTGGAGAAAGAATCAAGATATTGCATCATTCTGCTTGCAACCCCTGAGAACTGTCTAACACTCTTTACAGCTCTTGTAAATCTTTCAACTGTGAATGACTGTTATATGTATATGTGTTTATGAAAAAGATGTTAACTAACATAGAATCATTAAGTTTTAAACAATTATTTTGTAAGTATTTTTGGTAGTTGTGATAACAATACATCTCCAGTGAACCACACACGTAATATAAACAGTTTGGATATTCACCTTCTTAAGTTCTCTTTTCCTAGCCTCTTTTCCTGGAAAAATAACAACACACATTACACTGAAATATTTGTCTGAAGCTTCTAAAGATGTACTGACCAACCCTACACTAAAAATTAGACATTATACTGTTCTACGTTAAATACCTTTCACTTCACAAATCCAAAATTAGATCAAATGATTACCTACAATAATCAGAACTAAAAATCTCAAAAAGTAAACAAAGATTTATTTTCACTTAAAATTCTTCAGGTAATTAAATATTGTAATTATTTGTTTTGTTTAAAATTAATCTTTTCACTATTATCATTATATTCAATAAATATTACTCTACATTTGATGGACTAAGCCACATTGAGTCTTGCAGCCTAAAATAAAAATTTTATGGACATGTAAAAAACAAAAGTGCAAAACTAAGACCAGATTCATCAAAATGAGAAGTTTAACCTTCAAAGACTTTTATTTACTCTGACAGTAACAAAGTTTATGCTGTATATCTGTCTGAATCTTAGTCCAATATCAATTACTATTTGTAAAGATTCCCAAACAATTATAGTCCTTAGCCACAGAAGTTCTGAGAGCAAAGTTATACCTGCAAATATATAGATCTGCCATAATCAAAATACTAAATTATTGTTGACTAAACAACAAATGACAAAAGTCTACACTACTTTTACATACTACTGAGTTTCCACTGTTTATTTCAAGACAACTGAATTCCTGCTAGTTGTACATTGGTTACATTAAAATAGCCATTTATTGCAAAATATTCCTCCACCTTTTAGCAGCGACCAATGGGTAAATGCTAGCACCAATAAAATATGACATCAGCAAGTGGATACTTGGAGTCAGTGATATATCAAATCATAACTCTCAACATGTTCTAAATTTCTCCGAGTGTTATTTTTGTACTCAGGAACATTTTCTATCTGAAAACACACAAACAAGCTAAAAAATTAAGCAATACATATTGGTTATTTAATTTAAAAAATAAAGCCATATGATAAACAATGAGATCATTATTTATTACTCAATAAATAAATGTTCATATATATAAATACACACACACACACACACGTAAACAAGTCTGCACAATTCCAATCCAACAGAATGTCAAATAAAAAGATAAAATGGAACTGCAAGCAGAAAATATGTTGCTTCTGCATTGACAATTTGCTTTACATCATAACAGGTATGCATCTGTTGGTCGTGAAATTATTATGAATACAAATTTCTCCTTTACTTTACTAAGTAAATATGTAAATTCATATTATTTTAAACTTTTTTTACAGTTTTCATATAATTTATCAATATAATATAAATTTATCTATAAAAGATTTAAACTGAAATATTTTATTGGAGTTATATTTTTATCTTGCCCTGCCATGACATAAGTTTCTAACAACGTCTCACTCTCAGGTAACTACGTAAAACAATTTTATTAGTATTGTTTCAATGAGGCTTTTACATCATGCAATAGGTATATTTACAGGTGTGATTATTAATCGTTTTTCGTTAATTATAAACTACATAACTGCAATTGAATTTGTAATGTAAGCTACTAATTTTTTAATGTGGAATCCAATAGCATGTAATGTTTTTATTTTTTGCAATTTAAATTCAACGAAATCCCTACTGTTAGAGTAATACATACCCTCTTACATTATGTCACACCACAAAATTACGAATAATTTAAAACTATTTTTAAAATCGTTTAAAAGTAACTACACGTAATATGAGCATGCTTAAACACCAGCAACAGTAACTGGCAAAAACTGAAACAGTGGGGAAGAAACCCGAAGCAAAATGTAATTTGTAATTTATATATCACATCTGATTCATACGAGCTACAGTAAATTAACCTTCATTTACCTTTAAATTTGTAACAACAGTATTAACAGCACAAACTTTTAACCAGGTATAACCCACTTAATATCTTACTTTTAAGTACTTTTACAAAACATACTTGCTTGATCTGATGGATTCATATACTTTCCACTTTTAGTGGTATTTATAGATCGACGACCCATTTTTGTTAATGAAAACTGTATTATAACTGAAAAAGAAGATTATGTACTACTGAAATTTCAAAAGATAACGTAAAACAACCCTAAACCTACAACATTTTTTCTGGCAGAGTTCTATGTCTAAACCTGACGTCTGGTGGTAGACATACGTAGGAGGTCACTTTTATTAAAATATTTATATTACTAATCATTGCCGAATAACTATTTTTCTACTTTTCAAGAATTGCTTTCTTTCATTACGTAAAAATAAAAACATTTGGAAAAAATATTGCACTTTTTGTGCTCAAACTTTAAGCTTAATACAGTAACGAGTATTACCTCAACTCAGCCTTTCTTACGATTTATGCTTGAAATGTGTCTTAATGTATATACAAAATACAGGGCGGTCGCTAGAAAAGCGGAAAATGTGTCAAACAGCTATTTATTTTTACCAAGAATAACTTTTACAAAGTTTTTAAAGGCATATGTTATATTACACTCATAGATGCTTAAAATTATTAAAATCATGCATTTTATTCATGATGCAAAAAATCAAAATAGAAATGAGTAAGCACGCATTTTATTCATGATTTCATCTGACCCTCAAATTTTCCGCTTTTCTAGCGACCACCCTGTAGTTTGTTTGCTTCTGAATTTTGCCAAAAGCTACATCAAAGATATCTACGCTAGTCATCTTTAAGTTAGCAGTGCAAGAGTAGAGGGAAGTCAGCGAGCCATCACCACCCATCATCAACTTTTGGTCTACCCTCTTACCAATGAATAGTGGAACTGACAGTCACATTATATCGTCTCAATGGCTAAAAGAGCGAGGATGTTTGGTGTGAAGAGAATTTATATATGCGACCCTCAGACTACGAGTCAAACGCCCTACCACCTTATACAGAACAGAAACCACTATCTGAATATTTGGTCCCTTGGTTGATCAAAAGTAAATCTACGAGATATATAACGATAAACTGTGGGTTCAGATCACCCCACCCCCAGTTGTTTAGTACACATTTCTCAAGTTGAAAGATAATTGAATAAAAAGTGATTTTGTTAAGTAACGTAAGCAATTTAGTCAATTCAGTAATTCGTGGTAAGCTGCAGTACTGTGCAAAAATGTTAGCACAAGAGATTTTGCCATACTTTCCACTTTTTGGAGTTAATTCTTCTATGCTATTATAAAAGGGAAATGTCAACACTATGGTATTGCTTTATTTATTCTTGTTGAGAACTGAAAAAACAGGACAATAATACTTATCATTCTTTAGAATTCTCATTTACTTGTACCAAGGACATTCCATAATGATTCTGTATAAACGATGGATTTGCAATAACTGTCATGGTACCACATGCATTGTTTTGACTGTACAGAAAGATGATAACAAGGAACTAGCATTTGGTACCAATATACGTTAGAAAAAATCAATTTAATAGCATTCCACAAATAAACTTTCAAAAACATTGTTTAACACTGGATATTAAGTTTGTTATCATTCCACTGCCCAAAAATCGTAGAGAATTGTGATGCTGGTTGGACTCTCTAACAAATTGCTAGACTTAAAAAATGCTTCTCAAACATTATTAAATATGCTCTACATCTTAAGATTGGGACAAATAAGTTTAAAATAGGAAATGAAGAGGCAGAAACTCATCTATATTCAATGACACTAATATTAACGAAAATTTATTTATGCAACCTTAGAAGAAGGAAGAAGGAAGAAAGGTGAAAGATACGTAGCTCAATGTATAACTTCTACCATGAAGCATGGGGGAGGCAGTGTGATGGGTTGGAGGTGTTTGTTTTTCTGCTGAGGCAACAGGAGCTCTTTGTAAAATATATGGAATAACGGACCAACGCAAGTACCATCAGATACTGATCTTTCACAGTAAATTCAATAGCGTGCGTAATATTAATAAATCATTCTACTAACAAGAAGATAATAACCTCAAACACTCATCCAATCTATGGAGAAGTTGCTTAGCTAAGAAAGAAACTATTGGGTCCTCCGAATAAGAGCCCCGATCTTAATGCAATGAAACAGAACTGGAATTTGAAAGACCGAAAACTTGGCAAATCGAAAGTTACTTCTAAAGAAACTTTATGAGGGTGTATCAGAAACATTTGAAGTAAAATCCCAAATGACACTTTGATTAAATATGTTGTAACAATGTCTAAAAGACTGTTTTCAGTCATTAAAAGAAAAGGACAAACTGTTTACAGAACTCAAGCACTTACATCGAGTTTTTGTTGTATTAAATTATAAAATTAATAAAATATTAATACTTTACCTGTCATTTACTTTCCGTTGTTCTCTGAAAGTAGCCTGAAATCCACTTTTGGCTTTCCCCTAGCACTTTTATACAGTACTGTATACGTCATTTAATAGAATACTAAGACTTAATATTATCAGTTCGAATGTTCTTAATTTAGTCAGTGTTATATTTTTTTGTATTTTGATTTTATTTTAATACCACATTGTTTATAAATAAATATTTGACGTATTTTTGCCAATATGCCATGTGGGGATTGTGAAAGCTTCAAAAATAAAATATTTAAAAAGCAAGAAAACAGAAGCTTCGAGTTTTCAGGCACATTACCACAAACAGGAGTCCAATTTAATTGGATGTTATTAATAACAATCTTTTCTTTGTCTCACCTAACCATCTTTAATTGTTTTATTCAACCCCAACCAACGCGCTCTTCTAAGTTAATCTTCCGCGGGTCCTTTTTAAAACCTGCTCTAAATTTAAACACACAAAGTCCACATCCACTCCACCAACCAGATAGCTAACATTCTGTAAACTAATAACAGATTAATTAGGCAAGATTTCCCTTTATCGAACCATTGTCGGCTTTATTCTACAATGTTACATCTCACTAAACATTGGGCTATCTGCTGAGCCCACTGAAGGGAATCAAACCCCTGATTTTAGCGTTGCAAATCCGGAGGACGACCCTTACCATTTCATTATCTATATGGGTAACAATAACTACTTTCCAATCCTATCAATCTATTAAAAACCTGAATATATGATATTCCAGCTTATTTAAAAGCACAGGAAAAACATTCTCTGATCTTCATGCTTTATCAATTCTTAATCTTCTGATTTACTTATTCATCATCAGCAGATTAATATCGCATGATTCAGATTAATTATATTTCCCATAAAACTCGCAGAGTCAGCAATGTTACTAACATCCTCCATTTTGTAAAAACATTGAAAAGCTATATTTTAACATTTTACCAACATTTAACACAGTTTTAAAATGTTGTTAGTTTCCGTGTCAATCAGCTTTACCATCAAAAGCTTTATCACATGGTATCAATGACGACATTACCAAATGATTTTATCTCTGTAAAGGCTTTGTAAATTGTGAATTTATCAATGAAAGTTAATATAATTAATAATTGTCTTAAACAAAATGTTTATGTTTATAAACAATATTGCTTTATTCAGTAAGGTGATTTGTATACATCCCGTTTTAGTTATAACAAATGCCAATAGATAGCGTGTAAGACTATAACTATAGAAAACACCTAATTTATTGTATTTCAAAAACGAAGTGTTTAAATACAAATTAAAGAATATAAAAGACAGTTTCGGAGGATAAACGAAAAATGGATATCATTTGTATTAATATGATGGGTAATTAAACATTTTGTTTGGATTTTAGATTGTTCCCATTTCCATAACACTAAACTATACAGGATGTGTATTAATAACAAACGTACTATGATATTCTACTTCCCTTAAAAAGCCTTATTTCATTGCTTTTTCGTTTTTCTTCTCAGATATTAACAATTAGTCCAAGCATTTTCATATACATTGAAATATCACCGTCTTATTCGGGTTAATTTTTTTTTATCATCATCAAAAAGCAAACTAATTACGCAGAACTGTAATGCAATCTAGTAACTTCTGGTTAAGGCAAGTTAAAGAGATTCAATCAACAAATTAACCCAAGAAGTTATGATAATTAAAACAAGCTAGCTATATAGATCAGAACTTAAAGTTAACTTGGTAATATTTGATAAAAGTTACTAACCCACAGATCAAAGCTAAAATTTTCTCAGTAACTGGTATTTAAAGCTAAAACTTAACACGTTAGCTTGTAAATAGATCTATCTATTCTATCTATCTAGCTTGTAAGCTAATTACTTATAACAAACCTAAAAACCAAATAAATAATGTGGTTAATTTATCACAACAGTTTAAGCTAGAGAATTGAATTTAATAAAGCAAAAACTTCTAATGATGAGTATTCATTGATTTATCATTTCACTCATAAATGTCCTTAGCTTGTTGAAACATTTGATGTAGAGCCAATCTAAAAAAAACCTTTGGGAGATGATACCTTAGAACAAGATACCTTCATATTAATAGAGAATGAACAACCAATTCCCTTAACTAGAACATAATTTATACTTTGAATCAATTCACAAACATCTATGCTAAAACAATTAAAATAAAACTTATAATGAGGCGTTTGCACCTAATCACTGTAAGACAATATTTGTTTGAGAAAGGTATTAAGACTTATCCAAAATAGTGTATGTAATCTTATGTTCAGTGGACTTAGATTTCACAGAATCGAATATTTTGTTTCATTCACCTTAATACAAGTTGACAAAGAATTTCAATCTCTAATGACTTACGAACTGGAGAGGCAAGCTGGAACAAGGAAAATATTTTTGGTGTAAAAGTAAAACGATGGTTTCGAATTTATTTTTCTGTTACTAGGATATTAACAATTATTTTCTGTTACAGCTCGTAAAAGTTCGCAAACAGTTTATCTATATACCTACCTTATCATGTCGGGTGGGACAGACTATCATCTCTCTTATATCATATTCTGTAGACTCGTGGGACGTTTTTTATAAAATTATTGAGAATGTTAGGTTTTATGGATTTATTTACAATAACGTTTTTTGTGTTACGGCATTCCTATTTAGAAGCTAGTATGTATAATGTAGAAACTACACAATACGTTATTGGTTGCACATGTTAAGAGACTATTACGTTGTTGTTACTACGTAACACTTGAAGTTGTGTTTTGTGTCATGCTTTTTAAAAGCAAAGTTTAATTATTCAGTTTATAATTTATAACACTTAATGCACTGTATCGCACCAAAATTTCGTTAACACATACATTACGATTTTGCTTACAAATAAGTGTGCAAAACTGCACTGATGAAAACTAAACACTGATATACAATGTTATTTATACTTTATGTTAGCGTATTGAAACAGCACTTTGTATTATACACTCTCGGCCAAATTGTCTTGGAGTAGCGCCCCACGTTATACTATGTTTGAAAGTTTAAAAATAAAACAAAATCTGTCTAGCAGTGGTAATCAAAAGTACAGGGTTAAAAAAAATTAAACTATTTATGCAAGTCATAAGAAAACTGAGAATATATTTATAAAAGAAAACAAATCCTGTAAAAAGTAAACTAAAGACTTGATGTCTACAGAAGTAAATTTTATCTGAACCATAAAGTGCACCCCAAAAAGTTGTAAGTGAAGAAAAAAACATACACTATAATATTTGGAACAAAAACAATAGATTGTAGGATGTCATAATTAAACATCGGAACAAAAATGTGGAACAGCAAGATATTGTGAAATAAAACAAGAACGATAACAGATAGAAGAAAAAAAGTCAAAACTAGAAGTAAAAGAAATGGCAGATACACGAGTGAAAGGTTTGTTTTTCTCTTTGTTTTTTGAATTTCGCGCAAAACTACTCGAGGACTATCTGCGCTATCAGTCTCTAATTTAGCAGTGTAAGACTAGATGAGAGGCAGCTAGTGATCACCACCCACTTCCAACTTTTGGAGTACTCTTTTACAAACGAATAGTGGGATTCATCGTGACATTATAACGCCTCCACAATTGAAAAGACAAGCATATTTAGTGCGACCGGGATTCGGACCCGCGGAGTACGAGTTGAACGCCTTTACCACCTGCCCATGCCGGGCCCTAGTGAAAAGTAGAGTGACAGTTAAAGCAGAAAAAAAAAACAAATAAGAGAAAAACAGAAAGTTGACATATAATAACACCAAGAAGGAAAAAAGGAAGATACTCTCTGACCAAGAGCTCAAAAAGAAAAAAATATAACGGGAAAGAAAGAGATGAATGATATATTTTACATTAATAACATGTTAATAATTAATTAGCCTATAAACTGGCCTTCTGAGAATAACGACATCAGAATAAAAACGAATTTTCACCGAGCACGTGCTGCCAGGAGAGCCAATTCTTAGAACATGCGTTGTTACAAGGCTGTATTCATGTGCAAACTTTTTTCTTTGTCAGAGATGTAAAAGAGAAAATTGATAATGAAAGACTTTACATGCACGTGTAAAGAATATAATAAGTAGGTCCGACCATCATTAGTGATTACGTCACATCGCCTTAGGAACTATTTAAACATGAAATTGTCTAGGGTTTTAGTTTTGATTGTAAAACTAAGAAGCAATTTAAAAAAAAAAAATGGCATGTGAACTTAATCTTCGATATTTATATTACACGTTACCGTGCTCCATTTTTCACAAAAATTCTACACACCGCTCAACCCTTTCCACAACAGTTTGTTTATCATTCATAGATTAAGCTTCGTTTCCTTAGACAAAGAATTTATGTATACTAACCCTAAAAATTGATAATATTTTTAATCCACTATTTACCTTCTACAAAAAAAGAAAAAATTCTCTCGTATCCGTTTTCTGTTTCAGATATCACCACGACGAGGCAGAACGCCAACTGTTACGGTTTTACTTACTGAAGTATTTCTTAAGTATTACGTAACAGGTAGACATTAAACTTGCCCATGCTTTTATTGGGAGAAACATCTTGCATACATTATCACCATTCTTGGCGCTAGCGTTACATCAAAATATAAACATTGGTTGTTGTTGTTTTTTATTCTACTAAAAGCATAAACATTTGTTTCTGATTTCATTAACAACAAGACCTATTAGAGTTTATTTTTTTTTGTAATCTAAGATTTTATAATGAAGGTTGGCAGTAGGAAAAAAACTAAACTATTTTTCACAACTGAAATTACATAATTAACTTAGACACAAACAACTGATTTTTAACCGACAGTAAAACTCGGTACAAGTTTTAGAATTCATTTTTGTAAAACGTTTAACTGTTTATTAAGTTCGTATCGTTAACTTCAAAGTTCGGTATTAAGCTGGTTATCTCTCTAATGAACAAAAACAATAACAAAAATCTTTGGCTAAAAAAAATAAACGTTTTCCGTTTATGTGAAATTGGCCACGGAATAACTCCTAAGAAGGTGATATTATGTATATAATAAAACAAGTTCAAAAAAAAAAAAAGGAAACTATATATCTAAACAACAAACTAGCAAGTAACTTCTAATTAGTTTAAATATAAGATTAATTTTCCTTTTAATCGAGTATTTCTTGCAAACAGCCGTTTCTACTTCACTAACTGTTTTTTCTACAAAGGAACCCAAACTCTCGTTCTTCACGTTGCGTAGTCTGTTTTTCGAGCAAGATGATTTTGAAAATATTTCTGCTGGTGAACATTTTTTCGATGATGATTAGAGTTATAACGAACGATACGTTTTTCAATTGTTGCTAGGTGGCAGCACTTGTGAAAGATTACACCAAAACCAGCAACACACTGTCCAAAGGTGCTCATGGTCTTTTGACCATAATTCGGAATTCTTCCGCTGCCATGAAATGCCATCTTGCGGTTATGTGCGCGGTTGTAGTTTCGCCTCCACAGTCGGCCAATGTAAAAGTTGACGAAACAATGGAAGCCTTTGTCTCCTGCCAGTTGACCCAACATGCAACAGGTTACTTCTTTATCCTTTTTAGTACCTATGACAAGAGATATTTTATCAACGAGCTAACAAATCCAGAATATCTTCTACTTATCCAATCTTCAAAAATTAATAAATGATAGTAAGACACGACATACGAAACATTCTTCAAAACACATTGTAAAAGTTCTGATACCAAGTTCTTAAAGTTGAGCGACATGCTAGCAGAAGTTATATTTGTCAGAACGGCAGAGGTCAATTCTAAAATAACATTAGTTGAGGAATCTGTCACTCTGCACGTAACAATACGTAGAATATTAGTTGATAAAACAATACCAGGCTACTTCATTGCGTAGCACTGCTTTAAGTTACACGAATATTTTTCACCACTGAATACGATTGTAATTTTTTCAGTGATTTGCAACACGTGTCAACACTACACCATTAACAGCCCGATCTATGTAAATATAATAGTACTGTTTGTCGTTTATCTGTGTAACTACTTCGTGGGGTGTGGATGGATCTTCACCAAACGTGATATGGAGGGTTATTAGATCCATAAAGGGGTACAAACATAGTTTCAGTTTTGCATTTACGGGTGTTTCTACCATTTTTTTCGCCCCCTTGTAGGTAAATCTTCACCAGACTTGGTATGGAGGTTCATGGGGTCCATTGGGAGATGCATTTAAAAACTTTCAGTTTTCTATTTTAGAGTTTTATAGATGCTTTTTAATACTACTCAACTCCTTGTTGTTGGAACTACACCAAATGTGGTATGGAGGTTTGTTGAACCAATGCCGAGACGCATGTAAATTTATGGTTTCACATTTCACTTTTTTTAATAAAATATAAAAAAACTAACTTTTCTTATAACTACGTATAAGACATGCAACTTTTCATTTCCTAAGGGGATAAGTTCTAATAACTAATCATATATGTTTACGTTTACTGATTAGTCTTAGATAGTAGAACAGTAAGCACCTTTTTTCTTCTTTTTTTGGGAAAAAGCTCGCGACTTAAAGTATCTATCCTACCTTTAGGGGTTGTTGGGTGATTAATTGTTATTGTTGTTCGTAGGATACCAATTTCCATCTGGTGGCTGTCTTGATCTTCGAGTTCGAGGTTCAACATATAATCACGAAACCAAAAACATATATAAAAGAAATTCGTATTTGATGGTTAGGAGGCACTCGATTCGCAATATCCGAATGCTCGTCACCAAACATTTTCGCCTTTGCAGTAATGGGGACGTTATAATGCGACAGTCAATCCCACTATTCGTTGGTAAAAAGAGTAGCCCAGGAGTTGGCGGTTGGTGTTGTTGACTAGTTGTCTTCCATCTATTTTATCTCTAGTAAATTAGGAATGGCTAGAGCAGATATCCCTAGTGTAACTTCGCGCTAAATTCAAACAAAAGTGTTTGATTTTAAAATTCCACCTTTTGACTATAAAATTTTCTTCATCCATTAGTTGTTTTTATTTAACGCCCCATTTCGAGTCGACAGATATGTGTTAATAATACATCCTACCGACACGTCAGAAATACTGTATCAGTACGTAAGGCAGTGGGCTTTCACGCAACGGAATAACTACACTAAAACTGGTATCCAGACATTTCGCAGCCATCAATTTGACAAACGAGTTGTTGGCAGCGGATGATTGCCCAACAGAGAATTTACATCAACTACGATACTAATAACATTATTTAATGATGGAAACTGTAATATTAATAGCATTATTAATATCATAGCTTTCATCGCTCGATAATGTTATGCTTATTATAATAGTTTATCACTTCATAATGTTGTTAACATCATAGTCTTCATGCTATATAATTTATAATCAATCCATTGTTTCTATAATTTGTTGTTAACCCACTGTTTAAAACAATTATACTTACAAGAATGTCGATGAACGTTTGTATTTTTGTTTATGGTTGAATGAGCTGTGATAGCTACTCCGCTGATGTCGGAATTCGACATTTTGTTTGTTTATTTAGCACAAACCTACTGAATGGGCTATCTATGGTGTGTCTACTGCCATTGTTGAACCCGATTATTAGTAGTACGAGTACTAAGATTTATCAGTGAACCACTTAGGGCAGGTTAGATGATACCTTGAGATCATGTTATGTTTGAAGGATAAATACCAGCATGTGAGCTGGCGTCTCTATTTTTTTCTCAACAACTCGGGTATTCTGACAAATTCAGTATTTCTCTGTAACATGTATCTTGTCGCTTATACATTTGTGAAAATACATGTTTTTTATGTTTTGAATTAAGCACAAAGCTACACAATAGGCTATCTGTGCTCCGCCCACCACGGGTATCGAAACCCGGAGTTTAGCGTGTAAGTCCGCAGACATACCGCTGAGCCACTGGGGGGCGTGAAAATACATAATGATAGAAATGAAATTAAAATATATTGTTAAAAGTTAAACATTTTGAACATGTAAAAATGAAGGAAATGAACAACTAAGTTCTATTGTGATGTTGGCTACGAAATGTCGTAAAACCACTAAAACTGACTAGTTTAAATATAACGAATGATTATATTGTAATTTATAAACGTTTAACATTTCTTTGCCGTTGAAGAAAAATTATGGAACGGTCATTGGAACTCAGACTTGAATAATAACAAGTAGCTGATTGGAGCTTTTTTTCAGTTGGAGTATTATATATTTAATATTTGCGGTTAGTACTCATTTCAAAGAAATTATAATTTACAAAATTTATATCAGTTTCTAAAAATACCTGCATTTTCACTTCTCCGCAATTATGATCGGACAAAACATACTTACTTTCGAAATAGTGGTATCGTGTGTTAGAGCCAATCTTCACTGCTAGTACCAGGGCAATTAAAAATATAAAAAACGTGTTCCACACTTTCATCGTCGAAGTAAGATTACTTCTCGTTATTTTTGTTCTTCAAACTACACAATGCTCAACAGCACACGTCTCTGACAGTCTACCGGCTTTTAAAAGTTTGCTGCATGTTTTATAAGTCTCGAGTTACGACACGTTCTCAGTTTATGACGTAACACAAACAGCTGCGAGTGTTGGGAATGCATTCGAAGAAGGGGTTGATTGTATTTGCCAAAATGATGTTAACAAACAACAACAATTTGACCTCTGACTGAAGCGCTTGAGTGAACCAGCACTCAGTAATAGTGATAACTACATTTATGGATAGTCTTATTAAAGGGTTGTTGTTGTTGTTTTGAATTAAGCACAAAGCTACACAATGGGCTATCTGTGCTCTACCCACCACGGGTATCGAAACCCGGATTGTAGCGTGTAAGTCCGCAGACATACCGCTGAGCCACTGGGGGCCTTATTAAAGGGAATCCAGGAAATGCAACCTTGAGATTCGAAATTAATTTATATACAAAATTACCACATTCAGGTAAAGTTATCCGGATATGAAATTATTTTTAATACGTTTACCACATTAATAAATTAGATTGATTAGGAAAGTACGGCGAATATTAAGTGAAATAAAGTGGTCCAAAGAGATACTTCACTGTATGAGTACGGATGATTTGATGTAATACTAGCCGAAGACCATGATTTAATAAAGCAGTGAATGTTTGATACACACATACATTGATGTGTATGTGTCAACTACCGCAGGAGCCAAGACAACTTGTGGGCAAATGGCAGCCAGAGGTTAGTGCACCTTTCACTTATTATCATCTATCATGACATTTCGAGATAGTTATACATTTCTAATGAATATTTTGGCGTTTTCAAGCGTTTTCAGATTTTTTTTTTTTACAGTCATGTTAATATAACTCATTTTTAACCTTTTCTGTCATTTTGAACGCTTTTGCAACTAAAAAAGTTCGAACCCGAACCCAGCTTCAGTGTTAATGAAATAAGAAAGCGTTGATAATGCTATTGTTGTAACTATAGTCATATCAATCAAATAGTACAGTATAAATAATTTGGAAAATTAGCTTGCAGTACAACTTATGTGTTACCCCTTACCTTCATTGATCATAGTTTTCTATGAATCAACTTCAAGCTAAGTCACGTACCACAGTTAAGATTTTGTGTGTGTGTGCGTGCGAGTTTTCAGGGGTACGTTTAATTGCTCACACAGTGGTTCCGAGTTTTTCAAGTACAACCTTTTGTACTTTTCATGTGTTAGCATGAAAGAGCGGCTTAACGGTAAATTTAAGGCTTGTTACACTAACATGGTTGGTAAGTACAGTCAAATAACTGTATAGCTTGGAACAAACCACCTAATAAAATAGTATAAAAATGGAATAAAACATTACTACGCACAAAAGTAAATAAAACAGTTAAGAAAGTCGCGTGTTAAATATCATTTGTTTTTCGTTAGTAGTTATTTAGATGTATTTGCAAGAAAGTCGTTACGCGAATTTCGTTCGAATTATTTTTGTTACTTTCTAGAGGTAACATATGTTTTGTCCATGCACGCATCTTCTTATGATGTAATTTGTCATAAACACGTGTAAAACCAGATACCTAAAATTACCGTATCAATCATAATTAATATTTTTATAGCTACGCAAAAAATAACTGAAAACAAATTGAATGTTTCGGATTTAACCAATAACAATTACAAAAAGGAAGAAGTTTCAAATAAAAACATTTTAATGAAAATTTCACGAGTGTTACAATAAAAAAACAAGGCATGTTTATTGATAACTGTATCTACAAAGAAATTCTTCGATAATCTACTCTGTGATGATAACTCATATTCAACCTAAAATTTTAATAAAATCGTTCTTCCCATGGATGATGAATGTTATTGAATGTCATAAATTAGAACACGTGTTAGAACTGCAAAACAATTCCAGAAAAGACCTAAGGCTAAATAGTCTTCTGCAGAAACTAAAAGTTATGTCTGCCCTGAAGGATAATGCAGGTAGACAGCACTTCCTTCTAGTGGTAGGTCAGGTTATATCCGGAGATTACAACCTCCATTATCTTTGAATAAGAACGACAATTAACTTGAGAAATTACTTGTTATGGGTAAATCTGTTAAGTTAGATCTGAACAGCTTGGTGTATACCCTAGAACAGGGGTTCCCAATGGGTGGGTCGCGAAGCCTTGTTATAAGTGGCTTGGGATAACATAAATTTTATTTTATCAATTACATTTTCATGCTCTTACATTCAATTTGTTTCGGTGCAAAGCAAAATGTGTGCTACGTTAGTTCAGTGTCATTAGGTGATATTATGGGTGTATGTATGCGTGCCTGTGTGAATCTGTGTCCTTGTGAGTAGCAAGTATGTGTATGTACGTATGCTTGTGTGTCTGTTTAGCTGTGATTAAGTGTGTGTGTGCTCGCTGTCGACACGTGTTCACATGTCCGTTGCTGCTTGGTGGATGACGGAAAGCTATTCCTGTAGACTCAAGAAAGGAAAGATCTTGTAGCTCACTTCGAAGATGAAGCATGGAATAAAAGGGTTGCGTACCCAGCGGACATTTTTGACCAGCTGAACATGCTCAATTTGATGCTTCAAGGAAGGGAAACACATGTTCTCCTTTTTCAAGATAGTCTTCGGGCCTTTGTTTCCAAACTGCAGAACTGGCGTCGGAAAACCAATCTTGGAAAGATCGCTATGTTTGAAAAAACTTTGTGGAGTGACGGATGAGTCTCAGATCCAACTGGATCAGTTCCTCAAGGATGAAATTACCGAACATCTTCAGTCTCTAGAAAAGGAAATCGAGCGTTACTTCCCTGGGCTATCACAGGAACAGGAGGCCCTGGTAAGGAACCCATTTTGTACTGAACTTGATGTATCCAACATCCCAGATAAATTTCTGGATCTAAGGAACGACTCTTCAGCTCGTGATCTCTTCAAGGTGAAATCCGTGACACAGTTCTGGTGCGCTATGTATCAGTCTTACTCCAAAGTCAGCATGATAGCTTTACGTGTCCTTGTTCTATTTGCTTCTACCTACTTGTTTGAGGCAGGATTTTCCACTCTTGTCAATATAAAAATAAAAAAAAGGAACAGATTGGATGTTGGAGATGACATGAGACTGGCTCTAACAAACGCTCGGCCACGAATTTCAAAGCTTGCTGCTAAAATGCAACATCAGGCATTTCACTAGCTGGGTTGGATAGCTGTTCAAACCTATGTTAATATTATTTTAAGAAATATATGTTCTTTTTGTGAATTCAGGTTGGACCAATGTGACTTAATTTGCAAAATAATTACAGAATTTTTAAATATTTTTTTAGATGTTTCTTTCCCTCTCCTTCACAGAAAATAAAATAAAAATTAAGCTGCTGATAGTAAGCCCTAAGTAGGGGGTCACATGGGTTTCAAACTTTTAGGTAAGGGGTCGCGAGTGCCAAAAGGTTGGGAATCCCTGCCCTAGAAGAAAACAGTTTGGTACACGGTCTCGAGGAATGTGGTCAAGGTATAATCCACTAGTGTTAGATTATGAATGTATCATTGGTGAAATGTCAATATATAGAATAAGCTTAATAATTCACAAGAACTTTACACCATGCTATTATAAAGTTTATCAAAGTATATTTCTAGAATGTTATTCCAAGTGTCCGATACCACTCTTCACACGCCCCCCCCCCAAGTTGTTTGGTTAGTTTTTAAATCTTTTACACAAGTTTATATTAAGCCTAAAGAAGTTCGCATCAAGAATCTGTGTAAAATAAGCTGTTATAGATGTCCAAGAGTTTGTTTACTATAATATGCTGTTCCACCTTGTGTAATATACTTAAGAACAATGTATTACTGGAAAATTAATTTCACCCACTGAAGCATTTTTTGAGATAATAAAATGAAAAGCTTGTCCACTGTCAATTTTGAATACATCACCAAAACATTAAATATAATACACTTTTCGCAGCCATAGTACAAACTGTCGTGGTTGCTGGCCAACAGTTCAAACCTTGATTTACTAGCAATATGGCGCAAGTCTTTAACTTTGCTCATTTCACTGTTTTTGTTTGATACACATTTCTTCATAACAGCAATTTTATATTAGATACACATCCTTTAAGACCACATTCGTATCTTACTGTACATTTGCAACTATATTTACAGCAAGATCATTGGTAAAAATCGTACTTAATTATCGTAAAGAACGTGCCATAAAATATTAACAATTTCTGCAATTGGAGTCTTAAAAGATGTTTTCGAAATAGGAGAATTGATGTTAGAGAATGGCCAGGTCAATCACCTGATATGAATCCAATTGAAAATTTATGGGCTGAAACAAACTTGTTAACAAGATTCCACGCCAAACATGGATGAATTTTTTGAAGAACTCAAAGAGGGATGGCAGTCAGTCGCTCTGGAATATCTGTACAAACTCACTAAAAGCATGCCACGTCAATGTGAAGCAGCAGTGAAATCTAAGGGAATGCCGACTAAATATTAACTGGTTTATATTACTTTGAGTTTCATTTTTGTTAAATTATTGCAGAGGAACATGTGTGATCATGTTGTAGGCCAATTGGAATAAGACAATCTAAGAAATTACAGCAGGCGTACCACCCGTATAAGAAAATGCAACTAAAATCATGAAAAGTTCTGGTATTTACGAAAGCCAGTGTTAAAATTAGGATTTGATAATATTTGGGCAGATTTGGTTAAGTGTAATCTAAAAACATAGTTTTATATATTTTTATGCTGTCTAATAAAATACATTTTCAGGAGCAGATACTTTTTTTTTATCCATCCCGTTCACATGTATACATATATCTACAGTTCATCTTTCAATAAATTAAGCAAAGTGTACATATGGATGTTGTGGATTCACACATAAGGTTATTTTTTGTGTGTATTACAGTTTTAGTTTTGAAAAGATGATTCAGCGTGTGGAGCTTGTTTTTAGTTCGAACAGTTAATGTTACTACATGTGAGGTAACAAGAAGTAAGGTTCCAGATTAATGTTTATACAGCGTATTTTATTTGTTGAAAGGTTTATTATTATATTAGTATGACTTTCATTGTTAAAAGCATGTTTACGATTCCAATGTTAAAGAATAATCATATTTTCTTTTAACATTTGAGAAGATCAGTGATGGTTCAATGGACGAAACGTGTAATTCCATAAATATTATAATTTTCAATTTACTCAAGTATCTTAATTAGATCGCATTTATAAAAACAAAAACAACTTTAAAATTAATCTCAAATCTTTACTGAGGCAGTCTGAATGAAGGATTGTGTCAAGAATAAAAATTTTTCTTCTACCAGAAAACCGTTAGAAAATTAGGAGTTCAGTGTTAAGTGACGAAAAATGAAGTGTTTATATATTTCTTAAGTTGAAACTTCGATAATATAAGAAAATTCAGGAATTACATTTTCATTATACAATAACCAACATACACTGACTAGCCATTTTCGCAGCATGCTAATATTAATGTATACAATGTGAACAGCCAATCATTTAGCTACATAACACCAGGAAATAAAGAAACTATATAAGAATACAATTTTGTAAATGAATCAAACACTTTAAAAACTAATCCATTCAGTATAACACCAAACAAATTAATGACAATTTACAAGATGAATTTTTTATTTTCAAAATTTTCATACAATAGTCACTAACTTTAAAATGATTTCCACAGATTAGAGCACAGAGTGATTCCACTGTACAAGCCTGGTCCTACAGGCCTTGCCTCTTTCAAGTCCATCATCCTCCATCCTAAAAACAGTCCTCATATTTGAAAGGAAACTAACAGCTTGCAAAAAAACAACAACAAAAAAACCACCCAACGACAAACAAACAGTTGGATGGGTTGACCTGGAATGAAGCTAATTAAATCTGGATGCCCTTGATCGCGGAGCTGGGAATTCTTGGTTAGTTCCAGCAGCTTAGGGAGTCAGGTACAAAACTAGAAATAAGTTAACCCTTCCCCTGTACTCACGAAACCAGGCCTGGATGTTGGGCGAGACTGACCTTCAGGACCACAAGCAGAAGCTGGCTATCTGGAAGAGAATAATATTTCATATCACTTCAGTGACACAACAATGGACAGATTCTATAAACTATTTTAAAAAAAAACTTATACAAAATATATTTTTATTTCTCTGCATCTGTTGATGGAAAATTTCATAAGAAAGGCTTGGCTAATCCTGAAGGACATCTGGAATTCTTAAGTTTCTTTCTAATGACAGCAACATTCTTCATTCAACCTATATTTCAAATGGCTAACACACTAATTAATACACAACTTTGTACTTAACCAATCTAATGTTATTCCTTCTTGCAACAATCAGAAAGGCTGCACCCCCTCACCCCCATAACACTTTTTTGAGGGCATTATTTATATTGAATAATGTTAAAATTCACCTTCTGAGACCATGTTTTGTAGTATGATAAGAAGTCTCAACCTCAATGTGCACGAGAAACTTGGTACAAATCAGATAACCCCTTTACAGAGTTGTTAATCCAAAAACTGTGAAAATGCCCAATCTCACCATTATACAACATGATTCAGACCAAATCTGGGGAGGACTTTACCCTGTTGTATAAAGATTTTATTGTATGTTGGTCTATTAGTTTATATTTCCACTTGGGGATCTCAGCCTGTCATACCCTCACAGGATAATTATTTAAATCAATACAGTAACCACTTTACCTTCATTCAAACTGAAAATCTTAAGTAATAGGAATATTGTGGATGAACTTTCAAAACATCAATGCAAAATTACATTCAGTATAATGAAATCAAGTCTTCAGAAACTGTTCTTTAGTCCTAAAACATAAAGGAACTGTACCTGTAAGGTCAAACTCTTAGAAACTCTATACATTTCTATATTAGCATTTAATTCATAGTTCATATCTATTCCAGTATATTGACAGAATGATACCTGCAAAGACACGAATTATGGGTACATAAAAACACGCAAGAACTTACAATACTCTCCAATTCAGTTATGAATCTTGATGGCTTTTTCAAGATAATTACAGCGAGACCTCTTGGGGGCTTTGTTTATATGTTCCAATCCTAACCAAGGCTTAGGTGGAAGTGAACTACCTACAAAGATAAAAGATGGTGGAAATAAAAGTTAAATTCAGTTTCAAAGCATACCCAAACCAAAGTTAAACTTTAAAGTGTGCAGGTAAAGAAATTAATACACAACATGTAAAAATTAATATAGAAAATTTACTGAAAGTTACTTGACCAATGCTCTGTGGTGCCTTTATTAATCATTTCTACATAGGTTTGAACAACCCTGTAATTAAAATGTAACCATGAAACTATACATACTATAACCTTTATCTGGGGCAGACGAGTTGACTTGCCCCGATGTCGTTTGACCTTTTCTGAAAAGGGGACGCTGTTTTTTTCATCTTTTATAACTATTCTATCTTGTTTACCAGATGTTTTGGTTATATGGCTATGCACTAGTGGTGAAACTTAGCAGTTCTTTTACTGCTGAAACAATGCCATCAATAAATGTTATATATGCATAGGTGTATAAATTTTAACCAAAACTTTAGCTAGTGATGACTCGTAATAAGATTTTGCAATCGTTGCCGAGTCTTATTTTTGATTATTTTCATTCTCTAAACTACCAATGTCAAACTCAGACCCCTCATCAATTTTAGAATCTTTTTACATCTGTTTGATTGCATTATTTCAGCAGGAAAACATTACTAACTCCTCAGTAAAGGAGATAATTTAGGGAGTATATCTTAAAAGTAAATATTACAACTCTGCTACCCACACATATATTTTTAAGTTTAGTATTTATAGTGTCAGAATTTGGCTCTAACATGTTCTTCAGAGTTAAAGGTGATTCTCATGATAAGATGAAAAATACCTTCACTTTATAATTTCATTTGTAAGAACCATTTAAACCTCCTAACTTCATACTTTATTATTTTCTCTACCACAACATTAAGTGCAGACTCCAACATGTATTTACCATTTCTTAAACAATCTCAGACTCTCAAGGTTGTCGACACCAAACAAGCACAGAGGCTGAACTTACAAACCAATGAATTATGTAAAACATTTATGTAATATTTTATCATATAATCTACCACCTTTATAACTTCAACACTTTCTTTGTACCTGTATGTACTTTTTTTGTTTTATCAAAACTGACTTTTAATTTACTTCAAATATTCAATTACAAAAACTTCATACCACACATAAAATCCAATGTCTTACAAACATTATTATTTAATTGGCTTTGCAACTATAAGTTAAATAATTAAAAAGATGTCAGTAAAATTAGCTAGCCTATTACTCCATTCATTAAACTAGGATCTTCTGTCTCTCTTGACTATAAGTAAAGTACAGGTAAATGCCACAGAAAACTACCAAAATATTTTAAAAGAAAATCTTGGTTAATCAGAATACATACAAATTTGTGATAATTTGTTTCAGAATATCTGTTAAAACCTGTGCAAATGGCTATTTACACAGAATATTTTCTAATTATTAACTGAAGGAGTACAAAGAAAGTAACAGCACTAATACCAACTCTTGACTGACTAACTGTATGATTTACCACAAGTCTTATAATTCACAACTTTTCAAAAGTGAATTTTTCTGGAACATACTATTAATTATTAATCTTTGGATTAACAGTCCAAGCAAAATAACCACTGAGTACTTTCTTACTATATACACAATGCATGAACATCAACTGACCTTGTGGGGGGTGTGGAAGGAAATCTTGAAGATTGACAAGGTACTCAGCATCTTCGTTGATGTACTGAGGTTGACCCATCACCACAATAGCAAATTTATACTGTAATCAAACCATACTGTTCAATTAACATAACAGTAAAGAAATACTAAAACAAGCTACATGATAATGACCCATCACCAGAATAGCAAATTCATACTGTTGAATTAACATAACAGTGAAGAAATACTAAAACAAGCTACATGATACTGATCCATTACTACCATAGCAAATGTACATTGTAATTTAAAAGTGCAGAAATACTAAAACTAGGTACACAATACTGATCCATCACCACAATAGCAGTAAACAAGCACAAAACTACTAAAACAAACTACATGATGATGACCTATTAATACAACAGCAAAAAAATGCTAAAGAAGAAAATACATGATACTGGTACATTACCACAATAGCAATATTCCAGTTAAAAAACAAATTACGTCATAATGACCCATCATTATGGTTCTGGTTGGTAGGTGTCAGTGTTTGCAATACTAACTTGTGTATGCATTATACTACTATCTTTACCTTTTCAAATTCTTTATCTGTTATGTCTAGTTTCTTCTGTATTCTTTCTCGTACCTTAGAGAATGGTTCTTTCTGAAAATATAATTACATGATACAAGTCTGCAATTTGAAAGAAAAACACAACTTTAAAAAATAAAACTATACATTTTCATTCTGTCAGATCTAACAATGAAAAAAACCTGCTAGT
This sequence comes from Carcinoscorpius rotundicauda, assembly GCA_011833715.1. Lineage (NCBI taxonomy): Eukaryota > Metazoa > Arthropoda > Merostomata > Xiphosura > Limulidae > Carcinoscorpius > Carcinoscorpius rotundicauda. The sequence goes on from CM022406.1 coordinate 27,859,433, forward strand.
ATTGATACAATAATACATCACAATAAACTATTTTCTCTAAAATCAATATTAATAATGATATCAGTCATTAGAGGTACAGCATTACTACCTAGTCACCACACAAGATCACTATGTAGTTGTTACTACCTAGTCACCACACAACATTACTATGTAGTTGTTACTACCTAGTCACCACACAAGATCACTATGTAGTTGTTACTACCTAGTCACCACACAACATTACTATGTAGTTGTTACTACCTAGACACCACACAACATTACTATGTAGTTGTTACTACCTAGTCACCACACAACATTACTATGTAGTTGTTACTACCTAGTCACCACACAAGATCACTATGTAGTTGTTACTACCTAGTCACCACACAACATTACTATGTAGTTGTTACTACCTAGTCACCACACAACATTACTATGTAGTTGTTACTACCTAGTCACCACACAAGATCACTATGTAGTTGTTACTACCTAGTCACCACACAACATTACTATGTAGTTGTTACTACCTAGTCACCACACAACATTACTATGTAGTTGTTACTACCTAGTCACCACACAACATACTATGTAGTTGTTACTACCTAGACACCACACAAGATCACTATGTAGTTGTTACTACCTAGTCACCACACAACATTACTATGTAGTTGTTACTACCTAGTCACCACACAACATTACTATGTAGTTGTTACTACCTAGTCACCACACAAGATCACTATGTAGTTGTTACTACCTAGTCACCACACAACATTACTATGTAGTTGTTACTACCTAGTCACCACACAACATTACTATGTAGTTGTTACTACCTAGTCACCACACAACATTACTATGTAGTTGTTACTACCTAGTCACCACACAACATTACTATGTAGTTGTTACTACCTAGTCACCACACAACATTACTATGTAGTTGTTACTAACCTAGTCACCACACAACATTACTATGTAGTTGTTACTACCTAGTCACCACACAAGATCACTATGTAGTTGTTACTACCTAGTCACCACACAAGATCACTATGTAGTTGTTACTACCTAGACACCACACAAGATCACTATGTAGTTGTTACTACCTAGTCACCACACAACATTACTATGTAGTTGTTACTACCTAGTCACCACACAACATTACTATGTAGTTGTTACTACCTAGTCACCACACAACATTACTATGTAGTTGTTACTACCTAGTCACCACACAACATTACTATGTAGTTGTTACTACCTAGTCACCACACAACATTACTATGTAGTTGTTACTACCTAGTCACCACACAACATTACTATGTAGTTGTTACTACCTAGTCACCACACAAGATCACTATGTAGTTGTTACTACCTAGTCACCACACAAGATCACTATGTAGTTGTTACTACCTAGACACCACACAAGATCACTATGTAGTTGTTACTACCTAGACACCACACAAGATCACTATGTAGTTGTTACTACCTAGTCACCACACAACATTACTATGTAGTTGTTACTACCTAGTCACCACACAACATTACTATGTAGTTGTTACTACCTAGTCACCACACAAGATCACTATGTAGTTGTTACTACCTAGTCACCACACAAGATCACTATGTAGTTGTTACTACCTAGACACCACACAAGATCACTATGTAGTTGTTACTACCTAGACACCACACAAGATCACTATGTAGTTGTTACTACCTAGACACCACACAAGATCACTATGTAGTTGTTACTACCTAGTCACCACACAACATTACTATGTAGTTGTTACTACCTAGTCACCACACAACATTACTATGTAGTTGTTACTACCTAGTCACCACACAAGATCACTATGTAGTTGTTACTACCTAGTCACCACACAACATTACTATGTAGTTGTTACTACCTAGTCACCACACAACATTACTATGTAGTTGTTACTACCTAGTCACCACACAACATTACTATGTAGTTGTTACTACCTAGACACCACACAACATTACTATGTAGTTGTTACTACCTAGTCACCACACAACATTACTATGTAGTTGTTACTACCTAGTCACCACACAACATTACTATGTAGTTGTTACTACCTAGTCACCACACAACATTACTATGTAGTTGTTACTACCTAGTCACCACACAACATTACTATGTAGTTGTTACTACCTAGACACCACACAACATTACTATGTAGTTGTTACTACCTAGTCACCACACAACATTACTATGTAGTTGTTACTACCTAGTCACCACACAACATTACTATGTAGTTGTTACTACCTAGTCACCACACAACATTACTATGTAGTTGTTACTACCTAGACACCACACAACATTACTATGTAGTTGTTACTACCTAGTCACCACACAACATTACTATGTAGTTGTTACTACCTAGTCACCACACAACATTACTATGTAGTTGTTACTCCTAGACACCACACAACATTACTATGTAGTTGTTACTACCTAGTCACCACACAACATTACTATGTAGTTGTTACTCCTAGACACCACACAACATCACTATGTAGCTGTTACTCCTAGACACCACACAAGATCCCTGTAAAGATGGAAAGTACTTTGCTTACCCACAGTTTTGTTAAACTTAATAAAAACAACTCTTATACTTACATGCTTTATTCTTAAAAGAAAGGGAACTCCAAATGTTGAAAAGACTTCCTAAACAGAAGTAAAAGGATAAAGTTTAAACATATAGACACCATCACACTGGCAAGTAAACACAATTTTTACATTATCATTACTAAACCAGCTGTGCATATCAAGACCTTTTTTACAGAGTTATTTCCAAAACTTAATTAAACCACCTTATTGGCTATGCACGTTCACAAAAAATGTACATCAAAACACAGCTTATAATTCATATTTTTATATTACCTAAACCCCAATCATTTAAATTTCAAAATACAATACTATTTCCCTGAGTCATACAACCTAGTGGTGTTGTCACCTCTCACATTATAATTTGAAACAAGTGTTACAAATACTGACAAGCCATAAGTTTCATCTTCTTCCTTTATTGAAATAAATAAAAACTGACAGATATACTCATTCAGTGTCATTTATGTTTAAGTAACTGTCAATAATAATCTCTGACACTGTTATTGTACATGTCTACAATAAAAAAAACAACTAAACTCTGAGCTACACAAGTCAGATGGGTTTTTTTGTGTTTGTGCTAAAAGCTGATAGTTTGTAGGAATATCTTGAGGTGTTAAATAAAACCTCAATGCCAAACAGAATGGAATTTTTAAATATCTTTATAAGTTAGATATAGATTAAATTAGTTTAGGAATAATCTAACTTACTGATTGATATGTACTTTTTCAATAGTGATATAAGCTTACTAAATGATATACACACATGCAAATGACCTGAAGGTTAAAGATTTTTTTAAATAGTTATTATTTATTGCTGTATATTTTAACCAAAGTTATTAGAACAAAAATTAAAAACGTAACAGGTTAAATATGAAAACTTAATCTGTAGTCACCCTTCTATAAATGTACAAGACCTAAGAAGTTTGTCATCATGGTACTAGCAGTAATAAAGCAATAAAAGTGGAGAAATAATATGGCAAACAATGGAAACATTTTAAGATAGGTAACTGTAATTGTTTGTTACAATTTGCAATTACTGTTGGGGTAGAAATATTTTTGATTTTATTTCATTGATGAACTTGCAATGGTTAGTGTTAAGGTAGAGAAAATAAGTGACAGAGTACAAATGTATACAAGAAAAACAAAGTTTTTGACATTCAATTTAGAAAATTTTGGAGGTAAATCAAATTGTCTCACAATAAACTCAAGTTTGTGTTAAACAAAATGTAATGCAATAGTATTCTTAAACTGAAAAAGTATCTTTCACTAAGACTGACTAGATAAGGGCTTAAAAGATTCAGGAAAAATTACTTCAGTGAAGATAATAACTTAGTGCACAACAGGTACAAGTTTACTGGAAGCTTATAAAATTTCTTGGTTTGCCAAATTACTAAGTCAGTGACTTATTCATGTCCACAGAGTTAAATTCATTCAAACATTTTCTGAGCATGTATTGACATTTCATTTCTCACTCATTAGTGAAATATTCTACATAATTTACACTGGTCATGAAAATGTAGCTTCCACAATACAATAATTACAATACTGATGTTTATTAACAACAGCACATGTTGAGAATACACTAAAACAAACTAACTTTGTGAAAATGTGCACATGGAACTAAAAGTTCATCATCTCCAAGGTGAAGTTCATCTTTTGGAATTTCTTCTATTCTGTATGTTTTGGTACCAGCAGGATTCAGACATTCCAACTGAACGTCTTCACGTTGGATAAGAAATATCTTATAGCTGATAACTTCTAGTAATCTATATAAAAAATACAGAGTATATACTTATGATAAAAAATAGTTATATAAAAAATCCCTGTATTTCTGTATATGAACTGTTTTACTTCCTGTAAAGACCACATAACTAGCCTTAGATTGAAATGTTACTTTTTATGAAGATTACAATTAACTTCAGTTTAAAATACCTCCATTTTCTTGTTATGATCATTAACTTCTCTTAATATAAAATGCTATCCTACTACATAACCCACCTTAATTTTCCAGACCCATCATCTGATAGGTCCACCATTTTCTTTGCTTCATCTAGTAGATCAGCAACACAACCATTTTTGTTGGGATAAAGAACCAGCTCAGTCTACAAACATTAAAATATGCAAGTTTTAAACATTTCAGTATAAACTATCTTAATTTCCGAGTAGAACATAGCTGTTGAACATGCATATCCATAATAACAGATGAAGTCAAAAAATTCTAACATAACAAATAATTGTTTACAAATTTATTCAGGTTATTGTTTAGCCCCTAATCTTTTACACAACTATACATAAAAAATAATAGTGTTATAATGTTAATCAGTACATTTTTACAGAACTATATATAAACAATAATAAAATTCTAATATTAATTCGGACCTAAACGTTTAAAGAACCACAATAACAGTAGTTATAATGTTGATTAACACCTAAACTGTTACAGAACTATATATATATAAACATTATAATGTTAATTAGCACCTAAAAGTTTATCGAACTATATATATAAACAATAATGCTATAATATTGATTAACACCTAAATTGTTACAGAACTATATATATGTATAAACAATCAGTATTATAATGTTAATTAGCTTTTAAACTATTACAGAATTATACAGGGTGTCAAAACACAAAGTATACATACTTTGAATGATTATAACTCAAACTTTCTTTTTTACAGGTGCAATGATTTGAAGTTATGGTAAAAGCAACACTAAGCTTTGAGTAAAGGAAATTTTAAAGCGGTACTGGAAATGCGAGAACGTAGCTGAAGTGCAAAAACGGTTTAGAAGGGAGTTTCAAATAGATCTACCAACATGACTCACCATTACTCGCATTTAGAAGGAAGTTTCAAACAGATCCACCAGCGTGACTCACCATTACTCGCATCAGAGATAAGTTTGAAACAAATGGAACTAATTGTTCAAGATGTCCATAAAGGGCATTCTGGAAGACTGCAATCACCACCACTCCCACAAGAGAAGCAGAACTATTGGAAAGTCTCCACCAATCTCCAAAAAAATCTGTTTGGCAAACAGCCCATGAGACAGGAATCCCAAAATCAAGTGCCCATCAGATGTTGAAGTGCATTCATTGGAAAAATTTTAGTCTGGCATTAGTCCACACACTAAATAAAGATGATCCTGACCAGAGAGTTGAATTTTGTGAGTGGTATCTGGCAAAATCTGCAGACAATGTAGTTTCCAAACAAGATTGTCTGGAGAGATGAGGCCACATTTAGGTTAAATGGATCAGTGAATTGCCACAATTGCACCTACTGGGCACCTCAGAACCAGCATGTTATGGTTGAACTGCATGCAAACTTACCAGGGGTTACAGTGTGGTGTTGATTATCAGCGTTGAGCGTAATTGAACCATTCTTTTTCAAAAACAGTCACTAGTCTTGTTTATCTCAACTTGCTGCAAGAGTGTTGTGCCACGCATTCCAGAGCAATTTGGAGATGAGGTGTTTTACTTCCAGCAAGATGGAGCATCTCCACACTACCACTGTAATATGAGGGCATATCTTGGTGAAAGTTTGCTGAAGAGATAGCACTGAATTTCCCCCAACATTCACCAGACCTCATTCCTCTGGAGTTTTTTTTTATTTATTTATTGGGGATACGTCAAAGATAAGGTTTATAGCACAAAACCTGCAACAATCAATGAGCTGAGAGCAGCAAACTGAAAGCACCCAAATACCAAATTCAATGATTCATGAAGTTTGCAATTCTATCAGACCGTGTTATCAGCAGTGCCTGGATCGAAACGGTCATCAGTTCAAACACCTGCAATAACTCAAAAGATTCTACACTTGTCTTCTTAAACTTGAATTATAAAACCTAGATATATCTTAATACACATTGTATTTATAACTATTCAAAGTGTGTATACATTTTTTAGGGACACCCTGTATACACATATAAAAACAGTAAGTGTTATCAGCTAACATTAGTCAGCAAACCAACTTTTACAGAATCACATATAAACAACAATGATGTTATAAGGTTAATTAGCACCTAAGCTTTTACAGAACTAAATATATAAATAATGTTGTAATGTTAATTAGCACCTAAATTTTTACAGAACCATTTATAGACAATAATGATGTTGTAATGTTAATTAGCATCTAAACATTTACAGAACTATTTGGAAACAATGACTTTAAATAATGTTGAAAAATTTATAATTCTAGTTTGAATGTAATCTTTAACTGTAACTCCTTAGTAAGAATAATAAGAAAATTGAGTTGATTTTAACTTTTCTGTAAGATTCATTCTTAGTCTCTGAATTATATATACCCTGATGCACTATATCCAAAATCTGTTAAATTAGCCATGAAATCTATTATCAATTTTAGTTATTTAAACATGTCATCAACATTAGATAAACATTTCCACAATGTGATTCTTATCACCAAAATAAACATTATTTTGTACACTAATGAATCACTAACATTAGCTGTCTTTTCCACAATGTCATGATACTACACACACAGAACTAAGCATTATATTGTACACTACCAACATCAATAAACACCAGACTTGAAAACTGTTAATCATACACTAACAAGACATCAACACGAGCTAAAACCAATAATTTTTGAAGCCAAATAATATATTAACACACACAAAAATTAAAAACTATATGTAAACTGTTTCTTTAAACTTCACAAATCATTGTTAAAAGTTATTTACATTTCATTAAAAATAAAAAGTCACAACCATCATCCTGATATAATAATCAGGTCTACAGATTGTTGTGTTTTCATTTCATTTTACTAAGGTTAGTATCTTATTTTTACATAATTATAATTAGATACAGTATTTACCTCTTCTTTTAACTTACTGTTTACCCACACACACTTGAACTGTTTTTTATTTTCCAACTCGTTGATCTTGATGCTAAGCTACAAAGTAACAGGATAAAAATAACACATCAGAAACATCTACTATTTACATTACACATAACTTTCAGATTATTACTATTATAATAATTTCTCTGAAAAAATTCTAATTCTTGTTTTCATTTAAAATTACAGGTTTGTATTTCTTGTCACTACTTTGATTTTTTACAATTCAGACATGTGTCAGAAATTTTTATGAAACAAATGAAATTCAATCAGTGATGTCGAGAAACCCACTTGTTGAGAATTTTATATGCAAAAACGGCTTGTTTGGGTTGAGAAAATAATTCAAATAGAATAGCGAACAACGTTCCGACCTTCTATGGTCATCGTCAGGTTCACAAAGAAAGAGGTAACTGACCGGAAGCTGACCACATGTTTGGAAGGGGTTGTGTAACTGAGTGTCGTAATGTAGAGGGCGGGATTAGATGTTTGAATATATAATTTTATCTATAATATTAATATATGTATAATGGCGTTCCTTTATATTGGTTTATTTTGGGTTTAAGTTGTTGTATAAGTAAGGCTTCTTTAATTTTGCATTTGTTTATGTTTGTTTCTTTATTTAGTATTTTAGTGTTTTCTATGGTTATGTTGTGTTCATTTGACTTGCAGTGTTCGAAAACGTGTGAAGGTGACTTTTTGTGTTCTTTGAATCTGGTTTCCATTTTTCTACTTGTTTCTCCAATATAGAAGTCGTGGCAGTTATCACATTGTATTTTATAAATAATGTTGGTGTGGTGTTTGTCAGTGTAGTTCTTACATAGTATAAACCTCAGTTTTGTGCCTGGTTTTTGAATAAATTTAGTATTAACTGGAATGTCATATTTTGTTACTAGTTTTTGCCAAATGTTGGTTATTTGTTTGCTGATGTCAGGAATATATGGTATACAACAGTATATAGTTTCCTGATTTTTTGATTCGTGAGATATATTTACTTTTGTTGGTTGATTTTGCTCTCTGTCTAGGTGTCCGCGTATAATGTTTTCTACGGTTTGTGGAGGAAACTTATTGATGTTGATGAAGTATTGTTTTATTTTATCTAATTCTTCGTTAATTTTATCTGGTGAGCATAGTTTTATGGCTGTGTTTATCTGGTTTCTTAGTATGTTGAGTTTTTGTTTTGTTTCATGTGCTGAGTCCCAAGGAATGAATAGTCCAGTATGGGTGATTTTTCGGTGGATTTCCGTTTTGACTTGTGTGTCGGTTCTTATAATTTTGAGGTTAAGAAATGATATTTGATTGCTTTCTTCCTGTTCATATGTGAAGTTAATGTTGGGATGTATAGAGTTAATGTGATTGAAAAAATTAAGTATGTGTTCTGTAGATTTGAATCCAACAACCGTGTCGTCTACATATCTGTACCAGTATAGTGGTGGATGTAATGCTGTATTAATTGCTTGTGTTTCAATTTGTGTCATAAAAATATTGGCTAGAACTGGTGATTATGGGTTGCCCATGCTTAGGCCATTTGTTTGTATATAGTTTTGGTTGTTGAAGATGAAGTTTGTCTTTATTGTGGTGAATTCTATGAGGGTTGCTGGGAATGTCTTTAATTGGGTTAGGGTCTCAGATATAGAGTTATAAGGCTATCTTGCAGGCTTCTGTTGTTGGAACTTCTGTAAAGAGGGATATAACATCGAAACTGACCATTAAGGCTTTATGATTAAGTTGATTTAGATTAGACTTGAAATTAAAAGAGTCTTTGATGAATGAGCTGGCTGATGTTACATATTTGGAGAATGCCCATGCTATGTATTTACCAAGATTGTAATTAAACGATTCATATGTTGACATTATTGGTTGTAATGGACAATCTGGTTTATGAGGTTTGGGGATGCCATAGGTTTGCGGTGTGTGTGAGTCGGTTTTACATAGGTAGGAAAAAAGTTTGTGAAATTGTGTTGGCTTTTTTCATTTGTAGTAGTAATTTGTTCAGTTGCGTCTCATGTGGCTTTGTTGGATTTGTGTGTATTGGTTTAAATTTGTTCGTGTCTGATACGATGTTATTCATTTTTTGTATGTATTCATTCGTGTTCATTATTACAATAGCGTTACCTTTATCTGCTTTTAGAATTTTTATGTTTCTGTCTTGTTTTAGGTTTTTAATGGAATTAATGTCTCTGTTTTTTAGTTTTCTGTTTTGTGAAACTATGTTGATGGTTTTGTAAGAAAATTCTTTGAAAAAATCGTTTAAGATGTTGTTTTTAGGTGTTTCTGGAAAATATAAATTTGTAATTTTACCTGGGAAGTTTGGCTGTTGGATGTCAATAAAATTATCTAAGTTGTCTTCTTTCTGTTGGTTGTTTTTGGTTTTTTCTTTGTATTTGTTTTCTGCAGAAAGTATCACAAGTCTCCTGGCTAGGTCTTCTAAACATGTTTTGATTTCTGTGGTTGGAATGTATCTAGGTGCTATTGGGAAGTTGAGTCCTTTGTTAAGTAGATGTATCTCGCCTGTGTTTAATTGTTGGTCGGATCTGTTAATTATGAGGTTAGTCAACGGTTTGTCGTTTTGGTGTCTTTTCTGTTGTTTACATCTTAGTTTTTCTAGTTTTTGGTTGTGGCAGATCTTTTTGTTCTCTATCGTTTAATGCAGCATTAAACCAGAGATTTACGGACTTATACAACGAAACATAAACCAAATCAATACTAAGAACGATAGAGACAAAAAGATCTGCCACAACAAAAAACTAGAAAAACAGATATGTAGACGACATGGTTGCGGGATTGAAATCTACAGAACACATACTTAATTTTTTCAATCTCATTAACTCTTTACATCCCAACATTAACTTCACATGTGAACAGGAAGAAAGCAATCAAATATCATTTCTTAACCTCAAAATTATAAGAACCAACACACAAGTCAAAACGGAAATCCACCGAAAAATCACCCATACTGGACTATTCATTCCTTGGGACTCAGCACATGAAACAAAACAAAAACTCAACATACTAAGAAACCAGATAAACACAGCCATAAAACTATGCTCACCAGATAAAATTAACGAAGAATTAGATAAAATAAAACAATACTTCATCAACATCAATAAGTTTCCTCCACAAACCGTAGAAAACATTATACGCAGACACCTAGACAGAGAGCAAAATCAACCAACAAAAGTAAATATATCTCACGAATCAAAAAATCACGAAACCATATACTGCTGTATACCATATATTCCTGACATCAGCAAACAAATAACCAACATTTGGCAAAAACTAGTAACAAAATATGACATTCCAGTTAATACTAAATTTATTCAAAAACCAGGCACAAAACTGAGGTCTATACTATGTAAGAACTACACTGACAAACACCACACCAACATTATTTATAAAATACAATGTGATAACTGCCACGACTTCTATATTGGAGAAACAAGTAGAAAAATGGAAACCAGATTCAAAGAACACAAAAAGTCACCTTCACACGTTTTCGAACACTGCAAGTCAAATGAACACAACATAACCATAGAAAACACTAAAATACTAAATAAAGAAACAAACATAAACAAATGCAAAATTAAAGAAGCCTTACTTATACAACAACTTAAACCCAAAATAAACCAATATAAAGGAACGCCATTATACCTATATTAATATTATAGATAAAATTATATATTCAAACATCTAATCCCGCCCTCTACATTACAACACTCAGTTACACAACCCCTTCCAAACATGTGGTCAGCTTCCGGTCAGTTAACTCTTGGTGAACCTGATGATGACCGAAGAAGGTCGAAACGTTGTTTGCTCTTCTATTTGAAATATTTTCTCAACCCAAACGAGCCGTTTTTGCATATAAAATGAAATTCAGTTTTTTCATTCACATTATGCTGATTTTACCAAGTTTTTGTCTTCTTTTAAAGTCAAGAAATTTGGTAGTCCACTTAATAACAAGAAACTTAATTCAAGTTAACAGGGATGAAAATAAACAGGCTCATGGGTCCACAAAAAATGGTAGCTTTCCACTGTATAATAGGCTATTGTAGGAATTCTTTAGTACACTAACAACATGTATCAATAATGTTCAAGTGTGGATTCTCCATCCACAATGACAAAAGACAAGTCATCATGGATGGGATCTACACAGAACTAATGGAGTTTTATGCCACTGGAAAAACAATAGTCATTCCGGCAATGGATCTGATGTCCGCAGTGCTAGCTGCAGTTCTTATTCCTGCTTCAAGAGATTATGACTTTGATGATTTATACTAGACCACTGCAATCAACTCGTATGCATGGAACTGTGGGAAACACTGTAGAAGCCACAGCATTAAAACATTTTTTGTCAAGGGTCTATACAGAATGGATCACCTGCAACCACAGATTACACCAGAATGCTAGTTTGTTTGACCATGTTGAAAATAGTGGCAGAACCTGGAACACTGGTCCATTTGCTCCCCAGCAGTGTATTCCCTTCATAACCATGGTGAGCCAAGTAGTGTTCACCAGCAGCTTCCCTGCAACCCTTACAAAATCTTGCAAGGCTGAGAGCCACAGTGGGTTGGACTGGCACCAACCAGATGGTGGTGGTATTTTTCTAATCCAAATCCTACTACATTTGTTTTCTCAATATGCTGGTTGTCTAAAAAGTAGTACAATTTACCTGGCTTATATGTAAAGAGAATATGGTCAGGGTGTCACAATGTGTGTTGAACAATATGGTGATATCTCATCAGAGGAAGCTAAACTTGAAATTTCATATTCTTGCTTATCAATATCTATACTATATACTCATAATTGGCTGATAAAGTTGAACCTGTTACAAGAGAAGATAAAATACTGCACACATGACCACATCATCCTGAGACTCAGAGATGTGCAAATGGAAAATTTTTTTCAAATACTTTTTGGAAATTAAGTTATTAAATGTTAAATAATACAAAAATTTAATTTTAGACTATGTTTTATCAAGTTTACTGACACACATCACTAATAAAAGTAGTTTGGATGAAACATGAATCTTACTCTATTAGAAACAGTTGCAAGAGGTTGTACTTAGACCCACCATATCCATAGGGATAACATGATGGTGAATCCAGTAGGAAATCCAACCACAACGTGAATATAAGTTATCAAAAGCAAAGCTGAGTTACAGTTTAAAAATAATAATGGTGACACTAGTTCTTCCATTCAACTGTAATGTAAGTGCAGAATACCAGCAAAGCTTCCAGGTGAAATGTTTGTCTACAAAATGGTCCACAGAACAACTCTTTGTGTCTTCAACATGAAAGACATTTTTTTATACAAAATACTGTAGTATGGTACATTAGACCATTGACTTGGTATTGAAAGTTAAGAAAGAAGTAGGAAAATAAGATTTCAAACAGTTGACTTTGAACTAGTATGCAGTGGTTGGTTGGCTGATTTAATGTTTTATGGTGAAAAGCAGCTGGGCTATTTGCACTAAAAATCTGGTAAAAAGATAAAATTTAAGTAAATTTAGTAAAATTCATAAAAGTAAATCAAGGTAAAACAAAACAAAGTTTTAAAAAATCATAAATAGCAAAAAACCAATGTTTACATCTAGTCTACAATGTTAAAAGAAAACCCTACAGTAATACAAGTTGTTAAGGACTTTCTGAAGCATAATTGTAATTATCATAACTTGCAAGGAAGACTACCAGGTAAGTACAAAAACCACCATCAGTCACCTGAAGTTGGTCTTTCCAGTCCTTGTTCGGAGTTATTTGATGTTATGGCCATTTTCAAAAAGTAATAAAAGTTTTAAAAGGCTTGTAGCAAATGTCTAATAACAACTTGCCAGTATGACTATCAGGTAGTTCAAACAGCAGCATCAGTCACCTAAAGTTGGCCTTTCCAGTCCTTGTTTAACAATACGGCCATTTTCTAATTTCAAATCAAACTAGATGGACTTTGATTCTTAAAAGGGAATCACATTAAAAAAGGTCTAATGTATAAATTAAAAAACTTAAATGGCATTAAAAACATTAATAGCCTATAAAAAAACTAAAAACATTACCAAGGTGGACAATGTCACCATCAGTATTAACACTGTCTAACATTACGAGTAGGTAGATAGGTATTCAATGTTTATTGGCACAAAGCTACAAGGCTATCTGTGCCAGACAAAATGTGGTACAGTATAGGTATAGGGCAATTATGGTAAAAAGTAAAATATGTAAAATTAGGAACTGCCAGGAAGACTGAAGCAAGAAATACATCTTTTCTGACAGTCACCTGAAGTTGGCCTTTCCAGTCTTAGGTTCAATTTAAAAGAAAAATAAAAACTAAAATGTGTAAAATTAAGACTTGCCAGGAAGACTGAAGCAACAAGATTGAAATTACAGTCAGTCATCTGAAGTTGGCCTTTCCAGTCCTGGGTTCAAGTCAAAATAGAAATTGAAATGTGTAAAAAAAATCATGCAAAAATACTATACAGTCCAATAAAAAACCTTAAATTATGTGTAAACGACCAATGGCTCTTAAAAAATGTAAAAACATGAGTGAGATGAGCAGTATCATCTATAACAAGGGCCAAAATCAAGGGCAAACCCACCTTACAAATATTTTTAAAATGGTGTCGTTGTTCTAGGTTGTGACAATGGCATGATAATAAAATGTGAATGATTGTGATCTGAGTGCCTCATAGACCACACATTGGTGCAGCAGTTCCAAATAGAAGGAAGTGGTGGGTTACAAACTGTGACCAATGCACAGCCTTGCCAAAACTTCCTCTCTTCAATCTTTACAGAAACAAGAGAGCCAAAGACCAAGAGATTTGATTTGAAAAAGCTTGTTATTGTGTTGCTCATTCCAGGTTGCCTGCCATCTGGTATACAGTCTGGATTTGATAACTGGACCATAGTCCATGTATGAAATGAGTACTGGGCTGATAAATCCAGAACAGACAGACTTTGCTGCTCTGTTGGTCATCTCATTACCACAAATACCAACATGATCTGGTATCCAAAAGAATTGGACAGAGACAGATGGGCCAGTTTGTTTTTGATATTGATGAGAAGAGGGTGATGACTATCATGAAATGATTCCAGAGCCAATAGAAAAATGAGCGAGTCCTAATATACTGTACAATTTCAACATGATTTAGGGCAAAAGAGATGGCATACAATTTGGCAGTGAAACAGAAATTGTAGGGGGTAGTCTGTGTGCCACAATCGAACTGTCAAAAACCATGGCTGAGCCCACTGAGTCACCCGATTTGGAACCATCTTTATATATATAAGAATAAATGGATCATTGAATGAATGATGTTCAGCAAAGAAAAAGCAATATTTCCAATCGGTTATATCTGCTTTCTTCAGATGGCTCAAAGATAAGTTACAATTGGGGACAGAAATGTGCCATGATGGAATAGGCTGATTTAAAGAAACTGCAATATTATTCAAGGATAAAACCAAATTTTCTAATTGTGCCTGGATACAGAGACTAAAAGGAAAATGGCAGATTTTCTGTTATCAAAAAGTGTGGTCCATTGTGGTTGGAAAACACAACTCAAGGTAGGATGCTGTGGTAAGGATCAAAGTTTGGAAGCATACATTAGAGACAGTTGCAAACAGCAAATATATAGAGGGGGTTCATAAGATTCCACATACAGACTTTGCACAGGAGAACTATGAAAAGCTCCAATGCAAAGCCAAAGCCCCTGGTGATGAGCAGGATCCAAAATTTTTAGTGCTGAGGTTGTAGAAAAAACATAAACCACAGACCCACAGTCAAGTTTGGATTGGACGAGGAAACGATAAATTCTGAGCATGGAGTATTGATTTGATCCCCAAGAATTAGAAGAGAGGACATGGAGAATGTTCAATGCTTTTAGACATTTGATACAAAGTTGCTTGATGTGTGACATAAAATTTAACTTACAATCAAATATAAAACCCAAGAACTTTGCCTCAGACAATAAGAAAGAACATCATCATCAAAATGGAGTTCTGGATCTGGGTGGATTCCCTGTTTGCAGCAGAAATATATACAAATGTTTTTAAAAAGTGTCATGGTCCACTTCAGTACCTGATTGATTGCAGTTTGTTGCTGCCATTCAATAAACCTCATGTTTGATGACTGACATAACATGTGAAAGTTATCAACAAAAAGACCGTTTGCAACTGTAGGGGGTAGCTGTTCACTGATGGCATTAATCTGTATAATGAAAAGTGTGACACTCAGAATGCAGCCCTGAGGGACTCCAAGTTCCCGTGGGAGAAAATGAGAAAGTGTTGAGCCCACACAGACTTGGAAGCGGCACTTCATTAAGAATTGTTTGATGAAATGGTGTAAATTTCCACGCAATCCATACAAGTGAAGGTCTTGTAAGACGCCTCACCTCCATGTTGTATCGTAAGCTTTTGCTAAGTAAAAAAAAAAACCAGTAACAAGATGTTGTTGTGTTAAAAATGCTTCTCTGATTGAAGTTTCAAGGAAAATTAAGTGGTCTATCATAGAGCTTTGTCTTTGGAACCAACACCGACTTGGTGAGAGGAGGTTGTTTGATTCAAGAAACCAAATGAGGTGGGCATTGATTATCCTCTCTAAGATCTTACTGAGACAACTTGTCAAAGCAATGGAATGGTAATTCGAAGGAGTCATTCCCAGGTTTCAGAATAGAGAGTATGATAGCTTGTCGCCAAGCATCTGGATAGACATTTTCCTGCCATATCCAATTAAAGACAGCTAGGAGAAGAGTAAAAGAGTTCTGGAAGAGGTGGCATAATATCTCATAATGTATATTATCAGGTTCAAATGATGTATTGCAAGACTAATGAATAGCAAGTTTGAGTTTCATCAGTGTAAGAGAGAGACTGTAGACACAGAAATGGTCTGTAGAAAAGGAAAGAGGCAGATGCTCTTCCTGTGTTTTAATGGCTAAAAAGGAAGGAGATAAGTTTGAAGAGCTAGATACACAAGAAGTCCCCAAAAATACTGGCAATACTCTCTGCATCTACAACTTCATGGCCACCAGATATTTCGAGAGAGAGGGGCAGAAGTATATCTTCCACTCACCCTCCAGATCTTATCCCAAATAACTTTTGTGCTGGTGGAAGGAATGCTGGAGGTGTATTTAATTCAAGATTACTTCTGGCTTTGAGGTCTAACTTGCCAAGCATGTGCACAGGCTTGCTAAAATGCAATGCTATTTGAGAGTGTGTGGTATCTTTGAAATTTATCCTAGGTACACTTTTGAATTTTCCATGTTATAGAAGAGGCAGAATTCCACCAAGAACAGGGATGATGCTGTGGAAACATGCCAAGGTTTTAGGGATGCACCGAGTAGCAGCTTGTCTAATACTGTTGGTAACTGCTCCTACACAATCATCTATGGATGATTTACACAAGATGGAAGGATCAAGTTCTGAGAGAGTAGTGAAAGAAGGACAGTTGGCCTGGACCAACTTCCACCAAAGTAAATGGGTCGGGTGGTACTAATCATGGCCAATCTCTCGTAGAATGATGGGAAAACGATTACTACCTTGTGGATTAATGTCAGCCTCTCAGGAAAAGTGAGTGAGTAGCAAAGGGGAACAGACAGAAAGATCTATAATTGTAAATGACTGACTAGGTGCATGAACATATGTGTAACAGCCAGTATTAAATTGAGCCAGGTTGTGGTTCAGGAGCATGTGCTCTATGGTGCACCCTCTCATATCAATACGGGAGGTACCTAGAGGGGATTATGCCCACTGAAATATTCCAAGATTAAAAAGGGGGTAGAGAGTTGCTCAATGAGGGTATTGAGGTCTGATTGATTATAACGCATTTCAGGTGTAAGTTATAGAGAGCAAATACTGATGGCACAACCCAACAAGAGACAGATGGCTACAGCCTCCAAGGGTGTGATCAATGACAGGGACTAGGTTGGCACATGCTGGTCAACCAGCAATGTGACCTTCCCATGTCCCTGTCCTATACATAGCCTGTAATTCCAGTATAATGAATAGTGGCAGATGGTAGCTGTATTTGTAAGCTGGAGAAATATTTCCTCAAAGAAAGACATAGGATGATAAAAGTCAATCAGATCCTTGATGTCAGTCACATTTGATTGGAAACCTCAACAGTTCCATTGGATTAATGTAGCCATGTGTAATTATTTTAGAGGAAAAGATGGTAGAGAGTCCTTCTGCTTAAGACTCCATTTTTGTTCTTTATTGGTTGTGGGTCTATCACCCTATATGGAGCCTGCTCTAGCTCAAATGGTCGAGTCTAAATTTCTCAACACACGTACTACTGATTGAGGGCGTGGATGAGTTGGTTGTTTAATTTTTGGGGTGTCAAGAGAGGGAGACCCCATGGAAAGATCTTAACTTGAAGATGGTGAAGTTCGGTAATGACTGGAAGGAGAGAAGACACTGATTCGTGAACTGTGTTGATTTTGGGAAATGTTTTATTAAGATTTGCTGGTGAAGATTGTGTCAGGGATAGGATAAAGTCTGTTTGGACTCCTACTGTAGTAGTAGAAAGCTTTACAGTTGCACAAGTTCTGGTCACTGCAGTGACACCTTTGCTGGTGAGACCTGCGAGGATCTTCGATTCAGGGACAGTGCTTAAATCTCTTTCAACTATGACTCCTCTGGAAGTATTCAAAGTAGAATGAGAAGTAACTTCAATGGGTATGTCCCCCAAGGCTTTTCATGTCAGGAGGAGTTTGGAATGCTGTGAAGATGTCTTCTGAATGTAGCTTCTTTACCGATTTAGGGGAGCCATCAAGCCCTTGTGAATAAAAAATTGGGACATCTGCACTACAGGTTTTTCACTTAAGGAATGCAAAATTAGGAACTACAGGACAGATTAAAGTGGTGAGTTAGACTGTACAGATTCATCAATGCGTATGTTTTCCAGTAGTTGGGTCTTTCCCAGTTTCAAGTTGTTATTTTTTGTTTTAAGAGTATCCATAATAAATAGTAAATTTTTTGGTGCCCACTGACCCTACTCACCATGGAGCTCTATAAGGGGATGCACTATAGTCCTTAAGGACACTGCAGCGACACTAGGTTTTGTGAGCACTATACCTGAACACCAGTGTCAGACCCAAAGTCCACAATACCCGTTGTGGATGTGCTATGCTGGTACTCAGTTGACCCTGGCCCAAATGGACTAGCCAATTGATCCTGGGGGTGGGGCACCACAAGACCACCCATTTACAGGAATTCAAGGCCAAGTTGGTGTGTTGGAGTTGGACCCCTCAACCACCAGGATTCCCTTCACTGGTTACCATGCACGGCAAACCTGCAGGTGGATGTTCAAATCACAGAGGAGGTAAACTGTAAAAAACAGAACTTTCTCTGGGAGGTTCACTCACCACGTACAGGAATTCACATTGAGGGGGTCCAATGTTATTGACAAACCTTGGGAGAGAACATCTTTAAAATGGTGCCATTGCTTAAAGTCATAATGATTGGAAAGAAAGTAAAATGTGGCTTATTGTGATCTGAGTGTTACATAGACTACACATTGGTGCATCAGTTCCAGATAAAAGAAAACAATGAGTTGAAAAACTGTGACCAATGTGTAGTCTAGTTAGAACAACTTCCTCTTTCTGATCCTTACAGAAGCAAGATAGACAAAGTCCAATATATGGTTTTATTTGGAAAAGCTTGTTTTTGCGTTGCCCACTTCAAGTCGACTGTCAACTGGCATGTAGCCGATCCTCGAATACAGGACAATAGTCCATGTATGGAACAGGCATAGCAGTGATAGTGCCAGAACAGATAGATTTAGCTGCAGTGTTAGCAAGCTCTTTCCCACAAATACCAATGTGGCCCAGTATGCAGAAAAACTAGATAGTAGATGTTAAAAGAGAAATGGGCCAGTTGGTTTTGAATATCGGCAAGAGCAGAGTGTGAACTAACGTGAAGTGATTCCAGGGCCAGTAGAGAATTAAGCGAGTCATTATAACTAATGCGGTTTGAGTATTGCTTAGCTTCTAATTAATCCAGGACAAAAGAAATGGCATACAGTTTAGCAGTGAACACAGAAGCTGCAGAGGGAATTCTGCGTGCAACCACTGAACCACAACAAACCAATTTGCTGAACATCTTTCAAACCATTCTTCTATTCTTATTCATACAGATAGTTTGAAAGATGTTCAGCAAATAAGTAAGTACCTCCAATTGGGAGTATCCACTTTTTTCAGAAGACTTCAAAAAATGTTACATTTGGGGACTGTAATAAGCCATGGTGGGATGGAGTGACCACTGGATATAGCAATGTTATCCAAGGACAGACCCAAGGTCAAAAGGAGCAATAGCAGATCGTCTGTTCAGAAAAAGTATAGCCCACCAAGAAAGAAAAACATGATCTCAGGTGGAAAGCTTTGGTAAGGAACAAAGTTTTGAAGCATAGAGTAAAGAAAGTTGCAAACAGGAGAGGTTCAAAGAAGGTTCGTGATACTCTGTACAAGCTCTGAACTGTGTTAGTGCAGAAAGCCCCAATACAGAGCCAAAGTCCTTGATGATGAATGGGGTGCAGCATCTTTTACGCCAAGTTCCTGGCAGAACCATAGACAGTGATCAATAGTTTAGTTTTGATCAAATAAGAGCACGATATATCTTCAGCATGGAAATTTGATCCACTACCCAAGTGGTGGAAGAGAAGATGTTCAGTGCTCTTGTACATTTGACCCATAGCTGCTCGATGTGTGTTATAAAGGTTAGCTTATGGTCAAAGATAAGCCTCACGAACTCTGCCTCAGGGGCCACAGGCAGCACAGCTTCACCAATACAGAGTTAAGGATCAGAGTAACACCACGTTGGCAGGAAAATTAGATACAAATGGTTTTACAGAGAGAGAAGGTAAAGCCATTTCCTGTGATCCACAGGAAGTTAACAATTGAGGGCATTCTGTAGCTGCTGCTCAATACACCTCATCTTCAAAGACTGACATGAGACCTGAAAGTTGTCGACATAGAGCCCATTTGCAACAGCGAGAATGAGTTGTTCAGTGATGTTGTTAATCTTTATATTGAAAAGCGTGACACTAAAAACACAATTTTTAGGAACTCAAAATTCCTGTAGAATAGAATGTGAAAGTGTCAAACCAACACAAACTTGAAATCTCCTGTTCATTAACATTTTTTTAATGAAAATGGGCAAATGGTTACGTAACCCATATACATGGAGGTCTTGCAAAATGCCATATTTCCATGTTGTATCATAAGCCTTCTCTGATTGACGTTTCAAGTCAAATCAGGTGGTCCACGCTGGAGTGCTGTTGTCAGAACCCACACTGGATGGGTGAAAGGAGGTTGTTTGAATCGAGGAACTACACAAAACGAGTATTAACCATCTTCTCTAAGGTCTTACAGAGACAGCTCATCAAAGCAATTAGACAGTAGTTTGAAGGAATCTTGGGATCCTTCTCAGGCTTAAAGAAAGGTAAGACAATAGCCTGGCGCTAGGCATCTGTAAAACTGGTCTCCTGCCAGATCCAGTTAAAACAATCAGAAAAATAGCAAGAGTAGCAGGAGATAGATGGCACAGCATTTCATAGTGCACATCATCAGGTCCAACCAATTTACTGCCAGACCAATGAAGGGCCAGTTTGAGTTCCATCAGTGTAAAAGGTTGATTACAGTCAAAGACAATTAGCTCGAAAGAAAAGTGTTGATCACTCTGCCAGAGCCTTGATGGCTAAGAAGGTGGATGAAGAAGCAGAAGTGATAGATATCCGGCAAAAGCTTTCATGTAGAGTATCAGTGATGCTCCTCATATCACCTACTTTCTGGCCATCAAAGAGCAAGATTGAGTGGGGGATAGAATTCTATTGCCTACCGACATTTCGAATCTTGTCCCATATGACTTTAGAACAGATGGTAGAAGATATGCCAGTTGTGAACTTAATCCAAGATTCTTTCTTGATTTGATGACTCACCCACCAAGCATGTGCACAAGCCTGCTGGAAAGCAATGAGGTTCAAGAGTGTGAAATATTTAAGGAAGTATTCCAGGCCTGTTTTTGAGTCTTCTGTGCCATTTGGTGGACAAGATTCCACCACAAACAAGAATATGGTGAAAATCATGTTGAGATTTTAGGAATACATTGAGCAGCTACTTGTATAGTACAGTCAGTTACTGTTGCTACACAGTTGTCTATTGATGGCAGGATCAAATTCTACGAGAGCAGTGTAAGTGGACCAGTTTGCATGATTCAGTTTCCACCAGGGCATGCTGGTTCGGTGGCATCGATCATGGCAAGTCTCTCTCAAAATTATAGGAAAATGATCACTACTTTGTAGATTACTGTCAAAATTCATGAAAAATGGGAGAATAATGAAGGGGAGCAAAGAGAAAGGTTGTGATCAGAGAGCATACTCTCTACAGAGCAACCCCTCCTATCAATATCAGCACTTCCTAAGAGGGGATGATATCCATTAGTCCACAAAGATTAAAAAGGCAGATGGCAACTGTTCAATGTAAGCATAAAGGTCTGATTAATTATGCCTTTCCAGTTTATAGGTAGAGAGGACAAACAGCAATAGTATGACCCAAGGAAACATGGATGCCTACAGCCTCTAAGGGTGTGTAGAGTGGAAAAGACAGGGTGGGCACATGCTGATCAACCAACAATGCTACCCCTCCATGCACTCATCCATCACACAGCCTGTCATTTCTGTATAAAGAAAACTGCCAAAATGTGACTATATCAGCTGATTTTAGAAATGTTCCCTCTCAGAGGAAAGACATACAGGATGGTAGGAAGCAATCAGTGTTATGATGTAATCCAGATTAGAATGTAAACCTCAACAGTTCTGTTGTATCAAGGTGGCCATTTTTATTTATGTGTAGGTGAATTGGGTGGAGAATCCTTCTGTTTACAACCACATCTTTTTTCCTTACTGTCCTTATTCGAGGGATATTGATTGACCTCCATGAATCCTGCCCTGGATTGATTAGGCAGGTCTTTGCTTTTGGAAGGGGATTTCAGTAACTGAGAACGTGAACAAATGATCATTTTGCATCTTGGGGTGTGAGAAGATGTATCTGAGGAAATGCCTGTACCCAGAACCGTAGAATGTGGATCTTGGAGTTTGTTGGAATGTATGTAAGGGGCAGAGGTGTGTGTTGAAGTTGATTATCAACTTTTTTAACCATGGAGGTCAAAAGACTTTTCATTTGTTTTGAGAACAATTCTTTTGGAGGGACAGAGAGATCTGTCTGCACTCCCACTGTAGTTGCAGAATGAAGTTCAGCAGCATACGTCCGAGATGAAGTGAGGAGCAGCAACTTTTGAGCCTCAGGGTAAGTAATGTTTTGAAATGTTTTCAAATGCTGTACCTCTTTTACTTCCAACCATTTAGGGCAAGAAAGAAAGTAGAACAGGTGTGAGCCACTGCAATTGATGCAATGAGGGTCTGTTTCACACTCACAGGCATCATAATCATTGTCACCTCAACGAGCACATGTCAGGGGACCACGACATGATGTCTTTAAGTGACTGAACCACTGACACTGGAAACATTGGAGAGGGTTTGGAATGTATGGCCATACCCTACAATTAAGATAACTTGCCTTGATGGTGACAGGTGAACGTGGTGAAGTAAATGTCAGAATGAGGATATTGGTTGGCATTGTAATTCCATCTCAGTGAGTGAAGATACATCTCACTACAGAGATTTCTTAAGTGGAGAAACCAGCGAGAATCTGACTCAGGGATGTTCTTCAAATCCCTCTCAACAACAACTCCTTGTAATGAATTCAAAGTAGAATGAGGTGTAACCTCAATAGGTATATTCCCAATATCCTTTGAATGCAAGAAGAGCTCACTATGTTGAGACATGGATGTTTCCACCAACATGTCACCACATTAAAGTTTCTTTACTGACTTTGGAGAGCCAGCAACTCCCTACAGTCCCTTTTGAATGAAAAAGGGAGGCATTTGCCCTAAATGTTTGTCTGAAAGAGAATGTAGGATAAGAAAATGAGTTACAACAGGTGTTACAGATGTTGAAGATTCTGAGCAGCAATCATAATAAAAAAAAGGGGAAATTTTGGTGCCCACTAGCCCCACTCACCATGGAGCCCTACAAAGGAATGCACTACAATGCCAATCAAGGATACTGCGGCAATGCCATGATTTTCTGAGCACTATTCCCAAACACCAGCATCAGATACAATATCCACAACACCTGTTGAGAACATCCAACACTGGTTGACCCTTGCCTAAATGGACTAGCCGATTGACCAAAGGGGGAACCCCAAGGCTGCCTGTCTACAGGAATTGAAGGCTAAAGTGGAATGTTAGGGTTCGACCCCTAAACCACCAGGATCTTCTCCTCCCCTTCACAGGTTGCCACACATGGCAAACACGTGGGTGGATGTTTAGATCCCAGAGGAGATAAACTATAAGAACAGAACCTTTACTGACAGGTCTTCTCACCACATACAGGAATCTACACCGAAGGGGTTATGCAGTGTTAAGTGGAATATAAAAATCATGTTATGCATACCTCTTGCCAAATTTAAGTCTTAGCCAGTATTATATAGACATCTACTTCCTTTGCATTAACAAATCATACACATTACACATATACATATCTCATCATAAAACTACCTGTTGATAATATATCTTCTTAGGTTGTCGAGGTTTAAAGGTGACAAGGAGATCCTTCAAGGTCCCTTCATATGTACAGCGAAGTGGATTCCCAGGCCCATCTCTGTAGCTACAGCAATTGTCAAAAAAGTGTATTGAAGCAGAAAAAACATTTCCCTCACAAAACGTTCACTCCAATTACATTAACATGTTAAGACTAGAGGTGATGCGAGTATAACAAGAACATCCAGAAATAAGGCAATAAAGTTATTACAACTGTACAGAAAACTAAGAATTAGTTTAACAAACTCAAACTGGCTTCACACGTGGTGTATTGAACTGAACACGGTAATTTCAGACAACTATATTTAAACATTTTTTTTTAAACCTAATCATTATTTTTGAAACATAAGTGGAAATCTGTTTTGGATTAAAATACAATTAAACAACAAACAACTATTCATAGTTTCTGATCACTAATCCACCCTATAAATTCAAGTTATTTTTATGTACATACATATTTAAAATGAGTAATTTTAGTGAGTTTACCAATCAAACAAACAATCACAAAAACTAACAGATTTACCTCTGAGCCTTGAAGAATTGTAATAAATAAGGATCAGTTTCTAATCTCTGAGCAACAGCATTGGCCATCTAATAAACAAGTGATCGTATTGAAGAACATATACTTCTACAAGTGCACTTAAGACAATAACACAAACAAAACAGTCAGTAATTTGATAAAACCATAACTTCTCTTAAAAGAGCCCATAAAGACACCCAATATATATACCATAAACAGATACAAAAGAAAGCAAAGACAACATAACACAAATAGCTAGGATATACAAATCTTACTATAAAAGCAGCTAGAATAAACAGATAAGTTGAGTAATCCTGCAGTAGATTAACTGTAAAAAACCTGATATTAATTATACACACACATTCAGACAGATAACGCATAATCAAAGTGAAATATTAAATCTTACATTTTATCCTCAATGTATTAATTAGATACATACATTGATATTGTTCCATTTATTTCTCATTAAATAATAAAGATTACAAGTCAGTAAAAATTCATAAATTGATTGAAACATCAAATATATTAGTTTCACATGACTTGTTATGACTGAAACTTAATGTGCCTCCTTCACATTAATGATATGCTTTATGCCTTTAGCATTGAAAAAGTAAGAAACTAATGTTCTGTTATACTCAGAACTTTACCCACTAATAAACATTTTCAAAACAATTACTTCACTCTCATCATGTATTAGAAAAAAGCACCATCATCACAAAAGTGTTATATTATGAAATGTAAGGAAAATATTTTAATTGGAAAAACTGACTAATGCTTGGTTATGTTTAATGAAAATTAATACTTTTTCTTGTAAAAGAGGAGAACCATTAATAATCCCTGGATCCAGTAAGAATAACAATAAAAGGCTAAAAAGACAAAAACAAAACCAACAATACTGTAGAAAACATTGTATATTCTCATTTTCTAGCTGTTGGACATCCTAATTAAGTCATTAAAAGTTTAACCCTATGATGATGGGTCAAAAGCCATATCATTATGTTTGTTGATTTGCATTCAAAACTTTATTGAACTACTATTTTATAAATGCATGACAATAAGTTTGGTATGAAACTCTAGATTATAATTCCAATTTTAGTTTTATGCATAAGTTAATTTCTTAATTTAAAAGTAAATATCAAAAGAACACACATAAATACTGATTTTGAGTCACATGGTATGCTGAATAGAGCAATATTATAAATTAGATGTTTGTCATGTCAAAATACTTAATCAGTAGATTCTTACAAACGAGGAACTGAAATTACTGATATTGACAACCTAGAATATAAAAGAAGCTTGTATATTTTCCATATGTTGAGATACTGTTCATGTTTCAAAACACACACAGTGGCTCCTCCAACCTCTTTCCACTTTTGGAAACACCTCCTTATTTACATGTACCTCTGTCTATGTCATCTGAATTGACACTGGTTATAAGATCAGTCAAACTGACAGACCCCACATAGTTAAGGTAAAGAAAATAAGACAAAATATAGTCTTACTGAAAAAAAAAGTTTGAAATATATTTAGGACCTTTTAGAGATTACAGATATAATATTTCATATTTGTTGAAATGAAGAACAGTTTTGTAATCATGACATGAAAATCACACTCAGATTAGTAACAAAGTAGACTTAATATTTTCACAAAAAATCCATTTTTTTATGTACAAAAATTTAGCATCTTTACTTAATGTTTAGAAATTTTGTGAAGGTGCACATACTATGTCACAAGTTACAGTATCAACACTTAACTAATGTATATTATACCAAGCCAATCAGAAAAAAAGTTAATGAATGATAAAAATTCCTCCACTGAATGGAATGAACAAAGTAACACCCACCAGCTGAGGATACACACTGCCCCCCATAGCCTCATCTGGCAATTCTGTTACACTTTTACAAGTATTCTTATTTTCATGCACATAGTGCATCACACAAACACACAATAAGATGAAAGATTTTTAATAGTATGTGTGTCTTGTCCAAACAGTTAACTTTTTTTATGAAAATCAAACCAACACCCTATTTAGAAAAATGTACACAACATATTTTCCCATGTTTTTCAATTCAGACTACAACAAACTAGATTCATATTTCATATTTGTTAGCTTTATTATACTGTTTTACAAAGAACATCAACCAGTTTTTCCTTTTAATTATATCGCTAAAACCACACAGTACAAATTCTACATTTCTTTTCTTACATCTTTTATCACATTTTAAGAGCCACATTATGTAACACAAGTTACCTGGTCATAGTTCATTTTGAGTGAGAGCTCCATTGTGAAACCAGGATCATTGGGAATGGTTTTATCACAGAAAGTCACTTCTACTCTGTAGAACAGATCTCTAGATTGGGTGAAAAACTGTTTTAGTAGCAGCTAGAGGAATACAGACTTTCTTGAAATTAATAACTTATAATTTTACACCTTTTAAAATACATGAAACTGCTCACCTAAAGTAATCTTTAACTGTTGGTAATTCTAACTCATCAGGATTAATGTCTGATCGTTGAAAGACAATAATGTCTCCATCCATCAGTTCTTCTAAGACATTCTCTAAAGGAAGGTCTAAGTCCTCAATCTTCTCCACCATATTAGGCTTAACTTCCTAAAAAAATTCACACTTTATTTCATATGAAGTTTAAAATTAGATGGATGGTACTAAAAAACCATAAAGATATATATATAAATGGCTTAACATACAAAATTAAAGTAATATAGATACGATAGTAACAAAATTATTAGTGAACAAGCAGTATATTTCTCTCTAGTCATCACCACTTACCATCAACTCTTGGGATACTCGTTTACCAATAAATAGTGATACTTGACCATCACATATAATACTCCTATAGTTAAAAAAAAGCAAGCAGTTTGGAGGAATGGGGATTTAAACTGTGACCCATAGATTTTGAGTCAAACTTGTTCATCAATTTAACATCAGGCTCCAACACACATGTAAGATACAAGAAACCTACAAAAATGGTGGACATATTTCAATGATATCATGTTACTGGAATGTATTTTGTACTATGCAGTAATGAAACTTTGTAGAAATCTACAAGGAACTCTGGAATTTCATCTGATAGGAAGTTTCTCAGACACTGTCTGAATCAACTTCAACTGCTCCTTTATCCCACTTGAATAAAGGTGCCACTTTTGTAACAACATATGAAATACTATTCTTGTTTACACACTCTCTCTGTTAACCTGAAAATGACCTAAGAAGGTCAAAACGTTCTGTACCTTAAGTTTTAATATCCATACCAGCTGTCTTGA
This sequence comes from Carcinoscorpius rotundicauda, assembly GCA_011833715.1. Taxonomy (NCBI): domain Eukaryota; kingdom Metazoa; phylum Arthropoda; class Merostomata; order Xiphosura; family Limulidae; genus Carcinoscorpius; species Carcinoscorpius rotundicauda. The sequence continues at coordinate 27,887,315 of CM022406.1, forward strand.
GAATACACTTTTACTTCAAGTGGGTTTCTCATGATCATGAATATACTTTATTTAACTACAACTCACCAAAAAATACCCAAATTTTCTCAGTAACAAACTGCATTCAACTTTCCTCTTTATCAGTAACTAAACATAATAAATGACGAGTAATGAAGTTCATACAATCCAAGAGATAAGCTTTTATTTAAGACCCAATTAACTGAGGAATTAAATTACTACTCTAAAATTATTTTCATTTACCCAGTTATCTATTTATCGTAAAATATACTGTAATATTTTTAAGATTTATGTTCATCTCTATTTTACACTAACAAGGAAAATTAAATAAACAAAACATGAGACTTCCATTTCCATACAAATTTATCATTGTATTTCCTTTTTTATTCTCAAAGAAGGACCTTTAACATGTTTTAATTTCTCTTTGTCAATGGTATTTCTTTACATAACCAATACAGATTATCAAATTAACAAGCCTCAGTTATTCAGGTTCCTGAAATGCAGCATCACTGGCTAATTAATTTTATTATCTTACTTCAGTAACATTCAAATAATGATCAACTGAACTATTTTTAGTGATTTAGATGAAAGCTAATATTTAATTTTTTAAAGAAAGTAAACATACAACAACCTTCCCAGTTTCTCTTGAAAGTGAGAGAATAAACTGATCCAGAAACAGAACAATAAAACAAGTTTTCATTTACTGTAGCTTACATAGACTGAACATAAACATGATGAATGAACTGATCAATAAACTGAACAATAACATGTTTATATTTACCGTGGCTTGCACAGACTAAACATGAACGAGTTTATATCTACTGTAGCTAACATAGACTGAACATGAACAACATGAGTTTATATTTACTGTATCTAACACAGACTAAACATGAACATGATGAATAAACTGATTCAGAAATGAAACAATATTTATATTTACTGTAGCTTACACAGAGACTGAACATGAACAACATGATGAATGAACTGATTTAGAAATGAAACAATAACACAAGTTTACATTTACTGCACTGTATGCTGATGAAGATATCTACAGTTTGTGATATGTTAGAGAAAATATAATATAAACATACACCTTATAAACTTTTGATATTCATTCCTAAAAAAGTTCAAGAGCTAAAGCAAATAAAAAATGAAAATTAAAAGATGAAGGAAAACTTTTTATACTTAAAACAAACATCACCTTGCAATCAAACTATTAAGATTGTGTGCAAATAACTACAGTAATTAAATATATTTTCAGTAGAAACAAATAACTTGCTTGACTTTGTGTACAGGATACCTACAATTTTTAACAAAATCTTTCCAGTTTTTGTGAAGATACATTAAGATATCTCAGAGTTACAGTACATATTCTGCACAAGTAAAACTTCTGTACAGCCCCATACAAAATGTTAAGAGCCCATACCATAACAGTTTTCTTATCTTAAACTAACAAGTTCAGTCTTGGGCTACTTATCTTATGAAGGACACTGAATTGTTGGAAAGAGTTCAAAAAAGAGCAAATAGGATGTTGTTTCAGAGGGAGGGATTGTCAAATAAGGTGAAAATCTCTGAAATTATTTCTTATGAGTAAAAAACAACAAAGAATGAATCTGATTAATTATTAAGAGAATTGATAAGTGCTGAAGCATCATTTTTGTTCATACTTAACTGTGAGAATAGTAGGATAGTACGGTATAAGTAATCTTCATCTAATAATTGTATTTTCCTTAAAGTGTAATTGGTTTTATGAATGGGTTGCCTTTAAGTGTTGTAAACTTAAGTGAGTTTGAAAGAAAGCTTGATCAGTATATAAATAAATGCTGGCTTTGAGGGTTTTTTTATAGTTCTAGTTTAGTTTAGAAAATAAGACAGCCTAGATGGACAAATAGATCCATTGTTTCCTTAAACTTTTTTTTTAGTTATTTTTGTTAAACAATGTAACAATAAATAGAAAAATTACAGAAAACAAGATCAGTTTGCACTTTAATATCTGGTTTTGTAAGCCTTCTGTATTTAATTAAACTATATCAATTATCCACAAAATGTTTTGTATAGCTTTCAAATATAAATTTTAGAAACATGACCATATCAATCAGAAGATCAGGTGATATAAAAATTAATGTAATTTCTCTAGCCTACAAACTGGTAAAAAATACTTCATTCTTCTCAGAGTAACACCCATGATTCAAATACATTTAGAGCTAACAAAGTATGAACTATTACAAAACATGTTATCATGTGCTTTATGTAGTCTTTCTAGAGCTTATAAAAATGTACAACAATGCCAGATGGAATTATAGATATTCCTTAAAAAAAGGAGTGCACTGAGGTGGAGGTTTCAATGTGGGTTTAACAAATATATCTGTAAAACAAAAATAGTTTGAAAATTTATACTCTGTCTTGTCTGTCTCTATACCATGTTTCTAGTCGATTGAACAATCTGAAGTGTTTGCAAGGGAAAAGAAAAAATCTAAACAAGAAACCACAGTTCTACCAAGTTAAGTGACTCTGAGAGATGCAGATTAACAATTCCTTTTAAAATTAAGGAATTAAAACTTAGATAATATAAAACTTTGAATTATAATCTACTAGATGATGTCAAGTTTATCGTCATACATTGATTATATTGTTCCATTAAAAAGTTCATGACACATGCACTTTGACCCTCACCCACATATATCAAATAAAAGGAACACACAAAATCACCAATACAGTAATATTTGATGAGGAACACACATAATCAAACAATGTCAGAAAAAAATGGATGAATAATATGAATATACATTAGTAATTATCTAAAAAGTGAATATCAAACATATAATCATCTCCAGATACTGTTAAACCTGATTAACATTAGATCTATGTTACAATGGTTACATAAGAAAAGACAGAAACTTACCTCATATAACATGAGCTCAGTATCTAAAGGAAACCCTGCCCTGTGATTCAGTTCTGAAACTAGCTCCTCTGGAAAATAAAAACAAACGCCTTAAAATTTTACACACAATGTTTTTTTTTTAACAAATCAGACTTAAATAATTCAGTTTTTATTGACAACAAAGCTTTATGAAATAGTTTGTATTTTAAAGCTTACTAAACTCTCTCACTGAAGGTAATTCAAACTGAAAATATATTGGCTGTTTTAGTTGCATTCAAGGTTCAATTACACTACCTTGTTAACATTGCACATCAATAAACTTGGCATCAAAATGAAGTTAACAACAAGTATTAATGTTATATAAATTTTAAGTACTAAAGTTAATAAGAAAATATTTTTGAAAATCCTTAATCTCCTTTAGTATAAAAATTATGACGTTTTCTACATCTTTCCCCAAGTAGTATGGAATTTAACATAATAATGAAGATATTATAGTCTTTAATTGTATTTCTTTATAAGTAGGCTTAGAAAATAAGATACTTGGCAGATCCACCTATCATATTCTCTTGTTAACAAACTGCTAGTAGTTTTATTCTATTAAATGATATAATGTTTTCTGTACAGTGTTGTTTATTTCAGTAGCAGGTTTCATTATAAACTCTAGTCTTTACTACTTGAAACAGTTGTGTAAAACACCTCTATATATATTACATCCAAAAATGGCTCGTTTGGGTTGAGAAAATATTTTACATGGAAGGTCGAAACGTTGTTCGCTCTTCTATGTAAAATATCTTCTCAACCCAAACAAGCTGTTTTTGAATATAAAATTCTCAACAAGTGGGTTTCTCGACATCACTGATAGTTATTCTACACATATTAGTTTAATGCTTCAAAAGATATTCTGTTGCACTATTTCTTACAATAAAATGGGCTAATGCCCAATATATTATTCATAAAGACTAATAACAGCAATCTTCCAGTACAATAATGCCTATTCTAATTTTAGAATCGTGTTTCTTAGAATGAAGCATATAAAACAACAACAGTGGTGTGCAAAGACAAATAACTTGCCAAAATGGAACAATTAACCATTTGTAATAAATAATCCAACAGTGTAACAGAAAATATGTAACATATAGGGTGTGTGAAAAACATGGCTCAAAAGGCTCGTGGTTATGTTCATACCATGTAATGACATATGTTCTTGGCTTCACAGTGGGTTTTACTTCATTAAAATTATAAAATTTACCAAAAAATTTAAACTTGCATTTTAAAATGTTCCACAATCATAAGTGTGTGATGGAAGTGTCTGTTTATAAGTTACCAATTTTTATCAATCTTTTTTTCAATGAGCTTGGTATAATATACACGAGTTTGTCTACACATTTACATATATTGTTTGTATTATAATTTTTCAAACAGCATGTGCATCTTCACAAAAATTGGTAGGCTTTCAGTAAAAATTACAAGTATTTTCTAAACAAAAATCACATTTTTAACAAAATATTTCTACTAAAAATTTGTGTTTAGTTACTAGTCTCAGTGCAATGTGATTTCATGTTGATTAAAAAAAAACATGCAGGTTCAAGAAGTCTTGATAGAGATGAAATAAAAACCCTAACAAAGCACTTTTGAAAGACAGACCTTTCTCTTCAGAGACACACTAATTTATTTAGATTTTATAAAATATGAAACTTTGAGCAAACCAAAGACACAATCTACCTTATTGAAATCTTGGACCAAAACAAGGTGGAAACTTTTATAAAGATTAAAATGGCAAGAAAAACCACTCTGGGGACACATTCTAAGCTTTTGATTAATTATTCATGTCATATATTAAAGTATGTGTGTATGTAAGGGACCATTTGAAAATTATGGAAGAGCTGAATAGACCCACTGTGTTTGATTCAGTATATACTCCATATCTTGAAGGAGGTTGGTTCTTATTTTGTCTTCTACATTATTAATATTAGTAATTTGATTCCTAATTTGTATAAAATTATAAATTAAGATTCTGACATCACAAATATCTTATTTTAAATAATGCTTCATTCAAGATACCATGTGACTCACTGAAATTTATATTTAGATGTGTTCTTTTGATATATTTTTTAAATTATGAAATTAACTCCATAATTTAAACTTTAATATTATACATCTACAATTTGATTCTGAACTTACTGACATGAATCATAAAATAGTAGTTCAATAAACTTTTGAATGCAGGTCAATATATGAATGACATGGCCATTGACTCCTGACACATTGTAATAAGTTAAAGGTGGTATAATACTGTACAGAGGCAGCAAAAGAGTTAATGTTTTAAAAACATATTTATTGTAACTTACTACTCATGTGAAAAATAATTCTAATTCAAGTAACATTTGTATACAACATTTTGCTATTTCTAGAATTTTATAATACAAAAAATACAGAACTAACAACAAATAGGCTGCCCCTTACTTGCTTTGGCTGTAATTGGCATGTACATGTGTCCACAGTAGGAAATCCTTTTGTTTCTAGGGTCATATAATTTAAAAAACAACAGTACGTCACCTGTAAAGTTATTGTATTTTAAAGGTCAGTTACTTGAACAAACAGATTCTGAGATATTAAATCATAATTCTATGAACAATATTGAAAACATGTTCATTATACAGGGTACATATTTTAGTAGCCAAAAATGCTTTGACAGTGATACAAAATATTTGGAAACAAATTATAAAAATAGCTCTGTAACTCTATTTATCTTTCACACAGTGCAGCAAAAAATGATACTATTTATTTTCATACATAATCTATTACTAATTACTAACCATCATTTTACACTCACGCTCACTTTTCATTAAATACAATTTGTTACTAAATACTTCCTATCCCATTTTACCAACACTCACTTTCTTTGTCAAATTCTGGCAGGCAGTCAGCTCCTGAGTCAGGGTCTACAGTCTCAAGAAACAACATCCAAGGGTTGGCATTATCTGCTATGTCTATAATCTACAAACAAAGAACAGTGTAAATCTGTTAGTTTTAAAACCTATTTCTCAACACGTCATACTTTTATTACCCATAACTAATTTATGGTTTTTAGCATATATGGTCATTTATATTTAGACACACCTGAATTTTGTTATTCGTGTCTTCTTGAATGCAAGGCTAAGTGGTTAAGTAATAAATTGAGCTATATGGTTGGTTGGCATTATATAACAAGGCAACTATCCTATCTGCACTAAACAACTTGTAAAAATTAAAATTTTGTAAAAAGGAATCATGTGAAACAAAACAAAGTAATGTATAAATTCAAAAACTTAAATAGTATTAAGAAGGCCAATGGACCTTACAAAACTAAAAATATTTACACAGTGGAGTGTCACTGTTGTCAATGACACTGTGCAACATCAGAGGTAAGCCTTGGAACAAAACATGTGGACTATTGTGACCTGAGTGTGAAACAGACCACACATTGGTGCAACAGTTGCAGATAAAATAAAATAGTGAGTTAAAAATGTGACCAATGTATAGTCTACTTACAACAACTTCTATCTGATCTTTATGGAAACAAGACAAAGTCCAACAGAGGGTTTTATCTGGAAATGCTTGCTCTCATGTTGCTCAGTCCAAATCAACTGTCAAATAGCATGGAGCTGAACCTTAAATACAGGACCATAGTCTATATATGAAACAGGCACAGCAGTAATACTGCCAAAGTAGGCAGGCTTAACTGCAGTGTCAGCAAACTTGTTACTGCAAATAACAACATGGCCTGGCATACAGAATAACTTGATAAAAGTAGATGTTAAAGAGAAATATACAGTCAGTTTTGAATATCAGTGGGAACAGAGTGAAAATTAACATTAAGTGATTTCAGGGCCAGTAGAGAACTAAACGAATCAGTATAAAAAGTACAATTTGAGTACTGCTTAGCTTCTATGTGATCCAGTGCAAGAGAAAGGGTGCAAAGTTCAGCAGTGAACACAGAAGCTGTAGAGGAGATTCTGAGTGCAACAACTGGATTACGGCAAACAGTGGCAGAGCCCACAAAGTCATCTGAATTTGAACTATCTGAATAAATGGGAATAGATGAATAGTTTGAAAGATGTTTAGCAAATAAAAGTCAGTACCTCCAATCGGGAGTATCCACTTTTTCCAGAAGACTTTAACAAATGTTACATTTGGGGATTGTAATAAGCCATGGTGGGATGTTATCCAAGGACAGACCCAATTCATCTAACTGCGCCTGGATACAAAGGCCAAAAGAAGCAATAGGAGATCGTCTGTTCTGAAAAAGTATGGCCTACCAAGAAAGGAAAACATGATCTCAAGTGGAATACTTTGGTAAGGAACAAAGTTTCAAAGCATAGAGTAAAGAAAGTTGCAAACAGAAGAGGTGCAAAGAAGGTTCATAATACTCTGTATAAGCTCTGAACTGGGAAAGTGCAGAAAGCCCGAGTGCAGAGCCAGAGTCCTTGATGATGAATGGGGTGCAACATCTTTTAGGCCAAGGTCCTGGCAGAGCCATAGACCAGTCATCCATAGTTGAGTTTCAATCAGAGTATGATATATCTTTAGCTTGGAACTTCAATCCACTACCCAAGTGGTGTAAGAGAGGATGTTCAGTGCTCTTGTACATTCAACTTGTAGCTGCTTGATGCGCGTTATAAAGGTCAGCTTACATTAAAGTATAAGCTCCAAGAACTTTGTCTCAGGGACCACAAACAGCACAACTTCACCAATACAAAGTTTAGGATCAGAATGAATACCCTGTTGGCAGCAAATATGCATGCAAACAGTTTTAGAGAGAGAGAAGTTAAATCCATTTGCTGTGGCCCACTTAAGTAAATGATTGAGGGCAGTCTGTAGCTGCCGCTCAATATACCTCATGCTCAACAACTGACATGAGATGTGAAAGTTGTTGACATAAAGCCCATTTGCAACAGTAAAAGGGAGTTGTCCAGAGATGGCATTAATCTTCATACTGAAAAGTGTGACACTCAAGACACAGCCCTAAGAGACTCTAAGTTCCAGTAGGAAAGAACGGGAAAGTGTCAAACCCACATAAACTTGGAATTGCTTGCCTATTAAAACATTCTTAATAAAAATGAGCAAATGGCCACACAGCCCATACAAGTGGTCTCGCAAAACACCATACCTCCATGTAGTATCACAAACATTCTCAAGGTAAAAGAATATTGACACAGGATGTTGTTGTTTAAGAGACGCTTTTATGATCGATGTTTGAAGTCAAATTAGGTGGTCTGCAGTTAAGTGCTGTCTTTAGAACCCACAATGAACCAGAGAGATGAGATTGTTTGATTTGAGGAAACAAACAATACAAGCATTAACCATCCTCTCTGAGGTCATACAGAGACAGCTCATCAAGACAACTGGATGGTAGTTTGAAGGAATCTTGGGATTCTTCCCAAGCTTAGATTAAGGTAGGAACAACAATCCTGCACCATGCATCAGAAAAAAATTCTCCTGCCAGATCCAGTTAAAAACAACCAGAAAAATAGGAAGAGAGATGGTGCAGTATCTCGTAGTGTATATCATCAGGTATGAATGATAAAGAGCCAGCTTGAGGGATGATTATAGTCATAGAGAATATTAGCTCAAAGAAAGAGGCAATCACTTTGCCCAAGTCTTGATGACAAAGAAGGTCGAGGATGAAGCAAAAGTGCGAGACAGTCACACAAGTGCCCCTTGTGTGACTGTCAACCCTCCATGAAAAGTGGGAGAATAGCAAAGGGGTTCAGACTGAGAGATCAACAACAGTAAAAGACTGACTAGGTGCACGAAAATAAGTACAAAAACCAGTATTGAAGATAGAAAGAGAGAGATCTTGGGATCTTCTGGAATGAATGGTAGAGACAGACACGAGTGTTGACAATGATTAATCAACTTTCTTAAACATGTAGGTCAAACGACTTTTCACATGGTTCGAGAACGATTCTTTCAGAGGCATGGAGAAATCTATCTGCACTCCCAGTGTAGCAGTGGAACAAAGTTCAGCACCATATGTCCAAGAAGGAGTAGTGGACAGTAACCTTTGAGTCTTGAAACAGTATAGTACCTAATATCAGAACTAGTGATTATTTTTAAGCTGTGATGCCTAGCACAGGTGTTATCTTATTATATTAATGAAACATGTTTCTATTTCACTGTTTACTATAATACCACTATTATATATCACAAGGCCTTGCGCTACTGTGTTGACATGATACTAAATCAGATAAAAATCTCTTTACAACACGACTTGTACATAACAAGACCTTATAAAACTGTGCTGACATGGTACTATACTATTGAACCAGAATTATCACCCAATGTACACTACTACTTTTATACATACAGGCTTGTTGATGTCTGTCTCTAGATCTACTGCTGCTGGTCTGTATGTCTGGTTCGTTCGCAGTGTCATAGGCCATGGCCTTATCATATTCACAGGATAATTCTAGAAAATAAGATTTTTTTGTGCACATGTATTATGAAATATATCTTGTGTCATGGATTATAACTCATCTCGAACGGGACTCAAATTTATTATATTACTTATTACCATTTCAAATAGCCTGTAAACTAGTTAAATTGTAATATAGATTTAGAACTTAAAAGTGCTGATACATATCCAATTTATGGAAATTTTCAAGATTGATAAACAGTTTACCTTCTTAACACATATATTTTAATATACAAACAATAATACAATTTATAACAGTTATTACAAATGCTGGTTTATAAATGAAAATTTTGCAAACAATATTGAGCCTTCTATTCAATCCAGAACTTCCTCAATATTTTATTGAGGGTTTGTATTGATCAAATTAAATTTCACAGTTAACATATATACAATTCACTTAACAGCAAGTTAGGTATCCGTTTTTTTGATCATACAACTTTTTCACCTTTGAAGTAACATAATGTCTTTATAAAAAATACTAACATTTAATATTAATCTGCTGAAGTTAATCAGTTTGTAATGTTAGAAATCTATAAACCTTTTTCCTGGTCAAATATCTGTTGATCCTAGTCAATAAGCATTAATCGCATTTATAATTTCTGAGGCTTATACATACACAACTAGAGCAATCTGATAGTATACACTGTCTCTTGGAGTCTCACTTTGGTTAATTCTTATGGGAATGAGATGAGTTTCAAGAAATTTCAGCTTGCACAACAATACTGGATCTTTCATAGACATACAATATTGATTCTTACACCCAAGAATCTTCTACAATTTCAGTGAATAGATAGAAATTTCACAATACAGATTAACCGTAATTTATGTACGTTTCTAAATATAAATTTAATTTAAGCAAACACTGATATTAAAATAAATGTATAATAGTAAATCTGTCACAAACTTACCATTTGTTCAGAAAGAGTTTCCATTAAATTTTTTAATGTAGCTACTTTTTTCACTTTAAAAGTCCTGTAAAAAGAAATAATAATGCTTGTATTAGAAATATAAAAGTTAAAAAATACAATAACCAATATAAATTAAGTGAATAAATGTTCTTCACCTATAGCTTGTTCTTTCTGAGTCAAAGAGGTCATTTCCTTGATGACCATTAAAGCTGTCTTCAGTAAGAACTTGAACATTCATGAACAGATGAGCCTCATTCCTTTCCTTTCTTCTCTGTGCTTCTTGTCTCCTGAAATTCACTGACATATTACCAACTTGTTTAAGACAAAATATACATTGTGAAAATAAAATGTTAGTATGTATACAAATAATCAACACCAAACTTAAGTAGAGCATAAAAAAGTCACTGTGTACCTTTTTCACTCACTGGTCAATATATTGACAAATAATATGCATTAATTAAAATTTGTTTTTTGGTAATTTTAAATTCACACTCTTAAAACACTAAAGGATAAACAATTAACATTTTCGAAGTATAACAGTATCCGGAGTAAAGGGCATGAACTATTGACACAACAAATTTATGAAGCTCTTTTGTTTTTATCTTATTATATATGGTATATATAAATATTTCACAACAAATATCTGTGAGATCTTCAACTACCTTATGACAATTTTTTGGGACTAAAGCATTACAACAGTACAGTTCACTTTAATGTAGTGTTCAAATTCTACCATAACAACAGGTCTAATGACTACATATGAATTTGTGACTTGATAACAAACAAAACTAGCCTATGACTGATAAAAAAGTCAAGATTTTAAGAAAAAAAATCTATTTTGTTCGCAACTAAGAAATCACATATATTTTAGCATCCTATTACAGTGATAGAACAATAAAGAAATATAACTTACATTCTTTCATTATGTACATAATAATACTGACTAAACATTTTCACACATCATTCTGTAATTAATTGTATTCTACCTAATTCATACATTGAAAAGCTACACCAATCAATATGTATTATTTTAATTCATATCACCAGAAATAATTTCTAAAGCTCACTTTTCTTCTTGAAGTCTCTCAACCAACTGCTCCGGGATGTCATTTTCTGTCACTGGTTGTAGGACTTCAGCTGTCAAGACAAATGAACAGCCATCTAAGGATCCATAACTTAAAGTTCAATACCATATTTTCTTCTAACAACATTTCATGTCACTTGTCTGAGTTCTAATAGAGCATGTATACTTTAACAGAAAAGTTCTCTGAATCACACCCGATTACAGTTACTGCAAAAAACTATTAAAAAAAACCTGACTAGTTATTACTCTGCTGCCACAATATTATACTATAATGCTTAAAGATTCTGTAGATTACAGTGTACCTTAGATACAAGTGGTAGCGACATGCCAGTTTTACTGTAGTTTATAATACTTCTATAGAACAAGGGATGTCAAATTATGTAGATTACAGTATACCTTAGATACAAGTGGTATTGACAAAAGTCAGTTTTACTGTAGTTATTATCCCAGTAATATATGTTGTGATGTAGTATAGCTAACAGATTAAACTGTGTTGTTAGAACATGCTGTGATATAACATAATTGAAAACTCATATCGTGTGGTTTGTTATAGCTGGTATAATGTACACATGCTACGAGATATTATAGATGAAGGATGATAATCCTATATTATTAAAAATACTATGATATACTGCAATTGTCAAATTGATATGCTTGTAATTATTAGAATATAAGGTGGAAGTCTTCACATGTCATTAACTGGGACAATGGGAAGTTACTTAAATAAATTAATTTGAAAAACAAATTAAATACAAGAGAATCTTTAGATAAGTCCAGGTGCCCCATAAGCAAATTTCTGGATTTGACTGTGTAAATGGCATCCCTGTTAATTTGTAAACATAAATTTACTTGAGTACCCAAAGAAAACTTGTATCCTTCATCTCCTGAAAGGTTGATAATATTTTTCACTGAAATAAGTAAGGCATATTTTTTTTCAGCCTCCTACAATATACTATTTATCGTGAATACTGATGGAATGCGAAATCAAGTATATCTGATACTAACCCAGAGATTTTGTTAAACACTTTAAAGAAACAAATATTGTCTGAACAATTACTTCTTGTAGCTTGTTTTTCAATGAAAATTTTTACTAAATTTATTCTTATATCACTGCTCACTTTGAAATAATCAAACAATAATTCAAATATATATATATATACCTCCAAAAAGAGCATGTTTCACTTCAATACCAACATCATACTTACAACACAACTTATATTCAGATATCCCCCAAATGACCAAGTTCTGCCATTAATAGTATTATATTTAGAATATTTATTTCTAATCCAAGTAAACTATGAACTTAGATGTGAAATAAAAATCTGAATAACTAATTAGACATACTTTTTTTACATTTCTACTTCTGATGACAAGAATACATTGTTTCATCACATAGGCTACTGTTGATGAAGAGTAAGGGAGACATAAACAGTTAATGTCAGACACGTGAAGTAATCGAATTTCACAAGTTCCATTAAGTTGTGAACATTACTTATGACAAAACCCAAAAAAAGGCCAAATATAAAGACCACTTCAACATTTGAATGCACAATTTGTTTTTTTAATACCATTACTACATGTGAGGTCACACACTATATTGTAGTGAAAATTATTTGTCTGTTATAACACCCAGATTAAAAAACTTACCATAAAAACTGGGTGAAATCAATAATTTTCTTAAGATATGCAGCAGTTCTTTGCGGTAAGTCGTAAAGTTTATTTTAATACCCATGTTTTTTTAATGATGTATCATTTAGGGCTTGTAACCAATAACTGTTGGACTTACAGGTAGGAGGACTACTTCAGAGTCTAGGATCGATGTTCTACAGATATGACACTTAGCTTATATCTCAATGTAAACCTCCAATGGAGAAGGGGAAACTATCTACAACTTGACATTAAAACATGCTAACATTTTTCACCTTACCAACTGCAATATTCCATATAATCTTACTTACGAATTACACTATCCCTGATGTACACCAACATGTAAGCATTTGTACAATGCTTGACTGTAATATCATCTTCATGACCACCAAAATTGTGGTCAATAGCTTCCTGTTTAGTACACCGTGAGACAACATCATCATCAAATTTGCACCACTAAAAGAAATATAATCCAGAAGTCAGTTTGGCACAAATAATAATAAGTGCTTAAAACTCTAATATTAATTTGGAACTAGAACAATCAGCAAGTCACAATCATGAAAAATTCTTATCACAATCCTTTTATATAAATTAATTACTAACCTTTCCATCCCCTTTAGGATTGATGAAAACAACATAGTGACCACCATGGTTGTCTCCACTGTGTACTAACACAGCATGAAGAGTGTAAGTAGCTGGAGTTGCCTCAGGTTTTTGTAAAAACTCATCTAAACTCAACTTCTCTGGAAATTCAAACCTAGAAAAGAAAAAAAAAATGTTTTATAAATAAACAATTTCTTCATAACTAAGATAGGTGTAGTTAGGTTATTCAGTATTCAACCATAACCGTTCTTTACCAATAAGGCTGTTTTTGGAAGGTTGTATCCACACCAGGCTTTATCAAACTAAGTAATGGAAACAGAAAATCACCATAAAGAAATGGAGAGAAACATAGTACATACAGTAAAATAAACTTTTTAATAATTAGAAAAATGTATGCTTCCCTACAATTCTGATATAGTAAAAATAGTTATTTTTACTGTATTCCAATGATTTTAAATGTAATAAAACCATATAAAGTACTTTTGAAATCAAAATCTATGGTTTTTAAAATAAAATCTTTTAGATAAAAATGAAGACAAATGAGGCACTATATGAAACCTTTGACTAATGTAAGCATTTGTAACTTACAAAATGAAATATTCTGAATTTAAAAAAACTGAATTCAATGAAATATAACATTTTATTTACAAGATCTACATAATCTTGAGAATAGTTGTCCCAACCTTCAAACTATTTCAGCTAGCAGTTTTCTGTAATATAGCAAATGTATTGGACAGACACACCATTAGAGTTAAAACATGGGAGTAGGAAAGTTTTACTTCAGTATCTTTTTGCTCCTTCAAACTGAACTATTTATTTATCATCAGAAACACTTAAAAAATTTCTCAAAGTTTCAAACATCATTTCTGATCCCATTTAAGGAAAAAAATCTTATATAACCTCAAAAGTTATTGTACAAAAAGAATTCCAATTTAAACTTTCTGGGGTTTGGCACTTAACCAATAACTTATAGCAACATGTGCACTCTTCTTATTGAAAATCAGTGTTATACCTTTTGAGTATTACCTATTTAAAAATAATTTCCAGTGTTGCTGCATTTTTGTTTATTTACAAATATTTACTAGTAGTTTTACTTATATCAAAATTGTGAAAAGATGTAAAAATATGGGTCTTTCTTAAATGTATTTTAAGTTAGTTGTAACTTCACGTGAATAGTTTGTTCTTTCAAACTTACCTATCATTGATTTTAATGTTTGTATCTGTTAAAGGATCATACTGAAACCTCAAAAGGTGGAGGTGAAGGACAGGGGGAAAGGAAGCAAAGATAATTCCCTTCTCTGCTTCCTGCAGACCATATTCTCCTGCATCGTACTTATTTTCTCCATCCAGTGTTTCCACTGCGACATAATCCTTGAAGGATTTATTTACTGCAAATATACACATTCAAGGTTGTTTTTTTAAATAAAAATCTTCACAACAATAATAAGATGTGTGAAATAAAAGAATTAAAACTTAAATAACAATTACATTTTCAAAGTAACTCAGTGACTTGCACAGAAAGGAATTTAAAATTGTACCAATGTGAAACAGTTAATGCTATCTCATTTATAAAACAAAAGCAAACAATTTTTTTAATTTATCAAATGACATATTACACTGTTGTCTCTGCACTGAATTATTTATTTTGCTTTCTTTTAAAATTTATTCCCACAGGAACACATAAACAGGTAACTAAAATGCACAAATTTTAAACTTTATAGGTAAGATTAGGTAAAATAAATAACTATTTTATGAGGTAGACTCACAGGGAATTTCCAAGTAGTCTGTGTAATATGAATTTGGTAGGATAAAGCGAATCACAAATGCAGCAAGTGAATTACAACTTGTGTAGTGAGAATATTAATTAGACATTGTTCAAAGGGCAATAAAATGCAGGTAGAAACAGATGTATAACGTTATATACTTAAAGATATTTAGGATATACAAATACAATTTAATATTGCAATTAGAAGATACTCTGGAAAGAAAAAAAGATAACTTACATTTATTTCACGTTTTATGGTGATTACAAGTTTGGTCAAATTAATCAAAGTTGTATAGTTAGAAATAATCGATATATTGCCAGCAAAGCTATTACTTCTTGCTGCAATTTACTGATTTGTTCACTTCAGGGTTACTGTAAGTGGATTCAAATTACTGCAATACTACCATAAAATAAAACAATATTAAAAGGTTAACAGCCAAAACTATTAATGTAAGTAATTTGAAACTTTCTGACTAATAATACAATTAGTTTAGAGGATTTGGTTTTATAATTAAATGTACCTTGACGATTTCTACGCCAACACAAATACCATGTTTGTCATTAACCTGTTCAGTGCCGAAGACTAGATAACCCGTCAAGCCGACTGGAAACACAGTGACATGGATGAGTTATTTCGTTCTCGATAATACCTAACTTCAACGTTAGATGTCAGCACCATACATGCATTTGACCTACTTACAAATTGTTTCACTTTCGATCAAAAATGGCATCATGAAAAAAGTTACAAAATGAACAAGCATTAGAGTTGTATTGTAGCAGCTGAAATACTTGGCAGTCAACAGGTTAATATTACATTATAAAAATATATAAAATTCATTTGAGGTTAGAGGTTACGCATACAATATGCAAACTATAAGATAAGAAGACATTTTTTATTCTTAATGAAAACCATCTTTCTCTTGACTAACTGATATACAGGCTTCAAATAAACTTTCTGTAAAACATTTTTACTGTCTACAAAAAGAATGAAATATTTATGAAAACACTTTAAAAATTAAGAGTTATCGTAAAAATTAATGTGTATTAGGTGTCGTAAATCTGGGGTCAGCCAATCTGTACAAATTCATATCCAAAAGATGGAAACAGTTTTGTTGATTTCTTTCTTTCAAACACCATGTACCTTAGTAAAGTTATCAAAAATCAAACTATACAAGGTGCTGCTAAAGTTGTGCCTTATGAGGTTGTTCTTTGATAATAAACAAAAACTTTTTTTAATTACTAATTACACTATATTATCATTGTTCAAATTTTTTATGATGCATGATTTTGCATCATTCTGTACATGCAAGTGTAATTTTTAGCTCGTAATGTTAAGGTGAAAAATTATTATTAGTCCAATGTTTTCCTTTTTCTGATATATTGTATGTGACTCAAACATAATATGTACCCAATTCTGAAATGTTAAACTAGAGAAAATTTGTAGTTTTTTCTCGCACGCAAGCTATACAAAATGTATCTAATAATTTCTAAACACAGTAAACAACTATCAATGGATCAAACATTTTTGGAAATCTTTAACTTAAATTAATGATGATGACAAACCCACTTGAAGTAAAACTTTTTATTAACCATAAGATGACCTAAAAAGGTCAAAATGTTCTTCTTTACTTTAAATAAAGTTTTAATACCCATACCAGCCATTTTATGAATACACTTTCACTTAAAACTGCTTTTTAAGTGTCAATTTTACAAAATTTATTGATATGCATATATGTGATAATACAGTAAACTAATCATTCCCCTTCATATAAATCTTAGTCATCACTAGGACCATTGTTACCACTGGACTTCACATCATGTTCCATCTCATCCATTGCACTGGATATGCAACATTTTTTTGGAACTTCAATTAACCCTTTCGGCTCAGTTGGCAACCCCAGTTGACTTGAAAGCTCAGGGCATCAGGTGAGCTTCATCGACAAGATGTACACAACATACCCTCGTGGCTAATTATCATAATCACACAGGCCTGTAAAACCACTTGAGGCTAGAACCACATGTATTCATTGTTTATTTTGGGATTCCCAGCAGGTATATAAACTGAAGGTTCAGTGATTTCTTTGTTTTCTAGCCTGTGTAGATCATATTGTTCACTATTTCAGAAAACACCTTCCTTGCATATTCTGTTGATACTTGCAATGTTGTTACAATGCTGAAAAGAAAAGCTTATACCACTAAAGAAGTAATTGATATTATTTGTAATGATGAAGAGAGTGACGAAGATTTTGAGCCAGATGATAAGGAAAGCTTACTTGTAATGGACAAGAGTGATAACGAAGACATTTGTGGCCTGGAATCTGCCTCCGCTTTAGGTAAACACATGGTGTAGTAAGGGTCTTTTGAGACCAATGTCAATGAACTCAAAGCATATACTGCACTACAAATAGCAATGGGGTTGTGCCAGAAACATGAACTGGAAGATTACTGGGACTCCTTTTGGCTAACTTGTGTGCCATTTACAGAGGTATTACAGAGATAATTACGAAATCCTGACATCATTTTTGCATTTTGCTAAACAACTATGTGTTGTTTGTCACCTGACCAACCTTGTACCAATCATAAAAAAATTAAAAATGCATAAAAATTATGCCTTTTTCATGCTAGAATGACTACATATCATAAAAGTAAAATACAAATGTTTAGTCTAAATAGCTCAAATCTTATAACACCATAAAAAGACATATATTTATTATAATGATCTCCCAGTTATGCCTACCTACCTACCATTACATAACTTGCATTGATGTGGTACATGTGTACTCATATTTACATATTCAATAATAAAGAGCTGACCTCTTGTCTTCCCTGTCTTGGTTTTGTTTTAGTGGTCTACTATTTTCTAATATACAGTTACATTTCAATGATTATATATTATATACATGTATATATATGTTCTTCTTCAAATATAGAACAATAAACCAAGAAATAAAACAAAAAGTAACTCTTCTCGTTATGACCTTTGTACTCAGTTATTGCTGGAAATAGGTTGCTAATCTTTTTAAAATTTTGCACACAAATGATATCAAACAAAACTTGTATTTAAGCATATTATATACACACATACACAGTTGAATAGTTAAAATATTACAAATATCTTACTAATACGACAATAGAATTTCACTATAATTTATTGAAGTTAGTAACTAAGGTTTTTTTTCTATTTTACTAAATTTGAAACTTCAAGCAGACTAAAGACATAATGTACCTTCTTAACAACTTGGATAGAAAGAACAACAAAGCCTTTTCAAAGATTAAAATGGAGAGAGAAACTACTCTGTAGATACTCATTCTAAGCTACTGATTGGTTATTCACATCATATACTGTAGTAATAGCATAAAAGGGATCGTTTTAAAACTAGAAACAGTTGAATGGGGCCCCATTGTGTTTGATTAAGAACATAAGCCACATCTCAGCAAAATAGAAAGATATGAGGCTCTTATTTTACAATCCAGGTTGTCAATATTAGTATCCTGAGTTCCTAATTTATTTTTGATAGCACAAAGACTTAATTTTAAACTGTGCTGCATTCAACATACCATGTCTCATTAAAATCTATAATTGCATTCTTTTCATTGTTACTTTTAAATTAAGACATTAACTCATGTATAACATTAAAGTTTGAATTATAATTTATCATTTGATTCTAAACTTAGACATAAATTCAGAAAATAGTACTTCAATAAAATTTTGTACCCAAGTCAACAAATGCAAGGACATGGCCTTTGAACCCTGACCCACTGAAAAAGGGTTAACTAAACAGTCTTTATCAGCTATTCTTTAATTACAACCCACACTGTTCCAGGTAGTGATGATAACTAAACAATGTTTATCTGTCATTTTTTAAACACAATTCATGCTTTTCAAGATAACATTTTCAAATATGGGGACTTAAGGTATAAATAAAGCTCCATGACCTTCACAGATTTCTCGAGTTAGGATAGCTTTTACATCTTATTCATGTTAAAAAAAATGCATCAACTTACTTGTTTTCTTTCCCTTAACATTCATCTGAATGTCATAGAAAGGTTCCTCTCTGCTAGATGTATAGTCTACATGCTTACACCTGATGAAGGACTGAAAAGAAAAACAACAACAAAAAAATGAAATCTTCGATGAAGTAAGTGGTAATTATGCCTTATGATTATGTAAAGTAGTTAATAATTTCATTGATCTGACTTGTACTTCCATTGCTATTAACAATTACTATAATAGTGAATACATCCCAACTAATACTATTACAAACTGATTTTAAGGTCCAACATTCAAACTTTATTTAAATCACAAATACAAAACAAACAATACACATATTCTGAATAAGTATGAAAAATCTTTCCACCATAACAAGCTTGCATATTCCCAAAATGTGCAAGCAAATATAACATGTTTAAATATCATTCCATTAAAATATATTTATTTTCAGATATTTCTTAATTATTTTAAAGCAGTTAACACAACTAGTTATATTTTTACTTTAGTTTGTAAACTCACAATCATTTTTCCTTCAAACAACCTGGGAATAGTTCCTTCAACACAAGTTCCCTTCATCTTACTTTCCATGTTATCCAGGAGCTAAGCATAAACAGCACAATGGTTAGTTCAGATTTGTTTCACTTAAAATAAAAAATTCACATCAACATGAGCTAGGTACACATAAAAAGCCTTCCCTACAATAACCTAACCAAAAACAGTTAAAATAATCTACAAATAGCTATGTACTACACTAGAGCAATCAGTGTGAATTACACTAACCTCATAAACATCAGTTAAAATAATAGGTAAATAGCTATGTACTACACTACTGTAATCAGTGTGGGTAATTGGAAAGTCCCTCGTAGCTGACACACTGCTCATCAAATTGCTGTGAAAAAGGAAGTATAAATGTTTTAAAATTAAAACAAATGCTGATTATAAGAAGAGGAAAAACAACAACAAAATTAAATTAAAACAGAATCAAACTACTGTCATAAGGAGGTTCTTAAGCCCAACATGGAAGATAGAGCCGACATATCCAGGTTGGGCCCTTCAGTTACAAGAAATTTCAGTTCATTCCAAGATAAAGTTGTTGTTCTCTTCAAAAACGAAGTCAGCTGTCAGACAGAACATGAACATAAGCAGAAAAATGGACTGTAACAATACTGTGAAACTAAAAAAACAATTTAATATAATCTCTATATAACACTCATCTTTTTGTACTTACCACTCGACACAATTCTTGAACATCATGCTGCATGAAAGAATCTAGAGTTTCCCACCTGTAACAAAATTATAACATTTCATAAGAGTAAGAACAAATGTTCATATATTTCTTTGAAACTTTGAAGTTTTGATAAATACTGTGTTTCTCCGATAATAAGACCTATCCATAAAATAAGACCTAGTGTGATTTTTGGGGATAGTTTTAATATAAGCCCTAGTTAAGAGTGGCAGGAAGAGGAAAGAAATAAAAAAAACTAATTTATTAATTAGTTTAATAGTTAGTTAATTAGTTTGTTTAAGTATTAATCAATTAGTTTAATAGTTGAATAATAGTTATTTTAAATGGTTAGTTTAACAGTTTAATAATTTTTTTAATATATCAAAATAAGACATCCCCTGAAAATAAGCCCTAGTGTCATATTTTGGAGTGAAAATTAATATAAGCCCTGTCTTATTTTTGGAGAAACACAATACTACTACATTAGTTTTCCTTAAACAGTTTCCTTCATATGATTTAAATACAAAAAGAAGCCTTTTAAACATACATTTTCTTCTTTAACCCTTTCCAGACCAAATGGGTAATACTAACAGCTCCCCCCTTGCTCATCCCAAATTGAGTATGGTCTGGTTACTACTTTTAAAAAACTGCAAAAATTTCCAAGACTTTGCTGTCAAAAAACATTTTCCTCCTCCTCAACAATTTAAATCACCTTTACTGTTGATCATAAAGTTTCATTTCATACACAGTTATTTTCAACTTGATATGTATTCATTAACCTATTTATTTTGCTATTACAGAATTTCTGGATACATATCATAAATAACATGCCAAATCTGATATAAATTTAACAATAGCAATCACATTTTTACAAACTTGGTCCTGTGATTTTTGCTTAAAATATTCTTGACCAAGATCAGGTTTTATCTCACCAATACAATTTCTTTTTACTAAATAATAAGCTATTTTATTTATGTCCACTGTTTGAATACAATAAACTTAATAACAGTGTTCAATAAAAAGGGATATAAGCAAGACTGTGTTTGAAAACAACATTCAAGTTGCATGAGATTACTTTATCTCTAACAGATACCATCTGACAATGTTTAAACAGTAATCACACAATAAATTTAATTCATGGAAAATTTAATAGCGATATATATATATTACCATACCCTTAAACAAATGTTATATTGAAGAAAACATATGTAGCAGTTCTTCCTTGTACTGGAATAGAACATTATAGTGAGGTACAGGGTGGTATATTTAGAGGCTGTATTACTTCTGTACAAGATTTTAATATAGAATAGACAGAACAAGTATGATACACAAGAACTACAGTAACAATAATGATTTCAATGTTGAGAAAAAAGCACTAATGTAACCATACACTTCTCTCCCCCCACTAGTATAACACGGTAACAAATAAAACATTTTAAAATTACATTTTAGTTGATAGGTTATAATTTTATTATTTCACTTGTCACATGTTTACACTTACCCAAATGACTTGGTCAGTTTTTTTGTTCCTACAGGCTTGTCTGAAAACTGAAGTTCATAGAACACCCTTTGGAGAGCCAAGGCTACACTTTTTGAAGAATCATCACTTTCTGTAGGCATTTGGTAGACAGCCTTTTGAAGATAGCATTAATATTTATTTTAAACATTTTATATACCACAAAATTAAACTAGTAATATTTCAGAAGATTCATTCCAGTGATGTCTCAGTCATCAAAATTTACAGATTATAAGTCAGTAAGTGTAACTTTTCTGTATACTATGGCAATATGAAGAACAAAATTTTTAGGCTTCAATGAAATGAATCAAGCTAGTATTCTAGGAGATAACCGACACATTTTCAAAACAAGTTAATACATGAATTAGAGGTTTAATTAAACATTCTTCTAAACCTTAAGAATAGTATAATAGTTACTGATACACTAATCTATTGGATGCATGACTGATTATAAAACAGGAAACAAAACAATTCTTTCCAAGTTGCATGAAATATTATCAATGAACCAAACAGTTAAACGTTGTGTCAGTAACATTACTAAATGCTCTTGCAATGAATCCTGCTAATTTGACCTAAATCATGACCCCAAATTGATCTTTAAAATTTCCACACCATAACACCGAGTAAATTCTGTGTATCTTCAAGGAGATTTTTACAAGCTTTTAATAACCATTAAATCATTTCCAGACACAAAATAAAAAGCTTTTATGAAATATTATATTTATATTAAACATAAACTTTCTCTGTGAATACAGACATCAGGATTTTGATTATTTAAACTACAGTGATTGTGTTAAGCATGGAAATTACTTTCTTACATCTAAAAATTCTCAAATTTCATTTGCACAATCTCGAACACATTCAAAATAAATTTCAAATTTTTTTTATACTTTCTCCATCCTAACTGTACAAGGTCGGTCAATCTAATTAACCTTGTAACCACCATAAAAAGATGAGAATTAAATCTAAATCATACTACTTTTCTTTCTAGAATTACTTTAAATTACAACATAAAACTACCTTTGTTTATCTCAATAATTAAATTTGTAACAGAGTATATCTGTTTCTATTTAAAAAACTGCACTGTTTTAATGCCATTTGAATTGTGTCTAATATTGTTACCATTACACAAGCTGAAAATCACTTGACAAAAATGTGGCCCATATCACTCTACTGAATTAAATATGGGATGGGGTACTCATGAGCTTACCTAATCTAACACAAAAAAGTTTAATTTTTACATTTTAGTTACTTTTATAAAAACAAATAAATAATATTTGAAAAACAAAAAATACATTATTTATACGAGTCTTACGTCTTCCTGTTGTTGACTACTGATGACACTTGGCCCTATGTTGTTATACTAATGATAGTAGTACTGCACTAAACACTAAATTAAATCTAATCAAAATCACCATAGGTGTGAAAAAAAGTGCAGTTATAGAAAAAAAAAAGGATTCAGTGTGCAACCTAACCCTATAATCACAAACATCACCACAAGTTTTACTGAAGCCATTTTTAAACCCCTTCTGTTCATGTTACTGAGTTACATTAAAAAACAAAACAAAAAACATTTTAATATGAAAATATTTTAATGTATTACTATTATCATGTACATTATAAGTTTTATATTATCTGAGTTTATTTTAAAAAGAATCATTTGAAACAGTAGGTTTTTGCAGGGTTAAAGGAATGAAATCAACCTAGTAGCTACACTTAAAAAAATTTGTAAGAATTTCACAGTAAATATTTATTTACTGATTAGCCAGACTGGTTTCTTTGTTCAAGTTGAGGTATGATAGTGGATAAAACAAAGTAATGGCTAAGCTAACCAATGAATGAATATTTGCTCTAAAAGTCTCATCAATGCTATAAGTTTAGCTACCAGTTTAGTTATCAATGTTTGATTCCTTAAAACACACACTCAATCATTTTTTTGGCTAACTTATTTTCATATCTAAGGAGTTTTTGATTAGATATCACAACTTTTAGTCAATACACAGCAAGTAAGAAAGTGACACTAATAGTAACTAACATTAGCTTTCGGAATGCAACCCCATTATTCAGAACAGACTTGTTTTACAGAGCTGACTAGATTCATTACAATACATAGTGGTAGTTTTTCTTCTCCAAAACAGTATTAATAACTTCCTTTATTGTATCTCCACAGAATTTAGAAATATAGTTTCTTAGCACTCAGCACCTCCATATCAAGCATCTTTATCGAGCTAACTGCTCAAGCAAATAACACGTGACGCAAATTGAGTATCAGATAACCATTCATTTGTAAGATTTTTTGAAAACTTGAGCTAGAAACTTGTAATCTAGTTTGCTTGGCCCAACCAATACTGCATATATTTTCACCTTCTAGGCTCTCAATCAGCCATCTTTAATCTGAGTGACAAAAGACTAAAAATGGTTCACTTTTACTCAAGTGAAGCCACAATACAAACGTCAGATTGATAACTCATGTTAATTTTTACATAAGCATGCACAAAAAGTTTGGCCAAATCTGAGTTTTTATTGAATAATTCTGCATTTGTGGCTTATATTGACAGCAAATGAGATTCCTAACTGTATTGGAAAAGATCTACCTATGTATCAAATTTGAACAAAAACTATTAAAAAGTTAAGTTCATTTTTCTATTAAATAAAACTTCTGTAGTTTTGGTACAAAGAAGAGAAAAAGGAAAAAAATTAAAGATATTATTAGGTTGTCCAGAAATAAATGTTGGAATTCTCAAGATGACATTTACAAGCTAAATATTTAGTAACTTATCCTTGATTGGTTGGTTTAATCCAATGTTTGTCACTTGCAAGGTGTCTTAACTGTTTGCTGTTTCAACTGTACTCAAAGTGATTTTAACAACCCCCAAGGCAGCATGGATAAGAAGGACGTTTGTTGATTTTTCTCTTCGACTTCAATCTTGGACAAAAAGCTACAGAAACTACAGGGAACATCAACCAGGCATTTGGCCATGGATTTGTTACTGAACATACAGTTCAGCATTGATTCCAAAGGTTTTAACATGGTGATGAAAGTCTTGAAGACAATAAAAGTCATAGAAGATAGATATCCTTTGATGAAAACACATTTAGGAAAGCAGTTGACATAGATTCCTGCACAATAGTACGCAAGCTTGAAGAAGTGGTAGGTACAAGCAAATCAAGCACTGCCAACCACCTAAGTGTGATTTGAAAAATGAAAAAGTTGGACAAATGAGCTCCACATGAGCTGAATGAAGATCAGTAAAATCTGTTTTATGAGACCAGCTCTATGCTGCTACTACAGAACCAAAATGATTATTTTTTGAGCAGAGTGGCATGTAATGTAAACTTGATTCTGTATAACAATAAAAAATGATATGCACAATGGCTTCATTGCAAAATAAAGAGCCCCAAAGTCAAAATATCACCAAAAAAATATCAAGGTAATTATATGGTGGCTGTAGTCAGCATTGTTCAATTCAAATTTTTGAAACTGGAAGAAACAATCACATTGGACAAATACTGTCAAGAACTGGCTGAAATGCAATGAAAGTTGCATGAGAAACAACCAGCTCTGGTCAATTGAAGGGGTCCTATTCTTCTTCATGACAATGCTCATCCCCCTCGTGTCAAGGAAGACATTCCAAAAACTGAACAAATTAGAAATCAAGGTTCTGCCTCATCCACCTTGTTCCCTAGACCTATCCTACAGATTTTCATTTTTTCAAGAACTCTGAAAACTTTTTTGAACAATAAATGCTTTCAAAACCAGACAGCTGCAGAAGAAACTTGCAGGGAATTCACTGACCACAGAAGCTACAATTTCTAAAGTTGGGGAACAAACAGTATTATTACACATTGGCAATTGATTGATTGATTGATTTAGTGTTTTATGGCACAAAGCAACGAGGCTATCTGCGCCAAACAACAGGTAAAAATGTAGTAAAAGACATAAATGGAAATGAAGGTAAAACAAAAAAAGTATAAAACCAGTGTTGACACCTAGTCTACAAGGTTAAGATAGAAGGCAAAGTGTAAAAAGTTGTAAGGTAGGTATTCTATCAAAAAGGTATAATCATAACCCGCCAGGAAGACTAACAGGCAGGTACAAGACCCACCGTCAGTCACCTGAAGTTGGTCTTTCCAGTCCTGGTTCTGGGTTATGTGTCATAGTAGCTATTATCAAAATGTAATGGAATAAAAGTTTAAAAAGACACTCAGCAAAAGTGCAACAATGAGTAACCAAATGTTCAGTAAAAAGAGAAAAGTCACGTAAATGGAGTAAAATTTGTAAAGGAAAATGAAGGTAAAAACAAAACAGCAATTAAAACAGAAAATGGTGTAAAAACCAATGGTGACACCCAGTCTTCAAAGTTATAAACTATTTACTCTAGCATAATAATAATGATCATAACCCGCCAGGAAGACTAACGAACAAGTTCAAGAACCACCGTCAGTCACCTGAAGTTGGCCTTTCCAGTCCTGGTTCTGGGTTATGTGTCATAGTAGCTATTATCAAAATGTAATGGAATAAAAGTTTAAAAAGACACTCAGCAAAATCATAATAAAGAGTAGCCAAATGTCCAGTAAAAAGATAAAAGTCAAGTAAATGGAGTAAAATGTGTAAAGGTAATTGAAGATAAAAACAAAATGGCAATTAAAACAGGAAATGGTGCAAAAACCAATGACGACATCCAGTCAACAAAGTTGTAAAGGACAACCTGTAGCAGAATGGGAATGATCATAACCCGCCAGGAAGACTAACAGGTAGTATATAAACCACCGTCAGCCACCTGAAGTTGGTCTTTCCGTCCTGGTTCCGGGTTATGAGTCAATATGGCCAGTACAAAAAGGTTGTAAAAGTACGAAATGATATGCAGCGAAAGTATAACAGTAACTCGCCAGGAAGACTAACGAGTAGTTCAAACAGAAGCGTTAGTCACCTGAAGTTGGCCTTTCCAGTCCTGGTGTCAAGTTATTTAATGTTCTGGCCATTGTTTAATGTCGCATTGAATGAGAGAGAATAAAACTGTAAAAAGGAGCCACAATTAAAAAGGTGTAATAAATAAATATACCACACTTAAATAAGATTACAAAGATTAATGGCCATTAAAAAATTAAAAACGTTATTAAGGTGGACATAGTCACCATCACCAATAACTCTGTCCAATGTTACAGATTGACGCTGGGAAAAAATATGTTTAAAGTATTGCCGTCGTTGAGGATTGTAACGATGGCAAGAAAGTAAAACATGGCTGATAGTGATTTGAGTGTTACACAAACTACACATTGGTGCATCAGTTCCAGATAAAAGAAAATGATGAGTTAAAAAACTGTGACCAATGCGTAGCCTAGTGAGAACAACTTCTTCCCTCCGAACTTTACGGAAGCTAGATGGCCAAACTCCAATTTTGGGTTTAATTTGAAAAAGTTTATTGTCGCGTTGTTCACTCCAAGTGGACTGCCAACTGGCACGGAGCCAAGCTTTGAAGACAACACCATAGTCCATGTACGGAATAGGCATAGGGGTGATGGAGCTGAGGCATACATATTTAGCTGCCATGTCTGCAAGCTCGTTCCCATGAATACCAACATGGCCTGGTATCCAGAAAAACTGAATTGAAGTAGCTGCTAATGAGAAATGGGCCAGTCGATTTCGAATATCTGCTAAAATAGGATGTGAGCTAATGTGAAGTGATTCCAAGGCAAGAATAGAACTAAGCGAGTCAGTATAAATAGTGCAGTTGGAGTACTGCTCAGCTGCAATATGATCAAGGGCAAGAGATATTGCATACAGTTCAGCAGTGAACACAGAAGCTGTAGAGGGGATTCTGTGTGCAACTACTGACCCACAGCAAAATATAGCAGAGCCCACTGAATTTCCTGATTTGGAACCATCTGTATAAATGGGAACTGAATGATTGTTTGAAAGATATTCATTGAATAAAAGACGGTACTTCCAGTCTGGAGTATCCGCCTTTTTTAGGTGATTGAAAGAAAGGTCACACTTGGGGGCTGTAATAAGCCATGGTGGGATGCGTCGACATGTGGAATCTGCAATATTATCCAACGACAGACCCAATTCATCCAATTGCGCCCGGATGCGAAGGCCAAACGGAGCAATGACAGATCGTCTGTTCTGAAAAAGTACTGCCCACCGAGGAAGGAAAACACATTCCCAGGTGGGATGCTTTGGTAAGGAACGAAGTTTCGAAGTATATTGTAAAGACAGTTGCAAACGGCAAAGGTGTAGAGGAGGTTCATGAGATTCAATGTATATGCTTTGAACTGGAGAGGTACGGAAAGCTCCGGTGCAGAGTCGAAGACCTTGGTGATGAATGGGGTCCAGTATCTTTAAGGCCAAGGGTCTGGCAGAGCCATAGACCATTGATCCATAGTCAAGTTTCGATCTAATAAGAGCACGATATATCTTTAACATTGAACGGCGATCTGCCCCCCAACTGGTAGAAGAGAGGACACGAAGGATGTTCAGTGTTCTTGTGCATTTGACCCGAAGCTGCTTTAAGTGTGGTATAAAGGTCAATTTACGATCAAAGACAAGCCCCAAGAACTTTGTCTCTGGGACCACTGGCAGCAAAACTTCACCAATATGTAGTTCAGGATCAGGGTGAATACCTTGTCGGCGGCAAAAGTGCATGCATACAGTTTTGGAAAGAGAGAAATTAAAGCCATTCGCAAGAGTCCACTTCTGTACACGATTGAGGGCAGTTTGTAGTTGCCGCTCAATATATCTCATGTTTGATGACTGACATGAGATGTGAAAGTCGTCAACATATAGCCCATTCATAACGGTGAGAGGGAGTTGTTCAGTGATGGCATTTATCTTTATACTGAAAAGTGTGACACTCAATATACAGCCTTGAGGGACTCCAAGTTCCTGTACAAAAGAATGTGAAAGTGCCGAACCTACACGAACTTGGAATCTCCTGTCCATTAAAAATTTTTTAATAAACATGGGTAGATGGCCACGTAACCCATAGGTATGGAGGTCTCGCAAAACGCCATACCTCCATGTTGTGTCGTAAGCCTTCTCTATGTCAAATAATATCGATACAAGGTGTTGGCGGTTGAGAAAAGCCTCTCTGATAGATGTTTCAAGACGAATGAGGTGGTCTATGGTGGAGTGCTGTCGACGGAACCCACACTGGGTGGGTGAGAGGAGGTTGTTTGATTCAAGGAACCAAACAAGACGAGCATTAACCATCCTTTCTTAGGTCTTACAGAGACAGCTCGTCAGAGCAATTGGACGATAGTTTGAAGGAATCTTCGGATCTTTCCCTGGCTTAGAGAAAGGTAAAATAATAGCCTGGCGCCAGGCATCAGGAAAAACATTATCCTGCCAAATCCGGTTGAAGATAGTCAGAAGGACATAAAGAGAATCAGGAGAGAGATGGTGTAGCATGTCACAATGAATATCATCAGGTCCAACAGATGTACTGGCAGACCGATGAAGGGACATTTTTAGTTCCACCAGGGTAAAGGGACTATTATAGTCAAAGAAACAGTCAGTTTGAAAGGAAAGAGGTGATCGCTCTGCCTGAGTCTTGATGGCCAGGAAGGTGGAGGAACAAGCAGAAGTGCTAGTTACCCGGCAAAAGCTTTCACCTAGAGTGTTAGCGATGTTTCGGACATCAGTCACCTCCTGACCATCAGAGAGTAAGATCGAGAGGGGAACAGAAGTGTAGTGCCCATTAACCTTTCGAATCTTGTCCCATACGATCTTGGAACTGGTGGTAGAAGATATGCTGGTTGTGAACTTAATCCAAGATTCCTTCTGGCTTTGACGTCTTACCCACCTAGCATGTGCTCGGGCCTGCTGGAAAGCAACCCGATTTGGAAGTGTGGGATATCTCCGAAAAGGGTCCCAGGCCCGTTTTTGAGCCTTCCGTGCTAAGTTGCAAGCAGAATTCCACCATGGACGAGGATATCGTGGGAAACGTGTCGAGGTTTTAGGAATACACTGAGCAGCTGCATGTATAATACAATCAGTTACCGCTGCAACACAGTTGTCTATTGATGGCTGATTTACGATGACAGGATCAAGTTCTGCGAGAGCAGTGAAAGTGGACCAGTCTGCCTGATCCAGCTTCCACCGGGGCACGCGGGTAGGGTGGCATCGACCACGGCCAGTCTCTCTCAAAATGATCACTGTCTAGTGGATTACTGTCAACCTTCCATGAAAAATGGGAGAATAATGAAGGGGAGCAAACTGAGAGATCAATGGCAGTGAATGACTGACTTGGTGCATGAAAGTAAGTGGAATAACCAGTATTGAAAAGAGAAAGATCGTGATCAGAGAGCATCTGCTCTACAGATCGACCCCTCCCATCAATAACAGCACTTCCCCAGAGGGGATGGTGTCCATTAAAATCCCCCAGGATTAGAAATGGAGATGGTAACTGTTCAACGAGAGCATCCAGGTCTGATTGATCACATGTCTCTCCAGGGGACAGGTACAGAGAACAAATAGTGATGGTACGACCCAAGGAAATACGGATGGCTACGGCCTCCAAGGGTGTATTGAGTGACAAAGACAGGGTGGGCACATGTTGATCAACCAAAACTGCCACCCCTCCATGTACTCGACCATCACACAACTTGTCATTTCTGTACAGAGAAAACTGCCGAATGGAGACTGTATCAGCAGATTTGAGAAATGTTTCTTGTAGAGAAAGACAAACAGGATGGTAGGAAGCAATCAGCGTTTTGATATCATCCAGATTACAACGTAAACCTCGACAGTTCCATTGTATCAAGGTGGCCATTTTTAAGGACGAGCAGGTGAAGTGGTTGGAGAACCCTTCGGTTTACGACCTCGTCTTTTGTCTTTCTTCGGAGGAGGTCTATCAACCTCCGTGGATCCTGCTCTGGGTCGAGTGGGCAGGTTTTTGTTATTGGAAGAGGAATCAAGTGACTGAGGACGCGGACGAATAATTGTTTTGTTTATTGTGGTGGGAGAAAATGATGTATCAGAAGAAATGCCTGTATTTGAAACTGAAGGACATGGATCTTGAGGTTTGTTGGAAGTTATGGGAGGAACAGAGATGGGTGTGGAAGTCGATTCATCTACTGTTTTAACCACAGAGGTCAAAAGGCTTTTCATTTGTTTTGAAAACGATTCTTTTGGAGGCACAGAGAGATCTGTCTGCACTTCCACTGTAGTTGTGGAATGGAGTGCAGCAGCATATGTCCGAGATGGGATTGTGGACATCAATTTTCGAGCCTCAGGATAACTAATGTTGTGTCATTTTCAAACGCTGCACCTCTTTTTCCTCCAACCATTTTGGACAAGAATGAAAGTAAGAGGGGTGAGAACCATTGCAGTTGACGCAATGTGGGTTTATGTCACAATCATAGGCATCGTGGTCCTTGCCTCCACAACGAGCACATGTCAGGGAACCACGACAAGATGTCTTTGAGTGGCCGAATCTCTGACATTGAAAACATCGAAGAGGGTTTGGAATGTATGGCCGAACCCTGCAAATGAGATAACCTGCTTTGATGGTGGCAGGTGCTCGTGGTGAAGTGAATGTTAAAACAAGGGTATTTGTTGGCAGTGTAACTCCATCTTTGCGAGTGGAGATGCGCCTCACTGCAGAAACTCCTTGAGTGGAAAGACTGGTGAGAATCTCCGATTCAGGAACATTCTTCAAATCCCTTTCAACAATAACTCCTCGTGAAGTATTCAAAGTAGCATGGGGTGTAACCTCGATAGGTATATCGCCAATTACCTTTGATTTCAAGAGGAGTTCACTGCGTTGGGATGTGGATGTTTCAACCAGTATGTCACCAGATCGAAGCTTCTTTACTGACTTTGGAGAGCCCGCAAGTCCCTCTAGCCCCTTTTGAATAAAAAAAGGGGAAATTTGCCCTAAAGGTTTTTCTGAAAGAGAATGCAATATCAGAAAATGAGGTACGTGTGTTACTGATGTTGGAGATTGCTGTTCTGAGTATTCAAGACGTGGTCGCTTACCCATTGACTGTTTTTTTACAATTTTATTTAAATTTTTTGAAGGATCCATAGGAAAGAGAAAAGTTTCAGTACTCACTGACCCCACCCACCATGGAGCCCTACAAGGGGACGCACTACAAAGTCATGCAAGGACAATGCAGCAACGCCAGGGTTTCGTGAGCACTATACCCAAACACCAGCATCAGGCACAATGTCCACAACACCCGTTGAGAACTTTCAACACTGGTACTTGGTTGGCTCTAGCCCAGGTGGACCAGCCGATTGACCCAAGGGCCCCCCGTCTACAGGAATTTGAGGCCAAAGTGGTGTGTTAGGGTTGGACTCCTCAACCACCAGGATCCTCTCCTCCCCTTCACGGGTCGCCACGCACGGCAAATACGTGGGTGGATGTTTAGATCCCAGAGAAGGTAACCAGACAGAACAGAACCTTCCCTGGGAGGTCCCCTCACCACGTACAGGAATCCACTCCGAGGAGACACATTGGCAAAAGTGTGTTGAAGAAAATGGTGCTTACTTTGATTAAAACATGATTTTAAACACAGGTTTATTCTTTTCCAAAATTCGCAGATCAAAAACAATATTTATTTCTGGACAACCCAATACATCTTGGTATGTGAAGTAAATGTTCAGTACAGCACATCTGCTAAAAATATAAAATAGTTTGAATTACCAGTCTGAGAAATAGAAGCTGGAAATCACAAAACTAACACTTCTGTTAATTACACAGTGTCCTACAGCAGGTCCGTTTTGCAGCACATTACAGCATTTCTTGATAATGCATCAAAGAACAGAAAATAATATTACACAAAAGCCACACAATGTTCAATAACTATCAATTTTTCTGGCTTTATAACTATTTAAGAACAGCTGTTGAAGGTTTAGCTGAGATTGTTAATGGAAATAAAATTTGAACTGAAAAATAAACAGGTAACTCTATACAGGAAACAGTGTAATATGTCATTTGACTGATTAAAACATTAGTTGTTGTTTGGTTAAAATAGTATTAAATCCAAGAGAGAATTATTAACAAATCCTGAAAGAGAAAATGTGACAGATTGGCAGAGCAAAAGAAGCCTGATTTCTTATCTTGTAGCTCTGTAATCAAATAAGACTGAAAACTATAAAAATTATGCTGTACTTGAGAGATCAAAACATTATAATGCACACATTATGTCATCTAATAACCAGTGAAATACTTTTCTGTAAATTTTATAAGTGACACATGATTTAAAAGTAGTAGATATTTATTCTTAAGCTACATGTATGACAAATTGCCAACTAACTCAACATCTACTACAGTGGAAGACTAAATATTTTATGGATATAATATATTATAAAATATAACATTTAGTATAGACCTTCCGTATGTTACATATTTATGCCTTAGTACATAAGGTAACAAATATTAAAAACTATCATGCTTAGAAATATGTAAAGGCTACAAGAAATTGTACACAATAAACTGTAATTTTTTTCACTGAAAAATTAAAAACTGGTTTTAGGATTTCAAAATTGGTTCACCAAAGAAACAGGATCTTGTGCTATCTTGGGCATTTAGAGTTCTTACCTTTCGTAGCTGGTTAGTGAAGAAGAGTGTTTGTAAAAGTGAATTCATATAACATGTTGCTCCCTGGTTCTTTAGACCTACATAACCTGTATGTTTCTTGGAATCCCAACTGTAACAATAAATTAAGATGCATCTCGTATTTACACCTTTTACCACCCAGTGGCCAGTGCACTACTAAAAATTAATACCTCATAAAAGTGTCCATATCTGAAACACACACACTTCCAATATAACATAACTATGGACCTTTCAAACTATAAATTGGACTTTTTGGGTCACTTTGATTTATAATACAATAAAAATCACAACACAACATATTTATTTTGCTATTATACATGAACCACATAAACTGTTGATCTGGACTAGTTTCTTTACATATACCAATGAATCTAACAATGTAATGCACTAAATTACTTTGTTGAAATTCATGTCACAACAACAAATTATAAAAACCACTATAAATAGCTGACATTCATGCCAGTATGTCTAAAACAAACATATGTTATCTGTATCCTCTTTTACTAACTTGTATAGTTGTTAAAAACATATCCCAATATTTTATTTATCTTTACCCAAGGATGAAATACTGTAGTTACATTCACAATGGGCTTGAGTTATGAGAACTGTGAATTTATATTGCCAAGAAAATTACATAAATAAAATTTAAAATACAGAAAGTTATTAAGTTACTATCCTTCAGTGGCACACAAGTAACAGAAAATAATTATTTTCAAAATGTAGTAAGAAATTTTATGACTGGTGTAACTAGACAAAGACAGTAATTAGGGAAATAAGCTGCAAGAATGTTTCAGGCAATAGATTTATAATTCTGTCAGCTATAGCTGTAAAGCAACACACAAACAGTCAAATCTTTGAGTTTCTGATCTTACCACTTTTGACGATTCGCAGCTTTTAAATTATTTGCGCAAAAATAAATTTCAAACAAATAAAGTTTCTGGATTTGCTGCTTACTTTCATCTGCTGGATTAGTTTCACCATCACAATAATCATTACAACAGGGAACAACTATAGTTACAAGTTTCTATCTTTTAAATTAACCACCCAAACAAAAGTTTAGTTGGTTGATTGATTTAGTGTTTTATGGCACAAAGCAGCTAGGCTATCTGTGCTAAATGTCCAGTAAAAAGGTAAAAGTTAATTCATTAAAATTCATAAAACAAAATCAAGGTAAAACAAAAGAAAGCTAAAAATAAATAAACAGCATAAACCCAATATTATAGTCTATAACATCAAGAAAAAAACTACAGTGATTCAAGTTGTAAAGAACTTTCTGTAGCGTGACTGTAATAATCATAATTCACCAGGAACACTAACAGGTAAGTACAAAAACCACCGTCAGTCACATGAAGTTGGCCTTTCCAGTCCTGGTGTCAAATTACTTAAGTGTTACGGTCAGTTTCTAATTTCAAATTGAACTAGAACTGTGATATTTAAAAGGGAACCACATTAAAAAACTTGTATGGCATTAAAAACATTTATGGCCTTTAAAAAACTAAACATAATTCCAAGGTAAACATTGTCACCATCACCAATAACACTGTCTAACGTTATGGACAAACCTTGGGATTGAGCATGCTTAAAATGGTGCTGTCGTTGTAAACCATAATGATGACAAGAAAGTAAAAAGTGGCTTATTGTGATCTGAGTGTTACACAAACTACACACTGGTGCATCAGTTCCAAATAAAAGAAAACGATAAGATAAAAAAACTGAATCCAATGCATAATCTAGTTAGAACAACTTCCTCTTTTCAATCCTTAAAGAAACAAGATCGCCAAAGTACAGTATAGGCTTTTATTTTGGAAAAACCTGTTTTTGCATCACTCACGAGTCAAATACCAGCTGGCATGGAGCCGAGCCTTGAATACAGGACCACAGTCCATGTATGAGACAGGCAAAGTAGTGATAGAGCCAGAGCAGATAAACTTAGCTGCAGTGTCGGGGAGCTTTTTCCCACAAATACCAACGTGGCCCGGTATCCAGAAAAACTGGATAGAAGTAGATTTAAAGAGAAATTGGCCAGTCGGTTTTGAATATTGGTGAGAACAGAGCATGAACCAACGTGAAGCAATTCCAGGGCCAGTAAAGAAATAAGCGAACCAGTATAAATTATGCAGTTTGAGCACTGCTTAACTTCTATGTGATCCTGGGCAAGAGAAATGGCATACAGTTCAACAGTGAACACAAAAGCTACAGAGGGAATTCTGCGCACAATCACTGAACCACAACAAACCATGGCAGAGCCCACTCAGTCACCTGATTTTGAACCATCTGTATAAATAAGAATTGAAGTATTGTTTGATAAATGTTCAGCAAATAGCAAACAATATTTCCAATCAGGAGTGTCGACTTTTCTCAGATACTTAAAGATAAGTTGCAACTGGGGAATGTACGAAGACATGATGGGATGGGCTGATCACTGAATAAAGCAAAGTTATCTAAGGATAGACCCAATTCATTTACACCTGGATATGAAGGCCAAAAGGAGCAATGGCAGACAGTCTGGTCTGAAAAAGCATGGCCCATTAAGGAAGGAAAACATAACTCCAGGTGGGATGCTTTGGTAAGGAACAAAGTTTTGAAGCATAGAATAAAGAAATTTGCAAACAGAAGAGGTGCAAAGAAGGTTCATGAGACTCTCTATATAAATTCTGAACTGAAGAAGTGTAGAAAGTCTCAGTGTAGAGCCAAAGTCCTTGATAAAGAATAGGGTCTAGCACCTTTAAAGCCAATAGTCTGGCAGAGCTGTAGACCAGTCATCCATAGTTGAGTTTCGATCGAATAAGAACGCATATACCTTTAGCACACAATGTTGATCTGCTCCCCAAGTGGTGGTAGAGAGAACACAGAGAATGCCCAGTGCTACAGTTGACCCATAGTAGCTTCAAGTGTGGTATAAAGGTTAACTTACAGTCAAAAATAAGCCCCAAGAACTTAGTCTCAGAGACCACAGGCAGCACAACTTCACTGATACGGAGTTCAGGATCAGGATGAATACCCCGTTGGCAGCAAAACTGCATGCAAATTGTGTAGGAGAGAGAGAGAAGGTAAAGCCGTTTGCTGTGGTCCACTTCAGTGAACAATTTTGGGCATTTTGTACTCAATATACCTCATGCTCAACAACTGACAAGAGATGTGAATGTCGTCAACATATAGCTTGTTTGCAACAGTGAGAGGGTGTTTTTCAGTGATGGCATTAACTTTTATACTGAAAAGTGTGACACTCAAAACACAACCCTGATGGACTCCAAGCTCCTGTAGAAAAGAAAGGGAAAGTGTCAAACCCAAATGATCTTTGAATCTCCTGTCCATTATAAAATGGGCAAATGGCCACGTAACCTATATAGTTGGAGGTCTTGCAAAATGCCATATCTCCATGTTTTATTATAAGCTTTCTCAATGCCAAAGAATATTGATACAAGATATTATTGTTTGAGAAAGGCTTCTCTGATTGATGTTTCAAGTCAAATCAGGTGGTCCATGGTGGAGCACTCTCGTCAGAACCCACACTGGGTAAGTGAGAGAAGGTTGTTTGTTTTGAGGAAACAATCAAGATGAGCATTAACCATCCTCTCTAAGGTCTTACAGAGACAACTCATCAAAGCAGTTGGATGGTAGTTTGAAGGAAACTTGGGATCCTTCTCAGGTTTGGAGAAAGGCAAGACAATAGCCCGGCACCAGGCATCAGGAAAAACATTCTCCTGCCAGATCCAGTTAAAAACAACCATAAGGACTACTAGCTGGTGCAGCATCTCATAGTGTATGTCATCAGGTCCAACCGATATAATGCCAAACCAATGAAGGGCCAGTTTGAGTTCCACCAGTGTAAACGGAACGATTAGTCATAGAGACAATCAGCTTGAAGAAAAAGAGGCGACTGCTCTGCACAAGTCTTGATGGCTAAGAAAATGGAAGAGGCAGAAGTGCTAGATATCTGGCAAAAGCTGGGTATCAGTTACTTCATGGACATCAGAGAGCAAGATTGAGAGGGTACAAAGTGATATTTCTCCCTGATCTGTCATTACTTATCCCAAATGATTTTGAAACTGGTGATAGAGGATATATGAACTTAATCCAAGATTCCTACTGGCTTTGATGTCTTATGCACCCAGCATGTGCACGGTGCCCGCTGGAAAGTGATGAAGTTCAAGAAAGTATCTCAGGCTTGTTTTTGAGCCTTTCTTGCCATGTGGCAGTGAGGGTTCCACCATGGATGAATATAGTGAGAAACGTGTTGAGATTTTAGGAATACAATAAGCAGCTGCTTGTATAATACAGTCAGTTATTGCTGCCCACAGCCATCTACTGATGGTTTACAGACAATGGCAGGATCAAGTTCTGCAAGAGCAGAGAAAGAGAGCCAGTTTGCCTGATTCAGCTTCCACCAGGGCATGCAGGTTGAGTGGCATCAACCATGGCCAGTCTCTCTCAAAATTATAGGAAAATGATCACTGCCCTGTGGATTATTGTCAACCTTCCATTAAAAATGGGAAAATAATGAAGGGGAGCAAATTGAGAGATGAATAGCAGTAAAGGACTGACTAGGCACGTGGAAATAAGTAGAAGAACCAGTGCTGAAAAGAGACAGGTTGTGATCAAAAAGCATTTGTTCTACAGAGCAACCCCTCCCATCAATACCAGCACTTCCCCAGAGGAAATTGTCCATTAATGTCCCCCAGAATGAAACAGGGAGACAGCAACTGTTCAATGAGAGCATCAAGGTCTGATTGATCATATGCCTCTTCAGGTAACAGATAGAGAGAAAAACAGTAATGGTTTGACCCAAGGAAAAACGGATGGCTACTAACTCCAAGGGTGTGTCAAGTGGCAAAGACAGGGTGGGCACATGCTGATCAACCAACAGTACCACCCCTCCATGCACTTGTCCATCACACAGCCTGTAATTTCTGTATGAAAGGTAACTGTATTGAGAGGCTTTAGAAATGTTTCCTGTAAGGAGAGACAAACAGGATGGTAGGAAGCAATCAGTGTTTTGATGTCATCTAGATTACAATATAAACCTCGACAGTTCCATTGTATCAAGGTAGCCCTTTCTATTTACATTTAGGCATACTGAGCAGAACCCTTCTGTTTATGACTACGTCTTTTTTTCCATATTGTCTTTTTTCAAGAGAGGTCTATTGACCTCCATGGATCCTGCCTTGGGTCAACTGGGCAGTTCTTTGCTGTTGGAAGAGGATTCCAGAGACCAAGGACATGAATGAATGATTGTTTTGCATCTTTGGGTGAGAAAGGAAGATGTATCCGAGGAAATGCCTGTACTTGGAACCAAAGGATGTTGATTTTGGGGTTTGGTGGAACGTATATAAGGAACAGAGATGGTTGCCGAAGTTGATTCATCAACTTTTTTAACCATGGAGGTCAAAAGACTTTTCATTTATTTGGAGGCACAGAGAGATCTGTCTGCACTCCCACAGTAGCTATGGAATGAAGTGCAGCAGCATACATTCGAGATGAGGTGGTGGACGGCAATTTTCGAGCCTCAGGATAGGTAATGTTGTGAATCATTTTCAAACACTGCACCTTTTTTTCTTTCAACCATTTTGGGTAAGAACGACAGTAGGATAGGTGAGAGCCATTGCAATTGATGCAATGAGAGTTTGTTTCACACTCGTAGGCATCATGGTCCTTGCCACTGCAATAAGCACATGTCTAGGAATCACGACATGATGTCCTCGAGAGACTGAACTGTTGACACTGGAAACATCAGAGAGAATTTGGAATGTATGGTCGTACTCTGCAACTAAAATAACCTGCCTTGATAGAGGCAGGTGCACACAGTGATGTAAATGTCAAAATAAGGACATTGATCAGCACCATAATTCCATCTTTGCAACTGGATATACGCCTCACTGCAGAAACTCATTGGATGGAGAAACCAGCAAGAATCTCAAACTCTGGGACGTTCTTCAAATCTCTCTCAACAATAACTCCTTGTGATGAATTCAAAGTAGCATGTGGTGTAACCTCAATAGGTATATCCCCAATTGCCTTTGAATGCAAGAGGAGTTCGTTGGGTTGAGATGTGGATGTTTCCACCAATATGTCACCAGATCAAAGCTTTTGTACTGACTTTGGAGACCCAGCAAGTCCCTCTAATCCCTTCTTAATGAAAATGGGAGACATCTGCCCTAAACATTTATCTGAAAGTGAATGCAATATAAAAAAATGAGGTACAACAGGTGGTATGCACAGTGAGGATTGCTGATTAGAATCTTCAAATGTGGTCGTTTACCTATAGACTGTTTTTCACTATTTTATTATGATTTTTAATTGGAGTATCCATAATAAAGAAAGGGAAATTTCAGTGCCCACTGACCCCATCCACCATGTAGCCCTCTGAGAGGACGCACTACAATGTCAAACAAGGACACTGCAACAACACCAGGGTTTTGTGAGCACTACACCCAAACACCAGCATCAGATATAATGTCCACAAGACCTACTAAAAACATCCAACACTAGTACTTGGTTAATCCTATCACGAGTGGACCTGCTGATTGACCCAAGGAGATACCACCCCCAAGGCCACCCATCTACAGGAATTCAAGGCCAAAATAGTGTGTTAGAGTTGAACCCCTCAACCACCAGGATCCTCTCCGCCCTTTCACAGGGTATTATGGACAGCAAATATGTCAGTTGATGTTTATATCCCAGAGGAGGTAAACTGAAAGAACAGAACCTTTCCTGGGAGGTCCCCTCACCATGTACAGGAATCCACACTGAGGGGACAAAAGTTAATAGAAGTTACATCAAAGTAAAAGTTGAAGTCTTAACATTTTAGTTACAATTCATTTTGGAAATAATCTGAAGGTAGTTTACAGAATTTTTCAAAATTTGACACACTCATTTTGCACTTTAATAAACCAACATACAAAGCAGAAAAGTGTTAAAAGTTTAAATGGCAGATTCTTCAGACACAGGTACAAAGTTAGTGATTTTGTAAAATCTTAGTTTCAAAAGTTAAAAACATTGTATGTGAACATACGAGTTTGAATCTAATGGTGAAATATGATCACACTCAGCATTTAAACTGAAAATACATTCAATCAAATAGCTTGGTTTATGATACTATATCCCTCTCTTTTTGAATGTAATTAACCTAATACAATGACATTTCTGATAATGTTAGGTTTTCATTTTTAATGATATAGGTTTTTTCTTTTGTTTAGGTTTCCTCTATCTTCAATACTTTAAAGTTTATTTTTTCTTTAAATCATATGTTCATTTACATTTGACTTCACTTTTTACCTTCTATGCAACTTGTTCATATTTTCCTGTGTATTTCTTCTATACCAACTTTTAACAGTTCATATACTGTTATTTTACAGATATAACAGTTACTTAAACATCATGCTACATAATAATGTTTTTAATTTATGTTACATCAACTTTAATTGAAATTTAGATACATTATCAAGTTTTTTATATAAAGATTATAAAAAAGTTAACATTTTTAATATACGTTTCACAGTTATTAACATGCAGCACAATTACTAATTCCTTATTACAAGAAAACTTTGTTTCCCCAGTTAAGAATAAAAACTATAACATTTTGAATATTTCTAACTTGAAATGTATTCCAATTTTGTGTAAAAATTCATTGTTTCTTAAAAAGCTATATGTCTTTATAATTACTTCTCTGCTTGTTTAAAATGACATAAGATTGAATAATCTCTTTTAAACTAAAAGTACAGATATGATTAAAGGATTTTAGTTTTGTTACCCACTTATCGTTACATCTGTAGTTTAGAATCTTAATAATAATCTTACTATACCTGACCCCATGAGGAGCATCAGCACAGACCCAGACTTCAAGTATGATGGTGTCATCTTTGATAAATCCCTTTTCTGGATCAAGAACATCCTATTCCAAGAATATAATACCAATAATTTACATCTCAGTTTGTTATAAATGTTACTTTTTAACACTTGAATTAAGAAAGCCAAAATAATTTTTTCTGTTTATAATAAAAAAACCTAAAATTAAATTCATGCGACTTTGTCATGCTAAGCAGTAGTGGATGAGCCCAGGAGCTGATAAAGTTTTATGGGCCCCCACATCTTATGTAATTTTACAAAGAAAATTATCAAAGAGCCTTCATTAAGACACGAGTCCCCTCGATACCTTAAATACACCACTAAAGCTAAGAGTGCCATTTTATACTTCGTAAAAAATTATACATTAAAAACTAAAATAAAATGCCTTTTCACTTACATTCCATGCCATAAAATGGCTAAAACCCCAGTCATTTTCTTTGCTGTAAAACAAATGCTGAATCTCTGGAGGAAAAAAAAGGGGTGAGGAATAAAATCAGAGAGAAATACAGATGTCCCAGGAAACAAAATTTTAGTTATTTAACAGTTACACTATGTATCTACATACATTATAATTATTTTACAGTTACACTATGTATCTACGTACACTATAATTATCTAACAGTTACACTACACGCCTATATACATTATAATCATCTAACAGTTACATTTCATATCTATATACAAACTACAAGTCTTTTGTTAATTGTTTTAGTATACTGAACAAATATTTATCTTTAAGGACTTAATAATGACAAAACAAAAACCAATATAACTGAGCAAACAATTATCAAAAAAATAAATTACAAGCACATTAATATATGTGATAATTCCACATTCGGAAAACACCTGCAAACTATTTCATTTATACCAAAGTTAAGTCTTTAAAACATCACAGTTAGCTCGGACTTTCATTTCTCTCTGAATAAATAAGACTTAGAACATTCATAAACACAAGTAAAAAATAAAGTTCAGATAAAGTTAAACCTAACTTGTAAAATAAGGTGCCACACAAAGTGAATGGTTCTTGTACTGTGATTGGTGGAGAAACAGATGATTTGAACAATTGGAAAAATAAAATAAAACTGAAAAAAAAAGCTTCTATATCAAAATAAGTGGAACTTGTTAAACAGATTCACCAGTCCCAGTAATCAGCAGTTTGGGGCTACCAGCAGTCAAGTAGTTTCTAGCTTCATCAACTTCACTACAAAGATCATTATTCAATCATATCCACATCAATCCTGTTAAATAACTTATAAATTCCTTCAAAACCAGTGCAAGCTGAACAGAAATTGAATAGAAGTTTTTTGAAAAGTTATCCATTTCCATCCATACCATTTATTGTACATATCCTTCAACACTTTACACCACTTGTGCTATACTCTACAAGTCAGCTGCTTCCCATTTCATTTTTGTTTCCTTTACCGTTAAGACTCTCCTTAAATCATCTAAAAAAATAACTTAAAGCTATATTTTCATAATTATTTAATCTTGGATTTCTTGAGGTGCACAGTCCTTTTACTGGCTTTTCAGAAGTTTTGTACTGATAGCTGTATGTTACTTCCAAAACTTACATGGACTTGGCATGTGCAAAACACAACATACAAATAAATATAAATGCATCAATTTTAAAAAGTTTTGGTATGTTCATATTTTCCTCAAAAAAAAGTTTGTCAGAAGCAATATTTCACACTCTATCAGTAAAAAGTAGTTAAAAATGATAGTGTTTAAATTGATATATCAGCTGCTATCTTACAATTCTATGAAAATCTAGTTCTGCAAACTAATTAATGCTACTACTTACTTCTGGTGAAATGTTCCACGCCCTCCTTTTGGCTGATAAGCCGAAGCTCTGCTGATGCATTACATGACCAAGTTCTAATATAAAGAAACAAACAATAACTATGTAACTCTTTCTAACTTCATATTCTGGTTAAGTGACAAAAAAGTGTCTTTTCTCTAGTTAAGGCAAACAACATGCAAGTACAATGTGTGAACTGCTTGTGATATACAGTGAACATACATAAAAACTAAATATACATTAACTCTTTCAGCATGGACTCCTTCCCTGGGATTGAACTTGTAACCATTTTGTGCTGGTTATGGTTTTCATTCCATTACTTTTAAATTAATAAGCTGACAAAACTTGGCAGATCATCAGTAAATATTACAAGGCTTTCAGATGTAAAATATTAATTTCTTTTTTATATTAAGTCTTGAGGTTTGCAATTTCACATCTACTTTGCCCTTGTAAGTTAAAGTGCACGTATTATGATGTTTTGAGTGTTATTTTCAAATTTTTTTATTAAATAACATTTTTAACACTTATATCAATGAGACTGGCACCAAAATGTTGGTTATAATTTAAATTATATTGTAATTTCAAAGGAAGTGTAAAAAATGTTAAATATTGGTTTTTGTGTGTCACATAACACGTACAGTTGTATTATTGTTCAGTTTCTATTTTATTACACCCGCCATACATGTACAAGTATCTCTCAAATTAAAAACTTGAATTTGAAATATAGACAAGTTAAACATAAATTAAGAACCTCCCACTTCTATGATATGGTGAGATATCAATATATTTAGCAAATCTACTAGAATGGCTCTGCCCTTCAAACCAATCAATTGAAAGTTCTTAATTTCTACCATCTACCACTATTTACTATTAAATTAAGCAAATAAAAAATAAAAATTTGAATTAGAATCTATAGTTTG
Organism: Carcinoscorpius rotundicauda; assembly: GCA_011833715.1. Classification (NCBI taxonomy): domain Eukaryota; kingdom Metazoa; phylum Arthropoda; class Merostomata; order Xiphosura; family Limulidae; genus Carcinoscorpius; species Carcinoscorpius rotundicauda. Next base: position 27,931,519 of record CM022406.1, read on the forward strand.
ATACTAAACTTAAGGAGGCAAATCTATAACAGCTTGATAAAATTTGGTATGCAAGCCAACAAACGCAATGACATAGCCTTTGACCTATGATTTGTCCTGAAAGGGTTAAAATAATAAAACTCTATTGACATCTACATCTATTTGCATAAACAGTAAAAGTACCTTAAACTAATGAAAATATTTATAACACCAAGAATTAGTAAAGTGAAAATAGCAAAAAATAATAACTGTAAATGTTTTTTGATAAATTCTCAATAATGCTAAACATAAAGTTTAGAAAGCATATTTTTAACTGATACTTGATTCAGTATTACTACAATTTGTTATATAAATAAGAATAATAATACATACGATGATTCAGATTCACCATTACATTGAAGAAAGAATCCAACACTTTTTGTTGGTTGTCTGTCTTGACCTTGATTAGTACGAGGCATTACCATAATCTTCCTAGGAAATTGAAAGAAACCTAAATAATTTATACCTCTCATAAACACATGTATATTTACAGTTATAAGCATTTCAAATATAAACTTTTTTTTCAGGTAATTCTACAAATAATACCTTATTGTGTCAATTCAAATAGATATATCTCACAACTACGAGTCTTGTGCTGTACTGATAGCCACTGAATAATCCAACAACACTTAAACTGCAGAATTTGAAAGATCCAAGATAAATGTTAAAACCTATTTGAAGCACAGTGCTGTTGAAATATGTATTTCGGCTAGTTAAATACATTACTAGTTACAACATTTACTCCCTCAAAAATGACATATTCACAGTCAATTTTATCATTATTAACACTAATAGCACAAAAAATTCAGATGAACTGGATGAATAGTGTAATTTGTTAAATGATTAATAATTGGGCTCACTTATTCTTTCTGTAAAAAGGTCAATGTGACCTACCTTATAAGTGTGAAACAAAACATACTATAATTCTAAAAATACTGAGTGAAACTTTTGGCATACATTATAAACCTGTTGTATATAAAACATTTTCTTTTAAACAAAGTATTTCTATCAAACATTAGTTTGTGAATTTACAAAGTCTTTACTGAGCCAGTCTGAGTGAAACATTTTTCATTCTAAAAAAACACTTCTTTTCATCTAATGATTCTCAAATTTCATTTATATGGCCTATAAGAACCTCCTAAATTAAAAGATTTTACTTAATAAAACTGTGTTATTATCTGTATGATAACACTAGCTGTAGAACAATTATCAAGGTACAATGATTTGAAAAGTTAAGAAAAAAAAGCAACAGTGGAATAATACCAAATAGACCACGAAAATAAAGTGAACAGAACAAAACAATGTTTTTGTAAGGCATAAAAAATTCAAATCCAAAAATAATATAACAATTTCACATTCATTTGTAAAGCAACAAAAAGAAATGTTAGGAGCATATTACAATGAAGAAATATTAAGAATTTTAACAAAAATAAATATTGAATTCAACACCATCAGAGGGGTCTAATTTTATATTGGATGGCTGTGTATTCAAACAAGTTTGAAGGTTTTAAAAGTTATGGTTTTTATGAGTATTGATTTCTCAGTGAGTGATTTACGCTAATTTTGTACTTACTGGAGGTGTATGGATAAGATAGAGAAAAGGGGAGAAAAATTGCTGTGTCATACTACAGGAATTTAAGAATTTTTAAAAATAATGCCTCATAAAATGAAGTTTTATATACTATTAAATTATGTGTTAGCTAACAGTTTCTTACACATCAATTGGTATAACATAAAAAAATAGTAGTTCAATTAAGTTTCTAAATATCTTGTGATATACCATGCAAACCAGGTTAATACCATACCATGTACATTTTTACATTAGCATAGTAAGGACTAACATTACTGTATTCAATACAATCTATAAATAAGCTTGTTATACTAGAATGTAATGTCAGACTTTTTTGAAAACTCTTAAGCTCTTAATGTTATTGTACTAAATCGTTAACATTTACATCTACATTTTGTATTTTTCCTTCTTTCACAGAGCAGTTGTAGTGACTTGTTCATTGAGCTATCTGGTTCTCTGACAGAGGCAGGTGCTTTCACTTTTTTCTCAGAGAAATTCTTACTGCATATGTTTATATAGTATATTGATAGCAAAATTATAGAATGACAAGATTTTAGTCCCTGTAATTAGAATTATTTTGTATTATTCTAGGAATCCTGTATTTTTAAAAACAATGTAGCACTAAAGACACTAACACAAGCACAAATGTCTTGCTGATCTCTGCTAATCTTTGTATAAGTACTCAGCTTTTATCCTTCATGATAATGCATGTGCACCTTACTATCTAAATACGCACCTGTACACACATCATTTCTGTCACAGGCATACAAACAAGTGTATTATTATATTGTCCCACAATATAAAACCATTACTGTCTTATATTACAAAGTTTGAAACAACATGGCATAAATAACAAGCAAGCTTATAACATTATAGTGTTCTTTGTTGATATCAGTTTAAAAACTCAACATGGGGGTCCAGTGAAAGTCTAACTTGCTTCCTGTTACCAAACCTTTATGGCTTTTGTATGTGTATAGCTGAAGCAGAAAATGGGCAATGTTGCCAGTTTTTAGATTTAGAAAGTCACAAGAAAGTGTTCTTAATTTAGCATGAAAATTACCCTTTTCTCTGACTGACATAGTAACAGCTTCATAAATTCATAGCCAAAACTTCAATAAAAATACTTTATTCAAGACTAGATTTCTGAATTTTTGTGTACAACAGATCTCTAACATTTATGCAAAAATCTGCCAAATTTTACAGTCAGTGTTTTCACCATTGCCATGACATATTTACAGTTAATGTTTACATTATTAGGAACATATTTTCAATCAGTGTTTTCACTATTAGCAAGACATATTCAGGTTTGATTTACTGCCAGGTCTTCGGTGACCTGGAATTACAGTTACTTATTTGAAAAGAAAGAGAGAAAGAAATGAACATAAAGGTTCAGACTCACATTCACACCTCTGATTTCAAAATTTGATCACATTCTTTATTTTAAATTTTGGTAATGACAATTCATGCTCTTCAAAACAAAAACTACTGTAACTGAGATTAAAGTAAGGACTTCAGATCTTACATGCTCATATCATGATCTTAAAGCTGAACTTGAAACAAAGTACTTGTTTATCAAAAGTTGCAAAGTAAGTGTTTAAGCACTTGCTACTTGAAAACACAAGTTACAACTTAAACATTACTTCAAATGAAAGTTTTAAACAAGATGGTCAAAGAATATAAATATTTTGGGTATTTATTCATATTTAAAAGTTGAATAGTGAATGACAAGATAAATTATCTGTGAAGTGACAGAGCACACTCTACTCAACTATTATAACTTTATTCTAAACAGAATTTAAAATGTTTCTGCCCAAAGATTAGTGTAAATATCCTTTTATTCCTTCAATATTAACATTGAGGATTCAATGGAATTTTTCTGGAACTGTAGTTCTGTATCCTAATAAACTGATGTTGTCCTATACTAAAGAGAATTACATAATTTTGACATTTTCATATGTTATACAGAATTACAATTATATAAATTTAATAGAAATTCTCTCAACTCTTGAGAACTGATAACAACAGAAAATGTTTACCATGGCAAGTTCCTCACATATGTGGGTGGACTTAAAAGTTGTTCCTTGAGTCTACTAAAGTTTGGAACAACAAATCTAAAGACTGCTTCTGACCTTGCCTCATCTGTGTAAAGTAACAAAAAACTATGAATCAGAAACAAATCACAGAGCATAATAGTAATCTACAATATTAACAATATTTTAGTTTTTAAGCATTTTACAGCTAATGCAACCAGTATGTCAAATAAGAGGAAATACTACCAAAATGTAATACCAGTTTCTTTTATTCACCATTATATTATTAATCTTGTTAGATTGCAAGCTTGAACAAGTTTCTACACAAATACTTAATTAGTATTTGTAAGTTTGCTTAAAAAAAAACAAACCTGCAAACTTAAATGATCTAAATCTGCTGTTGAAATATGAACTGTATTTGATAAGTTAATATTATAATAGAAACTCACTATATCAACACTTTTCATGCAACAACAGCTATTTATAAGTGGAAGTTATATTTCAGTTACGTCAAAACAAAAAAACCACTATTATAAAATAATGCCAATGACCCCCAAACATGTACAAAAACACTTCATTTGATGATCTATTAATAAAACTACAGGTCATCATAGAAAATGAAATAATCATTGCCTAAAATTTTTTCACTGAGCTTTTCATAAACTAAAAAAGGTACTATGTTAATAGAAACAAAAATTTAAAAGTTATTAGTTTTATGAATGTAATAACTATTATTTCCATATACAGTAATGCTGGCATAACAGATATGATCTACAGATATCTGAATATTTACTGTAATGGATCCTTTACTTTTGCCACAATTTTATTTAAACAAATGTATAATGATTATTTACCAATTGATACTCATGAAGATTTGTATAGCATTATAACAATTTTATTATCAATAATACACTAGTTTTTCCCAATTTGTGTAAACTGAACTATGGGTTGGAAAGTATCTGTACAATAATGTTCTTTGGACTCGGAAATAATTATAAATGGCAAGGTACATGTTTTTTGCTTTCAATGTACATTTATTTCTTAAACATTTGTTTTTCATGTAATATATAGTTTCTGATAGAAAATTGACATTGGTTTAAATGCACTGCTTATAATCTTAAAATAAAATGTCACTCATGCCACTCCAACTTATATTTAGAACACATTTCATAACATTGGCACTTTTTTAAATACATGTTATCATAAAAATGTACCACTTTTAGTGTCGAGTAAGGATATAGGTCACCCCAATTCATACTATCTCTGAAAGAAACATGTCAACCAGCTGAGCATTATTAACATTAACACTGAAGTCAAAGCTAAATGTACCATTAAATTGCACTTCAAGTAGCTATAGAATATAGTACCTGTAATGTTTGGCTTCAACAGTCCCATTCCACTGGAAGCATGGATCAATAATTTCACCAGTGTCTGTTTTAGAGGTGTTAAAAGTACATATAGTTATAGATGGTTACCTAAAGATCTTTAGCCTAACTGCACTTAGTTCCTTATTGATTAGTTTAAGGAATCCTTTCAATATTCACTTAACCAAAGAAAACTGAATTATATATCGCATATACAGAAACCACTTGCAGCAACCAAACTCTAACCTATCAGACTACCATGTTATTAATATATACCCATTTCACGGAATTAGAGTTGCACAAACTTCATTTAACTTAATGCTTTTCAGCCCTCAAATATTTCATTGTTTGTTTCCGTCTTCAAGTAACATAACTGCATTTAAATCTTTACTGTAATGTCCCTTCCCTAAATGTATGCTTGAACTACATTTCAGAGCTTGCATATTGTTTTCATCTACCATTAAGTCATAGAATGTTTTTTTTTCGTATCCTCCGTCAGAAAGACAGATGAATGGTAAAGTTTAAAAAAGTTCAAACCATTTTCATACATCCCAGGTTTGCTATAAAAATACACACTCCTAAGCATATACACAACATTAAAGACATGCAACAAACTACAAACTAGATTACAATATTTTACTATATTTAGAAAAATGAAAAACCTTGTTACCCAAAAGATTGTTACTGGAAGTTAACATACAGCTAGTTTCTTTGGCAAGAAATAATTTTCTACACAAATTTCGTATTTAATGTTATATGACTTGTTTCACATAAAATATGAACAAAAACAGTTGTGTGTCATTCACAGCTGTAATGGATTTACTGTTATGTATTCATTTTAATATCTGTCTGTGTCAGTTTAATGTGCATTTAGAAATGCATGTAACTTATACTGTTAAATGGGTATTGCACAAGTCCCACCTATTCTCTATATTTGTAGATTTTCAAGCATAAAAATCAACAATGTATATACATATGTAAATATCAATATTGTTGGCTTAGGTAAAATTTCTAGTAAATTGCCAATGAAGCTTATAAAAGATAACCAATGCAGCACAGAGAAAGTTTCTATATTACTGGTTTACTATAATTAGTGTACTATAAACCTCTAAAGCTATAACTATGATAAACACTTATTAATTGGAAAACTACAGATAACTGACCAGTAATGTTTACAAGTTTTCAAGTTCAAAGAATTTACTTTGGACATTAGATATCTTTCTCGGTGAAAAACCAAATTGTCAACCACATGAGGCCAGCCAAGAATAGAGCTATCTAGTTTTCTGTCAAGTGAAGTATACCTGTACATCAACATAGAATTAATTTGCTGCTCATTAATTGTCAATAAAATATTCAGTTCCAGACCTGACAAAAGACTCCGTACTGTTTGTTATAAATTGCATTATTGTTTGCATATTAGAATATATTTGTGTTAAGAAAGAAAACTGCATATCTATCTGTTACTTTATGGCTTCAGTTTTTAATAAAGAAAAGTGTAAAACCTTAACTGCATGTAATTACAATCAGTCACTGCTACTCTACAGCTCTGAATTTTCCAGAAGTTTAAAATTAAGTTATACTTAACCTACAAAGTAAGTCACCAATATTATTAAAACCTACTTTTTCTCAGTTCATTAACACCAATTAATAAAAAAATATTTTCTTTCAAAGGATCTGATGTGTGGCTTAAATTATATATTAGAGAGGTTTAGTAAAAACAGTGCCTCAGTTTCAAATGTCAAGAAAAGAATAATTCCATAAATGAAAACTGATTATAATATCAACAGACTGGATGATTTAGTCACCTTCTTCTTCCATTGCTTCCTCGTGAGTGGTGGAGGTACCATCTCCATTATAAACCTCGACTTCTCCTCCTCCTCTGTCTGTAGGCAGCTGAATGTTTTCATCTGACGACAGGAAAATTATTGATATTACTTATTGTTTATACATATGAAAACACATACATCCTAAACACTTTTGTACACTACCATAAGTTCCCTGTAAGAGAGCCAATTGCTGCCTGAAGAAATCATGTTTTAACTACTCACACCACTATATAGTTGTGTGTTGTCAGTCAGCTAGCCATAGACAGTAAAATAACATCACATAAGGAATGCCAAGTACTCAACTTATAATGTCATTAAAATATACATATGCCATGAATCATAAGAGAATTATGCATTCCATAGGCTACAAAACAACATGATATATGAACTTCAAAAGCAAGAGATAAAGTATTTGTTACTCTTAATTTTGGATTAACTTACTCTTGGAACAGAACACTTTCAGAAACCCTGTGGTATATCTAATATGATATGCATTAATCACAGCTAAAGTTACAGATTCAAGGAAGATGTTTACATAAAATTTAGTGTTACGATAAACATTTTCATAGAAAGTAGTTGTGAAGTCAATATGGATGTATTTAACACTTCAGGCCTAACATACATTGAAAATATTTTAAAATCCTACAACTTGCAAAGTAAGTTTAATTTTAAGACCAACAACACATTTATACATCAGAAAATGTTCAAATTTTATGTGCAAAATCTTTATAACCAAGATTATTAAATATTTTTCTTAAAAAAAACAACAAAGTTTTTTATTTATCTTCACAATTGTATGGGTTTGTCAATTTGACCAACCCATAAACACCATAGGTATAAATTATGGTTTTCCTGTTTTAGATTGACTATAAATAACATGAAAACAGAACTCTTTAGTCTAAATAGTTTAAACCTCATAACATTAAACGTTAATATATTTAGTATCTATATTATACTGACATTTCACCTATGCCTAATAAACTCTTTCTGGATATATCATAGGTCAAACACCTTATAATCACATTTGTTAACTTGTATTCAAACTTTTACTGAACTATTATTTTCTGAATTTATCTCCTTACGTTTGGTATCAAACTGTAGATTATAATTCAAATTCATTATTTAATTTCTTAATTAAAAAGTTAATATTAAACAAACACACCTAAATATATATTTGTGTGTGTCATGTTATGGTGAATGTAGAATTGGTTAAGTTAGATGTTTGTGATGTCAAATTTAGAAAGTGTAGTTTTGTGCGAATTAGAAATTCAAATTATCAATACTGTTTGTTCTTTTAGTTTCACACCCAGCTGCACGAAGGCTATCTACACTAGCTTTCCATAATTTAGTAGTTATAGACTATAGGGAAGACACCTAATGAACATTTGGGATAATCTTTTACTAATAAACAGAGAGATTAAAAGTCACATACCCATTGATAAAAGAGCAAATATGTGTGGTGTTACAGGGATTTGAACCAGCAACCCTCAGATTACCAGTCGAGCACCCTAACCACCTGGCCTTGCCTCCCAATATTGATAAGCTACAATATAAAACAAAAACCTTTCATATTTTCTATTTACTGAGCTATCGCTGTATTTAATGAAACAAACACAGTTAGCCCCATACACCCCTTTTAGAAATGGTCTCTAAAACATACCTACTTCTACATATGACATATGAATAACCAATCGAAAGCTCAGAATGTCCTCAGTGATTCTCTCAGCATTCACTCCTTCATTCAAAACAAATCTCTAATCTGTTGAGTCTTTAGTTTGTTCATGATCTCATTTTTTTAAGATACAAATCAGCTTACTTATTCAACTTGATAAATTATAATAGAATTCTGTGGTATCTTTGAAGTAATTTTTGTTTTTGAGGTTATTCCTATGTATGTATAAAACCTAAAACAAGTTATTTTGTTTCACATCCTCCAGGTGTGAAATTTCTTAAGGCTCAGCAAGCTGAGACAAGCAGCACCAAGTACAAAGGTTGTGAGTAGAAGAGATATGTGCTTTATTACTTTATTTACTGTTACATGTTTTAAGAAAAAGAAATTTAAGAGCCAATTTGTAAATAGTATTAATGTATGCAATACACACACACAATTAAAATCTGATTACATTTTATCAAATATTAGTCCACTAAAAAACAGCCAAGATAGGTCACTTTGTAAAAGCTAAAAGTCAATTTTATGTCACTGAATATAGCAACGTAAGTGCACATGCACTGTCACTTGTGTATTATAAGCCAAGCACAGCTGAAAGATCAACGAAATAAAAAATATATATAAATGAATAATGTTATGAAATTTAAGCTATTTTAGTGTAAACATTTATGTTCTTATCTGTAGTCATTCTAGAATAAAAAAGACAATTTATATTCATTTTCTAATTTTATATGGTGAGAAACAGATTGATTAAATCCATACAGAGATTTGTTTATCAAAATAATACAAAAATGTTCTTAAATTTACATTTCTTAAAATACAGAACAGTAAATACAAAAGTAAATCAAATATCTCTTCTAGTTATAACCTTTGCACTTCATTGATGTCTCCTGTAGCTTATTAAGCCTCAAGAAATTTCACACATGGAGGATGTAAATTTTTTCTTTCAAGTTTTATATATGTAACTAAGCTGTATTTGAGTTAAAACAAATGACTGTTTGAACTCACTAATGTTTTATTTTACTGCTTGAAAGAGCTTCCTACAAATTCTTTGCAGAGACTGAGAAAATCATTAGTGAGGCACTCTGAGCTTTTGACTGGTTATAAACACATCACTGGGTGGAGGATGTGAACAGCAGTAAGGATTTTCAACACTGGAATAAGTGGGAGGAACCATCTTAGTTGATTCATTAAATATATTCATATTTCAGCAAACAGAAAAGAGGTTCTTATTTTAGATTCTGGCTTTTCAATATTAGTTATTTCAGTGTATACTTTATAATAAACTTTGTATTTGCTCATCACAAACAAATAATTTGAACCAATGCTACATTCAACATACCATTTTAGCACATAAAAATTGATATTTGGATTTTTTTTAACATTTACTTTTATATTAAGAAATTAACTAATAGATCATACTAAAATTTGAATTATAATCTACAATTTGATACTAAACTTACTGATTGACATACATAGCAGTTCAATAAAATTTCTGATGGGAGTCAAAAAGTTTGATAGCATGGTCTTTACACCATGACCACAGAAAGACCCATTTTGGTAAGGTTAATGAAAATGCCACTAAAGGGTACATAAAAAAAACAGCTTAATATTGTTACCATTACTTTAAATTATAGCATCCATTATGACAGTATTCAATTCACAAATAACGTTTGCCACAGCAACAGACCTGTATCTTTAGACAGCTTTAAAGCCAATCGTCACTAAGGGACATTTTGTTAAAATGGATGCAATAATGGAAAGCTAACATGCTACAGAGATTCTACAATTACTAGAAACTGGTGACATGTACTTCTTACAATACCTCATGTTTCATACACAGCTTTTTTAATAGAAACCTTGCTTAGGACATGTACATTGTGGATAGTAATTTATACATATGTATAATTAAATGACAAAAGGTGTTAAATTTATACCTGAAAAATTAACAATGTAAACTATTTCTAATACTCTGCATTTTTAAAATAATATTGTGCTTCCACCTGAAATAATATAGTGAATAGTAATGTATTGGCCTTTGAGCCATGAAACAAAACATTTGTTACAAATTGTGTAGTTTGGTATTTCAAAATTTACATTTATGTTCCATTTATGCTTAAGACAGTATTAAATTATTACTGTATCACATTTCTTAACATGGCAGCAAAATAATGAACTCCCTTTTTCATAGTTAATTAACCGACTTAACAATTACATGGGCTAACTAATACCAATGCCAATGGTTATATGTGAGTACATCTTCATTACAGTACAACACCAATCAAAGATACAGTATCTCATCAAATTTTATTCTTTTGATTTTCAACATTTATTTTAAAAATCATAAAAATGTTTTTAACATGCAATATCTTAGGGAAAGTTCAAACTTTCATGATTAACACTAGCTCTTTCAGAAATGATTCGATTTGAAACAACTTTTTAATAGCTCTTTTAACTGGTCACAAGAAGGTAGTCTTGTAATACAAGACTGTTTAGGCAGCTATAAGTATTACATACAGAAATAACTCCATCTTTATTATCTAAAACATTAGTTTTCTACACATTTTCAAACTATGTATGAATGTTTTATTTCATTTATACAAATTACATATAAACTAGTAAGTTATGCAAATCTGTTCCATCAAAAAGTTTGAGTCCCAAATCATTGGTGTAGCCACACAATGGTAGAATTTAAAGTTTTCTTGTAAGACTTATTTTAAATTAATGCATACATCTTCCTGGTATGAAAACTAAAGAAGCACATCTAAGTTGTCTTACAACAGATTACATGAGTCATCATGTCTTAGACCATGAAGTTTTTTTTACACGAAAACAATTTAAACATTTTAAAGTCTCTTTAATCCAACTATGAACTAATTACAAGGTACTGTGAGTTGGTAACCTGGCAACTCTTCAGTGTTTTGGAGTAGAAGGGCTAAAAAGACACAAATGACTTTTTTCTGACGTTAGAGACAGATCTGGGCAACTGAATTATCTTTAAATAATAATAACATTAATTACTGCACTATAAACTAACCAATTAATCAAAATTCCAATTAAATCGCTTACTTTAGTAGTGCCTCCAATTACTGTTTTCAATAATTCATAAATCCAAATTATATAGATTGTCATCAAAACTTTTACTAATAAAACAGAGAACAGCATTTATCAGAAAAAGATAATTAATTAATTCGAGTATTTATTAAGTTGTATGACGTTCGTATTTTCCTTCAAACAAATAAAACTCATCTCTGGACACTGTTATCAACTGCAGCTTCTTCCTGGATCTAATCTAAGTTAGGCCTATCTAACTTACGCTAAAAGCAAGTCGTCAGTTAGCCTAAAATTAAGTACTTTATCATGAAAGTTGAAACTATTTTATAACATAAATAAAATTCACAATTATTATACTTTTTATTTTCAAATTTACCTTCTCTAGTATCCATTTCTTCTGTTTCAGAATGCTGATTCTCTTTATCATTCATCGAATTTGAAATATGATTCATTTCAAGATTATTAAAAGTTTGCTTTCCTTTCTTAATTTTCGACTGAGTGACCACTTTCTCTTTCCCATCCAACACTAAATTCTTTCCAGGCACGGTCACTTTCACGTGTTTCCTTACTATTCCCCCAATGTCTGCGGATGTAAACTCCCCAAGAAGGGGAAACCATCCAAGATCGAACTAATTGTAACGTTATAATTTTTAAATCCAAGATGGCAACTGCGCCAAATATTTCCAAATGTGTTCCGATTTTTTCACCCTCCAACACGACAGTATGAACTAAAGTACGAAAATAAACAAGATGGCGAAGCCGCTAAAACGATGCATTATGGGTATGATATAAATGTTCATACATACATTACATTTATATATACAAATATGTGTGTATGTGTAAAATTAACAATAAATTTATAACTATATATATTTTTAAAGGATTGATTGCGTTTACAAGAAATTTTTATATTCGTATAAAAATAGATTAACAAAGCAATGCATTATATTGTTATTATTTCATATAGCAGTAAAATAAAAATCAATATTTATATTTATATCATTGAATGCAGCATGCATGGTTCAGTTGGCTTATGGGTAATAAACATTACATATTTAAGAATATACTATTTGATGTGAGAGAATATTAACAACTAAGTAACTTGTTCATGTCAAACTAATAACTGGAGTTTGTAAAAAGGATAATAATGCACTCAGTTCCGAGTTAAATTTCCAATAATTAATGCTAATTTAGAGGGGCATTTATAAACATCTTTAATCAAAAAATTATTTTCAGTTATAAACAGATAGGAGTAACAAATATTAAAACTTAGGTCGCAATGAAACAACAACTTGAAGTATTACAACTTTAGAAGTCACTAACTTAAGATATAAATCGTACAATTCTGACACAGTACATATAATTTATATAACATTAAGAATAAGAACTAATATTAAGTCAGTATTTAGTTATATATGAGAGGAAATAAACAAAGAGTGGATAAGAAAGTATAAACATACGCCTATGATGTTTACCGTAGGATTATTTGTTGAGTTTAATCTGAGATTCTCAGACTCGTAAGTAATCTTACTGCTCCTTTTTCGTTTTTACTCCTGAAGAACAATAACTATTCGAAAGCTTTCGAAATTTCTGAGTATTTTTAATGCTAAAATAACGTTAACAGAGAAGATATTTCGACACTTTCACTCGTTTTCAGTCCAACTTTTATTTGAAGTTGGACAAAAGAGGGCACGTGAATGTATCGTAACTTCTCTGTATAATTATAAATCATCAACTTGTCCTCTGGTAAAGGATCATGATTTTAGATTACTTTACACTGTATTGTGTTTTTACCTACTTTTGAAATCTATTTTATTTTTTTGGGTCAGAATTTATTATAATTATTTCATCGTTGCTGGATTTGATCACCGTTTTACGTTTCAGGTTATTTGTACTACTTATATAGTTAGCCTGTGTAAGAATATTTGGCATATTCGACCATTACGTCAGATTAAGCAAATTATGAGCAAAATAATCTGTAAGTAAAGAATGTTTATTTCACCATTCCAAAAATGTACTGCTTATTTGTTTGGCATAAAGCACAAAACTACATAAAGAGCTATCAATACTCCGCCTACTACAGGTATCGAAACCCGATTTTTAGAGGTGGATGTCCGCAGACATTCCGTTGTACCACTGGGAGGCCAAAATATACTGTACTTGGAAATAGCCTGTATATTTCATCTCCTACTATTCTCAAATTATTATAAGATTTGTATTGTATCTATTTAAACGTTTCTTGTTTATCCAATACATCATGCATGTGATTTGATGATGCTTTAGGTTTACCCATTAATAAAATTGTTGAACTACAAAAAGTCCAAGCATTTTGTCAAATTAAATTGTAGTTAATTATGAATATAATTACATGTGCTCGTATGAATATACACATAAAACAAAAAAATATGTTAGACCATTGAAAAATCTAGCTCATTAAGGTCAATTCTTGTTTAAACAAGTAAAAAAAAAGCAACCAAAGTTTCAATTACAGTGTCATTCAATGAAAATTTTCAATCTACAATCCACATTATCAGACAAACTATTTGGTAAACTGAAAATTAACCAATCAATATTTTGGTCAAAATCATTTCTGCAGTAAGACTTCCAATGTTTATTTGTGATGATGATAAACCAACTTCAAGTAAAAATGTATTCTCAAGACAGCTGGTAGGTTAACCTGAAGACGACCGAAGAAGGTTGAAATGTTACCCTGCACTTTATTTTAATTGAAGTTGTAATGCCCATACTAGCCGTCTTCAGAATACGATTTCAAAGCTCAATAGAATGTGACAATAGTCTTTCTTCAACATAATTCTTTAACGCTCAGCAAGTTCTCGCTCAAGTTGTTACTGGCCCCCCAGTGGCTCAGCGGTATGTCTGCGGACTTACACGCTAAAATCCGGGTTTCGATACCCGTGGTGGGCACAGCACAGATAGCCCATTTGTAGCTTTGTGCTTAATTCAAAACAACAACAACAAGTTGTTACTGTGTTTTACTCCTGGAGTTTAGACCTTCAAATTAAGTTTAATGGCTTACAGTCACGTTCACTGTTAATTTTAATGTGTTAAAGACTTTAAGTGAATCAACTGTTTCAGAGCTTAAAAGAATATAGCATTATATACAAAACTAGTATTCTGTGCTTTTTAAAGAGCATACGTAACTCCTCACTGAGGGTTATTTCATGCAAAAAATAACAGATAGAACAGCTGACTGCCAAAGTAAAAGATTACTAAATTCTGCACATAGAGTTGTTGTTTTTTTTTGCAACAATTTGGTTAATCAATGTATTAATATCAAAATTTCTAACTATATTCAAGAATAACACTGCACAACAAAGTTTGGGCTTCTTGAACACTGTTGGGTGTTCCTTATAGATTTTTGGCTGCTGATCACAAAAATCATATCCAGATTTGCTCATCACGTACTGTTTCATCGAAATCTTCAGTTTCACCAGGACATTGTTGCAAAGAAAAAACGATATCAGGGCAACTGGAATCCGTCAGTGCTTGCTGTTGGACACTGCAACGTGATGCACCGAATATTGAATACAAACGAAAATCAGGAGCAAAACACTTTTGATTACGTTGAACTTAATAGCGTATTAGAAACATAAACGCAATTAAATACGTTATTGTCATTAAACAGTTCACTGTCTATTTCTAAAGAGTTCCTACGTGATGAAGCAAAACTAAAATTATATTTGTGCATACCCACCAGGTACCTGTCACAATCAGCAAAATTTTCAAAAAATTGTTGTGCAGTGTAATTGTTGTTGCTACTTCTATACAACAGAGGAACTATTGATATATCAACACAAACCACAATCACTGATGACGAGAAAACCCACTTGTAGAAAGAAATATATATGTAAAAACGGCTGGTTTGGGTTGAAAAATATTTTATTTAGAGGAGCGAACAACGTTTTAACCTTCTTCGGTCATCGTCAAGTTCAGAAAGAAAGAAAGAGGTAACTGACAGATAGATGACCACTGTTTGAAGGGGGTTATGTAACTGAGTAAAAGAATGCAGAGGGCATGTTTAGTTGTTTCATTATGTTCATTAATATAGGTATAAAGATGTTCCTTTGTACTTGTTAATTTTGGGCTTGAGTTGTTGTATAAGTAAGGCTTCTTTAATTTTGCGTTTGTTTATGTTTGTTTCTTTATTCAGTATTTTGGTGTTTTCTATGTCAATGTTGTGTTTATTTGATTTGCAGTCTTCGAAAATATATGAAGGTGACTTTTTGTGTTCTTTGAATATGGTTTCCATTTTTCTACTTGTTTCTCCAATATACGAGTCGTGGCAGTTATCACATTGTATTTTATAAATAATGTTGGTGTGGTGTTTGTCAGTGTAGTTTTTACATAGTATAGACTTTAGTTTTGTGCCTGTTTCTTGAATAAATTTGGTATTGACTGGAATGTCATATTTTTTACTAGTTTTTTCCAAATGTTGGTTATTTTTCTGCTGATGTCGGGAATGTATGGTATGCAGCAGTATATGGTTTTGTGATTGTTTAATTTGTGGGATATATTTACTGTTATTAGTTGATTTTGCTTTTTGTCTAGGTGTTTGCGCATAATATTTTCAACGATTTGTGGAGGAAAGTTATTGATGTTGATGAGGTATTGTTTTATTTTGTCTAATTCGTCGTTAATTTTATCTGACGAGCACAGTTTTAAGGCTGTGTTTATTTGGTTTTCTAGTAAGTTGAGTTTTTGTTTTGTTTCATGTGCTAAGTCCCAAGGAATGTATAGTCAAGTATGGGTGATTTTTCGGTGGATTTCTGTTTTAAATTGTGTACCGGTTCTTGTAATTTTGAGGTTAAGAAATTATATTTGATTGCTTTCTTCCTGTGTTCTGTAGATGTGAATCCTACAAACGTGTCGTCTACATATCCGTACCAGTATAGTGGTGGATGTAATGCTGTGTTAATTGTTTGTGTTTCAACTTGTGTTATAAAAATACTGCCTAAAACCGGTGATATTGGGTTGACCATGCTTAGACCATTTGTTTGTATATAGTTTTGGTTGTTGAACATGAAGTTTGTCTATGAGGGTTGCTAATTGGCTGCTGGAAAATAAACTGAAATGAACAGGATAGTCAGGAAACCATAATTGTTGTTACTTCTCTCTTGAAACTGAAACAAATAGGTTTGTCAACAAACCTTGACTTTTGCCACTTTTCTCTTGGAACTAAATATAAATGTTAGTCACAGACCTAAACTGTTGTCACTTCTATCTTGGAACTAAAATAAACATGTTAATCATAAGGCCTTGACTGTTATCACTTCTCTTTTGGAATTGAAATAAACATGTTAGTCAAAAGACTTTGATTGTTGTTATTTTTCACTTTGAACTGAAATAAAAAGATTAGTCAGCAGACCTTGACTATTCTCAGTTCTATCTTTGAACTGAAATAAACAGGTTAGTCAACAAATTTTGACTTCTCTTGTGGAACTAAAATACACATATAATGATGGGATCTTGACTGTTGTTACTTCTCTTTTGGAACTGGAATAAACAGGTTAGCCAACAGAGACCGGCTTTTTCATTCCCTTCTTGGAACTGAAATAAGCATCTTAGTCAAAAAACCCTGTGTATTGACACTTCTCTCTTGGAACTGAAAAACCGTTGGTCAAAAGATCTTGGCTGTTGCCACTTTTCTGTTGGAACTAAAATAAATATGTTAGTCAAAAAAGTTTGACTGTTCTCACTCTTCTCTCGGAATTGAAATAAAGAGATTTGTCAGCACAGTTTGACTTTTTAATTCACTTCTTTGAACTAAATAAACATGTTAGTCAAAAGACCTTGACTGTTGTTACTTCTCTCTTAGAACTGAAATAAACAGTTTAGTCAATAAGTCTTGAATTTGCCATTCTATATTTGGAAGTGAAATAAACATGTTAGTCAGCAGACTTTGACTGTTGTTATTTTTCTCTTGGAACTGAAATAAACAGGTTAATCAGCAGAACTTGACCGTTGTGACGTTTTTCTATGCACTAATAGAAATATGTGAGTTCGAGATCTCGACTATTGCCACTTCTCTGCTTGAACTAAAATAAATATGTTAGTTAGAAACTTGACTGTCGTCTCTCTTCTATCGGATCTAAAATAAACAGGTTGGTCAAAAGACCTTGACGGTTGTCACATCTGTCTTGGAACAGAAATAAACATGTTATTTAACACACCTTTCTGTTGTCACTTTTCTGTTGGTACTGAAATAAACATGTTAGTCAAAAGACAATGAGCGTTGTCACTTCTCTCTTGGAACTAAAAACAACAGGTAAGCCTATAGAGCTTGACTTTATTATTCTCTTCTTAAAACTGAAAAAAAAATGTTAGTAAAAAACCATCACTATTGTCAATTGTCTCTTGAAACTCGAATAAAGGGGTTAGACAACATCGCTTGACTGTGCCATTCCCGTGAAATTCACATGTCAGTGCAACGACCTTGCTATTGTCTCTTCTCTCTTGGAAGTGAAATAAACGTGTTAGTCAAAATACAATGAGTTGTGTCATTTTTCTCTTGGAACAAAAATAATTACTTTAGTCAGCAGACCTAGAATGTTGTTACTTCTCTCTTTGTCCTAAAATAAACATGTTAGTCAAAAGAACTTGACTGTTGCCACTTCCCTGTTGGAACTGATATAAAGAGATTAGTCATGGACTTCGACTGTTGTCAGTTTTCTGTAGGAACTAAAAGAAATATGTTAGAAACAAAGTAGACAATTCCTACTTCTTTCTTGGAACTGAAATAATCATGTTAGTCACAAGACAATGAGTGTTGTCACTTTTTTCTTGGAGCTAAAATAATCATGTTAGTCAGCAAACCATGATTTTTGTCACTTTCTCTTGAAACTGAAATACATAAGTTAACCAACAGAGCTTGACATTGTCATTCTTTTCTTGTAAGTGAAATAAACATGTTAATGAAAAACCTTGACTATTGGTGACTTGTCATTTATAAGTAAAATAAGCATGTTAGTCAAAAGAACTTGACTGTTGTCACTTCTATCTTAGAACAACAATAAACATGTTAGTAAAAAGACCGTTACTTTGTTATTCCTTTCTTGAAACTAAAATAAACAGGCTAGTCACTTCTTTCTTAAAATTGAAATATACATTTCAGCTAACAGAGCTTGACTTTGTGATTCCATTCTTGGAATTGAAATAGACTCTTACTAACATGTTTATTTTAGTTCTAAGATAGAAGTGACAACTGACCTTGACTTTTACCACTTCTTTCTTAGAACTAAAATAAACATGTTAGTGAAAAGACTGACTGTTGTCACTTATCTCTTGGAACTAAAATAAACAGGTTAGTCACTTCTCTGTTGAAACTGAAATAAACATTTTAGATTCTTCTTAGAACTGATATGAACTTGTTAGTCCAAAACCTCCACTATTGTCACTTCTCTTGGAAATGAAATAAGCATGTTGGTGAAAAGAACTAGCTATTGTCACTTGTTTCTTGCAATTGAAATAACCATGTTAATTTACAGACTTTGTCTGTTGTCACTTCTCTCTTGAAACTGAAATATATAAGTTAGTCAACAGGGCTTGAATTTGTCATTACCTTCTTAGACCTTAAATAAAGATTTTAGTCATAAACCATCACTATTGTCACTTATCTCTTGGAACTAAAACAATCATGTTAGTCAAAAGTCTTTTACTTGGTTAGTCTTTTCTTCGAACTAAAATAAACAAGTTAGTCGCTTCTATTGCAGAAAAAATAAACTTGTTAGTCAAAAGATCTTGACTGTTGTCACTTTTCTCTTGGAACTAAAATAAAAATAAAAATGTTAGATAGTGAAATTGACTCTTGTCATTCCACTCTTAAAACTGAAGTGAACATATTAGTCACAGACCTTGTTGTTGTCCATTCTCTGTTGGAACTGAAATAAACAGGTTAGTAAACAAACCTCGACTGTTGTCACTTCTCTCATGGAACAAAGTAAATATGTTAGTCAAAAGTCAAATAAACATGTCAGTGAGAAAGCCTTGACTATTGTCACCTCTCGCTAGTATCTGAAATAAATATGTTAGTCAAAAAACCTTGACAGTTGTCACTTCTCTCTTTTACTTAAATAAACGGAGTAGTGAACAAACCTCCATTGTTGTCACTTGTCTCTTCTAACTGAAATAAACAGGTTAGCCATCAGAGCTTGACTTTGTGATTCCCTTCTTGGAACTGAAATGAACATGTTAGTCAAGAGACTCTTACTAACATGTTTATTTTAGTTCCAAGATAGAAGTGACAACTGATCTTGACTTTTAATACTTCTTTCTCGGAACTAAAATAACGTAGTAATGTTATAATGTGCAGTAAATCCTTTTATTCTTCGATAACAAAGAGTAGACTAGGGATTTATGGTAAACGGTGTTGAATTACTGCTTTTTCTGTAAACTGTCAGTTCTAAATTGCTTAACATTGGACGGCTAGCACGCGTATCATTTTAGTGGTGTCGCTTGAACTTCAACTGAAAGTAGCTTAACAAATTGTAGTAATCCCGTTAAATGTTTAAGATGGCGAAGAAATCAGGTTTGCCAGATGTTGTAAAATATCTGGCAACTCTTAATGATTTTTGACTGCCATAGTACTAACCCAACTTATCTGTTGAACGAATGACCTACGTGTCAGTGAGCTGTGATAGGAAAAAGATAGATCTGAAAGGCTTTATTTTTACACACCTCTGCTTTAAAATCCATAATTGAGTAGTTAAGAGAACATTGAGAATGATAATAATAACAATAATAATGAAAGGTAACGAGCTCGAGTGTAATGTTATAAGTCATATATATTTGAGGAAAAGTTACAAAATGGTTATTGCATTTTATACTTCTGTATCTCTTATAATCCCATGCAACACACAGGCTTTAACTCTGTTTTATATCTCTAATAATATCATGTACCACAGAGGTTTTAACTCTATATTATATCTTTAATAATATCATGTAACACACAGGCTTTAACTCTATATTGTATCTTTGATAATATCATGTAACACATAGGTTTCAACTTTATATTATATCTTTGATCGTGTTAGTGTTTTACTTACAGCAAAGCCACATTGGCCTATTTGCTGTGTCCTCCAAGAGGAATGAAACACCTGATTTTAACGTTGTAAATCCGAAGACTTACCGCTGTCCCACCGGAGGACTGTATCTTTGATAATATCGTGTAACACATGGCTTTGGACAATATTGTCCTGGATAATAACATGTAACACACAGGTTTTAACTCTATATTATATCTTTAATATTTAACTGTGCTTTATATCCTCGAAGATATCATGTAACACGAGTTTTAGACTTATTGTTGCTCGATGGGTCAGTGGTGAGTTTCTGTACTTAAAATGCTAAATGATTCAGGGTTGGTGGACACTGCAGATAACGCAATGTTGCTTTAACCTAAAATAAACAAACAAAAACAACAACTTAGCGTTAATCTGTATCCCAAGCTTGGGTATTTATGGGTAAGTTGTTATATTTCTAAAGGGTTAGGTTTAATTAAATTCTGTAACTTTTAATCAGTCGCAGGAGACTTGAAAAGGAGAAATGTGCTGTCATGAAATAAAAATCCACACCTATAATGTGGGTTTGGTCGGAAGTTGTTTTATGTAGTGTTTGTTCAAACGTTACGTTGAGCCACATTTTTATCAACGGACGCGATTTCAGCTGAACTTTGGATTTCTAGGCGACGCTCCTTGAATGTTGGAAAATCGTTTACAACTGTTCCAGTTGCTGAGCGACAATAATTTTTTAATCACCAGGGGAGTGATAACAACGAACATACTTGATTCGTAATGCAGGGACGTTTTTATAGTTAGATTTCAGATTATCCAAGACGCCATCTGTACAGTTCAGTTTTTCGACGATAACAACGTCTGTGACACCAATAGTAGCGACAAATCTCTGGGTGTCTAACCTAAACAAGCTTATTCTTACATGTTTGGAAGAAAGTTAATATTCCGCAGCGAAGTTTCTTGGTAAATGGTTACATTTTGAGCTTTGTTCCACTGACCATGTTTCTTGTTACTGTAATTCAATTACATAATTAGAGATAGAAGTCATGAAAAGTTAAGTATACCATTTCGCACCGTTTATTTATACGTTTATCGTTACTGTAATATAAGTATATAATTGAAGACAGAAGTTATCAAAAGTTAAATATACTATCTCGCACGGTATATTTGTTGTCACTGTAATACAATTATATAATTAGAGATAGAAATGAAAATTGCAATATACCATTTCGCACTGTTTATTTATACGTTTGTTGTTACTGCAATACAGTTATATAATTAGACATAGATTGTTTGTTTTTGAATTCTGCGCAAAGCTACACGATGGCCATCTGCACTAGTCGTCCATAATTTAGGAGTGTAAGACTACAGGGAAGGCAGCTAGTCATCACCACCCACCGCCAACTCTTGCGCTACTCTTTTACCAACGAATAGTGAAATTGACTGTTACAATATAACGTCCCCACGGCTGAAAGAGCGAACATGTTTGGTGCGACCGGCATTCGATCTCGCGACCCTTATATTAGGACTTGAACGTCTTAACCCAACTGGTCGTGCCAGGCCTAGACATTGAAGTTCTCAAAAGATAAATATACCATTTCGTATCGTTGATGAATATGTTTATTGTTACTGTAATACAATTATATAGTTAGACACTGGAGTCATCAAAAGTTATACATACCATTTCGTACCGTTTATTTATACCTTTGCTGTTAATGTATTAGAATTAAATAATTAGATATATAAGTCATAAAAAGTCAAGTATATTCGTATTTCGTATCATATATTTGTACCTTTGTTTTTATTTTAATACAATAATATAATTAGAAGTAGAAGTAGTGAAAAGTTAAATGTAACATTTCGTACCATTTATTAATATGTTTGTTCTTACTGTAATATAATTATATAATAATACATAGAAATCATCAAACGTTAAATGTACCATTTTCCAATGCTCATTTATACGTTGTTGTTTGTGTAATACAGCTATATAATTAGACATAGAGATCATGAAAATTGAAATATACCATTTCGAACCGTTTGTTTTACGTTTGTTGCTCCTGTAATACAATTAAATAATTAAAGGCAGAGGAAACAAGAAGTTAAATATACCGTTTCGTACCGTTTATATATATATGTTTGTTATTATTGTAATACAATTATATAATTACATACAGAAGTCATCCAAAGTTAGGTATACCTTTTCGCACCGTTTATTTATACGTTTGTTGTTACTGTAGTACAATTATATAATTAGAAATAGATGTCATTTAAAGTTTAATATATAATTTAAAACCGTTTATTTATACTTTATTGTTACCTTAATGCAATTAAATAATTAGAGATAGAGATCATTAAAAAGTAAGTATACCATGACGCATCGTTTGTTTACATGTTTATTGCTGTTACTGTAATACAGTTATATAATTAGAAATACAAGTAATCAGAATTTAAATATTCTGTTTCGTACGGTTTATTTACATGTTTTTTGTTTCTGTAATACAATTATATAATTAAAGACAGAAGTTTAAAAAGGTTTATTATACAATCTCGCACCGTTTATCAATATGTTTTTGTTACTGTAATACAATTATATAATTAGAGATAGAAGGTATCAAAAGTTCAACATACCATTTCACACCGTGATGACCCCCTTGTACAGAAAATTATATTTGTAAAAAACAGTTGGTATGGGTAGACAAAGCACAAGGCTAACGCAGGTAGCCCTCGAGTAGCTTGGCGCGAAATTCAAGACAAACAGACAAACTGCAACACAATTACATAATTAGAGACAGAGGTAATCAAAAGTTAAATATTCCGTTTTGTACCCTTTATTAAAATGTGAGTGGTTGCTGTAATACAGTTATATAATAAAGCATAGAAGTCGTCAAAAGTTGAGTGTTCCACTTCGCACCGTTTATTTGTATGTTTGTTGCTACTGTAATACAATTACATAATTAGATATAGAAATAGTCAAAATGAAATACACCAATTTGCACTGTTTATTTATACGTTTGTTGTTACTGCGATACAATTATATATTTAGACGTAGAAGTCATCAAAAGTTAAATATACCATTTCGTACCGTTTACTTATATATTTGTTGTTACTGTATTACAGTTATATAATTAGAGATGTATGTCATCAAAAGTTGAGTATACCTTTTCGCATAGCTTATTTATACATCTGTTGTTACTGTAATACAATTTAATAACCAGAAATAGAAATCATCGAACGTTAAGTATACCATACCGCACCGTTTATTTATACGTTTGTTGTTACTGTAATACAATTATATAATCAGATATACAAGTGACGAAAAGTTAAATATTCCATTGGGTACTGCTGATTTATATTTTTGGTTTTACTGTAATAGAATTATATAATTGAAGCTAGAAGTCATCAAAAGTAAAGTGTACCATTTCGCACTCTTTATTTACACTCTTCTTGTTACTGTGTTAGAATTATATAACCAGAGATAGTAGTCATCAAAAGTTAAGTGCACCATGCCACACCGTTTACTTATTTGTTTATTGTCACTGTAATACAAATGTATAATTAGACACAGATGTCATGTACAGTTTAATATACCATTTCGCACCGGTTACTAGTAGGTTTTTTGTTACTGTAATTCAACAATACATTTAGACATAGAAGTCATCAAAAGTTAAATATACCATTTCGTACCGTTGATTTATACGCTTGTTGTTTCTACTTTAATATAATTACATAAGTAGAGATAGATGTAATCAAAATTTAAATATTCTATTTCGTATTGTTTATTTAGATCTGTGTTATCACTGTAATATAATTATTTAATTACAGATAGAAGTAATCAGATGTTAAATATACTATTTCGAACCGTTTATTTATATGTTTGTTGTTACTGTAATACAATTACATATTTAGAGATAGAAGTCATCAAAAGTTTTGTATACCATTTCGCACTCTTTACATATATTTTGTTGTTACTGTAATATAGTTATATCATTAAGCATAGAAGTTATCAAAAGTTAAATATACCATTTCTCACTGTTTATTTAAACGTTTTTTGTTGTGTGTTACTGTAATACAGTTATATAATTAGAGATAAAAGTAATAAAATATTAAGCATACTATGTCACACCATTTACTCATATGTTTCTTTTTACTGTAATACAATTATATAATTAGACATAGATGTCATTAAAAGTTAAGTGTATTATCTTGGACCATTTATTTAAATGTTTGTTTTTATTGTAATACAATCATATAATTCCAAATAGAAATCATCGAAGTTAAATGTATCATTTCGCAACGTTCATTTATACGCTTGTTCCTATCGCAAGTAGTAGTTTATTAGTTATATTACTGAACTGCTACTCGCAATAAAAACTTAAAGAAGATTTCACTCGAATAAGGCAATAGAACACCTATCATGGGTTGTCGGTTATCTTTATAGTGTTACAGAAGGTACGAGTAGGTTAGTACCAGATATACTGTTAGTGTCACATATGGTACGGATCTGTCAATACCAGGTACCTTGTTAGAGTTACAGAAGCCGGTTCGGTCAATACCAGGTATTATGTTAGGTTACAGAAGGTATTAGTTGATCTGTACCATGTATCCTGTTAGCGTTACAGAAGGTACCAGTTTGTCGCTATCAGATATCTTGTTAGGGTTACAGAAGGTATCAGTCGGTTAGAACCAGATATCACGTTAGTTTTACAGAAGGTACGGGCTGGTCAGTACCAGATATCCTGCTAGTGTTAGAAAAGATAACTGTTGGTGTTACAGAAGATACCAATGCATTAAAAACAGATATTCTGTTATTGTTACAGAAGGTATGGGTCAGTCAGACTAGGTATCATGTTACTGTTATGCAAGGTATGGATCTGCTTGATACATCTACCCTAATAGTGTTACAGAAGGTACCAGTCAGTTAGAACAAACTATCGTATTGGTGTTAAAGAAGGTACCGGTTGGTTAGAATCAGATATCCTTTTAGTGTTACAGGAGGTATAGGTCAGTCAGTACCAGATATCCTGTTGTTGTTACAGAAGATACGGATCAGTCATTACCAGATACCATGATTCTGTTACAAAAGATATGGGTCGGTCTGTATCAAATATTCTGTTACTGTTACAGATGGTACAGGTTGGTTAAGATATTCTGTTAGAGCTACAGAAGGTATGAGTAGGCTAGAAACAGCTATCCCGTTAGTGTTAGAGAATGTGCGGGGCAGTCAGTACCAGAGATCCCGTTAGTATTACAAAAAATATGGGTCGGTCAATACATCTTATATAAGAGATCAACTAATCGCTAACTGATATTGGAAATTACAAGAACAAAATGATAAGACTGAAATACCTTTATTGAAAGATAAAACTGAAGGGATAATCCAAATGGATAATGTGAGTAAAATTGATTTTTCTTGCTGTTGTATTTATAATTTTCAAAAAGAGCCGAATCATTGGTTCCATTAACATGTAACAAAACCATCCACATTTTTTCTGTAACTGATTATTATTTTTTTAATGTGTTTAATACTGTGACTTTTAGTCTTACTGTCGTCCCAAACGTACAAGCTATATTTCTAATGTAGTAGGTAAAATCTCTGTTCAAGGTTATAAAATTTATGCGTCACTTTAAATCTATACTTTTAGAGTTAAAAACATGAGAAAGAATATCAGGAGGTTCGTAAAACAACAGGAGTGATAAAAAAAAAGGTACATAAGTTCAAGAATGTCTCTGATAGGTGGACACACTTACTTATTTTAGCACAAAGTTACGTTATAGGACACTACCGCTATCTGCTACGAGGATAAAGACCCAAATATCGATGTTGCAAGCCCCAAGTTTACGAGGAAATGTAGTTATGAATGAAAATAATTAAATATTTACCGTTACAAGGTTTCTATTAATTTACTTAAGATTAGACAAGAGTTTCGTCACTAAATATTCACAAATTGAATGAAGGTCAGTCAAAAGTTTTACCACTTGACACATACACTAATTGAATGAAGGTTAGTGAAACGTTTTATCACTAGATCTACTTCAACTGACTGAAAATTAGTCGAGAGTTTCATCTCTAGGTGTAAAATATATTACTGAAGGTCAGTGGGAAGGTTTTTTATTAGATATACACTAACTGACTAAAGGTTCGTTGGGAGTTTGGTCATTAAATATACACTAATTGACCAAAGGTTTGTTGGAGGTTTCATCACTAGGTATACACTAATTGACTGAAGGTTAGCAGAGAGTTTTATCTCTAGATGTACGCTAATTGTCTGAAGGGTAGTCAATAGTTTCATCACTAGATATATTCTAATTGTCTTAAGGGTAGGGTGGTTGAGAGTTTCGTCACTAGATATACACTAATTGATCAAAGTTTAGTCAATATTTTTGTCATTAGATATAAACCAATTAACTGCAGTTTAGTTGGGAGTTTTATCACTAAAAATACATTAACTGACGAAGATACTAATTTAATGATGACAATTTTTCAGGAGTAAAATACGAGATACATTTCAGGATTTCAAGAAGTGAAGTGAAGGTACAGTAAGCTCACAATGGAGGCTCGAGGGACAGAAATTCCCTTGTCAAAAACGAGCCATTTCATTGAAAGTTATCATTCTTCGCAGAAGGAGAAAGCAGTTCAACACCACAAGCTTGTAAGAACAATCTTTCCTCAAAGTATAGGATTATTGTCAAACAGTAAAATGAACGAACTGTATTCAAAACAAGAAGATCCAAACGAAAGCTTATCAAAAACCAGTAAATTAAACCAAAGATATGAGAAGTCAAACACAATTGAGGGCAACATTAACTTTTTATCAAAACGTAACAAAGTTTTTCAACATCATGAAGAAAATATGAAAGATAACCATTCCAAAACTAGCAAACTAACTCAATTGTGTGAACAACCAATTACTGTAGAAGACTCAAAAAATGGTATTTCCAAAACTAGCAAACTAAACCAACAATATGAGCAATCAACCAGAGTAAAAGACTCAAAAGCTGGTCTTTCCAAAACTAGCAAACTAAACCAACGATATGAGCAACCGACCACTGTAGAAGGCCCAAAATATGGTATTTCCAAAACTAGCAAACTAAGCCAATGGTATAAAGAACCAACCACTGTAGAGGACTTTAAAAATGGTCTTTCCAAAACTAGCAAACTAAACCAACGATATGAGCAACCGACCACTGTAGAAGGCCCAAAATATGGTATTTACAAAACTAGCAAACTAAACAAACGGTATAAAGAACCAACCACTGTAGAGGACTTTAAAAATGGTCTTTCTAAAACTAGCAAATTAAACCAACGATATGAGCAACCGGCAATTGCTGAAGACCCAAAATATGGTCTTTCCAAAACTAGCAAGTTAAACCAAGAATACGAGCAAAATCCCAGTGCAGAAAACCTGAGAGACAGTCTTTCCAAAACTAGCAAATTAAACCATTGGTATACGAAAGGTGGAGGAGATGGAGGTCAACTAGATAAGATAGCTAATTCTATTAGACTGAATCCTCAATATGATGACAAATATAATTCTTTGTCTGAAACCAGTAGATTCAAAAAACAGTATATGGAAAACAAAGTAGAGCAACTTGGAACAACACATCCTAATGCACAAATTTCAAACAAAATGAACCAACTTGGACTTACATCCTCAGGATTGAATGACAATTACTTCAGTTGGTCAAGATTAATAAGACCTCCAGAACGTTATAAGAGTGGTTTCAGCCTGCATGGTGGACATGGGCAAATAACAAATGTTAAAGATAATCCAGGACAGAAACAGCTTAAAAGTCTTCTACCATTCTCCTTTGAGAGGAAAGACCCTGACCAAACATACATCACGTTGTACAATACGACTACTGAATCTGTAAGGTACTTTCGAAGCAATTCACATTTTAGTCAAAATGATCAAAACTCAGATACATCTGAAACACTTTCACTCAGTTCTAACATCAGAAATGTTCCTGTGCCTTCGCGAACATCTAACCTTGATCAATACCTGGACGAACTTTTTAATCCTGTATTAGATGGGAATGCTGAAGAAATGAATGATGCATTTTCATTAGCTGCATCAAAGGAACGTTATCAGAATTATTACAGGAAGCTTAACACTCCGAGATTCAACATAGGCTTATCAGAAAATTCCATTGATGATATGTTTGATCAAATCCTAAAAGAGGATCTCAGAGAAATAAACAAAACTCCAAGATTTACAAAAATTGTAAAGAGAAATGGAGATTGAAAAGTACCCTATATTATTGTCGGTCAAAATTCTGATCATGCAGTCCAATATCTGTAATAGTTTTGTTAAACAAGACTTGATAGCTGTAATTATGCTGCTTTAGAAATGATCACAAGCAAATGAAATTAACCACAAAAGTTAATAAATTGACTATTAAGTTGATTTTATGAATATTTTTCAAATAAAAATATATATAAATGGTCAATGTATTGTATAAAACTACAAAATAAATGTATTATTTTATCAAAGAGATGACTATGAAAATATTTTCTGAAAGGCCATTCGTATGGTAAAGAATACTTAAGACACTTACTAACATTTCAAAACTGTGATTCGTGAATAATAACTGTTTAATAAAGAAACCTGAAAACATTACTAAACAATCATTATTCATTATTCACACCCTGGATAATGAATAATTATTGTTTGGTAAAGAAACCTGAAAATATTATTCAAACTTTAATCCATCAATAATGATTGTTTAATAAAGAAACCTTACAATATTGTTCACACTTTGATGAATGAATAATGACCGTATAAAAAAAACCTGAAAATATTACTCAAATTAAAATTCAGAAAAAAACTATTGTATTGTCTCATAATCATACCATTTTTTATGGATGTATATATATATACACACACACACATACATATAATCGAAAAGTTTAGGTGTAAAAAAATGGGCATCCAATAAAGAATCGGGTGTGTGACTTAAAAGTATCAAATCAAAATTTTTAAAATTCTTGTCCGTACTATATATTTTTCTACTATTTTTATAAACTTTTTGTCAATACTACGTGTGTTTCTACTATTTTTTGTAAAATTTTTGTCAATACTACGTGTGTTTCTACTATTTTTGTAAAATTTTTGTCAATACTGCGTGTGTTTCTACTATTTTTGTAAAATTTTTGTCAATACTATGTGAGTTTTCACGACTTTTGTAAAATTTTTGTCAATGCTATGTGTGTTTCTACTATTTTTGTAAAATTTTTGTCAATACTATGTGAGTTTTCACGACTTTTGTAAAATTTTTGTCAATGCTATGTGTGTTTCTACTATTTTTGTAAAATTTTTGTCTATACTACTTGTGTTTCTACTATTTTTGTAAAATTTTTGTCATTACTACGTGTGATTCTACTATTTTTTATTTTGTTCCTTAAAATCACACACTCAATCATTTTTTTGGCTAACTTATTTTCATATCTAAGGAGTTTTTGATTAGATATCACAACTTTTAGTCAATACACAGCAAGAAAGAAAGTGACACTAATAGTAACTAACATTAGCTTTAGGAATGCAACCCCATTATTCAGAACAGACTTATTTTACAAAGCTGACTAGATTCATTACAATACATAGTGGTAGTTTTTCTTCTCCAAAACAGTATTAATAACTTCCTTTATTGTATCTCCATAGAATTTAGAAAAATAGTTTATTGTCATTACCTGCATGCACTCAGCACCTCAATATTACGCTAACTGCTCAAGCAAATAACACGTGACGCTAAATCGTCTTTAGTTAATTAGGAGAATTCAATAAAATTTAGCAAATTTGTGCTCAACAGTTGGAAATGAATAACAGATAATAACCATTCATTCGTAAGATTTTCTGAGCTAAAAACTAATGAGCTTATCTGCTTGGCCTAACCAATACTTGTTTATCTGCACATATTTTCAGGCCTGGCATGGCCAAGCGCGTAAGGCGTGCGACTCGTAATCCGAGGGTCGCGGGTTCGCGCCCGCGTCACGCTAAACATGTTCGCCCTCCCAGCCGTGGGGGTGTATAATGTGACGGACAATCCCACTATTAGTTGGTAGCCTAAGAGCTGTCGATGGGTGGTGATGGCTATCTGCTTTCTTACACTGCAAAATTAGGGACGGCTAGCATAGATAGCCCTCCAGTAGCTTTGTGCGAAATTCAAAAACAAACAAACATGCACATATTTTCACCATACAATTTCGCTTCTTTAAATAAATTGTCTTTAACCTGAATGACAAAAGACTAAAATCGGTTCAGTTTTACTCATAGGTAACGCTGTAGTAAAAACTTCAAGCTAATAATCCACGTGGTGTTTTTGGTACGCATGGTCAAATATTTTGGTCAAATTTGAGTGGTTTAGCAGAATAGCTTTATACACGCAGATTATATTTAGACCAAATATAACAACTAATTGTAGGTTTTAAATATCTACCTTTGTATGAAATTTAATAAATCCCCAATATGTTTTTCATTCAAATAAAGCTACCATACTTTCGATGCACAGAAGGAAACAACAACAACATAAAAGTAACAACAAACTTTGAAGTTTTATGGTCCCAGGAAAGCATATCTACCAAAAATCACGTGATAGTTAGAATTGCCACAGTCCGAGTAATATAAGATGGAATATTGATAAATTAACACGTAGTGTATTCTGCAGGTGATTTTGGCCACACTGTGTATGTTGATTCCAGTGTTAGTGATATTAAAATATATCTGACAGAGACATGACAGATTTAAGTTTTATATATGAACTTTCAATTCCAGAATTCCTTAAATCAAATACAAAAGGGTTAAACTATAATTTCGTTTCGTCTCACCTTATCTGTTCAAGTAACAAAATGGAAAAATCACAAAACTAGCGCATCTTTCTGACAATATCAAAAGCTAAATAACATAAGAATATTCTGAAGAATTCATTCATGATCTTTCGGAGGAGATGCTTTAAACAGATTTTATATTTGACTAGTAATTCTTCTGTCTTTAGCAGAGATTTATTTAAGAATTCAAGTGATTTAGTAAATACATTTTCATTCATTTTTTTCTAATAAAAAGAGTTGAATTTGGATTTGTAAACTTGTAGGATCTCAATAATTCCTCACTTAGCTGTAACAGTGATATAGTGAGTTATCAAAGAAACATCTGGAGATAAAGGTCGTGATTTATATATGCAAAAACGGCTGGTATGAACGATAACAGAAGAAGGTCGAAATATTATTCGCTCCTCTACATAAAAAATTTTCTCAACCCAAACCAGCCCTTTTTCACGTATATATTTTTCTCGTCATCACGAGAGGTTGTGATTATATTTATCTTAGAATAGAAAACTATCTTGCAATTACAAATAATTGCGGTTTGACTGTCTATTACTTTTGTTATTGAATACAGTAAGAATTTTGAGTAAACGAATTAATATTATTTACTGTCAAGAAACAGTATCTAGGCAAAATGGGATAAAATATTTACATATATTCAATTTCTTAGATTAAAAATACACATGTAAAATTAGTTAAGAAAATGTAGCTGAAAACGTTGTTTTAAAACACGAGTATAAGTATAATCAAAAGAGAGAAGATTCGTATATCGCCTTTCTCTGATAGGTCGTAATTACTGGTAAATATTTTATTGTGATCTTTTGTTATTAACATGGGTGAGTTATACGATATTGAGTTATATATCAGTGATCACTGAAATGTTTAGAATTGAAAAGATGTTACTTGACCTGAGTAATGCTCCCGTGGGATCATCAAAGGTTCCAGAAAAGTGTCGTTCATGCTTTCAACTACAGATGGCATTGCAGCACCAAAAGTGTATTAACTGATAATCATCCGTGATGATGATAAAACCCACTTGTGGAGAAAAATTATATATTTAAAAACGACTGGTATGGACAGAGAAAGCACTAATAGAGGAGCAAACAACGTTTCAACCTTTTTCGGTCATCGTCAGGTTCCTTTGTAAACTTTGTTCGCTTTGTTAGTGCTTTTTCTATCCATACCAGCCGTTTTTAAATATATAATTAACGAATAATCATTTGATCAAATTATTTTCACCTGTTTTTCTCTTTCATTGCGCTAGTAGTTCAGCTGTTTTATACTAACCAATTACTAATTTCTTTTCAAATCAACTGCCATTTTTTAGCATATTAGTTAAAATTCAGGAACGACTATACACAGATAACATTTCTTTCAACTTTTATAATGATTTGTGAAGGAGTGTTTCAAGATATTAAGTATTTTTTACAGGAAATTAGTTATTTTTAGACAATTTTTAGTTATTTGATAAATAGAGAGCCTAAACGTTTATACTTCAATCTCATTAATACGCTAAAAATGAAAAGTTGAAAACTTCTGTGAGATGAGGTCATCATTGATATAATAAACATGTATTTTGTTTCTCATATACATACACAGCTCATAATATTGTTCTAGAGCTACTATTGTTATACTAATGCACTTATGTGTATTGTTTTAATGCTACTATTGTCATACTACTCCGCTTATTGTATTGTTTTAATGCTAGTATTTTATATTACTACTTCAATTACTACTGCTACTATAGTAGCATTTTTACTACTACTATAGTTATACAACCCCAATTATTCTACTGTTATATTGCTACTATTGATAAACTGCTCCACTTATTGTTTTGTTTACTGCTACAATTGTGATACTACTCAACTTGTATTGTTTCACAACTTCTATTGTTCTACTACTTTACTTATTCTATTGTTTTACTGCTACTATTCTTATACTACTATACTTATTGCATAATTTAATGCTAATATTCTTATACTGCTCCACTTATTGTATGGTTTTACTGTTACTATTGTTATAATACTCCACTTATTGTATACTTTTATTCCTACTATTGTTACACTACTCCACTTGTTGTACTGTTCTCTGCTATTATTTTTGTGTTACTCTACTTGTATTGTTTCACTGTTAATATTGTTATACTATCACACATATTGTTTTGATTTATTGCTACTATTGTCATACTACTCCACTTATTGTACGGTTTACTGCTACTATTGTTAAATTACTCCACTTATTGTATTGTTTTGATATTACTATTGTTTTACTACTACACTTATTTTATTATTATACTGCTGCTAAAGTTATACTACTCCACTTACTGTATAATTGTAATGCTACTTTTGTTATTCTACTCCACTTATTGAACAGTTTTACTGCTACTGTTGTTATACTACTCAAGTTATTGTATAGTTTTACTGCTAATAATGTTACACTACTCCATTTATTGTATTGTTTTACTGTATCTACTGTTATACTACTCTTCTATTGTTTTACTGCTACTATTGTTAAACTACTCCACTTTTTGTATTCCGTGATGATGATAAAACCCACTTGTAGAAAATATATATACGTAAAAGCGGTTGGTATGGATAGAGAAAGCTTTATGTAGAGGAGTGAACAATATTTCACCTTCTTCGGTCATTGTCTTGTTCAAAAAGAAAGAAAGAGGTAACTGACCGATAGCTGACCACATGTTTGCAGGTGGTTGTGTAATTGAGTGTAGAAATGTAGAGAGCATGCATAGATGTTGGATTATATTTATTAATATAGGTATAAAGGTGTTCCTTTGTATTGGTTTATTTTGGGCTTGAGTTGTTGTATTAGTGAGGCTTCTTTAATTTTGCATTTGTTTTTTTATTTAGTATTTGGGTGTTTTGTTATGTTATGTTTATTTATTTCTCAGTGTTCTAAAAGGTGTGAAAATGACTTTTTGTGCTCTGTAAATCTAGTTTCCATTTTTCTACTTGTTTCTCCAATATAGAAGTTGTGGCAGTTATCACATTGTATTTTATAAATAATGTTGGTGTGATGTTTGTCAGTGTGTTCAGCTACCGGTCAGTTACCTCTTTTTTTTCTTTGTGAACCTGACCATAACCGAGAAAGGTCGAAACGTTGTTCGCTCCTCCACCTTACATACTTACATACTATAGACCTTTCTTTTTTACCTGGTTTTTGAATAAATTTGGTAATAACTGGTATTTCATCTTGTTACTAGTTTTTGCCAAATGTTAAACACGAATGAATACATCCAAAAAATGAAGAACATCTTATTAGACACAGACAAATTTAAACTAATACACACAACTCCTTTGTTTTTTGTTTGTTTGTTTTGGAATTTCGCACAAAGCTACTCGAGGGCTATCTGTGCTAGCCGTCCCTAATTTAGCAGTGTAAGACTAGAGGGAAGGCAGCTAGTCATCACCACCCACCGCCAACTCTTGGGCTATTCTTTTACCAACGAAAAGTGGGATTGACCGTCACATTATACGCCCCCACGGCTGGGAGGGCGAGCATGTTTACCGCGACGCGGGCGCGAACCCGTGACCCTCGGATTACGAGTCACACGCCTTACGCGCTTGGCCATGCCTAGCCTCACATAACTCCAACAAAAACACACAAAACACAACTGAAGAAAATACAACTAAAAATGCAAAAAGCCAACACAATTTCAATAACATTTTATTCCTACCGACTCTAAACCGACTCACGCACACCACAAATACACGGCATCCCCAAACCTCATAAACCAGATTGTCCATTACGACCAATAATGTCCATATATGAATCGTTTAATTACAACTTTGATAAATACATAGCATGGGTATTCTCCAAATATGTAACATAAGCCAGCTCATTCATAAAAGACTCTTTTTAATTCCAAATCTAACCTTAATAGACTTAATCATAAAGCTTCAATGGCCAGTTTCGATGTCATTTCCCTCTTCACAGAAGTCTCAACCGCTGAAGCCTGCAAGATAGCCCCAGAACTCTATTTCCGAGACCCTAACCTATCAATAGACATTCCGAGCAACCATTTAGAAACCCTCACAGAATTCACTTCTATGAAGACAAGCTTCACGTTCAACAACCACAACTATATAAAGAAACAGATGGCCTGAGCATGGATAATCCAGTATCACCAGTTTTAGCCAATATTTTTATAACACAAGTTAAAACACAAACAATTAATACAGCATTACATCCACCACTATATTGGTACAGATATGTAGACGACACGATTGCGGAATTCACATCTACAGAACACACACTTAATTTTTTTCAATCATATTAACTCTATACATCTCAACATTAACTTCACATGTAAACAAGAAGAAAGCAATCAAATATAATTTCTTAATCTCAAAATTACAAGAAACGTTACACAATCTAAAACAGAAATCCAGCGAAAAATCATTCAAACTGGACTATATATTCCTTGAGACTCAGCACATGAAACAAATAAAAAAATCAACAGATTAAGAAACCAAATAAACACAGCCTTAAAATTATGCTCGTCAGATAAAATTAATGACGAATTAGACAAAATAAAACAATACTTCAACAACATCAATAAGTTTCCTCCACAAACCGTTGAAAACATTATGCGCAAACACCTAGACAAAAAGCAAAATCAACTAACAAAAGTAAATATATCCCACAAATTAAACAATCACAAAACCATATACTGCTGCTTACCATACATTCCCGACATCAGCAGAAAAATAACCAACATTTGGAAAAAACTAGTAACAGCATATGACATTCCAGTTAATAACAAATTTATTCAAAAACCAGGCACAAAACAAAGGTCTATACTATGTAAAAAGTATACTGACAAACACAACAACAACACTATTTATAAAATACAATGTGACAATTTCCACGACTCGTATATTGGAGAAACAAGTGGTGAAATGGAAACCAGATTTATAGAAAACACAAAAAGTCACCTTCACACTTTTTAGAACATTTCATATCAAATAAATACCTTAAAAACACCCTAATATTAAATAAAGAAACAAACATAAACATTGGCAAAATTAAAGAAGCTTTTCTTATTCACCAACTCAAGCTCAAAATAAACCAATATGGTACACCTTTGTACCAATATTAATAAACATAATTCAACATCCAATCACGCCCCCTACATTCCTATGCTCAATTACTCAACCGTCTTCAAACATGTGGTCAGGTATCGATTAGTGACTCTTTCTTTCTTTGTGAATCTGAAGATAACAGAAAAAGGTCGAAAAGTTTCACGCTCCTTTATGTAGTACTTTCTCTACCCATACAAGCCAATTTTGCATATATAACTGTTTATTTATTGTCTTTCTTATTGTCTGTCACTAACAGTTGGAGATGAGTACTATTTACTAACTTGGCTTTCCTTTAGTCTCTCAGTGATGATAGATATAGAGTGCATTTACTCTAGTCTGCCAGCAATATTTAGTGATTAGTGCTGTTCACTAAGTGTCTTTCCTCTCGTCTGACAATAATAGTTAGTGATGAGTGCTGTTTACTTGCTAATTTTCCAATAGTCTGTCGGTAATAGATGTTGATGAGTGCTGTTTACTTGCTCGTCTTTCTTCTTGTCTGTCATTAAACTTGTTATTAGTGTTGTTTACTAGCTTCTATTTCCTGTTGTTTGTCAATAATCGTTGGTATGAGAGCTGTTTACTAGCTGTCTTTCATCCAGTCAATCAATAATAGTTATTGATGAGTGCTGTTTACTAGCTGTCTTTCCTTCAATTTATCAGTAATAGTTGTTTATGAGGGCAGGTTACTAGCTGTCCTTCCTCTGGTTTGTGAGTAATAATTGGTGGTGAGTGCTGTTTAATAGCAGTCTTACCTCTGTACTGTCAGTAATAGTTGATGAAATGTCCCGTTTACAGATGTTTTTCCTCTAGTCTGTTGTTAATAACTGTTTTTCTTCTAGTCTGTCAGTAACAGTTGGTGATGAATGCTGTTTACTAATTGTCTTTCATTTAGCCTATTCTTTGTAGTTGGAGATGAATGCCATTTACTACAGTTACGACAGAAAGTGTTCGTATCCCTGCGTCGTGAATAGTTTTGAGTAGTTTTTTCCTCATAACGTAAAACTTATCACGATTAGGATAATGAAAGTATAGTATATTATAAATATTATACTAACACACATCTACACAAATTTTTATGCAAATTTAATGACAAATAAACTGTTTATAAACAAATAACTAAACATAAGAGGGGCAGGAAGTGTTTGTGCGTCTACTTTAATGGTCAGTTGTGTTGCCTTTCAGGTGTATTACCTGACGCAATCTCTCCTCATAGCCCTGCATGATCGTTTGACAGTACTCGACTGGTATTTTCTTTCATTCTTCTTTACAGAAGACCTCCAACTCTTGCAAATCTTTTGGATGACGCTGATGAACCCTGGTTTTCAACTCATGCCAAACGTTTTCAATTGGGTTGAATGGCCACTCCAAAATGCTTATATGGTTCCTCTGCAACCAGGATTGCACATATTTCGATGTGTGCTTAGGGACATTGTTATGCTCGAAGATCACACGACGCCCAAGCCACAAGTTCCGAGCATCATTATTGATATAAGTGCTTAATACATCAACGTACTCTCCTTTTTTCATGATTTCGTTGACGCAGTAAAGGCTGCCTACCCCAAAAGAGCTGAAGGAGCCCCATAGCACAATTGAGCCACCTCCGTGTTTAACTATAGGGACGGTGTTCTTTGGAAGATTTCGTTCCACTTCTTACGGTAAATATAGCGAACATCATTGTGGCCGAAAAGCTCAATTTTAGTCTTGTCTGACCAAAAATACTCTTCCAATAAGTGAAGGGTTTATCTGCATGCTTTCTTGCACATCTCAATCGTGCTTTAAATATGGAGTTCTACGAGAACGGTATGCTTTGAACCCAGAAGAGCGTAACTTGTTTGTAACTGTAGAGGTGCTTACTTCAATCCCAGTTTCCCTTATCAGTTTATGTATGTCATTACGTGTTAAACGAGGGTTTCTACTAATTAATCTGAGAACCTTCCTGGAATTTTGATTGGGCGTCCGGAACGAGGGAGGTTAGCTGTTGATCATATAAGCTTAAACTTGGCATTCATGCTTTGAACAGTAGATTTCAGCGCATTAAGTTGTGTATCAGTACCGGAAAGAGACAAACGAGACTTGTCTTTTACAAAAATTCATTTTTTTTTTAAAATAACTGGACAGTTGTTTTCTGTTCGCCATGACGATCAAGCAGATAATGACGGAGACGGCGCTAAATTGCCGAAAGTACTGTTTTGCTGGCTAACTTCCAATAATTATGAATTCAGTGTCTAGTTCTGGAATGGTATAATGTAGTTTACTCGCCAAACTAAACAAAAGTGTTATGGGAATATCAGTTTTTTCACACGTTCTGAACTGTAAGAACATTTTCTGCTCCTCCTATTTTTGGTTATTTGTTTATAAACACTTCAATTGTCGTTTAAATTACATATAACTTTACGTATATGTGTATTACTATAATATTTATAATAAACAATACTCCTACTAGCCTAATCGTGATACTTTTTAAGTTATGAGCAAAAAACTACTTGGGATGCAGGGGTACGAACACTTTCTGTCGTAACTATAGTTGTCTTTCGTCCAGTCTATGAGTAATTGTCGGTGATGTGTGCTGTCTAGTATCTTGTCTTTCTCTAGTCTGTTAGTAATAGTTGGTGATGAGTGCTGTTTACCCGCTGTCTTTCTCTGGTCTGTTAGCTATGGTTGATGATGAGTGCTGTTTTGTAGATGTCTTTCCTCTACTCTGTTAGTAAGAATAGATGGTGAGTGTGGTTTACTAGCTGTCTTTCCTCCAGCGTGTCAGTAATAGTTGGTGATGAGTGTTATTTACTAAATATCTTTCCTCTAGTTTGTTAGTAGTAATAGTTGGAGATGAGTGTTCTTTACGAACCGTCTTTCAACTAATTTGTCAATAAAAGTTGATGAAGAGTGCTCTTTACTTGCTTGTTTTTCACTAGTCTGTCTGTGTTTAGTAGCTTGTTTTCCTCTAATCTGTTAGTAATAGCTGGTAAAGCGTGCTTTAAACCAGCTGTCTTCCTTCTAGTCTGTCAGTAATAGTAGGTGGTGAGTGTTGTTTACTAGATATCTTTTCTTTAGTCTGTCAGTAATAATAGGTGGTGAGTGCTGTTTCCTAGCTGTCTTTCCTCTAGTGTGTCAGAAATACTAGGTGATGAATGTTCTTTACCAGCTGTGTTTTCTCTTGTCTATCAATAATAGTTAGTGTTTGTTTGTTTGTTTGTTTTGGAATTTCGCACAAAGCTACTCGAGGGCTATCTGTGCTAGCCGTCCCTAATTTAGCAGTGTAAGACTAGAGGGAAGGCAGCTAGTCATCACCACCCACCGCCAACTCTTGGGCTACTCTTTTACCAACGAATAGTGGGATTGACCGTCACATTATACACCCCCACGGTTGGGAGGGCGAGCATGTTTAGCGCGACGCGGGCGCGAACCCGCGACCCTCGGATTACGAGTGGACGCCTTAACGCGCTCGGCCATGCCAGGCCATAATAGTTAGTGATGAGTGACGTTTACTCGCTGTCTTTCATCTAGTTTGTCAGTCACAGTATGTGGTGAGTGCTGTTTGTTAGCCGTCCTTACTGTAGTCTTTCAGTAATATTTAGTGATGAGTGGTCTTTACTAACTCTATTTTTTCTTCTAGTTTGTCAGTAGTAATAAATAGTGACTGCTGT
Source organism: Carcinoscorpius rotundicauda (assembly GCA_011833715.1). Classification (NCBI taxonomy): domain Eukaryota; kingdom Metazoa; phylum Arthropoda; class Merostomata; order Xiphosura; family Limulidae; genus Carcinoscorpius; species Carcinoscorpius rotundicauda. The sequence continues at coordinate 27,971,644 of CM022406.1, forward strand.
TTACTCGTCTTTCCTCCAGTCTGTCACTAATAGTTCGTGATGAGTGCTGTTATCATCTTCTCTTTCTCGAGTCTGTCAGAAATAGTTGGTGATAAGTGTTATTTATTAACTTGTCTTTCCTTTAGTCTCTCACTAATATTAAGTGCCGAGTGTTTTTAACTAGCTGTCTTTCCTGAAATCAGTCAGTAATAGTTGGTGATGAGTGGTGTTTAGTAGCTGTCTTTCCTATATTCTGTCAGTAAAAGTTGGCGATAAGTTCTGTTTACTTGCTTGTATTTCCACTAGTACGTCACTAATAGTTGGTGATGAGTGCTGTTTACTCTTTGTCTTTTCTTAAGTCTGTCAGTAATAGTTGGTGATGAGTGCTGTTTACTAGTTATCTTTGCACTAGTCTGTCAATAGTAGTTGGTGATGAGTGTTGTTAAGTAGCTTGTCCTTCCACTCGACTGTCAGTAATAGTTGGTGATGAGTGCTGTTTACTCACTTGTCTTTCCACTGGAGTGTCAGTAATAGATGGTGATGAGTGCTCTTTTCTAGCTTGTCTTTCCATTAGTCTATCACTAATAGTTGTTGATGAGGGCTGTTTATTTCTTGTAATTCCACTAGTCTGTCAGTAATAGTTGATGACGAGTGTTGTTTACTAGCTGTCTCTTTTCTAGTCTATGAGTAATTGTTGATAATCAATGCTGTTTACTAGCAATCTTTCTTCTAATGTGTCAGTGTAGGAGGTGGTGGGTGCTGTTTACTAGCTGTCTTTCTTCTAGTATGTCAGTAATATTTGGTGATGAGTGTTGTTTAGTAGCTTATCTTTCCTTTGGTCTTCTTGTAATTGCTGGTAATGAGAGCTGTTTACTAGGTGTCTTTGCTCTAGTCCAGTGGTTCCCAACCAAAGTTGCTCGCACCCCCTTATGGTGCGAGATAACATTTGTTTTCACCCCTTTCACCTTAATTCTTAAATAAATAATTACTGTGAGGGGTGCGAGAACATATTAAAATTTTTAGGGGGTGCAGGGCATAAAAAAGGTTTGGAACCACTGCTCTAGTCTATCAGTAATAATAGGTGGTAAGTGGTTTTTACTAGCTGTCAGTAATAGTTGGTGCTCATTGTTGTTCACTTGGTATCTTTCCTCTAGTCCACGAGTAATTGTAGCCGATGAATACTTTTTATTAGTTGTCTTTCTCATTGTCTGTTAAATGGCTTTTATTTAGTTTTATAAGAAATTCTGATAAAAAAAAGTGGGGTAGTTACGTAGTACGTCCAGTGTTTGTTTCTCTTGTTTTCAACTTTTAATGGCCTTTTATAACCTTGATTAGGTTAATTTTTTTAGGACGGAAACCACGTGTATATTTCTCAACTGTTTGTTTTCTTATCGTTGGTTGAAGTTTGACACACTTCAAGGACATTGAGTCATGTCCCTTGGCTTCTAAACTTGTTTTTTATTGGTTATTTGTTGTTAAGTCAACATCTACGAGAAGGGCTATCTGTAATCTGCCACTTACGGGTATCGAAATATCTTTTTCAGTGTTGTAAAACCGCAGACGTACCGCTATGCCATTAGAGGGTAATAATAGAAAGAAATATCCAAAAATTTAAATACGAAGGTGACGAAAGATAACGTCTCTGTACACTTCTTGTTAAATATTTTTTATTTGTAGGTCTTAAAATAAACTTGCCAGAAAATAATAATTTCATAATAATGAAAAATTCAAACTATATTTATAGATTGTATAACGTTTTGATGGTGTTTTTCTATTTGTTTTAAGCTTAAAATGGTAGTTTAATGTAGATAACCATAATTTTTGGTTTTCTTATACAGGGTGTTCGCGGAAAATTATAGCATGACTGAACTTTAAGATTATGAGCATTGAAGCTTACAGAAAAGGTCATAGTGTATTGTTAAGGAAGTTCTTGAAATAGGTCACATAATAACTGCGTTTAGAATAATTAGTATGTGTTTTGTATGTGCAAACGAATATATAATGATATTTTTGTGAAAGTTTATCACTGTAGAAGTACAAATCTAGACGTACATCCAGATTAAGAGAAAATAAAGATGGCATGATTACATAAAGAAAGAAAGAAACTCTATAGACTATTAAAATATCTGTTACCTATAGCCATCACCCACTAAACCTGTTTTCAGTTCTTTAATCTAAACTTAGTTATAATGAGTTTGTGTCATTAAATCTTATGTTCTCTTTACATAAATACATCAGACAAAATACAACACTTTAATAAAATAAAAGTAATTAAAATAATATACTGTCGTAACCTCTGACGTGTCAGATCTAGAATCTGATTATTTTGTTGATCATTTGAAAGAAAGCCTCAGCCAGCAGTAATTTATATATCGAACGGAAACTGTACTTCGAAACTAACATGTAATATCTAGTGTAAGTTGTAGAAAAATAAAAACATGATGGACTACGTTTGGTGTAAAATAAAAAAAAATCGAAGAATCTGACGTAAGAGCTTCAGTGTCAAAACTAGACAAAGGAAGAAACAGAAGAAGAAACGCATAATAAAACATGAAGAAGAAAGACCCTTGTTAAATATGAGAAAGTAAGTAGAGTAACGAGATAAGGGTCAAGGCCTTTTCATGGGGAAAGGCCAGTGTTATTTGTGTTTGGAGGAGCTATTTGTCTCAAAAGGTTTATTAAAGCGAATTAGTAACCCAAATCTGAGTATCATTAGAGAATAAATCTTTCCACGTTTTAACCTACAGGTTCTGCATATTCATTTATTCAGTATTCTTTCAATTACAGAATACAGGATGTCAGTAAGGTGATGGAAGACACTAGACAGGGCATCAACAGGTAATTTTTGGTTCCATAATTAATCTTTCAGAAGGTACAGACCATGACAGACCTGTGGCTCTTTGGATTAATTGATTAAAATACAACGTGTACTAAGGAAAAGTAATTAAAAGTTCCGTCTAATAATTTCAAGGCAAATTTTGTATCATGTTTAGATTGTACAGGGTTTGTTTGTTATATTACAAACGTAAAATGGATTTTTAAAAAGATCTTTGTTCAGTTTTAAATAATGGATTTGTTTTGGTTAAATTTTGCTACTTCGGTTAAACACGGATTTTTTAGCATGTGATTAAAGGTCTAGCTAGTTATATTTAAAGCGACGTCAAAGCCAAACAGTCGCAGCTGCAAACATTGATTTGTGAATGCTAGTATCCTTGAACCGAAATACGAAGCTAGGGGCCCTTTAGCTGTTTCGACATTATCTCTGTTTAGAAGTCAAGATTTCATTCCTCGCGAGATGTTTATAGTAAATGGATCGGTTCGAGTGTTGAGCTGGGCGTATCGTAGCCACAAAGTAAAACTGCCTAACTTAAGGAATATTTTGTGTATTTGTTCGCGAACCCTTTCTGACGAAGCCTGGAAAAGACCACAACCTTTCGTTCCAAAGTATTTCAACTTTGTAGGTGACGTTATAGACCAATGGACTTCAAAAGAACAAGTAAGATACTGTTCTTAATGTTTTATATACACGTTGTGTTGCAATAAACCTTTAGTTTCTTGAAACAACGTTTCACAGCCTGTAAACAAGTTATTGTTTTGACACAACGTTTCACAGACTAAACAACCATGTTATTTTTTTCTAAATGCTCCTTAATCTACAGCTAACTAAAGCATTTTGAGTTTTTTTCCTCCTTTTTTGTCCGACACCTTCACATCTATAGCTGGATGACTAAATTATTTTGGTTTTCCTTTAATAGTATGAAACGTCACAAGTTTCCTTTTTACAAATTACTCCTTTTTAATGTATAGAGAACAATTGTCCTGAGAACATAACATTGAAACGATTCTAAACCGTCGACTTGTTTTTCGTATGCCGTACTGTTGTGATGTCGAGCTGTCAAAATTATATGACCTTGAATCTAGAGAGTTCATTTAAACAAGACTAAAGTTGAACCTTTGAAAATAAGCTAAATTTAAAAGGTCCCCCAACGACAATAAAAGAAGCTGTATAGAAATTGAGATAAAACGTACATCATGGAAGGAATACAAGAATAAAAAAATTGATAAAATATACGAAGATAAACCCAATATCTACTAACTAATAATGAATAACTGTCAGTCAGGTATCCTTAAGTAAAATAAGTTAATTATCGCATTAATTATTATAAAACATTTCATCTCCTATTTTATCAAGTCATTTTGCAATAACTATCTAAATCAACTTCTAGTCTATGTATTGGCCAACCGGGTAGCTTTACACGTGAATAAGTATTGTGGTTTCTCAATGAATTACTTGGCGATGGGTATGGAAATAAAACGTTTCTACCCTGGCATGTAATAAAAACAGAATAGTGTGAGAAGCTTCAACAAAAAAATTTGTGGTACATTGCATAATGACCAGACCTCGAAGTTCAAGCATTTATCAAGTTATTATGGTTAATAATCGGATTAAATATGCCACTTACTATTATAAGAAACAAACTAGGCTTCGATATCTGCCGTAAGCTCGCTGTGTAGATCTGAGCTTAACAAACAAATTGTGCTTTTCGTATCCCACTAACACAGCGATATGTCTGTTGACTTACAACGCTAGAAACCTGGTTGCAATACTTGTAGGGAGCTGATAGCTCATTACGTAGCTTTATATGCTTAACATTATAAGTAATATATAATTAACATTACCGAAGTTTATACTTTTCCTTTAGTCACATGAAAGCTTTCGACAAACAACAGTAACAGGTTAGTTTTGTTTAGAACGTGAAAGATTATAACTCTGTAAAGTAAACCTCACTCCTTTTTATAAAGTTGCTATGGCGACACTACGTGCTTTGTTGTCTTGGACACTCAAGTTTTTTCGAGTTTGTTTTTGTGAAATATTGAAGAAACACTTGGATGAAAGAGTAAACCACAAACCCTGATTATGAGACGAACCTTTCAAAAGCTTCAATCAAAATAAATCTGTTTAATGTTTTTAGAGATAATTACATGAAAACTACCATTTTTTGTTACTTTTTGAAATAAAAGTCTTTAATTTACAAAATAAGCAACAACAAAATTAGTAATCAATCATGATTTGTAATGGTTTTTGTTATCTATAGCATAGGATACTAAACATATTGTTACATAACAACACCATATGTAATCATGTCCACTATTTTTCACCACACGTTAGGATGGGCTGAAAGTTGGGAAAGGAGCTTTTTGGTTTGTCCAAGCTGATGGTACGGAAGTTGTGTGGAGTTTCAAAGAATTGTCCGACCTCGCCAAGAAGTAAGTTTTCAAACAAGAAAATTCATTCATTAAAGACGGATGTTACTAATATGAATTTTAACAAATACAGATGTTTTAGATATTTTAAAAGACCATTTAAATAGGTAGATACACATAAAGATAAGAGGAAATTAGTTGAAAATAGGACAAAACAATAAAATAACGGTGTATACTGTCAAGTATACCATATTATTTATTTATTTGTTTTTTGGAATTTCGCGCAAAACTACTCGAGTGCTACCTGCACTAGCCGTTCCTAATTTAGTAGTGTAAGACTAGAGGGAAGGCAGCTAGTCATTATCACCCACCGCCAACGCTTGGGTTACTCTTTTACCAGCAAATAATGGGATTGACCGTCACATTATTGCCTCCCCACGGCTGAAAGAGCAAGCATGTTTGGTGCGACGGGGATTTGAACCCGCGACCCTTAGATTACGAGTCGAACGCCCTAACCCACCTGGCCATGCGGGACCCACCGTATTACTATTTAACTATTTGAGATATCCATTCCTAATTGTAAACATGTTTCTTTTACTGAAGAGAACTGTAAGAGTATTGGAAACAAAAAACTGACCCGGTTGAACCAAAAATTGAGAAACAGCTACATTTAAAGTAAGGATATGTACATTAAAATTGGATAAGACATTAAAATCTTAGAAAATGTTAAGTCGACTAAAGATTCATTAAGATCCAAGTACAAGGACTCAAACATGTTGATTTTTCTCTAGAGCAGCCAATGTTTTAGAGAAACACTGTTTTCTAAAGACTGGAGAGAAAATTATTGTTGTGTTGCCGAAGGTACCGGAATGGTGGATGATCAACTTAGCCGCAATGCGAGTAGGTGAGTTGAGAGCCATTAAGTTATCTAGGTGGGAAAACACCAGAGACGTAATGGAACTATGTAGAATGGACGGCAACTGAATCTGAAGACGAAAAGCGGAAGACTTTCGAAACGTCGACCTCTTCGCTTGTGTCTCTAACAGGCAGTTACTGTCCATCCTACAAAGTTTTATCACAAATACTCTGCCTAAACAATTTATCAAAGAATACCAGGGACGAGAGTTAGAAACATAGGTGTTATCTAAAACAAACACCAGGAGAGTGAGTTAGAAACATAGATGTTATCTAGGTTGGAAAACGCCAGGGAAGTGAATCATAAAGTAGACAAAACACAATAAAACTATTAGAAATAACGGTGTCATTCAGGTAACAAAACACCAGGGAAGCGAGTTAGAAACAAAGGCGTTATCTGGATAGGAAAACACCGGGGAAGTGAGTGAGGAACAAAGGTTATCTAGGAAAGGAAACACCAGGAGAGTGCGTTGGAAACAAAGATATTAGCCAAATGTCTAAAACATATTACCTGTTAAGTAGATATTTATAGCATAAAACAGATACGACCACAGATATAAAACTTATTAATATCGATATTCCACCAGAGGGGTAATATGGAATATCGGTAGGAGAATATGGAAATAGCACAGATGCAAGATGTTTAAAATATTGGTCAATAAATTTATAGCCTGGTTAAAAAATTTATATAGTTAGGGTATTTATAGCCAAATATGGAAACTTCTAGATTGGGTTAGTATGACCATAAACAGCCAGGAACCAAAATGATATTGTTATGGTATTAATAACAAATTATCGAAACTTCCAGAGCTAGTTAAAATGAAAGATCTGGATAACATTCGGTGACTGTATAAAATCAGGAACAATTTTTGTGAACATAGATGTGGTTATGTTAACAGATTTTTTTTTATTATACTAGGCTTGATTTTATCTCCAGCTAATATTCAACTGACAGTTAAAGACCTTCTTTATAGATTTTCAATGTTTCAACCGTCAGCTGTCTTTGCTGATCACCAGGTGGCTTCTTCAATAGACCAGGTGAGAACGTTTCACAAAATTTTCCATTTTCATGATATTATAATCTTCACATATAGTACAGTTAGACTTTACAGTTACTGTTCTTTTGAAGAAATAGCACAGATCTGATGGTTCTATAAATGTACTGAACTGATGAAGTCTTAAACATTTCTGCTAGAGACAGACAGCTGACATTAATAAGTGGTGTTACACACACATACGAACATTTTTTTCCTGTTGTTTTCTAGATTGCTGACCAGTGTCCAACTCTTAAAACCAAAGTGCTCGTGGGTAAAGATGAAAAATATAGGTGAGAAAAATGATAAAGCTTTGCCTTAGGCTTCGATTTAATTATTATACTTTCGAAATGGAGAATATATTGTGACTGCTGCATTCTCTCTTGATTAATCGCGTTCAGGACTTTTTTTCTTAAATATTATGTTAAAATCTTGAAGTTTTAAATATAATATACAAAGTATATCATTTATAAATTACAAATTTTAAAATTATGATGTAAAATACAGAAGTAAATAAAGCACCTACAGATGTATCATTTCATTACATAACGTCATAGTGAGTAGAGTCAGTGCTTAGCGTGGTTACAAAGTACACGAATGTTGGATCTTCTGTTTAATATTGACGTACCAAAATGTTTTATCAGCCATTTATAAACAGGTGTTCGTGAGAAGAAACATGATCCCCCTTAACCAGCGGGTCTTAGTGGGTGCAAGATTAACATATTCACCCTTCAGAGCGGGTAAAAACATTTTCTATTCACTCCACTAATGAATGGATATTATTGAGTTTCAATACTGCTGTTTCACAAACTCAAATGATGGTCGCAATGAGTCTTAATTTTACCATCAACTCTTTAACCATCAGGTTATTTATGCAGTTTATTTCCCTCAACCCTTCAATATTTATGTAAATTTTCCCTTAAATCCCTTAACCAGCTGGTTTATTATATCCATTTTACCATCAACTTTTAACCAGTAGGTTTTCACATAAATTTTACCCTCAATTCCTTAACCAGTAGATTATTTATATAAATTTTACCCTCAACCACTTACCTGGTTAGTTATATATGAACTTTACCTTTGACCAGAAGGTCAGTCTTTTAAAATTTATACTTATCCTTTGCTCTTCTAACACCTGATCTTTAACAACATTCCTCAGGTTTTATATAGCATTTTTTCTCTATTTCTGTTCCTATCAGATCTAAAAGGTTTATGTTTGGACGTTATTTTTGGGAGTAATTCTCAACCACTGTTACATTACTCTTAAGTTATGTATTAATATAAACTGAAATTCAACTTACTTTCACAGAAATGGTTGGCTCTCTTTCCAATCACTACTGAAGAAAGCTTCTTCCTTTCATCAGGTGAGCTGTAAACATATGATTTCAGACATAATTAAGAAAATGCTATCTTATTGAATTTCTATTGCCGCTAAATGTTGAAAAAGCGTTTTTTAAGTTGGCTTACAGAATTTATTTTATCATTCCAGAGATACTGATTGACACTTGTTTGTTTTGAGATCAGTCCATTTCGGGCACGATAGTCTGAAATAGCTAATCGATTTTGCAGCTTAGTTCGTAGGTCACCGAACAAAATGATATGCATTTTTTTCTGTTTAAACACAAGATATCTCCTTCCTTGCTGCTGTCAAGTCTATATTAGTTCAACGACTCGAACCTTGGCTACTAGAGTCTTGGAGCATTCGCATAACAGTCCTTTCAATAGCTCTCGAATTTACAATTACATAAACAAGAGCTGTAGCGAAGAACCAACCAGCAAACCCATGAAGAACAACAAATAGTTGGATGGACGCTAATAAAAAAAGGAAGCGCTCCAATTCGTAACATACAACCTGAGCTGAACAATCAACTAGCTATGACACAATCTCTAGTTGTGATCAACTAATTAAGTTTGAGTTAGAGTGCTGTGCCTCGTGTTTTACACGACAGCTATATTTCATCATGTCTTCTGGTATGAAATGTAACTCTAAACTTACAGAATACAAAATAGCGTAATCCCTACGGTATGTTACATAGTAATGTATCAGGTCATCCTACAAGTAATGTTCAAAAATTTAATACAGAAAGTGCATCATCATTCTTGTCTTTGTAGAAGGCTTTAATGACTAAAATATTGTAGTAGGAAGCGAATAAAAATGTTCAGACAAATAAAAGAAACTAACCCAACTCCACTTTTTCATGTTATTAATCAAATAAACCTTTACGAAGACAAATGTGTCCTAGGAGCACATATGGCTTTAAAATTACTTTAAAGCACAATTACTTTAAAAAAGATAATAGTGCAGCAGAAATTACACGAAATATTTAAGTGTTTATGATGCGTAGTCTCTCAGTTAAATAAAATTTCGATGGTAGTTTTAGAAGTTCAGATCAGTTGACTACAGCTTAAGTGATGCACTACGTTCAGGTCGTCCTGTTGAGTTTAATAATGACTTTCTGCTGGCCTTGTGTTGTAACAATTGAATAACTAGCACAGAAGCCTAATTCAATTCATTAAACAGTTTACCATCATTTGAAACAGCTTGGTAAGGTGTCAAAACTTGAAGAATGAGTTCTCCATGATTTGACAGAAGCCAACCTAAGAACAAGAGTGGATATTTGCATTTCTCTGCACTCTCGTGAAAGTAACTCACCCTTTATGGACAAGTTAGTGACTGGAGATGAAAAATGAATATTTTATAAAAGTGTTAAGCGCCACATATAATACCTCAGTGCAGTTAAACTGGCTAAAGCACAGCCCAAAATGAATCTTCATCCAAGGAAACCTTGTTAAGCGTTTGATGGGATATTGTTGGTGTGATCCTCTTTGAGTTGCTGCCACTCAATGCAACAATTACATCAGACATCTATTGTAAACAGTTAGAGCACTTGAATTTTGCACTAAAAGAAAAAGAAGCCTGCTTTGATCCATCGTAAAGGTGTTGTGTTATACCAGGATAATGCATGGCTCTATATAGCAAGAGTCACATCTACAAAGATTGAAAAGCTAGACTGGAAGAAACTTCCACATCCTCCTTATCCTCCAGACCTTGCCCCATCTCATTGTCATCTATTCCAAAGTTTGCAAAACTATCTTAATGGAAAAGAGTTTGAAACACATGAAGATGTCAAAACTACCCCCTCTATATTCTTTTCCTCTAAACCCCAAGATTTTTATAGAAGTGGCATTCAGAAGCTTGTGAATCGCTAGCAGGAAGTAATTAATAATATTGGTTTGGTTTGATTTTAAGGAAAATCTACACGATGATTATCTGCGCTAGTAGTATTAAAATATACATCATTGATTAAATAACACTAAAAGCTTTTGAAGCCCTTTCTCTTTTCCTGAACCTGAAATCGGACATTATTTAAGGAATGACCTGACGAAATGTTACAGTACAAGTATGTTACAAAACGTAGCAGGTTAGGTCGTACCATGAGCTATATAATAATGCATAAAATGAAAACTAAGATTGTCTAATAGTATAAAAATGTAACATATGTTAAAACACACACAAACACTCTGCTAGTTGCTTCGAAACAAAGCTTAATCCTGTGGCGTTTTGTTAATTTATTTATGTTTAGTGTGTGCGTTCTCGAAGTGAAGACGTGTTCTGCGTATTCTTCACCAGCGGAACAACTGGTCAACCCAAGATGGTAGAACATACCCATGCCAGCTATGGAATAGGACATAGTTATACTGTAAAGTAAGATAATTATATACAGTCACCTAATAGATAAATACAGGTTATTGTATATAGTAAGGTCATATTTGCACAGTAAACTAGGGACATATTTAGACGCTGAAGTAAAAATATTTGTATGCAGTAAGGACATATTCATGGACTATACAAGATATTCAAAAGATTGATATATAATTTGAGAAACTTTCCCAAAGTTGAAAACATACAATTCTTTTATTCTAGAATGCTTTAGTTAAGAAATAGTAAAACGTAAATTTTAAATATTTCAAACTTATCCCAACACTCACTTTCTCTTTGTTAGAGCTTTTGATCTAAAAGAGAGCGACGTATTTTGGAATATTGCCGATACAGGGTGGGCTAAGACTGCTTGGAGTAGTATTTTCACACCCTGGATAGCAGGCTGCTGTTCTTTCGTTCACGAGATGCCCAAATTCGACGCAAGCCTTGTTATGCAGGTAGGCAGATTTTATATATCCTTATCAAATTGAATGACATATTGTTGTTAAATTTAAGAAGTTAGATCTACATTTTTCTTTTCACATAAGTAAATTTGGTACATCTCTAAGTAACGAAACGCCACCTTATGGTTAATCTATGGTTGTTAAAGTTAAGGCACTCGACTCGTAATCCGAGGTGCGCGAATTCTAATCTCTCTCACACCAAAAATGCTCGTTCTTTCAGTCTTGAGGCGTTATAATGTGACGGTGAATCCCACTATTCGTTGGTAAATGAGTAGCCCAGGAGGTGGCGGTGAGTGGTGATGACTATCTGCCTTCCATTTAATATTACACTGCTAGATTAGAGGCGGCTAGCACAAATAGTCTTCGACTAGCTTTGCGCGAAATTTAAAACAAACCTTCAGATAAGTTGATTTCATATGTTCTCTGGATAAATTAACACTCATTACTTTGTGGGTTTCACAAAGAAATTTTGTATGTATTAACTGAATAACTCTTTATTGTATTTTAGACCCTTCACAAGTATCCGATATCAACATTCTGTGCCCCACCTACAGTTTACAGGCGTATAACACAAGACCTTCAACACTACAGTTTTCCTCACCTTCAAAACTGCTTGAGTGGAGGGGAACCTCTGGTAAGTAGGACAACACAGTGACCAATGTAAGAAGTTCTACACAGTAGTAGTGTGGGTGATATCAAATTTCATCCTGACAAATACACATTGTTGTTAACTGTAGGAAAATGCAAAGATAACATAGTGACTAATGTACAGGGTTCTACATAGTAGCACTGTGGGTAGGATCAAGCGCCATCTTGAATCACGCATGTTGTGAACTGTAAGAGAATATAGATAACATGGTGACCAGTGTATGGGGTTCTACATAGTAGTAGTGTATTACATCCTGACCTTTGCATAATTTTGTGAACTGTGATAGAATATAAATAACATGGTAAATAGGATTTCTAAATTACACATCGATAAAGTTTAGTGTTTAAAGCACTAATTACACGAAGAATTACGTTAATTTTTCCAATTTATATTTTGTAGTAAATTAAACTACAGGTTTATTATTATTAACGGCTCGAGAATACAAGGTCATTTGTATTTATGCTCAACAAGTATGTATTTTTCTTACAACAAAGCCGCATCGCGCTATTTGTTGAGCCCATTGAGGGGAATCGAACCCCTGATTTTAGCGTTGTACTAGCGGGGGACTGCTCAACAAGTTCTCGTGTTATTTGACGTACCTGTCATATGAATTACTTCTAAGTGTTTGTTTTTTCTACCTTGAAGTAGTTGGCAACTCTACATTTTATCATCTGGTTGTGCTGTTGATCGCTGACTATTTTATTGTAGAGGGATTTGGGCATTTTAAGTGTATAAAGTACGATTTTGAATAATCAGAAAGTTTTATGCGAATATTGTACAACATGAAATTCGTGAGTTTCGACATCACGTTCCATATCTATCGAAACATCAGCCAGCTATTCCGTTGTAGGAAAAAAAACTTTTCGAATGTAATAAAAGGAAATACACAACGATTTGCTGCGTTTTCGTAATTCGCTTTTGGTAAAGAACATGTATTCTCACAAACACAAAAAAACCCGGTAAACTTTGTGTATACTGTTACAAATGTTACAAAGCCACAGTGTAGTGGAATACTGGTTTACATTGTTACAGATATACAGAGTTCCAGATGTTACAAAGTCTCATGGTGTAGTGGAATTCTGTGTGACATTGCTACAGCTATACATAAGTGAATTACGTAGTATTATGTGTGATAATAAAACTTTAAAAGCAGTGAAGCGTTACTTAACATATTAATTTGGTGTGGAAAACGAACAATACATATTTGTCAAGACTAGCTTTTGTTACAAAAGGAAACAAGATTCTACCCGTACTGAAATCAACTTATTTAACAACATATTTAGCCCTCCCAAGAGTTTTATTATATAATATGCATGCACTAGGTAAAGTTCTACTGGATATTTTGATACCTTTGTCTAAAATCGTTATCAATTTGAAATATTTGTGTTTCAGAATCCCGAAGTGATCTCTGTGTGGAAGAAAAAAACCAATGTTTCTATCAGGGAGATTTACGGTCAAACTGAAACGGTAAGAATGTACGAATCACTAGAAACATTGCTTGTCAGGCGTCAGTTAGTAGAGGCAACAGGTATAGAAAAGTTGCTTGTCAGGCGTCAGTCAGTAGAGGTAACACGTATAGAAACATTGCTTGTCAGGCGTCAGTCAGCAGAGGTAACAGGTATAGAAAAGTTGCTTGTCAGGCGTCAGTACAGATAGCAAACATAGAAACGTTGCTTGCTAGTTGCTAGTAAAAATAACACAGAAACGTTGCTTGCTAGTTGCTAGTAAAAATAACACAGAAACGTTGCTTGCTAGTTGCTAGTAAAAATAACACAGAAACGTTGCTTACAAGGCGTTAGTATAGATAACACATATACACAACTTATTAACGTAGCAGTAATGTATGCTTAAAAGTTTGGCAGGTCCACAAGGGGCCGGCTGGAGAACCAGGTGCGCTAAGAAAGTGTGGTATCTCTTCAATCCTGCTCGTGATTGTATTATATTAAGCGGTCAGGGTAGAGAATGAGAAAAACTTGGGGGTAAGTGGTTAAGAAGTACTTTCAAAAGAAGGATAATCCGAGAAGTTGGCGAGAGGATAGCAGGGAGACAAGACTAAAAAGTCAGATAATATAATGTTAAAATCCGAACTGATCTATAGTTTAAACTAAGTTTAGATCAAAATGTTTACCTCGTATAGCTGTTAATAAAAGCAGCATGTCCTTTACAGAATATCAATGACACATTTTAGCGTGGGGGAAACCCAAGGATACCACTTTCACTGGACACGTGCCAAATTAAAAAGCTGTCCAGTGCCAAAAGCTGACGTATCAGTACATAATGTTGAGCTTGTGTTAAAGTAATGCTATCACAAGAACTAGGGGTGGAACAGAATTTGATAGTTTGCGTGTTTCTTGTTCGCGAGCGTTTGAAATAACTGGTAGCTAGTTTGGTGAGAGATTCGTTTAGAATCAGAAGTTGGGCTAATTATTTAAAGTTACTTTGGCTATATAGTTCGGTAACCTATGTGCAACTTTGATGGTTTTGTAGGTCTTGTGGCCGTTTGTACAGATTTGAGAGCATGTTGCGGGATTACCGTATTTGAAGAGCGTCAAATGTAAATTTTGTTGATTGTTTGGGGTAGCAGCCTATGCTAGTGCCGGCGACGCGTTTAATGTAGTTAATTCTTGCGTTGGCGCGATTCATGACGTTATCGAAATGTTTGTGTTGTGATAAATTATGTGTGTTTGCTTTTTAATTTTGCGCAAAGCTACTCGAGGGCTATCTGCGCTAACCGTCCCTAATTTAGCAGTGTAAGACTAGAGAGAAGACAGCTTTTTTATATGCAAAAACGGCTCGTTTGGGTTCAGAAAATATTTTAAATAGAAGAGCGAACAACGTTTCGACCTTCTTCGGTCATCGTCAGGTTCACAAAGAAAGAGGTAACTGACCGGAAGCTGACCACATGTTCGGAAGGGGTTGTGTAACTGAGTGTCGCAATGTAGAGGGCGGGGTTGGATGTTTGAATATATAATTTTATCTATAATATTAATATAGGTATAATGGCGTTCTTTTATATTGGTTTATCCTGGGTTTAAGTTGTTGTATAAGTAAGGCTTCTTTAATTTTGCGTTTGTTTATGTTTGTTTCTTTATTTAGTATTTTAGTGTTTTCTATGGTTATGTTGTGTCCATTTGACTTGCAGTGTTCGAAAACGTGTGAAGGTTACTTTTTATGCTCTTTGAATCTGGTTTCCATTTTTCTACTTGTTTCTCCAACATAGAAGTCGTGGCAGTTATCACATTGTATTTTATAAATAATGTTGGTGTGGTGTTTGTCTGTGTAGTTCTTACATCGTATAGACCTCAGTTTTGTGCCTGGTTTTTGAATAAATTTAGTTTTAACTGGGATGTTATATTTTGTTACTAGTTTTTGCCAAATGTTGGTTATTTGTTTGCTGATGTCAGGAATATATGGTATACAGCAATATATGGTTTCGTGATTTTTTGATTCGTGAGATATATTTACTTTTGTTGGTTGATTTTGCTTAGTCATCACCACCCACAGCTAACTCTTGGGCTATTCTTTTACCAGCGAATGGTGTTATTGACCGACACATTATAGGGCCCACACGGCTGAACAGGCAAGCATGTTTGGTGATGTGAAACCGCGAACCTCAGATTACAAGTCGCACGCCTCAACCCACCTGGCCATGCCGGGCCAAATTATATGTGAAAACAAACTAAAAACTTAATCATCAGTGACGTCGAGAAACCCACTTGTTGAGAATTTTATATGCAAAAACTTAATCACATTTGAAAAAGAAAGGAATAAAAATCCTACAACCCGAGCGCTTTCGAAAGGCACTCCTTTCTTCTTTAGGGGCAAATTGAAAATGGTGATGTAATAAATCATATTACAAAGAGGACATAAAGATACCGAAATCGACAGAAAGATCTAAACGGCTCACAACATTCAATGGAAAAAATATACATCTAAATTAAAGCAATACTAAACTTTCAAATATAATTCGTATTACTTTTACCTATCAGTTTAAACTCAGAAATGTTTCGCGAATTCTGAAAAAAAATACTCGTCTCCTACAGCTTAACGATCGTCTTAGAGATTTTCTGAAGTTCTTCCCGTCTCCTGATAAAAGTAGAACACTAATATATATATCATTGTTCACAAAAAAAACTGAATTACGTCCCACCAAAGAATGTTTGTCGTTCATGTCAAACTTGCAAGTTTATAAAAACCACTAACTCGTTTTCTGACAAGCATAATCAATAAAACTTTAAAATATCCAAAGAATCACTTGTAAAACAAAAAACATTTATCTTACACAGTATAACAAATGCAATCACCAATGTGAAGGACATACACAAAAACTCTTATGGAACGTTTCAACAACCATAATTCTTCTATTAACTTAAAAAAATATCTCCTTGTTGCTCAACACTTTAACCAACCTGATCATTCCAGTGTTTAGACTTGCACTCCAATAAGCTTTTGTTTCGAATCCTGTTTTAATGCCAGTCTAAACTAATCAACCTTTCGGAATTAATCTATATCCTGGAATCAGTGATTTTCGTTTATTGGTTTCATTTTTGTCAAATATAATTTTTATCATTTGATATTTTAAATGTAATATGACGGTTGAATTCCCTAAAACTTGCTATTTCTTTAAGATGAGTTTTAATACTTGTTTTTATATCGATTAATATAACATTTATTTCAATCTGTCTCCAGGTGTAACTTTCATTTTACGTAAACACTTAAGTATAATTTTAAATGCATATTATATTTAGCCATTTCTAAATTAAAGTATCCCAAACACCGATTCGCATGCGCTCTCGCCATCGGTTACATTATAGTGACGATGAGGTAAAACGGCCGCAACAGTACATTGAGAAATAAACATTTTTTGAAAAACCGGATAACCTTCACTCAACTCTCCATATAAATATTTGTGTTTTCTTATACCAAAGCCACATTGAGCTATCTACTGAATCTTCCAAGGGAAATCGAACCCCTGGTTTTAGCGTTGTAAATCTGAAGACTTACCGCTGTAACAGAGGGGAAATATAAATATAAGACTCATTCGATTACACTACCAGAATCGGCCCGTTTGTTTTTGAATTTTGCGCAAAGCTACACGAGGACTATTTTCAATAGATGTCGCTAATTTATCAGTGTAAGGCTAGAGGGAAGGCAGCTAGTCATAACCACCCACCGCCAACTCTTGGGCTACTCTTTTACCAACGAATAGTGGGATTGACCGTCACATTATAACGTCCTCATGGCTGAAAGAGCGAATATGTTTGGTGCGACGGGGATTCGAACCCGTGACTCTCAGATTATGAGTCGAACGCTTTAACCCACCCGGCCATGCCAATCCGTCCCGTTTGATTGAACGTTTCATCTGGTCTGCCAACAACTTCTTTCTTTTATCGAATGTTGCCTTTTCCTCCACATTGTCAACAGCCACGCCTACCGGACTCACGCCAACCAGACTCATGCTAAACTCTTCAGCTCATCTGGTCCAAAATAAACGATAGCTACATAGCCAAAATTCAAAACTTCTACCAAGTGCGGGGTGAAGGAGGACTGTTCAACTTTCGAACTGTCCTGGGGGATAAGTTGTTTTTTTTTTAAAGAAACATTAACCTTATTCCAAAACAACTGCCCGAATTATGTATGATCACACCACCAATCTGCCCCTGAAGAAGAAGAGTCTTTCTTTCAAAAGTCTCAGAGTTGTAGGGCTTTATTCATTTCTGTCAAGACGTCTTGAACCTACATGTTTTTTAACATCATGAATTAATCATGTTGGTGAACTTTATAGGCTGAGAACAACTCGCCATATATTAACAACAGTATTTGGCGTTTATGTTTAGTCAAGCTTGAACTCGCGAAGTTTCTCGATTGAAGTTAAGCACATAGGAGCAGGTAAAGTAGCTCTATTAGGATCACTCGAGCTGCTCCATATGGTGATATCATCTGCATATTGTGACAAAGAAGTATATATTGAGGGAGGGAGTGTATGCCATTGTATATTGTACAAGTTGGGCTGAGCACTGAAACTTGTTAATTTAATGGTTGTGAAATCTCGTGGTCCATCTTGACTTTGGCTGTAAATACAGACATTTTGTTACTATGAGACTTAAATACAGATCACACATATACAGACATTGTGACTATTAGGCTTAAGTACGTATCACACATGCAAATAAATTGCCTGTCATGTGTAAGTACGAATCACACACATATAATAGACAATGTGTGTGTCAGATGTCAGTACGAATGACATATTTCGAGACATTGCCTCTCAGGTGTCAGTACGAATGATACACATTCTACGGTCTTGCTAGTTTTCGGTACTGGCGGTCATTGTTGTACACGTAAAAAAGTGATGAGTAAAAATAGATTACTGAATCGGATCTTGAACATTGGACTTCTAGTCATTTGGGTAATTTTTTTACAAGAAAACAAAAAATCATCTCACAAAAATTTCTGTAAGTCCAAATTACGGTTCGTACTATTGGCTAACTTAAATACTGAGCAATGATTGTGTTAGCCAAAATCCTGGGTTCAAGGTCCTGTTCTGGAGTCTCTTTATGGTTATGTGACCTTTGTTGGATTCATAATAACACTGAATGTATTATAAAAGTATTGTTATATGAAGAAAGACTGGCAGATATCAGGTTAAGTCAGCATTTTCTGCATGCTGAGAGACGTTTACTTATTCCTCTTTTTTTAAATAACAGACCATACTATGTTCGATGCTCAGTTGTATCCTTGCTAAGCCTGGATCATTTGGCAAGCCTGTACCAGGGATTCCTGTGACGGTAAGTTACGTCATACATGTGGATTAGGCACAACTTGAACATATTAAAATTAAGTCAAATCTTTAGCTTGTTTGTCTCATATACGTTAGATTATGCTCTCTACAGTTTATATTCCAGATTATTGACGACGAAGGAAAGGAAACTCCTCCTGGAGTGGAAGGACACATAGTTCTGAAAGTTAAACCTTGTCGTCCAATTGGTCTTTTCAAAGGATATACTGTAAGATATTAATAGTCCTCGCATTACCTAAGTTATTTGTATGTTTGCGCTAGTTATTTTACAACGTGTGAATTTTTACTTCTCAGAAAGCAAGATAGAATCTTAAAATTAATTAAGTGTAACCCATATTTCATGTGGTCAAACTGGTCACCACAGACACATTATATTAGCATCAGATATTAATAAAACAGTTAGCCATCCCTAAATTACAAAAACATTACACTTGCAAGAGGTATCAACGCGACATGTTGTTGCTATCGAATTACAAAAACGTTAACTAGCAAGACGTATCAACGTGGCAGGGTGGTTATTATTGGATTATAAACGCTTTACACTAGCATCAGGTATCAACGTGGTAGGGTGATTATTATTGGATTATAAACACTTTACACTGACATCAGGTATCAACGTGACATGTTGGTTACCATTGAATTACAAAAACATTACACTAGCAAAAGGTATAAACGTGGTTATTATTGAATTACAAACACTTTACACTAGCATCAGGTATCAACGTGGCAGGGTGGTTACTATTGGATTATAAAAACCTTACACTAATATTATGCATGAATGTATGTGTGCGTTTTAGAGCAAGGGTAAGGTTATCAAATGTAATCTAACTCTGGTTTGCAGCTCTCTAGTTTGAACGTTGTGAATATGACAAGATGGTGGAAACAAGCGAGCTTGTGTGTTTATTTGGCCCAAGTAAGGTAGGAACGTGTTTTCTGATATAATAAAAAACAATAATCGTTAAAAAAAATGCCTGTGAACTTGTGATTTTGTTGTTTATGTTCATGTAACTTTTAAGTTGTTTTTTTTTATTTTATTCAGAACAATCCTGATCAAACAGCATCAGTATTCAAAGGCGATTACTTTTACACTGGTGATCGAGGTTACAAAGACAAAGATGGATATTTTTGGTTTGTAGGACGATCTGATGACATCATTATTTCATCCGGGTACGACTTGAAATTTATTAAAATAATCTAATCACTGTATCCTTAACGCCATGGTAATTTTCATCAATGATCAGTATATCTCAGTAGACCCGGCAGTTTTAGTTTTCACTCACCCCCATCTTACAATTTCTGTTATTAAGCAACACTTAGTACTTCAGATGTAACTTGTGTATTAAAATTCATGGAAGTAAGAGCTAGCATGTGACTAGCACATGATGTTAAAAACTTTTGGAAAGTTCACTTTCATTAATTTGACTCATGGAAAATCACACATTGCTACCAGCTTGGTTGACGGAAATTTTGACAATCCAACCATCTTGTTTGTATCATGGTTGACAGCTCAGTCGTTCTTGATTGTGTCATGGTTGATCGCAATCATTAGTTCAACAATATTTTTGTTTGTTTGAAGTTAAGCACAAAGCTAAACAATGGGCTATCTGTACTCTGATCACCACGAGTATCGAAACCCGGCTTTCAGCGTCATTATTATTTAAATGTTAAGGGACAAGATAATGGATATACATAAGCATACATTCTCAACGGTAATGTTATATCTCAGAATTATTTGTGTTCCTACCCCAAAACAAGTACCTTGCACAGAGATCATTGTATCCACTCAATAAGTCGTTAATACATTATATCTCAGAATTGCTAATGAGCTGTGGTGCCAAGTTAGAGAAGCATTAGAATCGTATACGATTAAACCTCGCACTAAGGTATAGCATTAAGGTATTAAAAAATAAATATACTGTTATCTTACCTGCCAATAAGGGAAATGTTATCGTTCTGTTAAACTGACGTGGTTGTGAGCAAAATATAGAAGACGCAATCCACCAAAGACTCCGAATTTAAACTCATCCATGGAAGGAAAGGCTAGATAAAGGCAGGACAAATAAAAAAGAAATAACTACGACACTGTACAAAATACTACAGGAACGTCAACTTCATGAAAAAGTTATTTTCGTTTTAATAACGAATTGTTTTCAGCATTCCGCTAAGCAAATCTTGAAAATAATATTCGTTATCTTCTACCGTGTAAGGATTTTTTTTTTACAAATCGGTAAGACAATAAACTCTTAAATCAAGGCATTATTTTGTTTACCATAATAAATATTTTTTGTAATTACGTTTGTTTTTAAGGGTGTTCGGAAAGTTACTGTGCACTTATATATTTATTAACAGACAAAACTGCACAGTGACTTTCCGAACACCCTGTAGAACAATCGACAAGACTTTCACATCACAATTAGTCTAGAAAAATCTATTGCCAGTAATTGCCAACATTTCAAATATAACAAAATGTGAATTGATTTCAATGGAAATGATTCAGTTATGTAAAAATATGGCATTTTGTGAAAAATCTGTACGTGATGGAGAAAAATACATCATTTTTGGAGTTAGCAAATTAGCATTACTGTAGAACATGTAAGCATTTGGTGATAGTAAAATCATCGTAAGCCTATATTAAAGGAATTTTTGCGGAATATGCAAGTGTTTTATAGTAATAAAACCATCGTAGGCTTGTATTACAGGAACTACTAAAGAACATGCAAGTGTTTGATGACAATAAAACCATCAGAGGCTTGTATTAAAGGAATTACTGCAGAACATGTAAGCAATTATTGCTTATTTTTATAAATAATAAGCATTTTCATTACGTTTCTATGTTCAGGTAATCCATTTATCTTCTATATCAACATTTATGGATGGCTGATAACTTTAATATCATTACTGTTATGATTATTGCATATTTAAAACATTTTTTATTGCTTAGCACATTGTTGTCTGATGAAAGCTCCAATAAGATGGCCAAAAACTCACAAATAAAAATACTTTAACGCAGAGAAAAGTTCGAATATAGTTCTGCACGATTCTTGTTTGTATCGTGGTTGATGGAAATTATTGACAGCCCAACTATTGTTTGTTTGTATTGTAGTTGGTCTAAGATATGCTTTAACCAACTTGAGCTTGGAAACTTTTCTTTCTCCATTAACAGCTGTGACAAACAAAATCAGTTGAAATCACAGTGTAACAACGACATTGGAAAAGATATTACAATCAGACCTTTCACATGCATTCCAAACAATTTCTCAGGGGCATGTACTCTCTCTCTGTAAGAATATGCTATTACAGATCTGTTCATCTATCGGCTGACGAGCCCATTTAGAAATTCACACAAGTGAAAATAAATCCTTTGAGCTCATTTTCATCAAGTTAACAACGTAGGTGACTAAAAAACAACAACAAAAACTGTTCTTGTGTTTGTGGAAACTTCTTTATTAGAGCTTCAACCACTTTGTCAATAATTTTTCTTAAATAAGTTTATGGCGAAATTTGATTAGGCCACAACATTTATACCAAAAGGTCATTTGTGAACGAATCTACAGTTCTTGTTATATCAGTGACTTGTGCTTTCTGCAAGCTTCCCTGCATTTTCGCATCTTTGTAGATTCCTTATCAGTCTCGTTATGATAAAGGAAACAGTTCTAACCCGATGACGAATATTTTAATAGTTCAAGAATAGCTAAAGACATGACAACATAACTAAGTGGCAGAAACTTACTGGAGAGGATGATTTTACGTTGCAAGTTGTTTATTATTGGGAAACTAGTATTTTAGACGAGTTTGATTATATCCTACATTCAAATGGATATTTAGTGTGGAACACCACAGTCTTTGTTCAACAGTTCGTTACATCGTTCATGTTGATATCCAGAGTAGAACGTCACTGTTTTTGAGGGAAGCTCTGTCTCGTGACTGTACATTTCAAATGTATCCCATTTTCTGTATCAAGTATTTCAAGTGTAGTCCAGTCTCTTTTACAATAGTTAAATACGAGAGGGAACTGCATTTGAAATACATAATACAAAGTAGCAATAGAAGTGATATTATAAAAGTTCAGTGATCTCAGTAAAGGCAGTATTGTTTTTTTATTTTTATACTAGACTGTTACCTACTTCTGCAGAACGTAATAAAAACTTGCACTTTAAGTATTATTTTATCCATTTTCATTACTAGAACTTGTGTTATGTACATACACTGCAAGATAATTTATATATTTAAGACTTTTTCAGAACTAACTAGAAGGGCACTCAGTACAGCGAACACCTCAGTCACACAGCATTGATTATATTCGGACCTCAGAAAATACGAAACTGGGTTCATAGGTCCGCTGTTATCAACAAACACACATCAATTTTCGCAGGAAAAGTTTGAACAAAATCTGATCATTTTTTACTGAGATACAGAGCAAAAATAGTGTGAAAAATCGGTATCCATATTGAACACTAGGGCGTTTTGGATGTTCGTGACTTTTACCTTCTATAAACTAATATTTTTTAATTGTGGCCATAGTTCAAATGTAAACCAACTTTCGTCCAAATCCATTCAAATGTTTGAGAAACCTAGCTGACAAACACACACACACACACACACACAAGGGTAACAAAACCATCGTTCCCAAGGTAGCGAAAGCTATTAATATCATTGAAAACACGTTGTGTCTCATGATGAGATACTTTTAAACATATGACCAACCATGTCATGTTACCTGTTTTGTTTCTTTAGATACAGGATTGGTCCATTTGAAGTGGAAAGTGCCTTGCTTGAGCATTTTGCAGTAATGGAAGCAGCTGTGGTTAGTAGTCCAGATCCAGAGCGAGGAGAGGTCAGTAAGGGAACTTTTATTTAACAATTACTATTTAAAGGATTCACTTCACACTGTAAGTGTGGGGTAAAATACAAGATAATTCACACCACAATCAGTGGCGCAATTGTACAGAATACAGATGGAGAGTAGGATATCAAATATTATGAATGGAAAATAAATTATTTCTTGTTCAAAAGGTGGTGAAAGCATTTGTGGTTTTGAAGGAAAAGTACAGAGACGCTGACCACGATATTCTAATTCGGGAACTACAGACGCACGTGAAGTCTCACACTGCCCCTTACAAATATCCAAGAAAGGTAAGAGTGGACACAGTTACACAATTTAAAAATATAAAAGTATTATCGTGTGAAGCTTATTATTAGTGATATTATTGTTACAGTAAAACTTTAAGAAACAAAACAATCATAAAAGGGACAGAACTTTGAGCACCAATATAACAGTCTCATGTCTGACAACTTTAATGTTCTCATCTTTCATCGTAATAATGATCCATCCGCAGGTTTTATTATGTCTTCCTTTGTTTGATGGAACCTCATCGCCAACATCTGGCTAACAAATACTATAGAATATGGTAAAAAATCCCAAGTTTACGTTTCTCCAAAGATTGTCAATAGAATTAAGTTCTGATCAAACTATACGATTCAGTGCACACCATTGGTTTGTTGACAGCACCATTATCTTTGTCTGTCAGAATAGAAATTAAACAAATACAAAAAACACACCCAGACGAACCATTAACACTGCTTTACTGTCTAAACAAAAATGATACCCGGACGCACTGCAAACACTACCCGACTGTCTAAATAAATCAAACATCCTAATTACTTGAGCAAACGTGTTCACCACAGTATTAGTTCAACTTTAGAAACTCGAAGTAGCTAAAGGTAATTACTTGAGCAAACGTGTTCACCACAGTATTAGTTCAACTCTAGAAACTCGAAGTAGCTAAAGGTAACAAATGGGCTCATGAAGAGTTACCATGACAACAGTGTTCACAACTTACCCCCCTCCCATCAATAACTAAACCATTTTCCTGCGGGAATCTTGTGGTTTGAAATCCGTTTCGTCTACAATAACAGTGTTCGACATGTGTTTGGTATGGTTTTAAAATCCTGCCACTAATGACGATCCTGCTAGACAACCATTTATCATCACGCTCTTTTAAATGTGTAACTGGTCTTATCTTTAAGTCTGCAGACTAATATTATCTGCCTAGTCATTAGATGAAGTCACTTTGTGAACCTTAATCAGTTATGCGACACGTGATGTGTTCGTTTTATTTACACACAAACAAACAAATTTAATGTTGTACAGATACATGGTTGGTTATGTGGATGGTGATAACGTAAGATGACCAGCAAATTATTTTTCTAAACTGGAATTTCTAACGCGTGAAACAAAATATTTAGGATTTACATTGGTAAGTAAAGATATGCGAGTTATATTCCGAGATAGTTATTAATTTTAGGAGAACGAATTTTAACACTATCAAGTATATGTTAAATATAAATTTAAACATAAATATTGACGTAAGTATTACATTAATTTTACTTATTGTAGATAGCGTTCGTAGAAGAACTGCCAAAGACTAGCAGCGGAAAGATAAAGAGAAATGAACTGAGACTGAAGGAATGGCAGAAAATTAAAGTTTAAACAACTAATGAATAATTTTGGAAGTAGAGTGTATAATAATACAGAGAATATTGGGGTTAATAGATATTTAAACTCGAAATAAAAATTAAAGTTCAAAATTGGTTGATTATGAGATTTGTAAGTTAAGAAACAAAAAACAAGATAACTTATTGAAATACATCTGCACGTTTCGAGCAATGTTGTTTAGAACTTATCATATTTCTGCTAGTTATTACAACTGACATCTAAGCCAAGGGGTCGATTCCAGCTGATATATCAGGTCATCCCTAAAGTAATGTCCAATTTCAGGTTCAGAAAAAGAAGAAAGAATTTCAAACACTTTAAATGTTATTTAATCAATAATGTATGTTCCATTATTATTAATTACTTCCTGCCAACGATTCACAAGCTTCTGAATGCCACTTCTATAAAATATCTTGGGGTTTGGAGGAAAAGAATGTAGAGAGGGTAGTTTTGACATTTTCATGTGTTCTTAACTCTTTTCCATAAAGACAGTTCTGCAAATTAATAATTTACCTTGTGAGTGTAAAAATAGTTCACTCACTCACACTTTTTATAAACATGTTACTACTGGTAACTTGGAAGCTTGAGAACTAACTATTATGCGACATACTTAATGATCTAAATAAGATTTGCCACAAAGGTAATAACCAACATATTCTAAAATCTAGTGAAAACATTAATGATTAATACATTTTGAAACTTAACTTTATTGATTCTTATCTACCTAGATTATTTTTGGAATGGAAGTTTTATGTACTTAAAGATATAAATAAAATTTATATTATCTCATAAAATGTAAGAAATATCATATAGATTTATCGTTTAAAAAACTGAGATTCAAAAATTGCAAGAACTATTTTATAGCTCACATTCATAAATCTAACTAATTTTGATTTAATTAGTAGAAAATTGTTATGCATTTGCACGATAAAATAAATCAAGATACACAATTTTTTACACTTATTAACCAATGTAACTAAAAATAATCAATAATTTCACTAACGCTTAAGAAAACTATCCTGAATCAAATTGCTATTTAATGCAGATTTACCTTTTCTGTATACTATTTGTATGCTGCATAAAGTGCCAATGTAGCTTTATTTATAATTCTATAAGAACAATTATTAAACTGACCATTTCGTTAAGTAAATTAGTTATTTTTTTATTTGATAAATTTAAATTATAAGTGCGAAATAATAAGAAACATTTTAAGTGATAAATAAATCAACCCATTTTTAGAATACCCAAGAAAATGTAAACAAGTAAAGAATATTCAAATATTTGATTTTACCACATTGAACACCACAATTCCATTAAAATATTAAATTTTTTGTTATAAATTAACTCATGGAATTCTGTTATGCATTCAGATTATTGGAAAAAAATATGTAGCTCCAAAATATAACAAGTTTCTCAATTTATAATAATTATACATGTTTCAATAACCAGGTATTTAAACAGGCAATAGGTGTTTCTACGGGAGCTAAACATTTTACTTTACAGCTAATTTATCTTTATTTTTAATAGAATATGTTTATTGAAGATTAATAAATCCAGACATTTTCTTTAACTTAAAGATATAAAGATGATTTAAGTAATATAAATAATCATTAACTAAAAAATGTTATTCACACTATTTATCTGGTAGAATTACAAATTGAAAATACTTCAATATCTAATACAATATACGTGCCATGTGGCAGGCAGGATTCCGCCACAGATGAGGATATCGTGGAAAACGTATCGAAGTTTTAGGAATACATTGAGGCGTTGCTTGTATAATTCAGTCAGTTACTGCTGCCACACAGTCGTCTATTGATGACTTACCGACGATGGCAGGATCAAGTTTTGCAAAAGCAGTGAAAGAGGGCCAGTTTGCTTGATCCAGCTTCCACCAGGACACGCGAGTCGGGTGGCATCGACCACGGCCAATCCCTCTCAAAATTATAGGAAAATGATCACTACGTCGTGAATTATTATCAACTCTCCAAGAAAAATGAGAGAATAATGAAGGTAAGCAAATTGAGAGATCAATAGCAGTAAATGACTGACTAAACTTATGAAAATAAATAGAAGAACCAGTATTGAAAATAGAAGGGTTGTAATCAGAGGGCATACGCTCTACAGAGTGAGCTTTGAGTACCTTTTAATGCAAGAGGAGTTCACTGTGTTGTGATGTGGATGTTTTCACCAATATGTCACCAGCTCGTAGCTCCTCTGCTGACTTTGGAGAGCCAGCAAGTCCCTCTTGTCCTTTCTGAATGAAAAAGGGAAACATTTGCCCGAAAGATTTGTCTGAAAGATAACGTAGTACAAGAAAATGAGGTACAACAGGTGTTACAGATGTTGAAGACTGCTGCTCAGAATCTTCAAGACATGGTTGTTTACCTATGTACTGTTTTTTATTATTTAAGTTTTTATTTGGAGGATCCATGGTAAAAAAAAGAAAAATTTCAGTGCCCACTAACCTCACCTACCATGGAGCCCTATGGAAGAACGTAATACAGTGTCAAACAAGAACACTGCTGCAACGCGAGGGTTTTGTGAGCACTATACCTAAACACCAGCATCAGATACTACGTTCCCAACACTTTTTGAGAACATCCAACTGTGATACTTGGTTGACCCTATCCCAAGTGGACCAGCAAAATGACACAAGGGGGGCCACTCCAAGGCGCCTCGACAACAGGAATTTAAGGCCAAAGCGGTGTGCTAGGGTTGGACCCCTCAACCTCCAGGATCTTCTCCTTCCTTTCACGGGGTGCCACGCATAGCAGACACGCGGTTGGATCTTTATATCCCAGAGGAGGTAAACTAAAAGAACAGAACCTTTCCTTGGATGCCCCCTCACCATGTACAGGAATCCACAACGAGGGAACAGACAGTTTACCTAGGTTTCGCTGCTATGCTCCTACAAGAACAAGAACGGACAGTTACTTATGTTTCGCTATGTTTTAACAAAAACCAGAACAGACGGTTACGTAGGTTTCACTATATATCTCAGAACAGCTGGTATCGGTATTAAAACCTTTACTGATGAAGATAAAACAACGTTTCGACCTTCCTAGGAGGGTGTGTTGAAAGTGCGTCAACGGTCACATTCAAACACTCTTTCTTTCTTAACCTGAGGATGGCCTAGGAAGGTCGAAACATTTTTCTCTCCTTATCAGTAAAAATGTTAATACCTACACAAGCCGTTACTGAAATGCATTTTTATTTTAAGTGGGTTTCTCGTCATCAAGCATTAGATTTCGCTTCTACAAAGACCCGAACAGACACCTTCGTTTCGCAGTATTTGTACAAAGACCAGAACAGACAGTTATTTAGTTTTATCTGTATTCCTACGTAGACCACTGTAGATAATTACGTAAGACTTTGTATAATTTATACAAAAACGGATACATTTGGCTTTTATTCGTATTAAATAAAATATTAATTAATTTCTTATCCCTTATCTTATTTGGAAGAAGATGACTTTACGTCATTAGATAACTAGGGCTTAATCTGATTGGCAGCGTTAAATTAGTATTGCATTATCTTGCCTGGAGAAATTCCATTGGCTGTAAACAAGTAGAAGAAAGATAGTTTTCCAGTTTCTGGTCGATTGAAATATGCTACTTTTTTTATTTTATTTTGTTGTAATCGTTTCATCTTAGCGAGTTGAAAAGCACGATATATTTTATTTATGAACATGAGGTAATGTCTCGCTAATAAGATTTACTGTTATTTTGCGATGAAGTTATTGGTTGATTAGTTAAAGCCAGTAATATTTGTTGTTGTTTGTTTCGATAACGTCTAATATATTTAGTGATATCAGTATTAGAACAACTACTTAGAAAGAAAAGAGGTCACATTATTGAAACAGGTCGGAAAAGTAGGTCAGTAATTACAGAGCCCATTATCACGTGAAGACACATGTTGATATTTAACCCAGTTAAACTGCACAAAAGTTTTCAGTGTTAAAATGCCACAAAATGGATTTCCCACTGAAAACTCTAGACATCTTGTTGCTACGAAATAATTGAAAACCAGTATGACGTTCCTGCCAAACACAGGTGGATTTCTCTCACCTGCATCGTTCAGCTTATTTGAAGAAAAACTCCACAAGACAGCACAGGTAGAGGTTCAAATAAACAACATTAAGAAACTATTATAAAGAAATATTAAATTTTAAAATGTGGAATATAGATCTTCAAACCCAATACAGAAACAAGTAGTTTAAAGTACAGATGCACGTGCCAAAAAAGTGAACAAACAAACTTAAGGTTTAAGACATTTGTAACAAATTCCTAAAGTCCTTATTTTGATCCTTTAAGTACAGTATCACAGCTTTTAGATAGAGTCAAAACAGATTTATAGGTTTAGAGAACTATGTCAACAGTGTGTTTCAGACCTTGTTTTTAGCGATTTTATCTTCACTTTAAGCTACTCATCTTCCTTCGGTGTTGTTTTGAAGATCTAATAATCTTTAATCTCATTTCTTGTGTTTTCTATGGACAAATCTAAATAATTGTAATGTTATCCTATGTGAAAGATTATTTAACGATTTCTCGGGAAACAAAACCTTTGGACTGACTTCTTAGACTGGATAGTGATTGCTTGTGGTATCACTATTACAATGTTATCATTGATAGTGGTACTGTATGTATTATCACTATGATGTGTGGTAATAGAATATCGCACATGTACATAACAAATATATATACAGTTGCTATATTTATTCCTTGTAGATAGATATAGAAAGGGTTTGTAAACACTAGATTGAAGGAGCAACTGAACTGGACTGGAATGGTAGATGGACTGGACTTTTAAAAGACAGTCGGTATCACCACCCAGGGTTGACAGATGTTTCATACAAATATTACTAGGCTGTCTTACACCTCCAATGACGGATTCGATATTGAGGTGGTGCCACATCTACCAACAACCAATGGTGCCAGTGCGAAAGTTCATTGAGATTGTATTAACACTTTCACCGTAAGAACTTCCCCTAAACTAAATAAAATCGTCTGGCGTTAAGCAGAGGAAAATATTAAAAAGGCCCAATACGTGATAAACGTGTAACATTAAATATACATTTTACTTGTTTGTTTTTTTATTGTATAGCGTTCTCAGATTCAATTTTATAGTTTTAGAAAAAATATATTAACATTCCAAAATTTCCTTGCGGAGCCCCAAGTAGCTATGGTTTGAATAAAAATATGGAAATTGGATCACGAAACGTATGCGGCCCTCCTTTCACTGTGATGACATCACCCTGGTTGATCGTCATTGCTGCATACTTTATATGAAACTAAAAATATTTTCTAAATACAATGTATAATTACAAAATGTTGCCTCCCTTTTGCCATCTTCTGCTTGCGCGATTCCTATAGTTAGCTTCAAGGGTACATCATCTATAAAACTATCAGCTATGTGGAGGTGTCAATCTGATGGTGTCAATCTGAAGGTGTCAATCTGATGCTCGAAACTGAGCTTGGTTTAAAGATTTGTTGTAAAAACCGTCTAGACGATTGCATAACATGACCGAAGTTGATCATGCAGTGGGGTAAGCAAAACTGCCACCAGAATAGCAACCCTATACTTCAAATTATAAGAGAGATCAATACAGTTACAATAAGGAGTTCATCGCTATGGTACGTGTGTTGCTTACCACATAAATATTAAATTAAATCCACAGCCTGCACGCAACTATATACGCATACATGCAGTTGATTACGAGCCTAAATAAAAACTACATTTAAACATATCTGGTGTTAACAGTTACATAGTCACTGTTATTTTCTAGGTAATAAAACATAAAACTACTTTATACAATGCACAATGTTGCATTTAGTAATGCTGCTGGGGTTTTATTACAATACTCACAACCATTTGTGCAATAGGTGTGTGGAACGTATTTAATAACAAACAAGAAATGAGCGATTCCTATTATGAATCACTACTGAAATACATGATAGTATCACAATGCGAGGGCATTGAAACTAAAAACAAGAAACTAAAATCTGGTCATAAACAAGATTATCATACATAGGAAGGGTAGCAACCAGCGATTCAAGAAGAGATAACATGAACAGTGATATAGGAGTAAGAATGGTAAGTGTATTAGATGGTATTAGATTACAGATATGTGGACAGTTAGAAAGGGATAAGGATCAAAAGGAAGTTAATTTACAGAAATGTTAGAAAACATTCTAAAGACAAGAAAATATCATACACAACAAAGTGGTCAATTTATGAAGAGTACAGAAGGTAAGATATTTGAAAATGAGAGAGACTGGATAATTTATGCGTCAAAAATGGTAAGATTTACGGTAATAGAAGCTAAACCGCTGGTATCTAGACATATCTTAACGTGTTTTGGCTCACAAGAACAAAGGACGCGCTGTATGTCACAGGAAACAAATGAGAGGAAGAGTTAGACCCAAAATCAGTGGATAACACTGATTGATTATGACTTGAGCACGATATACACAAGACGTTCCTATTAAGGGCACTTAACAAGATAAAATGGCATTTCTGCTTCTTCTTGTTTTCACCTCTGGGGAAGTTTATTGTTGCATTACACATTTCAGGCTTCAATATTCCTTAACAGTTTGACACCAATTTGAACCTGGTTTACTTGCACCATTATATAAAATGATAACGCGTGTTTAGCCATTGAATTTTAGTATAAGCATTAACCTACATCAAGTAGGTTATTTGTCAACGTTTTTATCCTCCTAGAATAGGTCGAACAAGAAATGTTTTCATTGGCGAATTATGAAACTGCACAATAGAAGGCCAGATCCAAGGACAATAAACGGAGTATTAAAATTTAGTACAAATAAAACTTAATGTGAAACATCGAACAGGACAGTGTTTGTTAACAAATAATGAATTAGTTAATCTTATTCATCATTCCAATTTTTACTAATATTACAATTAACGTTACTGGACGCTGTGCTACTAATGGTAAATTCACTTGTAAACATAGGAGTTCAAGTATGCCATAACATGCAGAATTAAAAGAATAAAACAGATATTAGTTTTAACTAAACTTAGGGACTACTATTACAAAATTCGCCGACATCACTTAATGTTGTATAGAGTTCAGTAGTGTCTAGAAGATATCGAGGTCCTTTCCTTAATAAATATCGTCTCCAATATAGGTGGAATTGCTCCAAATAGACTATGTTTTTTGACAGTTTACACTGAAACGTTTTGGAGTTTCTTGGTAGGTGCTATGGCTGGCAAAATTTGCTTATAAGATGTTACCGAAAGTGTATATCCGGTAAACCAGTCTTGGAGAGTTTTAGTACTATAGCCGATTGTATTATCCAGCTATTTGGACATTAGTGGTACCATAATAGTCAAATATTCTTAAGCAGAGGCGTGTCTATTCAAAGGAATCAAGATTTTAACCTTTAAACAGTGGGAATATTGCAGATAGCAACATCAATAGATGATGACCACCGATTAAGCGGTAAACCATATAAATACATTCTACTCGAAAACAATCTACCTTTATTATAGAACTTCGTACACTGGATATTCTGCGTCCGCGATTTTAGGGGTTGTTGTCACATTAACCCCATAATGGACAAAAAACAAAAAGCGACGGTACAATCAAGGTTGTGCAGAAGAATAATTAACATATAAAAGCAGAAATCTAAAGTAAATCTTTGAAACAACTAAAATACAAGCAGTTAGCTGCAGTGACTTGCCAGAATTTGATTCAAAAACTAATAGCCGTCCCTGATTTAGCAGTGTAAGACAAGAGGGAAGGCAGTTAGTCATCACCACCCGCCGCCAACTCTTGGGTTACTCTTTTACCAACGAATAGTGGGATTGCCCGTGATATTATAACACCCCCACGGCTGGGAGGGCGAGCATGTTTGGCACAACTCGGGCGCGAACCCGCGACCCTCAAATTACGAAACGCACGCCTTAACGCGCTAGGCCATGCCAGGCCCACTAATATATAATACACAGTAAATATCAGTATTACTAAACTAACCACATAATGAAAAAAACGCAACTCTGGAGAACACAATAATAACATCTTAACCAAATCACTTCACCAGACAAGTCAAGACTAATTACTGCTCGTGAACTAATTCGTTTAAAAACACGAAAGAAATTGTAGTTCATAGTTAAACCACAAGGTTACGGCTCATATGACCAGTTAATTTACATAATATTTCACAACATTATCTTTAATCACTGCTTGGAGAACCTTGCGTCAATTTTATAACACAAACATATTCAAATTAACGTGCTCTATCGAGAAGGCGAATTATTTTTTTATATAACTAAAAATTCATAGCTGAACTAAACAATTAAAACCAAAGTCTATGGTGAACCAAATCATACACGTAGAATTCCTCATCTTACGTTATTTTTTTGTTTTGTTTTCTGCTAATCGACATCGAATAGAACATTTGAAATGAGTTTTATTGCACTCGTGAATGAACTAAAAGATCCGAGATTATATGGAAAGTTTAATGTTTTTAATATAAATAGATACGCATATTTCCTCTAGTCAAAATTATTTCGACAAGATTGTAATCGTCCTACACAGTTATGGCAAAGATGAAAGATATTTAGCCTGATAGTGATCTTACTTTTCCTCAGAGTGTATTAACTTCGCATGGGATAATTCCTTTCTGATATATAAACTGTCCTTATGTTATATTTCTTTTGATTTGTAGCTTTACTCTTAAAGGTATATTAAATGTTCAATCTAAGCGAGTCGTGATTTTCTTTATTGTTTGTATTACCTTGGGTGGAATTTAGGTGAACTTCCTCTTTTACATATTCGCATATTTTCATAAACAGATTATTTCTAATTTGTAATAATGAATTATTAATCAGAGTATGAGTTTCCAATAAAAACTGCATTGAAAACGCAGTTAAAAATAGCACATCTTTCTAAAATGTACTTTGGTATTTACATTATTATAATTTCCCATCTATATTTCATATTGATGGCATTTTGAGAAGCCCCTCCACAGTTTACCTCAGCCCTCCCCCCAACGAAAATATCCTAGCGCCGCCATTATCGTTGTATGTATTTCTTATCCTTCAACATTTGATTGACGAGCTATGTCTTTTGCTCAGCCTATCCAAAAGACGATAAAGTTAATTACCACAGTGCAGGTGATCTTCAGACTTCCGGTAAGCCAAACCAAAGTCTGAAGTTAAGGAAAATCAAGCTGTAACACAGGACACTGATTGTTGACTTTCCTAATTAGTTATTTGTATTTAAACTGTAAAGGATTCCTAGATTTTGTATAAAGATGTTAAAAGTAATGGGATACGTTATGCGAAGGGTAATGAGACAGGTAATTAGACCAATGTGGTTTTATTTGTCGTTCATTTATTTTTTCCTTCTATCGTTTAGTTCAGCTGTAAATTATTAGCTATATTAAAAAGATAACTCACCTTTCAGATAAAGCACCTTAAATATGAATGTGTTTGTATCATGAAACTGACCGAGCTTTCCCTAGTGGTTACGTAAAGATATTAATGATGTGAAATATTATGTAAATTAGTTAGCACATGAGACGTAACTGTGGGCTACAAACTCTGCGTTGTTTTTAAACGAATTAGGTTGTAATTGTTATTATTTGTTTTCATGCAGTTGTTCAATATCAGATCACTGGGTTATTGTTTCTTATTTGTGTTTTTCTTTCCTTGTGTTTTTTTCTAAAGATTTTATTAAGAAATTATATTAATAATTTATTAATTATAAATTATTTATTTATTTTATGTTTCTTGTTAAAGCTAATAAAATTAATAATTATGCTAGATTGTTCACCAATGTCTCTACCCAGTCCTGACCTGGAACGAATTTAACAAGCCGTAAACAGGACTCATCTGAGACAAATGATGCGACGCCATTCTCCTAACTGTAAATGGCATACTGTGTTGCCCAAGTAATGACGTCACCAATGTTCTAACTGTAAAAGGAATGCTGTCTTGCCCAAATAACACAGTGGCAGTGGAAAATGTTTGTTCTTGTCACTTAGCAGGTAGCTTATACTGCGAAATAATTCTTTTTGGTTAACCTCCTGTTTATTGTTCTAGATACCCTGGAATGAAAGTGTTAATGCCATTCCTGTTCTAAGGAGTTGCAAAACTTCTCTCGACCTTGACATGTTAACCTAATCAAACTCGTTCATCTGCTGTAATAGTATAATGAAATCTACAAGTAGATTTTCCTGGAACATCATTTTTGTTGTCCCATGACGTTTGAGAATTTTGGATAGAGTACACCAGGGGTAGTCTACTATCCGTTTGCTTCATTTTTTTTGGACAGGAGACCAATGTGATATTTTATATACTCCGGTACCTGACAAGGCATGATATTAAATCAAGTAAAGAGAGACAAACCACTCCCTTTTACATAAAACAAGTGTGTACATGTGTGTGTTTTAACGAACAGATGATTAAAACAACGTGTACAGACAACAAAAACAAACGCACGTGTTTGTCCGATCCTGCTACACCTCTTATGTTACCAACCAGTCAAAAATTATTCTGTAACAATACTATCAATGTAGAAAGTTTTTGGACAAGACTGTAATAGGCAGAATATGTCAGTGCGACATAAAGGGGACAAATATTATTTACATGTGAATAAAGTTGTCGATTTCTGGCTATTATCAGAGGGAATTTAAATAGTATGTATTTGATGAATTTTTTAACTAGGAGAGTTTAACGGAGAACAAGAATACATGCAAACAGTAAAAAAAGACAATTAATAAAAAATAGCTTTCTGCATCATAAAATTAGATTTATTAAAAAAACATTAAAACACTCTCATCATTTTAGGTTAGAATACTCACAATTCTGTGTTTTAAATGAAACTTGGTTTGAGAATATTAACAACATAGTTTTGCTCGTTTTGGATTAAACTTTTTCTCCGCTAATATAGCAGTAAGCCTCCGAATTCACAACACTAAAATCAGGGGTTCAATTCCCTTTGATGGGCTCAGCAGATAGCACAAAGTGGCTTTGCTATAAAAAACACACATCCTTGTATGCAATTTATGTGAAGTGAAACCTTGTGTTTAGAACATAGGTATTATTTGCATGATTCATGGTATGTGTTGTTAAAGGAACTTATTGTTCTTGAAGAAGAAGCAAGTCCAAGTGAAGAATGAATCTTGACGATATATCAACAATCAAGTTAAGAAGTCCTCTTTATTTCACAGAAATCTTGCTTTGAAAAAGTATAGAAAAGCTTGTTTGTAGGTAATCACAAAGCTTCAGGCATTACCGCTATGCCGCTAGAGGGCACACAGAAAAGAAAATGCAATATATTTGTCGCTGAAAGAAAGTGATTACTATATCTTCACAAATTTGTTTTACACCTCTTTCGACAAAAAAAAAAGTTACGATAATTTGTGTTGTGGCACAATAAAAAAACATTTTTGTCTGGGTCGTGATTTCAGTTACAGTTTCAGATGTTTTTAATCCGTGAAACTTGTTGTATTTTGTTACGAAATTTCTCTGGTTCAGCTCGTGTATAACAAACAATCCGTTGGATGAAGTTGAACACTTTTACAAGGTTTGCCTAAGTGAAGGACAAATCGTGAAGCGATCTTATTGGTGGGTTATTTAACCAATTGAATTTCCTCAAAGGATTAAAAAACAAAGAGACTTTTGCAATTTAACTATCACTGCGTAAAATAAGCATCGCGTTATTTAATCTTACTTTCTCGACGATATTCTATCATTGTTATATATCTCAAACAGTATTAAGAACAAAATGTCTTTGAGTGAAATGTTTTTTTTCACTTTAAACACCTCTTTATCACTGTCGTACGTTCGACTTGCTGGCTTAGTTCTGTTCATTGGAACCTTCTCAACGTTAACAGTGGTGTTCGCAAGAATCCACAGAAGAAGCAAGATGTTAGAGTCTGTACCTGGTTACACCAGTAGTCATTTGATGGGCCCTTTGGTTATTTGTTACAACGTTCTTCAAGCCGTTCTTGCTAGAAAAACAAGCAAAGAGCGAAACATATGTAAGTTAACAGCTTTCTCATGTCACATCTCATTATTTTGTATTTAATTAACTTCTTGTTAATTGTTTCAACCTTGTTACGTCTTGTATTATTTCTTTAGTTTTTAACGGCTTCATTCATGTCACATTTTCTTTCTTTGTATTTATCTAATTTCTCATTAACAGCTTCAATCTTGTTTTGGGCCATGCATACCCAGGTGGTTAAGGCGTTTGACTCGTATCCCAGTTCGAATCCCAGTCACCCCAAACATGCTTGCTCTTTCAGCCGTGGGGGCATTATAATGTGTCTTTCTTCTAGTCTTACACTGTTGAACTAGGGACAGCTAGCGCAGATAGCCTTTGCATACTAGCTTTGCGCGAAATTCAAAAACAAACAATCACTGTATTTGATTATTTTTTTCTAATAATTGCGTTAATGTCTTGTATTTGAAGTTGTTGCTTTAATAAGACATCTATTTTGTTGCATATTTTTATTATACGTTTCGTTAGAAACTTCAATCGTGTTTAACTTTACTTCACTGTAAGCCTAATTGGGGATAGCTCACTTGTTTTGTAACATTAGGAATCAACGTAAATTTTGATCGTTCCACTTTCTCTTCTTTAGCAAGATATGAGTGCTTAAACTTTAGTAAACACGTCGTTTGCACGTGTTACATCACTTTCACACTAAATAAACCACTAGCATAATGTTTAAATATTTTATACCGGAGAAACCAACTGCATCCTGATATCTTCTTCAATTGTACATGCTCATGTGGGATGTATTTCAGAGAAAATGCCAGCCAGTTATAAATATTACACAACCAGCAGTTTATGCATCATACCCACATCATAATACACTATTTGTCTTTATTTATTTTTTAAAGTAAAAGTGTAATAAAATCACTACAACAACACTCAGGTCGATCCAAGTTCAACACTCAAATAGTATATCTTATAGATTGGTATTACTAGATCACATCTCTCAAATAGCTCTTTCCAGTACATCATATAGGTTGCTGTTACGAAATCACATCTCTGAAATAGCTATTTCTAGTACATCTTACAGGTTGTTGTTGTTAGCTGATCACATCTCTCAAACAGCTGTTTCCAGGACATCTTAGAGGCTGTTGTTAGCTGATAACATCTCTCAAACAGCTGTTTCCATTATCAACATCTGAACTCACTTGCTGTATTTGTCTGGAGTATCTCAGTGCTCAGTGGAGCAACTTCTTCTTCATCAAGATTAATTTAATCTAGTTTAGTACAGTGGAGACTGCCTGTAGCATTTATAAAACGGTGCGTTCAGTACAGTGGAGTTGAACAGTTTAGTATTGTTTCACCTTAGGTTTCATACAGAATGTTTACCTGTTTAATCTTAGGTTCTGTATAGAATGTCTTTTTGTTTAAATTTGGTTTCAATATAGAATTCCTCCCTGTTTAATCTTAGTTTCCATGCAAAATGTCTCCCTGTTTAACTTTGGATGCATGAGTTCCAATTTAGAATATATTTTTGGTTAATCTCGAACGCAGAATTTTTATCTAAAGTATTTGGCTTTTGAATTTCACGCTAAGCTACAGGAGGGCAGTCTGCGCTGGTCGTCCCTAATTCAGCAGTATAAAGCAAGAAATAAGGCAACTAGTCATCACCACCCATCGCCAACTCTTGGGATATTTTTTTTACCAACGAATAGTGGGATTGATCGTAAAATTATAATGCCTTCACGGCTGAAAGAGCGAGCAAATTTGGTGTGATGAGTATTCGAGCCTGTGACCGTCAAGTTACAAGTTGAGCACTCTGCCCACCTGGCCACGCCGACCTTATGTAATCATGATATTATGTGTATAGAGTATTGAAATGAAAATATAAATCACCTGTGAACTACTCGTGTATAAGTCCTTGATGACGAAATTACTTAAAGTTTGTTTGTTTGTTTTGGAATTTCGCACAAAGCTACTCGAGGGCTATCTGTGCTAGCCGTCCCTAATTTTGCAATGTAAGACTAGAGGGAAGGCAGCTAGTCATCACCACCCACCGCCACCTCTTGGGCTACTCTTTTACCAACGAATAGTGGGATTGACCGTCACATTATACACCCCCCACGGCTGGGAGGGCGAGCATGTTTAGCGCGACGCGGGCGCGAACCCGCGGCCCTCGGATTACGAGTGCACGCCTAAACGCGCTCGGCCATGCCAGGCCGTATTACTTAAAGAAAACATTACGATTATGACATATAGGGTGGATTTCGTAGCATATAAATCAGTATGCTAGAGGTGCTGCTATAAAACTAATGATAAAGAACGAGAAAGTACGTGATTACAAAATCCTGGACTAAAAGTTGACGCAATATCTTGAAGCTGTTTTGCTTTTGAATTTCGCACAAAGCTACTCGAGGGCTACCTGTGCTAGCCGTCCTAATTTAGCAGTGTAAGACTAGAGTGAAGGCAGTTAGTCATCACCTCCCACCGCCAACTTTTGGGCTAATCTTTTACCAATGAATAGTGGGATTGACCGTCACATTATAACGCCCCCACGGCTGGGAGGGCGAGCATGTTTGGCGCGACTCGGGCACGAACCCGCGACCCTCAGATCCTGAAGCTAAATACAAACTACAAATGATACAAATAGTGACTAAACTCGGGGTGAGATGAAACACAATGGGAATGAAATAAATAACTGTATTTTGAAAATGATGCATGTGAGAAACGTTTCATTCCAAACTTGATGTTAGCGATTTTTAAAATAGAATGTTTTTAACAATGAAACGGAACCGTTATTAATTTCAACATGCCATTATTCAGTAAATAACACTAGCAGTCCTTTTCAATACTAAACCTTTACAAACAATATCAACAGACTTTTCCAATATTAAACATTTACAGTCCCTTCCAATACTAAACCTTTACAAATAATACCAACAGACCTATACAATTTTACGCCTTTACAAACAATACAAACAGTCCTTTCCAATGTTACGCCTTTAGGAACAATACCAACAGTCCTTTCCAATATTACACCTTTACATACAATACCAACAGTCCTTTCTAAGATTATAACCCTTAACTAAAGATTATGTGCTTTGATTAAAATAGTATTCAGAGGAGAACTATTTATTTAGAAAGAGTCCTGAAAAGGCCGATGTGTTAACTAACTCCAACGGTCCTTCTCGGGCTTACATCTTAATGAACTACAAGAGGCCTTTTCTATCTTAAGTAAATCCAACAGTAACAAACTCCAACAGTCCTTCTTGGGTTTCTATCTTAATGAACTTCAATAGGCCCATTCGATACTTTATCTTAAGTATGTTCCACAGCAACTAAATACAACAGGCCCTTTCAATACTCCATCTTAAGTAATTCCTAGAGTATTTCTCAAGATTCTATTAATTAATTCCAACAGTTTTTCACGGGGCATTCAGTTGTCTTTCTTTTACTTATTAGGATTTTTCATCAGTCCTATAAGGATATTTTGTTAATTTTTAAACAACGTTTTACTCTTAAGTTATGATTATGGTTCTTTATATCATTTCTTACATCAACGTTTGTGATTGCTTAAACATTTCTCCTTAATTCGATTGGTGGCTTACTTTTAGCATTTTCCAATCCAGATTACCAGTTGACTTTCTAATCATATTTGTTACATTTTTATGATTAGTTTATGCTGGCAAGTTTTTTAAACGAAACTAGTTTAAATAAATAATTATATATGAAAGATTTTCATAAAATCCGTGAAATGTTATTTTAAACATTTATATATTCAGTTTGTAAAACAAAACAA
Organism: Carcinoscorpius rotundicauda; assembly: GCA_011833715.1. Taxonomy (NCBI): domain Eukaryota; kingdom Metazoa; phylum Arthropoda; class Merostomata; order Xiphosura; family Limulidae; genus Carcinoscorpius; species Carcinoscorpius rotundicauda. The sequence continues at coordinate 28,012,652 of CM022406.1, forward strand.
AACAGGTTATATGAGTGTCACGAATGATTTACTAGAACAGCAAACAACTTTATTAAACACCTATAGAAAGATGTATAAGTAGCGTCTGTACTTTTATATCAGTTCATATTAAACATTCAGCATTTGGTTGGTCTTCGTCGAACTTTTATAACCTTTACAATGTGATGTGGCATACTCTTTGTTTGTTAAGGCTTCTTTATTTTTATTTTTGGATTCATTAAAGCTTTGTGAAAAGAAACTGAAGCCTGTAACTACATGATGGGTGTAGAATGACCCATCTTTAAGTGTTCTTTTTTTACTCTCTAGCTGAGGTCAATCACGTGATTTGAAAACCAGTTTATGTGTAAATTCCACTCTGCATGTTTTTCTGTGAATTTTATTGGAATAGTCTCAGGGACTTCATGTGATATTAGCATTACGAATAATTATTTCATCATTATTCCATCAATAAACTCTATATCCCTCAGCATCTTGTCTTGAAGGAATTTGGTCTCTTAATCTTGGTGAGCAAAACCGACACAAAGATCATATTTTCTACTCAAAGAAAAATTATATCTTATATAAATAATAAAAAGATTCTATGGAATGTTGTTCCACACGTTGTAGAGAAAGCCAACGTCCTTTAAAACAGCATTCTCGTGAACCAGATAATCATAGATTTTGGATCTCGCTACAAGCACGTAGTAGGTATTAGGAATATACAAATGGAAAAAATGTTACATTTGGATAAATATTTCTGGCTATCAATACTACAATCTTGGCCAAATCTTTGAGTGTTTGTATTTTTCTTATAGCAAAGGCACATCGGGCTATCTGCTGAACCCACCGAGGGAAATCGAAACCCTGATTTTAGCGTTGCAAATCCGAAGACTGTACTAGTGAGGGACACAAAACTTTGAAATAATTTATAACAAATGAAATCATCGTTATTAAGTTGGAATAAAATATTTAGCGCTGTCATACTGAAAATTTTTTGTTATTTGAACCATTTATATACGCAGTTTGTATAAAGAACAGGTATCACAAATGATTTATCATAAAAGCAAAGAACTTTATCAGATACCTGTAGAAAGATGTATAACTAATCGTTTAACTTAGTACAACAAAACTTTACTAATATATATACATGAATAACAACAAAATATAACGTCAACTTATAAATAGCGTTTGTAACTTTACATCAATTCATATCAAACAACCAGTACTTGGTTGGTCCTCCTCGTACTATAATAACTTTTACAAAGTGACGTAGCATGCTGTCGATGAGATTATTGATGTAACCCATCATGATTACATCCCAAATTATCACTAGAAGGCGCTTCAATTACTTAAAGTTTGTTTGTTTGTTTTTGAATTTCGCAAAAAGCTACTCAAGAGCTATCTGTGCTAGCCATCCCTAATTTAGCAGTGTAAGACTAGAGTGAAGGCAGCTAGTCATCACCACCCACCGCCAACTCTTGGGTTACTCTTTTACCAACGAATAGTAGGATTGACCGTGACATTATAATGCCCCCACGGCTGAACAGGCGAGCATGTTTGGCGCGACGGGGATGATAACCTACGACCCTCAGATCACGAGAATACACCTTAACGCGCTTGGCCAAGCCGGGCCCTGCAACTTAGTTACAGTAAATAATGTAGTACTGTGGTGAAGTTTTTCAGATTCGTTTGTGGTCAACAGACCTCATTGGGATTACATCCTGTAGCCTTGTTGGTTATAGCAAACTTATAACATTCTTGTGGTGGAGATAATCTTGCACAGTACGTGCAATGTGAACAATATCATTGCCATCCTAGCACACAAAACTATTAGCAAACCATATCCTACCATATGGCAGAAATATCATATCCATGTGATGCCTGTAGGAGGCACCATTAATGTTACCGTTTAGAATATGAAAAGCAGTTGTTTCCATCATAATGAATAACTGCTGGATCATGTACTGCACCACATCCTGTGTGTTTTCTGTGGGATATTTCTATCTTCCCTCACCTGTTATACAGGCAAACGAAGAACACGGATCGTAAAAAGCCGTAAACAGGACTCATCTGAGACAAATGATGCAACACCATTCTCCTAACTGTAAATGGCATACTGTGTTGCCCAAGTAATGACGTCACCAATGTTCTAACTGTAAAAGGAATGCTGTCTTGCTCAAATAACACAGTGACGGTGGACAGTTTTTGTTCATATCACTTAGCAGGTAGCTTATACTGCGAAATAATCCTTTTCGGTTAACCTCCTGTTTATTGTTCTAAATACCCTGGAATGAACGTGTTAATGCCATTCCTGTTCTAAGGAGTTGCAAAACTTCTCTCAACCTTGACATGTTAACCTAGTCAAACTCGTTCATCTGCTGTAGTAGTATAATGAAATCTACAAGTAGATTTTCCTGGAACATCATTTTTGTTGTCCCATGACGTTTGAGAATTTTGGATAGAGTACACCAGGGGTAGTCTACTATCCGTTTGCTTCATTTTTTTGGACAGGAGACCAATGTGATATTTTATATACTCCGGTACCTGACAAGGCATGATATTAAATCAAGTAAAGAGAGACAAACCACTCCCTTTTACATAAAACAAGTGTGTACATGTGTGTGTTTTAACGAACAGATGATTAAAACAACGTGCACTTGGTTCGAGAATATAAACGACATAGTTTTGTTCGTTTTGTATACAACATATGTGAAGTAAAACTTTGTGTTCAGAACATAGGTATCATTTGCATGATTCATGGTATGTGTTGTTAAAGGAAATTATTGTTCTTGAAGAAGAAGCAAGTCCAAGTGAAGAATGAATCTTGACGATATGTCAACAATCAAGTTAAGAAGTCCTCTTTATTTCACAGAAATCTTGCTTTGTAAAAGTATATAAAAGCTTGTTTGTAGGTAATCACAAAGCTTCAGGCATTATCGCTGTGCCACTAGAGAGCACACAGAAAAGAAAATGCAATATATTTGTGGGTGAGTGAAAGTAAACACTATATCTTCACAAATTTGTTTTACACCTCTTTCGACAAAAAAAAAGTTACGATAATTTGTGTTGTGGCACAATAATTTTTTTTTGTCTAGGTCGTGATTTCAGTTACAGTTTGAGATGTTTTTAATCTGTGATGCTTGTTGTATTTTGTTACGAAATTTCTCTTTACTTCTACATTGTCCTGGATAACCTGGAATGAGCGTGTTAATGCCATTCCTGTTCTAAGGAGTTGCAAAACTTCTCTCGACCTTGACATGTTAACCTAATCAAACTCGTTCATCTGCTGTAGTAGTATAATGACATTTACAAGTAGATTTTCCTGGAACATCATTTTTTTTGTAGTCCCATGACGTTTGAGGATTTTGGATACAGCACACCAGGGGTATTGTGCTATTCGTTTGCTTCATTCTATTTCTGGAGAGTAGAGCAATCTGAGAAACTGTAACCTCTGGCACGTGACGAGACATGACATTACATCATGTGAAGAGAGACAAATCATACCCTTTTAAATCAGACAAGTCTGTATGTGTGTTTGAGGAACAAATATTCCACTTACACAGACATTATTATCCTATCATCATTACCCTACTCTATTTAAGTTATAACTATATATATTTCGACCTTGGGTTACCAGTTTTGATCTAAAATGAAAGCTATTATCCCTGGCTGCACATCAACAAGTTGATAAACATAAAACCTATAACACCGTTTCTTTGCGACCCTAAGCCTAGTAGACACAGAACGACATGAAAATACTTGAAGAACGTGGTATTAGTGGCTGTTCTATATTTTGGAACTGAGAATTCACTAATCTTTGATTACTTTTATATTTAACGATCGATTTTTCTGTATTCTAAAACATGCTCTGCCTTTTTATTAGTAAAACCTATTGATTGTTCGAATTCACCTATTTATTACCAAATGATTCTTCTCTTTACCTATCTACGTGTTGATAAACTAGTCATGACCATACATTATAAACTGTAACATAATTTTTTATCAACATCACGTATAATACCACAATTACCTGCACTAAAACCAATCCTGTAGATGACTATCACGTTTTATTGACCAGCTTTTAAGTGACTGTAATACAATTCACCATCACTGGGGCAATGTCAACAAAGGTCATTATTGAACACGCAATTCTTTCTTTTTATCTTCAGGGTTTTTTCAAGCGTTGAGTGGACTGATTGTTATATTCAGAAACGGAATATGTAAGATTTGGTTGGGATGGCAGCACCTAGTTTTCTTAACTGACCCAGAATCGATTGAGGTAAGTCTCATACGATTATTTTTACATACTTTTGTAATTTCATTAGGGTTTAAATTGTGTGTTCTTACGTAAAACCAGAGTTAGTTATCAAGTTTGCGTGTTGTGCCATACACTGTTGTTATTATTTAGCTTGTAAATCTAATCTCACTAACACATTTTATTTAATTTTGTGTTGATTAGTAGTCTGTAAATGCTTTAAAAGGCCTAGACTTATGATGTTTATTTTTGGCCAGTTAATATAAGATACAAAATGAAAATTTAATTTCAGAGCAATTTCGTCTTTTATCAGACACACACACACACACAAACATACGAGACTCAGTTTTCGTGGAGTTTCTTAAAATATTCTGAATCGTATACTGGACAATCATGAACCAGCTTTCTACTAGTCAATGGACTTACTTCTTTATTAACCTAATGATCGTTGTAACTGGTAACGTTAAAATCTTGGGTTCGATTTCTCATTTTGAACACAGCAGATAGCTAAATGCGGTTTTGTACTAAGAACAAACAAACATAACTTAATAATCAATTACTAGCTAGTAGCGACCTTTCGCAGATAAATTTAATTACAAATGAGGACTAGACTGAGTTTTACTTGTCAATTGGTTCTTTTTCATTCTACCTTGTCCAAGAATTTATATATTAAACAGTATGCAAATATGATCGTTTAGTGAAAGGTCTCATACCACATGGAAATGTTACAAACCTACTTTTCTCCGTTGTGCTTGTTAATTGATTTTAGTTTTTTGTTTTAAAGAAGATTGCTCAAATTAATGCTCTCATGCCTAATTAGCTCTGTATATTTGTCTTTATCAAGGAATTTTAAATTATTTAAGAAACTAAAAGAATGGCTTAGCTACGGGACATAAGTTCTCCAAACTTACGACGCTAAAATTCGAGGTTCGATTCCATGCTGTGGATAGTTTTGTTTTTTTTATTCTGAATTTCGCACAAAGCTACTCGAGGGCTATCTGCGTTAGCTGTCCATAATTTTGCAGTGTAAGACTAGAGGGAAGGCAGCTAGTCATCATCACCCACTGCCAAGTCTTGGGCTACTCTTTTACTAACGAATAGTGTGATTGACCGTCACATTATAACGTTCCTAAGGCTGAAAGGGCGATCATGTTTGGCGCGACGGGGATGCGGACCTGTGAACCTCAGATTACGAGTCGCACGCCCTAACCCATCTGGCCATGCTGGGCCAGCTGTGGCTAGAACATCGGCAATCCATTATATAGCCTTGTACTAAAGCAAATAAAATAAAACGTACTCTGAGGTTAAAAGAACGAATTGAAATGTTTTACACGATTTCCAAAACTCATCAGGTCAGTTTGATTAACAAGAAAAGCTAAATAAATTTTAAGAAAGATTGAATTTTACTTGGTTCACAATGCGATTTCATATTTAAGTTCTGTACGAATACCAAGGAATTCAACCCTACGCAATAAGTTTTAACACCAATGTGTATCAAAAAAACTGATCACAGAGCCCTCTACAGATCAAGCCAAAAATATACCTATGATTGTATTTGAAACTGTGCTGCTTATATTATTATTTACGGTTATTTAAATAGATTTTAAAACACCATAATAAGCAGTTAGTTGTTATTATAATAATACCATAAATTATTCAGAAATCCATAACTGGCATACGTCTATTATTTAAGATAATCATGTCGTCTAACAAACTCACATTCTTCTTTTAATTGTTTCTTTCAGGATCTGCTAATGAACACCAAGAATTTACGCAGGTCTCAACATTATCATTTTATAAACAATTGGTCAGAACGAGGAATAATAATGAGGTAAGAGATTTATATTTCTTGTACCAGATAATAGACGATATATCATACTCTGTCTGCTACCTTATAATTTTTAATAAACACTTTTATTATTCTATAAAAATAATACAATCGTTGAAAAGAAAGTGTTTTGTTCTTTCATTACAAGTTCTTAGACGCACTTGACTGATAGGCCCAAACTAAAAAAACAACAACAATTACTTGATAGATATTCGCTAGTGCCGAAGGTATGTGTGTGTGTTTTCTCAAAGCAAAATCATCTCGGGATATCTGCTGGGTCCATCGACAGGAAACTAAACCTTGATTTTAGCGTTGCAAATCTGTAGGCTTACCGCTGCACCAGCGGGTGAAGGTACTGAAGGTACAGACTGACTGACACACTCATGAAGTAGCTGATGAAATCACTGTGAGATTAGTGTTTTATATTGGTGCAGTATGCTCCCTCAGGGCCTCTAGAGTATTTGATATTCATGTGTACTTCAAATCCCAGGCCAGTACTTCACTATTTACATCTTACCAAAACTCTTTGTAGCAAAGATTAAAAGTGTGTAAATTACAATATCAAAATAAACAGTTAATATCAGTATTTCAGATAAGAATAATAAAAAATATGTCACAAACCCATGGTTAATATGTCATAAACGCATAATCTAGTTAACTGTAGAAGAATGAAAAATTGGTTACTGAAACATATTAACGTCAGATGTTTTATAGCTTAAAATTATTAAAAAATAGGTTACTAAACTATGATATGTCCGTATGATGTAGTTTAAAATTACCAGAAAATGAATTACAAAATATATTACAAATATATTTCTTTTCTAAAATTCTGGACAACTTGTGGACAATTTCTCGAATTCTAGTTCAAAGTAAAAAGTAAGGAATTTACTGTGGAATCCACAAATAAAAAAAACAACAAAAATATAAATGACAGGATAAAAAACCAAACTCGCTAGGTAATAAGGCAACATATTAAATATTTTATTATTTTTGGGTATCAGTAATATAAAATTTTAATTTCCTTGCTGTCAAAAGTTGGCGTCCATTTTGTTAACGTTTACAATGTAATACCTAAATTGTTATTTTCTATTAGTCTATAAAACACCGTATAGGTCTGTATTAAAACAGTACGATCCAGATTTGTCAGTTATATAAAACAGTTTTCATAAAGATAATTTAAAGAAATGCAACAATATTGTTCAAGGGAGAACCTTCAATATAATACGGAATTCTATTAAATATGATGAAAAATAGTTTCAGTTATAACAGTAAACATTTTAATAATTTTACACTAGTTTTCCAATTGATATAATTAAAAAAGTCATTTATGAATAACTTCAAGATATTTTAATAATTTAGGTAAATTATCATCAAACTCATGTTGCTGTTTCACCATTAAAAGCTACCAAACTTTTTCCATTAAAACACATTTTTGCCAGCCTGTCCTCCAACGGATATATCCCATTTGAGTTAAATTTAGAGAACGAATATAATAGAGTTTTACACATAAGTCCGCTTGTACAGATATAGATAAAACCTTATACCTAATGGCCAAGTTCTTCTAGCCGAACAAATTTGGCAAGGGGAGCTAATTCTATATATAAAAACAACTCTTTCACTACAAAGCATCGTATCTAAGTTTATATATTAATAATCAGTTTTTTTTTTTAAAACTGACATTTTCAACTTCGAAATGATTTTTTGCCATTATTTTAAATAAATTATGTTAACGGAATATGTTGCATTAAAAGATCCCTTGGACAAAGCACGTAAATTAACTTCCATTTTTCAATCGATTAACTTCTTGGTGTAAACTTTTGTCGTGAATAGTTAGTACTATCTACATAACTGTTCTGAATATCAGTTAACTTAGTTTCAGCTAATTACTTAATTTGCAATGTTTATAACTTTAGTCTTATTATAATTACTTAATTATCTTGAAGCTTATTGTGTTTAAATATAGACGTTTACCGAATAATTAAATGTATTTATTCTTCCCAATCGGATTTCTTTTGTTAAAAGCATTTAATAGTCTGCTTAACATATTGGTGCATTTGTATGAGAAAAAACAACAACAAAAAAACATTCAACAGTTTATCAAGATCTGTTCGTAAATGTCTATTTTAACAGAATCTTTTAACAAATTGAAAACCCGTCTACAGATTTTCTAGCTCTATTTGTAAATATTTGTTTTAATAAAATCGTTTAACAAAAGGAAAACAATCTACAGCTTATGCACCTCTATTTTTGGATATTTTTGACAGAATCGTCAAACAAAATAAAAAACTCTCTACAGCTACTCCACATCTTTGAATCTCTGTTTTCATAGAATCTTCTAATAAAATAAAAATTCCCTACTGCTTGTGTAGATTTATTCGTGAATCTCTGTTTTATTAAATCTTCTAACAAAACAAAAAGTCTTTGACAGCCTCTCCAGCTCTATTTCTAAATCTCTGTTTTAATAGAATATTCTAATTTATATAGCTTCTTTAGCCCTATTTGTTAATCTCTGTATTCAATGAATCTTTAAACAAAAAGAGAACCCTCTACAAGTTCTCTAGTTCTTTTTGTTAATCTCCTTTAATAGTCTTCTAACAAAATGAAAACACTCAAATTCTTCTCAAGGTGTATTCCTGAATCTCAGTTTTAATAGAAAATTCTGATAAAATAGAAACCCTTTACAGCTTCTCCAGCTCTATTTGAATATCACTGTTTTCATAGAATATTTTAACAAAAAACCCTCTACAGGTTATCCAGCTTTATTTGTTAGTCTCTCTTTAATAGAATCTTTTAACAAAATAAAAACCCTCTAAATCTTCTCTTGATCTATTTGTGAATCTCTGATTTAAAAGAATCTTCTAATAAAATAAAAACCCCTCCATAGCTTCTGCATTTGTATTTGTGAAATAGAGTCTTCTATCAAATTAAAAAACCCTCTCCACCTCTTCTATATCTATTCGTGAATCTCTATTTGAACACAATATTTTAACAACAAAAACTCCTCTACAGCTTCTCTAAATATATTCGTCAATATCTGTTTTAATAGAATCTTCTAATAAAATAAAAAAAACTTTACAGCTTTCCTCGATCTATTCGAGAATCTCAGTTTTTATAAAATATTCTCAGAAAATAAAAACCCCTTCACAGCTGCTCCAGCTCTATTTGAAATCTCTGTTTTAATAGAATCTTTTAATACAGAGAAAATTCTCTACAGCTTTTGCAGCTCTATTTGTGAATCTCTGTTACGTATTTTTTAATGTTTTATATTCTTCGTAGATTAAACGCAACAGAAAAACGCAGATAACAGCTTGTATAATTTATTACACTAAACTATTAACAAATATAACAGATATAACATGAATTATATAATAATAGTGACAGATATTAAGTTACAACATTCGAAATTAATTACAAAACAAAATAATATTAGTTTCAAACTTCAAAATAAATCACAACACAAAACGGTACTGGCCTGTATCTAATGTAATGATCTAAAATTAAAGTCTCAAATTCCAGTCTAGGGTGTGAATTTGGTCCCACGAAGAAATTCCGAAACAGTTCACAGTTCAATGAAATCGCCGTCTCTCAGCACAAGCAGTAATTCAGATGTATCGTAGAGATTGACGAAATAAAATCACAACTTCCGTAGATCTAACTTCAGTCACAAATCCAAGTTGAATATTCACAGCAAACACTTAATCTTTCTCAAATAACTAAAACTGATGCCTGAATTTCACTCTTATTCTTCGAATAAAAACTGATGACTGAATCTATCTTCTTTTTTCGAATAAAAACTGATGACTCAATCTCTCTCTTTTTCTTCGAATAAAAACTGATGATTGAATCTATCTTCTTTTTTTCGAATAAAAACTGATGACTGAATCTATCTTTCGTCACCGTCTTTTATACCGATAGGCCTATTTCTCGAACAATCTCGCAATTTCCATACAACTCTAGAGCGATCCGCGCGTGTTCGTTTTTGGACGAGACAAATTCTAGACACGAAGTCACCAGCACTCATTTACTAACATATGATTGGTCTACTTAATTCAATGCTAAATGCTACCCTAAATAAATGACAAAATATTAGTTTAAACTTCGAAACAATAATATCAATATGGAAAAATGAATAATAGAAATGAAAATTCAAACACAACACGACATGTTGTCGTTTACAAAATATTTACACATATACATAACAATCTCTTTTTAATAGAATATTTTAACAAAATAAAAAGTCTTCTACAGCTGCTCCAGCGCTATTTCTGAATCTCTGTTTTAATAGAATCTTCTAATAATATAGAAACCATTTATAGCTTCTCCAGCTCTATTAGTGAAAAGAATCTTCTAACAAAATAAAAAACACAGTTTTCTAGACCTATCTGTTAATCTCTGTTTTGTAACAAGATTCTAAGCAAATTATAAACCCATCACAGTCTTTTCCAGTTTTATTTGTGAATATCTGTTTTTAAACAGTCATTTAATGAAAATAAAACCCTCTATAGATTCTCCAATTTTTTTGTGAATCTCTTTTTAATAGAATCTTCAAACAAAATAAAAAACCCTCTACATATTCTCTTGACCTATTTGTGAATATCTGTTTTAAAAGAGCATTCTAATAAAATAAGAAAACCGTCTACAGCTTCACCATCTGTATTTGTGAAATAGAATCATTTATCAAAATGAAAAACCATTTCCACTCCTTTAGATTTATTCGTGAATCTCTATTCGAATTCTAACAACAAAAACTCCTCAACAGCTTCTACAAAATTATTTGTGAACTATATTTCAATAGGATCTTGCAACAAAATAAAAACACCACTACAGCTTCTCAGCTCTATTTATAAATATCTGTTTTAATAGAATCTTCTAACAAAATAAAAAAACCTCGGCAGCTTCAGCTCTATTCGTAAATCTCTGTTATAATAGAGTCTTCTAACAAAATCAAGAAATCCTTCAGAGCTTCTATAGATCTATTCGTAAATCTCTGTTTTATTACAATCTTCAAACAAAATAAAAAAATGCTCTACACCTTCTCTAAATCTATTCGTCAACCTCTGTTTCAGCAAAATATTCTTACAAAATAAAAAACTCTACACCTTTTGTAGTTCTATTTGTGAATCTTTGTTTTTAAATAATCTTATAATAAAATAAAAAACCCTCTATATCTTCGTCAGATGTATTTGTAAATCTCTATTTTAGTAGAACATTCCAAGAAAATGAGAAAACGCTCTACAGCTACAAGAGATCTATTTGTGAATCGCAATTATAATAGAAGCTTCTTATAAAATAAAAACCTCTACAGCTTCTATAGATCTTTTCGTAATTATTTGTTTAAAACAAATTTCTAAGAAATTAAAAAACTCTAAGCTTCTCTACATCTATTCATGAATCTCTGCTTTAACAGAATCTATAAACAAAATAAAAAAGGTCCTACAGCTGATATAGACCTATTCGTGAATTTCTGTTCGAATATGATCTTTGAACAAAATAAAACACCATCTACAGCTTTTCCAGTTATTATCGAGAATCTCTGGTTTAATAGAATATTCTAATAAAATTAGATACCCTCTACAACTAATAAGCTCTATTTGAATTTCTGATAGAGTAGAATATTCTAACAAAATAAAAACCTCTACACTTTCTGCAGCTCTGTTTGTTAATCTTTGATTTAATAGAATCATCTAACAAAATAAAAACCTCTACACTTTCTGCAGCTCTGTTTGTTAATATTTGATTTAATAGAATCATATAACAAAATAAAAAAAACCTTTAAAGTTTTTTCTAGTTCTATTTGTAAATGTCTGTTTTAATAGAATCTTTTAGTCAAAAAACCACGTATAGGTTTTCCACCTCTATATGTGAATTCTTTTTCTTAGAATTTTTTAATAAAATAAAAAAACTCTATAGCTACTTCAGCTCTATTCGTGAATCTCTGTTTTAATAGAATCTTCTGACCAAATAAAAAAAAACCTTTAAAATTTCTCTAGCTCTATTCGTAAATGTCTCTTTTAATACAATCTTCTAACAAAATGAAAAAACGCTCCACATCTTTTCTAGATCTATTTGTCAACCACTGTTTCAATAGAAGCTTTTAACAAAATAAAAATCTCTTTACATCTATTCTCGATGTATTCGAGAATCTCTGTTTTAAAAGAATATTCTGATAAATTATTTTAAAAAACCTCCACAGCTTTACCAGCTCTATTTGTAAACACTATTTTAATAAAATGTTTTAGCAAAATAAAAACATCTACCGCTTCTCTATATCTGTTCATGAATCTTTGTGGAGTAGAATCTTCTACGAAAAGAAGAAACCTTCGGCAGCTTCTCCAGATCAATTTGTGAATCTTTATTTTAAGATAATCTTCTAACAAAATAAACATCTCTTTACTGCTTCTCTAGATCTATTCGTGAATCTCTCTTTTAATGGAATCTACCAACAAAATAAAATACGCTCTGCTAATTTTGCACTTCAATTTGTGAATCTCTGTTTTAATAGGATTTTATAACAAAATAAAAACTCCTTCTACAGCTCTATATGCCAATCTCTGTTTTATTAAAATCATCATATAAAATAAAAACCCTCCTTAGCTTAGAATTTTCTAAAAAGTAAAAACCCCTCTACAACTTTTCCAACTTTATTTGTAAATCTCTGTTTTCTTAGAATCATTTAACGAAAAGAAAACCCTCTACAGCACCTCCACCTCTATTCGTGAATATATTTCTAACAGAATCTTCTAGCAAAATAAAAACCCTCTAAAGCTACTCCACATCTTTGAATTTCTGTTTTAATAGAATCTTCTAACAAAATAAAAACACATCTACAGCTTCTTCAGCTCCATTTGTGAATATCTGATTAAATAGAATCTTCTAACAAAATAAAAAAACCTCTATAGCCTCTCCACTTCTCTTCGTGAATCTCAGCTTTTATAGACTATCGTAACGAAATAAAAAAACTCTAAAGTTTCTCCAGCTGTATTTGTGAACTCTATTTTAATAGAATCTTCTAAAAAAATAAAAAAACCTTCTTAAACTTCTTCAGCTCTATTTGTGAATCTCTGTTTTAATAGAATCTTCTGACAAAATAAAGAAACTTTCCACAGTTTATCAAGATCTATTCGTAAATGTCTGTTTTAAAAGAATCTTCTAACAAAATGAAAACCCGTCTACAGCTTTTCCCTCTCTATTTGTAAATATCTGTTTTAATAGAATCTTTTGACAAAAGGAAAACAATTTACAGCTTATTCACCTCTATTTTTGGATTTTTAACACTCCTACGAAAATTGGGGCCTAATATGCCCCAGAGCAACTTGAAAGGTTATTAATATTAGGCTAATAATTTTGTATTTAAATGAAATTGCCATTAACTGACCCTATCAATTTATATTTTAAGGAGCAATAATATTTTGACTTTTCAGACATTTGCGAAATAATATTTAATTTTCTTTTAAAAAAACATCCACTAAGGGTATTTTGGGGCCTATTAGGCCCCAGATAAAAAACAACATAAAAATGACTTTATTTATTTTCTGAATAATTCTAGAACAGGCCTGGGCAACCGAAAAAAGCAAATTATAGTAAAAATATATTAATTTTACAACTTTTTTTCAAAAGATGGATATTTAGGATAATAACTCTACTTCAACAATAATTTTAGACGGTCCTGATTATTGCCTAGTTTGCCCACGCCTGTTCTAGAACATTCTAGAAACTTTACAAAAGTATTTAGAATAATCTAGAATATTCTAGAAGAATCCACAAATCCCATATATATAGGAACTGAAATCTTCAAACCGTGTCAAAAATGATACCTCTTGATGAAGCTGTACATTTACTGACAAAACCATCCGACGATGAAAGTGAACATGATAATGTCGAAGACTACTCTGAAAGTTGTGATGATGATCCTTCTGAAGCCGAAAATGATGAACAAATCGCGCCATACCCTTCTAAAAGTGAAGAAAGTAATCAAGAAGATCTTACTACGATGCCAGTGAACGAACTTTTGTCCAAAGATAAGAATTTTAGTTATTCAACAACACCTTCAAGGATAAACAGGAGAACCGCAGCTCTCAATATATTCAATGGGAACCCAGGCATTACAAGGCAAGATGCTCTAAGAGTCTCTACACCATTCGAAACATTCAAAATTTTCATTTCTGATAATATGGTGGAACAGATCATTCACTCAACAAACACCGTCATGAACCAATTTTTGAAGAAGACCTCTGGAAATGGATTGCAGCTAATCTTTTCCTTGGAATAAGCAAATCCCAAAATGCATCGATAGACGAAATGCTTTCAACCGAATTCGGTTTGCCATTTTTGCGAAAACTGATTACACAAGACAAATTCAAAAAAATGTGCTCAAAAATCAGATTTGACATCCACTCTCAAAGAAATAGAGAAATCAAAGAAGCCGCCATCTCTGGAGTCTGGAATGTTTTTCATTGAAAATTGCAAAAACAGATACAACACAAACGAATACCTGACAGTGGATGAACAACTATGTAACTTCAAAGGAAGAGTTGACTTCAGAACGTACATTCCGACAAAGCCAGGCAAATACGGAATAAAGATTTGGTGCCTAACAGATGCAAAGACAAGTTACCTCCTCAACGCTCAAATTTATACTGGAAAGGTTGGAAATACGACAGAAACAAATCAAGGAGAAAGAATAGTCAGAGAACTGAGTCAGCCATTTCTTGGAAAAGGAAGGACAATAACGACAGATAATTTCTTCACAACAATGACACTTGCCAAGTACCTACGAACAAAAAGAACAAGACTTGTTGGAACCATACGGAAATCAAGAACCTTCCTGCCTCCTGAAATAAATGCAAAATCTAGAGAGTTATCTCCAAAGTTTTTCTGCCATGACGACATCACTCTTCTCAGGCACTCAAAGAAACCAGGAAAATATGTGCTACAACTGAGTTCTCAGCATCAGTCTGGTGAAGTGGAAGAGAATGGAAAGCCTGAAATCGTCAATCTTTACAATGCAACGAAGGCAGGTGTCGACACTCTCGATCAACTGGTGAGATATTATACAACAAAGAGGCGATCAAAGCGCTGGTCAGTCTGCATATTCTATAACATTCTAAATCTTGCTGCGTACAATGCTTTCGTTCTATACTCGACAAAACATCCAGAATTTCTTCGTCAACATGAATCAAGAGCCAGAAGAGAATTTATACGGCAATTGGTGCTTGAAATCAAAGAAATTTACTGCAAAGAAAATGACAAAACAACCTCATGTGAACCGCCTGCAAAGAGGGCAAAAAGAGGACGATACCATTTGTGCGGCCCCCCAGTGGCTCAGCGGTATGTCTGCGGACATACACGCTAAAATCCGGGTTTCGATACCCGTGGTAGGCAGAGCACAGATAGCCCATTGTGCAGCTTTGTGCTTAATTCAAAACAACAACAACCATTTGTGCGGCAGATCAAAAGATAGACAGTCGAAAATTGTTGCTCAAATTGTAAAAAAAATGTTTGTCAGAGCCATTCTAAAGTTGTTTGTAATGAATCACTGTTGTTTGCTAAATCACTGTGTTTCTATTGGAAAAATATATATGGGGCCTGATAAGCCCCAAAATCACTTTAGTGGATGTAAATATTTTTTTCGTAGGAGTGTTAATAGAATCTTCTTAAAAGTAAAAAACTTCTACAGCTACTCCACATCTTTGAATCTCTGTTTTCATAGAATTTTCTAAAAAAATAAAAATCGTCTACAGCTTCTGTAGATTTATTTGTGAATCTCTGTTTTATTAGAATCTTCTAACAAAACAAAAATCACTCTACAGCTACTCCAGCTTTATTTCTGAATATCTGTTTTAATAAAATAATCTAATCTATATAGCTTTCCCAGCTCTATTTATTAATCTCTGTACTCAATGAATCTTTTAACAAAAAGAGAACCCTCTACAGTTTTCCCAGCTTTTTTTATGAATCTCCTTCTAATAAAATAAAACCCCTCAAATGCTTCTCAAGATATATTTGTGAATCTCAGTTTTAATAGAATCTTCTAAAAATAAAAAACCCTGTATAGCTTTTCTAGCTGTATAAATCTCTATTTTAATTGAATATTATAAAAAAATAAAATCCCCTCTGCGGTTTTATAAGCTGTATTTGTAAATCTCAATTTTAATTGAATCTTCTAAGAAAATATAAACCCCTCTTCAGCTTTTCAAGCTCTATTTGTGAATTTCTCTTTTAATAGACTCTTTCAACAAAACACGCTCTACAGATTTTCCAGATTTATTTGTTAATCTCTCTAATAGAATCTTCTAATGAAATAAAAACTACTCCACAGCTTCCCTAAGTCTATTAGTCAATCTCTGTTTTAATAGGATATTCTAACAAAATAAAAAACCCTGTACAGCGTCTCCAGCTATATTTATTAATCTCTGCTTTAAAAGATTCCTCTAAGAATATTAAAAACCTGTCACAGCTTCTCCACCTTTATTTTTCGATCCCTGTTTTAAAACAATCTTTTAACAAAGAGAGAACCCTCTACAGGTTCTCCATCTCTCTTTCTGAATCTCTTTTCAATATAATCTTCTAACAAAATAAAAATCCTCTAAAGCTTCTCTTGATGATTTCGTGAATAACTGTTTCAATAGAATCTTTTAATAAAATGAAAAACCATCTATAGCTTCTCCAGCTGTATTTTTGAATCTCTATTTCTATAAAAAATAGAAACCTCTCTGCAGCTTCTTTGCTCAATTCGTGCATCTGTGTTTTAATAGAATTTTATTAAAGTCGTAAACCCTCTACAGCTTTTCAATATCTGTTTGCGAATCTCTGTTTTGATAGAATGTACTACCAAAAACCCTCTACAGCTTCTCTAGATCTTTTCGCGAATATCTGTTTTAATAAAATCTTCTAATAATATATTATTAGAAGCTATGGCTTTTATAGCTGTATTTGTAAATCTCTATTTTAATTGAATCTTCTGAGAAATAAAAATTCATTTAAAGCTTTTCCAGCTCAATATGTAAATCACTGTTTTAATAGAATCTTTTCACAAAAATTGTCTATAGCTTCTCCATCTGTATTTTTGAAATAGAATCTTCTATCAAAATGAAAAGTACTCTACAGCTTTTCTGGAACTATTCGTGAATCTTTGTTTCAATATATAATTTTAACAACAATATTCTCTAAATCCATCGGTTAATCTCAGTTTTAAGAGTCTTTTTACAAAATAAAAAAGCCTCTACAACTTCTCTCGATCTATTCGAGAATGTGTGTTTTGATAGAATATTGTAAGAAAATAAAAATTCATCTACAGCTTCTCCATCTGTATTTGTGAACTCTATTTTAATAGGATCTTCTGACAAAAACCCTCTAGAGCTTCATTAGATGTATCCGTAAATCACTTCTTTCATAGAATCTTCTAATAAAGTAAAATAACCCTCTTTAGTTTTTCAAGCTAATTTTGTAAATCTCTGATTTAAAATAATCTTTTAACAAAAAGAAAACCCCATATAGGTTCTCTAAATACATTCGTTGATCTCTATTTTAATAGAATTTTCTTACAAAATATAAAACCATTTATAGCTTTTCTCGATCTATTCGAGAATCTCAGTTTTTATAGAATATTCTAATAAATTCCTCTTCATCTTCTCCAGCTCTATTTGTTAATTTCTGTTCTGAAAGAATCTTTTAAGAAAATTAAAAACCAGCCACAGCTTCTCCATCTTCATTTGTGAATTTCTGTTTTGAAAGAATATTTTAACAAAAAGTGAATCTCTTTTTATTAGAATATTTTAATAAAATGAAAAACACTCTGTAGCTTTTCCAGTTTTATTTCTGAATTTCAATTTTGATAGGATTTTCTAGCAAAATAAAATCCCTCTACAGCTTCTAAACTTTATTTTATAGAAGTTTCAATCAAAATCAAAAACCCTCTATTGCTTTTCTCATTTATTTGCGAATCTCTGCTTTAATAGAATCTTCTACAAAACACCCTATACAGCTTTTATATATTTATACCAGAATCTCTGTTTTTATAGAATAGTCTAAAAAAATAAAAAATCCTCTACAGCTTCTTCAGCTCCATTTGTGAATTCTAATTAAGACGATCTTCTAACAAAATGAAAACCCTCAAAACCTTCTCTAAATGTTTTCGTGAATTACTTTTTTAACAGAGTCTGCTTACAAAATAAGAAAACCCCTCTACAGCTTCTACAGCTCTATTTGTTAATATCTGTTTTAAAAGAATTTTCCAAGAAAATTAAAAACCCGTAACAGCTTTTCCAGCTTTATTTGTGAATCTCTGTTTGAAAACGATTTTCAACAAAAAGAAAACCCTGTGCAAATTCTTCACCTTTCTTTACTAATCTCTTTTTAATAGAATCTTTTAACAAAATAAAAACCCTCTGAAACGTATCTAGATGTATTGGAGAATCACTGTTTTAATAAAATAAAAAAACCGCCATTTCTTCTCCAGCTATATTTCTGAATAGAGATTCTAATAAGATTTTCTTACAAAATAAAAAACCCTCTATAACCTCTCAGCTGTATTTCTAAAGCTCTGTTTTAATAGAATCTTTTAACAAAAAGAGAACACTACACCTTCTCCAGCTCTATTCGTGAATCTCTTTTTAATAAAATTTTCTATCAAAATAAAAAACCCTCTACAGCTTTTCTACATCTATTCGTAAATCTCTATTTTGATACAAATTTTAACAACATAAAAATTTCTCTACATATATTTGTTTGTCTCTGTTTCAATAGAATCTTCTAATAATAAAAAACCCTCTATAGTTTTTCTAGCTGTATTTGTGAATCTCTATTATAATAGAATCTTCTCAGAAAATAAAAACCCCTCCACAGATTTTCAAACTGTATTTGTAAATCACTGTTTTAATCGAATCTTTTAACAAAAAACCCTCTACAGGTTCTCCAGCTGAATTTGTTAATCTCTTTTTAAAAGAATCTTCTAACAGAATATAAACCCTTCTACATCTTCTCAAGATTTATTTGTGAATCTTTTTTATATTACTATCCTAATAAAATGAAAAACTCTCTATAGCTTTTCCATCTGCATTTGTGAAATAGAACCTTCTATCAAAAATTAAAACCCCTCTACTGCTTTTTAGATCTATTCGTGAATATCTGTTTTAATATATTATTTTAACAACAAATACTCCTCTACAGCTTCTATAAATTTATTCCTTAATCTCAGTTTTAAAAGTCATCTAACAAAATAAAAAGCTTCTATAGCTTCTCTCAATCTATTCAAGAATGTGTGTTTTTAGAGAATATTCTAAGAAAATAAAAAAATCCTCTCAAGCTTCTTCAGCTCTATTTGTGAAGCCTATTTTAATAGGATCTTCTAACAAAAGACCCTCTAAAGCTTCACTAGATGTATTCGGGAATCACTTCTTTAATAGAATCTTCTAATAAAGTATAAACCCTCTTCAGCTTCTCTCGATCTATTCGACAATCTCTGTTTTTACAGACAATTCTATGAAAATAAAATAATCCTTTATAGCTTCTGCAGCTTTTCTATATCTATTCGTGATTCTCTGTTTTAATACAATATTTAACAACAAAAATGTCTCTACTGCTTCTCTAAATCTCTTCGTTAATCTCAGTTTTAATAGAATATACTAACAAAATAAATAACCCTCCACCACTTTTCTCGATCTATTTGAGAATCTCTGTTTATATGAAATATTCTAAAAAAATAAAAATTCATCTACAACTTTATTTATGAACTCTATTTTAAGAGGATCTTACAAAATAAAAACTTGAAAGCTTCTCTAGATGTATTCGTGAATCACTTTTTTAATCGAATCTTCTAACAAAGTAAAAAACCTTCAGCTTTTCAGGCTAAATTTGTGAATCTTTGTTTCTATACAATATTTAAATAACATAAAAGCACTCTACCGCTTCTCTAGATCTTTTTGTGAATCTCTGTTTTAATAGAATATTCTATCAAAATAAAAAACCCACTACAGCTTTTCTTCATCTATATGCGAATCTCTATTTTAATAAAATCTTCTAATAATATAAAAACATCTTTACAGCCTTTCAAGCTCTATTTGTAAATCACTCTTTTAATAGACTCCTTTAACAAAAAACCCTTTATAGGTTATCCAGATTTATTTATTAATCTCTCTTTAATAAAAGCTTCTATCAAAATAAAAAACCCTCAACAGCTTCTCTAAATCTATTAGCCAAGCTCTGTTTTAATAGGATTTTCTAACAAAATAAAAAACCCTCTACAGCTTCTTTCGATCTATTCTCAGGTTTTATAAAATATTTTAAGAAAATAAAAAATTGCCTACAACTTCTCCAGTTCTATTTTTGAACTATATTTTAAGAGTATCTTCTAACAAAATATAAACCCTCTAAAGCTTTTCTACATGTATTTGTAAATCACGTTTTCTAACAAAGTAAAAATCCTCTTGCTAAATTTGTAAATATCTGTTTCAGAACAATCTTTCAACAAAAAGAGAACCCTCTACAGGTTCTCCAGCTCTATTCGTTAATCTCTATTTTAATAAAATCTTCTATCAAAACCAAAAACCCTCTACAGCTTTTCTAGATCTATTCGTGAATCTCTGTTTTAATAGAATCTTTTAATAAAATGAAAAACCCTCTATAGCTTCTCCACCTGTATTTCTGAATCTCTATTTTAATAGGATTTTCTAACAAAACAAAAACCTTCTCTGTAACTCTCCTAGATTTTTTGTCAATCTCTGTTTTAATACAATATTTAAACAACATAAAAAACACTCAACAGTCTCTCTAGATCTCTTCGTGAATCTCTATTTAATAGATTATATCAAAACCACAAACCCTCTACAGCTTTTCTAGATCTATTCGTGAATCTCTGTTTTAATAGAATCTTTTAATAAAATGAAAAACCCTCTATAGCTTCTCCACCTGTATTTCTGAATCTCTATTTTAATAGGATTTTCTAACAAAACAAAAACCTTCTCTGTAACTCTCCTAGATTTTTTGTCAATCTCTGTTTTAATACAATATTTAAACAACATAAAAAACACTCAACAGTCTCTCTAGATCTCTTCGTGAATCTCTATTTAATAGATTATATCAAAACCACAAACCCTCTACAGCTTTTCTACATCTATATGCGAATCTCTGTTTTAATAAAATCTTGCAATAATATGAAAACCCTCTACAGTTTTTCAAGCTGTATTTGTAAATCTCTATTTTAATTGAATTTTCTAAGAAAATAAAAACCTCTCTACAGCTTTTCAAGCCATATTTGCGAATCTCTGTTTTAATCGAATATTTTACCAAAATGAAAAACTTTTCAGAGCTTCTTTAGATCTATTCCTGAATCACTGTTTTAATACAATGTTTTAACAACATAAAAACTCCTCTACAGCTTCTCTAGAACTATTCGTGAATCTCTGTTTTTAATGACATTTCTAAAAAAAATAAAAAACCCTCTGTAGCTTTTCTAGATCTATTCGTTAATCTCTGTTTTAATAGCACACCGTGCTATTACAGCGGTATGTCTCCGGATTTACAACGTTAAAATCAGTGGTTCGATTCCCATCGGTGGGCTAAGCAGATAGCCCTTTGTGGCTTTGCTATGCGAAAAAGACACACACACATACCCATTGTTTTAAGAGAATCTTCTAACGAAAGAAAAACCCTTTTCAGTTTCTCTAGATATATTCGAGAATATCAGTGTTTATAGAATATTCTAACAAAATGAAACTCTATGCTTTTCGAGATCCATTTTAATAGAATCTTCTAAGAAAATAAAAAAAAACCTCTGCAACTTCTCGAGCACTATCTGTGAATGGCTTTTTAATAGAATCTTCCAACAAAATAAAAATAACCTCTACAACTTTTCCAGCTCTATTTGTGAATCTATATTTTAAAAGAATCTTCTAACAAAATAAAATTCCATCTACGTCTTCTCCAGCTGTTTGTATTAGAAAAATCTTCTTACGAAATAAAAATCCCTCTACAACTTCTCTAGATCCATTCGTGAATCTCTGTTTTAATAGAATATTCGTTCAAAACCAAGAAGCTCTCTATAGGTTTTCTAGATATATTCGTGAATATCTGTTTTAATAGAATCTTCTATCAAAATAAAAACCCTTCTTCTGCAGCTTCTTCAGCTTTATTTGTGAATCTCTCTTTTAATAGAATCTTTTAACAAAATAAAAAACTAAAGTTTTTCCAGCTCTACTTGTGAATCTCTGTTTCAATAGAATCTAGTGACAAAGTGAAAACTCCTCTACAGCTTCTACAGCTCTATTTCTGAATCTCTGTTTTAATAGAATCTACAAACAAATTAAAAACCCTTCTACAGCTTCTTGACAAAAGAAGAAGAAAACTTAGAAAGATAATTTAATATTGACTTTTTAAATGTTATATTATTATCTATTCTTTATCAAAGCACTAACGGTGCGTGGAAACAAAGAAGAAAGACGTTAACACCTGCCTTTCACTTCCGAATCCTGGAGAACAGCCTTCATATCTTCAATGAAGAGTCCAAGATATTGGTTGGAAAACTTCAGGAGAAAACACGAGATGAATATTTAGATATAGTGAAACCGTTCTCTCTCTGCACTCTAGATATACTCACCAGTAAGTGTCTTTAACTCTCTGTGCACTCTAGATATACTCACCAGTAAGTGTCTGTAACTCTCTGTGCACTCAAGATATACTCACCAGTAAGTGTCTGTAGCTCTCTGTGCACCCTCGTTATACTAACCAATAAGTGAATTTAACTCTCTGTGCACTCAAGATATACTCACCAGTAAGTGACTGTCACTCTCTGTGCACTCTGGGTGTACTCACCAGTTAGTGTCTGTTGCTCTCTGTCTGCTCTTGATATACTCACCAGTAAGTGGCTGTCATTCTCTGTATACCAGTGTTGTGGTAAAGTTAATAAGGTTTTCAATTTCATGGTATACAATTGTATACTTTGGTGTTACTGCATTGTGTATATTTCTATAAATTGGTGTCACTGTAATATGTAGGTAGATATTTACCTCTTATCGATGTACATCATATTCCCTAGGAACCGCCATGGGTTTAGAGTTGAAAGCTCAGGACAATCCAGATCTTCCTTATTTGAAAGCGTTACAAAAGTAAGACATTTATATATGCTATTGGCAGATCAGCTTACAAAATAAGAGCACTGTTTTAAGTTTCTGTTAACAACCTACTGGTTTGATGATGTTTTTGAAATAAAATTTACTTGAATCACTTTTAAAAGAGTGTTTGAAAATGCACAGTCGTTAAGAGTTTTTTTATAAATTTCCTGAAAACAACTTTTAAAGCCTATACTTATTAAGGATAAAATCATATATCGTTCGCTGGTTTTGTTTACATATATGTGTTCACTATTCATGAAGGCATGGGTTGGTATTGTTCTCTTACAAATATACTATTTTCAACTCTGTCCATAAAGTGTAATGAATAAATTATTTTTTTATTAGTAAACATATTGATTAAAATATCTTCTATTGTTCTCACAGTTAATAATAAAGCAAAAAGGATGACGTCTTAACATATGTTAAAACAATATAAATCATTTATTACCTTTTACTACACAACAGAAAGTTCATAAGTTTGTTTGTGTTTTACAAAGCAAACTTTTGGTTACCTTTACCAGAATAAATAAAACCAAATCAGTCATGTATCTTCCAGTCACGAGAAATTATCAGAGTGTGAGAGCAAATAAATGAACATAAAAAAACGGACCTGGTTAAGAAAACTTGTTAACATAAACAGCGTTATGACCACTAATTCCTAACATAAAGTAATTATTTGGTTCTCTTGTTTCCTAGGTTCAGTTGTATTGAGTAGTGTAAAGAAACCATTTGGTTCTTATCTATCGAAGATCCAATTATATTAAGTAATATAACGTAACCACTTAGTTCTCTTGTGACGAAGTTCCAGTTATATAAGGTTATATGAAGTATCTACTTGGTTCTCTTGTGTCGAAAATACAGTTATATGAAGTAATATTATATAATCACTCGGTCCTCTCGTGTCGAAGATCCAGTTATATTAAGGAAGATAAAGTAACCATCTAGTTCTCTTGTGTCGAAGGGCCACTTTTATAAAGCAACCATTTGGTTCTCGTGTGTCGAAGAACTAGTTATATTAAGTAATATAAATAAAAAAAACTTACTTTTCTTGTGTCAAAGTTCCAGTTATATAAGGTTATATAGAGTAACCACTTGCTTCTCTTGTGTCGAAGGTCCAGTTTCAATAAGTAATATAAAGTAACCACTTGGTTCTTGTATCGAAGATCCAGTTATATTAAGAAATATAAAGTAACCAATTGGTTCTCTTGTGTCGAAGATTCAGTTATTTTAAGTAATATAAAGTAATGACTAACTTCTTTTGTATCGAAGCTCCAGTTATATAAGGTTATATCAAGTATAAGCTTGGTTCTCTTGTGTCGAAGATTCAGTTTTATTAAATAATATAAAGTCACCACTTGGTTCTTTTGTGTCGAAGATCCAGCTATACTGAGTAATATAAAGTAACTACTTTGTGCTCTTGTATCGAAGTTCCAGTTATATCAAGCAATATAAAGTAACCACTTTGTGCTCTTGGGTCGAAGATCCAGTTATATTAAGTAATATATAGTAACCACTTAGTTCTCTCGTATGGAAGATCCATTTGTATTAAGTAATATAATGTAACGATTTGGTTCTCTTGTGTCAAAGATGCAGTTATGATTGTTCTAATGACCTTCACATGTAAGGTTAGATTGTTTGTTTGTTTTGAATTTCGCGCAAAGCTACTCGAGGGCTATCTTGCGCTAGCCGTTCCTACTTTAGCAGTGTAAAACCAGAGGGAAGGTTGCTAATCAGCACCACCCACCACTAACTCTTGGGTTACTTTTTTACCAACGAATAATGGGATTGACTGTCACATTATAGCGTCCCCCACGACTGAAAGGACGAGCATGTTTGGTGCGACTGGGATTCGAAACCGCGACCCTCGTACGCCTTAACACACTTGGTCATGCCAGGCGTTTAAGATTAGAACTGTGATGTTTAATGATTGTTCTAATGACCTTCATATACAAGGCTACAACCGTTTGTTCAATGATTATTCTAGTGACCTTCATATGTATGTCCCTCGACGTGGATAGCTGTAGTGAGGGGACCTCCCAGGAAAGTTCTGTTATTTCAGTTTACCTCGTCTGGGATCTAAACATCCACCCACGTGTCTGTCGTGCGTGGTGATCCGTAAAGGGGAAGAGAGGGTACTAACACACCACTTTGGCCTTGAATTCCTGAAGACGAGTGGCCTTGGGGTGAACGGTCAATCGGCTGGTCCACTTGAGCTAGGGTTGACCAAGTACCAGTGTTGGATGTTCTAAACAGGTGTTGTGGATCATGCATCTGATGCTGATGTTTGGGTATAGTGCTCATGAAACACTGGCGTTGATGCAATGTCTTTGTTTGGCATTATAGTGTGTTTCCTCATAATATTTCATGGTGGGTCGCGTCAGTGGGCACCAAAATATTCCTTTTTTTCATTATGGATCCTCCAAATAAAAACTTAAATAAAACAATGAAAAACAGTCCACGTCTTGAAAATTCTAAGCAGCAATCTTCAACATCTGCAATACTTGTTGTACCTTATATTCTCACACTACATTATATCTCAGACAAACATTTATAGCAAATGTCTCCCTTTTTCATTCAAAAGGGACTTGAGGGACTTGCTGGCTCTTCAAAGTCAGTAAAGAAGCTTCGATCTGGTGACATATTGGTGGAAACATCCGCATCTTAACACAGTAAACTCTTCTTGCATTCAAAGGCAATTGGGGATATACCTATTGAGGTTACACCTCATGCTACTTTGAATTCATCATGGAGAGTTATTATTGAGAGGGATTTGAACATCCCAGAATCAGAGATTCTCGCTAGTTTCTCCACCCAATGATTTTCTGCAATGAGGCGTATATCCAATCGCAAAAATGGAATTACGATGCCGATCAATGTGAACTCCTCTTGCATTAAAAGGTACTCAAAGCTTACTCTGTAGAGCGTATGCCCTCTGATTACAACCCTTCTCTTTTCAATACTGGTTCTTCTATTTATTTTCATAAGTTTAGTCAGTCATTTACTGCTATTGATCTCTCAATTTGCTTACCTTCATTATTCTCTCATTTTTCTTGGAGAGTTGATAATAATCCACGAGACAGTGATCATTTTCTATAATTTTGAGAAAGATTGGCCGTGGTCGATGCCACCCGACTCGCGTGTCCTGGTGGAAGCTGGATCAAGCAAACTGGCCCTCTTTCACTGCTTTTGCAAAACTTGATCCTGCCATCGTCGGTAAGTCATCAATAGACGACTGTGTGGCAGCAGTAACTGACTGAATTATACAAGCAACGCCTCAATGTATTCCTAAAACTTCGATACGTTTTCCACGATATCCTCATCTGTGGCGGAATCCTGCCTGCCACATGGCACGGAAGGCTCAAAAACGGGTCTGGGATACTTTCCGCAGATATCCCACACTCTCGCACCGCATCGCTATCCAGCAGGCCCGTGCACATGCTCGGTAGGTAAGACGTCAAAGCCTGAAGGAATCTTGGATTCAGTTCATACCACCAGTTCCAAAGTCATATGGGACAAGATTCGATCGGTAAATGGGCAATATAATTTTGTCCCCCTCTCGATCCTGCTCTCTGATGGCCAGGAAGTAGCCGATACTCTAGGTGAAAGTTTTTGCCGGGTATTTAGCACTTGTGCTTCTTCCTTAACCGACATACCCATCAAGACTCGGGTAGAGTGATCACCTCTTTCCTTTCGAGCTGATTGTCTCTGTGACTATAATCGTCCCTTTACACTGGTGGAACTCAAACTGACTCTAAATCGGTCTGGCAATACATCGGTTGGATCAGATAATATACACTATGAAACGCTGTGCCATTTATTTTCTGCTTCTCTTGATATTCTTCTGATTGTTTTTAATCGGATTTGGCAGCAGAATGTTTTTCCCGATGACTGGTGCCAAGCTATTGTCATACCTTTCTTTAAGGCTGGGAAGAAATTGCTTTGACGAGCTGTCTTTGTAAGACCTTAGAGAGGATGGTTAATGCTCGTCTTGTATGGTTCATCGAATTAAACAACCTCCTCTCGCCCACCTAGTGTGGGTTCCGACCATAGCACTTTAGTGTGGACCACCTGATTCGACTTGATACGTCAATCAGAGAAACCTTTCTCAAACGACAACATCTTGTAACAAAATCCTTTGACATGGAGAAGACTCATTGTATAACATGGAAGTATGACATTTTGCGAGACCTTCATATATGTGAGTTACGTGGCCATTTGCCCGTTTTTATGAATTTTCTTTTCGTGAACAGGAGATTCCAAGTTCGTGTGTGGTCGACACATTCCTGTTCTTTTCTACAGATACTTTGAGTCCCTGAGGCTGTGTTTTGAGTGTCACACTTTTCAGTATAAAGATTATGGCCTTCACTGAACAAGTCCCTCTTATTGTTGCAAATGGGCACCATGTCAACAACTTTCATGTCTATATGCAAAAGCGGCTTGTTTGGGTTGAGAAAATTTTGTACATAGAAGAGCGAACAACGTTTCGACCTTCTTCGGTCATCGTCAGTTACACGAAGAAAGAGAAAGCTGACCACATATTTGGAAGGGGTTGTGTAACTGAGTGTCGGAATGTAGAGGGCCGGGTTAGATGTTTGAATATATAATTTTATCTATAATATTAATATAGGTATAATGGATTTCCTTTATATTGGTTTATTTTGGGTTTAAGTTGCTGTATAAGTAAGGCTTTAATTTTGCGTTTGTTTATGTTTGTTTCTTTATTTAGTATTTGAGTGTTTTCTATGGTTATGTTGTGTTTATTTGACTTGCAGCATTCGAAAACGTGTGAAGGTCACTTTTTATGTTCTTTGAATCTGGTTTCTATTTTTCTACTTGCTTTTCCGATATTGAAGTCTTGGCAGTTATCACATTGTATTGCCCCCCAGTGGCTCAGCGGTATGTCTGCGGACTTGCACGCTAAAATCCGGGTTTCGATACCCGTGGTGGGCAGAGCACAGATAGCCCATTGTGTAGCTTTGTGCTTAATTCAAAAACAAACAAACAAACAAACACATTGTATTTTATAAATAATGTTGGTGTGTAGTTTTTACATAGTATAGACCTCAGTTTTGAGCCTGGTTTTTGAATAAATTTGGTATTAACTGGAATGTCATATTTTGTTACTAGTTTTTGCCAAATGTTGGTTATTTGTTTGCTGATGTCAGAATATATGGTATACAGCAGTATATGGTTTCGTGATTTTTTGATTCGTGAGATATATTTAGTTCAGTTGGTTGATTTTGCTTTCTGTCTAGGTGTGTGCGTATAATATTTTCTACGGTTCGTGGAGGAAACTTATTGATGTTAATGAAATATTGTTTTATTTTGTCTAATTCATCGTTAATTTTATCTGGTGAGCATCGTTTTATGGTTATGTTTATTTGGTTTCTTAGAGTGTTGAGTTTTTGTTTTGTTTCATGTGCTGAGTCCCAAGGAATGTATAGATCAGTATGGGTTTTTTTTCGGTGTATTTCTGTTTTGGATTGTATGTCAGTTCTTGTAATGTTGAGGTTAAGAAATGATATTTGATTGCTTTCTTCCTGTTCACATGTAAAATTATTGTTGGGATGTATAGAGTTAATGTGATTGAAAAAATTTAGTATGTGTTCTGTAGATTTGAATCCCGCAACCGTGTCATCTACATATCTGTACCAGTATAGTGGTGGATGTAATGCTATGTCAGTTGCTTGTGTTTCAACTTGTATCATAAAAATATTGGCTAGAACTGATGATATTGGGTTGCCCATTGTTAGGCCATTTGTTTGTATATAGTTTTGGTTGTTGAACATGAAGTTTGTCTTTATCGTGGTGAATTCTATGAGGGTTGCTAACTGGTTACTGGGAATGTCTATAGTTGGGTTAGGGTCTCGGATATAGAGTTCTAAGGCTGTCTTGCAGGCTTCAGTGGTTGGAACTTCTGTAAAGAGGGATATAACATCGAACCTGGCTATTATGGCTTTATGATTAAGTTGATTTAGATTAGACTTGAAATTAAAAGAGTCTTTGATGAATGAGCTGGCTGATGTTACATATTTGAAGAATGCCCATGCAATGTATTTACCAAGATTGTAATTAAACGATTCACATGTTGACACTATTGGTCGAAATGGACAATCTGGTTTATGAGGTTTGGAGATGCCGTATATTTGCGGTGTGTGTGAGTCGGTTTTACTTAGGTAGGAATAAAGTGTTTGTGAGATTGTGTTGGCTTTTTTCATTTGTAGCAGTAATTTGTTTTGTTGTGTTTCATGTGTCTTTGTTGGATTTGTGTGTATTGGTTTAATGTTGTTCGTGTCTGATAGGATGTTTTTCATTTTTTGGATGTATTTATTCGTGTTCATTATGACTATAGTGTTACCTTTATCTGCTTTTAGAATTTTTATGTTTTTGTCTTGTTTTAGGTTTTTAATGGAATTAATGTCTCTTTTTGTAACGTTGTTTTTTAGTTTTCTGTTTTGCGATATTATGTTAATGGTTTTGTGAGAAAAGTCTTTGAAAAAATCGTTTAAGATGTTGTTTTTAGGTGTTTCTGGAAAATATAAATTTGTAAACTGAGATTTATACTATGTAAAAACTACACTGACAAACACCACACCAACATTATTTATAAAATAGAATGTGATAACTGCCAAGACTTCAATATTGAAAAAACAAGTAGAAAAATGGAAACCAGATTTAAAGAACATAAAAAGTCACCTTCACACGTTTTCGAACAAGTCAAATAAACACAACATAACCATAGAAAACACTCAAATACTAAATAAAGAAACAAACATAAACAAACACAAAATTAAAGAAGCCTTACTTTTTCAACAACTTAAACCCAAAATAAACAAATATAAAGGAACGCCTTTATACCTATATTAATATAATAAAATAAATAAAATTATATATTCAAACATCTAACACCGCCCTCTACACTCCGACACTCAGTTACACAACCCCTTTCAAACATGTGGTCAGCTTCCTGTCAGTTACCTCTTTCTTCGTGTACCTGACGATGACCAAAGAAGGTCGAAACGTTGTTCGCTCTTTTATGTAAAATATTTTCTCAACCCAAACGAGTCGTTTTTGCATATAGATTTCTCAACAAGTGGGTTTCTCGACATCACTGATTATAACTTTCATGTCAGTCGTCAAACATAAGATATATTGAGTGGCAGCTGGAGACGAGACTGCCCTCAATTATTTACTGAAGTGGATCACAGCAAATGGCTCTCTAAAACCGTTTGCATGCACTTTTGCCCCAAAGAGGTATTCACCTTGATCCTGAACTCCGTATTGGTGAAGTTATGCTGCCTGTGGTCCCTGAGATAAAGTTTTTGGGACTTATCTTTGACCGTAAGCTGATCTTAAAACAACACATCAAGCAACTACAGTCAAATGTACAAGAACATTGAATATCCTCCGTTTCGTCTTTTCCACTACTTTGGGAGCGGATCAGTGTTCTACACTAAAGATACGGTCATCTGAAAAAGTTAGAACACCCTGTGAAAGCCTGTATATTTTTGTAACATTTTTAGATATATAGATATTTAATCTCAATTTTAATAATAATGAGAGATTATAGATAATAACTAAACAATTAAAACTGAACAAAAGACTTTTCAAGATCAAGTGGGGCAAACTTTCTTCAGACCGATGCCAGAGACTGGTAGATGGCTTCAAGAAGCGTCTCACTGCAGTTATTTCAACCAAAGGGGTAACACTAACTATTAAGGGGTAGGGTGCCCTAACTTGTTCCTCTGTTAGAATATGCATTTTTGTAGAATTACATTTATAGAAGATCTTGAAAAGTCTTTTCTTCAGTTTTTATTGTTTAGTTATATTCTATAATATCTCAATTAAGATTAAGTATCTAGAAATCCAGATATCCAGAAATATTACAAAAATATACAAGCTTTCATTGGGTGTCCTAACTTTTTCACATGACTGTATATCGTGCTCTTATTCGATCGAAACTCAACAATGGATCACTGGTCTATGGTTCTGCCATATCCTCGGCCTCAAAGATGCTGGACCCCATTCATCATCAAGGACTTCGGCTCTGCTCTGGGGCTTTCTGTACTTCCCCAGTTCAGGGCTGATACATAGAGTCCCATGAACCTTATTTGCACCTCTGCCGTTTGCAACTGTTTTTACGATATACGTCAAAACTTCGTTCTTTATCAAAGCATCCCACTTGAGGTTGTGTTTTCCTTCTTCCGTGGGCCATACTTTTTCAGAACAGACTATCTGTTATTGCTCATTTTGGCCTTCGAATCCAAGCAAAGTTGGATGAATTGGGTCTGTCCTTGGATAACATTGCTGTATCTGATTGTCAACCCATCCCACCATAGCTTTTTACAGTCTCCAAATTGACCTACCTTTAAGTCATCTGAGTAAAGCAGACACTCTTGATTGGAAATACTGTCTGTTATTTGCTGAACATCTTTCGAACCATACTTCCATTCGTATTTATACGGATAGTTCAAAATCTGGTGACTGTGTGTCATGGTTTGTTGTGGTTCGATGGTTGTGCACAGAATCCCCTCTACAGCTTCTGTGTTCACTGCTGAACTGTACGCCATTTCTCTTGTCCTGCAGTACTCAAACTACACTATTTATACTGACTTGCTTAGTTCTCTACTGGCCCTGGAATCGCTAAACACTAGTTCACATCCTGTTCTCGTCAATATTTGAAACCGACTGTCCCATTTCACTTTAATATCTACTTCTATCCAGTTTTCTGGATACCAGGCCACGTTGGTATTCGCGGGAACGAGCTCGCAGACACGGCAGCTAAATCTATCTGCTCTGGCACCATCACTGCTATACCTGTCCCATATATGGACTATGGTCCTGTGTTCAAGGCTCGGCTCCGTGCCAGCTGGCAGTCGACTTGGAGTGAGCAACGTGAAAACAAGCTTTTGAAAATAAAAACGTATATTGGGTTTTGGTCACAGTTTTTTAACCCATCATATTCTTTTATCTGTGACTGACACACAAATGTGTTGTCTGTGTAACATTCAGGTCAAAATAAGCCACATACTACTGTTTTGCCGTCATTACGACTCTCAACGACGTCACCATTTTAAACATGTTCTGTCCATAACGCTAGACTGTGTTATTGGTGATGGGGACACTGTCCACCTTGGAAATGTTTTGTTTTTTTAAAAGGCCATTAATCTTTTTTACATTACACCTTTTATAACGTGATTCCCTTTTAAGAATCAAAGTAAATCTAGTTCGATTTAAAATTAGAAAATGACCGCGACATCAAATAACTGGAAACTAGGACGCCAATTTCAGGTGACTAACGCTGTTGTTTGAACTGTCCTGGCGAGTTATTATTAATATTTTGCTACAAATCTTTTACAACTTTCATTACTTTACTTTTAGAAAATGGTCGTAACGTCAAATAACTCGGAACCAGGACAGGAAAGGCCAACTTCAGGTGACTGATGGTGGTTTTTGTTCTTAACTGTTGGTCTTCCTGGCGAGTTATGATAATTACAATGCGACAGAAAGTCCTTTACAACTTGTATTACTGCAGTTTTTCTCTGACAGCTGTAGACTTTGGTTTCATGCAATTTATGTTTATTTTAAACTTTGTTTTGTTTTACTTTAATTTCTTTTTATGAATTTTACTAAATTTACTTTAATTTTAACTTTATACCGGATGTTTGGCGCAGATAACCTAGCTGGTTTGTGCCATAAAACACCAAATTAATCAACCAACCAGTCATATATAAGGTTCGAACTGTTTGTTCAATGATTGTTCTTGTGACCTTCATATGTAAAGTTAGAACTGTTTGTTCAATGATTGTTCTTGTGACCTTCATATGTAAAGTTAGAACTGTTTGTTCAATGATTGTTCTTGTGACCTTCATATGTAAAGTTAGAACTGTGATGTTTAATGATTGTTCTTGTGACCTTCATATGTAAAGTTAGAACTGTGATGTTTAATGATTGTTTCATTGGCTTTTATCTGTAAGTTCAGAACTCCCATAACTTTTAAACAACTTTTTGTGTTCTGTTTGTTAACAGTGGCCTAGTTATGTTCTAAATACATATTTTTGTTTCTCAGACTCATCCAAGTGTTTACGGCAAGACTTATGAGACCTTGGTTATGGCCTAACTTCATGTTCAAACTATCTTCTTTATCTGTTGAGTACGAGGAATCCAAACAGATTCTACGCAATATAAGTGAAACGGTAGGAAGAGAAATGTAAAGTTTAAACTGTCATAGAAGTAAAATGTAGATTCTTAGTGAAACAGTAATATGAATGAACGTATGAACTTTTACACTGTCGTAACAAAAATCATACTGAGTTATTGAATGAAAACATGAACTAAATTTTAACTTGAGAGTGTTATACAATCAAATCTCGAGGTTTTGCTAAATTACAGACACGTCGTACTAACATGACAGGTGGGGAGATCTATCAAAGAAGGAATAACTTTTTTCGTTTAAGGTTTTTTTATTTATTTCTACAGTTTACTCTATCGTGCTGAATAAAATTGCTTACACATGCCCCATATTTTGAGTCCTTGAACTATTTTTGAAACAGAGCTTAGCTTGACTTGTTCTTAATATCAGTGCATAATGATATCTAAAATAGAAAAAAATACCATTGTTAAACTCTGGCTCCCCATTGGCTCAGCGGTATGTCTGCGGACTTACACGCTAAAATACGGGTTTCGATACCCGTGGTGGGCAGAGCACAGATAGCCCATTGTGTAGCTTTGTGCTTAATTCAAAACAATAAGTTAAACTCTGGCGGTGAAACAGATTAACTAGTAAATAAGTAAATAGTGTTTATTAGAAATACCATTGAATACAAGAGAAAAATACTAGTTTTTGACTGTATTTTAGTTGACACATGACAACTGAAGACCCTTATCACTCGAAGTCCAAGTGAGAGAAAACTAATTTCAATGCTTTATTGTTTTTCTTGTTTCTTAAACTGTAGCGTTGAGTTTGAATGTTTATGACACTGGAAACTTGGTTTCGACTCTTCTGATAGGTAAAGCATAGGTAGTTCGTAGTGTTGCTTATTTAACTATAAAAAGAAAAAAATCCTAATTTATGTTTAACCTAAAAAAATACAACTATCAGAGTAGCTGGAGTGCGGCTCACCGCAGAGATAAACCCTGATATTCATGCCAGAGGTGGGACCAATTTAGCTTGTAACTTTTATTTTAATTTTTAAATAAACAACCCCTAAACATTACAGATTTAACTCAAACGTATATATCTTTGGGATCTTATTATATAAATGAAAAAAAAATAGATATTACCGTTACGTTTCTAATAATTCCAGATTCTTGAGGTGTGTAAGAAAAAATTGCTGACTGAAATCAGCAATAAAGATGACATAAAGCAGATAAGGGGCAACAGAAGAGATAAGGAAACCTTCATGGAAATCCTTCTACGTCTACATCTTAACGACAACTGTCTAACTGAGAATGATATAATTGAAGAAGTGGCCACCTTTATGTTTGCTGTAAGTTTAGCGACACCAATAAGGTCTTAAAATGCATTCAATTTCTCCATCTTCTTCATAAAGTTGCCATTTGTTTCATTTTATAATAATCTTTGCCTATGAAATAATCTCTTTGGACATGATACAAGTAATTTGTTTTTAAACCTAACTTTCAAACCGCCACGATTCTGAGACAAAGCTAAAAGGCAATTTCCATAATCCTGTCAGAATCCCATATTCTTAAGTATTGAGCGATTCGTGAACGGTTTTCTGTAGATATCGATAATTTAATATACAATTACGTATTTGTTTAAAAGCAGTACATAAAATATTGTAAATTTTATTCGTTAAATATCATTTTATGATGAACTGTTGTGCATCAGCCATTTCAGGTGACAGCACTGTCACAGTTTCATGTGAAGCATTTATACAAAATTGACGTTAAAAGAAAATAAATATACTCTAGTTTTAAGGTTCAAAAAGACATCAGTTTATTTTCATTACATTGTGATATTTTAAAACTAAATTTCCAGTATTTCCAATAGCATAAAACTATTATAATGTACGTTGAGCAAATTTTTTTAAAACCAAATTCATTAAGTTACGTTATGGTAATCTAGACTACAAAATCAAATATTAAAACTACATAAAGACAACAAAACGATGTTTACAAATCATCAGTTATTCATTAATTTTCTGTAATTCATGAAGAAGGACTTTCTTTACCTCAAACATTGCTAGTTTCACAGTTTTGTTGAATATTCTTAGTGAACCTAAAGGTATTGTTTTATGTGTAATGATAATAATAAATCTTACCTTTTTGTTCGCTAGGGACAAGACACATCTTCTTCCGCTTTAGGTTGGACGACCTATCTCCTCGGGTTGCATCCTGATATCCAAGAAAATGTTAGGAAGGAACTAGATGCTATTTTTGGTGATGACCGCCAGCGTCCAGTAACAACGGACGACTTACGTGATCTGAAATATATGGAATGTGTTATCAAGGTAATATAGAGCAACAGAAAACATCTAAATAAACGTAAAGTGATATCTAGAAACTTTGGAACAATTAATAATAATTATTTAAGTGTACCAATTAACAATTATGCATTATAAGAAGTGCTTCATCTTCCCTGATTTGAAGAGTGGCCATCAGTACTAAGACTGTTTATCAGTATTTCTGTTTTGTTTTTAAAAGTGTTATTTACATACGTTTAGATTTATCTAAATATAGAATACTGATAAGTATTGTATTTTACACCCTGATGAAACGAATAAGACCTTCTTCTGGATTTCAACTGGAAATAACCATCTTGTTTCCTGTATTACATTATACTTTATATAATTCTATCTTTTTGCAACAGTCCTGAAGAGGTAAGAGAAACAATCCCCCATAGAAGGATCTATTTCGTGCATAAATATGTTTAGAGAAATATCTTTAAAAAGATCAAACCCATCGGTAATTTTCGGTTTAAAATAGAATCATAGTTTCCAACTGAAGTACTGTCGACACAAAAGGTTTCTAGCTTTCTTCTGGGTTTAACTAACGAGAACAAGGCTTATTTAGCTTTCTTCTGTGATTAGCTAATGAGAACAAGGTTTTTATGGATTTCTTCTATGGTTAACTAACGAGAACAAGGCTTACCTGGTTTTCTTCTTGGGTTAACTAACAATGACAAGTTTTATCTCGCTTTCTTCTGTGATTAACTAACGAGAACATGATTTGTCTGGCTTTCTTCTGGAATTAAATAACGAGAATAATGGTTCCTCTTGCTTTCTTCAGGGATTAATTAATGAGAACAAGATTTATCTGGCTTTCTTCTGAGATAAACTACATATGAACAATAATTTGTCTGGCTTTCTTGTGGGATTAACGAACGAGAATAAGGTTTATCTATGTTTCTTCTGCAGTTAAAAAGATAATAATATTTTCTGGCTTTCTTCTGAGATAAGCTATTGTCAACGATGGTTTGTCTGGCTTTCTTCAGGGATTAACTGATGAGAACAAGGTTTGTCTAGATTTCTTCTGTGATTAACTCATGATAACAATAATTTGTCTGGCTTTCTTCTGAGATAAACTATTGTCAACAATA
Organism: Carcinoscorpius rotundicauda; assembly: GCA_011833715.1. Classification (NCBI taxonomy): domain Eukaryota; kingdom Metazoa; phylum Arthropoda; class Merostomata; order Xiphosura; family Limulidae; genus Carcinoscorpius; species Carcinoscorpius rotundicauda. Next base: position 28,049,380 of record CM022406.1, read on the forward strand.
ATTTGTCTTGCTTTCTTGAGGGATTAACTAACGAGAACAAGGTTTATCTATGTTTCTTCTGCAGTTAAAAAAAGATAACATTATTTTCTGGCTTTCCTCTGAAGTAAAAAACAATAATGGGTTTTCGAAGCTCAACATTCATGTCTAAAGTTGTTGTCAGGAGATTTAACTTCTGTTAAAGAACAGTACCTAATTTTAGACGTTTGTGTTTTAATCCAGGAATCTCTTCGACTCTATTCTCCAGCTCCTCTTATTGCCAGAGAATTAGATGAAGACATGACGATAAGTAAGTCATGCACTTATTTGTTCGCTAAAATACGGTAACAATAAGCGTATGAAATAAATCGGGTATACTGATAAAAACTGTTATGTTTTCAACCTTTTCCTACACCTATACAAACACAACTTGCACGAGCTGCATATAAAACTCTAAGAATATCTTGTATGACGAAATCTTATAAAAGGAGTCAGAACAATTTATTATAGAAATTTAGAGTGGCAGAAGTATTATTTCAGTTACAATTTCCTTTGAATGCAAGTCAATCTCGGCAAGGAATATTCTGCGTGTCGTTAAAAGTGAGACATATACAGATGTTTTTAATTAACATTTAACGAGGTTTGTCAAATATGGAGTGGATTTAAAACAGAATCTACCACTGTTATAAAGATCGGTATTGTCTGTACAAAATCTTTATTATCATTATGACAGTGATATTTTCATTCGTTTGAAATAAATGGACACTCCTTTCCTAGCTGAAGAATCTGTAACATGTAGAACGTTGAGAATATAAGTTGATTAAATACAGCTCTAATACACTTTAAACTTCAACTCATGAATTCACCATTGAAACATTGTAGCTTTATAATTCCTACGATTTTGAAGTAAAATGTTATATTTCCAGAAGGCTATATTGTTCCAGAGGGCACCACTTGTGCTATTTTTCCTTTCATGTTGCACCGCAACCCACAAATTTACCCAAATCCAGAAAAGTTCGAACCTGAGCGTTTCCTGCCTGAAAATTGCAAAGGCCGGCATCCATTTGCCTTCATACCTTTCTCAGGTGGAATTAGGAACTGTATTGGTAATGATATTTTTATTTATTTCACGATGATTGAGGAACTGCATTATAATAGTATTTATATTTACTTCACAATGACTGAGGAACTGTATTATAATGATATTTTTATTTACTTCACGATGACTGAGGAACTGTATTACAATAATATTTATATTTACTTCACAATGACTGAGGAACTGTATTATAATAATATTTTTATTTACTTCACGATGACTGAGGAACTATATTACAATAATATTTTTATTTACTTCACGATGACTGAGGAACTGTATTGTAATAATGTTTTTATTTACTTCACGATGAATGAGGAACTGTATTGTAATGATGTTTTAATTTACTTCACGATGAATGAGAAACTTTATTTCATCGTATTATATATTTGTCAGAAAATGATGAAGTGTTATTTGTATACATAAAATATTTTTTTTGATTTTATCTATGGTTACAATGTTTGAAGTGTATGAAGTTACAAATGAAAGAAAGGTGATTTCAAACTTACGTACTCGCCCTTTGTTCGGGTTATGAACTTTAAAAAGTGTGGTTGTTGATGCTATGATAAATGACACGAAAATCCTAAGTTTCACATAGTTTATTCGTAAAGTATTACAGTATTCAGAATTATGTTATCAAAAATTGTATGTGGGTTTTCACTTCTCAATATTTAAAATTTGATATGCACTGTGCTATGGTCAGGAAGACTATATTAAAGAAGTAGAGTTTAAGACTGTGGCGGTAGAGGTGGTTTCTTTTTACCCGCTTTTAACAACAAACTGTTAACGTCCTTCCACGGTGTATCTCAGGACGGCTAGTATGAGTATTAACCTGAAGATGACCGTAGAAGGTCGAAACGCTGTTCTCTGCTTTATTTAGGTAAAACTGTTAATGCCCACACCAGCCGTTAAGTTCAGTATCTGAAAGATCCACACGTTTTGTTGATTTAGCATAAAACAAAGATTTAAGTTTTGTAAAAAATCTGTTACGTTCCTTGATCTTCCTCGTAGATTACGACAAAACTAAAGTCAATCTTTGTGCCAACAATGAATGAAATAACTTTTTGATACTTATCTTTGACTTCCTTCTGAAGTCCATTCAGCTCACTGGACATCACATTTATCCCATCATAGGTTTGCGCAACAAATTTTGACCCAACTTTTAATTAATCGACTAAATTAAATACTATCTTGAATAAACCTACAGCTGTTCGATCTGTATATGTACGTATAGAACACAAAGGTAAATGGACTATAATCATATATATAAAACATAAAGTGAGATTATCCATAATCATTTAAAGAGATAACATAAGGTTAGATGAACCCAACCATGTACACAGAACATAAGATTAGATGGATCACAACCATACCTGTAAAATATAAGGATAGATGGACCTATACATAATTTTGGTAAAAAATGAGTAAATTTTGTTATATAAGAAATGTTTTATTTTTTAATTTTTAGACTTAACATAAGTTATGTGTCTTTCAGGTCAAAGGTATGCAATGATGGAAATGAAAGTTCTGTTGGCCCACCTGTTGAGAAACTTGTCTTTCCGGTCTCTTGACCAAAGAGATAAAATCAAGCTTGTAATGGAAATCACACTCCGATCCTCAGACGAACTGCGGGTGAATGTCTCACCTAGAAAATGAAGGGCTCTGATTCCTTAATACAGTTATTATTTACAGCACAGTTTTTATCTTTTGACTAGATAAGTTAATAATTGAAAATTATTTCTGTTGGTTACACTGTGTAACAAAGTTGTATTTAATACAACATAGCTAATATTCAAAACCTTCAGTAATAGGTGTTTAACTTCACGTGGTTCTAAATTCTGTGAAAATTTTTATTTTTATATTTAAAAACTGCATAGTGACCACTAGAAAAAGAAATCAGAGACTGTCTGCCTTACAAATAACCTCTTCTCACAGCACCTTAAACTTACAATGCAGAATATTTTTGTTGTAGTAGAGGGTGTTACATATAAGGGCAATGTTTTACTTGTTTACACAACACAGACTGCATGATATTTGAACATTTAGCTGTGAAAACAGTTTTTTACTAATTTTTGTGAAAAAAACAACGAATTCTGTCCAAAAGCTTTGGCATACCCAAATATAATTAACAACTTCCAGTCTTTCACATACAAACAATTACTGTTGAGGGACTCCTGGTAGAAAATACATTATTTGCAAATCTTAACTCGTCTTCTTACATCTACTCAAACTACAACCACATGTGAGACTCATAAAATTCATTAAGTTAAATCATACATGCGATCCTGGCATAGCAAGGTGGTTAAGGCACTCACCTCCTAATATGAGTGTCGCGGGTTCGAATCCCCGTCATACCAAACATGCTCATCCTTTTAGCCGTGGGGGCGTTATAATGTTACGCTCAATCCCACTCTGTGTTGATAACAAGAGTTGACGGTGAGTGGTGATGGCTAGCTGCTTTTCCTCTAGTTTTACACTGTTAAATTAGGGACAGCTAGCGTAAATAGCCCTCGTGTAGCTTCGCGCCAAATTCAAATTAAACGAAACATGATTGTGCACGTGAATTATAATTGTTTTTATTGTCCTTGTTTTCTTCTAATGTTCAATTTTGATTGTCTTCTCAGATGAAAGTGTTTACAACTTTTAAAGACAATTACGCACGCACTACTTGTTCAAGAAAAAAAATTATTGGATTGTGGATCAACTTGTTAACGGTCTAGTGATTGTAAAAAAGGATTTAAGAAAACCGAATATATCATATTTGTTATATAGTTTTCTGTGATATAAATCAGAACAAAATATGGTTTAAATAGTTGTTGTTGATGATCCATTTAAACGATAAACAATCAGATGAATTACAAAATATTAAAAAGCTGAAACTCTCAATCTACAGAAGAAATCTGAAACAGGTAGGAGAAAATGTGTGAAACTTGACTTACACGGTTTGAATCGAAGAGCTAGTTCTTTATTTAATTTGTAACTGATCACTTCCAACAACACTATTTAGCCAAATTCTAAACTTTCTGGAGAACCTTGACATAAAAAAAGAACATCTTTGGACACGTTATAATGCGATTGTGTAAAGATAAAACTTTTCGCTAAGTGATCTCTGGTGTTTTGTATTGTACTTGCCCAGAATTTCATTTACTCTTTCATTACCTGCAGTATCACCAACGTAATTTCATTTATTTACAGAAACTAAAGGTTGATCAATAAACATTTGTATTTCAGCCTTGAAGACCTGCTAGACAGGTTGTGAGGTTATATCATTCAAGGACAAAAACAATTTAAAGATAAGGGTAGGAGCATAATACTTATAATGGAATGAAATTTACTTGGAGCACCGAACACAGTTGTTTCTTTTCTGAGTACAAATAGATGATTCGTATGAATGGAGAGGGGGTTACAAATTCCTCAATTTTATATTTCAAGTCCCCCGCTGATACAGTGGTAAGTCAACGTATTTACAATGCTAAAATCAGGGCTTCAATTCTCTTCGATGAACACAGCAGACAGCCCGATGTGGCTTTGCAATAAGAAACCTCACACATCTCAAAAATCGTTTTATAATCTCATCTAAGATTTCAGTAAAAGTTTGATACACTTGAAATGGCACGATGCATAAAGAGAAAGGGAAATGTGAAATTTTAAAATGTTTTCTGTTGCTGAGATTACGTTATTTTACTGAAGTTATCCAACAATTTCTGTTGGATAAGAAACTACTATTGACAGAAACTTAAGACGATTACCTACTTTGTCTTAAAATAATAAAACAGTGATAACCTTTTTCATTTCTACTACTGATGCACATAAGATGGACATAGCTAAAAGACATTTACTAAATAATATAATACACTGACATTTACTGTATAACCTTTACGAAAAAATTGTCTCAATGAAAGTGATTGATTAGAATGCTGTCATTACAGTTCAGTAGGTGTTTTGTTACTGGTGTTGGTTAGTCAGTAAAACCTTAGTTAAGTTTCAGACATTTCGACAATAAAATTATTTTAAAATGTACTTTTTCCTGTCCAAGTAATAAACTATGCAGCGCGTATCTAATAAAATATATTCCAAAGCTACTCAAGAGTTAGCCGTCCTTAATTTAGCAGTGTAAGACTAGTTACCACCACCAACCGCCAACTGTTGGGCTACTCGTTTACCAACGAATACTGGGATTGACCGTCACTTTATAACGCCCCCACGGCTGAAAGGGCGGGCATGTTTGGTGTGACGGGGATTCGAGCAAATATTACGAGTCGCTCCCCTTAACCAAATGGCCATGCCGAGCCGAAATTAAATGAACTAACGCGAGTTGTAAGTTAGAAATCTTAATTAAAAAACACTCTTACCATTACGACAAACATTGTATTGTTAAATAATTGGTTGTTTAACTGAAGGGCAGGAAACGTTGAAACAGTTTTATAAGTATGGATTTTCTGCTGAGGTAGAGAAGCTGAGTATATTCCATTGGTATGGTTTACTTTGGTCATTCTTTCTAGCAATTTTCACTGAAACTATTGTTTGGAATGTTTACTATATCGGGTTTATTTGTTTCATGTTTAACTTTTAGTATTATAGTTTCATTTCAAAGATTCTTTAGCAATGTCAGCTTAGTATTTAGAAATAACCTAAATTTTCTACGATGGTCGAACATGGCGAGACATAATTAGATTTACAGCCGAAAATATAGTTAACAGTAAGTTTATCCAACTGATGAAAATATGTATTCTAATATTTATAACTGTATTAGCATTAAAATAATCCAATATATGAATAAATAATAACAGATTTGCAATCAATTCATTCCCTTGGATCATAGTATTTTACCTCTAACTTTTATAAATTTAAGAAGTTCGTTTAATTTTCATGTTTTTTGTAGTTTTATTTTTAGTGTATCGTTTCATGCACATGTTGTTTTGAGTTTGCCATTCATTATTTTAATAAATATAAACCAGAATATGTGCTTATAGACTTCCTACGTAACATTACTCAAACTTTAGTTTAACTTATCACAGGTATTCTAAATTTACGAACGATAATAGGCACTTTTCCACACGTTCAATGGAATCATTTCTGAAGCTATTTTAGCAGTCTATGATTAAACTATGTGGGCATTCATTATCACTAAATAACGCGAAGTCGTCTAAGAAACTCGTCAAGAATAGTATCTCTTTCGAAATACAATATTCGAAGTTGTTAGGAACGTGAGATTTAGCGGCTTTTATGGAACCACGTGAAAAATACTGTGTAATTTTATATGCCTATCACTAAAGGGCGTAGTTTTCTTTCATATAAATCTTTTATTCACTTCCACAGAACAAACGTTTGTAGCAGTATGAATCAGTTTACGGTTTTAAAACACAGTATTCTTTTTATACTCTATTCGTGAGTATAAATAACTCGAATAATGAAATATTTCCAATCTATAGACTTGTTTTAAAACAGATAAAGTGTAAGTAACAGTTGTTAACACTCAGAATTTGATTATATAACTTATGACGCGATAACTTGGTGCACTCAAGTATGAGTAACTCATTACAATATTTGTTATTAAGCCTGTTTATGATAAGCAATTTAATAATACTAGTCATTAATCCTACCTTTAATATTCCCTATCAGTTTCTATGTTTTAATACCACATCTTCGTCATATGAAGAAACATTAACAGCCCTATGAACAAATGACGCAAGCAAGCTCATTTTGTAACATGGTAACTGAGAGATAAAAGTAAACAGAAAGCCACTCTGTGTATTTTATAAAAAAACTAAACATTTTAACTTCTCAGGTGATTTGTATCGTTGAATTATCGAATAAAGAATAAATCAATTGGTCGTTGCCATGCCACCACACCAAAAACGTTCCACGTATTTACCAAAATTCTATCGGTGTTTCCAGCGTACGAGTTTCAATATCAAACATGGATATTTATTCAGATGACACCATAGAGAAAGCTTTATTCTGTCACTTCATGCCTTAACTATTAGTTACACACAACATGTTAAATTTATAAGATCATTTATTTTTAAATACGAAAATTAATTAAGAGATAGCAATCTATTCTTAAACAACATAATTCTTGTTCCACTTACACAGTTGTGAACAACGATACTGGTTGATTTCTCAATATTATCGTTGTAATTATTTTTAACTAATCTAGCTTATTCTGTCTGCTTTTTTTTTATCAAATTTATGTATTACTTTTATTTAACCCTATAATTAACTTGTCCATGTCGGACCAACAGCACATGATATTCGACGTTTGTTAAATATTTTAAGAATAAAATTAGAAAGAAAAACTTCATAGATATTTATAATAATAAAATATTCATATTTCAGGCAATGTTTCGCTTCATCAGGACTAGTATGCAAGTGAAAAATACTTTGATAAATATTTCATGAAAAGGTATATAATTCTACTATTTTTCACATTATCGATTGAGTAAATGCAACGTTTCGGGCAAGGGCCTTTATGAGGTACTGTTATTAAATAATATAATAATTTTCCTATTTAGCGATATTGCTTGAAGAAATATCCCGTAACATTGAAAATGCGAAACTTGTGATATAGACAAAGAGAAACAATTCAAACACTTTTAAACTTTCTTTTATAATTCTAAGAAATTATCATCAAACATATTATCTGTGTACTTTCTTTCACTTCACGTGATACCTTTGATTTTTCATGTTCAAACAGTAGTCTAATTAGACGTTTCTCGAATATTTTTGGTAATTTTCCTTCGGTTTCAACAAATATAAAAACAAATAATCTGTATGTTACGTATTACAATTTCAAGTCGCCTGAAATTTTAAATTTTAATTTAAAAGTTGAATGAATTTCGATATGTTTCAAATTTATGATATTTGCCAACAAAATTGATACATACAATTTTCTTTCTTAACAAAAATATATTTTGATACACAAAAAACAACATAATTTATGAGAACATATTATGAATATTGGTTTATGCACAAGAGTTTTTACAAACATAAAAACTATACTGCGTTTTCTATCTTGTTAAGAACTTAATCATTTTCAACGATCCAGGTTCACTACGAGCAAATTAATACCGAATTTAATATTGTTACACCTCGTTGAAGCTGCTCGGCTGGCCGGCCTATGTTCAAAATCTATAAACATTCAAAATCGCAATTTTAGTTTCTAAGGCTTATAGTATACTGACTGTAGGTGACCAACAACATTCTAATCTGTCTCTTGGCACGTCGGTTTATAGTATACTGACTGACTGTGACCAACAACGTTCTAATCTGTCTCTTGACACGTCGGTTTATTGTATAGGGACTGTAGGTGACCAACAACATTCTGATCTGTCTCTTGACACGTCGGTTATATTATAGATAAAATTATATATTCAAACATCTAACCCCGCCCTCTACATTGCGACACTCAGTTACACAACGCCTTCCAAACATGTGGTCAGCTTCCGGTCAGTTACCTCTTTCTTTGTGAACCTGACGATGACCGAAGAAGGTCGAAACGTTGTTCGCTCTTCTATTTAAAGTGTTTTCTGGACCCAAACGAGCCGTTTTTGCATATAAAAGTTTAAGGAACGATTCTCAAATATTCAAAATGTCGGAAGCCACACTGGTGTTTTCGTGTACCATGTAGTGTTGATTCTACAAATGTACGGATTTGCGCAATATAAATCCAACGTTATAGGCCACATGCATCAATATGAAACAAACGTAGGTAATAGAATAAATGTATAAGAGTAAATCTAGTGTAAGTTTTAAAATTCTTGATGGCAAGAAACTCGCTTGAAGTTAAAACGTTTATCAGAACGGCTGGTGTCGTTGTTAACAGTTTTACTAAAAACGCAGAGAAAAATGTTTCGACATTCCTCGGTCAATTTCAGGCGAACAATGAGAGAGTTTGCAACTGACCGTTGCCGGACACCTGTCTTAGGGACGAGATTTTAAACGGGTACGGGATTGTAGGGGCGTTGCAGTTGAATGTAAGGTTATTAATTGGAATAAGTATGAAGGTGTTCCTTTACATTGGTTTAATTTTGGTTTTAGTTGCTGTACAAGTAGGGCTTCTTTGGTTTTGCGTTTGTTTATATTTGCTTCCCTACTTAATATCTGGGTGTTTTCTATGGTTATGTTGTGTTTATTTGATTTGCAGTGTCCAAAAACGAGTGAAAGTGTTGTGTTTTTTGTTCTTTGAATCTGGCTTCCATTTTTCTTAACCTGAAGATGACCTAGGAAGGTCAAACACTTTTCTCCCCTTATTAGTAAAAGTGTTAATACTTATACCAGCCGTTCTGTGTTACACACCCAGATACTAAATAGAGAAACAAATATAAATAAACGAAAAATCAAAGAAGCCTTACTAATACAGAAATTAAAACCAAAATTAAACCAATATAAAGGAATACCTTTACCTATACTAATTAATAACTTAAGATCTAACTGCAACGCCCCCTACAATCCCGTACCCGTTTATACTCTGTGATCCGTAATGACGAGAAAATCCACTTGTATGCTTTTATACTCTGGTCCCTAAAAAATGTCCGCCAATGATCAGTTACAAACTCTCATTATTAAACTGAAGATAACGTGAATGTTGTATACATTGTTCTCTATTTTATCAGTAAAAATGTTAATATCCCAGACCAGCCGTTCTGACTTACATTTAAGAAACTATTAGAAACGCAAATTTAAGTTCCAACAAGAAAAGTAACAGCGTGGACGGCATGGGTGTCGAATTCACCATTTTCGCATTATCAGAAAGACGCTTTTTTTTCATTTATTTACAAACCTCTTGAAGAGGCCTCATAATCACATATATTACATACAAAACAAGTACAAAAATCAAATACACAGTTATATACAATTGAATGCACCTGATACTATCTGTAATTGCTCATATTAAAGGATACACAATTATGTAACGTTGTGAACAAGGACGAAGAAGTTTAGAATAAAATTGAAAGAAATAATTGACATCATTACGAATAACATACCTGAAATAATCAAAACTAATTTCTTTCTTAACTGACCATTATAAAATGACAACAGATTTAAATGAATATTTTTGGCTAAACAAATTTTCCTAACAGACATAATACAATATTTAGCTAATGTAATCAAAAACATACACTGTAGGCTGTCGTCTTTCCTAATTCTTCTAGGAAGCCCTGTACAAAAATTTGCCGTTTCTGATTCATTGGTACTAATTTTTGAATGATAAAGGAAATTGTGTCGACAACAAACGTCCATAAGGGTTGAGCCATTGGACACAGGCAATATAATCGTCTCACTGTTTCAGTTTCTTTACCACAAAATGTACATAAACCAGTGTCATGTTTTTGCATATGAAAAAGTTTATTGTTCGTCATTAAACCATTGTAATAAAATAAATAATCCACATCAGCAAAGACAAAGCTTTTAAATGGGTGATAAGTATATTTATGTATTTTTTCCAGTTAGTATCATATGACGTTTTTTAATACTGTCTGACTTGAACAGGTATCACACTTTCAGATACATCCTGACGTAACTCGATAATAGTTTTTAAGGGAAGCTAACAAGGGACAAATTAGTAAGTGAAGTCCCTTAAACGAATTAGTCCCGCGTTAATAATTTTTTTATTATGACGCTCTAAACAACTGAGCTAATGAGCCAGTTAATACTATCTTTGTATTTATACATTTATATAACGTATTTGGTATAATTTTTGTGATGTAAATGAATTTACATACAATTTATACCTTTACTGGTTATTTATTTTATACATCGAAAAATTAAAAACATATTCATTTTATATGGAACTGTATATTGAGTTACTTATTATGTAATTTACTACGCGATGTTCAGTTATTAGATATCAGAAATAACCACGAAACTAAATAACAGTAGTATAATTTTTAAATTATTTTTAGACCTATTGATTTCCCAATAGTTCACCGGCTTCAGACCTTGACAATGGCAAAAAATAAGACGCGGTGTCTTTTAAAACGACTTCCGAGTGGAATCAAACAAACCGTCTCTTTTCTGAGGCTTGCACAAAGGTAGTATTTTTCACCTCCCCACCTCTTGGAGAACCCGGGTATTTCCTGAAAGCCCCTTCTCCTTGACTGCTGAACTCACCAAATTATAGATGGTGCCAAACGAATCTACTTAGACTCGAGGTTTACCCAGAGATAAAAACTTTTCACCAAGCTCCTAATATAAACCAGGTATTTCGTGGAAACACTTTTCTTGGGATCCCCAGTAGCGGATTTAAAGTTGTGTATGCCCAGGGACTAATAATTTTTTGTGAGTCTCACATTACATGTAATATTACAGAGAATAAATTTGTCACTGGGCCTTCATTACGCCACTGGGATCCACAGAAAACACACCCCATATTGGGCACTAATTTACATTAATGATATAAATAAATAGGTCTACTAATTACGATTCGTAGCTTACAGCAAAAATGGGCATTAAACTGAAGAAATGCAAAGAACTAATTCTAACATCAAATTTGCATTACAGAAACCCTGTAAATGTCAACGAATTCCCACGAGTTCGCTAATATCAAAATAAAACCGGCCCGGCATGACCAAGTGGATTAAGGCGTTCGCATTTCCGTCTCGCCAAACATGCTCGCCATTTCAGCATTTGGGGCGTTATAATGTGACGATCAATCCCACTATTTGTTGGCGGTGGGTGGTGATGAATAGCTGACTTCTCTCTAGTCTTATACTGCAAAATTAGGGACGGCTAGCGCAGACAGCCCTCCGGTAGCTTTGCGCGAAATTCAAAACTACAACAAAATAAAACCGAGAACAAACATTGTAGATAGCAATTATCACATATTACCTCCAGAAACAAAGCAAAACAAGGTCAAATATGAAAACTAAAGAAGTGACATATAATTTCTGAATACTATCTTATTTTCTGTTTCCCTGTCCCGTATTTTGATAGGTATTTCCAGATATCGAACAACCTGGAGAAGAAAAAAGTAAAAAGAAATAAATTCACTGACTTGACTTCAATCTTACTATACACAAAATATTATAATTAAGCCTTTTTCATGTAGTAAAATGTTTTATAATACACAGTGTACTTTATTTTATGGGCAGACATGATTTTACTTCATCACACACACTATTTTATTCTTCATACAATTCTTTTGTGTGGGACGTTAATTACATGATATATTAGTAGATGTATAGTTAATAATCTATAACTGAAGAGGACTACCTATTCTAACGCCAATAAATATATATATATATATATATATATATGATTTCCACGTTCAACTCATCTTCACCTCATGCAAGCTCAACCAGTTACGCCGTTTCCTTGTACACAGTAAATATAATTTAAGCCTTACTCCTTCCATGTGGTTATTTTAAGGCATAATGTCATTTAATAGGCTAAGCCTACTGTTTGATTTTTAAGAGAGCATTCTAATTCTGCGTACATTTATTTTGTGTATGAGGTTAAAGAAATGATGTATCAGCAGATCTGTAATTAATGATCTACCACTAAATAGGCCTATCTATTCTAATGTCACGTTCTAAATTAAATGTTGTCTAAAATTTACCCAAAAATGTCAAGTCTGCGTAGGTCCACAACCATGTAAAATCTACAAATCTCTGTGTACTCATATAATGATATAATATAAAAATATGAACTTGCTCTAAAGTGTAAGTAATCGTTTATTTAATGTATATGTTACTGCAAAAAATAACTGATTTGGCTAACTGATGATAGGAGTGAATATCAATAAAATTGTCCTTTTGCGTACCCTCAGGTAAGGGAAGTTGTCCTACGCAGTGAACACGGTGGATAAAAAAGCAAACAAACAGATATTTTGAGTTTTATATAAAGTTTCATTGCTATATCATTAAAGGTTCCTTTTGCATTTTGTCTTCCTCAACAGATATTTGACACGTGCAAATTCTACGGTCTATCACGACCACATATCCGTGATACAGGTGTATCTGAACAAAAAAAAAACACAAACATGGAATAAACAGCAAAATATTTTAACACCAAAGGCCTGGCATGGCCGAGCGCGTTAGGGCGTGCGCTCGTAATCCGCGGGTTCGCGCCCGAGTCGCGCTAAACATGCTCGCCCTCCCAGCCGTGGGGGCGTATAATGTGACGGTCAATCCCACTATTCGTTGGTAAAAGAGTAGCCCAAGAGTTGGCGGTGGGTAGTGATGACTAGCTGCCTTCCCTCTAGTCTTACACTGCTAAATTAGGGACGGCTAGCAAAGATAGCCCTCGAGTAGCTTTGTGCGAAATTCCAAACAATTTTAACACCATATCACGTTTTGAGGAGAGGAAATTACGATGGTGGACAAAAGTATTTGAAAAAGAAAGAAGATCCTATGGTGTTGAACGTGAAGAGAACAAATACATCAATAAATTAGCTATTGTCGGGTTCAATCCCCAAACAAACTGTTTAATATATACATGCGTACATTCGTAAATATATGCAATTTCCTCTTAGTTTTCAATTTATGTTTAAATAAAATAGTTGAATTATCTTAGACATTCAGTGACTCGACATTAAGTTCTGGGTTTTCATAAGCTAAAAACTGTTTCAGTTCGTACAAGTGGTAGAACACAAATAATAATTATGTAGCTCAGTGCTCAACAAGAAACAAACTATTCTAATGTATGCCAAAGTTAATTAGATTCCTTTGAATTATTTGGTACATATAATGTCAAGTTCGGTCCGAGTAACGATAACGAATTTATTTAATTTATCAATAACATTTTATAAACGCTATATTCACCAATCAACTTACCTTGAAGCAACGTTTCAATGCACATTTTGAAATAATGTTCATCTAATTAGTAGAACTTCCTCGTTGGTCTATGAAGAAGAAACACACTAGTTAATTCACTTACTAACTTATTAACTGAATCACACACGAACGATCGCCAACTCACTATATGCCACTCATTAAATTTATATTCTGTCAAGTTTTCTATAATTTAAGGAGTTTTCAGATTCAACAAAGCCTATATATAATAGGTCTTCGAACCATCATCATGTGACGACAAACTCTTTCTAAATTCAAATATTAAAGATGCAACTTAGCAATAACAAACTACTTTCCAAAATACTTGTTTAGTTTGTTTGTTTGTTTTTTGGAATTTCGCACAAAGCTACTCGAGGGCTATCTGTGCTAGCCGTCCCTAATTTAGCAGTGTAAGACTAGAGGGAAGGCAGCTAGTCATCACCACCCACCGCCAACTATTGGGCTGCTCTTTTACCAACGAATAGTGGGATTGACCGTCACATTATACACCCCCACGGCTGGGAGGGTGAGCATGTTTAGCGCGACCCTCGGATTACGAGTGCACGCCTTAACTTGTTTAGCTCTTCAGGTTATATTAATTATTAGTTGCGTACAAATTATTTGATTTTCGAAGCTTGTTTGTTTGTTTTGGAATTTCGCACAAAGCTACTCGAGGGCTATCTGTGCTAGCCGTCCCTAATTTAGCAGTGTAAGACTAGAGGGAAGGCAGCTAGTCATCACCACCCACCGCCAACTATTGGGCTGCTCTTTTACCAACGAATAGTGGGATTGACCGTCACATTATACACCCCCACGGCTGGGAGGGTGAGCATGTTTAGCGCGACCCTCGGATTACGAGTGCACGCCTTAACTTGTTTAGCTCTTCAGGTTATATTAATTATTAGTTGCGTACAAATTATTTGATTTTCGAAGCTTCCTAAAGGTATTAAAAATAAGGGCCTGGCATGGCCGAGCGCGTAAGGCGCGTGACTCGTAATCCGAGGGTCGCGAGTTCGCTCTCCCACCCGTGGGGGTGTATAATGTTGCGGTCAATCCCACTATTCGTTGGTAAAAGAGTAGCCCAAGAGTTGGCGGTGGGTGGTGATGACTAGCTGCCTTCCCTCTAGTCTTACACTGCTAAATTAGGGACGGCTAGCAAAGATAGCCCTCGAGTAGCTTTGTGCGAAATTCCAAAAACAAATAAACAAACAAACAATTAAAAATAAGGTAAATCTGGTACTTTTATCTCTACATGGAACATACCATTTCGTTTATTTTTATTATCTATAGTTCTTCTGACTTTGTTCTTTGATAAGTAAAACCGTAAGGTGTCTAAAAACGGTCATACTTTTACTAAAAATAAATTTTAAATTAATGTTTAAGCTGCACATAGGCGACCTGCACTGTGCCAACAGCAGGGATAAATTTCGAATGCTATAACCCCTCAAAGCTACTGTTAGAACATAAGGGGAATTTTGAATGACGAAAAATAAGAAAGAAAGAGAGAAGAGAAAAAACAAAATATGTTGATCTGCATGATTAATCTACACGTGTTCTTTTTATTTGGCCCCAAGACATTTATGTTGCGTGTTTCTTCGCTATTCATAAGATGCACTGAAAACCATGAATTTGGGAACGTCTTAGTTTTTCTCCAGTACAGTCTCTAAGATAGGTGAATGTGTCAAAAGTTCAGTGACGTAATCTGAAAGGTGTTGTAGTGGTTGAACGAACAAACCAGTGGTTATACAGGTCAGTAAGTGATGGCGAACTTATGGTATGCGAGAGAATGTTTAGAAGATTATTCCCAGTTTGGGCACGCACTCTCAAACGGTTTCACCATTCCTGTGTAGGTCATTGTGCAGTACCCCTAAAACACGAAGTGTAAAATGAGGCTTTTACATTTTTGTTTCAAAAGTATAATTTTACAAGGCTTCTAAAAACAATAGGATTAACTGGGTAATGTACATATATATTTTTGCTAATCAATATATTTATTCAGTATTTCTTAAAGTATAGAACAATGATGAGATTAAAACATTTAAGAAACAATTTATTTTCTTTTTAATAATTGTAAAAACGTGACTTTTATAGAAATGGTGAAATGAAAACAAAGAAAGAAATTTTATTATAAAATAAATTTCCCCAGGTGAGGCTCGAACTCACAACCCCGGCATTTCTCACATGTACTGTCCTATAAGTACCGTGCGCTAACCAATTGCGCCACTGGGGAATGAGAACAAAAATTGCAAACAATTTTATTTAAAAAAACTTTATTTTATATGCATTAAGTTTCATACTAAATACTTGAGGGTGAACTTTATGCATTTACGTTTCACATAAAACTTTATTCCCTAGATGTTTCAGCAAAGACTTGAATTGTTTTCGGCCGACTTTATAAAGCCTTGAAGTACTCGACTTCTGAAGTTACCAGTCGTATTTTCACGAAAGTTGAAAAGCTATTACCAAACAGACATACAAATCTGTTTGTTTGTTTGTTTTGGAATTTCGCACAAAGCTACTCGAGGGCTATCTGTGCTAGCCGTCCCTAATTTTGCAGTGTAAGACTAGAGGGAAGGCAGCTAGTCATCACCACCCACCGCCAACTCTCGGGCTACTCTTTTACAAACGAATAGTGGGATTGACCGTCACTTATACACCCCCACGGCTGGGAGGGCGAGCATGTTTAGCGCGACGCGGGCGCGAACCCGCGACCCTCGGATTACGAGTGCACGCCTTAACGCGCTCGGCCATGCCAGGCCATACAAATCTGAATTTTGTTTTTGTTGTAATTATATAACCTCCTTGAGGAATATCAAAGTCTATATATTTTATCTACCATTTTCTCTACTCTTAACAGTAACTGTATCTAATATCGTCAATGTACAGTTAAAAGTTGAAAACTGTTAAACAAATTTTAAAATAAGTTTCTATCTTTGAATGCGTCTTTTTTTTTTGCTATAACTTTAGCTTATAATATTCCCAGTTTCATCTAGAACGATTTCCCAATTTGTGGGCCTGGTATGGCCAAGTGGTTAAGGCACTCGACTCGTAATCTGAGAGTCGCGGGCTCGAATCCTCGTCACAAACGTACTCGCCTTTTCGACCAAGAGGTCGTTATAATGTCACGATCAGTTCCAATATTCGTTGGCAAAAGAGTAGCCCAAGAGTTGGCGGTAGATGGTGATGATTAGCAGCCTTTCATCTTGTCTTACACTTAAATTAGGGACGGCTGGTTTAGATAGTCCTCGATTAGTTTTGTGCGAAATTAAAAAAAAAAACACCCTTAAGCTTGCATGAAAAATAAAAAATAAACCATTTGACATTTACATGAAAGAAATAATGCAAAATAATAATTATAGTGCACAGTAAACAAATTAAGTAATTTACATGTTGTGTGTAAAAATTATGACCTTAATGAACAAATACATATACTCAGCGATGCATCAAGTGAAATATATTGAAAGTATTCTATACATTTATAATATAAAATAATCTAATCTTTAGGAACAACAAAGTCCATTTTGGCTATACCATCCTTTAAACTAAACTAAAACTATAAAATAAATATGCTTTTAAAAATCTTAAAGTAAACGCTTATTATTTATATAGTTATAAAATTTCGTTTAAACTAACTTAAATTTATTGCCTGTACAACATCTTAAAACAGTCTTTTCCAAACGCCAAGTGTTATGTTAAAGAGATGAAACTTTCTTAGCCGAAGGTGACTTCTACCATACCACGATGTATATTTGGGTACCTTAGCCCTACTATTCTCAAGTTGAAGTAGGAAAAAACGTTGATCTATCAACTCTATTAATTCTCTTTACAATCTTAAGCATTTCAGTCAGATATTTTCTAACTCTTCCTATTTTCAAAAGGAAACAATTTAAGAGATCTCACGGCCTGGCATGACCGAGCGCCTTAAGGCGTTTACTCGTAATTCGAGGGTTGCGGGTTCGCGCTAAACATGCTCGCCCTCTCAGCCGTGGGGGTGTATAATGTGACGGCCAATCCCACTTTTCGTTGGTAAAAGAGTAGCCCAAGAGTTGGCGTTGGGTGGTGATGACTAGCTGCCTTCCCTCTAGTCTTACACTCCAAAATTAGGGACGGCTAGCACAGATAGCCCTCGAGTACCTTTGTGCGAAATTCCAAAACAAACAAACAAGAGATCTCAACCTCTTTTGCATAACAACTTTTTTTTTACATCCCGGACACTATTCTAGTAACTCCCCTCTGAACCTTTTTCAATACTTCAACGTCCTTCCTAAAGTAAGGTACCCTCAACTAAGCACGATACTCTAAATGTGGCCTAACAATTGATATATAAAATTAAATTATAGACCTGTATTCAATATTTCTATAGATACAACCTAAAATCCTAGTTATTCTACCACTAGCAACAACACACTGCTTGGATGGTTTAAGAGACTAATCAACCATAACATCAAGATACTTTTATTTCATTAAAATTATAGTTTTAATTAAAATAACGATAACCCACGCGCATTACCTTGCATTCATTACCATTAAAATCTATTTGCCATTTTATTATTGAACTCACTAAATGATCGAAATCCTTTTGTAAAACAGCAGCATTCTCTTCACAGCCAATATACCCAAGACGTTAATATCATATGCAAATTAAGTAATTTATTGACCGTTCCTTCATTTATGCCACTGATGTAAATCAAAAAGTGTAAAGGTTCTATGGTTGACGCACCCCATTTGCAACATTTAACTGAACTCCAAATATATTCTGAAGATTATGAGGACTATATGAACCAGCGACATCTACCGGAAAAAATGATGCTAAAAAAAGTGGAGGTTTTTTGTGATACCGGAGAGTCAATTGAACGATAATTCTAGATAATGCTTACCGTAATTATTATTTTCGTAGATTATAACAAATCTTTGTCATTTGATGCCTGAAATAAGCTGTTAGTGTATATATGTTCTTTACCAGCGACTCCATTGCAAAATAGAGTACGATGTATATGAAATATTTTGTCAATAAAAATATTCCATGTGGGTTAGAGGAAAGCTTTTTTACGAGCTTCTAACGTTACAATTCCAAACAGTGATCAAAACACAGAGAGCTATATCACATGGAATTATGTTACTGGTTACGTTAAATTAGCTTTTGCTCATTTAAGATTTTTGGAATATAATCTTTTTGTTTCTAATAAAGTTTATCGAGGATTATCGAATTTAGATTTTTTTATTAATTATTTAAAAATATATTTTTTTTATAGTTTACAGATTTATTTATTAATAACTTCAACATTATTGAGAAATAGTATTTTATCTCTAACTTTTATAAATTATAAATTCGTTTAATTTTCATGTTTTTTGTAGTTTTATTTTTAGTGTATCGTTTCATGCACATGTTGTTTTGAGTTTGCCATTCATTATTTTAATAAATATAAACCAGAATATGTGCTTATAGACTTCCTACGTAACATTACTCAAACTTTAGTTTAACTTATCACAGGTATTCTAAATTTACGAACGATAATAGGCACTTTTCCACACGTTCAATGGAATCATTTCTGAAGCTATTTTAGCAGTCTATGATTAAACTATGTGGGCATTCATTATCACTAAATAACGCGAAGTCGTCTAAGAAACTCGTCAAGAATAGTATCTCTTTCGAAATACAATATTCGAAGTTGTTAGGAACGTGAGATTTAGCGGCTTTTATGGAACCACGTGAAAAATACTGTGTAATTTTATATGCCTATCACTAAAGGGCGTAGTTTTCTTTCATATAAATCTTTTATTCACTTCCACAGAACAAACGTTTGTAGCAGTATGAATCAGTTTACGGTTTTAAAACACAGTATTCTTTTTATACTCTATTCGTGAGTATAAATAACTCGAATAATGAAATATTTCCAATCTATAGACTTGTTTTAAAACAGATAAAGTGTAACAGTGGTTAACACTCAGAATTTGATTATGTAACTTATGACGCGATAACTTGGTGCACTCAAGTATGAGTAACTCATTACAATATTTGTTATTAAGCCTGTTTATGATAAGCAATTTAATAATACTAGTCATTAATCCTACCTTTAATATTCCCTATCAGTTTCTATATGTTTTAATACCACATCTTCGTCATATGAAGAAACATTAACAGCCCTATGAACAAATGACGCAAGCAAGCTCATTTTGTAACATGGTAACTGAGAGATAAGAGTAAACAGAAAGCCACTCTGTATATTTTATAAACAAACTAAACATTTTAACTTTTCAGGTGATTTGTATCGTTGAATTATCGAATAAAGAATAAATCAATTGGTCGTTGCCATGCCACCACACCAAAAACGTTCCACGTATTTACCAAAATTCTATCAGTTTTCTGCGCGCTCCAAATTATAATAAGTCATTGTTTTTTTCCATCCAGCTATACTTTTAAGTGTTGTCCAATTTATTAACTTGTCCCCTACACCTGTAGATCTCATTTTTACAATCCCTTTGTTTGACACCTGGAATAAATAAACTATATTAACATTTATACATAAATATGTATATACCATTCAAATGTGAAACGTTTTCGAGGAAGTTCAAGTGCAAGAGTAAATTCTTTTTTATTTTTTTACAAGGAGTAATAATGCAGTAACCCCTCGTGTAGCTTTGCGCAAGATTCAAAAACAAACAAACAAGGAGTAGTATTAAAGATGCTCTTCAATTTTAATTCGTATGTGTATATTTTATAGATGGCAGTAGTTAGTTTTAACCATCATGGCTGAAGTTGACGAGAAGAATGTTGAGTTGGTGTCAGCTGATCAAGGTATAAAAAAAGGTGACACATTTGTTGATGAAAAGAAGAATGATGTCGAATTAGAAGAGAAACCAAAGGAAATTACTTATCCTCCGGATACACCGCCAGTATTAACAGAAAAAGTTAAAAGTAAGAAATATGATTAATTCCGTTTGGACTCAAAAATGAAACTGGTAGTACTACAGGGTGTTCGGAAAGTCACTCTGTATTTATATATTTACTAACAGACATGTTTCAATGTAGAATACAGGAAGTAAATATGAATGACAGTTATAAACAGTGTTGAAAGTGACCCCCATTGGCATCAATACAGGCCTGGGTCCTTCTTATTTTGTTTCTAAATACCGCTATCAGTTGCTGGCTTGAAATAGACTGAATAAAATATAATTACAAAACTGCACAGTGACTTTCCGAACACCTTGTAGTTGTATTAATGCTACTTAAGTTATTAATATTAGTAACACTACTGAACACGGGTTAGAAAGGTTCATTAAGTTTACTGTAGGCTGAACTATATTCTAGTATTAATATAGGCCTAATTTATTAATAGTTTTCTGTGTAAATTATCGAGGTTAAGTGCATGTCCAACCAAATAATGGTCGGGTGTAGTCAACAATAATGAATTATTAACTATTTAAGTTAACGTTCAGTCAAAGCAATAGAAACCAATAAATTACACATACAAATAATAATAATAATGTGTATTTTAAAATCTGTTACTTAGCTCACCACCACTGAAATACAATGTGAAGACAATAATTTGATACCACAACAACTTAAATAGTGGCTTCAGCTAGTTTGATACAAGAACTAATATTAGTATTGATCTAACAAAAAGGAGGAAAAAATTGATAAATAAAATACAGTTACAAATAAATTAAGTTGATACTACACAGAATATTTCCTTAGTGAATGTGCCAAGTCATTGTAAGTAAGAGCTGTCACTTTTATACCTATAACAAGAACTACACTCGTCTATGATGAAATCACCACCAGACTGTATCTTCTACTCGCAAGAGGATGACACATCCCCTCGTATGCATTTTCTGTAACAAAAACTTATTCTTTTTGTTGACATCATATTATTTAAATGCAAAATTACATTCTCCTTGTGTAATTTGTGTAAACTAAAACTCATTTTGTTGACACTACACTGTTTAGATGGTGTATGCCTAGACTTTTTATTAAACAAAGAATCTTTTGAGTTATGTATAACTTTTAAATACAAAATAATTTCATGTAGTTTCTTTAAAAAATTATAATAATCAGGAACATTTACTCACCTTGTGCTATTGCCATGAATATTTTTATACATCTGTATTGTGCCAGACTGTGATGTCATCATCACCCAACTTTAGTTTCCCCACCAACAGAAAGGTGCCACATGAGCTATAATCTCCAAGAGTGTTAAGATTTGAACAAAGGCTCATCTTTTCCCAACACTGATTATCTTTGGAAGTTTTTTCTAGAAATTAATAACATTTTTTCACTTATAATTTTAAACTTGTATAGGTGTTCTGTAATTTATTTTTATTATGATAAAGAAAGGCACCAAATTTTGAACTTTTCAGTTAGAATTATGATTTTGAAGCTTCTTCAATTTGATTTTTCTTTTAATTGTTCATGCACTTGAGGGACACATGTTATTGGCTTTTATGAGGTTTCTTTGAGAGTAATGTAATCTGCTGTTTTATCCAAGGTATTAAGTACTCTTCAAGGTTGTTATTAGACCAATAACCTCGACCTGTAAACCATTGATATGTCACACCAACATTTATTTCTGAAAAAGTTTACTATATCATTAAATTATGAATTAATGGTTTATAAGTCTAAAATTTTGTAAGTTCTATCTCCTTAACAAGAGTTATCTAATACTGTGTGGCCATAATTATACAACAGGTTATTGGTTTCATTCTATTCTCAGATAAATGATTCTTGGACTCCTGCTTCTGTTACTTCAACTGAACCTTCCCCATTTTTTGTAATTTATATGACTGTTTTTACTCCTAGTTCCTTCTTTCCAGTTGTCACATAGAGATGAAATGCCAATTGACAATAATAAATGCTCAAACACGACACCAGTGTAACTTTACACTGTTCTAAATAACTAGATATTTACAAAATCAGTGACAAAATTTAAATCAGACTAATAAATACTCAGCAAGTTACACAATTTACATAAATACTCCACCAGAAAATTCACATATCTGTAGCTGTTAATCTTGTAATTGTCTATACTCTCTCAAAGTGCTGTCTTTCATCTTCCATATGAAAACAAATACTTCCATGAGAATGAATCATTGTATTTTAGTATTTGCTGTTATATTACATTTTCAATCATCATCAATTTCTCAATAGGTTACCAAACTACTAGTGCCATTTTTTCACATAGATATCAAAAATTGGGTATTCACAATAAAAGATATTTGAACACTTTGCAATAATAATACCAATATTCAGGTATACTTCTCAGCTGCTGAATGGCCTGGCCCTAACCCTCCATGCCATGCAAGTCGTTTCTTGCACCAATAGATCTAGCACAGTTTATACTAATTTTTCACACACATCCATTGACTTGTTACCAAATTATAACCAATATTATTTACAAAAGATAAATGTGATACACCATACCTGGCCTCCTGGAGATAGCTTGCTCCTGAGTAGATAATAAGTAATACATGCACAAAAATAAACTTGGATGTTCTCTAAATACAAACATAATATCTGCTTATAAACAAACATGGGAAGTTTCACCAGGAACCTTATAAACAAATTTGGTAATAAATATATAATACACTGATTTTAAAAACTTGTATACCAAGTAAAATTACATTGCAACAATTTATTATATACAATGTCACCAGGTGACACTAACCAGGGTCAGATAATTTCAGTTTTTTTCCTCTGCTGGTTGAATTATTAAGATGTGCCTTTTTTTGCATGTTGTCTAGATTTGTTGAGGTATCTCAAGGTTATAGTTCCATTTAAATCACTTGTTTTCTTTCTGCATAATTCTCTCCTCTTTTATCTCTTGCTCCTTTCTATCCACTTGTCTTTCACTTAATTTCTTTACTTCACATTTTTTTAGAAGTTGTATGTTATGATCCTACTGAGGAAAAATTGTCTGTTTTATAGCTTGACCTTTTTTTCTTTGTTTGTCCTATCACAGTTCATGTACCTTTTTTTACTTCTGATACATATATTGTAATTTTCTTTATTCCTGCTATGTAGGATGTACTTCATTGGGATGCCTTATTTCCTTCATCCAATTTTCTCTCAGGAGCCTCTGTGTTGCACCATATTGTAGGTTTTTGGATTATTATACTTTGAAATCTTAAGCTGATGCAGCTTGAGACAGTCATATTTACTCATGATTTCTTGAATTTTTCTTCTATTTGACCAGGGTCCCTCCAGCATTTCTTGTTCATTACAGCTACTTAATGGGGTCACCCTTTTACTGTTTCTGTTCCCCTTGTCATTGTCTGATGTTCCCTCTTCTTTGAGAGCTGATTATTGTGGGTCTTGGAGATGACTTGTTTCTGTAGCTGGCCTCTCAATTTTGTTTTGGTGGGAGTTTGTGTCTGCCATTTTGTTCTGAAAGTTCTTTTTTATCTTTAGCTCTCATGGACTACTGTTAGTCTTTTATAATCTGTTGTCCTCTTCATCCAGTTCTTTGGATTGGACACACTGTTTATTTTGCAGGGTTACCTGTCTTGTGAATTATCTTTGTCTTAAGAGATATTCTCATTTATTAGGAGACATTTGTCTTAGGTGTCTCCTTTATTCTTTTTATTGGTGAAAGGTAAATTTTATTTCCAAACCATTCCTTCTTTCCCAAGACTTGGACTGCCTCGGAGTTTGATCAGATGTTTGACTTGCTCACCATCCCTTTCCATATGATTAAAATCAGTACATAGTTGCTTCACTCCAACAGCTATTTTTAGAAACTCAAAACTGTCTTTTCCTGCAGAGGGATTTCTTTAATTCATAAACTTTATATTCTGCCACTTTGACTGGTTGAATCAAGCAGGATATGACATCTTTTTAATGTCACTTCTCTTCAAGTTTCTCATCTCTTGACTTCCTTTGGCATAGATATCTCTTAAGGAAATCTTAAAGATGGGGACATGGATGACCTGAGAAATTTTTGTGTGACATTACTTATGTCACGTTGAGATTTCATCAGCCTTTGGGTTTTGTTTCCTTCTAGTCACCATCATATAATCTACTCGTAGCCTCTAAAGAGGTATTTTTCATCAAGGAACAAGAGCAAACAAAATGCAAGAACACACTAAAAGGCTGCTGTTGCTTCACAGGAAATATTTCAATAACCTTGAAACCCACTTGGTAGCTGATGTTGCTTTTCACTGAATACTTCAGTAACCTAGGAACCCACTGGGTGACTGGTATTGCTTCTCATTGATTACTTCAGTAACCTAGGAATGTATTGGGTGACTAGTGTTGATACACATGGAATACTTCAATAACTTGGAAACCCACTTGTTATAACCTATACTGTATTCTTGCTTCAGTGTGGTTTACAAAGCTTGAATTGTAATCTTTATAATCTGTAGAGTATCTGTGTGTTTTGTATAACCTATACTGTATTATTGCTTCACTTACAGTTTTGTAAGCTGTAAAATATCCTGTTTTGGGAGAAGTGAATATCCAACCTTGAATACTGTATTTGGATAAAATATTTACTGTTTTATTCAATTATCTACATGTTTTTTTCATCTGATTCAAGTTTAACTTAAACTATTTTCTTCAGTTGATATTCTTTTGAAAGCCACAGCTGATGCTCCAATCATGAAAAAGAAGAAATGGGCAGTAGATCCTTGTAAAAAGATTGGATGGATTATTGAATTCATTCGGAGATACTTAAAACTGGATCCCTCAGATTCACTAGTAAGTTTCCTTTACCATTCAGTTACTTGTATGTGAACTTTAACTGTATTTCTTCACTAAAGTTTAGAAATGAACAAAGGAAAAAGATGTTTCTTTCTTGAAGAAAGTTTTTTTATTTTATTTAACTATAATAACAATGTGTACATATGTAGATGGTGTACTTTATAACAGTACAATACTTTAATGTTTCAAAGTGTCTTGTTATACCCTGTTTATGTTGATAGTCCATGACTACACAATTATTTAGTTCACAAGGTTTACTGTTTATATCAACTATCTCTAGTAACACTCATAATATTAAATGACATGCACTTATTTATTAAATCAAGTTTATTTTCTGTCTAGTTTATATATGTAAATCAGGCTTTTGCCCCTTCACCAGACCAGGAAGTAAGAAATTTGTATGAGGTAAGAAATAGAAGAATAGTCCTGTACAAAATGACTAAAATACTTGAAATAAGAGGTTGTCAAAGTTAAGAGACAGGCATTTTGTATCTACCATTAGATCTCTTTTATTGTAAGTTATGATGTTTTGTGTTCTCTGTCTGTTGGATAAAACTTAAATCTTAATAATCGGTAAAGATACTGATGTTTTTTGTTCTGTCTCTTATAACTTAGATCTTGTCATTTGTTGTAAGTTAATTGGTAAAGTTACTGATGTTTTGTGTTGTCTCTTGATTATAACTTAGATCTTGTCATTTGTTGTAAGCTGATCAGTAAAGTTACTGTTTTCGTCATGTAAGATAATGAAAAATAATCTTCACAAGATATGTTCATGAATAGCTTGTATGATGTGTAATTGTGTTGTAACTGGAGTTATTAACATTGAAATGGTTTGCACAGTATATGTTGGCTTTTGATCTTTCAAACATATGAACCTGCCATATAAGTTGATTTAACAAAGAAACTAAATCCCTCAAGTGTTGTTCCAGGTCCTGTAAAATGTTTATAATGTAATGGTTTTGTTAGATGTTAGTGCATTACTTTGCTGATGGAATCATATAAGTATTTGTTACAGTAATGTTGATGTTACAGCTTTCTTTTCTTTCTTCTAGTGTTTTGGTGCTGATGGGAAACTTGTACTTCATTATGCTAAGACACAAGCTTGGGGTTAATTGTGTCTTTCTAACCACAAGTTAGACACAGGAATGTATATGAGTGTAAATATTGAAATTATCAAATTATCTGCATGCAAGTTTTATTAATTATCATTATTAATATCATCTGTAAGAAATAAAATAAGTTTGACTTTGTTGCTCTCAAATATTATTAGGTTTTCTCAGAACAAATGTTTAATATTTGAAAGAATAATCTGATGAGAGTATTCCTTTAAGTTTGTCACAAACATTTCTATGTGACCTTCGATACACTGTGCATTTATAATAGTGACATGATACTAGTAATGGAATAACCATAGATGTTTTGACATAAGGATTGCCTCTGGGTTGTATGTGAGGGTTTATTTGTTCAGCTGCTACTTCAATTATGATAACAGCGTGATTACTTTGGAACATCATTTTCTTAACTCCTTAGATTTTTAAACTCATCTCTCAGCATACACATTTGGACCACTTGATTTGGTGGTGTTGATGTCCTTTTGAAGAACAAACACCATTACAGTATTTATTTCTGGATGAATACATATTCATCCTTCCAGTGTTCAGTTTTTACCTCAAGATCAACTTTACTACAGTTGAGCACTTTTTAATTATGGTTTAATACAAATACCTTACTAGGAATATCTTTTACTGAAGATAAATTAGTGTTCCTAATGTCTAGCCAAAATTAAGTTTTATACATGTGAAAGTCACACTTTCACATATAAAGATTTTCAAAAATCAAAACTTAAATTTATTTTTTACTACAAGTTTCTTGTTAGTTTCAACAAACATTAGGGGTAAGAAAGTAATTTATGAAGATTGCATAATTTGTATACATGTATGTAATAAATCAAAACCCATGTACAATATTGTGTTATTAAATCATCACTCCATCGAGAATCTTTCAGCAACCCCTTATACATTGCCATAAAAGTACAAGTGATTAAAACAGTGAAAAGTTATTTACCGAACATATCTATTTACAGACAGGTGATATCTCCTGGAACTATGGCCATCAATAGCATTTCTAATGGTGGTGAATTTATCATACAATGTATAATTTGGGTTAAATGTAACACATCCGTTGACTATACAGATCTGTTTCATCTGACTACACTAGGAATGTATTCATGAATAAATATTAGGTATTACTGTTGGTATTAGGCATAATTATGACAACAACTGAAAATTTTACAAAAATGCTGTACACATAGTTACTTTTGGATTAAGAAGTCATTTTTAACGTATTTGGCAGTATTAAGTAATGTTGCTGGTTTACATCTCAGTTGCAGATGAAACAATTATTGGTCAACCTGACATGGTTAGCATACATGTTTTGGTAAGTAAAGCCATTAGTTTGGGAATCATTATAATAGTGTATGTAGCCCTATCGGGCTATCTGTTAAGCCTACCGAGGGGAATTGAACCCCTGATTTAATGTTGTAAATTTGTAGACTTGACGCTGTACTAATTGGGGCATTATATTAGTGAAAAGTTACTTAAATACATAAATATTTTGATTTGTTCATCAAAGATATATTTCAGCTTGCACCACATTTTTAATTGTTCTGTTACTGATTGAAGTCTTATTTTCCAATAATCTTAATCACTTGATTTTTAAAGCTGACATGAAGTTTTGCATATTGTATACAGGGATATAAATGTGAAATGCTGAAAAAGTTGAAATTAGGCATGGATCACCCAGTGGGTGGGAGCTTGCTGAAGTCTTCCTCTGGGGTCTGAGAGCTAATAGAATAGAAGATTATTGGTTTATTAATTATTATTCAATACAGTTTGCTGGTGTTAAAAGCCTCTTCCTTATATGAACAAAAATTACTCATAATTTACCAATAGTGTTCTCAAATGAACTACTTCAGAAGATGACTATAAAGTCTTGGCTCAAGTTTTCTGGAGATGACAGGTTTGTTTATTCTTGATTATTTTAAGAATTAACAGGGCAATTTATAATATGCAATCATAATTCAGGCCACCAGTCATGCTTTCATGGGCTTTCTATTTGGGATCATTGATATAATACAACTGAAAAGAAAATGACTGGTAACTGACCTACCACCTCAACTTTCACTATTAATAATATGTTAATAATCTGCTGTGATCATAAAATTTACACAAAAACACTTTCCTTACACAAAAGTTGTCTAAAGATCTCATTTGGAAGGAAAGTTGGGACTCGTGTTTCCAGTTTAAGATGCCAATCCTAGATTTTTTTCATAGTATTACCAGAATTCATATTCTTCACAAGAGGGTGCATGTTCTTCCATAGTTCATATCTGTTTTAAAAAAAAAACACGTAAAGAAGCAAAAATGCCTCATCTTCCTTCCATTCAATATATATCTTTTACAAGTCTCATGAACCTGGTATATTCTTTTTTTGGTAGTGACTATAATAAAACTGACTAATTATGTTAAAACTACTAAGACTACAAACAGAATATAAAAAGTTTTATATAAAAAATGGCTGGTATGAGTAGAGAAAGCACTATGTAGAGGAGTGAACAACGTTTCACAATGACCGAACAAAGTTGAAATGTTGTCTGTTCCTCTACATTGTGGGTTTTCTTGTCATCACAGATTATTAAAAAGTTTTGTTTTCACTTGACTTACTGATCATAAGTATTGCAGTAAGGAAGAATATCTTAAAAACAGGTATGATCATTCTGAAGTAGGAAAGTTATACTGAATATTTAAGAATAATCACTCCAGTGATGAGGAACTGTACATCTTAAAATATCCTTCTTTGCTGTAATATGTAATAAAATATTTTGATAATTGACCTTGGGGTGCTTGATTGTCTCCACTTCTGTTAAGGACTCTAACATCTTGCCAAGAATATTCATGTAACAATAAACAAGTTGTGCTTCCATATGGATACAGTGAAGTGCAGAATGTTTCCACTTCTCCAGTTGGTCCCCTTCTAAAAATGACAGTAACCTTTCATAATTTCAAATGAATTTTTTCCAGATTGGTGCATAACTAGACATACAGTTTAAGTTTCAAAATAATATTTCTATTTTATCAACGTTTTACTCAAAACTGTTTCACAATCGACCTTATGTAATTTAAAAAAAAATCTTTAAAAAACGTTTTTGCCTTTCCTCAAACATAGATTTTAACTTACTCAGAAACTATCACCCATTTAAAATACAGTTAATCAGGACATGTCTCTTTCTTTTCCAAGCACTTACTATTCTGTGATAACAAGATCATAAAGGGTGGAAACAACTAATAATGAAGACAATTTTGAAAATACTTCTATGCAAAGTTTAAACACTAGTGGACAGATCATGTAAAGTTGTGTGAGATAATTTCTCTGAGCTCCTACACTGAAAACAATAAAAGCTAGTGGAGTTTAGAATATTTGTGAATTTTTACAATCTATTTAAGACATTCTTTTCATCTGAAATTGTATTTGCTTGATAGTTATTGCCATCTTCTATTCTGGAAAGGCTTTAAGTGACTCAAGTCCGCATTTAATTCATGTTGTAAGTTTATTTGATACAAACTGATTCTGAAAAAAATACTGTTCTCTAGCCTAATTTGTCACCATACTGAAAGATTAAATATTAAGTCAGTGGTAATATGTAAAGCTACAAAAGAAATATGTTAATTAAAATCAGTCAGCTAACTGGATGTATAAAACAGTAACTTATTAATCAACAATAAAAAGATTGAAATTCTAAGGTGAAAGTAAATAGTTTTAAAATTTTAAAAAGTACAGGAC
Source organism: Carcinoscorpius rotundicauda (assembly GCA_011833715.1). Lineage (NCBI taxonomy): Eukaryota > Metazoa > Arthropoda > Merostomata > Xiphosura > Limulidae > Carcinoscorpius > Carcinoscorpius rotundicauda. The sequence goes on from CM022406.1 coordinate 28,079,759, forward strand.
AAACTAAGTCAAATCAAATGAAAATTTTTAAGCCTAAAATAGATAGTATTTAGTAACTTTGAATACTATTTCCATTAGGAGTTGGAAAAAAGTAGGGACATTTATAGTGAACCCCTCAATTCTACAAAAGATTAAACCAATACTTTTCAATGAAATTAATAATAACAGAGGCTCCTTAAATGTACATCTTAAACAACAAGAAACCCAACCCGTGGAGAAGACAAGTCACTTCATGAGTTTCTCTTCATTTTTGTTAATGTGGCGATCTTGTAATTCCCGTAAAACATGACAATGAATGAGATTTTTATGAATAAGTCTAAGAATGCTTGTTTTAATGATTTACAGTAACTGTATCTTCAACATACAAATTCTACCAAAACATTGACAACCTATTAAACTGTAATTCATTCTTCAGTAATTCATGTATAATAAAAGCATGACATCACAAACCTTTTACCAAAATACTCCTCAAAGTGTTAAAAGATGATAGTAGAATCATGAACCAATATAATTCAGTTACTGTTTATTATATGAATATTTCATATTTACTTTATAATTAAACACTTATGATTTATCATATACACATTATTATTTTTCATATTTATAAATATTTCATCTTTATACCATATACATACATAGTTGTTTATCACAGGTGTTTCATCTTTATACCATATACATGCACAGGTGTTTCATCAGTATAACTAGGTACATGTACAGTTGTTTATCACAGGTGTTTCATCTTTATAACTAGGTATGTGTACAGGTGTTTATCATAGATGATTCATCTGTACAACTAGGTGCACGACTAGTTTATGATTATTACTAGGTACACCTAAAGTTGTTTATCATTATAACTATGTATGTGTAAGTTGTTTATCAAAGGTGTTTCATTATAGAACAAGGCACGTGTACAGTTATTGTCATCTGCCCTCTCACCTTGTAAGCAATCAGAAGATCCAAGAATATATTGAGCATCTCAACATCTTCATCTTCCTATCTTGACTTTCAGAAGAAGATAAATTAGTAGCTATCTTAGTTTGTTCATAATTACTCGCACGCTTGGTATGGTTTTAGCAGTCTGTGTCATAGAAGTAATAATATATGGTACCCAGTGATTCTTTTTATCTCCACCTTTTTGTTATCTGACAATCTTGTATTCTTTATTTTGAAATAAACTTATTTACACAAGTGGATTAATTATTAGAAATTTTTGGACAGTTCCAAATGCTTCTAAAAAAGTTTGTTTGTGTGAGTAGATATACAACCAACCTGGAGTGTTTGCGTTCTGTAGTAACTGTAGTGCTCAAGCATCACAGCTCCATCATCATGACAGTTCTTGTTATAAATTGATATACTGCAGGAAGCTACTGATGTTAATATTCCTCTACACCAGAACTTTCTGTCACGTAACCCTTCTACTAACTACACGTCAGAACATTCTGTTGCCTGACCCTACTAGTAAACTTATAATCAGAACATTCTTTCACATAATCTTCCTAATAGCTATACATCGAACATTCTCTCATGTAACCTTCCTAGTAACTACACATCAGAACATTGTCACATAACCCTCTAGCTGAATATACATGAAAACATGACTACAAGTAGAATAAAGTAAAGTATTTCTTACTTTTGAACATTCTCTCATGACAGGATGTGATGGAATGGTTCTGGTAATTTACTCATGTAGATGTGACAGAATATTTCACTTTTATATGCAAAAACGGCTGTTCTGGGCCCAGAACAGCCGTTTTTGCATATAAAAGTTCTCAACAAGTGGGTTTCTCGACATCACTGAGAATATTTCACTGTCAAAATATCATAGGTTACTTTATTAATTTGTCTTAAACAACATGTTATGTAAGGCGCAGTCAAACTGTGGACATGTTCATAAAAGTCTTATGCTACTAACTAGGAAGCTATAACTTACACTTATTAAATCTGATTTATCTACAATAAAAACTTGCATTTTCATCATAAATAGGTAGAAACACATTGGATGAAGAGATTTAAAACCTTGCTTCAAATGATTCCATGTTTCATTTCCACCTAAACTCCAGTTTCAGTCAGTATTGGCAAAGCTGGAAAACCAACTAAAACATAATTTTAAATTAGCAGCTGGTAATTGAACTAATCAATGTTGGTTCTGAGACATGAAAAATAACAGTAAACTGTAAGCTTTCACGGAAACTTACAATTAAAATCAGTGAGTGACAACTTATAGAACATTAAAATGTGTGCATAATACTGTTGAACCACAAAACATAATCTGTCACTCTAAATTCTGACAAATATTTTTAAAAAATGTAACAGATTTTCATGTAATCTCAATCAAGGCATCTAAAGTTAACAGTGGCAGGACATCTCAGCTTCAGTGATAAAACCCACAAACAACATACAATTTTGCTTTTTGTATTATTTTATTTCCTTTTCTTTCTTCTCATTTTCCTTCCTAATTTGAGCTTTTTTTTTCTTACTTTCCACGACCCAAAATTCTTTATGAATTTTGTAAAATATCAAAGTTATTCTCATATCAGTTGGCCACTTAAAAGGCTTTCTGTCTGTCTTGATTTCTGTTGCATTCAAACACCATGTTTCATGTGTCATTCTGACTTCTGTAGTTCATTACTGGTGTATAGAAGACATTAATAGTACTGAATCTTTTTGTTATTTCACTCTGTAAACTTAATAGAACTATTCTTCACTACAGGTAGCAGTTAATTATTTCAAGAACACTTTAATGTACTATGTCAAAAACGCACATTACAGATTCAAATACATTATTTCAACCATTTGAAGCTTTGTGCTCACAGTTTAGGTTTGTATTTTAATGAAGAAACTGTAAATGATCTAATTAAATAACATTTTGATGTTATAAAGTGGTTTATTTCTAATTTTAATATGTTGGACACTGTTTTAAGTGTCATTCTGTTTTGTATAATGTTTTACTTTATAAACCAACACTATTTTAAGTGTCATTCTTCTTAGTACAACATTCTACTTTACAAACAGTAACTGTTTTAAGTATCATTCTTGTTTCTATAGTGTTATACTTTACAAATATTAACACTGTTCCAAGTGACATTCTTGTTTGTACAATGTTCTACTTTACAAACATCAATACTGTTCTAAGTGTCATTCATGCTTGTTGGTTGATTGGTTTGGTGTTTTATGGCACAAAGCAACTTGGCTTTCTGTGCCAAAAATCTGGTAAAAAGTTAAAATTAAAGTAAAATTATTAAAATTCATAAAAAGAAATTAAGGTGAAATAAAACAAAGTTTAATTTTTGAAGTAAAAACATAAATAGCACTAAATCTAATATTTATATTTAGTTTCCAGCAGTAAGAGAAAAACTACACTAATACAAGTTATAAAGGACTTTCTGTAGCATAATTGTAATTTTTGTAAGTCGTGTACCTAGTTATACAAATGAATCTATGATAAACAACTGTACACATACCAAGTTATAAAGATGAAACACATATGATAACTGTACACATACTTAATTATAATGATAAACAACTGTACATGTACAGAGTTATAAATAACGAGGATGGTTCAAAAGATGTTCAGCAAATAACAGACAGTATTTCCAATCAGGAGTGTCTGCTTTTCTCAGATGACTAAAAGATAGGATACATTTGGGGACTGTAATAATCCATGGTGGGATGGGTTAACCAGTAGATACAGCAATGTTATCTAAGGACATACCCAATTCATCTAACTGCACCTGGATATGAAGGCCAAAAGGAGCAATAGTGACTCTCTGTTCTGAAAAAGCATGGCCCACCAAAGAAGGAAAACAGAACCCCAGGAAGGATGCCTTGGTAAGGAAAGAAGTTTTGAATCATACAGTAAAGACAGTTGCAAATGGAGGAGGTTCCATGAGACTCTGTATGTAAGCTATGAACTGGGTAAGTGTAGAAAGCCCAGGTGCAGAACTGAAGATCCTGATGATGAACAGGGTACAGCATCTTTAAGGCCAAGGTTCTGGCAGAGCCATATAGCAGTGGTACATAGTTGAGTTTCGAGCAAATAAGAGTATTATATATCTTTAGTATACAACATCTATTCACTCTCCAAATGGTGGAAGGGAGGACACAGAGGATGTTCAGTGCTCTCGTACAATTGACCCGTAGTTTTAAGGTGAGTTTATGGTCAAAGATAAGCCCAAGAACTTTATCTCAAGGACCACAAGTAGCACAACTACACCAATACGGATATCAGGTTCAGGTTAAATACCTCATTGGTGGCAAAAGTGCATGCAAACGATTTTAGAGAGAGAAAAGTTAAAACATTTTGCTGTGGTCCACTGAAGTAAATGACTGAGGACAGTCTATAGTTGTTACTCTATATACCTTATGTTTGATGACTGACATGGAATGTGAAAGTCATCAACATAGAGCCTATTTCCAACAGTAAGAAGAAATTGTTCAGTGTTGGCATTAATCTTTATACTGAAAAGTGTGACACTCAAAACACAGCACAGAAAAGAACAGGAAAGTGTCTAATCCACGTGAATTTGGAATTGCCTGTCTATTAAAAAGTTTCTAATAAAAACGGGCAAATGGCCATGCAACCCATATAAATTGAGGTCTTGCAAAATGCCATGCCTCCATGTTGCATCATAAGACTTCTCAATGTCAAAGAGTATTGATACAAGATGTTGTCATTTGAGAAGGCTTCTATGATTGACGTTTCAAGTCAAATCAGGTGGTCCATGGTGGAGTGCTGTCATCGGAACCTACACTGGGTGGGCGAGAGGAGGTTGTTTGATTTGAGATCCCAAACAAGAAGAGCATTAACCATCCCCTCTGAGGTCTGACAGAGACAGCTTGAGAAAGCAACTGGATGGTAGTTTGAAGGATTCTTGGGATCCTTCCCAGGATTATTCTTCTGCCAAATCCAGTTAAAAACAATCAGAAGAATAGCCAGAGAAGCAGGTAATAGATTGTGCAGCATTTCATAGTGTGTAAATCATCAGGTCTGACTGATAAAGGAACAGTTTGAGTTACACCAGAGTAAATGGATAATTATAATATAGAGACAATCAGCTCAAAAGGAAAGAGGTGATTGTTTTCCCTGAGTCTTGATGGATAAGTAGGTGGAGGAAGAAGCAGAAGTGCTAAATACCCAGTAAAAACTTTCACCTAGAGTATTGGCGATGCTCTGAGTATCAACTACATTCTGGCCATCAGAGAGCAAGATTGAGAGGGGGATAGAATTATATTGCCCACTGAACTTTCGAATCTTATCCCATGTGACTTGGAAACTGGTGGTGAAAGATATGATGGTTGTGAACGTCATCCAAGAGTCCTTCTGGCTCTGACATCTTACCCACTGAGTATGTGGTGCAAGAGTTTGGGATACAAGTATGGGATACATACAAAACAGTATCCCACACATGTTTCTGAGCTTTCCGTGCCATGTGGCAGGCAGGATTCCACCAGGGACGAGGATATCGTGGAGCAGCTGCTTACAGTCAGTTACTGCTGTCATCTATTGATAGCTTACAAACAATAGCAGGATCAAGTTCTGTGAAAGCAGTGAAAGGGAGTTAGTTTGCTCAATCCAGCTTCCACTGGGGCTCGTGGGTCAGGTGGCACTGACCACAGCCAATCTCTCTCAAAATTACAGGAAAATCATCACTGCCTCATTGTCAACCCACCATGAAAAGTGGGAAAACAGTGAATGGGAGCAAACTAAGAGATCAACAACTGTAAAGGAATGACTAGGTGTATGAAAGTAAGTATAAGAACCAGTACTGAAAAGAGAAGGGTTGTGATCACAGGGCATATGCTCTATGGAGTAACCCCTCTCATCAATATTAGCACCTCTCTCCAGAGGGGATAATGTCTATGAAAGTCCCCCAGAATTAAAAAGGGAGAGGGCAACTGTTCAGTGAAATCATCGAGTTCTGATTGGTTATAGGTCTCTCCAGATGACAGGTAGAGAGAACAAATGGTGATGGTACAATCCAAAGAAACACAGATGGCTACAGCCTTCAAGGATGTGTCATGTGGCAAAGACAGGCTGGGCACATGCTGATCAACCAACAGTGCCACCCCTCCATACACTCGTCCATCACACAGCCTGTCATTTCTGTACAAAGTAAATTGCCAAAAGGTGACTGTATCAGCTAGTTCCAAAAATGTAAGGAAAGACATATAGGATAGAAGGAAGTAATCAGCGCTTTGATGCCATCCAGATAAGAATGTAAACCTTAACGATTCCATTGTATCAAGGCGGTCATTTTTTTTTATGTGTTGGCAAATTGGGTGAAGAACCCTTCTGTTTACATCCACATTTTGTTTCTTTATTTGAGGGAAGTCTGTCAACCTCTATAGATCCTGCCCTGATTCGATTGGGCAGGTAATTGTTGTTGGAAGAGGATTCTTGTGACTTTAAATGTGAACGTATGATTGTTTTGCATCCTGGGGTGGGAGAAAAAGATGTACCTGAGAAAATGCCCATAGCCAGAACCAAAGGAAGTGAATCTTGGGATTTTATGGAATGTATATTAGTGACAGAGATGGGTGTTGATGTTAATTCATCAACTTTTTTAACCATGGAGGTGAAAAGACTTTTCATTTGGCTTGAGAATGATTCTTTTGAGGGCACAGAGAGATCTGTCTGTACTCTCACTGTAGTAGTGGAACAAAGTGCAGAAGCATACATCCAAGATAAATTGGTGGAGCACAACTTTCAAGCCTCAGGATAAGTAATGTTTTGAATTGTTTTCAAACGCTGCACCTTTTTTTCTCTCCCAACCATTTCAGGCAAGAACAAAAGTAGGATGACTGAGAGCCATTGCAATAGATGCAATGAGGGTCCATTTCACACTCATAGGCATCATGGTCCTTGCCACCACAATGAGCACACATCAAAAAATCACGACAAGATGTCTTCAAGTATAGCCATACCTTGCAATTAAGATAACCTGCCTTGATGGTGGCAGGTGGATGCAGTAATGTAAATGTCAGAAGGAGGACACTGCTCAGTATTGTAATTCCATCTTTATGAGTGGAGATATGCCTCAGTGTAGAAACTCCTTGGGGGGAGAAACTAGCAAAAATCTCTGGCTTGGAGATGTTCTTCAAATCCCTCTCAACAATAACTCCTCAAGGCAAATTCAAAGTAACATGGACATAACCTCAACAGGTATATCCCCAATCTCCTTTGAATGCAAGAGGAGTTCACTGTGTTAAGATGTGGATGTTTCCACCAATATGTCACCAGATCGAAGCTTTATAACTGACTTTGGGGAGCCAGCAAGTTCCTTTAGTCCGTTCTGAATGAAAAAGGGAGACATTTGCCCTAAAGATTTGTCTAAAAGAGAATGTAGTATAAGAAAATGAGGTACAACAGGTATTACAGATGTTGAAGATTGCTGCTCAGAATCTTCAAGACGTGGTTGTGTACCTGGCAAAATGTTTTTTCACTATTTTATTTAAGTTTTTATTTGGAAGATCCATGATATAAACAAAAGAATATTTTGGTGCACACTAACCCCAACCACCAAGAAGTCCTATGAGAGGCAATACAGTGCCAAACAAGGACACTGCAGCAACACCAGGGTTTCATTAGCACTATACCCAAACACAAGTGTCAGATACATTGTCTACAACACCTATTGAGAACATCCAACACTGTTACTTCGTTGACCTTAGCGCAAATGAACCAGATAACTGATCCTAGGGGATCTACCCCAAGGCTGCTCTTTTACAGGAATTCAAGGCCAACGTGATGTGTTAGGGTTGGACCCATCAACCACCAGGATCCTTTCCTCCCCTTCACGGGTCACAATGCACAGTAAACACCTGAGTGGATGTTTAGATTCCAGAGGATACAAACTGAAAACAGAACCTTCCCTGGTAGGTCCCCTCACCACATACAGGAATCCACACTGAGAGGTTCTTGTTTGTACAGTGTTTACTTTACAAACATCCTGTTTGAAGTGTCATTCTGGTTTGCACAATGTTTTAATTTACAAACACCAAGACTGTTTCGAGTGTCATTCTTGTTTGTACAAATTCTACTTTTCAAACACCAAACTGTTAAGTGTCATTCTGATTTGTAGAAAATTTACAAACACTAACAGTTTTAAGTGTCATTCTGGTTTGTACAACATTCTAATTTACAAACATCAACACTGGTTTAAGTATCATTCTTGTTTGTACAATATTTTACTTTACATACCTCAACTCTCTTCCAAATGTGAGCATGTCCAAAGCACCCTCTACTGATTGTTTCTTAATATTCTCAGCAGCATCTCGTAGCTTAATGACACTGGAGTGTACCTGCTTCATCAGGTCACGAGCTAGTCTGGACAGTATAGATGTGTCAAGGGGAACCAACTCTAGTAAGATACTTCAAGATAAAGATAAGAGCTTTCACTTTACAAAATCAAAATACTAGATAATATTTTTATTAATAACATAGTTCTCTCACCAAAACCTATTGATCATAGCTTTAGGAATCACTTATTAACACAGTTCTTTTGGATTTAAGGGTAAAAGTTAAATTGTGTTTATAAGTTTATACATCAACCTTCAGTGAAAACATCACAACTGAGTTCTTACAAGTTAATAATTCAATGACTCACTAACTTAGTGGATTCACAACATAATTTCTGTACCACAATACCACCCATGTGATACTCTAAGCATATCCTGTGTTCCAGCATACATTGATACATAACACAATACACCTGCTTTATGACATGAATGAAGTCTTCATTTATTCCAATGTACATTGATGTGATATAGTAACAGCCATTTTATGCCATGATTGAAATCTTCATCTATTCCAGTGTACATTGATAAATAACACAACACCTACTTTATACTATGACTGAAGTCTAATTATATTCCAGTATACATTGACACCTACTTTATATAATGATTGAAGGCTACCTATATTCCAGTGCACATTGATAACACCGACTTTATACTATAATTGAATTCTATCTTTATTCCAGTATACATTGATACATAGCACCAACTTCATGCTGTGATTGAAGTCTACCTTTATTCCAGTATACATTGATACATAGCACCAACTTCATGCTGTGATTGAAGTCTACCTTTACTCCAGTGTACATTGATACATAACACCTGCTTCATGCTGTGATTGAAGTATCCATTTATTCCAGTGCACATTGATACATAACACCTGCTTCATGCTGTGATTGAAGTATCCATTTATTCCAGTGCACATTGATACATAACACCCATATCATGCTCTGATTGAAGTCTACCTTTATTCCAGTGTGCATTGATATATGACACAATAACACCCACTTAATGCTGTGATTGCAGGCTTCAGTTACAAAATGCTGGATGAAATGAATATTTTTCTAAGGTGATAAGCCATGTTTATAATTAACTTTTTCTCATGACACAAGTAATTAGAGGTTTAAACATTACGTTGATTATTCAGTCCTACAGGGTTTTTCAGAAGTGTATATAACTGTATTTCAGTCACTGTATATTTGACATATCCAACACTGCTACATGCTCCTTGAAGACACCTTAATGCACCAAATAATGAAGAGATAGGTACAAACATAAGCCTGATATAAAAAACCCAATTGTCAGTAGTATTCTTCAAGACTTTAAACTAATGTAATGAATGTTCCTGGAATTTACAGTACCATAAATGTTTGACATTCTACCGAAATTAACTATAAAATAATAGATTCATAGTAGCACAATAAATATTCCCAAAATTCTGCAATAATTTATAGTAACACAATAAATACTTCTGATATTCTGAAGAAGTTCAGTATATTATAATAAATTAATTTTGGAATATTTTTACATTCTGTGTTGTCATTTCAGGTCCATCTAATGATTTTGCATTTTAATAATAGTTTACTACATAGTTTTCAATGCAAAAAGGTTTATCATACACTTGTCATGAGTAAACCACATCACTCTTTATTGAATGGTCTCCATAATCCATCTAGTGTATGAAGCTGTTTGCAATTAAGAACAAAGCTACACAAAAGGCTACCTGTGTTCTGCCCACCTGGTTTTAAGTATTGTAAGTCTGCAGACATACCACTGTGCCACTGGGGAGCAGTGTATAAGGACAACAGTTTGACAGAGCCCATTTCAATATTACAGAAATTCACAGGAACTGATGACTTGGGTACCTCGATGTAAAGAAGAATATGAATACCAATTTTACTCTCCAGCTACATGAGATCTTTAAAAGTTTCAATGAATATTCTGTGAAGTAACTTATGTATACGTTCTGTGTTCCTTTTCTTAAAAGAGATTTTTCTTGATTATGTTGCTTACTTCATTTTAGGACATGTATGCAACTTCTGTCACTGACATTTGTATTCAAGCCTTTATATCTGTTACAAAATGCAACACTTTGTTCACCACAACTGGGGTATCTCTGTTTAAAGATCTCTTTCTGGATGGTCCTGGTGCTCCATGTTCATCCACACTACATTTATCCTAATGCCATTGAGTACAAAGAATATCCCCATCTTTGAAATTCTAAATCCCTGATCTCAACAGATTTTGTTCATGATCTCAGTGTATAAAAACATTGCATCAAAATGAGATTTTATATACTTTTCCTTTTAAAAAAAAATTTCTTGCACTACACTGTCTAATATAATACATGACAGTGCATTGCAAATTTATATCATATGTGCTTGTCACACAAATAACTGATTTGTTTATTCAATATCATTTTAACATAAAAACTGGTTTAACTCTGACTCACCTTACAAGCAGTATTAACGATATATTTTTTGTAATACAAGAAAAACATAACCATCTTAACGAAAGCAACTTACTTCAACTGTTTGAGCTAGTTTATTGGTAGAAAACTCAGGTCCAGAAAGAATCTCTTCTTTGAGACCATGTTGAACATTCAGAAAGTTATCAGACATGTTACTTATAACAACATAGTATCAAACATTTTTCATCACACACGTTAATATAACAACATAATATCTAATAGTCCTCACCAGACACATTATAATAACAACATATTATGTAACACTTTTCATTGGGCACGTTACTATAACATCATCACCTAACAGTTTTAATCAAACACGTTATTTATAACATAATATCTCACAGTTTTCACCAAACACATTGTTATAACAACATATTATCTAACAGTTTTCATCACACATGTTCTCATAACATATTATCTAACAGTTTTCTCCAAAACACATTACTATAACAACAGAATATCTAATAGTTCTCACCAGACACATAATAATAACAACATATTATATAACACTTTCATCAGACATGCTATTATAACAACATATTATCTAAAACTTTTCATAAGATCCGTTATTATAACATATTATCTAACAATTTTCTCTAAGACACGTTATTTATAATAACTTATTGTCTAACAGTTTTCATCAGACACGTTATTTATAACATTATTTAACTCTTTTAATTAGACAAGTTATAATAATGCATTATCTAACACTTTTCATCAAAAATGTAATTATAACAACATATTATCTAATAGTTTTCATCAGACACATTATTATAACAACATATTATCTAACACTTTCCATAAGATCCGTTATTATAACAGCACATTATCTAACTCTTTTAATCAGATGAGTTATTATAACAACACATTATCCAACACTTTCCTTCAGACATGTTATTATAACAGCATAATCTAACAGTTTTAATCAGACACGTTATCATAAACACATCATATAAGAGTTTTTATTACATGTTATTATAACAACATATTATTTAAAAGTTTTCATCACACACGTTACATACAACATATTTTTTAAGAGTTTTCATGAGACACCTTATTATAACAACAAATTATCTAACACAGTAGTTCTTAACCTTGTTGGAGGTACTGAACCCTGGAAGTTTTGTACTTGGAAAAACAAAATATGATTTTTTTTCAAATTCAAAACATAAGTAAATATTTTATTAGTGCACAAAATGAACCATGCATCAGTTGCACACAATATCACTGCGTTAAAAGAACAAAACCAACAAAACATGAATTTCACACAAAAACAAAAACATAACTCAATGAATATTTACTGCAAATCAATGTGATTTTTGCTGATGCCTTTCAGAGACAAGTTCAAAAATGTGCCACTGTCACATCATTTTCCCAACAAAATCTCTTCCTTTTCTTTATTTTTATGTCTACCATCTTCGAAGAGAATTGCTCGCAAAGATACATTGTAACAAATGGCATGAGTTTCTCAAGGGCTTTCTTAGCAATAAGAGGGTATGCTACAATTTGGTTACACCAAAATGTTGAGAGCGTTGTTGTTGAACCTGGCTCTGCTGAAGTTCAATGATTTCGCTGAGGTATTCATCATTGACATCTGCTGTCGCTACACTAAACGTGAATGGCTGTCTCATCCATACTGGATATGACTCTCTCGTAGGGAAGTATTAATTGAGAGACTTTACGAGCTCATCTAAGTGCATGGAAATTTCAGACACATCTTTACTTACACAGTCTTCTGGCAAGGGTAAGTTTGCGAAGTTATCATTCTCTCTTCGTCGTTTCCATAATGGTAGCTTTTTTTAAAAAAACCTTCAGGTTTTCTTCTGCTTTGATGATGTTGACTCCACAGCCCTGCATCTGTTGATTGAGAGCATTGAAGGTATCGACCATGTACATCAGAATGAGAATGAACTCAGATTTTTCGAAGCAATCTGCATGACAATGTTGGTGCTCTCCCAAAAACAGGACTACTTCCACATGCATGGCAAAAACATGATTCAGCACCTTTCTCCGGGATAACCACCGAACATTAGAATGATACAGGAGTACCTCAAATCCAGAGCCCATTTCATTACACACCTCATTGAAGATGTGGTGCTTCAGGGCACTATTTTTCACAAAGTTAACACATTCCATTACAATTTTTAGTACTTCTGCCAATTTTGAAGGCAAGGTTTTTGTTGCCAACGCATGCCTGTTCAGAACACAGTACGTTACAATGATGTGTGGTGCATAGGCTTTCACCAGCTCACCAAAACCAGAGTTTCGTCTTAGCATGACTGGAGCTCCATCCAAACAAACTGCAGAAACTATATCTTACAAAAGATCAGTCTCTGAAGAAGTCATCCCCAAGTTTCTTAACATCTGCTGCCTTATTTGTTATTGTAAGAAGCTTACAAAATACAAAATCTTCTTCTATCTCGTCATTTTTCACATAGCACATGAATACAACAAGCTGGCTTAGACTGGAAATGTCGGTGGTCTCATTGAGTTGAAGGCTGAATTTTGCTGGACTTGAAATCTGATCTGTAACTACTTGAGCCAAGATGTCATCACTCATGTCATCTATTCTGCTGCTGATGGTGTCATTTGAAACAGGAATTTGAGATAACATATTTTCAGCAGCTTTTCCCAGCATTATATTCACCATCTTCAATCCAGCTGGTTTTATTAGTGCTTCACCAATGGTATGTGGTTTGCCCTCCTTTGCAATCAAGTACGCAACTTCATATAATGCTGTGAGGATTGGTTTGTCGATGGGTATAAAGCCGAGAACAGGCAAAGTAACCTTTTCATCGAACCTGGATCTCTTTACCTTGGATTCAGCAAGCGTTGTGTTCTTGTATTTCCCATCTCCATGCAGCTTTAGGGAGTGTTCTATTAGTTTTGTCAATGCTAGACTAGAAATGCTCAACTTGGCATTGCAAATCATGTTCCATTATACACGTGAGTCCATATTGTATATATTCGTCAAACCACTTTCTGTTTTTGCTCGACATAGTTAGTATGAAGAGATTAAAAGATGAGGAAAAAATCAGAAATGATGCACAATTACCACAATCACAAGTCAACTGCAAGCACATGAAGTTCCCTGCAGCACAGATATTAAGGCCAAGTAATGTGATGTGATCAGCCACAGCCAATGATAGCCAAGTGGGGCATGACATCACAAATCTTACAAATGGGGGGAATGGAACGGACACAAACAGTGTGTGTGTCTTGACCTCTGCCAAATCCCTGAGACTGACTCAATGAACTCCTGGGATTCAACTGAACCCAGATCAAGAACCACTGATCTAACAGTTTTCTCTAAGACACGTTATTATAACAACATATTATCTAACACTTTTCATAAGACATGTTATCTTACATTTATCATTTGACATGTTATTATAAGAACATACCATCTAACAATTTTGATCAGTCAAATTCTTATAACAATACATTATCTAGGAGTTTTTGTCAGACACGTTATTTATAACATATTATCTAAAGGTTTTAATGGAACACATTATTTATAACAATATATTATCTACTAGTTTTTATCAGACACCTTATTTATTACAACATATTATCTAACACTTTTCTCTTACAAAAATGAAATTATTTATCAATTTCATATTCCTAGAGATAAATGTTTGATACAAGTCAACTGATGGCACCAGCACCCTTGGTTTCAAATAATATTCAGTAACATTAATTAGGTTTTACATAGTATTTAGTGCAGTACACTTCATTTCCATTGGAAAGTTTACATCATTAACCACTGAAGTATCTTACATTAGTAATTACTACACAATACTATCACTAATTAACCATAGAATTATCTTACATTTATCATCACTAAATTTTAACATCATTAACTTACAACAGGATTATCTTACATTACTCATAATTACACTATAATATCACAAACAAACCACAGAAATATCTTACATTTGTCATTAATACACTATAACATCACAAATCACAGAAGTATCTTACATTAGTCACTACAAAACTATAACACCACTAACTAACTCCAGAATTATCTTACATTAGTCATTACTACACAACAACACACTAACTAATCACAATATTATCTTACACGAGTCAATACCACATTATAACATAACACACTAATCAGAGAATGATCTTACACTAGCCATTACAATACTACACTATCACTCACTAACCACAGAATGATCTTACATAAGTCATTACTACACTATACTATCAATAATTATCCATAAAATTATCTTACATTAGTCATTACAACACTACACCATCACACACTAACCACAGAATTATCTTACACTAGTCATTACAACACTATAACATCACTAACCAACCACAAAATTTTCTCTCATTAGTAATTACTACATGATAAACTAACAAACCACAAACGTACCTTAGTTATGTTATAGTGTAGTAATGACTATTCAACTTACAACAGAATGATCTTGCATCAATCATTACTGCACTATACCATTATTAACAAACAAAAAAATAATCTTATAATAGTCATTACTACACTGTAATATCACTATTTTACTACAGAATAATCTACTTTAGTCATTACTATGCTATAAAATCACACACTAACCACAGAATGATTTTACATTAGTGATTGCTACACTATAAGGTCTCTAATTCACCATCTTACATTAGTAATTACTACACTAAAACATTACTAAGTAACCACAGAATTATCTTACATTACCATCACCAACTAACCACAGGATCATTTTACACTAGCATTAAAACACTAACATCACTAACCAACTGCAGAGTTTTCTTACATAAGTCATTAGTACACAATAACATCACTACCACAAAATTATCTTAAATTAGCCAGTACTACACTATACTATAAATAACTTATCATAGAATTATCATACATTAGTCATTAATACACAATAACATCTCTAACTAACTACAGAATTATCTCACATTGATCATTCCTACACTATAACATTACACACGAACCACAGAATGATCTTACGTTAGTCATTACTAAACAATAACATAACACACACACCACAGAATGATCTTACGTTAGTCATTACTAAACAATAACATCACACATCAACCACAGAATCATTTTACATTAGCCATTACTAAACTATAACATCACACATTAACCACAGAATCATTTTACATTAGCCATTACGAAACTATAACATCACTAACTAACCACAGAATAATCTTACATTAGTCATTCTTACACTATAAAATGACACACTAACCACAGAATAATCTCACACTAGTTATTACTACACAACAACATCACACACTAATCACAGAATGATCTCACACTATAACATGAGTTATTTACCCCAATTTCTTCTTACATCAGTTGTTATTACACGTCTCATTTCTTCAATATTTTCATACAGCAGTAAAGTATGAAAGTTGAAAATTTACTTACTCTACCTAAGAATGTTAGGAAGGAACTAATTAGTGGGGGGTCATATATATTTGGATGTCTAGCCACAAGTGTCAAGAACCTCTTCAGAGCTTTTTGCCTTTCTTCAATGAAGTGAGCACCTGCTGCTTGGTTAGTGTTGTTCCAAGGTCAGAGGAAAGAATATACTGATATTTAAAAATGCATAATTCAGATTTTTAATGAATAAACTTTAACACTATAAAGCTAATTATTTTGTTATGGTCTCAACACAAGTTAGACAGCTAGTTTTGATTAAATATAAATACATACATTTACACTGATTTAGAGAGTTTGAAACAATAAAGACAATACGTTGTTGGAAAACATTGACAGTAACTAGTCCAACATGGTGACACAGATCTTATAGAAATGAATCACAGTGTGAGAAAACATGGGCAATAACTTGTGCCTTTTGCTAATTACATCTCATCTTTGGTTTTGTGTTTTTATCCAACATTAAAACTGTTCCAAGTGCCATATTTATTGCAATTTTTTTAGTCTTTGCCGTATAAAGTTGTTTTGAAACACTTCTAATGTTTTCAGTAAATGGGAAAAGTATAATATTTATTGTTGTACATGAAGCCCATAACTACTGATAAACTCAATAAACAGAAACTACTCTTTAGTAATTAGTTTTGTCTACTACAGAAACATTTTAAGAGTAAGAGTTTATGAAAAAATGTTTCTGTGCAAATAAATATAAAAAACTTGTAGATACAGGATGTAAATTCATTCAGGGATTACCTGTTATCCTTTCTGTAGTTTAAAATGCTAAAAGTAGTTCTTTCTGATAACCCTAATTTTTGAACTCTTTTGGAGAACCTTACCTCTTGACACCTTACAGTGATCACTCTTGAAAGTAAGATGGCAAACCATTAACCCAGTCTACCCTGCACCAACAGTGTTATCCACTTACTTTAACAACATCACTCACCTACTCTTAAAGATGATGAAACCCTTGTGAAGTACAAGAGTCCCAAACAATAATCACAACTCTGTGGTAAACCTTCTTCAAGAACAAAAACTTTCATGGTAATTATAATACAAAAGTTATATAATGCTCCAATATTCTGTATTTGAGCAATGTAATATACACACAGTGTTACACGTTATTTTCACACTGCTATGTATTTCTTAAAAGTATGATTGTGGACTACTGTTTTGAATGTCCCATTTCACTCCCCATAGTTCAACCAAATTGTTTGGTTATTTTTTTTGCTTCAAACCACCCCACTATTGTTGCATAATTCCCACTTCTGTAAAGAGAACAAGTCTACTGCACAATTCTTTGTCTTTCCTACTGTTTCTGGTCAAACATCTATTTCAATCTTTTAGATTAGTTGTCTCTTCTCAGCAGTAATTTTCCTCAGCTGTATGTTTCTTTAGACGAATTCCTGTTAATACATTTTTTACTATTGTTCAGGTAACTCTATTTACAGCATAGTTATTAACAAGATTTATATTCAACCATTCTATGTCTCATAGAGATAATACCCTGAGATATATACCATGACTTTTGGAGAGATTTACTTTACAATTTTGACTACTTCTATAATTAACAATGTTTATTCCACATACAGTCTCTACACTCTTGTACACAGTACCTACTGAAATGTGAAAAGTTGCATCTGATTTCTAGTTGTAAACATGGTAAATTTCAATCTAGGGAGCCACAACTGCTAGGTATAGCAATGAATGCTCATATTTTTACTGTATAATGGTTATTTGTTTGTTTGTTTTAGAAGAAAGCCACAGCAGACATTTGCTCTTTCCACCATGGACATTGGGAACTCTAGGTTTTAGCATTATATGTCCATAGACTTACTGCTGTCTGATGAGATTACATATTTTGGATGACACAAGTCACAGTGTGTATATATGTGTGTGTGTGTGTGTGTGTGTGTGTGTGTAACAGTTGGAATCAATTACACAGATGCTGTGTTAAAGGGTAGCATACCTAGTTTGTGGACAAAATATACACAGTATATACTTAAAAACAATGCCAAAAAATTAGTGTTTTCCCAAAACTATCCAAGAGTAAACAGGGCAGCACATTGGAGAAGAAAGTAGGTTCTCTTATCACAGATCTTCAGCCATTCTGTGTTCCAGAAACAAAGCTAGCAGTGACAGTCTACGCAACTTATCTTGTCTGACCAAAGACTGAGATTTTACTGTCACTCTTCTATAACCACAAAGTGTCTAATGTTATTTTCATCAGTTTTTAACATTTACAGGTCACATAGCTCAGTTCATCTCTCCCACATGTTAAACACTCACAGCACTCAACAACATGATAAAACAACTGAAACATAAATATCACAAAGAACAACACAGAATACCATAGAGGAATATATTTATCACAGGAATACATGTTTATTATTTCAAGTATACAATATTTATACCATTTATATGTAATATACAAGTTTAGTCTATAATACAAATCTTCATATTATTATACTTAAGTCTATAACACAGTTGTTTGTATTATTAGAGTTAATATTATTACACAGATGCTGTATTATTTCCGTTAAGTCTATCACAGAGATGTATATTTATTAAAGTAAATTCCATAACATAGATGTTTGTACTATTACAGTTAATTCCATAGCATAGATGTTTGTACTAGTACAGTTAATTCCATATTTGTTTGTACTATTACAGTTAAGTCTAAACACAGATGTTTGTATTATTACAGTTAAGTTTAAACACAAATTTTTGTATTATTACAGCTAAGTCTATAACACAGATGTTTGCATTATAGCTATTAAGTCTAGCACAGATGTTTCTATTAATTCTGTTAAGTCTGTAATACACATGTTTCTATTTTAACAGTTAATTCTCTGACATAGATGTTTATATTATAACAAGTAAGTCTATAACATAGATGTTTATATTATTACAGTTAAGTCTATAACACAGATGCCTGTATTATTACAGTTAAGTCTATTAAATCTCTGGCAAGAAAAATAAATCAGTTATATTATGTGCACATCTCTTAAAAGGACAAAATTATTTGAAGGAAAGGTTTCAACTTTAATCATAGCTGATGTAATGGTTAACTGAAGATAAGAAAGACAAAATATAAATATTAAATTCAGTTAATCAAATGAAGCTTACTATCTCTTAAGTGAAAGAAAACTTGATAAAAATTATTTCAAACATTACAAAATGACATACAAATGCAAATTATGTGAAATGACATGCTAAAATGCAACAAAATTAAATAAAAAAATAAAGAGCACTTATTCTATCTACTGTGAACTAGACAGTTTATTATTTACATGATAAACAATAGAATTACATTCAAATAACAAAGAACCATTATTCTATCCACTCTTACAACTAAATAGGTGATTAGTAACATAGTAAACAACAGAAACATATTCAAATAACAAAGAACTGTACTTCTATCCACTCTTACAACAGTTTATTAGTTACATAAAAAACAACAGAATTATATTCAAATAACAAAGAACCCTTATTCTATCCACTGTTACAACTATATTTGATTAGTTACATGATAAACAACAGAAATATATTCAACTAACAAAAACCCTTATTCTATCCACTATTGCAATAGTGTTGCAATTAGTTACACAGAGATGCCAACCATTACAATTTGAGCATAATCATTACAATTTTAGTGTATGCATTATGACTATATGCTCATACAGACAAATATTACAACTTGTTGCAACTCCCAAATTATTATATATTATATAGGCCTATACAATAAAGTGATAAATTGTTTCCCTAGGGCTTGAAAGGGGTGAAAAGAAAATTTCTTGTGAGATACAAATAAATAAAAGACATAGTCCAAATGGCTACTTGCAATAATCATGTTTGTGCTTGAAATAATAAAAAATATTTGTATCTCCGACATCTACCATTAGTTTGAGTGTGGTGCTTCTCCATACTGGATACATGGAGGAATCCACAGTTTTGTCATCAGTGCTCGATGGGTATTTCTTATTTTCTAAGCGGCATAGAAACAGCAATGCAATCATTCAAAAGATGGAAGAAAAGAGGCCTCATTCACCAGATTGTCTAGTTTCTGGCAAATCTAAAAGAAAATAAAATGTGAATAAAAAATTCAGGAAAGAGTATAGTGCAAAATATCTGGTCATTGCATCAAAAGTCAGTGACAGTCGTGTTTTGGACAGTTTGTAACATCAAAGTTTCTGTGGCCCATGGCAGGATAAATGATTGTTCCAGACATACAAAATCAGCAACTCACCAACAAAAGGCTGAGGAAAAGACAAAAACAATGCAGATAACGACATTTACGAGTAAGAATTCAGAATATGAAACAATAAATGCAGAAGTGATGTTCACGCAATTTGTCATTGCTCATAATTTACCTCCAGCTGATCATGCAAGACATCTATTCAGAAAAACGTTCCCAGACTCTGATAGAGTGAAAAAATATGGTTGTGCTAGAACCAAAACTACAGCCATTATATAAATGTTGGGTTGTGAAGTTGACAAAATGATTTCAAGCATACTTACTAACAGTGTTTACAGTTTAGCCACAGATGGATCCACAGACATGGATGACTCAAAACTGCATTCAGTGCTTGTGTGATATCTGTATGGGTTCTGTTTACAATCATTACACTCAGTCATTTGAAATAGTTGGTATCTCTGGTTACATGATAAACAATAGAATTACATTGAAATAACAATGAGCCATTATTCTATCCACTCATACAACTACATACTTAATTAGTTACATGATACACAACAGAACTATATTCAAATAACAATAAACCCTTATTCTATCCACACCTACAACTACATATTTAATTAGTTACATGATAAACAACAAAATTATATTCAAATAACAAAGAATCCTTATTCTGTTCACTGTTACAACTACATATTTCATTAATTACACAATAAACAACAGAGTTATATCAATTTTATATGCAAAAACGGCTCGTTTGGGTTCAGAAAATATTTTAAACTGAACCCAAACGAGCCGTTTTTGCATATAAAATTCTCAACAAGTGGGTTTCTCGACATCACTGAGAGTTATATCAAATAACAAAAGAACCTTATTCTATCCACTATTACAACTACATAGTTTATTATTTTTTTGCAATACTAACACATAATTACTGAATTATACAGAGAATTACCAACATTTTTATTATCAAAGCTTGATTTGGGAAAAAAAAAAACTGTAAAAAGAAACTATTTTCTAGGATACATCTGACATATAACTAACTCCATAACAACAGTATCTATACTCTGAGTATTTCCTGACCTTACTAGAAACTTCATATTCCACATGTTTCAATACGAGTCCTTTCTTCTTCAGTATAAGTGTGACATTGATTACATCTATGGAACAAATGTCTTGATAACACATGCTTAATTTTGTGGAGTTTTTCTCTCTTCTTAGTTGAATAATAAAGCATTCAAATTGGACAGGTCTCCCACGAATGGCCAAGGGAGTTCTATTTGAAATACAAATATATTCAGCATATAAAGTTTGGAATAAGTAATTACGCAGCTATCTAAGTAGAAAAAGACTTTTAACTTCTGGTTTACTAGAAAATGTTTGAGGTTTGCAAAAACTATTAGCAAGTTGTTGTTCATATGCAAACTTTAATACATGGTTGGGAATAATTACAAGTGATAATTATATTCTTAGAAATTAACATACAAAAACTTAGATTCTTTTTTCCACTTCATTTATTAACACTTATTTTGATGGATACAAAAAAAAACATGTTTCATCAATTTAATATCCATACAATAATTTACATCATATTACCTTGGCAACAAAAGCTCTGTAGCACTGCATCATTGACTGGCTTTCCTTGTTGACATACAGCAACTACAGCTAAAGCTTTGTAGACCCCTAAGCGAGTTAAGTAGCCATGGTGATAATCCAATAATTCCCATATCTGTTGTGGAAATACTATTTGGTTCCAATCAAGAAAAATTCAAACATTTAATTAAAGTAACATTAAGCATGATAATGTTACTGATGAAAATGTTGAATACATCTCTCATGCATGTGTAATCCCATTCTTCTAACTCGGTGAAAGTCGAACTTCACTAGTACTTTGGATATGTAACTTTGTGTTTTTAATAAATTTCCTGACTTTTAGATTAATCACTTTTTGTACATAGTGTTAAATTTATGCTAAACTTTTTCAATGATTTTAGAGATCTTTGCATAAAGGTTCTTCTTGTGTTTCTTCTAAAGTCATTTTGAAATAATGAAAGGACTTGACAAATAGCAACTGATACATTTCTCCTAAAATTATTTTAAAATACAGAAAGGACTTGACAAGTAACAACTGATACATTTCTCCTTAAGTCATTTTAAAATACAGAAAGAATTTGACAAGTAACAACTGAAACATTTCTCTTGAAGTCATTTTTGTGAAGTTGAAAAACAAGAATACCTGAATAAGAGTTTCTTTTGGAAGACTGGACTTCATTAAAAGTTTAAAGAACACTTCTTGGTCCAATACATATGTAAAAATGGCTCGTTTGAATTGAGAAAATATTTTATGTAGAGGAGCAAACAACATTTCGACCTTTTTCAATCATCGTCAGATTCACAAAGGAAGAAAGAAGTAACTGACCCGGAAGCTGACCACATGTTTGGAAGGGGTTGTGTAACTGAGAGTTAGAATGTAGAGGGCAGTGTTAGATATTTGAATGTATAATTTTATATTATATATTTTATTATTTTTAAAACAAGTATAAAGGTGTTCCTGGAATGTTATATTTTGTTACTAGTTTTTGCCAAATTTTGGTTATTTTTTCTGCTGATGTCGAGAATATATGGTATGCAGCAGTATATGGTTTCACAATTTTTTGATTCGTGAGATATATTTACTTTTGTTGGTTAATTTTGCTTTCTGTGAGATTCAAATCCACATAACACACACTTAATTTTTTTCAATCACATTAACTCAATACATCCCAACATTTTATATCCCAACACATGAACAGGAAGAAAGCAATCAAATATCATTTCTTGACCTCAAAATCACTTAAAACAGAAATCCACCAAAAATAACCTACACTGAACTACACATTCCTTGGGACTCAGTACATGAAGCAAAACAAAATCTTAACATTGTAAGAAACCAAATAAACATAGCCATATAACTATGCTCGCCAGATCAAATTAACAACGATTTAGACAAAATTAAACAATACTTCATCAACATTAATAAGTTTCCTCTACAAACTGCAGAAAACATTATACGCATACAGCTAGACAGAAAACAAAATCAACCAACAAAAGTAAATATATCCCACGAATTAAAAATCACGAAACTTAATACTGCTGCATACCATATATTCCCGACATCAGCAGACAAATAACCAACATTTGGCAAAAACTTGTAATAAAATGTGGCATTCCAGTTAATACCAAACTTATTCAAAAACCATGCACAAAACTGAGGTCTATACTATGTAAAAACTACACAGACAAACACCACACCAACATTATTTATAAAATACAAACTGCCACGACTTCTATATTGGAGAAACAAGTAGAAAAATGGAAACCGGATTCAAAGAACATAAAAAGTGAACCTTCACACATTTTCAAACACTACAAGTCAAATAAACATAACATAACCATAGAAAACACTCAAATGCTAAAAAAAGAAACAAACATAAACAAATGCAAAATTAAAAAAACCTTACTTGGACAACAACTTAAGCCCAAAATAAACCAATAAAAGGAACACCTTTATACCTATATTAAAAATTATAAAATATATAATATAAAATTATATATTCAAACATCTACCACCACCCTCTACATTCCAACACTCAGTTACACAACCCTTTCCAAACATGTGGTCAGCTTCCAGTCAGTTACCTCTTTCTTTCTTTGTAAAAGTGATGCTGACTGAAAAAGGTCAAAACATTGTTTGCTCCACTATTTAAAATATTTTCTCAACCAAAACGAGCCATTTTTACACATATATTTCTCTACAAGTGGGTTTTATTGACATCACTGATGTCTTGATCCAGTTGTGCTTGCTGGTCTGGACATGAAATGTCACAAATATCTCTGTAAAAGGGTGGGACCCAAACCTGGAGAAAAAAAATCAAATAGCAACATAGCCATTGACCACAACAAAGTTCTCATAATAAAATTTAAATAGAAAATGAATAAATACTTTGTTTCAATAATTTTTTTTGAAACCAATTACTTACCAGAAGTTAGATCTCCTGACATTGTGTTATCTTCTTTTGGTAACATACAATGTCCTATTAAAAAACAAGATAATAATGTTCAAATTTTTAACTCAAAGAAAACCTACATCAGTTTTGGCGATGTTTCTCAATTCACTCTGTAATAAACTTACTGCTAAATTTTTTTTAAAATCCAAAAACAACATTTCACTGTGTCTTTGCACATGACAAACAAGTATTATAAATATAAAATGCATTTGTAACTCACTAGGTTTTCCTACATAAGTCTATGAAAGAATGAGTGGTATCTTTAATATTTTGAGAAATACTAAATATGTGGTTATCAAAATTAATACTAAAACATACACAATGATAATGTGAAAACACAATGAAAGACTGTTTCAATATGACTCTACCCATTACTGATAGATTAACATTTTCTAAAACATTATTCAGTCATCATTTATATAGAACCTCTCACAGATTTAATTATCCACCAAAGAAGAAAGTCTCAGATTAAATGAGAATAAATATGAAGTTAGAACAGAGAGCAGTACTGAGACTTTAAGAGAAATTAGATGATTCAGAGCAAGATTGAAACTACATATAAAACAATATTGTCACAGAATGTTTTTAAATCTAACAAATTTTAATTTGTTTGACTAGATTTGTTATGTCAAGTGAATAGTATAGCTTTAATGACAAGAGCTTTCAGAAAGTATAAAAACTACTTGAACAGACCGATTTTGTACGAGTCTGTTACATT
This sequence comes from Carcinoscorpius rotundicauda, assembly GCA_011833715.1. NCBI lineage: Eukaryota > Metazoa > Arthropoda > Merostomata > Xiphosura > Limulidae > Carcinoscorpius > Carcinoscorpius rotundicauda. The sequence goes on from CM022406.1 coordinate 28,104,902, forward strand.
GGTGAATTGATTATTGTATAAGTGAGATTGTTAGTCTGTTATTTCACTTTTGTAAATTTTGAATTTGTATTTCGACAAATTACAAGAGACACCAGAAAATTATTGAGTAAAACTGTTGTATTTGGTAGCTATCTGTAATAATGTGAAATTAGACCTGTCAGTAAATGTTACTTAAGTAAAAACTCTAGTTCTTGAAATAACTTTTATTTTTCATTAAGTGGAATGCACTTTATATTACTGTTGTTACCAAATAATCCAAAACAACAGAAATCAGTCCAACATTTTTGTTATATAGTGACTTAGCTATATGAGGCCAGAAATATAACATAAGTTAACTGTAAGCTAATTGAAACACAAAATTATAAAAGTTAACCATACAATAACTAAAAGCTAGTCTGGGTCTGAAATTAAACGTAATTGACAGTTTACTTGAGCCTGAAAGTGAAATGTAAGATTACTGAAAACTAGCCAGATTACATAATTAAAATGAAAACAAATTTTCATGTTAATATAATTGATAACAATATGATTTACTGAAAAACCTAATAATAAGTGCCTTTCTACCTTTATGGTAGTTTAAAACTTGAACATTTTACACATTAGTCTTACCATCCATTGCAACTGTTGCTGGTTTTTCAAATAGTAGTTTTCATAGATAAAAAATAAATTAGTAATACTGCCTACATGGATTCATCACCCTATCATTAAGATCAAAGAAAACATATAATAATTGAACTACTAAATTCATTTACATGCAATTAACATGATGTATTTGTGTAAAACTTCCTGGTAAATAATACTTTCAGAAGAAATATAACTGTTTGAAATATCAGAGGTTTTAAAAAAAATAAAATATAAATCACAATATCAAATCATGTGCTAAACCATGGCACAATCAAATTATACTGTCCCTAATAATACTATCCAATAAAGACATTATTTAATTGACTCAACAGTACTAACACATATTTTTTACTTCAAATGAGATTAGTTTGTTTCATAGCATTTACCTGTTTCTGTCAAATACTAAAATTGATATCTAATGTCACGTAGTAGTTTGAGTTAACAAGATAATCCAGCAATCATCAGTGAGTTAACCTTTTCCAAAGCACTCAACTGGTATGAGAAATGTTTCTTTCTTACCAAGATGAAATACTCACATTAAAATGTCACTTGTAACACAATCCGTGCTTCCATTAACAAAAACAAATACTGAAAACATGTTAACTACGACTCTCACAGCAACTTGCTAAGTATAGGTAAATATTGGAATTATTTTTTAATTTATTCATTAGTTTCATTTTGACTCATTTTTTTCTGATAATCTACAGGTTATTAGTTTAATAAAGGTACTTTCTTTAAGTTCTAACTGTTAACAAATTGGCTGTCAGTGTATTTGGCTCATTATATATGAAATCTTATAAATCAAACTGCATTACCACAAAATATGCATTATTAGTAATATAATACAATTTGTACCATGGTACATTGAAACTAGTATATACTATTCCTATTAGTGGTAGTACAGAATTTTCTTTGCAGCAGACAGATATGTGCTGATACTATTGGTATTGAATCTGCTTCAGTGAAGGTAAAATGTGTTAAATTTAAAATACAGGTTGCAAATGCGAAATACCAGGTATCGCTGTTACTTATTGTATGTAAATATATTAAGTTTAATGTGTTTGCAAATAATATAAATATTCGGCAATTTACTCACGCTTCCAAACCCTCCTGTTGATATGTTTACGCCCACCAATACATTTAACTGGACGAGACGTTGTTGATACCCCGTTAACGCTCGTATTGCTATTGCAAACTTTAGCACGTACCGGCCGGGGTGGGATCTTTTTGAAGCTGGATCAGATGCAAGCCTTCGATCGGGTGGCTTATGACTATCTTTTTCAACTTCTTGTGCGTATGGGTTTTGGTTCTACTTTTGTTCGTTGGGTTCGTCTTTGCTACACTTCCATTTCTAGTTGTGTAAAGTTTAATGGATTTCTCACTAGTGATTTTGCTGTAACTCGGGGTATTCGTCAAGGATGCCCAATGCCTGCTTTACTTTACGTTCTCAATGTGGAACCGTTACGCAATATGTTAGTTCATAATGTTCATATTACTGGTATTGGGGGTGATGTGCTTCTCAACACGCCATCCCTCATTTACCAGCATGCTGATGATACCACATTGACTTTACGGGACGCCTATTCTCTGTCGCATGTGTTGGATCTATGTCAAACTTTTGGCAGAGCTACTGGGGGGAGGATCAACTGGACCAAGAGTCAGGGTTTGTGGGTTGGGTGTTTGGCCTCTTCTGCAGACTTTGTCTTGGGTGGTTTGAAAATTTCTCAGGACCCTATTAAGATTTTGGGTATAGTTTTCCACTCCCGTTTCGATGTCATGCTGCAGGATACGTGGCAGGGTGTTTTACGCAGGGTATCTAGTATCTTGGTGTCGTGGCGATTTCGTTCATTGTCGCTAAGGGGTAAATCTCTTGTGGTGAACTCCTTGGTGGCATCGGTGTTGTGGTACCCGTTGCAAATTCTACCGTTGCCAAGACAGTTTGAGGCTTGATTTCGCAAATATATACCAGATTTTATCTGGCGGGGTGGTATACATAAAGTGGCATACGGTATTCTGATACGGCGTCATAATTGTGGCGGTATCAACTTGGTTAATGTTTCTGCTCGTAAACTTGCATTCCGTTTAAAATTGTTGCAGCGTTGTTTGGATGATTCTTGTCCATTCACCTTGCGACAACTTCTTTCTGGATTTTTTTTTCTTGTTATGGGAATCTAGATTTGGGCTTTCGGGTTCTTCAGGGCCGAATTTTGCCACGTTTGATGAAATTGCTACCTTTGTATATTCAGGAAATGTTTCGTGCTTGGAAGGTTCTTCTTGGGGATAAAGGACTAATCTCAGCTCCTCTTTCCCCACAATTTTTTGATGAACCTTTGTTTTCCAATCCGGCTATTGTTGATCTTCGGAACCGACTATTTAATTTTCCTGAATTTATTACCGCAGGTATAGTTCAGGTCCGACATTTATTGTATGAAGTGCTCCCTGTTTTTCTCCCGGTGAGGGCAGTGATTGAATTGTGTACGGATGCTGACCCTTTGGCCAATGTCCGCACAATTGTTTCACACTTTACTATGCTCAAGCAGGCGTTACCTGTGGACTGGTTGGAATTTTTGTCCACCCAGCCCGCTCCTCTACCATCAACCGTACGTGTCGTTAACCTGTACTTTCTGGACCAATCCGATAACCGTGTCCATTTTCAGGGGTTAACCCTGAAGCAGTTGGTATTTTATTTACAGTGTTCACTTGATGTTCATGTTCCTGCTCCATTCTACTGGGGGATATTGTTTCTCCAGGAGATTGGAAACTTATCCGACAAAGCACTTATTCTTCTTTTGTAGGTTTTCATGTTTGTGATGTCGATTATTTACTGTGGTTGCGGGCGATAACCACTATAATGTGATGCTGGTTCATATGGATAGACATCCCACGGGGTTGTGCACTTTGTGTTCAAAGGCGCGGGAAAACATTGACCATCTATTTTTCCACTGTTCATTGGTACAGCCTTTGTGGTCCCATGTATATAAATTATTGGAGTTTTATTTTGGTTGTCCTCTATCTAACTGGGTATGGAGGAGATGCGAATTAGTGGGATCACATCCTTCGTTACCTAGGAGATGCTGTAACATATTCCGTTTGCTTATCAGTTTGGCACGACAGGTTATATGTTCTGCTCGTTCAGTTTATTTAGCAAGCCATCGCGAAATTCATTTAATTTCCATGTTTAAAGTGCGTGTACGTAAACATATTTATCTCCATTACCATAGGTGTTTGTTACATAACTCATTAGGTGTTTTTTATTATACGTATTCTTATGTTGGTACCTTGGCAAACCAAGGTGCCCAAGGTTATTACTTGTGTACTTTATTAAGATAAGTTGTAATTTCTTTATTTGCATTGTATTTTTAATTTTGTTGCCAATAACAGATCTATTGGTTTCTCGTTTTGATACGTAAACTGTATTATTTAAATAACTGCTGTTCAAAATTACATCTTTTATATATTTTTTGTTTCTAATTTATTAGCTTTGTGGTAGTTTTCAGCATGATAATCTGTAGAGTTATTAACACATGATAATTTATTAACTTGTGTTTTAATTGTTGTATTTCTGTGTATATCCCCTCGTTAAGGTGGGATAAATAAAGAGAAAAAAACCAATACATTTAACTGGCGTCTGTTGATAAAAACGAGAATGCGTGTATTCTTTGACAGCACTGAACAACAATTTTTTTTTTTAAAGTTTTGCTGACACGATTTTGCTGATTGTGGCAGTACCTGGTGGGTATGCATAAATATAGTTTTGGTTTTGCTTCATCATGTAGGAACTCTGAGAAATAGACAGTTAACTGTTTACCAGCAATAATGTATTTAATTGCTTTGTTTGTTTGTTTTGAAATAAGCACAAAGCTACACAATGGGCTATCTGTGCTCTGCCCACCACAGGTATCGAAACCCGGATTTTAGCGTGTAAGTCCGCAGACATACTGCTGAGCCGTGTCTAACAGTAGTCAGCAAGCACTGACGGATTCTAGTTGCTCTGACATATTTTTTCATTGTAGCAATGTCCTGGTGAAAGCTTTTATCGTGTTCGTCAATGACAGCACCGAGATTTGCGGGGACAAAGTCCACGTGCGAGTGAAGGAAACGAATCTTGAGTGGCATGTTGCACTTCATTGTTTTGTGTGCTTTGAGAAGTTTGTCCATCAGCTGAATGTAATGTGGGGCTCTATAATTGCCAAGATAATTGTCAACAACGTCTTTGAAGGCTTTCTAGGCAATCTTTTCCGGCCAAACTAAGAGATCTTCGAACCGCTTGTCACTCATAACATGTTTGATCTGAGGGCCAACAAAAATGCCCTCTTTGATCTTGGCCTCAGTTATTCTTGGAAACATCTATCTTTAATAACGAAAACCTTCGCCTTCTTTGTTTTCACGAAATTCTTCATGAGTCCGAATTTTATGTAAAGAGAAGGCAAAACGAAATCTTTGCCGGGTCAACAAGCGGTTTATGCGCAACATTTTTCTGTCCTGTAACTAACTTTTTACGGAGTAGCCAGCTCTGTCTAGAATAATGTGACTCTTTGGCACGACTGTCCCATTCACAGATGCAACAACAGTACTTTCTATAGCCGAGCTGTAGTCCCAGTAACAGAGCAACGACTTAAAATCTCCACAGATATTACAGTTGTATTTTCTGTACTAGATGTGTTGCAGCAACATTTCCATGTTCTCGTAGGTTTCTTTCATGTGTGCTGCATAGCCAACAGGTATTGAAGGGTGAACGTTTTCATTGTGTAATAAAACAGCTTTGAGGGTTAACTTTGATGAATCAATAAACAGACGCCACTCTTGCAAATCATGGTCACAATCCAAAGCAGAGAACAATCCTTTGATGTCAACACAGAAACAGAGACTGTTAACTTGTGCAAAGAATTTGGTTATATTGAAGAAAACAAAAATTTTCGTACCTGGTGACACCAAACACCGTTTCTGCAGTTTCGAACCCAGCAATTCGGCTTTTGCTTTTGACAGACCCAAATCTCTGATCAGATCGTTCAATTCTGACTGTGTTATGAGGAGTAAGTTCAAAATCCGTGTCATTGTTGTCACTGAAAATTCCCCGCATTGCAGTTTCTTCATCTGGTTCGTCTATGGTCCATTCCTCTGGTGATTTCGGAATTGGAAGACTGTCGTCATGTGGCACGAGTCTCATTGTTGAAGGCAGATTAGGGTATTCAATTGACTTCTTGTTTTCGGCAGAGAAACCAGACACATTAGTCAGACAGAAGTAACAGTTCGTCACATGGTCTTTCTGTTCTCGCCATATCGTCGGGACAGCAAACGGCATTGTCCTTCAATTGTCTCTGACTCAAACTCTCAGACAGACAGCACATATCGCACAACAAATGTGAGGCGCCCATTCCTGGTCGTGATCACAACCAAGTTTACAGCCGAAGTACAGATGATATACCATCTTCACAAGAGCAGTAATTGAGCGTCTCTAATGAACAAGTGTATACTCGTCACAAATATAGCAAAATGTATCGCGACTGTTACGATATTCACGAGACACCAATCGGCTCGTAAAACGTCTATAAAATCTAACTTACTTGTTACAGTGCTACTGAGGCAATGCTATATTCTGAAACAATACATACACACTATAAGGTCTATATTAATCCAACGAGCAGCATCTGTGTATGCAAGCCACTTTTATAGTCTGCTGAAACAGTGTCAAGTTGACTCAGGACCGCCCGGGCTGTATACTTCTACAAAACAGTTTCCAACCTGGCCTGATTTCACGTCTGGACATGCCCAGACTGCACAAAACATTGTTCATAGGTTTCTTACAGAAACAAAAATTTTGGGACACAAATATAAGAAAAAGACACAACAAAACTGAAGATTTCGATGAAACAGTACGTGATGGTCAAATTTAAATGTGATTTTCGTGATCAGGAGCCAAAAATCTTTTAGGAACATCCAACAGTGTTCAAGAAGCAAAAACTTTGTTGTGCAGTGTAGATTGTTTAGGCAGAGTAGTCATGATGAAACTGTAGAGTAAGCAGCAACTGCCTGTTGTGGAGAGACAAGTGTAGAAGACGACGTTTCGAAAGCCTTCCGCCTGCAAGACTTGAAGATGAAAGGCGGAAGACTTTCGAAATGTCGTCCTCTACACTTGTGTCTCTACAACAGGCAGTTGCTGTCCATTCTACAAAGTTTCATCGAGAGCACGTGTTTATACAAATAAATGATACTTGAAATAATTTGTAAGTTTGATTGTTTGTTTTTGAATTTCGTGCAAAGCTACACGAGGGCTATCTGCGCTAGCCGTTCCTAATTTTGTAGTTTAAGACTAGAGGGAAGGCACCTAGTTGTCCCCCCCCCACCGCCAACTCTTGGGCTATTGTTTTAACAACGGATAGTGGGATTGATCGTTACATCATAATGCCCTCACGGCTGAAATGGCGAGCGCGTTTGGTGTGAAGGGAATTCAAACCCGCGACCCACGCATTACAAGTCGAGTGCTTTAGCCACCTTGCCATAATTTGGAAAAGTGATACAAACAAGGAAAGGTAAGTGTACATATTTTAAATCAAACTTAAGTTGGATATATAATCTGACTACAGTGTTCACGTTTTGCTGTGCGTTTTCCTTTAAACATTTTCTCTATATGATAACTTGAGTTGTTTTTTACACAAAACAATAAACCAAATTTTAGAGAGGATTTGAAGAGCTGATGCTAGTAATTTATTATTTGAACTATCCACAAGATAAGTTCATTAACATCCTAAATTTATATGTCAACCCAATCTGTTATTCCTCGGCTATAGATTCGGAGTGGCATTGTTAAAAACCGGTACGAAGCAACATATTAATCGAATGAGATATTAATGCAGGTTGACTAAACTTATGATTCGTTAGATTAATTACTTTACATTTTTTCTTGTTGCTCGAATTTTATTCTTGTAGCACCATTCCAATTTATTATATGGTGTTATTCTTTGCATAACGAACTACTGCAGCTAAATGGAAAATATCAAATTTTGTTTGTTACTTATATTCGTGAATTCTAACTTCTGTTGATAATTTTGTATTCTTAATTAATTTGAATCAAGACACACAACAGTGTTTCATGTAGCCAAAACAACATGTAGAACAGACTGTGCCTTATTAACAGAAGAGAGAGTTTAGCAATTTCTCACCTTCTATAGCTCGGTCTGTGGTAATCCAAATTATCATACACTGCATGGCCAAAAGTATGTAGACAAACAATGGGTTGTACTTTCAACGTGGCAGTCATAGGATACTACTTTTCAAACAAGTCAGTTCTTTAGGTTTCTGCCATGCTTGAACTGCCCCAGTCAACTTAAGTGCTATTACTGTTAAGTGAAAACGTCTAGAAGCAACAACAGCTCAGCCACGAAACGGTAGGCCACACAAGCTCACAGAATGGGACTACCAAGTGCTGAAGCACATAAAAATGATATCTCCACAGCTGCAATACTCACTACCGAGTTCCAAACTGCCTCTGAAAGCAACATCAGCACAAGAACTGTTCGCTGGGAGCTTTATGAAATGGGTTTCCATAGGAGAGCAGCTGCACACAAACCTGAGGTCACCATGTGCACTGCCAAGCGTCGGCTGGAGTGGTGTAAAGTATATAACCACTGGACTCTGGAGCAGTGGAAACGCATTTACTGGAGTGATGAATTATGCTTCACTATCTGGGAGTCTGACGGACGAATTAGGGTTTGGTGGATGCTAGGAGAACACTATCTTCCTTAATGCATAGTGCCAACTGTATAGTTTTGTGGAGGAGAAATAATGGTCTGGGACTGTTTTTCATTGTTTGGGCAAGGCTCTTTAGTTCTAGTGAAGGGAAATCTTATATGCTACAGCATATAATGACATTCTATAGAATTGTGTGCTTCGAACTTTGTGGCAACAGTTTGGGGAAGGTCCTTTTTTGTTTCAGCATGACAATACCCCCGTGCACAAAGCCAGGTCCATAAAGACATGGTTTACAGAGGTTGATGTGAAAAAACTTGACTAGGCTGCAGAGAGTCCTTACCTCAACCCCATCAAACACCTTTGGGATGAATTTAAACGCTGACTGCAAGCCAGACCTTCTCGCCTGACTTCACTAATGCTCTTGTGACTAAATAAGAGCGAAACCCCGCAGCCATGTTTCTAAATTTTATAAAACACCTTCCAGAAGCAGCTATAGCAGTAAAGAATAGACCAACTCCATATTAATGCCCATGGTTTTGGAATGAGATGTTCAACAAGCACATATGGGTGTGATGGTCGGGCGTCTACATACTTTTGGCCATGTAGTGTATATGTCCAAAGGATATGCTCTACTGGAACTACATTTCACATATTAAACTTCAAGGGAACCAAATAAACAATACATGAAATATAAAACCTCTAATTTTGAGATATATATATATACATATATATTTTACACAAAGTATGGAAACTTTGATATAAAACATACTTAACTTTTATTTTAGTATTTTACAAATTTAGTACACAGATAAGACTTTTACAAGCTACAACTGGGTGTCAAATCTTGTCTAAATGTAATCCACATGTTTAAAGTGATTCAAGAAAATCCGCTCAAATTGATCAAAATCTTTGCGCACTCCTACGTTCCATTTGTTGCGTTTTTACATCTCTAGTATGACCATATTATGACAAGCTTATAAACAGATCGATCACTTACTTCCTGAATGACGTAGCATAAATTATGTTTATTTGATCGCCATATTATACATACGTGATGAAAACAAGCCTAAATACGTTCAACTACTGTAAATATAACAAACAACCAGCCACCTACTACTTATTATTTGTGTAGTATACTTGTTATGCATTAAAATGGATATTTATATCAGTACATATTTCATATAGTACAGAATAAACAAACATTGGAGTATAAATAGATAAATTAATAAACATTCCTCTCACGTCATATTCTGGCCGCATTTTCGCTAGGCATTAACGTATCACGTTATGGATTGCAGGATCCAGAGTTAATACACAATACCACTGAACATGTTATAAAGTATCAGTCAATCCTGTTATCTAATTTAAAATAATTTGACATAGTCCTTATGGTAGCTAACAAGGTGAATATCTTTCCTCCGCTTGGAGGCTTACAATTAGGGGGTTATAAAAACCTTGCACTTGGCCATTTAACCTGCATACACCCTTTGGCAAATTAATTGAAATAAGACGGAAAATTACGATTTTTTTTCAATTTTTTTTGCGTTTTATTTCTGAGAATCCAAAAATTAATCACAAATTAATACATGATATGATCGCCTTTATTTTTCAGAAGATCATTAATCCGCTTTGGCATCGAGTCCACGAGCTGACTTCAATTTTTACTAATTTTTGGATCGCGGTACCACACTTCAATTAGCTTGTATTTCGTAGTAGTCTTTTCCCCAAAGTCTTTCTCTACAAATAGCCCAATGATTTTCAACAGGATTTAAGTTCGGAGAGTTTCCAGGCCAGTCCAGCACCCAATCCGCGTTACAATCATAAAATTCTTCACAAGCTTCGATGTGTAGCACAGAACCAGATCTTGCTGAAAAATGCTATATCCATCTGGAAATCTCTTTTTCAATTTTGGAGTGACTCTTCTCTGCAAAACTTCGATGTACTGTGGTCCTTACATCATACCTCCTACGATATGCAAGACTCCGGACGCCATAGTAGCTCAAAAAGCCCCAAAACATCTTCTTCAAGGGATATTTTACGAACTGATTGATGTGAAATTCTCGAAGTTTCTCACCTGGAGTCTGCAAACATGGAGACTTCTTTGAACCTGTACGAAGAAAGAGTCTCGTCACTGAATAATACCTTCCTCCAATGTTCTTGCATTTCAGACCCCATTGATACCGTTTTCTCTTCATTAAGTTGGTAAGTTGTTTTTTGACTGCTCTCCTTGTCCTTCTAACGCAATTTCGAATGACGTAATAATCCTCAAAATTTCGTAATGTATCCCAAAAATAAACCGACTGTACTGCAAAACACAGCTAATGACGCCGCGTGTGTGAAGAAAATGACTATTAAAGGAAATCAGCGGGTTCAGCAAACCTACATCGGCCGCCATGCTGAAAATACTATAAAATGAGCATTAGTTTCAATTAATTTGCACAAGGGTGTAAACACTATTACATATCACTTCTCAGAATTACATAATTATTCATTTGAAATGATGTCACAAAATATAACAGAATTCTAATCCAAGTAGCGTGTCTTTCTGTAGTTGGTTTCCAAAATAATGACTTGAAGCATTTTCTAGAAATTCTAAGTATTTATTTGGACAGATTTTACTTCCTTATATTTACGGTAAATTATACATCTTACGAAGTCTTTTCATCAATTTAGATAAACTCGAAGTTTCATTTCATTATAATATTTAAACACAAAGAACACAAATTATAGTCACTTGTAAATCATGGATTTTTTATTTCCTTCACGCCACATTACTAGTTAATGGTGGCATTTAAACGTGTTTGTGCATCGTTAAAACACAATTAAGTGTCCCCAGTGGGACAGCAGGAGGTTTGTGGACTTACAATGCTAAAATACATTGTCTGAATCTTCACAATGGATAACAGATAGCCCAATGTGGCTTTTCTCTAAAACAAGCAGACGCCATTAGTAATACAAAATGTGTTACTCTTATACAGTACAAAAATGACGGAATAATGTAAAAAAATTTAACGAAGTTCTCAGTTTCCTCTTTATCTTTGGTATAGAATTACTATAAACCACAAAAGTAGGACTGATTAGCTGCCAAATATACTCTGTTAAAGCATTTCTTAAATTTATAATAATGAAAAGAAAGAACAGTTGATAAAGGTAACACACACATTTTACAATGGTGAGCAAGTCTTTGTCAGGTGGAATTTCTATGAAATAATTTCCAACTGCTATCCATTTTTTTGCTTTAATTTTAATTTCATCTACAATATTAAAATCTTTTAACAATGCATAAATCACAAAACTTAATTTTAGGAGGCAGACAGATTGTATGTTGGAAAAGAAAGGATAGTTAATATTTAAATATATTAGACTGAAAGCCTATAAAATATTAAATATAACAGCTAGTATTTTAATATTTGTACAAGTGCAATTGTTGGCACTCCAATATTAATTATTATATTAAACAATTGTTTAATTATTCCTTACAAATCTTCTACCAAATTCATAATGGTGTATTAAGCACGATATATTTCCAATCACAAGATTGTGTATATAATAGAACAATTATGCACTCAGCCACATTACAACTGTAACATTTTCACTTCCAAAGTACAGTCCCATACTTATATACAAAAATACCAAAAAATCCAACTTTTAAAAAATACCAGACTTTAACGTTAGCAACCTAACCCCTTATTAATTAAAGGATATTTTATCTCAACATTCGTCCTTCTGGCAAAATCACTCCTTTTCATGAAGTATAAAACAATGTATTTTCAGCTTCTATTAAAGCAATCAAGTTATGGATAATAGGTTTTTAAATCTGAGTAAACTGTCATCTGGAAAATACACATAAATGATATTATTATACTTTTTACAATAAAAATTTGAAATTTGTCTTTCTTTTAAACAACATAGTAGAAAAGAATGTTTCATATTAAACTTGTTAATTGTTGGAGAAACAAATAATAAAACAACATGCAGTTTATAAACTGCAACTCCTCACTGGGCCTTGTATAAAACAGAAAAACTACCTTCTTAAGGTAACAATTGATGTGTCTTCACTATATATCATATTTGTTTGTAGGTGTGTATCAATACTGAAAGAACATCATAAAAGGAAGGAGGTGTTTAATCTTCTAATTTATCTGAGGACATTCACCCTTGTACTTTTCATATTTTCAGAGCTATTCTACAACCGGTTACATTTATATTGTATTCAATTTATGCAATAGTCATAAACTTCATTTCATTTGAAAGACTGCAAATTTCCTACGGTTAGTTTGAGGGTTTTTTTAGCACCACTGGAAGACAAACTATTTCCCATGCCTGTTCTCTTACATATATTCATTAACAACCTTTTACTGCCTTTGATAAATGTTCCTTTCCTTTAGGCTCATCACTAGATAACATGTTGGTTTACTTAAGTACAAAAGATAGTAACATCAGTTAAAAAGCATATAGGAATGAAGTATGGAAAAAAGTTTCACTTTAATCAGAAACATTTGGAATGTCTGTTTTAATACTACTAATCTGTTAATTATGTCAGTAGTTGTTACACAAAACTTACAGCTCACATGCAAAATAATAGGATTGGCTAATGAAATGACTCTATACAATTTATTATAGTGTTAGATATGAAGCTACAATCAACATGTACTTGTTCACAAACTATGTTACAATTGACTGGCTAATGGGATAAACCTACATAGTTTATTATATTGTTATACCAAGCTACAATCAACATGAACTTGTTCACAAACTATGTTATGATTGGCTAATGGAATGAATCTATATAGTTTATTGTAATCAACTATGATGTTAATGTTAACTGCCATTAGATTGTGATAGGACTGAACTATTAAAATGACATACACATGTGAATATCATAAAATAAACCAAGACTTTAATGTACTTATCAACAAGTTGTGGTTCAGACAATATGCACAATAAACTACAACACCTGTAAACTTATCCATGTTTCTCATGTAGTCTTCCCTCAAGTAAGAACAAGGACTGAAACAATCGACTGTTGTTTTTTTTTAAAGTACTGTACAACATCATCTGTCACAATCTTTACTAAAATTTTTGTGCTGTTTCTACATACAAAGTGTGTAGTATAAATTATTGTTTTCGAGTAGTTTGTAATATTGCATAGATGATTACTTGTTGAATCTTATAATGATAATGATGAACCATTTGTTTTAGGATGATGTAGTTCCTGAGACACTGTGTTATACACAAATTCTAAAGTTAAAAAAAATGCTTATGTACATATTCTGCCTGCAGAATATTGGATTAACATCTCTATGTAATGTTGAAACAAAAATTAACACATTAAATTACATGAATAACGCAAGTTTCTAAACAAAATCAGATTTCTATCCTTCCTGAAACTGACAAGCAATACACTGAAGTTAAGATGTTTTAAAATAAACATCCACAGTCACATTGTACTATTAATTATTAATACAGAATTATTTTCTCTGCATTTTCTACACCATCATTTCAGCAGAAACAAAGTTCTATCCAAGGCTCTACTGTCAAGTAAATCAATCATATATTTATTTTCAGCCACCAACTCCTGCTATCCAATTGCAGCCACATGTAAAATTACAGCAATGACAACATATACCTCTACTTTATGGTTGTATCATAACAATTTCTATTAAAACAGTTTGTTTCAAAATTAGCTGAATGTTAACTTCAGTCAAAATCAGACATGTTGCTCAGGTTTAGCAATATTTTTTTCTATTTGACTGGCTCTTTCCCAGAATCAGATTATAGCAAATCTGTATCTAGTAAACTGAGTACACTGGGACAGTATTTGGGTAGTGGGTGGGGTATATATTGAAGTCTAATCTGATATGAAAAATATTTACACTACAGTTCCAAGCATTAAAGACATACATATTTCAATGTGAAACTAAAGTGGTGTGGATAAGCTTTTATGCAGTAATATACATTTTTTGTCAGTATTTCTTCCTTAGTGGTATATACACTTTAACCACTGCCCACGTTTGAATTAAATTTCTCTAAGAATAAGTCTTAGAAAACAAGAATGTAGAATATAACACTAAAAATCATCATTATACATATCATCAACTATAGATAAAAACCTTGTGTTAAACTTATGTTAAAAACAGAGATTCACATGCTAACAACAACCCCCTCTTTCTCACACTCAGTAGTCAGAACACAATTTACCAACTTAAACAAAAAAACTAGTTTTTCCTCAGACTCAGCAGTCATAACAGCAATTCACCATCTAACTTTAACAAAAAACAACCAGTTTTTCTTCAGACTTGGCACTCAGAACACAATAATTCAGTATATAAATTAAGAAACAAAAACCAGTTTTCCCTCAGACTCAGCAATTACAGCAAAATTCAATATACAACTTCACCAAAAACAACCACTTTTCCTCAGACTCAACAGTCAGAACACAACAATTCACTATCTAACCTCAACAAAAACAACTAATTTTTTACATACTCAGTAGTCAGAACAGAACACTTCAGTATCTCAATTAAAAAAAGCAACAACCATTTCTCCTCAGGCTCAGCAGTCAGAACACAATTCAGCATCTAACTTCAACAAAAGACAACCAGTTTTCCTCAGATTAAGCAGTCAGAACACAGAAATTCAGTACCTAACTTCAACAAAAAAAACAAACAGTTCCTTCTCAAACTCAGCAGTCAGAATACAACAATTAACTATCTAATTTCAACAAAGAACAACCAGTGTTACCTCAGACTCAGCATTCAGAACACAACAATTCACTAACTTCAAAAAACAACCAGTTTTATCTTCAGACTCAGCAGTCAGATCACAAATTTCATGTTTAAACAAAATGAATGCCTTTTTTGTGAGACACATGTGCATCTTCACAATAACATAGTTTATATCTCCAGTGTAATAGAGCCAGCTTTATTAAAAAGCAGTGATCACCATCAGTTGCCTTGTTTTTACATCATCCATTTGGGTTTTAAAAAGCTTTGATAAAGATTCTATAAATGTATGATTTAAAAATCAATGAAGAGTGAATATCTTCTTATAATTTCTGAATAATAATCTTTTATTGTGCTGAGGTTCTTTTGTTTCTTTTATTAATCGTCTTAAGAAGTCTCTAATGTTTATGTCTAAAAACTTATTATCAGTTTGAAATAATACTGATTGTTTCTAATCTCTTCCATGAAGTTAAACTAAAATAATGTAATAAGAAACTTGTTTAATATACTAATATATGGGATAGACATTGTGATGAACATACTAGGGTTAATTGATGTAGCTGTAATACTAACCTTTTATAATAATACTTAATATTATACCTTAGAATTTTGAATCAATCTTGGTGGAATTACAATATATTTCCTTTTTTAAATGGGAAGAAATAAACATTAAGGCACAAAAGATGAGCAGTGAATTACAAGACTTGATGATTCCAACATTACTCTCTCAACTTGTACATTAATGCCTAGTAATAACATCATATCAAATAAAGTGTTTCAAATACACTTCACATGAACTCAGATACAATACGTAAATCTGAAAATATACATAATGTTAAAACTCATACGTTTACACACTTCCCAATTATGTCACAATGACACTATCTGATATACAAGTGATGAATCTAGCTCTGACCACCATGTGACAAAATTTCATATCTTCTGGATATGAGACACACAGAAGATCATGGTTGGTGCTGGAATGGTGTCATTAAGTGGAAAATTCCTGAGCAACAGCTGGTAACTGTTGTTTCTCTACTTCAGTGAATATGAGTCCTGGGAATTATGGGTGATCTCACGAGTATAAACCAAAATTTTTATGGTCACTAAGTGGAAAACTCTTGGGTAACAGCTGGTGGCTTCTTGCCCATATCTTCAAGAGAGAAGAGATCCAAGGGACCATGGCTAGTCCCAAAATTGGATAACAAAGGATCATGGTCATTTGAGATACTGTAATATGGCTGGGAGTCTCTGTAACTTCTGCTAGTAGACACATGAGGCTGGGTGGCACTTAACCAATCAGGGTACATTCCACAATCATGCAAGTCAACAGACTGACCATTTCCAGAAACACGATAGTTATGCAATTGAAAGTTCAAATCCAATGTTGACTGGTTATCAAGACCAGTCTCACAATGAAACGCCATAGATGGTGGAGGGTTAAGAACCAAATGAGTGGCTGAAGGAAACACAGGAACACATTCAGAGTTATGTATTTCTGGACTATTAGGTGTAACAGGTTCATATGCTGCACTTGGAGAGAGTTCTGTAATAGAAAATAAATACAGTGCACTATGGCAGTTTGTGTATGTATACACAACATCAATGAACACAAGTCACTGTTAAAATAATACAATCTTCCATGTTAATAACAGAGACCACTAAAACATTACATACACTAGTAAACGCTGTACATACCAGTACATTACATACACTAGTAAACGCTGTACATACCAGTACATTACATACACTAGTAAACACTGTACATACCAGTACATTATATACACTAGTAAACACTGTACCTCCACTTTTAATCAAGATTTCCAAGATGTCATCAACAGCTTGGCTTTTGACAGGTTTTAATCTCTGTTGGTTAGAAGTCTCCACATAAAACTGCTAGATAAATTTAAAAAAAAATTTTAAAAATCACCTTTCTTATTTTGCCAAACCACAAACATAGTCTGAAGTATCTTACACCACATATAAAAAAAAAACTGTTCTCAGTTAATTCACCAGAAAAAGTAATAAAACTCAGATTTAGTTTAAAATGAATTATACAAAAGTTTCAAACTACAACTGCAGACTAAAGCAGAAATTAGAAACGTCACAACTTGAACCTGAATTAAGTCACAGAAACCTTGCAACTTGATGTAAGAAAAAGAACTTATTTCTCAAACCATAATTATATATCTCATTCCCATAAACCTCCAGTGTAACATGAATTAAAATAATAAGTATAGAATAAATCAGAACATATTTCCCAAAACACAACCTAAGTGTAAAATCATTAACAAAACAGAGACTAAAGATAAGAAACCTGTTTTTTGGAAGCTTCATTATGATCTGGTACAGTCATGAAAAACTGGGGTTCTGTTCTCATCTTGCTGGGGCTTTTCTGTATAATGTTCAACATTGTATTAAAGTTTGGAAGGGATGTAGTCCTGAAACATGAATAAACTGAATATGGTAAGTGAGAAACAACAGAAGTAAAGTATTTTATTTGAGAGTATGAGCTAAGGAACTACACTGGAGTGACTCTGGTAGTAAACACAATGAAACATAAATAGAATCATTTAGATTTAGAACAAAAAGTATGGCAAGATAGTCATCAATAAATGTGTTGAAAGTTGTAATCTGAATTTTACATAATAAAACAAAAAGACAATAAATATGTGAATAAGAAATTCTTTCTCGTACAATTTCAGATTTTATAATGTCAAACACTTTTAGGAATTGGAGAAACTAAAAGAGAGAACATCAACTAGCCTTTGGTGACCAGTGCCATCAGGAATAGAATTAACCTGATGTTTGTTTACTGATAAAATTGTAGGTCTCATGTCATTAGTTTGACAGAAAATGATAGGAGTGATTCCAGGGAAGGAGCTTATTGATTCTGTAGTGGTGACCATGGGAGAAGAAGTAAGAGTTGAATCAACTGCAGCAACTGGAAAGTGGGGTTGAAGAAATTTTACAAAGTTGGTCTTTACCAAACTGTTGGTGGGAAGAATGTTTGAACAACTTGATGCAACTGGAAAAAGAAAGGAAACAATGTACAAACTTAAGATTATTTGATAGCTTCTATTGGTAAATCCATCATTACATAAGTTATCACTCCTATTGAAGAAGAGTCAAATAAAACACAAAAAAATAAGCTACTGAACATTACGTAAAGTATGTGATCTTTCTAACCAGTCATACAAATTTCTAACAAGCTTTTCCATAAATAAGTTAAATGAGTGTATTAACTAAATGTTTCTGGGATCAAATAATTACTGAGAAATAATTATGTCATATTAAAAGGAGATATGCTAATAATCAGCTGTAACAATTTAAAAGCACAAGTTTATTTCTTACAGCAAATAACAAAGGTTACCACCAAAAATAACTGCAACTCCAGCTACAAATACCCTTAATTAGAAATGGGAAAAAATAATCAAAGCAAGTAATTAAAAAAAAAAGATTACAGAAGTTCTAATCATATGAGAGTTTATCAGGAAGCATCATTTAGACAGTATGTTTTGTTTTTTTCTTGTTAACAGATGTGTGACAATGTTGAAGCAATAATCACAAAGAAAATTTAATATTTTGATTTGTATAAAACCTGTTAATTTATACTTACTGTATTAAAAAAACACTAGAACATTATTTTGTAGCAAGTCCTTCTGGTGAAGCAAGTGGGAGTTGCACTTAGAGGATGCACTGTTACAGTAGAATGTACACAAGATTTGTGCAAGTGGGAGTTACATTTAGAAGATAGACTGCTACAGTAGAATGTACATAAGATGAAACCCCCATCTAGTACAGTGGTAAGTCTAAAGATTTATAATGCTAAAATTGGGTTCGATTCCCCTTGGGGGGCTCTGCAGATAGCCTTATGTGGCTTTGTTATAAGAAAACACGCACATAAGATGAAAACAGGGTTTGTGCAAGTGAAAGTTAAATTTAGAGGACGGACAGCTACAGTAGAATGTACACAAGATGAAAACAAAACTTGTTTTTAAATTGTTTAGTAATAATCTTTTTTGTTAGATAAAGGCAACTCATTAAATAAATATAGATGTTTGAAAGTGTTATTATCACTTTAACAATTTCAAACATCAATATATATTTTCTAACTGATCTGTTGGTGCGACTATTCTATTTAATTGCTAATATTTGTATAATACTTGTTTAATTAATCAATATTTTTATTTTTAAAAACACTATGACTGTTGAGATGCATTTTGTTTAGTTAGTTGCATTTGTCTTAATTGACTGCAAGAGGATAAATGCAAGAGCATTGCAAAAAGCACCAATATATGCAAAATGTGAAATTTTAGTTCCTTATCAAATTAGTACTATTAAATGTTTGAACCTCAAACATTTAGTGGTGTTTTTAAAAGTCAAAATACTACCTGTACCCATAAGTAACAACCTCTAATTGAAACCTACTTTGTTCATGGTGAAGATGACATTGGTTCAGTTCTAGATTTTGGGAGTTTCCTGGAACCACTATAGAAGGGACTGTTTGATTGGTTATCGGAATGGTTACAGAAGCAGTTACTGCAGGTAAAATAGCTTGTTGTTGATGTTGCATCATAGTCTGTTGGTGCTGCAACTGGAGTTTAGATCTAAAACAAACACTATATAACACTTAGACACACACCTAATTAAAAATATTTAGATTTCTTTACATAATGGTGTTGCAGACTTAACAGAAAAAATACTTTTTTAACATCTGAAGTCACTCTGAAAGATTTATTTAAAAATCACAACGAAAATAAGTAATATGAAATGCAACACAGCCTCATTAGCAAGTTAAAAATTAACTTAACGTTCGTTCATCAAGTACAAGATATCTAAATATGAAAACAACAAACAAATTTACCTTTGCAATTCTAAGTATAATTCTTGAATTTTTCTTTGCTGCATTCTAACAATATCTACATTAGCCAGCTGGTTTGTTCCATCTGGTATAGAGTTATCATCTATATCCATTGGCACAACCGAAGCAGGGCATGGTTCCATTGCCTGCTCTACACCATTTGGAGTAGTGTATAGTGTTTCTGAATTTGATAACACTGACACAGATGAAGACATATCCATAGCAACAACAGAAGAAACTGAAGACTGCTGACTGTCACCAACAGTTTGTTGTGGAATACTTGGAAGGGTATCGAGGATTATACCTTCAACACCAACAGGCAAACAAGGGACACTATTACTTCTAGTAGTTGAAACTTTTGTCAAAGCAGATAATGTTATCTGATTGCTTCCATCAAGATATGGCTTCAATCGTTCTATGAGATGGGGCTTAGCCCCTGACACTGGAAGATTCCGCTTCTTCAGCTCTATCTTCAGATCACTCACTGGTTTATGCAAGAAAAGATAAGTGTTTGTTACACGAAAACTCTTTCTTACTCGTCACTCTGCAAATCTTACTGTTTCTACTGTATTTCAAATATTTAGCTTGTAAATACAATCTTCCACACATTTGATTTCAGACATCAAAATATTGACACTCAATAACTATTTTATTGTAAAACATTTTAATGGCACTAAATCATACCCCCCCTTTTCAAGCCATCAATAAATGATTTATTATATTTGTTTTTACAGAACCAAACCATCCACACTTACACTAGCCATCAACATTTATATTCTTTAGGCAGAGGATTATCTCTTTACAAACTCAAATTCTATCAGGAGTCTAAAAATAAGGTAGTATCCTTTAACAATACCTACCTTTCATATCCTCTAGTTTGTTCAGTGGCCTCTGAGATGTAGAATTAATATCTTGGTTGTGGGTATGTATATTTTGTCCAGATGTGTACATATGGCTTGTGGATAAGAACTGACCACGATCCTCTGAGAGATTCTAGTTGTTAAAAAAGGATAATCTTGACTCGTTAAAGAACAGAATAATACAGCTTTCCATGAATATATATATATATATATATATAGGTTATATAGAAGTAAAAGCTGTTACTTGAAAACACTATATGAACAGTTTCTGGTTCATTTGAACAATACATCTTACAACACAACACTACCTATGAATGATTTCTCATAAAAGATATATTTGAATGTACCCAAGTGACAGAATAGAATCTGAAGGTATTACTATTGAACATCACACAAGGAAATCACATGTAAGTAGTGTATGAAACAGAAACTGGGGAGGAGAAACGGTTGTTTTGGACACTTTCATGGAGTCAAGTAAACATGAAAGAAGTTGGTACAGTACAATACTACCTGGGAAGAAGAAAGTATGATTTGAGGATATTTTTGCTGCCATTCAAGTTGCCACTGTAGAAACAGCTGCTGCTGTTGAAGTAGCAATTCATAGGAATTTTCAGAAGTTGTTGTAGATGATGTTGATTTCTGGGCATTTGGTGGACCCTAAACATTTAGAAATGGTTTTACCTTAAGTTTCTTCTTTTCTTTGATAATAATTTTAATTTACTGACTTCTGTGGAATTAGAAGTAAAAACATTTTTGTCATCTTACAATTAAAATGTTTAAAAAAGATCAGGTAAAACATCGACATTATATTAAGTTTGGTGGGGTAAAACATCTTCTAGATTATATTAAGTTTAGTGTCTCACATTTTATTTTCTTCACCTTATTCCACCTTAAAACACTATTTAGTTATTCAACAAACCACTTCATCACTTCTTACCTTATATTCATGAAATTTGATGGTCTTAGTTTTTGACTGAGATTTAGACTTGGACTTCCTTCGAGTCTTACTGGAGCTACTATTGGACTCCTGGGTTCGACCTTCCACCTGCTGCCAAGGAGAAGGGAAGCTTGTTTGTGAGGGAGACTGAATCTGGTTAAACAGTGGACTAAATTTGTGATCAGCAACAGAAGATATTGTACGAGTAGGTGACTGATTTTGGCTGATGATAAGACTGAAAGCTTGAGACCAGGTGGGTGAGACAGCTGAGCTATGGGAAGATATCAGCTGAGGGTCACTCTTTGAATCTTTACATTCTACAATGGCAAGCATAAAAGACTGACTTGTTTTTAAAGGTGTGAAACTGTAAAACAAATATATGAAAATACTTTATTCATATTTCAATACCTTTGGTTCTCTCTTTAACAAGTTAACTTGAATTTTGGAGTGTGTTAAAACAAAAGGATGTTTTTGATCCATCATCTTGAACTATGGAGTGTGTTAGAACAAAAGGAAAAGGATGTTTAGGATAAGAGTACTTGAACTGCGGAGTGTATGAGAACATTCCTAATTATTCAAATGGTTATTAGTTTCACAACTATAATTCACTGCTCTTTACTCAGTGGTGATTATTTTTACAACCATAATTTACTGCTCTTTGCTCAGTGGTGATTATTTTTTACAACCATAATTTACTGCTATTTACTCACTGGCGATTATTTTTACAACCATAATTTACTGCTATTTACTCAGTAGCAATTATTTTTACAACCATAATTTATTGGTCTTTGCTCAGTGGCAATTATTTTTTACAACCATAATTTACTGCTATTTACCCAGTGGCGATTATTTTTACAACCAAAATTTACTGCTATTTACTCAGTGGCGATTATTTTTACAACCATAATTTACTGCTATTTACTCAGTAGCGATTATTTTTACAACCATAATTTACTGCTATTTACTTAGTAGCAATTAGATTTACAACCATAATATACTGCTATTTACTCAGTGGCAATTAGTTTTACGATGATACTTTACAGCTTTTTACTCAGTGGTGATTAGTTTTATAACAATAATTTACTCTTATTTACTCAGTGGTGATTAGTGTTGCAATGACAATTTAATGCTTTTTATTCAGTGGTGATTAGTTTTACAACCATAATTTACTGCTATTTAGTCAGTGGTTTTTAGTTTTACAAACATAATTTACTGCTATTTACTCAATGGTGATTAGTTTTACAACGATAATTTACTGTCTCTTTACTCAGTGGTGTTTAGTTTTTCAACGATAATTTTCTGCCTTTTACTCAGTGGTGATTAGTTTTACAACGATTATTACTGCCTTTTACTCAGTGATGATCAGTTTTACAACGATAATTTACTGCCTTTTACTCAGTGGTGATAAGCTTTACAACCATAATTTACTGCTTTTTACTCAGTGGTGATACGTTTTACAACGAGAATTTACTGCTTTTTACTAAGTGGTGATTAGTTTTACAACAATAATTTACTCAAT
The DNA here is from genome assembly GCA_011833715.1 of Carcinoscorpius rotundicauda. Lineage (NCBI taxonomy): Eukaryota > Metazoa > Arthropoda > Merostomata > Xiphosura > Limulidae > Carcinoscorpius > Carcinoscorpius rotundicauda. Next base: position 28,128,120 of record CM022406.1, read on the forward strand.
AGTGATTAGTTTTACAATGATATTTTACTCCTATTTACTCAATAGTGATTAGTTTTACAACGATAATTTACTGCTTTTTACTCAGTGATGATTAGTTTTACAACCATAATTTACCACTATTTACTCAGTAGTGATTAAATATCAATGAATTGTGCTTATAAAATTACTCATTAATGATTAGTTTTACAACCATAATTAACTGATCTTTACTCAGTGGTGATACCTTTTACAATGATAATTTACTGCTTTTTACTAAGTGGTGATTAGTTTTAAAACCATAATTTACTGCTATTCACTCTGTGATGATTTGTTTTTACCCCATAACTTGCTCAGTTATGATTATTTTTAACCCCATAATTTACTGCTATTCATTCTGTGATGATTTGTATTACAATCATAATTTACTGCTATATACTCAGTGGTCATTAGTTTTACAACCACAATTTACTGCTATTTATTCAGTGGGGATTACTTTTCTAAACATAATTTACTGGTATTCACTCTGTGCTAATTTACTCAGTGGTGATTTGTTTTACAACCATAATTTACCACTATTTACTCAGTCATGATTAAATATCAGTGAACTGTGCTTGTAAAATAACTCAGTATTGATTAGTTTTACAAGGATAATTTACTGCCTTTTACTCAGTGGTGATTAGTTTTAACCCCATAATTTACTCAGTAATGATTAGGTTTACAATGATAATATACTCCTATTTACTCAGTGGTGATTCGTTTTACAATGATAATTTACTGCTTTTTACTCAGTGATGATTAGTTTTACAATGATAATTTCCTGCTATTTACTTAGTGGCAATTAGTTTTAAAACCATAATTTACCACTATTTACTCACTAGTGATTAAATATCAATGAATTGTGCTTATAAAATTACTCATTAATTATTAGTTTTACAACCATAATTAACTGATCTTTACTCAGTGGTGATACGTTTTACAACCATAATTTACTGCTATTTACTCAGTAGTGATTAGTTTTACAACGATTATTTACTGCTTTTTACTATGTGGTGATTACTTTTACAATGATAATTTACTAAATAGTGATTATTTTACAACCATAATTTAATGCTATTCACTCTGTGATGATCTGTTTTTACCCCATAACTTGCTCAGTGGTGGTTATTTTTAACCCCATAATTTACTGCATTTCACTCTGTGGTGATTAGTTTTACAACCATAATTTAGTGCTTTTTACTCAGTGGTGATTAGTGTTACAACGACAATTTACTGTTTTTTACTCAGTGGTGATTAGTTTAACAATGATAATTTACTCAATGGTGATTAGTTTTACAACTATAATTTAACTGCTTTTTTTTTTCAGTGGTCATTAGTTTTTACCCCACAAATTACTCCGTAATGATTTATTTTACAACCATAATTTACTGCAATTCACTGTGTGATAATTTTTTATCCCGTAACTTTTTACTCAATAGTGATTAGTTTTACAACCATAATTTACTTCTATTCACTCTGTGATGATTTGTTTTTACCCCATAACTTGCTGAGTGGTGATTAGTTTTACAACCATAATTTACCAATATTTACTCAGTAGTGATTAAATATCAGTGAATTGTACTGGTTAAATAACTCAGTATTGATTAGTTTTACAACCATAATTTACTGCCATTTACTCAGTGGTGTTTAGTTTTACAACGATAATTTACTGCCTTTTACTCAGTGGTGATTAGTTTTAACCCCATAATTTACTCAGTAATGATTAGTTTTACAACGATAATTTACTCAGTAATGATTAATTTTACAATTATAATTTACTCCTCTTTACTCAGTGGTGATCAGTTTTCCAATGATAATTTACTCCTATTTACTCAGTGGTGATTAGTTTTACGACGATAATTTACTGCTTTTTAATCAGTGGTAATTAGTTTTACAAGCATAATTTACTACTTTTTACTCAGTGATGATAAGTTTTACAACGACAATTTACTGCTTTTTAATCAGTGGTGATTAGTGTTACAACCATAATTTAACTACTATTTATTCAGTGGTCACTAGTTTTACCCCATAATTTACTCAGTAGTGATTTATTTTACAACCATTCTTACAACTATTTACCCAGTAGTGATTAAATATCAATTAATTCTGTGGAGAAAGTTACTCAGTAATGAAGTTTTACAACCATAATTTACTGCTCTTTACTAAGTGGTAACACGTTTTACAACCATAATTTACCGCTATTTACTCAGTGGTGATTAGTGATACAATGACAATTTACTTCTTTTTATTCAGTGGTGATTAATTTTACAACGATAATTTCCTGCTTTTTACTCAGTGGTGATTAGTGTTACATTGACAATTTACTGCTTTTTATTCAGTGGTGATTAGTTTTACAACGATAAATACTACTTTTTACGAAGTAGTGATTAGTTTTACAACCATAATTTACTGCTATTCACTCTGTGATGATTTGTTTTAACCCCATAATTTACTCAGTGTTGATTATTTTTAACCATATAATTTACTGCAATTCATTCTGTCGTGATTAGTTTTACAACCATAATGTACTGCTATTTACTCAATAGTGATTAGTTTTACAACGATAATTTACACCCTCTTTACTCAGTGGTGATATGTTTTACAACAATAATTTAGTGCTATTTACTCCGTGATGATTTCTTTTTATCCCATAACTTACTCAGTGGGGATTATTTTTAACCCCATAATTTACTGCTATTCACTCTGTGGAGAATAGTTTTACAACGATAATTTACTGCATTTTACTCAGTAGTGATCAGTTTTACAAGGATAATTTACTGCTTTTACTCAGTGGTGATTAGTTTTACAAGGATAATTTACTGCCTTTTACTCAGTGGTGATTAGTTTTACAAGGATAATTTACTGCCTTTTACTCAGTGGTGATTAGTTTTACAACAATAATTTACTCAATAGTGATTATTTTACAACCATAATTTACTGCTATTCCCTCCGTGATGATTTGTTTTTATCCTATAACTTGCTCAGTGGTGATTATTTTTAACCCCATAATTTACGGCTATTCATTCTGTGGTGATTAATTTTACAACCATAATTTAACTGCTTTTTACTCAGTGGTGATTAGTTTACAACGATATATTACTGCTTTTTAATCAGCGGTGATTAGTCTTACAAACATAATTTACTGCTATTTACTCAGTGGTGATAAGTTTTACAACAATAATTTACTCAATAGTGATTATTTTACAACCATAATTTACTGCTATTCACTCTGTGATGATTTGTTTTTATCCCATAACTTGCTCAGTGGTGATTATTTTTAACCCCATAATTTACTGCTACTCACTCTGTGGTGAATAGTTTTACAACCATAATTTACCAATATTTACTCAGTAGTGATTAAATATCAGTGAATTGTACTTGTAAAATTACTCAGTATTGATTAGTTTTACAACAATAATTTACCAATATTTAATCAGTAGTGATTATAACGATAATTTATTGCTTTTTACTCAGCGGTGATTAGTGTTACAACGACAATTTACTGCTTTTTACTCAATAGTGATTAGTTTTACAACCATAATTTACTGCTATTCACTGTGTGGTGATTAGTTTTACAACCATTGTGATTAGTCAGTAGTGATTAAATATCAGTGGATTGTACTTGTAAAATTACTCAGTGGTGATTAGTTTTACAACCATAATTTACTGCTATTTAGCCCGTAGGGATTAGTTTTACAAACATAATTTACTGCTATTTACTCAATGGTGATCAGTTTTACAACGATAATTTAATCTCTCTACTCAGTGGTGATTAGTTTTAACCCCATAATTTACTCAGTAATGATTAGTTTTAAAATAATAATTTACTCCTCATTACTCAGTGGTGATCAGTTTACGAATGATAATTTACTGCTATTTACTTAGAGGTGACTAGTTTTACGACGATAATTTACTGATTTTTTACTCAGAGGTGATTAGTGTTACAACGACAATTTACTGCTATTTATTCAGTGGTCATTAGTTTTTACCCCATAATTTACTCAAAAGTGATTTATTTTACAACCTTTCTTATCACTATTTACTCAGTAGTGATTAAATATCAATTAATTCTGCGAAAAAGTTACTCAATAATGAATAGTTTTACAACCATAATTTACAGCTCTTTACTCAGTGGTGATTAGTTTTATAACGATAATTTACTGCTTTTCACTCAGAGGTGATTAGTGTTACAATGACAATTTACTGCTTTTTTTTCAGTGGTGATTAGTTTTACAACGATAATTACTAGTTTTTACGAAGTGGTTATTAGTTCTACAACCATAATTTACTGCTATTCACTCAGTGATGATTTGTTTTTACCCCATAACTTGCTGAGTGGTGATTAGTTTTACAACCATAATTTACCAATATTTACTCAGTAGTGATTAAATATCAGTGAATTAAACTTGTAAAATAACTCAGTATTGATTAGTTTGACAACCATAATTTACTCTTATTTACTCAGCAATGATTATTTTTACAACCATAATTTACTGCCATTTACTCAGTGGTGATTAGTTTAACAACCATAATTTTCTGCTTTTTACTCAGTGGTGATTGGTGTTACAACGACAATTTACTACTTTTTACTCAATAGTGATTAGTTTTACAACCATAATTTACTGGTTTTTACTAACTGGTGATTAGTTTTACAACGATAATTTACTCAATAGTGATTAATTTTACAACCATAATTTACCAATATTTACTCAGTAGTGATTAAATATCAGTGAATCGTACTTGTAAAATTACTCAGCAATGATTATTTTTAGAACCATAATTTACTGCTATTTACTCAGTAGTGATCAGTTTTACAATAATAATTTACTCCTATGGTGACTAGTTTTACGACGATAATTTACTGCTTTTTACTCAGTGGTGATTAGTTTTACGACGATAATTTACTGCTTTTTACTCAGTGGTGATTAGTGTTACAAGGACAATTTAATGCGTTTTAGTCAGTGGTGATTAGTTTTACAACGATAATTTATTCAATAGTGATTAGTTTTACAACCATAATTTAACTGCTTTTTATTCAGTGGTGATACGTTTTACAACCATAATTTACTGCTATTTACTCAGTAGTGATTAGTTTTACGACGATAATTTACTGCTTTTTATTCAGTGGTCATTAGTTTTACCCCATAATTTACTCAGTAGTGATTTATTTTACAACCATAATTTACTACTATTTACTCAGTAGTGATTAAATATCAATGAATTGTGCTTATAAAATTACTCAGTAATGATTAGTTTTACAGCCATAATCTACTGCTTTTTACTCAGTGGTGATAAGTTTTACAACCATAATTTACTGCTTTTTACTCAGTGGTGATTAGTTTTATATGCAAAAACGGCTCGTTTGGGTTGAGAAAATATTTCATATAGAAGAGCGAACAACGTTTCGACCTTCTTCGGTCATCGTCAGGTTCACAAATAAAGAGGTAAATGACCTGAAACTGACCACATAATTCAAAGGGGTTGTGCAACTGAGTGTCGTAATGTAGAGGGCGGGGTTAGATGTTTGAATATATAATTTTTTCTATAATATTTATATAGGTATAATGGCGTTCCTTTATATTGGTTTATTTTGGGTTTAAGTTGTTGTATAAGTAAGGCTTCTTTAATTTTGCGTTTGTTTATGTTTGTTTCTTTATTTAGTATTTTAGTGTTTTCTATGGTTACGTTGTGTTCATTTGACTTGCAGTGTTCGAAACTGTGTGAAGGTGACTTTTTATGTTCTTTCAATCTGGTTTCCATTTTTCTACTTGTTTCTCCAATATAGAAGTCGTGGCAGTTATCACATTGTATTTTATAAATAATGTTGGTGTTGTGTTTGACAGTGTAGTTCTTACATAGTATAGACCTCAGTTTTGTGCCTGGTTTTTGAATAAATTTAGTATTAACTGGAATGTTATATTTTGTTACTAATTTTTGCCAAATGTTGGTTATTTGTGTGCTGATGTCAGGAATATTTGGTATACAGCAATATACGGTTTCGTGATTTTTCGATTCGCGAGATATATTTACCTTAATTGATTGATTCTGCTTTCTATCTAGGTGTCTGCGTATAATGTTTTCTACGGTTTGTGAAGGAAACTTATTAATGTTGATGAAGTATTGTTTTATTTTGTCTAATTCACCGTTAATTTTATCTGGTGAGTGGGGATTAGTGTTACAACGACAATTTACTGCTTTTTACTCAGTGGTGATTAGTTTTACAACGATAATTTACTGTTTTTAATCAATGGTGATTAGTTTTACAACAATAATTTAACTGCTATTTATTCAGTGGTCATTAGTTTTGACCCCATAATTTACTCAGTAGTGATTTATTTTACAACCATAATTTACCACTATTTACTCAGTGGTGATTAAATATCAATGAATTGGGCTTATAAAATTACTCAGTGGTGATATGTTTTACACCCAAAATTTACAGCTATTTACTCAGATGTGATTAGTTTTACAACAATAATTTACTGCTATTTACTCAGTGGTGATAAGTTTTACAACAATAATTTACTCAATAGTGATTATTTTACAACCATAATTTACTGCTATTCACTCTGTGATGATTTGTTTTTATCCCATAACTTGCTCAGTGGTGATTATTTTTAACCCCTTAATTTACTGCTATTCACTTTGTGGTGATTAGTTTTACAACCATAATTTACCAATATTTACTCAGTAGTGATTAAATACCAGTGAATTGTACTTGTAAAATTACTCAGTATTGATTAGTTTTACAACCATAATTTACTGTTATTTACTCAGTGGTGATTAGTTTTACAACCATAATTTACTGCTATTTAGTCAGTGGGGATTAGTTTTAGAAACATAATTTCCTGCATTTTACTCAGTGGTGATTAGTTTTACAACCATAAGTTACTGCTTTTTACTCAGTGGTGATAAGTTTTACAACCATAATTTACTGCTTTTTACTCAGCGGTGATTAGTGTTACAATGCCAATTTACTGCTTTTTAATCAATAGTGATTAGTTTTACAACCATAATTTACTGCTATTCACTCTGTGATGATTTGTTTTTACCACATAACTTGCTCAGTGGTGATTATTTTTAACCCCATAATTTACTGCTATTCACTTTGTGGTGATTAGTTTTACAACCATAATTTACCAATATTTACTCAGTATTGATTACTTTTACAACCATAATTTTCTGTTATTTACACAGCAATGATTAGTTTTACAACCATAACTTAACTGCTATTTATTCAGTGGTCATTAGTTTTATCCCATAATTTACTGCTTGTTACTCAGTGATGATTAGTTTTACAAGGATAATTTACTGCCTCTTACTCAGTGGTGATTTGTTTTAACCCCATAATTTACTCAGAAATGATTATTTTCACAACCATAATTTACTCAGTGGTGATCAGTTTTACAATAATAATTTACTCCCATTTACTCAGTAGTGATCAGTTTTACAATAATAATTTACTCAGTAATGATTAGTTTTACCATGATAATTTACTCCTATTTACTCAGTGGTGATCAGTGTTACAATGATAATTTACTCTTATTTACTCAGTGGTGATTAGTTTTACAACCATAATTTACTGCTTTTTACTCAGTGGTTATTAGTTTTACAACGATAATTTACTCAATAGTGATTAGTTTTACAACCATCATTTAATTGCTATTTATTCAGTGGTCATTAGTTTTTACCCCATAATTTACTCAGTAGTGATTTATTTTACAACCATAATTTACCACTATTTACTCAGTAGTGATTAAATATCAATTAATTGTGCTTATAAAATTACTCAGTAATGATTAGTTTTACAACGATATTTTATTGCTTTTTACTCAGTGGTCATTAGTGTTACAACGATAATTTACTGCTTTTTACTCAGTGGTGATTAGTTTTACAATGATAATTTACTGCTTTTTACCCAGTGGTGATTAGTTTTATAACTATAATTTACTCAATAGTGATTAGTTTTAGAACTATAATTTAGTTCTATTCACTCTGTGATGATTTGTTTTTACCCCATACCTTGCTCAGTGGTGATTATTTTTAACCCCATAATTTACTGCTACTCACTCTGTGGTGATTAGTTTTACAACCATAATTTACTGTTATTTACTCAGTGATGATTAGTTTTACAATGATAATTTACTGCCTTTTACTCAGTGGTGATTAGTTTTAACCCCATAATTTACTCAGTAATGATTACATTTACAATGATAATTTACTCCTATTTATTCAGTGGTGATCAGTTTTACAATAATAATTTACTCCTATTTAAAAAGTGGTGATTAGTGTTACAACGACAATTTATTGCTTTTTACTCAGTGGTGATTAGTTTTACAACGATAAATTACTTCCTTTTACTCAGTGGTGATCAGTTTTACAACGATAATTTACTCCCTTTTACTCAGTGGTGATCAGTTTTACAACGATAATTTACTGCCTTTTCCTCAGTAGTGACTAGTTTTAGGACGATAATTTACTGCTTTTTACTCAGTGGTGATTAGTTTTACAACCATAATTTACTGGTTTTTACTCAGTGGTGATTAGTGTTACAACGACAATTTTCTGCTTTTTACTCAGTGGTGATTAGTTTTACAACGATAATTTACTCAATAGTGATTTATTTTACAACCATAATTTACCACTATTTACTCAGTAGTGATTAAATATAAATTAATTGTGCTTATAAAATTACTCAGTAATGATTAGTTTTACAACTATAATTTACTGCTCTTTACTCAGTGGTGATACGTTTTACAACCATAATTTACTGCTATTTACTCAGTTGTTATTAGTGTTACCACGATAATTTACTGCTTTTTACTCAGTGGTGATTAATGTTATAAGGATAATTTACTGCTTTTTACTCAGTGGTGATTAGTGTTACAATGACAACTTACTGCTTTTTATTCAGTTGTGATTAGTTTTACAACGATAATTTGCTGCTTTTTACTCAATAGTGATTAGTTTTACAACCATAATTTACTGCTATTCACTCTGTGATGATTTGTTTTTACCTCATAATTTGCTCAGTGGTGATTATTTTTAACCCCTTAATTTACTGCTATTCATTCTGTGATGATTTGTATTACAATCATAATTTACTGCTATATACTCAGTGGTCATTAGTTTTACAACCATAATTTACCAAGATTTACTCAGTAGTGATTAAATATCAGTGAATTGTACTTGTAAAATTACTCAGTATTGATTAGTTTTACAACCATAATTTACTGTTATTTACTCAGCAATGATTATTTTTACAACCATAATTTACTGCTATTTATTCAGTGGTGATTAGTTTTACAACCATAATTTACTGCTATTTAGTCAGTGGGGATTAGTTTTAGAAACATAATTTCCTGCATTTTACTCAGTGGTGATTAGTTTTACAACGATAATTTACTGCTTTTTACTCAGTGGTTATTAGTTTTATATCGATAATTTACTGCCTTTTACTCAGTGGTGATTACTTTTACTACGATAATTTACTCCTATTTACTCAGTGGTGATCAGTTTTACAACCATAAGTTACTGCTTTTTACTCAGTGGTGATAAGTTTTACAACCATAATTTACTGCTTTTTACTCAGCGGTGATTAGTGTTACAATGCCAATTTACTGCTTTTTAATCAATAGTGATTAGTTTTACAACCATAATTTACTGCTATTCACTCTGTGATGATTTGTTTTTACCACATAACTTGCTCAGTGGTGATTATTTTTAACCCCATAATTTACTGCTATTCACTTTGTGGTCATTAGTTTTACAACCATAATTTACCAATATTTACTCAGTAGTGATTAAATATCAGCGAATTGTACTTGTAAAATTACTCAGTATTGATTAGTTTTACAATGATAATTTACTGCCTTTTACTCAGTGGTGATTAGTTTTAACCCCATAATTTACTCAGTAATGATTAGTTTTAGAATGATAATTTACTCCTATTTACTCAGTGGTGATCAGTTTTACAATGATAATTTACTACTATTTACTCAGTGGTGATTAGTTTTACAACGATAATTTACTGCCTTTTACTCAGTGGTGACTAGTTTTACGACGATAATTTACTGCTTTTTACTCAGTGGTGATTAGTTTTACAACCATAATTTACTGCTTTTTACTCAGTGGTGGTTAGTGTTACAACGACAATTTACTCAATAGTGATTAGTTTTACAATGATAATTTTCTGCCTTTTACTAAGTGGTTATTACTTTTACATTGATAATTTACTGCCTTTAACTCACTGGTGATTACTTTTAAAACGATAATTTACTGCCTTTCACTCAGTGGTGATTAGTTTTACAACCATAATTTACTGCTATTTAGTCAGTGGTGAATAGTTTTAGAACTATAATTTACTGGGTTTTACTCAGTGGTCATTAGTTTTACAATGATAATTTACTCAGTTGTGGTTAGTTTTAACCCGATAATTTACCACTATTTACTAGGTAGTGATTAAATATCAATGAATTGTGCTTGTAAAATTACTCAGTGGTGATTAATTTTACAACCTTAATTTACTGGGGTTTACTCAGTAGTCATTAGTTTTACAACCATAAATTACTTCTATTTACTCAGTGGTGATTAACATATATGTAAAAGCTCGTTGTTTTAGTTGAGAAAATATTTTACATGGAGGAGCAAACAACATTTCAACCTTCTTCGGTTATCGTGAGGTTCACAATTAGTTTTACAATCATAATTCAGCAATATTTGCTCAGTACTGACTAGCTTTACAAACATAATTCACTGATATTTACTCTGTAGCAATTACTTTTTCAACCATAATTTACTGTTGTTTTCTCTGTGTTGATTAGTTTTACAAATGTAATTATTTGCTATTTACTCAGTAGTGACTATTTTCACAGTCATTATTCATTGATATTTACTCAGTGGTGATTAGTCTTTGATTGATTGATTGATTGATTTAGTGTTTTATGGCACAAAGCAACGAGGCTATCTGCGCCAAACATCCGGTAAAAATGTAGTAAAAGACATAAATGGAAATGAAGGTAAAACAAAAAAAGTATAAAACCAGTGTAGACACCTAGTCTACAAGGTTAAGATAGAAGGCAAAGTGTAAAAAGTTGTAAGGTAGGTATTCTATCATAAAGGTATAATCATAACCCGCCAGGAAGACTAACAGGCAGGTACAAGACCCACCGTCAGTCACCTGAAGTTGGTCTTTCCAGTCCTGGTTCTGGGTTATGTGTCATAGCAACTAGTATCAAAATGTAAAAGAATAGAAGTATTAAAAAACACACAGCAAAAGCGCAACAATGAGTAACCAAATGTTCAGTAAAAAGAGAAATGTCATGTAAATGGAGTAAAATTTGTAAAGGAAAATGAAGGTAGAAACAAAACAGCAATTAAAACAGAAAATGGTGTAAAAACCAACGGTGACACCCAGTCTTCAAAGTTATAAACTATTTACTCTAGCATAATAATAATGATCATAACCCGCCAGGAAGACTAACAAACAAGTTCAAGAACCACCGTCAGTCACCTGAAGTTGGCTTTTCCAGTCCTGGTTCTGGGTTATGTGTCATAGTAGCTATTATCAAAATGTAATGGAATAAAAGTTTAAAAAGACACTCAGCAAAATCATAATAAAGAGTAGCCAAATGTCCAGTAAAAAGATAAAAGTCAAGTAAATGGAGTAAAATGTGTAAAGGTAATTGAAGATAAAAACAAAATGGCAATTAAAACAGGAAATGGTGCAAAAACCAGTGACGACATCCAGTCAACAAAGTTGTGAAGGACAACCTGTAGCAGAATGGGAATGATCATAACCCGCTAGGAAAACTAACAGGTAGTATATAAACCACCGTCAGCCACCTGAAGTTGGTCTTTCCGTCCTGGTTCCGGGTTATGAGTCAATATGGCCAGTACAAAAAGGTAGTAAAAGTACGAAATGAAAAGCAGCGAAAGTATAACAGTAACTCGCCAGGAAGACTAACGAGTAGTTCAAACAGACAATTCAAACAGAAGCGTTAGTCACCTGAAGTTGGCCTTTCCAGTCCTGGTGTCGAGTTATTTAATGTTCTGGCCATTGTTTAATGTCGCATTGAACGAGAGAGAATAAAACTATAAAAAGGAGCCACAATTAAAAAGGTGTAATAAATAAATATACCACACTTAAATAAGATTAAAAAGATTAATGGCCATTAAAAAATTAAAAACGTTATTAAGGTGGACATAGTCACCATCACCAATAACTCTGTCCAATGTTAACGGCTGACGCTGGGAAAAAATATGTTTAAAGTATTGCCGTCGTTGAGGATTGTAACGATGGCAAGAAAGTAAAACATGGCTGATAGTGATTTGAGTGTTACACAAACTACACATTGGTGCATCAGTTCCAGATAAAAGAAAATGATGAGTTAAAAAACTGTGACCAATGCGTAGCCTAGTGAGAACAACTTCTTCCCTCCGAACTTTACACAAGCTAGATGGCCAAACTCCAATTTTGGGTTTAATTTGAAAAAGTTTATTGTCGCGTCGTTCACTCCAAGTGGACTGCCAACTGGCACAGAGCCGAGCTTTGAAGACAACACCATAGTACATGTACGGAATAGGCATAGGGGTGATGGAGCTGAGGCATACATATTTAGCTGCCATGTCTGAAAGCTCGTTCCCATGAATACCAACATGGCCTGGTATCCAGAAAAACTGAATTGAAGTAGCTGCTAATGAGAAATGGGCCAGTCGGTTTCGAATATCTGCTAGAATAGGATGTGAGCTAATGTGAAGTGATTCCAAGGCAAGAATAGAACTAAGTGAGTCAGTATAAATAGTGCAGTTGGAGTACTGCTCAGCTGCAATATGATCAAGGGCGAGAGATATTGCATACAGTTCAGCAGTGAACACAGAAGCTGTAGAGGGGATTCTGTGTGCAACTACTGACCCACAGCAAACCATAGCAGAGCCCACTGAATTTCCTGATTTGGAACCATCTGTATAAATGGGAACTGAATGATTGTTTGAAAGATATTCATTGAATAAAAGACGGTACTTCCAGTCTGGAGTATCCGCCTTTTTTAGGTGATTGAAAGAAAGGTCACACTTGGGGGCTGTAATAAGCTATGGTGGGATGCGTCGACATGTGGAATCTGCAATATTATCCAAGAACAGACCCAATTCATCCAATTGCGCCCGGATGCGAAGGCCAAACGGAGCAATGACAGATCGTCTGTTCTGAAAAAGTACTGCCCACCGAGGAAGGAAAACACATTCCCAGGTGGGATGCTTTGGTAAGGAACAAAGTTTCGAAGTATATTGTAAAGACAGTTGCAAACAGCGAAGGTGTAGAGGAGGTTCATGAGATTCAATGTATATGCTCTGAACTGGAGAGGTACGGAAAGCTCCGGTGCAGAGTCGAAGACCTTGGTGATGAATGGGGTCCAGTATCTTTAAGGCCGAGGGTCTGGCAGAGCCATAGACCATTGATCCATAGTCAAGTTTCGATCTAATAAGAGCACGATATATCTTTAACATTGAACGGCGATCTGCCCCCCAACTGGTAGAAGAGAGGACACGAAGGATGTTCAGTGTTCTTGTGCATTTGACCCGAAGCTGCTTTAAGTGTGGTATAAAGGTCAATTTACGATCAAAGATAAGCCCCAAGAACTTTGTCTCTGGGACCACTGGCAGCAAAACTTCACCGATATGAAGTTCAGGATCAGGGTGAATACCTCGTTGGCAGCAAAAGTGCATGCATACAGTTTTGGAAAGAGAGAAATTAAAGCCATTTGCAAGAGTCCACTTCTGTACACGATTGAGGGCAGTTTGTAGTTGCCGCTCAATATATCTCATGTTTGATGACTGACATGAGATGTGAAAGTCGTCAACATATAGCCCATTCATAACGGTGAGAGGGAGTTGTTCAGTGATGGCATTTATCTTTATACTGAAAAGTGTGACACTCAATATACAGCCTTGAGGGACTCCAAGTTCCTGTACAAAAGAACGTGAAAGTGCCGAACCTACACGAACTTGGAATCTCCTGTCCATTAAAAAATTTTTAATAAACATGGGTAGATGGCCACGTAACCCATATGTATGGAGGTCTCGCAAAACGCCATACCTCCATGTTGTGTCGTAAGCCTTCTCTATGTCAAAGAATATCAATACAAGGTGTTGGCGGTTGAGAAAGGCCTCTCTGATAGAGGTTTCAAGACGAATTAGGTGGTCTATGGTGGAGTGCTGTCGACGGAACCCACACTGGGTGGGTGAGAGGAGGTTGTTTGATTCAAGGAACCAAACAAGACGAGCATTAAGCATCCTTTCTAAGGTCTTACAGAGACAGCTCGTCAGAGCAATTGGACGATAGTTTGAAGGAATCTTCGGATCTTTCCCTGGCTTAGAGAAAGGTAAAATAATAGCCTGGCGCCAGGCATCAGGAAAAACATTCTCCTGCCAAATCCGGTTGAAGATAGTCAGAAGGACATCAAGAGAATCAGGAGAGAGATGGTGTAGCATGTCATAATGAATATCATCAGGTCCAACAGATGTACTGGCAGACCGATGAAGGGACATTTTTAGTTCCACCAGGGTAAAGGGACTATTATAGTCAAAGAAACAGTCAGTTTGAAAGGAAAGAGGTGATCGCTCTGCCCGAGTCTTGATGGCCAGGAAGGTGGAGGAACAAGCAGAAGTGCTAGATACCTGGCAAAAGCTTTCACCTAGAGTGTTAGCGATGTTTCGGACATCAGTCACCTCCTGACCATCAGAGAGTAAGATCGAGAGGGGAACAGAAGTGTAGTGCCCATTAACCTTTCAAATCTTGTCCCATACGATCTTGGAACTGGTGGTAGAAGATATGCTGGTTGTGAACTTAATCCAAGATTCCTTCTGGTTTTGACGTCTTACCCACCTAGCATGTGCTCGGGCCCGCTTGAAAGCAACCCGATTTGAAAGTGTGGGATATCTGCGAAAAGTGTCCCAGGCCCGTTTTTGAGCCTTCCGTGCTAAGTTGCAAGCAGAATTCCACCATGGACGAGGATATCGTGGGAAACGTGTCGAGGTTTTAGGAATACACTGAGCAGCTGCATGTATAATACAATCAGTTACCGCTGCAACACAGTTGTCTATTGATGGCTGATTTACGATGACAGGATTAAGTTCTGCGAGAGCAGTGAAAGTGGACCAGTCTGCCTGATCCAGCTTCCACCGGGGCACGCGGGTAGGGTGGCATCGACCACGGCCAGTCTCTCTCAAAATGATCGGAAAATGATCACTGCCTAGTGGATTACTGTCAACCCTCCATGAAAAATGGGAGAATAATGAAGGGGAGCAAACTGAGAGATCAATGGCAGTGAATGACTGACTTGGTGCATGAAAGTAAGTGGAAGAACCAGTATTGAAAAGAGAAAGATCGTGATCAGAGAGCATCTGCTCTACAGATCGACCCCTCCCATCAATAACAGCACTTCCCCAGAGGGATGGTGTCTATTAAAATCCCCCAGGATTAGAAATGGAGATGGCAACTGTTCAACGAGAGCATCCAGGTCTGATTGATCATAAGTCTCTCCAGGGGACAGGTACAGAGAACAAACAGTGATGGTACGACCCAAGGAAATACGGATGGCTACGGCCTCCAAGGGTGTATTGAGTGACAAAGACAGGGTGGGCACATGTTGATCAACCAAAAGTGCCACCCCTCCATGTACTCAACCATCACACAACTTGTCATTTCTGTACAGAGAAAACTGCCGAATGGAGACTGTATCAGCAGATTTGAGAAATGTTTCTTGTAGAGAAAGACAAACAGGATGATAGGAAGCAATCAGCGTTTTGATATCATCCAGATTACAACGTAAACCTCGACAGTTCCATTGTATCAAGGTGGCCATTTTTAAGGACGAGCAGGTGAAGTGGTTGGAGAACCCTTCGGTTTACACCGTCTTTTTTCTTTACTGTCTTTAGTCGGAGGAGGTCTATCAACCTCCATGGAGGTTTTTGTTATTGGAAGAGGAATCAAGTGACTGAGGACGCGGACGAATAATTGTTTTGTTTATTGTGGTGGGAGAAAATGATGTATCAGAAGAAATGCCTGTATTTGAAACTGAAGGACATGGATCTTGAGGTTTGTTGGAAGATGTTGGAGGAACAGAGATGGATGTGGAAGTTGATTCATCTACTGTTTTAACCACGGAGGTCAAAAGGCTTTTCAGTTGTTTTGAAAACGATTCTTTTGGAGGCACAGAGAGATCTGTCTGCACTTCCACTGTAGTTGTGGAATGGAGTGCAGCAGCATATGTCCGAGATGGGATTGTGGACATCAATTTCCGAGCCTCAGGATAACTAATGTTATGTGTCGTTTTCAAACGCTGCACCTCTTTTTCCTCCAACCATTTTGGACAAGAATGAAAGTAAGAGGGGTGAGAACCATTGCAGTTGACGCAATGTGGGTTTATGTCACAATCATAGGCATCGTGGTCCTTGCCTCCACAACGAGCACATGTCAGGGAACCACGACAAGATGTCTTTGAGTGGCCGAATCTCTGACATTGAAAACATCGAAGAGGGTTTGGAATGTATGGCCGAACCCTGCAAATGAGATAATCTGCTTTGATGGTGGCGGGTGCTCGTGGTGAAGTGAATGTTAAAACAAGGGTATTTGTTGGCAGTGTAACTCCATCTTTGCGAGTGGAGATGCGCCTCACTGCAGAAACTCCTTGAGTGGAAAGACCGGCGAGAATCTCCGATTCAGGAACATTCTTCAAATCCCTTTCAACAATAACTCCTCGTGAAGTATTCAAAGTAGCATGGGGTGTAACCTCAATAGGTATATTGCCAATTACCTTTGATTTCAAGAGGAGATCACTGTGTTGGGATGTGGATGTTTCAACCAGTATGTCACCAGATCGAAGCTTCTTTACTGACTTTGGAGAGCCAGCAAGTCCCTCTAGCTCCTTTTGAATAAAAAAAGGGGACATTTGCCCTAAGGGTTTTTCTGAAAGAGAATGCAATATCAGAAAATGAGGTACGTGTGTTACTGATGTTGGAGATTGCTGTTCTGTGTATTCAAGACGTGGTCGCTTACCCATTGACTGTTTTTTTACAATTTTACTTAAATTTTTTGAAGGATCCATAGGAAAGAGAAAAGTTTCGGTACTCACTGACCCCACCCACCATGGAGCCCTACAAGGGGACGCACTACAAAGTCATGCAAGGACAATGCAGCAACGCCAGGGTTTCGTGAGCACTATACCCAAACACCAGCATCAGGCACAATGTCCACAACACCCTTTGAGAACTTCCAACACTGGTACTTGGTTGGCTCTAGCCCAGGTGGACCAGCCGATTGACCCAAGGGGGGCCACCCAAGGGCCGCCTGTCTACAGGAATTCGAGGCCAAAGTGGTGTGTTAGGGTTGGACCCCTCAACCACCAGGATCCTCTCCTCCCCTTCACGGGTCGCCACGCACGACAAACACGTGGTTGGATGTTTAGATCCCAGAGAAGGTAACCAGACAGAACAGAACCTTCCCTGGGAGGTCCCCTCACCACGTACAGGAATCCACTCCGAGGGGGTGATTAGTCTTACAGCCATAACTCATTTCTATTCACTCTGTGGTGACTTGTAATTCCAGCAGAAAGATGGTTTTAATTGTAAATTATTTCCGTGGTTACATACTCACCTTATTTCAAGTGTTGCCAAACTTCTGTAATACTAATTTTATTTATTACAATAGCTGGAATGAAGGAGTTATTTTAATAAAAATAATTAGTTTTGCCTGGATGTGTAAATGATGAATTCAAAGTGATTAAAATTTTAAATTTTTAAGATAAAACCACAAAATATTTTTCTGCAGTAGACTTTTCAGGTACATGTACACTTTAGTACATTTATGTTTAATATTCAAAGAAAATGTGATGTAATTTAACTGTAGTTTATTGTCACATAATGTACATGGGACTTCATTAGAATGTGGTTTGCAAAAAAAGTATGAGAGAGACCAATGAAAACAGCATTTGTAAAATGAAGCAGGGTAGAAAATATTGAATAAACAAGCAGTAAATCATGTTGTGTTATCATGCAAGTTGTTAAAAGTAACATATTTTTCTGCTATGCACAAGCACCTGTGTACTTATCTTCTGTAAGAATGTTCTCTCTCTGTTCTGTTTCACACTGGATTTACCTGTTCTGTGACTGATCACCAATATCTTGTTGTGGAGAAATGGCTCCTTCACTGCTACTGTCTTCTTCAATTTTAAAGCTAGCTGCAGGGTGTTTACAAATCTCTCCTTCACATGTATTCTTGAATGGAATCTGCCCTTCTACAAAACAAACACCATACATGTTTAAAACATAACCAAATATTACTATGGGAAAAGCTATTTAGCAAGAAGAGGTGTATTTTTCTGAAAGAATACTGTTGCAAACATCATAAGAAACAGACAAGAAAAAGAACTTAAGCAGTAAAATCAGTTACAAGTTTTAAGATTAATTAGCGAGCAAGTTGGTTGATTTGGTGTTTTATGGCACAAAGCAAGTAAGCTATCTGTGCCAAACATCAAATAAAATGTTAATAAAGTAAAATTATTAAAATTCATAAAAGGAAATTAAGGTGAAAGAAAACAAAGTTTAATTTTTGAAGTAAAAACATAAATACCATAAAAACCAATTTTTACATCTAGTCTACAGTTGTAAAAGAAAACTACAGTAACACAAGCTGCAAAGCACTTTCTGTAGCATAACTGTAATTATAATAACTCACCAGGATGACTGATGGCTAAGTTCATAAACCACTGTTAGTCACCTGAAGTCAGCATCATAATTCCATCTCTGCAAGTGGAGATATGCATCAATGCAGAAACTCCTTGGGTGGAGAAACCAGAGAATCTCTGACTCTGGGATGTTCTTTAAATCCCTCTTAACAATAACTCCTCATGAAAAATTTAGAGTAGCATGAGGTGTAACCTCAATAGGTATATCCCCAATTGCCTTTGAATACAAAAAGAGTTTACTGTGTTGAGATGTGCATGTTTCCACCAATATGTCACCAGACCAAAGCTTCTTTACTGACGTTGGAGAGTCAGCAAGTCCCTCTAGTTCCTTCTGAATGAGAAAGGGAGACATTTGCCCTAAAGGTTTGTCTCAAAAAGAACGTAATATAAGAAAATGTGATACAAAAGGTGGTGAAGACGTCATTTACCAATGAACTGTTTACTCACTATTTTAAGTTTTTATTTCAAGGATCCATAATAAAAAAAAAGGAAATGTCAATACCCACTGACCCCACCCACCAAGGAGCACTATGACAGGATGCACTACAATGTCAAATAAGGACACTGCAGCAATGCCAGGATTTCCTGAGCACTATACCAAGACATCAGCATCAGATACCATGTCCACAGCATCTGTTGAGAATGTCCAACACTGGTACTTGGTTGACCCTAGCCCAAGTGTACCAGCCAATTTACCCAAGGGGGGCCACCCTAAGGCTGCCCGTTTACAGGAATTCAAGGCCAAAGTGGTGTGTTAGGGTTGGCCCCTCAACCAGCAGGATCTTCTCCCTTTCACAGGTCACCACACATGGCAAACACGTGGGTAGATGTTTTGGTCCCAGAGAAGGTAAATTGAAAGAACATAACCTTCCCTTGGACATCCCCTCACCACATACAGGAATCCACACCGAGGGGTAGCAAGTGAGACTGCTTAATATAACAAATAATTATGCCTACTGGCTTATGTTTTTACATATTTTAATTGTTAAATTTTTCCAGTCTGATTTTCTTTTTATGATTCATTTAGATATTTTTAATCTTCTTTCAAATTTAAATGTTTTTTTTACTGCTAAATCTAAAAAGTGCAAGGTTAAATACATTTATAACCTATTATGACATGCAAATGAAGAAAGTTAAATTTTTAAAAATAACTGTTTTATATATTAATATATAATATTTTAGATATTAATATAAAATGAGGAAGCACTAACCCACCTTCAAGAATGTTGCTTATGATTAACTCCAAAGAGGTAACTGTAACCCATCTTCTCGCCTTTAACTGCTTGTGTAAACTTCTCATCACCTTCCAGAATGTTAAGCATGATTAACTCCAATGACATAACCCTAACCCATCTACTCACCTTTAACTAATTGTGTAAATTTCTCATCACCTTCCAGAATGTTGCATATAATTAACTCCAATGATGTAACCTAACCCATCTTCTCACCTTTAACTGCTTGTGTAAACTTCTCATCAGCCTGAAGAATGTTGCCTTTGATCAACTCCAATGGACCTGGACGATGCGAGAGACGATCATTCAAATTATCTGCTAAGTGGGCCTTTCTCAGTTGCCTCCGTTTTTCTTGCAGGCTCCCATCAACCTTTGTGTCTATGTATCAAATTAAGTACAATATAAATAAGCCCGCAGATTAAAGACAAAACAATTACATGGTATGATGGATAATATGCAAAGTAACACAAAACTTAACACCCATTTATTATCATTTATTAGCACTAGAAGTTAAAATATAAAACTGGTACACATAACTGTACTCTGTAATAAAACAATAAAAGAAAGAGGGTTCTAGCTTACACATTCACCTCCTGGAATAGGTTATACAACGTATATACGAAACGAGACACCAACTGACAGGTATATAGCTATATACCTATATAAAACCTGACAGCCACTGTCACGAATACGTTATAAATCTATACCAAACAAGACATCCACTGTAAAGAATAAGTTCTAAACTGACATAAAACATGACATCCACTGTCAGGAATATGTTATAAACCTATATGAAACAAGAAATTTGATATTTTGCAGAGATAAAAAACACTACTTTCTACAGTTACACAAAACCTGATATCTGATATCTACCTTCAAGAATATGTTGTTGTACGAGTTCTTGTCTTTCTGGTCGTTTCTGAATCTTGCTTCTCAAAAAATCTCCTGTCTATGATACATTAATAAACATATATAGTTATTCACGTTGAATAACTAGTGCATTATTACTGATTAGACAAATATTTTGTCTATTGGAATTCCCAATGACTACTTGAGAAATAAAGACAAAGTAAAGCTTTTATTATTTAAGTAAACTTCAGAAGATAAAGCATATTGGTACAACTAATGCTTAATTTTGTTATGGGATACTGCAAGGGTTAAATAATTAATGATTTCCAAATCTTAAAATCAGTTAAACTATGAACAGGCAGGTATACTACTCTAATAAAGTGTTAACTACAAAATATCAGGATAATAAAATTATTTTTTTTAAATACAAGTACTTCTTTCAATACCTTTGCTCTCTCCAACTTCTGTCTCTGTTCGTGGAAAGCAGGTGGAGTATTTAAAGCTGAAATAAATAATACTATTGCTTACTGAACCTACTTCTGGTGAGCAACTTATATGAACAAGCATGACAACAAACTTAAGTTGAATCACAAACAGCAGTATTTGTACTTATGTGGCATTGTTCCATGTTTAACATCTTGCTACCAAGGACAGTATTTTTACTTCTACTTACACAAAATTATTCTTTGTTCAACATCTTGTTACCAAGGGTAGTATTTTCACTTTTACTTACGTGGCATTATTCCTTGTTCAACAAGTTGGTTGATTGGTCTCCGTAGCAGAAGCTTCTTTTGTAGGGCTAAAACATAAAAATAAAATCTAAATCACTGATTGTTTAATAAACTACTGTCTTATCCTCTGTCATTTTTATTATATTCAAACGTGTTTAGATATTTGATACTGTTAAACAGTACAAAAAATACTTACTAATACATATTGCAAGAGAGTATCTTTGGTTTTAAAAACCTCACATGGTGTAGATGAGATTTCTGGTTCAATCCCTAGGTAGAATTAGTACAAAAGGATAGCTACAACAGTCACATGGTGTAGAGAGGTCTTTGGTTCAGTCCCAGCCATAGTGAATATGAAAACGTAGCTACAACATTCACATGATGTAGAAAGATCTCACGTTCAGTCCTGAGCTAGAGAGAGTATAAAAGTGTAGCTACAAAATTCAAACAATGTAGAGAGGTCTCACGTTCAGTCCTAGCCATACTGAGTATAAAAGCAAAGCTACAACATTTACATGGTGTAGAGATCTCATCTTCAGTTCTGAGCTAGAGTGAGTATAAAAATGTAACTACAACTCTTACACAGTGTAGAGAGATCTTATGTTCAGTTCTCAGACAGAGTGAGTATAAAAACATAGGTACAGCACTCACATCGTGTAGAGAGGTCTCATGTTCACTACTGGCCAGAGTGAGTATAAAAACATAGCTACAGCACTCACATGGTGTGGAAAGATGTCATGTTCAGTCCTGACTATAGTGAGTATAAAAACATAGGTACAGCACTCACATGGTGTAGAGATCTCAGGTTCAGTTGTGAGACAGTGAGCACAAAAGGTTACATTATTGTACAGCAAAACAAAAATCTCCATGATGATGAGGAACCCAACGCTCTTTTATCATCAATACCAGCCTTTTTTAGAGTGTATTGAAACAAAGATATAAAAACTGGACTTCAACAAATTTCAAACATACTTACTATAAGAAAGACCCTTAGAATGTCCATATATAAAAGTATGGAAGATCAAAACTAGGTACACACAAATATAATAAAGAAGAAACTGTAGAAAACATTTATATTCATTAACTTATAACATTTAAAGTACCTTTACCAATTTCTCACCCATAATGTAGGAGGACTGCCAAAATAAACATCCTACTCATGTCTGATGAGACTGCATCTACATGATTTCTAACTAGTTTTTTATCAAATCAGATGAGTTACAGTTTATTTAATGTCTTTCTTATATTACTGTAATCTTCTATTCTTTTTATTGGAGTTCAATATAATCCCTGTTTCTTTTCGTTTGTTCAATTTCACACACTGTCAACTCTTGTGATAGTATTTACTAATGAAAAGTTAGATTGATCATAACATTATAATGCTTCCATGAGAAAGAACAAATGCATTTTGTTATGAATTATGACCCAATGATCCCCAGGTTGCAAGTCAAGTGTACTAACCACCAAGTCATGTTAGGCTTATTTTCCCTGTATTTTTCTTTGTTTTACTAAGAATTCAATACTTCTAAACATTAATATATGTTTTTCTTACTACAGTCCAATATTTTCCTCATCCCTTCCATTAGTTGATCACATAAACAATATTCTTAAACATCACACAAGATTGCTGCATGTATATCTTTTAGTTTCTTTAACCCTTCTTGTCATACATCAGACTAAGCTATAATGTTACACAGATATTAAATACAGTAATAACTGCAACACAGTTTAAAACAATATAAACATACCAAACTATCATTTAAAACTAGTACATACCTTCTTTATTTTTATCCATAGACTGCTGAAGAGAGCCTTCATCCACTTCAACCATCCCACCAAGATCAACAGAGGATACAAACCATTCATCCATTTTAAGTACAAATCAGTCACTTTTGACAATGCACAAGGTACAGGAATGCTTCGAATAGAAAGAATATTCAAGAATTATTATAAGTGCTTATGTCAAAAATAATAAACAAGCATATAAACATTATTTAAGCAAACAACTTTCATAAACAGTGTTTCTATCAACTAGAGACTTTCTATAAATTAAGTTATGGTGTGTAGTTAACCTTAAGACTGAAAAGACTTTTATTTTTCAAAGTTAAATATTCTAGTCTTTAAAATTACTAATTAACTTCTTTAGTTATTGCCACATAAAATGATCAATTACTTTAAACAACAATGAAACTGGATAAAGTCACAAACATCATTAACTAATCTAAATTAGAGTTCATGATTATTATACTGTAACTGTAATATTGTAATTATAATTTATTAATTCAAAGTAGTCAAAATTAATAAAATAATCAACAAATCAACATTATTACCATCTTTTATCATTTCAACTGCCCAAGTCTTAACTGATAACTGATTTATAGAATATAATTAATGTTAAACAGTAGATACCACCATAAAGATGTAGTTTTAGATGTTTGTGTTACACAGTAGATACTACCAAAAAGATGTAGAGTTTTAGATGGTAATGTTACACAATAGATACTACCATAAAGATGTAGAATTTTAGATGCTAATGTCACACTCCATATATTAGAAGTAGAATTAGGAGAGATGAAAATAATTAATTAATTATATATTCTGTGCACAACAAACCAACAGAATGTTTGTGGCCATGGTTTGAATGCAACTCATCAGGTCGAGCAGGACTTGAAACCAACGGTTTAGTTTACTAGCTCAACCAGTAATTTCACTACTCACAATTTAATGGTTCAAAGAAAATAAGTAAATTGGTAAGTTAAAACATACAGTTATTTAATTAGTCTGATCACAAGTCAATGCTAAAATGTATAATAATAATTATGTAGGGCAAACAGATGCACTGACACTCTTCACCATTTACTCAGCATAACCTAGTTTAATAAATGATACTAGCCTAAAGCTATGAATGAAAAAAATGATGTCTAATGGCATACACAATGTTAAAATGCTTGTAATACCTTCAAGCTACAAGCTGTCATCCTTAAGCTATATCTGGTATATAAGTCATGATAACCATTATAACACAAGCTGCCATCCCTTTGCTACACCATCAGGTATCTTTGAGTAACAGTGACTATTATCACACAAGCTGTCATCCTTGTGTTATATTACATGGTAACTTCAAGTAATTATGGTCCACAAGCTGTCATCTCTGTGCTGTACCATCTGGTATATTCAAGTTAGGGTGGTCATTACAACACAAGATGTCATCCCTCTGATATCTTTAAATTACAGTGATCATTATGACACAAGCTGTCATCCCTATCCCATACCATGTAATATCTTCAGGTAATAATAATTACTAGATGGAAACCAATATCAACAAATTGAACTTTATCCAATTCCAATCAAGTAAACA
This sequence comes from Carcinoscorpius rotundicauda, assembly GCA_011833715.1. NCBI lineage: Eukaryota > Metazoa > Arthropoda > Merostomata > Xiphosura > Limulidae > Carcinoscorpius > Carcinoscorpius rotundicauda. The sequence continues at coordinate 28,153,045 of CM022406.1, forward strand.
TTTGATCTTCAACTTATGATGTGTCTGCAAGTGTTAAAAATGCTGTTTTATAACATTTCCAACATGAAATCTTCTTGGGCTAAAATTTATTACACACATATTAATATGGCTTTCCTTTATCAAGTTGTAGCTTCATAAAAATGATGATAGAGTTGTAACTTGATCTTTGTACAAAAGTAGTTTGATGCATAAAGAGACACACTGAACTTCACTAATACATAACCACAAGAAATGGATATTACTATAGATAATTATTAAGAACTCTCCTGGACACTTCAAAACTTTCACATTCTGTGAATAACTATAAATCAAAGCAAAGATGACTCAAATATTCATATTTTATATTCCTTAGAAAGCAAAACAACAAAGCCAATACAGATTTCATAGCTTTGGAGAACAACAGTTAAATATTTATCAATATATTGACACTTCTGTTGTAGAAGCTCTGAAGCACAGCTCTGATAGAAGATGTCTCTTAAAGTTATTATTGTCTAAAATACTTCCACTGTAGGACCACTAGAACAAAGACCAGTCAGAGAGACTACATCTATTAAACATATTATCATTTACAATTCCTCCATTATAGGATCCCTAGAATACAGATTGGACAGAGAGTCTCCACCTGTTAAATTTATTATAATTTACAATACTTCCATTGTAGGATCACTGGAACACAGGATCAGACAGAGAATCTCCATCTGTTACATATATTATCATTTACAATACCTTCACTGCATGAACTCTGGAACAAAGAAAGACAACATCTCCATCTGTTAAATATATTATCATTTACAATTCTTCCACTGTAGGATCTCTGGAACATGGATCTAACAGTCTCCTCTGTCAAATATATTATAACATACAATACTTCCACTGTAGGTTCTCTAGAACACAAATCATACCAAGTCTCCATGTGTAAAATATATTAGCATTTATACCTCCATTGTAAGATCTCTGAAACAGAGTTCAGACAGTCTCCATCTGTTAAATATATTATCATTTACAATACTGTCATTGTAGGATCTTTGGAACACATATCAGTCTTCATCTCTTAAAATATATTATCATTTACAATACTTCCATTGTAGGATCTTTGGAACACATATCAGTCTTCATCTCTTAAAATATATTATCATTTACAATACTTCCATTGTAGGATCTCTGAAACATAGATTAGACATAGAATCTCCATCTGTTAAATATATTATCTTTAGAATACCTCAAATGTATGATTTCTGGAACAAAGATCACAAACAGTTTCCATCTGTTAAAAATATTATCATTTACAATACCTCCATTGTAGAATCTCCAGTACATAGATCAGACAGAGAGTCTAAACTTATTAAATTTACAATCATTTACAATACTTTCATTGTAGGATCTTTGAAACACAGATTAGACAGAGTATCTCCAACTGTTAAATATATTATCATTTACAATACTTCCATTGTACAATCTCTAAAATGCAAATCAGACAACATTTCCATCTGTTAAATGTACTACGATTTTAAATACTTCCATTGTAGGATCTCTGGAACACAGATCAAACAGATTCTCCATCTCTTAAATATATTATATTTCACAATACTTCTATTGTAGAATCTCTGGAACACAGATCAGGCAGTCTCCATCTATTAAATATATTATCATGTACAATACCTAAGTTGTATGATCTCTGAAACACAAACAGACAACATCTCCATCTGTTAAATATACTATCATTTACAATACCTCCATTGTAGGATCTCTGAAACACAGTTCAGAGTCTCCATCTGAAATCTTACTATATAGCCTTTCAGCTAGGTATAAAATGACTGCAGATCACAGTAACTAATTATTTTATTGGTCACTTCTTGACACCTGTCCACAGTAAGTTTTAATAAACTGATAGACATACACTTAGGTATAGAAAGTTAAATATCAAAATAAATCCTTTAAAGCAACATGTTTATTTAACCACCATTTCATGGATTCAATCAAATTGACTAACCACGTACCTGGGAAGTTATACCTAGTATAAGTCTTATTCATGTAATTTATCCTTATCCATGGTTACCACTAAATTGCCAACTTACCTGAAACAGGTACAACTAAATGGTGTGGTAATTCAAGTGACGGATTGGAATTCATATTTAATGTTGACTATATTTTTAAATTTACCATATGTCTTCATGAAGTATGATAAAGTTTTAGAGATTACCATATGTCTTCATGAAGTATGAAAAAGTTTCAGAGAAACAAGTGTTGAAAATAAAACAGAATTTTTTAAATTAAATATTTATACAAAGGACATGTTTGTGAATTATTCAATTAGGCTGTCAAAAAGGTAACTGTCATGTTAAGAATAAAATTATTTTTTACCTTGTAGCTTCTATTTGCATAATTCCTAACATATAAACGTGTATCAAGTTTCACGGTTTTATAGTTGTTCTTTGTACTCACTAGAGCAATAATGCTCATGTCAAAACCAATAACACAGCAGGAATTAATAGAGTCTTTTAGAAGAACTAAAATAAATATCCTACAGTGTTGAATGTAATATTTCATAGTGCTCGATCTGTTGACATGTGAAACTTTTTATGTTTTAACAGACTAAACTGAGAAGTTTTTAAATTTTACATTTTAGTTTCTTTAAGTAATATTAGAACTGCACAATTAATCACAGGGCTCATTAAACCACTGGATTCAGGTTCAAAGTGAATGTTATGGTCTTTTTACGAATTTATCTGCAAAATTTAAACAACAAAATTATCAATGTATGTAAAAATTTCCAGTATAGTCCATACCCCTAACACGTGATTTTTTTGTAAATTTATACAAACATAAAATCTCTGTCAAATTAATATATTAAAAGAAGTAAATTTTGGTAAATTACACAAATTTAACACAGAACCAAGTCTAGATATTCAATAGGTATATACTGCTGTGGAGAACTTGGTAGAAATTTCCTATGTTGGCTTCACTTGATCATGGCTAGTTATGTCACACAGAGACTAATTTTTTAGAAACATCATTTTTCAACTACAATGAAAAACTACTATATCTATACACTGTTATCATTACATTTACAAATATAATCCAATTGAACTTTTAAACTTACTCTAAAAATTGTTTATTGAGATGCAGAATACATCTTTGATTAAAATGAAATATAATAAAATTACAAAAATGATTATATTTTTCACGTAACACACAGATAGCTCTCTACTGCATACAGAATTACTTTTAGTTTTACTAAATATTACACAAATTACAAAATATATAACAAGGTGAGCCTCGTATTTAATTTTGTTTGTATTTTTAACATGTTTCTATGGCATTCATAAAGACAGATAATCAACTTACCCAAATTAAATTCACAATACTATCATTGTATTTTGTTACAACTATATGTCAAGTCCTATAAATGATAAAAATTTCGTTTGAGAAAATCACAGGCCTAAGGTTCCATTCATAATAACATATGAAATTGAGTCCTAGTGACAACACTCTCGGCCTCACGTATTTAAAACATGAAGATTGTAAGTTCGATACACAAATATATACAAATGGCTACAGTCAAAATTCAACTCAAAAGTGATAATTTTTAAAGTCAACAAAACAATTTTTTTTACAAAAAGTTTCGTCACCTTTCGTTTCTTAAAATTGTTGCACAAAATGAAAACATTTTAAAATCGCTCTCAAGACAACTGCCATTGCAGTGTCCCGGATAAAAAATGATCACAAGGATCACGTGTGACGCAAGAAACCACAATAAGCATATTATATTCTCGAATCAATCAACTTTGGCCTGAGAGTTGAACTGATTGATTAATTTAGTGTTTTATGGCACAAAGCAGCGAGGTTATCTGCGCCAAACATCCGCTAAAAATGTAAAAATAAAGGAAATGAAGGTAAAACAAAAAAGTATAAAACCAATGCTGACACCTAGCTTACAACATTAAAAGAGAAAGCAGAGTATGAGAAGTTGTAAAGTATTTACTCTAGCAAAATGGTAATGATCATAACCCGCCAGGAAGACAAAAAGATAAGTTTAAGAACCGCCGTCAGTCACCTGAAGTTGGCCTTTCCAGTCCTGGTGTCGAGTTATTTAATGTTCTGGCCATTGTCCAATGTCAAATTGAATGAGAGAGATTAAAACTGTAAAAAAGGAACCACAATTAAAAAGGTGTAATGAATAAATATGCAACAATTAAATGAGATTAAAAAGATTAATGGCCATTAGAAAATTAAAAACGCTATCAAGAACGCTGTCCAATGTTACAGATTGACCCTGGGAAAAAATATGTTTAAAATATTGCCGTCGTTGAGAAGTGTAACGATGGCAAGAAAATAAACGTGGCTGATAGTGATTTGAGTGTCACACAAACTACACATTGGTGCATCAGTTCCAGATAAAAGAAAACGATGAGTTAAAAAACTGTAACCAATGCGTAGCCTAGTGAAAAAATTTCCTCCTTCCGATCTTTACGGAAGCTAGATGGCCAAAGTTCAATATAAGGTTTGATTTGAAAAAGTTTGTTGTTGCGTTGCTCACTCCAAGTGGACTGCCAGCTGGCACGGAGCCAAGCCTTGAAGACAACACCATAGACCATGTACGGAATAGGCACAGGGGTGATGGTGCTGGAGCAGACAGATTTAGCTGCCATGTCTGCAAGCTCGTTCCCGCGAATACCAACAGGGCCTGGTATCCAGAAAAACTGGATTGAAGTAGCTGTTAATGAGAAATGGGCCAGTCGGTTTTGAATATCAGAGAGAAAAGGATGTGACCCAACGTGTAGCGATTCCAAGACAAGTATAGAACTAAGCAAATCAGTATAAATAGTGCAGTTGGAGTACTGCTCAGCTGCAATATGATCCAGGGCGAGAGATATGGCATACAGTTCAGCAGTGAACACAGAAGCTGTAGAGGGGATTCTGTGCGCAACTACTGAACCACAGCAAACCACAGCAGAGCCCACTGAATTACCTGATTTGGAACCATCTGTGTAAATGGGAACTGAATGATTGTTTGAAAGATATTCATTGAACAAAAGACGGTACTTCCAATCTGGAGTATCTGCCTTTTAAGGTGACTGAAAGAAAAGTCACATTTGGGGGCTGTAATAAGTCATGGTGGGATGCGTCGACCTGTGTAATCTGCAATGTTATCCATGGACAGGCCCAATTCATCCAATTGCGCCCGGATGCGAAGGCCAAATGGAGCAATGACAGATCGTCAGTTCTGAAAAAGTACTGCCCACCGAGGAAGGAAAGCACATTCTCAGGTGGGATGTTTTGGTAAGGAAAGAAGTTTCAAAGTATATTAAAAGATAGTTTCAAACAGCGAAGGTGTAGAGAAGGCTCATGAGATTCAATGTATATGCTTTGAACTGGAGAGGTACGGAAAGCCCCAGTGCAGAGTTGAAGTCCTTGGTGATGAATGGGGTCCAGCATCTTTAAGGCTGAGGGTCTGGCAGCGCCATAGACCATTGATCGATAGTCAAGTTTCGATCGAATAAGACAACGATATACCTTTAACATTAAACATCGATCTGTCCCCCAACTGGTAGAAGAGAGGACACGGAGGATGTTCAGTGCTCTTGTGCGTTTGACCCGAAGCTGCTTTAAGTGTGGAATAAAGGTCAGTTTACAATCAAAGATAAGCCCCAAGAACTTGGTCTCCGGGACCACTTGCAGCTAAACTTCACCGATATGAAGTTCAGGATCAGGGTGAATACCCCGTCGACGGCAAAAGTGCATGCATACGGTTGTATAGAGAGAGAAATTAAAGCTGTTCGCCAGAGTCCACTTCCGTACCCGATTGAGGGCAGTTTGTAGTTGCCGCTCAATATATCTGGGCGAGAGGAGGTTGTTTGATTCAAGGAACCAAACAAGACGAGCATTAACCATCCTTTCTAAGGTCTTACAAAGACAGATCGTAAAAGCAGCATGTCAAAGTATACATCATCAGGTCTTATAGATGTACTGCCAGACCAATGAAGGGCCATTTTCAGTTCCACCAGGATAAAGGGACAATTATAGTCAAAGAAACAGTCAGTTCGAAAGGAATGAGGTGATTGCTCTGCCCGAGTCTTGATGGCCAGGAAGGTGGAGGAACAAGCAGAAGTGCTAGATACCCGGCAAAAGCTTTCACCCAGAGTATCAGCGATGCTCCAGACATCAGTCACCTCCTGACCATCAGAGAGTAAGATCGAGAGGGGGCAGAATTGTAGTGCCCATTAACCTTTCAAATCCTGTCTCATATGATCTTGAAACTGGTGGTAGAAGATATGCAAGTTGTGAACTTAATCCAATATTCCTTCTGGTTTTGACGTTTTACCCACCTAACATGTGCACGAGCCCGTTGGAAAGCAACAAGGTTTGAAAGTGTGGGATGTCTACTAAAAGTATCCCAGGCCCGTTTTTGAGCCTTCCCTGCTAAATGGCAAGCAGGATTCCACCACGGACGTGGATATCGTGGAAAACGTGTCGAGGTTTTAGGAATACACTGAGCAGCTGCTTGTATAATACAGTCAGTTACCGCTGCTACACAGTCGTCTATTGATGGCTGATTTACGAAGGCAGGATTAAGTTCTGTGAGAGCAGTAAAAGTGGACCACTCTGCTTAATTTAGCTTCCACCGGGGCACGCGGGTAGGGTGGCATCGACTACGGCCAGTCTCTCTCAAAAGGATCGGAAAATGATCACTGCCTAGTGGATTACTGTCAACCCTCCATGAAAAATGGGAGAATAATGAAGGGGAGCAAACCGAAAGATCAATAGCGGTAAAGGACTGACCAGGTGCATGAAAGTAAGTGGAAGAACCAGTATTGAAGAGAGAAAGATTATGATTAGAGAGCATTCACTCTACAGATCAACCCCTCCCATCAATAACAGCACTTCCCCAGAGGGAATGACGTCCATTAAAATCCCCCAGGATTAGAAATGGAGACGGTAACTGTTCAACGAGAGCATCAAGGTCTGATTGATCATATGTCTCTCCAGGGGACAGGTACAGAGAACAAACAGTGATGGTATGACCCAAGGAAACACGGCCTCCAAGGGTATGTTGAGTGATAAGACAGGGTGGGCACATGCTGATCAACCAACAGTGCCACCCTTCCATGTACTTGACCATCACACAGCCTGTCATATCTGTACAGAGAAAACTGCCGAATGGAAACTGTATCAGCAGATTTGAGAAATGTTTCTTGTAAAGAAAGACAAACAGGATGGTAGGAAGCAATCAGCGTTTTGATATCATCCAGATTAGAACGTAAACCTCGACAGTTCCATTGTATGAAGGTGGCCATTTTTAAGGACGGGCAGGTGAAGTGGTTGGAGAACCCTTCGGTTTACGACCACGTCTTTTTTCTTTACTGTCTTTAGTCGGAGGAGGTCTATCAACCTCCATGGATTCTGTTCTGGGTCGAGTGGGCAGGTTTTTGTTATTGGAAGGGGAATCCAGTGACTGAGGACGCGAAAGAATAATTGTTTTGTCTCTTGGGGTGGGAGAAAAAGATGTATCAGAAGAAATGCCCGTATTTGAAAATGAAGGACGTGGATCTTGAGGTTTGTTGGAAGGTATGGGAGGAACAGAGATGGGTTTGGAAGTCGATTCATCAACCTTTTTAACCACGGAGGTCAAAAGGCTTTTCATTTGTTTTGAAAACGATTTTCTTGGAGGCACAGAGAGATCTGTCTGCACTCCCACTGTAGTTGTGGAATGAAGTGCAGCAGCATATGTCCGAGATGGAGTGGTGGACAGCAATTTCCGAGCCTCAGGATAACTAATGTTATGTGTCGTTTTCAAATGCTGCACCTCTTTTTCCTCCAACCATTTTGGGCAAGAATGAAAGTAAAAGGGGTGAGAACCATTGCAGTTTACGCAATGTGGGTTCATGTCACAATCATAGGCATCGTGGTCCTTGCCTCCACAACGAGCACATGTCAGGGAACCACGACAAGATGTCTTTGAGTGGCCGAAGAGGGTTTGGAATCTATGGCCGAACCCTGAAAATGAAATAACCTGTCTTGCTGGTGGCAGGTGTACGTGGTGATGTAAATGTCAGAATGAGGATACTGGTTGGCATTGTAATTCCATCTTAGTGAGTGGAGGCGTCTCACCGCAGAAACTCTTTGAGTGGAGAGACCAGCGAGAATCTCTGACTTGGGAACGTTCTTCAAATCCCTTTCAACAATAACTCCTCGTGAAGAATTCAAAGTAGCATGAAGTATAACCTCAATAGGAATATCCCCAATTGCCTTTGAATTCAAGAGAAGTTTACTCTGTTGGGATGTGGATGTTTCAATCAATATGTCACCAAGTCAAAGCTTCTTTACTAACTTTGGAGAGCCAGCAAGTCCCTCTAGTCCCTTCTGAATAAAAGAAAGGGGACATTTGCCCTAAAGGTGTTTCCGAAAGAGAATGTAATATAAGAAAATGAGATACGTGTGTTACTGATGTTGAAGATTGCTGTTCAGTGTCTTCAAGACGTTGTCGCTTACCCATTGACTGTTTTTTCACAATTTTATTTAAATTTTTCGAGGATCCATAGGAAACAGGAAAAATTTCGGAACTCACTGACCCCACTCACCATGAAGCCCTACAAGCGGACGCACTACAAAGTCATGTAAGGACAATGCAGCAACGCCAAGGTTTCGTGAGCACTATACCCAAACACCAACATCAGGCACAATGTCCACAACACCCGTTGAGAACTTCAACACTGGTACTTAATTGACTCTAGCCCAAGTGGATCAGCCGATTGAGCCAAGGGTGCCACCCAAAGGCCGCCCGCCTTCAGGAATTCGAGGCCAAAGTGGTGTGTTAAGGTTGGACCCTTCAACCACCAGGATTCTCTCCTCCCCTTCACGGGTCGCCACGCAAGGCAAACACGTGAGTGGATGTTTAGATCCCAGATAAGGTAATCAGACAGAACAGAACCTACCATGGGACGTCCCTCACCACGTACAGGAATCCACACCGATAAGGTGAAAGTTGAACTGTAAAAGGGAAGAAAAACAAGTTTCGATACACGTGTTTCTAAGATGGATACTTGCTTGAAATAATGTTTATGGTTTTGTAATTTAAGACCGTTTCTAGGTAACTTTTATCTTAAAATATATTTTCTCTATATTTATATTAAAACTCATAAAACCAGCTCTCATTTTGGTCTCAGATTAAATCTTTAATCTTCCAGGCTGCCAAACTTTTAAATTTAAAATAATATAACTATGCGTACCCTGCTGGACGAGAGATAAATTTTTGGATTTATAATGCAACATCAACTTGACAACTGATAATTTTTTTCATCTCTCAACATCACGTTTCTTTATTCTATTTTCATATTAAAATGTATTATTTGCGTAATTTGTCCTGTATCAATTGAAAACCTGCTAATTGCTGCCACCCTTGTGATTCCCATAAGACAAAATAAATACAATTTTAGTAAAAAATACTTTTTGTGTATTTTTTTCTTATACCAAAGCCACATCGGGCTGTGTTCACCGAAGGGTTTGTTTGTTTTAGCTGCCTTCTCTTTAGTCTTACACTGCTAAATTAGGGACGGCTAGCATAGATAGCTTTGTACGAAATTAAAAAAAAATAAAAATTAATAGGAAATTTAGCAGTTCACTAAAGAATTGGCCCGGCATAGCCAGGTGGGTTGAGACGTTCGACTTGTAATATGAAGGTCGGGGTTCGAACCTCGGTCGAAACAAACATGCTCGCCATTTCAACCGTGGGGGCGTTATAATATTACGGTAAATCCCACTGTTTGTTGGTGAAACAGTAGCCCATAAAACGCCAAACATCAAAGTGATTGATAATTGCTGAGTTCTGTATAATCTTTATGCAATTCGTATTTCTTCATATTTTCTTCGGTTAAATTACTTTCAAAGCATTTATGTGAATTCTTGTGTTTTTTTGTTTTTTACAAATCGAACACTTGGCCATGCCTTGCTCTATGAGAATGCAATTCAATAGAAAGACAACCATCTTGAAGCTCAAACCGTCCTAGGTGCGATCGCACTGCTACGCTGCGGTCGATGTTGAACAACAAGGATTGTTAACACGATGGTGAAGACCAGTGAGAGAAATAATTCATACACGTGAGATCTGTAATGACAATATATCACGTATGTCCTTGAATATTTGATAAACAAAGCAGTAAGTTTATAATTTATATTCATATATTTCACATACTGGAGAGATATAAATTGGAATTGGTGATTCTGTGTAAGAGTGGAACTATCTTTATTACATTTGTTTTTCTAAAATATTTGTGGTTTCTCAGCTGAGTAAAATCAATTTCCCAATTACACATATCTTATTGGTAGTTACCTGTCTATTTTGAAATGCTTGTGGTATATCAAAGACACTCGTCAACCACTGTATCATCTTTTAAAATGATATTTCTATCGACTTCCATGTAATTTTAAATTATGTTTGTATAATGCCTGCATTGGTAAAAGAACACACGGACATTTTTTATCATCAGGTGTTTTATTCCTGTCTTTGGACAATTCCAAACAACGTGTGAAATAAAAATAACTCATCATAATATCCACGTCTTTCTGGTTTCCAATTTCGTACCTATTTTAAAGACATTAATATAAACAATTTTAATAGACAAAGCTTCAATTTCCTTGTAATAATATTTGACAATAATATTTTCTCAGCCACTCTTGCCAGTAAAATAAATCATGGCTATGTTATTTATATTTTCCCGAAAACATTGTTATCATTGCTGTAATGTTTGTTGCCTCTTCAAGACATACCATAGCGTCCCACTGGTCCAGTTAGAATCTAAAGACTTATGAAGCTATAAGCCTGATTTTGATACCCATGGTGGGAATAGCACAGAAAGTCCGTTGTGTTTCTTTGCACTTAACAACAAACAATCAATGTGTATACGAGTTAAGGTAGAAAAATGCCTGCAGGCAATCCTGCTAATATATTTACTCTAATTCTTGTATATATTTTATATTTTTTGATAAATACATTATATATATATATATAGCACACACACGCACACACTATTATTTGGGTAGTTACATACATTATAATTTTCATCCTGGCATAGGATATGGCGTTATTAAGGAATATTTAATGATAAGAAAAGAGATTATTCATTGTTGACCACCTGATGTCGCCACCATAATCTCTTTGAAATAGATGTATGTAGAATCTTGACTCCCTCAAACTGAATTTCTTTTATTGATATACAGGAATGTGCTTATTTAATATATGGTTTCTATCAGTAACCCTACACAATGGCAAATAGAATGGTTATTTTTGTTTTGGTACCAATGTTTTATTTCAATCCTTCAAAATAAATGGCGGGTAATTCTCTTCGGCCAAGAGAATATACTCCTAATTGGAAATAAATGTGTATGAAATGTTGGTTCAGAGATGATAGGTGGAAAGTGGGAAGTAAATGATGGAAGATATAATATGTAGAAAATAAAACTGTGCGACACAATATCTGTGGAGTAAATGGTCAATTTAAACATATTGTTGGATAAATAAAATTGGGCAAATTAGTGATTGACGTGGTATTAGGGCCAGTCATGAGAAGATGGTATCAGGGTCAGTCATGGAAAGATACACCAAGTACGTATTTAAAAGAAGATCAAGTAGTTTTCTTTGTCGTCAATAATATTTTTAGTTTTTAAACTATAAATGGCACTTTGTGAGAGGGATGGTACAATTAACCAGTATGAATACAGCTTGACATGAAAAACTGAACACACATTTGATGCTCTAGGATCTGCAGAAGGTAACAAGAGGAAGAAATATGTGGCCATAAATAAGAGAAGGTTACATGAAAGTCTTGTAAGTATAAATTGAAATGGAACTTCAACCTTCAGATGGATCCAAATAAGCTTTTTAGAAAGCTAAGATGCTGAAACTATAAAAGGACCAAGTTTCCATCAAATATAAGACCAAGATATCCATACTAGAAAAAAAAAGATGAACAGCTGTGAGATTGATATGAACACTAAAGAAGCTATTTAAAGTGGGAATAGTTAATATTGTTTTGGTCTTTGATCTCGGTATTATTGAAGGTGAGAAGTCATTTACAGAACCACGCAAGAAACTAGTTGATGGTGAGAAGCCATTGATCATAAGATATACTTTAACCATTCAAAGGTTGATCGTAAGAGGTACTGCAAACATTTCAAGGATGATCATGACATTTACAGTAAACATCCTAAGGTTGATCGTGAGATATACAGTCAACACACTAAGTTTAATCATGAAGGACACATTAAGGTTGATTGTGAGATATACTGTAAACATACTAAGTTTGATCGTAAAAGGTACTGTAATCACAGTAACGTTGATCGTTAAATATATTGTAAACACACTAAGGTTGATCCTGAGATATACTGTAAACATCCTAAGGTTGGTAGTGAAACGTACTGTAAATACACTAAGGTTGATCATGAGATATACTGTAAACACACTAAGATTGATCGTGAGATAACTGTAAACACAGTAAGGTTGATCGTGAAATATATTGTAAACACACTAAGATTGATCTTGAGATATACTGTAAACATCCTAAGGTTGATCGTGAGATATACTGTAAACATCCTTAGGTTGATTGTGAGATATACTGTAAACACAAGGTTGATCGTGAAAGGTACTGTAAACACACTAAGGTTCATCATAAGAAGTACTGTGAACCTTCCGAGGCTGGTAAGAAGTAAAGTTAAATACTGTTTTTTATTAGCGATTTTATAGTTACACGTTTCCTTCGGGATATTTCAGTGATTCTGTAAATCTAGAATAAAAGTGAAGTCCAACAAACTTATCAGGTAACAAAATAGAGAAGATAATTTCAGTTTTATTTTCTTAGTACAGTGAACACGTATAATTTATTCTTGTGAATTATATGGTTTATTTGTTAATCTTAATGTTAGATCTTATGTGAAATAAAACATGTTCAAGATGTTCTCTGCTGCAACACGATTGACGTGAAACAAGGACATACAATATTAATGCCATCACTATATAAAAGCAGTCTTCAAAATCTTACTTCCTATTGACTGATAGCACAGAGAGAATAAATCAGAAAGAAAACAAATCATACTTCAATATAACGAGCATTTTATTTGAAATCAAGAAAGGATCAGCTTACCACTGTTGTTTGTTTTACAAACAAAACTTGAATTGAAAAATAGATAAGAATACAAACCTAGAAATGCAGATAGAAAAATAAACAGCCAAATAACTAGATAAATACACAAATAACAGAGTAACGTAGGGGTAGATAGGAAAATACACACAAAAATAGATAAATATGGATACATGTAACAATGTTAACGAAATACAAAAAGAGACAGAAGAATATCTATATAAAGACACATATGTTAACGAAAAGGAAGATAGAAAGATAAATATACAGACAACAACTTAAACATCAAAACGGATATAGGCAGATATAAGAATACAGTCGGAGAAAAGTAGAGAGAAGAAAGACATAAGAATAGCGAGAAATTTTCAGACAAGGATGTTAACGTTTAGACCCATATAGACAGATAAGAATACAGACGTACAAAAAAAGAGAGAAGATAGACGGAAAAATAGCTAGTAAAACATACAGACAACGTTTAGACTAATGTAGACAGAGATAAGAATACAGACGAACAAAAGTAGAGAGAAGATAAACAGAATGATAGCTAGTTAAATATGCAGAAAACAATATTAACGTTTAGACTGATACAGACAGAGAAACGAAAACAGACGTACAAAGGTAAAGAGAAGATAGACAGAAGAATAGCTACTTAAAGATAGAGATGACAATGTTGACATTTAGACTAATATATAGAGAGATAAGACTACAAACGTATAAAGGTAGCGAGAAGATAGACAGAAGGATATATAGATAAACATACAGACAACAGTGTTAACACTTAGGCTGATATAAACAGAGTTATGAATACAGACGTATAAAGGTGGAGAGAAGATAGACAAAAAATAGCGACTTAAATATAAAGACAGCAATGTTAATGTTTAGTCTAATATAGACAGAAAAAAATACAAACGTATAAAAGTAGGTAGAAGACGGACAGAATAATATATTGTTAAATACACAGGCAACAATGTTAACGTTTAGACTGACACAGAGAAAAATAACAATACATACGTTCCAAAGCAGTGAGAAGATAGACAATATAATAGCCAGCTACATATACGGACAAGAATGTTAATTTTTAAATTTGCAAAGACAGAAAAAAGAATACAGACGTTCAAAGGTAGAAGATAGACATAAGAATAGCTAGTTGAAAATACAAATAAAAATGTTAACGCTTAGACTGATGTAAACAGAGATAAAAATAAAGACGTACAAATGTAGAGAAAAGAATAGCTAATTACATATATAGACAAAAATATTAACACTTAGGCTGATATAGAGAGAGCTAGGAATACAGAAGTACAAAGGTATAGAAAATATAAACATGAGAATAACAGGATAAATATGTAGACAACAATGTTAACACTTGGTCTGATATAGACAAAGATAAGCATACGCACATATAAAGGTAGAAAGAGGACAGACAGAAGCATAGCTAATTAAATATACGTACAAATATGTTAGCACTTATGCTGATATAAACTGAGAAAAATACAGACGTACAAAGAAGATAAAAGGAAGAATAGGTTGATAAATATACAGAGAACAATGTTAACACTTCGACTGATATAGAAAAATATAAGAATAAAGATGTCCAATGGTAGAGAGAAAAATAGCTAGATAAATACAGAGAAAACAATGTTAACGTTTTGACTGATATAGACAAAAATAAGAATACAGACGTAGAAATAAGAGAGAAGAGAGACGGAAGAAAAACTAGATAAATATACAGACAACAATGTTAACGCTTAGACTGATATAGACAGAGAAAAAATAAAGACGTACAAAGGTTGTGAATAGATTGACAGGATAATAGCTTGTTACGTATGCAGATAAGAATGTTAAAACTTAGAATGATATAAAGAGGGATAAGAATACAGACGAACAAATTTAGAGAGCATATAAACTAGATCGATATACATACTACAATATTGTCACTTGGACTGGTATATGGAGAGTAAATAATACAGACGAACAAAGGTATAGATAAGATAGAACGAAGAATAGATAGTTAAACATACAGAAAACGATGTTAACGTTTAGACTGATATAGACAGAAAAAAAGAATACAGACTTAGAAACGAAGAGTTAAGATAGAGAGAATAATAACTTGGTAAATATACAAACAACAATGTTAACACTTAGTCTGATACAGACAGAGTTAGGAATACAGACGTACAATGGTAGATATAAATAAACAGAAAAATAACTAGATAAATATATACTTAGAATGATATAACAGAGAGAAGAATACAGACGTAGGAAGGAAAAGAGAAGACTGACAGAAAAATAGCTACTTAAATATAGAGACATCAATGTTAACGTTTAGACAAATACTGACAGAAAAAAAATGCAGACGTTCAAAAGTAGAGAGAAGATAAACAGAAGAATAACAAGATAAATATACAGATAACAATGTTAACTTTTAGATTGATGAAGGCAGAGATAAGAATAGAGACGTACAAAGGTAGAAAGGAGATAGACAGAAGAAGAACTAGTTAATTATAAAGATAAAAATGTTAAGTTTAGGCTTCTACAGATCCAGTTAAAGATAGAGACGTACAAACTTAGAAAGAAGATATATAGAAGAATAGCTAGTTAAATATACAGACAACAATATTAATGTTCAGACTGATACAGACTGAAGTAAGAATACAGATCTAGAAAGGGAGAGAAATGATCGCTAGAAGAATTGCTATTTAAATACACAGACTGCAATATTAACACCTAGACAAAGATAGGAATACAGATGTACAAAGGTGTAGAGAAGACAGACAGAAGAATAGCTAGTTAAATATGCAGACAACAATGTTAATGTTCAGACTTATTTAGACAGAGATAAGAATATAGACGTAGAAAGGTACGGAGAAAGATAAAGCGATTTATAAATGCAGAACTATGGAAACTACTTTTTTGAGCACACTTTTAAGCCAGGTTTCCAACTATCTAACTATTATATATTCTAACGTTTACTAGTAATAAGTAAACAATAAGCATCACTTAGTGTTCCCTGCAGATTTCAGTTTGTTTTCTTCTCCCTCATGATTAAGATTCTCTAAACTCGAAAGTCGCTGTTTGTGAGTAAGCAATCTCACTGCCAGTTTTTATGTTCTTGGTGCATTTTAACATAGCTCAAATATTTTTTGTAAATATGTAGATTATTCATTGTTAGTTTCGTCAATGTTGCGTTTAATGTTCTCCTTTCTTGAAAAGAAGTGTGTTGAAAGTTACTTTCTCCAAGTTAGGAATACGTAAGTATGTTCAATGAAGAGTGTTCTGGTAATTAACCTAAGCTATTAAACCATATTTCTGTGGATTGATGTTCCGCACCGATGTTTAGGTTAACTTATTTTTTGCAGTGCGTCTGTCTGAGGACTTGGTGTTTCAACTAATTTGAGTAAGTTTTATAGGTGTCTGGCGCAAAACTTTTGTCACATTTAATCTTTGAAATGAAATATTACAGTTTCAAGTATCAAAATACAAGCTAAAATTAGTCGATCTTTCCAGGAGCAGAACTGTTCCAGACAACAACGATCAACAATAGAGCCCTTGTCATTCTTCTACACGTTAAAAGGCAAAACTTCCCTCAAGTTATGAAATAAGAATAAACAGTTAGTCCAAAGTGGCAGTAACTTTCGTTTCACTGTGTTAGTCAAGCATGTGTTTCTATCCAGGACATCGTCAATCTCTCGGCATACGATCCACAGATCTTTGGCGGTCTGATGAAGGACCCTTTTCTCCTTTCTCCTAATAGCAATGCTTGGATGATACGTCACTTCCGTAAAAACGGCGGCATTTGCTTTTTGTTTCCTTCCTTGGCGTCATTATTTGTAGAATAATATTAATGGTACTCAAATATATATATATATATAACTCACTGAGACTGTAAAACGAAATATACATATATGTATGTGTGTGTTTGTATGTATGCTTGTGTATGTATATGTATATATGTGTAAATAAATGAACATGTATTTCTACTTTGCACGATTTTATCGTTGGTTTCATAAAGATCTTTCACGTGCACATCGTCCTTTTAAATACTACATTCCTGTCATGAATAATAATAAAAAAAATTTGGTAAAGGTTTAGTTAACTAGGGATTTAAACAGATCGATAGGTGTGGTTATAACAATTGAATATGATGGTACATTTAAAAGGGAGAAGTGAACAGAGAAGATGGTTTTATCTCTTAGATGTTTCTTCTTTCAATTTTAACTGTTTGCTAAGTCTCGGTTTTTGACATTTGTTATTGCTAGGTTGTTTCCTAGCAACTTATTTATCAATTATTTGATCAGTTATTTTCCTTCCTATGTCTTAATTTTTGTGGTGACACGGCGTATGTTATTTCTAAGAGTTTTAGCGTAATTCTTTATTCTTACTTTAGTAGTATCAGTCAATACCTTAGTAATTCTTTATTCTCACCTTAGTAGTGTCAGAAAACACACTTGTAATATTTTATTCTTACCTTAGATGTGTCAGTCACTAACATAGTGATTCTTTTTCGCCCCTCAGTGGGGCCAGTGAATGCTCTAGTAATTTCTTATTTTCACATTAGTAGTACCAGTGAATACCCTCGCAATTACTTATTATTATCTTAGTCACCTACCTTAGTAGCATCAGTCAATAACTTATGTTGTTTCTCAGAGTTCTAGCGTAATTCTTTATTCTCACCTTAGTAGTATCAGTCAATACTCTAGTAATTCTTCATTCTCACCATAGTAGTCTGAGTCATAGCCTCAAAATTCTTTATTCTTACTATAGTAGTTTCAGTCAATACCATAGTAATTTTACTTTCACACCTCAGTAATGCCATTCAATACTTTAGTAATTATTTAATCTCACGTTAGTAATGTCAGTCAATTTATTAGTAATTCTTTATTCTCGCTTTAAAACGTCAATGAATACCCTAGTAATTTTTTTCCGACATTAGTAGTGTCAGTAAATATCCTCGCAATTCTTTATTATTATACTAGTACTGTCAGTCAAAAGACTTGCAGTTCCTTATTATTTCTTTAGTAGTGTCAATCAGTAATTTAGTAATTCTTTATTCTCATCTTATTAAAGCCAATCTATATCTTAGTAATTCTTTATTCTCACCTTAGTAGTGTTAGTCAATACTCTAGTATTTCTTTATTGTCACCTACCATAGTAGTATCAGTGAATACCCTAATAATTCTTTATTCTCACCTTCGTAGTGTCAGTCAATGCCCTAGAATTTCTTTATTCTCACCATATTAGTCTCTGTCAACAATCTAGTAATTCTTTATTCTCACCTTAGTACAGTTAGTCAAATTTCTGGTAATTTTATTTCCACCTTAGTATTGTCAGTCAATACAATCATACTTCTTTTTTCTCAGCTTAGTAATATCATCCATTACTCTAGAAATTCTTCATTCTTAACTTACTAGTGTCAATCAATACTCTAGTAATTCTATATTTTAACCTTCTAGTGCCATTCGACAACCGTAGTAAACCTTTATTCTCACTTCAGTGGTGTTAGTGAACGACTTTGTAGTTTTTATTGTCACCTTAGTAGTGTCATTCAGTACCCTAGTAATTCTTCGTTCTCACCTAAGTCGTGTCAGTCAATACGTAAGTAATTCTTTATTTTCATCTTGTTAATACCCTTGTATTTCTTTATTGTCTCCTTAGCAGTATCAGTCAATAGCCTCGCAAATCTTTATTCTAACTATAGTAGTGTTAGTTAATACCATAGTAATTCTTTATTTTAACCTAATTAGAGTCAGTCAATACATAAGTAATTCTTTATTTTTTCCTTACTAGCGTCAGTCGACACCCTAGAAATTCTTTATTACTGTCTTAGTAGTGTCAGTCAGTACGTTAGTAATTCTTTCTCCTTACCTTAGTAGTATCAATCAATACCACAGTAATTCTTTATTCCCACCTTAGTGGTGTCAGTCAATATCATATTATTTCTTTATTCTCACCGCATTAGTCTCAATCAGTACTCTAGTAACTCTTTATTCTAACATCACTAGTGTCTGTAAATACGCTAGTGACTCTTTATTCTCACCTCAGTACTATCAGCTATTACCCGACTAATTCCTAATTCTCACTATAGTAGTGTTAGTTAGTGCGCTACTAAGATATTCACCTTAGTAATATCAGTTAATGACCTAGTAGTTCTTTATTCTTACCTTAGTAGTATCATTCAATACCTTAGTATTTTTTATTCTTACCTTATTAGTGTCAGTCAATACCCCAGTAATTCTTTATTCTCACCTTTATAATGTCAGTTAATACTCTAGTAATTATTTATTATCACCATTGTCGTCTAAATAATAGCCTCAAAATTCTTTATTCATACCATAGTAATTCTATTTTCGTACCTCAATGGTGTCATTCAATTCTCTAGCAATTCTTTAATATCATCTTATTGGTGTCAGTGAATATCCTAGTAATTTTTTCCGACCTTAGTAGTGTCAGTCAATAGCCTCGTAGCTCCTTATTATTTCCTTATTAGTGTCCATTAATAATCTAGTAAATCTTTATGCTCACTTTAGTAGTGTTATTTAATTCCATAGTAATTCTCATTTCTCACATTAGTAGTTTCAGTCAATACTTTGGTAATTCTTTATTCTCACCTTACTAGTATCAGTCAATATACTAGTTATTCTTTATTCTCAACTTAGTAGTGTCACTCAATAACCTATTAAATCTTTATTCTTACCTTACTAATTTAGGTATTTAGGAATAAGGTGTCAGTTCACACCCTAATATTTAGTTATTCTCACCTTATTAGTGTCAATCAGTACTCTAGTAATTCTTTATTCTCTCCTTTGTAGAGCCAACCAATATCTTAGTAATTCTTTATTCTCACCTCAGTTGTGTCAGTCAATACCATGATATTTCTTTATTCTCACCATATTAGTCTCATTCAATACCTTAATAATTCATTATGCTATCCTTAATAGTGTCAGTAAATAGTTTAGTATTTTTTATTCTCACCTTAGTGCTGTGAGTCAGCACTCTACTTATTCTTTGGTTTCACCATATTAGTGTAAGTTAGTACGCTAGTAATTTTTTTATTTTAACCTTAGTAATATCAGTCAACAACTTAGTAATTCTTTATTCTAACCTTAGTAGTGTCAATCAATAGACTCGCAATTCTTTATTAATATTTCAGTAGTGTTAGTTAATATCCATCGAAATTCTTCATTATTACCGTAGTTGTGTCCCTTTATGCTCTAGTAATGCTTCTTGCTAACATTAGAAGTATAAGTCAGTACTCCATTAATTCTTTATTTTTACCTTAGTAGTTTCAGTCGTTACTTTAATAATTCTTTATTGTCATCTTAGTAATGTCAGTCGATACTTTAGTCATTCTTTATTCTCACCTTAGTAGTGCTAGTCAATACCGTAGTTAAACTTCATTTTCACCTTGGTGGTGATAGTCATTACACTAAAAACCTTAACAGTTTTTATTATTACCTTGGTAATGTCAGTCAATTATCTAGTATTTCTTTATTGTCTCCTTAGTTGTGTTAGTCAGTAGGTTCGCAATTCTTTATTCTCACCATAGTAGTATTTAGTCAATACTACAGTAATTCTTTTTTCTCACCTACTTAATGTCAGTGAATACTCTAGTAATTATTTATTATTACCTTAGTAGTGTCCGTCAATAATCTAGCAATGCTTTATTCTCACCTTAGTAAAGCCAATCAATAATGTAGTAATTCTTAAATCTCATATTAATAGTGCCAGTCAATACTCTAATAATTCTTTATTCTCACCTAAGTTCTGTCAACCCATTTCTTCATTGTTTCCTTAGTAGTATGAGTCAATGGCCTCGTACTCTTTATTCTCACCTTAGTCGTGTCAATCTATACCATTTTAACTGCATTTTCTCATTTTAGTAGTGTCAGTCTATACTCTAGTAATTCTGTATTCTCACCTTAGTAATGTCACTTAATATCATAGCGATTCTTTTTCCTCGCTTTAGTAGCGTCAGTCAATACTCTAGTAATTCTTTATTCTCGCCTGAGTAGTAAGAATCTATATTCTAGTAATTCCTTATTCTCACCTGAGTAGTGTCAGTCATATTCTAGTAATTCTTTATTCTCTCTTTAGTAGTGTCAATCAGTACCCTAGTAATTTTTTTATTCTCACCATAATAGTGTCAGATAATGCGTTTGTAAGTCTTTAGTCTCGCTTTAGTTGTACCAGTCAATACGCTAATAATTGTTTATTCTCACCTTAGTAGTGTCAGTTAATACTCTAGTAATTCTTTATTTTTAGATATTTTTTCTGGTCGTAATTTTTAGATTCGTAGATTTCTGACAGTAACCAGAAAGAGTGCTGATAAGTAACTTAAATTAAGACAACTTTGCCGTCTTATCACTAACATTATCGCCACGCCGGTTGTTTCCTTTGTGACGACCATATATGATGACAACAGCTGTATACCATATTTTTCGTGACAGGCGAATCTGTCTTTAGATGTCTTTTTTCGTAGCAGAAGTTTCTCTTTGCTTCTATATATATATATATATATTGTTTAAAGAAAATTTTTGCTAATTAAGTTAAGTGGAAAATTCAATACAGAGAACTGCATTAAAAACAGCAAATTCAGACCTATGACTTACATTAGTTCGTAATAGCTTAAAGAAACAGGCAAAAACAAAAGCGCTGTACTATTTGAAAATATCCTAGTGTACAACTTATAATATGGGATTATGAAGTATATCCTAGGTTTTGGAGGTAACAGATTGTAGGGCCAACATTGCGGTGGGGATACACTGTCTATCAATCTTAACCTTCATTCGCCAGTTTCACAGAAGAATTAAAAGAGTAGCAACAGATACAGAAATAGAAATTAGGTAAGCGGGATGTGGGTGCTCAAGCACACAACGTCTCACACTATATCACCTTTTACTGCCTGCAAACTGTTGTGGGAAGGTGATTGTTTTCCAAAGTAAAGAAAGAAAAATTAATTGAAATAAGAATGTAAGGTACTGCTATCTGGGGGTAAGTATGTCGAAAACTTACTTTTTCAAGTTATCAGTCGAACCTCCAATATGGTGAAAAGACACCAACTGATAGCACAGTAAACGAATTATGCTAGTAGGAAGCGTCCAATCCAGTTATCTAAACAATCTAGTATAGCTCCCAACCACCATCTATTTATTAAGTCTACTGTGTCTATCATGCTTTTAACAAGCCTTTATATGTGGCAAGATGTATATATGCATAAAGTAATGCCAAGTTCTTAAATTACTTTATTCATAACTAAAAATAGTTAGTAGACGTTTAAGTAAAATTTCTCTAATATTTATTTAATACATTCTTATATCTGTTACAGAATGATTTATTAATTTTATTTAAAGTTTCTTTATTAAGTCCATTAACTATGAATTTTTGTATCAGTATTTAAACATGACTGATAAAATATCGTAATATGTTACAAATTTTGACTAATATCTGCTCTAGTCGTCTCTTATTTAACAGTGTAAGACTAGAGAAAAGGCATGTAGTCATCACCACCCACTACCAACTATTGTGTTACTCTTTTACAAACAAGTAGAGTGCAAACATTATAACGCTCCCACAGCTGAAAGGGGGAGTATCTTTGGTGTGACAGGGATTCGAACCCCCGACTCTCAGATTAGAAATCAAATGCCTTAACCACCTGGCCATGCCGAGCCGAAGGTTATGGTACATTACTATTAAAATAGGGTAAACTATAAATTAGAAAGACAAAATATTTTCTTTTATCAAAAATATGTATATTGATATCCTTATCAGTTATTTTAATTTCTAAATCTAAATAATGTATTTCTGTATTAGATATTGAAGTATTTTGAGTTTCTAACTACGCTGGATAAATAGTATTAACAACATTATTTATTTCAGGATTATTTATACTAATTAAATCATCTGTAAGTTAAAGTAAAAATATCTGGATTTGTGTAGTTTTCAATAAATATATTTTCATAATAGTAAAGATATGCATTTGTTATACAAATGGAATAATTAGCTACTATTACTTGTTTATAAATGACTGCTCGTTTGTACCCTAACTCCTTTCGAGCTCATTAGGCCAATCTCAACCAAACTTCTTATGTAAACACTATGAGCTCCATGGAATGTCTTAAGAGGATCAAAATTAAACTTAATCCTATTTATACTTAGTAAACTCTTTTGATTAATTATTCCCAGCCTGTTAAGTCAATCTCAAATAATCTTCAAGTTGACATTTTAAACAATGTTCAATATTCTCAAGGGATTGAAGTTACTGGACTGTTTCCTATAAACAACCATAATTTTCTCATAGTTAATGAGATTATGTTGTTTAAGGTGGGATCACCACAAAATCTTCTTCATTTGTCGGTTTAGACAATGTTTATGAAGAAGCTTTGTTATAAATTTAAAGGGTGAGATAAAGCTAACCTTCAAGTTTTTCTTGGAAATATATGATTATCATTAAAGTAAAAAAATTGTGTTAGTTTGGAATACATGATTGTTATTAAAATTGCATTGTGTTAGTTTGGAATATATGATTATTGTTAAAATTACATCGTGTTAATTTGGAATATATGATTGTTATTAAAATTACATCGTGTTAGTTTGAAATAAACGATTGTTATTAAAATTACATCGTGTTAGTTTGTAATATATGATTATTGTTAAAATTATATCGTGTTAATTTGAAATATATGATTGTTATTAAAATTATATCGTGTTAATTTGAAATATATGATTGTTATTAAAATTACATCGTGTTAATTTGGAATATATGATTGTTATTTAAATTACATTGTGTTAGTTAAGGTTAAACATACCTTCAGTTGACTGGTATTTCAGCATCCAATTTATATGAGTCAAATGGTGTATGAAGACAAACGTTTGAAACGTCCGACTGGAATTTATAAGTGCTGCTTTAGATGATTTGACCGGTATGTATTAATACATCTGAAAAACTTTAGATATATGATTTAACTTCACCCGTTTCTATGAGTACAAATGTCCGATAGTAACTGGAACTCACTCTCGTCTATGTGTACACTACTCTTGTGATCAAAAAATTCTCCAAAAACGTTTTACAACATCCTGTGAACACATTTGGAAATTTCTTTACGCCGACTTAGCAGTAAAAAATGGCATAGGACTTTCTACAATTGAAAAGGTACATTCACGTTTCGTCAAGTATTTCAATTTTTCCCTGTCTAAGATTTGTTCAGATAATTTTATACAGTTTAAACACGACTTGTGTGTCTGTGTTTTCTCATAGCAAAGTCACAGCGGGCTAACTGCTGAGCCCACCGAGAAAAATCGAACCCCTGATTTTAGCGTTGTAAATCCGTAGGCTTACCGTTGTACTGGTGGGGACAACACGATTCGAGCTATTTTGATTATTTTATATGAAAAAAAACGGCTCTTTTGGGCTCAGAAAACACTTCAAATAGAAGAGCGAACAACGTTTCGACCTTCTTCGGTCATCGTCAGGTTCACAAAGAAAGAGGTAACTGGCCGGAAGCTGACCACATGTTTGGAAGGGGTTGTATAACTGAGTGTCGCAATGTAGAGGGCGCGGTTTGATGTTTGAATATATAATTTTATCTATAATATTTATATAGGTATAATGGTGTTCCTTTATATTGGTTTATTTTGGGTTTAAGTTGTTGTATAAGTAAGGCTTCTTTAATTTTTCGTTTGTTTATGTTTGTTTCTTTATTTAGTATTTTAGTGTTTTCTATGGTTATGTTGTGTCCATTTGACTTGCAGTGTTCGAAAACGTGTGAAGGTGACTTTTTGTGTTCTTTGAATCTGGTTTCCATTTTTCTACTTGTTTCTCCTATATAGAAGTCGTGGCAGTTATCACATTGTATTTTATAAATAATGTTGGTGTGGTGTTTGTCAGTGTAGTTCTTACATAGTATAGACCTTAGTTTTGTGCCTGGTTTTTGAATAAATTTAGTGTTAACTGGAATGTTATATTTTGTTACTAGTTTTTGCCAAATGTTGGTTATTTGTTTGCTGATGTCAGGAATATATGGTATACAGCAGTATATGGTTTCGTGATTTTTTGATTCGTGAGATATATTTACTTTTGTTGGTTGATTTTGCTTTCTGTCTGGGTGTGTGCGTATAATGTTTTCTACGGTTTGTGGAGGAAACTTATTGATGTTGATGAAGTATTGTTTTATTTTATCTAATTCATCGTTAATTTTATCTGGTGAGCATAGTTTTATGGCTGTGTTTATCTGGTTTCTTAGTATGTTGAGTTTTTGTTTTGTTTCATGTGCTGAGTCCCAAGGAATGTATAGTTCTTTGTGAACCTGACGATGACCGAAGAAGGTCGAAACGTTGTTCGCTCTTCTATTTGAAGTGTTTTCTGAGCCCAAAAGAGCCGTTTTTTTGCATATAAAATTCTCAACAAGTGGGTTTCTCGACATCACTGATTGTTATTTCATCACGGCGATTGTTCGAGAAGTGTAAGTTTTTGTGTTTTTCTCAGTGTATTTGTACTTACCTGTTTCCATTATGTCTGAACAAGCATACAGTACACCACCATTAACAGTACACGCTCACACGATCGTTAAGAAACTAAGAAATTTAAACCAACGAATCATTAATAGAAAAAATGACATCAACTTTATTCAACAATGCAGAAAGGAACAACTAACCCCTAATTTTGTTAAGGTAAAACTTTCAAAAGATTTTAATAAATACACAAACATTATCCAAAATTTACAGAAAAAACTACTTAAAGCCATGTTGAACACAAAATACAAAGAACTACATGACTTACAAAAACAAAAAATGAACTTAGACCATCAACTAGCATGCTGCATTAAACCAGAGATTTACGGACTAATACAACGAAACATAAACCAAATCAATACTAAAAACGATAGAGACAAAAAGATCCGCCACAACAAAAAATCTTGAAAAACTAAGATGTAAGCAACAGAAAAGACATCAACATGACAAACCGTTGACCAACCTCATAATTAACAGATCTGACCGACAATTAAACACAGACGAGATACATCTACTTAACAAAGGACTCAACTTCGCAATAGCACCAAGGTACATTCCAACCATAGAAATCAAAACATGTTTAGAAGACCTAGCCAGGAGACTTGTGATACTTTCTACAGAAAACAAAAACAACAAACAGAAAGAAGACAACTTAGATAATTTTATTGACATCCAACAGCCAAGCTTCCCAGGTAAAATTACAAATTTATATTTTCCAGAAACACCTAAAAACATTATCTTAAACGATTTTTTCAAAGAATTTTCTTACAAAACTATCAACATAATTTCACAAAACAGAAAACTAAAAAACAACCTTACAAAAAGAGACATTAATTCCATTAAAAACCTAAAACAAGACAGAAACATAAAAATTCTAAAAGCAGATAAAGGTAACGCTATAGTAATAATGAACACGAATGAATACATACAAAAAATGAAAAACATCCTATCAGACACGAACAAATTTAAACCAATACACACAAATCCAACAAAGACACATGAGACGCAACTAAACAAATTACTACTACAAATGAAAAAAGCCAACACAATTTCACAAACACTTTATTCCTACCTACGTAAAACCGACTCACGCACACCGCAAATATACGGCATCCCCAAACCTCATAAACCAGATTGTCCATTACGACCAATAATGTCAACATATGAATCGTTTAACTACAATCTTGGTAAATACATAGCATGGGCATTCTCCAAATATGCAACATCAGCCAGCTCATTCATCAAAGACTCTTTTAATTTCAAGTCCAATCTAAATCAACTTAATCATAAAGCCTTAATGGCCAGTTTCGATGTTATATCCCTCTTCACAGAAGTTCCAACAACAGAAGCCTGCAAGATAGCCTTAGAACTCTATATTCGAGACCCTAACCCGATTATAGACATTCCCAGTAACCAGTTAGCAACCCTCATAGAGTTCACCACAATAAAGACAAACTTCATGTTCAACAACCAAAACTATATACAAACAAATGGCCTAAGCATGGGCAACCCAGTATCGCCAGTTCTAGCCAATATTTTTATGACACAAATTGAAACACAAGCAATTAATACAGCATTACATCCACCACTATACTGGTACAGATATGTAGATGACACGGTTGCGGGATTCGAATCTACAGAACACATACTTAACTTTTTCACTCACATTAACTCTATACATCCCAACATTAACTTCACATGTGAACAGGAAGAAAGCAATCAAATATCATTTCTTAACCTTAAAATTATAAGAACCGACACACAATTCAAAACAGAAATCCACCGAAAAATCACCCATACTGGACTATACATTCCTTGGGACTCAGCACATGAAACAAAACAAAAACTCAACATACTAAGAAACCAGATAAACACAGCCATAAAACTATGCTCACCAGATAAAATTAACGATGAATTAGATAAAATAAAACAATACTTCATCAACATCAATAAGTTTCCTCCACAAACCGTAGAAAACATTATACGCACACACCCAGACAGAAAGCAAAATCAACCAACAAAAGTAAATATATCTCACGAATCAAAAAATCACGAAACCATATACTGCTGTATACCATATATTCCTGACATCAGCAAACAAATAACCAACATTTGGCAAAAACTAGTAACAAAATATAACATTCCAGTTAACACTAAATTTATTCAAAAACCAGGCACAAAACTAAGGTCTATACTATGTAAGAACTACACTGACAAACACCACACCAACATTATTTATAAAATACAATGTGATAACTGCCACGACTTCTATATAGGAGAAACAAGTAGAAAAATGGAAACCAGATTCAAAGAACATAAAAAGTCATCTTCACACGTTTTCGAACACTGCAAGTCAAATGGACACAACATAACCATGGAAAACACTAAAATACTAAATAAAGAAACAAACATAAACAAACGAAAAATTAAAGAAGCCTAACTTATACAACAACTTAAACCCAAAATAAACCAATATAAAGGAACACCATTATACCTATATTAATATTATAGATAAAATTATATATTCAAACATCAAACCTCGCCCCCTACATTGCGACACTCAGTCATACAACCCCTTCCAAACATGTGGTCAGCTTCCGGCCAGTTACCTCTTTCTTTGTGAACCTGACGATGACCGAAGAAGGTCGAAATGTTGTTCGCTCTTCTATTTGAAGTGTTTTCTGAGCCCAAAAGAGCCGTTTTTTTGCATATAAAATAATCAAAATAGCTCGAATCGTGTTGTCCCCACCAATACAACGGTAAGCCTACGGATTTACAACGTTAAAATCAGGGGTTCGATTTTTCTCGGTGGGCTCAGCAGTTTGCCCGCTGTGACTTTGCTATGAGAAAACACAGACACACAAGTCGTGTTTAAACTGTATAAAATTATCTGAACAAATCTTAGACAGGGAAACATTGAAATACTTGACGAAACGTGAATGTACCTTTTCAATTGTAGAAAGTCCTATGCCATTTTTTACTGCTAAGTTGGCGTAAAGAAATTTCCAAATGTGTTCACAGGATGTTGTAAAACGTTTTTGGAGAATTTTTTGATCACAAGAGTAGTGTACACATAGACGAGAGTGAGTTCCAGTTACTATCGGACATTTGTACTCATAGAAACGGGTGAAGTTAAATCATATATCTAAAGTTTTTCAGATGTATTAATACATACCGGTCAAATCATCTAAAGCAGCACTTATAAATTCCAGTCGGACGTTTCAAACGTTTGTCTTCATACACCATTTGACTCATATAAATTGGATGCTGAAATACCAGTCAACTGAAGGTATGTTTAACCTTAACTAACACAATGTAATTTAAATAACAATCATATATTCCAAATTAACACGATGTAATTTTAATAACAATCATATATTTCAAATTAACACGATATAATTTTAACAATAATCATATATTACAAACTAACACGATGTAATTTTAATAACAATCGTTTATTTCAAACTAACACGATGTAATTTTAATAACAATCATATATTCCAAA
Source organism: Carcinoscorpius rotundicauda (assembly GCA_011833715.1). Classification (NCBI taxonomy): domain Eukaryota; kingdom Metazoa; phylum Arthropoda; class Merostomata; order Xiphosura; family Limulidae; genus Carcinoscorpius; species Carcinoscorpius rotundicauda. Next base: position 28,182,187 of record CM022406.1, read on the forward strand.
TTAACACGATGTAATTTTAACAATAATCATATATTCCAAACTAACACAATGCAATTTTAATAACAATCATGTATTCCAAACTAACACAATTTTTTTACTTTAATGATAATCATATATTTCCAAGAAAAACTTGAAGGTTAGCTTTATCTCACCCTTTAAATTTATAACAAAGCTTCTTCATAAACATTGTCTAAACCGACAAATGAAGAAGATTTTGTGGTGATCCCACCTTAAACAACATAATCTCATTAACTATGAGAAAATTATGGTTGTTTATAGGAAACAGTCCAGTAACTTCAATCCCTTGAGAATATTGAACATTGTTTAAAATGTCAACTTGAAGATTATTTGAGATTGACTTAACAGGCTGGGAATAATTAATCAAAAGAGTTTACTAAGTATAAATAGGATTAAGTTTAATTTTGATCCTCTTAAGACATTCCATGGAGCTCATAGTGTTTACATTAGAAGTTTGGTTGAGATTGGCCTAATGAGCTCGAAAGGAGTTAGGGTACAAACGAGCAGTCATTTATAAACAAGTAATAGTAGCTAATTATTCCATTTGTATAACAAATGCATATCTTTACTATTATGAAAATATATTTATTGAAAACTACACAAATCCAGGTCTATACTATGTAAGAACTACACTGACAAACACCACACCAACATTATTTATAAAATACAATGTGATAACTGCCACGACTTCTATATAGGAGAAACAAGTAGAAAAATGGAAACCAGATTCAAAGAACATAAAAAGTCACCTTCACACGTTTTCGAACACTGCAAGTCAAATGGACACAACATAACCATGGAAAACACTAAAATACTAAATAAAGAAACAAACATAAACAAACGAAAAATTAAAGAAGCCTAACTTATACAACAACTTAAACCCAAAATAAACCAATATAAATGAACACCATTATACCTATATTAATATTATAGATAAAATTATATATTCAAACATCAAACCTCGCCCCCTACATTGCGACACTCAGTCATACAACCCCTTCCAAACATGTGGTCAGCTTCCGGCCAGTTACCTCTTTCTTTGTGAACCTGACGATGACCGAAGAAGGTCGAAACGTTGTTCGCTCTTCTATTTGAAGTGTTTTCTGAGCCCAAAAGAGCCGTTTTTTTGCATATAAAATTCTCAACAAGTGGGTTTCTCGACATCACTGATTATTTTGATTATGTTACACGGTATATCCTGAGATATGTGGACGGCTTTTGCCACTGATCTTTGTTGATTATTACCAATTACAAGACGCCATACGCGGGTTCGAATCCAAATTGCACTAAACATGCTCGCCATTTCAGCCGCGGGGGCGTTATAACGTGACGATCAATCCCACTATTAGTTGGTAAAAGAATAACCCAAGAGTTGGCGGTGGGTGGTGATGACTAGCTGCCTTCCGTCTAGTCTAAATTAGAGACGGCTAGCGCAGATAGCTCTAGAGTAGCTTTGCACGAAATTTAAAACAAGGTCCGGCATGGCCAAGCGTGTTAAGGTGTGCGACTCGTAATTTGAGGGTCGCGGGTTCGCATCCCCGTCGCGCTCAAACATGCTTGCTTTTTCAGCCATGAAGGTGTTATAATATTACGATCAATCCAACTGTTCGTTGGTAAAAGAGTAGCCCAACAGTTGGCGGTGGGTGGTGATGACTAGCTGCCTTTCCTCTAGTCTTACACTGCTAAATTAGGGACGGCTAGCACAGATAGCCCTCGAGTAACTTTGTGCGAAGTTTAAAACCAAACAAATTCAAATCAAACAAACAAGACGCCTTGCTTTCCTTACCACATTGGGGTACGTCTTGATGTAGACCTCTTTCTAAACGTTCGTTTTTTCTTTAAATTAATCCATATTTCTTTGTTTCTAATGTCATTCGGAACAAGTTATGTCCCACCTTCGGAATTCTGAATTCCCTAAGCGAACAGATTTTTGTGACCGAAGTGTATGAATGGTTTTTGTCGGAAAGAGTTGTTATACACCTTTCACTGAAATGATAAATTTTTGGCTAACCCACGTCAAACGTAGTTCTGATACATTCCGTTATACTATGGCTTTGTTATGTTAGATTTTATTAAAACTTACTCTACCCTTTATAATGTCCATGGGAGTTAAAATACTACACCGTTTTTAAAATACGGACAATTATTAAAATAATACGATACACTCTCACAGAAATTACAGTGTACGTTTCTTGATCATTCGTCCAATGTTAACCTAAACATAAATTTGTGAGTGGCAATTAATGTGAATAACAAAACCTACATAAAAGAACGAAAAGCATTTCCTGATATCGTTTTTACTGTTCGCAACGAATTCTGAAACCGCGTGATTTTTGTGATAATGGTTAACTTCAGGAAGGAGAGGAAAATGTCACGTATAACTAGACTAATAAAAAAACGTGCATTATGAAGTTAGAATATTTTGTATGCTTGTGGAAATCCTCGGATGGGAAAGATTAAATATTAAGCCTCATTTGTATTATTTAATCATGACTATACTGCCCTCACTGGGTTCGTATCTATATATTATGTCGACCCGTAACCAAGATTATTTTATTCGAAGTATATTATTAAATCATGACTGTACTGTCCCCAGTGGTATCTATATCAATAAATCAAGGCGACACGTTATTAAAATTATTTTATTCGTTTATTAACCGTTTGGGATGTGTTTGTAATAACTTTTCAAATATTTCAGAGAATTTGTTTGCTACGCCATGGTTAATCGTAGTCTGATTTGATCAAATGTCATAATTACGCGTCACTGCACAAATTACTTACTGAATAGTGCATAGTTACTGGAATACAGGTGTCGCTCCTGTACAAGCTCTTATAAAATGTCGATAACAGGTAATCGGTTATCCCGATGAGTAAATGATTGGAACTGTTTGAAGAAATAATACCTTTGATCTCATGTTGAATTCTAAATAATTGTTGAAACACGGGTTTCGGAAAGCGATTGGTGATATAAAGCCTGTATATGTCTAATATATTTATTGCTTTATATTTTCTAATATATATATATATATATATATATTAGGGAATAAAAGTAACGTTTCGAAATGTGTGGAGTGTAACATTTGCTTATCGAATGCTTTCGGCGCTAGCCGCCTAATTTTGAAATGATAGGCCAGAAGAAGTGAAAAAATAAAATAAAAAACACACCGTATACTTTTGGACGTTACATTATCACAATACCACGGCTTGAAAGGCAAGAACGTTCGCAAACGGGTTACGATTGCTCTTGGAGTATCCTAACTACCAGACCGTAAGAGAAGTTAAGAGGAACTTACTTGAAATCTTTATAAATAGATACTGGTTATATTTTTTAAGAACAAATACAAAACTGAACAATTTAACATTTTAATAATGTTTGAAATACAATAATGTGAGACGCTTCTTGGTTTTACAAATTTTGATTATGATCAGTTTACTATGAAAACCATTCATGCAAATGTGACCGTTAGTTTATTTTGAAAATTAGCCATGGTAGTGTGGACAATAGAACAATGAGAGAGTTTGAACGTCCGTTTTAATAGAACTTTTCCTGATCAAAATCGTAACAGTTATGATTTTATGAAATATGATGTTATGAAATAAATAGTTTCGAGTTGAATGCCGAGTTTCTTTTTTCATTCTAATTTTGTTTAGAATAACGTTTCTCTGAAGACCACTGACAGTTTTTTGACGTAATAATATATTTTGTCTGTTACGTTTTTTATGTTTCAAGAACGCAACAGAAAGACACAGATAACAGCTTGTATAATTTATTACAACAAACTACTATATATGTAACAGATATAACATAAATTACGTAACAACAATGACAGATATTAAGTTACAACATTCAAAATTAATTACAACACAAAATAGTACTGGTTTCAACCTTCAAAGTTAATTACGATACAAAATGGTACTAGTTTCAACCTTCAATGTTAATTACGATACAAAATGTCACTGGCCTGTGTCAAATATAATGATCTAGAATGAAAGTCCAAAAGTTCAGATCAGAAATCCGAAATTCTAGTCTAGGAGGTAAATTTGGTCCCACGAAGAAATTTCGAAGTTTGAATGGAGAATGACGAAGTTCTTTTTACGATGTTTTCGACGAATGTCTCAAATTTGTTGTTTTCCAATTTGGTCTCCCCTAAATAGTTCCACACGTGTTGACCTTCAGTATAACTAGTAATTCGAACGAATTGTAGAGATTGACAAAACAAAATCACAGTTTCTGTAGATCTAGTTCTAGTCACAAATCCAAGTTGAATAAACTCACAGCAAACACTTAAACTTTCTCAAACGAATGACTGACTCTTCTTTACTTCAAATAAAAACTGATGACTCTTTTCCTTCTCGCATATTCGTCTGTTTATATATTTGTAGGCCTATACTTCTCGAACCATCGCGTAATTTCACAACATTCCAGAGAAATCCGCGCATGTCCGTTCTTGCACGAGACTTGTCGTCTAGACACTAGGCCGCCACATTCCATTTATAGTCAATTGATTAATCTACCTAATTTTAGAAAATTCTAAATGTTATTTTAAATGAATAACAACGTATTTTATTGTTTAAACTTCGAAACTATAATATAAATATGGAAATATAAATAATAGATATGAAAATCCAAACACAACACGACATGTTGTCGTTTACAAAACATTTACACGACATTTACTTAACATGTCAGTTACTAATTTAGTGAAGTAATGAATTGCTCTGTTTGTTTACTTCTTGGTTTGGAAGCCAAACACTTCAGACATTCTGATAACAGCTAGTGATTGGATTTTATTTGTAAAACAACTTCACATTGGGCTGTGTGTGTAACATTATATGGTAATTATAGTGTGTGCAACATCATGTCTCTCTTTTTTGTCCCCCGCTGGTACAGCGGTAAGTCTACGGATTTACAACGCTAAAATCAGGGGTTATATTCCCTTCGGTGGATCCAACAGAGAGCTCGATGTGGCTTTGCTAAAAGAAAACGCACATACTCTCTATACATAATAGCTAAATTTCTGTCTATTCCACACTGTATCTCCCCAACAGTTAATTGTAAGTCTACGGATTTACAACGCTAAAATCAGGGGTTATATTCCCTTCGGTAGATCCAGCAGATAGCCCGATGTGGCTTTGCTAAAAGAAAAACACACATATTCTCTATATATAACAGCTAAATTTCTGTCTATCCCACACTGTATCTCCGCAACCGTTAATTGTATAAATAAATAAATATATACATACACACATATCTATCAAAATGCTTTTTCTCTCAATAATACATTACAGAAATATTGTTCATTTTTTGCAATTTCTAAAATTTCATATCGATATCAACTTCGATCCGTCAGTATTCGTGCTGAACGGCCGGTCTGAGAAAAACTTATTAAGATAAAAAACGTTTCTTTTTATGATGAAATTTCTTTTTTCTAAAAAAAAACAAAACAAAAAAAAACGGGGCCTCCTTAATTGACTAATTATTCGAAGTATTTTAAAGACAAGCGCATGAACGAAAATAAAATATGTAGAGAGGTCTATACTTGACTATATACATATTGTTGTTCGGTTTTATGTATGTGTACCTATATTTTCACGTCAGTATTATATACACACATGATTTTATTGTACCATGTCGAATAAATTGGTTTGAATTGAATATATCAATTTTCATGCTTAAAAATTATACTTATCTAAACATATTTATTTCGGCAGCGGTGTTTTTTATGCTCAGTAAATTGATAAAGAACGGTGGCATCCAATGAGAAAATCCTCGTGGCAACTCAGCGAGCTTGAGTGCCGTTTTGCTGGCTGTGCCCATTGTACTAAAACCCAAATAGTTTTTGGCAACAAAACATTGTAGCAAGACTCCTTTGCTCAAAAACAAACGTAATGCTGTTGTCCTTATTCAAATAGCACATGGAATGAAAGGAAACGGTTGTAAATGGCCCACTAGACAATTATATTGCGTCCATGCTTCGATCTTAGAGATTAGCTTAGCTGCACATTTTATACTTATTAATAAGTATTTTTATAAAAATGTTACGTTGTGTTAATGGGCCTCTTTAGTAATACATAAAAATATAATAGCTAAACATAGAGGCTTCCTTCTTTAAGCTCGTCACGCCATATATTAGTTGTTAATACACGTGGAGCTCGTAAAATGAAGTACCTTTGTTGTGGACAGCTGCAATTAAATGCGACTATCATAGACACCTAGCAAGTGTAATCTCTTATATGATACAGCATCTATTGAGATATGAAATTGGACATCGTGGATAGAAAGATGATTGTTAAAATGTAGTAAAATGGATGATGAAAATTAGATTGATACTACGACAGCCAATAACAAGCAATCTTTTGCGAGCACAGAGTTACCAGAACAGCCCATTTCTTCCACATGAAAATGATCAACAGTTCGAACACAAGGGTTAAGAGTGGAAACAGCTGTTAGAGAACACAATATAAATTAAATGACCCAGGAAGACTATAATCCAATTGTAGAACTTTATTGACTCTAAAGATTTACTGCCAAGGTTGAAGAATCTTCTAGAAATCAACACGAAACGACAACAACAACTTTCACTTAAAACAAAAGGGAATTCTCATTTATGTGTGCCATAAAGGCAGGATTAAAGCCCATTAATCTATGAAATATTGAGCATAGTCAAATATATCAATCAAAAGGTTTGACCTCCTGAGTCCAAAACTGTAATTAGATCTCAAATTTGTCAATAAATGACGACAGAGCTATGTACCTTAAAAATCAGAGCTGTTTTGTGAGCCAATACTCCGAGGCTAAAAAACAAACTAATACCCAACTAGTTTCAGAACAAACATCCATGATGAAAACTAAAGTATTTAAAAATCCTTTCACGTGTTATATTGTCACTAATTACACAGTAATATCTCATTATTAGGTCTTAAAATCAAGTACCAGTTAACAACTAGTTACCATGTTTTATAACTAAATACCAGATAACATGTTACTGGATTTTATAACTAAATACCAAATAACATGCTACTGGATTTTATAACTAAGCTTTGTTTGTTTGTTTTGGAATTTCGCACAAAGCTACTCGAGGGCTATCTATGCTAGCCGTCCCTAATTTAGCAGTGTAAGACTAGAGGGAAGGCAGCTAGACATTACCACCCACCGCCAACTCTTGGGCTACTCTTTTACCAACGAAAAATGGGATTGACCGTACATTATAACGCCCTCACTGCTGGGAAGGCGAGCATGTTTGGCGCGACTCGGGCGCGAACCCGCGACCCTTAGATTATCAAGCGCACGCTTTAACGCGCTCGGCCATGACAGGCCCAACAATGCGAGTACCATTCATTAACTCTCAATTATACGTTTGTTTATTTAATAAAACGTTGAGTATTTAGTTACATATATAACTGAGGAGTTCATTGATATACATTATAAAAGGGATTTGTAAATTACGAAAACATTGAACATTTATGATATAATTACTTTATGTAAAATCTGTGTATAATTGCTGTTTAAGGCAAACATTTTGTTTAAAATAGTTTTTTACTAATAAAGGACTGGTATGAAACAATATTTGTATTTATACTTCATTTACAACCAGTCTCTAAAAGCATATAAATGAGTTTCAAACTTTAGGTTGAATAAAGCTATTACATCGGATAATACCCAAATTGTCAGAAAAGATCTGTATATACATTCACACTATTTAAAGAAGAATTTAAACTTAATTTACCGTTCGAAATTAATCTATAATATGGTCGGAACGCGAATATTTGGTTCAAGAAATTGGTGGTCAATAGAAGAATTAGATTTGATTTATGATCTAGGGAAGGCTGTACGTTCATAAAACTCCGCTTACCGATTTGTGTGTGTGTGTGTGTATGAGTAGAACATTTTTATTATTTTACCTTGTGATGTATTCATCAATGCATTATCTACCTCGGATATTTCCATAATTTACATTAGCAAAGAAAATATCAAGATATGAGTTAAACTTTATGTTTGTACAACGAGAAGCACAGCATTAATTATTCCACGCCTCCCTTTTAGACAGAGACTACGTGCATTTGCTTCATTGCTTAAATTGTCTCAATACAAATCGATTATAATTTCCGCTCGATGTTTCGCGATGGTGGTTCAGCTAAGTTTCAATGAAATTTGAATACCTAACATCCTTTTACTGGCAAAAAAGAAAAGCAAATTATCAATAACTAGTACAAATGAGATAGCGCAATGTAAATAATTACCTAAAAAGAGTTAAGGTAATGTACCGTATAAATATATTAGGCTTAACTGCGACTAGTGGAATCAGCCATTTATATTAATTAGAGTAAATCAGTAATCCTGTAGTGAGCTATAGTAAAATCAAACAACACAAAAGTAAATGAATACTGGATAGCACTTAACAAATCAATAGCTCTGTATTAAAGGTTAGTAATTTACCTTTAAGTTATGGATATCAATTGTTCTCATGGTTAGTATCCTATATGATCACTTAAGCCTGATTATAAATCAGTTACTAATAAATAATTAGATCGAGGTAGGACATCAGCGTTAATTTTACGGACTTATAACACTAAAATCTAGAGTTAGATTCCTCACACAGGACACAGCAGATAGTACGTTGTAGATCTGGTCTAAAACTAATAGTATAAACCATGATAACCAGTAGCAGAGTTTAATATTGTATTAATATTTGGTAAGTCATTAAAGTAACGTCAAATCCTGTACGATATTTTAATAAGACAATTATAATTAACTTTAAATATTTTTCCTCCTTTACTAATTTGTTTGATTGTTAAACATTCTTCTATATTCTGTTACTATCTTTCGCTCCACAGAAAGTCACTCGCTTCTACACCAATTCGTTTCCTAACAAACTTGTCCATGGTAGGCGACCTAGGCCATTAGCCATTACAACAAAGGGCTGAAGGGTTTTACACTATCATTTTGTATGACATTGTGGCGTATTAACAAAGTAACATGCTTCAAGCACTGTACAAACACAGCTCTAAAGCTGTAAGAAAACAGAATAAAATAGTGTACAAAATAATGTCACTGAAGGAAACTGCCACGTTTAATATAATGCATTAAATACACTTATGAAGTTTAAAAAACAAGTAGTAATATTTATTTGTGACTAACCGCCCCTAAACTCTCATAAAAAATAACACAAAACTGCTCTAAAATTCATTGTTTTAAATGAAGTTGTGTAAAAATCAAAGAAAATTTCTGAAAATATCTCTTGGAGTTGTTAAGTGAACTCACATTGTCTGAGAGAGGGCAACTGGACGTGTAACGTGTTGTCTGTGTCTGCTAAGACGTTTTGTATATTTAAACGTTGTTGGTTGAGGACTACACAAGTGGAACTGTACACAAACCATGTTGTTTGTTGAGGACTACACAAATGGAACTGTATATATACACACCAGTGTTGTGGATCAAGGACAACATCAATGGAACTGTACACAGGCAAACCAGGGTTGTGCATGTTAGAAAAACGGAGTACGTAATTCGTCATGACCAAGAGTTATAAGTTTATATACAGAGTGCGTAACCCGTCATGACCAAGAGCTATGTATGTCTATATACAGAGTTTATAACCAGTCGTGACCAAGACTTGTAGATGTTTACATCTAGAGTATATAACCAGTTATAACCAAGACTTCTTTCTTCAGTGTTGTTGATTACTTCAAATCAGACAATTTTATCGTAAACTTGTTGTTGTTCACACATTGATGTTGATATGGTCAGTGAGTTCAAGAAACATAATTACAAGTATAATCGTTCTCACTTCTTTGAACAGTCCGACCAAATAAGCTTTTATTTATTCTAACACTATTTCCCATACTTATTTCATTAACGCTTTCACAAGCTTTCTAGTGGTTGAGGAGGGGGCCAGTAAAGTATTAATATTTAGTTGCTTTACTTAGAGTCACGAGTTCTGCATTATGTACCAAGAAATGATAGGGTGAGTATGTTATTCTGAAACCTTTCCACTTCAACTCTGAGAAGTTGTTGACAGACTGAAGTTAACTGCCAACGGTTGTTCACGAACAGCATCAATGGTATGGCATTTGTACAAATCAAAATAAAAGTAACTTAGTTCGATTTGTCATGTTGTTTTTTCTTCAATTTACTGACTTCACGTTCTCCCTGCTCGTTTGTCTTTGTCAATTATACTGCAGTTCAGGTATTCAAGAGACAAACGTCTTATATTTTCTGATTGTTCCGTTGGGAGTACTCGTTCCTTGTACTGTTTCCCATAGCAACGGAGAGAGCTGAAATGTAAGATAAAACATTTTATTTCTTGCCTTTCATGTCAGAACGAATAGCAACCACTTTACGGCAATTTGAGGTTTTTAAAACTACCTCGAGAAATGGCCTTATGTACTAATACAAAACCATCTGCTTTGTCTTAATATAGTAAGGCTCGGATTTTTATGAATTTCTTCTTTCACATAAAATTGACTTTGAAAGGTGGAAGCAATAAAGCATTTCAAATGTTATTGCCATATGTCAGGCACGTCCTTAAAATCTACAATATATTGTCTTAATAAGTAGTTCTGAATTGGTCAGCGGTCATTGTAAGTGTTCATATATCAATGATATTTTTGGTCGTCTATGAATATTTTAAGTTAATTCCCATATAGTTTCGGAATAATAAGTTCTGGAGGTTTTTAGTTATCTTTCACATTATGGTCGAAGTTTCTGAATCGATTATTAGAACCTCTGGCTTGGCACTTCTATAGCCTCTTATGAAACTGCTTTTTGTAAAATTCACTTTCCTGTGAAACTGTTACTGTATTTATATATCATCTATTTAATGTCTTCTATCAGTTCTGATCTTTGACATATTTAGAAACCATTAACCCGCAAACTGTTGTCACAAAACCAGAACTATATTCAAATTACAAGCTACAGTGAAATCTATATTGTACAAACAATACCTCACAAAACTCTATAACTTAAGTATTTTTCATACCTCTGTGTTATACATATAAAACATGAGAAATTAAGTATTTTCGACATTACAGTATTATTCACAAAACCCTAAAATTCAAAGAAATAATCAATACCTCTGTTTATATTTTTTGTCAGAAGAGTGTTTTGTTTGCCAATGGAATAGTAACAAAGTTTAAAACAAAAATTAATTCGATTTATAAATTAGTTTAGTTTTTAAATTGCGTTTCATATTGTTACGTAGACAACAAAGTGAAAAACGTTACGTGTATAATTAAAATGATTCACAAACAAAGATAAAATCATCGAGAGCTTTTTTTATTGAACGGGCTATCCTTTTATCCTCTCGTGTCGTTAAAATAAACATTCTCGTCATTTCGGATGGGATGTTAGTTTTACATCTAATTATCGGACAGATTTCTCAGTTTATAATGCTTTCTGAAAACAACAAATGACTTAATAAGCCTGCGTAGTCTTCTACATTTCAAAACCAATTTTTTATATAGATAAATTCAAATAACTCTCTAGCATACTTTTAAAGTTTTTGTTTTATACTAACGCTAATGTATAGCCCGTCAAAAATGACAAGTACTACCACCCCCATCCCAATGTTTAACCTAACCTCAGATTTCGTGGGTAACTGAAACAAATACATTTTGCGAAATAAAGCTTGACCAAAAAGAGGCAGAAAAGTGTAGTTCAGGTCGTCAAACGTCAGTAAATTTCTTTGTGAGCCAATCAAGATTAAGATGATAAAATAAATTTGTAATATTTCGTAGAATAAATATTTATAAAAATATGCTAGATTAACGACTTCAAATGTATAGAAAAGCTGGTGAATTTTGATAATAATTGCTTTTATGTCATGTTGCTTAACAGCAAATAAATGTTTAGCGTAAATTTGTTAGGCTATTTACTAGAAGTATAACATGAAATGTACAGACAAGAAAACTGAAAGTATATTTTTTGACAAGCTGGAGTACCTGTCCCTTGGACAAAAGTTATGTAAATTCATTATTAATGAAAGGTTATCTTGGGACATGAAATTTGTTTCTCTTATATGTAATATACGTAATTATACCTAGAAGTATTACAAAACATAAAAGGTGAAACTCTTAAGTTCACACATATTTCTGCATGGGCCCAACAAACCTTAATACAAAATATCTTAAAGATACATCAAAAGGGGAAAAACAGTTGTAAAAATATACTCATAAATACCAAAATTGAAAATATGTATGAAGCTTCATACCAGTTTTGGTGAAATTCTATAAACCCCCTGCAGTTTAGTTACATAGACATAGTTTCTGTTTGAATTTCGAGTAAAGCTACTCGAGGGCTATCTGCGCTAGTCGTCCCTAATTTAGCAGTGTAAGACTAGAGGGAAGGCAGCTAGTAATCACCACACACCGTCAACTCTTGGGCTACTCTTTTACCAAAGAATAGTGGGATTGACCGTCACATTATAATGTCCCCACGGCTGAAAAGGCGAACATGTTTAGTGTGACTGGGATTCGAACCCGCGGATTATGAGTAGAACGCCTTAACCCACCTGGCCATGCCAAATAGACATAGTACTATTGTGTTTATATCTGTTTCTTAATTGAGAGATTCCTTCGATTAAAGAGGTTGGTTTTTCATTAGAAACGTTAGTGAAATAATACAAAATACTTTAGTTGAAAAACGATTTCAATTTTAAGTAGAATTAACATTTTTACTTTCATGACAAATGTAAGGCACTTCGTTTGAAAATGGGATCAAAAATTGTTACTTTCATTAGAAGCATTAGACGGCTTTAAAACGGATTCCACATTTATCCTTTCGTGATATATGTTAGGCACATGGCTGTAAAATAGATGCAGCATTTTTCCTTTCATGGTTTTAAAATCAATCAATATTATTACTTTCATTATAAAGTCAGACACTCGGCTTTAAAATGGAATCAATATTTTTACTTTCATGATAAATGTTAGACACTTGTTTTTAAAATGGATTCAGAATTTTTACTTTGATGATAAAAGCTAGGCACATCACTTCAAAGTGGAGTAAACATTTTTACTTGAGCTTTTCTAACTGGATAAATACGGAATAAAATACAGTAGCATAAATATTCAACTTATCTGTCTAACTTTAAATATTGGATAATATACAATAGTATGAAATATTCAACATATACATATACCTTTAAACATAAGATAATATACAACATTATGCAATATTCAAGACACACACCTACCTTTAAATGTAAGATAATATACAACAGTATAAAATATTCAACAGACATACCTACTTTTAAATGTAGGATAATATACAACGATGTGAGATATATAAGAGACATACCAGCCATTAAATGTTGGATAATATACAACAGTATGAGATATATAAGAGACATACCAGCCATTAAATGTTGGATAATACACTAAAGTATCAAATATTCAACAGTTATACCTACCACTGAATGTATGATAATATACAACAGTATAACATTTTCAAGATTCGAAACGAACATAATATACAACAGTTTGAAATATTTAACAGATATGCTTACCTTTAAATATCGGATAATATATAACACTAAGCAATATTCAACAGGCATACCACCTTTAAATGTAGAATAATGTATACAACATTATGAAGTATTCAAAAGACATACTTACTTTTAAATCTAAGATAATATACAACTGTGTGAAATATTGAACAGATATACAGTGTTCCCTCGCCACTTCGCGGGCTCGGCCGACCCCCACATATATATATATATAAAATAATAAACAATAAATCTAAAATATAGCATTAAATACCATTAAAATATTAAAAATAAATATAATTAATAGTGTAAAGAAAAAAACAGGTATATTTTGAGATATAAACATATATTTTAGTTTATAACAGCGTAAAAATGGAAACAGAACCAACTGGAAAGGCTATAGATGTACGCATTGTGCGCCTGCGAAGGCTACGCGAGATCAGCTTCATGGCGTAGCGATGTGCAAGACGAGCTATGATTGGTGCAGAAATGAAAGACGGCCAATGACAGCTACCCACTTTGATTGTCTTTCACCATTGCTACATGTCTTCAAAATGTTCATAAGGCATTGCAAGAGATGAAGCCCTGCACCGTTAATGCAAGCTGGAAGAAGTTGTGGCCTGAGGTTGTGCACGACGACAAGGGATTCACGCATGAAGAAATCCAACACTCGGCTGTTCAAAAAGCTGTGCAATTAGCTTCGTTAATCAAAGGTAAAGGATTTGCTGATATGACGAAGGAAGACGTAGATGAACTGATTGACTTAGAATCCGAACCACTCGCCGACCAAGACTTAGAAGCACTGACGAAGTCTGCTGCCGAGGAAGACGACGAAGAGGAAACACCGAAAGAAGCCGAGGAAACAATCGAGCAAAGTGGATGGTCGTTAGAGCAGTTAGGTAAACTAATGAAGCTAATTAACGAAGTGAAGGAGTGCTCACAGGAATGGGACAACGATATGGTTCGATCAGTACAATTTTGCAATAAAATAGAAGAACTGATGACTCCTTATCAAATGATTTTCGATAGGCTAAAGAGGCAGAGAAAACAACTGCCAATAACAATGTTTTTCCAGCCGAGCAAGAAAGAAAGGGTACCGATGGCAAGTACTGTTCCTGAAGTTGTAACGACCGACGAAGAAATTGCCGATTCACCTTCCACAGAAGAGGAAGTGGTGTCCCCCGAAAAGACACCACCTGCTGAAGATATGTAATTTTTAATTTTAAGGCTTAATATTTTAATAATTGTTCTTATTATTTCAGCAATAATGAACAGTATTGTAATGGGAGGGTTAAATAGTTGTACAGGGAGGGTTTTAAAAGTCTAAACGCACATAAATATATACGTAAAAATCGGCGATCCCACTTCGCGGAAAATCTCCTTTCGCGGGGGGTTTTGGAACGCATCTACCGCGATACACGAGGGAACACTGTACATACTTAATTTTAAATTTTATATAATATATAACAGTAGGAAATGTTTCAGACTATCTAACATTAAATATAACATAATATACCATAGAATGAAATATTTAAGAGACTTACCCACCTTGATGTGTATGATAATATACAACGGTATGAAATATTCAAAATGCAATGTACCTTTAAATGTAAGATGGTATAGAACAGTATGTTATATTCAACAGAAATACTTTAATTTAAATGTAAGATAATATACAACACAATCAAATATTCAACAGAGCTACCTACCTTTATATGTAAGGTAATATATAACAGTATAAAACATTTAATATACATACCTACTTGTAAATGAAAGTTAATATACAATAGTACGAAATATTCAACGTACTACCTACCTTTGAATGTACAATAATGTACAACAGTATGAAATATTCAACAGATATACCTACTTTAAATTTAACATAATATAAAACACTACGAAATATTCAACATAAAAACCTACCTTTAAGTGTAAAATAATGCAACAGTGTAAAATATTGAGCACACATACCTAAGTTTACATGTAACATAACACACAACACTATGAAATTTTCAACTGGCATTCCTACCTATGAATGTAAGGTAATATACATCAGTATGAAATATATAACAGTCATATTACCTTTAAACATAAGATAATACACAACAGTAAAAATATTCAACAAACACACCTACCTCTGAATGTAGGA
The DNA here is from genome assembly GCA_011833715.1 of Carcinoscorpius rotundicauda. Lineage (NCBI taxonomy): Eukaryota > Metazoa > Arthropoda > Merostomata > Xiphosura > Limulidae > Carcinoscorpius > Carcinoscorpius rotundicauda. Next base: position 28,197,838 of record CM022406.1, read on the forward strand.
TAATATACAACAGTATGAAATATTCAATAGACATACTTACTTTTGAACGTAGGTTATCATACTACACTATGAAATATTCAACAGACATATGTACATTTAAAGGTAAGATGATATTCAACAGTATGTAATATTCAATTGATATATCTAATTTTAAATATAAGATAAGAGTCTTATATACAAAAGTCTGAAATATTTGACAGACATACCCACCTTTAAATATAGATGATATGCAACAGTACGAAATATTCATCAGATATACCTACCTTTGAATTTAAGATAATATACACCAGCATGAAATATTCAACAGATATTCTTACCTTTAAATGTTAAATAATATACAACAGTATTAAATTTGAACAGACGTATCAGCCTTTAAACAGTATGAACTATTCAACAGTCATTCCCACGTTTAAATGTCAGGTAATATACAAGAGTATGAATTATTTAAGAGACATATCTTCCTTTAAATGTTTGATAACATACAAGGATATGAATATTTAACAGACATATGTGCCTTCAAATGAAAGATAATATACAACAGTATGCAATATTCAACAGACATACCTACATTTAAATGTTGTATAATATACAACGGTATGAAATATTTAAGAGATTTACCTACCTTTAAATGTAGGATAATATAGAACAGTATCAAATATTCAACAGGCATATTTACTTGTAAAAGTAGGTTAATATTCAACAGTATGAAATATTCAATAGGCATACCTATCTTTAGATGTGAGATAATATACAACACTGAAATATTCAACTTATATATCTAACTTTAAGTGTATGATAATTTACAACAGTATAACACACCTATATTCTTAATTCCTTGTATATTTTAACGCCTTAATGTCCGTGAGAAGGGGGGACTTGTCCAAATTGTTGTTCTAACATACATTTCTGTGCGTTTCTAAGTAGTACTGTTATAAATTATTGTTCTTGATACTAGATGCCGTAATGCTGTTCGTATATTCGCCGAGTTTATACACGTATATACTATTAAACAAGGCTGCAAAGGAGTAGCCTCGCACATATATGGCGTAGATATAAAACCAGGAAAAGAACTTTAAAGTAAGTAAATGTATTCTGTTGTAATAGTAAGTAAGGGGTTGTAAGTGGGTGTAGAAAGACTCGTGCAGCAGCTGTGGTGAATATAACACTAGATTTGAGATACAGTTTCAAGCAAGGTATATACAGTCTTAACCGGAAATAAGAAATAGGCTAGTTATGAATAGTTTCACAAAGCAAACCAAGAAACCCACAGAACTGTAGGCGATGCGCAAATCTTATCTCCTGAAGATCATCATTAATCGCGTAATAGAAGATAATATATGTATTATAGCTTATATTTTTAAATGTAATACATCGATCAACCCGCTGTATTAGTTAAAGTAGTATTGGAAGATAGTGAAATTAGAGGGAGAGTAGGTTTCTCTAAGAAAATTACTTCTCAGGTTTCCTACTTATGCTAGAGGCCAACAAGCGAAGTCGTGTTTTTATAAAAATCTATTCGGCCCCTTTTTCCTGCTACTCAAAAAAGGAACACCGTGAATGAAGGTGACGTGGTGTTTGGGGGAAGTTGACTGATTATTTAGAAAAACTTTCTGGTGAGAAACGACTCATTTAAAGCAGCAAATGGTGTTGTTGGCTTTGTTTTAAAAGTGAACTTTTATTTGTATTATTACAAAACTTTAAGGACGAATTATGTCAATAATAAACCTTTCCAGCTCTAAGAATAAAGTGTAAGCATTTTGGTAGTTATGGTTAACATCAACATAATTACCAAGACGACGTTCATTCTTCTGGTGGAGAGAATCTAGACTGTGAAGGCCCAGTGAACAAGTTAATAACGACAGTTCGCTGTAGTTATTAGTTTAAATGTTGAAAACAATAAAAGTGTAATTACTTTTTATTTCCACATCAGTCTAGTCCAACTGGGCGATAAAATACAAACTATTCTATGAAAACAATATATATATGCGCACTAAAATACTATGAAAATTACAGTTTGACCCAAAGTTTTAATATGGAGCGACTCGTGTCAGAGAGACAGAGAGAGAGATATGAAGTGATACTTTTTTTAAAAAACGCCTGATTTCAAGCAGAAATTAATATATTAAGAAAAACGTGGAAAAACAACACATGTGTAATTGGCTTGTTTTTATAATAGTTTGTAAGTCTATTGGATTTATTCCACTTTTGTTGTTTAAACTGTAACTATTAAGAGGTTAAATTTAACAGCCACGCATAATCTTGTAGTTAGATTCCCTAAATGCGGGTAGAGTGTTTAAAATTTGAACGTCTATATGTTGTCGAACAGTATTTGCAGTTTCAGTTTTTAATGATGACAGTTAAGCGAGCTTGTTCATTCCCACGCCTTGACAATGAAGCCTTGTATTCCGTTAATAGCAGCCGTCTAAGTGGTAGGTTCTGCTAAGAGATTGTCACTTAATAAGTTGAAGGTAACTATGTCGGAACTTTAGGTATGTCTGATGACCTGGCCACGTGTAGGCGTGTTGAAACAATAATTTATCTACCTACCACTGTGAACAGGACAAATTAGTATTTTAATTCAGTGTATATTTCCATAGTGTGTTTCTCTTGTTTATGATTGGCTCTAGATGTAGAAAATAATAAATTAACGACCAAGAACCACATATAAGAAACAGAAACACTTTATTTTCATCCACGCTTTTGTTATTATAGCTTTCCTCCTAATTTTTCTTCAAACTTTTTACGAAAGTCCGCTTGTTACTTGTACTTGAAATATTACGTCTTTTCACTGTTCTATTACATCTCCACATCTTATCTCTTCATCTCATTTTCTATCTTGTTTTTCAGTTTTGCTCTCTTTGTTATTGAGTGTTTAATATTTTGATCTTATTACTTGTCCATATTGTTGTCAACTTAAATATTTGAAATTCATGTTCACTCAAAGCTTTATTTTATTTTTCCAAAATGATCCCACTTCTAATCTCGTTTTCTTTTATTGGGCATTTTTGTATCGTCTCATAAAAATAGTAAAAAATCCAGTCCGCGTAATGATAACGAATTAGTTGATTTCTCTCCTAACGTTTGTTATAGGCTACTTTGAGTTGTAGGCCCAAATGCACAAAAACGAATTAACGGAAATTCCAAGCCTAATGGGAAGTAAACCTAACTCGCAAATATACCTGCAAACATTGCGTCATTGTTAACATTTTTTACGATTAACTGCGAGTGATTGAACTCATAAACTCACTAAATACTCATTAACTTACTAACTGCTTACTCGTACTTTGAAGTGTTGCACCCTTACTGGCATTTAGGAGTTAAATTATAACATTGAAAATATAGCTTACTACACAAGCGTGAAATGTTTTCATTGTTATTTATCCTGGACAACTTTCAAGGATAGTTTTGCATTATTTTCCCTATTTTTGTTTGATGAGTATATAGATTTGGGGTGAAGTTTATTATAGTCAGTGTTATATATTTTAATGTCAAGTACGAATTGTTTACAAGTGAAACACACGTAACTACAGAAAAGTCCAATAAGCTGATGTCATTTACCTCAACATAATTGAAAAAAGCATTTTCAATAGACACGAAATGTCTCATTTTCTACAAATATTGGATCACTTTGACTGATGTCATGAGATCAAGGACTGACCTGTTTCTACTGGCCGGAAATTACATTTCTTACTGTTGACCGAAAGTGTGTTTCTATAGATATTTGTAGAACACTGTTCTAAGTATACCATTCACCTTGAAAATCATTACAAGTACTGTGTCCGTATAAAAATACGTGGTTTGAAGCTTCGAGTTTAAATGACTTCAAATTATCAAAAATGGTTAGCTACGTAACTTTCCCGCTCAGATTTACTAAAGATCTTAACAGAATTATATTCCCTCACACACGCTAAGATCTTTCTTTCTATCACATGAAAAACAAAATTTCCTGAAACACCAGACATATACTACTTTTAAAGTCAACGAAATTAATTATTTTTAAACGTGATTTACATTGTAGTAATAAGAATGTAAATAAAGTTGGAATTAATAGAAAGAACATAATTTATGTGGTAAGTAATTGATATGTAGATAAAGATGGAATGGATAAAAAGAAGGTAATTTGCGTGGTAATTAGTATGCAGATAAAGGTGGAATGGATAGAAAGAACGCAATTTACGTGGTAAGTAATTACTACGTAGAAAATGATGGAACGGATAGAAAGAGTATAATTTACGTGGTAAGTAATTAATACGTAGATAAAGCTGGAACAGATAGAAAGAACGTAATTCATGTGGTAAGTAATTAATATGTAGATAAAGGTGGAGTGGATATAAATAACAATTTACGCGGTAATTAGTATGTGGAAAAAGATGGAATGTTTGTTTGTTTTTTTAATTAAACACAAAGCTACATAATGGGATATCTGTGCTCTGCCCACCACGGGTATCGAAACCCGGAGTTTAGCGTGTAAGTCCGCAGACATTCCGCTGAGCCACTGGGGGGTAGGTGGAATGGATATAAAGAACGTAGTATATGTGATAGTAATTAGGAGGAAGAAAATGTACGTGATATAAAATTACTATTCGGATGTGGAATAGACACGTTTCACATGATATTAAGTATACATCTGTTTCTTCTAGGTTATTTGATGAAGTTTTAATGGTGTTTATGTTATTTTCGTGTTTCATTGTTCAAGTGGGAATCAAATTTTTGTTTGTGTGTTTGTAGTTGAGTACAAAGCTACACAATAAATTATCTGTATATGCCTATCACGGGGATCAAGTCCCGGTTTTTAGTGTTATAAACCTTCAAAATCACCGCTGAACCGCTAGATGGCCTGCTAAGTGAATAAACTATCGAAACTTGAAATCTTACACGAAACTTGGAATATCTCTCACTATAGCTTCTGGATTTGCATGTTTTGTTTTCTTGCTATTAAAATAACTTAAGTTAAACACTGGATGAATAATAGTTATTGGAAGTTATGTAATATATGGGGATAGGAAAAAAACAACGAGGAAAGTAGCGCCCCCAAGACGTATTTTTATATTAAATCAATTCAAAGGATGAAAAAAAAATCAAGATGACTCGAAATATGTATTAAGTTTTCTAAACGCATACAGTGCAAAAATTTGATCTTTCTGAATAAAAGAGAATGACATAAGTCAAGGAACTGGTGGTATTGGTGTTTTAGCAGATCTACAAGAAGGAAGGGTCGAGATTTGACTCATGTTCCGTGACCTGGAGCTCTACAGTTTTGTTTGAAACACTAAATTAGACTGTTTAATTATTCCAAAATCAAATCAAACAATATCTGTAATAAATATACCATAATGTGCAAACAATAAAGGTATAAAGAAAACAAGCTTACTATCTTGCAGTTTGAGCTCCAACTTAACTTGAAGAAGTTTATTGCAATAGCTTGGTAGTTTATTTTTTTAAATGTAAATACGACCTGGCTCTTCCCATCTCTCCTGTGTCGAAGTATTCACTCGGTAACTCACTTGTTCTTGGGCGTAAGGATTTAAACGTCAACCAGAAGGTGGCGCTTCTCTTTGAGCGATTTTAATATTCTAGCTTACACGAGCTGAGAGTCAACTCACATCTTTAGAACGTATGAAGACGTTGTTCTATCGGAAAGCCAACAACACAGACATAAGAATCAATTCGTATAGTATCAAGTACGACTATAAAGAAGTTGAAAGTAAGCATTTTTAGTTAGAAGAAATAACTAATTTTTTACTAGTAATATTATCTTTATTTAACTACTTCTAGTCAGATATAACTGTAACTAGTTATGATAGGTGGGTCTAGATAAAGTTTAATATTGCTTTCACGAATAAGAATGGCCTAGATTAGTAAAGTTCTTTATTATTATGTTAAATAGCAGTAAATTAACAAACTATTATTTCAAGGGATATTGATAAGAATGTAATGGTCAAACACGTAGTGTTGTCTAATGCAGTAAATATAAACGTTTTTTCTTAATTTACAACAAAAAGTAAATTAGTCAATTGTATAACTTTATCTAATCACAAGTTTAATCCAATTAGTCTGTTTTTAAAACTTAAAATACTGTTTTACAATTATACTTTATATCATGACAACCAAGTGATACCGTGATACAAGTATACTTTATAGCATGACAACCAAGTGATACCGTGATACAAGTATACTTTATAGCATGATACCAAGTGGTACCATGGTACAAGTATACTTTATAGCATGATAACCAAGTGGTACCGTGATACAAGTATACTTTATAGCATGACAACCAAGTGATACCGTGATACAAGTATACTTTATAGCATGATACCAAGTGGTACCATGGTACAAGTATACTTTATAGCATGATAACCAAGTGGTACCGTGGTACAAGTATACTTTATAGCATGATAACCAAGTGGTACCGTGGTACAAGTATACTTTATAGCATGATACCAAGTGGTACCATGGTACAAGTATACTTTATATCATGATAACCAAGTGGTACCGTGGTACAAGTATACTTTATAGCATGATAACCAAGTGGTACCGTGGTACAAGTATACTTTATAGCATGATAACCAAGTGGTACCGTAGTACAAGTTTACTTTATATCGTGATAACCAAGTGGTACTGTGGTACAAGTATACTTTTTATTATAATAACCAGCTGGTACCATCGTGCAACTATGCTTTATATCATGATAACCAAGTGATACCGTGGTACAAGTATACTTTATATCATGATAACCATTATAAAGTGTAACAGTAAAGATGTTATAGACATGGTCATAGTTTATTGTTACAATGTCCATACTAGCACCATTATAAAGTGTAACAGTGAGGATATTATAGACATGGACAGAGTTTACTGTTGCACTTTATAATGGTGTTAGTATGAACATTGTAACAGTAAACTCTGTCTGTATTAACGGTTTTTTTAAATTTACAACACTAAGTAAATTAGTCAATTGTATAACTTTATCTAATCACATGGACAGAGTTTACTGTTACAACGTCCATATTAACAAATGCCCCCCAGTGGCTCAGCGGTATGTCTGCGGACTTACAACGCCAAAAACCGGGTTTTGATACCTGTGGTGGGAAGGGTACAGATAACCCATTATGTAGTTTTGTGCTTAATTCAAAACAATAACAATCCTACTAACACCATTATAAAGTGTAACAGTGAGGATATTATAGACTTGGACAGAGTTTACTGTTACACTTTATAATGGTGTTAGTATGAACATGGACAGAGTTTACTATTACCATGTTACAATTGATTCTTTCACGAACTGGCATAATGGATAAACTGGTTTAGTCGCTAACTAAATCACTGAATAAATTGATTCAGTCACGAACTAAGTCAATGAATGAGCTAGTTACAGTCACGAACTGACACACTTCATGAGCTGATTTAGTCACAAACTGACTTACTGAATAAATTGGTTTAATCATGTACTGAATCAGTGTGTGAGTTGGTTCAGCAACGAACTGACACACTGCATAAATTGGTTTAGTCATGAACCGACACTGGATAAAATTGTTTAGTCATGAACCTAGTCACTGGATAAATTGGTTCAATCACGAACTAACTCAATGGATGAGCTGGTTTGGTCATGAACTGACACTCTCATTAAGCTAGTTCAGTTGCGAAGTTTTGAGTTTGTATTTACCAAGTGTTCCTAAAAGTGAGACTAGAGTATTACCGTCTTTGGTTTCAAATAAACATTAAACAATACTTGAGTTAAAGATCGAACTTATTCTAATACGAGAACGACTACAAACGAAAACATCACATTAACCCATTACCTACCTTATAAGTAATTCACAATAATCACACTGGCTAATGTCGGGAATGTTACTTGGTTAACTGTTTTTCTTTTCTTTAAGACGCGTTTATGATTTTATTACACAAAGGCGTTTAGAAAACTTTGTCAATACTAGATTGTTTTAATCTCCTGCTTAACCTCAAACCAGGTAATAAAACAGAATACATCAACATGTGTGAAGATATTCGCTCACTTAATGACGAGTCAGTAAGTATAAATAAGATCGTCAAAGAGGTGTATAATAACACAGTTTGGTAATATAGCTGACAGAGTGGGCGAGGGCTAGTCGTTTGCGTACCTCCACAGTGAATTCGCTGAATCGTGGTTCGTATCCAGTTAACGCAAAAACTCTCTACATCTCGTACACCGGTTGTTCTACAACAGTAATGGTGAAATCCCGTTATTGAGTGGAATCGATTTGTACTTTTGGACCATGGGGTATGGTATACTATAGTTGGAACCTCTGTGCGGGCTGTTGGCTGGCTGGGTTCCTCTAGGATATTCATTCAAATTTAGGAACGGCTCTGCACAGCTTGCCCAGACTTAGTCTTGCGCGAAAATCCATAACAACGACAAAGCTGGGTAAATCTAATGAGAAGGTAATAAGGGCGGACGTCACAAGTCGAACAAGTACGAATTCTTCTGATTGGTTGATTTATAAGGAAATGTTTCTCTAAGAGGGTCAACAACCTCATCTTGTGCTAAATCGTGTGTCTATTAGCGACCTTTCTTAAAATGATGATAGTGTGATTAAAGTATTTATATTACATATATTACGAACGATTTGTTTTGTCAAATTTCTACATGAAAATATAGTTACAATTTCTTTCGTCGACATGTGCAAGTTAGTGACATTTTAGAGTAATTTCATTATAAACTCACAAAAGGAAATACCATTCTGTTGTCTAGTAACATTAAAATCCTTGGTCAGATTCTTAGGGTGTACGTGGCGTGTGTAGTATCATACCTTAAAAATGGAGCTATGGAAGACAACGTTTCGTGTACCCAGAATTCCAGGCGTGTTGTAGACTTTGAAACTTAACAACTTGCTTTTTATGACGGTTCGTATTTGAGTTTAATAGGTGATCAGTTTTTATTTTGACGCCCTCCTTACGTCGTAATTACATGTTCTGTTAGAAATATTGCTGTTGTCTTCCTACCAAATGAGGTCATCAGTCTTCGAGGGAAAACAGTGATAAACTACAATTCTACGGAATGGTTCTACCCGAAATGTTTTTATTGGTGAAAGAAGAGAATGCAAATCAAAAGAGCGTCAAAATCTCATCAGACATGAAAGAGAAAAACAGGTGTTCTGCAAAATCCAGGAAATTATATACAAACCCGTCAGAAAAGAAAGTTACAAACAGAAAAATATTCCTTGTTCAGAGACAACAGTCTACCATATCAAAGCAGAAGAGATGTTCCTTGTTTATAGACAACAGTCAACCATATCAAAGCAAAACAGATATTTTTCGGTTAAACACAAGAGTCTATCATATCAAAACAGAAGAAATATTCCTTGTTTACAGATAATAGTCTACTATATCAACACAGAACAGATATTCCACGATAATTAACAAAAGTATCCCATATCAAATTAAGTAAGGAAGTTCGGAAAGCCTTTCATTTTAGTGTTCAGTTCTTTGTTTTTAATAATATATTAATTACAGTTTATTTTACATTTCTCGGAGGTTATGTTTTAACATGATAATTCTAATAACTGGTCCATGTGAAACAGTCAATATATGGTAGTTGAACTACAACAGTCAATATACGGTAGTCGAACTACAATAGTCAATCTACAATAGTCCAACTACAACAGTTATTCTAAGGTAGTCCCACTGAAACAGTCAATCTACGGTTGTCCAACTACAACAGTCCATGTACGCGTGTTTCACTTGTAAATAACAATTTGTACTGGACATTTAAATATATAACACTGACTATAATAAACTTAACCCTACATCTATATACTCATCAAACAAAAATAGGGAAAATAATGCAAAACTATCCTTGAAAGTTGTCCAGGATGAATAATAATGAAAACTTTTCACGCTTGTGTAGTAAGCTATATTTTCAATGTTATAATTTTGCTCCTAAATGCCAGTAAGGGTGCAACACTTCAAAGTACGAGTAAGCAGTTAGTAAGTTAATGAGTATTTAGTGAGTTTATGAGTTCAATGTAAAAAAAAAAAAATCACTCGCAGTTAATCGTTAGAAATATTAACAATGACGCAATGTTCGTTGTATACGGCAGTTTAAATACAGCACTGAATATACGAAAAACACTGGGAGGAATGCACGTCAACCAAGAAGTGTACGTCACTCACTAGAGTAAATATGCTGTAAGCAATAGAAAACAGGAAATGAATGAATTTGAAAAATATATGAGACAAAGAGAACATCACATTCGTAACATAACGAAAAGGAACTAATTATGCCGGACAAAATTATTCAAGTTGTTTGTCTTTTGCGAGATTTTACTGGGTTTTCAGGCCATTGTTTTTCTGTTTTTGTACTAATACTTTTCATAGATGTCCATACTGCTCCGCCCTTTACTACGTAGTTTTCGTACCTCGATTTGATGAACTTTTATGGAAACATTTTGAAGTAACATATTAGTGAAGGCACGTGTACAAAACAAGACGATACAGTATCTTACATCCATCTGGATCAAGGTGAAACAAAACTATTTTATGACCAAAAATATAATTATCACACACTTTCGCCCTGAACACCTGTCGGGTATATGTGAAACTATCAAAGTACAGTGACAGGTATGTTTGTTTAAGTACCTATAAGGTTTTGTTTGTTTGTTTTCCTTCAGGGATCGCGTATACAATATCTAATTACACATTGATTTTGCTGTAGATATAATAGAACATCGTATACCTAAGGTAAAAGTTCACAACCTATTTGTCATTTACTGTTATCAGTTTTATAGTATTATAGCAAACAAATCCAATAAGATCCAACAAATAATAATGCTGTGAAATATTAAAACTATGGTCGTGACAACAGAATATGGTGAGTTGTTAAAACCAAATTATAATCAAATTAGTGACTTTAAGGACGATACCTAGCGGACCTTAACTTCTCGTTATCCCAGGATTTGTCTATCCTACTGTGTGATAATGTGATCAAACTTCGACAACATTCTGTAACGTAAACGGTTTTAGATTAATGACTTTCAAAAGGAATAATTATTTCTAGCGTGAGGTTGTGACGTCACTACTGTTGCCACGGTAACAACGTCGACTGTCAGCAGACCTCCAACAAAACATCTTCAGGCCTAATGGTTATGTTGTAAATTGAATTATTAGCGAAGCCCATTTTCCTCATCTAAAGTTTCGAGGGCGTACTGTCGTCAAGGGTCTAGGTAATCACGGTAAATTATTTACAGCAGTTGTTAATATTAAACGTATAGTGTGTCGGTACCAGTTTATTTAGAAGGGTATACACTGGACTTATGGCAGTCATTAACATTTAGCATACAGTGCGTCGATACAAGTTTTAGTGTCTGTGGTGAGTCCTACATGTCATTAACTCTAGACAGAAAAATGTACCATGTTGTAGTGTCTGTGGTGATTCCTACATGTCATTAACTCTAGACAGAAAAATGTACCATGTTTTAGTGTCTGTGGCGAGTCCTACATGTCATTAACTCTAGACAGAAAAATGTACCATGTTTTAGTGTCTTTGGCGAGTCCTTCACCTCATTCACTCTAGGTAGAATAATGGACCATATTTTAGTATTTGTGGTAAATCCTTCATCTAATTCACTCTACATAGGATAGTGGACCATATTTCACTGTATAACACTCTTCGTTTGTTTGTTGTTAAGCTGCAGAATGGGTTATCTATTTTGTGCACACTAAAGTTACTTAAACCCTGTTTTGTAGCATTATAAATCGTTGAATTATTGGGAGGATCTTGAAGTTGTTATTGTTTTTTAAACCAGAAGTTTCATGAATTATGAACTCATTACAGTCGCAAAGTTTGCTCTATCAGCTAACATAGTGTTTGAGATTCTGTTAATCAGCTTTGTTTATCAGCTGGAGACAGGTTTGAGATTGTGATGATAAACCTTAGTTTATAAACTGGAGCTTGGTTTGAGAGTGTAGGAATAAAACTTAGTTTGTCAACTGGAGCTTGGTTTTAGAATGTGGTAACAAAGCTTAGTTTATGAACTAGAGCTGGGTTTGAAAGTGTGTTAACAAAGCTTAGTTTATCAACTGGAACTGGGTCTTAAAGTGTGGAAACAAAGCTTTGTTTGTCAACTGGAGCTGGGTGTGAGTGTGATAACAAAGGTTTATGAACTAGAGCTGGGTCTAAGAGTGTGGTAACAATGTTTAGTTTATCAACTGGAGCTGGGTCTGAAAGTGTGGTAACAAAGCTTTGTTTATCAACTGAAGCTATTTTTGAGAATGTGGTAAAGAAAAGCTTAGTTTATCAACTGAAGCTCTGTCTGAGAGCGTGGTCACAAAACTTTGGTTATCAACTGGAGCTGTGTCTGAGAGTGTAGTTACAAAGCTTAGTATATCAACTAGAGTTTGGTATGTGAATTTTGTAACAAAGCTTAGTTTATCAACTGGAATTGGGTTTGAGAGTGTGGTAACAAAGCGTAGTATAACAACTGGAGTTAGGTTTGAAAATGTGGTAAAAAGCTTAGTTTATCAACTGAAGCTCTGTCTGTGAGCGTGGTCACAAAGCTTTGGTTATCAACTGGAGCTGTGTCCGAGAGTGTGGTAACAAAGCTTTGGTTATCAACTGGGTGTTGGGTCTGAGAGTGTGGTAACAAAGCTTAGTATAACAACTAGAGGTCGGGTATGAGAATTTTGTAACAAAGCTTAGTTTATCAACTGGATCTGGTTTGAGAATGTGGTAACAATGTTTACTTTATCAACTGGACCTGGGTCTGAAAGTATAGTAACAAAGCTTTGTTTATCAAATGTGGCTTGGTCTGAGAGTGTAGTAACAAAGCTTTGTGTATCAACTGGAGCTGGGTCTGAGAATGTGGTAACAAAGCTTAGTTTATCAACTGGAGCTGGGTCTAAGAGTATTGTATCATAACAACTAGAGCTATGTATGAGAATTTTGTAACAAAGCTTAATTTATCAATTGGAGTTGGGTCTGAAAGTGTGGTAACAAATCTTAGTTTATCAACTGGAGCTGGGTTTGAGATCCTTGTAGCAAAGCTTTGTTTATTAACCGGAGCTGGGTCTGAGAGTGTGGTAATAAAGCTTTGTTTATTAAATGGAGCTGGGTCTAAAAGTATGGTAACAAAGCTTTGTATGTCAACTAGAGCTGGATTGAGAGTGTGGTAACAAAGCTCACTTTTTAAACTTCAACAGTAATGAATATCTGGATTGTTTCTAACCTCACTAGAAATGCTTTTATTGAAAGCAAAATTTCTCTTTTTATCGGATTGACTGAATATATAAAACCTTCCTTGATTATTACGTCATTAGAAACAAAATAAGTTTTACTGCTAAAGTGAATTTATATAATGAAAACAAAAAATGGTTAAAGAAGTGTACTTCTTTAATCTATAATTGTTATTTATAGATGTCACATCTACATCAATTTTCATATTTATTACTGGTGTATTTGATTCACTACTTAAAAGAAATGCTTTTTCTTTGCTGTTTAAGACCGGGTGTGGCTTACTAGTTACCGTGCGAACTTCAAGGCGTTACCTCCAAGGCTTGGGCCGTAATATACTGTTCAATACCCCTAGACCTTCATTTTTGGGAACGTTATAATTGTAACATTAAATTTCCTTAGATAAAGGCCAACTAGACGTTGAATGTGCCTGGATGACGCAGGTGCAACTTAGGGATATTTATGTGTGAACCATTATGTTTCTGATCTGGTCATTTAGCTAACGTGCTAGTTAGGTGCTGTTTAAATCAAACTGGAAAATAAAATATTTTACTATCATAAATGTCACTACAGTCGTAGATACTTGATTCAAATTTGCACCTGTCAAAACAATATTTATTTATACTACACAAAAATAAGTTCAGCAAATGTAATAGTCAAGCCTGTGGTATTAAATACTGGATAGGAAAATCGTTTCTATTGTGATAGGTTCAGCAGTTCTTTATCAGTAAACGTCTTAGATTCTACAAATTTGAGTATAAATAACGACTATTGTACCTTTAACAGCCAAGCTCTTGAGTTATATTTTCCATGTTTTTTGTAAATCTGTCTTTGTCTTTTTATACGATCTAGGCGAGAAGCCACTAGAAGAAAAAAAAGTTGTCCTTATGGTCAACATAACCTTGCCGTATCTCTTGCAAGGTCAAATATAGATTGATTTTTTGTTTTTAATATAAGAACAAGAAAGAATATAATACTAGAAGGCTAGGCTATAAGAAATTAGTAATTTAAGTAAATACCAAGGTAATGGATTCCGTTGCCAGACTTAGTCGCTAACATTACTCATATAGTTAACTTGACCACACGGTTCGTTAAAGCGGCTAAACCTATTTTGTATGGATGTATCCCACGGAATAAACATCATCTCAGTGTCTGACATAATCAGATAATAAAGTCATTTGATGCGTAGTTTAACACGAAGATAATTATTAGGTTATTGCTCAAGCCGGATCTGGGACTTTTTTTAGCAATAAAACTATGTTTTATTACAAACTTAATAACTGTATATCTAAAAACGTTCACGTAATCGAATCAAAACAGACTGTTTTTCGAAAGTAGATTGGATCACTCATGTCATTTGAAAATCGTTTCCTGAAAAGCTTGATTATTTATCTGTTAGTTTAATTAACTTCTCGGTATTTTAGTCAACGAATAAGAACAGGTACAGTAATAAAACTGAAATTCTTGAATGAAGGAAGAACTTATGAAAACTGACTTATGATAGGTAGAAGTTAAACCTGAAAACATACGCTTGTATATATGTGAATCGATTTCCTACTTTAAGAAAAGACGGATGTGAAAAACATTGTTTTAGGCTGTGTTTGTATTAAGTAGTTAGAGAAATGTTAAAGTCAAATGATAGATTTTTCTTTTACGTTTAGGAATCTTTAAACGCTATGAAAGCGAGTTACGCTAGAGTAGGTTGTTGGTTGGTTATCAAGTCTGATGCAGTAGTATATTGATTATTGTTTTTTGTTCAGTTAGTATTAAGCACAAAGCTACACAATGGGCTATCTGTGCTCTGCCCACCACAGATATCGAAACCCAGTTTTAAGCGGTGTGAGTCCGCAGACATACCACTGTGCCACTGGAGGCTTAGTAATTATTTACTTTACCTTTTCATTAATGATTTCGTTTATCACTTTAGTTTTGTGAATATAGGACTTGTGTTTCAAACAAGTATTACACACATACCAGACAATGCAGTATGTTTGAGGGTAAATTAGTGACGTTCTGTTCACGTCTGCTCTCGAACAACGAAAGTTACTTAAGCCATGTTGTAAATTGTTGTCGAACAAATAAAAAACTTTCAATGTCATTAAGTGGACTTCACTTTGTGTTCACATTCTTCACTGAATAAACCTCACCAACAACAGAAAAGTGCTACAATGGAGTGTGATCTCTAACCACAAAAGATATGCGGAACGATTTTGTACGTGTAATATTTGGGTTTCTCATAACACTAGCTTAGTCATCTAACAGTAATGAGAGAGTTTCAGATATTTGAATCATCGCTTAAAGCTTAAAAAGAAACTTATTATTATACTTTATTACATAACAAACTCTCATCGTAGTTTATCAGAATCCAAACAAACTTTATCAAACTGAGAAATTATTCTTGCAAGCGTGTTATAATAAAGAATCATTTCCCAGAATCGATAGTGTTTATTTCTACTTTACATTACCATACTGCTTCTAGCCATAAAACTATTCATGTGTACAGAGTCACGAAACTGTTTGTACGAACTGGAAGTAAAATAAGTGCACTGCTCATTCATTATAAGCATAAAATTTACTTCCGAAGGAAGAAAACCAGACTTTACTGCTATTCCTGAAAAAAAGAAAATCAGACTTTACTGCCATTCCTGAAAGAAGAAAACCAGACTTTACCGCCATTCCTGAAAGAAGAAAACCATTCTTTACTATCCTTCCAGAAGGAAAAAAAAACATTCTTCACTGTCACTCCTGAAGGAAGAAAACCATTCTTTACTTTCATTCCTGAAGAAAGAAAACTAGTCTTTACTGTCACTCCTGAAGGAACAAAACCAGTCTTTACTATCACTCCTGAAGGAAGAAAACCAGACGTTACTGTCACTTCTGAAAGAAGAAAAACATTTTTTACTATCACTTTTGAAGGAAGAAAACCAGTCTTTATTATCATTTTTGAAAGAAGAAAACCAAACTTCACTGTTACTTCTAAAGGAAGAAAACCAGTTTTTACTATCACTTCTGAAAGAAGAAAACCAGACTTTAATATCATTTCGGAAGATTCAAAGCCCGTTTTTACTATCACTTCTGAAGGAAGAAAATCAGACTTTACTATCACTTCAAAGGAAGAAAACTAGTTGTTACTATCACTTTTGAAAAAAAGAAAACCAGACTTCATTGTCATTTCAAACGGAAGAAAATCAGTCTTTACTGTCACTTCTAAAGGAAGAAAACCAGACTTTACTATCACTTTTGAAGGAAGAAAATCAGTCTTTACTATCACTCCTGAAGGAAAAAAACAGTTTTTGCTATCAGTTCTGAAGGAGGAAAACCAGTCTTTGCTATCATTTTTGAAAAAAAGAAACCCAGACTTTACTGTCATTTCAAACGGAAGAAAATCAGTCCTTACTGTCACTTCTAAAGGAAAAAAAAACATCTTTAATATCACTTCTGAAGGAAGAAAACCAGTCTTTACTGTCATTCCGGAAGGAAAATAACAGTTTCTACAGTTATTTGTATCTATAGGCTATTTGTGCTTTGCCCATCACCGGTGTCGAAACCCGGATTAAACCAGTGTGAGTCAACAGACATCCCGCTTTGCCACTGGGTGAACTATAACTTGGGCGTTATCTCTATACAGATGTGATTGTGGTAATATAAAGATGGAATGATAACATGGACATTATCTCTGTACAGCTGTGATTATGGTGATATATATGTATAATTATAACATGCGCGTTATTTCATTACTGGGATGACAATTATTATTTACGTTTCTCAAGGAACTAAATTTTATAACGTGGTTCTTAGATAGGTTTCATGTCCACATAGCATTATTATAAAACATTAACAACAGTGAGATAAAACACTCCACAAGGTCTATAGAACATTCACAAAAGTGAGGTTAAACACTCCACAAGGCCTATAAAACATTGAAGAGAGTGAGATAAAACACTCCTTAAGGTCTAAAAATACTGATAATAGTGAGATAAAATACTCCTACAGGTCTATAGAACTCTAACAAGAGTGTGATAAAACACTCCTCAAGTTCTGTAGAACATTCACAACAGTGAAATAAAAATATCCTAAAGGTCTGTAGAACGTTGACAACTGTGAGATAACACACTCCTCAATATCTATGGAACAGTGAGATAAACGAACGAAATGTGGACAAAGGTAAGTTCTAGTTGTATATGTTGTGTTAAAGACTTCAGTTCAACTTAGCTATTAGTAGTGAATAGTTGAAACTTCTCTCATAATAGTGACGTTTAAACAGTGATCTGAATGTTTTATAAGAGCCTTCATACATGTTTGTGTATATATGTATTTCATTTAGATTTGCCAAACTTATATTTATTTCTTAAAAATACATCACAATAGTTTTCATCTCGATAGAATATCTACTTCTTTCTGTAATTTTGGATCAATTGACATTATTTTTAGAACTTTAAACGTCCCTTCATAGATGAAACTCTTTATTGACCATATGAGTAAACTGAATTTTTTTTTACTGTTATGATTTGTTTACATGTCTACACGATCATCTAACTGTCAAAGTTCCTCAGTAGGATGTAAATAAGAAATGATGTTACTAATCGATAGCTAAATGAAACGTTTCTTAAGACTATAAACCCTCCTTACATTGTAACTCTCCTGATGTTAGGGCTATAAACGTTTATTACGTTGTAACACTCCTCGTGTTAGGAATATAAATCTTCATTACGCTGTAACACTCCTAGCGTTAGTGCTATAAACCTTCAATACGTTGTAACTCTCCTGGTGTTAGAAGTGTAAACCTTCATTACTTTTTAACATTCCTAAGAGTATAAACCTTCATTACGATGGAAACACCCTGTTGTTAAGACTATACACTTTCATTACGTTTCAACCATCCTGGTGTTATGGCTATAAACGTTCATTACTTCCTAACACTCCTGGTTTTAGGAGTATAAACATTGATTACGCTTTAACACTTCTATTGTCAGTAGAAAAACCTTCATTACGATGGAACACCCTTGTTACTAGGACTATGGATCTTACGTTGTCACACTCCTGGTGTAATGGCTATAAATATTAATTACGTCATAATACACCCATTGTTAGGACTATAAACATTCGTTACGTTACAATACCCCTGTTCTTAGGACTATAAACCTTCATTACGCTATAACACTCCCGGTTGAGAAGTATACACCTACTTTAAGATATAACACTCCTGGTTTTAGTACTGTAAATCTTCATTGCATTGTAACACTGTTGTTCTTAGGACTATAAACCTTCACTATGTTTTAACACCCTTGTGGTTAGGAATAAAAATCTTCATTACGTTGTAAGGCTCATGATGTTAGGAATATAAACATTCATTACGTTGTAACATTCCTGGTTTTAGTAGTATATACCTTCATTACTTTGTAACACTCCTGGTGTTAAGAGTATAATCCTTTATTTCGATGTAACAACTCTGTTGTAGGATTATAAACCTTCATTACGTTGTAACACCCTGTTGTTCTTACTATAAACCTTCATTATGTTGTAACAACCTTATTGTTAGAATTTTAACCTTCATTAGGTTATCACACCCTGTTCTTAGGACTATAAATATTTATTACGCTGTAATACTCCTGGTGTGAGGAGTATAGACCTTCATTTCGTTGTAACATCCTTATTGTTAGGAATATAAATCTACATTAAGAAATAACATTCCTGGTGTAGAGTTATAAACTTCCATTACGTTGTAACACTCCTGTTGTTAGGACTATAAAACTTTCTTACGTTGTAACACCCTCGTTGTTAGTACTGTAAACCTTCATTTCTTTGTAGCACTCCTGGTATTAGGAGTATAATCCTTCAATACGACGGAGCAATCCTGTTGTTAAGACTATACACCTTCATTACCTTGCAACACTCCTGTTGTTAGGGTTGTAGATTTTCATTATTGTAACACTCCTCTTTTGAGGAGTATGAACCTTCAATATGTTGTAACACTCCTGGTGTTAAGCTTATAAACCTTCATTACTTTCTAACACCATTGTTGATTGGACTATAAACCTTCATCTCTTTATAACACTACCAGTGTCAGGACTATAGAACTATTTATTACTTTGTAACTCTTCTGGTTTTAAGAGTGTACACTATCGTTACCTCTTAACACTTCTGAGTATGAACTTTCATTACATTGTAACACTTCTGTTCATAGGAGTATAAACCTTCATTACGATTCAACTCACCTGTTCTTAGGACTATAGACCTTAGTTACTTTATAATTACCCTGTTGTTATCACTATAAGTGTTACAATGTAATGAATGTCTATATTCCTGTGAAATGGGGTGTTACATCGTAATGAAGGTTTATACTCCTAACAACAGAAGTGTTACAACATAATAAAGGTTTATACTCCTAACACCAGAAATTTTAAAATGTATTGAAGATGTATACTTCTAAAATCAGGAGTGTTACAACGTAATGAATGTTTAAAATAATAACACCAGGAGTATTACAACGTAATGAAGGTTTATAGTCCAAACACCAGGAGTGTTAACGTGTAATGAAGGTTTACAGCCCTAAGAACAAAGGTGTTACAACATAATCAAGGTTCGTACTCCTTAAACCAGGAGTGTTACAACGTAATGAAAGTCTATATCCCTAAATCTAGAAGTGTTCCAACGTAATGACGAATTATAGTCCGAACACCAGGAGAATTACAACGTAATGAAGGTTTATTGTCCAAATACCGGGAGTATTGCAAGGTAATAAAGGTTTATACTCGTAAGAACAGAAGTGTTACAATGTAATGAAGGAGTATACACCTTCATCACAATAAAACACTTCTGATGTTAGGATATAAACGTTCATTACGTTGTAACACTTCTAGTGTTAGTGGGATCAGCGTTCATTACGTTTTAACACTGCTGATATCAGAAGTATGAGCCTTCTTGATGTTATAACACTCCTGATATTAGGACTATAAACCTTCATTACGTTGTAATACTCCTGGTGTTAGGATTATAAGTTTTCATTACGGTGTACTAGTGACAGTGTGTGTAAGATCATCTCTCTTTACAGTGTAGTAGTGACTGTTTCAGTATATGAGCTGTCATTATCCTATTGTACTGAGAGTGTCAGTAATTTCAGTTGTCATTACATTGTAGTACAAACAGTGTCGGTAAGGTCAGATGTCCTTACATTGTAGCATGACAGTGTCATTAGTGTGAGCTGGTACCGCAGTTAAACACTAACTGACTGTCGGTTATCTGTCAAATTATTTGTTTAATACCTCCTGTTGTGAGCCTCCTGTGCATAGTTTGGTATCACGTTTCAAGAGTAACTTCTTCCCGATATCTTGCAGTTAATGTAAGAATTATTTATAAAATATAACCACATTTAGCTATAAATTAAAATAACCAAGATTTGTAGAAGAGATAGCTCATTGTTATTTAGAAGAACAATGAACTACTATATCAGATTACTTGGAGCAAGATTTTACTTCTAAAATGACGCTGGTCATAGAATAAAACGTTACGCTCAAATTGACCTGTATTAAGCGTAGGCTCCAAAAGTCTTGTCAACGCGACGCCACGAGCTTAAATTTTAGATTTTCAGTGACACTAAGTGTCACCGTTTCAGCTCTTGCAAAGAGCGAATGAGCATAAATTATCTTAATTTCACCACTTACACAGTTTCATTATTCCTTTTTAATAACTGTGCTCATATTTTCTGTTGCTATTCGGATTTCTACATATCACAGGACATTATCAGAGATATAAAACAGAATTATATATTTAAATAGGCTTTATATTTCATTATTTCAATACATATATTTCATTAGCTATAAATAAGGTGAAAAAAAAATAAAAATAAAATCTATAGTTTTATAATTTTTATTAACGACACTTGTAAAGTAGGTTTGAAGTACATAACGAATCAGTAACGGTTAAAGCCATAACTATGAACATAGTCGTGTGAATTCCCAGTAGCAAAACCTTTAATGAACGTTTGTGATCACACACATTCCATATTCAGTAAATTACTATAAAATTCCAATTACAACTATTAATCTGAATGTTAGGAAGACACTTTGGAAGAAATTTAAGATCCAGTAAATAAATAATATGGTAAAAATGTGTACATGGCTAATGAGAAAGGTTTAAAACAAACGTTAATCAAAAGATTTTCTTTAATTAGTGATGACGAGAAAACCTACTTGTAAAGAAAAATATATATGTAAAAACGGCTGGTTTGGGTTGAGAAAAATTATCTCTACATAAAAAATGTTCTCAACCTAAACCAGCCGTTTTTACATATATAGATTTTCTTTAATAATTATACTCTATTTAATCATAGTTAAAGCCTGACGGTATATGTGGCCAATTCTATAAGAAATTTAATGTTGTCATGGATATGTTCACAACGATGGAACTTACAGATATTTTATTAAGCAATATTAAAAATCCGAAACTGACTCCGGAGTGGATACCTCAGATATAAGAAACCATGGTTTAAGAACGTCCTATTCAAAAGCGAATGTAGTGGGAAAGTGTTTTATGAAGTACGTTTCCTTCAATATAACACTATTATGTCCATCTGATTACATCTACTACGTCATGTGCCATCGAGGGTTCGTGAAATATACCATGGTTTATAAATCCGGCTGGTACTGGTATAGACATTACAACAGGTGTACAAAATTCTATAGTGGTTTACACGCTATATATCTTATAAATTTTCATGAACATCGACTGTTACTGTGAGAATTAGATTAAGTAACTTATACTACTTATATAATAAATATTCATTAACAACAACTGTAACCATTTGTACCAGATTCAGTAAGCTATACTACTTATATTACCAATATACATTAACAGTAACTGTTCCGGTGTGAACTAGATTAATTAAGTTACACTGCTTATATAATAAATATTCATGAACAACAACTTTTACCGTTTGAACTAGATTAAGTAATTTATACTTTTCATATAACGAATACTCATTGACAAGAACCGTTTCGTATAGATTAAGTATTTCATTAATAAAAACATTACGGAATGAACTACATTAAGTGAGGTATACTATTTATGAAACAAATGTTTATGAACACAACTGTTACGGTGTGAACTAGGTTAAGTAAGTCATAGTAGTTATTTGAGAAATTTTCATTAGCAACAACTGTTACCGTTTGAATTAAATTAAGTAAGTTATACTTTTTATATAGCCAATATTCATTAACAACAACTGTTACGATGCGGACTAGATTAAGTAAGTTATACTACTTATATAATCTATTTTGTTATCATCAGGTATGCTGGTTAAGGAGTTTATGTATATGTGGGTGAATTGATCTTCCAGAAGGAGATTCTTGATTATGTTTATTTCGGTTACATAAACAGATTTTATAACTGACCTTTGTTTTGGCGGATTATGATCAGTTACAAAATGCTACAATGTGTATTAAATGTTACCTGTCACTTTATAGGTGGTCCTTGTGTTTCAAGCTATTCGATATTTCTTTGGTTCTCAATGCTATTACATACAAGAAATATATCCTCGAAATTATGAAGTCCAGATCTGACTACATCTTTATGATCTGAGTGTATGAAAATTTAATTTTGGAAAATTAAATGTATTTATTCTTTCCGGAAGCGGTTGACTTTCGCTATCATCACACTACCTGCTAATTTAATTTTTGATATATGACGTTTTACTGTGACTATATGTATATATGAGCTGTGGCTGTTTCGTGACTTGCTGAACCCTTTATATGTCTAATATTTTATTTTGTGTTCACATTTTATCACCTAGTTTCACCTCTCTATCATATTAAATAGTGAATACGAGTTAATTAGAATATTATTTTAGTATAGTGATACGAGCTGTTCATAATGGAATTTAGCATCAAACCACTGAATATTAAACTGTGATACGGTCCTATATACCTAACATATAGAAAACTTTCAAACATTAAATCTTAACAAACGAATTTCTTAAAGGTCACTTGGGACTTGGTTTGTTTTGAATTTCACGCAAAGTTACACAAGAATTATCTGCGATATACACTTGGGACTTGGCTTTTGCTTTAGTAAATCTGTTACTTTGTTAAAGATTGAGAAATGACAGGAGTTTTTTCGTAAGAACAAACATTGTTTCGTGTAGATATTATAAGGTGATTCATAATTTATATACTTTTAGGCCTGCAAGAAGTGTAGCTATCTATACTAAATGAATGAATGAAGCATTTAAAGTTTCATATTCTATTTCTTGTTACGTACGACTTCAAGTTTACTGTTTGACAAACATAAGGCTACACAGATATAGTATAATACCTGTGTTGAGCCAATCACAGGAATCAACTCCCGGTTTATAGCGTTATAGGCCTTCAGATTTGCCATTGAGCCAGAATGGAGAGGGACGACAACAGAAGTATCCGGACGTACGTAGTTATTCAAATACTTTCAGTTGTGTTATAGCAATACTACAAAATTTGGTGAGTGTTTGTTGTTTTTCGATTTATTAGTGATGATTTCCAGTTAACCTTTTAAAACATGTATTTGTACTTTTTTCACTAGTTTTTCTTGTGGACGTCCTCACTTCACACCCTCATAGTATCTCATCGAAAAGTTTGAAAGCTACAAAACTAGCACAGGTTGTCAGTCACCAGTATGACTGTGCTTATCAAACTAAATATCTTTTGGCCATAATGTATTCTACGTTATCTAGCGGCAACGATAAAAGAAGAACTAAACTCCTTTCTGTTGAAACAAAAAGCAATCAACTGATTACTTTTGTGCTTATTTTGGGTTGCGGTTTATAAGCTTATTTTGAGCTGCTTTTGGGATTATGGCTAATAATGTTAATTAGAGCTTGTCAGGTTTGATAGGGCCAGGATTCTTTACAGTAAGTGTCTGTCACTGTTTGGGGATAAATTTCAACAATAAACAGATAACACATAGTCCACATATTTTGAAATAGCATATTTAAAAAAAAGTCAAACATACATAGAAATATTTGCTACGTAGGGAATCACTACAGTTGAATCCATAAACGTAATTAATTTTCTTTTCCTTCTGGCTGGTTCAGTTACAGTCATGTGATCATGTGAAAAAGTTAGGACACCTTATGAAAGCCTGTGTATTTTTGTAACATTTTTTTAATGTATAGACATTTAATCTCAATTTTAACAATGCTGAGAGATTATGGTAATATAACTAAACGATTAAAACTGAAGAAAAGACTTTCAAGATCTTCTGTAAGTGTAATTCTACAAAAATGCATATTCTAACTGAGGAAAAAGTTAGAACACCCCCCACATTTATTCCCACTTAAAATGGCTTAACTCACACACAGGTGTATCATACCAGGTGTACCTGATTAGAAGATCCTTACTCAGCATTTTGAATGAGGCTTGCCCTATTTAAACCTCAGACATTTAGTTTGGTGTGCTTCTGACTGTTGAAGTGAGACTATGCACCATGATGAGAGCAAAAGAGTTGTATGAGGCCTTCAGAAAGAAAATTTTAGCAGCTTATGAGTCTGTTAAGGGATTTTAAAAAATCCCGAAAGATTTGAAATCAGCCATTTCACTGTCAGTGAGATAGCCAACAAGTGGAGGGCTTTTAAAACAACTGCCAACATGCCCAGGTCTTGTCGTCTGAACAAGTTCACCCCGAAAGCAGATCTCAAGATGCTAAAAGAGGTCTCCAAACACCCTAACATGTCATCATAGGACCTAAAGCAGGCTCTGGCTACTGTTGATATAAAAGTGCATGCCTCTGCAACCAGAAAGAGACTGCATAAGTTAACTTGCATGAGAGGTGTGCAAGGAGGAAACCTTTCCTCTCTAAGACAAACATCAAGGCCAGACTGAAATTTGTCAGAGAGAATGTAGACAAAGAACAGGACTTCTGGAATAATGTTCTTTGGACAGATGAGTCCCAAATTGAATTATTTGGACACCAGAACGGAGGACATGTTTGGCTAAACCAAATACAGCATTCCAGAAAAAGAACCTCATACCAACTGTGAAGTATGGAAGTGGAAGTACCATGGTTTGGGGCTGCTTTGCTACAGCAGAACCTGGACAGCTCACAATCATAGAATCCACCATGAATTCTACTGTGTATCAGAGGGTGCTTGTGAAACAGGTGAGTCCATCTTTAAGAAAATTAAAGCCGAAGCGGAACTGGACCCTGCAACATGACAATGACCCAAAACATACCAGTAAATCCACCAACAACTGGCTGAAAACTAAGAAACAAAGAGTCCTAGAATGGCCGAGTCAAAGCCCAGATCTTAATCCCATTAAGATGCTGTGGGGTGACTTGAAACGGGCTGTACATGCAAGAAACTCCTCAAACATCTCACAGCTGAGAGAATTCTTCATTGAGGAGTGGGGCAAACGTTCTTTAGACCGATGGCAAAGACTGGTAGATGGCTACAAGAAGCGTCTCACTGCAGTTATTTCAGCCAAAGGGGGTAACACTAGCTATTAGGGGTAGGGTATCCTACCTTTTCTTTCAGGTATAATATGCATTTTTGTAGAATTACATTTACAGAAGATCTTGAAAAGACTTTTCTTCAATTTTAATTGTTTAGTTATATTCCTATAATCTCTCAATATTGTTGAAATTGAGATTAAATATCTATATATCCAGACATGTTACAAAAATATACAGGCTTTTGTAGGGTGTCCTAACTTTCTTACATGACTGTACTTTACAACCCAATTGATGAGACAAATTATTTTTTCTGTCTTCTCTTATTACAATACAGTTTGCGATTATTATAATTTAAAGTAGACACTATACACTCTTTATGCATAAGCTCATGATCACCTAGTCTGTATGTATCTACTGTGTGTTTTTATTTACTACTTTTTCAAAATGTATATTCTCGACAACAATTCAGATCTTTCTCGACACTACTAGATGTTATATGATGAAACAATGCTCGATTACAACAACGAGAAAGCCAAGGAAGATTCTGGTAAATGACGTCAATTCCCAACAGTTGAACTACAGAACAAATGAATCATAAATAATTCCGTATATACACTTGCCATAACTACGGTTTCTAAAAATAACTTATTTTAACGTTCTTATTATATATCCTAAATAATAACTTCGTATTAAACTTAAATGAACAATTTTTATAAGTCTTAAAGGGTTACTTTTAGGATTATGACTGACATTTTTAATTTGGACTACTTTTAGGATTATGGCTGATAAAGTTAATATAGGCTACTTTTGGGGTTATTGCTCAAAACATTAATGTGCCAGTTGCTAAATATACTAGCACACAAATGACTTTATTTTATTAGGTTGAGATTAAGAGTACAAATTCTTGTTGAATACATCGTCAAGTGTTGGGTACACTTCCTGCAAAAAGGAGATATGATGTGTAGAGTAGAAGCACAAACTTGAATATCATAATTAATACATTGTAATTGTAGCTAAGCCTAGAACTGCAAGCTGCTATAAATGATTCCATTCCTTCTTTGTGTTGCTGTCCACGTCGTATAATCCAACAGAAATTATATCGGTTTTTCTTGAAAGAAATGTAAATTAACGGTAATAACACATGTAAGGAGTTTTATACGACAAGAAGATAGCTGTTTCACGACCGACTTTCATTCCTCGTGTGGGTTTCGCTAACTTGATTTTACCCACATGGAGATATGTGATAAGAATATGTTGACCTTTTCCATTGTTTCCACACAGTAGATAAATTTGAAGAACATCTGGTAACATGAGTGTCTCGAAGAAGTACGAGATTATTACATTTTTGAACAACCAAAGACGTTCATTCATTAACAATTATAACAATTAACAGTGCAGGTAATATCTGCACTGTTATACTAACAACGCTGAATATAAAATATTTTAGTCAATCTTCTAAAAATGGTAGGTAACATCTGCACTGTTATACTAACAACACTGAATGTAAAAGATTTTAATCAATCTTCTAAAAAGGTAGGTAACATCTGCACTGTTATACTTACAACGCTGAAAGTAAAACATTTTAACCAATCTTCTAAAACAGGTAGGTAACATCTGTACTGTTATACTAACAACACTGAATGTGAAACATTTTAATCAATGTTCTAAAAAGGTAGGTAACATCTGCACTGTTATGCTAACAACGCTGAATGTAAAACATTTTAATCAATGTTCTAAAAAGGTAGGTAACGTCTGCACTGTTATGCTAACAACGCTGAATGTAAAACATTTTAATCAATCTCCTAAAAAGGTAGGTAACATCTGCACTGTTATACTTACAACGCTGAATGTAAAACATTTTAACCAATCTTCTAAAAAGGTAGGTAACATCTGGACTGTTATACTAACATCACTGAATGTGAAACATTTTAACCAATCTTCTGAAAAGGTAGGTAACATCTGCACTGTTATACTAACAACGCTGAATGTAAAACATTTTAATCAATCTTCTGAGAAAGGTAAGTAACATCTGCACTGTTATACTAACAACGCTGAATGTAAAACATTTTAGTCAATCTTCATTAAAATATACACGGTCCACACTGTTTAAAAATTTGTTAAAACGTGTACAGTGCATACATTAACAGTTTATTAAAATATGTACGGTGTAACTAGTTAACAGTTCATTCAAACGTATGGTGTACATTATCTAACGAAGATTAAAACATGTAAGTTCTAAACTGTTTAATGGAGATTGACTCGTATATTGATAAATTAATTACCCACGGATGCTCTTTCTCTCCATATAGCACAGCACCTTTAAAAGTTCGGCCTTATTTGTTGGAAAAAGATAAACAGAAGGTCTACAATCTTCACGGAAAAACTCACTTTCTCCCTAAAAGTACAACTTGAAGAATCAACATATATTCATTAAACTTGAATGAAAGATATTAGTTATTAATTACTATTCCTTACCTCTTCTTACAGTTGAGAGGGAACTATATACATTTTCATCTAGATAGTGTACCAGTCTAGTTGTATCTGATATATATGTTCATCTAGATAGTGTACCAGTCCAGTTGTATCTGATATATATGTTCATCTAGATAGTGTACCAGTCTAGTTGTATATGATTTATAACTCATCTAGATAGTGCACCAGTCTGGTTGTATATGATTCATTACTCATCTAGATAGTCTACCAACCTGGTTGTATATGATTCATAACTCATCTAGAAAGTCTACCAACCTGGTTGTATATGATTCATAACTCATCTAGACAGTATACCAGTCTGGTTGTATATGATTCATAACTCATCTAGAAAGTCTACCGACCTGGTTGTATATGATTCATAACTCATCTAGATAGTCTATCAACCTGGTTGTATAAGATTCGTTTCTCATCTAGACAGAAAACCAGTCTGGTTGTATATGATTCATAACTCATCTAGATAGTCTCAACCTAGTTATATATGATTCGTAACTCATCTGGACAGTACACCAGCCTGGTTGTATATGATTCATATTTCATCTAGATAGCATACCAGTCTGCTTCTATGTGACTTACAACTAATGTAGATAGTATACCAGACTACTTGTATCTCACTTATAACACATTTAGATAGTGTACCAGTCCTGTTCTCTCTGACTTATAACTCTTGTAGATAATATCCCAGTCTCCTTCTATGTGACTTATAACTCAACTACACAGTATGTATAACATTCCGGTTGAATCTGACTTATAACTCATGTAGATAGTGTACCAGTTTAGTTGCATCTGATATATATGTTCATCTAGATAGCACACCAATTAACGAGATTCCCACTCTCCCTATCTACTATTTAGCGAAACCACAGTGAAGGGAACGGGCTTGGAGAAATCAGCGGGGAAATAAAACCCTGCGGTACGCTCTCCGCTTCACCGAGTCGGTGAAGAAACGGTCTGTTATAGATAGAATAATAGTTGGGTTGTATCTCACTTGTAACTCTTCTATCATTGTGGTAATATATTACTTATAGCACTGCTAAATAGTATACCAGTCCGGTTGTATGTTACTTATAACTTATCTAGATAGTATACCAGTTCTGTAGGATCTGATTTGTGACTTATATAGGTAAAATAGCTGTCTGGTTGTATGTCACTAATAACGCATCTAGATAGTACACCAGTGTGGTTGTGTCTGTCTTTTGTCTCTTCTGGATAATATACCATTCTGTTTGTGTCTGATTTATAATTCAACTAGATAATATAACATTTTGGTTGTATCTGAATTATAACTCTTCCAGATAGTATACTAGTCCACTTGTATCTGACTTGTAACTGAATTTGATAGTATACCAATGTGGTTCTATCTGACTTTTAATTCTTCCAGATTGCATACAGGTGCGGTTGTATGTGACGTAGAACTGATCTAGATAGTATATTAATCTGGTTGTATGTGACTTATAACTCCTCTAGATAGTATACCAGTCTGGTTGTATACGACTCAATACTCATTTATATAGGATACCAGTCTTATAGTATATGACTTATAAATCATGTTGATGGTATACCAGTCCTGTGGTATCTTATTTATAATACATGTAGACAATATACCAGTCTAGTTCTACCTGTCTTATAATTCCTGTAGATAGTATAACTGTCCGGTTCTATCTCACTTATAACTCATCTAGATAATATACCAGTCTGCTTGTATCTGACCTATAATTCGTCTAGATATTCTCCCAGTCCGGTTTTATATGAGTTATATATAACTCGTCTAGGCAGTATACTAGTCACTTACTATAATAACTTGTTTTCTATTTTCAACCTTTTTGAGTTTGTTTACCGTCTACTTTCACGTGAGAAATTTTTATCATGAAATTTTATTTTGAGGATATTCCTGTTTTGTGTATTTTATTTTGCTTCAATTTATTATCAAGTCAGTCTTTGTATATGTTCGTACTTTTATGAGATAAAACTGAAGCACATACAATACGCTGTTGACCAAAAAAGGAAAGTTCAAAATTGGATATTTGTTACTTCCAAGAGGAAAATCCATCTAATTGAAATCAAAGAGCCACTGCAAAATTTATAGTTTCTAAATTTGAAGATATATCAGTTTCCATAACAATGATATTGGAGAGGAAACCTGATTGTTATATATATATACGTTTGTTCTCTTGCATGTTGTTTGCAAACAATAAGACAACAATATGTTACACAGTTGAGATTCATTATAATCCATTGCATACTATTGAATTTGTACTATATAGCGAATGAAGAACATTAAGTTATTTTCTGTAAGAATACTCTAGTATGATACAAGTAAAGTGCAATCTAAATTATTTTTACTAAATAATGTAATAGTTTCTGAGATGCATGTCCTATAAGGGTTTTGTTTAAAAACTAGAGAAATGATATTGTATCATTTAAACAAATCCAGTAAAACTTATAAGGTGAACACTTACGAGGCTTTACCCCATAACTTTAGACTTGTTGACTTCATTTGTAGAAAAACGAACTTCAACAGAAACCCTACGAGTTTACTTTAGATGACTTACAACTTGTCCTGTTAGCCTAATGTCTCAAACATAGACAGTTATTACCAAATATTTCAATCTATTTATACACAGTAAGTGTAGTGTGAAACATATTATTCGCTTTTCAAATAAATTCATAATGTAATGTATACTGTGTTTCTTTTAGTGTAGAATACACTGTCTTACAGTATACAGTATCTCATTGTGTTTCTTTTAGTGTAGAATACCTCTTGATTGTCACAGACATTACAAGTATCAACCGGATTAAATAAAATTGTTTTCAAAAAATTATCACATCTGCTAGGAAAAGCTCGTATCCAGTGGGATTATTCGACTTCCAAATATTGTTGTGATTGGCACGAGGACACCTGGTACTTTCTGTTGTCAACACCCCTTTTTGACAGTTTCTTACATTTACAATGTTTTAATGATCAAATACTGTGTTAGCTATATGTTTGGTTACAGTGTTTTAACTTTTATACACTGTGTACACAATATGTTTGGTTACAGTGTTTTAACTCTTATACACTGTGTGCACTATATGTTTGGATACAGTGTTTTAACTTTTATGCACTGTGTGCACTATATGTTTGGTTACAGTGTTTCAACGGTTGTGTAATGTGTTTACTGTATGTTGGGTTCCAGTGTTTTAATGATTACGTACTGTGTTCACTATATCTTTGGTTACAGTGTTTTAATTGTTACGAACTGTATTTACTATATGCTTGATTAAAGTGTTTTAATGGTTTAGTTCTGTGTCCTTTATATGTTTGGTTACAGTGTTCTAACAATTATATACAATGTTCACTATATGTTTGGTTACAGTGTTTTGATGGTTACGTACTGTATTCACTATACATTTGGTTACAATGTTTTAACAATTATATACTGTTTTCACAAATGTTTCGTGATATACTGTGTTCACTCTATCTTTGGTTACAGTATTTCAATTACATATTCAATATATGTTCGGTTACAGTGTTTCAACAGTTGCATACTGTTTTCACCACATGTTGCTTTACATTGTGTTAATGGTTGTGTACTGTATGTACCTTTGATTACAATATTTCAATGGTTGTTTACTATGTCCGCTAAATGTTTAGTTACAGCGTTTTAACGTTTTTATACTGTATCCATCATATGTTTGATTACAGTGTTTTAACAGTTGTGCACTGCGTTCGTCATATGTTTGGTTACAGTTTAAAGTTGTGTACTGTGTTCACTATTTTTGAGGTTACATTGTTTTAATGTTTACATACTATATTCACTATATGTTTGGTTACAGTTTAAAGTTGTGTACTGTGTTCACTATTTTTGAGGTTACATTGTTTTAATGTTTACATACTATATTCACTATATGTTTGGTTACAGTATTCCAACGATTTTTTATTGTGTTCACTGTGTGTTTGATTAGACTATTTTAACGATTATGTACTGTGTTTACTATATTTTTCGTTACAGTGTTTTAATGATTGTATACTTTTTACTCTATATGTATGGTTACAATGTTTTAATGGTTATGTAGTGTGCCCACTATATGTTTGGTTAGGTGTGTTTTCAGTTGTGTAGTGTTGCCATATATGTTTGTATACAGTGTTCATCAAATGTTTAGTTATAGTGTTCTAACGGTTTTATACTATGTTCATTGTATGTTTGGTTACAATGGTTTGACGGTTATGTTCTTTGTCCACTATACGTTTAGTTAGAGTTTTATAAAGGTTATGTGTTGTGTTCAGTAAGTTTGGTTACAGTGTTTTAACTGCTTCTTATTGTGTTCACTATATGATTGGTTACAGTGTGTTAACGATTTTGTACTGTATCTTCTACATTTTTGGTTACTATGTTTTAACTGTTATGTTTTATGTTTACTATATGTTTAGTTACAGTGGTTTAACGGTTTTGTTCTGCGTCCACTATAAGTTTGGTAAGAGTCTTCTAGCTATCATGTACTCTGTTCACTATATGTTTGGTTATAGTGTTTTAACAGTTATGTACTGTGTCCACAATATGTTTGGTTACAGTTCTATAACGGTTATGTTCTGTGTTCAATAAATGTTTGGTTACGCTGTTTTAATGTTTACATACTGTGTTCACTCTAAATTTGGTTACAATATTCCAATGATTTTTATTGTGCTCACCGTTGTTTTAACGATTATGTACTGTGTTCACTATATTTTTCGTTACGGTGTTTTAACGATTATATACTCTGTTCGTTTTATTTTGGTTACATTGTTTTAACGATTGTATACTTTTTACTGTATATATTTGGTTATAGTGTTTTAACGGTTATGTAGTGTGTTCACTATATGTTTGTTTACAGTGGTGTAAGGATTGTGTACTGTGTTCACTGTATGTTTCGTTACGGTGTTTTAACGGTTATGTTCTTTGACCACTGTATGTTTGCTTTCAGTCTTTTAATAGTTGCGTACTGTATTCGCTATATGTTCGGTTAGAGTGTTATATCAGTTGTGTTGTGTAGCCAGTATATGTTTCTGTACAGTGTCTACAATATGTTTGGTTACAGTTTTCTAACGGTTAAGTACTGTGTTCACTCTGTGTTTGGTTACCCTGTTTTAATTTTTATTTACTGTGTTCAATAAGCGTTTGAATACAGTGTTTTGACGGTTATGTACTGTGTTTGCTGTATGTTTTTTTTACAGAATTTAAAGGATTGTGTACTCTGTTCACTATATATTTGGTTACAGTGTTTTAACGGTTGTTACTGTGTTCCCTATATTTTTGGTTACAGCGATTTCATGGTTGTGTTCTGTGTCCACTATATGTTTGGTTACATGATTTTGACAGTTACAAACTATGTTTGCTATATGTTTCGTTAAAATGTTTTAACTGTTACGTACTTTATCCACTTTATGTTTTATTACGGTGTTTTAATGGATGTACTCCGTGTTCGCTATATGTTTGTTGACAGTTTTTTACCGATTGTGTACTATGTACAGTATATGTTTGCTTACAGTGTTTTAAAGGTTACAAAAGCAAACAAACAATCCAAGTTTAATTTTCATAAAAGTTTGTTTTTTTAATTTCGCACAAAGCTACTCAAGGGCTATCTGTGCTGGTTGTCCCTAATTTAGCAGTGTAAGACTAGAGGGAAGGCATCTAGTCATCACCGCCAACTCTTGGGCTACTCTTTTACCAACGAATAGTGGGATTGACCGTTACATTATAACGCCCCCACGGCTGAAAGGACGAGCATGTTTGGCGCGACGGGGATGCGAACCTGCGACCCTTAAATTACGAGTCGCACGCCTTAACACGCTTGGCTATGCAGGGCCCTTCATAAAAGTTATTGGTTAGCTACTAGTCACAGAACTTCAACATTGATTGTGAAAAGATTGTGTAATGTAATGTTTGATTCCAGTGTGATCTCATCGATCAGAAGTATGTTATGTATTAAATTAGGATTGAAATAAATAAGCATTGAATATCATGAGAAAACTCACATGTAGAGAAAAATATATATGTAAAAACGGGCTGGTTTTGGTTCAGAAAATTTTTTGTGTAGATGAGCGAACAATGTTTTGACCTTTTTCGGTCGTCGTCAGGTTCACAAAGAAAGAAAGAAGTAACTGACCGATAGCTGACCACATGTTGGAAGGGGATTGTGTAACTGAGTGTAGGAATGTAGAGGGCGTGCTTAGATTTTGATATATTTATTAATATAGATACGAGCGATAGCCTCGTATAAAGGTGTTCCTTTGCATTGGTTTATTTTGGGCTTGAGTTGTTGTACAAGTAAGGCTTCTTTAATTTTGCGTTTGTTTAGGTTTGTTTCTTTACCTATTATTTGGGTGTTTTCTTTGGTTATGTTGTGTTTATTTGATTTTTAGTGTTCGAAAACGTGTGAAGGTGACTCTTTGTGTTCTTGGAATCTGGTTTCCATTTTTTTTTACCGAAAATCACCCATACTGTACCATATATTCCTTGGGACTCAGAAACAAAACAAAAACTAAACATACTAAGAAACCAAATAAACAGAGCCATAAAACAATACTTCATCAACATCAATAAGCTTCCTCAACAAATCGCAGAAAACATTATACGCACACACCTAGACAGAAAGCAAAATCAACCAACAAAAGAGAATATATCTCACGAATTAAAAAATCACGAAACCATATACTGCTGCATACCATATATTCCCGACATCAGCAGACAAATAACCACCATTTGGCAAAAACTAGAAACTAAATATGACATTCCAGTTAATGCTAAATGTATTTAAAAACCAATTACAAAACTAAGGTTAATACTGTGTAAAAAACTACACTGACAAACACCATGGCCTGGCTTGGCAAGCTGGGTTAAGGCGTTCAACTCGTAATCTGAGGGTCGCGGGTTCGAATCCCGATTGCACCAAACATGCTCGCTCTTTCAGCAGTGGGAGCGTTAAAAAGTTACGGTCAATCCCACTATTTGTTGGTAAAAGAGTAGCCCAAGAGTTGGCGATAGGTGGTGATTACTTGCTGCCTTCCCTATAGTCTTACACTGCTAAGTTGGGGACGGCGCTCGTGTAGCTTTGCGCGAAATTCACAAACACAAACAAACATAACCACAACATTATTTATAAAATGCCACGAGTTGTGTATGGAAGAAACAAGTGGAGAAATGGAAACGAGATTCAAAGAACACAAAAAGCCACCTTCACACGTTTTCGAACACTGTAAGTCAAATAAACACAACATAACCATAGAAAACACTCAAATACTAAATAAAGAAACAAACATAAACAAACGCAAAATTAAATAAGCCTTACTTATACAACAACTTAAACCCAAAATAAACCAATAAAAGGAACACCTTTATACCTATATTAATAAATATAATCAAACTTCTACATTCCTACACTTAGTTACACAAACCCCTTAAAACATGTGGTCAGCTATCGGTCAGTTACCTCTTTCTTTCTTTGTGAACCTGATGACGACCGAAGAAGGTCGAAACGTTGTTCGCTCCTCTACATGAAAAATTTTCTCAACCAGCCGTTTGTACATATATGTGGAATATCATTGTTCATCCAGAGCAATTCTCCAAAAGAAAAGAAAGTTCGCCAAAAATAATTCATTTTCATCAAATATTACTTAAAAATATTTCACCTTCTGTTTTAATACTCCATATTGGAAGATAATATTGCGTTTAGCATTATTTTTATTATAACATAAGAAGTACGTGTCGCTTTCTGGTTGGCTAGTCTCGGTAACTGAGGTCGTTTCTATTTAGTAATCTGTATGTTTAGGTAAGATAGGCAGATATTTTGTGTGTTGTTAATCGTATGTTTCAGTAAGGTAGATAGGTGTTTTCTGTGTTGTTAGTCATATCTTTGATTAAGATAGGCAGTTGTTTTCTTTGTTGTTAATCATGTACTTGAGTAAGGTAGGTAATTGTTTTCTACGTTGTTAGGCATATGTTTGAGTACGGTAGGTAGGTGTTTCCTGTGTTAGTCATATCTTTGATTAAGATAGGTAGTTGTTTTCTGTGTTGTTCGTCATACGTATGGGTAAGATAGCTATGTGTTTTCTATGTTGTTAGTCATGTGTTTTGGTAAAAATGGTAGGTGTTTACTGATTTTTAGTCGTGTGTTTGTGTAAGATGGGTTGTTGTTTCTATGTTCATAGTCACATGTTTAACTGAGGTAGATAGTTGTTTTCCATGTTGTTAGTCATAGGTTTGAGTAATGTAGGTAGTTTTTTCCATGTTGTTAGTGATATGTTTGAGTAAGATAGGTAGTCCTTTTTTCTGTTGTAAGTCACAAGTTTGGGTAAGATAGGTGTATGTTTTTTATTTCGTTTGTCACAAATTTCAATAAGTTAGGTGTGTGTATTCTATGTTGTTAGTCATATGTTTCAATAAGATAAATATGTGTTTTCTATGTTGTTAGTCATGTGTTTGAGTAAGATAGGTAGGTGTTGTTAGTTATGTGTTTGAGATGTTTTTTCTGTTATTAGTCTTATCTTTGGGTAAGATAGGTGTGTGTTTTCTGTGTTGTTGTTCACATGTTTGGGTAAGATGGTTGGTGTGTTCTATATTGTTAGTCATATGTTTTGGTAAGATGCATAGGTGTTTTCTGTGTTGTAATTCATATGTTTTCGTAAGATAGACAGGTGTTTTCTATGTTGCTAGTTATGTGTTTGAGTAATGTAGGTAGTTGCTTTCTATATTGTTAGTCATATGTTTTAGTAAGGTAGGCAGGTGTTTTCTACGTTGTTAATCATATGTTTGGGTAACATTGGTAGGTGTTTCCTGTTTTGTTAGTCATATGTTTGATTAAGATAGGTAGTTGTTTTCTGTGTTGTTCGTCATACGTATGGGTAAGATAGCTATGTGTTTTATATGTTGTTAGTCCTATGTTTGAGTATGGTAGATAGGTGTTTTTCATGTTCTTAGTCATATGTATGGTAGGTAGATGTTTTCTGTGTTGTTAGTCATGTGTTTTAGTAAAAATGGTAGGTGTTTTCTGATATGTTAGTCATATGTTTGAGTAAGAAATGGAAGGTATTTTCTGTGTTGTTAGTGATGTGTTTGAGTAAGATTGGTAGATGTGTTCTGTGTTGACAGTCATATGTTAGAGTAAGGTAGATAGGTGTTTTCTGTTGTTAATCGTGTTTGAATGAGGCAGGTTTAGCTGCTCATCTTAATAAAGTATGTTTCAAATTTCTGTTTGTTACTCTTAACTTTGTGTGTCTTTCTGTGAACATTAAAATTTAATCGATTGTTCCTAACTTTTTTTTTCTTTTAGATTTTGAAGCAAAGTTCGATTTAGTGGAGATAAATATGCGTCACTGTTTACCCCAAATCTACTAATACCGAATGGCATGTGAATAGTCACTGAGCTGACCAATGATATCACAGCTGCAACTCTTCTTGACCAATTGAAATTGGTATCAGGAAGTTCCAGCTGACCATTAAAAAGGGTTACTTGTATCCCGATCTGTACCTCTGTCAGTATTGAGTTGCACCTGTTATTTATAGTTTGTGTAATTGACAAAGTTTTGAAACAAGTTAACAATTATTAGAAACTCCAAGGCTTTTGTGTTTCAGCAAATTAACAATGTCAAACAAAACGAATGACCTGAACGAAACTGTGCTCGTGTTTGGCGATACTAATAGTTCTCTCGCCAACGGAACAAGTCCTTCCGAGTCGATGCCAGGCTTTGTTCTCGAGCTAACCAAGATCTTGTACGGAGTTGTTTGTCTGGTTGGTCTGGGTGGAAACTCTCTGGTTATTTACGTTGTTGTGCGCTACTCGAAAATGCAGACGGTAACTAATATGTACCTGCTGAACTTAGCCCTTGCTGACCAGATGTTCCTGATTGGACTACCCTTCCTTATTGCAACTATGGATTACGGATACTGGCCCTTTGGTCTGGTCATGTGTAAGCTTTACATGACCAGCACATCAATTAATCAGTTTACCAGCAGTGTTTTGCTAGTCGTAATGAGCGCGGACCGTTACGTGGCAGTGTGCCATCCGATCTCCGCTCCACGTTACCGGACGAGCTTTATCGCCAAACTGATCTGTTTCTCGGCGTGGACGCTATCTGCCCTTCTTATGATTCCAATCTACATCTATGCTAATATAACGCAGTCCAACGGAGCCAGTACCTGTACCATCTTGTGGCCGGAAAGTGATTATACTGCTGGCGGGCAGAAAGCCTTTGTCTTGTACTCCTTTACGATGGGTTTCGCCATCCCCTTAATCCTCGTCTTGCTCTTTTATTTCCTGGTCATTTGTAGGTTAAAAACAATTGGACCCAAAAAAAAGTCCAAAGAAAAAAAACGGTCACACCGAAAGGTCACTTACTTGGTCCTTACGGTTATCACGGTGTACGTGATATGTTGGTTTCCATACTGGGTAACACAGGTCTACTTGTCCTTCCTGCCTCCAGACAACAGCGGAAATAACGTGGGGATGCTGGTCTTTCTAGTGGTCGGTTGGTTGTCCTACGCTAACTCTGCTATTAACCCAATTCTCTATGCTTTCCTCAGTGAAAACTTCAAGAAGAGTTTTGCTAGAGCTTTTGTCTGTGCCGCTACCAAAGACTTCAATAACCAGCTTCAAGTGGAAAACAGTATGTTTCCGAAAAACAGCAGTCGAAGGTTAGGACGGAAGCGTGCTCTCCAGGGAAAAGCAATCGGAGAAAGTAAGTTAGACGTAGAGATGTCGACGGGCGCTGTTATAGTTTCTCGCTCTAGCAATCCCCTTGGATTGAAAGAATCTCTGATGACAAATGGTCCAAATCAAATTCCTTTGAGCACTGAAGTTACTCAATCACAACCCCAGCAGCTCGTTTAACAATTGAAGTTGAGTTGTTCTTTAGGGTGGAATGAAATAACTTCAGAACACTTGACTTATTCGAAGGTTTGGGCTTTATATTTCAAACTGTATAGCATGCAAAACATGGTAAGGGATCACAGAAACATTGAAACTCAGTTTAGTTAAAACATAAACCTGTAAACAACCTTCATTAGATCGGAGTGTAACAGATGTTGAGAGTAGAATTTTTTCAATAAAATTCTTGGAAAATCTGGAGTGTTCGACTTCTTCCCCAACAGTACTGTTCAACTCTTACAATAACATTTATGGTTAATCTGGACTATTTGATTCCTACATCAAGCTTAGTGGCTAATCTGGAGTGGTAGGCTCCTACATCAACGTTTGTGATTAATTTAAACTGTTGAGCTTTCATACAAAGAGTAACTGAGTGTGGAATTTCTTCGTCAAAAAGCAATATTTATTTGAAATATTTAATTGTACCCATGAGAAACTGTACACCATCAAGAGTTTACATTAGGGTGATGGCCAGTATCTTGTCTAAACGTTTCAAATCAGACAATGGGTATTTCACATGAACACTTGAGAAGTAAATAAAAAGTTAAATTTGAATACTAAATGTTTCTTCGAGCACTAAATCTAGTGATTTCAGTAAATATGACATTTTCTCATAAAGAAAATTAGTCCTGGGTTAAACGTCTAGATTTTGTTTTACCTGATAGAAAGATGAGATAGCACTGCACAACAGTTTTTTTGAAAAGTTTTTGCTGATTCTGACAGGTACTAGGTAGATATGCACAAATATAGTTTTGGTTTTGCTTCATCACGTAGGAACTCTGAGAAATAGACAGTTAACTGTTTACCGGCAATAACGTATTTAATTGCGTTTATGTTTCTAATACGCTATTTAGTTCAACATAATTAAAAGTGTTTTACTCCTGAATTTCGTTTGTATTCAATGTCCGGTGCATCACGATGCAGTGTACAACAGTAGTCAGCAAGCATAGACGGATTTCAGTTGCCCTGATATCGTTTTTTCATTGTAGCAATGTCCTGGTGAAACCTTTTACCGTGTTCGTCAATGGCAGTACTGATATTTGCGGGGAGGAAGTCCAAGTGTGAGTGGAGGAAATGAATCTTTTGTGACATGTTGCACTTCATTGTTTTGTATACTTTGAGAAGTTTGTCCATCAACTGAATGTAATGTGGGGCTCTAATTGCCAAGATAATTGTCAACAACGACTTTGAAGCCTTTCCAGGCAATCTTTTCCGGCCCAACTAACAGATCCCCGAATCGCTTGTCACTCATAATATGTTTGATCTGAGGGCCAACAAAAATGCCTCGGTTATTTTTGGGAACATCTGTCTTAAATAACGAAAACCTTCGCCTTCTTTATTCATTGTTTTCACGATTTTTTTCATAAGTCCCAATTTTATGTGAAGAGGAGGTAAAAAAAGTCTTATCTGGGTCAACAAACTGTTCATGCGCCACATTTTTCTGTCCTGTAACTAACTTTTTACGGAGTGGCCAGCTCTGTCTAGAATAATGTGACTCTTTGGCACGACTGTACCATTCACAGATGCAACAACAGTACTTTGTATAGCCGAGCTGTAGTCCCAGTAACAGAGCAACGACTTAAAATCTCCACAGATATTACAGTTGTATTTTCTGTACTAGATGTGTTGCAGCAACATTTCCATGTTCTCGTAGGTTTCTTTCATGTGTGCTGCATAGCCAACAGGTATTGAAGGGTGAACGTTTTCATTGTGTAATAAAACAGCTTTTAGGGTTAACTTTGATGAATCAATAAACAGACGCCACTCTTGCAAATCATGGTCACAATCCAAAGCAGAGAAC
Organism: Carcinoscorpius rotundicauda; assembly: GCA_011833715.1. Taxonomy (NCBI): domain Eukaryota; kingdom Metazoa; phylum Arthropoda; class Merostomata; order Xiphosura; family Limulidae; genus Carcinoscorpius; species Carcinoscorpius rotundicauda. The sequence continues at coordinate 28,238,631 of CM022406.1, forward strand.
AATCCTTTGATGTCAACACAGAAACAGAGACTGTTAACTTGTGCAAAGAATTTGGTTATATTGAAGAAAACAAAAATTTTCGTACCTGGTGACACCAAACACCGTTTCTGCAGTTTCGAACCCAGCAATTCGGCTTTTGCTTTTGACAGACCCAAATCTCTGATCAGATCGTTCAATTCTGACTGTGTTATGAGGAGCAAGTTCAAAATCCGTGTCATTGTCACTGAAAATTACCTGCATTGCAGTTTCTTCATCTGGTTCGTCTATGGTCCATTCCTCTGGTGATTTCGGAATTGGAAGACTGTCGTCATGTGGGACGAGTCTCATTGTTGAAGGCAGATTAGGGTATTCAATTGACTTCTTGTTTTCGGCAGAGAAACCAGACACATTAGTCAGACAGAAGTAACAGCTCGTCACATGGTCTTTTTGTTATCGCCATATCGTCGGGACAGCAAACGGCATTGTCCTTCAATTTTCTCTGACTCTAGCTCTCAGACAGACAGCACATATCGCACAACAAATGTGAGGCGCCCATTCCTGGTCTTGATCACAACCAAGTTTACAGCCGAAGTACAGATGATATACCCTTTTCACAAGAGCAGTAATTGAGCGTCTCTAATGAACAAGTGTATACTCGTCACAAATACAGCAGAATGTATCACGACTGTTACGATATTGACGAGACATATTGAGCGACACCATAGACGTTCTGTAAAATGTCTATAACATCTAACTCACTTGTTACAGTGCTACTAAGGCAATGCTATATTCTGAAACAATACGTACACACTATATGGTCTATATTAATCCAATGAGCAACATCTGAGTATGCGAGCCACTTTTATAGCCAGCTGAGACAGTGTTAAGCTGGCTCCGGCCTGCCAAGGCATACCTGGGCTGCATGCTTTCACAAAATAGCTTCCAACCTGGCTAGATTTCATGTCTGGACATGTTCAGACTGCACGAAACATTGTTTAGAGGTCTCTTACAGAAACGGAAATATGTAGACACAAATATTAGAAAAAACATGACAAAACTGAAGATTTGAATGAAACGATACGTGATTGGAAAATCTGGATGTGAATTTCGTGATCAGCAGTGTTCAAGAAGCAAAATCTTTGTTGTACAGTGTAATGAACTTCTGTATAAAAGAAATGACACTATTGATTTAAGTTCAGATAAAATATAGAATAGAAATGAATGGAAAGAAAAACATAAACCATTAGTGTTTCATCTAGATGTCAGACGTAAAAACCTATGAATGACGCTTAAATCATTTTTGTTTCGTTTCGATGTCAAACATTAAAACCTATGAAAGACACTTAAACCATTAGTGTTGATTTTAGACGTAAAAACCTTCAAAGCTACTAAACCCATTATTGTTTGACGTGTATATTAGATATAAATAGCTTTCAAATATACGTTATTTCCATTTCATCTGTAAACCAGAAATAAAAGTTTTTAAAAGTGATTTATGCCATTATTGTTTGACATAACAATTATTGGTTCTTATATAAGTTCGAAACCAAAAATAAGTGTTTGAGTATTTCAAAATTGTCGCTATTTTATTGAAGTATAATCTTTTTCTCTTTTTTTCACCTAAAATACAAGTTTGATCTACATAAAACTTTTGTGAAAAAAATGGAAACTAATGTTTTTCAAGATATTACTGTCATTTGAAAAGCACATAGTACAGAATATGTTCTGCCCACTGTAAGTATCGAAACTCAAACTTTAACGATATAACCCAAAACTTAACAATGCACTACATCGAAAGAATTAATCAAGAAGACTGAGTTACTAGTGTCCTGAAGTTCACCGAAAGAGATATTAGTATTAGACACTGAAGTTCAACATATACAATGTTTAAAACAGATGTAACATGTTAGTGTTAAACATTGAAATTAAACATGTAGAATGTGTAAAACAGATGTAAGATCATAATGTTAAACACTGAAGTTAAACATGTAGAATGTATAAAACAGATGTCAGATATTAGTGTTACACATTTAATTAAAACATAAAATTTGTAAAACAGATATAAGATGTTAGTGTTACACATTGAAGTCAAGCATACAGAATTTCTAGAACAAATTTAAGATGTTAAGTGTTAGACATTGAATTTAAACAAATACAATGTATAAAACAGATGCAACATGTTAGTGTTAGATACTGAAGTCAAATATACAGAATGTGTAAAACTGACGTGAGATGTTAAGTGTTAGACATTAAAGTCAAATGTATAGAATGTGTAAAGCGGATGTAAGATATTAATATTAGACATTAAACTTAAAAATACCCAACGTTTAAAACAGATGTAAGATGTTAATGTAAGACTTGGGAATCAAACATATGAAATGTGTAACACACATGAAAGATGTTAGAGCTAGACATTTAAGTCAAACCTACAGAATGTGTAAAACAGATGTAAGATATATATGTTAAAACGGCTCGTTTGGGTTGAGAAACTTATTTACGTAAAAAAAATTATCAACCCAAACGAGCCGTTCTAACATATATATTTCTCTACAAGTGGGTTTTTTCGACATCACTGAACAGATGTAAGATGTTAGTGTTAGCCATTGAATCAAATCTACAGAATGTGTAAAACAGATGTGAGATGTTAATGCCAGACATTGAAGTCTAAGACACAGAATGTAAAACAGATAAGTGTGAGTCAAACATAGAGAAATCGTAAAACAGATGTAATATGTTTGTGTTACACACTGAATTCAAACATACAGAATGTGTAAAACACATTTAAGTGTTACATGTTCACTTCAAACACAGATAAGGCAGATGTAAGATTTTAACACTTACACATTAAAGACAAACATGTGACATGCGTAAAACAGATGTAATACGTTAAAGTTAGGCATTAAAGCCCAATATACACAATGTATAAAACAGATAGAAGATATTAATGATAAATATCGAAGTCAAACATACAGAATATGTAAAACAGATGCCAGATGCTAATCTTAAACATGGAATTCAAACATACTGATTCTGTAAAACAGAGAGAAATATGTTAGTGTCAGATATTGCACTTAAAAATACAGGAAGTGTAAAAACAGATGTAAGATGTTAATGTTAGACATTGAAGTTAAACATATAGGATGTGTAAAACCAATGTAGATATTAGTGTAAGACATGGAAGTAAAACATATAGAATGAGTAAAACAGATCTCAGATTTTAATGTTAGACATTGAAGTCAAACATACACAATATGTAAAACAGATTTAAGTTTTAAATGTTGAAGTCAAACATACAGAATATACGAAACACATGTTAATGTTAGACATTGTTGTCATACATACAAAATGTGTAAAAAATGTAAGATGTTAGTGTTACATTTTGAAATCAAACATTTATAATGAGTAAAACTGATGTAAGAGGTTAAGTGTTAAAGATTGAAGTCAAACATATAGGATATATGACACAAATGTAAGATCTCTTTGCTAAACACTGAACTCAAACATATATAATGTGTAAAATAAATGAAAGATTTTAGTGCTAGACATTGAAGTAAAACATGTTTAAAACAGATGTAAGATGTTAAGTGTTAGACATTAAAGTCAAACATACAAAATGTATAAAACGGATATAAGATGTTAGTGATACATATTGAAGTTAAGCATATCGAATGTGTAAAATAGATGTAAGCTAGAAACATGTTAGTCAAACATACAGTATACGTAACACAGATGTAACATCTTGATGTTAGACGTAAGTCAAACATAAAAAATAAATAAAACAATGTAAAATATTAGTCTCACATATTGAAGTCAAACAGATGGATGATGTCAATGATAGACATTGAAGTTAAACATATGGAATGTGTAAAACAGATGTAAGATGTTAGTGTTAGACATTAATGCCAAATATATACAATATGTAAAATAAATATAAGATGTTAGTGAAAGATATGGAGTCAAACATATAGAACGTGTGAAACAGATCTAAGATGCTAATGTTAGACATTAAAGTCAAGCATGCAGAATGCATAAAACAGGTTAAGATGTTTGTGTTATTGAAGTCAAACACACAGAATGTGTAAAGCTGGATTCAGTGTTACATATTAAACTCAAGCATACAGAATGTGTAAGACTGATGCAAAATCTTAACTGTTAGACATAGAGGCCAAATATATAAAATGTATAAAACAAATGTAATACGTTAGTGTTGACATTGAAGTCAAACATACAGAATATATAAAACAGATATAAAATCTTAGACTTGTTCATTGAAGTCAACCATACGCAATGTGTAAAACAGATGATAAATATTAGTGTTAGACATTGAAATCAAATATGTAAACTGTGAAACCAAATGTAAGATGTTATTGTCAAATATTGAGTCAAACCAACAGAAGGTATGAAAGTAAATGAAACATTTTAAATTTCAACATTGTTGTCAAACATACAGAATGTGTAAAACAGGTGTAAGATTTTAGTGTTACACACTGAAATCAAGCATACAGAATTTGTAAAACAAATGTAAATGTTAATAAAAGTCATTGAAGTAAAACATTCAGAATGTGTAAAACAGATATAAGATGTTAGTGTTCATATTGAAGTCAAACATACAGAATATGTAAAGCAGGTTCTAGTGTTACATATTAAATTCAAACATATAAAATGTGCAAGACTGACGCAAGACATAGAAGCCAAATATATAGAATGTATAAAACAAATGTAATACGTTAGTATCGACATTTAAGGTCAAACATACAGAATGTGTAAATCATATGTAATAGGTTAGTGTTGACATTGAAGTCAACCATACGGAATGTATAAAACAGATGATAGTGTTAGACATTGAAATCAAACGTAGAATGTGTAAAAAAGATGTAAGATGTTAGTGTTACATATTGAAATCAAACACAGAGAAATTGTAAAACAATTGTAAAATGTTAGTTTTTCACATAAACTTCAAACATGCATAATGTGTGAGACAGATGTAAGATGTTAACATTTAGACATCGAATTTAAACATTTAAAATGTGTTAAGCAGATGTAATATGATAGTGTTGAATTTGAAATAAAGCATACAGAATGTGCAAAACAGATGTAAGATGTTAGTGTTAGAGTTAAACATTGAAGTCAATCATATAGAATGTGTAAAATAAATGTCAGATGTTAACGTTAGACATGAAAGTCAAATATACAGGGTGTCCCAGAAGTCGCGCACCATATAAATTTTTATGTTAATACATATGAATAACAATTTTATTGATAATAATCATAACAGATGCTCAAACTGTTCACCCTCTGCTTTGATACATTCATCAATTCTCTTTATAAAACTGTCTTGTATTGTTAGTTTTTCACCCATATCTGGAACATAAAAAACAAATCATTATTATATGTACGTATGGTGCGCGACTTCTGGGACACCCTGTATAGTGTGTGAAGCTTATGTACGATGTAAGTGCTAGACATTGAAGTTACAAATATAGAATGTGTAAAACGTGTGAAAAAGTAATGTTACTCTTTGAACTCAAACATGTGTAATCTGTAAAACAGATGTAAGATATTGATGTTACACATTGAAATAAACATACAAAATGTGTAAAACAGATATAAGATGTTAGTGTTAGACAATGAAGTCAAACATACAGAATGTGTAAAACAGATGTAAATTTTAGACTTATTCATTGCAATTAAACATATTGAATGTGTAACACTGATATAAGATGAATGTGTTGGACATTGAAGTTAATTATATTGAATATGTAAAACATGTGTAACATGCTAATGTTAGACATGGAAGCTAAAAATACAGAATGTGTAAGACAGAGGAAAATATTAGTGTTAGACATTAAAATCAAACATAGAATGTGTAAAACAGATATAAGATTTTAACTGTTAGACATTGAAGTCAAACATACAAAATGTGTTACACACATGTGATATATTAGTGTTACATAATGAATTCTGGCATACAGATTGTATAAAACTGAGGTAATATGTTAGTGTTACAAATTGAAGTCAAACAGAGAATATGTGAAACAGATTTTAGAGTTACACATTGGAGTCAAACATACAGGATGTGTAAACCTGATGCAAGATATTTAGTATTAGACATTGAGGTCACACATAGAGAAAGTGTAAAACAAATGTAGTATCTTAATGTTGACATAGAAGTCAAACATACAAAATGAGTAAAACAGATTAATGTTACTCATAGATGTCATACATACAGAATTTGTAAACCACATATAAGATTTAGACTTGTAAGAATTAGGATTATCTCTGTTCAGTTTTATGTAAATAGTAAGTTAATTGTAAACTGCCCACCATTTAATATATTAGATTAAAATGATCTATAATCAGTAATTATCTAATTAATACCTTAATATGTTCAGTAACAAGCTAACAAGTATCTTAATAGAAGACTGCCCAGTATTTAATAAATTACATTATTAATGTCTAGATTCAAAAATTATCTGAGTAATTACTTAAGAGTAAACTGCCCAGGATTTAGTAGATTATATAAGGAATATCTATGTTGAGTAATTTACTAAGCAGTAACTTAATATAAAAATGCCCAGTATTTAGTAGATAAGATTAGGACTATCTGTGTGCAATAATTATCTAAGTAGTAACTTAATATTCAACTGCCCTTTGTTTAATAGATTAGACTGAGATTATCTATGATCAGTAATTATCTAAGAAGTAACTTAATAGTAGACTGCCAAGTATTTAATTGATTAGATTAGGATTATCTATGTTTTCAGTAATTACTTAAAATTAATTACTTTTATTACTTTTCAGTAATAACTTAAAAGTAAACTGTCCATTGTTTAATAAATTACATTGTGATAATCTATGTTCACTAATTATCTACGTAGTAACTTAATTCTAGACTGCACGGTATTTAGTAGATTATATTAGATTTAGGTTCAATAATTATCTACGAAATAAATTAATGGTAAATTGCCCCGAATTTAATACATTAGATTAGGATTATCTGTGTTCAGTGATTATCTAATTACTAATTTAATGACAGACTGCCCAGTATTTAATAGATTATACTGGCCTTATCTTAATTTAGTAATAAATAAGAAGAAATTTAATAGTACCCTGCTTAATACTTAATTTATTAGATTAGCAATATATATGTTCAGTAATTATGTAAGTAGTAACTCCATAGTCGATTGCAGAATAGTTAACAGATCAGATTGAGACTATCTATGTTCAGTAATTATCTAATTAATAACTTAATAGCAAACTGCTCATTATTGAAAAGATTAGTGGTTTAACAGAAGAGATGAGATTATCTATGTTCAGTATATTATCTAAGTTGTAACTTAATAGTAGACTGCCCAGTATTTTGTAGATTAGATTAGGATTATTTACGTTCAGTAATTATTTAAAATGCAACTTAATAATACCCTGCCCAGTATTTAATAAATAAGAGAAGAATTATCTATATTCAGTAATTATATATAATTATCTCAGTAGTAACTGGATAGTAGATTGCCCAGTACTATGTAGATTAAATTAGGATTATATAGATTCAGTAATTATCTAAGGAGTTACTTAATAGTAATCTGCCCAGTATTTAATAGATTAGCTTGGGATTATCTGTGTTCATTGATTGTCCAGGTAGTAACCTGAAAGAAAACTGCCCCTTATATAATAGATTAGACTATGATTATCAATGTTCTGTAATTATCTAATTAATAACTGAATAGTAGACTATCCATTGTTTAATAGATTAGTTTTGGATTATCTATATTCCATAATTAACTAAGTATTAACTTAATAGTACACTTCCAACTAATTAGTATAGTAAATTTGAAATCTCTACGTTCAGTAATTATTTAGCATGTAACTTAATAGTAAACAGCCCAGTATTTAAGAGTTTAAATTACGATTATCGATTATTAGAAATTACATAATTAGTAACTTAATAGTACCCTGCTCATTATTTAATAAATAAGATTAGGACTATTTATGTTTTGTAATTATCTAAGCAGTAATTTGATTGTAGGTTGCACAGTATTTAATATATTAGATTAGGAATATCGATGATCATTAATTGCCTAAGTTATAATTTATTAGTAAAATTATCTATGTTAAGTAATTATTTAATTAATAACTAAATAGCAAACTGCCCATTGTTGAAAATATTATATTTGTATTATCTATGTTCAATCATTATCTAATTAGTAACTTAGTAGTAATCTGCTCATGATTTAATAGATTATAATTATATATGTTTAGTAATTATCTAAGTTGTAACTTAATAGTAGACTGCCCAATATTTAGTAGATTAGATTAGGATTATTTGTGTTCAATAATCAATTAAGTAGTAACTTAATAGAAAACTACCCATTTTCAATAGATTAGATTGCTATAATCTATGTTCAATAATTACCTCAGTAGTAACTTTAGAGTAGGCTGATTAGTACTTAGTAGACTAAATTAGAATTATCCACGTGCAGTAATTATATTTTAGAAGTAACATAATATTAATCTGCCCAGTATTTAATAGGTTTGATTAGGATTATCTATGTTCAGTAATTATTTAGGTAATTAGTTTATAGTACCCTGCTAATAATTCAATAGGTCAGATTAGGACTTTCAGTAATTATTTAAGTAGTATCTTGTTAGTAGGTTGCACAGTATTTAGTAGATTAGGATTATCTGTGTTCAGTGATTATCTAAGTACTAAGGTAATAGGAAAATACCCAGTATTTAATTCATTAGATGGTATTATTTATATTCATAAATTATCTAAGTAGTAATTTGATAGTCAATTGCCCAATATTTGGTAGATTAAATTAGGATTATCTACATTCAGTAATTATTTAAGATGTAAATTAATAGTACCCTGCCAAGTAATTCATAGATTAGATTTGAGCTATTGAAGTTCAGAGATTATCTAAGTAGTAACTTGATAGTAGATTGCACAGTATTTAGCAGTTTAGATTAGGATTATCTATGTTAAGTAATTATCTGGGTATGAACTTCACGATAGACTACCCATTATTTCATAAATTGCATTAGGATTGCCTGTCTTCAACAATTATCTGTGAAGTTTCTCAATAATAAACTGATAAGTGTTTATTAGAGTAGATTAGGATTATCCATGTTTAGTCATTATGTAAGTAATGACTAAATAGTAGACTGCTCAGTATTTAGTAGATTAGATTAGGAATATCTATGTTCAATTCTTATCTAATAAGTAAATAAATAGTACGCTGCTCATTATTTAATAGATTAGAATTATCTTTGTTCAGTAATTATCTAAGTATTAATTTAAAAGTAGATTACCGAGTATTTATTAGTTTAGATTAGGGTCAACTGTGTTCAGTAATTATCTAAGTATTAACTTAAAGGAAGACTACCCAGTACTTAATTGATTATGTTAGTATTATCTATGTTCAGTAATTATCTTCGTTTTACCTAAATAGTACAAACTCAGGATTTAATATATTATATTATGAGTATCTATTATCATTAATTATCTAAGTAGTAACTTAATATTATACTGGCCAGTAATTAGTAGATTAGATGAGCATTATCTATGTTTAATGATTATCTAAGAAGTAAATTAATAGTAAACTGCTCATTATTTAGTAAATTAAATTAGAATTATCTTTCTTCAGTAATTGTCTAATTAATAACTTAATAGTAGATTACCCAGCATTTACTAGATTAGGTTAAGAGTATCTGTAATCAGTTATTACCTAAGTATTAACTCAATGTTAAACTGCTCATTATTTAATAGATTATATTATAGTTATCCATGTTTCATAGTTATTTAATTAATAACTTAATAGTAAACTGCCCAGTTTAGATTGGAATTATCTATGTTCAGTAATTATCTAAGTAGTAATTTAATAATAAACTGCCCATTATTTATTGGATTAGATGAAGAATATCTATGATAATTAATTATCTTAATAGTAATCCAGCCAGTATTTAGTAGGTTAAATTAGGATTATTCATGTTCAGTAATTATCCAAGAAGTAACTTAATAATAAACTGCCTGGTATTTAAAGGTTGGATTAGTTATAACCTATGTTCAGTAATAATGTAAGTAATAAGTTAACTGTAAGCTACCCATGATTTAATAAATTAGATTAAAATTATCAGTGTTCAGTAATTATCTAAATAGTATCTTAATATTAAACTGCGTTTTATTCAACAGATTAGTTTGTGATTATCTATGTTCAATAATTATATAAGTAGTAACTTGACAGTAGACTGCCGAGTAGTTAATAGATTATATTATGATTATCTAATTTAATAGTAAATTATCTAGTATTTAATAGAGTATTTTGGGATTATTTATTTTTAGTAATTATCAAAGTAGCAACTAAATAGGAGGCAGCTAAGTATTTAGTAGATTAGATTAGGATTGTCTGTGTTCAATGATTACCTACGAAATGTATTAATAGTGGACTGCTCATCATTTTATAGACTAAATTAGAATTATCTATGTTCAGTAATTTTCTTCCTAATAACTTAATAGTAGATTTCACAGTATTTATTAGATGAGGTTAGGAATATCTGTGTTTAGTAACTATGTAAGCAGTAACTTAATAGTAAACTGCCCATTAATTAGTAGATAAAATTGGTATTATCTACTTGATAGCTAAATAACTAAATAGCAAACTGCCCATTGTTGAAAATATTATATTTGTATTATAATTATCTACGTTTTAACTTAACAGTACCCACCTCAATATTTAATAGATTAAATTAGGATTATCTATGTTCAATAATTATCTATGTATTATCTTAATAGTAAACTGCCCACTATTTCACAGGTTATGAAAGGATTATTGATGTTCATTAACTAGCCAAGTACTAACTTAATAGCAACCTCCCATTATTACGTAGATTAGATTAGGATTATCTTTGTGTTAAACTAATTGTAGACTGCCTGGTGTTTAGTAGATCAGTATTATTTATGCTGAGTAATTATTAAAAGTTTTTGCTTAATAGTAGACCACCCATTATTTAATAGGTCATATTATTATTATCTATGTTCAGAAATTATATAAGTATTATCTAAATAGTAACTTAATAGTAAACTACCCATTATTTAATAGATTAGATGAGCATTACCTATACTCACCAATTATTTAAGCAGTAACTTGGCATTAGACTACCCAGTATTTATTTGTTTGTTTGTTTGTTTTGGAATTTCGCACAAAGCTACTCGAGGGCTATCTGTGCTAGCCGTCCCTAATTTAGCAGTGTAAGACTAGAGGGAAGGCAGCTAGTCATCACCACCCACCGCCAACTATTGGGCTGCTCTTTTACCAACGAATAGTGGGATTGACCGTCACATTATACACCCCCACGGCTGGGAGGGTGAGCATGTTTAGCGCGACGCGGGCGCGAACCCGCGACCCTCGGATTACGAGTGCACGCCTTAACGCGCTCGGCCATGCCAGGCCCCCCCAGTATTTAATATATTTCATTAGGATTATCTATGTTCAGTAATTATCTATGTAGTAACTTGGAGTAGATTGCCCAGTATTTAGTAGATTAGATTAGGATTATCTATGTTCAGTAATTATTTAAGTAATAACTTAATAGTAAAGTGCCCACTATTTAGTAGATTAGATTAAGATTACCTATGTTCAGCAATTATCTAAGTAGTAACTTATTAGTAAACTGTCTAGTATTTAATAGATTAGATTAGGATTATCTATGTTCAGTAATTTTCTAAGTTGTAACTTAACAATAGATTGCCTGGTATTTAGAAGATTAGATTAGAATTTTTTTTATATTCAGTATTTATCCAAATAGTAATATAACAGTAGATTGTTCAGTATTTTGTGGGTTAGGTTAAGATGGTAAGTAATTATCTATTTAGTATATTGAATGAATTTTCGAAACTTCTGGTTTTTGTCACAAGACCCTGAAGAAAGGTTTATTACACTTTTCGACTTAATACTGTTTTCCATTTCTGTATTATTTAAACATTTGTTGATATATATATGCTATGAAATGATATTTAAATTATTTAAAAACCAGTAATTGTTTTGTGTGATATTAAAATGTAGTTTCCCAGTTCTTTTATAAAACAGCGGGGAATATTTCCACTTCTTACAATAATAAACTTTGTTTGCGACAAAAAATTAAAAATTATAAATGCTGCGAGATGGTAGTTTTTTTCACCTTTTTAAGAATAACAAGATGGTTGTTTCATTCATTTATAATTATTCTAAGATTCGTCTACAAGACGTCATGCAATTTGATCAACATCTAAACTGTAAGTTGTTACCAGTAGATGGCAATACCAACTAAGAAGCAATACAGGTATTCCTCGCCACTTCGCGGGCTCGGCCGACCCCCACATATATATATATATAAAATAATAAACAATAAATCTGAAATATAGCATTAAATACCATTAAAATATTAAAAATAAATATAATTAATAGTGTAAAGAAAAAAACAGGTATATTTTGAGATATAAACATATATTTTAGTTTATAACAGCGTAAAAATGGAAACAGAACCAACTGGAAAGGCTATAGATGTACGCATTGTGCGCCTGCGAAGGCTACGCGAGATCAGCTTCATGGCGTAGCGATGTGCAAGACGAGCTATGATTGGTGCAGAAATGAAAGACGGCCAATGACAGCTACCCACTTTGATTGTCTTTCACCATTGCTACATGTCTTCAAAATGTTCATAAGGCATTGCAAGAGATGAAGCCCTGCACCGTTAATGCAAGCTGGAAGAAGTTGTGGCCTGAGGTTGTGCACGACGACAAGGGATTCACGCATGAAGAAATCCAACACTCGGCTGTTCAAAAAGCTGTGCAATTAGCTTCGTTAATCAAAGGTAAAGGATTTGCCGATATGACGAAGGAAGACGTAGATGAACTGATTGACTTAGAATCCGAACCACTCGCCGACCAAGACTTAGAAGCACTGACGAAGTCTGCTGCCGAGGAAGACGACGAAGAGGAAACACCGAAAGAAGCCGAGGAAACAATCGAGCAAAGTGGATGGTCGTTAGAGCAGTTGGGTAAACTAATGAAGCTAATTAACGAAGTGAAGGAGTGCTCACAGGAATGGGACAACGATATGGTTCGATCAGTACAATTTTGCAATAAAATAGAAGAACTGATGACTCCTTATCAAATGATTTTCGATAGGCTAAAGAGGCAGAGAAAACAACTGCCAATAACAATGTGTTTCCAGCCGAGCAAGAAAGAAAGGGTACCGATGGCAAGTACTGTTCCTGAAGTTGTAACGACCGACGAAGAAATTGCCGATTCACCTTCCACAGAAGAGGAAGTGGTGTCCCCCGAAAAGACACCACCTGCTGAAGATATGTAATTTTTAATTTTAAGGCTTAATATCTTAATAATTGTTCTTATTATTTCAGCAATAATGAACAGTATTGTAATGGGAGGGTTAAATAGTTGTACAGGGAGGGTTTTAAAAGTCTAAACGCACATAAATATATACGTAAAAATCGGCGATCCCACTTCGCGGAAAATCTCCTTTCGCGGGGGGTTTTGGAACGCATCTACCGCGATACACGAGGGAACACCGTAATCTAAAGTTGACAGAATCTAGCTTTTCGATATACTGTGAATAAGCGAGAGTTTTTCGTTTAAACTTTGTGTTTTATTTACAAATTTTGTAACAAGATTATGATAAATCTTTTTTAAAAATTATAACCTCAATACTTATTTTCGGAAAAAAAATACAAATAGCAGATTTTTTTCAAGGCTACTATAGCTTATAAAGTTTGTTTTTTGAATTAAGCACAAAGCTACACAATGGGCTATCTGTGCTCTGCCCACCACGGGTATCGAAACCCGGATTTTAGCGTGTAAGTCCACAGACATACCGCTGAGCCACTGGGGGGTAGCTTATAAAGAAACACGATCGTATACCGATTAACACATTCTTTGGTACGTATTAAAACTTTGTTACTAGTTGTGTACAAGTATGTTAATTGAAAGAGGTATTCGCTCATCTGTTTACCTGTTCATTTATATATCTTTCTACGCAATGACAGCCGTCATCTTTCCTTGAAAATACTTAAATGGTTAATTCTGAGATAAAAATGGTCCTCCTTTACTTTATTTATGTCTTGCCTTTCGTAGTTATAAATGTTTATCTGTAATGTTTATCTAATCTCGTCTTTAACAGCGATGTATCAGGGTTTTGAAAATAAGTTTATGAAACAACTGATTTTTGCCAAGAGATATCATCACAAGGTTATATTCTGTTCCTGTGCCTGACGCAAACGGTACATCACTCGAGTTCAAATTTTTTTAGTTAAGAATCAGCTTTACAAGTGAAACAACAAAATCAGTATTCGTACAAAAAAAATAATAAACGTTATTTGTTGGTGGTGAAAAAGCTTTAAAAAGTTGGTCTAGTTGGTTTTAGAAAATCATATCTGCGATAGCCTAGCAGTACAGTTTAAAAGAAAAACCTTTAGCACAGCACAAGAGTAAAATTATTAACAATAAAAACGAATATTATTAAAAAACAAAGAAATTTAACTCAGCAATACCTAGGTTAGCTTACAGTGTGGTAAGAAACCCAAACATATACATAGAGAACATTTTAGTTGGAAATGATGAAATTGTGGTTAGAAAAAGTAAGAACATTTATTGTTTTAAGTTTAAATAAATCATTTCATATACATTATGGCATCAATAAATGAATACATTCCTCTGTACTCTAAATCTTTCGATACTAGCTGAGTTTCGTCAACAACTGAGAAACAAAATCAGTGCTGCAAAATAATTTTATGTTATCATAGCTTGTTAGAATGCTGTAAAGAAAGGTGTGTAATTCATTATGGTTGCTCTGAAAATATATAGGATTTGCAATTATTTATATTTAAAGTAAACTGATAAAGAGATTTATCGTGGTACTAACTGTGAATACTGTGGGATAAAAGTTGCTTCCATATATAGTTAGTATATTTCTTACTAGATGGCGCAGAAAGACAAAATGAACTTTCAGCCAATTACGTTTAAACACTGTACCTACATTGAGCCACACAATTGCCTCAGTTGTTGTACTGCGTTATTTGTGCGAGTTTTATTATGTGATGGATTAAGCAACCGTCTTCCTCTCGTTGGCAGCTGCCAAGGCTCGTGCTTACAACGATATAGTGAAGGTAGTTTTTTAAAATTCAGTTCAACTTTACATTTAGTAGGACATCGCTTGGGGTCGTGGCGACTGTATACCTGATGAGTCGACATGATGTAACGGTTTATGTACTAACTTTTTTATTATAATTGTACACACTTCTGAAGAGAGGACATTTTCCACAGGCTTATTTATTATTTCTGCCACATAACTAGTTAGCCTTTGAAAATATGACTGTTTATAAGATATTAACATATTCACCCATGATCTAATTACCAGTGTATTAGCTGAACTCAGTGTAATTTCGTTGACATAAATAGTAAAACCTGTTCCCCAGAGAATTCAGACCAAGTGGACTAGCATACGCACTACATAGTTTGCCAAAATATATTACTTTTCTAAAACGAGTCCAGCTTTCCCAACATCGACGTACGAACTGAGTGTTATTGGTAATAAATATCTACTACCACCAATCACATAAACGTTTGATTATGCTTGTGAATTTATGGTAAAATTTGAACATTTGCAACGAACGATAAATATGTAGCGGACCAGAATAATTTAATAAAAAACTCAGGTAAGCCCCAGCAAGTTTTACAATAAAACCTGTTTACGATGTCAACAGCTATTCTTGACCTTACAAATTCTTGTAGATGTAAACATTGCTGGACATTTTAGGAATGAACAAATACTTCACATTTGAACAGAAGTTAGCAGATAATATATCTTCATGAGCTTCAAATTTCACGTGACTCAACTGATGTCCGATCGTCAAACGATACAAGTAGTGGAACAGAGATGGCTGGGCAAACCAACGAACTTATAATTTGGTAACTGCTTTCAGAGACATTTTCTAGCACAACAGGAATAGTACTTCGCTGTGAGAGGATCAAGAAAAGTACTAATTTATAACAGCCCTGGATTATGATCCTGAAACATTACAAAACACAAATTTATGCGACGTGAAGCCACTAGCAACAGGTTGGATTACCAAGAACTAATTTTAATTTTTCAGTTGCCGCCAGACTACCTAAGCCTAACATTGAGCAGTCGCCACTTTGTAACATGTGGCGATGTAACGGACACTTTTTGCTACTTTTCATGGTACTTCAGCTCGCGTTTATTCGATGTGAAAATTACACGGTAGGCTACTTGACAAATATCCGGGGCAGTAGTAACACAAAACGCCAAGGCCTCGTAATATCAGGCGCTATATCGCTGGCAATAGATGAAATTAACGAGGAAGGTTTGCTAGGGAAACACAGGTTACAACTGATATACAATGATACTTTAGGTGAAACTTTAAGAGGTACAGAAGTCCTTCTAGACCAGTGGAAAAAAAACGCCATTGCCTTTTTTGGCCCTGAGGACTCGTGTGAAGTGGAAGCTACGATAGCAGCAGCTGTCAACCTACCCATGATATCATATGTAAGTCTCTTTATAACTTTCAGAAATAGAACCACACGCACAAGTTCATTAGAGGAATTTCAGGTTTGCCACCAACTTTAATCACTACAATCCAATGAAACCCTCACAATAGTTTTCATTTACTATTGTTTTTGCTAATTACACAAAAGGAAAATGTCTAAGTATTATTTTTATGTACACCACTTATTTGTGACTAAAATATCGTTACATTCAAAATAAAAATGTAACTGTAAGTAGGAACAGATACTGATGTTTTACTCTATTTCTCCTGTAACAGTAAATAGTAGATATTGATATTTACTGTAATTCTTCAATAGCAGTAAGTAGTAGATATTTATGTTTTACTGTATTTCTCCTGCAACAGTACTTAATAGATATTGATATATTACTGTACCTCTCCTGTAACAGTAAGTAGTAAATACTGATGTTTTACTGTATATCTCCTGTAACTGCAACAAGTACATATTGATGTTTCACTGTATCTCTACTGTATCAGTAAGTAGTATATAATGATGTTTTACTGCATCTCTCCTATAACAGTAAGTAGTATATATTGATGTTTGGCTGTATTTCTCTTGTAACTGTAAGTAGTACATATTGATGATTTGATGTTCTTTTCTCTTACAGTAAGTAGAAGTAGATATTGATGTTTTACTGTATCTCTCCCGTAACGGTAACTAGCAGAAATTGACGTTTGACTATATCCCTCCTGTAACTGTTAGTAGTAGTAGATATTGATGCTTTACTGCATCTCTCCTATAACAGAAAGTAGTGCATATTGATGTTTTACTGTATCTCTCCTGTAACTGTAAGTTGTAGATATTGACGTTTTCCTGAATTTCTCCTACAACAGAAAGTAATATATATTAATGTTTTACTATAATTCTCCTGTAACTGCAAATAGTAGATATTGATGTTTAATTGTATCTCTCCCGTAACAGTAACTAGTACAAATTGACGTTTGACTGTATCTCTCCTGTAACTGTAAGTTGTAGATATTGACGTTTTCCTGTATCCCTTTTGTAACTGTAATTAGTAGTAGATATTGATGTTTTATTGCATCTCTCGTGTAACTGTAAGTAGTGGATATGGATGTTTTACTGTATCTCTCCTGTAACAGTATGTGGTATACAATGTTGTTTTATTGTATTTCTCTTGTAACTGCAAGTAGTAAATACTGATGTTTTACTTTATCTGTTTTATAACTGTAAGTAGTAGATTTTGACCAGAGACGTATTTAGGATTTCGCCGCCCCTAGGCACAAGGTTAGGTTGATACTTTTGCCGCCCCCCCCTCCGTGCCACAACTTGCACCAAGCATCACCATCACAACAACAGACAAACACAGTTGTTATCATTCAAAATCAACACAACGTTTATTTTCCAACACAATAAAAAATGAAACATCAAAATCAATTATCACTAAATATTATTCTGCGTCTGAATATACAGGCTTTCTCCTGGCCTTCTGTTCCGAAAACATGTATATTGCATCGTCATAGTTTATTCTACAAACAATATCACTTTCAATGGCGAGGAGTGACAGGGCATTTAGTTTATCTTCTGCCATTCTTGATTTCAAGTAATTTTTCACAAGTTTGAGAGCCGAGAAAGATCTCTCTGATGTACAATTAGTTGCTGGAATGCACAGAAACATTCGCATAGCAATATCCAGGTTTGGATATACAGTTTGTAGTCCTTTAGCTCGCAGATTTCTGTATACTGCTAACGCAGAAGAGTCATCATTTGGCACTTTCATACTCACAAGATGTGCGCGGAAATGTGAACATTCATCTACGAAGCTCACTTCCAAATCATTGGGGTAGAGTTTCAACAGTGTTCCAGCTTGACTGATGACATCAGTGGGTTCAAGATTTGTTATCTTGAACAAATATCCAAACCTTGCGTGGATTTCTACATAAGCGGTTTTGTCTTCGCTGTAGTTCTGAGCAAAGTCTGTCAATGATCACATTGAAAACATTTACTCTAAATGCCTCTCTTCTTCCACTGTCTGGGTGTCACCATCTGAAAAATTTTGCTTCCTTTTTCGCTTAATTTCGTACGTCTTCAATGCTGGACTTCAACATCGCCTTGTCTTCAAAATGATCGAACAGTTCTCTTGAATCTTTCACAAACTGCAGCAAGGAAGCATAAAGCTCGACTACAAATCCGATGTCCATATCAGCACTTTTTACTGGCAGCATTGAATCTTTCCAGTATTGTTCCCCAAACTGTGGACAAAATAGCTGTTTCTAGCGTTCCTAATTTGGAAAGAAGTCCAGCGGCCTCATTCCTAGCAGCTGGTTTTTCCATAGCATTTCCCTCCATGGTGGTGAGGGCATCAAACACTTGTTGCCAGTTTCTGTTGAGGCTTTGACAAGCATCTTCAAGAGCGGACCACCCAGTGTCACTGAGTTTCTTCAAAGAGAGACTTTCTTTATTTGCGGACAGGTGTTTTTGTAGAATTTTCCAACGATGGGTTGAAGCATTGAAGAAAACATAGAGACTTTGTAAGAGTTCGAAGAATGAACATGCTTCTCTGCAACATTCAGCAGCACACGTTCCTACAAGATTTAATGAATGTGCTGAACATGGGATATACACAGCTAAAGGATTTTTCTCCATGATACGAGCCTGGAGATCACTGTACTGACCAGACATGTTGCTGGCGTTGTCGTAAGACTGTCCACGACATCCAGAAATGTCAAGCTCATATGACTGAAGCAGGCTTAGTACAACTTCTGCCAGCTATTCAGCTTTGTGGCCCGGATTGGGTATAAAAGTCAGGAAACGTTCCATAGGTGAACCATCATTGTTCACGTACCTGATGATGAATGCCAACTGGTCAACGTGGGATATATCTGGCGTCGAGTTCACGCTGATTGAGAAATATTTTGCAGTTTTGACGTCCTTTAAAATGTTATTTAGAACAAGGTCTGCCATAAGCTGAATGAATTCGTCGCAAGTACTGAAAGACAGGTAAGACGTGGATCCCTTGCCAGCATTGCCATATCGGTGAATGTGATCAGCGAGGAAGGGGTCAAACTCCGCAACTAGTTCTAACGACATCATAAAGTTGCCGTTGTGTACTGAGCCAAACTTATCATCCCGACCATTGAACAGAAGCCCACGTGAAGCCAATCTTTTCGCTTCAGCTACCACACGAGTGAGTACATTTCTCCAGTATTTGATTTCGTCGTGCAGCTGTATGGCCATCTGGAGATCTACACGTCCCAACATGTTGCCCCTTGCTACTAGAGATAAAACTGAAGACCGATGCTCAGGAGAGTTTTCATGCTCATTCAGCCGGACAGTAGCATTTTTCCAGTGATCAAAGTCTTCGTCAGCCAGTTTGGATTTTTTTCCAAAATCAAATAAACGACAAGGAGCACAAAACAGTCCACCCTTGCTCTCTGAATAAACCAAATATGTCCGCTTACTTTTTTCGCCATTTTGCAGTTTTCTTTCAAACATGCCTTTGGTTACAGATCTGATTTTCTCCCCGTCCTTTTTCACACAGTCTTGAAATCCGAGTCATCGTTTTGAAGGATGGCATGTGTGGCAATATAATCTTTTGTGTAATCATCTATTATCCACTATGCTGGATCTGAACTTACTTTGTCTGAAAAACTTGCTGGAACCATTGACGTTTCAGGCACGCAACCGGCAGATCTTACTAGGCCTGCTGCTGATGACGTCACTTGTTCAAGCTGCAGTTCGATATGTTCGGGTCGTTCAGATTGTTCAAAACTGCTACTGCTAGGCCCGTCATGTGTATTCCCTCCATCGCTGTTGGTTTGAACATCATCGCTAGTAGGCTGTTGCCTTTGTTCAGCAAGAAAGGCCTCCATCGTCGGTGTCTTATCCAAAACATCACGTGTGTTTTCATTTTTTAACTTTGCTATCTTCCTATAAGCTGCTCCACTCAATTTTCGGCGTATGTTACTCATGACGATATCACTAGAATCCACTGATCGTATATTGAGTATTGACAGTGAATTTGTTACTTTCACATATCAGATCATCAGGATCTGAGTCATTTTCGTGGGATCGAGCTATTTATGGCAGCCGCGCGAACCTCACAGAGATCCGTGAGCCGTTCGACCCCCAGTGACCCTCGCCCTCACAAGAATTGTACTTCTTGTGGAGGTTTGGACACTGACAACGCGATATAACTTACAGTAAGATATTGGGTGATGGAGGAATAAGTCAATGCATAACGAACTCTACATTTTGACACCAATATCGCTTACTACGTTATTATCTATATTGCCGATTATATTGTAAATATGTTGGTGAATCATATATTCGTCCGGCAGATAATGAGTTTTATGATTCAAGAGGTTATTGGGGCGGCATAAATGGCAGGGGGAATTAATAACCAGGGACTACATTTTAAAATGGTGTTCATTCTTTTTCTTTTCTTTTTTTGTCAAAATTTGCCGCCCAAGGCACGTGCCTCGTGTGCCTATGCGTTAATACATCCCTGATTTTGACGTTTTGCTGTAATTTTCCTGTATTTGTTCATATTTTCCAGTATCTTTCTTGTAACGCTTAGTAGTAGATATTGATGTTTCACTGTATCTCTCCTGTAACAGTAAGTAGTAGATATTGATGTTTTACTGTATGTCTCCTGTAACAATAAGAGGTAGATATTGATATTTACTGTTTATTTCGTGAAAGACTATGTTGTAGATATTGATGTCTTACTTTATCTCTTCTATAACAGCAAGTAGTAGATTTTGATGTTTTGCTTATCTCTCCTCAAACAGAAAGTAGTATATATTGCTGGTTTACTGTATCTCTCCTGTAACTGTAAGTAGTAGATATTGCTGTTTAACTGTATCTCTCCTGTAACTGTAAATGGTGGATATTGATATATTTCTGTATCTCTCTTGTAACTGCAATCAATACATATTGATGTTTTACTGAATCTCTCCTGTAACTGTAAATAGTAGATATTGAAATTTTGCTGCATCTCATTTGTAACTGCAAATAGTACATGTTGATGTTTTCCAGTTCCTCTTCTATAATACTATTGGATATTTTTGTTTTACTGTATCTCTCCTGCAAATGTAATTAGTAGGAGATATTGAAGTTTTACTTTATGTCTTATATGACAGTAAGTAGTAGATGTTGATGTTTTAGTATATTTCTTCTGTAACTGTCAGTAGGAGTAGATATTGATATTTTTCCTGTACTTCTTCTTTAGGAGTAAGTTGCAGATATTCATGTTTTACTGTATTTCTCCTATAACTGTAAGTAGTAGATATTGATTTTACTGTATATTTCCTGTAACAGTAAGTAGTGAATATTAATTTTTACCATATCTCTCCTATAACAGTAACTGGTGGATACTGATATTTTCTTGCATCTCTCCTGTAACAGTAAGTAGTAGATATTGATGTTTTACTTTATCTCTCCTGTAACTGTAACTTGTTGGTATTGATATTTTAGTGTAAGTGTCCTGTAACAGTAAGTAGTGAATATTAATTTTTACTGTATCTCTCCTATAACAGTAACTAGAGGTTACTGATGTTTTACTGTTAGTGTCTTGTACTGTAAGTAGTAGATATTGATATTTTACTCTGTATCTTCTGCACATAAGTTGTGGTAGATATTTATGTATTACTATATTTTTGGTGTAACTGTCAGTAGGAACTGATATTGATGTTTTACTTTTTCCTGTAAATGTAAGTAGACTTAATATTGGTGTTGAACTTATCACTCCTGTAACTGTAAGTAGTAGATATTGATGTTTTACTGCTTATCTCCTCTAACAGTAACTATTTGATAGTGATACTTTACTGTATCCCTCCTATAACAGAAAGTATTACATATTGATATTCCACTGTATCTTTTCTACAACAGTAACTGGCATATATTAATGTTTTATTGTATCTCTCCTGTAACTGGTAGTAGTGGATATTTATATTTTACCGTATCACTCTTGAAACTGCAACTATTTTGTTTGTTTTGGATTTTCGCACAAAGATACTCGAAGTCTATCTGTGCTAGCCGTCCCTAATTTAGCAGTGTAAGACAAGAGGGAAGGCAGCTGGTCATCACCACCCACCGCCAACTCTTGGGCTACTCTTTTACCAACGAATAGTGGGATTGACCATCACATTATACACCCTGACGGCTGGGAGGGCGAGCATGTTTAGTGCGATGCGGGCGCGAACCTGCTACCCTCGGATTACGAGTCGCATGCCTTACGCGCTTGGCCATGCCAGGCCCTGCAACTAGTACATATTGATGTTTTTCTGTATGTCTCCTGTAACTTTAAGTAGTAGATTCTGATATTTTCCAGTATTTCTCCTGTGACATTAAGTAGAAGATATTGATGTTTTACTTTATCTCTTGGGCCCTGCATAGTCAAGCTTGTTAAGGCGTGCGACTCGTAATCTGAGGGTCGCGGGTTCGCATCCCCGTCGCTCCAAACATGCTCGCCCTTTTAGCCATGGGGGCATTATAAAGTAACGGTCAATTCCACTATTTGTTGGTAAAGAGTAGCCCAAGAGATAGCGGTGGGTGATGATGACTAGCTGCCTTTCCTCTAGTCTCACACTGCTAAATTAGGGACGGCTAGCGCAGATAGCCCTCGAGTAGCTTTGTGCGAAATTCCAAAACAATCAAACAAACAAAACTTTATCTCTTCTGTAACAATAAGTAATAGAAATTGACATTTCACTCTTTCTCTCCTGTAACTGTAAGTAGTAGATTCAGATGTTTTACGTGTCTCTCCTCGAACAGTAAGTCGTAGATATTGTTGGTTTAATGTATCTCTCCTGTAACGGTAAGTGAAGGTATAGATGGTTTACTGTATCTTTTTTGTAACTGCAACAAGTACTTATTGATGTTTCATTGTATATCTCTCTTGTGACAGTAAGAAGTAAATATCGATGTCTTACTCTATCTTTCCTGTATCTGCTAATACATATTGATGTTTTACTCTATTTCTACTGTGGCAGTAACTAGTATATATTGATATTTTACTGTATCTTTCCTATAACAGTAAGTAGTATATATTGATGTTTTACTGTACCTTCCTTGTAATTGAAAGTAGTACCTATTGATGTTTTACTATATCTCTCCTGTAGCTGTAAGTAGTAGATATTGACCTCTTTCTGTAGCTCTCCTGTAACTGCAAGTGGTGCACATTGAGGTTTCACTGTGTCTCTCGTGTAACAATGAGAGATAGATATTGATAGTTTACTGTATTTTTCCTGAAACACTAAGTGGTAGATATTGATGTTTTACTTTATATCTTTTGTAAGAGTAAGTAGGAGATACTGACGTTTTACTGCATTTCTCCTGTTGCAGTAGTTAATAGTAGATACTGATGTTTTAATGTATCTCTCCTATAACTGTGAGTTGTAGATATTGATGTTTTACTGCATTTCTCCTGTAACAGTAAGTAGTATATACTGATGTTTAACTGTATTTCTCCTGTTACTGTAAGTAGTATATATTGTTTTACTGTTCTCTTTTATAACTGTAACGAGGAGTAGATATTGATCTTTTATTGTATTTCTCCTCTAACTGTAAGTAGTAGAAATTGATTTTTACTGTATCTCTCCTGTAATCGTAAGTAGTAGAAATTGATTTTTGACGGTATTTCTCTTGTAATTGTAAGTCGTAGAAATTGATGTTTTACTGTATCTCTCCTGTAACTATAAATAGTAGATATTGATGTTTTACTGTAACTCTCCTCTAACAGTAAGTAGTATAAATTGACGTTGGACTGTATCTTTCCAATAACAGTAAGTAGTATAAATTGACGTTGGACTGTATCTTTCCAATAACAGTAAGTAGTACATATTGATGTCTTACTGTATCTCTCTGATAAGTGTAAGTAGTGGGTATTGATGTTTTACTGCATCTCACCTGTAACAGTAGGTAGTATACAATGTTATTTTAGTGTATCTCTCTTGTAACTGCAAGTAGTAAATATTGATGTTTTACTCTATCTGTCCTATAACTGTAAGTAGTAGATTTTGACGTTTTGCTGTATCTCTCCTGTAAATGTAATTAGAAGGAAATATTGATGTTTTACTGTATTTCTCCAATAACTGTAAGTAGTAGATATTGATTTTACTGCATATCTCCTATAACAGTAACTAGAGGTTATTGATGTTCTACTGTTAGTGTCCTGTAACTGTAAGTAGTATATATTGGTATTTTACTGTGTATCTTCTGTATGTAAGTTGGAGTAGATATTTATGTATCACTATATTTTTCATGTAATTGTAAGTGGTAGATATTGATGTTTTACTGTATATCTCCTGTAACTGTAAGCAGTAGATTTTGACATTTTCCAGTATTTATCCTGTAACACTAAGCAGTAGATATTGATGTTTTACTTTATCTCTTGGGCCTGGCATAGCCAAGTGTGTTAAGGCGTGCAACTCGTAATCTGAGGGTTCGCATCCCTGTCACACCAAACATGCCCGCCATTTCAGCCACGGGGGCATTATAATGTGACGGTTAATCCCACTATTCCTTGGTAAAAGAGTAGCCCAAGAGTTGGCAGTGAATGGTGATGACTAGCTGCCTTTTCTCTACTCTTACACTCCTAAATTAGGGACAGCTAGCACAGATAGCCCTCGAGTAGCTTTGTGCGAAATTCCAAAACAAGCAAACAAACAGAACTTTATCTCTTCTGTAACAATAAGTAGTAGAAATTGACACTTCATTCTTTCTCTCCTCTAACTGTAAGTAGTAGATTCAGATGTTTCACGTGTTTCTCCTTGAACAGTAAGTAGTAGTTATTACTGATGTACTGTATTTCTCCTTTACCTTTAAGTAATAGATATTTATGTTTCGCTGTATCTCTCTCTTGTAACTGCAACTAGTACGTATTGATGTTTCACTGTATCTCTCTTGTAACACCAATTCATACATATTTCTGTTTTACTGTATGTTTCATGTAAGTATAAGTAGTAGATTTTAATGTTTTCCAGTATCTCTTCTGTAACACTAAGTAGTAGATATTGATGTTTTACTTTATTTCTTCTGTAACAATAAGTAGTAGAAATTGACGTTTCACTCTCTCTCTCCTGTGACTGTAAGTTGTAGATTCAGATGTAGATTTCACTTGTCTCTTCTCGAACAGTAAGTAGTAGATATTGATTATTACTCTTTCTCTTCTGTAACTGTAAGTAGTAGATATTGATGTCTTATTGTATCGCTCCTGTGAGAACAAGTAGTAAATAATGAAGTTTTACTCTGCTTCTTCTGTCCCTGTTAGTAGTGGGTATTGATGTTTTGACGTGTCTCTCCTGTAACTCTAACTTGGAGTATATAATGATGTTTTACTGTATCTCTACTGTAACTGTAATTGGTGGTAGATATTGATGTCTTATTTTATCTCTTCCATTACTGTATGTAGTAGTATATGTTGGTGTTTTACTGCATTTCTCCTGTAACTGTAAGTTGCAGTAGTTATTGATATTTTAATGTTCTCTCCTTTTGCTGTCACTAGTTGTAGATATATATGTTTTACTGTATCTCTACTGTAATTATAAGTAGTAGATATTGATTATTTACTGTATCTTTAAGCCCCCCAGTGGCTCAGCGGTATGTCTGCAGACTTACACGCTAAAATCCAGGTTTCGATACCTGTGGTGGGCAGAGCACAGATAGCCCATTGTGTAGCTTTGTGTTTAATTCAAAACAACAATAACTATATCTTCCCTGTAACATTAAGTGTTGGATATTGATGTTTTACTGTGTTATTCCTGTAACTGTAAGTTAGAGTAGATTTTGATGTTTTACTTAGCTCTTCTGTGACAGAAATTAATAGATATTGATGTTTCACTGTAATTCTCATGTAACTATAAGTAGTAGATATTGATGTTTTACTGTAATTCTCCTGTCACTGTAAGTAGTAGATTTTGGTTTATACTGGATGTCTTTTGTGACACCAAGTAGTACATATTGATATTTACTATATCTTTCTGGTAACTGTAACTAGAACATATTGATATTTACTCTATCTTTCCTGTAACTGTAACTAGAACATATTGATATTTTAATCTATCTCTCCTGTTAGAATGGGTTGTAGTAGATTTTGATGTTTTAGTGTATTTCTCCTGTAACTGTAAGTTGGAGTAGATATTGATGTTTTCTCTAAATCTCTCCTTTTAGAGTAAGTAGTAGATAGTGATGTTTTTGTCTGTCTCTCCTCTTACTGTATATAGCAGATATTGTTTTACTGTATCTCTCTTGTAACAGTGAGTAGTGGTCATTGCTGTTTTACTGCGTCTCTCCTATAACAGTGAGTAGTTCTTATTGATATTTCACTGTATCTCTCATGTAACCGTTTGTACTAGATATTGATATTTCACTTTTCTCTTTTATAACTGTAGATAGGAATAGATATTGATGTTTTATTCTCTCTCTTGTAACTGTAAGTGGTACATATTGATTTATCATGTTTCTCTCCTGTAACTGTAAGTAATAGATACATATGTTTTACTTTATTTCTTTCGTAACAGTAAGTAGTAAATACTGATGTTTTACTTTATCTCTTTTTGCAACACTAAGCAGTAGATATTAATATTTTGCTTTTTCTCTCCTGTAACAGTAAGTAGTAGATAGTGATGTTTTACCGTATCTCTCCTGTAACTGTGAGTGGTAAATATTGATTTGTACTATATATCTACTGTGGCCGTAAGTAGTAGATAATGATGTTTTACTTTATCTGTCCTGTAACTGTAAATAAGAGGAGATATTGATATTTTAATGTATCTTTCTTGTAACTGCAAGTAGTTAATATTGATTTTTTTACTTTATCTCTCCTGTAACTGTAATTTGTTATTACTGAGATTTAACTGTATATCTCCTGTAACTAAGTAGTAGTAGATATTTATGTATTAATATACTTTTCCTGTAACTGTATGTAGGGCAGATATTGATGTTTTACTATATTTCTCATGTAATCGTAAGTAGTATAAATTGTTATTTTACTGTATCTCTCCTGTAACTGTAACTCGGAGTAGATATTGATGTAATACTGTATATTTCCTGTAAGGGAAAATAGTAGATATTGATGTTTTTCTTTATCTCCTCTATAACTGTAAGAAGTAGCAGATTTTTGATATTTTACTGTATCTTTCCTGTAACTGTAAGTAGTAAATACTAATTTTGTGGTATATCTCTTCTGTAACTGTAGTTTATAGATATATATGTTCTACTGTTTCTGTCCTGTAAGAGTAACTAGTAGATATTTATATTTTACTGTATTTCCCCTGTAACTAGTTAATATTAATGTTTTACTGTATCGCTTTTGAAACTATAAGTAGTGGATATTGATATTTTACTCTATCTCTCCTGCAACTAATTTGTAGTTGATATTTATGTATAATTATATTTTTCTTGTAACTGTATATAGGAGTAGCTTACGATTTTTTACTGTTTTTTTCCTGTAACTGTAACAAGTACATATTGATGTTTTACTGTATCTTTCCTGTAACTGTAAGTGGGAATAGATATTGATGATTTAGTGTATCTTACCTGTAACTGTAAATAGTATAAACACGTTTTACTCTGTCTATCCTGTAACTGTAAGTTGTAGATATTCATGTTTTACTGGATTTCTTCTGTATCTGTAAGTTGCAATTTTTATGTTATGCTGTATTTCTCCTTTTATCAACCAATCATCAGAATTATCACGGCAGTGAATTATTAGGCTTAACTAATGTTATTCTTGAAAGACACTGATAATCAAATATTCAAATTCTGAAAACCTTTACTAAGATACTTGTGTCGAAGTTACGGTGTCACCTTTTAACCTGTTTGGAGAACTTGTGATTACATGACCTATTTTTCGTTGTTGACAGCATAAACAGAAATACAGTTGTAATCTGTCTCATCTCGTTGACGAATCACACGTGTGTGTAAGATGAACGTGTAGAGTGTTTTAAAAAGTTTATTATTAAATAACAATTTTCAACCTTGAATATGTTAACTTTCCTTTTTTGTATTTCACTGTTTTAACCTTTTATTCGTGGTTTTCGATCATAAAAATAATCTCACAGAAAATATAAGGTGAAAAAAATGATACTGCATGGCTTATAAGTGACAGTAGTAGAACAAGTAAACGTCTTCTAAGAACAATTTCTACCTAGATAACACTATTAATGTTAGTAACAATAGAATATCTGTTCAGAACGACTGGGTTTCATCATTGTTACTGCCACTGTTATTACGTTGATGTTTCATAAAACTAAATATTTTTGAACCACCCTGTATTAGTAGGAGACTTCTACAGTTCGAGCTGCTTGTCGTGTTTTTAAAAAAACAACAACTCGTATGTCTCCCTGAACGGCCCTTTAGACCAATTTTAGTTCGGCTTGTTTATTTTAAACGTTTTTACGTGACCAGCGCGGCTCGTGTACATCACATCTTCACGTCAGCCAATCTCTTGGCTCTTGTTTTTACGTGTGCGTGAAGCATGAGACACAATTGTAAATAGAAAACTGTTTAAATTAATAAAAACGTTTAACTCAATTGCTGATGAAATAAACTAAGTTAATTATCTATCCTGCACCATCTAGTTTAAATACAAATGGCTGTTTGATCAAACTCTTTCTATTGCAACTGGACTTTTTTTTTCTCTCGATTCAACATACACGAAAGACACAAATGTACAAAAGTGTGTGGAACAGACTAGTTAAAGATAAACAGAGCCAAGGAACCCAATAATATATGTTTCTATGCGGAATATATATTACTATTCGTACATGTGGACGTGGTTTTTTCTAACTCCTTATAGCCCCAACTGTTTTGAATATTGTCAAACTTCATGAAACGTAATAAATAATTATTTTATTCACATTGTTACGTTTTTTATGTTTTATATAGACTGAACGCAACAGAAAGACACAGATAACAGCTTGTATAATTTATTACAATAAGCTATTATATATATGACAGATGTAAAATAAATTACATAACAACAATGACAGATATTCAGTTTAAACCTTCAAAATTAATTACAATACAAAATGATACTGGCCTGTATCTAATAATATGATCTAGAATGGAAGTCCAAAAGTCCAGATTAGAAATCCAAATTTCCAGTCTAGGGTGTGAATTTGGTCCCACGAAGAAATTTCGAAGTTTGAATGGAGAATGACGAAGTTCTTTTTACGGTGTTTTCGATGAATGTTTCAACTTCTCGTTTTCCGCTTCGGTCTCCCCTAAACAGTCCTGTACGTGTTGACTCTCAGCACAACCAGTAATTCAAATGAATCGCAAAGATTGACGAAACAAAATCACAGTTTCTGTAGATCTAGCTCTAGTCACAAATCCAAGTTGAATAAACTCACAGCAAACACTTAAACTTTCTCAAACGAATGACTGACTCTACTCTTTCTCACATTTTCGTCTGTTTATATATTTGTAGGCCTCTTTTCTCGAACCATCGCGTAACTTCCCAACATTCCAGAGAAATCCGCGCATGTCCGTTCATGCACGAGACTTGCCGTCTAGACTCCACGCCGCCAAACATTCCATTTACATAAATTTATAAACATATGATTGATCTACCTAATTCTAGAAATTTCTAAATGTTATTTTAAATGAATAACAACACACTTTATTGGCCTAAGCCTTGAAACAACAATATAAATATGGAAATATAAATAATAGAAATGAAAATTTAAACACAACACGACATGTTGTCGTTTACAAAATATTTACATAACAACATGAACAGCAATCTGTATTCTAATGCCAGGTTATCTTTATTTATTCAATAAACTTTCATTTTGTTCCGCAATTTCTGATAAAATTTATGCGTTAACTCTTGAACCCCACAAAAAGAAAAGGTCGGGATAGGAAGCAAAATCGGGAAATGTTTCAGGCTTGCAGATAACAGTAAGCTGCTTTCCTTAGAAACTGATATTAAAGGGCAAGGAAACGTTATTAAAATTTTAAACTCTGGACTTTTATTTGGTAGGCAGTGGTCAAAGACGTTTGAGGATTCTAACGATTTCATTAATAGATTCACATGAAACTCGTAATAAGCATAATAAATATCGACTAGAAAAGAAAATATTTAAAATTTATCAAGTGTACATGTTGACAGTTTCTAAAGTGGGGATCAGGAGGATATTCGATTTTTAGTAAAGTGTACAAGTTCATAGCTTCTAAAGTGGGTATCAGGAGGATATTGGATAGTCTGTAAATTGTACAAGTTGATACTTACTAAATTGGGGATCCATAGGATATTGGATGTTCATTAAAGTGTAGAAGTTGATACATTTTAAAGTGGGGATTAAAAGGATGTTGAATATTCAAGAAAATGTACATGTTGATAGCTTCTAAAGTGGGGATCAAGTGGATATTGTTGCTCAGTAAATTGTAGATTTTAATAGTTTCTTTAGTGGAGGTGAAGAAAATATTGAATGTTCAGGAAAGCTTATATTTTGATAGTTTCTAAAGTGGGAATCAAGAATATATCGAATGTTCAGGAAAGTGTATTAGTTGGTAGTTTCTCAAGTGGGGATCAAGAAGATATTCTGTATTACTAAAATAACTTTATTTCTCCCAACTAATTACTGTATTCTGTATTACTGTACTAATGCTATTGTTCCCCCACTTATCGTTGTTTTCTCTATTAATGTAATAACTTTATTGTTCCCAACTTATTTTTGTATTTTGTATTACTGTAATAACTTTATTGTTCCCAACTTATTTTTGTATTTTGTATTACTGTAATAACTTCATTGTTCACAACTAATTGTGTATTCTCTATTATTATAATAGCTTTATTGTTCCCAACTAATTGTTGTATTCTGTGTTACTGTAATAATTTATTGTTCCCAACTCATCGTTGTATTCTCTATTATTGCAATAACTTTATTGTTCCTAACATTTTTTTTTATTTTGTAAAACTATAATAACTTTATTGTTCACAACTAATTGTTTCATTTTGTGTTACTGTAATATCTACTTTTTACTGCTTCATTATTAACTTTTCCTTTGATTCTGATGATGTCATGTTAAACTTTTAATCAATTTAATGATATGAATGTAAAAGGTTTACTTGTTTTGTTTTTAAACACAAAGCTAAACAATGGGCTATCTATTCTGTGTTAACGAAATCTGTTTTTAGAGTTATAAGTCTTTAACTTACTACTGAATCTTTCAAGGACTTCTGTAAAAAGAAGCTGTTTTTAATGTGTGGTTGTTACAGCTTTTTATTGTGTTAAATGAACGTGGCAAAAGTAAATCTCACAAACAATAGAATAGATACAATAGTGTTTTATCAACTGTTTAATCATGTTTTATCGTGTTAACTGTAAACACTTTTTTAAGTTTGTATAATATATTAGTAGATAAATTTTTTTATACTTGATAGCTAATTTAAGATGAACGTATAAGACCCTCACAATAAACAGAGTCGACCTGTTGACACGCAATTAATGTCCTCAAGTTTCTTTATTCAGTTGTGACACTTTACACTGTGAAGCGAGCCCTTGGAATTCCTTGAGAAATCGGTAATTTGTCACGTGTCGTGAATCTGAAGAACAAAATAAACACAATCAGGCACGAGCAGGGATTAAAGTGTGTAAAAAAAACTTCGATTCGTTCTGTTGAGACCTGGTGATGACACTTTTATCTTATATGTGCCTCTACAACTTCCTTGTAATAATAATTATTTAGTTTTACATCTTTTAAATTTTCTTTTGATCAGGATCGTATAAAATATTATTGGTATTGAGTAGTAGAAAAGTGGACACACAAAATAGACAAATACTGCGTATTACTTATCTCTGATACCAGAGTTGTGTTCTTTCATTTTTTGGTAGTGAGTTCAACACTAATGATAACACGGGGCGTGGTTACATCTTCATGGTTACTATTTTCAGAATCCATGCATAGCGATAACTTGCTTTGTGTTTATCGGTTTGCTTATCATTTAAAATAAATTTTTGTTGTCCTTGCTATTTCTTTAGCAGGTTTATGCTTTCAAAGTTTCTTTTACCATTTTACTTTATCCACAACCAACAATCTCAGTTATTATCTGCTTCATTTTAAAATCCTATCTAGAAATATAGAATAACAACTTGTTACCGTTGTAAAATAAAGAATAAACCGTAAGAATTCGTAAATGCAGTAAAATAAAGAATACACCATAAGTACTTGTAACTGTAGTAAAATACAGTGTATACCGTAAGAACTTATAACTATAGTAAAATAAAAAAATATAACGTAAGAACTTCTAACTGTAGTAAAATAAAGAATACACCATAAGAATTTGTAACAGCAGTAAAATAAAGAATACATTATAAAAACTTATAAGTGTAATAAAATAAAGAACATACTGTAAGAACTTGTGATAGTAAAATAAAGAATACAACATGAGAACTTATAACCGTAGTAAAATAAAATATACTACCATAAGAATTTGTAACAGTAGTAAAATAAAATATACAACGAAAGAACTTCTGACAGTGATAAAATAGTAGCAAAATAAAGTATACACTATAAGAACTTTTAACTGCGGTAAAATAAAGTTTATACCGTAAGAACTTGTAAGTGTAGTAAAATAAAGAATATGACGTAATAACTTTGTGACAGTAGTAATATAAAGAATGTACTATAAGAATCTCTAACAGTAGTAAAATAAAATGTACCACCATAAAAATTTGTAACAGTAGTGAAATATAGTATACATCATAATAACTTGTCACAATATAAAATAAAGAAAACAACATAAAAATTTTAACAGTCGTAAAATAAAGTATACACTATAAGAACTTGTGACAGAGGTAAAATAAAAAAATACACCATAAGAACTTGTAACTGTCGCAAAATAAAGAATACAACAAAATAACTTGTAATAGTAGTAAGATAATGAATACACCATAAGAAATTCCAACAGTAGTAAAATAAAGAATACCACCATAAGAATTTGTAACAGCGGTAAACTGTAGTAAAAATAAAGATTATGCTGTGGGAACTTGTAACTATGGTAAAATAAGGATTTTACTGTTACAATTTGAGACAGTAGTAAAATAAAGTATACATCATAAGAACCTGTGACCTTGGTAAAATAAAGATTAACCAGGAAGAATTTGTAACAGTAGTGAAATAAAGAATATATCATAAAATCTTATAACAGTAGTAAAATAAAGAATATACCGTGAATACTTGTGACAGTAGTAAAATAAAGAATATACCATAAGAACTTGTAACACTACTAAAATATAGAATATACCGTAAGAACTTACGACATTTGTTAAATAAAGCATATTCGTAATAACTTGTACCTGCAGTAAAAAATAAATAATATACCGTCAAAACTTGTAACTGTAGCAAAATGAAGCAAATAGTATAAGAACTTGTATCTGTAGTAAAAGCTAATACATCATAAAAAGTTGTAAGTGAAGTAAAGTAAAGAATAGACCATAAGAACTTCTAATCTTGGTAAAGTAAATAATATATCAAAAATATTTGTACCAGTAGTAAAAAAAAGAATATACCGTGAGAACTTGTGACAGAAATGAAATAAAGCATTACCGTAACAACTTACGACAGAAGAAAATAGAGCATATTTGGTAATAACTTGTACCTGTAATAAAAAATAAAGAATATACCGTAGGAGCTTGTAATAGTAGTAAAATAAAGAATATACCGTAAGAACTTGTAACCTTGATAAAATAAAGAATAACTCGGAAGAATTTTTAACACTAGTAAAATAACGTATATACCGTAACAACTTGTGACAGTGGTAAAATAAATCATATACCGTAAGAACTTCTAACTTTAGTAAAAATAAAGAATATATTGTGGGAACTTGTAACTATGGTAAAATAAGGATTTTACTGTTACAACTTGAGACAGTAACAAAATAATGAGTATTCCATAGGAACTTGTAACACAAGTAAAATAAATAACACACCATTAGAATTTGTAACAGTAATATTATAAATAATACACCAAAAGAACTTGTAAACTTGGTAAATTAAAGAATACACCGTAAAAACTTGTGACAGTGGTAAAATAAAGAATTCACCACAAGAACTTGTAACTGTCGTAAAATTATGACATATACCGTAAGAACTTGAAACTGTAGTAAAGTAAAGAATATCTCGTAAGAAGTTTGTGACTAGTAAAATAAAGAATATACCGTTAGAATTTATAACTGTAGTAAAATAAAGAATACACCGTAAGAACTTGTGAAAATAGTAAAATAAAGCATATATTGTGAGAAACTTTTAACAGTAGTAAAATAAATAATATACCGCAAGAACTTGTGAAAATAGTAAAATAAAGCATATTCCGTAACCACTTCTATCTGCAGAAAAAATAAAGAATATACCGTCAGAACTTGCGACAGTAGTAAAATAAAGAATATACTGTAACATCTTGTAACTGTAGTAAGCATAAATAACATAGGGTAAGAACTCGTAACATCAGTAAAATAAAGAATACGCCGTAAGATTATTGAGGCAGTCGCAAAATAAAGAATATCTCGTAAGAACTTATAACAGTAGTAAAGTATACACTCTAAGAAATTGTGACATTAGTGATATAATTAATACAGTATATGAACTTGTAATTGTGATAAAGTAAAAAAGATACCGTAAGAGCTTGTAAGTGGTGTAAAATAAAGAATACACCGCAAAGAACTTGCAACTGCAGTAAAATAAGAAATATACTGTAAGAACTTCTGACAGTAGTAATATAATGAATACACCATTAGAAGTTCTTACTGGGGTAAAATAAAGAATGTACGTTAAGAAATTGTATGGTAAAATAAATATTTCACAGCAAGTACTCTTAACTGTGGTAAAGTAACAAACATACTGCAAAACCTTGTAACCTTGTTAAAATAAAGAATATCCCGGATAACTTGTGGCAGAAGTAAAACAAAGTATAAACCGTAAAAACATATAGGTGTAGTAAAATAACGAATACACCGTACGAACTTGTTACAGTGATAAAATAAAAAATATCTATTAAATTGTTTGTTTGTTTTTGAATTTTCCACAAAGCCGTCCCTAATTTAGCAGTGTAAGACTAGAAGGAAGACAGCTATTCATCACCATCCACCGCCAACTCTTGGGCTACTCTTTTACCAACGAATAGTTGGAATGATCGAAACATTACAACGCCCCCCTGGTTGAAAGGATGAGCATATTTGGTACGACCGGAATTCGAACCCGTGACCCTCAGATTACGAGTCGAGCGCCATAACCTACCTGGCCCTGCAGGGTCATATCCATAAGAACTTATAACTGTAGTAAAATAAAGAATATAACGTTTGACCTTGTAACAGTAATAAAATAATACAACATAAGACTTTGTAATAATGGTAAAATAAAGAATATACCGTAAGAACTTGTAACTGTTATAAAATAAAGAATATATCGTAAAAAATTGTGTGGTAAAATAAATAATTCACAGCTAGAGCTTGTAACATTAGTAATATAATGAATACACCAAAATAACTTGTGACAATACCAAAATAAAGAATACACCGTAAGAACTTCTAACTGTAGTTCTCTGAGATGATCTTGTAACAATGGTAAAATAAAGAATATACTGTAAGGTTTTGTAACTGTGGTAAAAAAAGAATATCGCGGAAGATTTTGTAACAGTAGTAATGTTAAGTATATACTGTAAGGACTTGTAACTATGGTAAAATGAAGAATATACTGAAGGGATTTGTTACTGTTGTAAAATAGAGAACGCGCTGTAAGAGCTTGTGACAGTAGCTTGTGTTTTCTAGCTGTTTTATGAGCTTTTTTGATTAACTTTATGATTTTAAAGATTTTTTTAACTTCAGACGTTCACGATTTTGTGTGTCTTAACTGTTAGTGTGATGTTTTGATGTGTTGAAACTTTGATAAGTAATTCATGAGCTAGTGAAATCCAGATTCTCAAACGGTGTTTTTATGAAATTTTGGAAATTCGTTATTGTTGTTTTAGACTTTGTTTAAGTCATGTATTTCTGAGCTTGTAAGATATTTTTCTGTTTTTGTATAAATCATACATAAGATTTGCATTGTTTTTATGACACAACTTCTGTCCAGCTAAAAATAGCCCGTATATCTTCCCGTCTATTTTCATTGTTGCTTCCTGTGAGTAATGTTCTAACGAATATTTTGTAAACTACGTTGAATTACTTTGGCTTTGCTGTATAAACCATATACTCTCGGTTTTAAACGCATTTCCTTTACATTCTATAAATAAAACTGAAACCATTTCCTGCATACCCAGCTACACTTAAACGTTTACTACGATCATAAAGCTTAAAGAATAGAAAATTTATTTTCTATATAGTCTAGCTGTGAGTTATTTATTTGTAATTAAGCACAACACTATACAATGGTATAGGTATTAGGTTTCTATCTCGTTATATCCACAGATATACTGCTGTGTCACAAAAAAAACTGTAGCATAATATCTGTCGAAAGTTTCTTAAAGAATTCATATTCTATTAATTTGTATAAATAAGTTTAATCCATCAAAATGTTAATAAATATTTCCTGAAGTCCAATCTCCAGTTTAAAATGGAGCTAGACCATCTAAGTGTTAATAACTATTTCTTGAAGTCCATTCTAGTTTAAACTGGAGCTAGTCCATGTAAATATTATTCAGTAAATACTATGTATGCCCTATTGATGCTATTCAGTTCTCTTTGTTTTTTCCTTCTTTTTCATAATGTGATAGATAAGGTATATATAACACATGGTAAGAGAGTTGACCTTTGTTACCGCGCCACAGTATCTCAGAAAGTAAACTTCACGTACATGTTTTAACGACCTATCACATCTGCTGTCGCGTTTCTGGTACAATGGCCTTGTTATATGAAGAAGCAAATTTGTTACTGAAATACATACGATAATCACACTTTTTTTTTGCTCTGTGATGTGTCTGTTACTTCAACACACATTGTCTGTAGTGTGACATTGTCTGGTACCTCACCACACATACACATCATGTTGGGCATCTATTTATAATTATTGCTCTATTAATTTTAACTGTGTACACTGTTGTTCAATTTATAAGAGACGAACAGTATCTTCGTGTAATACTAACAAAAGAATGTGTTAGTGTTTATCTGAACGCCCAACATCATATGTAATTAAAGCCATCAGTCTTGAGGAAGCCTGCTTGACATATTAACAAAATCAAAACGAAAAGTATCGACAAAAGTAGTAATTACAAAATATGAACATTGTGATCTGTTAAAAACTTCACATAAAAATATATAAGGGGCTACGTTACTTGTTACCAAGGGAACTAATAAATACAGCGAAAGCTATTATGTGGAATGGTGAAATACTGGTGATAGAACTGCATTGTTTCAAAGATTATTTTGTTGAATATTTAAGTGCTGGTTGTAAAACATTATTAACTGTATACTTCAAAACACTATTTGGTTTCATATTCAAGTACTAGTTGTAAAACATTCTTAACTCTATTACTTCAAAAATCTTATTTTGTTCAATGCTTAAGTGGTAGTTGTAAAACTTAATGTTTCTCTATTACTTCAAAAGTCTATTTTGTTCAATGTTTAACTACTGGTTATAGAACATATAGTTTGCTATATTACTTCAAAACACTCTTTGGTTCCATGTTTATGTGCTGTTTATAAAAGATGTTGTTAACTGTATTACTTTAAAACACTATTTAGTTCCATGTTTAAGTACTAATTGTAAAACATAGTTTACTCTATTACTTCAAACATATATTTTGTTCAATTTTAAGTTGTGGTTGTAAAACTTATTGTTAACTCTATTACTTCAAAAGTCTATTTTAATCAATGTTTAAGTGCTGTTTGTAGAACTTATTGTTAACTGTATTACTTCAAAAGACTATTTGGTTCAATGTTTAAGTGCTGGTTGTAGAACATTGTGTTAATTTGATTCAATAATTACTACGTAATTTTTTGTCCCTACTAACCCATGTTTTAAAATAATCTCTCTTTATCTCAATCTTGTTGCAAACTATATGCAAAAATTATGTTTTTCTACAATTCCAGACCTCTGTGTGTGTGTTTGTTACTACATATAGTAAATTATGTTTTTAACGTACCAACCTGCTGTGTGTGTGTATGTTTATGTGTAACCCTATGTAGTAAATTCTAATGTTTTGTTTTTTCACACACCAACGTAGTGTGTGTGGTTTTTCTTTTCCCGTTTCGTCTTGCCCCAACCATTATTTTTCTACGTAGCGATAGGTTTGATGGGGTCCAACATCAAGGTCTCCTTATGAATGCACATCATTATTGAATTATGTGTTACAATTATTTAATTTCAAGTCTCTAAGAGAAGAACACAATCTTAATAAACGTTCATATTCGTTTCTCTGATGTATTTCTGTACTCCATTTCACTGGTCCTTTTAAAACAGTGCTGTACTCTCCTTCTCTTCACTGGTCCTTTTAAAGCAATGCTGTACTCTCCTTCTCTTCAGTGGTCCTTTTAAAACAGTGCTGTACTCTCCTTCTCTTCACTGGTCCTTTTAAAACAGTGCAGTACTCTCCTTCTCTTCACTGGTCCTTTTAAAGCAATGCTGTACTCTTCTTCACTTCACTGGTCCTTTAAAACAGTGCCGTGCTTTCCTTCACTTCGTTTTTTTTTTTAAAGACCTGCTTACTCTTTTTCACTTATTGGCTCTTTTAAAGCAGTGCTGTACTCTCCTTCACTTCACTGGTCCTTTTAAAGTACTACTTACTCTTCTTTACTTCATCGGTTTTTTTAAAGTACTGCTGTTCTCTTACTTCCTCATATGCTAATTCATTCTGATGTCACATTGTTTTAAAACGTTTGTGTTGATCCACTTATGAACTGAATGATCATGTTGTATGTTTTTTTTTTATAGAATTCATTTGAATAACACGCCAACTCTTTGTTACCTGTGATTGATTCTTTAATATATTATGGTAATTAAAAAAAACAGTTTTCGATTATAAATATGATTTCTATCACTGTTATTTTGGCAAGCATGTACCAAGTAACTTGTAATGCTTTGAGATATGACGTCAGTAGCTCATGCGGTACTGTGGTTATTGTTTGGTGTAGTTGTAACACATGACATGAGTATCTTACACAAACTAATGTCCTGTACCGTATGTTCATCATCAAGAACCAACATAGAATAACTAATGTTATGTACCAGATGTTCATCATTGAGAACCAACGTAATACAGCTAAGGTTCTGTACCAGATGTTCTTCATGAAGAACCAACGTAGAACAATTAATGTTCTGTATCACATGTTTATCATAAAAACCAGCTTAAAACAACGAATTTTTGTACCAGATGTTCATCATAAAAACCAACACAGAACAACTAATATTTTAACAGATATTCATCATCAAGAACCAACATAGAACAACTAATAATGCCCTCTGTAAAATGTTTATTGTCAATAATATCTTAGAGCTATTAATGTTCATTATTTCTAAATGTTGTTTATGCCACATTACTTTAATTAAAATATAAATGAATCATTGTAACATTATATAAACTTATTTTTGCGGTTATTCTGTTGTTGTTGTTTTTTTTTGTTTTTGTTTTTTTTGACACACAAATCCTTTATTGCTTTTGTTTTCCTCGAGGTTTTACCTGTGGACTGTAGTTTGTATTTTTCGAGTAGGTACACAGTTCTCCAGCCTACGTACCAATATTGGTATAAGTAAATAGCTATGCTAAAAGTAGAGATATTTAATGTTTAGCGATTTCTAAAATAGTTTCCAACTTCCCTGGTTCTAGGGGGCGTTGAATTCCATTTATTATATTACCACTGATAAACCAATATTATCATGATTTAAGGTATGTACAAGTAATTATTTCCTGAAACTCGACACTCCGTTTGTAAACTCACGGTATCCGTCTGTTTAACTCAGTTGATACAACCCGTATGTGTGTTCTTTTTGCGGTATAAGGTTGAGAATCAGAACGTTTAGAATTTATCAGTTTTTAGCGGAATTGTTAAGTAGATTTAGAAAAGTAAGGAAAAGCAACATTAAGGCGATTTCGGGATATTCCAAATATTTAGTTTATGTTTGATTATGAAGCACTATTCCTCCTTTGCAAAATCAAATCATTAAAAATGATATATATTTTCGATTTTTTTTATCTTCTGACCTTTAAGGGGTGCACCTGTCTTTTATAGTATCATTTTAAAAAGCATTTATATGGAGATGGCAGTTTAACTTTTGTTTAGTGGTTTTATTTATAGACTTAAAGCGGTAATAATTTGTACTTATCTCTAAGCTGCTAAGACTATTCATCTTCATTCCTGATTTTGAACTTCTGACTAAAAGGAAGGCAGCTAGTCAG
This sequence comes from Carcinoscorpius rotundicauda, assembly GCA_011833715.1. Classification (NCBI taxonomy): domain Eukaryota; kingdom Metazoa; phylum Arthropoda; class Merostomata; order Xiphosura; family Limulidae; genus Carcinoscorpius; species Carcinoscorpius rotundicauda. The sequence goes on from CM022406.1 coordinate 28,279,480, forward strand.
CAGCACCTATGTTGAAAAATAACTTATATGATAAACAATATATTATTGAACTTCTCAGCTTTTCATGTAATTGTCTGGAAAGAATGTCACTAATGAGAACAAACAGAAGTGTTTATTATATAAAATTAGTTTAGTTCCTTGCAAGTTTCACATTCCACTATCAAATATCATGACAGTTTGACGCGTCCACTGACAGGGATGGTGATCCTCGAGTTTCATAATGTCACCGGATTCTCGTAAATTAACTCTATCCTCAAATCACTACAAACAAGATTACTTAGTTCATTCATTGGTCAGAACTTAGTTGCCACTCAGGGATTTTAATTTCAGGATATTTTCAAGAAAATCATTTTCTGTAAGATGTGAACGTCAAGGTAACCATCCAATAACCGTGGACTTAGAATCCTTTCTAGCATGAAATCCTGGATACAGTGTTATCTGTCGATAAATATAGCAGTTTCCAAAACATTTGCCTAAAGAAGCAAGCGTCATCACATCATAACCTTTAAACACGAAGAAGGTATTTAATGTACTTACTAATGAAAAGTGTGTCACTGATTTGAAGTAAATATTACATTACACTTTGATGTAAGTAAGTTTTACCAATATTAACAGTCACTGGTCTGAAATAAAGTGAATATTACATTACACTTTGATGTAAGGAAGTTTTATCATTCTTAACAGTCACTGGCCTGAAAAAAGTGGATGCTACATTACACTTTGATGTAAAGAAGTTAGTTTTACCATTATTAACAGTCAGTGGTCTGAAATAAAGTAAATATTGCATTATACTTGGATGTGAGGAAATCAGTTTCACCATTATTAACTGTCACTTTTCTGATTTAAAATAAATATTACATACAGTTTGATGTAGGGAGGGTAGTTTTAGCACTATTAAATAGTCAGTGATGGAAATAGGTATAAATGTTAAGTTTTCACAATTTGAGTTTTAGAATAAACGTGGAAGCGAGGGCAGAATGGAGCAGCTGTTCTAGTTGGAACACACAGGTGTATGAAACATGTGCGGAGCACATTTATGTAAAAAAAATAGTCATAGATGGCGCTGCAATATAACTTCAACCGGCAGTTTTTAAATTTACTTTGTTTTAAAATATTTAGTGGTATTAACGTAAATGAATCAAGTGTTTAAAACTGCCTCTGTCCGTACAACATGACAGGCAACAACACAGTGTTCGTCTATGTAGTGCGTTTTACAAGTTTTAATATTAAGGTTATTGTCCGTGAATAAATTCTTAACACTGAATCCTAGGCCCGGCATAGCCAAACGCGTTAAGGCGTGCGACTCGTAATCCGAGGGTCGCGGGTTCGGGCCCGCGTCGCGCTAAACATGCTCGCCCTTCCAGCCGTGGGGGTGTATAAGTGACGGTCAATCCCACTATTCGTTGGTAAAAGAGTAGCCCAAGAGTTGACGGTGGGTGGTGATGACTAGCTGCCTTCCCTCTAGTCTTACACTGCTTAATTAAAGACGGCTAGCACAGATAGCCCTCGAGTAGCTTTGTGCGAAATTCCAAAAAAAAACAACAGATAGCCCTCGAGTAGCTTTGTGCGAAATTCAAAAACAAAAACACTGTATCCTAATGTCGCCATAGGTAGAACAATTTCACGGTCAACGAGTTGCATCAGTTATGACCGTTGTCTAACAACTAGCAAGCTGTGAGTGGTATGGTTCTCTTATGTTTATGACGTTTAAAGAGACGAAACTATTTTGTGTCAGCCCTACATAATATAACAAAGAGCGTTTAGTTTTTCTAACGTATAGGCAAGAGAAATGTCGTTTTAACACTTTTGTGTAAAGTAACTAGCTAGTTATTATAATTTATACCTTTGTTAATTTATTCATTCCACTAGATGAAAGACTCACTCTTCATTGTAAGAATAGAATAACTCTATGATGCCTCTTTCTATTCGCTAGTATTGTGTTAGTCTTCTAAAAATTATATTTATAACTTTGACTTTTCACTTCTTGATAATCCAAGGATAAATTCTCTGTCGTTGAAAATAAAATATTGTTGTTGGCAAGTAACAAAACATCAAAAAGTTCTATAAGTCACACGCAAGAAAATACCTGCCTCTCACTTGTCAATATGTCAGACAGGACTAATGGAATCCTAGACCATCACTTATGTTCTATTTGACTTAATAATTGTTCACTTTTGACTGTCTCTTAGATTTCATATATCTTTATTCTCACAGAAGTACGTATGTTATGTATGTTGCTTTTGTTTCGTATGGCGCTACTTATAAGGTGATGGTTGCTCAGGTAGTAACGTGGCTTCAAATATTTCTAAGGGGGAGGGGCAAAACATTTACAAATTTTTAAAATATCAGGTACACGAACTACGTGTCACTCACTAGAGTCCTTTAATACACTGTGATGTGCACCATTTAGTTCCAAAAGATGATAATATAGGTTATAACTTCACATTAAAGCTCATACTTACTATTGAAAAATATTATTATAAACGGTAAACGATGGGTTTTATAACAGCTAGTTCTCTTGATAACTACATTTTGTTTATATCATCTTCATTAAACTGTTACATTTCCTAATAAACATTTTTCTTGTTTAAGTGTGTATTAAATATATTATAACATATGTTTTTATCAATTCTGTTATATTCTAAAAAGTTTCATTTTCAAATAAATTTAATGTTTTGTTTTCATTTCATATCATTTATTTTATCTGTTTATAGTGTTTTGAAAAAACAATATCATATCTTTTACTGTTGTTTATATTTTACAGTGTGTTGTTGTGATGTTTAACAGTATTTCTTACCTTCTATTTAACCCTGAAAACCTCCTCATGTAGTTTATATTTTACAGTGTTTTGGTGTTCTTTTTAACAACATCTGGTACCTTGTTGTATTTAACCTTAAAACCTGCTCATGTTGTTTATATTCTACATTATGTTTTGGTGTTTTGTTTAACAGTATCTCTTACCTTGTTGTTTTAACTCCAAAACTTGCTCATATTGTTTATGTTTTACAGTATGCTTTGGTGTTTTCCTTAAGAGTGTGTGTTACCTTGTTGTATTTGACCCTATAACCAGCTCATGATGATTATATTTTATGGTAGGTTTTGGTGTTCTCTTTTACAGTACATGTTACCATGTTGTATTTAACCCTAAAACCTACTCATGTTCTTTTCATTTTACATTGTGTTTTGATGTTTCATTTAACAGTATCTGCTATCTTGTTGTATTTGACCCTAAAACCTACTCATGTTGTTTATTCTTTATAGTGTGTTTTGGTGTTCTGTTTGAAAGTGTCTCTTACCTTCTTTTATTTATACCTAAAACTTGCCCATGTTATATTTATCTTAATGTGTTTTGGTGTTTCGTAGCAGTATGTGCTACCTTATTGTATTTGACCCCTTAATTTACTCATATTGCTTATATTTCACAATGTGATGGGTGTTCTGTTTAACAATGTTACATTACATGTATTGTAATTATGCCTAAAACATCCTCATGTGCTTTGATATTGCAGTATGATTTGCTGTTCATTTAACAGTATCTGTAAACTTGTTGTATTCAACCCTAAATCCTGCTAATGTTGTTTATATTTTACAGTGTGTTTTGGTGCTCTGTTTAACAGTATCTCTTACCTTGTTGTATTTTACCCTAAAACCTGCTCATGTTGTTTTTATTTTACAGTATGTTTTGGTGTTCTTTTTAGCACTATCTCTCACCTTGTTTTATTCAATCATAAAACCTGCTCATGCTGTTCATATTTTACAGTATGTTTTGGTCTTCATTTTAACAGTATTTGATACCTTGTTATATTTAAGCCTAAAATGTACTCGTTGTGATTTGGTGTTCTGTCTAACAGTGTTTGCTACATTGTTATATTTAACCTGAAAACCTACTCAACTTACTTTTGTTTTACAGTGTGTTTTGGTGTTCTTTTTAACACTATCTGCTACATTGTTATATTTAGCCCTAAAACCTAGTCACATTGTTTTTATTTCACAGTACTTTGGTCTTCCTTTTTACAGTATCTCCTGACTTATTGCATTTAAACCTAAAACTTCTTCATGTTTTTTTATATTCTACAATGTTGTTATTTGCTATGTTTAACACTGTCTCTTACCTTGTCGTATTTAACCTTGAAACTTCTTCATGTTGTGTTTATTTTACAGTTTGCTTTGGTTTTCTTTTTAACATTATCTCTTAACTTATTTTATTTAACCCTAAAACCTACTAATATTGTTTATATTTTACAGTATGTTTTCGTGTTAATTTTTGGAGTGTTTCTTATCTTGTTCTATTTAACCTTAAACCTGCTCATTTTCTTTCTATTTTGCCATGTTTTTGATGGTTTATTTAGCAGTATCTGTTACTTTTTTATATTTGATCATAAATCCTGTTATCTTGTTTATACTTTACAGTTTGTTTTGGTGTACTTTTTAACAGCATCTGTTAACTTCTTGTATTTATCCATTAAACCTGCTTAGATTGATTATATTTTACAGTACTTTTTCATGTTCTGTTTTACAGTATCTATTAATCCTTTGTATTTAACCCTAAAACCTGCTCATGTTGTTTTTATTTTACAATGTGTTTTGGTGTTCTTTCTTACAATACCTGCTACCTTGTTGTATTTGACCCACAAAACCTGTTCACCTTGTTTATACATTACAGTATTTTTTGGTGTTCTGTTTAACAGTATCTGTTATCTGGATGTCTAATACTGCTTAAGTTGTTTATATTTCACAGTGTGTTCTGGTGTTCTTGCTAACAGTGTCTCCTTGTTGTATTTCACCCCCAAATTTGCTCATATTGTTTATATTTCACAGTGTAGTTAGGTGTTATATGTAACAGTATCTCTTATCTTGTTCTATTTAATCCTAAATCTTACTCATGTTTTTTCTACTTTACAGTGTGTTTTGGTGTTCTGTATAACAGTATCTGCTAGCTTTTTTTTCTATTTCACTTAAAACCTGCCATTTTCTGTTTATTACAGTATATTTTGGTGTTGTAATTAAAAGTATCTGTTACTTCGTTGTATTTCACCATACAACCTGCTCATGTTGATTATGTTTTGCAGTATGTTTTGTTGTACTTTTTAAACATACCTGTTACCTTGATGTATTTAACCCTAAAACCTCATCATGTTGTTAATAATTTACAGTGTAGTTATGTGTTCTGTTATATTTCACTTTAAAACCTATTTATGTTGTTTATATTTAACAGTGTGTTTTTGTGTTCCTTCTAACAGTGCCTGCTATTTTGCTTTATGTCATCCTGACACCTACTCATCTTGTTTATATTTCACAGTGTAGTTAGGTGATTTGTTGAACACTATATGTTACCTTGTTGTATTTAACCCTAAAACCTACTCATGGTTTTCATGTTTTACAATGTTTGGGTGTTCTGTTTAACACTCTCTGTTATCTTGTATTTAAAGCTAAAACTTCTCATCTTGTTTATATTTTACAGTTTTTTCATTGTCTATTAGACATAATCTTTTACATTGCTGTACTCAACCCTAAATCCTGCTAATGTTGTTTATATTTTACAGTATGTTTTGGTGTTCTCTTTAATAGTATCTGTTACCTTGATATCCTTAACCCTTATACTGATCATGTTTATATTTTACAGTATATTCTGATGTAGTAACTAACAGTATCTGTTACCTTGTTGTATTTTACCATAAAACGTGCTCATGTGGTTTTATATTTTGCAGTGTGTTTCGTGTTCTGTTTTACAGTATCACGTACCTTGTTGTATTTGACCCTAAATCCTGCAAATATTGTTTACATTTTACAGTGTTTCGATATTCTGTTTAACAGTATATGTTACGTTAATGTATTTAATCCTATAACCTGTTCATTTGGTTTATAATGTATAGTACAAGGTGGTCGCTAGAAAAGCGGAAAATTTGAGGGTCAGATGAGATCATGAATAAAATGTGTGCTTACTCATTTCTATTTTGATTTCTTTACATCATGAATAAAATGCATGATTTTAATAATTTTGAGCATCTATGAGTGTAATATAACATATGCCTTTAAAAAACTTTGTAAAAGTTATTCTTTGTAAAAATAAATAGCTGTTTGACAAATTTTCCGCTTTTCTAGCGACAACCCTGAATATTTTGTTGTTTTTTTAACAGTATCTGTTACATTTTTTTATTTTACCCTAACACCTACTTATGTTATTTTAAATTAACAGTGTGTTTTGGTGTTCTTTCTAATAGTTCCTGCTATCTTATTTTATTTTACAATAAATCCTGTTCATCTTATTCACATTTCACAGTGTATTTAGGTGTTCTATTGAACACTATATGTTACTTTATTGTATTTAACCCTAACAACCTACCAATATTGTTTATACTTTATAGTGTGTTTTGGTGTTCTGTATAACTGTATTTGCTACCTTTTCCTATTTCACCCTAAAACCTGCTCATTTGTTTATCTTTTATGTTATATTTTGGTATTGTAATTAACAGTATCTGTTACTTTGTTGTATTTGACCATACAACCTCCTCATGTTATTTATATTTTACAGAATGTTTTGTTGTACTGTTTAACTGTATCTGTTACCTTGATGTATTCAACTCTAAAACTTCATTGTGTTGTTTATATTTTACACTGTGGTTATGTGTTCTGTTTTAGACTATCTGTCACCATACAGTACTTCACCATAAAACCTGCTTATGCTGTTTATATTTAACTGTATATTCTGGTGTTCTTTATAACAGTCTTTCTTACCTTGTTTTATCTAACACTGTAAAGTTACACATCTTGTTTATATTTCACAGTGTATTTAGGTGTTCTGCTGAATACTCTATGTTACCTTGTATTTAACCTTAAAAACCACCCATGTTGTTTGTACTTTACAGTATGTTTTGGTGTTATGTATAAAAGTATCTGCTTCCTTTTTCTATTTCACCCTAAAACTTCCTCATGTTGTATACATGTTACAGTCTGTTTTTGTGATCTTTCTAAGAGTATCTCTTACTTTGTTCTATCTAACTTTAAAACCTGCTTATGTTGTTTATCTTTTACGGAATGTTTTGGTGTTGTAATTAACAGTAACTGTTACTTTCTTGTATTTGACCATACAACCTGCTCATGTTGATTTATTTCACAGTATGTTTTGCTGTACTGTTCAATCATGCCTGTATTTAATCCTAAAACTTCAATGCTTTGTTTATATTTTACAATATGGTTATGTGTTCTGTTATAGACTATCTGTTATATTATAGTGTTTCACTTTAAAACCTGCTCATGTTGTTTACATTTAACATTATATGTTGATGTTCTTTATAACAGTCTTTTACCTTGTTCTATCTAACCTTAAAAGCTGCTCATCTTGTTTATATTTCACAGTGTGTTTAGGTGTTCTGCTGAACACTATATGTTACCTTGTTGTATTTAACACTTAAACTTGCACACGTTCTTTATATTTTACAGAATGTTTTCTTGTTCTGTTTAACAGTATCTGTTACCATGATGTATTCATCCCTAATACTGCTCATGTTGTTTGTATTTCACAATATGCTTTGATGTTGCAATTAACAGTATCTCTTATCTTTTATTTGATCATGAAACCTGCTCATGTTGTTTTTATTTTACAGTGTGTTTTAATGTTCTGTTTAAAAGTATCTGTTACCTTATTGTTTTTATCCATTAAACCTTCACATGTTGATTATATTTCACAGTATTTTTGGTATTCTGTTTAAAAGTGTCTATTACCTTGGTCTTTGAACCGTAAAACCTGCTCGTGTCATTTATATTTTACATTGTTTTTGGTGTTATGTTTTACATTATCTGTTTATCCCTTGAATATAACCCTAAAACCTGCTCATGATTATATTTTACAAGGTGTTTTGGTCCTCAATTTAGCAGTGTCATTTACCTTGTTGTATTTTACTCTAAAATCTGCTCATGTTTCTTGTTATTTTACAGTATGTCTTGGTGTTTTCAACACTATCTCTTACCTTATTTTATTTATCCCTTCAACCTGCTCATGTTGTTCATATTTTCAACTATGAATTTGTCTTCATTTAAACAGTATTTATCATCCTTTATATTTAACCCTAAAACTAAGTCATATTGTTTTAGTTTTACAATGTGTTTTGGTCTTCTGTTTAACACTAATTGTTACCTTGTTGTATTTAATCCTAAACCTGCTCATGTTCTTCATATTTCACAGTATGTTTTGGAGTTCTGTTTTATAGTATCTGTTAAATATTTGCCCTAAAACTTGCTTGGGGTTGTTTATATTTTACAGCATGTTTTGGTCCTATGTTTAACAGTATCTGTCACCTGGTTATATTTGACGCTAAAACCTGTTTGTATTGTTTATATTTCACAGTATGTTCTGGTGTTTTTTTTAACAATTTTTAGTATGTTCTTATATTTAACCCAAAACACCTACTCATGTTGTTTTTATTTTACAGTGTGTTTTGGTGTTCTTGCTAACAGTATCTCCTACCTTGTTCTATTTCACCCCAAAACTTTCTCATGTTGTTTTTATTTCACAGTGTAGTTAGGTATTATATGTAAGAGTATCTCTTACCTTATTGTATTTAACTCTAAATCCTACTCATGTTATTAACATTTCACAATGTTTTTGGTGTTTTGTTGAACAGTATCTGTTACCGTGATATCTTTAACCCTTATACTGCTCATATTTATATTTTATATTATGTTTTGGAGTTCTAATTAAAAATATCTATTACCTCATTGAATCTGACCATGAAACATGCTCATTTTTCATTTTGTTTTCACAGTGTTTTGGTGTTCTGTTAAACAGTATCTGTTACCTTATTGTATTTAACCCTAAAGCCTCCTCATGTTGTTTTTATATTACAGTGTGTATTGGTGTTATACTTCAAAGTATCTGCTACAATTTTATATTTAACTCTGAAACCTACTCATGTTGTTTTTATTTTACAGTGTGTTTTCATATTCTTTCTAACAGTAATTGCTATATTGTTTTATTTCACTCTAAATCCTGCTCACCTTGATCATGTTTCACATTGTATTTAGATATTCTGTTGGTCACTATATGTTACCTTGTATTTAACCCTAAAACCTACCTATGTTGTTTCTACTTTACACTGTGATTTGGTGTTCTGTATAACAGTATCTGCTACCTTTTCTATTTCACCGTAAAACTTTCTCATGTTGTATATATTTTACAGTATGTTTTGGTGATCTTTCTTAGAGTATCTCTTACTTTGTTCTATCTAACTTTAAAACCTGCTCATGTTGTTTATCTTTCACAGAATGTTTTGGTGTTGCAATTAACAGTATCTGTTACTTTGTTGTATTTGACCATACAACCTGCTCATGTTTTTTTATATTTAACAGTATATTTTGATGTCCTTTATAGCAGTCTCTTTTACCTTGTTCTATCTAACTCTAAAAGCTGCTCATCTTGTTTATATTTCACAGTGTATTTAACTCTAAACCTGCTTATGTTCTTTATATTTTGCAGTGTCTTTTGATGGTCTGTGTAACAATATCTGTTATCTAGTTGTATTTGACCCTAAAACTTGCTCATATTGGTTATATTTTACAGTACGTTTTAGTGTTCCATTTAAGAATATCTGTTACCTAGTTGTATTTAACTCTAAGACCTGCTCATGTGTTTTTTATTGTACAGTGTATTTTGGTGTTCTAGTTAACAATATCTGGTATATTCTTGTATTTCACCCTAAAACCTAATCATGTTGTTTTTTATTGTACAGTGTTTTGGTGTTCGTTTTAACAATATCTGAATTATTAAATTTAACCCTATCACCTGTTCATGTCATTTATATCTTACAGTGTGTTTTGGTGTTCTGTTTAACAGTATCTGTTACCTTGTTATATTTGACTATAAAACTGGTTTTAATATTTTACAGTTTAACAATATCTGGTACCTTGTTGTATTTGACCCTCAATCCTCCTTATGTTGTTTATATTTTACTGTGTGGTTAGGTGTTCTGTTAAACAGTATCTGTTACCTTGTATTTATTTCTGAAACATGCTCATATAGTTTTTATATTACAATATGTTGTGGTGTTGTTCGTTTTTATAAGTATTTGTTACCTTGTTGTATATAACCCAAAAACCTACTCATGTTGTTTATATTTTATAATATGGTTTGGCATTTTTTTAACAGTATCTGTTAACTTGTTATATTGTACTCTAAAACCAGTTCATGTTGTTTATATTTTACAGTGTGGTTAGATGTTCTTTGAACTCTGTCTGTTAGTTTTTTGTATTTAACTTTAAAACATGCTCATGTTTCTTCTACTTTATAGTGTGTTAAGGTAATCTGTTTAACAGTATCTCTTACCTTGTTATATTTAACCCTAAAAAACGTTCATGTCATTTATATTTTACAGTATGTTTTGGTCTTCTGTTTTGCGTTATCCTGTGATCCCTTGCATTTAACCCCAAATTCTTCTGATGTTGTTTATATTTTAGAGTGTGTTTGCGTGTTCCGTTTAACGGTATATGCTACCTTGTTATATAGTTTACAGTATCTGTTACGTTTTTATATTTGAACCTATAACTGCTCATTTGATTTATATTTTAGTGTATTTTGGTGCATACTTAAACACATACTTTAGTCGAGTATATCTTATATGTGTGTGTGTGTGTGGATAGTTTATTAGTTATTTCGTATTTTGTTTTACATTTTTCCAGTACACCCGAGTATAAATTATAGACTTCAGTTTTATTCATCTGAAACGATAATTATTTACAAGATTCTTCATATGGTTTTACGGTTCGTGTATAGCAGCAAATCCTGGTATTTTTCAATTTTGTAATGTTTTCCTTATAGCAAAGCCACATCGGGCTGTCTGCTCAGCCCACCGTGGGGAAACGAACCCCTGATTTTAGCATTGTAAATCCGGATTTTTTTTCTTTATTCATCCCTCCTCAAAGAAGGAGTATAAACAAAAATACATGAAATAAAACACTAGTTAAATAATTAGCATATGGCGAGAAAACACTGCAAGATACCACCTTGTTAAAAATTACAATAAAAGGTACAAAATGAATTAGAAAATATAAAAGAAGTAGTGGTTAGCGGTAAGTATCTAAATCAATTACACGAAAAACATTAATAAAACAAAGAAAACAATGGAACACTTGTGATAAAAAAGAAAACTTGTAGATCCGGAGACATACCGCTGTACTAGCGAAGGGGACAATTTTGTAATGGAAATACGGTACTAGTATTACCAACTACACCTTAATATACTATTCTTCTACTGAAGTTTGTTTGTTTGTTACAGGTTGCAAACTTGTAAACTTGTGGAAATAAAAACTTTGAGTTTAAATATTCACGACTACAACAAGATTAGACTGATAATGTAACTAGGTGTCTGTTTTACGAGGAGTCAACACCTGTGCTGACACACGTCACAAAGAAGCACGCGACGCACGTGATGAAAAGACTATCCATCAGCCTTGTTGACAGTGTCAAACAAAGAGAAAATTAGAAATGTAACGTGTGTTGAGATCTCACGCGTCTGTACAAAAGTACTGTCCAATCCGGTGATTGACTTTCTTTTCTATCAGCACTTAATATTCTCCATTTTATTATAAATAGTTTGTTTGTTTTGAAATTTCGCACAAAGCTACTCGAGTGCTATCTGTGCTAGCCGTCCCAAATTTAGCAGTGTAAGACTAGAGGGAAGGCAGCTAGTCATCACCACCCACCGCCAACTCTTGGGCTACTCTTTTACCAACGAATAGTAAGATTGACAGCAACATTATAAAGCCCCCACGCCTGGGAGGGCGAGCGTGTTTAGCGCGACTCGGATGCGAACCCGCGACCCTCAGATTACGAGCGCATGCCTTAACGCACTCGGCCATGCCAGACGTTATTGTAAATAGGCTGTGCAAAACGATTTTCTTGTCATATTTCTGTAAATATGTGTTGAGACAGTTTTTGGTAGGTGGCACCAGAAGCAACTTCTCTTTGGTAAACAAGAAACCAAATCAATAAAGTAAAACATTAATACCATGTCTGTTATTAGTTTTTTAATAGAGTGTTAATTACTATCAGAGGCATGTTTTGTAAATCAGGTTTCATGTAATGATAAGTCATCAGTTTAAAATTGGAATTTATTTAAAGCTGTGTACAGTTACTGATAACGATTAATGTAAGTGTTTTACATTTCTATAAAATACAAGGATCGATTCTTCACATTCAACAAAGTATGCATTGTGTAACTTTACACAATGAAAACAACAAATATGTATTTCTAAAACGTGCTTCACTTGCAATGTGACCCGGCATGGCCAAGCGTGTTAAGGCGTGCGATTCACAATCTGAGAATAGCGGGTTCAAATCGCTGTTGCGCCAAACATGCTCGCCCTTTCAGCCGTGGGGGCGTTATAATGTTACAATCAATCCCACTATTCAATCATAAAAGAGTAGCCCAAGTGTTAGCGGTGGGTAGTGATGATTAGTTGCCTTCCCTGTACTCTTACACTGCTAAATTAAGGGCGGCTAGCACAGAAAGTCCTCGCGTAGCTTTGTGCGAAATCCAAAAAAAACAAAAAAAACTAGCTATGTATAAAAGTGGGAATTGACATATCGATAAAATAACGTTGCACTCAGCAGCTAGCCCAATGTGGCTTTGCTATAAGATAAACATACACACACTCGATAAAATAAACTATGGCATGTAATAAAATAATTAAAACCATCTACTGAACTATCGTTGTATCAAGGAAAGAACAATCACTTCTATATACATTTTATACTGTGTTTCAGCTTATACAGTGAAAAGTCTACAACATTCATAACTAATTTAATATCTGGCTTACAAGAAACAAATCAGCAACGACCAGCCGTAGCGCCATCGCATGGCCTACATCTAATCTAAAAGTACTGATAGTTAACTGCGAGGTGATGTTCATGAGACTTAATATCTTCTGTGCATTAATGTTGAACTAAAGCTTTTAACAAACTTCATTGGCCATATTATAGGCTTGAAATGCGATTTTATAATAAACAAAAATTTAAATTTTACAAGTTAAAAAATTATATTTTTGTGATTCCAACATTTGGTAATTAAGTGAACATCAATATCATAATTCAACGAGTTTTTTCTTCAGAGATGTGCAAACTCGGTGTCATAATTAAGTTTTGTTATTTATCAAAAATGTGCAAACTTAATATCATAATCCAATGTTACTGTTTAACAAAAATATGCAAACTTAATATTATAATTCAGTGTTGTTGTTGTTTTTTTCAGAAATGTGCAAACCCCAAGGTATCAGATAAAAACTTTTATACCACTTTTGCAAGAACGTACCCTTCAGATATTCAGGTGTGTTCAAAATATATATCATTAACTTTACCCTATTCTTGATACCGTTGTGTGTAATGTATCTTTAACAAAGTATTAGACCTTGTTCTACATGGTTTAACTCTACTCTGTACTAGATATGGTTGTAATTAGCGTGTCTTTAACAAAATATTTTATATTATTTTCTTAGAATTGTTGACACATTTATTTTTGTATTAGTTTTAAGTAAAAATAAATATACGCTATTGTGATTTTTGTTCTAGAAGTGTTTTGAGAACATTAACATATTTAGCAACTGATGCTTTCTGAAGCTATCGATTCGAACCAATATTTGTTTGACCGCAGGTGGTTCGGTCTGTGATATCCCTGCTCAAATACTACAAATGGAAACGGTTTTCTGTTATCTGTGAAGATTCTCCGAGGTATTTAACTGTTCTGGACAGTTTGGAGCTTCAAGCAAGTGTTAACAGAATGATAGTAAACACAAAGAGTACGTTCGTTAATATAAACCAATGTCAGGAAGAGCGTCTTCCTAACTGTGAACAGCAGTTCCACAACGTCATAAAAAACACGTATACCAAAACGAGAGGTAAGTTAGCATGATGAGAAACACTTGGCGTTTGTCACTAAAACAGTATAAAATGTATAAATGATTTTTGTTCACAGTACCCTTGGTAATTCTTGTATTCAGGACATTGAACTTCTTTAAGTAAGTGTTTGTACTTGTGGAGTGAATACTGATCATTATATATATACATACAGCTTTATATAATGGTTCTTTACTGATTGTTTGATGGTACTTTATATATAATTACATGGTTTTTTTAACATAAGTAGATATAACCTTACACATCATAAAATGTTTAACATTTTTGTATATCTTATCAACTGTTTAGTGTTTAAATGTCTTTTTTTACAACATAAATGTTTAACATATAAATTATCCGGTGTTTAAAGGTCCTCTTTACACTATAATTTGGAACATTTTATTATTAATTGTTAGATTTGCCAAGGTTATAAGATAAATGAAGGCCCATTGAACTTCCAGTATTATATAACTGTACTTTAAGACCTAAGAGATGTGTTATCTAATAAGATTCATAACGTGTTTAATGGTCACTTCTTTGAGATATCTAATGAAAGGTTAATTATTTTGTAAGTATGTATACAGTCCATTAGCATTAAGTTACTTCTTACCTAAATCTTAAATATTTACAGAAATGTTGTGTGAGAAAACAAGGAGAATTCTAAAGTTGTTCTCAAAATTTCGATAAAACTTGGTTTAAATTTCAATTGTTCTTGATATATAACTTTTATACAAGTAAGTTTTTCTTATTTTTAAAGTCTCTTTAAATATACAGACACTGCTTAGGCTCATTGGACATCACTCATAACCATTTGTACTCATTACAGTTTACATACTAGTAGCTTCAAATATATATAGTGTATACTCATAAAAGCTGGTCGAGTTTTGGTAAACATTACAGGGCTTTAACACTCAAAACTTCAGCGTTTTTAATGAAGTATATTTTGATTCGCGAAATTGTCGATCCCTTTTTAAGTAGTAAGAGAGCAAAGTGATTTTCATTTTGATTAAGAATACTTTTCTTTATCATATAAATCTCATGTCTCACTTACATAATCTCTAGAACCTCGTTAATGAATATATTTAACTTTTTCAGTACAGTTTTATAATTCTTTTCTATTATTACGTTTATTACTTGATTCTTCAGCCTGTATAAAACTCAACTATAATGTAAAGACAAATTATAAAATCAGAAATAAAATGATTAGTTGTGTCTTTTTTTCTTCATTATTAATAAAGGTTTCAAACCCTGAGAGTTTCAACTGTTTATTTTACCTTCAACATCTGAAGTTAAGCCCACTGTAAATGAAGCTGAAAATCACTGACCGTCTGATCCCGTCTTTGCGCAACACACAGTAATACGACACTCTAGAGAACAAGAACGCACGTGCAAAACAGAAAAGTGTCATTCATTTTTGCGCCTTGCTTCAAGAATACAATATTGGACTAAGCGGCTTATGTTTCCTACAAAACTTACAAAGGAAATTTTCAAGGGTAATAAAAGTCCAATTAGAATGTGTGAAAATATTTATTATATGATTCAAAGTTGTGCTGGTCCAAAAAACATTGTATGTTCTGAGCCTCGCCGATTTGGTTACATCGCAGGTGTTTCAGTACTACTGCTCATCCAGTTAAAGTCTATCGAATTTCGCAGCATATGTGTATGAAGGTGTTATTTGGACACTTACTTATAGAATTTACTACCCTCTTGTTTTAAAAAGTTGTCAGATTTCGAATGTGCTATAATGTGGTTTTAAATATTCCTCAGTTTAGACAATTAGAATAACACAAATGCAGTAAGCATAACAAAGTATTGGCCTACAAAAGTATAATATTTCGGCTACCATACGTTACACATGTGTATAAATATACATTTTAGTTATATTTCTTAAAACATAGAACGTAAATGAGAAATACATTTAAAAACATTGATTTTGAGTACGTACTCGTGTTACGAAATTCTGCAGTCATGCTTACATACTATCCGAGGCCTTGTTTAGATTTAGGGTGTGTAGAGATAATAATTTAATAGGTTTCAAACATTAACGTTTGAAAAATAAAAAAGTATCAGATTACAGTATTGGTGCCCTCTAAATCTCTGTAATTTAGTAGGGTCTCTAAGTAAAGTATATGTGGGTTGAAAAAAATCCCATTCCTATTCAGAGAAACAACTTATTGATCACACATCTACAGTCTTGGTAAAATGCTTTTTTTTTCGCCTTCATGTCACTTATAAACAACTGTTAGAATTACGTAGATGGTAATATTCTCTTTCTATTGGTTATAAATTTGAGCAACTTAAAAGTAGGCAATACTAGTTAAGAACTTTCAAATGATTGATATGAAGGGCGGAGCCACTCTAGTAGATTTGCTAAATATGCTGATATTTCAGCAAGTCAAATAGATGGAAGTTTCTTAATGAAACTTTGTAGAATGGACGGCAATTACCTGGTATGGAGACACAAGTGTACAGGACACCGTTTTGAAAGTCATCTGCCTTTTGTCTTCAGGCCAGTGGAAGGTTCTTATTTTATATTTAGCTTGTCTGTGTCTCAAATTTGAGATTCTACTTTGTTAGATACTTGTACATGTTGTATGGTAGGTATAATAAAATAAAAACTGAACAATATGACAACTACACATGTTATGTGGCGACACGAGTACTTTTACTTCCAGGGACGAAAGAGTTTTAATTAATTAATAAATTATATGTTGTGTCCACCGCCAAGAAATGGGCACTGGAATATTTAGCGATTCAAGTCTATGTTCTTACTGACCGCGTAGTCAAAATTAAGTGTATGGTCTTACAGCCTTAAAATACGGAGTTCGATTCGGAGAACAGAGCGCAGGTGGCTCATCGTGTAGCCGTACACAGAAAAAAACGGAATTATCATATTATTTTGCTTTTAGACAGTAAAATAATATCAAAATACAACTGCCATTTATCAACAACAAGGTAAAGCAAACTACTTGTCTTAATTATGTGTCTGGCATGGCCTAGCACGTTAACACATGCGCTTCGTAATCTGACGGTCGCGGGTTCACATCCCTGTCGTGCCAAACATGCTCGCCCTTTCAGCCGTGGGGGCATTATAATGTAACGGTCAATCCCACTATTCGTTGGTAAAAGAGTAGCCCAAGAGTTGGCGGTGGGTGGTGATGACTAGCTGCCTTCCCTCTAGTCTTGCACTGCTAAATTAGGGACGGCTAGCACAGATAGCCCTCGAGTTGCTTTGTACGATATTCCATAAAACAAACAAGTCTTAATTATGCAGTTTTTAAAAATATAATACTATTTGACGTAGTTTCCAGAGCTATAAAGTACTATTTATTTGGGAGAGCAGCTCAAATTATATACAATTATTTTTCACTTTTCAGTCTACGTGATGTTGGGCCCAATGAAGGAGATGATAGAGCTAATGATCGTTATGAAAACAAAAGGTCTCTTGGAAAATGGAGAATACGTTCTGGTGTATATCAGCTACGAAACCTACACACTGGCTCAGTCACACAACTATCTCTGGCGTACGTACCTGTCGCTAAACTAGTTCAACAGTGAAAATCATAGAAACAATCAACTGACTTTGACACTTAAATTCACACGTTTGTTTACTGCTATATCAATCCATTATCACACTGTGACTTGACCACATTACATGCTATTAGTGTACACACTCAGCTACACTATGTACATAGCTTTCGTATATCACAAATACACAGCTACATGTTTACTTACGACTCACAGGTAAACAGCAACTAGACAAGTAAATACATAGTTGTGTATGATAAAAGTTGCATAATTCATAAAACCCTTGTTTAAAACAACAGTAAACTTTATACAACCATTATTACAGACAATAGTAACGTTCATAGAACCGTTACTACAAACAACAGTAACGTTCATACAACCATTTTTACAAACAGCAGTAACATTCATACAACCATTATTACAAACAACAATAACATTGATATAACCATTATTTGCAACAACAGTAATATTTACACAACCATTATTAGTACATTATTACTGATTACAATTAAGACATATATAATAATTTATTTGAGATGAAGTTATAGGACAAGTGTATCAAGATTATTTGAAATGTTTATTAAGGAACTCTTAAGTTGCACATTTATTTGGTCTGTCATATAAAAGAGACATTGTTTTATTGTACAGGAAATTTCATAATAAGATATTAAACAGGTGCAAAAATAGAAAAATTCCACAATATTTATTTGTTTTGAGGTGAACTTGAGTTTGGTCTTAGTAATGGGAAAGTTGCATTTCACAACCACCTTTTTATTTTTTGTGATGATATTGGGATTATGGGCATAATAGTATGTAGTAATGGACCAGTTTTCTCTAGTGGTTATAGTATTTTGTTTTTTGTATAATGTGATAATATATCTGTAAGACCAGTTTATGAAAGTTACTGTGTCTTTATTTTTAATTCTGATTGTGAACTGTTGATACTTGTTTTTTGTTATGTTATTATAACTGAAAAGAGACAGGAATTCCCTCTCACCATTGTACAGAATTGTTTTCTCTTACCTTTAGGTTCAGATCTTCTGGACAATGATGCCAGAGTGGCAATGCAGGCAGCTCAGTCCTTACTTGTCATAGTTCCGACTCCACCAACAAAAGAGAACTACACAAAGTTTGAAGATAAAGTTCGACTTTACAATGAACGGCCTCCTTTTAATTTTGCTTCTCCAAGACCCAATTTAAAAAAGGTGAGTGTCCATCATCTAGGAACACGAATAATACATTATAACCATAACATAAACTGATACTGCAATGTGAAATGTACATTTTTAAGCTCTGACACAGTTTTGGACTGATATATTTTTAATTGAAAATTCATTACATAAAAACCTCATAACATCAGTCATGTAATACCTTAAACGTGAGAGGGAGAAAAGAAATACAAACTAGGTGAAAGTTAATGAATATTATGTAGTTTTGAAACATACACAATCACATTCAAACTTTCTTGATTCAAAGTGATCAACTTTACTGTAACTCAGCTCAAACTTTGTTATGCTAGTATAGGTAATTTTGCAGGTATGATTATAAAAGGTATGACACATTTTCCTCTTTAAATTAAGCGATATACCTAAAGTATGGTGCATTGTTTTGAATACATATATTAACAGATTAAACACTAAAACATTGTGAAGATTCCTCAAGATATTAAAAAAGAACTTAAAAACCTTAAGACACTGTGAGAACTCCATTTGAAGATGTTAACAGATGTGGAATTCTGAAGATATTAACACCTTAAACTCTAAGACACTATGAGAATTTTACCTGAAGATATTAACAGATTAAACTTTAAGACATTATGTGAATTCCATCTGAAGATATTAACAGATTAAACTCTAAGACATTATGTGAATTCCATCTGAAGATATTAACAGATTAAACTCTAAGACATTATGTGAATTCCATCTGAAGATATTAGATTAAACCTTCAGACATTATGCAAATTCCATCTGAAGATATTAACAGATTAAAGTCTTAGGCTTTATATGAATTCTATCTGAAGATATTAGATTAAACCTTCAGACATTATGCAAATTCCATCTGAAGATATTAACAGATTAAACCATAAGACATTATGTGAATTCCATCTGAAGATATTAGATTAAACCTTCAGACATTATGCAAATTCCATCTGAAGATATTAACAGATTAAAGTCTTAGGCTTTATATGAATTCTATCTGAAGATATTAGATTAAACCTTCAGACATTATGCAAATTCCATCTGAAGATATTAACAGATTAAACTCTTAGGCTTTATATGAATTCCATCTGAAGATATTAACAGATTAAACCATAAGACTTTATGTGAATTCCATCTAAAGATATTAAGAGATCAAATTCTAAGACATTATGTGAATTCCATCTGAAGATATTAAGAGATTAAACTCTAAGGCTTTATGTGAATTTCATCTGAAGATATTAACAGATTAAATCTTAATACACTGTGAGAACTGGATCTCTAGATATTAACAGTTTAAACCCTAAGACTCTGTGAGAACTCCTCTGAGGGTATTAACAGATTAAATCTTAAAACACTGTGAGAACTAGATCTGAAGATATTAAGTGATTAATTCTTAACATATTGTGAGAACTGCATCTGAATATGTTAAAAGATTATACCATGAGACATTGTGAGGATTTATTTTAAACATATAACATGTAACTTGAAATTTTAAGACATTGTAAGGGCTTGTTCTTGAAGGATTAACTAATAGCTTGAAACCATACAACATTTTGAGAAGTTGACTACCTATTTATAGTGAAAATTCTATGTAGTGATACATTGAAACATCAAGTCACTTATTATTTTGCTTTTCAACCAGCACATTACAGTATATGCAGCATACCTGTATGATGCAGTGAGACTGTATGGAGAAGCTTTATCTAAGGTATTGAAAGTAGAGGGTGACCCAAGGGATGGCAAACAGGTCATCAAACACATTATTGACAAAAAACGATATCCAAGTAGGTGCATACAACCAAAGTAAGTCTATACAAACGTTATTATAATGAAAAACAAACTTGCATGATTTCTACTTTGTGTCAGTTAAGGGGCTACATATTTATCTCCTGAACAATGGTTCCAAATTTAGACATTATACAGTACAGTTAACTTCACTAGTTTACACATATGACTTGTAGCAGGAATTATTATACTGGCATGTTGAATTATCAAAATTTTAATTATCATGCCTTCTAGAGAAATATGGGAATTCAACATTCAAAATGATAAATATACAATGTTAAAATCAACCCACATTTAACAGTTTTTTGAAATTGAAAGAGAACTATAAATTATTAAACAGATATGAAGGTCTGCTGAATATCTGTTAAGAGTGTAGCAAGATCTATTTTGATATTTATGCATAAATATAAAATTACAAACATGTTACATGAAATTCAAGAAAATGTAAAAACCTGCAACTTCTCTCTTGAAGATGATGTGTATAATCACGTGCATTGTGAACAACTATAGGATTGACATCCTAATTAGAAGTTGTAGACACTATAATATCTAACAGATGCTAAAAATAATGTGCATTGCAGATAGTAATTCAGGGTATATGTTTGAAAATATCCTACACACTGGTCATGTTTAGCAATTAATTGTTTTTCTGATGTCCAGGTGTTGCTGGTGTCTGGATGAACATAGACGACAATGGTGATGTAGAGGGAAACTATACAGTTCTTGCTCGGTTTCAAACACCTAAAGTTGCTTCCTTGGTCGGTTTCTTTAACAGGAAGAATCCTCCCTATACGATGCTTCCTGTTGGACCTTTCATTTATGATGGGAATGAAACGGTACAGATATTGGAACTTTTGATTTAGCATTCAGTAATGTAACAAAAGTGTAAAAAATTTACATCCACATTTCGGGTGTTTTAATATAAGGGGCTCTAGAGTTTTATCAGAGATAGGTTTTTGTGTTGAAATTATGTGCTCATAGTGACACGAGCTATTTGATGTTATAATTTCTCATACAAATTGATATGATAGTTATATGTTCTCGTACATACTAACATGACACTTATATGTTCTCATACATTCTGATATGACAGTTATAAATTATCACACCTACTGATATGAGAATTATGTATTCTCACACATACTGATATGACATTTATATATTGTTATAAATACTGATATGACAATTGTATTGTTATAAATACAGATATGACAAGTTA
The DNA here is from genome assembly GCA_011833715.1 of Carcinoscorpius rotundicauda. Taxonomy (NCBI): domain Eukaryota; kingdom Metazoa; phylum Arthropoda; class Merostomata; order Xiphosura; family Limulidae; genus Carcinoscorpius; species Carcinoscorpius rotundicauda. Next base: position 28,301,093 of record CM022406.1, read on the forward strand.
TATGTCAGTTTTTAGTCAATGTTTTGTCCTGTATATTAATAAATATCATTCACACTATTAATATTATAAAGAAAAGAAAGGTGGTTGTGATTTTGTGTTAACTAAGTTATATTTGTCATATTTTTATTCAGATTTTTGACCCTTATGACAGCATGTCTATCGCATGGGTAGGTGGGAAACCACCCTTGGACGTACCTCCTTGCGGCTATGATGGAAATGAGTGTAGACCACCCCCAGGTAGAAATTATTTACTACTTCTTAGCTTTAGTTAATATTACTTTATTGTCTTGAAGATGATTAAATTAATCTAGAATTATATTCAACTATGAATTGTCAGATTTAATTTATGATATTAGACAAAAATATTTTATATAATTTAACAATCCAAAACCAGGGTGGCCATAAAAAGCCAAGAAATTTGTCACACGCAATTTTCTACAGTTTCTTTTCATGTGAGAACCCACATGCATGTGTGAACTCTTCTAAGAGATAGTAATGAATATATTGACACATCAAAATGAAGTTCCTTCATTTTTATGTATAGCTTTAATTTGGATGTGTCAATTTATAATTTTTTACCTATTATCCAAGTTTTCAGTGAAACAACATTAATTTTAAACCCTGCATCAGTTGATATAGGTTAGATTAAGAGCTACTTTATAAATAAAAAAATAACTTTTTGCTAGTAGTTACATTAAAATAGCATATTTATCTAAAATAAGCATTTTTTGAATTTGTTATTACCCTATGTAATTAGATTACAAGTTGAAATAATGCCAATTATGAATCAAGTTTTAATTGTTATTTGTATGCATGCTTTTGCTGATATGGAAAATTATTATGGCTACTCTGAAAATACACAAGTAGTTAGACACTTATCATTTCTTACATTCAGTATTTTATCACCAGGAAGCAGCAGGTTTTTCTTATCAAGGCTGCAGATCAGCTATTTTAATATTATTCACTGACTTTATCACTTTTCAGAAATGACAAGGAAACTAGTAGCTGCCGTTCTGGCTGTTCTTCTTGCAGTTGTTATCGTTGTAACAAGTATTACATACAGGTATGTATATAATCAATGTTAAATCATGGATTTAAAAGTTTGGCGTACAAGGAGTTGATCACACATCATTTGTATTTTATAATGCAGTTGCATGTCACCATAGTTGTTAGTCTTGAAGACAGAGGCAACAATGCAATGCTTCTACAAATAGATTTATGAATATAGGTGGTTCAGCCCTTTTTGAAGATGGATATTCATATATATATGTTATTGAAAAAAAGACATAAAACAGTCAGTTAGAACTGGAACAGGTTTGTAAACCATTCTTCCTGTTAATACAGGGTGATATCTTGTTTTAAAGCTGGTTACAATAATATGCCCAAGGGTAATCCAGAAAAATAACCTTGTTATCAAACTGGTTTTTAAATCACACCTGAAGTTAATCTTCTCATGAAGCTGGGCATAACTTATGGTGAAACTTACAAGATCCTAAAACAATTCTTTGTGGATAAACACTTGCAATATTCTGCTAACCATTCAAAACCAGTAATTATTTTCAGAAGAAAAATGTTCAAACAACTGTAATCACAACAATCCTTCCAGAGCACATAGTTGTAGTCTTACAATTTCATTTATATCTGGAAAACTAATACTCATGTACAATGAAAAGCTTATAAAGATTGAATTATTTTTTTTGAAAGGACAACCTCAGTCATCAGTGTAAACACGATCAATGATGATGAAAAGTTTCAGGACATGAACAATTTTAGGTGATCAAAAAAGACATTTAAATATTTGTATTTTAACAAGATGTTATAAGCTATAATTTAAAGATAATTTATATTGTATATGTATATCAATACAGCAGTATTGAAATCAGCTGTTCATTTTGTGTAATCTGAAAGTTCATTATTTACATAAATAATATATTCTTACATTTTCAATTCAATGAAAAATGGCCAGTTGATAGAACATAGTGTCAGCAGACATCAGTAAGTCCACTAAAGTTAGGTAATAGAATGTAGTGTCATTTAAACATAACAGTAAGTCCACTGAAGTCAGGTGATAGAATGTAATGTTATTTAAACATAACAGTACGTCCATCGAAGTCTAGTAATATAAGGTAGTGTTATTTAAATGTAACAGTAATTATACAGAAGTCAGGTAAGAGAATGTAGTGCTAACTAGACATAATATTGAGTCCAATGAAGTCAGGTGATAGAATATAGTGTTAATTAAACACAGAAGTAAGCCTAGGGAAGTGAGGTGATAGAATGTAGTGTTAGTTAAACAAAACAGTAAGCCCACAGAAATTAGGTGATAGAGCATAGTATTAACTAAACATAGCAGTAAGTCTATTGAAGTCAGTACTAAGTATATCTAAGAATGTAAAGTGTGAAAACGTTTCATCTTCATACATTTGATATTTATCATAACAATTTTTGTATTTTCATTTAGAAACTGGGTTTATGAACAACAGATAGCTGGCCTTTTATGGAAAATTGATGTCCGTGATCTACGAAAATATGGTTTTAATGAATTATTTTTGTCCAACAGTAGAGTAAGTCAACACAGAGATATAATATAAAATTAAACAAAAGTTTAGAGTTTAAAAGATTGTTGAGATAAACATACCTACCTGTTAAATAACTAAACCTGAGGTAACAGTAGGATCTGTTAAACAGATAAATGATATATGACAGTAGCATCTGTTTAAACAGGTAAATCTGATGATGACAGTGAAAACAGTTAAACAAGTAAGCTTCATCTATGAGGTAGGACAAATTGAATAAGTATAACTGATCATGTTTCTCTTCTTTAATATAAGTTATTCATCCTCTGTTGGATATCTCTACTCTTTCTCCTTTGTTCTTCCATGATATTTGGATGTTATTACACTTCCATTAGCAACTCTGTTTCTTACCTTCAGGCAAGCCTGTTGAGTCAGGTGTCCTTTGAATCTCGAATGTATGGACAAGTCTTCACTCAGACAGCAATGTACAAAGGAAGTCTTGTTGCTGTGAAACCATTAGTATACAACCGTAAATCTGTGGATATTCCCAGAGAAATAAAGAAGGAAATGAAAATGGTAAGGTATTTATTACACTAGTATCACACTCTACGTAAACGAAAATGATTTCTTTAGAAAAGAAACATGAATAATGAACTTACTTTATGGAATTCTTGTTTAGTAATGCTGTTATAACTTTCTCTCTAGATGCGAGAACTTCACCATGACAACGTTAATCAGTTCATAGGAGCATGTATTGAACCAAACAGACTGGTTATAGTAACAGAATACTGCGGACGAGGCAGTCTTCAAGTAAGTTTGAAATTCAATTTGTCCTTCTTATTAAAGTTACCACCAACTAAAAATATGTTCACTACCTTTCTTTCCGTTTATATTGTGATCCTATAGCTGTATATACAGTAAAACATTTAACTGTGTTTACATTGTTATACTAGAGTTATATGTGTATTAAGATATTGAAGTCTGTTTATACTGTGATCCTATACCTATATGTGCAGTAGAACATTGAAATGTGTTTATATTGTGATCCTATAGTTATATGTACAGTAAAGCATTGAAATGTGTTTATATTGTGATCCTATATCTATATGTACAGTAAAACACTGGAATGTGTTTATATTGTGATCCTATGGCTATATGTACAGTAAAACACTGAAATGTGTTTATGTTGTGATCTTATAATTTTATGTATAGTAAAACATGAAAAGTTATTTTCAAAAGTAGATATGGTGTAGTGGAGAAGACCCAAAAGCCACTAGAAGACAGAACAAGATGTTCTTAAATAAATGTGTGCTAGAGACATTTGTTTAAGGATTTGGGCATTGGGATTGAAGACATACAAGAAGAAAACTACAAACATGTTTATTCTCAATAATTATGCATTAAAATGTATTAATAACATCACTGAAAATAAAATTACCATAATATTTGCTGAAATTACACTATTTCAAATCTTTCATTTAATTTTCTTATAAGTTAGGATGTAGCCAGTTGTTTTGACTTATTTCTTCAAGAGGATTATTAAATTCTGAAAGTTACTTTTGCCTCCTAAGACTGTTAAACACAATCATATACTTTCCCTATTTCTTTGTGATACTTTTCAAAGAAATGCACATAACAATCTCATGAGTGGGTTTCTTGTTGACTGGGATTTTATGAGAATGTTATGGTACTAATCGACTATTGTTGACAGAATGTTTTGCAGTTGTACATTATTTTCAACAGAATATTTTGATAGTAATCCACAATTTAGTGTTTTCAGTGTCATTTACTGTATTTTCAACAAAATATTTTGATAGTTGTCCACTATTTTCAACAGAAGTTTTCACAAGCTATCTATATTTTCATTACACTGTTTTGGTAATTATATGATCTGTTTTTAACAGAATGTTTTGATTATTCTCTACTGTATTTTCGTCATATTGCTTGAGTAATTATACATTTTTTTTAACAGAACGTTTTGATTGTTAAAATCTGTATTTTCATCACAATGTTATGGTAATTATATATGTTTTCATCAGGATATTCTGGAGAATGATGACATCAGGTTGGACAATATGTTTACAGCCTCACTCATTTTTGACCTGATAAAAGTAAGTCTTGTAATATCTCAAAACTTTCCAAATATCATACAGTGTGGTGAAGATAATTTACATTTACAAACGTTTATAAAGATGTCATAGCATTACTTTAGTTATTAATTGTTTTCCAGATTTTATAAATGTATCCTTGAGCTGAAATGTTTCCCAACTAATTTAACCTTTTTAGGGAATGACATATCTCCACCAAAGTGAAATCCGTGTCCATGGCAATCTTAAATCATCTAACTGTGTGGTGACAGCTCGCTGGGTTTTAAAGGTTACTGACTTTGGTCTTCACGAAGTCCGTGCCAATGAAGAAAATGGATCAATAAGCGAGTATGAATATTATCGAAGTAAGATTCACACAGATATTTTTGTTTTCTCTTACTTTATTAACTGATTTATTGTTCCTGTAAATACTTCTTTAGTATTGTTGTTGTTTTATTGTTTCAGTACATTTTTCTCTAGTTTTTTTACTGCTTTATTGTTCCAGTACATCTTTCTCTATTTGTGGTACTGTTTTATTTTTCCAGTACATATTTCTTCAGTTGTTTTACTGTTCCAATACATCTTTCTCCAGTTGTGTTTCTGTTTTATTGTTCCATTTCGTCTTTCTCCAGTTGTATAACAATTTTATTGTTCTCGTACATCTTTCTTCAGTTATGTTACTATTTTATTGTTCCATTTCATCTTTCTCCAGTTGTATAACATTTTTATTGTTCCTGCACATCTTTCTCCAGTTGTGTTACTGTTTTAGTGTTGTAACACAACTAGAGAAAGAACAATGAAACAGTAATGCAGCTAGAGAAAGATATGTTTTATAGTTCCAGTACATCTTTCTCCAGTTGTGTTTCTGTTTTATTGTTCCAGTACATCTTTCTCTAGTTGTTTCACTCTTTTTCTTGTTCCAGTGTATCTTGCTTAAATTGTGTTACGGTTTCATTGTTCTAGTGTCTGTTTTCTGGTTATATTTATGTAAATTATATTAAGATGTTTTACCCACATTATTTGGTGCCTAGATAAAGACTTACTTTTGCTGTTTCTGTACTCAAAAGCATACCATGTGTGGTACTGAAACTTCACTCATATTTTTGTGTGCTGATGTTTTACTCTTTTAGTCTCATCAAAGGAAAAGTATTTCATGATTTGATGTGTAATGTGTGTGTCATCATTGGTATCATATAGAACTGTTGTAAATGAAACAAAGATTTTTTCTAAACTCCATATATAGTGTTGCTCTATATAGAAATGATTTATGACTTTTAATTTTAAGATATGCTTTGGAAGGCGCCTGAAATCCTGAGAGATACTTCTCAGTATCCTAGAGGATCACAGAAAGGCGATGTATACTCCTTTTCCATTATTTTACATGAAATAATCAGCCGCCAGGGGCCATTTTCAGGCAGTATAGTTATACACCCAAAAGGTATGAACACTGATTTTAATACATTGGATTTGAAATATATGCTTTCTTTTAATTGCTTACTTTTTATCATGCTTCCTTTTACATCAGTATTTGTGTAGTTACTGAAATATCTCATTGTTTAACTGTGTTAGTAGTTCTCCTGTTTGTTAAATATGTGGTAGTTTTAGTAAAGATATGCTAGTGTCCAGTTATTTGTAGTATATTCTACTGGTTAAAGATTTGGTACTGTGGGACATGCTGTTGATTCAGTATTTATTAATTTTTTTAGTTTTTGTGTTGGTTAATTATATGGAAGTGTAAGATATTCTAGTAAACAATGGCTTTCCCTTGCATTTGATTCAACCCTAACATGTAGGTTCCATTCTAACAAATTTGAACCCACAAAGAAACCATAAACTGTTGATATAAATACCCACTAAGACTGATCATTCGTTTGTCAGGTAAGCAAGGTTTCACACTTAAGTCGCAAATTTTAATAATAACTAAAATATGTATACACAAGTTAAACTACAAATGATATTTAGATCACTTTATGAATTACAAAATCTATATGCCAGTAAAACCCGCCAACATATGAGAGTATCAATGAGGAATGGTAATAAACTATAAAGTCCTCCAGATTCCTCAGTTTTCACACATAGTGTAAACAGTTACCATCTCATCTGAATCATTTAATATTGAACGTTTAATTAAAAAAAGTTTATCTATTATAAATAAACTCCAAACCTTAACTAATACTGTTTCACTATGATTATATCTGTCCTGAATACTTGTATAATATTTTTATAATTGTTGCCCTATTCTATTCTTTCTTATTTGCTGTTTTTTAATTGACTTTATTCTTTGAATCCATATTTAAAGTATTTTTTTTTACTAGATCTTTAAACTTTATAAGTTTCTATATCTAATACTTTACCTTGTTCAATATAGCTTGTTAAAGATGGAACATATACATCCGAGAATTAAATGTTTGTTACAATACAGTCACCTGACAAATATTCATTGTTGCCATCACTGTACTGTTGATCATTAAACTTCAATTTCCATCAAATGAATCTGTTTACAGTTTTCTTATTGGTTAAATGCATGATAATATAAAACATCTTGGTGGTCCAGTGTTTCTGTAATTAAATTAGTCTGTAAGTTTCACATCAACTTTAAGAAATGTTGTTTGTTTTTCAGCATCAGATTCCTTTTTAAATTAGAATAAGTTAAAGATATTGATAATAAATTAATGAATTGTCAACATTGTGTGTTAAGGGAACTTTTTAATAATTACTGTAAGATATTAGTGAAAAGATGTCCATTTTGTAACTTTTTTTAATAAAAGAAAATGTGAATTGGTTATTTATCTATTAACTAGCAATTTTTTTCTTTATGATACTATCTTATAAGAGATTGTGAAGAATATTGTAGAATACAAAGGGGAAGACCCCTTCAGACCAGACATTTCAATACTAGAATGTCAAGATTACATTGTTCAAACTATCTCTGAATGTTGGCATGAGAAACCAGAAAACAGGCCTGATTTTGCCCACATTCGAGTCAAACTACAGAGAATGAGGGAGGGCATGTAAGTAGCCATATTGTAAAATACATAACTCAAAACAAGAGTAACATTTCCTCACAAAATTCTAAAACAAATAGAATGTACCTTATATCATGCTAAGTGTAAAGATGTTTCTTGGAAAACTGGATTTAAGGTGCACAATTCATTTACTTCAATTGATTCTGTAAGCCTTAAACATTATGTAAAATACATTAACATTTCCTGTCACATCTTATAAGTTAACTGTAAACATCTAGCTGTTAGCTGTTAAACTCTTTATCACATTTATACAAATGTAAAATGAATAAAAATTTTCAACATGATAAATAATATAATGATATAAACTATTTATGCACCAACAAGACGTCATACGAAACATTGTAATGGTTTAAAATATGTAAGAGAGTTTAACAGCTAAATATCATACTGATATTCATATCTTGATAAATAAAATTTAATAAACAAAGTTAAAGAATAAAACCCTTTTAAGAACTTCAGGTTTATGGATTAAAATATTGCTTCTATTGAAGTGTTCTTCTGCTTTAGGAAGTCTAACATCATGGATAACATGATGGACATGATGGAGAAATATGCTAATAACCTGGAGGAGTTAGTGGAAGAACGGACTGCTCAATTAGTAGAAGAGAAGAAGAAAACTGAAGCCCTCCTTCATCGAATGTTGCCCAAGTAAGTATTTTACAACTTACTCCACAATTTGCATTCCTTTCATAAATGTACACATTTTACTTTTGATATTTCACTTTCCTTTGCCCCCCAGTGGCTCAGCGGTATGTCTGCGGACTTATACGCTAAAATCCGGGTTTCGATACCCGTGGTGGGCAGAGCACAGATAGCCCATTGTGCAGCTTTGTGCTTATTTCTAAAAACAAACAAACAAACACTTTCCTTTGATTTCAAATACCAGAGCAATATTGGGCCTTGTTTTATAATTTAATATTGTTCTAGTTTTATTTGTCTTTCCTTTATGGTTACTCGTATGTCTTGTTGTTTTTCTTGTATAAAAAATTATTGGTGTTAATTAGAACTAAAACTGAAATTGATAAATGCATATGTTATTGTAGAAATGATTAGGGTTTGGGACTTTTTTTAATGAAGATTCCTATTGTTTACAATGTATATCATGTTATGGGAAAGTTGGATTATATTTTCTCTGATTTTAACTTCAGTAAATAACTTTCATCTGTGAACTTATTATTTGTTTCAAGATCAACATGTGTTTGATTATAAAACCAGAATTTTATCAGATCTGTTGCAGAACAACTGATGCGTGGTGAGCCAGTCATACCTGAGAGCTTTGATGCTGTGACAATCTACTTCAGTGACATTGTAGGCTTCACATCAATGTCAGCAGAAAGCTCACCAATGGAGGTAAATTGTAGACCTTTGTAGAATTACACTAAGGCAAAGTTATTGTAACTATAAGCCTGATGGAGATAAGATATAGAATGTTCATAGTGTTAAGGTAACTATAGGTCAAGATCAAACTGATGGAGACAAGATGTAGAATTTTGATATTGTTAATGTAACTGTAGGATAACATAAAACTGATGGAGGTAAAGTGTAGAATGTTGATAGTGTTAATGTAATTGTAGGCCAATATCGAACTGATGGAGGTAAAATGTAGAATTATGTAACTATAGGCCAAGATCACACTGATGGAGGCAAGATGTAGAATCTAGATAGTGTTAATGTAACTAAAGGTCAAGATCACACTGATGGAGGTAAGATGTAGAATCTTGATAGTATTAATGTAACCATAGGCTAAGATCAAACTGATGGAGGTAAGATGTAGAATATTGATAGTGTTAATGTAACTATAGGTCAATATCACACTGATGGAGGTAAGAAGTAGAATCTTGATAGTGTTAATGTAACTATAGGCTAATATCACACTAATGGAGGTAAAATGGAGGCCAAGATCAGAATGTAACATTACCTACTTTTATTTAAGCTGTTTTCTCTAAACAATCCAAGAATTGCTCTAGAAGTAATAAAGGACTGCACATGGAATTGTTGTAGTCCAGCTAAGGACTGTTTATTTAACTGTGCTAATGGATAAGGTCTTTAATTGTGGTAGACAGCATGAAGACTGTATGTGTGTTAGACAGAATAAGAATCTTCTAGTCATAGCTGATGAAGCTTAGCAACAAATCCATTCTACTGATCATGCTGGCTGCTTATCAACCATGCAACCTACTTGTGTTATCTTTTCTTTTGCTTAGTGGTTAGGAGCTTTAATGGTCTTAGCTGCTGTAACTAAGCATGTTGTTTAGCAATGAATGCATTCTGTTGATGAAACTAGCTGCATAGAAACCACTTAATCCATTTTTCAGGTGGTGACATTCCTGAATGATCTGTACACTGTGTTTGATGCAATTATTAGTCACTACAATGTGTACAAAGTGGAAACAATTGGAGATGCATATATGGTTGTCAGTGGTCTGCCCATTCGGAATGGTGACCAACATGCTGGAGAAGTAGCCTCAATGGCTTTGGAGTTGTTGGATGCCATTCGGAGTTTCAGAATACGACATCGACCCAACCAAACGCTCAAACTACGAATTGGAATTCATACTGGTAAACCATTAGTTTACACGTTTTATTTTAACATTGGGTTGTATATCCTACAATCTCCATGTGCTATGTTTTCATTTGAGGCACCAATTTCCAAACTATTTCAATGATTTCGAGTTTATAGCTTTCTTCACTTCCCCCAATGTTTCTAGAGTGATATTAAGTTTCATAATATTATCTACTTCCCTTGTGTATTCAGGAAGATATTAAATATTATAATATTTTCCACTTCCTCCATGATTCTAAGGTAATATTAAATTTTGTGATATCACCCTCTTCCCTTGTGTCTCTAGGGAGATATTATCCACCTCCCCCACGTTTCTAGAATGATATTAAATTTTTTAATATTATCCATTTTCCTTTTATCTCTAGGATAAAATTAAATGTCATAATATTATCTGTTTCCGTTATGTCTCTAGGAGGATATTAAATTTTGTAATATTATCCACTTCCCCCATGTTTCTAGAATGATATTAAATTTTGTAATATTATCCAGATACCCCATATTTCTAGGGTGATATTAAATTTCATAATATTATCCACTTTCCTTGTGTCTTTAGGAAGATATTAAATTTTGTAATATTATCCACACCTTCCATATTTCTAGGGTGACATTAAATTTAATAATATCATCTGCTTATATATTATACAGAAATACATCAATATCCACCATTTACAGTTACAGGAGAGATACAGTTAAACAGCAATATCTACTACTTACAGTTACAGGAGAGATACAGTAAACCAGCAATATATACTACTTTCTGTTTGAGGAGAGATAAGCAAAACATCAAAATCTACTACTTGCTGTTATAGAAGAGATAAAGTAAGACATCAATATCTACTACATAGTCTTTCACGAAATAAACAGTAAATATCAATATCTACCTCTTATTGTTACAGGAGACATACAGTAAAACATCAATATCTACTACTTACTGTTACAGGAGAGATACAGTGAAACATCAATATCTACTACTAAGCGTTACAAGAAAGATACTGGAAAATATGAACAAATACAGGAAAATTACAGCAAAACGTCAAAATCAGGGATGTATTAACGCATAGGCACACGAGGCACGTGCCTGGGGCGGCAAATTTTGACAAAAAAGAAAAAGAATGAACACCATTTTAAAATGTAGTCCCTGGTTATTAATTCCCCCTGCCATTTATGCCGCCCCAATAACCTCTTGAATCATAAAACTCATTATCTGCCGGACGAATATATGATTCACCAACATATTTACAATATAATCGGCAATATAGATAATAACGTAGTAAGCGATATTGGTGTCAAAATGTAGAGTTCGTTATGCTTTGACTTATTCCTCCATCACCCAATATCTTACTGTAAGTTATATCGCGTTGTCAGTGTCCAAACCTCCACAAGAAGTACAATTCTTGTGAGGGCGAGGGTCACTGGGGGTCGAACGGCTCACGGATCTCTGTGAGGTTCGCGCGGCTGCCATAAATAGCTCGATCCCACGAAAATGACTCAGATCCTGATGATCTGATATGTGAAAGTAACAAATTCACTGTCAATACTCAATATACGATCAGTGGATTCTAGTGATATCGTCATGAGTAACATACGCCGAAAATTGAGTGGAGCAGCTTATAGGAAGATAGCAAAGTTAAAAAATGAAAACACACGTGATGTTTTGGATAAGACACCGACAATGGAGGCCTTTTTTGCTGAACAAAGGCAACAGCCTACTAGCGATGATGTTCAAAACAACAGCGATGGAGGGAATACACATGACGGGCCTAGCAGTAGCAGTTTTGAACAATCTGAACGACCCGAACATATCGAACTGCAGCTTGAACAAGTGACGTCATCAGCAGCAGGCCTAGTAAGATCTGCCGGTTGCGTGCCTGAAACGTCAATGGTTCCAGCAAGTTTTTCAGACAAAATAAGTTCAGATCCAGCAGAGTGGATAATAGATGATTACACAAAAGATTATATTGCCACACATGCCATCCTTCAAAACGATGACTCGGATTTCAAGAACTCTGTGAAAAAGGACGGGGAAAAAATCGGATCTGTAACCAAAGGCATGTTTGAAAGAAAACTGCAAAATCGCAAAAAAAGTAAGCGGACATATTTGGTTTATTCAGAGAGCAAGGGTAGACTGTTTTGTGCTCCTTATCGTTTATTTGATTTTGGAAAAAAATCCAAACTGGCTGACGAAGGCTTTGATCACTGGAAAAATGCTACTGTCCGGCTGAATGAGCATGAAAACTCTCCTGAGCATCGGTCTTCAGTTTTATCTCTAGTAGCAAGGGGCAACATGTTGGGACGTGTAGATCTCCAGATGGCCATACAGCTGCACGACGAAATTAAATACTGGAGAAATGTACTCACTCGTGTGGTAGCTGAAGCGAAAAGATTGGCTTCACGTGGGCTTCCGTTCAGAGGTCGGGATGATAAGTTTGGCTCAGTACACAACGGCAACTTTATGATGTCGTTAGAACTAGTTGCGGAGTTTGACCCCTTCCTCGCTGATCACATTTACCGACATGGCAATGCTGGCAAGGGATCCACGTCTTACCTGTCTTTCAGTACTTGCGACGAATTCATCCAGCTTATGGCAGACCTTGTTCTAAAGAACATTTTAAAGGACGTCAAAACTGCAAAATATTTCTCAATCAGCGCGGACTCGACGCCAGATATATCCCATGTTGACCAGTTGGCATTCATCATCAGGTACGTGAACAGTGATGGTTCACCTATGGAACGTTTCCTGACTTTTATACCCAATCCGGGTCACAAAGCTGAATAGCTGGCAGAAGTTGTACTAAGCCTGCTTCAGTCATATGAGCTTGACATTTCTGGATGTCGTGGACAGTCTTACGACAACGCCAGCAACATGTCAGTACAGTGGTCTCCAGGCTCGTATCATGGAGAAAAATCCTTTAGCTGTGTATGTCCCACGTTCAGCACATTCATTAAATCTTGTAGGAACGTGTGCTGCTGAATGTTGCAGAGAAGCATGTTCATTCTTCGAACTCTTACAAAATCTTTATGTTTTCTTCAATGCTTCAACCCATCGTTGGAAAATTCTACAAAAATACCTGTCCGCAAATAAAGAAAGTCTCTCTTTGAAGAAACTCAGTGACACTCGGTGGTCCGCTCGTGAAGATGCTTGTCAAAGCCTCAACAGAAACTGGCAACAAGTGTTTGATGCCCTCATCACCATGGAAGGAAATGCTATGGAAAAACCAGCCGCTAGGAATGAGGCCGCTGGACTTCTTTCCAAATTAGGAATGCTAGAAAGAGCTATTTTGTCCACAGTTTGGGGAACAATACTGGAAAGATTCAATGCTGCCAGTAAAAAGTTGCAAAGTGCTGATATGGACATCGGTTTTGTAGTTGAGCTTTATGCTTCCTTGCTGCAGTTTGTGAAAGATTCAAGAGAACTGTTCGATCATTTTGAAGACAAGGCGATGTTGAAGTCCAGCATTGAAGACGTACGAAATTAAGCGAAAAAGGAAGCAAAAATTTTCAGGTGGTGACACCCAGGCAGTGGAAGAAGGCAGAGAGGCATTTAGAGTAAATGTTTTCAATGTGATCATTGACAAACTTTGCTCAGAACTACAGCGAAGACAAACCGCTTATGTAGAAATCCACGCAAGGTTTGGATATTTGTTCAAGATAACAAATCTTGAACCCACTGATGTCATCAGTCAAGCTGGAACACTGTTGAAACTCTACCCCAATGATTTGGAAGTGAGCTTTGTAGATGAATGTCTACATTTCCGCGCACATCCTGTGAGTATGAAAGTGCAAAATGATGACTCTTCTGCGTTAGCAGTATACAGAAATCTGCGAGCTAAAGGACTTCGAACTGTATATCCAAACCTGGATATTGATATGCGCATGTTTCTGTGCATTCCAGCAACTAATTTTACATCACAGATATCTTTCTCGGCTCTCAAACGCGTGAAAAATTATTTGAGATCAAGAATGGCAGAAGATAAACTAAATGCCCTGTCACTCCTCGCCATTGAAAGTGATATTGTTTGTAGAATAAACTATGACGATGCAATATACATGTTTTCGGAACAGAAGGCCAGGAGAAAGCCTGTATATTCAGCCGCAGAATAATATTTAGTGATAATTGATTTTGATGTTTCATTTTTTATTGTGTTGGAAAATAAACGTTGTGTTGATTTTGAATGATAACAACTGTGTTTGTCTGTTGTTGTGATGGTGATGCTTGGTGCAAGTTGTGGCACGGAGGAGGGGCGGCAAAAGTATCAACCTAACCTTGTGCCTAGGGGCGCCGAAATCCTAAATACATCTCTGGAAAGCTAGCAGGTCTTCAGAGAGTTATAATATTTCTTGTACCAGACAATGTGAGAAGATAAAAGCAATGACTTATTATATTGGATAACTAACATATTCAGTTAATGTTAGTATTTCTGTTAACACTGTTCTACTGTTTGCAGGATTTGAAATAGATTCCTTTATTTATGATTAATAACCTGAAATACTTTATGTAATTGAATAATATGTCACTATTGATACTACCACAATTAATTGTGAATATGTTAAACATTTGTATCTTCATTGAAGAATAAAACTCCACAAATTATGTACAGCCCTAATCTATTCCTTGTTTCACTACTCCCTTTGGAGTACACTAGTTTCACAGACTTCACACTTCATCTTAGCAAAACAAATTATACATGTACATTGGGCTTTTGGTAGTGATGGAATGCAAAATATTCAGTGTTTGACATAAAGTCGTTTTCCCATTTTTACTAACAATCTCAAACACTTGAGGTATTTGAATTATATGTAACTATTATGTTGGCTTCCACACCACACATTGTATCTTTAGTTTTAGCTTTGGTGAAAAGAAAAAAAAATTGTGATATAACTATCAAATACTTGATATACTGAATAATTAATTTGGCACAATGCTACAATATCATTCACATACTTAAATGTTGAGGTAAAAGAGCTAAAATAATAACCCAAGTGGCCAAGTATGGTTGTATTTCATATTATGTTGACACATGTAATAATTGAAATAATACATATGGTATCTGTAAGTTTGTTATTGTTTGTGGTGTGAGATTAGCATTGATGAAATGTGCATAGTTTAAGTGTATAATTTTTAATACAATAATTTTTTTTTTCCCAGAACAGGATATGTCACATGGTATTGGCTGACATTGACATCAAACTTTATTTGTTATATCTTAAGTATTTCTTAATATAAATTAAAGTCTATAAAAACACCTGCTATATCCAGTGGGAACTAGGCTTTCCTTAATATTATTATTTTTATTTTTAGGACCAGTTGTTGCAGGGGTAGTAGGGCTAACAATGCCTAGATACTGTTTGTTTGGAGATACAGTTAATACAGCTTCACGAATGGAGTCTAACGGTGAAGGTATTGAGATATTCTGTAATACGTTTAGTGTTTTTTTTAAATATAGAACTAACTATCCTCACTGTTAGCAATGTGTATTCTAAGATCATGCATAAACAATAATTATATTATTGTCATTAACTGAACAGTCTATCTTGGGTAATGTTTTAATATTACTGTTAGTAACTGAACAGTTTATCTTGGGTATGTTATTACATTATCTAGTTACTATACAGTCTATCTTGAGTAGTGTTATTAATAATGCCAGATTTTTTTTAAATTTTTGTTGTATGTTTATTGTAAGATTTTTTTTTCTATTAGATTTAACTAATTTTCCAGAAAATATAACATTTTCAGGAGAGACAAGTTTAAGTTATGAGTTACTCCTTTACAAATAGTTTTGTTTTTAGAATGTTTTGTACTCCTACATAAGTTTTAAATAACTGTGCATCATTTCATCACCAGCTTTGAAGATTCATGTGAGTCCTCAGTGCAAGGACTTCCTTGATCGGCTTGGAGGTTACATAGCTGAAGAGAGGGGCTATGTTGCCATGAAGGTGAGCATTATGAAAGTGTTTAGAAGTGCAGTTGAACTTGACGACTCTACAGGGAAATGGTAAGAAATACATTTACAGCAGTGCTAGGTGATATTATGGGTGATTGTACATAAAAGTGAGGATGTAGGAAGACATCTTGTGTGGAAGTTGTTCAAGAGATTCTACTACATTTTAAAGTATATGAAAGTTAATTTGTACAAATACATTTTAACTCTTCAATATTAACATACAGCCTTTAGCTCTCTAAAGATTTCTGTTTAGTGAATTTAGACAGCCTAATGAACTTATAAAGTTTTGACATTTCTGTCTCATGGCCAAGTTGGCCTATTTATCTTAAAACCTTTCAAGATTTCTCTCTTATGGCATAGATTATTTAATATCAAAGGGTCAAATGCTACAGCTTTAAAATTTGATAACCTGTTTGTGTGTTTGTTTTTAATATTGTGCTAATCTACATGAGAGCTAACTGCACTATCCATTCCTAATTTAACAGACTGGAGGGAAGGCAGCTAGCCATCACCACCTATTACTTACTCTTGGGCTACTCTTTTACCAATGAATAGTGAGACTGACCATCACATTATAACTCCCCCACAGCTGATAGGACAAGCATGTTTGGTGGGATGCAGATTCAAACCTGAGACCCTCAGATGGCAAGTTGAGCACCCCAACCACTTGACCATGTCATTGCATTAAAGTTAAATAGCATTTTTTTTTCAGAGATGATAACATTCTGTTTGTATTTATAGTAAATTATTTTATTAAAACATCTATTTTAATTTATAGTGAAACTTTGTAATTAAGTTTCTTTTATCTAAGTTTCTATTTATATTTACAGTGAAAACTGAAATCATATGACATATACAAGTACCAGTTAAATTGCTAGAATTTTTATACTTGAGACAAAGAACTGATAACAAACAGTGGCATAGTCATAGAAGTACATTATCGGTTTGGTTAAGAATTTTTCACAACTCCACATAAAGATTGTCTCTGCTAGCTGTCCCTAATTCAATAGTGATAGTCTAGAGGGAAAGCAGTTAATTAATACCACATACCACCAAATGTTGAGCTATTCGTTTATAAATGAGTAATATGATTGTCACATAACAATACCTCCATGTCTGAAAGGTCGAGCATGTTCAGTGAGACAAGGACTTGAATCTGCAACCCTTAGATTGCAAGTTATGTACCCTAACCTCCAAGCAATGCCAGGCCTAAAGCTCTTGACTTTTAAAAACTTACAGAGATCTTCACTAATGCCTCACAAAAGAAACTTATAAATGTATTTGTTTTTAGGGAAATGCTCATACCTCTCTCTATTCACTTGTTTTCATAAAGTTAACTAGTTATTTTCATTTTATTTAATCAGTATTTCGTAATAGGAATAAAATTAGGATTAGTTGTCTTGAATCGACCACTCTGTTAATAATTGGTAGTTTATTGTATTTATCTCTCCATCACTTAAGAAAATTAACAGTAATTACGTTTCACAATTTAGTAGAAAACTCCAACCACCATTTGATATTTTAAACTTATTATTCAGAGTAAATAGCCAGGTACTTATTACTATATTTCATCCATGTTTAGGGTAAAGGAGAAATTAAGACATATTGGTTATTAGGGCATTCTAGTGGCTCTAAACGTCGAAGGGACCCCAAGGACATGATTTTGCCACAATCACTCTTTTCTTTTGTTCGTGAGACAGAATTTCGACGCCGTAGTCCCAAACTACCATCAGCAGATACATCCAGAAGACATTCTCTTAGAGTTGACACAAGACATCTTAGGACAACAGATGATGTTTCAAACTCCAACATCTCTGCCCAAGGTCTTCCTTCATATTTTTATGTGGTTCAAGACAGCCCTTATTCTCCAAGACGATCCAGCCCACAGTTACTAAGAAATAAATTTAAAAAATTAAAAAGCCAAGATCGAGAGGACATAAGTACTGATAGTTCGATAGATGCCGTGGTTTCTCTAGGAGCAGCGAACAATACAACATCTGAAAGAGAGAAGCATGCACCAGCTAGCCAAAATAGTATGATATCAGCAGATGAAAGTGATAAACCTTTACTAGATCCTGGTGGAGTTACATTTGAAATTCACCACTCAGTGAATGATGATAGAAAACCTCATTTCCAAACACCACTAATGAGGACTACTTCAAAACCATGGCGCTCATACGATGAGATACTTCAACCAAATAGGCCAAAGTCATCACTGAAAGATTTTTTTACAGGTCTTCTGAGTGGCAGACTAGTTGATAGTGATTCCAAAAAAATTAGCAATTCTCTCATAAACCAGTGTAAATCCATACCTGAACAGGAACTCGAAGACAGTGTAGTGTAAAAAGAAAGTCTTACAACAACAAAAATCACTAAAGTAAAACCTGTCCCATAATAGTTGGCGAAACACTGGAACATATTTAATGTTTAACTCAGAGGTGAGAATACTCAAAAATTATAAGAGGGAGCTACCGGCAATATATATTTCTTAAGTGTTTAACTTGTGGATAAAAATAAGTAGAGAAAACTTATATAAGAAACTTTTAAATGTCTTTTTAAAACACAGAAAATGGGTAATAATTTGGAGAAGTTACCTCACAGTAATTACATATTCGGTACCAAACTTAAACAGAAACTACTCGTTTTGAATTGTACAGTTTTCTATGTTTAATGCTTTGTAACTATATATGACTTATAGTAGCTTCTAAGATGTCCTCACGTTCTCAAGAGAAAGACCTGAATCAGTTTTATGTATATCAAGTGACAGCTTTTAAATATGGCTTATATCTTTATGTGGTTGATTATTCATTTCTTCATCGAAGAACTTGCATTACAAATAACCTTCACAAGGGTTAAGATCTAGTTTAAACTAATGAGAATGTATCTCTTTCTTGCTCAGTTTATTTTCATCGTGAATACATGAATAAAATACCATGGATTATATTTTCTTAAGAGATATAACTTTAAAGTGAAATATTCAGAAAGAATGTGTGCACTTTTAAAATCTAATTAAGCGTTCTTTTAAAATAATGACCTAGAAATTGGGCCTAGAGACTTTGATATTCCATGTACATAAAACGTGAAAGTCACCTTTGCTGCCTCTAGAATAGTTTTCATTATAGCAAAGAAATGTGTGTGTTGACCTGCATTAGACTCTGCTGTATTGAGAGGGCAATTATATTAAATTTAGCTTTTTTCACTTCACTGAGCTGGCTTCCTTGGTACTTTTGGTGGTGGTAACCTTGATTTTTCATCTTTCTAATAAAAACTGGTTCTTACCAAGCTTTTTCATGCTCAGGACATTTGACAGTCGTGGCTGGTTTAATAAGACAATGAAGAATTCTGTTTCCATTCTTGGTTTGTACTTTGAAATAGTAAAGACCTCAAGCCATTGTTGGATGACATTGACTTGTACAATGAGGCAGTAAAGACCTCAAGCCATTGTTGGAAAGTATTGACTTCTAAATTGAGATAGTAAGACCTTGAACCATTTTTGGAAAACCTTAACTTGTACAATGAGATAGTAAGACCTTAATTGTTGTGGTAAATCAGGGATATATTAACGCATAGGCACACGAGGCACGTGCCTGGGTCGGCAGATTTTAGGGGGCGGCAAATTTTGACCAAAAAAAAAAGAAAAAGAATGGACACCATTTTAAAATGTAGTCCCTGGTTATTAATTCCCCCTGCCATTTATGCCGCCCCAATAACCTCTTGAATCTGGACCCCCCCACACACACACTCACTATTCCACCACACAGTCGGGTCGGTTGCTTCAAGTTTAAAAGATTTCTAACCTTCCCTCCATGAGTCCCACCTAATACGCCCCGCCCCCCCCCCACATCATCAACCCATCCGCCCTAACCTCAGTTATATATTTGTGTTTTTCAAAAACCCCAACATATTTTTTACTCATGTTGACACACCAAACAATGAATTACCTGCTACTCAGTGTGCTACGCCTACACAAAAAATATTTTATCATGGCCTAATAACGTATTTTGTTTTGTGAAATTGCGTATATGAAAATTCGGATTTTCGGTTGCTTCAGGCTATTATCTGGAAAAATATATTTTGAAATATTCTTCCTCATCATTTACAGTTTAGCTTAATTGATTATTTTTAATTGATTGATTGAATATGCGCGTGTCTAGATTCCAATGTAGTCCTTACAGAATAGTTCCTTCAAATTCCCTAGCAATCATAGGCATTTGTTAGAATAAAGAAGGGGTAGTGGCAGACTCCAGAATACCAGAACAGAAAGGCGCACAGTCACTGGAGCAGGTGAGCGTCGGCGGAATCGGCTGCGGATGTCACGCATAATCGTTTTTGCAGGCCGCCGACCGCGCTCTATCAATGAAGTTGACTCCCAGGGGACGCGGTTGTACCGCACGGGGTCTGAATAGTTTTGAGCGATACAGGTATTTGTTACTGGTAGTATATAATTTGAAATAGTAAAGTGTGTTAGAATTTATAATTTGATTGTCAATAGCCCAGCACCCATTAACATGGATACATCGGCAGTAATATAAATCAGTAGTGCAGAAGCTCCCCTTTTTCGTGTATATTTTGTTATGGACTTATTGTTATGGATAATTGTTTTACCAACTACCATAAAACTCATTATCTGCCGGACGAATATATGGTTCACCAACATATTTACAATATAATCGACAATATAGATAATAACGTAGTAAGCGATATTGGTGTCAAAATGTAGAGTTCGTTATGCTTTTACTTATTCCTCCGTCACCCAATATCTTACTGTAAGTTATATCGCGTTGTCAGTGTCCAAACCTCCACAAGAAGTACAATTCTTGTGAGGGTGAGGGTCACTGGGGGTCGAACGGCTGTGAGGTTCGCGCGGCTGCCATAAATAGCTCGATCCCACGAAAATGACTCAGATCCTGATGATCTGAGATGTGAAAGTAACAAATTCACTGTCAATACTCAATATACGATCAGTGGATTCTAGTGATATCGTCATGAGTAACATACGCCGAAAATTGAGTGGAGCAGCTTATAGGAAGATAGCAAAGTTAAAAAATGAAAACACACGTGATGTTTTGGATAAGACACCGACGATGGAGGCCTTTTTTGCTAAACAAAGGCAAGAACAGCCTACTAGCGATGATGTTCAAACCAACAGCGATGGAGTGAATACACATGACGGGCCTAGCAGTAGCAGTTTTGAACAATCTGAACGACCCGAACATATCGAACTGAATGTCGTGGACAGTCTTTCGACAACGCCAGCAACATGTCAGTACAGTGGTCTCCAGGCTCGTATCATGGAGAAAAATCCTTTAGCTGTGTATGTCCCACGTTCAGCACATTCATTAAATCTTGTAGGAACGTGTGCTGCTGAATGTTGCAGAGAAGCATGTTCATTCTTCGAACTCTTACAAAGTCTTTATGTTTTCTTCAATGCTTCAACCCATCGTTGGAAAATTCTACAAAAATACCTGTCCGCAAATAAAGAAAGTCTCTCTTTGAAGAAACTCAGTGACACTCGGTGGTCCGCTCGTGAAGATGCTTGTCAAAGCCTCAACAGAAACTGGCAACAAGTGTTTGATGCCCTCATCACCATGGAAGGAAATGCTATGGAAAAACCAGCCGCTAGGAATGAGGCCGCTGGACTTCTTTCCAAATTAGGAACGCTAGAAACAGCTATTTTGTCCACAGTTTGGGGAACAATACTGGAAAGATTCAATGCTGCCAGTAAAAAGTTGCAAAGTGCTGATATGGACATCGGTTTTGTAGTTGAGCTTTATGCTTCCTTGCTGCAGTTTGTGAAAGATTCAAGAGAACTGTTCGATCATTTTGAAGACAAGGCGATGTTGAAGTCCAGCATGAAGACGTACGAAATTAAGCGAAAAAGGAAGCAAAAATTTTCAGGTGGTGACACCCAGGCAGTGGAAGAAGGCAGAGAGGCATTTAGAGTAAATGTTTTCAATGTGATCATTGACAAACTTTGCTCAGAACTACAGCGAAGACAAACCGCTTATGTAGAAATCCACGCAAGGTTTGGATATTTGTTCAAGATAACAAATCTTGAACCCACTGATGTCATCAGTCAAGCTGGAACACTGTTGAAACTCTACCCCAATGATTTGGAAGTGAGCTTCGTAGATGAATGTCTACATTTCCGCGCACATCCTGTGAGTATGAAAGTGCAAAATGATGACTCTTCTGCGTTAGCAGTATACAGAAATCTGCGAGCTAAAGGACTTCGAACTGTATATCCAAACCTGGATATTGCTATGCGCATGTTTCTGTGCATTCCTGTAACTAATTTTACATCACAGATATCTTTCTCGGCTCTCAAACGCGTGAAAAATTATTTGAGATCAAGAATGGCAGAAGATAAACTAAATGCCCTGTCACTCCTCGCCATTGAAAGTGATATTGTTTGTAGAATAAACTATGACGATGCAATATACATGTTTTCGGAACAGAAGGCCAGGAGAAAGCCTGTATATTCAGCCGCAGAATAATATTTAGTGATAATTGATTTTGATGTTTCATTTTTTATTGTGTTTGAAAATAAAAGTTGTGTTGATTTTGAATGATAACAACTGTGTTTGTCTGTTGTTGTGATGGTGATGCTTGGTGCAAGTTGTGGCACGGAGGAGGGGCGGCAAAAGTATCAACGTAACCTTGTGTCTTTGTGGTAAATACATTATGAGCATTTTACTCAGTGTTCTCTGATAAGGTAGAGACACTATGGACATCTTATGTAGTGTTCTCTGATAACATAGAGACACTACCAACAGCAACACCTTTCATAGAAACTAGTGTGGCATTTGCTATTTCTAATAAAACATGAATATCGAGTTTAAATACCTCTTAAAAACCGAACACATTCACTTTTGTTATGTAACTACTGTCCCACAGGGCGAAGCGTGGTTAGGTGTTTATGAATCACAGAAAACTGCGATCTCTTTAATTAATTCAACATGCCAACAACTCAAACTTGGAAATGAAAGCTATTCTTTTTCAGGTTTGCAATAAACATTGAAATTGTTAAACTGATACAACGTTTTTAAGAGCAGATAAACAATGAGCTGTTTCTACTGTGTCAACCACAGGGATCAGAACCCTGTTTTTAGTGTTAGAAAGTTTCATTCTTACCGCCAAGCCACTGAGGACGAAATTAAATATAAAATATCACAACTTAAACAGCTTATGGTAAACAATGACAGCTCCTGTTATTACTGTTAAAATAACAAAAGATATTAATTATACGTATTATGACTTTCTTTTGTTTCAAACGGTAGAATGTTTATTTTTATACAATGATATTATGAAGTGAGTTACGTTTTGAAAAGTAACTATGCAACAGTTTAGTTGCCTCCCATGTTATTACTGTACCAGGACAAAGACATAATTATCACGTTATTAATAGCAGCTTTACAATGGTTTCGTTATTTCCCATGTTGCTACTGTCCTCTGACAACTGAACCTTATCACTTTACTATCAATAACTTGACAACAATTTCGTTGTTTTCAGTGTTGTCACTGTCCTTTAACAACTGAACCTTATCACTTTACTATCAATAACTTGACAACAATTTCAGTGTTGTTACTCTTCTGAGATAATTATGCCTGATCACTTTTAATATTAATAACTTGACAACGGTTTCGAGGTTTCCCATGTTGTTACTGTCCTGAGACAACTGTATCTGATCACAGTGGAGTCGTATCTACCAACACGTTGGAAAAATTTATAACTCCTAGAATACAATAAAAAGTGACATTTTATTATAGATTTAGTTGCTAAAGACATCAAAATCGTCTGAATCATTGAATACAAACCCTCCCTCTTCAAAACAGGGCCTGGCATGGCCTAGCGCGTTAAGGCGTGCGCTTTGTGATCTGAGGGTCGCGGGTGCGCGCCCGAGTCGCGCCAAACATGCTCGCCCTCCCAGCCGTGGGGGTGTATAATGTAACGGTCAATCCCACTTTTCGTTGGTAAAAGAGTTGGCGGTGGGTGGTGATGACTAGCTGCCTTCCCTCTAGTCTTACACTGCTAAATTAAGGAAGACTAGCACAGATAGGCTTCGAGTAGCTTTGTGTGAAATTCCAAAACAAACAAACAAACAAACCCTCTTCAAGACACAACTGAAACCACATTCAGAAGTTGCGACACCTAGTTTATCTGTTTTATGGCACCGCCAGAAACATACAATGGAATCGAGTGAGTAACAAAATTTAGTTGGAAGCATTATTGTACACAAGTCCGTTTTTTCGTTGTGAATTATATATATATATATATATATTGCCGCCACTTTGTTTTACCGATATTAGACCTCGTTTTTATAAAATCTTGTGTAGAGAGGTGCAATAAACCCCCATCTTTGTCTACCTCTAGTTAACTAATAATTTCTACTTTGGTTTTGTTATTAGATTGTCACTACTTTATAACCAAACAGTTCCAAAAGTTTTCATAAGGAAATTTTCTTCACTGGAAAAATTATTCTCTGCCAACAAGGAGATGTTATACAAAACACCAACTCTTCGCTTTTCTTGTGGTGTGAGAGGAAAAGCTGATAAAGCTTGAGACACCAGTTTCTTTGCTTATCCTGTAGTACAAGTGGGAGAGCTGATAAAACATGCAACATCATTTATTTGCTTATCTTGACAGAAGTTTTGTTGTGTGATCTAAAGTTACTGTTTAATGTTAATAGATGTGGAAGCTTCAGATGTAACCAGAGATATGGTTTCTTTTGAAAAGTAAATCTACTTATGGGCTGCAGAATTAGGTATTGTAAGCCATTATAATGTTATGTGTAATATATAAAAACATTCCAGGTGCTATTAATATTAAAGCCCAAAACATTCAAAGGTTCATGATAGTAGCTCTATAAAGTAATTAAATGTGTTTTTTTTTTTCAGATTTCTGACCTTTAAACATGGTCACAAACGTGTTTGTGGTATTTTTAAAATATACTAACCTATAACAATTTGGCAAAAAGGAATCTCTAATTGTTTTATTTCTTGACATTTGTGTAACCCTTTTAGACCATCATTTCTAGAATAAACTTGGAATTTTATTTTACCCAATCACCTTGTTTTAAAAAAACAGCACTAACTATTTTTGCAGTTTGTTAAAGGTACGACATATGTCCCTGAGATATTTATTATGACATCATTGATGTTTAAAATAACTTGTTAAAAACAATGCCAGTGATTCATTCATAAAGAAGTTTCTGTAATTGTGTTTTTTAGCTAATTTGACCATGATTGTTCAGTGTTGTCCGCTTTAACTGTCTTTTCATGATTTAAGAAAATAAAAGTGTAATCAACAAAAAATGATTAAACTCCTGGAAAATGTTATGCTTGAATTTAAATCATTGTTAGAATTAAATAGGTTCGTTACTTGTAACTAACTTACAAACTAAAGAGAAAATGTAACATTACTGACATGGTAAAGCTACGTCTATAAATAATGGTTTTGATTCAATTTAACCCAACTACTAGAATCGTACAGTCAGAAAAGGCAAGAATGTTCGTATGGTAGAGCTATAAATATTGTTTGGTTTGAATTCATTAAGGCCAATTATTTAAAAAATAGTGCACTAAAAAGTGTAACAATGCTGACACGAACTACAACTACAGATAATAGTTAGTTTTTAACCCATTTAGGCTAATTATTTAAAAGAATAGTGCAGCGAGGAAGCGTAACAATGTTGAGATTGTAAAGTTACAGACATTGGTTGACTTTGAATCGGTTTAAGAAACAATGTACCGAAAAAAATGTGTTAAACAACATATCATTGTCACAGTTGTTAGATGTCCTATTTCACAGAATTAAACACTGTTACAATTTATCTATATTTTACCGTTTTTTATTGTGTTTATATTACCCACTAAAATTTGTGTATTTATTTCTGTTTTCCATCTGGATCTTACACAACAAGTAAAGAGGTCTTTGGAGAGTATCAAAGCCAGTAATGCTACATTGACATGATATTATGTTTACACATAATAATATTTTTAGGTCTGTGTTTTCATTGTTATTTTAAACTTATCTCATTGTAAGGCTGGTGCACTCAGAAACCTTTTAATAGTAGCAAAGATTATGCAGTAACTCATTATATGTAAAGTCGTTTAAACAAGAAAAAAGATGTCAAGCATTTTAAACTAGAAAAATAAACGCCCAACATCTTAGACTAAAAGAAGAGATATACAACACATAAACTAAAAGAAGAGATGCCCAACATCTTAGACTATAAAAAGAGATGTCACGTTAAATTAGAAGATGAAGTTCCCTTAAGTTAAACAAGGAGGATGTGATACTCAACAAATTAAGATAGAAAATGAGATGTGCAACAAAATGAGCTAAAAGATGAGATTTCCTCAACTTAAACCAGGAGGATGAGGTACTCAACAAACAAAGCTAGAAGATAAGATGTGCAACAAACTAAGCTAAAAGATGAGACTTCCTCAACTTAAATCAGGAGGATGAGATATTCAACATACACTGCTGGCCAAAATCTTAAGGTCAATGAACATAAAGAAAAAAATATGCATTTTGCGTTGTTAGACTCAACCACTTATTGAAGTAGAACTTCGAAAGATGAAAATAAGAAAAGGGAAAATAAAAATAAAAACACTTTTAGCATTTAATAGGGAAAATATGAACACTATAATATTAGCTAGTTTAAGACCATACTGAAACGGAGCGTTAAACAGTAAACACGTAACGAAATTTAGTCAGTTGTGTTCAAGAATTAGCGTTGTTAACATCTTCCACTGACATCTGCTGTGTTACATTGAGTATAAACCTGGAAAAGGCTAAAAAGTTGACAGAATTTGTACGTGGCAGAATTGTCGAGCTGCAAAAGCAAGGTCTCTCTCAACGTGTTATCGCTGGTGAGATTGGGCGTAGTAAAACTGCTGTTGCAAATTTCTTAAAAGACCCTAATGGATACGTCTTCAAAGGTTGCGCCTCCTTCCACACCACGAAACAGCTCGGTTAAACTTTGCTGAGAAGCACCAAATATGGGACGCAGAAAAGTGGAAGAAGGTTTTCTTTTCTGATGAGAAAAAAATTAACCTGGATGGTCTAGACGGCTTCCAACATCACTGGCACGATAAGGATATTCCACTGGAGACGTTTTCTATACGACAAAGTGAAGGAAATTTCATTATGATCTGGGTGCTTTCTCTTTCTATGGAAAAATGGAGCCTCAGGTTATACAAAGGCGTATAAGGCAGCTGGCTACATTGGCATATTGGAGAGAGCATCCTTGTTGACTGAAAGTCCTCGCTTGTGTGGAAATGACTGGATTTTTCAGCAGGACAATACTGCAATCCACAATGCCCGCAGGTCAAAGGACTTTTTCATGGCGAATAACGTGACTCTTTTGGACCATCCAGCGTGTTTGCCTGAAATGAATCCCATTGAAAATGTTTAGGGGTGGATGGTAAGAGAGGTCTATATAAATGGACGTCAATTCCAAACAGTGCATGATTTTCATGAACCCATCTTCACCACTTGGAATAACATTCCAGCCAGCTTTCTGCAAACGCTTATATCGATCATGCCAAAGCAAATGTTTGCAGTTATTCGGAATGACGGCCATGCAACTCACTACTGAGATCTCTTGTTGAGCTTTTCCTATCCTGTTTAGGACGTCTTTTTGATATGGTCTTCAACTTTTGACCAGCTAGTATTTAGGCTAATTTCATGGTGCTTACATTTTCCCTATTAAATGCTAAAAAAAAATTATTTTTATTTTTCCTTTTCTTATTTTCATATTTCGAAGCTCTATTCAAATTAGTGGTTGAGTGTAACAACGCAAAATGCATTTTTTTATGTTCATTAGCCTCAAGATTTTGGCAATGTATTATTTTGCAGTAGCTACTTTTTAAACTTCGTATCTTTTCTCTTTCTTTAGATCATTCTTTTTTCTAATTCGAAATATAAAACGTAATAAATTAAGAGACCCTAACGAAAATCTCCTAGTGACAGTTTAAATAATTCCAGAAATTAATTAGTATTTTCCACCCGTATAAACGTAAACAACACAAAGAACAAAGGATCCCCTTGTGGCTCTGCAGTAAGTGTTCTTGCTTTCCTCGTTAAAAACTGGGTTTCAATACATGCTGTCTAGAGAACACAGATAGCTAATTCTGTAGTTTTGTACTTATCGAAGCACTAAAACTAAAATCAAATATGAAATGTTTCAATCCATTCTCTGTGACGCTTCAGTTAAACAATGACCGTTGTCCGTTATATTTACTGTGACCACTATTTTTGCGATCCTTGTTCAATTACGAAATAATATATTACACCAAATTATCAATTTTGTCTGCAAAATGTTCTTGATAATTTACAACAAGTTTAAAAATAAAATAAATTGAGAATATTTAAATCACACTCCTTGTTTGTTTGTTTTTGGAATTTCGCACAAAGCAACTCAAGAGCTATCTGTGCTAGCGTCCCTAATTTAGCAGTGTAAGACGAGAGGGAAGGCAACTAGTCATCACCACCCACCGCCAACTCTTGGGCTACTCTTTTACCAACGAATAGTGGGACTGACCGTCACATTATAACGCCCCAACGGCTGGGAGGGCGAGCATGTTTGGCGCAACCCTCAGATTACGAAGCGCACGCCTTAACGCGCTCGGCCATGCCAGGCCCCAAATCACTTACACGTTTTCCACAGTGCGTTTCCCTTCGTTGATTACTTTGTTTAATTTGTTTTTAAATTTCGCGCAAAGCTACTCGAGGGCTATCTGCGCTAGCTGTCCCTAATTTTGCAAAGAAAGACTAGAGAGAAGACAGCTTGTCTTCACCACCCACCGTCAACTCTTGTGCTACTCTTTTACCAATGAATAGTAGGATTAGTTTAATTTGATTATTATTACCTGTAAGGCTGAGCCACTGGAGAGAAAATACTTCAATACAGAGCCGTTTCTTTGTTTTAGACGGTAAAACAGGGATTTAAGTTGGTAATTTACACTGTTATTTTCAATTACTAATTTGTTTTGTCTATTTAACTTCATTAAAAATAAGCTATTTGAGAAATTATGATAATTAATTAAATATATTTTCCCTTCATGTCACAAACCTAACATTACAGCGAATTGTTGAAAAAAACAACAAGGTAATGCTCTTCATTCCTTACTGTTCCCCAGTAAGTTTAAAGAGCTTTAAAGCATGACTTTCAGGATTAGATACTTTCGGTGGCCAGAACAGAGATAAACTATTATGTAGCTTTACTTTAATAGAAACGACCAATATCTTTCCTGCTTGAATCAACTGAGATTTGAGCGCTATGCCTTAAACATGCTCCACACATTCATCTATTAGTGCGGTTTATTAGTGGAGCAGCCAGCCCTTTTATTCGGTATGACTGCTGCTTGAAGGTGTGTACTCTCTGGTTATTTGTGCAAAGTTAGAAAACACTTTACTTGTATTATATATTGATAACTGTGTCTGTCTTTAGTACACATACGTATAGTCGTCGTTCATGTTGTAAATTGCAAATTATAATTACGTAGCGTATGCATGAAATCACTTGTTTTAAGTATGCTCTATACCAAATGGTTATATGTTGTTCAATTATTAACTTACGGTAATGGCGACATGACCAAAAAGTAATGACTCTCATATTGCGAATGTAGTTGAATTATTAACTTGTTAATGGCGACATGATCAAAAAATGATGACTGTCATGTTTTGTCAGTTATAAATCCACTCGTTTGATCTTCACCAACAATATTTGATTACGTTATAAGTTCTTAATGCTGATTATACATGAAAAAAACTTCATTTGTTCTTGATGTTCGAATGATAGAAACATTCTTAAACAAGGGGTAATATGAAACTTAAATAACAATTCTATACTTGAACGTGTACTTCTGTTTGTTTTAATTTTTTTCGTAGAAAAAAAGAAGATAAAAGCCCCTGAAAATAAGTTATGGAGTTTTTAATAATAAAAAAGCTGGAATTAGAGTTGCTCCACATGCGTGGTTCTTATCAGATACAACAGCTTCGAATTTTTTAAATTGTTTTCAGTACCTACATAAAAAAATGTTTCAGCCTTAATCTTCCGCGATAATACTCTTGTTTGTCCAAAAATTATATTACTTCAAAAAAAAAAATAGCCACTACTAATTAACAGGTAGATTTGATTCATTTCTTGGGACGAAGACTCGTTTATGAATAATTTTTTTATATTATAAATGAAAGAAAATACTCCAATCTTTCGCATTTTTTATAACACCATATTTTCAGACGATTATTATGAACATGGACAAAAGGTATTTTATTGTTTATTTGTTTTAAATTCATTTTGCACGTTCAAAAATTTATGTGCGCTATTTTAGTAAAATCTCGACGAACATTGTATTAACCCGACTGAGAAAAGTATAATTGATTTTAGTTAGAAGTTTTGAAAAATGTTGTCAAGTGAAATTCGTTTATTTTTATTCTTTTTATCTTGCCTTTGATAAATGTGTTTTATGTTGGATATAAAATTATTGGTTAAAAAGATTGTTAATTCCAATTTACTAACGCCGTTATTATAGAAACATAAAGTATTTCATTATGTGGTATAAAAATACCAAACAATAAACTCTTATTGCCGGTCATAAACACTTATCTATATTATAATTTCCTTATTTTTAGGATGGTCCCTATGTTTTGTTTAGGAACACATTTCAACAACAGGGAGAAATACGTTCTTTCTCTATTGACGTTGTGAGTGAGTTAGTGTCGTGTTCGGTATGTTATTTATATCAATATAATCAAATATATTTGTGTTTTATCAAAGCATAGAAAATATGACAATGATTTAAGTACACATTTTAAAAATTATTGGATGTGTTTTGTTGAAATAATTTATATCGGTGTTTGTTTTATGTTGTATGAAAGAAATATTCTTGTTGCAAGTTGATATGCTGATAGGGCCTTAGCTATTAGTTTAGGGTTAATAGTTTGTATGTGTTTACGTGATACTTCGAAATATAAGAGTGTGCTGTTAAAACAAACCTGAAACTATAAATAGTAACTCGCAGAAATAGTTCGTAGATCTAATCCTCAACTTCATTGTTAGCCATAGTAGTTTAGTACATGCATGATTTAAGATTTATCCCAAATAGCTAGACATGCTACAGTAAGTTATATGTATTATTTCAGGGATGAAATGATCAAAAGTACGAGTTAAAATAATTTTATATACCAGGCAGAAATTTTAGTTTTATTACCATATATTTGACATAGTTGAATAACTAAAGGTGTTTTACACAGAATTGGACAAAAACAAAATTCTGTTTGATGAAGGTTTTGTTGAAAGTTAAGGTAAAAAAATCCACTAAAGGTGTTTAAATTAAAACATCACATTTTGTAATGAGTATTTTTGCAAATTTACTTTATATAAAGATCATGAAACTTATATGTTAAGTGGTTGGGTTAAATTAATGCTTTACAAAAAATCACAAATATTTTGGAAATACTATAAAATTAATTCAAATTTGTTTAAAAACATGGAAGGTTGTGGTATGTGTTTACAAGTTTTTGTTAAATATTTCAGGTCTAGGCATTTGAAATATCCTGATACTTACATTTTGTTAAACGTTTCTTTAATATATTAGATACATTATGTATTTCCCGTAGTAACATGAAGCCTTGAATCTTTGTGCCATTCTGTATCTCAAATCTTTCATTAGGTTTAACACTTCTATAAACTTAGATGCTAACCATTATGATTTGAGCATAATCATTACAATTTTGGTGTATACATTGACTGTATTCTCATACAGACAAGTATTATGACTTGTTGCAACACCCAAATTATATATTATATAGGCCTTTATAATAAAGTGATTAAATTATTCTCCCAGGGCTTGAAATGGTACTTGCAATAATCATGTTTATGCTTGAAATAATAACAAAATTATTTTATCTCCAATGTTTGCCAATAGTTTGAGTGCAGTGCTTATTCATACTGGGTAAATGGGAGAATCCATAGCCATGTAATCAGTGCCTGCATAGATGGGTATTTGTCATTTTCTAAGCAGCATAGAAACACCAATGCAATCGTTCACAAGTTGGAAAAAAAGAGGCCTCCCTCACCATATTGTCTGGTTTTTGGCAAATCTAAAAGGAATAAAACTGAATCAAAAATTTAGGAAAGAGTACAGTGCAAAATATAAGATCATTGCATCAAAAGTCAGTGAGAGTCATATTTTGTACAGTTTGTCACATCAATTTTTCTGTGGTGTATGGTGGGATAAACAACTGTTACAGACATACAAAATCGGCATCTCACCAACAAAAGGCTGAGGCGAAGACAAAAACGTTGCAGATAATGACATTTATGAGTATAAAT
The DNA here is from genome assembly GCA_011833715.1 of Carcinoscorpius rotundicauda. Lineage (NCBI taxonomy): Eukaryota > Metazoa > Arthropoda > Merostomata > Xiphosura > Limulidae > Carcinoscorpius > Carcinoscorpius rotundicauda. Next base: position 28,333,573 of record CM022406.1, read on the forward strand.
TTAGAATATGAAACCATAATTACAGAAGTGATGTCCACGCAATTCGTCATTGCTTATAATTTACCTCCAGCTGTAGCCAATCATGCAGGACATCTGTTCAGAAATGTGTTTCCAGACTATGGTATAGCAAAAAAATGTCATAAATGGGAACTCAAAAGCATTACCAAATAATAATAGATGTAATAATAAACAGCTTAGAGACATTGGTCATTTGAAATAGTTGGCATCTTTGTAAACTGCTGTTTTTCCCAGGTTAACTTTTGTGATTGTAATTCTGTGTTGTTATTCTGTTTGAGAAATGGAAGTTAAATTAAGACCACATTAGTCAGACCTATGAAATAAATGAATGTAATACAACAGTTTTCCTTGTACAAGTACTGTGAGATTGGTTTTGGTTTTTCTTCCAATTATAATAATGCTTGGCATTCTTGTGGTCAGTATGATGTTAGTCATGATTTTCCTGGTAATTTGATCACTATCTTGATAAAGGTGAAACAGTTACAAAGTTAGTGGAACTATGTTTATGAAATTTATCTGTGAATACAGGTGTTACTGTTTATGTATGTATACTGTATACTCGTGTTACTGTTTATATATGCATACTGTATATGCATGTTATTGTTTATGTACATATACTATATACGCGTGTTACTGTTCACATGTGTACTGTATAGGCTTGTTGCTGTTTGTGTACCGTACATGTGTGTTGCTTTTTACACGCGTGTACATTATAGCATGTGCAAGTTCTTCATTCATTGTTCATGTATTATTGTGTGATAGGCAAATTATCAATTGCAATATCAGCTCATGAAAAAGTACAGTTAATTTGGCTTGATTCTTGTCCCTCTACCAACTTGTGAATCAGTACTTGATCATATGGCCCAGTGTGCAGTATTCAGATATGTGATCACAAGAAGCCCACTTGAAATAATGTATTCTCAAGATGGCTGGTTGGGTATTAAAACTTTAAAATAAAGTACAGAACAATGTTTTGACCTTCTGAGATCATCTCCAGGTTAAGTTTAAAGATCCATCATACCAGCCATCTTGAGATAGGTTTTGTGTGGTTGATAAGTTTTAGTAGCTTGTTTTTGTGGGAAAACATGCACTAAAAAGTAAATTACTAGATTGAATCAATTCTTTAAAATTATTGACAGATTGTCTTAAGGCTATTATAGTATATTAATGGAATCACACATTTACTACTAAGGTTATCTGATGTAATGGAATACACACAACTCTTCACTATATTTGTGTTACAACAAAAATTCATCACAAAGTTATAAATAAGAATATAAGGGGCTGGCAAGTATAAAAAGTTAACACAATTTCATCTGAGTTCAGCTGTTTGTCCCTTTTAATCTTTTGCTGTACATACACTGCTGTTTGGCAATGTTCCCAGATGTGTCTCACCTCAAGAATAAATTTCTCTTAATAAATAGTAACTCCAACCTTTAGATAAAAGTTTGTTTTATGTTGCATTTAGTAAGCAAGCAACAAATCACTTGCTAAGTATTGTTCTACAGTTTTCTTAAACAGTATTTTTTGGAAGTCCTGTGTCCATTTAAAGTAGATTTTTGAAGCCAGAAAGTAGTGTTTATATAAGAATATATAATCAGCATTCGTAGCATCTTTAATGCTTCAGAAACTAGAACATATCTTATGAGTGTCAGAATCTTGTGAAATAATATCCTTATTAGATAAGTTATGTACTGGAAGCATTTGAGTTAAAATCTGTGCAGAAAATATATATCTTTTCATTAATTGTATGACAAAATTAGATGTGTATTAATTACATGGTTACCAATTTCTTATTTCAGTTATCAGTTCTTGAAATCTACACAGCACGATCATGGTAGGTGTTAAAAGGTTATACTAGTTTTAGAATAATGTTTTAAAATTTTAAACCAGGTCGTACTGTTTTGGAAAATAAATGTATTACAACATCCCTTCATTTCTTTGTTCTATCTTGAGATTTGTTAGTGACTTGCATATATTCATCAGATAATTACATATAAAACATTACAGAAAAGTTGGTTTTAGAGGATATAAAAATGTCATTCTTTTTCACAGTGTTCATTTTTCTAAATTTATTGTGTGTTTGTTAAGCAATCACCCTTAAATACTGTCTGCTAGTTTCATTCTCTGAAATTAAGTTTGTGGCATAACTTCCCAAAAGCTGTGATGACAGTTTTTTTTTAATTATACCAGAAAGCATTTTGACTTGCTTTCTGGGAAATTTTATTGAAATTTTTTGAACACAATGGGAAAACTATAACCAGATGGAATTTCTGCAACTTGTGATAATACATAAGAACCTGGACAAAGCTGTACAGCTGTGTGTGCTTCACAGTAACAAGTTGTAAAGTGGCATGTCTAGTACTGATATATTAAACTTGTGTTAACAGTGTAATCACGGAAATAGTGTACTTTAATAAAGTGTGTGAAATACATGTAACATTTACAAGTCTAAATTGAAACTGGAGTTACAAGAAATATTTTTAAACTACTGTTGTATTATTGTTTCAGTAAGTAGTAGTCTGTTCTCTTCCAACTGTATTATTGTTCCAGAAAGTAGTAGTTTGTTCTTTCCCAACTGTATTATTGTCCCAGCAAGTAGTAGTCTGTACTCTCCAAACTGTATTATAGTCCCAGTTAGTAGTGTTCTTTCCCAACTGTATTATAGTCCTAGTAAGTAATAATGTCCTTTTCCAACTGTATTATTGTCCCAGTAAGAAAGTATGTTCTTTCCCTTCTATATTGTTGTTCCAGTAAGTAGTGGTCTCTTCTTTCCTAACTTATAGTAGTTCCAGTAGGAAATAGTGTTCTTTCCCAACTGTATTGTACTCACAGTAAAAAAGTATGTTCTTTCCCAACTCTGTTGTAGTCCCAGTGAATAATAACGTGTTCTTTCCCAACAGTATTGTAGTCATAGTAAGAAAGTGTTCTTTTCCAACTGTATTGTAGTCACAGTAAGAAATAGTGTTCTCTCCCAACTATGATTTTGTCCCAATAAGTAGTAGCGTTTTCTCCCAACTGTATTATAGTCGCAGTAAGTAATGTGTTCTTTACCATCTCTTATTATAATCCCAGTGAGTAATGTGTTCTTTCCCAACTGTATTCTAGTCACAATAAGAAAGTGTGTTTTTTTCCATCTCGTTGTAGTCCCAGTCTGTTCTCTCCCAACTGTATTGTAGCCCTAGTAAAAAGTGTTTTGTCCCAACTGTATAGTAGTCTAAGTAAAAAATAGTCTGTTATTTCCCAACTATATTAGTTTCAATTAGTAGTTGTTTGTTCTTCCCCAACTGTATTGCAGTCCTAGAAAGTAAGTGTTCTTTCTCAAACTTATTGTAGTCTTGTAAGGTAAGAGTGTTCTTTCTCAACTTTATTATAATCCCAGTAAGTAATGTGTTCTTTCCTAACTGTATTGTAGTCCTGGTAAGTAATAGTGTTTTCTCTCAACTATCTTATAGTCACAGTAAGTAATAATCTGTTTTCCCATCTGTATTATAGTCGCAGTAAGTCTGTCTTTTCCCCACTCTATTATAATTCCAGTACGTAATGTGTTTTTTCCCAACTGCATTATAGTCACAGTAAGTGTTCTTTACCACCTCTATTGTAGTCCCAGTAAAAAATAGTCAGTTCTCTCCCAACTGTATTGTAGTCCCAGTAAGTAGTAGACTGTTTTTTTCCCAACTGTTTTATAATCCTAGTTAGTAGTAGTGTTCTTTCCCAAACTTATTGTAGTCCTGGAAAGTAAGAGTTTTTTCCCAACTTTATTATAATCCCAGTAAGTAATGTGTTCTTTCCCAGTTGTATTGTAGTCACAGTAACTAATGGTCTTTTCTTTCCCAACTGTATTGTAGTCCCAGTAACTAATAGTCATTTCTTTCCCAATTGTATTGTATTCCCAGTAAAGAATAGTCTGTTCTTTCCCAACTATGTTATAGTCCCAGTTAGTGAAGGTTCAAATATTTTGCACTAATTTTCTTTCCTGATGTTGACAAGTTTATTGTTAATCTGTATATCCTTAAGTATAGAGATAGATCTCAGTAAATGGATGACAAGTAGCTCTTCTGTAATGTCCTATTTCTTCATTCCAGTGTAAATTAGAAACAATTTACTGTAGTTCAGACTTTGTTTCATGTATATCATGTGTTAACATTGCTGTAGTGAGAGTAAAAACTAATTTACTTTCTGTTTCTAGCCAAAACAGATCATGGAGATTAAAGACTTCCTTCTAACAGCAAGAAGAAAGGATGCAAAATGTACGTATCATTTTTAAGGAAAGTTCTGAAAGGTTCTATTGATTGTATGGAAAACATACACAGGCACTCATAAAAGATCCAGTTATGACAAAATTGATGTACAAATACTTTAAAAGAAACTTAATTACATGAATTTTGATATTTTCTATTGTTTATTTATTTTATATTAAGTACAAGTAGTGTTTAGTTGGCAGTTGTACACCTTTATTCAACCAATCTCTGATTTCTTATTCTCATGAAGTTTTGCTACACTGAAAAAAAAAGTGCTAACCGTGTTATCATTATATGAGGTCTATTCAAAAAATACACACTGTTTGAAATGCATGGCTCCAGTTGTTTCAGGGGAATCCGCTTGATGTTGCTAGGTTTGCACAAATCAGCTGATTACAACACCATTTCCCGATTGCAGATGTCTTCATTTGTGTATTAGCTTCGCAGTTTTAAGTGAAGTTTGGTGGATTTCAGAATGAATGACCTCAAGGAGCAATGACTTGCTCTGAAATTTTGTGTTAAACTTGGAAAATCTGTGACTGAAACTTTTACTATACTTAGCACGGCTTATGGTGATGTTGCTATGAAGTGTACGGCATGTTTCAAGTGGCATGAACATTTTAAGGATGGTCGACAGTCCATTAAAAATGATGAGCGTCCTGGACGTCCTTCCACATCAACAAAATCAACACCCTGGTGCCGGCAAATCGACATCTGACTGTCAGGGAGCTTGCTTGAAGAGTGTGGGATATCAGTTGGATCTTGTTACAAGATTTTGACCAAAAAATTGTATTGCTACGAAATTTGTGCCACGCCTGATGACAGACGAACAAAAAGCCCATCGCATCCAGGTTTGTCAGGAACTACTTGATCGTTCAGAAGAAGATGAAAACTTCTTGTCAAGGATCATAACAGGTGATGAATCATGGGTTTATGGTTATGACATTGAAACGAAGGTCCAATCGTCTTAATGGATAGGTGAAACGTCCCCCAGACTCAAAAAAGCTCGCCAAGTTCGATCCAAGGACAGTTTTCTTCGGTGCTAAGGGTGTTGTTCACCATGAGTACCTCCCCGAAGGCTTTACAGTGAACCAGACTTACTACATTGAAGTTCTGACACGTCTGAGGGACGCCATCCATCACAAAAGGCCAGAAATGTGGAGGAGTGGCGACTGGTTTTTCCATCATGACAATGCTTCAGCCTCAGAACTCCTGAGTTTTTGGCCAAACACTCGATCACTGTTCTCCCTCCTTACTCACCTTTTTCTTGTTCCTCAAACTCAAAAGACCCTTGAAAGGAAGAAGATTTGAGACGATTCCTGAGATCAAGGCAAATGCGACAAAGGAGCTGTAGGACATTACAAAAGAAGCATACTAGGACTGTTTCAACAAGTAGAAACACCATTGGGATAAGTGTGTGCATTGGGGAGGAGAGTACTTTGAAGGGGTCCCAGACCTGTATCTTCTAAGTACATTTTGTTTTATGACGTCAGTCCACGTATTTTTTGAACAGACTTCATACAAACAGTTAGTGGCCTATAAATCTTTTTGACATGGTAGTGATTATTTCTAAATTAATAGCAATCTTAGCCTACCAGTCAAGTGCAGCCAGTAGTAAGACTTGCATTGTAATGTTCACAGATGCTACTCTACCATATGTACATAATGCTTGAGCATGGGACAAGTACACATACCATTGATATGTATTGTTTATACTCATAGTTGGTGGTGACCTGGATTGAGACAAAGCTAACCTTTTTTATTTTTTTTGTACTGACCAAATTTTTCATAACATTTTGTTTTCAGTTATTATTGTGTTCTGTTTAATGTAGTTTTCTCCTTACTTTGTATTGGTTTTGTTAGTCTTTGACCTATATGTGAGTAAAAGAGGGTCAACATTTGACCTGTAATGATTAATGAAAAACATTGAGTTTTGTTTCAGTTGCTACCACAGATTTATTTGTAAGAAGTTGGGAAGTTCGTGTTTTATTGTTGTAAGCATCTGTACTAGAAAATAGTCACTAAATATTCATATTTTCAACATTTGTTTTCACTGCAAATTTGCATCATCTCATATTATGTGCTTCAAACATCACACAATACAGTGTGGTGTTGTTAGTAACCAAGCTGTACATTCTACTGTCTTACCACATAGCCAGTTGGATTCAACATAAATTTTATTTAAAGAGCACAGATACTTAGTTTGTCCTCAATATAACTGAACTTTCCTTAAGTTTTCAGCTCCTATATCTTTGTGTATCTTTTACAAGGTACAATATTTAAAAAAAAATTTTAAAAAATGGGCCAAAAGATATATGTGGACATTCACATTTTGAAGTTTGTAATTGGGGAATACACTGATCATTGTGTTTGAGGTTTGGGGTCAACATTACCATCTTTCGCTTCTAAATTAGAGATGGTTAACCCTTAGGTAGCTTTCTCAAAACTTCAGAAATAAACAATGGTGATAATTATTGTTCTAAACACCACAACCTATCATTAATTGATAAGCTATTACTACTAGGTTATGTCTTCCCTAAGTTTAAAATTAGAAATATTCTATTTCTTTTCCCCCATCTTATTTTGGTAATGTAGGTGGCACAGTTGTAAATAATGTTCATTATGTGTAGAGCTGAGTATTATGTTGAAATTTACAGTTTTAAACTGCATATGTTCTGCTCTCTCAACCATGTGTACAAGCAAATTATATATTAAGTAGGATGATTATTAGTGTATCAGTATTATATCACTAGTTAGAAAGAGTAACCCTTTCTTAACAGGTCAGATTAAATTTTATTGAACTATTATTTTATGAATTTGTCAGTAAGTTTAGAATCAAACTGTAGATTATAAATCAAGCTTTAATATTATACATGAGTTAATTTCATAATTTAAAAGTAAATATTAAAAAACACCTGAATATCTATTTTTTGTGAGTCGCATGGTATCTTGAATGCAGCACTGGTTTGAATTAGATGTTTGTGATGACAAAACACTAAGTCTAGTTTCTTACAAATTAGAAACTCAAATTACTGATATTAACAAGCTAGAATATAACATAAGAATCTCCTTTTATTTTGCTGAGATATGGCTTATGTACTGAATTAAACATGGTTGCCCTGTTCAACCTTGTTTATTCTTGGAAATGGTTCCTTATATACACTTCAATATTTGACATGAATAATCAATGGAAAGATTAGAATGTTCAAGTGATTTTTTTTCAGCCATTTTAATATGTTAAAAGGCTTCTAAGTTCTTTTGAACCAAAATTTGAAGGAGGTAGTTTGTGTCTTTGGTCTGCTCAAAACTTCATGTATTTTTAACTTTAGTACAACTTGATTACAAAACTTGATAAATTATAATATAATTCTGTTGTAACTTGTGATTTTATTATTGTTCAACTGAATATGTTTAAAAAATTATATTTTTAATTCTGCACGTGCAAAATTTTAAGAGGAATAATAGTCAATTATGTCCAGAAGCAACTGATTTCAAAGGTCTTAGCGAGAAGAGATAATTACTTGTTTACTTTATTGTTCTATATTATGAGAAAAATAAGTTTAAGAATTTATTTCTAAGTAGTAATAGTGTATATACATGTATTATTGAAAAATGACTGTATATTACAAAATGCAAGTCTACTAAAACACAATCAAGACAAATATGCCTTGTTAAGACTAAAGGTAAGTTTTATATTACCAGATATAGTAACACAAGTGCACACTTACCATGTCAGTGCAAGGTATGTTATGTTAGCCAGGGAAGGTTGGAAGGTCAATATAATAAATATATAATGTTACGAAATTTAAGCAACTTAGACCAAATATTTGTATTCATTGTAGCATGACAAAAAAACCTAATTTTTATGAGGGTTATGAGGCTAGTCAAATGAACAAGTATGCTCATAGGGTAGAGAAAATAACATCAAAATGTATAATCTTACTGAAAACAAACATTTCTAATGTATTTAGAAGGTTTAGAGATTACACAAGTTTGTAATCTTAACATGAAATCACTTCACACTCAGACTAGTAATGAAACACTTGGTATTTTCACAAATATTTAGTAAAAATACTTCATCAATACTGTAATCTTTAATAAAACTACCAAATACATGTACTGCATCAAAAATTAGTGTGAATACTTGTGTATATTATACCAAAGTCATTGTAAAATGCCTAAAATACATAACTATACACCTGACAAGTTTTCAGTCTCGTTATAGTAGCTCATATGGTGCAGAATAACAAGGTATAGTTATGTTAACTCGCGTGGTATTGTTATTATGTAGCTGTGAAGATAAAGAAAAACAGAGACAATGTCAAGTTCAAAGTGCGATGTAGCCGTTACCTCTACACCCTTGTGGTCAATGATCCTGAAAAGGCTGAGAAACTAAAGCAGTCTTTGCCCCCTGGTGAGTGCTGTAAACTTTTATATGTAGCGTGGTTTTCAAACATTGCTTCTTAGATGACATATTGTAAGGTTTAAGGAACAAGAAGTCAGGTTTGTTGATTTGGTAGTTTTTCAACTTGATAGTAAAGTTAATTCAGAAAATAATAACCTGTTAGAAAGTAAGTTATTAATTTGTGAAATAAGTCTAAGAAATAGTTTAATTGATTACAATTTATTTAAAGTATTTCGTGGAATTTGTTACAGTAAACATGTTCACTCGTATGTCAGTTATATCCTAGCCACTTGATGTGTTGGTTGTAGCATGTTTGCCATATTATTGTGTGTTCTTTTTTGTTTTCAGTCTGTTTAAGGTGCTTAATGATCACTGACGTATGCAAACCATTCACTTCAAATTCATTATGCTTTTCATTAGTATGCACCCAACATTAATAACACAACATAAGATTAAAACTTAAGAGAGGAAATGTACAAATGTAACACCATGCTATCAGAGAAGAAAAGAAAAACAAAAGTAATTATTTTTAATACAGTAAATCAACACTCCTGTTAAACCTTATATTTAGGGTTTATGTTTTACATTTGATGTTTTGGTTTATTTCCTGCTATGTTTTCAAAGATGTTCTCTGTGAAAGTTTGGTAGAAAAATTATAAATTTTGATACAATAACAATTGTTTTTATCCATCAGGTTGAGAGAGAAAGCTAGAATGTAGAAGACAATAAAAATGTTAGTCACTATTTCTCAGATAATTCTTCATCCTCTAGATTGTCTCATATGACAGCATGTGGTCCAGTTATGCTACATTTAGGCATTGGCTTGTCACTGTGCTAGTTCCCATGGAAACTTCTGACATTATTTTTACTGGCTACTGAAATTCCTTTGGTTTATAATGAAAGGAAAATCTGTCTGATTGTTTAAACATTTTAAGCAGTAAAACTTTGAAAAGACAAAGGAGTGGATGAATCATATGTAGTTGAACACTGTTAACTTGACGTTTGTTGGATTGACTTGAGTGTAATCAGCATACATTTTTAAAATTGTTGTCATTTAAAAGCAGCCATTTTATAATACACTGATATTGTGTCATGAAAATTATCATTGAAGAAGTTACAGATTACCATTTCTAGGATGAGCACCATGGGATGATATTAATTAGTTTCACTACTATTTTTGAGGGGTAATTAGGGCTGTTTTGACAAAATATGTTGCAAAAACTGAAATTGAACATTTCAATGTAGTAAATGTCTATTACAAAAAAAAAAAGATGAAACAGATGGCTAAAAATACCTAAAGTCCTTGGAATTAATTGTATTTACTTAGTGATTGATGTTTATACAGACTTAGGAAGTGATAATTAATGCCAGAACAGATTTATATTTGTTTCATAATACATACTGTACAAACATTTGCGTACTCTTAACATCCTGGATTTAGGTTTTATTGCACAGATTATTTACTGGTTGAATACAATTGTCTAAAACTTCCTCTCTCTTGTTTCAGGCTTACAAGTGAAGGAGCTGAAATAATTTTGTGTGTGTGAAAATCAATAAACATTTGCAGAAATATAATTTTGTATTTCTTTATTTTTTAACACATTAAATTATTCAAACGATACAAGTCTTATTTTAGTTGTAGCTTTGTTTGTTAATGAGGAAAAGAAATTAATATGTTTATATATTTGGTTATTTTTAATGCAGATCATTTCTTAAGTCACACTGGGAAATTACTTAATGTTTTCAACAGTTTTTATTTGAAACAGCAAATTATTTTTATCTAGTAAAAATAGTAAATCCTTTTTAAAATACCGGCAGTAACTTCATAAATTCTTGTTTTCAGAAGTGAAAAAGGAGTGTTTTAATTTTAAACGATCACATGAAATTTTCTGAAACTGGCATGATAAAGGGAAATATCATTTAACACTAAACTCCCTGTGTAGAAACTTACAAGTGTATGTAGTGAAGTCATGGTAATTAATTTTCTCAAACTTTCATTTAAACAACTAAGAGTAGCAGTCACTAATGAATAGTCACATTAATTGTTTAGATGGAGGCTTGTGAAAAACCACAAGTAACAAGTAAAGAAGAAAGCCAAACATTATTTAGATAGAAATAATTGACTCAGAATTTTATATAACAGGTAACTAGTAACAATAATAAATATTTTTATTCAAGATATACAAAGTTGTAAGATATTTATCATCATGGTTTTATAAGTGCTTAAAGCAAACAATTCCAGTAAGTACAGCATGGAACTAAATCAGTGTGTTATTATGAACCATTATAGTACTCTACATAACTAACACAGAACATTTTTAGAGAGTTTTCCTATTTTTTAAACTAAACCAGAGCTTCTAGAGAAATGTGTAACTGGAATGTCTTTCTGATAGCTTATGCCCTCAATGTCCAAGAATAGTGGATAGATTTTGCATCTTGGATCTGTGCAAGTATAAACCAACTGATTAGGGTTTGAGTTTCATTTGTTTATTATAGCAAGAGTGTGAACAGAATTTGTTTCAAACATATTTAACTGGTTTGGTTAATGTTTTACTGTCAAAAGAAAGCACCATTATAGGCAATCATCCCTAAAATATCTGGGACTGTGCTTTGTAATAACTATATGGTTTCAATAAGTTACACAATTTTGTTATTTAAAAAAAAATTGGGAGGCATTCTTGGTATTATAGGGACCAACCCCTTGAAAGGGGAAACTGTAACAATATAACTGTAGTTTTTCATAACTATGCCTCACATAAATGCTTTACTCAAACCAGGGAGGTTTATGATATTCACACAAAGCTACATGTAGGCTGTCCTAAACATGGGCTAGTAGATTAGGGTGAAGAAAGTTAGTCAATAGCACCCTCCATTAACTTTTGGGCTACCCAACTTTAATAGTAATTTTTACAATGTAACCATGGCTGTAGGGTGTGAAGCATGAATATTATTTTTATATGTATGGATATGAGATACTGGTATCCTAGACTATCCTAAGCCTATGTATGGAGAGAGATTTTATTGTAATCTGATGGTAGTGTCTTGGATGTCTTAGAATAACATTTTAAAACAGTTTTTACTCTACCATTAAGACTCAATTGTTTACTGTGATATTTGTGTTATGGCCAGAACAGATAGTATTTTGTGACTGTTAGTCACAGATGAAATCACACAAATGTAACTTTTTATACATGATAAATATCCAACAGTTAAACGAGTAAATATATCTATTTATATAGGGTGTTCAGAAAGTCACTGTGCACTTATATATTTGTTAACAGATGTGTTTTAATATAGAGTGCAGGAGGTAAATATGAATGACAATTATAAATAATGTTGAAAGTGACCCCCGTTTGCATCAATACAGCCTTGGATCCTTCTTATTTTGTTTCTAAACAGTTGCTGGCATGAAATAGACTGAATAAAATATGGTTACAAAACTGCATAGTGATATTCTGAACACCCTGTATAAGTAATGAATTAAATAAATTACATTTATGTTATAACTGGGTTTGATTGTCCTAATTATTGGAAATTATTATTTCAAGTCTACAAAGTGTAGAACGTTTAGGGACATTTAGCTGTCACTCAGACCTTGTATTTACCTCATAACTCCAGGTGATGGTACATTTGACTAGGTAAAATCAAATGGCTCATTGTAAAACTCAGGTACTAAGTTTTGTGTTGTCTTCCAGTATCCCAAGCCACTGCATAGTGACTAGTAAGCCACAGTTTGGAGAAGAAAAAAACATTTGGACAATTTTTCTATGAGAAAGCATTCAGAAAATTTTCTAAACATGCTCTTGGTAGAGAAGTTTATTCTGGTGTCACTCATGGGGAGGAGCAAAATTTCATACTACTACAGGTATCAGTGTCAGATGGAGTTTCTGGGAAAAGCAAGTACAGGAACCGACACTATGTGTGTCCATGTTTCTCATTAATTTAATGCTATGCCTAGAATTATATGAAAACTAATCATTAAGATTAACAGATGTACACTTATTTGATTGAAGTGTTTATAAGGAATTTTGCTACCTACGTATATACAATTGCAACATTGCAAAAATTCATTGTGATTCCTCATATCTGTGTAGTTCTGCATACACTGATGTTCTGTATGATCAACTCAAGAAAGACTTTTTTGGTGTACTTTGTGTTGGTTGAGGTTTACTGAGTCTGGAGTAAAAACCTTATATCCTGAGTATCTTGGTTAAAAGTTTTGAGTACCAAGTTATGTATGAGGTAAGTTACAAGCTGTCTTCCAAATGATCAAAAACCAGTTGTTCTGCCTTCATGGTGGATGACTCTGGAATAGACACACTCACAGTTGTATAAGTGTTACTGTCACAGGTGTCAGATACTCTCATTACATCTTGTGCTTGGTCATCAGTAGGTGATATCACCCGGATCTCTGGAACTGTACACACAGATGTCTGATATAACATGTCAGTCTGCATATTATGAGGTATATTAATAAGCAGTCAATCTATATAACACAACATTACTAAAGTATTTTTCAAACTACACTGTTACAATGTAAGTTCTAAATATTTGTGCAATCGTTGACAAACTTTATTGTAATGAAATATTTTCACATTACCCTACAATTATCTACTACCTTTCAAGCCTGTTTGGACTAATCTAAAGGAGAACTTAACCCATTGCCACATGGAATCCATGCCTCAGAAAGTCTTGGAAAAGTGTCGTTATACAGATAGTAAATACACATGTATTACTATTACACAGCTTCTGACAGACTTTCACAATGTATTTTGCAAGTAATTTTATTAATTACATTAAGTAAAGGATGTATGCCATTAATTAGCCGAATATTCTGATTTCTGTTTGTTACGAAATATTGTTAAAGCATATGTACATCCCCCCGCTGGAATACATGTGGACTTGGTGTCGGAAACGATATTCTTGATGAGCAGAGCAAAAATAACTCATTTTGTAGCGTTGTGCATTATGAACTGAACAATTGTAAATTTCATACTGTTAGTTTTGGGTGATTTCCAACTTCATTCTTGTTTTACCTTAAGAGTATGCATGTGAATGATATTTTTGGAATGTGAAATTTTGTCCTTGGTGTATTATCTCATGGGGTAAACAAGGTCATCGCATAATTTCTAGCGCAAACTTGGCTCCAAATATGCTTTCTAATTTTGTTACCAGTACATAAAAGATATTACTGACTCTCTTCCTACATGAAGGATACAAGTATCATGGAGGAAATTGGTTACAACGGGCACTGTGTATTTAAGATAGAAAAAGTGAAACTTTACAAAGTTTGGATGTTTCTAAAGCATTCACGTTATAGGTTGTTAGTTTTTTTCTTTTGTAAATATAGTATCACAGTGTAATTAAATATATCACGTATGCTACCCTACAAGGATTCTTGATTTTTAAGTTAAAATGTAGATTGCACGCTATGCTCACCATAGAAATGCACTTGATTAGTGGAACTAAATGAGCATGTGAGTAATTGATATCCGGTAATCCATAGTCATCAGAAAGTGTATATGCGTGCTGAGTATAACACATTCAGTACAATACATTTTGATTATATAGACGATATATACGTAATTAAAACATTTTAAAATGTTTTATCGGCAGTTTCAACTGAAATGGTCGAGTAATTCAAGACCTTCATAACATACATTAGAAGTTCTGTTACGTCACCACGTGATTGAAGTCATATTAAAAGATAAGGAATGCACTGGAGCATAACGTTTCCCCAAATTTAAGAATTTTTTTATCTTCATCCCAAAAATGTACACTATTACCAAAAACAACTTAATTCGTGGCGTAATGAATGGTAATATTATAAAATTCCCCCTTAGAGCGTCACTGATCCTAAATTTAAAAAATCAGGTTCAACTGAATGTCATATTGGATGAATACTCCCGTAGTGATCTGGCTTCTCCTTTTGCTTTTATTCCATCACCAATATATTGGAAATCAGCCCTAATATCAAGCTGTATTTGATCCACCCATATTTACTTACCATACCCCACAGGATCAAAGGTTCGCATTTCACACCAGGTTTATAAGAAATCCAGTTTTGAGAGATTTTGTACAGACTCGGATGTCTTGTACACCAGTATATAATAATAAAAATTACAAGTTGTGATGGTATGGGTATACTGTGATGTTTCCACTAGAACACTGGTGTTCTCAATCTGAAATGCATCTTTTGTAGTAAATAAGCTTAAATCATCAGGTTGGATACATCAAAAACATAACCATCTCTATCTTAAAAATGCTAACACAAAGAAAGAAAAAGCACAACAGAACTTGCCCACTTGCAACTATATAGCTAGACTTACTGTAATAGTTTATAGTTCCGAGAGTAGTTATAGTTCGAAGCCACAGCTTTGAAAGTCTAGTAGTATATTGATTTGCAGACTGCTACGCTAACCATTATGTCACATTCAGTAAAATCTAGTGTTATAAATATAAAAATAAATAGTGTTCTGAATACAAGATACTGGAAGAAATAGTTTGTTGTATAGTGTTGTGTTTGGGAAAGATATTAATAAACCATAATCTTTCTAGTAAATTATATATTCCTTTAATAATTAAATATCTGAAGAAACCTAGGTCTTTCGTATTAGGACTATACTGAAATTTTTATTCAAATGGTGATCAAAATAAACTTTAATAATATTTACACAATATAATTTATTCCAGTGTCTGATTAGTTTTTGATCGTGATTCATGAATGTCTAAAACAGTAACAATACTCACCATTCCCGTTTCCTTCTCCAATAGAACATTGGAATGTGAAGGTAAAGTTAGCCGGTAGTGAGGTCATTTTGACCAGTGGTCTAGGCTTTAGTTCTTTCGTTCCACTTCGTTTAGCTTCTCGAACCTTATAAAACAAAAAAAAAATTGTTAACAATAATATTTAAGTACACATAATTTGATATCACGTCAATGGTTTCCCTGTGTCACGCAGTTACAACTAACTTAACACCCCTTACTTCAGTGATTCCACTCTCCTGCTGCGATACACTGACTTCTGCAGCTAGCTCTTGTTCGATTTGTTGCTCTATATCCAAGTCCTCTTCGTCCTGCGTGTGGGACTCCTCCAAATGTTTCATGAGAACTGCTACCACCACGTTCACGAGCACGAACTGGGCCATCAAGACGAATATAACAAAGTATATGGGAGCAATAACAGGTGACACACAGCAATTTGTGACACAATCACTTGAATGGTCACAGTTCTCTCGTAATGTGTCCTAGAAGATAGACGTTTATTAAATTAATTTCAAACCTGCTCACTCAAAGAAAAAGTTAAAGTTTATTTCATCCCATCAACGTGCATCTGCTTTTGAAATTCTTCTAAAGATAAAATATTATTTTAATAAATATTACACCGGATACGGCCAAACAAATAGCAACATAGGGGGTGGGGCTGGGTGACTATGTAATGGTTATAAACTCAATTTGACTTGCTGAATGGCACAAGTCGGGGAGTGTTGGAATCCTTTTCACCATCTAATCACGATTCTGATCCTATGAACTACTAAAATGTTTCTTATAAAGTATTTTAAAGGATTTAGCTCTAATTACTAAAAGAATGTAAAACTAAATACATTTATTATAAAACGAGAATTACACACTAATCTTTGTCTGAATGAAATATAATGAACAACTTTGTACATATGATTCAACAGGGGGATACCATAATCTGAAATACCTTATTATAAAACATAAATCACAGGGTAGAATGGTAACGTATAATTTAGAGCTTTTCTTAATTGTGTATTGAATACAAACCTTCGTTATTCAGTTCCAGTTCTATCGCTGTATTAAATACTAACCTTCATTATTCCGTTCCAGTTGTCTCCTGTTGCAACACGGAACAGTGTCAAAAAAGCCATTCCAAAGTTTCTGAAGTGAGCATGTTCTCCTAAACCTTGACATGGAAAATCTTTGTTACATTCTGGAAATAAGAAAACCACATCAGCCCAATGATTATTAAATAAGACGAGTAAACTTTTCAAGTTATGAGACTAATCGTGTAAATGAGCAATAATTTAAATGACACGTCACGTTTCTTAATTTTTAACATGTTAAAGTAACAGTAAATTATATTTTTGTTTAGTTCTAAATATTGTCCGTTTAGGAAAATCAATACTTTATAACCAGAAACACGTTTACTAAACATTCCTAAAATGCCTCAGTATCAAAATAACTCATGATATTATTAAGAGAAAAATATTAAATTTAATAATTGCGTCTTCAAATACAGGAATTTTCAGCAAATAACTTTTTAAACATGTATTTAATGATCATTTATAATTTTATAAACAAATGTTTTCCAGAATGTGTACAGTTGTCAGAGGTTCTTTGTGGTTTTAAAGATCAGTCGGTCTAATTTGTAACTTCCAATAATGTAAATAACAACGGGCGTCCATTTGGCACTTAGAAACTGTTCTTGTAGAACCTGTCTTCAAGAAAATAACTTAAATCAGCTTGTTAACTGTTGGAAAAGTTAACGCTTCCCCTTTTAAACAGTTGGCTCAGTGGTAACTACAGAGACTTAGAACACTAAAAATGGGTTTCGATAGCCGTAATGGGGAGAGCACAGAGAGCTCATTCTGATTCTTAGCTTTTAAATAAAAACTAATGTCAACAGCAACTCATTCCATGAACCAACCACCGCTCGTTAGAAATTAAACTGGAGCTTGGCTCATTTTGTGTCCTCTTGTTCTGTTGTCTTCATAATACAGCAAACAGAAGTGAGTGAACGTTATTTTCTCAGTTCTAAAGATAATTTGGCAAAGTTCACTACGGTCACCACTTAGAGTTCTGTTATCCTGGCCAAATAAGCTAAAATATTTTAATGTATCTGTACAAAGAACTCTACGACCAACTGAATCATCTTATTGGTCCTTGCCTTTCATAGAACGAAACTGTACACAGTATTCCAAATACTTGATTTAGAAAGATATTTACCCATTTTGACTGGTAATCAGGGTTTATAAATGCAATATACAATTCTACTGACTTTACTAGTAGTAACAGAAGACTGCTTCGATAGCTTGAATGACATAGCCACCATTACTTAAAGATTGTTGACGTGGTTCAATATGCATTAATTTGAAGCTACCATGATTGAAGGCCATTTACCAAATATGTATCAAACTTGCTAGTTGATCCAGCGCATCCTGAAATACTTCAACATTATCAATACATCTAGAAACAATCAACTTAAATATCCATAAACGTAACTAATTTAGTATTATTGTAAATGAGAAAAAAACTAATTCCAGGAGGCAGTTCACTGGTGAGTAGGGGCCAAACATATATAGTAAATACATTTATTGAAGTCCCAGAACAGCGAGATACTAGCAGAAAAAGTTTCCTTAATTTCAAGAACAGTGAAGTCAATTTACTCACCTAGTCGTCCAAACAGCTCAACTCCAAGAGCAGAAAATATAAAGAACAATAGGAAGAATAGCAAACCGAGATTCCCGACTTGAGGAAGTGCTTGCATCACTGTGTCTAACAAGGAACGAATACCTGTAGCCATTTTCAGCAGTTTTAACACTGTTAAGGAATAAACAGGCGAATTTTTGTAGGGAAGCACATTGAGTTAAGAGACTTGTACAAGTGACAAAACAACTTGTGAGGATAATGTATTTTAATGTATATTGCATGTTTCAGTTAGGAATATGAAAAATAAAGGCTTTGTCGAAACATATAGTATACATTAAAATATTTCATTATGCTCACAAATCGCTATGCCTTTTTTGCAATTAAATAGGCTCATTAACACAAAATAACCATAGACGTGAAGCATTTTAAAAGCTCATATTCAAAGATAATAAGAACCAGTTAAACTAAACACAGTTTTATATATGCAAAAACGGCTCGTTTGGGTTGAGAAAATATTTTACATAGAAGAGCGAACAACAGGTTTGTGAACCTGACGATGACCGAAGAAGGTCGAAACGTTGTTCGCTCTTCTGTGTAAAATATTTTCTCAACCCAAACGAGCCGTTTTTGCATATATATTTCTCTACAAGTGGGTTTTCTCGACATCATTGATTAAACACAGTTTTAAGTATAACTTAATATACAACTCTATATGAATTCATTTTTTCAAAAATATCTAAGACCTTGGACCAATGATTTTGTTAACTGTTATTCAAGTAAAATTAATTCTATTCTATGATTAAATGAGATGATTGTTTCTTGAGATTTATATTTTTGTTACTTTATGGTGAACGTATTCACAAAATTTATGTTCTTTTATTCAAACGTTTCATATAATACGCAATGTTCACCGGTCTTTTACTGTAAACACTCAGGTATATAGCTGGTGCGTAGTGGTGTTCATTCAAAGGTTTCTTACCTCGTGCAATCCTTAACACTCTCATAACCCTTATGATGGTGGGGTTAATCGGAATAACTTCCGACTCCATCTCTTCAAATATAATTCCCGCTAGCGATAGTACTACAATAGCAACGTCCAACTGGTTCCATCTGCAAAGAAGGGATGGTTACGTTAGAACAATCGGCAGAAGGCGATAAGTATACAGGTGTTGTTTATAAACAAACACAGATACTGTTAAAATACAGTAAATACAAGTTGTTGTGAACGACATTACATGTTCATTTATATCAACTAGTATTAGCTCAACAGGTTGTGTACGTAAATAAGCTGATATTACGTTACGTTATTAATCGATGTAGCACCTTAATAATAATGTTAAATGGGTCACGATAAATACAGAATACAATGAAAATTTTCATTTAAAAAATAGACGTTTCAATATTAGGTAGTTGAATACACGTACAGAAGACAGATTTGTATCTAACTTACCTTCTATCTCACCATTGCTTAAGATACCTTCTACCTACGGGCACTTAAATAACTTACCTGTCTTTAAAATACGTTCTACCTATGGGATCTAAAGTAACTCACTAGAACTTAAGATACTTTCTACCTACAGGAACTAAAATAACTCACCAATACTTAAGGTACTTCCTACCTACAGGGACTAAGGTAACTCACCTGTCTTTAAGATATCTTTTACCTCCGACAGCTAAGATTTTCATGAAAGATTCCACAATAAAAACTGCAGTGAAGAAATAATTGAATATCTTCAAAGCATACACCAGTTCCTAGATGTAAATAAATATATTATGTTCTAGAGTCTGCTTTACAAAAAGACATTAGACCTTCGTCCAATTACATTTTTTTCATGAATAACTAAAATAAATAACCAAAAGTGTAGTAACAAACATATCCTATAAATTGTTTCAAACATTTCAATTATGTGGCTACGTTTAGGTTTATATTTATTGTAACAAACACATTAGTAAGAAAAGGCATATTGAACTCGATATTTTAAACTGAGGAATAAAAAATAACAAACTTACCAAAGGCATCATATAGAATTCCATTGCCATGGTAACCACATTCAGCCCAATCACCGCTGCTATGGCTAAGTCGAAATACTTACTAGTTACGATGTTGTGGGTAAACAGACGAGGCTTGGAGTAATTAATATAGTATGGTGGTTCTCTCATTTCTACAAAAATATTTAAAACTGACTAAACACTAAACTAAACTATTTCTTAGTTAAAAATTACTTTGAACCAGAACTTGATTAATAATAATAAAATAATTAATACGACAAGTTAATATCAACAATAACATTTACTGCTAAAAACAGATATTTCAATATTATTACTTATTTAGTTAAAATATTAAATGTTAGTGTTTCTTTGTTTTTGGAATGTCGCACAAAGCTACACGAGAGCTATCTGCGCTAGCCGTCCCTAATTTAGCAGAATAAGACTCAAAGAAAGACAGCTAGTCACCGCCAACTCTTGGACTACTCCTTTACCACCGGATATAGGGATTGGCCGTCACATTATAACGACCCCACGGTTGAAAGGGCGAGCATGTTTGGCGTGACGGGTATTCGAACCCGCGACCGTGAGATTACGAGTCGAGTGCCTTAACCCACCTGGCCATGCTGGGCGTGAAAGTTAGTTAAAACAATACCTCTTTTTTTCAAACCCTAAGCAGGAAACATGATAGAAACAACTTTAGAAATTCAATGGTCTTAAGTACTTTCGCACACACACACAAATTTTATATGCCCCCAATTTGGTGAATATTTTGATACAGAAAATTAACTGTACCGGGTTCCCAAGAGTGAAATATGTTTCTGAAAATCACACTTCGAAAACAACTTTTTCATAGAAGAACATCAAAATATATAATTTATTTTTTTTTACAAAACAAGTATTTAGAAAGTCAAGATACCTGTTTATTTTGATAGAGAAGAAATATCTGATTTCAACTAGTCTAAAGATCCGCGACAATCAATAAAATTTATAATTTCCAAGAAAATGGAAAAACACAATTTACCATACACAAAATCAATTGCGGTTTCCTCAAAATTACATAAAACAACAAGATGGTTACACAAGAAATGAACAATAAATTCTCATATTTGTAATGTTTTCTGAAAAATATCGCAACTTACTAACTCTTTAAATTCTCTGTAAAGATAAAGCGAAATCGTTGATATACAACATTATAACAGAAATTTCAATGATTCAAAACTCAACTTTTACAATATAATTCTATTTTAGAGAAGACCACACCAAATGTATAATTTTCCTTGGAGAAACAGGAAACGTATGACAGAAACAATTTTACAAATTCAATGGTCTCAGGTATTTTAACAAAAACAAACTATTTATATACGTCCCAATTTGGTGAATATCTTGGTACAGAAAATGAACTGTACCGACTTAAAGATTTAATCATATTTCTGAAAGTCCCACTTCGAAAACAAGTTTTTCATAGTACAACAATAAAATCTATGATTCAAAAGTTTTGACCAAGAAGTCAAAGGCGCCTGAATAGTTTTAGAAAAAAAAATCAATTTAAAAAGCCGACATACCTGTTTATTTTGGTGGAGAAGTAATATCTAATTTGAATTAGTCTAAGAATTCGCAAAAATACATAAAATTTATAGATTTTGAAGAATACGAAAAAAAATTTACAATACACTAAATCAACTGATGAAAAACAAGATGGTTACATTAGAAATGAACAATAAATTCTAATATTTGGAATACTTTCTGAAAAAGATATCAAAAGTAACTAACATTGTTTAAATTATCTGTAAAAAGAAACCGAAATCGATGATGTACAACAATATCACAGACCTAAAAAAAAAGACAACTCATAAAACCTCAAAACTTTCACAATAGAATTCTATTTTAGGGAAGACCACACCAAATGCCTAATTTCCGAAACAGGAAAAATATGATAGAAACATTTTTACAACTTAAATGGCCTTAGATACTTTCACAAAAACAAACCATTTTTATGCGTCCCAATTTGGTGAATATTTTGATGCAGAAAATAAATTGTACCGAGTTTTCAAGAGAGATTATTTTTGAAAATCCACTTCAAAAACAAGTTTTTCATAAAAAAATATCAAAATATATGATTCAACATTTTTGTACAAATATCAAAGGTTATTGGGTAATTTAAGATCATTTTTTATTTTGATGGAGAGGTAATATCAAATTTCAACTAATTTAATGATCCGTGAAAAATCAACACAATTAATAGGTTTCGAAGAAAACTAAAAACATATAATTCACCATAAACTAAATCAATTGCTGTTTCCTCAAAATTACATAAAAACAAGATGGTTACATGAGAAATGAATAATAAATTCTAATATCTGGAATGTTTTCTGAAAAAGATATTGAAACTTACTAACATTGTTCAAATTCTCTATAAAGATAAAGCGAAATCGATGATGTACAATATTATCTTTGAAATTTCAATAATTCAAAACACACAACTTTGACAATAGAATGCTATTTTAAAGAAGACCACATCAAAAATACGATTTCCCTTGGAGAAGCAGGAAATGTATGATAGAAACATTTTCTATCATTTACAAATTCAGTAGTCTTAGGTATTTTCACAAAAAAAACAAACAAACGATTTTTATACGCTTCAATTGGGTGAATATTTTGATATAAAAATTAAGTGTAGCTAGTTTACAACAGAGAATTATATTTTTGAAAATTCCACTTCGATTATAATTTTAAAACATCACAAAGGCTACATGTTAAAACATGGTTAAAGAAGGGTTTGTTTGTTTTTAATGTGACTAAAGCTACACGAAGGCAATCTATGCTAGCCGTCCCTAATTTAATAGTGTAAAATCAGAGGGAAGGCAGCTAGTCATCACCACTCACTGCCAATTCTTGGACTATTTTGCCAACGAATAGTGGGTTTGACGGTAACATTATAACGCCCCCACGGTGAAAGGGCATGCATGTTCGGTGTGAAAAGGATTCGAACCCTCGACCTTCAGATTTCGAATCAGGCGCCCTAACCACCTGGATATGCCGAGCCAGTTTAACGAGGGCTAATAAGTTTAAAACTATCAAGCAGTTTAGAGAAGTCTCACAATTTAAAATGTCTCGCTTAATAAGGGCTAATAAGTTTAAACTATCAAGTTGTTTAAGAAGGACTAATAAGTTAAAACTATCAAGTTGTTTAAGAAGGGCTAATAAGTTAAAACTATCATGTAGTTTATCAAAGGACCACAAGTTAAAACTACCACGCAGTTTATCAAAGGATCATAAGTTAAATGTACCTTATAGTTTAGCCAAAGGTCATAAGTTAAAAATTCATTCCCAGGTTGTTCTATTGTTCCTTAACGATCTTAACCTATAACAGATGTCACTATTTCATGTCTGGATATAAGCTTTCAAATGGTCTCTCAGTCCTCTGACAAAATCTAAAACAGGTTCGACAAACTTTCAAGATAAGATTCCATTTACTTTAGAAAAATTCAACCATAGTTAAACCACCTGGGAACAATTCAACCAAAGTTAAACCACTTACTTTTACGTTTCTTTTCCAACTTATGTGCTCGCTTCGCCTTTCGCCTTGCTTTCTCCTCTTTTTCTTGCTCCTCACGACATCGATGAAAGTTTTCCACCACAACTCCCACAAACATGTTTAACACAAAGAAAGCGACGAGTAGGAGAAATGAAATAAAGTATAGCAGTCTCCACTCGCTATAGTTTTGAACGGGCTGAAATATATAATTTGCATACCCTGATTATAAAGCTGTAAACAATTAGCTACCACACTCACACACTGATTATACAGCTTTAACCAATTAGATATCACAGAACTATAAACAATTAAGTACCACACACACACCCTGATCATAGAGTTGTAAATAATTAGGCATCACAGACACACATGCTGTGATCACAGATCTGTAAACTGTCGATAAGTGGTGGCACTGTTGGTGATGTGTACAGACAATGTCCATAAGTGGTGGTACTGTTGGTAATGTTTATAATTTACCTGTTGGTCTATATCCACTGCATCTAGTCCAGTGTACATGATTTCAACCCATCCATCTTTGGAAGCTAATACGAAGAGAGACATAAGAGCCTGCAGAGATAAATGAATAAAGACCTAGTTTACTGTCTTACATGCTGGATAATATAAAATAAGTCTATTTAATCAGCTTAAACACATAAGCTAAGACTTTCTCCTAATACTTAAGCATTGTTGGTCCATGAAGAATACTGTTGGAAGATTTTATACTCATTCACATATCTTAGATAATTACCACTGTAGATCTCAAATTATTATTTTGGTTAATTACCACTGTTGAAGAGTTATTAATTTATGAGTTGCTGGTAAAGCAACTGTGATTTCTTTAACTTACCTGTCCAAGATTATCAAAGTTGTATTTTTTGTTAATCCACTGATTCCTTGGATCAGCCAAACAATCTGTCTTATTTTTCACACTCTCGACATCAGGTCCATCACAGTAGAAAAGTTTACCCTTAAACAGCTGTTAATCAGAGTAAAACAAAACCAGTTAAATTTGTAATGTCAGAGAAAGTGGACTGGTTAAACATTTGTAAAAAACAGTTCCAAGGAGAGAAAGGTAATACAAATTTTTTTTTCCATTTTTGCACAGATTATCATAAAGAAAAAAATATAAAGGTGAAGCAGTCCATCGTTGTAAGGGAAAGCTCACTTGTCTAGTGTTATGAGGGAAAACTGAAGTTATAAGGTAAAGCTGAACCTGTCCAGTGTTGTAAGGGAAAATTTACCTGTCTGCTAAACTTGTCATGAAGTCATAAAGCTGCAGAGGTAAATCTAGAATATAAGTTCATGTTATATCTTCAGTACAGTCATAATGATGGTACATAATTACTAAACAGCTTTTAAATTAATAGAAAAGAGGTTATAGAATGAACATCTTATATCTACTTGCTCATTCAGTAGTTCTAATGATTTCTCTACTTCCAGAATGTTCCAGTATTCCTCCTGTCTTTATTTGCATGCTTTTAATCATCTTTATTAAACACTACTTTTTTCTTATTACTTCTAAAAGTTTATTCGTAGTTCTAACTTCCACATTTATACTTTTGTTTCTATCGTACATGTGCTTCTATTTCATGTATCTTCTCTGACACTTATCATCTGTATTCTATCTATCCAACCATCAAATCGTACAGCAGAATTATCTGCTCACTGTAATTCTGTGGCAACCATGTTACGTCGAATCTCCTCATATTTGGTGTCTTGTTTTCTCGTTTTGTGTAGTTCCACTTGTAAACCAGCATTTCAAAGATTTATATTTATATTCACAAATTGTATTTCTTTGTTATTCCTTTCATTTTGTGTTCCTCCCCAACACATCTATATTATATAACATTTGGTTAACTCCTAGTTTACAGAACTATATTCACTCTGAATCTTTTCTACCATTTACCATTTAATTCAAATCCTGCGTGTCTTGTTTCAGCTCTAGTATCAAATGTTCATTTCAGCTGTATCCATTTTATTTGCAACTTATCTAGAAATTAAGTGTTCAAAATAAACAATATTCCTTGTCAAACATCCTGCTTTAATTTAAGTAGTATAATTTTGTTTTACACATCCATTTAACCCCTCAACTGTTATATTTAGTAGAAGTTGTTGTTAAATATTTTTAATTTAATTATTGGATAAATTATACTTTCTTCTAACGAACTAAATTTTTCCATCATAAATTATTACTTTCTGGTGCTGCTTTACAGAAACATTTTGTTTCTTTATTTTCTCCTGGATTATTTGTCGTTAATCTTTTAATTTGACTACTTAATTCTTCAACTTCTATTCAATTATTCATCATTTACTTATACAACTCAGTCTTCTTGCATTTTTAGATTCAAAGTCTTAATATTTCTAAAAATAATATCTTTCCAATCCTCTAATTTCATTGTTCTTTAAGTATTTCTTACTCTATTTTTTCAAATGTCTTTTGTTGATCTAACCTTCTTATCTTTACTACTTTTATCACATAACTTATGCCAATCCTATCTTTATAATTCATCTTGTCTAAATTTATTTAAATATTTCCTACTCTGTGTCAGACCTATTCTTTCGTCCCTTTTTCCTCAGCTACTTTGTCTCTTATGTTATCTTAAGTGTAATTCCTCTTTAGAGTTTTGTTTTATTCATTATCAGTTCCAGTTGTTTTTAATACTTCATAAAATATTACTCATCTTCTGTCCACTTCATTTCTCTCTTATTTATGTAAAATGTTCTCTTTCTATTCTCACAAAGAACATTTTCAATCTATTTTCTTCAGAAGCCTCTATCCGTTGTGATGGCCCTGTATTCATCTGATCATTATTAGATTTCCTTATCAAACATTATTTATATTAATCTATTTCTTTTCCAGTCCTTGTGTCAGTATTTCCCACTAATACCAAATGTTCGTATTCATCAAATATTTATATTCTATTCTTCAGCTGAGTCAATCTCCTCAATTTTTTAGCCACGATACAACAACTCATCTTGTTGTGTTCAAGTACAAACTTTTAGCTTGTAACTCTGTGACCTCTTAACAAATTTGAGATAAAATTACAGTTTTGGACTTAGGAGGTCAAACCTTTTTGGCATTTGACCATACCCATGGTCTGACAGATTCATTTACTATAATCTTGCTTAAAATAATTTCAAATGTTGCAGCTACTGGAGATTTCCTCTTTTCTCATTATGATATAATATAATGCACAACAAAGTTTTTGCTTCTTGAACACTGTTGGGTGTTCCTAATAGGTGTTTCGCTGCTGATCACGAAAATCACATCCAAATTTGCCCATCACGTACAGTTCATTGAAATTTTCAGTTTTGTCATGTTTTTTTCTTGTATTTGTGTCGAAAAATTTTCGTGTCTGTAAGAGATCTATGAACAATGTTTTATTCAGTCTGGGTACGTCCAAGCATGAAATGTTCTGTGGAAGTATGCAGCATGGGCATGCCTGAGAAGGCCGGAGTCAGCTTGACACTGTCTCAGCAGGCTATGAAAGTAGCTCGCATACACAGATGCTGCTCATTGGATTAATATAGACCTTATAGTGTGTACGTATTGTTTCAGAATATAGCATTGCCTCAGTAACACAATAACAAGTAAGTTAGATGTTATAGACGTTTTACAGAACGATTGATGTCAGTCAATATGTCTCGTCAAGGTCGTAACAGCCGCGATACATTCTGCCATATTTGTGGCGAGTATACACTTGTTCATCAGAGACGCAACTGAAATCCGTCAATGCTTGCTGACTACTATTGGACACTGCAACGTGATGCACCGGACATTATATACAAACGAAAATTAGGAGCAAAACACTTTTAATTATGTTGAACTTAATAGCGCATTAGAAACATAAACGCAATTAAATACGTTATTGCCGGTAAACAGTTAACTGTCTAATTCTCAAAGTTCATACGTGATGAAGCAAAACTAAAACTATATTTGTGCATACAATCAGCAAAAACTTTTCAGGAAGCAAAACTTTTCAAAAAATTGTTGTGCAGTGTTATTACCTCGTTTTGTTTTCCATTTTTTTCATTCTTTTTCATATCTCTACTCTTCTTTTATCTTCCCTTCTCTTCTCTCTCTGCTACATTATAACTTAAAATCCTTGTTTTTTCATATACACTCACAATACCATGTTTGACAAACATCCCACATTAACACTTGTTTGGTTTTCCTCTAATCTTACTTTTATTTTTATGACTTTCAAAATGTAATTTTCTTCTTCTCTCTTTGTGTTTAATCTTATTGTTATTTGTTCATGATAAACTTCCAAATTTCTTCATTTATTATTTGTTTGAATCTCATTTTCATTCCTTTATTTCTCTTTCTTGTTCTACCATTATAAACAAACAACTTCTTCTGGAAATCTACATAACCGAGTTCCTTTCTCTCAAGATATTTTATTTTTCTTAACCTTTTATTATCATCTTCAAGCCTTTCAAAACATATACTCCTTTTAACTCAAATCAAATTCTTGTTTTAACCATTGCTCTTTAATCCTCGATTCTATTTCATTTTGTCATTATTTATCATAAATCTAAATCAGCTGTCACATCTTCCAACAATTACTTTTTCTTTCCTGCATTCTCTCTTTTTATCCAGTATTTGTCTATTTGTTTCCATGTTCTTCCATTATTTCTTCCTACTTTCTCCACACAGTCACTATTGTTCTTACTCTTCTTCTCCTTTTATCTCTCCAAGTGAATACATTTCTTGTCTACTTTTCTTACTCTGTCATTCCATATTTATTACTTAAGTACTTATCTAATTTTGGTAAACCATCTATTTTCTTATTTCTTTATTTTACCATTTCTGCACTATTCAGTTGCTCAATAAAAGACATACATTATAGATTTTTATTCGCAAGTTGTTATTTATCAGGTTACTTATAATATAAATTATATTCTTGTATTAACTATATATTTTTTACTTTTTAAACGTCATTGTCTTCTCTCTCTATCGATCAGTTTCTTTGTAAACATGAAATAATTTAAATAATTAATTCATTCAATTTAAATCGTTACTCTCTACTCTATATAAAACATTCAAAAACAGCCTTCATTCTTACCTGAACTCCCAAAATACCAAAAATTATAAAAAAGGTACAACAAATGAGAACAATATTTCCTATGGGGCGTAAAGATGATAGAAGAGTTTGAACTACCAATTTCAATCCTGGTGCTCTGTTTATAACCCTGTAAAAAAACAAGAACTAGTTAAACACACACTATTAACTTCTAACTAACCAGCTTTACTCCTGGTTCTCTGTTTATAATCCTGTAAACAAACAAAAACTAGTGAAACACACACTATTAACCTCTAACTAACCAACTCGAGCCCTAATGCTTTGTTTATAACCCTGTAAACAAACAAGAACTAGTTGAACACACACTCTGTCTAACCAGCCCAAGTCCTAATGCTCTGTTCATAACCCTGTAAACAAATAAGAACTGCTAGATTGTAAATTAAGTTTAAATAAAGATAGAAAAAGTAGGTGGAAACAAAAGGCTTACCTGAGGG
Organism: Carcinoscorpius rotundicauda; assembly: GCA_011833715.1. NCBI lineage: Eukaryota > Metazoa > Arthropoda > Merostomata > Xiphosura > Limulidae > Carcinoscorpius > Carcinoscorpius rotundicauda. The sequence continues at coordinate 28,362,675 of CM022406.1, forward strand.
GTCGAAGAGAGCGGAGTAACCGGAAAACTCGAAGAATAGCAAATATACGTGGACTTCCAAATGCAATGAAAGATAACATGAAATCCACCATTGAAACAAAAACCAGGGATCCGTCCATGATGTTCCAACCATTTTTAAGGTAGGCATATTTACCATACCAAAGTCCTTTGGCTACCACCTTTTGAAACACAAGTTACTCAGTAATTATACCAAAACATGAAACCTCACAATTCTACCATAGCAGAGTTATTTAAAAAAACATTAAATAACTACTGTTATATTCTAATTTCTGATCAAATCAAATACCTACAGATTATAAATAAAATTAAAGCAATAATAACTGACATAGTCAATCAAATCTGTTGATTTTACCTTCTTACTGATAAAAATGCATTGTTTCGTTTGTTAAACAAAATTGCTGTTAACGATATTTTTGGCCATAATTCCAACAATATTTCTTAAGGTTCAACCAACTTTGAAATTTAGTGTTGAATCCATATATACAAAATTAACAATGTGAATAATACTTTTAATGCAACAAAACACACAAATAAAGAACTAAATACAGTTAAGCCTAAATTACAACTGAAAAATAATATTAATAAGATTCAAGACCGCTAAATAATGAGATAAGAAAAGTGGTAAATATGATAATTTAGTTGCTGGTTTTTTTACATAGTGAACTGCTCTCTTTCCTCCACACTGAATGTAAAGCCCGATTTATAATTTTAATTGCAGAAACAACTTGCTAACTCACTGTATTTGAAACTGTTATGGAGCTTGTGTTAAATATTTAATGGAAGGTCAAAATGATTCTGCAGTGGGTCAATAGTAAGTTTACGGACTTACAACATTAGCCTTCAGGATTTTGAATGTGGCGGGAAGAGCACAAATAACTTCATGTGTAGCTTTGGGATAAAAGAAACAAAAAATGTTTTATTATTGGTCAAAACACGTAAGCATTTACCAGTACCTTAAATAGTTTAACAAATCACAGTTCATGAATGTAAAGGTTTTGGAAAGGCCTAAATATCGTGTTAAACTTCGAAATTCCACACTTGAAACAAGAAAATCGTTGAATATCCCGTAAAATTTGATAGATTCGGGTTACAAACACGATAGCAGGTTCCAGTTTCTCGAAAAAATGAGTTAAAGAAATCTTATATAATACGCTGTAATATAATTTATTTGATATTGAAATTACAGGTGTTGACATTTAATAGTAGCTATGTTTGGAAGTTATTTGACTTTTAATAATAATTTCGTTTGTAACTGTATCTAGTTTCACTCTCAGAACCACGTCTGTCTGACAAGAAATATCCATAAACGTGTTCTAACAATGTTGTCTGTGGGACGAGAACCTCGAGAAATGGTGCTAATGTTAGTCCAGACAAACCTTGATAAACATCTCAAGGGCAAACACGGAAGTGAAAACGTAGTTAGCAGCAGTTAGAATGGTTCTTTCTGCACTGTCGGGAGGAATGTTTGGTCTCTCCATGGCTAGGGTGATGCAGTTGAGAGCAATGAAAAATAACACGGAATAGTCGAATCTTTTATCGTCGGCTAGTCTGCTACAAACCATGCGGAACCTAAAGTATACAGATAGAGTGAGTTTAGAACTAACCAGTTTAAATGATTCATAACCTTTAACCTATTTATCTTGACTGTCACATACCTATGCTTACTGTTTTTAATTACCATTTGTTTAGAGAAACTCCTAGAATCCTGTCCCGACACACCGTTTGGACATTACGATATGATCTTTACCATCGTACAAATACGGCTGACTGTGTAAATTTTATCTTCCTTCCAACAGTCAGATGTCGAACTAAGTTTTATTAGAATACTACACTAAATTTAAGATATATATCAAGCTTACGTTAGAAAACTTTAAAATTTCTAGCTACAAGTCCTTGTGTATCGAAAACGGAAAACAAAAATCTGATATTCTCAATGTACAAATTAGTTGGGGTGTTACTACTTCATTACAATAAATAAATGTACCATTTCTTTCAACAATGAAAATGACGTTTCTGATTGAGATGTTCTGTACTATTTTGTTTCTAATATGTATGTAACCCTTTCTCTACAGCACTGGTATTGACACTTAGAACAAATATAAGACCTAGTGCATGAACTCTAGGGTCGTTCAACATACTCTAAGGTCAAGAAGTCCTAAACTTAAACTTCATTTATCTTACCTGCTGGATTTTGAAAACACGAACAAAGACAAGTGTTGTCTTTCCTTAATCCACCCTTCCGGTTCAACCAACCAGCATAGCTAAGAACAAAGGGTAATAAATTCATTATTTACCTGTACACTATTTTTTAAACAATACTTTAACTCTTAAACGGAGGTCATCATTAACTGATGCTGCTACCTGCAATATTCCCGCTGTTTAAGAGTTAAAACACCTCTAATTGAAGTTCCAATTTGTGGGCTCATTAGTCACTATTGACAATAATTCTAGGAAATATGGATGTTAAAAAGTTAGGGACATTTTTGTTTACTAGCTGAATTCATACAAAGCTTCTTCAAGGGCTATCTGCACTAGCCATCCTTAACTCGAAAGTGAGAGCCCAGAAGGAAGTCTTATAGTGAGTACAATCTACCTCTTTTCTTTGTTGCTCTAATCGAATAATAGAATTGGCGGCACATTATAACAACCTCAGGGCTGAAGGTGCGAGATTTTCGATGATGGGACTCCAGTCAACGACTAACAGATTGCGATTGGAGCACCAGACTCTAGAAAAGTGAGTGTAGAATGTTTGGGATAGAAAGAGTAGCGTGTTTTTATGGATACGAAGCGATGAGGAAACAAGAAACTTAAGAAAGTAAGAATCTTATTGGTTGATCAAACTGTTGGTACTGGAACATTGGACCTTGTAATTCTCAACCCGACATTACTCTGTGATGAAAAAACGTGTTCAGAAAAAGTCAAAAACAAAATATTTAGAAGTTCAGTTGAACTAAAGTTATTTTTTATACATTATTATGTTAATAACAATTTTGAATATGGTGCCCGTACCTTCTGTGTTAAATTAAGAATTACCTTGCCATTAAAATACACTTCATCTTCAATATCTCCCTCACTTTCAGGACTTTTACTGACATTCATCTCTTTCGGTTCTGACACTTCAATCACAGAAAATCTCCGAACAGTAGGAATGTAGTTTTGACCATTAAAGGCATTCGTCGAACTGAAAATACTGCTTGTGCGCGACGTTTGATGGCTACAGGGTGAGTGAATGGTAAATGGAGTAGCTTCACGAAAGGTTTGGGAAGATGAGGAGATACACTTTATGGGATTTTGAGGATTTAATGTCTTAATTGGTTGCAAGTCATTCGGTTTCACTCTCAGGGTGGATGGCCTACAGTTGCACTGACGAGCATCATTAATGGTTTCACTGTTTAAAAAACAAATTGAGAAAAGCAGTTATTTAACTTTATAAACTCCTATCGACAAGCTTGATGACGATAAACCCACTTGAAATAAAAATGCATCTCAGAAAGGCTAGTGAAACGCCCCCTATAATTTGGCACCCATTTATACTCTCGTTCCTTAGACACGTGTCCCTCAACGGTCACATTCAAACTCACTTTTCCTTAACCTAAAGATGGCCTAGGAAAGTTGAAACGTTATTATCTCCTTATCAATGAAAGTGTTAGCACCCATACCAGCCGTTCTGAGATACATACTATCGACATGATCATAAACAAAGTACAGATAAGTTTACTTAAGCTCCCAAACTAAACACTTTTAAATCGTCTCCTTTTAAATTTCAAGTTTTCAATATAAGTTAATTAATTTTACAAAACTACTCATGATTTTATGAAATGTTTTCAAACAGCCAGAATTTTGTGTATAAAAAACAATTTAAATTATTTTTGAAAGAATTTCGCTAAAATATATTAACTTACGTTAAATGAAGATATATGAAAATGTAATATAATCAAACATTCCACGATTAACCAAATGTTTTACTTTGTTTACTATTAATAAATATTTGAGCGCAGTTTTCCTAACACATATGATATGCTCATTGTCTCTTTAGGTTGTTAATTAATACACCCAGTTACTTTACTATGTAACATTTTACTCCATCTATACTTATTATAAAAAGACAAATTTAGTCTTTTTAACATTCAATAATCAGTAAGCTTGTCAACAAATAAACTTCTTCTCTAACAAATTTAAATTATTGTTACATCTCTAATAAAATATGTTTGTTTGTTTTGGAATTTCGCACAAAGCTACTCGAGGGCTATCTGTGCTAGCCGTCCCTAATTTAGCAATGTAAGACTAGAGGGAAGGCAGCTAGTCATCACCACCCACCGCCAACTCTTGGGCTACTCTTTTACCAACGAATAGTGGGATTGACTGTCACATTATAAACCCCCACGGCTGGGAGGGTGAGCATGTTTAGCGCGACGCGGGCGCGAACCCGCGACCCTCGGATTACGAGTGCACGCCTTAACGCGCTCGGCCAAATAAAATATGCAAAGAGATATATATATATACATTAGAGGTTGAGCCTGCCTCTAACAACAGCTTCGCTCGCTAGTGAGACACCCTTAAGATACAGGATAATTTAATATTCCAGATATGAGAAAATGTGTAATGTAATTAACAAGTCTCATGTTTCAAATAACACTCTTCACAAACTAAAAACAGATTCGTGTTCAGTAAACAAAAACAAAAAACCAGCGGAGATGAGGTAAAAATCTAAATAGAATCGGTTCATTATTAACAGCAAGTCCGAAATTAATTTTAACAAAACTAAATGCGTGACCGAAATTTTTGAAACCTTTAAAACATGAGAGTTTAGGCTACACAGCAAACAAATTAATAAAGAGATGGTACAATTCATCTACGTTTTTTCAGTAATTTTGTTATAAACCTTTTCTCATAAAACAAAACTTTTCGATGTAGCGAGAGTGTTTTCTTACAGCAAAGCCACATTGGGTCGTCTGTTGAGCCCACCGAGGGAAATCGAACCCCTGATTTTAGCGTTGTAAATCCGTAGACATACCGCTGTACTAGCGGGGGACTTTCTCGACGTAGCGTTAGCGACAAGAATATCAAAGCTTGGCCATTATAATTATAATAATATACAAGTGACGAAAGTTGAAACTTTTTAACATTTTCCTTAATGACGCAACAAAACGAATTATTTGATTTTAATTTTAGTTATTTACGTACACATCGACCATGGTGAAAACCTGGTGAATGTTATTTTATGTGATTTGGTGTTTGACACTATCGAAACGTTTGACGCTCCCCAGAAAATAGGAAAGGTATTGTTAATGTAATATCGGCACACGTCGGTTTCATTATTCAGGTAAACAATGGCTTGTTAAGTTGCTGTGTGTTTTTGATACCAAATAACAATAATGATGGTGAAGAATTCGTTAGAAGGTTGCTAAGCATGTTTACACAAACAACACCCAAAGGAATATGTAGGACTTACCTTTGTATCTGAAACAAGGACCTGTTACAACTAAATCCAGACGCTTCAAATCCATCTTCCCCAAAATAACATGTTGCCTTGACTTCGGGAAGCTGTTCCATCATGAAGTGATTCCAATCAGAGCCAATGTCCGTTTCCTACAAGACAGGTCACAAATCGCAATATTGTGAGGAAAACATGAACAAACTAACGTCACGGATCACGGTAATACCAGAAAAGAATAAATAAACTAACGTCACAAGTCGGGGTAACACAAGGAAAGCACGAACAAACTAATGTCACGGTTCAGAGTAATATCAGAAAACATATAAACAAACTAACGTCACGGATCACGGTAACACCAGAAACACATGAAAAAACTAGCTCTTAGATCACAGTAATACTAAGAAAAAATGAACAAACTAATACCACGGACCATAGTAACACCAGGACAAATGACCAAACTAACGTCACGGATCACGGTAACACCAGAAACACATGAAAAAACTAGCTCTTAGATCACAGTAATACTAAGAAAAAATGAACAAACTAATACCACGGACCATAGTAACACCAGGACAAATGACCAAACTAATGTTACGGATCACAGTAACACCAAGAAAGCATGAACAAACTATGTCACAAATCACACTAATACCAATAAAACAAGAACAAACTGGCGTTTATAGATATTATTCTTCTAGTTCTATTTTACAGTTTAGTGTTTCGTATATTTTATAGGTGTTAATCAACTAGTTCTATTTCAACAGTTTAGTGTGTGATGTCTTTATATATGTTAGTCAACTATTTCTACTTTACAGTTTAGTGTTTCACGTATTTTATAGATGGTACTCAACTGGTTCTATTTCAACAGTTTAGTGTGTGATGTCTTTATATATGTTAGTCAACTATTTCTACTTTACAGTTTAGTGTTTCACGTATTTTATAGATGGTACTCAACTGGTTCTATTTCAACAGTTTAGTGTGTGATGTCTTTATATATGTTAGTCAACTATTTCTACTTTACAGTTTAGTGTTTCACGTATTTTATAGATGGTACTCAACTGGTTCTATTTCAACAGTTTAGTGTGTGATGTCTTTATATATGTTAGTCAACTATTTCTACTTTACAGTTTAGTGTTTCACGTATTTTATAGATGGTACTCAACTGGTTCTATTTCAACAGTTTAGTGTGTGATGTCTTTATATATGTTAGTCAACTATTTCTACTTTACAGTTTAGTGTTTCACGTATTTTATAGATGGTACTCAACTGGTTCTATTTCAACAGTTTAGTGTGTGATGTCTTTATATATGTTAGTCAACTATTTCTACTTTACAGTTTAGTGTTTCACGTATTTTATAGATGATACTCAACTAGTTCTATTTTTCAGTTTAGGGTTTCATGTGTTCTGTAGATATAGTCAACTACTTGTATTTTACAGTTTAGTGTTTCACGCCTTCTACAGATTTTACTCAACTAGTTTTACTTTGTAGTTGCGTCACATATTTTATAAGTGTCACTGTCAACTAGCTCCACTTTTAACTGCGTTGTTAAGAACAATCACAAACCTGAGTTTGGACTAGATGTGGCTGTTTTGCCTTCCACGATGAAACGGTTTTTTCTTCAGGCCACACTTCAAGTTGAGTATATTGATCGTCAGAATATGTTAGAGAAATGTTGTGGCTTTTCTCTATCGATGTTTGGTTTCGATGTTGATGCAAAATAAAAACTTCTTTCCTAATTGAATGTTCAGAAGACATGTTACCTTCCTGTTTTAAGGACTCAGCAGACAGTCCACTATTCTCTTTCAAGGACTCAGCAAATAGTACACTCTCCTGTTTCAAGGACTCAGCTGATAACCAACTTATCTGGTTTAAGGAGTCAGCTGATAGTCCACTCTCCCGTTCGGAACACTCAGCTGATAGTCCACTTTCCTGTTTTAAGGACTCAGCTGACAGTCCACTCTCCTGTTTCGAAGACTCAGCTGATAGTCCACTTTTCTGTTCGAAGGACTCGGTCAATAGTCCACTTTCCTGTTCGAAGGACTCATCAGATAACCCACTTTCCTGTTTTAAATTCCCTACCAAAATATCATCGGCTCGCGCACTGGTCTGAGGTATATTACTATCAAGTTGGAAGAATTCAGAAGAGAACCAGAAATGATGTTGTGGGTTTATAGATAAGAAGCTGATGTTGCTTGTTAAGGTGTAGGGAGATACACTGCTGCCACCTAGATACTCGTTCTTGACGACTTCTCGAAGTTCTATACACTGTGTTGTGTTGTTATTTAGAGAGAGGGAAGACTGGGTACAAAAGAAGACGTTTGATGACTGGTCATAATCACTCGTGACCTCAGGAGCCATATGACTACAGTCTCCTTCAGACTTTGAGGCTCTGTTCACAGGAGAATGGCTAGTTGTGTTCAAGTCCCGTGAATTCATTTCTTTTTGCGTTAAAGGAACATCGATGTAAACATTAGAGAGATGATTAGCTGGTGTGACAAGAGCATTCTTTAATTTCTGTAAAGTAGATAAAAAAATGTACTTTCATGTTTTGACAGAAAGATTCTAGTACACGAACTACTAAAGTAGTGATATACAGCGATGCTCACAGGATAAATCACAAGCTCCCTAAAAATTGGAAGAAATCACTAATGTAAAATGATAACGTTGCTAGTATTACCAAATGTTTATGTATGAAATGTAACCAGTCTTACAAGATTCGTGTAGAAAACATTGCTCATAAGTAACTGTAGATCAAATTTGTCAAATATTTTTCACAGAAAAACAATAAAACAGTAAATAATACATAATGGTGCATCGGAAACCATTATTAGAAATATAAGTGTTGTTTTGTTGATATTTTTTGTAACTTCATCTCTTTAGATTTAGCTGTAGTTAAGCTATCAAAAATATAGTTGACGATCAAAAATTAGTTTAGTAGGCAGGTTTGGTTTAGTTGTAGTTAGTCTTAAGAACCACTGGCCGTCAAATTAGTTTAGTATGCAAATTAAATGTAGCTGTTGTCAAGTTTAGGCTTTAAACATTTAGAGCAATTATCTACATGTTTATTAAAATGCACATTCTCCATTATATAAAAATAACTTTCGTCCTGGTTATACTTAGTTTATTACACAGATCTAAAGAAGTTTATTTCTTTTTGCTTAGTTCAAAAGTAAAAAAATTGTGCACAAGTTCAGTAAAAGAGAGAAGGAGAAAACGTTTTGAAGATCTGAGTAGCACACGTACCAATGGCTGTTCAACTGGTATGCACGAACTGTTGCTGTTACTCATGGAATAAAATCGATTGTTATAATCTCGAATTGATGGTTCTACAGAAGGAGATGGTGACCCTTGAGGGGTAGAAGCTGTGTGGATGATCACTGGGGGAGTAAACTTGGTATAAACAGAACTGTGAAGGGGATATTTGACCGCTTTCATCTTATCTAGCAAAGAAAAGTTGTGTTGAATAAAACGTTAATTACTCGTATTGCCTATCATCTCATACGACAAACAAACCATTATATTAAATATACTAGTGAAAACCACGTTTCAACAAACTAACCTTGTTCTTGACAGTTCCCTATTTCAGGTTTTGGTTTTTTATCCTGACTTTCTCTTTTATGGTGTTTCCGAGATGTTGTGAAATCCTGGCTACCACGTACTGTTCTATCAATTCTTTGTTTTTTGTCACCCTGTTTGTAATGAACAGGTACTTGTGTGAAAAACATTCGTTACATTTCCAATGCTACACTCACGTGAAACATTTTAATTTCTCGACTAATCTCTGGTAAAACGTGAAGTATAATTTATAAACATTTCCTACTTTATTCAGTTGTGTGTGGAATAATTTGTGTTGCGATGAGAAGCTGGTAAATCGCATTATAATTACAGAATACAAAATTAATCTAAAGTTACATGTTTTTCTTACCCTCGGTGAACTCATTAGATAGACCAATGTGGCTTTACTATAAACAACACATTCATGTCTACAGTTTATGGTTTACTCTGAAGAATTCACATTGATGAGCGTTTAATTTCTAGCCCTAAAGCAGCAACCACGTGTTTAATAACAACGGTACAGTAGCAACCACGCATTTAGTATCAACAGCAACCACGCGTTCAATCCCAACAATACAGTAGCAACCACGTGTTTAATACCAACAGTAATGTGGCAACCACGCGTTTAATACCAAGAGTACAGTAACAACCACGTGTTTAATACCAACAGTACAGTAACAACCACGTGTTTAATACCAACAGTACAGTAGCAACCACGTGTTTAATACCAACATTACAGTAGCAACCACGTGCTTAATACCAACAGTACAGTAACAACCACGTGTTTAATACCAACAGTACAGTAGCAACAGTTTGCTTATTTTTAACATTTCTTTTATCTCACCTCAGCTGAAAATCCTTCAACCAATATGGCCACCAGTAAATTGAAGAGAACGTAGTTCCCAAATGTCATTAAAGCTACAAAATAGAGCGCGGCCCAATGAGACGTCTTTTCCATTCCATTGAACAACACTAAATTCCAGTCTTCTTGGGTTAGAATCTGAAAAAAAAAGGTTATTTCCATCCGTTAATGAAATATAAGATATTCATGATCACTAGCAAATAATTACAACAAAGAAATAAAATAACTGCGCCATCTGTCTTAGATAAAACACAAAGTAACTAGATAATCCGAAACTATAAAAAAATATTGTTCCTTTTAGAATTTCGCGCAAAATTACAATAGGGCTATCTGCGCTAGTAGTTCCTAATTTAGCGGTGAAAGTCTAAAGGTAAAGAAACTAGTCATCACCACCCATCGTCATATCTTGAGCTACTCTTTTACAAATGAATAGTGAGATTGACTGTCACATTATAACACCCCAAGGCTCATAGAGCAAGCATGTTTGGTGCGACAGGGATCCTTGAGTCTCCAGTATCAAGGTATATTAACATGCACTAGAACCCATCAAATCCAAAAGAAAATAGTGAAATCACTTTCACCCAAAGTTACACAATTGTATAAGTTCACCATTTAATATAAAAACTATAACATATTGTGTATAAAACAGGAATAAAGCTACGTACTAATGAACAGCATGTTTCTAACTGTAACATAACAAAAACGGTATTATATGGTGAATGAAACTGGAGTTAACCTATGTACTAATGAACTGTATGTTTCTCACTGTAACATAACAAAAATGGTATTATATTGTGTATAAAACTGGAGTAAAGCTACGTATTAATGAACTGTATGTTAATGCAAAAACAGCTCGTTTGGGTTCAGAAAATATTTTCTCAACCATTTTTGTCGTTTTTGCATATATATTTCTCTAAAAGTGGGTTTTCTCGACATCACTGAGCTGTATGTTTCTCACTGTAACATAACAAAAATGGTATTATATGGTGTATAAATGTGTGTGTGTGTGCGTTTTTCTTATAGCAAAGCCACATCGGGCTATCTGCTCAGTCCACCTAGGGCAATCGAACCCCTGATTTTAGCGTTGTAAATCCGGAGACACACAGCTGTACTAGCGAGGGGGCCTGGTGTATAAACTGGAGTAAAACTACATATTAATGAACTGTATGTGTCTTACTGTAACATAACAAAAATGTTGGTGTATAAAACTGGAGTAAAGCTACGTATTAATAAATTGTACGTTTCTCATTGTAACATAAACTGCAACATAAAAACTGTAAAATACCGTGTACAAAATTGGAGTATAGCTACGTATTAACGAACAGTATCTTCCTCACTGTGACATAACAAACACTGTATAATATGGTGTATAAAACACGAGTAAAGTACGTATTAGTGAACTGTGTTTCTCACTGTAACACAACAAAAACTGTAAAATATGGCGTATAAAACAGGAATAATGCTACATATTAATGAACTGTATTTTATCACGGTCTAAATAATAGTAACAGTTAATCATAGGCCACGTCGTACAATAATACTTTAATTCTAATAAACTTTTTTCTCTCGTTAGTTCCATCCATATTTGATGTTTTTAAAACCGTTATATATGACTTAGAGATCTATTGGAAGTAAAATTTCCAATCCTTGAGACCACTCATAGTAGATGAATCTTGCTAAGTTTAACGGTTAATATTCTGAACTACTACATTCTTCACCTTTCACATTCAAGGCCTGCCTCTTGCGCCCTAACTCATTTCAGTGCTAAGTTTCAGACATTTAATTCTCCAGATCGAACCAGGGACTTAGAGCACGTCAACAGGGTACTCTACCAACTGAGATAAAGTTAGTTATTATAGAAACATGACTTAATACCAAATAAAACTTCCACGTTTTTATTCGTTGTTAACATTAACAGTTTCGAGCGTGACTGTGTGACCAAACCAATAAGTCAGGTTGTGGATTTGAAAATCCATGATTCGCATTCAACTGGTGTTATAACAGTAAGATCAAATCCTACAATTCGATTATAATAGCCGATGAGTTTGCGACGAGTGGTGTCGACTAGCTGTCTTCCCACTAGTTTAATGATGGCTAGTGCTAATAGTTCTTTTATTAGTTCGCAGAAATATCCGAAAACAAAAGCAAACTCTGATAATTACTTTAAATATGGTAACTAAACACATACCTCAAATACTGTAACAGTAGCCCAAAGAAAGCTGTTGAAATTTTTCCTATCACACACACACGAAACTGATGAGTTTTGTAACTCGACACATGTGCATGGCCCTCTACCATCCGCTCGCTCACAAAACTTGCCTCCAAACAAGTGCATACCCAGGCAGCTGGAGTATAAACGAGATAATATAATATAGAAGATATATGGACAATATTGTACACACAGAGACACAGAGGCTTTATAGAAACCAACTCTACACAGACACAGGCTTTATAGTATAGTATATATAGTAATTTATTTTACACAAAACTTGTAAAATATGGTGTACTGTCTTCGAAATAACAAAGCCTTAGAATACTGAACTTCATAACAGATGGAACGAACCATTGTAAAACCTGGGCCAATACACATGACAAAAGACTAAAATAAATCACTTTGTGTAATTAGATATGTAAACTTGTTAGTGTTGTTGAACATTGTTAAATACAGAGTTGGGTTTAACTTTAAATATTTATTAGAATTAGCTTCAAACATCCGCTAGCGTTAATGTTATACATTGTCCGGAAGCAAGTAGCCTCTCCCTAAAAACAAAAAGGTAGAAATATAACTTGATTATGGCGTATATTTCATTTTTAACTTCAATATATTCAATATATTGTTTGTTTCTAAAATATGTTTAAATCTTTGTTTTTCATTGTTGTGATTTGCCAGAACTCTCTCTAGAACGTTCAGTTTTCACATGCGCTGTAGGATTAAATCGTCTTTCAGCCTACATCATTTTTGATTCTCAGAAACTATGTAGTTTTGGATATATTACTTCCATGAAACCTCTCCCATCCTCACGTTGTTCTACTAAACATCTAGATTTTGAATATATTACTTCTTCTATTCTCACGTGGTTTCTGAATATGTAATTTACGATATATTACTTCCATAGAACTTCCGCAATCCTCACGTGGTTCTACTAAATATATAGTTTTGAATATATTACTTCCACGGAACCTCTCCCATCCTTAAGCGGTTATACTAAAAACATAGTTTTGAAAGTATTACTTCCACGGAACTTCTCCCATCATCACATGGTTCTACTAAATATGTAGTTCCAAATGTATTACTTCCATGGAACTTCTCCTATCCTCATAAGGTTCTACTAAATAAGTAGTTTTCAATATATTACTTCTCCTATTCCCACGTGGTTGAACTAAATATGTAATTTTGGATATACTACTTCCACGGAACTTCTCCCATCCTCATAAGGTTCCACTAATTTTTACTGATTCTCGATGTTTCTTAATCCACAAATAACAACAAATATTTTGGAACGAAATGTAAATTTAAGTATTAACCTTTATTTACATCAATTAAAAAAAAATGGATGAAGATATGCTTTGTTTAACAATAAAAACTTTTCATGGAAAGTGAGAAAATTAATATTTTGTTTTCACCAGTACATGGTGCAGCTAATAGAACTGGTGTTTCTTCTTTCGAGCCGTAGATTGACTGTTTCTTCCGAAGAAATCCCAAAGATGCGAAGAAATCGCCTGTATGTCAAGTAAAACGATCTATATTTAATAGGCGTCAACAAACAGGTTTCAACAAAGTATTGAAAAAAATATTGATTTCTCGAAGACGTGGATTTCCTTAAATAATTAGACCTGAATACAGTATTTAATATGTAAATCATTCCACTTTCTTTACACTTCAAATATTCGGTTCTAATAACAGCGAGTATTAATTTAGGTTTCAACTTTTCAACCAGTTATGACAGTACTTTTCGCACACGGTTCCATGGTAATATCAGTTTATACACTTCTATGTTACCTAGCAATGAGAAACAGTTGATTTATGAAACAAAGAACACATTTTGCTTTCTCACTTTTAAACTTTTTGTAATTTTTATCTGCAACGTTAGGCAGCAAACACCTCTTTACTATATAAAGATTTGTGACTGTATACACCGATGTCTATGTCACGAGGTTTAATAATGATACCCAGGTCTTCTTATAAACTTTACCTTTTCTCACGAGCGTAAACAATACAAATTAAACAGTGAATACAGGCACAAACATAAGACAGCATAATGTATACGTTTAGCCACGGCGCTATTGTCACGAGCCTTTAACTTCATAGGAAACTAGTTATCTTGTGTTGAATGTTGCCTTTCTACTAACAGCATAGCCACTTCCATGTATTCAAGACAACCCGTTTGTGTTTGACTAACGACACATAAAATACGATTGAAGCTAAAACAGGATAAAATTATTTTGTTTTATTTTATAAACTAAATACCGTTACAATATTATAATGACGTGCAAAGAATATAGAGAAAAGTAACACTGAATAAATTAATAAACATTGTAAAGAAGATTAGGTTATGGGTCGTGTGTTAGTTAGGCTGTTTTCGATACATCTCCAGATGTAATGGTGTAAAAAGGATGGTGGGTGGATGTGTTATATATCCGCTGTCATAAAGATGGTAAAGATGTCGTCTTTAGATTCATGAAGTGTTCATACCACATGTTAATGCAATTTCTAACGTATTTATTTTGATCAATTTCTTCTAACAAAGAAAACAGTTCATCAGCTTAAAACAAAGAAATATTTATTTATTAAGCAGTTTAAACCAGAAAACGTAATGTTTACCTCACCATACAAAACTAGATGTCAAACCACATTCACATGGAAATTTAAAATAGTTTTTAAAATTACGTAAGCTTTACAAACACTTGCGATGACGAGAAACCTGCTTTAATAGTAAAAGTGTTAATACCCATATCAGCCGTTCCGAGATATATCATTTCGAAGACTCTAAACAACAATTAACTTAAAAACTGCACACACAACTATTAACGGAAATACTGTACACATAACTATTAACTTAATCTTACCTGAAAATAAAGATGAAAAGTACAAGCAAAGAAAAGAAGACTGCAACATTATCCATAGTTCGAAGCATTACCACCAGCTGGCGCCGCATCGCAGGTAGAAACCGAACAAGTTTAATAATCCTTAGTAAACGAAAAGTTCGTAACACTGATAATCCACTTCCGTTACTATGAGACAACTCCACCACACTGTAATAGGAAAAACTTATATAACAACCAATTTCTGTCCTCCGACACAAGCCTATAACAAAATATTTGATGCGTAACACCATTTCAACTCCTCCCAAACAGGCCCACAACAAACAAGAAACAAACACTGTTTCACAACCATAAAGAAAGCCATTTTCACTATCCTTAAGAAAATGGCCGAACGAGACCGTTCGTTAACTTCACAAGGAAGAGAAAGATGGTTATTACAAATAAACCTCTCTGTTGTTTTAATTTTGTGACATGAGTGCATAAAGCAAACGTTTATTCCACATCAGACAATATCGGTTTTTAAACACAAAGTAAAAGATTAAAATAGTTTCGGTAAAACACTCCAATACATTCCGACATCATATCGTGTTTCCCTCAATGGTTACTGCGTGTTGTATTTTCATTGCAAGTAGTAAAATATACTTTCGGTTGTAGCACGTGATATTTTCTTCGAACTGGTGACTTTTTTCTCCTAGGATGCGTTGTGACTCGTGAAAATATACCTTGAAATTTGTTAATTGGTTCGTCTGTCACTTCATTATCTTTCCAATCAATAATGTAAAATTGTATATGAATATGGTTCGCTAAATCTGAAGTGTGAATTCAACAAAATGTGATTCGAAAGGCCTGCAGTGAGGATCCAACAGAATATTATTCGTTAGGGCTGAAGTGTGGATTCAATAAAATATAAGCTAAGCGGGAAGTGTGGATCCAACAAATTTTAATACCATTTCTTTAATTAGTGTATTTAATGTTAATAGATTTGATGCCATGTTCTACAGATAATTGTATTTTGAGAAATGGTTCTGTTCTTAAGGTTGGATGTGGTCCTTTGAATGGACTACAATATGAATTAAAATTGTTTGAAATCAAGAACAAATTTTATTTAACTTGTTTAAATAATTCTAAAGGTAAAAAAAACAACTTAATTTTGAAGACGTTACTTTCTTCGGATCAAAGTTGTTCGTTATTAAAACTGTGCACTGATGCGCCCAGTTACAGTCCAGCATTAAGAACAAATCAACGGTGCATCAGTTACAGTCCAGCATTAAAAACAAATCAACAGTTCATCAGTTACAGTCTAGCATTAAGAACAAATCTATGGTACATCAATTAGTGTATGGTATTGCCAGCAGATCAATGGTACATCAATTAGTGTATGGTATTGCCAGCAGATCAATGGTACATCAATTACTGTATGGTATTACTAACAGATCAATGGTACATCAATGACTGTATGGTATTACCAACAAATCCATGGTACATCAGTTACTGTATGGTATCACCAACAAATCAATGGTATACCTGTTACAGTCTAGCATTATCAACAGATCAATGGTACAGTTATTGTCTTCACATTTTTAACAGCTTTCTTTTTAATAGAGCAAAGGTACTTAGAGCTATCACATGTGTCCATCATGAGGAATTTAACACTGCATTTTAGCGTTTTAAGTCCATAAACTTGCCGTTGTCGCACAAGGGGACTCCAGTTTCAACAATCGTAGCAGATTTCGTTCTTAAAACTAGACACACCAAATCCTAGCGGATTTCTCCACACACAAACAAAATTAACAACTATGTTTGAGACGATTTCTTCTTTCAAAAAAAAATTAAAATCTGTGAAGAAAACTTTCTCTCAACAACCTTGTTCCTTTCAAGCTGCGAAAAGTAAAACTCGTGTCTTTAGATGTCTTAGGACACTGACTAGAAAACTGAACTTTGTTACTGTACAGCTGATATGTTAGAATGTCGAAAGATTACTTGATTTGAATACCCGCCAACCAGCTAATCTCCCCACAAAGTTATGGTGGTTATAATGCTATCAGTAAAAACAAATATATTTTTCCAGAAAATCAAATCGTGTTTAAGAAAACAACGAGGTTTTAATGTTTAGAAACATAATATTTCTCAATCTTTTTATCCATGATTAGAACACACTAGAATTATATTTATAACTTGTACAATAGATAAAAATTGAAGAAGAAATACTCACCTTTTCAATACTATAGGGTCTTATTATTTGGTATCAATCTACGTGTTTATCTAATATCATGAATGTATCCCTTAAAATAAAATATTATATGTTAAAAGACACTTTCGCAAATTTAATGTTAGAACTGGGTCTCGATCTGTGTAACTTCCCGTCATATCTAAGTAAACACCACAGACCACTTCGAATTTAAAGTAAACAATCAGTTGTGTATATATGAATCATGTTGAATAAAACAAAATTAGTTCTCTATATACGAATCATGTTAAGTAGAACATACCTTATGACAACGATGGTTCCATCAAACATATTGAAACCATTACTTATGTATCCAAACAGTCCTTCTGCCATAATTTTAAGGACCATTTCAACACCAAAAATACACGTGAACACCAGATTACTAAGTTCTACAGCATGGGTCAGTTCCTCTGGCTGGGAAGTAAAAAAAAAATATGCTTTTAACACAAACACACATAATGTTCATGGTTCATTAAAATTTGTGAAGGATAATATCGTATCTATTAGTTACCTACGTCACTCTAATGTTGAACATTTAATTGTTACGTGTTTTAATACCACATTAGTAGTTTAACTGAAATTTGCTCTCTGCAATCTTAAAAAATAATGGGTAGTTTGACTATGATTTGGTTCTTTAAATTGCTACAATATGAACAGCTAAACTTTGATACATAAGTACAGTTGTGACATGAACAGCTGTGATTGGCTCTCAACACCTACCTGGTTGTGATACTCTATCCCCATACTAACTGTATTGAACAATATTGCTGTAAATATTCCTCGTTGAAAGTACCTGTGGTTTACCACAGATGTCAGCTTAGCTTGGTGAGGCATCCACCATAGCCACGACCTCCACTGTTCGTTGGGCAACTTGCCATTACCATCTGACTCCAGATCGCTCCAGTCACCATTATTAGGATTACTTTCCCGATCTTCCGAGAAGTGCAGCATAACTGGGTCAGGGTGGTGTTTGATCCCTACTGGTGTACAGATAAGGTTTTCAAAAATACAACTAACCATGTAACAACTAGAACGTGTGTTACACATAGACTCACAACTTTTGCTTTGTCACAGCAAAAATGACACAAGCGTTAGCACTGTTAGGTAAATGATGGTAGATAGTTAAAGAATACATTATAAAACATTAACCTCTCGCTTCAAGAAGATCACTAAACCCAACATTAAGTTAAACAGCACACCGTAAAACATTAAACTGTAGCTTCAAGAAGATCACTAAACCCAACATTAAGCTAAACAGCACACCGTAAAACATTAAACTTTAGCTTCAAGAAGATCACTAAACCCAACATTAACTTAAACACTACACTATAAAACATTAACCTGTAGCTTCACGGAGATCACTAAACCCAACATTAAGTTAAACAGCATACCGTAAAACATTAAACTTTAGCTTCAAGAAGATCACTAAACCCAACATTAACTTAAACAGTACACTATAAAACATTAACCTGTAGCTTCATGGAGATCACTAAACCCAATATTAAGTTGAACAGTATAGCTTTATACGGCACTTGTGATCAAGTTTTGTTGTTTGTTGTTAACTGACCTTTCTGTACAGATGAGTATAAACAATGCATGGAAAAACTACCAACAAAGCCAACAGCCTGAAGAGCTCCTTTAACGCTGGTCAGAGCCAGCAGTTCAGCACAGGTCAGTTGACGGTCTCTACTGATACTAGAGGGCGCGTTAGTGAGAAGAACTGACACCTTCTTCGGGGATGACGGGGTCTCTTTCTGAGCTAAAGCGGCTTCCACTAAATAGAAAATAAATTATGTTGAAATATGACGTCAGTAGCTGATGATGATTGTTTGAACATAAAATAGTTAGGAGAAACAATGTTTAAACATGACGTCTGTAACTGATAATGTTTTGTTTTTTTTTGTACAGAGAATAGTTAGAAGTAACAACGTTGAAACATGACGTCAGTAACTGATGGTGATTGTTTGTACAAAGAATAGTAAGAAGTTAGAATGTTGAAATATGACGTATGTAACTGATGGTTACATTGTTTGTACAAAGAATAGTTAGAAGTTAGAACGTTGAGATATGACGTATGTAACTGATGGTTACATTGTTTGTACAAAGAACAGTTAGAAGTTAGAACGTTGAAATATGATGTATGTAACTGATGATGATTGTTAGTACATGTGTTATCATAATTTACGCAACATTAACAATTAAATAAACCCGTAAATCCAACTTACTTTCTCGACAGGATTTTCTACTCTAGAGTACTAAGATCAGGCGGAATTATACACAGTATAAACACATACAGCACCCTCTACTGGTAAAAGTCAAGAAACTTCATTCTTACCTTTGGTTTTATCGGAACTGTACGATAAACTCGAAACACTTGGTACCTTGGGCAACAATTGGGGGCGTGGGGACGTAGGAGGTGTTGTAGATGGGGTAAAAGAGCTGCTATTTGAACAGGTTTTTGGAACGTGATGACGTAAATCAAGCATTAGCTCTGAAGTTCGTTTATTTGAGACTTGTTCACCAGTGTATTGCTGCGTTAAAGAACACATCGAGCGAAGAAATTCCTCCCTTCTTCGTTTCCGGCGCATCCGTCGGTACCAATAGACGAACCTTCGTCTTGCTCGTCTCCCCAGGTGAGCTAAGTATCTTATCATTTCTGTATAACACCCAAGAGGTTCGGACACACTCGTGAGGGTGCTGTTCGAGTGGTACCTGGCCCGCTCTTGTCTCATTCGTTCCATCTCGCGTTTCTTTGTCTCAGAAAACTGGGTGGCGATCACAACCAAACAAAGGTTTATCATAAAAAATGATCCTATCTGAAATAAACCGGAAATCACTTATTAGCCGGAAGTAAAACTTTTACACCTTACTATTATGTCTCTGGAAAACACGAAACCGGAATCTAAATATAGATAATTTATTACACAGAGACGCAATGCCATTCTGAAACTGGCACACATACAGGCCCACGATTTCTCAAAACAAAAAGGTTTTACTAACAATACATAGAAAATACTAACAGTTTGGTTTATCATTTTATTTTCCAACTATGGTATCGGTTTTTTATGTTAAGCAGCAGGCTAAAAAATAAAAACAAACAAGTTAAAGAAAGAAAAGCAAATAGTTTTTGAATAGTTAACAAATATTTCCTTTGGTTTAGAAGAAACCCACAGCGGGATATCTGCTGTATCCAATTCAGTCCTCGGGTTTTAGAGTTCTTAGTTCGTAAACTTATCGCTATGCCACTGACTGACGAGGGAAAATGGACTTTGTGGATAATGTTCAACAACGGAAGGTTTCAATCGTTACGTGATATGCGAAAGAGTCGCTACTTATACAGTATTCATCACAAACATGTATCTTTAAATAAAAACCTGACATTTCGTTTCCAGCATCCACTACGATCCATATTGTTGACCTATGAATCATTCAACTACAAATCTTGTCGGCATTTTCCAAATATGTAACATCAGCAGACTCATTTTTCAAAGACTCTTTCAACTTTAAATATATTCTTAACCAACTAAATCATAAAGCCTTAATGGCCAGTTTTGATGTCGTTTCCCTTTTCACAGAAGTCCCAGCTACCGAAGTTAGCTTTAGAAATTTATATCCAAGACCCCAATACACACCCCCAGCAACCAGTTAGCAACTCATAGAATTCACTACAACCAAAACTACCAACAAATAAATGGCCCAAGTATGTGAAATCCTGTACCACCAGTTCTAACCAACATTTTCATGACACATTAAATCTCAAGAGATTAATTCTGCTTTACACACGCCACAAAACCGCCACAGATATGTTGACGACACAATTGCTGGGTTCACACCTACAGAACACGCACTTAGTTTTTTTAACCACGTTAACTCGATACACCCTGACATTAAGTTCCATTGTGAACAGGAAAAACTCACCAAATAACATTTCTTAATCTCAAGATAACAAAAACCGATACACAATTCAAAACAGAATTCCACAGAAAAAAATCATCCATACTGGGTTACAGATTCGCTGGGACTCAGCACATGAAACAAAAGAAAAACTCAACATATTAAGAAACCAGATAAACACAGACACAAAACTATGCTCACCCGAAAAAATTAATGATGAAATCAAGAAAATAAAACAACACTTCATCAACATTAACAAATTTCCTCCAAAAACCGTGAAAACATTGTACGCACACACCTAGACCAACAACAAACAAACAATAATAAACCCCAAAACACAACAAACTACAAAACCTTATACTGCTGCATACCATATGTTCCTGACATCAGAAAATAATAACTAACATTTGGTAAAAACACAACATTTCAGTAAACACTAAATTTATTTAAATACCAGGTACAAAAATAAAGTCTATACTATGCAAAAACTACACTAACAAACACAACACCAACATAATTTATAAAATACAATGCAACAACTGCCACTATTTCTATATTGGAGAAACAAGCAGAAGAATGGAAACTGCATTCAAAGAACACAAAAAACACTTTCCCACGTTTTTGAACATTGCAAATCAAATAAACATAATGTAAGCATAAAGAACTCCCATATACTAAGAGTGTCTTTTCTTATAGCAAAGCCACATCAGGTTATCTGCTGAGTCCACCGAAGGGAATCGAACCCCTAATTTTAGCGTTGTAAATCGATAGACTTACCGTTGTACTAGCGGGTGATCACAGATACTAAGTAAAGAATTATAAATAAATGCAAAATCAAAAATACCCTGTTTATACAAAAAACGCAAATCAAATTAAACCAACATAAGGGAACACTTTTATACCAATGACTATTAACCTAACCTACACTAAAACACTACCTACAATAACGTACCCGTTTACACTCTCGTCCCTAAGGTATGTGCACTACAACGGTCAGTTGAAAACTCTCTTTGTTAACCTCAAGATGACCTCAGAAGATCGAAACGTCCTTCTCTACTTTATTTGAATAAAAGTATTTACACCCATACCAGCCGTCTTGTGATACATTGTTACTACAAGTGGGTTTCTTGTCACCACGTGTGTATATGTCTTTTGATGGCATTGTCTAGAAGAAACCTTAATATCAAACTGGTAAACACTTTCTTAGTTCAACTTTAATTCATGTACAACATCAATATACAGTAACAGTTTAACTCGCTTACAACATCAAAATACAGTAACAGCATAATTCATCTATGTTTATGTTTCTTGATGAGCGAGGTTTTGATTTTAAAGTAAATTATACCGAAGAATGTTTATAGTGGAGATATGTTTATTTACACGCCCGCTATTCATTAATCTTAACATAAAACACTTAATTTGTGAGCTCTGACGTAACGTATTGAACGTTTCTCTAAACTCACGTCTTGATGAATCTAATTATCCAAGTATGTGATTACTGTATGAAAATTACTTTGTAGTTATCATTTTTGTGAACGATCAAGTCATTTGAACACTTGATAAAATGAACAGTAAGCCTTACATTAAGTCGTTCTTTCCCACAATAGTTAGATACGTTAAATTCACTTTTGTCTTGATTCTGTTGTTTAAAATTATTAGAACTGAGGATCCGTTTAAACGTCCGTGCTACGTGACCCAAGATGTGATATAATTATTTGATGTGCTTCGTCTTTGTTGTCATGTGGAAAGGTCCATATTGGACTATGCATGTGTGAGCTTCACATTTTTACCTTTATGATACATCGAGCATATCGCTGAACCAAAATTAAATATATTTATTCAAACTGACAGGCAAAACATATCCTCGAAATAATCACGGTAGTTCGGCAATATGTCTGCAGACTTACAACGATAGAATAATGGTTTCGTTACCCGTTGTGGATACAGCAAAGATAACCCGTCCTATGTGTAGCTTTGTGCTAAGCAATAAAAAACATACCTTGTAAGTACCTTGTGTAGCAATAAGATGAGTTAGTTTTGATATTATATAAATAAACTAAAATACTGACCACTATCAGAAGAACGTAATAGATCCAGTCCCAGAACGAGTGAGCATCTTGAACATAATACATGACATCTGTCCATCCTTCCAAGCTAATTACCTGGAGAACAGAAAGAAGAATTAGCTTATATCATGAAAAATAGTTTGGATATATGAAAACTACTAAATGTTCTATAGTACATCATTATACCAGTCAATAAAACTAATAAATACTCAAATAAGAACTTTAGTTTTGTACAATTCTTTAATTATAAAAAGTTTAAAACTAAATATTTATTATTGTTTTCATCATAAGAGTGTTCTTATAAATCTATGGTAAGGAACTGGTGTTGGCTTATATTATATTAAAAGTGTTTTGTAGGAAAGTTTATTGGATAAAATCATAATTAAAAAAAAATATCCTTGCTTCCGACGATTCCAAACTAGAGTGCAATATTCTTATAACGATAATTTCTTTTTTATATAATTTACGTGTAAAATATTAAAATATACTTAATATCCTAGTAACCTAATCATGAATAATCAACTACGCATGATCATGCAAAACTGACAATGAACATTAAATACATATACATAGATCACCAACACTAACCAAAATCAAAGTTACTTACCAAGAATATAGCTACCCATGCTAAGCCTATGTTGTCAAAGGATATCGCACCTTGGAATGGATTCTTTTCGCCTGCTCGGCAGTTCCTGTAGTACTGGTTCCAATTGACGCACGAATCGTTGGTGGGGGAGTTGTCACTCCTGGGGAGAGCGGCGGAATTACAGGTGATCCCCCGATAAGAGAAGTGGGGTAGGTCTCGACATTTGTGTATACCGTTATCTTTTTCTAAGCTACAGATATAATCCTGACCTGGGTCATCGTTCCTGTAATAGGCAGGGAGATTTCTAGAAACAAGAGGAAAGGCTTGTTTATTTCCCTCCAGCCTTGAAGGCTAGATTATTCTTGTCAGAAAAACACCTTTACTCTTCCATCACAACTATTCAAGTTTGTTTTGAACTTCGCGGAAAGTTACACAAGGGCTATTTGCGTTAGCCATCCCTAACTGAACAACGTAAGATCAGAGGGAAGGCAGCTAGTCTTTACCACCTACCGCCAACTCTTGGATTACTCTTTTACCAACGAATAATGGAATTTACCGCCACATAATATCGCCCCAACGGCTGAAATGACGAGTATGTTTGGTGTGTCGGGGATTCGAACCCACAATCTTTAGATTGCGAGTCGAGCGCCCTAAATACCTGATCATGCCGGATACGTAATAATAATAAACAAAAAAGTCTAGGCTGTTCTTCCAAGTCTCGTTATTAATAATCTGGATTATTCTGACTGCTGTATTCTTTATTAATAAGAGATTAGACAAGAATATCATATAATTTGAGACGGACCTGGATTATTCTGACAGTTGTATTCTTTATTAATAAGAGATACGACAAGAGTATCATGAAATATTCCGACCCAAATGGTCACAGACAGAGAGAGATTATCCAAATTCTGTCAAAAAAAGACGTGAATTGTGTGTACTGAAATATAACTTAGAAATAAAAAACGAGATTTAAAAATTACCTGTGTTTAATCAACACCCGTTACAAAACTTACACTTTTCACTTTACGGTTGTCACGCACAAAACTTGATACAACAACAGCTAACACACAATACCACAACAGCTAACATTTGATACAGCAGTAGCTAACACTTGACACAACAAGAATAACCAACGCTTGATACACCAACAAACAATACTTGTCACAATAACAATAACTAACACTTGATACAACAGTAGTTAATATTTGATACAATAAGAGTAACTAACATTTGCTACAACAACCAACACTTAATACAACAACAGTTAACACTTGATACTACAATAATTAGCATTTGATACAAGAACAGATCAGCATAAAAGTCAATACAAAATATATTAATATACAAGTCTGTACAAAAGATATTAATATAAAAAACAAAATATAATAATATATAAAAAAAATATAAAGGATATCAATCTATAAATCTACACAGAACAAACATATAAATCTGCATAGAACAGACCAGTATATATCTACATAATAAGGTTTCAGTATGCACGAAATTATCTTAAAGAATACGACATACTAATTAACTAGTTTTTTTTTAATCAGCTACTCATTATCTTGTTGAGATTAATTGTTCGTTCATAAAAGAGAATCAGTTTTTGAGAGAAACTCATAAAATGGTAATATTGTACCTGTATATTCCAAGTTCGTGTTGGTTAATTCATTGCTTCAGCTTTTCTCAATTTTTATAATTTTTTTAATGCAGTGGCATGTAAAGAATTTTCTATACTTATGTACACTATAAACCAAAATATCACATACAGTGACTACAATCTTCCAGTATGCACGTTTGTGAACAAACCTGATGATAGCTTCAAACTATGCACACGTACTTTTCATTATTTACAAAGAACTGAATAGCCTTGATGCCATATCATTCTTGTATTTAGGATGTGTCATTATGCATAGTCATAACCAGTGCAACGTAAAGCCCTAGAGGCAAGTGAGTCAATAAGAAGTCACACGAGGGCTTACTCTCTACATAATGTTAAACCGAAAAGTTTTATTCTACCCGAGAACTGATAATAAAATATTATGTTTATTAAGTGTAGCAAACCACGTGACTTTTCACCACGCCTTCTTTAATTCAACCATGTTATAATGACAACACATTTTATTATTTAGGTTTAATTTTTAAAGTTGATGGTCGTTACTTTCCAGGACTCACGCAGAAACCAACATGGCTGACATAGCTACAGAGTAAACTGGAAGTTCAAAATAACAAGACAACATATTCTCTATATCGTGTGTAGAATCTCTGAAACAATATTACTGGGTAAACAGACTTAGCAATTTCTGATAAATGTGTGAAAATATACTGTTAGGTGGCGTGATAAAAACAACAAATGAGGGAAGTAATTAACCTTTTGTTTACCTCACTTTTCACACTGAATCTAATTATATGTATCATCTAGTTTTTAACATTAAACATAATATACTCTTCAAAAACAGAAAGGCAAAAGGCAAAATTTGAGACATATTGTTGACAAGTGTATTCTGGGTAGTTCTGTATGACATGTGTAAAACTTTGCACATTTACTGCCGAACATCCAAAGTCTGCAAAAGCGAAGTCCACGCTCACTGGTTGAAGTTTAACGCCACTCAACGTCAATAACAGGTATACACCCCCGTGAGTATCAATAACTGCTTGGCATCTCCTGCCCATGGAAGCGATGAGATGACGAATCACTTCCTGTGGAATAGCTGTCTAATCAGCCTCCAAAGCTGCTGCAAGCTGAGGTAGAGTCTGCGGTTGAGGTTGTCGCCATCGCTGACGTCGGTCCAACTCGTCCCAAAGATGTTCGATGGGGTTTAAATCTGGAGGGCCAGGGAAGAACGATAATGTTGTGGTGTCTCAAGAAGACAGTGATGAGTCGGGCTGTGTGAGGACGGGCGTTATCATATTGAAAAACGTCGTTGACGTTCACCATGATGGGTTGCACATGGGGCCTAAGAATCTCGTTGATGGTTGTGTACGCTCTGATCGGAAATCCTACGCAGCCCTGGTATGGTTGAGGCAGTAGACGTCGCAGTAGTGGTCCTATCCCGAAGGTGACGTAACCAGATGTAGCGATCTTGTGCAGGTGTGGTCACACGAGGTCTGCCAGATCGTGGACGGTCACGTTGATCCATGTTGTTGGTGACGATTCCATAGCCTTGTGATGGTGCTTGGGAGGACAGCTCTGGTAACATCTGATCGAGATTCGCCTGCTTCCAAGCGACCAATGGCGTTGTTGCGTAGTGCTTCAGTCAGTCTTGGCGTAACTGTATTACGTGTCGGTGGCTTAACACTGAGCTATGGAAACCGAAAACCCGTCACTTGTATAGGGATTTTGTACATTTTGTACTTTCATAACATGCAGATCTCTCAAACAAATTTATTGGACACGAATGCGTTTTGGCGAAAAATCCGTTGTTTTCCTCCGTTTCAAAGTGCACAACTTTTATTGTCATTTTGGTCTGACAATCAGTGCCTTAACACGTGTAACATCACATACTCTGAGTTTGTAACGTTATAATATATATTTCTCTTTAAAATAAAAAATATCCCTTTTGCGTTTCTTTTTTTTGAAGAGTATATTATGTATGGTATTTTCACCCAATTTTAATTCAGTCTGTAACTTTCCATCTTGTACTAATTATAATTCCTTCTCCATCCTATATTAATTATAATTACTGTACATTTTCTATTAACTAGATTTCACTCTTCATCCTATATTAATTATAATCACTGTCCATTTTCTATTAACTATAACTCCCTCTTTATCCTATATTAATTATAATTTCCTATCCATTTTTATTAGCTATAATTCACTCTTCATCCTACATTAATTATAATTTCCTGTCCATTTTCCATTAACCATAATCCACTCTCCATCCTACATTAATTATAATTTCCTGTCCATTTTCATTGACCATAATTCACTCTCCATCCTACATTAATTATAATTTCCTGTCCATTTTCCTTTAACCATAATTCACTCTCCACTCTACATTAATTATAATTTCCTGTCCATTTTCCTTTAACCATAATTCACTCTCCACTCTACATTAATTATAATTTCCTGTCCATTTTTTATTAATTATAATTCACTTTATATCTTATGTTAATTCAGTTTTTAGATTTATATATATATCCAGCTAATTCTTTCCATTGTCTGGAATCAGTACGGTCAAACTTGGCGTGGGAACTTGAGGGGACCAGGGAGGGCGTCTTTTTTTTAATATGAGGAAACTTCTATCAAGGCATTATGGGAGTCTAAAATTAGGTTTTTTGAGATCACTGAGCCGTAATATAACACCACCTCGGGTTCCTTGGCGCCATATTTCAAACTGTGTGAATATGTCCACCCACAAGTAAATAGGGTCACATTTTGATATACATATTTAAATATCACAGGATTTTCTTTCGATTATGGACCGTCCTTGGGTAACTGGGAATAATGAAAAAGTTGAATTGGTTTATTGGATCACAAGGAATCTTTTAATTCCCATAGTTGACAGAAAGTATTTTCTTGTGGTACAATAACACAAGAATTATTAACATATGAATCGTAAACAATATATCATTGTACACTACAATAACAATATAAACGTAACAGTCCACCTACCCTGGGAACCGAACATTTTCTGGTAAGTCCAGGTAACAACGTTGTCTCAAGAGACCTGCCCACAGTTGGACTCCAACTATACCGAAGATGAAGAAAACGAAGAAACAGAGTAGTAATACGTTTCCTAACATTGGGAGTGTATCGAGTAAAAGCATCACCAGAATTCGCATACCTAAAGATAATGTGGAGTCTAGTCACAACACAAGTTTTACATTTTATCTTTCTCAATGGAAAACATCAATGATATCTTGTTATAACGTAGCTTGTCATGTATATGTCCAAAACTACTGCACCGATCATAACTGAGTAATATTTTTATAACTAAGCATTAAATAAAACAATTTATACTTTTACAAAATTACAAGTTTCAGATTTAACCAATAACAATTACAAAATAGGAGTGAGTTTCAAATATATATTTTTTCTTTAATGAGAATGTCACGAGTGTTACAACACAAACATTGATAATTGCAACCACTGGGTAACAACCCAAACTAAACGGTAGCTGAATATAACAGATTCAGAAAAGTTCTCGGACAGATGTACCGATCTGAGAGACAGATTAACAGCTGAGACTGTACAGTAACTGAAGATAACATCTGTATGGCAGTTCTGTGGTGAACGTATTAATCTAAAATACAGATTAACAACTCAGACTGCAAAGTAGCTGGAGGTAACGGATTCAGAACAGTTCTCTGATGGGCGTTCTGATCTGAACTTCATTAGAAACAATGCTCTGAATCACAACTACAGGAATTAATTCCTTGCAAGGTCTGTACGATGTTATTCGGATTTGGTTCATGTTGTGGTTATTCCTACCATGTTCATATCTTCGCTGTCTTCCTTGAAGACTGTATGAACAAAAATATCACCAGAGTTCAACCGGAATTCACTTTACAAACACAGGACGCGTGATGACCTAGTAAAGAAGAGCTAGCTGCCCGGAGTGGACATTATGAACTCTCTATCTGCCATATTTGCAGATAAACCACTCTTCCATGATCATTTTTAAAGTTAGATGGACACAGAAACACGGGGTATTACATAATTACTGAAATTTCTCGTTTTATACTTGTCACAGTTACATGAATTTCATCTTAGAGATAATTACATGAAATATAACTCAGCTGATTTTTTATGAAATATATTAAATCAGTGGCGGCGTCAGGATATTTTCGTTTGGGGAAGGCTGAGGTAAACTGTGGAAGGGCTTCCCAAAATGCCATCAATATGAAGTATAGATGGGAAATTATAATAATGTAAATACCAAAGTACATTTCAGAAAGGTGTGCTATTTTTAACTGCGTTTTCAATGCAGTTTTCATTGGAAACTCATACTCTGATTAATAATTCATTATTACAAAATAGAAATAATTTGTTTATGAAAATATGCGTATATGTAAAAGAGGAAGGTCACCTAAATTTTACCCAAGGTAATACAAACAATAAAGAAAATCAAGACGAGCTGAGATTGAACATTTAATATACCATTAAGAGTAAAGCTACAAATCAAAATAAATATAACATAAAGACATAGTTTACATAGCAGAAACGAATTATCCCATGTGAAGTTAATACACTCTGAGGAAAAGTAAGGGCACTATCAGGTTAACTATCTTTCATCATGTTGTGTTTATAGTCAATGTTACTTCAATACAATGCGCCTGTTTTGGTGATTGGTAGGAAATATGTCTATAACAGTATCAATATCGAATTGTTTTGCCCTCTTGGGCAAAGTTGCTGGTGCGGTTGTTACCACTGCTGTTGCGCAAGTATGTCTTGAGAAGCTTCAGACATGAGAAACTTCTCTCACAGGCACCTGAAGTGACAGGCAGGGTCACAGCGATACACACAAGTTTGTGGAGATCCATGAAGGCATCTTTGTATGACTCCAGCATGGTTTCAAGCTCTAATGGTGTGTATACTTCCTGCCCTTTGTCTTTCTTCCTGACTATTAACCGGTTTAACTGGTAGACCTCCAATGCGAGGTCCTCCTCTACCACACTATAGTTTGCTGCCATTCCTAAGAGTGTTTGCTTGTCCAGAAATGTGGAGTGTTTGGGGTTCAATGCAGTTGCACCCATCAGAACACTGCAGGTATCAGAGGAAAATCTTCTAATTAGCTCGTTGAGAATCCTGTCTATGATGGCATAGAAGGTTGTCTCCTGGCATCTGGTGTTAATTCATCTCTTTGGCTAATACTAGATGTGATTATGAATTCGTCCAGGTGTCTGAAGACAGATCGTTGATAATCTTGATGCACCGTCTCAGTGCGTATTCCCACTTTCTTACATATATTCTCAGCAGTCTCTTCCAAGTCTTTCTATGCTGCTTCAGTTCTCATTTCTGAGAGACCAGAGATGATAGAATGTTCTAGGTCCTCTGCAGAGGCAATCTGCAGGTCAGGTGATTGGAAGTGGTCTGATAGCTTTTCTCCATCAGCAGTAGTTTTTCTATGGCCACTAGACTGGTTACGAACTGCTGATTTAGGAGGATGCAAGGCCCTTTGATTCAGTGGCTCTGTAGATATTGTCCCCCTCCACAAGACGCTTTAGGGTTGTCACAATGGCAGGTGGGATTCTTTTCACAGCCAGACAAGCAGCATGTTGGCAGACCCATCTTGTGTCTGACAGTCACTTCAACTCTATGTGCTGGTTCATGGGTTCAAGCTCCTTCTGTACCTTCAGAAACTCTTCATGCACAACCGATGTAGAGAAGAATTTGTACAGCTTCTAATTGTCACAAAGAACTCTGCTGCAGCCTGGACGTTGTGCACACAATCAACTAGCACAAGGTTGAGCCTGTGTGCATAGCAGTGGACAAATACAGCCTGAGACACCTCTCTCTCGAACCTCTCCTGTATGCTACTGATGTGTCCTAACACGACTGCAGGCCAATGCAGGCATTATGGTCAATACCACATTTAGCCACAGTTTCCATGATTTTCTTGAGAAATGAATCTGCATCCAGACCCTCAGCAGCTATGATGTCCAGAAACTCCTCATAAAGGCACTGTTTGTGGAGGTACCTTACCACGATGGACAGCTGTTTTTGTTTGCTCACATCCTTTGTTTCATCCACCATTTGAGCAAAATGCTCAGCTTCCATGACCTCTTTGCTGATATCCTTCCTGATCATTCCAGCTATGATGTCAAGCAGTTTATTTTGGATATCATGGTGCGTATATTTGGCATTCCCAGGACCACTCAGCTTCTCCTTCACGATTTCATCATACCTGGAAATCACGTCAATAAGTTCCAGGAAATTGCCCCTGTTATTTGACTGACAACCTTCCCTGTGACCTCTCTGGGCTTCATTCTGGCAGGCTGTGTAGAACAGTGCATCTATCACGGCTCTTATGTAACGTCGGTTTTCCTACACAGTTTTAGCATGGCTTGCATCGAGTGCATGTTGGATCCTTGCACCCTTTATTTTCTGCAATTTAAACTCTGCCCAAGTTTGCATGGCAAACGTCTGTTCTGCAGAGTTATCACAAGACTTCAGTGATGTGGTCGCCTTCTTCCAGTTCCAGAAGTCTTCATGGGTAAAGGACTTCTTAGTTTTATTGAAGTGTGTATGACTGAAATGACGACATGCGAAGCAGAATGCAACATCTTGGATTACATAATACTCCAACCACAAGTGCTGATCACGCCAATTCTTGTTAAATGACCTTGACTGGCTGGTGTATTCTGTGGCCAGGTCCTCTTCAAGTCTGGACAGGTAGGACCACTATCTGCAAGTTGTTTCGGGTCCTTGGGTTCTGGTGATAGTTTTTCACCTTGGATGTGAGTGGTGCCCTTTTGCAGCTGGGGTCCCGCACTATTCATGCCCGCATTCTCACCCTCACCATCACCACTGTCCTCCTCAATTGCACCACACGTGTTTGTAGGACCATCTACTCGCTGCCTCTTCTTTGGTAGCAGATAGTATTGCATAATCAACCCTATGTGTAGTATGACTGGTTTATGTTTTATTGGGTGATATCTGACTCTTCTCTTGTGTGTTGGTGACCTTGTTTGAAAACGAGTAGCTGATTTTGATTTCCTTTTATTAATCCAAACAGTGTATGTTCCAGTGTGAGGCCGAGTACCAGAGAGAGCGAGAACCGCATACACAAACATAACTCCATTTTATACTGAGCGAGCGAACGTCAAAATGACCCCCGAGCCGGCTGACTGCTCGTTCCACTTCTTACTTCCAAGTTGTGTTAGTTTATATGAGACAAATGGGAATTTCTCTCCTTATATCGGCATTAGGGCTTACAAACGATATTCACTTTAAACATCGAAATCTAAGTAAAAAGATATAACATACATACTATTGGGTCATTTCATGAATAAGGAACAAATAACAATCAAACATAGTTCAACATTACGAACAACTGCTCTGCGGCATTGAAATCACCAAATTATATTAATAGCACATGAAAACCCAGAACATATCCGAAAAATACTGTTATAGAAAGTGTTTATCTTTAACCATATAGAACAAGTACTTAATTAGAGGGTAGTGATAATGTAAAATTGCAGGGCTAATTAGGGAACACAAACACAGCTTAGATAGGGCTTGTTGTAAAACTGTGGGTAGCTAATAGGAGTGAGCGGGAGGTTGTGGCGTGCGGCTGGCATCTGGATCTCGATCGGTCTGAGCAGAGCGTACGCCATGATCAGCGGCTCGGTGATCATACGCTTAAGGCGTTCAGAGGCGAGACTCGCGCGCTCAAATAAAGCGAACAGTGCATGAGTTTCAGTGCATTCACTACGTTGCTATAGGTTGTTGTTGTTTTGAATTAAGCACAAAGCTACACAATGGGCTATCTGTGCTCTGCCCACCACGGGTATCGAAACCCGGATTTTAGCGTGTAAGTCCGCAGACATACCGCTGAGCCACTGGGGGGGGGGCCGTTGCTATAGGATGCATGGCATATACTTCGTCTTAATGAAGACGTTGAGTTCTACAAATCTATGTCTCTTTTATGTTAATTGTTAAGCAACAACGATTATTGTGTTTTCCATATTTTATGAATATATGTAGGTAACAATATTGGGGGCTGAGGAGGGATTAGCTCATTTTCAGGGGATCGAGCCCCCAAAGCCCCCTTGGCGCCACCAATGTATTAAATATCTATACATTTATTCCAAAATTAAAAAATAGGTAGCATTCGTCATCACCTTTAATTAATTATGAAATTACAATATATTATACATTAATCAATCAACTACACATTACCATACACACACGCATACACATATATATTAATGATGCAGTTGAGTTTGTTTTTTGTTTTTGAATTTCGCACAAAGCTACTCGAGGCCTATCTGTGCTAGTCTTCCTTAGTTTAGCAGTGTAAGACTAGAGGGAAGGCAGCTAGTCATCAACACCCACCGCCAACTCTTGGGCTACTCTTTTATCAACGAATAGTGGGACAGACCGTCACATTATAACGCCCCCAAGGCTGAAATGGCGAGCATGTTTGGCGCGACGGGTATGCGAACCCGCGACTCTCATATTACGAATCGCATGCCTTAACACGCTTGGCTATGCCGGGCCCATACAGTTGAGACCAAGGCACTCTTAAACTCAAAGTGAAATGATGGAGAAAGGGGGAAAGCGTTTAGCTGTATCATATATTTTATCTTTAATTTACCTCCTGACAGTATATTAGCCGTTAAGTTATTTTGTCCAATGAATTTAAACACGTCAAGTCTACTCTAATTGTGTGTGTAAAGATTTATTTAACACTTTGTTTGTTTTGGATATTCATACAAAGCGACACTAGGATTATCTATGTCAGCTCTCACCATCGATAGCACTCACCGCCAAGCCTTCAGCCACTCAAATCTAATACTGTGACTAAATGTCACTCTTATAACACATTTATGGCCACAAAGAACAAAGCGCTAGCGCTCGTTTTTAATCTTATTATGACAAAAGAACGCGAACCACGGACAACACGGTTAACAAGATACGCCCAGCATATATTATTCGGTAGTTCTACAAGTGAATACAGTAACTACTCTCTTCCCCATGCACAGGTCTTAGATTTTATAAACATTTGATGATAAAGCCTGTAGGAGTTTAAAACATACGCGATGAACGTCTTACAACAGGTTCTGCTTGTGGAATTCATTTATCAGTGCTATATATCACTTTGTAAAAGGTTCTCCCACGACTCTTTACTAACACAATGTTTTGCGAACTTCTACAACGACACGATTCTTTACTAACATGATGTACTGCTAACACGACACTTTACTAACATGCTATATTGCTAACTTCTATAATAACATGACATTTTACTAATATGATATATTGCTAACATAGTATTATATATTAGCATCATGCACTATTCATGGTGTGACGTATTAGTTTCATGTAATATAATATGGTGTTACGTATTAGTTTCATGTACTATCATGTAATAAAAAGGTCATATTGAGAGACACGACGTTAAAGAAAACACCAAAAATCGTCCAATTGATCTCACAGAAAAATGATATGAAGAAGAGCTAATCTTGCAATTCTGCTGGTTGTACCTGAAACATATCATTAAATAGGCAATTTCCACAAAAAATGACGACTTAGCTTTTCATTGATTCTGATGAAAAAGAAACTTTATTTCTTGTTTCGTCTCCGAAGTTCTCTGTGCACAACAGACAATAGGCCAACATCTTATCAAAAAAGCCACATTTCAACATGTACTATTTCATTTCCTTTTATTTGTTGCGTTTATGACTGGTTGATGTTCTAACAAACACGCTTTGCTACAGAAATATTGTACATTTAGGCTGTGATATCAACAAACTATATATAATAGCAAAGTTAGAGGATATTTTAAATACTTAAGAAATAATATGTTAGCACTTGTAATATGTAATACAAGACATGCTTTATGATACTGATACATGGAATTTTCACTAGGGATTCCTTGTATATTATAAGTTTATGATTAATACCAGAAGTAGAGGGAGTCAGCTGGAATCACAAATGATCTAAACATTTCCTACGAAATAAATATCTAACAAATATTTGGAAAAATTAAAAATCACTAATCCATATTAAACGTGTTTTACAGAAACGTTAATCGCTTCTCTTTAAATCATGCAAAAGAAGCAATGATATAAGAAACAGTAAATAAGCAGATATATAGAGAAAATATTCATCGATTACAATTCCGAGAAATAACATTATTGATGAAAAATATATATTATAAAATTATGTGTAAATATAGAAAAATATTCAACTTCAACATACAGTAGTGAAATAAGTACAAGACAGTAATGATCCTTCTATACACACACTTTAAATACAAACAGACACAGATGACATATTAGACAATAAAATATGTTAAGTGAAAGGAATCATGTACAACTCAATAACACCTATTAACCGAACTGATTCGGATCTTAACTTTTCTTCAGTGAAATGAATAAGACAGTGAATAAAAGTAAACCAGTGTTTTCTGCTACAACTTCTACTAACTTGGTATCCTATTGATAGCCCGGATTGGCCTTAGGACTCGGATTGTTCTAATTGCCGTCAGGTTCATGTTCCCAATGTCCAGACAATACTCCAAAGCTCTACAAGAATAAAAGAGAGAACAGTTAGATGTCGTGACAAAACTCTTAATTCAGCATTACCATTACATTTGTACAAAACAATATTTAAATGAAACGATTTCAAATAAATTTAAAATTTATAGCTTTTCATATATTGATATCTATTTCAGATTTAAAAGCCACGACCCTTCTTTCATTATGGATTTATTGAAATCTGATTATTATTGCTTTTATTTTCATTATAAAATTATTAACGTTATTCAGATTGTTGCCACATTAATATTGTGACTTATTTATTTACTAAAAACCTGTAAACACTCATATTTCATGACCTTTATTAATTATATAGTTCAAACATGAAATAAAGATTTTACTCTCAACTATTTGTTAACCTATAAATATTGTAACTTTTCTATTTCTTAACAAATAAATATTTTAAATTTTCTATTTCTTAATCTATAAATATTGTAACTTTTCAATTTCTTAACCTATAAATGTCATAACTTTTTCTCTTTCTTAACCTATAAATATTATAACTTTTATATTTGTTAACAGTTTGCCTTAAAAACACAATAAATTCTAACCTTAATCTTTTAGTGACTACTAATTTAACAAATAGACTGTTTTTCCAAGTTTAACTCTTGTTGAAAGCGTTTAGATACGGGCTGAACACATCTGAAACTTTCCCAGTTGAAAGATCCTTTATCATAGGACGATAACAACCAGCCTGACCAAGTTATCTAGCCCAATTATTTTTACAACGTCCAAATTTCACAGTTTTTAATGGTGTCACACTTCTTGACATATAATAAAACCCTGTTTAACAAGCTTACCTAAGGTACTTTTTGTAGTAAAACAATGTACTGTGTAGAATACAAAATAAATAACGATATCAGTAACGAACTGATGCAAAAACTACACAAAAACTTTAAAGAAATCAAAGAAACAAAGGTACCTAGACTGGTGTATCTACATAGTAAGGAAGGAACAGTAAAGTACTTACATTGATGCTTTAAAGGAGGGATGACCAAACCGCGGCTCTTTGACATGCAATGTGAGGCTCGCAGAAATATGTTAGCTGAACTCCTTTTCGCATCATAGTTAATATTAATAAAAGGTAAATACAATTTTTTTAAGCTTTATAATTATTTACTGGGTATAAATTGGTAGTCCACTGTTTAAAACGTAAGTTTAATGTTCATGGTGAGTAAATATATTTAGAAATTTAACTCCTAGTTTTAATGCTAGATTTGAGTTAGGAATTAAAGAAATTTCAGATCAGAAAAAATTACAGAGAAATTGTCAGTTTTTACAGGCGTCACTTGCAGTTTCGTGATCGTGGCATGTGCGGCTGTGTTGCGGACTCTGAAATTAGAGGTAGACATGTTGTCAGGAAATTTCAGTTACTTTCGCAACCTCAAAAGGATAGTAAATAAATTCCCTGATATTGAAATAAAAGACCACAAACTATGAGAATACAAAGATAAATTACAAAGGCCCATTGATAATTTTCTAGACAAGTATGAGGACTTGCAGAAGCTTTTTAACAATGCTTATGTTTTATTAATCACGGCTGCTTACAGTATATTATGTGGCACACTACGTCCCTTCAAACAATGTTCATGTTTCATCAATCACGATTCCTTACGATACATCATGTGACACACCACATCCTTTTAAACAATGTTTATAATTTATTAATCACGACTGCTTACGTTACATCATGTGACACACCACATCCTTTTAAACAATGTTCATGTTTGTTGCAGTTTTGATTCAATGTGATGGGTCTTGATTAAATTTACAGCAGAAACTGTTTGATTTATCACTGTTTCATGCAGTTCTGCTATACTCGTCACTACACATGTATTATATAACAAATAGAAAGTAGCTAGTACTCGTGATCTTGTGAGTGGTTGTCTTTGTGAATTCACCAGTTTTTCTGCATGTTTTGTGATTGACCTAGGAAAAGTAAGAATGTTCTGCGAGCCATGCATCCCTGCTACACACATGTGTATTAAATGTCGTAGAGGATTTAACGATGAAACCTGAATAACAGTTATTGTTTAACGTTGAAAGGTTTAGGTAAAGTGAATCAAGCCTCATACATTATTTGGGTGACGTCTTTTTAAGTACTTAATTCGATCCTTCTTGGTTAGGGTTGACAGTTTTCAAGGTCATCGTTCTTTCTTTCAAAGCTCTTCTTGATAAATTACATTAGCGACGACATCATAGATTCAAGAACTAAGTAACAAACAACTAAACATTCTTCAAACTTTCACTCTCAAATTCGTTAAGGGAACATTTACCAAGTTCGAAAGTTCACCGAAAAGTGAGTGAAATATGTAGGACTAGCGACCTCAAGATGATGATATATTGTTACACGTGCCCAACTTTGTAATGTATTGTTACTACGGGTCTAAGATATTTTTATCACGTGACCAATATGATAAATTGTTTTAAACAACTTATAGTTTCTTTACAAAATGAACCAAATTACTTGATTTTTTCAACCGTTTCACACAGCGAACAATCTACTTTTAACTTATAGTCTCTAACGAAATGTTTTTTACACCAAATTTTAGTTACATTGGAAGATCTCTTTATGCTTATACATTTGGACAAAACAAACAATATTAGAAATGGTTTACATACTGATAAAATGTATTCCACATTTAGGGTCGAAAGTACACCATAATAGAGCCAATAAAATCTCTCCACAACATTGGGTAGTTTTAATAAAACGATTTTGAATAGGCAAATCATCATATAATGTGATAACCATAGCAAATATAAAGTTAGGGTGAAATGGAATATATCAGAACTATATTTCATATTTTTTGGCTTTGATTATGTAATTTGAGGCTACTGAAACTATTTATCCATTCAGATCATAAAGATGTGTTTAGATAGAGATTTTAGAATTTTGAAAATGGGGATATCCCTTGTTTTTAACGGCATTAGAAAACAAATAAGTACGAATCAGCTTGAGGCTCTCTGGAAAGAGACCTGTGATAAGTCGTACACTAACTTTAGTAAATAAAGGGCACTCGTAATAGGTGAAAACCCATAAACAGAAAGTTCAGCGACAAAGGGCAATTATGCTCTCAAACAATACAACGCAATATAATCAAGAAGAATCTCCGTCTGAAAAACTGACATAAGTCACGTGTACCCAGGCTGATTCCACGATTTTTCAATTCAACTGTCATATACCTCCAACAGCTGGAGAATGAATGTGTATTTATGCAATTCCATACGAAGATATATCGATGAAGCTACATATCGATTTAAGTGCAACTGTATTGCTGAAACGAGTGTTAAGAAATCGTCGTCTTCCTATTTTAGACGGCTTACAGAACGTGTAAGAGGAAGAGATGCACTTTGGGCGTGACATTCTTACGATGGAACCCATTGAAATGGAAACTACATTACAGAGATATTGTCAAGAACGTGGTAGAACATGATGACTCGGATAGTAGCGATAGTGAGACTCCAAAATGTGAAATGTTACTATGCTTTGAGATTTATCACACTTGTGACGTTAAAAAACATTTCAAACCAATTCAACCTCACTGACTTCAATGTTGCTTTATGAATATTGCCTGTTAAAAACCAGTTTTTACCTCATTAGCTAGTTAGAAGTTTTCCAAACATTGTATAAGCCTATATTTACTTAGATTTTGTTTGTTATATTCCGTTCTTGGCAACTTCAATCCAAATTTGTTTATTTATTTTTATTCAAACGGTCTTGAAAAACGCTATTATTTCTATCATATTGTAGAGTTTTTATACATTTGTTTAATTTCGCTAACCGTCCCTAATTTTGAAGGGAAGGCAGCTAATCAATACCAATCCTCGTCAACCTTTCAGCTAAACTATACCAGTGAATGTGGGATTTATTGTTCGTTATAACGACTCCAGGACTGAAAGAACAGGCATGTTCAGCGGTGGATTTCAGTGGCCCTTACCACACATAATTAGGTTAATTTTGGATACTTGACAGAGAATGTAAGGGCTATCTTTGTTAATTTTGAACTTATAGACTGCAGAGAGCCAAGTGCCAACAGACGGTTTCTTTAATCAAACAGTGGGATTTGACTGTTACTCTTATAAGTGCAGAGCCCGACTCAATTTTGCGTCAATGAAAGGCATGTCTTATGATACTCAATCCGAAACGCCAACTTTTAGAAATAATAAACTTTAAAAACAATTCTTTTTTCCTCTATACATATAAATTATTTATTTTACTTGTGTATTGAAAGCGTCAATATGTTAAGTAAAAAATTCCACAGCACAAAAAAATTGAGGCGAACGTGAAAACTATATTTAAATATCAGCAGAGTTTGAAGGTTTCCAACTCAAAAATATTCATTAAATGTGATAGCATGTTACTTTCTGACAACTAAAATATATTTGTCTCAGGAATATATTTGACACTATAGCACTTTAACACAAAGTCAACAGTGCGTTATCTCGATGTTACAGTCAAAAGCACATGATACTACAAAGTGGCTGCCTTCCCTCTGGTCAATAGTTCAAATAAATTAAAGAATATTAAACAGTATCATACTCGGAGCATATGAGTATGTGTTTGTGTGTGTAAGCGAAATTTCTTCTCACAAAGTAGATAACTGCAGTATAACTAAACAACACTCAAAAGACAACTTGAAATCAGTCTTATTCAGAAAAAAAACACAAAACATTTTCCGAATGTTTAAAACATATATAACATAACAGACATTTCTCAAATTGTTTAAGTAGATCAACATTCTACGATAGAGCTTCCCGGTAAAGGACAAAATCGAAACATTAAACTAATAAAAGATATATTTCTAAGCTTTTCCTTGCACTTTTTGCTTGCTGGATATTAGATGTTCTAACAAGTGTTTTTCTAAGTACACTACATGCGCTGAAAGTTTTTCTCGTGCTCTGTGTAGTTGTTGTTGTTGTTGTTTAGAATTAAGCACAAAGCTGCACAATGGGCTATCTGTGCTCTGCCCACCACGGGTATCGAAACCCGGATTTTAGCGTGTAAGTCCGCAGACATACCGCTGAGCCACTGGGGGGCGCTCTGTGTAGAGTACACAATATGCCTAGCGACTGTATTGTTCTCTACTGTCTGTTCTTACAGCTGTGTACAATATACAATATGTCTAGTCACTGTAATTAACTTTCACATGTTCTGATTTACTCGTCTAGACACAGTAAGTATCAGTCCTTGAGTTCTGATATTACACAAAACTGTCTAAAATATAAAAAAAGACTGTGGTCGTATCAGATTGAAAATGTTTTAGATTCGTTATGGTGGAATCTTAAGATTGAATATTGATTGTCCACTATAACATATTAACTTTATTATTATTTTACAAGGAACGTTTCTAATGTTGCTACTTCCAAATCTAACTGGTTACTTACCCTGCCACGACAATGAAACCGTCCAGACGATTCCAAGTTTCAGCGAGGTAGGCGCCTTTCCCTATGAAACCCATGGCCAAAACTTTGATCATCATTTCTAAAGTGAAGAAGGCGAATATTAGATGGTCGAACAACTGTAGATGTTTACAGCGGTTATTGTCACAAAGTTCATCCACACATGGTTGATACATGCCCAGCGTAACGCAGTTCGATAGGATGACCATCATACTGATTCGTTCAAACCACGTGATGAAAAGAGTTAAGGAAGGAAGTTGTAATAAATTTGCTTTTACTTTAGTCATATTAAAACATTACTGTGGAAAAGTTTCATTAAAGAATATATACACTATACATATTTGTGCATGTTCTATATAGAGTTGGACAAACTTATAGAAACTTCACACAAGAGGGAGAATGAAGTCTTATTATAATTGTAATTTATAAATCACTAAATTTGTTAGCTTGTCAATAACATACTATTATTGTTCTTAGAGAAAGTTTCTTAAAATGTCAAACTAGAAGGATCTTAGGTAAATACCTAAAGCATTGAACAGTGTTAGGTGTAGTGTCAGTAAGATATCGAAAGACACCAAACAAACACAATGACAATATCCTAACGAACAGTGTTAGATGAGGTGTCAGTAAAATATCGAAAGACACCAGACAAACACAATGAAAATATCCCAAAAAAACAGTGTAAGATGTGGTGTCAGTAAGATACTGAAAGATAGCAGACAAACACAATGAAAATATCATTAAAATAACAGTCTAAGATGTGGTGTCATTAAGATACCAAAAGACACCAGACAAATACAATGAA
Source organism: Carcinoscorpius rotundicauda (assembly GCA_011833715.1). Classification (NCBI taxonomy): domain Eukaryota; kingdom Metazoa; phylum Arthropoda; class Merostomata; order Xiphosura; family Limulidae; genus Carcinoscorpius; species Carcinoscorpius rotundicauda. Next base: position 28,404,788 of record CM022406.1, read on the forward strand.
AATATTTTAAAGAACACTCGACAAACGAGAGATGAAACGAAAACAAAATACTGCATCACCCAAAAGTTGTCCAGAACTTAGTCTTCCTACAATAACCAATCTTTGTTAGTAGGTAACTACAAACTGATTCACTAGCGAAGCTCTGCCATTTAAAAACCTCTAATAAAATCAAAACAATGTAAAAGCCCAAATAAGATAATGTCAAGACCACAATAACTGGATCGAAGATAAAAAAAATGTGATTTGACCAGAGAAATGCTTTGTATACTTTTTGGCACAAAATGTACGCCTTGTGTTTGGCCAAAAGCAGCTTATAACCTTGAATGTGTTATACTATCAGTTAAGAATGTTAGAGACACTATATATATAAAATGTAAAATATTAGTTTTTCTTAATTTCAATTTAAAAAATTTCATCATACTTCTAGAAATTTGGAAATAAACAAAAGATTCTACAAAAATCACTTGAAGTAATACTTTATCCAAGCAGTGAAGTATTATAACACACAAGTCATCATAAGAAACTTCTTAAGCCAACTACCCAAATACATACAGCATTATCTATCACCCAGAACCTTATCCATAAGGCACAATAGGTAGGTGCTACTTGTAGACAAGTGGAAGATTTGTGTTTTGAAAGATAATAAATCAAACTTTATTTAGACTACTATCTTGAGCATTCACACAGCTGATTATGTTCGTCAAATTTCAATATGTAGTAAAATTGTCCTAAAATATATTACAGTGTTTCAGTTTTTGGATAGAAAAACAATGACACAGAGTTCGGAATCTAATGTTGGGAACGTTCTACCAAAAAGCAGGCACTGATACCACTAGATTCTTGAAAAACGGTCTAAACTAAATTATCAAACATGTGCAAAGTTCCGTCCTATATCTGCTTAACTTCTAATTATTAAGCTGATTAAAACATGTTGACCATCACTCAGTCAAACATCACAGTGTTATGAGCTTCTATTAACTACATTAGGCCTGTCACTTATATGAAGTTTTACGATCCTGTAAAAGTTAGTAGAAGAGAATAAAAATGTGATTGTCTAAACGCTTAACAAACTTCAAAGTGAATAATTAATATAAAACTAACTAACCTCAAATCAATGAGCGGGAAACGAATTTTAATGCAATAATTAGTCTCCAGATAGCAAGTTATTGATGTATCTATATCAGTACAAGATAACTTGAGATTCATCGAGCACCGTTATCTCACAGTTCTTCCACGTTGTCTTTCTTTCCAAGAAACGCACACACAATGATTGTTAAGTCAATATTTACTGTATAGGACAGCGCAGCTTCAATCTAACCAGAAATGCCACTGGTATTACTAATAAACAGCTTTGTGTTGCCACGAAATAAAGAACATTTAGTATCAGCAACTGAAATTTATATATCAGTTTAGTCCAGTTTGAAATTTGAATTTGTTTAAATTAACATCAAAATGTTTAATCACATCAACGTATATCACTTATATTCCCAAATTACTTAATAATATTGTATTAACCATCAATTGGTGAAATATGGAAAAACAACGCATTTATTAATTTGAATAAAGCTAGTTAAAATTAAAAGTAAGTGTCAGTCGTTCAGTGAAGTATTTAATCCGGTATTGAATGAAAATTTAAAATAAAATAAAAAAGATAATGAGTGATCATTTATAATGTATTTGTTATCTATTAAATTAATTAGTTTATTGTCTCAGAAGTTCCGTTGAAAGTGAAAACATTATTTGTGAACGTTGGCCTACAGGTGTGTATTAGTGAAAGCAACTGGTTGTCAAATATAAAAGATTGTTTAGTGTAGGTAGTATTAATTAATTAGTTTTTGAGTTAATATTTCATGTTTGTGTAGTGTTCTATGTAATAAGAGAGTTAAAAACAAATGATTATTAGAATTTGTTATAATTCATTGATGTTGAGGCTATCGAATATCGCATGAAATTTGTTGAACTTGAGGACATAATGATTTATTGAAGGCGAGCAGGCGATCAAGTGACAAATATACAAATAGTGTGAGACTGGCGGGAACAGCAGACAGACAGAACAGACAAGAAAATGATGTCACAGAAAGTATAAGTTCAGCCAAGGAAACAAAAAGTTAACTGCCGTAAGAATGAAAAGCCTAAAGGTTAATATAGGCCTAATGTTAATATTTTAGAGGAAAATTAACAGTAGAAAAACAAAAAATATAGTTTATTTGGGTAAAGCGAGTTCTAAAGTAACTTAACCAACCTGAATGCACTTGAAAAAAAAACAGACCATATTTGAAGTACTAGAACTATACGTTTACTGGAAGACCAGTATACGACTCTGGTAACACAACGACAGTGTAAGTGAATTATAAACGCAATACTAGTGCGATAGAAATAGAAAAGGTAGTTTGATTTGTCAAATGTAATTCTAAAGCAATTGAATAGGTCTAAGTGAACTTTTGAGAAGAAGAAAAGAACTATGTATAGTGTTTATGATATGTCTGTGATCTCTATAGTGTAAAGAATTTGTTGTACATACGCGTAACTACGCGTAACGAGTTCGAATATATACATATATGTATTAATTTTTAAAACAAATATAGTGCGTGCAAAGCGTTTATTTTTTAACTTCTTATCAATAAGTCATAGGCACCTACTGTAAAAGAATCACTAGCCTAACATTCGCATTATTCAATTTACTTACTAAATACTACTACTGTACATAATATTAAGAAGAATAAGACCTTTATTTTGACACTGAACAAGCAACAATATTGTATATTTATCATGCTAAAGACCGGCTTTCAATACCTGTGATGAGCAGAACTTGAATAGCTCACTGAGTGTCTTTCTGTTATCAACAAACAAACAGAAGTGGAATTATTTAGGTAAAAATAAAATAATATATTGAATAAATAACTTTCTAGATGACCTCACAAGGCCATATCGGTGATTGACTGCACTTAATGAAGGAGTCAAAAGAAATGTCAATAAGAGAGAGAGGGCATAAAGTTAAAAGAAGAACAAGAAGAAAGAGACAAAAATTAGGATAATGTGAGAGAAAGCTGAAATAAAGCTAAAAGGTAAAAGACAAAAAATTAAGAGAATATTTAAAAGATGTTATTAAAAATAAAGGTAAATAAATATAATATCAGATCAATGAAACTATTTGAATTTGAAAAGGCTGTAATGGCAGAAGTAAAAAGAGTATAAAAAGACACCAAAGAACTAAAGAAAGAAATAACTAACGCAGAAAGTAGTATCCGGATAAATAAAAACATCTGAAAAGGAATATGTAATATTTATATTCAAAGATTAATTTAGTATTACATTTAGCTGCATCTGCTCAAGAGTTCCTACCTAGCTTATTTCCTTTATATCTATTACCACTACTGATGTGCCATCTGTTACTAAAGGATCTTCTTGGATTGTTCCAACCATGTCACTATCAAATCCTTCCAACCATGTCACTATCCTGTTCACGAATTTATGTTTGTTTGTTTTTGAATTTCGCACAAAGCTACTCGAGGGCTATCTGTGCTAGCCGTCCCTAATTAAGCAGTGTAAGACTAGAGACCGTAACATTATAACGCGCCCACGGCTGGGAGGGCGAGCATGTTTGACACAACGGGGATGCGAATTCGCAACCCTCAGATTACGAATCGCTCGCCTTAACACGCTTGGCCATGCCAGACCATCACGAATTTAACTAGCCAATTTTTGAGATCGCCGAGAAACCAGATTATGATGGTAGATATCATGCTAAATATTTAATTGTTTCTAAAAGTAACAACTGTTTGTTTGTTTTGAATTTCGCGCAAAGCTAGATGAGAATTATATACGCTAGCCGGCCCTAACTTAGCAGTATAAGACTAGAGAGAAGGAAGCTGATCATCATCACCCACCGCAAAATCTTGGGCTACTCTTTTACTAAGAAAAGTAGGATTGACCTTTATATTACAATGCTCTCACGACTGGTATGATAAGAATTCGAACCCACGGCTCTCAGATTATGAGTCAAACGCCCTAACCACCTGCCTATGCCGGGTCCTGGTAACAACTGAAATAATAAACAACATGATATTGTTTGATAGATTGTTTAGGTTGAGTATTAATTATAAATAAACTAGAATGGAAAGCAATTGTAGAGTACGAATTTTCTAAAGTATTTCGTCTCATCAAGCAGTTGCGTTCATTCCACTTTCTTTAATATGATATTCATATTTCAAAAGACCATCTTTAACGACATTATCTTCCCTTCCTGCTGAAAGCTGTAACAACATAAATCAGATGGAAGCATCCTGAGCAAATTTCCAAAACAGGGTACGGAAGAAAACTTGGCCAAACTAGAAATAGATTTGGTTTGAAAAAGCAGGTTCAGTTATGTTGCCTGGATACACAGCATTAAATCATGGATTCATTGGCATGTAACCAATATATAGACGCCATAACAAGCGAGGATATGAAGATTAGGCTGAAACATAGTTGTATATCTTTAAAGGAAACTCTGCAGTTGAATGGAACTTTAATCCATTGAATTCAGAGATAAACTATTAAAGACACTGGATAATAAACTCCTGTAGTATTGAAATATCAGCTCCCTTTGATGGAAATCCAGAAAAATAAAATAATTAATAAAACAGCTGGTTAAAATTACTGGAAATATCCTTATTACAGTCGGGACTGCAGGAAATCAACATTTGTTATTAAACTAACGAGAAAATCCTCGGAGGATTTACCTGAGAGCCCAAACAGCTCAAATAAACAAACACGGCCAAACACACATCAAGAGGACATGAACCAGTTGGGAATACTCTTTTTGCTTCTAACGTATAAGACGCTTGTTACCTGAAGAAAATTGGGTTTTGTTTATTTATGAGAACAGGTCCTACAGCTATAACCATGTAACCCGATGTTTTAGCGAAATGTGAAAAATTGACTCCAGAAATGAAGAAAAAAGAGGAATCAGAAAGTGGACATAAAGTTTCTGAAAGAATGAACTTAGAAATTACCACTCCTGTAGAAAACGTCTCCATATATTTTGATATGCGTGAAACTGACATCGAGGAAAAATAGCATATTGAAAGTTTACTTCATGCAAAGACATGGATGAGAAGTTAGAATAACTATAAATAGCTACACAGCATATGGCCAAGAAATCTATGAGCACTACAGAGTATGTTTGTGTATGCCCCCGGTGGCACAGTAGTATGTTTGCGGACTTACGCACTAAAAATCGGGTTTCGATACCGGTGGTGGGCAAAGCACAGATAGCCCATTGAGTAGCTTTGTGCTTAATTCTAAACAAAAAAAAAACTAAAATGTGTGTGTGTTGTTTTTTTCTTATAGCAAAGCCAGATGGACTATCTGTTGAGTCCACCGAGGGGAATGGAACCTCTGATTTCAGCGTTGTAAGTCTGTAAACTTACCGTTATACCAGCGGGAGAGACACTATAAAGTAATTACTACACAAGAGTACAAGCTTCTGATGACAACGATGATTGTGATCATTACACCATCAAAAAGTGACCGACAGCAGGAGACACAAGCAACAAATCTTTATCAAGTTACTGAGGCACAATGAAATTAGACATCGTGGCAATTCGTGGTGATCGAAGAGCTTTCGTGGGTGTGAAATATAAAACATTACTCAAATCATCTTGGAATAAAAGAAAAACATTGTGATGTTAATGTTGATGAAAGTGGACTTAACTATTGAGACACAATATGGTCGAATCGCAAGAGAGAACAAGCATCAAAGTTAGGTAGGTGTTTGGATGTTGTTGTTTTGAATTAAGCACAAAGCTACACAATGGGCTATCTGTGCTCTGCCCACCACGGGTATCGAAACCCAGATTTTAGCGTGTAAGTCCGCAGACATACCGCTGAGCCACTGGGGGGCAGGTGTTTGGAAGAATCAGTGATGTGAATTACATAATTTAGAGCATACAACTCACAGTAGTTTGTACAGGGCAAATGTTAAGAACGGAATAAAACAACAAAACATCCATGATTGAACTTAATTAATTTAATTTTAATCGCTCATTCAATTAATAAATTTGTTTTTATCATAACTGAAAGAGTTGAAAGGTTAAAACAATAAAGTCAATTTTTCTAAATCATCATACCAAGTTTCGTGAATGTAACACTTATTGATTCATTAAAACTACATTACAATTTATAATCTCCATATAGTTTTATCAAATCGAATAGTATACTTATAACTTATGTGCATGCAGAAATTAAATACAGTTTATCAAAATAAAGTGAGCATTTCTAAACTGTAATACGCATTTCACAAACCAATATGTAGATTTAATAAATCAACAATGATTTAATAAAACGAAATCTCATGTCAATATACCAAATCAATAAGTACGTTTCTCAGCCAACTTGGCAATCTACAAACAGCAGTGAAACTGACAAGTCCATTTAGAATTTTCCTGTATACAAAAATTAAAGAAATGTGAGCTATGCAATATATAAATTACACATATACTTTAACTTGCAAATACCAAACACGGCGCGATATAGTAAAGAGAGTTTTTGTTATTCATAATATTTCACTGAATAGCAAAAGTTTATGGTGATCGTGTAGATACGGATAACCGTGGTGAAAGTAAGTCTTAGCTCTTTATATCATAAATTGTACTTGAACAATGTTTTTCGCAATATAAGATCAGAAAATTCAACTAAATGTCGTCCTACATTATTTATATTAATATTTTTGGCATATAAGACTGGAATAAAAATACGTTTCCTTTAACATCATTAAGTTCATTAATTATACATGCCATAGGACACTGGTCTGTTTGTTTTGTTTGTTTTTGAATTTCGCGCAAAGCTAGACAAGGGCTATCTGCCCTAGCCGTCCCTAATTTAGCAGTGTAAGATTAGAGGGAAAGCAGCTAGTCATCACCATCCATCGCCAACTCTTGGGCTACTCTTTTACCAAAGAAGAGTGGGATTGACCGTAACATTATAACGCCCCACGGCTAAAAGGGTGAACATGTTAGGTGCGACGGGGATTCGAACCAGCGACCTTCAGATTACGAGTCGAACACCATAACCCACCTGTCCATGCCGGGCCTTACTATATTTTAACAACGTATTACTCATTCAGTTTTTTAGGGTTTCTCGCGAAGAAAAATATATGTTAGGCCTAAAATTAGTGTCTGTCAAGTATGATTGATTAAAGTTAGCTATTTGCAACTCAGAAAAAGGGTTAAACCGAAACAATTAAAGTAATAAATTTCTTAATAATTCCGAAGTGAAATAAGTGTTCTTATAGTGCCCAGCTGCAAGACCAATTCAGTTAATAGTTTTCAAATAAAGTAATAACGTTATCAATAATTTATTTTTATTTTTCACACAAGCTGAAGTTAAAAGAGAACCAGTGACGTAGATGCCTTATAGATTATTTCAGTCACTACATCTTCTGCTGTAGATTACAGTTTCACTTAATGAAAATCAGTAAACCAACTGGTTAAAACGTTAACATAAAGAATTACATACTAAAGTTATAATGTTTTCAAATGAAACCAAAAACTCGAGTGCTTTTGAATAGTTTGCTATATTCTTCTCCCAAAAAAATACAGTTAGGCCTCTTATATAAAAATATATGCACGTCACTACGTTTTATATAACTGTTTACAATATCTGTGGCGCATAGAGTCTGTTGTACTTCATCGTATAGTTACCTAAATTAATAATAGGGTAAAACACACTCAAATCACATAAATGTAATTAGTATTTTAGCAACAGTGTAGACCTTATCAAATACAAACAGTAAACATTTATATTTATTTACTAAGAACTAAAAGTTCCGAGTTGTAGTAACATAACAGAAATGTACATATATATATATCAATGACGTTAAAGTCTAAAGAAAAAAATGCTCGTCTGTAATCTCGCTTCACCTGTTTCTAAGATTACTAAAATAAATCCATTAAATTATTTCCGGATCAACTCACAGTTCATTCAATAAGGAGAATTTCCCGAAAGATGGGGTTAGTATCAATTTATGTTGGTATAGCAGTTTAAAAAAGGTAATCTTATTAGTGCAGCAGCTAAACTTATGGCAACCACTGGAAGATCTATCTAGATCTTTGCATGATTAGCAGGTTATTACTTTTGTTTACATAAAGTTTAGAACATTGAACATTGACAGTATGGCATGCTTTAAAAAATGAGCCGCTAGAGCGTTCTGACGGGCTTTCAATCATGGCGATATAATCGAAACCCCATAAAAGATATTGGCTGGCATGTTTTAAAGCACGTTAAAAGATCGATATATTCGAAACCTCAATAACAAAATGACGAACTATAAACAGATAAAAACGTAACTCGCCACCACATGGCTATTACTAAACCCTGGAGCAACTTTTCCTAAAGCTATCGGGGGAAGTAGCCCCTTGGTTTTTTTTTGTTGTTGGTTGATAAGTGGAAAGCTAGACAATGGTTTATCTATATTATGCCCACCATGATTATCGAAATATCATTTATAGCGATGTAAGTTCTCAGGCTTAGAGGCAGTTTCCCTTTGAGAGTTGTGGAAGAGAGAAATCGAAAATTTAAAGAACTTGATAAAAAATACCGTCCCTTCCCATGTGCAGGATTTATGTTTAAGACAGTTCAGCGACGCATATTTCATATACTTAGCATTAGGAAAAACGTAAAAACTATGTTTCTGTGTACTAGAAACATTTCAAGCTCTGACAGTTGCTACGAACTTTACACCAGGTGCTAGAGAATCAACCACCATAAGATATTCTGATATGTTATTTAAATAAGGACTACTTTATAATAAGAGAAACAGCCTACCTATATTTAAAGTTATAATTGTTTTTTATAACGCTACTGAAAACTGTTAACATCTTATCCTACAACAGAATACTGTTAACTACCGTACCCTGCAACAGACTACTGTTAACCATCTCATCCTGCAACAGACTGATAATAAATATGTAACAACCTGAAGCACACTAAACTGTTAGAATATTTAATAATTGTATAGTAAAACTTTGGTTTGTTGATGACAAGAAACCCACTTGAAATAAATATGTATCTCAGAACTGCTGGTAAGGGTAATAACATTTTTATTGATAAGTAGAGAACAACGTTTCGACCTTCCTAGATCACCTCTTTTTCTAACCTGAAGATGACCTAGGAAGGTCGAAACTTTGCTCTCTGCTTATCAATAAAGTGTTATTACCCATACCAGCCGTTCTGAGATATAAAACCTTGGTTTCATTATGTATACTCTCTTGTGAATCTCCCAAAGCTCGATATTCACCGTTTGTAGTACATTGATTTAAGACTTAAAGGAGTGACAATGTACAATAGTTGGTGAGAAAGAACATAATAGAAATCGAAGTCTGTAAGATGTTGGAATGGTTCATGCTCAATGCAACACTAAACACTAGAAGATGTCGCATCGGAATCAATCAGCTGAATCAAAATATTTCCCAGTGCTTGTATTTAATTCAAACAATCGACCTTATATAAATGGCAATCGCAATAGCATACGACAATTCTAATAGAATAAATGTGTATTTTTTAAAACAAACACCAGTAAAGACAGAAAATTTAGGAAACCCCGAAGTTCCATTTTTCTCTGTCAAAATCTCTAGTTTGTTGCAAACACTCTCATCTTGCTTATTAGTATCGAAATAATCCTTGGTCAAATTAAAAGTGAAAATATATACATAGGCATGTAGCAAGTTAATGAAGCCAATATAGATAGTTATGTTAACAGTGGCGTACTACGAAACTTACGCTATAATTCAACTTTTTTTAACCTTCCGGGTCTAATACTTAATAAAATGTATCAAATTTTACATTAAAAAGAATTTCAGATTTTACATTAGATGGAACGTTAGACTTTATGATAAAAAGGGGTTTGAGGTTTATGTAGAAGGGATGCAGAGAACTCACATACTAAATTGGATATCTGTGTTTACAATAAATGAGTTATCTTATATTCTTCTTTACAAGGGGTGTCAGGTATTTAAAAAATTGGAGATGCCAGATTTTATGTTAAAAAGGGGGGTTAATGTTTACGTAGAATGGGTATCATGAATTTCTACTAGGTGGAATACCTGTATTTTCACGAGGTTAAATGTCACATATTCCCAGTTAACAAGAGGCCAACAAGTTTTACACAAGATGGGATGTTGGATTTTATGCTAAAAGGGACGTGAAATTTCTAAATAAATTAAATGTGATGTAACACGCCAAATGATGCTAGCTAGATTTGTCTGAGCATGCCAACGAAAACACGAAGCAAGATAAGATTAGTGTATCGTATAAAAGTAAGGAAATGAGAAATTAATGGATATTTCGTTAACACAAAATCAAGTAAATGAAAAACTGTGTGAATATTTAATTAGTACAACACTAAGGAAATGGAAAATTAATGGGCATTTTCATTCTCAAAACGGGATAGAAAATAACTATATTCCTACAAGAAACAGAGGAAATAAAATGTATATCTATGCCAGTTTCAGGGATAGGAGAAAGAGAAGGAAGTTTTTAGTTTCAAGGGTTGTGAAAGAAAGGGAAGTTACATAAATCCCATGTACGGGTTAAAGGGTTTGTTTTAAATATTGCGCAAAGTTTCAAGAAGGCTATCTGCGCTAACCGTTTCTAATTTAACAATGTAAGACTAGATGGAAAGTAGCTAGTCATCACCACCCACCGCCAACTCTTGGACTACTCTTTTACTAACGAATAGTGGGATTGACTGTCACTTTATAACACCCCCACGGCTGAAAAGGCGAGCATGTTTGGTGTGATGGGGATTCGAACCCACGACACTTAGAGTACGAGTCGAATGTCTTAACCACCTGGCCATGCCGGGCCTAGGAAGTGGTCGGAGATGGTAAGAAAAGTGGAGTGAATAAAGCTAAGTAGGTTTTAGGGGCAAAAGAAGGAAAACGTTCCATTCTTAACTAATACTGTGGATTTTTAAGAAGCACAGAACGTAGTATGTAAATATTTGAAGTGATTTTAGCTCTAAAAATCTATTTCTTGTATCAGTACTTTAGAGAACTGTGAAAAACGTCCCAATAAAAACAATACAAATAATTTGGCGTTAAGTCATCCTAGTAATAAAAGAAACGTTCGAGTTTCGCAAGAGACGCAGGCACGTGATATTGAAAATAGCTTCACTTTCTTAAAAGCTGAAAGAATTTTATTTTTACATATCTACCGGGCAAATATGACAATAGATAACTAATATGTCAATAATACATTACAAAATTACATTGGCCTTCCAAATTTCTTCCAAAGAAAAGAAGACTTTATATTGGGTCTTAGTTGTACTCCACAATTCAATGAAGACGAGACTGTATTTACAAGCAAAACTCGCGTTTTAACAAACTGTTTTGCTCATTTAAATAGCTTTCAACACAGAAAAAATGACAGTTGTAAACAAACGTGTTTAAAACGCTATCTTTTATCACGCGAGTATCACTGCGATACGCTAGATGTGAGTGAAGTGGTGGTCAATAACTCAGTCAGGTATGATATAACATACAAATTGGACAACTAGATTTAGTTATTAAGTACGTCTCAGACTATAGACGAGTCGACTGTCAGCAACTTTCTTCCTTTGACAACACCAATAGAGGGTGCGGCTGTCTAGTAACACTTGATTCTTCTTTAAGTATAAATTGCTAGAAAATTCTAAAAGCCTCTGTGATGAGGTAAGCAACAGTCACCAAACTGTACTTCAGCAAAAACTAAACGTATCCATGGTAACTAATGGGAGAGTCTAAGAAATAGTCCACGCAAATCGTAATTAAAAATTTCTCTGATCCAGAAGCATCATAAAATCGACAAGCTTTTCATACTTTTATTTCAAAAGTAGAAAACAAAAACTCCATCACAGTCCAACAATAATAAAGAAGTAAATCTATCAATTTAATAAGATTTTACCAGAATACAAAAACATACTTTTACTTTTTGAATGCAGGCTCAGGAACATGACTAGTTCTGTTTAAAAACACCAATCAACAACTTCTGATTTTAATAGGTTACACTGAAACACCAATCATGTGCCACTGTAAGTTCAGAAATATATTGTTATACAACAATTTACGCGCCATGTCATGTGAATGCTTCAGGACAAACAAAACATTATCACGTGACAATTTCCACTTATAGAAATGCTAGTCACGCTGTTGTAAACTACAACGTGTCTTTTAAATTATAGTGGCTTCTTTCTGTTTGTCCCCACAGTAAAAGTTATCCGTTAACTGTGGTAAACATGTTTAGAATTTTCGATTTTAATTAAAATATAGCGTTTGAAGACAAATTTTAAAAGTAATGACAAAAGCTACAATAAATCAAGAAAATAGATTATTTTTAATGGGAAGAATCAAGTGTAAAAATTAGCTATATTTATGAAATTTCAGGATAACCTACATATTTAAAAATGCTTTACAATGAGATTTTTAAATTTCAACAGTATACTAAAAAATGCCATCCATTGTTACCAACTATCTATTGTTGGATACATAAAAAAACTATGAGGAAAACATGTAGCAAATACTACGAAAATACCACTCCTTGTTGTGTAAAAATAAAATACACCAGAGCGATCACGTGCTGATAGTTTACAGAGTAATTGATTGTCATACTATGCCCAGTAGTAGCAGTGTTAGGTAATGATAGCTAACTTAAATATTATGTGACAAGAGAAAATTTACTGCAAGACTTCATGTTTGCTCTAAGCAACACTTTTGGTACTGTAAATAATAAAAGTGGTTCAGGTAGAGAATCGGAACTCTGAAACATTGGTATGAATTATCTCAGCAGCGGGTAACTCAAGGATGAGTTACCTTGCTGCGAGTAGAATCACCAAAGCTGGGGTGTTTTCTTTATTCAAAAATTAAAGTTCGGAATTATTACCAAAATCAATCAACGACGTTTGTTCGATGACAAAGTGGGGAAGCTTATCATAGTATAAACAGGTCATCTACATGGGAAGGGAATTAGTTATTAACAGTTTCACTCTTTGTAGTATGAAGTGTAAGTCCTGGTATAAGAAGTGGGTTAATGGTCCAAGAAATTAGAATAATGGGATGGTTCAGTTAACAGCTTTATTACATTATCTAGCCAGTTCAATCTTCGATCTTTTCTTTGTCCTAAAGACATTTCAGTTTACGTGTAGATTTTTTCAGGTAAAACACAACTGATCTTCTTCTGAATCAACTGAGTGTTGATTCCTTAAACTGGATTGTGTGAATCTAAATTAACGAGCCCTACGTTCAAATTCCAAAACTAATTTTCCTAAAAATACTTTCTAAACAAAAGTAGCAGTGGGTTAAAACGACGTTTTATGACGAGAAGTGATAAAATAACAGTGTTAGAGAGAGCAGCGTCCTCCAAACACAAAACCTCATAAAGTTTATAACAACTACTTAAGTCTTTCTCATCGAAAAATAACGTTCATTTTGTTCGTTAATGTGTGTCTTACTTACTTATATCAGCTATTAAAATAGAGTGAGATCGTATATAATAAACACAAATCTACCAGACACTTCACCCACGAACACAGACATAATCAACGTGTTCCACGCATAGAATCTATCCGTGAAATACACAGCATTTATTTATTGTGCTGTTCAGTTATTTGTTCGGATTTTGGTTATTAGTTGCATTTAGCTGAATTATTTGTTTTGTATTTTTAGATAAACTGCTGTTACTAAAAATTGTTAATTACTGTTAATTCATTATTTGTTTAAAATTAATATAAAGCTACACAATGTGTTATTTCAATAATTCGTGATAGCAAGAAACTCACTTGAATTAAAAATATATCTCAAAATGGTTGGTATGTGTATTAGGATATAGCAAATGAAACAAAACATATTAAAAAAACAAATAAACACAGCTACAAAACTATCCTCACCAAGTTAAAATTAACGATGAAATCAACAAAATAAGACAACACTTCATCAGCATCAACAAATTTCCTCCAAAAATCGTGAAAAAATTATACGCACACACCTTGACCAACAACAAACAGCAATAAATCCCATGATGCAACAAACTACGAAAGCTTATACTACTGCATACATACCACATGTTCCTGACATCAGCGAAAAAAATAATCAACATATGGAAAAAAAATTATAACAAAACACAACATTCCAGTAAACGCCAAATTTATTCAAAAACCAAATAGAAATCTAAAGTCTATACTATGCAAAAACTACACTAACAAACACAACACCAACATAACTTATAAAATACAATGCAACAAATGCCAGTATTTCTATATTGGAGAAACAAGCAGAAAAATGGAAACTACATTCAGAGACAAAAAAAAAATCTTCACTCGTTTTTGAACACTGCAAATCAAATAAACATAAGATAAGCATAAAAAATTCCCATATACTAAGTAGGGAAACAAATATAAACAAACGCAAAATCAAAGAAGCCCTACTTATACAGCAACTGAAACCAAAATTAAACCAATGTAAAGGAACACCTTTATACTTATTCCAATTAATAACCTAACATTCAACTGCAACACCCTCGTCCCTAAGACATATCCGGCAACAGTCACTTGCAAACTCTCTTTGTTATCCTGAAGATGGCGTAGGAAGGTCGAAATGTTGTTCGTTGCTTATCAGTAAAATTGTTAATACCCATACCAGCCGTTCTAAGATGCATTTATATTTCAAGTGGGTTTCTCGTTTTCATCAAGGACTTCTCTCTTCTTTTAAATAACTTTTCTCTCAAATAATTGTTCCTCTTTATTAATGATAACTACAGATTAGTATGATAATAAAGTTCAAAATTACATTATTCATATTCCCTTACTTCTAATGCGTTCTGAACGTAACATGCTGTCAGAGCTTTTGATGACTTGAATTAAATTTGATTCAGTTTTTCCCTCTTTCAGTAAAGATAAACGACTTGAAGCAAACTTCCATCGATTAAATTCTTCTTTCTCTTGAAATTCAACGTTTAGATTGATAAAAACTTTCATACTCTAACTTCTTTTTTCTTATTTAATAAACCTTGTGTCCGTCCGTATGTTCATAATGAGAAACTTTGTATAGAACTGCGCTCGTTCCAGGTTACTCGGCAAATTGCTTTCAATAGCAATTCATGGTACGACGTAGAAACACTAACATATTCACCAATCGAAAGAACAATATATTTTTCTTCTTCCTATCAAAATGAAACTATATATATGAAGTGTACTTTATACAATAGCTTCTGCAGCATCACTACTTTTCTAACACACTTAATAAACGTACCAGCTACCAAACAACAACTATGATAAAAACACAGCTTACAGCACTTACAAAAATGTAGACAGTCTGTATCACCAGGTGAAAAACGACCTAAAGAATTACGTCATTCACTAAGTGTAGATAGTTTGGCCACTAGGTTGCACAAACTATGTTGCATGTACTAAATGCAGACCGTTTTTGTCACCAGGTGGAACACAGTCTCAAAATTAACAAAATTTAGACCAATTTGTCATCAGATAGAACATGCTGTTATGTAAATGTCGTGTAAATGTTTTGTAAACGACAACATGTCGTGTTGTGTTTGGATTTTCATATCTATTATTTATATTTCCATATTTATATTACTGTTTCAAAGTTTAAACCAATTAAAAAATATGTTGTTATTCATTTAAAATAACATTTAGAAATTTCTAGAATTAGGTAGATCAAATATATGACTATAAATGGAATGTTGGCGGCCTAGTGTCTAGACGACAAGTCTCGTGCAAGAACGGACATGCGCGAATTTCTCTGGAATGTTGGGAAGTTACGCGATGGTTCGAGAAAAGAGACCTACAAATATATAAACAGACGAAAATGTGAGAAAGGAAGAGTCATTAGTTTTTATTCAAAGAAAAGAAGAGTCAGTCATTCGTTTGAGAAAGTTTAAGTGTTTGCTGTGAGTTTATTCAACTTGGATTTGTGACTAGAGCTAGATCTACAGAAACTGTGATTTTGTTTCGTCAATCTTTGCGATTCAGTTGAATTACTGGTTGTGCTGAGAGTCAACACGTACAGGACCGTTTAGGGGAGACCGAAGCGGAAAACGAGAAGTTGAAACATTCATCGAAGCACCGTAAAAAGAACTTCGTCATTCTCCATTCAAACTTCGGTATTTCTTCGTGGGACCAAATTCACACCCTAGACCGGAATTTTGGATTTCTGATCTGAACTTTTGGACTTTCATTCTAGATCATGATATTGGACACAGGCCAGTAACATTTTGTATCGTAATTAACATTGAAGGTTGAAACTAGTACCATTTTGTATTATAATTAACTTTGAAGGTTGAAACCAGTACTATTTTGTATTGTAATTGATTTTGAATGATGAAACTGAATATCTGTCATTGTTATTATATAATTTATGTTATATCTG
Source organism: Carcinoscorpius rotundicauda (assembly GCA_011833715.1). NCBI lineage: Eukaryota > Metazoa > Arthropoda > Merostomata > Xiphosura > Limulidae > Carcinoscorpius > Carcinoscorpius rotundicauda. The sequence goes on from CM022406.1 coordinate 28,421,182, forward strand.
TTACATATATATAATAGTTTAGTGTAATAAATTATACAAGCTGTTATCTGTGTTTTTCTGTTGCGTTTAGTCTGCATAAAACATACAAAAAAACGTAACACATGTCCAACACCATGTAGAAAAGGTACACTGAATTGATTAAGATAACAATGATAACTAAGATTCATACATTCATTCAAGACACTTGCTGGCTAGAGTTCGTGTATATAGAACGACACCTTTTGGTGGCTGAACATAATAAAGATTCCTATCATCCATAGCAGTTAACATTACTATCCTATAGCATAATTTATTGTAATCTTTTAACTCAGGTTTAACAGTATTCAAAAGTAAAGTTCTTATTCTGATAGCCTCATAGTGGCACAACGTCATTTTTGAGGACCTGCAACGTTAGAAACTGAGTTTCGATAACCCGTGGTATGCAAGGAACAAATAGCGCATCGTATGATTTCTGCTTAACATCGAAATTATTCTGGAATGTTTATATTCCATAACATAAACATCTGATTATCCAAAACGATAAATAACACACTCACTAACACTCGTTTTCTCATACAGGAAATGTGTTATAAAAATACAGGGTGATCGAAAAGTCACTGTGCAGTTTTGTAATCATATTTCATTCAGTCTGTTTCAAGCCAGCAACTGATAGTGGTGATTAGAAACAAAATAAGAAGGACCCAGGCCTGTATTGATGCCAACGAGGATTACTTTCAACATTGTTTATAATTGTCATTCATATTTACCAGCTGTATTCTATAGGATGTCCCGTAAGTCCCTACCCATCCATATGTTATTATGTTATATTCAATTACGCATGTATTATAAATTCGTTTATTTTTTTTCAAAGAGATATCGCCAATGTCAGCTCATTTACGCTTGAAAAGCGTATTGTGACAAGTACATGGGTACATGACCGCAAGAATACTGGTGATACCACACAGATACACTGGATACATAAGGTATATGGATGGGCAAGGACTTACCGTCCACCCTGTATATTGAAACATCTCTATTAATAAATATAAAAGTGCACAGTGACTTTCCGAACACCCTGTATTACAAAAAGCAATTATGTGCTGTCCAATACTAAATATATGTAAAAATGGGGGAAGGGGGCAACGGGAGAAGTGTCCCCTAACTCCAGAATGATTTGTACAGACACGATTTAATTGAATAAATATACATTATATTTTTGGTATGAGATATGTATTGTTCTTTTCTTCCATTTTTAGTAAAAACTTAATAAAATATAAAATTAGTAGCTACAAATATGCTAATTCCCTATGTTATCCTCCCTTCCCACATTTATCTTTCTTGTGTGCATTCATCCGGTGCTATATCCTACTTTGAACTGGCTCTTTGGAGTTTTTTGATACATTTTCTTACCTGACTTTTAAATCTTGGTTTGGCTAATAACCTTAAAAACAATAAAATTTTCTCCAACAACAATGCGCACAAATAGCCTTAATGATAATTATGGTTAACCCTAACGACAACAAATACTTATCTCAACAATAAGCAAACCTAATCCGGATAATTTGAAAACATAGACAATATTAACCGAAAACAAACCTACAAACCAAATCATAACCGCAAGTGATTCAACCCCTATATCATGCTAAATGAATGTGGAAAAAAATATTTCAATTCATGCCCAAACCTTAGAGCAAATGCAAGTAATGTTATTTTGAACAACCAACATACCTGATTGTGTAGACATACTTAACGAAGATGTAATTGTGTGCGAAACTTTGTTTAAGTTACTCAAATTGCATTACTTTTAAACTTTTTTATTACGTGTCCGGACAGATGTTCTTGAAAGAACACAAAACACGATCCTAAAATGTAAGCGAAATGAGGCCTAATTGCACGCATAGTTATTTATTAATAATTTACAATCTTGCACCCAGATACATGTAAACGTACGCTTAACCATAAAAAATAGTAAGTGCATAATTATATTGTCTCACCTAATTCAGGGGCGTAGATTTTTTACACCCTATGGGGGGATGATTTGTGCAATCACTTATGTGGACTGTTCAATTTGCAAATTGGTAATCTCTGATTACGCGAACATGAAAGCTCTAAACATGCAGTCACAGAGTAATCTTGTTGCCACGATACTTGCATGTAGGCTTTGGCCTACTGACTGATAAGAACTATTCGCTTAGATCGAAAAGCATGAAAAAATGCATGAAATTTTAACCCAACCTGCGTGTACACTTAGCCCTGACTACATATAAATGTAACCCTACTTGCAAACAAATATAGCCTTGACTTCATGCAAAGTTAACCCTATCTGAAAATAATCCTAGCTCTACATGCATGTAAATTTAACCTTATTTGAAAACAAACCGAGCTCTAATTGTATGCAAATCTAACTCTAACCGCAAAAAAAAATTATTTCAAAGCACATTCACACTCAAGTTTAATCGCTTTAAAACTTAACCACAAGAACGTGAAAATCTAACACTAACTAAAGCAAACCATATCTTAAATTCATGCGAGAGTAACCCCAACTTCAAGCAAACCTAGCCGAAAATACATAAAGTGTAGCTAAAGCCGCAAGAAAAACTGACAGTCTATCTAGCGCATGAAAACTTTAGCCCAAACTGCAAGAAAACCTAGCTCTAAATACAAACAGGAGTAACTATAGCCAAAAGAAAAAAAATATAGCTCCTTGTTTGTTTTGTTTGTTTTTTGGAATTTCGCACAAAGCTACTCGAGGGCTATCTGTGCTAGCCGTCCCTAATTTAGCAGTGTAAGACTAGAGGGAAGGCAGCTAGTCATCACCACCCACCGCCAACTCTTGGGCTACTCTTTTACTAATCCCACGAATAGTGGGATTGACCGTCACATTATAACGCCCCCACGGCTAAAAAGGCGAGCATGTTTGGCGCGACAGGGATACGAACCCGCGACCCTCAGATTACGAGTTGCACGTCTTAACACGCTCGGCCATGCCGAGCCCAAAATATAGCTCCAGACTACCCGTTTGTTTGTTGTTAAGCTCAAAAGGGCCCAGCATGGCCAAGCGTGTGAAGGCGTTCGATTTGTAATCCGAGGGTCGCGGGATCGAATTCCGATCGCACCAAACATACTCGTCCTTTCAGCCGTGGGTGTGTTATAATGTGATGGTCAATACCACTATTCGTTGGTAAAAAAGTAGCATAAGAGTTGGCGGTGGGAGGTGATGACTAGCCGCCTTCCCTCTAGTCTTACACTGTTAAATTAGGGACGACTAGCGCAGATAGCCCTCGAGTAGCTTTGCGCGAAATTCACAAACTTAAGCTCAAAAATACACAATGTGTCTGCCCACCGCAAATATTAAAGCCAGATTTTAACGTTATGAGACCCTATACTTTACCACTGAAGCAATTAACTCTTATCCTCAAGCAAACTTAGTTTTAAGTACATGCTATGAAAATGTTGTAATTTTATAATGGTTATCAGTAAACTTATCTATAGCTGAACGGAAAATAGGTTTCATATCTTATTTTATATAAAAAAAATATTATTAAATATCTAACATTACGTTAATTATAGCATAGACCCTAATTCTTCAATATCAATTAGCGTTTTACGTGTTACCAAACTTTTCATTGCCTGGTAACTAGCGATTTCATGTAATATAGGTTATTCACTACATGGTAACAAGGGTTTTAATGTACTACCAAAGTATTCACTACATACTAATTAGGTGATTGCTGTATTACCGAAGTATTGACTACATAGTAACTATGGGTTCAATACCTTACCCAGGTATTCACTACACAGTAACTATGGGTTTAATTTACTACAAAGGTATTGCAAAGGCATTCACTACATAGTAACTAAGTGTTTAAATATTACCAAGGTATTCTCTACACAGTATCTATGTTTCACGTATGACCAAGGTATTCATTAACTACACAGTAATTTGGCGTTTAATGTGTTACTGAGGTATTCACTACATAGTAACTAAGGGTTTAATGTATGACCGAGCTATTCACTACAAAGTAGCTAGGGTTATATATATTACCAAGGAATTCACTACATAGTAGCTTTGTGTTCAATGTCTTACCAAGGAACTCATTATAATAAGTATGGGTTTAATGTACTACAAGCTATTCATTCCAACATAATTATGTGTTTAATGTATTACCAATGTATCAACTACACAGTAACTAGGTATTACCTAGGTATTACCAATGTATTCACTGCATAGTCAACTATGAATTTAATGTATTGCCATGGTATTAACTAAAGGTATCTATCAATTTAATGTTTTATCAAGGTATTCACTATGAGTTTAATGTATTAAGAAGGTATTAGTAAGATGGTGATTAGTTGTATTAACAAGGTATTCACTGCATAGTGACTGTGGGTTTAATGTACAATCAAGGTATTCATAATATAATAACTAGAAGTTTAATGTATTACCAAGGTATTCACTACATCATAATATGGGTTTAATGTATTACCAAGGCATTCACTGCATAGTAACTATGGGTTTAATATCTTACCAAAGTATTCACTATATAGTAACTGTGCGTTTAATGTATTACCAAAGTATTCACTATATAGTAACTGTGCGTTTAATGTATTACCAAAGTATTCACTACACAGTTACTATGGGTTTAATCTATTACAAAGGTAATCACTGCATAGAAAATAGGTACTTAAGGTATTACCAAGGTATTGTTTAAAGAGTAAATAGGTGTTTAAGTATTACCAAGGTATTCACCACATAGTAACTATAAGTTTAACGTATTATCAAGGTATTAACTACATAGTAACCAGGTGTTTAATGTATCACCAAGGGATTTAAAAAATATTAACAATGGATATAATGTATTACCAAGCTATTCACTACATGGTGACTGTGTGTTTAATCACTTTGATGTATTACTAAGGCATTCACTGCATAGTCAACTAGGACTTTAATGTATTGCCATGGTATTCACTAATAATAACTATGGATTTAATGTCTTTCCAAGGTATTTACTACATCGTAACTAGATTTTTAATGTGTTTCCAAAATATTCACTACATAATAATCTGGGGTTTAATGTATAACCAAGGTATTTACTATAAAGTAGCTATGGGTTTAATTTATTACAAGGAATTCACTATAAAGTAACTTTGTTTTTAATGTATTAGCAAGGTATTCAGCACCTAGTAACTATGGGTTTAATGTATTACCACGCTATTCACTACATAGTAACTAGGGGTTTAAGGTCCATCCCAGGTATTCAATACATAGTAACCATTGTTTTAATGTATTTCCAAGGTATTCACTACATAGTAGCTATGGGCGTAATGTGTTCGCAAGGTATTCACTTTTAGTAACTATGAGTTTATTGTGTTACCAAGGTATTTACTACAAAGTAACTAGGGGTTTAAGGTCCATCCCAGGTATTCAATACATAGTAACCATTGTTTTAATGTATTTCCAAGGTATTCACTATATAGTAACTATGGGTGTAATGTGTTCGCAAGGTATTCACTTTTAGTAACTATGAGTTTATTGTGTTACCAAGGTATTTACAACACAGTAACTATCTTTTTAATGTGTTGCCAAGGTATTCAATACATAATAACTATGGGTTAAATGTATTACCAAGCTATTCAATATATACTAATTATACGGTTAATTTATTACCAAGGTATTCACTACATAGTAATTTGGTGTTTAATTCCTAGAAGGTACTCCCTTGATATTAGCTGTGGGTTTAATGTATTACTAATTTTATATGCAAAAACGGCTCGTAGGAACTATGGGTTTAATATACAGGGTGGTCGCTAGAAAAGCGAAAAATTTGAGGGTCAGATATCTCACAAGTTACCCTTCAAAACGCTACACGAGCTTGGATTTCTAGGTTAAGACGCTGCTTTGAAGTGCACGGACGACATTTTGAGCATCTATGAGTGTAATATAACATATGCCTTTAAAAAACTTTGTAAAAGTTATTCTTTGTAAAAATAAATATCTGTTTGACAAATTTTCCGCTTTTCTAGCGACCACCCTGTATTACCAAGGTAGTCACTATATAGCAACCAAAACATATATATTGAAAACATACTAACTCTAGGTATAATTTATTATCAAGCTCTTCACTACAAGTTGACTATGTGTTTAATATATTACTAAGGTATTAACTACATAGTAAATAAGGGTTTATTGTTTAACAAGGTATTCACTACAATGTAACTATGGATTTTATGTATTATCATGCTATTCAGTACAATGTAACTGTGGATTTAATGTATTAACAAGTTATTCACTAAATAGTAACTAGGTGTTTAATGTATTACCATGGTATTAACTACATGCTAACTATGGGTTTAATATATTACCGAGCTATTCACTCTGTAGTAACAATGGATTTAATGTGTTGCCAAGGTATTCACTACATAGTAACCAGGGGTTTAATGTGTTACAAAAGTTTGAATTACAGGGTAAATAGTTATTTAATTTATTACCGTAACGTGTAATAGATTTTTGCAGAAAACGTATTGAATATAAATAAAGAATGGCTGACAAAGTCTAGGTACATGGAGTAAACTTTCGTTGAGATTAAAAATCGACATAAATTGTTTCAGCTCTAAATCGCGTGTCTCTTGAGGAAGTTCTGACAGAACCAAGTTCAGGTCCACTAAGTTTATTAGTGTTGTTGTTCCCGCACTAGAAGGATGTTTCCGTTGATCAATATTGTTAGATCTCTGAGTGTTCGTACCTGACGTATCGACCAGTTACCTCTCGACTCTTAAAAACTACGCAACGAATGACAACTGTAGCTATCTGCTCAGGTCTGTACCTACTCCTTTCTGTGGACATGGATAATTCTGCTACCAAATTACTCTTCTATAAATGCTATGACTGAAGAAGTGATTTTCTGTAGTGTAGATTATACACTTTCTAGCCTAAGCTATCGATTCTAGGAGTAAATAACAAGCTACCTTACTCGGCCTATATAATCTCATCCAGAAACCCAGACATGAACTTCCACTTCAAGCTAAATAAAGTTATTTAGCCAACCAACATTGTGAACATAGATAAATTAAGCTTGGTAGTTAATACAGTCATTGGTTTCTAATTAATATCAAAAATCAACTCTGAAAAAATAATAAATAACGTTACAGTACTGATAGAAGTTAGAAGCTGAGTCTTGGGCATTAAGTTTCGACTTCAGAACCATAGGCTTAAAACCAAAATTTAGCGACAAGATAAAGCAAAAGTTCAGTAGACAAAGAAAGGAAGAGAATAAACAAGACTACACACATACAGTTTAGCCGCCCTATAAATCATACATATCTACTTACCTCTCTCCTCCAGAATAGATAAAGACAAACATTTTCTGCATGCCTTTCCAAATTAGATCTAGAAAATTTCATTGCTAAATTTTAATTCCCGAGCCATGGGAGAATTTTTTTTAGAATAATTAAGAATTTTTAAAAAGTAATATTTTCATTTATAATAAATATTTCATTTCTAAATCTGACAAAGGAAACAATGTTAAGGTTTTAGGAAAAGATGAGTAGTTAAGGAAAGCTGAAAGCATAGAATAAAATTACAGTAAGATACAAAAGTTAGTGTTTAAAAATACTGTTAATCAAGTATCTGAACATTGCATCATAAGACTGTCGCTCAGGGGTTATTAAAGAGGTGGATCTGTAGAAATAAAGACATCTATTACTAATGAACGCTCATTGAAAATAATTTGAACTTTATAATGAAGTTCTACACGTTAATATACTCCAGTCATCAGTTCTATACGTAATAATCATCAGACTCCAGTTCTACACGTTAACAGTCCAATACATTAATAGTGTTCAGTCTCTTGTTATACATCAGTCATCAGTTGTGTATATTAATAATAATCAGACTCCAGTTCTACACGTTAATACTTCAATCACCAGTTCTACACATTAACAGTTCAAGTCAACACCTTTATACACTAATACTGTTCAGCATCTTGTTATACTTCAGTCATGAGTTCTATATATTAATAATAACCAGACTCCAGTTTTACACGTTAATACTCCAGTCACCACTTCCATAAGTTAACAGTCCAAGCCAACACTTTAATACACTAATACTGTTTAGTCTCTTGTTATACAGGGTACCTTAAAATACTTTAACCTAAAATCGTACTTAAACAATTTCTTGAATTCAAGTTACTCGTTTTCATTTTTCAATAAAACTATTGAATAATCCAAGTACTGAACCAGAAACATTGGAATTTGCAATCAGTGATGTCGAGAAACCCACTTGTTGAGAATTTTATATGCAAAAACGGCTCTTTTGGGTTGAGAAAATATTTTAAATAGAAGAGCGAACAACGTTTCGACCTTCTTCGGTCATCGTCAGGTTCACAAAGAAAGAGGTAACTGACCGGAAGCTGACCACATGTTTGGAAGGGGTTGTGTAACTGAGTGTCGCAATGTAGAGGGCGGGGTTAGATGTTTGAATATATAATTTTATCTATAATATTAATATAGGTGTAATGGCGTTCCTTTATATTGGTTTATTTTGGGTTTAAGTTGTTGTATAAGTAAGGCTTCTTTAATTTTGCATTTGTTTATGTTTGTTTCTTTATTTAATATTTTAGTGTTTTCTATGGTTATGTTGTGTCCATTTGACTTGCAGTGTTCGAAAACGTGTGAAGGTGACTTTTTATGTTCTTTGAATCTGGTTTCCATTTTTCTACTTGTTTCTCCTATATATAAGTCGTGGCAGTTATCACATTGTATTTTATAAATAATGTTGGTGTGGTGTTTGTCAGTGTAGTTCTTACATAGTATAGACCTTAGTTTTGTGCCTGGTTTTTGAATAAATTTAGTATTAACTGGAATGTTATATTTTGTTACTAGTTTTTGCCAAATGTTTGTTATTTGTTTGCTGATGTCAGGAATATATGGTATACAGCAGTATATGGTTTCGTGATTTTTTGATTCGTGAGATATATTCACTTTTGTTGGTTGATTTTGCTTTCTGTCTAGGTGTGTGCGTATAATGTTTTCTACGGTTTGTGGAGGAAACTTATTGATGTTGATGAAGTATTGTTTTATTTTGTCTAGTTCATCGTTAATTTTTTCTGGTGAGCACAGTTTTATGGCTGTGTTTATCTGGTTTCTTAGTATGTTGAGTTTTTGTTTTGTTTCATGTGCTGAGACCCAAGGAATGTATAGTCCAGTATGGGTGATTTTTCGGTGGATTTCTGTTTTGAATTGTGTGTCGGTTCTTATAATTTTGAGATTAAGAAATGATATTTGATTGCTTTCTTCCTGTTCACATGTGAAGTTAATGTTGGGATGTATAGAGTTAATGTGAGTGAAAAAATTAAGTATGTGTTCTGTAGATTTTATTCCCGCAACCGTGTCATCTACATATCTGTACCAGTATAGTTGTGGATGTAATGCTGTATTAATTGCTTGTGTTTCAATTTGTGTCATAAAAATATTGGCTAGAACTGGTGATACTGGGTTGCCCATGCTTAGGCCATTTGTTTGTATATAAGCCAATACAATTTCACAAACGTAAAACCGACTCACGCACACCGCAAATGTACGGCATCCCCAAACCTCATAAACCAGATTGTCCATTACGACCAATAATGTCAACATATGAATCGTTTAATTACAATCTTGGTAAATACATAGCATGGGCATTCTCCAAATATGCAACATTAGCCAGCTCATTCATCAAAGACTCTTTTAATTTCAAGTCTAATCTAAATCAACTTAATCATAAAGCCTCAGTGGCCAGTTTCGATGTTATATCCCTCTTTACAGAAGTTCCAACAACAGAAGCCTGCAAGATAGCCTTAGAACTCTATATCCGAGACCCTAACCCAATTATAGACATTCCCAGTAACCAGTTAGCAACCCTCATAGAATTCACCACAATAAAGACAAACTTCATGTTCAACAACCAAAACTATATACAAACAAATGGCCTAAGCATGGGCAACCCAGTATCACCAGTTCTAGCCAATATTTTTATGACACAAATTGAAACACAAGCAATTAATACAGCATTACATCCACCACTATACTGATACAGATATGTAGATGACACGGTTGCGGGATTCAAATCTACAGAACACATACTTAATTTTTTCACTCACATTAACTCTATACATCCCAACATTAACTTCACATGTGAACAGGAAGAAAGCAATCAAATATCATTTCTTAATCTCAAAATTATAAGAACCGACACACAATTCAAAACAGAAATCCACCGAAAAATCACCCATACTGGACTATACATTCCTTGGGTCTCAGCACATGAAACAAAACAAAAACTCAACATACTAAGAAACCAGATAAACACAGCCATAAAACTGTGCTCACCAGAAAAAATTAACGATGAACTAGACAAAATAAAACAATACTTCATCAACATCAATAAGTTTCCTCCACAAACCGTAGAAAACATTATACGCACACACCTAGACAGAAAGCAAAATCAACCAACAAAAGTGAATATATCTCACGAATCAAAAAATCACGAAACCATATACTGCTGTATACCATATATTCCTGACATCAGCAAACAAATAACCAACATTTGGCAAAAACTAGTAACAAAATATAACATTCCAGTTAATACTAAATTTATTCAAAAACCAGGCACAAAACTAAGGTCTATACTATGTAAGAACTACACTGACAAACACCACACCAACATTATTTATAAAATACAATGTGATAACTGCCACGACTTATATATAGGAGAAACAAGTAGAAAAATGGAAACCAGATTCAAAGAACATAAAAAGTCACCTTCACACGTTTTCGAACACTGTAAGTCAAATGGACACAACATAACCATAGAAAACACTAAAATACTAAATAAAGAAACAAACATGAACAAACGAAAAATTAAAGAAGCCTTACTTATACAACAACTTAAACCCAAAATAAACCAATATAAAGGAACGCCATTATACCGATATTAATATTATAGATTATTATATATTCAAACATCTAACCGCGCCCTCTACATTGCGACACTCAGTTATACAACCTCTTCCAAACATGTGGTCAGCTTCCGGTCAGTTACCTCTTTCTGTGTGAACCTGGCGATGACCGAAGAAGGTCGAAACGTTGTTCGCTCTTCTATTTAAAATATTTTCTGAACCCAAAACGAGCCGTTTTTGCATATGAAATTAACATTGGAATTTGGCTACCATCCAACTGAAAGACTTTCTACTCTTGTCCCCAGGGGATCAGATAAGTAATGCTACAGCTCTAAAGTGCTTATCGTCAGACTCAGAATGTTGTCTGTCGTAATTTTACCGTTTTCTACTTGAATTATTTTTACTCAAACATGTCCAACTTAGAGAAGTGAACCTGCAAAAAAATCGTCATATCTTCTCTCTCATTTCATTGGCCAGTATCTTACTTGGGAACTCTCATTTGTCTTTCCTATTAGGTAACAACTAAAAAGGTTAATTGTTATTAGGTAATACTTTGAGACATAACTGATTGGCATGCAAGTATTTTATGGATGAGTGAATTTTAAAAACATATTCGTTTGTGACGTAAACAAAATGTTGCAAATACATCAATAAGATGTTAGTTGAGAGCAAAATCGTGAAATTTTTATATAATAGCAAATTTCTTCTTGAAATAGAAAAAATATAGTTTTATTTGATGATAATATTCAAATCAAAATAGAAAATATCACTTTTCTCTCTAGTGTTTACTACAACCGAAAAAATATTACTTTCGTCATGTTTGTAAACAGTACGTTACGTATTTTTCAACAGTGATATTATGCAATGACTAAAAAGGTAGTAAGTTATAAAGCAAGTTAGTTACAGTAATGACAAAGTCAGACTCTCAATAAATGTCACAAACTATTAGTTGAAATTAGCAAAATGTCTCATAGTATCGTCACGAGATTATAAAATCGTCAACCATCATAAACATTAGTATCAGTATTTAGTATAGTCTAAATCACAATGAACAAATATATAGTACATTCTCCAGTAATTATATTCGAAAACACTGCTTAATAATATAGAATTAATAACAATATTTTAAAATGCTCAAAAATCGTAGTAAATACCATAGAAAGTTAGCTAATATGATGAAATTATTTAAGGGATAGAATATAACACTAAAGAATTTTTCGGAAGACCGCGTCACATATCGATTGATTTATTTTTTTAATTCAACCATAGTTTCAAAATTTCTATTATAATTTTGATTTTTCAATTTAAAATATTAGATTTTTTCACAATTTGATTTACAAGTCTCATTTTATTGTGGTTTTTGTTTTTTATTTATTTGTTTATTTTAACAATAGTGGAACGTCACGTGCCTTTTCAAATAAGATGGCGACTGCTTCAATGACGGTAATGGTAAGTTTGTTTGTTTTGTAATTTCGCACAAAGCTACACGAGAGCTATTTGCGCTAGCCATCTCTAATTTAGCAGTGTAAGACTAGATGAAAGGCAGCTAGTCATCACCACCCACTGCCAACTCTTGGGCTACTCTTTTACCAACAAATAATGGGATGGACCGTCGCATCCACGGCTGAAAGGTGCGACTGGGATTCGAACCCGCGACCCTCAGATTACGAGTCTTACAGCTTAATTCACCTAGCCATGCCGGGCCCTAATGGTAGGTTTATGTACCATATTACTCCTTTAGTCTTAACTTTTAACATATTATTTCTAAATTGTTTTGGTTTTCTCATAAACAGACTCTGAATTATTTTGTTTGTTTTGAAATTTCGCACAAAGCTACTCGAGGGCTATCTGTGCTAGTCGTCCCTAATTTAGCAGTGTAAGACTAGAGGGAAGGCAGCTAGTCATCACCACCCACCGCCAACTCTTGGGCTACTCTTTTACTAATCCCACGAATAGTGGGATTGACCGTCACATTATACACCCCCATGGCTTGGAGGGCGAGCATGTTCAGCGCGAACCCGCGACCCTCGGATTATGAGTCGCACGCCTCACGCGTTTGGCCATGCCAGGCCGGCTCTGAATTCTTCTGTGTTTATTTTGTTTATATGTATACTGTTCTTAAAATGGCCTTTCTTTATTTGTTTATGGCAAAGAAGCTGTTATTGTTATGGCTTCGTGGACACCTATTTATTCATCTTGTTGTCATTTTGGATTAAGCACAAAACTACACAATGAGCCATCAGGACTCTGCCTACCACGAGTATCGAAACCCGGTTGTTAGCGTTGTAAGTCCGCAGATATACCACTGAGCCACTGGGGGGAGGGCTTGTTCGTCTTTATTTTGTTGTTTTTTGAAAAACATATTCTACGAAACAATTATTAACACTATTTCAAACTCCGGGTTTTAGAAGATATTGAACGTAAATGACTGCTCAGTAGAACTGAATTGGATTGTAAAAAAATTTAAAATTTTTAATAAAATGGTCATTAAAACAAATCAAATGTAAGAGTGTTTATAGTTTTTTATTAAATTTAATTAATAAATAATGTTGAAAAATTAGAAAAATAATGAGTGAACGATACGTCTAAATCTGTTGTTACCATTATTAAAAAATTTTAACACGATTTATTGTTACCATGATGACAGTTTAACACGATTCATTGCTATCACGATGATCGTTTTAACGCAATATATTGTTACCATGCTGTCAGTTTTTAACATGATTTATTGTTATCATGATAACAGTTTTTAACACGATTTATTGTTAATACGATGAAAGTTTTTAACACGATTCATTGCTACCACAATGGCAGTTTTTAACACGACTTATTGTTATCACCATGACAGATTTAAAACGATTTATTGTAACCATAATGACAGTTTTTAACACGATTTACTGTTACCATGATTAAAGTTTTAACACGATTCATTGTTAATACGATGAAAGTTTTTAGCAAGATTAATTTCTACCACAATGACAGTTTTCAACACGATTTATTGTTACCACGATAACAGTTTAACACGAGTTATTGTTACCATGATGGCAGTTCTAAAACTATTTATTGTTACCACGATGATAGTTTTTAATACGATTTATTATTGTCATGATGACAGTTTTTAACACGATTTACTGTTAATATGATAGTTTTTAACACGATTCATTGCTCCAACGATGACAGTGTTTAACACGCGATGACGAGAAAACCCACTTGCAGAGAAAATTATTTAAAACGACTGGTATGAGTAGAGAAAGCACTATGCAGGGGAGCGAACAACGTTTCGATCTTCGTCGGTCATCGTCAGATTCACAAGTGTTTATCACGATTTATTTTTACCATGATGACAGTTTCAACACGATTTACTATTACCATGACGACAGTTTAACACGAGTTATTGTTACCATGACGACAGTTTAACACGATTTATTGTTACCATTATGACAGTTTTTAACACTATTAATTACTACCAAGATAACAATTGTAACACAATTTATTATTACCATGATAACAATTTTAAAACGATTTATTATTACCATGATGACAGGTTTAACACGATTTATTGTTACTATGATAACAGGTTTAACACGATTTATTATTACCATGATGACAAGTTTAACACGATTTATTATTATGTATTTATTTGAAATATAGTCCATGAGTTCCTGCACCTTCAGTTCTAACATTGCATTGTCCTGTAGTCGTACCTAATGAACAAAACGCATGATGGCGCTGCTCCAGTAGTAAAAATAAACTGGTCGTTGAATTTTCTACTTAAAAAAAGTTTTAAATATAGTTTTGTAAGTGGAAAATTTTATATCTGTACTTTTTAATTTACGGAGAATCCATCATAGAACTATCACCCTCCAAAAAACGGGGGGATTGCGAGTAGTAATTCTTGAACAAAACAAGCGATATTTGACTCGCTGCTGAAAAATAAAACCTCGTAACTTTGTTTAAAGACCAACCACCAAACAAAAACAGTTTTGGAATATTTCAGTTATCTTGTCTAGCAAGATGTCAAGAGTTTTGAGAAACCTGATTTACTAGAAGGGGGAGGAGATAGAAGGTCGTTTGTCAGTGGCACGCGTATTCGTATATCGTCCAGGTACAAACATTCGTTTATCCACAAAAGCAGCAAAGCCCAGGGAAGAAGGATAAGATTAGGTACGCTTCAAACGATGTTGGTTTAATGTTCAGATGTCGTGCATAGAATACTAGAGGTGTTTTTGTGACAGAATGAAAGGAGAGATATTGAAAAATGGCAACAGATATATATCTTATCCTCCCACCATGTTAACAGATACACATCTCATTCTCCCACCATGGTAACAGATATACATCTTATCCTCTTACCAAACAGATATATATCTTATTCTCTCAACACAGTAACAGATATATATCTTATTCTCTCAACACAGTAACAGATATATATCTTATTCTCTCAACACAGTAACAGATATACATCTTATCCTCTTACTATGAAGATACACATCTTCAATCAGTGATGTCGAGAAACCCACTTGTTGCAATTTTATATGCAAAAACGGCTCGTCTGGGTTGAGAAAATATTTTAAATAGAAGAGCGAACAACGTTTAACAAATTGAAACACAAGCAATTAATACAGCATTACATCCACCACTATACTGGTACACATATGTAGATGACACGGTTGCGGGATTCAAATCTACAGAACACATACTTAATTTTTTCACTCACATTAACTCTATACATCCCAACATTAACTTCACATGTGAACAGGAAGAAAGCAATCAAATATCATTTCTTAACCTCAAAATTATAAGAACCGACACACAATTCAAAACAGAAATCCACCGAAAAATCACCCATACTGGACTATACATTCCATGGGACTCAGCACATGAAACAAAACAAAAACTCAACATACTAAGAAACCAGATAAACACAGCCATAAAACTATGCACACCAGATAAAATTAACGATGAATTAGACAAAATAAAACAATACTTCATCAACGTCAAAAAGTTTTCTCCACAAACCGTAGAAAACATTATACGCACACACCTAGACAGAAAGCAAAGTCTACCAACAAAAGTAAATATATCTCACGAATCAAAAAATCAAAAAACCATATACTGCTGTATACCATATATTCCTGACATCAGCAAACAAATAACAAACATTTGGCAAAAACTAGTAACAAAATATGACATTCCAGTTAATACTAAATTTATTCAAAAACCAGGCACAAAACTGAGGTCTATACTATGTAAGAACTACACTGACAAACACCACACCAACATTATTTATAAAATACAATGTGATAACTGCCACGATCTTTATATTGGAGAAACAAGTAGAAAAATGGAAACCAGATTCAAAGAACACAAAAAGTCACCTTCACACGTTTTCGAACACTGTAAGTCAAATAAACACAACATAACCATAGAAAACACTAAAATACTAAATAAAGAAACAAACATAAGCAAACGCAAAATTAAAGAAGCCTTACTTATACAACAACTTAAACCCAAAATAAACCAATATAAAGGAACGCCATTATACCTATACTAATATTATAGATAAAATTATATATTCAAACATCTAACCCCGCCCTCTACATTGCGACACTCAGTTACACAACCCCTTCCAAACATGCGGTCAGCTTCCGATTAGTTACCTCTTTCTTTGTGAACCTGACGATGACCGAAGAAGGTCGAAACGTTGTTCGCTCTTCTATTTAAAATATTTTCTCAACCCAAACGAGCCGTTTTTGCATATAAGATACACATCTTATTCTCCAACCATGGTAACAGATATACATCTTATCCTCTTACCAAACAGATATACATTTTATTCTCCCACCATGGTAACAGATATACATCTTATTCTTCTTTGTGAAAAGGAGATCTCACTTCAAATTCAGTTGTAAAGATCCACAACTACACCTTATCATCACTGAAAACAGACCCATAAAGCACAAAAAGTTTGGTTTCTATATGATTTTAAAGTCTTGAATTTTCTAACGATCGGCGCTTCTAACGGGAAATCCATGAACTATACGCATGTCCGCCTCTGAGCTTTCTATCTTCTAATCAGTCGTGTAGTGTAGTGACCCGGTTTAAATTAAATTAATAATTCTGAAAGTGGTTACTGGAGGGAGAAAAAAAGAACTAGATACTGTTTCTAAATCACAGAAAGTGCACTCACTTTTGTTTTAACGAAAAAAAATGAAGACAAGGAGTAGATAGCATCAGCAAACACCCGTTCTCAAATAAACATAAACCAAGAATTAAATATCATATCTAAATTGTTCGAACTAGGAACGATTAATAATGAGGACAATAAGGAAAACGTTTCGACAGTAAATCAATAAAAGCAAAGGTGTCTCTGTTTTGTCAACTTATTGGGGACTTTCTCCCATACACATTAAGTTACAACATTTAACTAGTTCAAACCAATTATCTCTCTCTAGGAATGAGAAACTAAAGGTTTTAGAAAGCTTTTTACAGTAAGACATCTAAAGCTAGATAGATTTTACCTCTAACATGACTATGTTTGCAGACAGTAGTTCTTTTACGTATAAAAATAATTGGGTAAATGATGTTAGAAATTGGACACATCTAAGTGACAAAAGTCAATTAAAGAAACTTCTGCTTGTGTCATTCTGGAAAAATAAATTGCAAATGAAATCGTAGATGCACAAGATGAAAGAGTAATGCAAAAATATTAATATTAATATTTAGATAGATATTTTAGAACGTTTCATAAATATAACCCTAACAATGATATCTGATGATCTGGTTTCCAGAGGATAGAGAAAAAGCACAGATAACCCATTACTGAAATATTTCTATTCGTTAATCAACTGTTGCTAAGTGCGATCCATCTCTTAAACATCTCTAAAAGGGAAAATGATCAGTTGGATATCTTAGCTATCAAGCACAAGACAAAATAGTAAATTTATTAGCTAAGACAACTGAAAAATAACTTATTCTTTAAAGTAGCAGCATCATGTTACAATAAATACCAGCACAGAATGTATTCCTAATGATATCACATATATTAATCATTTTTTAGGATTTCGACATATAACTGGTCTTGTCAATGAAATACTAAATTATATTGAGGAAAAAGGAATAGATTTAATGAAATATCGACTGTAATGGTATGGCAGTGCCTCTTCTATAAGCTATGTATATTTAGATGTATAAGCAAGAATAACAAAAACCAAATTATTAGTGCGTGTATCGTACTTAACATAATTTAAATCTTCATTTAGCAATTGATTAAAAATGTTTATAATATAGTTATACAGTTGTATAAATAATTTTGACAAAACATAAAGAAATGGGCTATGTTAAAAAAACTGGCTTCTGTATCTAAGTTTCTTCAAAATATTATGTTTGAAATGCTATGCCTAGTTCGAGTTTCTTCTCCACACAGCTCTATAGCTGCTTTGAGATTCTGCTGTTAAGATATTATGAAAGAACTATCAAAAATTAATCTAAGCAAATAACTGATATTTAGGTATTATAAAAGGACTATCAAAAATTAATCTAAAAAAAACTTATATTTGCATAGCATGAAAGACCTATCAAAAATTAATCTTTTCCACAAAAAAAGAACAAATTGAAACTTCTGGTTTTAGACAGTAATTATTAGTTCGATTATAAGGCGATCTGGAACATAAGATGCCCCCAATTTTTGGAAACGGTAACAAAAGACAAAATTCAGTGTCATAATGTCCTTTTTAAGCCTGTAAAATCATTACTGTAACCTAACAGTTAGGTGGATTAATTGCAAGAATTAGCGAATATCTAGCGTACTTGCATAGATGGATGTTATCTCTATATAACATAACATTTGGAGACAAACAAGGACCTATTGGTCCATCTTGGTTGTTCCTTCCTCTAAACAAAGTTAAAATAAAATTTTAAAAGTTAGCCCTTATCATTTATATACTTATCAAGCTTTCTCTTAAACTCACTTAAACTTATTGCCTCCACAATATTCAAAGACAACCCATTCAATAGCCATCCTTTTTCTTAGAAAAATAAAACTGAATTAGCTGAAAATTATTCCTATCTTGCCAAAATTTACATTTACCTCACATGGGCCTACAGTTCTTGCTTTTAATTATGAAAAAGATTACGCATAAACATAATCAATTCATTTTACAACCTTAAACACATCAGTCAGATTCCCCCTAATTCTTTTGTCAAAAGAAAACAATTTAAGAGATTTGAGTTTTTCCTTGTACGACACCTCCTCCACCCCAGACATCATCCTATTAGCCATTCTCTGAATCATTTCCAATAATTTAACGTCTTTCCTAGAGTGAGAAGCTCAAGAATGAACACAATACTTTAAATAAGGTATTTTGATATTATTTTAACTTGAAGAAAATAATAAATTTCTTCTTGAAATGAATGTAGAGTGTGGTACCATCTATAAATAAGTAAAGAAAGAATTTTATCCTTCTCATGATTGAAAGGAACGTTCTACTTCCATATTTATACTAATGGGGAGTTCAGTAAAGATGGAGCGGTTTTTCTGGATTTACAGAACACACGCTTTCTACCTGCAACCTAACTCACTTTCTGATGACCACATGCCAGAATCAGAACAATTAATAAAGACGCCAAACAGATCCTATGTTCTGAAATATGGTACCACAAATGCTCATACAGTTGCTGGCCTCAGCCACCCTTAATGTGACAGGTTAGAATAGAAAGAAGAGGTCTGTGGCCGATCGCGATTATTAGGCAAGTGTGAATTTTATAGACAAATTATTAATCAAAAAGCATCGCCTCATAATCGGGCCACTGTGGTAATTATAAAAATTGTAATTTATATTCCTAACTGTGGTTTAAACAAAATTCCTTGATATTATCAATACCATTTCTAAAGGTCTGGTTTGCGACTATTCAAAGGTGTAAAATTACTTCGTAATGCTCTTCAACTTTTACCACATGTCAGGGACGGATTGATAAAATTAAACAAATGGCTTTCAACAAGTGGGTGTTATCCGTCATTTCAGGACCTGTGCATAAAAGTATTTTACGAAAATGATCAGACAACCGTTTCAAAAATATTTTAAAGTAGATGTAATTTAAAATAGCTTGGGTGTGACTGTTGCTTAACTAAAAATAGATTTAAAGGTTAAAGGTTTAAAACATATTACTTTGAAATTCGACATAATATTACTGGAAAATCTCATTTCGTCTACTGATATACTGTATGAAAGAGAGCGCCACTTTTAGTCATTTGTTATTTTACAAACTGATACTTTTTACGGCATTATTTGCTCAGCGGCAATAACAATAATTCACAAATTATCAAAATAACTAAGAAGTGAAAATAGTTTTGTTTGTTTTCTTACAGCAAAGCCACATCAGACTATCTGCTGAGCCCATTGAGGGTAATCAAACTTCTGATTTTATTGTTGTAAATCCATACCGCTGTACTAGCGGGAGGCATGTGAAAATAGTACTTTAACAAGCCTAAATGGATTTTCAATAATATCTATGGAAAATGAAAATACAAGAAATATTAATTCCGATGAAATAATATCTGCACTTGATAAAAAGAAAGCATGAAGGGAAAATCATTAACAATTGATCCGTTCTATCATCACTAATGTTTTCAATTTTAAAAACATGGGAGTCCATAATGTTCTCTGTGCACCGAGGTCTATGATCTCTTAGTTCTTCTGTTGATCTTCAGTGATGAAATAAATCTTTAGTTATGAGTAATAGAGGTGTTGATATACAGTCCTTGTGTAATTTGTAACATAAATATATGTTAGTTCATGTTTTGGTTCGTTTTAGTATGAGTATTACACGAAATTACAAGCGATATACAACAAGTTTGATCTTATTTTGAATTTGGCCAATTTTCTCCTTGGACTTTCTCCAATGTTAGATGACCTAGTACCAAGCTTTGCCTGTTTGGTTGGATAGATCAATAAGCTGTTATCATTGTAATTTTTTAGATATATAAATTTATTTTCCTTCTATTTTAATGGACTTGTATGCTGACGTAATATTGCTGAAAACCAATATTCTTGTTTTGTTCATGGACTTGTATGCTGACGTAATATTGCTGAAAACCAATATTCTTGTTTTGTTCATGGACTTGTCTGGCGACGTGACATTCCTAATTACAATAAGAGTTATACAAATGTCTCTTAAAATTGTTTAGATGGCTCCCAATATTTACAATATCTACGACGAATACTGTTTTCATTTCTCTTTTAGCCATTAAGTACATTTCCCTCGAGTGAACAACTAATCGCCCATTAAAATCTCAGAATTTGTGAAATATAATTAGAACCTGTTTGGATAATCTAAAGAGTAAGCAAGGTTCTCAAAAAGTAACTGTTTAATTATTCAAGATAGTTGTTATTCAATTTTGTCTTTATGTAATTCAAAACAGAAATTGTCCACCATTAGAAAAATTTATCTGTTTTTTTATCATGTTTAGTGACCAAAATAGGGTAAATATATAAACAATGATTACCTCGAGGTTACAATATTTGAAATAATCATAGAAACGGTGAGGAGGGAGTAAGTACTACAGAAGTGCCACCCCTTTATAGATGATTTTTTTAAAAGTTAATTTATAAAGCAGAAATAGAGAGAATCGAAAATTACAGAAACACGTTACATCAAATTCAAAGATGACATTTTCAAGCCTACAACTAAGAACTCTAAAAAAAAGTGAACAAAAAAGCTAGAAGTAGTGTCTACGTTGAGCTTTTCTTAAGTTACAAATCCTTATTTTAGCTCCATGTATACAAGAATAGTGAAGTCAAAATAGAAATTTGTAGCTTGAGAAAATAATCTAGACATTATTTCCAGACTTATTTGTTTATATATTTTAAGAGTTCTTAGTTGTAGGCTTTAAAATGTAATATATGCATTTTGAGTTTACGTGTTTCTGTGCTTTTTTGATTATCCCTCTTCCTACTTTTTAAAATAATTTTTACTAATCATGCTTTTGTTGAACTTATTCAAAATAAACAGCAAGTAAACAATAAAGAATAAACACATGCTCTGGTATGCAACTGTAACAATCAAAAAGTAAAGTTGTTTTCAAGGGCCACCGTGAAAACAAAGATTGTATCATAGCATATTTAATTACTGGCTTCCATCGATGTCACAGTGTAATGTAACAAAAGATGATCAGCAACAAAGCAATTGCATCGGAATGAAATAACATTTCTTATAAAATTATGCAACACAGATTTGCGAAATGGAAACAAATGCAATAACTTGCTCACTTTGTTAGATCTGTATGACACATACACTGCTGGTCAAAATATTAAGACCAATGAAAATAAAGAAAAAATACGCATTTTGCGTTGTTAGACTCAACCACTTATTTGAGTAGAGCTTCGAAAAATAAAAATAAAAAACGTTTTAGCATTTAATAGGGAAAATGTGAAAACTATGAAATTAGCCTAAATACTAGCTGATCAAAAGTTTAAGACCATACCAAAAAGAAGTCCTAAACAGGGTAGAAAATGCCTAACAAGAGGTTTTAGTAGTGAGTTGCACTGCAGTCATTGCGAATGACTGCAAACATTCGCTTTGGCATGGTCGATATAAGCGTTTGCAGAAGGCTGGCTGGAATATTATTCCAGGTGGAGAAGATGGCTTCACGAAGATTATGCACTGTTTTGAATTCAAACAGTCCATTTCAATAGACTTCCCTTGCCATCCACCCCGAAACATTTTCAATAGGGTTCAGTAAAAACAAACACGCTGAATGGTCCAAAAGAATCAAGTTATTCGCCATGAAAAAGTCCTTTGTCCTGCGGGCATTGTGTATTGCAGCGTTGTCCTGCTGAAAGATCCAGTCATTTCCAAACAAGCGAGAGCTTTCAGATCATGATGGAACCTCCTCCACTGTGTCGTGTAGAAAATGTCTTCGGCAGGATATCCTAATCGTGCCAGTAACGTTGTAAGCTATCTGGATCATCTAGGTTAATTTTTTTCTCATTAGAGAACAAAACCTTCGTTCACTTTTCTATGTCCCATGTTTGATGCTTCTCAGCAAAGTTTATCCAAGCTGTTTCGTGGTGTGAAAGGAGGCGTGGCTTTTAAAGACATTTACGGTTTTTAAAGGATTTCTCTCATAGATGCCATCTTATTGTTCTCGAGCTGCATTCTGCCTCCATAAGGGCCTTAATTTAGTTCGACGATTGACTGGTAAATTCTGGACAACCCATCAAATCCTGCTGCTCAACGTCAGCGAAATTTTCTTGGGCCGATCACTTAAAATTCTCGTTCCGTTTTTCTCAGGGTCTTTTAAGAAATTTACAACAGCAGTTTTACTACACCCAATTTCACCAGCGATGGCACGTTGAGAAAGACCTTGCTTTTACAGCTCGACAATTCTGCCATGTTCAAACTCTGTTAACTTTTAAAGCCTTTGCCATGGTTTTACCCAATGTAACACAGAAGATGTCAGTGGGAGATGTTGATAACGCTAATGCTTGAACACAACTGACCAAATTTCGTTACGTGTTTACCGATTAACGCTTCGTTTCGGTATGGTCTTAAACTTTTGGCCAGCTAGTATTTAGGCTAATTTCATAGTGTTCACATTTTCCCTATTATCACTAAAAAGTTTTTATTTTTTCCACTTCTCTTATTGTCATCTTTTGAAGCTCTACTCATATAAGTGGTTGAGTCTAACAACGCAAAATCCATATTTTTTCTTTGTGTTCATTGGCCTTAAGATTTTGGCCAACATTATATACATGTTCTTCAAAAGACTGTTGTGCACAAGTATTTGCTGCATTAAGGCAGCACAAATGGTGCAGCAAAATAAAAAACAGTAACACCCTTAGCGTAAGTCGTTAATTATTGACAACATTCACATCTGTACCACTCACTAATTATTTTATAATAGCAATAGCTATATGAAATAGTGCTATCTGCAATGGTAATATATACTGAATGTGCACTTGCTATTATTATCTGTATAGGAAAACCTATTTTGTTAATCGTCCACTCTTAAAACCTGTTGAAATATTATTTCGGGATGACACGTAAAGAGAGCAAACACAAGTAACGATGAACAATAATGACTTCTCCAGTGATGATATACAACAGCAAAACCAGAAAACTTTCACATTTGATCATTTCTAAGTACTACTTTAGTAGTATAAGCTGTAGTTTTTAACTAATGTGCTTGATAGGAATACATCATACTTTTGATGGCAGAAGCTAACCAACCTCGAAAATTCTGCAGCATGACAAAATTAAGGAAGTTTAAAACTACTTTCTCAGTTTTACAAAATTCCTATAGAGATTATTTGTGATTATTTTATAGTAGGGACATAGTACAGATTTGTAGCCTGAGCAAATTATCAGCAGCGAACCTCTAGCCTTTTTTATTTCCTTTCTTGCGATTCTTATTTGCATATTTTAAATTCTCAATTTCTAATTAAACTATATGTTGGCTTTCCTAACGCACATTATTGGGCAGACATGTGTCAAGAGTAAAACAAAACATAAACTTTTACCAGAAGAAACAAGCTTCTTCAAATCAGGCAAATACTTCTAAATCACCACTATAAATAAAGCTTCGTGTCTTTTAAAGTACTTATCTACTGAGCCTGGTAGCTTTGTGTCTGAGGTATCATGTAAACATGTGCTTAACACGCGCCGAGTACAAAAGTAGCCGCTCAGAGCAACACCACATCTATTATATATTTGTAACTTTGTAAATCAACTTTCAGTGAAAAAGTATCTACTTTTACATAGGTTATGACCATTCACAGTGTTTCATACAGTATATCTGTCTATATTTTGGTACAAAATACCAAGCTGACTTTGATGTAAGGTTGTGAAATAATAATATGAATAAATGGGCAATTTTTGATTTTATACACAACATTAAAACAATTTATTTTGCATTTTATCATTGTTTTGACGGTCTTGACTGGTGAAAACACAGGTTTTGAGTGTTGTTTCAGGAATAAGACCGCTTTTTAAGGTGGTTTTTTTTTGCCAGAATGTTCTATTAGAGCTTTGCACAAACTCCTATACGATTTCTACTATGAATCACTATCGTGTGTTGTTTTTCTGGAAATGCACCAGAGTACAGTCACATGCTGATAATTTGCACTGCATTTAATCGTCATCCAACCAATTATAAACTTATAAGCTAGTATGAAGTGCATATAAATGTACAGGTCAATCGTTCTATGTCAAGAAGCAGCAATGCAATTCCAGTCATGACTCCCACTACTGAAATACAGTATATAAAACCTGTAGAAACCCAAGTTTTGGCTGGTCAAATATATTAAATGCGAAAAATTACGTGGAAATTCCATATTTCAAGATTAAGAAACTGAGAGACCATTAACAATACAAGCAGTTAAAAACAAACACTAGATGATGTTAAGATCCTGGAGTTCTTTATAAAATAGACGATAGTTGAGTATAAATCTTGTTTATAAAATAGACGATGGTCGAGTACAGATCTTTCCTTGCTATTATTATACATATGACTATCACTTTGGGAAACGTAAGATACGTATTAACATAAAATGGCCTAACGTGGTATCAGAGTCAACTATAACATAGCGGGATATCAATAAAATTAAACATGTTCATACTGATTGCTGACAAGTAAGTGTGATTCTGATCCATCATTCCATTCCTTCGGGAACTTGAACCTTCATCCAAGAATTGATTTTGAAGCCAGACAATGTTCCTAAGTAGTAATGAAGCAACATCCTGATGGAAAATACGCAACCATAACATGTTTGCGATGTAAACATTCTTGAAGCTGTATAGTTATTTTAAAGCTGCATTGGGCTATCTGATGTGTCTACCGCAA
This sequence comes from Carcinoscorpius rotundicauda, assembly GCA_011833715.1. NCBI lineage: Eukaryota > Metazoa > Arthropoda > Merostomata > Xiphosura > Limulidae > Carcinoscorpius > Carcinoscorpius rotundicauda. The sequence goes on from CM022406.1 coordinate 28,446,937, forward strand.
GGAATAAACATAGAATTTTAGTGTTGTAAGTTTGTAGACTAACTGTTCTCCTACCACGACACAGGCTGTTTATATTAAATCAAAACTGTAAATGCTAACAGTAAACAAAGAACTTGAGTGAATTGAAGGGAATGACAGAGAATGTATGGAGCAATATTCCATAAATTACAAACTGAATATATGTCTGCATAAAAACAGACGTTAACATTGTGTAAAAAATAATGAACTTTTACACGGTCCTTGCATAAGAGTTTTTATAATTGTATGTTAGAAATTTACGCCTTGTTTTTTATTATTCGAATTGCATTATTTTAGTAATAAGAATATAGGACGTCATAAAACTCAAAAACTATCGCTAGTTTAAGACAAAAAATATAAAGCAAGTTAACTGTATATTTGAAATTTATGCCTTGTTTTTTATTATTCGAATTACATTATTTTAGTAATAAGAATATAATACGTCATGAAACTCAAAAATCATCGCTAGTTTAAGACAAAAAATATAAAGCAAGTTAAAAAAAACAAACACATTCTGTCATCATCGAAATATCTTAGGATGGGTCTGATTTATTTAGTCCTACAATGCTACAGAGATACTTTACAGTCTTACAACATTAAAATCCGGAATTCGATAACCAACTGTAGACATAACAAAGAGCCAATTATAGCTGGGAAAAGCACACAAGTTTATTACCTCCACCTAAGAACTTGGTCGGAGACTATGGTTTCGCCCCACAATATGTGTGTTTATTTCCTTGTGTGTTTGTTTTTGAATTTCGCACAAAGCTACACGAAGGCTACCTGCGTTATTCCCGTGTGTCTTTGAAACAAGATTTGTCAAAAACAGCTAAATTGATTTCGATGAAAATTGATAAACGTTATATTATTAAATTTAGAAATTATTAGTTTTTAAACCCGAACTCAAAGGCCATTAAAAATAATAAAAAAAAAAATTTTTCACACTTTTTCTGCTGTATATGTCAATCAAAAACAATCGGGTTTTGGTTCAGTCTTACCTAACTACTCAGAAAGCGTATGTGTGTTTTCTGTTTTTCTTATAGCAAAGCCACATCGGGCTATCTGCTCAGCCCACCGAGAGGAATCGAACCCCTGATTTTAACGTTGTAAATCTGGAGACACACCGCTGTATTAGCGGGGAGCACGCAGAGAACACCAGTTAGTAGATGCAAGATGTACGCTTTTAAGCTTTTTGTTAATTTCGATCTATTTCAGTAATTATTTAATTTCGAACAGGCTAGTAAGATACAAATCATTGAGAAAAAATACATATTAACTTAATTCCCATCAAATGAATCTGTAAGAGGTTTGAAGTGCAATGCGTCGTTTCTAGTTACATTATAACAAGAATTCAAATAATTTTCAATTTTATCCATTTCATCAGTTTACTCAAAACTGTTTACATAACAGCACATTATACTCTTAATATCTTGGAAAATTTATCAACTTACAGGGCGGCAATTTTAATGTCTGCTAGAGGAACTAGAAGTAAGGAACCGTAAACTTAATTAATTCCAGCAAAGTCTGTTTTGATAGAAAGTGAACACTAGTGTAACGAGATAGTATCATCAGAAAAACAGCTGCATAGCTAATATACAACAGAGATAAAAAAATCACGTGAGCTAATTAAACATTGGAAAAGTTACTCTTTCATCGGAATATCGAATTTAGGTTACTATATTTGAAAAATAATGAAAAAAACAACATAAAAAGAGTCGACAATTAAGCAAATCTTGATGTTAAATAAAGACTAAATTAGACAAAAGCAAAACATAATATTATTTTATATTTAATCTAAGATAGTAAACTGTGTTATTAATCGATGTTTTATTACATTAAGATATAAAGAGACACAAGTATGGAACATATAATGTTGAATAATTAAAACCTTCGAGGGTTAATAAACGTTATTTCTAGCAGCATAAAGATTTCTCAGAAGAAGTTCCTTGGAAGATTAACCAAAGTTTCTAACGGAAACTATTTAATATATTCTAATGATTGATAATAGCAGTTAAGTACACTAAGAACTAATTAAATAAAAAATCATATCAGTATATGAGCAGCTTTAATGGCATCAGACTAACAAAACTTTCTACTAGAAGCTAATTAGAATATTCAGCAATATAATAGTTTTGTGAATTTTAGCGAAGGGTGAGTACAGTATTTTCTGCTGTGGGGGATAAAACTGATTTTATCGCTGTTTTTCCCCTTTCTATTAACAGTTAAATAAAACTGATAATGAATTCATTAGCTAATAATGGACCCAAGACTCTGGCCAACAGCCAAGTACGGTTTGTTCTAACATGAACATTGTCTAATAATAATTAATGAAATGTTCTAATCACCGTTAACAAAGTCAAATGTGATGGTTTCTTTAATTCTCAGTTCACGTCTGTCATTCCATCCTTTGAATATTTCTATACAGATTGTTCTGACAAGACAGGATGTGGTACCTTAACACGTATTTCTCAGACAGATATAAAGTTACATAGTTAATTGCAGTAGATCCTCGGTTACAGGGTGGGTAACACATCTAATTAATGGTAAATATTAATTATATAAAAAAGACTGAAATAATAAAGGAAAGTTTCAAATGAAAGTTAAATATTTTCTGCAATAATAAAAGGATTTAATTAACTTACGTAAATTAACGAATAAAAATTGTCAGTTCCTGCCCAGATTAAAGTTTATAAAACAACTAAATATTTCTTTGGATTAAGGGCTCAAAAATAATCAAATATTTTAAACCTTCTCTTCTCTAGGATTTCCTCCCCCTCTCCTTCTATATAAGCCTTGTTAGGGAATTATAACGGGATATTTTAGTTTTTATTTCATTTTCTTTGTTAGTAGTTGTTTTAGTTTTAGCGAAAATATCGCTGCATGGTAATAATAATAAATGTAAAGATATTTATTCAAAAAACAGCAACAAATTAATTTACGATTTTTTTTAATATTTATTAAAAATTTGCATCAATCCCTAGATAAAAATACCTGAGCAACAACCTTGAAATATAGCGAATTTCTTGTAATTCTGTTGTGTAGTGCTGCCGTTTGATCTTCGCCAAGCAAATATATTCATTGAATCTATGGACAAAACTTTTAAGTTTAAAAAACAAAAAAGTAAATTTAACTTGGAAGTAGAATTAAGCCTAAATAAGTTGTAACAACGACAGAACAGCCAGCTTAAATAGTTTTGTTGCACAATTAGGCCTAAATCATCGATTTCAAGATATGAAATGTTATCTTTGCTGTAATTTTAGAAAAATGACAAACAACTCTGTTTCTGGAATACCTCAACTTTGTGTCGAGTCGAAAACAGAGACCATGGGTAATTTGAAGGTAGGATAAGGCGTAAACTAGTTGTATTAAGAACAGAATCTCAAGTGCAAGTTGTAAAATCAGGCAAAATCTGATTGTATGAAACAATCGCCCCCCAGTGGCTCAGCGGTATGTCTGCGGACTTACACGCTAAAATCCGGGTTTCGATACCCGTGGTGGGCAGAGCACAGATAGCCCATTGTGTAGCTTTGTGCTTAATTCAAAATAACACTAACAAATGAAACAAGCAGCTTTAACAAATTTGTTTGTTTGTTTTGAACTTCCAACAAAGATACTTGAGGGCTATCTGTGCTAGCCTAATTTAGCAGAGTAAGACTAGAGGAAAGGCAGCTAGTCATCACCACCCACCGCCAACTCTTGGGCTACTCTTTTACCAACGAATATTGGGATTGACCGTCACTTATAACGCCCCCACGGGTGAAAGGGCGAGCATGTTTGGCGCGACGGGGATGCGATAAGGCGACCGTCGGATTACGAGTCGCACGTCTTAAGGCGCTCGGCCATGCCGGGTCACTTCAACAAAACAATTTATTAACTTGTAACATCGTTAATGAATTACTGATGAAATTACTCATTTCTCTACTTAAAGTGTTTCACAATATTACGTAAATTCACTTTTTTTTTCAATATCATAAGTGTGGTGAAATATTACAGTAGCACTTAAAGTTAGTTATGAATAATTTAAGTATATAGACGATATTTCAAAATTACGCGTAATTTTTCACAACTTTGTTTTACTGTATTTAAATGTCAAGCTAACTTTATGGTTTCAATAACTATAAATATTAAATATAAAGAGCTCTATTTGTATAAATTATATTATAATTATTTTTTAAAATTTTCATGATAATTTTATGTTTTCAGGAAAAACATTTTTACAGCAAAGTGTATTCCATTTCTTATGACAAAGACAACTATAATTTCGAGAAGACAACTAATATCTTTGGAACGCGACCGCAACGTGAAAATTTCCTGTTGTACAAATTAACGCCCCAGTTGCAATAGTTCCGAAGCATCTAAAACAGGGGTTCCCAACCGGTGGGTCGCGACCCCCCAGGGGATCGCGAAGCCTTGGCAGGGAAGTTGCGCCTTGTTAGAAGTAGCTTGGGATAACATTAATTTTATTTCATCAATTACGTTTTCATGCTCTTACATTTTTTTTGTTTCGGTGCAAAGCAAAACATGTGCTACGTTAATTCAATGTCATTAGGTGATATTATGGTGTGTGTGTGTGCGTGCCTGTGAGTGAATATGCCTGTGTGAATGTGTATGTGTCTGCAACTGTACGTATGCGTGTACTAGTGAGTAGCGAGTATGTGAGTGCCTGCGCATGTACGTATGCTTGTGTATCTGTTTAGCTGGGATTAAGTGTGTGTGTGTTCGCTGTCGACACGTGAGTCACATGTCCTTTGCTGATTGGTGGATGACGAATTGCGTGAGTGGCCACGCTCCCTTCCTTCGCAATACTTACCCCATCATTACTTTACCTGCACCCCCACAAGTAGTCAGCGTAAGATCTACAGTTGCCAAAGCGTTCATTATTCAACATTTTTATTTTATTTTAACAAGGAGATAAGTAAGCAGTAGAGGTGAGTTGTGTCCATGGCTAAACGGCGCAGATACTCAAAATGCTACCTCAACATTGGCTTCACCACTGTACTCGCCAACGACGGCATCGAGAAACCACTGTGCCATGCTGTCCTGAGTGCAGAGTCAATGAAACCATCAAAACTCAAGCGTCATCTCGAGACGAAACATCCAGAACATGCAAAGAAGGGTTTGGATTTCTTTAAACGGCATGAACGGTATCTTAAAAGCCAAATAATCGATAGAAGTGGGTCATTTCAGCAGCAGAGTGCAGCCGTAGTGGAAGCTTCATATGAGATTGCATTCGAAATTGCTAAACAAAAAAAGCCTCACACGATTGGAGAAACACTTCTTAAACCCTGCATGATGAAAGCAGTGCAAAGAAGATGCAGCAAGTATCCCTGTCAAATAATGCTATACAGATGCGCATTTCTAAAATGTCTATGGATATAAAGGAACAGGTTTTGACTGAAATCAAGGGTTCCCCTTTGTTCTCCTTTCAGCTCGACGAGTCAACAGATGTAAATTCATGTTCTCAGTTGCTTGTCTTCGTGAGATACATTAATTCAGGTGGCATCAAAGACGAATTCTTATTCTGCAGTGCATTTGAAACCACAACAAAAGCTGATGATGTCATGGAAAAAGTTTCAACTTTTTTTCAAGACGAAGATCTTCAATGGGAAAACGTGTGTGGGGTTTGTACGGATGAGGCACCGGCTATGCTGGGATCGAATTCAGGATTCCAGTTGAGAGTGAAGAAGCTAGCACCTCAAGCAAAGGGCATCCACTGCATGATTCACCGATATGCTCTCGCCAGTAAGACTCTCCCTGCCTCTCTGCAAGAAGTGGTTGAATCTGTAATCAAAATTGTAAATTATGTGAAGACTCAAGCACTCAACACTCGCCTATTCAAAGAACTATGCAAAGACATGAATGCTGACCACGAATTCCTTCTCTTCTACACAGTAGTACGTTGGTTATCGAAAGGAAACGTTATTAATCATGTCTTTGAAATGAAAGATGAAATAAAGCCATTCCTGGAGACTCAAGAAGGGAAAGATCTTGTAGCTCACTTCGAAGATGAAGCATGGAATTGTTGTATATTTTACTAGTATAACAAAACAATAGTTTGTTGTACATTTTACGTATCGACCATTCAAACCAACAGTCAATAACTAGTATATAAACACAATAGATTGTTCTACATATTCCTTACCAACCATTCAAACGAAAGGTCAGTAACTACTGTAAATTGTTGTACATTTACCTTATCAACCATTCAAACAAACGGTCACTAACTAGTGTAACAACACCGTATATTGTTGTACAATTTCCTTCTCAACCAATCAAACAAACAGTCAGTCACTAGTGTAACAACACAATATTTTGTTTTATATTTTCCTTATGTTATGTAAACGACAACCATGTCGAGAGTGTTATATAAACGACAATCATGTCATGTCGTGTTTGAATTTCCATATTTATATTATTGTTTCGAGGTTTAAACCAGTGAAATTTAAAATAACATTTTAGAATTAATTAAAATTCATTTAAAATTATTTATGTAAAAATTTCTAGAACTAGATAGATTAATCATTTGTATTGGCCTGGTGTCTGTACTCTGGAATTCTGGGAAGTTACGCGATTAGTATATAAACAGACGGCGATGCGAGGGAAGTAAATCATCCATTTTTACTCGAATCAAGAAGTTTGTCTCGTTTGAGAAAGTTTAAACTGAATTTGTGAATAGAGCTAGATCGACTAAAGCGGTGAAATTTTTATTCCGTCAATCTTTACAATTCAGTCGGATTACGGATTATATCGAAAGTCAATACGAATTGGACTGTGAATTTTTTTTTGAAAATACTCATTCAAACTTCGAAAATTTCTCCGTGGGACTAAATTCCCCGCCTAGATTGGAACTTTGGATTTCGGATTTGGACACTCATTCTGGATCATATTATTAAGCACAGGCCAGTACCTTTTTGTATTATAAGTGGTTTTGAAGGTTGAAACTGAATATCTGTTATTGATATTGGATAATTTATTTTGTGTCTATCACATAAGTAGGTCATTATAATAAATTATACAAGCTGCTATATGTGTCTTTCTGTTGCGTTCAGTCCGCATAAAAAAAACGTAACACCTTATCAACCATTCAAACAAGCGGTCAGTAAGTAGTATAACAACACAATATATTGTTCTACATCTTACGGCCTGGCATGGCCGAGCGCGTTAAGGCGTGCACTCGTAATCCGAGGGTCGCGGGTTCGCGCCCGCGTCGCGCTAAACATGCTCACCCTCCCAGCCGTGGGGGTGAATAATGTGACGGTCAATCCCACTATTCGTTGGTAAAAGAGTAGCCCTAGAGTTGGCGGTGGGTGGTGATGACTAGCTGCCTTCCCTCTAGTCTTACACTGCAAAATTAGGGACGGCTAGCACAGATAGCCCTCGAGTAGCTTTGTGCGAAATTCCAAAACAAACAAACAAATCTACATCTTACATATAATCCATTCAAACAAAGAGTCAGTAATTAATGTTTACAATACAAAATATTGTAGATTATTTTACTTATCAACCATTCAAAAATGGTCAGTAACTATTGTAACAACACAATAGAATCTTGTACATTTTACATATCAATCACTGAAACAAACGGTCAGTAACTAGTATCATAACACAATGAATTGTTGTACATTTTACATATCAACCATTCAAACAAACGGTCACTAACTAGTATAGGAACATCTTAGATTGTTGTACATTTCACATATTACCCATTGAAACAAATGGTCAATAACTATTGTAACAACACAATATATTGTTGTACATTTTACTAATCAACCATTCAAACAAACATTCAGTAAATATTGTAACTACACAATAGATAAATATATATATTACGCATCAACAGTACATTCTTGTTCATTTTAATTATCAACCATTCTAACAACCGATCAATAACTAGTGTATCAACACAGTATATTGTTGTACATTTCCCATATCAACCATTCAAATAAACAGTCAGTAACTATTATAATAACACAATGGATTATTCTACATTTTACATATCAACCATTCAAACAAACTGTCACTAACTATTATAACAATACCATATATTGTTGTATATTTTAATCATAAACCATTCAAACAAACTGTCAGTAACTAGTATAGTAACACCTTAGCTTGTTGTACATTTCACACATTAACCATTGAAACAAATGGTCAATAACTATTGTAACCACACAATATATTGTTGTACATTTTACTTATCAACCATTCGAACAAACGGTCAATAAGAAATATAAGAACACAGTACATTGTTGTACATTTTACTTATCAACCATTCAAAGGAACTTTCTATAATTAGGTTAACAATAAAACAGATTGTTAAACATTTTACATATCAACCATTTAAACAAACGGATAGTACCTGGTGTACCAACACAATATTTTCTTGGACATTTTACTTATGAACCATACAAACAAATGGTTAGTAGCTTGTAACAACACAATAGATTCTTGTACATTTTACATATCAGCCGTTCCAACAAACGGTCAGTATCTTTTGTTTAGAATACAATATATTGTTGTATATTTTATTGACCAACCATTTAAACAAACGGTGAGTAACTACTATAACAATACAACAGATTGTTCTGCATTCTACTTATCAACCATTCAAACAAACTGTCAATAATTAGTTTAATAACACAATATATTGTTGTACATTTCACATATCAACCATTCCAATAAACGGTGAGTAACTATTATAACAATACAATTGATTGTTGTTTACTTTGCTTATAAACCATTCAAGCAAACTGTCAGTAACTGTAACTGTTGTAACACCACAATAGACTGTTGTACATTTTACTTTTATTCATTCAAACAAACGGTCAGTAAACAGTATACGAACACAATAGATTGTTGTACATTTTACTTCTTAACCACTCAAACAAACGGTCAGTAAGTAGTATACGAATACAATAGAATGTTGTACATTTTACTTATGATCAATTCAAACAACCAATCAGTAACTAGTGTAACAAAATGTATATTCTTGTACATTTTACTTATCAATCATTCAATCAAACGCTCAGTAAGTTTTGTAACAAGACAATAGATTGTTATGCATGTAACTTATCAACTATTCAAACGAACGGTCAATAACAAGCATAAAACACAATATATTGTTTTACATTTTACTTATCAACCATTCATATAACAGGTCACTAACTAGTGTAATAACAAAGAATATTGTTGTAAATTTTACTTATCAACCACTCGTACAACCGTTCAGTAACCAGTGTAAAACACTAGACTGTTATTCATTTTACTATTGAACCATTCAAACAAACGGTCAGTTACTAATGTAATACAACACAATATATTGTTGTTTATTTTGCTTATCAACTATTCAAACAATCTGTCAATAATTAGTTTAACAATACAATAGATTGTTATACATTTTACATATCAACTGTTCAAAGAAAGGTTCAGTAACCAGTGCACCAACAGAATATATTGTTGTACATTTTACATGTATAACAACACAATAGTGTGTTGTGCATTTTATTTATGAACCATTCAAACAAACGATCATTAATTAGTGTAGCAACACAGTATATTATTGTACATTTTACATATCAACCTTTGAAATAAACGGTCAGTAACTATTATAATAACACAGTATATTGTTGGACAATACATACACAGTAGTACGTTGGTTATCGAAAGGAAACGTTATTAATCGTGTCTTTGAAATGAAAGATGAAATAAAGCTATTCCTGGAGACTCAAGAAGGGAAAGATCTTGTAGCTCACTTCGAAGATGAAGCATGGAATTGTTGTATATTTTACTAGTATAACAAAACAATAGTTTGTTGTACATTTTACGTATCGACCATTCAAACCAACAGTCAATAACTAGTATACAAACACAATAGATTGTTCTACATATTCCTTACCAACCATTCAAACGAAAGGTCAGTAACTACTGTAAGAACACAATAAATTGTTGTACATTTTATTCATGAACCATTCAAACAAACGGTCAGTAATTAGTGTAACAACACAGTATATTATTGTACATTTTACATATCAACCTTTGAAATAAACGGTCAGCAACTATTATAATAACACAGTATATTGTTGCACATTTTTCTTATCCACCATTCAACGAAACAGTCCGAAAATAGTATAAGAACACAAGTAGATTGTTGTACATTTTACTTATGAACCATTCAAACAAACTGTCAATAATTAGTTCAACATTACAATAGATTGTTGTACATTTTACATAACAAACGTTCAGTAACTAGTGCACTAACACAATATATTGTTTTCCTTATCATCAATTCAAACAACCGGTCAGTAAATAGTATAACAACACAGTATGTTGATGTACATTTTATTTATCAACTATTCAATAACGCTCAGTAGCTTTTGTAACAAAACAATAGATTGCTCTACATTTTACTTATCAACCATTCAAACAAACTTTCTGTCATTAGGTTAACAATAAAATAGATTGTTAAACATTTTACATATCAACCATTCCAATAAACGGTCAGTAACTAGTGTTTACAATACAATATATTTTTGTACATTTTACTTATGAACCATACAAACAAACGGTCACTTGAAACAACACAATACTGGCATGGCCGAGCGTCTTAAGTCGTGCGACACGTATCAACCATTCAAACAAACGATCAGTAACAAGTGCAAAAACACAATAGATTGTTGCACATTTTTTTTGTCAGCCATTGAAACATCCGGTTAGTAACTAATGTAAGAACACAATAGATTGTTGTAGATTTTACCTGTAAACTATTCAAACAAACGGTTAGTTTCTGGTACAAAAACACAACACTATAAATTTTATTTTTCAGTCAAACAATAAACCAATAATAATTAAAAACAATCTTTACGATATTATGTAGGAATTCAAAACAATGAACGTGACATAACGTTTGAAAATGAGTTTTTTAACACCAGAGACTGAAGCGATCATAGTTACGAAGGTAGTTGTGTTGTCTGTCTTTTAACAAACACCGTATCTAGACCAAACTATGTTTTATAACTTGGGTTGAACAAACCATTTTGATGTATGAGTATCGTGTATACAAGAGATCCACATCTAACGCATCTGGTCTGCTTCTCATGTATAACAATAAAGAACTTCACATTGGTCAAAGTAAAAGATTCTCTAACGTACTGACCACTTCGATCGAAGTCAAATTGGCATCACGTGGTCCAGAAGCTGCAACATATTGCATCACTTCGCTTCTCTGATTGATAAGTAACTCAAAAGAAACATGCTGAAGACTTTTCACCACAATTTACCTTTTGAAAAGTTGCATTTAGCCAGATTATTTGAAGAAAGATAAAATTCAAAATAAATTCCTAACATTTTAGTATAGTAAGTGCTATGTAAACAAACATCGTAAAATATACTACCCGAAGAAACAGCACCAAATGTTGATGTGTGTCAAAGTGTTCTGAATATGAGAGGTCTGACGTGAAATGTTCAACTTGTTTGTACAGTATGGTAACGTCTCTCACAGTGTTCTGGATATCAGAGCCTTGACGTGAATGTTTAATTTGTTTGTACAATATGGTAATGCCTGTCTCTTCCTATAGTTTTAAATAAACACCGTTGATAATGTAAGACTCGTTGATATTACGTGGATATGATTATCGTGTATTATTTGTAGTAGGGAATTTAGAAACAGAGGTATTTAAATAAAAGATCAGAATTAAAAGGTAAACACTATTAACGAGCAAGCTGAAAATAAACTTCACTTACTGACGTATAAAAACATCAACATTTATGCTACTTTACGTGAACAGAGTAAATCAGTGTTTTGTCTCAAATAAAAGTTTAGTTTTTCTAAAATTTGGAATGATACGTTGTGTGACTTATCCAACTAAATAAATCTAACAAAAAGGACAAAAACTACATATCTTAAAACACCGTCTTTCTCACGAGTTACTTACTGATCGATAAGATGGCAACGATGTTGAAATCTTTCACTTCAAATCTGGTATCTCCAACATACCTGTACACTCTGTTTTGTTCGTTTACATACACAACTCCATCACGGTACTTGGAGAGATCTGAGTTCAACAGTAACTTTCCATGTTCAAGCCATTTATGTTATCGAACGAGGACAACCAACGTTTTGACCATATTAACACCCCAAGTAACCATCCAACAAATGTTAAACATTACTCAAGAGCATTGGTCTCTCAAAATATGTTTCCCCGGTCCGTAAATACACATCTAACCAGTCATGAATGTTGTTGTTCCGAACGTCATTTTTCCATAAAAACACATCTGGCCAGTCATGAATGTTGTTGTCCTCAACGTCATTGTTCTATGAAAACATGTATAACCAGTCATTAATGTTCTTGTCCTCAACATAATTGTTCTGTCAAAGCACATCTGACCAGTCATAAATTTTTTCGCCCTCAACGTCATTGTTCTATAAAAACAAGTCTGACCAGTCATGAATGTTGTCCTCAACGTAATTGTTGTATAAAAGCTTCTCTGTCCAGTCATGAATGTTGTCTTCAAAGTAATTGTTGTATAAAAGCTTCTCTGTTTAGTCATTAAGCCTGTCCTCAACTTAACTGTTCTGTAAAAACACATCTGACCAGTCATGAATGTTGTTGTTCTGAACGTCATTTTTCCATAAAAGCTTCTCTGTCCAGTCATGAATGTTGTCTTCAAAGTAATTGTTGTATAAAAATACATCTGACCAGTCATGAATGTTGTCCTCAATATAATTGTTGTATAAAACCTTCTATGTCCAGTCATGAATCGTGTCCTCAACATAATCGTCCTCTAAAAACACATCTGACCAGTCATGAATGTTGTTATTCTGAACGTCCGTTTTTTTAAAAACATGTCTGACCAGTTATGAATTTGTCATCCTCAACGTCATTGTTCTATAAAAAACATCTCTGAACACTCACGAGTGTTCTTGTCCTCAAAATAATTGTTCTATAAAAGTACATCTGACCAGTCGTAATGTTATTGCTCTCAACATAATTGTTCTGTAAAATCATGTCTGTCTGGTCATGAATGTTGTGAACAATGTTTTTTCACCATCATATTTAGAGTAAGAATTCTTTGAAATATGACTAACTTTATATTTGTTGAGAAAACTGTAGTGATATTCTTGTTGTTTTTTTTTAAATTAACAAAAGTGTAACTGACACATATTTATCTAAAGGTAATTAATACCTCATTACATCTTTATTCTTAGATGAATTGTATGCAAGTTTCCGATCAATCAACGCAGAAAATATCAGAATCTTGAACTTTGTGTTGTCATTTTAAAATATGTTACGGAGATGATACCAGCAGCTGTTTAAACACCTTACTAAATGGAGTATGACACCAGCAGCTGTTTAAACACCTTACCAATAGTGTACTAAACCAGCAGCTGTTTTAACACCTTACCAATAATGTACTACACCAGCAGTGGTTTAAATATCAAGTAAGACACTGTTGTCGGTTAAAATATTTTATTAAATGGTCCACAAAATACCAACTTACTTGACCCACCATTAGGTACTGCCATTTCTGAAGTTTATAACATATCCTTTTATCCTTACACTAATCCAGTTACTTTTTCTCTAAAGTCTTTAATATATAATGCGATTTTTCATATCAATAATAACGTAGTATTAGCAGTGTGGTAGCTGCATTACACGTTATATAGTAAACATACTTTATCAGAACAATATTAACGCATTATTAGCTGAGTGGCACGTCATATAGTAAACATATTTAACACAACAATAACAAGATATAGTTAGCTGAGTGACACGAATTTCGGAAAAATGCTTTATCACAAGAATATCGACCTACTGTTAGCTGAGTGATAAGTTATATAATAAGCATACTTTATCACAACAATACTAACGCATTGTTACCTGAGTGGCATGTTATATAGTAAACATACTTAATACAACAATATTAAAGTATTGTTAGCTGTGTTACACGTTATATAGTAAGCATACTTTTTAGAAGAACATTGTTTTCATAAACGAAATATTTAATAAACATTTACTTTATCAATACTAGTTGTCCACCTATTTTTATCACACACTGTTTAGAATATCAACGTATTGTTAGCTGTATCACTAGTTATATAGTTAACATTGCTTATCACAACAATATTATCGTTTTCTTAGCTGTGTGACAAGTTATATATTGAAAATACTTCATCACAACAGTATTAACGTTTTGTTAGCTGTGTGACACGTTATATAGTAAACATACTTTATCACAACAATGTTATTAACCTATTAGCTGTGTGACGCAAGATCTCTTGTTATATGTATACAAAATATATACTCTTAGCCAAAATCTTAAGGCCAATGAACATGAAGAAAAAATATGCATTTTCCGTTAGTAGACTCAACCAATTTATCGAGTAGAGCTTCGAAAGATGAAAACAAGAAAAGTGAAAATAAAAATAAAAATATTTCTTAGTATTTAATAAGGAAAACGTGAACACTATAAAATTAGCCTAAATAGTTCCTGGTCAAGTGTTTAAGACTAAACGAAAGTATAAATGTATAAACACAGCTGGTTATTACTTTTACAGCGCTTCAACTGAGGCTTCAAGATTTTAGTCTCACATCGCTGAATAAATTGTGTGTAATAAAACCAAATCTTACACCTATTAGCCATCGATTTTCATTATAAATTCAATGATTTTATACTTGAATTACGTTAAGAACGGCTAAAAATCGAAGTTATCAAAGATGTGGCGCAGATATATAGCCTTCGTAGATCTTTGCACGATATTCCAAATAACAAATCAAGGCTATGTCTTGAAGGTCGACGTTGAAGAGATACAGCTTAAATTCAGTGTTTGAACGATACACAGTCAACACATAAACAAAAATATCCTTCAAACTAATTCATATAGATTAAATCCAAAATAACAGCATTATGTCAACAAGTGACATCAGCCCAATTTACCACCCAGACAGTAATCGAAATTCCAGCAACTCATACGTTACACCGAAGTGCTATCACGTGAACTTCCAAATACTAATACGTCATACCCAAATGGCCCCCCAGTGGCTCAGCGGTATGACTGCGGACTTACACGCTAAAATCCGGGTTTCGATACCCGTGGTGGGCAGAGCACAGATAGCCCATTGTGTAGCTTTGTGCTTAATTCAAAACAAACAAACAAACATACCCAAATGTTATCACGTAAACTTCCAACTATAAATATTTCACACTCATCAGTGCTATTATTTGAACTTCCATATACTAATATGTCATGTCATACTCAGTGTTATGACGTGAGCTTCCAACTACAAATATTTCATATTCTGTGTTATCATCTGAAATTTAAGCAACTAATACACTGCTGGCCAAAATCTTAAGGCCAATGAACTTAAAGACAAAATATGCATTTTGCGTTGTTAGACTCAACCAGTTAATTGAGTAGAGATTCGAAAGATAAAAATAAGAAAAGGGCGAAAAACTTTTCTAGCATTTCATAGGGACAATGTGAACACTATGAAATTAGCCTAAATACTAGCTGGTCAAAAGTTTAAGACCATACCAAAAAGAAGTCCTAAACAGGGGAGGAAATGCCCAACAGTCGTGTTTTGCACGACTGTCATTGCGAATAACTTCAAACATTCGCTTTGGCATAGTCGATATAAGCGTTTGGAGAAAGCTGGCTGGAATGTTATTCCAAGTGATGAGGATGGCTTCACGAAGATCATGCACTGTTTGGAATTCACGTCCATTTCTTTAGACTTCCCTTGCTATCCACTCCCAAACATTTGCAATGGGGTTCAGTTTGGGCGAGCACGCTGGATGGTCCAGCGGAATTTTCTTGGGCCGACTATTTGGAATTATTATTCCTTATCCCTTAGGGTCTTTTAAGAAATTTTTAACAACAGCTTTACTACGCTCAATCTCACCAGCAATAACACATTTAGAGAGACCTTGCTTTTGCAGCTCATCAATTCTGCCGCGTACAAACTCTTAACTTTTTAGCCTTTGTCATGTTTTTATCCAATGTAACACAGCAGATGTCAGTGGAAGATGTTGACAACGCTAATGCTTGAACACAACTGACTAAATTTCGTTACGTGTTTACTGATTAACGCTTCGTTTTAGTATGGTCTTAAACTTTTGACCAGCTATTATTTAGGCTAATTTCATAATGTTCATATTTTCCCTATTAAATGCTAAAAGTTTTTTATTTTCCCTTTTCCTATTTTCATCTCCCGAAGCTGTACTCAAATGAGTGGTTGAGTCTAACAATGCAAAATGCATATTTTTTCTTCATGTTCATTGGCCTTAAGATTTTGGCCAGCAGTGTATACCACAGTTTTATTGCTTGAACTTGATATATCATACTCATTGTTATCACGTGAACTTCCAACTACTAATATATCATACCAAATTGAATCTAACGTACTTATAAAAACATTCATCATATAATCTTTGATACAGTATTATATCTAATGTACCTGTAACTACTTCATACAGCCTTTGAAACGGTATTGGATCTATATATGCAAAAACGGTTCGTTTGGGTTGAGAAAATATTTTACATAGAAGAGCGAACAACGTTTCGACCTTCTTCGGTCATCGTCAGATTCACAAAGAAAGAGGTAACTGACCGGAAGCTGACCACAGGTTTGAAAGGGCAGACAGACTTGGTAGGTATTTAGGTTAAATTATTCTTTCGTTCTCCGAATGTCGAACGAAAAATAACTATTGTTTCTCTTCACCCCACACAAGGCAAGAATAAATTAGTTAACTGATTACGGAGTGAGTTACTTGTACAGGAGTGACGTGTTAGTTATTCATCGAACGCGATGGTCGCGAATGATCTAGAAGTTCATAGTTTGTTGAATTTAATTGAGGGGCGTCGGGAAAAGCTGAGAAGAGTTCATGCCGGCCAGAGAGACAACTTGGAAAGATGAGGAACGTTCAGCACAACACCCACAAGCGTCCGAGAAATTATGTTTGAGAATATTGACATGGAGAGAGCTGAGAGATGCAAACACAGTGCGCTGACATGGTTAGATTGTCTCGTGAATTGAATGTATAAGCTTTTGAACACTTAAAATTTTGGATTTTTTAAAATTAGATACTAATTTAAAATTTAGATACCACAGTGACGTACCTATTTTCAGGGCTGGGATCTATGGATCCTACGAAACGGAACTTTTGCTGTGGGGGAAAACGGGAGTACCCCGAGAAAACCCCCTTTCACGACCAGGGCGCTCAAAGGGGTTGTGAACTGAGTGTCTAAATGTAGAGGGCGGTGTTAGATGTTTGAATATATAATTTGAATATATATAATACATTCAAACATCTAACACCGCCCTCTACATTTAGACACTTAGTTCACAACCCCTTTCAAACATGTAGTCAGCTTCCGGTCAGTTACCTCTTTCTTTGTGAACCTGACGATGTCCGAAGAAGGTCGAAACGTTGTTCGCTCTTTTATGTAAAATATTTCCTCAACCCAAACGAGGCGTTTTTGCATATATGTTTCTCTACAAGTGAGTTATCTCAACATCACTGATTGGTATTGGATCTAACGTATTATAGCAATATCATATAGTCATGTGAAAAAGTTAGGACACCCTATGAAATCCTATGTATTTTTGTAACATTTTTGGGTATACAAATATTTAGTCTCAATTTTAACAATACTGGGAGAAGAGAGGAATATAACTAAACAATTAAAACTGAAGAAAAGTCTTTTCAAGATCTTCTGTAAATGTAATTCTACAAAAATGCATCTTCTAACTGAGCAAAAGTTAGGACACCGTACCCCCCTGATAGCTAGTGTTACCCCTTTGGATGAAATAACTGCAGTGAAACGCTTCTTTTAGCCATCTACCAGTCTCTGACATTGGTCTGAAGAAAGTTTGCCCCACTCCTCAATTAAGAATTCTTTCAGCTGTGAGATGTTTGAGGGGTTTCTTGCATGTACAGCCCGTTTCAAGTCACCCCACAGCATCTCAATGGGATTAAGATCTGGGCTTTGACTTGGCCATTCCAGGACTCTCCATTTCTTAGTTTTCAGCCAGTCGTTGGTGGATTTACTGATATGTTTTGGTCATTGTCCTGTTGCAGGGTCCAGTTCCGCTTCGGCTTTAATTTTCGTACTGATGGTATCACATGATCCTCAAGCACCCTCTGATACACAGAAGAATTCATAGTGGATTCTATGATTGTGAGTTGTCCAGATCCTGCTGCAACGAAGTAGTCCCAAACCATGGCATGTCCACCTCCATGCTTCACAGTTATTTTCCTGGAATGCTGTATTTGGTTTACGCCAAATATGTCCTCTGTTCTGGTGTCCAAAGAACATTATTCCAGAAGTCCTGGTCTTTGTCTACATTCTTTCTGGCAAACTCCAGTCTCGCATTGATGTTTCTCTTAGAAAGCAAAGGTTTCCTCCTTGCACACCTCCCATCCAAGATAAACTTGTGCAGTCTCTTTCTGATTGTAGAGGCATGCACCTTCACATCAACAGTAGCCGGAGCCTGCTGTAGGTCCCGTGATGACATGTTAGGATGTTTGGAGACCTCTTTTAGCATCTTGCAGTCTGCTCTCGGGGTGAACTTGCTTGGACGACTAGATCTGGGCATGTTGGCAGCTGTTTTGAAAGCCCTTCACTTGTTGACTATTTTCCGGACAGTGGAATGGGTGATTTCAAATTCTTTTGAGATCTTTTTAAATCCCTTACCAGACTCATAAGCTGCTACAATTTTTTTTCTGAAGGCCTCAGACAGCTCTTTTGCTTTCACCATAGTGCTCACTCTCACTTCAACCATCAGGAGCACACCAAACTAAATGTCAGAGGTTTAAATAGGGCAAGCCTCATTCAAAATGTTGAGTAACGATCTTTTGATCATGTGCACCTGGTGTGATACCCCTGTGTGTAAATTGAACCATTTTAAGTGGGAATAAATATGGGGGTGTCCTAACTTTTTACTCAGTTAGAATATGCACTTTTGTAGAATTACATTTACAGAAGATCTTGAGAAGTTTTTTCTTCAGTTTTAATTGTTTAGTTATATTCCTATAATCTCTCAGTATTGTTAAAATTGATATTAAATATCTATATATCCAAAATGTTACAAAAATGCACAGGCTTTCATAGGGTGTCCTAACTTTTTCACATGACTGTACAACGTTTGATGCGATATTGGATCTAAGGTACTTATAACGACATCATACTTATAGCATCTATCACATAACTTTTGGTACGGTATTGGATCTGTCATACTTATAACTACATCACATAACCTTTTATACGGTGTTGATCTAACGTCCATGTAACGATATCATGCATCCTTTCAAACGGTATTGGATCTAACGTACTTTTTAAAACGTGATACAACCTTTGATACGATATTGGATCCAACGTACTTAAAACATGGTATCGGATTTTACGTCCATATGACGACGCCATACAACATTTGATGTAATATTTGGACCTAAGGTACAAATAACGACATCATGTTTATAGCATTTATCATACAACCTTTAACACGGTATTGGATCGAACGAACTTGTTACAACATCTGTTACACAACCTTTGATACGCTATTGAATCTAACGTACTTATAACAACATCATACAACCTTTGATGCGGTATTCGATCCAACATACTTATAACAACATCTATCAAACAACCTTTGATACGATATTGGATCTAACGTACTTGTAACATCTACTATAGAATCTTTGATACGATATTGGATCTAACGTACTTGTAACATCTTTATACAATCTTTGATACGGTATTGGATATAACGTACTTGTAAGATCTATCCTACAACCTTTCATACGGTATGGGATCTAATGTATATAACGTCATTAAATGTAGGTATGTATAATAACTTCTATATTAAAATCCTTTATCTTCTGTTTAGTGGTGAGACTTGCGTTTCGTCCTAACAGTTTTACGTATTTCTTTACTTAAATACAAAGTTTTATCTACTTGAAGTATCAGAACCTTATCCAGTTTGGAATGCTTAGCTCCAGGGATGGTATGTGATCGATATACGATCACAAAGTCATAAGGTTGTCTGGAAGAATTTGTCATCGACGGTCAAATGTCGGAAAAAAAGCACGTTTAGTTCCCCTCACGTTATTTAAGTTTCTATTTATTGCTTAATTAGTTTTATTTCTTATCTAATTAGTCGAATTATTATTGTTTAATAAATAATGTTTTCCATAACTTTTACTGTGATAAGATTAATAAGCAGGCTTCAATTTGTTGTTCATATTTAAAATGATATATCTTAAAAGCCAATTATCGTAAGAGAGCTAAATCTCACCAGATGAAAACTGAGAGTCGGAGTTTGGATAGGACTTTTGTGAGAAAGTAGTTTTTAATATATGACCACTTTAAGTATTGTTTCTCACAACCACTTGTGGTAGGTGCATACACTTTGGAAACCTTCTTACCAAAACCCCGACTGACCTCTCTACAAGATTGTTACCAACTTAAACAAATCTTTAGTCAATGAACATGCCCGACTATTTACGATCAGAAACCAAAGGATATGGACTCGTGATAAGATAGAGACACCAGGTTCTGGGCCACGTGGTCTGGTGGAAACAGTGCAGAGCGACTGGCATGAATCCCGGGTATGGCAGACAATCCTCATCGTCGCTGCTCGTTCGTGACTCGGTGAAGCTACCGGAATCGGTTGAGGAACTGGGCTGGCTGTCGTGCAGCCGAGATGTCACTACAGAGATCGGTTCGTACAAATCACCGGCCACCGCCGTGGACCTCCGGCCGACTCTCGCCGTGGCCATGGTTAGGGCAGCCCTGGGTTCGGTGGTCGACACCTTAATCCGGACTCTATAGCTAAACTACCTGTTCACCACTCGCAGATTGTTTTCAACTAGACAGCGGTTGCTTTTGTCGACCTGTGTTAAATTAACGGTGGATGTAGGCACGCACTCTAAGTCTGTAATTAGGGGTCCTAAATTTCACTGGAGTTGCAGTGACCGGTCTGCAGAACACGTCACTTAAATGTAACGTACTCTCCACTCACATATCAGACATCTGAAGAGAGGATTGTGCGCAGCTGCATGCGCGTTGATTGACAGCTCCGTCCAGATTGTCGGAATTAAGGAATATTTAAAAATGAATGTTGGAAGGAAGTTATGTGGTATTTGTCAAAACCTTACATTTTTTTTTTAAATAACTGTAAGAAATTTGAACACTTTTCTACTTATTATACGTCTTGCTTATTTATCATGTAAATATTATGCCTAATTGTCGCTCTGAAATAAATCCATCAGTACTCGAATGTTGGTTCACTTTTACCTCTGAATTGTGTACATTGTGTGACTTGTAACTTTCTAAATGAAAAAGAACTTGTATACAAATGTCTATCTTTTCGGTGTACATTCATTTGTTACGTCTAATCGACTTTCAAGCTTTTACTTACTAGAAAGAAAATGAGTATTTAAAAAAAATATTTATCTTTTATCACAATTAATATTTTTTACCGAACACATAGAAGTTATGAAACGTTAACACACCCAAAGCTTTTGTTGAACCTCGTTCAAGACGAGATATAGCGAGAATTATGTAAGGTAGGATCATGTTTGTTTTTGTTTTTTTCTAACATAAGAATCGATAATACGTTTATATGTACTATTTTAAACCCTTGAATTTTAAATTACGCTTTACATACAAATATACGTGTAAAAAAATCGACTTTGTTGTGCTTAGCATTTACATCAAGAACATCAAGGTATAATTTCTTTACGTGATTACTGGTAAACATTGCCACCTAGTAACAATTAAACAAACTATCAGGGCGGAATGAACAAGGAAAGGTCTATTGTTTTTCTAATTTCGCGAAAAACTATACGAGGACTATCTGCACTAAACGTCCCTAACTTATTAGTGTAAGGCTAAAGTGAAGGCAGCTAGTCATCACCATCCACTGCCAACGCTTGGACTACTCTTTTACCAATGAATAGTAGGATTGACTGAAACATTATAATGCTCCCACAGCTAAAAGGGCGGCCGGAGACCTTCGAATTCTGAGACAAGCGTCATGCTGGACCTGAAAGCCTGATAATGTCTTCCTGTTTACTCAAAAAATATTTCTTGCTTCGTAACAACGAATGACGAGTCAATTTGGTAGCCGTAGTAACGTTGGTAATTATACCATCGTCCCCAGACTAAATACCACAGAAAAGAATCGAGATCAACTCTGGTGACATTAATGGCGAGTGTCCATTTCCCATTAAACTTAGAATTAACAAACACTTTGTTATTTATACACAGTAGCCCATGTGCTACACAGTACAAACCTGTTCACGTAATTTTGTTTGTTTCAATGTAACAGGACTGCTTGTAACTAGTGTTACAAATAATTCCACCAAAAATAATTAAGTCACAGTTACATTACAAAATCAACATAGTGAAAGGGGAGACGGTTCATTAACCCTTATAAATAATGTTTTATTTTTATATTTTATTTATAATTAACATATACCCTTCAGTGCTTCCAGAACTATACTAAAGCAAACGAAAAGCACAAACCAACGTGGTTGGTTCCAGATGACTCGCTTACGAAGATAACTCATTAAAATGTGTCATAAAGACCTCTGGAAGATTCCATTAAGATTGTTTCTCACGTTGTTCTCTTCTTCATAACTATCTTTAGAAATAGCGGTCACAAAACAGTAGGTAAACCTTAACAACATTAAACTGCATAAATTCATTGTCAATGTTATTTATAGGTGTCAACAATCAGTGATGTCGAGAAACCCACTTGTTGAGAACTTTTATATGCAAAAACGGCTGTTCTGGGCCCAGAAAACACTTCAAATAGAAGGTCGAAACGTTGTTCGCTCTTCTATTTGAAGTGTTTTCTGGGCCCAGAACAGCCGTTTTTGCATATAAAAGGTGTCAACAAGCATCCCGTAAGTGGCACCTATGGCTACAAATTACATGTAAATCGTTGTAAGAATGTATGACTAGCCCTCTATTGTTAATAATACATTATATACTTTACAGTTAATTATTCTGGAAATATTTTAATGAATCAAACTTCTTAACACAGATTAATACGTCAGATTACCATATGAAATATGATAAACAACCTCCCATAAATGATAGAAAATTTTTTCACGCTCTCAAATCAAGTTTTCTTCAAGAACTGGACACCGAGTCCTGTTTATGTTAGACAAGAATCTTCATTCAGTTGTCCTAAACTTCGTACATCTCAAACATTGTACATACATTAGAAATATTTCAAATCTTCACCATCAGAAAACGTTCGTGGTATATAAGACAGAAATATCAATGACTAATTTAGATTTATTTTTATATGTGCATTTGTTAACCCAAAGGAAGAAATACTGTTTTATCGCTGGTAAAATTCATCAAATAACGTGTTGATAAGGTCATTCCATGTTTTTCATTAAACAAATTGACAAGTTTTGTTGAATCGTCACTTTCTAACAGGAACTGTTTAATAGTGTCAGCTGTTCCACCACAACCGACTTTTTCCTATTCTCCAAACTTCACAGATGTTTTACAGGATGATCTATAAAACACTTGGAACTTGGTTATTGCACATAACACACAATAACGAGCAGAGAGGCTGTTAATAGTTTCCAATTACCAACTCCTTAGGAGCATAATCAGCGTTGTAAAAATTCAACACTTCGGACTAAAGTAGCATTGAACATAAAAAGTGGAACGAGTGTTAGAAAGTGATCTTCTTTTGTGTATTTATGAAAACCT
Organism: Carcinoscorpius rotundicauda; assembly: GCA_011833715.1. NCBI lineage: Eukaryota > Metazoa > Arthropoda > Merostomata > Xiphosura > Limulidae > Carcinoscorpius > Carcinoscorpius rotundicauda. Next base: position 28,470,692 of record CM022406.1, read on the forward strand.
CTAAGCGTATAAGCAATAGCAGAAAATATATTTAGTTGCCGTATTTGATGCAACATGTGTGCATATTTTTTACTTTTAATGTTAAATTATAACAGGTTCATATGTAAATATTCACGTGGTTATCTGAAATGTTTAAATTACTATTTATCAATGGATTAAAACATCCATTCTTGAAATTCCAATAAAATCTCATTGCAATAAGTTCCGAAAAATCATACATTAAATATATCTCCTGATGGGTCATATATAACCTAAAAGATATCAACTTGGATATAGCCTTTGTAAAAATCTATGTAATTGAATTTAAAACCTAATTCCCAAGCGGTTTTTGTACGTTTCATTTATTTTTCAAGACGCATCGTCAGTTAGGATTGGTTTAGAAGGAGGGCCCGGCATGGCCTAGCGTGTTAAGGCGTGTAACTCGTAATCTGAGAGTCGCGGGTTCGTGCCCGAGTCGCGCCAAACATGCTCGCCCTCCCAGCCGTGGGGGCGTCATAATGGTACGGTCAATCCCACTTTTCGTTGGTAAAAGAGTAGCCCAAGAGTTGGCGATGGGTGGTGATGACTAGCTGCCTTCCCTCTAGTCTTACACTGCAAAATTAGGGACGGCTAGCACAGATAGCCCTCGAGTAGCTTTGTGCGAAATTCCAAAAACCAAACCAATGGTTTAGAAGGAAAGTTTGTTTTATACGAACTGTTTGTTATTTGCGTAATAGGATTTGAATGTTCTGAACTCTCATTGATTGGTTTTTACTCAGCTTTTAATATTGAATTCTCCATTACCGTAAACTCACCATGCCAGATGGATACGGTTCCCCTTAAGTAAATTTTACTTAATATTTCTAAACACATTAATGGACATGCTACGTCATTATTAATTTAACCAATATTTCTTCACATCAGCGTTCGTATTTTTTATTTTATACGACACAATTTAAAACGCGCATAGTAAAATACAGACTTCCAATGAAAGGTAACAAATTTCAACACAAGAAAGTTAAGATTGTCATATTTCAATTCATAGCGCCCCCCAGTGACTCAGCGGTATGTTTGCGGACTTACACGCTAAAATCCGGGTTTCGATACCCGTGGTGGGCAGAGCACAGATAGCCCATTGTGTAGCTTTGTTCTTAATTTAAAACAACAACAACATGAATTCAGTTTTCTCTACAATATAAATTACAAAGTACACCATACCTTCAGTTCTAACTTTTCATTTAACCTTTGGGATTCACGCCATTTGTTATATAAACATGGTACTTCAACTTTATAAATTAGTTAAAACTTGTCTTCAAAGAATACAGTTGATATAATAGTACGAAAAAGTACTATATTTGAAGTGTTTTCTGAGCCCAAAAGAGCCGTTTTTTTGCATATAAAATTCTCAACAAGTGGGTTTCTCGACATCACTGATTGTTATTTCATCACGGCGATTGTTCGAGAAGTGTAAGTTTTTTGTGTTTTTCTCAGTGTATTTGTACTTACCTGTTTCCATTATGTCTGAACAAGCATACAGTACACCACCATTAACAGTACACGCTCACACGATCGTTAAGAAACTAAGAAATTTAAACCAACGAATCATTAATAGAAGAAATGACATCAACTTTATTCAACAATGTAGAAAGGAACAACTAACCCCTAATTTTGTTAAGGTTAAACTTTCAAAAGATTTTAATAAATACACAAACATTATCCAAAATTTACAGAAAAAACTACTTAAAGCCATGTTGAACACAAAATACAAAGAACTACATGACTTACAAAAACAAAAAATGAACTTAGACCATCAACTAGCATGCTGCATTAAACCAGAGATTTACGGACTAATACAACGAAACATAAACCAAATCAATACTAAAAACGATAGAGACAAAAAGATCCGCCACAACAAAAAACTTGAAAAACTAAGATGTAAGCAACAGAAAAGACATCAACATGACAAACCGTTGACCAACCTCATAATTAACAGATCTGACCGACAATTAAACACAGACGAGATACATCTACTTAACAAAGGACTCAACTTCGCAATAGCACCAAGGTACATTCCAACCATAGAAATCAAAACATGTTTAGAAGACCTAGCCAGGAGACTTGTGATACTTTCTACAGAAAACAAAAACAACAAACAGAAAGAAGACAACTTAGATAATTTTATTGACATCCAACAGCCAAACTTCCCAGGTAAAATTACAAATTTATATTTTCCAGAAACACCTAAAAACATTATCTTAAACGATTTTTTCAAAGAATTTTCTTACAAAACTATCAACATAATTTCACAAAACAGAAAACTAAAAAACAACCTTACAAAAAGAGACATTAATTCCATTAAAAACCTAAAACAAGACAGAAACATAAAAATTCTAAAAGCAGATAAAGGTAACGCTATAGTAATAATGAACACGAATGAATACATACAAAAAATGAATAACATCCTATCAGACACGAACAAATTTAAACCAATACACACAAATCCAACAAAGACACATGAGACGCAACTAAACAAATTACTACTACAAATGAAAAAAGCCAACACAATTTCACAAACACTTTATTCCTACCTACGTAAAACCGACTCACGCACACCGCAAATATACGGCATCCCCAAACCTCATAAACCAGATTGTCCATTACGACCAATAATGTCAACATATGAATCGTTTAACTACAATCTTGGTAAATACATAGCATGGGCATTCTCCAAATATGCAACATCAGCCAGCTCATTCATCAAAGACTCTTTTAATTTCAAGTCCAATCTAAATCAACTTAATCATAAAGCCTTAATGGCCACAGAAGTTCCAACAACAGAAGCCTGCAAGATGGCCTTAGAACTCTATATTCGAGACCCTAACCCGATTATAGACATTCCCAGTAACCAGTTAGCAACCCTCATAGAATTCACCACAATAAAGACAAACTTCATGTTCAACAACCAAAACTATATACAAACAAATGGCCTAAGCATGGGCAACCCAGTATCGCCAGTTCTAGCCAATATTTTTATGACACAAATTGAAACACAAGCAATTAATACAACATTACATCCACCACTATACTGGTACAGATATGTAGATGACACGGTTGCGGGATTCGAATCTACAGAACACATACTTAACTTTTTCACTCACATTAACTCTATACATCCCAACATTAACTTCACATGTGAACAGGAAGAAAGCAATCAAATATCATTTCTTAACCTCAAAATTATAAGAACCGACACACAATTCAAAACAGAAATCCACCGAAAAATCACCCATACTGGACTATACATTCCTTGGGTCTCAGCACATGAAACAAAACAAAAACTCAACATACTAAGAAACCAGATAAACACAGCCATAAAACTATGCTCACCAGATAAAATTAACGATGAATTAGATAAAATAAAACAATACTTCATCAACATCAATAAGTTTCCTCCACAAACCGTAGAAAACATTATACGCACACACCTAGACAGAAAGCAAAATCAACCAACAAAAGTAAATATATCTCACGAATCAAAAAATCACGAAACCATATACTGCTGTATACCATATATTCCTGACATCAGCAAACAAATAACCAACATTTGGCAAAAACTAGTAACAAAATATAACATTCCAGTTAACACTAAATTTATTCAAAAACCAGGCACAAAACTAAGGTCTATACTATGTAAGAACTACACTGACAAACACCACACCAACATTATTTATAAAATACAATGTGATAACTGCCACGACTTCTATATAGGAGAAACAAGTAGAAAAATGGAAACCAGATTCAAAGAACATAAAAAGTCACCTTCACACGTTTTCGAACACTGCAAGTCAAATGGACACAACATAACCATAGAAAACACTAAAATACTAAATAAAGAAACAAACATAAACAAACGAAAAATTAAAGAAGCCTTACTTATACAACAACTTAAACCCAAAATAAACCAATATAAAGGAACACCATTATACCTATATTAATATTATAGATAAAATTATATATTCAAACATCAAACCGCGCCCTCTACATTGCGACACTCAGTTATACAACCCCTTCCAAACATGTGGTCAGCTTCCGGCCAGTTACCTCTTTCTTTGTGAACCTGACGATGACCGAAGAAGGTCGAAACGTTGTTCGCTCTTCTATTTGAAGTGTTTTCTGAGCCCAAAAGAGCCGTTTTTTGCATATATTTCTATGCTTATTTTAACTCTAGAGATTAGTTTGTTGTACGACCTATTACTTCAACACCTGTTCAAGTGTGAAGCTAAGTCTTAATTGCTCTTAGAAATTTTACCCAAGATATGAAACAATTAGTCGGAAATAAAAACAAAAATGAAGTGATTTCTATAACGAACACTTTTTTAGATTTCCAGTGGTTCACAGGGAAGCTTGAGTGCGTAACACTACCCTTTAGGGTTCGGTCTTCATGACGAGTACAGTGTAGATTGCCTACGGTCTAAATCCGTAATTAACAAACATTTTGTATTAACAAAATAAATGATTGACTACATTTAATTAAAGCTAGCAAGTTATGTTGCATAGTTCACCTTCAGAACTTCTTACAAAGGTGTACATTAACATGAATATATAAGTAAGTGTACAACTTATACAGGTTACGAGCTCAGTAACCAGTGTTGCTTGGATTAAAATATCATGACTTATTTTAATTGAATGAACCATATTACATGTGATTTTGTTTTATAAAAGTTGTTTTTTACTAGTTAAATATTTTGATTAAAATCAATGAAGTGAGGAAATTTGTTAAAGCTACTTTAATCAAAGCCTGCTCCATTGGTACTTCTTCCACACATTTGTATCCAGAAGAAAATTTTCTACCTTTGAACTCGCAACGAAAACCTGTACATTCAAATATCACTTTCAGTGTATTTTGATTTTATTGTCGTTCCATTTAATGAAGAATTGACTCATCTTCTAGATGCCACACAACGTAAATTAAAATTACCAAATGTTTTTGTAAAATCAAAACAGCTGATTCTTCTAAGTACATGCAGGCAAATCTAAAGATACGGCTGCAGCAAACCTACTTAATGAGCACATGTTCGAGAGTAGTCTTGCATGTGAAGACAGTACAAAGACTGAAGTTTTTGAGCAGTTTTAAACACACAAGTGATCAATAGAACCATGAGAAAAAGTCCTCACACAAAGAAGAAACTAATAATAGCCCTCCAGATCAGACATGAAAAATAAAACAAAAAAAACTGCCTTTCCCAATTGAGACCAATCTGTCGTCCTGGTTGCCAAACTGTACATTAGAGACTGATCCACGCACACATTTGTGCCTTGTATGTCTGAAGTTAATCTCAATTTATAGCTAGCTCACTAAAATGACATATTATGCTTTGTATATTTTTGTTGAACACAATTCTTAGCACAAAACATAACTGCAAGTCTAAATTTTAAAATATCATCTCCTGACCACAAAGTCAAAATCTCTTCCACAAGTCCTTCCAAACCCCAAAACATCCTAAAGCTGAATGTGCTGTCCCCACATTTTGTCCTCCTGTGTACCTGTTACCAATAAAGCCAAATTAGGGATCCATATATCAAGAGCATCTTGCTCCAGGCTATTGGAAGTCCCTTTATGTAGAAGTTCCCTGCCTTTACCCAGTTATCCTCACCTGTGTTTGTCATCTTGACCAAAGTATCCAACCTATTTCCTATCCCCCCCTCATCTCTTCTAGGTTGTAAACCCTAGATCTAACAGGAAAGGTCATTTGAGATCGTACTTCTCATTTGTCTAAATATACAGACTCAGCCACATTTATCATCAGCAGCATCTGGTCTAAAACATCCAATATTTCAAACTCTACTTCATGTTTAGCAGTTGATGTTAGTGGTACTTTTTGAGAGTTTCCATACAGTTGCATAAGGACTTTATGTTCTAACTGTAATAACAATGTAACCGATACTTGTTAACACCAGGATAACTGGTTCTTGCTACCCTTGCTTTATCACCTCAAAGTATCAATTTTAGTGTGATAACCAGTAACCTGTTGTTAACAAGCATCAGTTTTACTATTGTCTGGTCAGAATTTCAGAGTTTCAATCTGTCATGGAATTTGACATTCTTACCATTAGTTTTTTCAAATCAACTTACAGTAATCTTATATACATCCAACTTCACCTCTTGCCTGGTTCTAAATGTTTTACTACAGAAACATGTATTTAGTGATCAATATCTTGATACAATCAATTGATACTTAATATTTAGTTCATCATGTTTATGAATGGTTTTGTACACTTAAAGTTCAGGTAAAACTAACTCTTTGATAAAGTTAATCTAATGTCTGAGTTGTATAAGCCTGTTTATAACAGTTTCACACTGTTCTCATAGAAACAGAAAAACAGCAATACACAGGTCCATTTATTTGTAGTTAGGAGTGCCTTAAATTTTCACAAACAAATGGCATACATGCAGGCTATAGTTTTGTTTTTGGTGTATTAGTTCTAAGTATTGTAACTAACTTGTAATAAGTGCTTTCCAGTAAGAGGTACTACAGGATGTAAACTTAGATAGTACTAGGAATCGGAGAACTTTCCCCTACATTTCTCTAGGTACAAATATTGTTTTTATGATGAATTAACCAAAACTATCACACTTGAAATGTTGTGAATTACATATGTAACAGAATGAAAATTCCAGAATAACAAAATATTGTATCATTTTTGTAATTGAAAAAATGAAAATACAAGTACTCCATGTAAAACTAGAGAGCATTATGTTTTTATAATTACTACCACACTATTTGACACTACACTACGCAACATCTTATTCCTGTATTTTAAGATTTTCATAAGATAGACTGCATGTTTAAGTTATCATGGCTGCACATTTGGAGAAATCAGTCCAAGTTTACTGGTTTCTTTATCCAATAGAAAGGAAGAGAATTACTGCTGTAATATTACTCCACTGCAATGTCAAGAGATGCCAAAACACCTATCTATGTGGATCCCCATGATTACTTTTTTCTGCAGGTCCTCACAGTGGAACTTAATGCGACTTTTTACCTTATAAGTGAAGCTGACCTATAGCCTCAGCAGCCAGGAGAGAAAACTTAATACTTAACTAAATTACATTGTATGCCATGTTCTTACTAGTTTTAAGAGCTTAATTACATGCTTGTTTTATTTAAAACACACAGAGCCCAGGCATATTGATAAAAAGTGTTTATTCCAAGTAACACCAACAAACAAGTCAAGCAAACAGAACTGAATGTGAAGAAAAGCCACTCAAACAGCGTGCCAGTATGAAACTGTTTAATCAAGAATGAGTTTATTGGTAAACAGCTCTAAAACAAAACCAGCTGATAAATGTAATAAAATTTTACAAATATTGTTTATGAAAAGTTAAATACTTAACAAATACAGCTGCTCAGTTTAGATTTAGCAGGGGCTAATAAAAATCACAAAATATTAACCATAAAAAAATCAAACAAAGTTATGGAATGAATATGTAAGCAATAAGTTCTATTTGAATACAAAATGTTTGTTTCTGTCATGATTTATCCACAATTCAGCAATAAACCAACAGTGGTCACATGGTCAAACTGACAAAGTAGCATGCAGTGGACAGACTTCTCCAAAGAGCAAAAGTAGAAAAGTAACAAAAATTGAAACATCAAAATTTAGTGCATGTCACTCCACATCAGACTACACGGAGGAAGGAACACCTGTACTGAACTCCATTATCCATATGGTTCAGCTCACTCACATACAGCCACTTACTCAGCTGAAAGAAAAAAGTGACCAAAGAATTAAGTTAAAGAAATACTATTCATAGTTATGAATATTATAAACGTTGAAACAGCTAATATCTACCTAGTAACAATTAATTAAAAACAAGGTCTAATATTAGATGCAACAAAACAATTATAACCAAGCAAGTCTTCACTACAAGTGTGAAAATAATCCATAGAGCTGTAATGCAGGATCAAAACAACTTTTACCTTGGACTGTAGCATGGTTAATTATCTCGCTGGTAACTGTTGTACTGGTCTCTCGGGTTTTTATGCTTTTTGAACAGGGAGCGAGTTCAACCGATATAAATGAGTTGCCTTCCACAGACAAATTTCTGCCATAAACACAAGTGTAGTTGATAACAAATTATGGTACTTTAAATGTTTTTTTTTGCAAACACGAAAAAATAACTAACTGTTAGAGACCTGCAGACACCATGTTAGTTACATGAAACAAATCAAAAACTACATCTCCCTAGTAGAAAACTACCTTAACAACCATAAGCATCAGTGACTTCAGTGTTATGTTAATTAGCATATCTACTGAAAACAAAATTTCAGTCAGTAATTACTTCTAAGTATTACTAACATTGTTTTTCAATAGATAGCCACAACAATTACGTTTTTCTTATTTACAAATCTTCATTCATACTTACACTAGGTGGTCCTTAATGCTGTCCACAGTAATGTCCAGGTCTTTCTTTTCTTCATCAGTTAAGGCACCATTATCATTCACACCATCATGTTTCTCCTCCTTACCTTCTATCTTGTCCCTATATATATATATATGATAAAAACACCTCATGTTGAAGCTAGCTACAAGTTCCTACTGCTGCAAAGTAGCAGATAGTGAAAAGTGCATGTAATGTTTTAGTTTACAGTTTGGATATACAGACACTAAATTTCTTCATTTGGAAAAAAAAGAGAATACTTTACCTTTGCTACAAGGCAATATGGCAACTTTCTTCCAGTTAAAGACAAATGTTACACCCAAAATAAAAGTTCTTACTGGTTAATCACATATGGGTCAGACAATCTTACCCTGTGGGAACAAGTCTTTGAACTGAAGGATCACATTACCAAAAGTTAAAAAGTTAAACATTGTATTTGGGTTTAGTGATACTGGTTTAAAGCAGCTTTTAACAGGATTTTGCTTTCAAGTTATTAAAGTCTTGGGTTAAGTTTATGGCATTCATTAAACCCTGGAGGAGTCAATCAGGTTATAAGGTTAACAGTAATCTTCCATTTTAACAGTTTGACATTACTGTACATATTTGTTTTATTGTATTGTTTTTTGTTGAATGAATGAAGAACCTGCCCTAACAGTGTCAAAATACTTAGTGATTATGGTTCTAGAAACTCCAAAGTGTGATACTCTGCAAACATTATATACAGGTCTTAACTTCTGTGGAAAATCCCTTCTACTTAGAAAATACCATGCAGCAAAAACAAGACCTAACTGTTTCTGGGCATGTTATATCCACACTCGTTTCAGCATAGAGGAGGGTTTAAATAATGTCACTAGATTGGAACATCAGCCCTTCAACATTACTTAAAGGAAACCAAGAATAATAGCTCTACAAAAGAACAGAAACATCTATCACCACTTTAACAAAACCTAACTAAAGTATCAAATAGAACAGTATCAACTTTCTTGAAATTTACTCCTGTATTGTAACCATGTCTATAAAGTTTCCTGCCCACCACTTATACTGGTTTCAACTCAGGAAAGTTGGACTTGTTCTTTACAAGTTATGTTTGTTACTAAAAGATTCATCCTTTACAAGTACTGGAATAGTTTAACACTGTACTGCCAAGTGCATCTCTTCTATTCAGTCTTGACAGCAACTGTTACAGATGTAGTACAAACAGTTATATCAGATGTTAAGATTTATGCACACAGTATCTGGAAACAGATAGTTCAGACAGTATACAAGCAGTTCTGCCATCATAACCAAGTATCATCACAAACTGCACATCTTCATAACTTGCCTATTCACCAAATGCTCCAATACTGATGTCTGTTAATGAATATTCATAATTAAATCTACAATGTCTTGTTATCAGATCCCAACAAGTTTTTATGAAAGAGGCAAGCCAAGTTATAAGTAACTTGAAAGTCAATGTTTCATACAGCTTACAATGTCTATGAAGGACTTGTCATTTCTGCAAAGACACCCCTCACTTTTTAAGACAGTTTGTGATGTATACATTACCTTACTAATATATGCACAACTTATTTGGTTACTAGTTTGATAATAAAATCTCACAAATATATATTTCAAAGAAAATACTTTCAACATTGTAATTAAATCACTGCTAGAATCCACTATGTATTTCCCATGTAAATTTTGCTTGATACTGGCCACTGTTAGAAGAAATTACCCCAACAGTAATGACAACTCACTAGTTTAGGGGTTTTTAATTTCACATTACAACAGCTTTATTTAGTCAAGTCTTTCCAATTCCAATTAGTATATTAAAAATATCTGTCACTCATTTTTCAGTACCAGATTTAATAATCTGGGCATAAGAGTTGTAAGGAACCTAATCTAAATCTGGACACTTGTCAATACATAGACAATTAAAACTATATTTTACAAACAATGGCCTGCAAGTCTAAGTGTATTCTGCTCAAAAGAAAAAAAAGGATGAAAAATACACAAAGTAACATTCTTTAAAAGACATGATTCATAATAGCAGACACACTGAAGCATCCATTATTAAAGAGTTAGACTGGCTGAATACAAGTCAGTACTACAATGTTAAACTGGTCAGCACACTTTAAGCACAGAAAGTTACCCTTAAAACTACATTCTTACTGTACCTTCAACATGTTAAGACACCTAGAAATATAGACATCACACTTCATGCAACTCTAGGGTTATGTTTCCCTGAACCTACATGGTAACAGTTTTACAGGAACAGTTAAAGAATACCCTAGAACAATTTTAAAATATGCAACACCGTGTTGTTCTAAGTGATTGTGACAACTGCACTCCATGTTGAAGTGAAAAGTTACGAACCATAAAAAAAATGAAGTTATATAATAGTGGTGTTGCCTTGTCATACCTAGATTACTATAAATTTAATTTACCATGTAATTGTTTAGGCAGCACAGTACCTGTTGTCCAGACCCAGAACTGTATGATTTATTCTAAGACTTAAGCTTGACAATCAGACAATAATTCAAAGTATTCTTAAAACAATGACCAAAAACGTTATTTTAAATCACCATAAACCTTACAAGGGAGAAAATGCATATATATTTAAAAAAACAAGTTGTTTTTAAGGTTTATTACAAATAGAAAACAAATTATGCTGACTTTTCAACAACTGGGCTCAATTCTGTCACATCAATTTCTTGTGAGATTGTTTCAGTAGCAGGCCTGGCACCTTCTGGCAGTTCAAGTATACATCGTACTTTGGTAACACTTGTGGTAGATAACGTAAACCGAGAAAACTCGGATGGTGAGTGGAGAAAGAAACACTGACCGTTCTTGGTACACATTAAACTTGAAATGCCACTAGAAGAACAAGCACACATTAAAAACTAAATTAATATTTTATGGTTTTTATTTCAAACTGTTAATAAATAGTGTAGACTATTTGACAAAAGTTTATTAAAAAGACAAGAGGCAACCTTGTTTATTTACAGTTAAGATAAAACAAGCACGAATGAAAAACGTGTAATACATATATGTTAAATGTTACTATTACAGGTTTGTTTATGGCAAGTTAAAAACTCACCTAATATTTTCCTTCTTCATACAAGCCTGAACCAGCTGTCTATGGAGGTCAGGTACAGTGTAAACACTGATATCACCTTGATTTGTCAAGCAGATGATGCAATATTCTGAGTAAGATGAATCTAGAAGAAATTAACTGTACTTGAGTTTATCAGAGAAGTTTTTTTCCCTAGATTTTATCTACCACGTAGCAGATTGCCTTTACTTTTCTACTGTAATGTATTAAACAAACTAATTTCAAGTAAAATCACTTTACTCTTACACCACTTCAAATGTTTATTTAAACTGACAGACACCCACAAGTGTTAGTTTGATAACCATTTAGGATGATTTGATTGGAGGAAAGAGAATTACATGTAGGTCTGACCTGAGGTTGGTATAAACAATTACATCATACCATGTCAAGCTACTTTTGTTTTTGATTTGAAAGTTAATTAGTACCATTTGGTTCAGAACTATCATGATTTTCTTCCTAAGTTACTACAAGTGCCACATGATGTTCATAAAAGACACCAATGATTTCATTTAGTACTTGCCAAAATCAAAATTGATTTCAGGGAAACTAAAATTGAGCTCTTAAGAAAAACTAGTATGTACAAGGCTAATTCTAAAATGTACCTTTCCCCTTCCCCAAGTTTGTCTTTATAAGAAGAAATCAAAGTCACATACTTTAACTTCAAGAAAAAAAAAAAAAAAGTGTCAAATGTAGTGCATAAAATCACATCCAACAAAAATGAAGTAAATACAATCCCATCACTTATTTTGATACATTATATTATTGTTGCCCTACACAATTTATTTTAATTATGTTGAATTTGACATGCAAGCCTAAAAATACCTAGTTGTGAGCAACACACTACAAACTTAGTTATAAAACTGTTAAGGATGCATTTAGTTTGTTTAAATGCAACTCACCAGTAACAGAAGTAAATCTGGACATTGCAACTTTTCTCACATGCGATCCCTCGTGAGCAGTTACCTTGAACTTTCTATATGGCTTTAGACTTGGAAGGGTAAAGATCTAGAGAAAAAACATTCATCCAGGAAACTTATTAGCAGACATGTATCACCAATACGTGAATTGCAACAGCATGGAAATATTAAAATATCCATTTGAAACCAAACTAATAGAACAACATAATGTATACATAGTTGTTGGAGGACATGTACAAAATACTTAATTTTGGGCTTCACACAAATACTCATAAATCCAAATATCAGTATCAATAAGAAATCCAAATTACATCTGAAGACCATTCACATTTACAAAGAAAAAGACAAGAGGTTTGAAATAAATGGGAAATGCCCTAAAGCAATAGGGTCATTCAAACTAGGGAGTAATGGGAGATGACCAATAACGAAAGTAATCTTTTAAAAACATTTCCTAAAATAATTTGCAAAATAAGTTCATTATTAAAGTAATAAAATTACAGAAACTTGCCTTAAATTGTTCTTCTGAACATATCAAAACCCTGTGTGTGCCAGTGGTGTTTGGTTGTTTGCCCACATCTTTTTTGGCCTCCAGAGGGTCTGGCAAAGGATATCCATTATGGTCAATGATGTCAATATACACAACTGGTGCCCTATGTTTCAACTGAATCTCCTTCACTGACAAAAATTACAACGTTTTAATAGAATTACTCTCACCGTCTAGTGTTCTTAAATCATGGATTTCTAATTCAACATTTTTACAATCTATGATTATATCCTTTCACACAAGATCTCTTAATTATACCTGGAATCTTCAGCCTTCCTATTTACATAGCTAAAAGGTCATTTTATATATATTTCCTTTATTTCCCTTAAGTATATTGTAACTTAATACATTGTACATTTCTAAAAGAGTTAAACTTGGACAAGCTTTGTACATGGCCCACAAAAAAACATTTTAAATGAAGTAATTTCACTAAAGAAATGTGTACATGCAAACTTATCAAAAAGTATTTTTATATTAGGATAAAAACTTTTCCCATAACCTCACATTTCATTTATGACATTTATTAAAGAAGTTGTAGAGATTACAAACTTTACACACACAAATAACCAGGTACACATGTAGGTACACTACTAAACTGCTTTCTGTACAAATTACTCAGATGCATACACCATTAAAATTTATTTTACCAACTTTAACCTAAAAACACTTCCTAGTTTTAGGATAGTAAATACACATGAAATACAAAGAGTACTAAATTTGGGTCTTTTTGCCATTGACTATAGTTGACAAAGTTTTTTTTTTCTAATATTAATTATTGTACTGCATAAAATAGTTTAAATAATGCCATTAAACATTGTCTGCTTAATAGATGTTGTACAATGTCCCATAATTATGGGAATTTGTTTGCTTTTGTAATTGTGGCAAGAGCTATTACAAATTCATCTGAGCTAGCTGACATGTTTCCTTTGGCAAGCAAGCTTAAACTAAAAAGGAAAAAAATTCTCCATATAGATAGCAATGTAATGTACATTTAATAAAAAGAAGTAAAGGCTTTTGTTTACTGGTTATGAATAATATAAATATATCAAAAGAAAACTACTGGTAGTTTCTGAAAGAGGATGTGACATGTGGGTATGGCAATATGGCAAGAATTCAATTTTCCCATTTGCTGGCTCTAATTAAATAAGGTTGAAAGCCACAAAACTTATGCTTTGCCTGAATTATGAAGAAATTATAAATGGATAATTTACATAAAACTGTTTCTCAAACAAGCACAAAATAAGTAAAAGAAAAGGTGCCTAGAAATAAAATGTCACAGTTCTTGTACTTTTAGTTTGTTTTGCCTTATAAAATTTAAAAAAAAACTACAGAAATATGTTAACTACATTTTAATGCAACATCTATTGGCATACCTTGAAAAGTAAATTAAATTGTGAATACAACAACTTGAAAAACCTTGCAACATGCATAGAAAAAAAAAAATGGCTGTGGTAGGTAGGTAGGTATTCAATGCTTGCTGGCACAAAGCTACAAGGGTATCTGTGCCAGACAAGATGTGGTACAGTATAGGGCAAATAAGGTAAATATATTTATTTAGAACAGGAGAGTGGTGACTATCATGGAATAATTCCAGGGCCAATAGAAAGCTGAGCGAGTCCATATATATGGTATATTGGGTGGATCATACAAAAGATGTTCAGCAAAGAAAGAGTGATATTTCCAATCAGGTGTATCTGCTTTCCTCAGATGACACAAAATGACTCAAAGATAGGTTACAATTGGGGATAGTAATGTGCCATAGTGGAATAGGCTGATTTGAAGAAACTGCAATGTTATTCAAGGATAAATCCAAATTTTCTAATTATACCTGGATACAGAGACTAAAATGAAAAATAGCAGATTTTTTTTTTTATCAAAAAGTGTGTTCCATTGTGATTGGAAAACAACTTCAGGTGGGATACTGTGGTAAGGATCAAAGTTTGGAAGCATACATTAGAGACAGCTGCTAACAGCAAATATATAGAGGATTCATAAGATTCCACACAGACATTGCATGGGAAAAGTACAAAAAGTTCCAATGTAAAGCTGAAGCCCCCTTTTGATAAACAGGATCCAATATTTTTAGTGCTGAGGTTTTGGAAGAACCATAAACCAGTCAAGTTTGGGTTGGACAAAGGCACAATAAATATTGAGTAAGGAGTATTAATGTTTGTTTGTTTGTTTTGGAATTTCACAAAAGCTACTCGAAGGCTATCTATGCAAGCCATCCCTAATTTAGCAGTGTAAGACTAGAGGGAAGACAGCTAGTCATCACCACCCACCACCAACTCTTGGGCTACATTTCTACCAACAAAAAGTGAGATTGACCATCACATTATACTCCCCCACAGCTAAGAGGACGAGCATGTTTAGCGTGACCCTCAGATTACGAGTTGCACGCCTTACGCGCTTGGCCATGCCAGGCCCCTGGAGTATCAATGTGCACCCAAAGAAGAAGAGAGGGCACTGAGAACGTTCAATGTGCAACATTTAACCTACAATCAAATACAAGACCTAAGAACTTTGTCTAGGACGACAGGAAGTACATCATCATCAAGACAGTTCTGGATCTGTGTGGATTCCCTGTTTGTGGCAGAAGCATATACAAACAGTTTTAGAAAGTGAAAGTTTAAAACTATTTGCCATGTTCCACTTCAGTATCTGATTGATTGCGGTTTGTAGCTGCCGTTCAATAAACCTCATGTGCAATAACCAACATGAGATGTGAAAAGTCATCAACAAAGAGACCGTTTCCAATTGTAGAGGGTAGCTTTTAGTAATAGCATTAATCTTTATAACGAAGTGTGACACTCAGAATACAGCCCTGAGGGACTCCAAGTTCCTGTGGGAAAAAATGAGAAAGTGTTGAGCCCACATGCACTTGGCACTTCATTAAGAATTGCTGGATGAAAAGGGGGCAAGTTTCCACACAATCCATATGAAAGAAGGTCTCATAAGATGCCATATCTCCATATTGTATCTAAGCTTTTTCTAAATAAAAAACAGTAACAAGATATTATCACCTTAATCAGATGAGAGATGATAGACCACATCAATCAGAGAAGCCTTTTTAAGTGGTCTATCATGGTGTTATTTATGGAACCCACACTTAGTAGGTGAGAAAAGGTTGTTTGATTCAAGAAACTAAACAAGATGGGTATTGATTATCCTCCAAGAGCTTACAGAGACAACTTGTCAAAGCAATGGGACAGTAATTCAAGGGAACTGTTGGATCCTTCCCAGGTTTCAAAATATCCAAGCATCTGGATAGACATTTTCCTGCCATATATCCAATTAAAGACAGATAGGAGAATAGCAAGAGTTCTGTAAAATATGACATAACATCTCATAACGTATATTATCAGGGTTGACTGATGTATTGCCAGACCCATGAATAGCAAGTTTGAGTTCCATCAGTGTAAGAGGGCAATTGTAGTCACAGGAATGGTCAGTTGAGAAGGAAAGAGGCAGATGCTCTGCCCATGTTTTAATGGCTAAAAAGAAAGGGGATAAGTTCGAAGAGCTAGATACACAAGAGAAGTCCAAGAGTATTGGAAATGCTGTATGAATCTGGAAATTCATGGCCATTATATATTAAGACAGAGTGGGGCAGAAGTATATCTTCCACTCACCCTCCAGATCTTCTCCCATATGACTTTTGTGCTGGTAGTTAAAGAAATGCTGGAGATGTATTTAATCTAATCTAAGATTCCTTCTGGCTTTGACGTCAAACTTAACAAGCATGTGCATGGGCTTGCTGAAATACATTGTGGTTTGAGAGAGTGGGGTATCTTTGAAGTTTATCCCAAACACGCTTCCAAGTTTTCTGTGTTATAGAAGAGGCAGAATTCCACCAAGAGCAGGGATGCCATAGGGAACATGCCAGAGTTTTAGGGATGCATCGAGTAGCAACTTATATAATGCTGTTGGTTACTGCTGATATACAATCATCTATGGATGATTTACATAAGATGGCAGGATCAAGTTCCGAGAGAGTAGCGAAAGAAAGACAGTTGGCCTGGACTAACTTTCATTAAGTGTTTCATTAAGATTTGCTGATGAAGATTGTGTAGGGGAATAGAGTAAGGTCTGTTTGGATTCTTACTGTAGTAGCATACAGATTACAATTTTGGTCAGAATAGATGATAGTAATTTGAGCCTCTGTGCAAGCAAGATTGTTAACTTGTTTTGAGACATACTTCTCTTCTACCCATTTAGGGTAAGAGCTAAAGTAACAGGGATGTGTACCATTATAGTTTATACAATGTGGTTCGAGTTGGCATTCGGTAGCATTATGGTCTTTACCACCACAATGAGCACAGGTCAAGGAATTACGGCAAGATTGTTTTGAATGACCAAATTGTTGACAATGGAAACATTGTACAGGATTTGGAATATAAGGTTGCACTTTACAATTCAGATATCCCGCTTTTATTGTGGTGGGAGAATGTGGTACAGTAAATGTTAGTATTAGAACATTTGTTGGTTCAGAATTCCATCTTTGAATAAATATTTGGTGTACTGCTGAGACACCTTGGCTGGTGAGACCTGTGAGGATCTCCAAATTTGGGACAATCCTTAAATCTCTTTCAACTTGGAAGTATTCAAAGTGGAATGAGGAGTAACAGCAATAGGTATGTCCCCAAAACCTTTGATGTCAGGAGTCTGGAATGCTACAATGAAGATGTTTCCACTAAGATGTCTCCTGAATGTAGCTTCTTTACCAATTTAGGGAAGCCATCAAGCTCTTCTGAATAAAAAATTGGGACATCTGCACTACAGGTTTGTCACTTAAGGAATGCAAAATTAGGAATTACAGGACAGATTCAAGTGGTGACTTAGACTGTACAGATTCATCAATGCATGGTCGTTTTATAGTAGTCTGGTTTTTCTCGATTGTTGCAATTTTTTGTTTTAGAAGTATCCATAATAATTTGAAAGTTTTTAGGTACTCAATGACCCTACCCATCATGGAGCCCCACAACAGGATGCACTACAGTGCCTTAAAGGTTTCATGAACACTACACCCGAACAACAGTATCAGACAAGACTGCCTGTTTACAGGAATTCGAGGCCAAAGTGGTGTGTTGAAGTTGAATCCCTCAACCACCAGGATTTTCTCCTCCCCTTCACAAATTACAGATGGTGATGGTTGTGGAAAGCTGGTTAATAAGAATGTTACATTCTATGAAGAAGTTTGGTTATTGCATCACATTTTGAACTAAAATGTGGATTTTAACATTAATATTACATCTGACTGAATCAGTTGGCAAATAGTAATACTGCCCTGGTTAATGTTTTTTATACGATTTAAAATAATTATGAATGTGTCCAATAAATGTACAAGTATGTGCTGAACAGGAAAAAGACATCTAGCACACTGAAATAAGACTTACTAAGTATAAACATACATCATCTTATAACATACATTTTAATTCAAAAGGTAACAAGATGTAAACACACCTAAACCATTTGTTCAACACATGCTCATATGCAACATCAACACCCATTAACCTTCACCACACAACTATCTACTAACTATACAATCACCTAACCTAAATGTAAGAATCTCCCCAACACACACACACTACCCTTTGTCAACTAATACTGAATGGACTTAAATGTTAAGTCTCAAAGCTTACCTAGCCGACAGTTAACAGCATCAGAGCTCCTGTTCTTAGTATCTGGCATTGTAATTGTAAAAATATAAACAGTTCCAGCATTTGTTCCTGCCCAGAGTGTTAGGTTTGTTGTTACACCTTTAGAAAGTAAGCTTCATGTCAGTATTAAAGAATTATAAAAAACAATGCTAAATTTAACTGAATAAAGGGTTTGGAAACATGAAATAAAAACATGGGAAAAATTGTAGCTAAAAAAAGAAGGTAAAGTTGAAAGGTGTCATTCAAAAGAGGATAACTAAAAGAATAAAAAAGGTGAACAATGCAACAGCTTTAAGAAACATTTGCCTAAAAATACTGACAGTACAAAATGGTTAAATAAAACCGATAGCAACAGTCCATCTAATTTTTGTAATATCTGATTGATAAAGTGAAATATATAAAAAAGTTTGTTAAAATTCTAAGTTATTATGGAAAAATACATGATAGTGTTCTCACAGCTGACCACATTACACTAGATTAAAAGTAAAAAAATTGGAACAGATTTTGATACTCACAGCTAACTATAAAACTCTTGGCTATATAGAGACATTGGACAATTGATCCTAAGGTGTCATCTGCTGCCCTAGCCTCTACTTGACGTTCCATTGATTTACCTGCACTTTCCACTGATCCTGAGGTGTCATCTATTTGATGTTCTACTGGTTTAGCTTGATCTTCAAGTGACTGGACTTCAACACCTGTGCTACTTGCATCCTTTTGACTGTTTAAATAAAAAACAAATTTAACCAATAGCATTTTTGAAAACAACTGAAGTGAAATAGCACATTCATAAATACATAACTAAAACCAAGTGCATAATTATTGTACAGTAAAGTTTGCTATATTAAAACAAATATCTAGCACATAAATGTTATACAAAATATCTCAATGAACAACATTCAAACCTTTTACAAGTTGATTTAGGAGGGGTTTTGTCCTTTTTACCCTCTTGAAAGCGTCTCTTCCTTAACCGACGAAATGATTCTCTCAGCGATTTCTTGAATGATTTTCTTCGAGTCATAGATGTGTCACCTGCCGATAAGTCTACAAAGAGTGGATACAGTCAGTAACTAGACATACAGGATGTGAACTTTTTCACCTGCTGGTAAATCTATTTAGAACATATAAAAATGGTAATAAAACACATTGTCAATTCCAAAGCTAGTACTAAATTTAGGTAAAATTATGAACATGTCTTGACTATGAATCTTTAATACCAGAAAAGATTTAAGAACAATACAGGTCAAAAAGGCTTGTTTCTCCATTTCACCATATATACTGTTTTACAGAAGCATGATGTGGTCACTAACCATTACAGTTGAGGGTACACATAGATAGGACATGTTGTTTCTGAACATAGTCAAACAATTCCAACCCATGTGATGTCCCAGTTGCAACCCTGTAATGAATAATTAGCCAAGTATGAAACAAATATTGTATGAAATTTATCACATAAGGTTCTTCATGACAAAAAACAACAGTACTAACATTCTATTGAAGTATGACAAATGGGCTTTTTATGACACCAAATATTTATTACATTAAAGACAATCCATTTTTATTATGAGCTTACAGCCACTTAGCAACATCCATCTTAAATCCTCACCTATGATTGAAGTACTCTAAGCTACCAGAAAAAATATGCAACTAAAACTGAAATAAATATGAAGTACAACACTATTTGATTTAACAAATGTCACAGTTACCATCTGCAATCAGTTTGAACTAGCATGCATTAGAATAATAGTCTGTACTCACTACTGATGCCCAACAGATTAAGATATTTATACAGCTAAAGGTTCAGTTACCTCCTGGGCAATAACAGTTGTTTAAGTCACCAATATGTTCCTTGAACTGGTACCTCCAGTAATCAAGAATGGTTTGGAAGAAACCTTGTCTATCAAGGTGTCAAGATATGACTAAAAACAGGTCCTTGCCCTCTTCCACCACTTTAACATTATTCACACTACTCACCCATTATGAAATGAATGTTCACACCAATGTTGAAAATTCTCCAGAGTTCCCTTCTATACAATAGTGTTTTAAATCAATAGCTTGTCCTGTAAGTACCAGTTTACATTATGTAAAATTTGTATGGTTACAGATAATATTAGCCACTTTTGAAAGAAAGTCAAGTGGAATATTTCCTCCAGTTTAACAACATGAAGGGGGGGGCAGTCCAATTACTCAGTCCCCATATTGGAAAAAGATTAATGAATACATCTGAGAATTTAATACTTGTATACACAAACTATGGAGTTTTTGGATACAATTACATATCTGTTCCATACAGATGTGTTAGAGAATTATTTAAATTCAACATATCTAGATTGGGAACATTCTAACTCAGGTTTCCAGAAGTTGAAGTGCACTATATTCACATTAGAAGTAAAATTTTACCATCATGCACTATATATTGTATACACATATCCTCTAGGTCTTTAATGCATAGATCTACAGTTCTCATTCAGCATTCTCATACATTGTACCCAACTTTCTATCATAAACTGTCACGAGGTTAACAAACATTGGTGAAATGGTAGCAACAATTACCTTAAAAAAGGTATCTACTAGGCAGAGGTTATACATGTTCTCAGATGCATTCAACAACTTTACAACAAAAAGTTTTAAAGTTTAATTTGTAGGAAAATATTCAGAATTAAATTTATACTTTGTTACATTAATTAGGTTGACCAACCTGATCACCACTGATAGCTAGTTAACCCCTGTAACAAGTCTCCTGTTTACAAGATCTGGACTGAATAAGAATACATGTAATATGTATGGTAACAAGTTTAACATACCCTTAATTTAGTTTGTATTTCCAAGAAAAAACATGAAACATTGTGGAAAATTTAAACTTTCCAGAGTTAAAAGCAACTAAGTTCTACCATTTTAGTGTAAACTTAAAGTACAAATACCAACTATGTAAGGTCACTGAACCCAAATAAAGAGAAGCTAGATATCTAAATACTTACAATCCCAAATCAGAATGTAGTTGAAGAGCCGTTACTCCTGCCGGTGGTTTTAGCTGAATAATAACCACTTGCTGGAAGCCAGGCTCAAACTTCTGTTGTCCACCTTTTATATCCAACTTATCATGACCTTTCCATACAAAGTTCTCTCTGTCTTCCACAATACTTACTTGAAAGACCTAAAAATAAGAAAACTATTATACATAGCTAGCATTTCTATAATTCTAAAAATCTTTTAATAACCACCTACTACTACTACTCATCTTTCATTAAGTGTTAATAAACCAATGCACTAATCATTGCAAGAATGGTGTACTTAATTGTTTTCATTACTGGTTTAATATTTAGTTCTGTCTAGCTTGCTTTGATTAAAAGTAGATAATACAACAAATTACACTAAATCAGTTTCCTAAACTGTAGGCTGTAGTACCTGCAAGCTCATGAGCACTGCAGGATGCTTAAAATTTGAGAACCCAACAACAGACATACGTTAGACACTGCACAGGAATACTCGCTAAAGGTAGTTCAGTTTTAACATTAGATTGCACTACATTCCTTTCAATGATGTTTTTGAATGTTTGAGATAGGTTTGTTTATTTGTACCCTCAGTTACATAAGTAACTTAACTTTTGGTTCTTAGATTTTGTATATAAATATCTGTTAATTTTCCGGGTACATCACTAATCGAAATAACTTAAGGGTGTTGTGATCAAGTGTGAGGTCTAGCAAAAATTCAGTGAATTTGTTGATTTTAGTCCTTGTGCATAAAAATGAAGATTTTTTAACATTAAGAAGTGAAAGAAGGGAGAAGAGGGTGGCAAAGTTTAAGAAATGGAATTATGACTGTAGTTATATAGATTTTGGTTTTACCTCAGTAGAAGTCAATCATGAAGAGTATTTGCAGTGTGTATTATGTTTAAAAAGATTATGGCTTCAGAGTGCATGCTTCAAGAGTAAACTAAAATGCTACATAGAGACCAGTTATCCTAACATGGCTAACATTTACCAGAAAGTTAAGAGAACTGAAAGAACAAAGAGATACATTTTTAAAACAAATATAAATACCAAGTAGTGCTTTACTAGTATCTTAAAAAGGCAACATATAGAGTTGCATAAATGTAAAAAAGCCTTACACCATCACAGAAGAACTGGTTTTACAAATGCTCAAGACTTGAGATACTTGACACAAGTGTGAAAACAAACAACGTAGACTAGATTAAGTGCCTAAGCATTTGTACCATTAGTGGTTGCTCTAAATCTGGCTGTTATGGAAGATTGCAGGCACTCGAACAAAGCAAAGCTCTTAATCCACTGTGGACCCACTGCATAATCAACAAGGAAGCCCTTGTGTCATAGCACCCAAATACACTTAGTCTTGGAAAGCGTGTTGAAATGGTGAATTTTACAAAAAAGTCTGCCACAGGAGAGGTTTTCAAAAACATGAGGATACAAGATCTGAGCACACATCTTTGTTGTACTACTGTAGCTCACAGTGACTCATCTGTGGGGATGTACCATTGCATGTGTTAGATTTTAACAGCAATTCTCATCTTAAAAGAGAAAATAAATGTGCCAAATACTTGAATATAAATTTTAATTTATCAAAATTAACATACCTGTATAATTTCTTTGAAAAATGAAAGCATTCAATCACTCTCTGCAGGGAAGCACTATACACATTGTGAAACTTGCAGAGAAGGTTTCAGTTACCACTATGAAGAAAAAAAACGAGTGAAGATGGGAGCAAATTGTTTCCCCCTGTTGCAGCAGTTTGTTACATCTAATGAAGTTAATCTGACTCATGAACTAAAATCTGTTTTTGAGAAGCACCTAACATAGCTCAGTGACTGGTTTGAAAATTACTTTCCAGAAGATAAGTTTGCAAGGATCCAAGACCCATTCAAGGCTAAGGCCCCCCATCTAAATTTACCTTTGCAAAAAGTCTTACTGAGCTGTCTTACAAGACTAAAAACAAAATTTGGCAGCATGAAACTGAATTTTGGATGTTGGTATAAAAAATATCCACTGCTAAGTGGTAAAACTTAGGTAATACTAATTCCATTTGCAATGTCATATCTCTGCAAAGCTGGGTTTTAGATAGTTGCTGTGATAAAAAGCAAGTATTACACACAAATCAACATGGAACAGGAGATGAGGGTAGTCGTGCCCAATCCAATTTCAAAGTTTAAGAAGCTATGCAGAGACCAACAGGCACACACATCTTCTTAATTGCAAATATTTTAAAAATGAAATAAGAAATGTTTTTACTTTCAGTTTGCATCCATTATTCTTTCAAATGTCTACCAAGTTATTTGGACCTAACTAGTTAATAAATGGAACCATTAGGATTTTTTTTTTTTGCCAATGAGCACCGTGAAAATATTGCCAAGACACTAAGGGTGCCATGAACTGAGTGTTTCACATAAGATGCACTAAATTATGTTACGTTAACTAACGGAACAATCCTTCTGCTACACATTCAAAAACTGACCAGTAGACAACCTTCTGCAAGACACAGGGAGCATTACCAGCAAAGTTTGACTTGTGTAGAATACAGATAGCAGGTTAAGACAACCACGTGCAAAGTGTTAAACTAAACTAAAAACCAAGTTTTATACATCTGTCCTGCAACCTTCTTCTAAGTCTAATTTGAACAATCAAACCTTTATAATTACAAATGGGGAAAAAAGTAGCTGTGACAGAATATGGTTAATTAATATAGTAGTTAACTATAGAGATCCAACAGTTAGAGGATAATTTGTTTTTATCCAACTTCCTAACCATTAAGAGTGAGTGAAGTACTGATCTTCTGATTAGAATTGTCTGCAATAGCAACAGGAATGCACAGATAAATATCAAACTCATCTGGGAAAAGTTCTACAGATTGTAGGAAACAAAGAATACTTGAAAGGAAACCTACCCCCCCAATATGATTTTCAGGGGTTTGTTGTATTATTCTTTCTTCCTCTGTTTATGCACTTAAAATGGTCCATGTCCATTATTAGACCAAAGGTTATATTTTATTGGACACAACTGTTAAAAATTATACAACAATGATCTATTTAAAATGTTCAAACAGGACAAGGCAAGTTATTACAAATCGACAATCAATTAAAACAGTAACTCACTTCAACCTCCTTCTCTACTGGTTCATCTTTTATCTTGAACACAATCACCTGGCCAGCAGTTCCTCCCATAACCAGAACCCCACTCATGACACAAAGAACTAGCTTTTTAACAGCAAGACGAGGATCATCACTATATGGATCAAAATTTCCTATCTGAAAATTAAATTTACGTCATTCCATGTTTCAAGTAGCCACTAAAACTTCAGGGACTTATTACGATAACTTATCTTTAGTCAAACAATTTAAAATGCTGTACAAATAACTACAGAAAAAAAATACTAACCTTCCGAAAAGGGGGCCATTCCTCCCCCTCTTCTACTGGTGAAGCCTCATGTTCTTCCCCTTCAAAAAGGTTGGCAGTTCTTAAAGTGTACAAGTGTTTCAGACACACTCCAGAGGCATCCCAAAACCTGATTGTGCCATCTTCATGGCCAGTCAATATCAACTCTTTTTCTGTTGGTGGTTCCAAAAGATTTTTACCACCAGTGACCGGCCAGTCCTAGAGAAACAAAGTTTTTCAGGAAATCATAGAATCCAATTAAAAACTTAAATGTATGTGAACTGTTGCAATTTAATATTAATAAAATGGTTTAGTACCAGCTCTCCATTCCTCAGATTCATCACAGCATCCATCATGAACTCAACCACAAATCAGCAATAACCACTTATTCTTGTGGAATAATTGGTAAATTTTTAAGCTTTTAGAAACATGTTTATTAATATTGTGAATGCTTTTTACTTTGCAAGTTAATGATGCCAAGACATGTACATGTTCTTATAATATACCAGTCCTCACAAACTTGTGTGGATCTGAGAAAAAAAGGTTTTACTTTACTGAAAACAGTAATACTTTTATTTATTGACAGAAATAGTCAGCTAACCAATTTCCCTATGCACTTTGAATATATGTTAAATATTCCAAGATCTCGTGTTCTCACTAAACCCAAGTTATTTAATGTCTTATATAAACTTTGATGGACAATATCATTCAAAACCAGGTATAATTAAGTGTACATATTTACCAATGTAAAGAACAAAGACTAATTATAAACTTTGATTTGTTCAAGTCTTAACTTCCTACTGAATGCCTTTGGTCAATGATATAGAAGCTCTGCCCATCTTACTACTTTACTCCAATGTGAAACAACTTACAATTATTCAATAACTAGAACTTAACTTTTCAAAGCTATCAGTAATGTCGAGAAACCCAATTGTTGCGAATTTTATATGCAAAAACGGCTCGTTTTGGTTGAGAAAATATTTTACATAGAAGAGCGATCAAGGTTTCAACCTTCTATGTAAAATATTTTCTCAACACAAATGAGCCGTTTTTGCATATAAAATTTTCAAAGCTATGTTTTACTAGTAAATCATTAAGATGGTTTATTTTTTTAATATCAGTACTTTAAAAAACTATGTACTGTCATGATGTAGTAACCATAAAAAAAATAACTTTCCTAAACAGTTACTTAACACAAATGTTTAACAACTGGCAAGTTTAAATGTTTGTGCAAAAATTAAAAACAAGCAAACAAACCAAAAGATACCCAAGGACCATCTACTCTAGCAATTCCTAATTAGCAGTGTAAGATTAGAGGGAAGATAGCTGGTCATCACTACCCATTGCCAACTCTTGGGCTACTCTTTTAGCCATGAGTAGTGAAATTGACCATCACATTATAATGGCTCCACAGATGAAAGGGGAGGCCATTTGGCATGACAAAGATTCTTTACAAAGTATACACAAACAGATGTACATATTTTATATACTTATAATTCCACTTTATTTATATTTCTTTGCACTGGTACTTGCATTTCTAAGAAGTGGATACACAAATTAATATCAAGTCTATTATTCACAAGAAGTGAATAAATTAAGAATAGACAACATCTAATGGATGTAGAAATCCAAAGTGTCTTGATTTGCATTTCAAGATATGCCCAATATACATTACAGTAAAAATTACAAGTTTCTAGACCAGTTTATTTTTGAAAATAAGGTTGCACAAACTCTTCCAAACTGGTTTTGACAATCTTTTCAAGGTACTTTTTGTTTTAACAATTGTCTTAAGAAAAAAATATATTTTCCACATAAATAATAGTTTTAAAATCTTGTCAAATTATTACAGAGAGTTTATGAAATATTAAGCCAATGATTATAAAAAGAACTGTTCAAGAATCAGGAACAAGGATACATTAAATTTCAACATTTTCCCCCCCCCTTACAATGAATTAACTCTTACTCTAGTGGAGTACTGATGTTTAATCTGTTTATTGCCTGCAGCTACAATTCTGTCCCACAGATCCTGTGGGGAGCTGTAGTGATGGGTACAAGTTATAGCAGATATGTGGAGGCTCGACAAGTAAGGCAGGCAGAAAGTTGGCCAGCCTTTAGTTTCTAGATCTATGACAACAAACTCCTCTTCTAGAAGAACCAGTAGCGATTGAGGATTGTCAAACACTAAAAAAGAGATTATTTAGAACAGAACAATTTAATTAACAAAAAGTCAAAAAGCAATAACGTGAAAGTAAAACAATACGTACTCAAAGAAGGGGAACACAAATTATAATACAGTTAACAGTTTTGTAAAGAAACTTTAAAACAAATTAACCATTTATTGAACTGTAAAAGTGAGAAGAGAAACACCATATTTTTAATCTTTATACTTTTAGATACAAAAGTTAAATTTTGTAGAACTTAAGACGTTTATCAATAAAAAGCTTACAAATAGAATTATACAATAGAAAAGGTTCAGACACCTCAATAGAATACAAAAGTCTATTTATGATGCAAAGAACATAACCAAAAACACACAACATTAAGGTGAGAACTGGTAAATTAATTATTAAACAAAGCATCACCCACACAAGATTAATTGAGTGCACGGCAGGGAAAGTAAGCAGGAAAATTTTCAAAACACACACACACACACACACACACACACACACAGAAGTTACATAAAAATATTACAAGTAACAGCATGATGCTGACTCAAAGACGGAAAATAAAAGAGTGACATTTGTTAAAGAACATTAACAGTAATATTGTCTTCAAATACTCTAAAGAAAGGTAATGATGACAGAAGACACGAAAATTTTATTTTTACTTGATCTATAAACAAAAGTAGATGCATTTAGTATATATTTTGGGAAGCTGGTAGCTCCATGAATTCTATTCAACTTTACAACAAAAAGATATTTCATATTAACATACCAGCATCAGTAGAGGTGTCAGTGATGGCTATAAAGTCAACAAGATTAGAAGTAAAGTCTAAAACTTGATGACTATCTCCTTTCATGATAGTTACTGTGTGACGATCTCCATAACTAGCCCTTGGCATACCACCAGAAAATATTATAAAATCCTCTCTGTAAGAAATAAAATTATTCAAAACAGCCACATACTAACACTAGGCTTGCACCATACTTGTATACAAAATATTATGATAAAAGGTAACTTTTCTGCTTCATTGTATTACACACAATTTTTTTTTGAAAACTGATTTAATAATCTGTTTTAGGACAATCCTGTTTCTTCAGTATTGTAGGAGAGACCAACATCTACAACTGTTATGATGGGTACTGCTTCAGTCATTACCAATTTAGTAATTTAATTCATGGAGAAGCACAAACCTAAAAAATTAAATGTATTATAACAAGACAAATGAAAATCTTATGTGACAGATTACAAGGTCAGCATGAAACTAAAAAAAAATACATTACACAAGTCCATGCAAACAAAAGGGAACCTAATCTGAAATAGACAAAATTATAGTTAGTTGCTGGAGAAAGCTACTCTTCAACCCTTACCATAACAACAGGTTATTTTATGGATAAAACCCCACTGGTTTTATACTATGAAGTAAATTGGTACTTAAAATGAAATTTAGAAAAATTAAAATTGTTTTTACCTTCACACTTCAAATAACTAGTTTATCTTCTGATTTTATTTTCCTAATGCATTAAAGTTTATACAAATTGAATTAACACCTTCCCACAGAATCTAAAGTAAAAATAAATGTATTTCATCTAAAATATTAAATCACTTTCATATTAAGTTTATTGTAGCTTAGTAAATATCCACTTACTCTTCTTTCACAGATAACCATAGGATATTATTCATACTTTTACATGGAAAAGGACCTGAAAAACAATAGTTGATTTCCTGTTATCCAGAGCTGAAACAGGATAACCAGTTTAGTGATATTACTACACACTATTAAAGACAGTGTCACAAGTTCTGTAGAGGTATATTGTGCTACTATATTAAAAATTTCTTATTGTTTTTCACTTATAACACCAAAATGTTACCACATCACCAAAATAACAACCATTTTAATAAAATTAGAGCTTCCAAGACCCCCAAATAATATAATTAAAACTCAAAATAAGCCTAGTTGATAATCAACCATGTGAGAAATTCCAGCTCATTTAAAAGTATTTATACATTTCATACCACTACCTTTCAGTATAGTCTGTACATCTTCACAAAATTTGGAAATCTTTCAGCAACCATGGGTATTTCACACACAAAAGCATTTTTAGCAAGGTATTTTAAAGTTAAGTAAAGATGTGTATGAAGAATATTTCTTTAAAATAGTCCATGAGCAAAACAATTTCCATGTAAAGATTAAAAACTTTTTTCTTCATCTGGTCAGTATGACCAATCCTGTAACCACAAAACAAAACTAAAAATTTCCTTTAATTTTTTTGAAAAATCAAATTCTAACAAAATTAGATTTTTCATACTAAGTAGCTTTAAGGTACTCACAGTAGCTATCTGTTGATAGTTTATTTATTGCCCTCTAACTACCATTTGCTCCAAGAAAACATGGACACGTTATGCTATTGAATTATATAATCCATAAACCACTCGCACAGATACCTCCTAAAAACATTTTTACTTAATCTAACCTTAACATTACATTATTTACTTCCATCTTAATAAACAAGAAATAAAATACTTGCAAAAATCTTTTCTTCCTGTCAGTAAGACAACCATACTTTCCCCACAATACTAATGTTATTGATGCATTACGTAAGTTTAATTAAATAATGCACTAAATAACAAATAATGACATCATGCAAAACAGAAAAGTACACAATTTCTCATAGCTCTCAATTTTCTGGCTTTAACTGACAAGAGCCATTACAAATTCAAAGTTTATTATTTTTCCTCTGGGAAAAAAGCTTGTATTGTAACATTATTATTATTATTATTATTATTATTATTATTGTGCAAAAAAAACAATGGTATATAATACATATTGGATAGAAAAGCTTTGCTTTCCATTAATTACAGATAATTAACTGCAAGAGAGAACTTAAGTTCTGAGAAAGATGCAACTGGTAGATATGGCAAGAGGAGTGCAATTTGACAGCTCTGTAAATAAACAAAATTAAAAGTTAAAAAATTATGGATTGTCCACACACTGACAGTTTGATAGTTAATAATTTAAACTGAAATTTATATTGATGGGATGGTGAATGAAATAAGGAGATGGCTAGGAAAATTAAGGTTGTTTTTTCAAATATTTCCCACATAAAATTAGTAACTAAAAACTTGTATATTATATTAAAATTTAAATTTGTGAGCTACGATTTTGTTAATAATTGGTAAAACATGCAAAAGTTAACTTCTGAAAGTGATTAAAATCTTCCAACATGTGATTAAAGGATGCATGTCAATAGGGTTAATATAAAAAGAAGTCTTATTTACAAGGTTTTATTACCACAGAGCAGCATTCAGAATGTTACAATATCACCCAAGTTGATTTATACACTAAAAATGTTTTGATAACAAACTAAGTACTCAAGTTAGTTACCTAGAGACAATAATACCTAGTTATCACATCTCTGATTGGAGTTTTTCCATTACTAACCATAAGGTGTCTTAGGATTCTCACAGGGCTTGGAAGAATCAGCAGTAGTCCACAGAATGTAGCTTCCATCATTATGAGCACTCATAAATTTTGTGCCATCCCTATACCAGGTAACAGACTCCAATTGCTGAGAAAAATACACATTTACATTATTTTATCCATTAGTTAGGGAATTAACTAACTGAGCAATGTACTCTTAACACTCCCATTACAGGAGGTTAAGCAGATATGTTTAATGAGCCAATAACATCATTCTCTGGCATTGAACCTTCAGACAATATCTGTTTTCCTTTTCTTTCTTTTTTTTCTAAAGGCACAGTTAAGTAACCTAATCAAGACCTCCAAACTAGATCCAAAACAGCCCACTTAGAAAGTCCAAGTAGATGTAGTCCAACAAAATAATTAATATCACCACTATGAACTGTACAAGTTGTTTAAAATAAGGTTAGTTTCTCACCAAGAGTAAACTACCTATATCTCTATCACTTAAGGGTAAGTTTCCTGATAATGTTTAATGTGTACGACACATTTCACTATTACATTCTGTTTTAATAGAATCTGAGAATTAGGGTTACTTATGTATACATAAATTATTTTAAAAACTAATCAAATATGTTAATTGCAAACAGGTTACTTTAAACAACACAATAAAAATAATGGAATTAACAGAAGTTAAACAAAAATTCAAAAGTAATAACAGTGTATGATGTTTTATATCAACAACATCTTAATCACAGAAGCATTATCTCCAAAAATAAACTAACGTTTTAAGAACAGTGAAATTAAAGAACTTAACTTTGCTCACCTGACTTCCTGTGTAGATTTTATCTGCAGCAAGGACATTCAGGTCCCACAAAACCATCAGTCCACGATTATAACCAATTAAGATAAGATTAGGATTGGATGGACTTTCAGCTATCCCTTCAACAGCTCCAGGATTCAACTTGTAATCATCAGAAACACTAGGCAAAATTTAAAACACTGCAAAGGTAGCAAACAATGACAGACTCCACTTATCAGACTTCCAATGTTATTTACTCCATACACAGTACGTAGTTTTAATCACTAAATCCCACTGCCTCTATCTCTTCTGCTAGTAGCACAAATTTGTGACAGTTAACATTCCAGTTAAAGTTAAAACCAGTAAGCACTTTTTAAATTAATGGAGATAAAGAATTTTATATATTTAAAAAATGGCTAGAATGGATAGAGAAGGCACTAATAGAAGAGTGAACAACGTTTCGACCTTCTTCGGTTATCGTGCCTTCTCTACCCATTCCAGGTCTTTAAATATACAATTCTCTCTACAAGTGGGTTTTCTCATCATCACAGATGAAGATTTTATTCAAATACTATTATATCTAGTCCAGGGTTTTGGGATTAGACAGTATTACAAGCATTAAAACCTTACTAAGCATTCAGGTTGCTCCCTAACCTTACAAATGACAACTTTAGTTGTATTTTGTAAAACTAACTAGTCTAAGTTAGTGTCATGGGGTGAGTCACTAAAGTTTAGGAAAACATAGCTAATACAGTTTTAAATCATGTTTGTTGTCATGACTATGAACAGGAATTACCAAATAGATCTCTATATGTATGTGTGTATTGTACATAAAACTCACAAATCTTCAACTCATGTCTACTATAACACAACCCATGCTTAACTTCAAAATCAACTGTTATTTAATGTATATATACATGGCAGTATAATAGCTCAGAATTATTTCAAAAGTTTCACATCAGTAAACATTCATTACAAAATACACAAACACTTGCATTCTTCCAAAAGCCTGGAGTATTGGACAGTCTGATACTTATTTTAAACAATTCATTTTTTAATTGAGAGATACCCATCCTGAGACCGAACTGATTTTTATACATGGTAGGGTGTTAAAAACTTACAAAAACAGTAATTACAAACAGAAAACTACTAAAGGAAACAGACAAGATTCTAAAAGTGTACAAATCAGGACAAAAATCTGAGGCTGGCTTATTTAAAATGTATTTAAAAAAAGCTAAAACATTTAGCCTGCAATAAATTTATTAAAATTAGATATGGTAAACAGTCCCATATTTAACCGAAAATAAAGATATCTAAATGAAGTTAAACATCACTAATGCTACACATTCTTAGCAGAGTTTGGGGCTAATATTTTGGTGCAGTAAAACTCACTTTCGCATGATCACATCCTGGTAAATGATATCTTCTGTCATCTCAAAAGCCTTGACATCCAGAAAGTAAATGTTACCTTCCTCTGTACCAATGAGAAGGTTTTGTCCATGAGACAGTAAACAACAGCTGGATATCTTCAACCTAGAGAAGGTATAACCAGTTAACATTATGCTATGTAATTTTTTATTAAAAAATCTTAAATGCATTTATTGATAAAAAAAAAAAAATGTAATTTTCACCTAAGTGCAACTAATGCAAAACATAAAATGTCAGCAAGAAATACATTAATAAAGAAAATAAAGTAAGAACAGTTAACAGGAGTAAACCAAATAAAATACTAGTAGGAATACTTACATATTAAAACAAAAGTTGCAAGTTGAAGTGTTTGTTAAAAAACAAAACTTTAGTAAACAGTTGACAAAATACATTTCATGTGTTGTGTATAAATATTCACATACATCTTTAACCCTTTCAGATGTCAGGGGCATTACAGATACCCCAATTTTGTTTTAACATGTTAAATGTTTAGTTTCAAACACAGTGGTTAAATACTTACAAAACAGTACCAAGGTTTAAAGTTAATTTGATTTAGTTTTGACAATTTCTGGTTTTGCAACATTAACATTTACAAAAAAAGTTTAAAAAAAAAAAACATTTAAAAAGTTGAAATTTTAGAGAAAATGTTTAAGTTTAATTTTATATATTAAAACAGATAACTAAATTAGTATTCACTTTATTTCACACTTTCACTAGTAACCACTTAGGATACAAATTAAAAATTGCAAAAAGTGGAAAACTATCCATGAAGAAACTGACCTTTCAAAATAGCCTTAGGTCATGACAATGGTATAGGCATGCAACCCACACAGGTACAAACAAAGTTAAAAGGTACATTTTACAGTTTCATTCTATTACCTTTCTTCTAAAGAATAGGATTTCACCTCTGTTAAATAAGATTCTCCATCAGATGTATTGATCTCCCACAGATGAAGAGAATTATCCTCGCACAAACTGATAAGACGACCCTATAAACAAAGGTTTATTTTCAAGTCATAGTTACAAACCTACAATTACAACATGGCTTAGTAAAATACCCTGATTACAGCTACAGAAGGCTAGTAATAGATATTTTACTCTGAAAGTCTTGTCAATTCAATCTTTTGTTTCGACTACTAAGTATATAACCAGAACTTGGAGGAAGCTTTTCTTTAAAACTGCTTTAATACAATATTTTAATACACTTCTGAGAAAAATTAACTGGACCTTTACAAGTTATACAATTTTATACAGAACTTTAGATAAAAAGATGTTACCACATTTATCAGTGTGGTAATTATTCCGATATCCTGCAGGATGAAACTATGTTTTATAACTGTATGAAGAATATTTAAACAACTTGCTTGAAAAAAACTGCAACTCTGATCAAAGTATGCACAGTGGGTACAACTGAAAATAAACATAAAGGTATAGTAATATGGCACAGAATCTGCTACATCTAGTACCAACAGTGCACTCTGTCTAACACCATGAATACTGTCAAACCTCAAAAGTAATTGTTCATGAATATACATTCAGTGGATCAGTGAAAATTAAAATGAAACTTGCAAGTATAGTTTACTTTTGTTTTAAAACATACCACACAAGTTAGAGGCAGAAGGAAATCAAAATGCAAAAATACTAAATGTTTGTAACCATTACACAATACTGGATGTAGCTGAGGATAACTTGTATATATTTATCTTACCAAAACCTATAAAACATGAAATAGAACATGCTTCTGAAGGTCAGGGTTCAATGACTAAAGTATAATAAATCATAACTGTTAGTAGGACATTGTGCAACTTATTGCATCTATTCAAATTCTAATTACAAAGTGTTACACTACACAAAAACAGAGAAGTTACTCTAATCCTTACCAACTGTTAACATGATCACAAATATGAAAAAATGCTAGCCATACCCAATTAGGAATGAAGAAGAGATTAGTGACACAGCATTCTCCTTCATGTTGTCCATAGAACTCAACTCCTGGGGTCCCATAGCTGATAGTTTAATGTAAGACATTCATTCAACAAGATGTACTACACATACATTTATGTGCAAGAAAAAACTGATTCAAACACTGCTAGAAACATCTTACAGAAATTGTTTTGATATTTATTATAATTCTAATCATTTGAAAGAAAATAAGGAATGAGTAATCATATGTCAACCACATCTATATCCAATACCAGCATGGGCTTCAGCTTGAATTCAGATTTCATCAAGACCACATGAAATACAAACAGTACTAGTTCAAGTGCTATTTATGTCATCAGATTATGCAAACAACTGTTACTGTGGAAACTAGATTAACTACAAAAGTAAAAATTTTATCTAACTTAACCCGGTCATTTACAAACCAGAATCTGGCAAGAATTAATAGAATATACTTGAACATTAAATTAAAAGAAACTGATTGTTTGATTGATTTAGTGTTTTATATCACAAAGCAACAAGGCTATATGCACCAGACATCCTGTAAAAAAGTAAAAAAAAAAAAAATGTAGAAAAAGACAAATGGAAATGAAGGTACAACAAGAAAAGTATAAAACCAATGCTGACATCCAGTCTACAACGTTAAGAGAGAAGGCAGAGTATAAGAAGTTGTACGGTATTTACTCTAGCAAAAAGGTAATGATCATAACCTGCCAGGAAGACTAACAGGTAAGTTTAAGACCCTCTGTCAGTCACCTGAAGTTGGTCTTTCCAGTCCTGGTTCCAGGTTATGAGTCAATATGGCCAGAACTAAAAAGTAAAGGAGTAAAAGTGTGAAACGATATGCAGCAAAAGTATAATAACAACTCGCCAGGACGACTAACAATTAGTTCAAACAGTAGCGTTAGTCACCTGAAGTTGGCCTCTCCAGTCCTGGTGTTGAGTTATTTATTGTTCTGGCCATTGTCCAATGTCAAATTGAATGAGAGAGATTAAAACTGTGAAAAAGGAGCCAAAATTAAAAAGGTGTAATGAATAAATATGCAACCCTTAAATGAGATGAAAAAGATTAATGGCCATTAAAAAATTAAAAACGTTATCAAGGTGGACAGAGTTACAATCACCAATAACTCTGTCCGATGTTACAGACTGACCCTGGAAAAAAAAATGTTTAAAATATTGCCGTCATTGAGAATTGTAACGATGGCAAGAAAGTAAAATGTGGCTGATAGTGATTTGAGTGTTACACAAACTACACATTGGTGCATCAGTTCCAGATAAAAGAAAATGATGAGTTAAAAAACTGTGACCAATGCGTAGCCTAGAGAGAACAACTTCCTCCTTCCTAACTTTACGGAAGCTGGATGGCCAAACTCCAATTTTGGGTTTAATTTGAAAAAGTTTATTGTCGCGTTGTTCACTCCAAGTGGACTGCCAACTGGCACGGAGCCGAGCTTTGAAGACAACACCATAGTCCATGTACGGAATAGGCATAGGGGGTGATGGAGCTGAGGCATACATATTTAGCTGCCATGTCTGCAAGCTCGTTCCCATGAATACCAACATGGCCTGGTATCCAGAAAAACTGAATTGAAGTAGCTGCTAATGAGAAATGGGCCAGTCGGTTTCGAATATCTGCTAGAATAGGATGTGAGCTAATGTGAAGTGATTCCAAGGCAAGAATAGAACTAAGCGAGTCAGTATAAATAGTGCAGTTGGAGTACTGCTCAGCTGCAATATGATCAAGGGCGAGAGATATTGCATACAGTTCAGCAGTGAACACAGAAGCTGTAGAGGGGATTCTATGTGCAACTACTGACCCACAGCAAACCATAGCAGAGCCCACTGAATTTCCTGATTTGGAACCATCTGTATAAATGGGAACTGAATGATTGTTTGAAAGATATTCATTGAATAAAAGACGGTACTTCCAGTCTGGAGTATCCGCCTTTTTTAGGTGATTGAAAGAAAGGTCACACTTGGGGGCTGTAATAAGCCATGGTGGGATGCGTCGACATGTGGAATCTGCAATATAATCCAAGGACAGACCCAATTCATCCAATTGCGCCCGGATGCGAAGGCCAAACGGAGCAATGACAGATCGTCTGTTCTGAAAAAGTACTGCCCACCGAGGAAGGAAAACACATTCCCAGGTGGGATGCTTTGGTAAGGAACGAAGTTTCGAAGTATATTGTAAAGACAGTTGCAAACGACGAAGGTGTAGAGGAGGTTCATGAGATTCAGTGTATATGCTTTGAACTGGAGAGGTACGGAAAGCTCCGGTGCAGAGTCTTAGACCTTGGTGATGAATGGGGTCCAGTATCTTTAAGGCCGAGGGTCTGGCAGAGCCATAGACCATTGATCCATAGTCAAGTTTCGATCTGATAAGAGCACGATATATCTTTAACACTGAACGGCAATCTGCCCCCCAACTGGTAGAAGAGAGGACACAAAGGATGTTCAGTGTTCTTGTGCATTTGACCCGAAGCTGCTTTAAGTGTGGTATAAAGGTCAATTTACGATCAAAGATAAGCCCCAAGAACTTGGTCTCCGGGACCACTTGCAGCTAAACTTCACCGATATGAAGTTCAGGATCAGGGTGAATACCTCGGCGACGGCAAAAGTGCATGCATACAGTTTTGGAAAGAGAGAAATTAAAGCCATTCGCAAGAGTCCACTTCTGTACACGATTGAGGGCAGTTTGTAGTTGCCGCTCAATATATCTCATGTTTGATGACTGACATGAGATGTGAAAGTCGTCAACATATAGCCCATTCATAACGGTGAGAGGGAGTTGTTCAGTGATGGCATTTATCTTTATACTGAAGAGTGTGACACTCAATATCAGCCTTGAGGGACTCCAAGTTCCTGTACAAAAGAACGTGAAAGTGCTGAACCTACACGAACTTGGAATCTCCTGTCCATTAAAAATTTTTTAATAAACATGGGTAGATGGCCACGTAACCCATATGTATGGAGGCCTCGCAAAACGCCATACCTCCATGTTGTGTCGTAAGCCTTCTCTATGTCAAAGAATATCAATACAAGGTGTTGGCGGTTGAGAAAGGCCTCTCTGATAGATGTTTCAAGACGAATTAGGTGGTCTATGGTGGAGTGCTGTCGACGGAACCCACACTGGGTGGGTGAGAGGAGGTTGTTTGATTCAAGGAACCAAACGAGACGAGCATTAACCATCCTTTCTAAGGTCTTACAGAGACAGCTCGTCAGAGCAATTGGACGATAGTTTGAAGGAATCTTCGGATCTTTCCCTGGCTTAGAGAAAGGTAAAATAATAGCCTGGCGCCAGGCATCAGGAAAAACATTCTCCTGCCAAATCCGGTTGAAGATAGTCAGAAGGACATCAAGAGAATCAGGAGAGAGATGGTGTAGCATGTCATCAGGTCCAACAGATGTACTGGCAGACCGATGAAGGGACATTTTTAGTTCCGCCAGGGTAAAGGGACTATTATAGTCAAAGAAACAGTCAGTTTGAAAGGAAAGAGGTGATCGCTCTGCCCGAGTTTTGATGGCCAGGAAGGTGGAGAAACAAGCAGAAGTGCTAGATACCCGGCAAAAGCTTTCACCTAGAGTGTTAGCGATGTTTCGGACATCAGTCACCTCCTGACCATCAGAGAGTAAAATCGAGAGGGGAACAGAAGTGTAGTGCCCATTAACCTTTCGAAACTTGTCCCATACGATCTTGGAACTGGTGGTAGTAGATATGCTGGTTGTGAACTTAATCCAAGATTCCTTCTGGCTTTGATGTCTTACCCACCTAGCATGTGCTCGGGCCCGCTGGAAAGCAACCCGATTTGAAAGTGTGGGATATCTGCGAAAAGTGTTGTAGGCCCGTTTTTGAGCCTTCCGTGCTAAGTTGCAAGCAGAATTCCACCATGGACGAGGATATCGTGGGAAACGTGTCGAGGTTTTAGGAATACACTGAGCAGCTGCATGTATAATACAATCAGTTACCGCTGCAACACAGTTGTCTATTGATGGCTGATTTACGATGACAGGATCAAGTTCTGCGAGAGCAGTGAAAGTGGACCAGTCTGCCTGATCCAGCTTCCACCGGGGCACGCGGGTAGGGTGGCATCGACCACGGCCAGTCTCTCTCAAAATGATCGGAAAATGATCACTGCCTAGTGGGTTACTGTCAACCCTCCATAAAAAATGGGAGAATAATGAAGGGGAGCAAACTGAGAGATCAATGGCAGTGAATGACTGACTTGGTGCATGAAAGTAAGTGGAAGAACCAGTATTGAAAAGAGAAAGATCGTGATCAGAGAGCATCTGCTCTACAGATCGACCCCTCCCATCAATAACAGCACTTCCCCAGAGGAGATGGTGTCCATTAAAATCCCCCAGGATTAGAAATGGAGATGGCAACTGTTCAACGAGAGCATCCAGGTCTGATTGATCATATGTCTCTCCAGGGGACAGGAACAGAGAACAAACAGTGATGGTACGACCCAAGGAAATACGGATGGCTACGGCCTCCAAGGGTGTATTGAGTGACAAAGACAGGGTGGGCACATGTTGATCAACCAAAAGTGCCACCCCTCCATGTACTCGACCATCACACAACTTGTCATTTCTGTACAGAGAAAACTGCCGAATGGAGACTGTATCAGCAGATTTGAGAAATGTTTCTTGTAGAGAAAGACAAACAGGATGGTAGGAAGCAATCAGCGTTTTGATATCATCCAGATTAGAACGTAAACCTCGACAGTTCCATTGTATCAAGGTGGCCATTTTTAAGGACGGGCAGGTGAAGTGGTTGGAGAACCCTTCGGTTTACGACCTCGTCTTTTGTCTTTACTGTCTTTCTTCGGAGGAGGTCTATCAACCTCCATGGATCCTGCTCTGGGTCGAGTGGGCAGGTTTTTGTTATTGGAAGAGGAATCAAGCGACTGAGGACGCGAACGAGTAATTGTTTTGTTTATTGTGGTGGGAGAAAATGATGTATCAGAAGAAATGCCTGTATTTGAAACTGAAGGACATGGATCTTGAAGTTTGTTGGAAGTTATGGGAAAAACAGAGATGGGTGTGGAAGTCGATTCATCTACTGTTTTAACCACGGAGGGCAAAAGGCTTTTCATTTGTTTTGAAAACGATTCTTTTGGAGGCACAGAGAGATCTATCTGCACTTCCACTGTAGTTGTGGAATGGAGTGCAGCAGCATATGTCCGAGATGGGATTGTGGACATCAATTTCCGAGCCTCAGGATAACTAATGTTATGTGTCGTTTTCAAACGCTGCACCTCTTTTTCCTCCAACCATTTTGGACAAGAATGAAAGTAAGAGGGGTGAGAACCATTGCAGTTGACGCAATGTGGGTTTATGTCACAATCATAGGCATCGTGGTCCTTGCCTCCACAACGAGCACATGTCAGGGAACCACGACAAGATGTCTTTGAGTGGCCGAATCTCTGACATTGAAAACATCGAAGAGGGTTTGGAATGTATGGCCGAACCCTGCAAATGAGATAACCTGCTTTGATGGTGGCGGGTGCTCGTGGTGAAGTGAATGTTAAAACAAGGGTATTTGTTGGCAGTGTAACTCCATCTTTGCGAGTGGAGATGCGCCTCACTGCAGAAACTACTTGAGTGGAAAGACCGGCGAGAATCTCCGATTCAGGAACATTCTTCAAATCCCTTTCAACAATAACTCCTCGTGAAGTATTCAAAGTAGCATGGGGTGTAACCTCGATAGGTATATCGCCAATTACCTTTGATTTCAAGAGGAGTTCACTGTGTTGGGATGTGGATGTTTCAACCAGTATGTCACCAGATCGAAGCTTCTTTACTGACTTTGGAGAGCCAGCAAGTCCCTCTAGCCCCTTTTGAATAAAAAAAGGGGACATTTGCCCTAAAGATTTTTCTGAAAGAGAATGCAATATCAGAAAATGAGGTACGTGTGTTACTGATGTTGGAGATTGCTGTTCTGAGTATTCGAGACGTGGTCGCTTACCCATTGACTGTTTTTTTACACTTTTAATTAAATTTTTTGAAGGATCCATAGGAAAGTGAAAAGTTTCGGTACTCACTGACCCCACCCACCATGGAGCCCTACAAGGGGACGCACTACAAAGTCATGCAAGGACAATGCAGCAACGCCAGGGTTTCGTGAGCACTATACCCAAACACCAGCATCAGGCACAATGTCCACAACACCCGTTGAGAACTTCCAACACTGGTACTTGGTTGGCTCTAGCCCAGGTGGACCAGCCGAATGACCCAAGGGGGGCCACCCAAGGGCCGCCCGTCTACAGGAATTCGAGGCCAAAGTGGTGTGTTAGGGTTGGACCCCTCAACCACCAGGATCCTCTCCTCCCCTTCACGTGTCGCCACGCACACGTAGGTGGATGTTTAGATCCCAGAGAAGGTAACCAGACAGAACAGAACCTTCCCTGGGAGGTCCCCTCACCACGTACAGGAATCCACTCCGAGGGGCCCACTGAAGGAAAATACATTCCCAGGTGGGATGCTTTGGTAAGGAATGAAGTTTCGAAGTATAATGTAAAGATAGTTGCGAAGGTGTAGAGAAGGTTCACGAGATTCAAAGTATATGCTTTGAACTGGAGAGGTACGAAAAGCCCCAGTGCAGAGTCGAAGTCCTTGGTGATGAATTAGATCCAGCATCTTTAAGGCCGAGGGTCTGGCAGAGCCATAGACCATTGATCCATAGTCGAGTTTCGATCTAATAAAAGCACGATATATCTTTAACATTGAACAGCGATCTGTCCCCCAACTGGTAGAAGAAAGGACATGGAGGATGTTCAGTGCTCTTGTGCATTTGACACGAAGCTGCTTTAAGTGTGGTATAAAGGTCAGTTTACGATCAAAGATAAGCCCCAAGAATTTTGTCTCCAGGACCACTTGCAGCAAAACTTCCCCGATATGAAGTTCAGGATCAGGGTGAATACCTCGTCGACGGCAAAAAGTGCATGCATACAGTTTTGGAGAGAGAGAAATTAAAGCCACTCACCAGAATACACTTCCATACACGAATGAGGGCAGTTTGTAGTTGCCACTCAATATATCTCATGCTTGACGACTGACATGAGATGTGAAAGTCGTCGACATACAGCCCATTCGCAACAGTGAGAGGGAGTTGTTCAGTGATGGTATTTATCTTTATACTGAAGAGTGTGACACTCAATATCAGCCTTGAGGGACTCCAAGTTCCTGTACAAAAGAACGGGAAAGTGCCGAACCCACATGAACTTGGAATCTCCTGCCCATTAAAAAATTTTTTTAATAAACATGGGTAGATGGCCACGTAACATACATGTATGGAGGTCTCGCAAATTGCCATACCTCCATGTTGTGTCGTAAGCCTTCTCTATGTCAAAGAATATTGATACAAGATGTTGGCAGTTGAGAAAGGCTTCTCTAATAGATGTTTCAAGACGAATTAGGTGGTCTGTGGAGGAGTGCTGTCGACGGAACCCCAGTGGGTGGGCGAGTGGAAGTTGTTTGATTCCAGAAACCAAACAAGACGAGCATTAACCATCCTTTCTAAGGTCTTACAGAGACAGCTCGTCAAAGCAATTGGATGATAGTTTGAAAGAATCTTTGGATCTTTCCCTGGCTTAGAGAAAGGTAAAATAATAGTCTGGCATCAGGCATCAGGAAAAAAATTCTCCTGCCATATCCAGTTGAAGATAATCAGAAGGACAACAAGAGAAGCAGGAGATAGATGGTGCAACATGTCATAATGAATATCATCAGGTCCAACAAACGTACTGGTAGACCGATGAAGGGCCATTTTTAGTTCCACCAGGGTAAACGGACTATTATAGTCAAAGAAACAGTGAGTTTGAAAGGAAAGAGGTGATCGCTCTGCCCGAGTCCTGATGG
Source organism: Carcinoscorpius rotundicauda (assembly GCA_011833715.1). Lineage (NCBI taxonomy): Eukaryota > Metazoa > Arthropoda > Merostomata > Xiphosura > Limulidae > Carcinoscorpius > Carcinoscorpius rotundicauda. The sequence goes on from CM022406.1 coordinate 28,513,330, forward strand.
CCAGGAAGGTGGAGGAGCAAACAGAACTGCTAGATACCCAGAAAAAGCTTTCACCTAGAGTGTTGGCGATGTTCCGGACATCAGTCACCTCCTGACCATCAGAGAGTAAGATCAAGAGGGGGACAGAATTGTAGTGCCCATTAACCTTTCGAATCCTGTCCCATATAATATTGGAACTGGTGGTAGAAGATATGCTAGTTGTGAACTTAATCCAAGATTCCTTCTGGCTTTGATGTCTTACCCACCTAGCATGTGGAAAGCAACCCAGTTTGAAAGTGTGGGATATCTACGAAAAGTATCCTAGGCCCGTTTTTGAGCCTTCTGTGCTAAGTGGCAAGCAGGATTCCACCATGGACGAGGATATCGTGGAAAACGTGTCGAGGTTTCAGGAATACACTGGGCAGCTGCATGTATAATACAGTCAGTTACTGCTGTTACACAGTCATCTACTGATGGATGATTTATGATGGCAGGATCAAGTTCTGCGAGAGCAGTGAAAATGGACCAGTCTGCCTGATCCAGCTTCCACCGGGGCATAGGGGTAGGGTGGCATCAACCACGGCCAGTCTCTCTCAAAAGGATCGGAAAATGATCACTGCCTAGTGGGTTACTGTCAACCCTCCATGAAAAATGGGAGAATAGTGAAGGGGAGCAAACTGAGTGATAAATAGCCATAAAGGACTGACTAGGAGCATGAAAATAAGTAGAAAAACCAGTATTGAAAAGAGAAAGATTGTGATCAGAGAGCATCTGCTCTACAGATCGACCCCTCCCATCAATAACAGCACTTCCCCAGAGGGGATGGTGTCCATTAAAATCCCCCAGGATTAGAAATGGAGATGGCAACTGTTCAACGAGAGCATCAAGTTCTGATTGATTGTATGTCTCTCCAGGGGACAGGTACAGAGAACAAATAGTGATGGTATGACCCAAGGAAACACGGATGGCTTTGGCCTCAAAGGGTGTGTTGAGTGACAAAGACAGGGTGGGCACATGTTGATCAACCAAAAGTGCCACCCTTCCATGTACTCATCCATCACACAACCTATCATTTCTATACAGAGAAAACTGCTGAATGGAGACTGTATCAGCAGATTTGAGAAATGTTTCTTGTGAAGAAGGACAAACAGGATGGTAGGAAGCAATCAGCATTTTGATATCATCCAGATTAGAACGTAAACCTCAACAGTTCCATTGTATCAAGATGGCCATTTTTAAGAACAGGTAGGTGAAGTGGCTGGAGAACCCTTTGGTTAAGACCACGTCTATTTTCTTCACTGTCTTTAATTGGAGGAGGTCTATCAACCTCCATGGATCCTGCTCTGGGTCGAGTGGGCAGGTTTTTATTATTGGAAGAGGAATCCAGTGACGAATAATTGTTTAGTCTCTTGTGGTTAGAGAAAACGATGTATCAGAAGAAATGCCTGTATTTGAAACTGAAGGATGTGGATCTTGAGGTTTATTGGAAGGTATGGGAGGAACAGTGATGGGAGTGGAAGTTGATTCATCAGCTTTTTTAACCACAGAGGTCAAAAGGCTTTTCATTTGTTTTGAAAACGATTCTCTTGGAGGCACAGAGAGATCTGTCTGCACTCCCACTGTAGTTGTGGAATGAAGTGCAGCAGCATATGTCCGAGATGGGATTGTGGACATCAATTTCCGAGCCTCAGGATAACTTATGTTATGTGTTGTTTTCAAACGCTGCACCTCTTTTTCCTCCAACCATTTTGGGCAAGAATGAAAGTAAGAGGGGTGAGAACCATTGCAGTTTACACAATGCAGGTTCATGTCACAGTCATAGGCATCATGATCCTTGCCTCCACAACGAGCACATGTCAGGGAACCACGACAAGATGTCTTTGAGAGGCCGAATCTCTGACATTGGAAACGTCAAAGAGGGTTTGGAATGTATGGCCGAACCCTGCAAATGAGATAACCTGCCATGATGGTGGCAGGTACACGTGGTAAAATAAGTGTTAAAACGAGGGTATTTGTTGGCAGTGCAACTCCATCTTTGCGAGTGGAGATGCATCTCACTGCAGAAACTCCTTGAGTGGAGAGACCAGCGAGAATCTCTGACTCTGAAACGTTCTTCAAATCCCTCTCAACAATAACTCCTTGTGAAGAATTCAAAGTAGCATGGGGTGTAACCTCAATAGGTATATCCCCAATTGCCTTTGAATTCAACAGGAGTTCATTGTGTTGGGATGTGGATATTTCAACCAATATGTCATCAGATCGAAGCTTCTTTACTGACTTTGGAGAGCCAGCAAGTCCCTCTAGCCCCTTTTGAATAAAAAAAGGAGACATTTGCCATAAAGGTGTTTCTGAAAGAGAATGTAATATAAGAAAATGAAGTACGTGTGTTACTGATGTTGAAAATTGCTGTTCTGAGTATTCAAGACATGGTTGCTTGTCCATTAACTGTTTTTTTACAATTTTATTTACCCACTGACCCCCACCCAAAATGGAGCCCTACAAGGGGATGCACTATAAAGTGCAGCAATGCCAGGGTTTCGTGAGCACTATACCCAAACACCAACATCAGGCACAATGTCCACAACACCCGTTGAGAACGTCCAACACTGGTACTTGGTTGGTTCTAGCCGATTGACCCAAAGGCCGCCCGTCTTCAGGAATTTGAGGTCAAAGTGGTGTGTTAGGGTTGGACCCCTCAACCAACAGGATCTTCTCCTCCCCTTCACAGGTCGCCAAGCACGGCAAACACGTGGGTGGATGTTTAGATCCCAGAGAAGGTAACCAGACAGAACAGAACCTTCCCTGGGAGGTCCCCTCACCACGTACAGGAATCCACACCGAGGGGTTTAAAAGGAATATTAATTTATTTTAGACCATAACAGTAATTCAAAAGAACTAACAAACCAGAAAGAAATAAACTTAGGAAATGTTATTTCAAGTAAATTATGGCCACTTCCAACTTTGAAACGATGTTTGTAAAAGTTGTTTTGAACTGACTTCCTCACTGAATCTGGATGACAGCAGTCATCCGTGTAAAAAAGGTACTTAGTTCTTTAATAAATGCATTTTAAATGATATTACAGTGATAGAGAAAAGTGAAGGTAGATATTCTGACACAAACTTGCTAATGTTTACTAACAGGATTATATCATCACTTGTAGTTCCTTCTTAAAATGTGGAGGATGACCATGCTAACTAGGCACAAGCCACAGATTCCTTGTTCCACAAGACAGGAACCTAGAGTAATTAATGTTACTCACAAAACATTCTCCAAATTAAGGGACCTCATCACCTTTATGAAACATCCGATAGCTAGTAAACAGCTCTTATTGTCTACTCTTGTTTAACTGAAGAGATATTTCACAACAGTACACTCACAACTTCAAAGTGTTATGGTAAAGGTCTATACCATGAACCCTCAAGTCAGAGCACCCAAACCCCTAGTCCATACACAATCCCAAAACAAGCAGTAGCAGCAGTTACTTATAGAGATACCTCATTAAAAAACAAATCAGTGTTTTTCTATTAGAAAATAGAACTTGTGTAGTACATTATCCAGCTTTGTTCTACCTACAAAGACACTAGATGTGAAGTGTACATATTAAATTTCAAGAACAAACAAAAAATCAAAATTTGAGACTTAATCTCCATAGTAAGTTTTAGATTCTATTAAGAAAACAAACCAACATTTGTGCTGTAAAAAAAAAAGTGCTTCCAACGCATGAACAATAAGTTGTTTCAGGACCCGTCTTACATTGACACCAGAACTTTTCATAATTAAAAATAAGGACTTACAAAACACTAACAGTTAAACTACTAGAAAAGTTACTTAGATTAACAACTTGAGTCTTACAAGCCTTTAGATAATAGATACAATCATAAAAAAAAAAATTGAGATTGTTTCAAACTAAGCCTGTTAGTTTTTCAAAAACTTGAAGATGAAATCAATTACTTCACTTATATTCACAAAAGAAAATCAAATACTAAAGTCCTGGTGAGTGGTTGACTTGCACCTATAAAGAAACTGTCCATTCAACCACCATGGTAAACTTAAACCCATAATAAACATAATCTACCTTTCCTCAAAAACCAGTAGAAAGTTTTTGAAATTAGTTTTAATTAATGAACTGTTGATACAAACATTAATGCTTAGTGCTAAATTTGTGTACATGTGTTTATGTAGTTAAACATTTTTAATAATACGACTGCCTTGAAATACCCAAGAAAAAACACTAAAATATTGATATAGTTAAACTACAGTAACTTAATATTTAATTACAGTTAAAAACTTAAAAGAATCTAAAAAATGAATAAATTTTCTTTAGTTACAATTTTCACATATGTTAACTTTAAAAAAGTTTTAAAAAAATTTATGAAAAGCATCCCTAATTCAGGTTGTAACATCAAGTTTTCACATACAGCATTTTAAAACAAGCCCAAGGAACTATGCAATAAAACTTACTTTACACTACCTATTTATGAGCAGTAAGGATACATTCGAATAAATCCTGCACAAGTTCCAATCGCTATCAAATTCAATTTCGGATCCCAAGCAAAAGAACTTGGCCGGTGGGTAAAGCCATGCAGAAGAAGCTGTAAAACCATGAATATTATTTATAAAGTATCCTTGATTTTCCACATGTTTAAGATATGTGCAAATAGTCATATTTTACAATATGTCAAAGCTTTCAAAAAGGCAAACAGGACTTCATTTACACACATACACCACTACTAAACATAGGTTGGATAAGATCAGTTACATTAAAGGATTTTAGGATAATGTCCCACTACACCTCCACCAATAAAATCACACTAAAAAGACAGTAATAAAACTATTTTATCTGGATAAATGCATTTTGGCCTTCATGTCTCCTTTTATTTTGAGCAATAAAGTGTGACATGACACACACTGGTTTACATAAAGGTTAGATACAATGTTCTAGATATGTTAAAGAACAGTCTAGCAAGTTCTAATACAAGGTTCTTTATATTATCACAAGACCCTCGTGAAATTGACAAGAGTCACTTAGAAATATTAAGTAGAGGGTTGTTTTTGAGATGCAACGTCATTTTATCTCTCCACATGATACATGAAAAGATAAGCACGTACCTCCTTGTATGAAAACAATTCTTTCTGGAGCTTTTGTCTCTCGACATTTACGTGGTGCACCTTTCCTCTGATAAACTTGAACATGCTTCTTTAACAGTAGTTTGATACACTAAAAAGTTGTAAGAAAATAAAAACACCAAACCTAGAGTTTAATACTTAACATTGACAATTTAGACGCCATGACGTAAAAACATCTACAAACGAGTAGAAACTACAAGAATTTACCATAATCACTCTTCTATAAATCCTGTAAATAGAAATCCAATTAAATTAATTAACCAAATCTTTTGTGCTTTAAAACCTGAAAGTGACCAGTAACCAATATTACATAAACTACATCTCACATCAATAATTTAAACATTAAAAATCATTTACCCATCTATTAAATAAGAATTACGTTACTATAGCAATATTGCAAGTTATTAACTATGACCTCAATACAAAAGACATTCTTTCCAGTCCATAATTTACAAAACATTGGACATTAAGATGTTACTTTGCAATTTTAAAATACTTCAAGTCCTTCAAAATAATTAAACAGTGAGCTTGCATCTAATGGATTTCTTTTCATTATACAAAATCATTTAAAAAGGTATGCTATAATATTTTCAAACTTAAAACTTTCTTTCCAAACAAGAGCTTTTTATATAACTAATTCTCATTATGAATAATCTAAGACAATTTTTAGGCCAAAAAATATATACCCATCTTCATAAGCAATAATGAATATATTACTACACAATATATTATCTTTGGCCTGACATGGCAAAGCATGTTAAGGCGTAAAACTCATAATCTGTGGGTCACGGGTTCTCATCCCAGTCTTGCAAAAATGCTCACCCTTTCAGCTTTGGGGGTGTTATAAGTGATGGTCAATCTCACTATTCGTTGATAAAAGAGTAGTCCAAGCATTGGCAGTGGGTGGTGATGATTAGCTGCCTTCCCTCTAGTCTTACACTGCTAAATTAGGGACAGCTAGCACAGATAGCCCTCGAGTAGCTTTATGTGAAATTCAAAAAACAAACATTATCTTTTCATTATTACAGTTTGAAAGGCTAAGCTCAAAATATAAGTAATTTCAGACAAACTGTAAGTAATAATCTTGTCTGTATAATTTGATACAAAATATTTGCAGTTTGAGCCATTCTGGAAATGTTTTATTTAGAAAGTTTATTGCTCTGTTTAACTTGGAACAGTATAATAAAAGTATAACACTTATTCAAGATAAAAAGTTATTTTCTTTAGGTATGACATGTCTGTACAGATGACTAGTCTCATTACCAATACATGGAATTTGAAGATACAGGCATAACAATACCATGTTATACAAAAGTTAACTTCAATTTTATTGAATATTTCTTAAACTTTAAAAAAAGAGTTTCAGAATATTAACAAATTAGCTTTAGTTAGGCTTATAATTAAGTATAGAATTAGGGTAAATATAAAATACATGTTTCAAGTTTATTTTCAAATATGATACTTGACATAGCTCAAAAACTAGCAATAGTTAAGAATTACTGTACATGGCCTGCTAAGGGATAACAATATTTGCACATTCCCCATAAAAATACAATGCTCATTTTCCTCATTTTAATTCTCTATCAACCAATTTCAATTTAATATTATGTTACTATCAATTAGCATTACATTTCGTCTTAGGACTAGTTAAAGGCATAAAGGTTTTAACATTCACACTATTGGCACAACAAATAGCTTGGCTTCACTGTCGTATCTTGTATACTACTTACAATAGTATTTCATGTACTACAGAACTGAGCATTGGCTACCTACGAGAGATAGCTTACCTGGAAACGATAGAGCTAATGCTGCAACTGAATCAAAAAATATTTTCTTAAATCTAAACATAAACCAACCCATATATTATGAATCATAAGCACCAATTAAGTTTGATAACACTTAAAGTTTATTCTTCGATTCAGCTAAGATTAAACATGTTCTATCTCAAAAGACAAGAAGGGTCAAATAACTAGAGGTCGTTGCTACGCCAAACACTGGGACTCAATTCATAATTAGTTGAATTTAGTAGTCATACTACTACCAGGACTACGCCGGCTATCATAAACTTTTGTCACACGTTTACATTGAGTGAATAATCCGAAAGAAACATGAAAATCTATTAACTAATAATAATTAAGTGCAATTAACTTGCAAACGTTACGTACAATAATAAAAGTTAGAACTTCAACATAATAAAACCAAGTAAAAGTTCAACTACAACTGAAAGGTTTAGGCGCTCACGTTGTCATAAACTATTGACACGACTCGCATACGCGCTGTCACAACGTAAAAACGGGTAGCAGTCTAAAATTTAATTGAAAAACATTTTTAAACTAAACGAAGTTCAGCTACCATTAACCACTAAAGAACAGTAATAATAATCAACGTGAAGAAAACCCAACTCGCCTATCGGTTACGTACCTATTACTTTAATATTAATTGCATAGGGTATGATTAATGACAGTCACAAACCACCTGGAATGACAGCGTCTTATTCTAGTCCTAGTATTATATGGAACCTTTGAACTGGCAGGTTACATAGAATAAAATATTAATTTTTAATTATTGTTTTTAATCAGTAGCATACAGATTTACAACACCTATTAACTTTTAAACAACGTTACTGCACCTCAGTTATTTCATTACAAAGATTTATACAAATCTTAATTCCACATTTTATGCTATTTTCACACACTTCCTGTGCCCAAGAGTATATTCTACAAATAGTCATGTGAAAAATTCTGTCAGCCACGTTTCCACACACAAAAATATTTATTAAATACAAATATTAATTTAAAGTTTCATCGTTAAATGCTCAATGGAAACATTAAAACATCGTATTTAGTTTTAACTGTCAAAATTATAGCTAAATTATGATAGATAATTAATGGAAGTTCAATAATATTTTCATATTGTACAATATACTGGTGTATTAGTAAATAATTATTTATAAGTCAAATTGTTTTTGTTTGTTTGTTTTTTGAATTTTGCGTAAAGCCACTCAAGAGCTATCTGCGCCAGCCGTCCTTAATTTAGCAGTGTAAGACTAGAAGGAAGGCAGCTAATCATCACCACCCACTGCCACTCTTGGGCTACTCTTTTACCAACGAATAGTGGGACTGACCGAACGTTATAACGACCCCACGGTTGAAAAGGCGAGCATATTTGGTGCGACGGTGATGCGAACCCTACAACCCTCAAATTACGAGTCGCACGCCTAAACCCACCTGACCATGCCGGGCCAATATAAGTCAAATAGCTGCATTATTTGTATCATAATATACTGAAAAAGTAAGTAATTTGACAGTAAATTGTTGTTGTTTTTTTCTAAAAAATCAAACAGAAATCCAGGTAAAAAAACTGGACAATAGAGTTGAACATAGTTGGGTTTTTACGAGTTGCACTTACCGATAGTTGTGGATATTCTCCTTTGAGAACGTTCTAGGATAACAAAGGACCAATTGCTCCATCTCAGTTGTTCCATCCAAAGAAAACCCGTTCCAGAGGTTAACCACCCTGTTATAAAAATAAAACTGTCTTAGCTGCAGATGACTCCTACCCCGCAACAATTTATATTTGTGTCCCATAATACTACTGTTCTCATGTTAAGTGTGAAAAAGTGATACATCAACTCTATCAGATCCCTTTACAATCTCAACTCAATAAATGATCTAAAACCTTTTGTAAATCAGCAGCATCCTCTTCACAAGTAGTAACACCAAAGACCTTAATATCATCTTTAAATTTAATGTCTTTGATGTAAATCAAAAAGAGCAAAGATCCTAAGATTGAATGCTGAGGTATCCCATATGTGACATTAATCCAGTTTTACTGAACTTTATTTATAATAAATCTCTGTTGGTTTTTTTCATCCAGACACTCCATCTGATTTGCTAACTTATCTTTCACATCTGTAGACAATGTTTTACAAGCCTTTTATGTGGCACCTTGTCACGTGCTTTCTGAAAATCCAGACACACCAAATCTACACTATTACTCTCATCTACAGAAGCAGCAACATTTCCAAAGATTGTCAAAAGGTTCATAAGGCAAAATATTTCCTAAGCGAAACCATGTTGGCTATCTAATATACGCTTTCATAGTTTAAAGTCGTCATTAAAAGTATTAAAACACCTTCTCGTAGTTTCAGCTAATTGTATAAATTATATATACATGTTATAATTTAAATTCATCATGGAAAAATGTGTACAAATGTATACATACGTTGTAATAGTTGAAATTCGTAATGTAGAAATGACAATATACATTGTCAGTTTTGGCTGTCAAGTAGAAGTAATATAATAATATACGTTATAACAGTTTCAGTTCATCAAGTAGAATATATATACCTTATTTTAGTTTTACCTTGTTACGTAAAATAATACATATTTTCTCATGGAATTTTCAAAATATATTCTAAACAACTTTTCCAATTTTAAATTATATGTTCGGTTAGTTCTGCAAATAAACAAACCAACAAAAACATTAGAGATATAGTAAGAAGAAATGGATGTTCTATACATCTCATGGCTCGGAAAACTTATTTAAAGAGAAGTAATTGTTGTTGTTGTTGTTGTTTTGAATTAAGCACAAAGCTACACAATGGGCTATCTGTGCTCTGCCCACCACGGGTATCGAAACCCGGATTTTAGCATGTAAGTTCGCAGACATACCGCTGAGCCACTTGGGGGCAAAGAGAAGTAAAAGAAACTGAAAGCACAATAATTTGTGTTTTTTGTTGGGTTTTTTTTGTAGAATGACGACAGAATGTTTTAAGAAAAATGTTAAGTATGTAAGAGATGTCTAATTGATTCTTTGGATTTCAAACCACAATGGTATTCAATCGAATTATTTCTATTTTTAGTTGCATATGAGAATTTGCAAATGTAATCGGTAACAAAGAAAAAGTAAAAATAATAAAACTAAGTCTTTTGTTTACCAATAGAGGACGCACTTTAAAGACTCCACATTTCGCTGTGCTGTTGGTAATGTTAGTTTATTGGTACTAGTACACTATCAGTGTGAAAAGGCTAAATAATGATAATGATGTTCTAGTATTACTGTAATTTTGAGTGACAAATAAAAGTTCGGTTAAGCCTATATTAGGTGTATGAGTGAAAATCAAAATGGGTACACGAAGAGCCCGTCTTCAAATAAAACCCAAGACAGGTATTACTGTTAGAAGTTTTCGTGACAGCAATATTGGCGTTGCTGGTGATTCTGATATTAGTGTGTTAGAAAATACGTCGGTAACAACCAGACCTAATGTTAGCCCTAACGTAAACGCCCAAGTATGTTTAGGAATAGAGAATGATCTCGATAGTTCAACACCTGGTGCAAAACACAATACAAAGATTCTATCATCTTTACCTGAGAAGGAATGCAGAGTTATGGGGAAAACTTCAGAATCTTCAGCTGAGACTATACAACAAGCCAACAGAAACATTAATAATCAAACTTGCATTTCAGCTGTGACATGTGACAGTAAAACCTCTTCAATATCTGTTGTATCCTTGGCTGAGGTCAACAATGACGATGCTAATTCATTAAGTGGCATAGTTCAATCAGACCTACAAATATTTATTACTAATAACAATGATACAGTGGAAGATATAAATTATAAAATAAATCACAATTGTGAAAGTGATGAAATCAGTCGAATTACAGACAAGAAAATGTCTGGTGTTGAAGACAGCATGCAAGGTAAGTGTGATACAAGTGCATACAAAAAGATTTCCCAGGTTGTTAAAACACAACTTAAAAAATCCGTGAACAAAGAAATTAATGAAAAAGCCACATCTCACAAAAGCAGTGAAACCTCTGGTAATGACGATGTTAGAAATAAGCGAGCTAGGAGACGGCGATTGAAACCAAAGGTCCTTGATACACCAAAAGAAGCTAGAAAGAAGATATGTGAACCTCCTCAAGAATCTGTAACAAAACCCAACGAGTCTTCTAGAAAATCTGAACTGGTGGAAGAAAATAGTGTTGATACTTTGACTGAAATTATAAAGCAGAATTATCAATGTAATAAAAATAATAAGGAAATAACTGACTTGAACAATGTGCACAAACAGATAATTGTAGAAGAAATTGAGTCTGTAAATGAAATAGCCGCTGAGGGTAATGATGAGACAGTGAAGGAGGTAAGAATTACTAAAAATAATGTGCAGTTTCTTAAAGAAAAAAAACCTGTTAAGAAATATCAACAACACAGAACAAGGTGCCACAAAAAAATTCTAGAAAAAAAAGAGATGAAAATGTTAGACCTGATCTACTGGAACCCAACAGAAAATCCAATGAAGTCTTCAAATGAAACCCAAAATGACAAAGAAAAAACTAAAAATATTAGCAACACTTTAAGTACTAATCACTTGGAAGAAGAAGCTGATGACCCGACTCATAAGAAAGATGATGCCAACCTTGATGATGAAAATGTTCCAGGTCCTAGAGTTCGGGTCAGTGAAGATGGTGAGATCATTCTTGATGAAGCTTCGCTGGTAATCAAACAGACAAATGCTGAGAAAGATCACTGGGTCCCAGAAGTCATTCATGAAAGCTCGGGACAGGCAACGTATTCTTCATTTAGGAAAAGTAAATCTTATCGAGTATGGAAAGTGAAAGAAACTGCTAAGTTTTATAAAGCCTTGAGCATCTGTGGAACTGACTTTACTCTTATGTCAAACTTGTTTTCAAAGAGGACGCGAGAAGAATTAAAAAATAAATATAAACGAGAGGAGAAGTTACATAAACCACTTGTAGAAAGAGCAGTTCGAGATCCAATGAAATATAACATTGTTGATTTTGAACTAGATAGTAACAGTGGAGAAGAGGTGGAGAAGTTAACACAAAATAAAGGTTCTGTGAGTTTTAAGAAAAGAAAATTTAAGAACCAGAAAGAATGTAACATAAAACAGAAGAGATCCTGTGGTCGTAAAAAACGTGCACGTAGGTCTTATGCAGTTAGTGATTCTTCAAGTGAGGATGATAATGAGTTAGAATTAATTTTTGATGATGAAGATGAGTTTTTAAATGATCCGAGTGATGAAGAATACATACCAGAGAATGAAAGAGGAAAATTGGGTAAGACAAGAAGACTTTCCAAAACCAAAAAACCTACTACAGAGAATTCTGGTTCAAACAAACAACTTCATCAAAAACCCATTAACCCAGAAGACAATGTTTTAAAGGATAGTTCCAATTCAGAGATTAACATGTTTCATATTACATGTCCTGTTATTTGTAGCATGGATGAAGAGCCAATATCACCATCATTGATTTACAAAAATTTCTTGAATGATGAACGTTTACCAAATGGAGAAACTCCATCAGGAAGATCAAATGGAGAACCCAAAGAGGATTTACCTTCAACTTCAACAGACATCTGCATTCCCATCAACTCAGAAAAAACTTCCACTTTAGTATCCAGTGATATGTCAGCAACATCCATTGTCAGTCCAACACTTCCTTGTTTACAACAGGGGATGTCACCTAGCCTTCTGAGGTCACAAGATCAGTTGATACTTCTGGCAAGTAGCTCGCCCCAGCAGGGACACATCGTTCATGTGTACCTTCTCTCTCCTACTAATCAAAGTCCAGAAGAATCAGTAGGAGACATTTTAACTGAAGGAGAATAAATGTTTTTATAGACTAATTGATTAATTTAAATCATTACTGTACATTTATGTACGTATTTTTTTATCTGTTACTATCATTACAATTACTTCACTTTTGTTGAACATATGAAAAGATTTGTAATGTTTGTCAGTATGTATAAAAAAAAACCTTATGTATCTTTATATTTTGAATTGCATGAAATTATTTATTGATTGACTCTGTGTTTAACTTGTAAAAGTCAGCCTGATAATAAAAATATATAAAAAATTTGAAACAAGAAAACTTTCCAGAAGCTTTGGGTCTTAAGGATCGTAGGTGCTGTTTTTTGCATTTTAATTTGTTTGAAAACATAAGCCCAGGCCAGCCCTTGTTGTTTTCTTCCTCATTTTATCAGTTCCTTTCTTATCAACACTTACCCTGAACACTCTTTTTTCCAAGTTTGGGTCTCACCTCTGATCTCTTAACAATGTACTCTTATTGTTCACTTATGAACTGATGTGTTTATTTTTCTTACATTTAGATTTTTTAAGTTAACTTTTTAGTTTTTGTATCTATGGTACTTTTCACAAAAACTGATCAAGAAGAAACAGAACACTTTTGTCCTGAGTAAACAATCAATGTTAGTATTAGGTAGTTATAGCTTCAGTATTATATATTACATAAATCATTAACTGCTGCAGATAAATGTCTGTAGAACTTGGGTGCAGGTATTGAGGTCTCTAGACAGATCTTTAAAACATAAGTCCAATTTCTGACTACACCTTAGTAAGAGAGAAGACACTTTGGTAACAAAATACTTGTAGATTGGTGCCACTTTCTGCACACTCACTTATCCTTACCAGTCTGATGTGATTTTTGCAGGAAACAGTCAATATAGCTGAAGCAATACCAAACTTTGGACTTCCCTTCAGAGCACATGTAGTTGAGGGACAACTGACTCTTAAAATGTAGACAACTTTAAATATATTTCAGTTAGCTTTAGGGAATTATCTGTTTGTTTTTCTAACCATCCAATATAATGGTCAAATTCTGTCCTATAGAAAAAGAACAACATTGAACTTGAAAGGACACGAATATATAAAAGTGGAATATTTGTGCAAGGTTTGATCCATAAAATCTTTTTTTTTCCACAGTAAGTTGTTCATCCATTTAAGTGTTAAATACAACATTGTTTTATGTTTTGCTTTTATCATTAAATTGTATAAATATAGAATTATTCTTGTATCAATATTGTGCATACATTCTTGCTGTGTTTGTGTACAAATACAAAATATCAATATTTTTTTGAATTAAACATGTTCAAAACTTGTTTATGTGAATGATTGTTCTGAAATTTACTTCAAAAAAAGGGCCTGATTTCAGTGGAACTTCAACAAAATAAAAATATCTGAATTTTGTTAATAAAACTGATTAGCCAAGCCAATGTGCAACTTTTGCTGTATACCACTGGCAGAATATGAAATAAGTTTAAGAAATAAATAAATGTGAAACAGAGCCTTATAACTCAACATACACACTGGTCATTATATTTGAATTGTGGAGAAAAAATAGTAATCTGTTAACATCTCCAGTGGTTTTAATATTCTGTTAGCTTTTCCAAAGGTTCTAATCTGATGAAAAGCACCTCAGGTATTTAAAAAAAAAAAAAAAGTGTTGGCCTGGCATAGTCAGGTGGTTAAGGCAACCCACTCATAATCTGAGGGTCATGGGATTGAATCCCTGTCACACCAAACATGCTTGCCCTTTCAGCCATGAGGGCATTATAATGTGATGGTTAATCCCACTATTCATAGGTAAAAGAGTAACCGAAGTGTTGGCGGTGTGTGGTGATGACAAGCTGCCTTTCCTTTAGCCTTACACTGCAAAATCAGGGATGGCTAGTGCATTAGCCCTCATGTTTCTTTGTAAAAATTCAAAACAAACCAAAAAAAGGAATGAACATGTAACTACTTAAAAGCAGCTAACCTGGTAGCTACACTTAGAACACTGGTAAGAATGTTACTGTAAATATTCATTCATGAGTTAGCTGGGCTGCATTTTTGTTGATGAGTAAAATAAAATTTATGGCTTAGTAACACCATTTTAGAAGAAAAGCTACGACAGCAAGTGCAAAAGTGACACCTTATAATACTCAACATCAGCTTTAGCATTGCAACCCTATCATGAGGAACAGGCCCAACCACATTCTGTAGAGTATATAGTGGCAATTTTCTTTCTAAAATGGTGTTACTTAATATATTCTTTTGTAGTAAAATTATGAAATCAAAATTAACAGTTTCTTGTCATCACCCACATGCACTTGGTACAACAACATCAAACATTATTATTTGTACTAATTACTTAAGCTTATACTATATGATATTAAATCCTTTGTAATTAGGAGAATTTCATGAAATTTAGCAGATTTATTCTTAAAAGTTAGTAATGAATAATAACTGTTCATCTGTATTTTTTTTTGAAAACTTCAGCTAGAAACTATTAATCTAGTTTGCTTGGCCTAACCAATACTTATGTATCTATATGTCCTTTTACCATATAGTTTTGCTGCTGTGGTTCACTATTACCATCAGGTGAAGTTGTAGTAGACATTTAACATTCATAGTTCATGTGATGTTTTGTGAAGGCACGTGCAGAAGATTTGGTCAAATTTCAGCAACTTTTTTTTGAATAACTTTGAATGTGTGGCTTGCAGTTAAACCAAATTTAATAGTTAACTATAGATATTAAAGATTTTTCAGTGTACCAGAGTTGAAAATTAAATCCATGAAGGTTGCATGTGTTTTTGTACTTTCAGTGAGCCAAAAAAAAGTCAATCAAAATTAGAAATTTTATATCTAAAGTTGTGTCAGCATCTCTAGTGGTTCTGAAGTCCTGTTAACATTTCTAGTGGTTTTGTTCTAATGCTCTGTTAATATCTCTAGTGGTTCTAATGTCATATTAACATCTAGTGGTTCTGTTCTAATGTTTTATTAATATCTAATGGTTATAACGTTCTATTAACATCTCTAGTGGTTGTGTTCTAATGTTCCATTAATGTTTCCAGTGGTTCTGTTCTAATGTTATGTTAACATCTCTGGTGGTTCAATTCTAATGTTATGTTAACATTTGTAGTGGTTCTGTTATAATATTCTGTTAATATCTGTAATGGTTCTAATGTTCTATTAACATCTCTTATGGTTCAAAAGTTTTATTAACTGTAGCAGTTCTGTTCTAATAGCCTGTTAACATCTAGTGGTTTTAATGTTCTATTAACTTTTCTAGGGGTTCTGTTCTAAAGTTCTGTTGATATTTCTAGTGGTTCTGATGTTCTATTAATATCTCTAATTGTACCAAAGTTCTTTTAATATCTCCAGTGGTTCTAATGTTCTATTAGCATCTGTAAAGGTTCTGAAGTTCTACTAACATCTCTAGTGGTTTTGTTCTAATGTTCTGTTTAACACAACTGTTTGGTGGTTCAAAAGTTTTATTAACATCTGTAGTGGTTCTGTTCTAATATTCTGTTAACATCTAGTGATATTAATATTTTAATAACATTTCTAATGGTTCTGTTATAATGTTCTTTTAAATCTAATGGTTCCAATGTTCTACTAGCATCCCTAGTGGTTCTGTTCTAATATTCTGGTCCCCCAGTGGCTCAGCAGTATGTCTGCGGACTTACATGCTAAAATCTGGGTTTTGATACCCGTGGTGGGCAGAGCACAGATAGCCCATTGTGCAGCTTTGTGCTTAATTCTAAACAACAACAACAATCTAATGTTCTGTTAACATCTCTTGTGGTTCTAATGTTCAATTAACATCTGTATTAGTTCTAAAGTTCTCTTAACATCTCTAGTGGTTCTGTTCTAATGTTATATTAACATATTTAGTGGTTCTGTTTTAATATTCTAATAACTTCTAGTGGTTTTATTCTAATGTTCTATTAACATTTGTAGTGGTTCTGTCATAATATTCTGTTAATATCTGTAATGTTCTATTAACATCTCTAATGGTTCAAAATTTTATTAATAACTAGTAGTTCTGTTCTAATGGTTGTTAAAATCTAGTGGTTTTAATGTTCTATCAACTTTTCTAGGGGTTCTGTTTTAAGTTCTGTTAATATTTCTAGTAGTTCTAATGTTATATTAACATCTCTAATTGTACCAAAGTTCTATTAATATCTCTAGTGGTTCTGTTCAAATGTTCTATTAACATCTTTGGTGGTTCTATTCAAATGTTCCATTAACATTTCTAAAGGTTCTAAGATTCTGTTAACATTTCTAGTGGTTCTAATGTTTTATTAACATCTCTCGTGGTTCTGTTTTAATGTTCTACTAACATCTCTTGTGGTTGTTCTAATGTTCTATTAACATCTCTAGTGGTTCTAATGTTCTAATAACATCTAGTGGTTCTGTTCTAATGTTATATTAACATCTTTAGTGGTTCTGTTTTAATGTTTTGTTAATAGCTAGTGGTTCAAATATTCTATTAATGTTTCCAGTGGTTCTTTTTTTATGTTATGTTAATATCTGTGGTGGTTCTATTCTGATGGTCTATTAACATTTGTAGTGGTTATGTTATAATATTCTGTTAATATCTGTAATGTTCTATTAACATCTCTAATGGTTCAAAATTTTTATTAACAATTGTAGCAGTTCTGTTCTAATGTTCTGTCAACATCTAGTGGTTCTAATATTCTATTAAATCTAATGTTCTGTTAACATCTTAAGTGGTTCTAAAGTTATTAACATCTCTTGTGGTTCTGTTCTAATGTTCTATTAACATCTAATGGTTCTAAGGTTCTATTAACTTTCCCAGTGGTTCTGTTCTAATGTTCTATTAATATCTCCAGCAGCTCCAAATGTTTTAACTTCATATGGTCATTCTTGTGATGTCAACATTAATGTAGAAAAAGTAACTTAATTTTACAAATGTGGTATGAGCAAGAAAATGTTTAAGCTGTATTAATACTTTCCAAATGAAATTTCATTAAACATCACATGTAGGGTAAAATCATCATGGTTATCAATTCCAGTCAAGTGTCAACAAACCTTGTCTTGGTGTAGTGTGCGTTGTTTAATGTTCTCATTTATTATATGTATGTCTTTGGTGGGAGACTAGATTTTAGGCTCGTACTTTGATGGTTATATAAAGGGCTGAACATGTTATATGTCATCTGTATAAATCCATAGTGGGAAACTAGGTCTGTGGCTTGTACTTTGATAGTTATATAAGGGGTTGAGGATGTTATATGTCATATGTATACATCCATGATGGGAGACTTAGTCTGTGACTGTTACTTTGATGGTTGTGTAAAAGGTTGAGATGTTATAACAATTTTAAATATGCATGTTGTATGACAAACACAGCTGACATAAAGCTGAATAACAAAATGCATCAGAACTCTATGTTGACATCAGTTGGTGTTTGATAGATACTGTGATACCGACAAAATTATCACATTTGAGAAGAGTATGTAACAGAGAGACAATATTCATACACTGAGATCACAGAGATGTGTTCAGATTGGTGATTTAGAGTTTCCAAGATAAGGACATAACAAATTTAAACCAATACACACAAATCCAACAAAGACACACGAGACGCAACTGAACAAATTACTAATAAAAATGAAAAAAGCCAACACAATTTCACAAACACTATTCATACCTACGTAAAACCGACTCACGCACACTACAAATATACAGCATCCCCAAACCTCATAAACCAAATTGTCCATTACGACCAATAATGTCAACATATGAATCGTTTAATTACAATCTTGGTAAATACATAGCATGGGCATTCTCCAAATATGTAACATGAGCCAGCTCATTCATCAAAGACTTTTAATCTCAAATCTAACCTTAATCAATTTAATCATAAAACCTTAATGGCTAGTTTCGATATTATATCCTTCTTTACAGAAGTTCCAACCACTGAAGCCTATAAGATAGCCTTAGAACTCTATATCTGAGACCTTAACCCAACTATTGACATTCTCAGCAACCCTCATAGAATTCACCACGATAAAGACAAACTTCATGTTCAACAACCACAGCTATATACAAACAAATGGCCAAAGCATAGGGAACGCAGTATCACCAGTTCTAGCCAATATTTTTATGACACAAGTTGAAACACGGCATTACATCCACCACTATACTGGTACAAATATGTAGATGACACGGTTGCAAGATTCAGATCTACAGAACACATACTTAATTTTTTTCAATCACATTAACCCTATACATCCCAACATTAACTTCACATGTGAACAGGAAGAAAGCAATCAAATATCATTTCTTAACTTCAAGATTACAAGAACCGACACACAATTCAAAACAGAAATCCACCGAAAAATCAGCCATACTGGACTATACATTCCTTGGGACTCAACACATGAAACAAAAACTCAACATACTAAGACACCAAATAAACACAGCCATAAAACTATGCTCACCAGATAAAACTAACGATGAATTAGACAAAATAAAACAATACTTCATGAATATCAATAAGTTTCCTCCACAAATCGTAAAAAACATTATACGCACACACCTAGAGAGAAAGCAAAATCAAGTAACGAAAGTAAATATATCCCACAAATTAAAAATCACAAAACCATATACTGCTGCATACCATATATATTCCTGACATCAGTAGACAAATAACCAACATTTGGCAAGAAATAATAACAAAATATGACATTCCAGTTAATACCAAATTTATTCAAAATCCTGGCACAAAACTTAGGTCTATACTATGAAAAAACTACATTGACAAACACCACACCATCATTATTTATAAAATACAATGTGATAACTGCCACGACTTCTATATTGGAGAAACAAGTAGAAAAATGGAAATAATAACACAAAAAGTCGCCTTCACACACTTGCACGCTAAAATCCGGGTTTCGATACCCGTGGTGGGCAGAGCACAGATAGCCCATTGTGTAGCTTTGTGCTTAATTCAAAACAACAACAACAACATCACACATTTTCGAACACTGCAAGTCAAATAAACACAACATAATCATGGAAAACACTCAAATACTAAATAAAGAAACAAACGAAAAATTAAAGAAGTCTTACTTATACAACAACTTAAACCCAAAATAAACCAATATAAAGGAACGTCTTTATACCTGTATTAATATAATAAAATAAATAAAATTATGTATTCAAACATCTAACACCGCCCTCTATATTCCGACACTCAGTTACATTACCCCTTCCAAACATGTGGTCAGCTTCCGGTCAGTTACTCTTTCTTTCTTTGTGAACCTGACGATGATCGAAGAAGGTCGAAACGTTGTTCGCTCTTCTACGTAAAATATTTTCTCAACCCAAACGATCAGTTTTTGCACATATAAAATAACTATTCCTTCTTTTTTGTATGAAGACATAATGATTTCATTGCCAAACATAACACCTGTGGATGTCAATTTACTTTTGCTTTTGAAACAGCCAATATGATGGTGGTGATTGTAGTGGGAAATCTGGCCTGTAGTTTATACTTCAATGGTTGTAGTAGTGGAATACCAAGCTTGCATGTTTCACTGAAGTGGTTATAATAATGGGAGACTCGGTCTTTTACTTTGATGGTTGAAGTGTAACCTTAGTTATATTCTTCAAACCTCAATAAATATTTTATTCGTAATAGAAATTTTATATCATTCCAATATTTTTGGTAAGCTCTGGATTCCAGTTAGAACGAGATTGTTTGCCACGTATAAAATGTATTTTACATCTTTACAAAGGATGTCTGCCCATTGTAACTTCCCATTCACTGCAGGTTGCACTTACAACAGATAAAATCGTTAAATGTTAAGTAAATAGGGATGATTTCTTTGAATATATATATTTATGCAATAAATACTGAATTATGGTTTGTTCAATAACATGTTAACTTCGTAATATTTTTATAGAATAAAAATTAAATTTCTCCACAATGTAAAAAGTTAGTGTTAGAAAGGTTTAACTAATATTTCGAGTAATAGATGGCGCGAAAAATATGTTTAAAGTTGATGTTCTTGTAACTAGATCGTCGACGCGCAAATAAAAGTAAATATTTGAATGTTTTAATCTTAAATTTGCAACTAATGTAGAAGGAGGAAGAGGTCACGCACACTTGACACTCCCGGGTATACAAATATCCAAACGACGAGAGAGAGAGAACCAATATAGAAATATACCACAGTATAGTGTTCTGGAAGACAAGTCAGAACTAGAGAGTCATTAGTTTTATTATATAGTATTTAAGTTACTTTTTCTTAATGTCAACAGAATAAATGACCATTCTCATTCATTCAAAACTGCTAACTAGAGGAAGTGTAACAAATTAACAGCACCCGCCGCCTTTTTGGCTATTTTTATCCGACAACACAAACTGAATGTAACAGTTACAATGATCTTACATGGGCAAACCAAATCATTAGATGTTTGTGACCTGTATTTGATTAAGTGGAAGACTGGAACAATTATTATCAGAAATATTAAATTAGATTATAAAATCTTATGTCAATTGCTTCTTAGGAAATAGCGTAGCTGTAAGAAGGTATTTCTCAGAAAATACAATATCTATACGACCTCATTTTTCAGAAAATACAACATATACACGACTTTATTTCTCAGGAAGTACAACATCTATGCAACCTTACTTCTAGGGAAGTACTACATATATAATATCTTATTTCTTAGAAAATGAGTACAGCCTGTCACACATTGGCTCTGCTACACTCAGTCCAAAGACAACGTGCTCCGAGTTTACCAGGGTTCGATCTCTATCTTCACCGACGAGTCTCGTCATTGACGAGTTTCTGGAGTATAATCTTGTTGATTTTCATGGGACGAAACTTGTAGGTTTCCGAGTGGACAGCGAGGATCTATTTTGCTTACCCCAAGCTTATGATCAGTTTATCAAGCATCTGGTCGGAAGGTTACATACCGTGTACACAAAGCTAAAGAGACTCAACATCATCTACAGAGTTTGGGTGCCATCCAATCGGGTGTAAACTGATGTAAATTGATAACTTCCATGTCTTTGAGGCCATCTATCGGACTGTACATCAGCCAGGTAAACTGCTTTCGACTTGAAATATCTTTTAAAAATATCGAAGGCAAACAAACGACAACAAAAACAAACAAACATATATTTAAATACTTATGTATCTTATATTCAGATAGATATAAAGTGTGATGACTGTAAAACAACACTCGCCCCATGCTTTAAGCCAGGGGTGTGCAACATTTTTCGTCGGTGGGCCATATAACCAACTTCATCAATCAAGCGGGGCCACTTAAAAAACAAGCTTATTCGTGTACATGCACAAAAAATTAAAAAAAAATCTCAAACTGCAAGCAATAATATTTTATATTTTTGCATGAGTGATCATTCTAGTGCGACACTTGAAATTTAGAGTCCTTGCAGAGCTTGTCAATATCAGCTTTGACAGAAGTGGTTGCCACTCTTAACTGACTGGTCAAATGTTCATCAGTCAGCTGACTTCTACATTTGGTTTTGATGAGCTTCATTTTGGAGAAAAATTGCTCACAGCAGTAGGTGCTACCAAAAAGGGAGGCAATTCTTTGTGCATGACGGGACAAATTGGGAAACTTTTCATGTACACAGAGTTTGTAAAAGTCTAGCAAACTGTTTTCAGAGAATTTCCTTTTAGTGTCCATGTCAGCCTGCAGTTCAATGAGTTCCATTTGGCAATCATCAGGACTGTCTTCCACTGCCAAATCAAAAGGTTGAGCGAACAATTTCAATCTAATTTCAGTTTGTCTGAAATCTGGAAATCTGTTTGCAAACTCATCACGCAGCTTTTGTACACTGGTTCCATATTTGGTGCAATCCAGATTAGGAAATTCCAGTTTCCTGGTTGCAAGACATGTAAAATGGGTCAATATGGCTCTTCTCAACTGAACCTGGAAAAGTTCCGATTTCTTCTCAAAAGCACAAATATGCTCAAACAACTTATTCACAAGTTGACTTTTCCCTTGTAGTTTTAAG
Organism: Carcinoscorpius rotundicauda; assembly: GCA_011833715.1. Taxonomy (NCBI): domain Eukaryota; kingdom Metazoa; phylum Arthropoda; class Merostomata; order Xiphosura; family Limulidae; genus Carcinoscorpius; species Carcinoscorpius rotundicauda. Next base: position 28,536,050 of record CM022406.1, read on the forward strand.
TTTAAATCAGACAGATGCTGTGTAATGTCTGTGAGGAATGCTAAGTCATTCAGCCAGTTCTCATTGCTCAAGAAGTCCACATTCTGACGTTTGCTCTCCATGAAGAACTTAATCTCCTCTCGCAGATTCCAGAATCTCTTCAAAGTAGCAGCTCTACTAAGCCAACGTACAGCAGAGAAGTACAAAACATCTGAATACTCACTGTCCAGCTCATCTAAAAAAGTTTTAAATTGTCGATGATTTAATCCTCGTGTTCGAATATAATTTACGCATTGGACGACATTTTTCATGACTTCTGCAAAATCCAGAACTTTGGTGCACAAGCTCTCTTGGTGAATAATGCAATGGCTTACAACTACGTCTTGTGCTCCAATTGCAGTTAGAAATTTCTTGGTGAATCCATTTGTCCTACCTGTCATGGAAGGAGCACCATCTGTTGTAACACCACATAATTTATAAGGATTCAGTTCAAACTTTTCTACAACCTTAAGCACTTGTTCACAAATATCCTGTCCTGTGGTTGTGGAGGAAAGGCTTGCCATATCTAAAAACTCTTCGAAAACATCAAAGCCTGCAGTAACAGCTCTGATGAAAATGACAAGTTGGGATGTGTCATTGATATCAGTGCTTTCATCCAAAGCCAGACTGAAAGCTTCACACGAATTCAATCTCTCTTTCAAAGTTTCTTTGATGTCCTCTGAAAGATCTTTTGTCCTGCGTGAGACAGTAAAGCGGGAAAGGCTAGTTTGCTCCACCAAATATTTTTTCTCTGGACATGCATATTCTGTGAATATTGTTAAACAATTTTTAATAAATTCTCCATCACTGAAAGGCTTTCCCTTTTCTGCCATACATTCACAAAGCTTAAAACTCAGTTTTGTCACCAGTTCTGAATTTTTCTTGAAAGTGGTAAAAACACCTTGTTGCTTTTCAATGGATGTTTTTAAATGTTCAATTTTGTCCTTTCGTGCCTGACCAACAATTTCATCAAACTGGGAGGAGTGCTTAGTTGCGTAATGTCGCTTAATATTGTACTCTTTCATGACTGCAATTGTAGTTTGACAGACGAGGCAGACAACAAGATATTTTGTGCACCATTCACTGTTGAATAACCTTCCCTCATCATCAATTTTTCGTTTCTTAACTGCTGACATTTTACTAGCCCTGAAATCAAAACAAAAATTATTCTCGCGAAAATAGCAAAGTAGAAAAAAACAGAGAATTTATTTACACATGGAACCTCTTATGGACAGAAACACATGTTTCTAAATTGGCATCCCAATCATAGCCTTCCGGTACTTAAATTAATTGAGAATAGCAAAATACAGTGTGACCTCGCCTATTCGCGGTTCGCCATTCGCGGGTTATGCGCGAACTGCGTTTTTGTAGGTCACAGGGACTGAAAGGGCTTTTCGAGGAGATTTCTGTTGTAATTACTCAATCAAGCCGTTTTTATCAATTGTCGTCTTCACCAAACAAGATTGGACTGCTATTGGCTGACTGCCTCAGCTTCCCCAACAACGCAAACGGCAAAGCACAGCCCGGAAACGCACGGTAAAATTTAGTGAAATACATAACAGTATGCAATATTGCTACATTATTACTGCATCAATGAGTATAAGTATCATTAGTGTTTGGGAAGCATTTCATATAGTATATAATCGCATACATATACGTTTTAAAACTGCATCCAATATTCGCGGTTTTTCGCTATTCGCGGGAGGGTAAAGAACGTAACCCCCGCGAATAACGAGGTCACACTGTACATAGAATCAGATGCATCTGAAAGCAAAAATTTTAATAAATTCAGTAAAGTCACAACAATATGCTAAATAATAATCAATTTACCTTCAATCTCTTGTAGTAACTGTAAAAGGTAATAAAATTTTCACCAATAATGAATGACGGACAGCAGAGGTTAGGGAAAATTGTCGCCAGCGGGCGAAGGCGAGGTTCAGGACATGATGTTGAGTTGTAGACAATAGTGCTAGTGCACGTCACCTATTCATGCCCTAAGGAGACCGACCAATCGAATTCGGCCTGCTCCTCTCTAGCAAAGATAATTTTAGAAGTTTGTCGAGTCGAAGCCTGGGAATCCCGTAGGATCGATGCTTTTAAAAATATTCCATTTGCGTTGGATTACAGATCAGGCCACATGGTTAGATTACAACAACTAGGGCCACACTAAATGGCTTGGCGGGCCGGGTTGTGGCCCGCGGGCCGCCTGTTGCACACCCCTGCTTTAAGCTTTTTTCCTGTTAAACATATGATTCAACAAATTCATCCGGCCTGATTAATTTGCATACCGACAAAAAGAAACAAGGACTGCCAACTCCTGTTCTAAGCATACAGAGGTTTTATCTTTAATCTTGTGCTTGAAGGTAAACAAACTAATGATTGAAGGTAGACTGTCGTCCGTTTCTATTTAATATTCATGAACTAATTTAGTTTCCTAATTAACTGGCCCGGCATGGCCAAGCGTGTTAAGGCGTGCGACTCGTAATCTGAGGGTCGCGGGTCACATCCCCGTCTGGCCAAACACGCTCGCCCTTTCAGCTGTGGGAGCGTTATAATGTGACGGTCAATCCCACTATTCGTTGGTAAAAGAGTAGCCCAAGAGTTGGCAGAGGGTGGTGATGACTAGCTGCTTTCCCTCTAGTCTTACACTGCTAAATTACAGATGACTAGCACAGATAGCCCTCGAGTAGCTTTTTGCGAAATTCACAACAAACAAACAAAATCGTAATCAATCAGGCCCTAAGTAACAATTTATTGAATTTGAAACAAACAGATTGTCATATAATTATAATAACTGAAGTTCTAGGTAGTCGTTTTGTAGAAGAAGTTTAATATAATAAACTCCTAACAATAATCGAGATATATTGCTCTAACAGTTTAATATGATAACATTGTAGCGATAATCGTGCTGTTTTGTTGTAACATTGCGGAAGACAGTTTAATATTATAACATCTCGATATATTGTTGTAATATTGTAGAAGACAGTTCAATATGATAACATTCTAATAGTAATCTAGGTATATTGTTCTAACATTGTTGAAAACAGTTTAATATGATAACATTGTAACGGTAATAATGGTGTCTTGTTGTAACATTGCAGAAGACAGTTCAATATTATAACATCCAAACGGTAATCTAGGTATATTGTCGTAACATTGTAGAAGACATTTTAAAACGATAACATCGTGACACAAATCGAGGTATGTTGTTGTTATGTTGTAAAAGACACTTTAATATGATAAAATTGTAACCGTAATCTGGGTATACTGCTCTAACATTGTATCAAACAGTTTAATATAATAACATCGTAACAATAATCGAGGTATAATGTTATAACATTGTACAAAACATTGCAGAAGTGAGTTTAATATAATAACATTGTAACGGTAACCTAAATATATTCTTGGAAAATTATAGAAGACAGTTTATTTTATATGCAAAAACGGCTCTTTTGGGTTCAGAAAATATTTTAAATAGAAGAGCGAACAACGTTTCGACCTTCTTCGGTCATCGTCAGGTTCACAAAGAAAGAGGTAACTGGCCGGAAGCTGACCACATGTTTGGAAGGGGATGACCGAAGAAGGTCGAAACGTTGTTCGCTCTTCTATTTAAAATATTTTCTGAACCCAAAAGAGCCGTTTTTGCATATAAAATTCTCAACAAGTGGGTTTCTCGACATCAGAAGACAGTTTAATATAATAATGTTGTAATTGTAATTTAAATATATCGTAATATTGTAGAAGACAGTTTAATATGATAACATCATGCAATAGTCGAGGTATAATGTTGTAACATTGCAGAAGCAGGGATGTATTAACGCATAGGCACACGAGGCACGTGCCTGGGGCGACAGATTTTAGGGGCGGCAAATTTTGACCAAAAAAAAAGAGAAAAAGAATGGACACCATTTTAAAATGTAGTCCCTGGTTATTAATTTTCCCTGCCATTTATGCCGCCCCAATAACCTCTTGAATCTGGACCCCCACCCACACACACATTCACTATTCCACCACACCGTCGGGTCGGTCGCTTCAAGTTTAAAAGATTTCTAACCTTCCCTCCCTGAGTCCCACCTAATACGCCTCGCACCCCCCACATCATCAACCCATCCGCCCTCTCCTCAGTTATTTATTTGTGTGTTTCAAAACCCCCAACATGTTTTTTACTCATGTTGACACACCAAACAATGAATTACCTGCTACTCAGTGTGCTACGCCTACACAAAAAAATATTTTATCATGGCCTAATAACGTATTTTGTTTTGTGAAATTGCGTATACGAAAATTCGGATTTTCGGTTGCTTCAGGCTATTATCTGGAAAAATATATTTTGAAATATTCTTCCTCATCATTCACAGTTTAGCTTAATTGATTATTTTTAATTGATTGATTGAATATGCGCTTGTCTAGATTCCAATGTAGTCCTTACAGAATAGTTCCATCAAATTCCCTAGCAATTATAGGCATTTGTTAGAATAAAGAAGGGGTAGTGGCAGACTCCAGAATACCAGAACAGAAAGGCGCACAGTCACTGGAGCAGGTGAGCGTCGGCGGAATCGGCTGCGGGTGTTACGCATAATCGTTTTTGCAGGCCGCCGACCGCGCTCTATCAATGAAGTTGACTCCCAGGGGACGCGGTTGTAGCGCACGGGGTCTGGATAGTTTTGGGCGATACAGGTATTTGTTACTGGTAGTACAGAATTTGAAATATTAAAGTGTGTTAGAATTTATAATTTGATTATCAATAGCCCAGCACCCATTAACATGGGTCCATCGGCAGTAATATAAATCAGTAGTGCAGAAGCTCCCCTTTTTCGTGTATATTTTGTTATGGACTTATGGTTGCAAGTCGATAATTGTTTTACCAACTACCATAAAACTCATTATCTGCCGGACGAATATATGGTTCACAAACATATTTACAATATAATCGACAATATAGATATTAACGTGGAAAACGATATTGGTGTCAAAATGTAGAGTTCGTTATGCTTTTACTTATTCCTCCGTCACCCAATATCTTACTGTAAGTTATATTGTGTTGTCAGTGTCCAAAACTCCACAAGAAGCACAATTCTTGTGAGGGTGAGGGTCACTGGGGGTCAAACGGCTCACGGCAGTAGCAGTTTTGAACAATCTGAACGACTCGAACATATCGAACTGCAGCTTGAACAAGTGACGTCATCAGCAGCAGGCCTAGTAAGATCTGCCGGTTGCGTGCCTGAAACGTCAATGGTTCCAGCAAGTTTTTTAGACAAAGTAAGTTCAGATCCAGCAGAGTGGATAATAGATGATTACACAAAAGATTATATTGCCACACATGCCATCCTTCAAAACGATGACTCGGATTTCAAGAACTCTGTGAAAAAGGACGGGGAGAAAATCAGATCTGTAACCAAAGGCATGTTTGAAAGAAAACTGGAAAATCGCGAAAAAAGTAAGCGGACATATTTGATTTATTCAGAGAGCAAAGGTAGACTGTTTTGTGCTCCTTGTTGTTTATTTGATTTTGGAAAAAAATCCAAACTGGCTAACGAAGGCTTTGATGACTGGAAAAATGCTACTGTCCGGCTTAATGAGCATGAAAACTCTCCTGAGCATCGGTCTTCAGTTTTATCTTTAGTAGCAAGGGGCAACATGTTGGGACGTGTAAATCTCCAGATGGCCATACAGCTGCACGACGAAATCAAACACTCGAGAAATGTACTCACTCGTGTGGTAGCTGAAGCGAAAAGATTGGCTTCACGTGGGCTTCCGTTCAGAGGTCGGGATGATAAGTTTGGCTCAGTACACAGCGGCAACTTTATGATGTCCTTAGAACTAGTTGCAGAGTTTGAGCCCTTCCTCGCTGATCACATTCACCGATATGGCAATGCTGGCAAGGGATCCACGTCTTACCTGTCTTTCAGTACTTGCGACGAATTCATCCAGCTTATGGCAGCCCTTGTTCTAAAGAACATTTTAAAGGACGTCAAAACTGCAAAATATTTCTCAATCAGCGTGGACTCGACGCCAGATATATCCCATGTTGACCAGTTGGCATTCATCATCAGGTACGTGAACAGTGATGGTTCACCTATGGAACGTTTTCTGACTTTTATACCCAATCCGGACCACAAAACTGAACAGCTGGCAGAAGTTGTACTTAGCCTGCTTCAGTCATATGAGCTTGACATTTCTGAATCTCGTGGAGAGTCTTACGACAACGCCAGCAACATGTCTAGTCAGTACAGTGGTCTCCAGGCTCGTATCATGGAGAAAAATCCTTTAGCTGTGTATATCCCATGTTCAGCACATTCATTAAATCTTGTAGGAACGTGTGCTGCTGAATGTTACAGAGAAGCATGTTCATTCTTCGAACTCTTACAAAGTCTCTATGTTTTCTTCAATGCTTCAACCCATCGTTGGAAAATTCTACAAAAACACCTGTCCGCAAATAAAGAAAGTCTCTCTTTGAAGAAACTCAGTGACACTCGGTGGTCCGCTCTTGAAGATGCTTGTCAAAGCCTCAACAGAAACTGGCAACAAGTGTTTGATGCCCTCACCACCATGGAGAGAAATGCTATGGAAAAACCAGCCGCTAGGAATGAGGCCGCTAGACTTCTTTCCAAATTAGGAACGCTAGAAACAGCTATTTTGTCCACAGTTTGGGGAACAATACTGGAAAGATTCAATGCTGCCAGTAAAAAGTTGCAAAGTGCTGATATGGACATTGGACTTGTAGTCGAGCTTTATGCTTCCTTGCTGCAGTTTGTGAAAGATTCAAGAGAACTGTTCGATCATTTTGAAGACAAGGCGATGTTGAAGTCCAGCATGAAGACGTACAAAATTAAGCAAAAAGGAAGCAAAAATTTTCAGATGGTGACACCCAGGCAGTGGAAGAAGGCAGAGAGGCATTTAGAGTAAATGTTTTCAATGTGATCATTGACAGACTTTGCTCAGAACTACAGCGAAGACAAACCGCTTTTGTAAAAATCCACGCAAGGTTTGGATATTTGTTCAAGATAACAAATCTTGAACCCACTGATGTCATCAGTCAAGCTGGAACACTGTTGAAACTCTACCCCAATGATTTGGAAGTGAGCTTCGTAGATGAATGTCTACATTTCCGCGTACATCTTGTGAGTATGAAAGTGCAAAATGATGACTCTTCTGCGTTAGCAGTATACAGAAATCTGCGAGCTAAAGGACTTCAAACTGCATATCCAAACCTGGATATTGCTATTCGCATGTTTCTGTGCATTCCATCAGAGAGATCTTTCTCGGCTCTCAAACGTGTGAAAAATTACTTAAGATCAAGAATGGCAGAAGATAAACTAAATGCCTTGTCACTCCTCGCCATTGAAAGTGATATTGTTTGTAAAATAAACTATGACGATGCAATAAACATGTTTTCGGAACAGAAGACCAGGAGAAAGCCTGTATATTCAGCCGCAGAATAATATTTAGTGATAATTGATTTTGATGTTTCATTTTTTATTGTGTTGGAAAATAAACGTTGTGTTGATTTTGAATGATAACAACTGTGTTTGTCTGTTGTTGTAATGGTGATGCTTGGTGCAAGTTGTGGCACGGAGAGGGGGGGCGGCAAAAGTATCAACCTAACTTGGGCCTAGGGGCGCCGAAATCCTAAATACGTCTATGTGCAGAAGATTGTTTAATATTATAACATCCTAACGGTAATCTAGGTATACTGTTGTGAGATTGTAGAAGATAGTTTAATATGCTAACATCGTAACAATAGTCGAGTTATATTGTTGTAACATGAAAGAGAACATTTTAATATGATAACATTGTAACGGTAATCTAGGTATATTATTGTAACGTTGTAGAAAGTTTAATATGATAACATTGTAACAGTAGTCTAGATATATTGTTGTAACATAGTAAAAAGTTTAATATTATAACATCTTAACAATAATCGAGTTATATTGTTGTAACATTGAAGATAACATTTTAATATGATAACATTGTAACAATAATCGAGGTAAAATGTTGTAACATTGCAGAAGACAGTTTTATATGATGACATTGTGACCATAGTCGAGGTATGTTGTTGTAACACTGTAAAAATCAGTTTTACATGATGAAATTTTAACGATAATCTTGGAATAATGTAGAAGAGAGTTTAATATGATAGCATTGTAAAAGTAATCTAGATATATTAAACATATATGAACATTAGTGAACACTGTGTGATAAAGATAGGTAGACAAGTAGTAATGATAAAGCGGCTGTTTATTATATATTTTGTATACAAATTAGTGAACAGTGTGTGATAAAGATGGGTGAACAATAGTATTGACAAATTAGTTGTTTATTATATATTTTATATACAGATCAGTGAACAGTGTGTGATAAAGATGGGTGAATAACTAGTATTGATAAAGTATATATTTGTAATATATTTTGTATACAAATCAGTGAACAGTGTGTGATAAAGGTAGGTGAACAATTTGTGTTCATAAAGTAGGTTTTTATTATATATTTTGTACATAAATTAGTGAACAGTGTGAGATAAAGATAGGTGATCAACTTGTATTCATAAAGTAGGTGTTTATTGTATATTTTGAAAACAAATCAGTGAACAGTGTGTGATAAAGATGAGTGAATAACTAGTATTGATAAAGTAGATGTTTATAATATATTTTGTTAACAAATGAGTGAACAGTGTTTAATAAAAATAGGTGAACAACTTGTATTCATAAAGCAGGTGTTGGTTATACGCTGCTGGCCAAATTCTTAAGGCCAATGAACATAAAGACAAAATATTAATTTTGCGTTGTTAGACTCAACCACTTATTTGAGTAGAGCTTCGAAAGATGAAAATAAGAAAAGGGGGAAAAACTTTTCTTGCGTTTAACAGGGAAAATGTGAACATTATGAAATTAGCCTAAATAACGGCTGGTCAAAAGTTTAAGACCGTACTGAAATGAAGCATTAATCGGTAAACAAGTAACGAAGTTTAGTCATTTGTGTTCAAGTATTAGCGTTGTCAACATCTCCCACTGACATCTGCTATGTTACATTGGGTAAAAACATGGGAAAAGTTAAAAAGTTGACAGAGTTTGTACGTGGCATAATTGTCGAGCTGCAAAAGCAAGGTCTCTCCTAACATGTCATCGCTGGTGAGATTGGGGTAGTAAAATTGCTGTTGCAAATTTCTTAAAAGACCCTAAGGAATACGGAACGAGAATTTCAAGTGATCGGCCCAAGAAAATTCCGCTGGCGTTGAGCAGGATGATTCGACGGGTTGTACGGCAACACACCAGCCGATCGTCGAACCAAATTAGGGCCCTTACGGACGCAGAATGCAGTTGAAGAGCAATAAGATGGCGTTTACGAGAGAAAGGCTAATAAAACCGTAAACGTCTTCAAGTGCCACGCCTCCTTCCACACCACGAAACAACTTGGTTAAACTTTGCTGAGAATCACCAAACATAGAACTTAGAAAACTGGACAAAGGTTTTGTTCTTTGATGAGAAGAAATTTAACTTGGACGGTCCAGATGGCTTTTAACGTTACTGGAACGATAAGGATATACTACCGGAGACATTTACTACACGACACAGTGGAAGAGGTTTCATTATGATCTGGGGTGCTTTCTTTTTCTATGGAACAAAAGAGCTTCAAGTTATACAGGTTCGTCAAACAGCAGCTGGGTACATTGGCACGTTAGAGAGAGCATCATTATTGATTGAAGACCCTCGCTTGTGTGGAAATGACTTTCAGTCGGACAACGCTGCAGTCCACAATGCTGACAGGACAAAGGACTTTTTCATGGCGAATAACGTGATTCGTTTGGACCATCCAGCGTGCTCGCCCAAACTGAACCCCATTGCAAATGTTTGGGAGTGGATAGCAAGGGAAGTCTATAGAAATGGACGTCAATTCCAAACAGTGCATGATCTTCGTGAAGTCATCTACGTCAATTCCAGCCAGCTTTCTCCAAACGCTTATATCGACTATCCCAAAGCGAATGTTTGAAGTTATTCGCAATGACAGTCGTGCAAAACACGACTGTTGGGCATTTCCTCCCCTGTTTAGGACTTCTTTTTGGTATGGTCTTAAACTTTTGACCAGCTAGTATTTAGGCTAATTTCATAGTGTTCACATTGTCCCTATGAAATGCTAGAAAAGTTTTTCGCCCTTTTCTTATTTTTATCTTTCAAATCTCTACTCAATTAACTGGTTGAGTCTAACAACGCAAAATGCATATTTTGTCTTTAAGTTCATTGGCCTTAAGATTTTGGCCAGCAGTGTATTAGTTGCTTAAATTTCAGATGATAACACAGAATATGAAATATTTGTAGTTGGAAGCTCACGTCATAACACTGAGTATGACATGACATATTAGTATATGGAAGTTCAAATAATAGCACTGATGAGTGTGAAATATTTATAGTTGGAAGTTTACGTGATAACATTTGGGTATGTTTGTTTGTTTGTTTTGAATTAAGCACAAAGCTACACAATGGTCTATCTGTGCTCTGCCCACCACGGGTATCGAAACCCGGATTTTAGCGTGTAAGTCCGCAGACATACCGCTGAGCCACTGGGGGGCCATTTGGGTATGACGTATTAGTATTTGGAAGTTCACGTGATAGCACTTCGGTGTAACGTATGAGTTGCTGGAATTTCGATTACTGTCTGGGTGGTAAATTGGGCTGATGTCACTTGTTGACATAATGCTGTTATTTTGGATTTAATCTATATGAATTAGTTTGAAGGATATTTTTGTTTATGTGTTGACTGTGTATCGTTCACAACACTGAATTTACGCTGTATCTCTTCAACGTCGACCTTCAAGACATAGCCTTGATTTGTTATTTGGAATATCGTGCAAAGATCTACGAAGGCTATATATCTGCGCCACATCTTTGATAACTTCGATTTTTAGCCGTTCTTAACGTAATTCAAGTATAAAATCATTGAATTTATAATGAAAATCGATGGCTAATAGGTGTAAGATTTGGTTTTATTACACACAATTTATTCAGCGATGTGAGACTAAAATCTTGAAGCCTCAGTTGAAGCGCTGTAAAAGTAATAACCAGCTGTGTTTATACATTTATACTTTCGTTTAGTCTTAAACACTTGACCAGGAACTATTTAGGCTAATTTTATAGTGTTCACGTTTTCCTTATTAAATACTAAGAAATATTTTTATTTTTATTTTCACTTTTCTTGTTTTCATCTTTCGAAGCTCTACTCGATAAATTGGTTGAGTCTACTAACGGAAAATGCATATTTTTTCTTCATGTTCATTGGCCTTAAGATTTTGGCTAAGAGTATATATTTTGTATACATATAACAAGAGATCTTGCGTCACACAGCTAATAGGTTAATAACATTGTTGTGATAAAGTATGTTTACTATATAACGTGTCACACAGCTAACAAAACGTTAATACTGTTGTGATGAAGTATTTTCAATATATAACTTGTCACACAGCTAAGAAAACGATAATATTGTTGTGATAAGCAATGTTAACTATATAACGAGTGATACAGCTAACAATACGTTGATATTCTAAACAGTGTGTGATAAAAATAGGTGGACAACTAGTATTGATAAAGTAAATGTTTATTAAATATTTTGTTTATGAAAACATTAATGTTCTTCTAAAAAGTATGCTTACTATATAACGTGTAACACAGCTAACAATACGTTAATATTATTCTGATAAGGTTTACTGTATAACGGGTAACATAGCTAACAATACGTTAATATTGTTGTAATAAACTATGTTTACTATATAACTTGTTTCTCGGCTAACAAAGCGTTAATACTGTTGTGATAAATAGTGTTTCCTATATAACGTGTAATATACCTAACAATACGTTAATTTTGTCATGATAAAGAATGTTAATTACTTAAAGTGTCAATCAGCTGACAATAAATTATTATTGTTGTGTTAAGTGTGTTTGCTATATAACGTGTAACAATACGTTAATATAATTCTGATAGTGTCTTCATTATGTAACATGTCACTCAGCTAACAATAATTTGATATTATTGTGATAAAGCATGTTTACTATATAACGTGTGACTCAACTAACAATACCTTGTTATTGTTTTATTAAGTATGTTTACTATATAACGTGTCACTTCGCTAGCAATAGGTTGATATTGTTGTGATAAAGTGTTTATTATACAAAATGTCACTCAGCTAACAATACCCGGTTATTGTTGTGTTAAGTATCTTTACCATATAACGTGTCAATGTACAATATTATGAATATTAAAATAACAGTTGCCTGTGAACTGTTTTACATGAAATGCCAGTTTTTGTTATATTTGTTTCAATTCTATACATCCCTTTCAACACTTCTGATAATTATATGATAAATTAAACTTACTGTTAATTTAAAAGATGTGTACAGGTATAGAGGATTTACGATTCTGAATTTGTAGCTCAACAAGTCGTCGACAAACGTAACCGATTTAGCAGTGTATCCGAACTACATTTGACATTGCTTGTTGTGACGCCAGGTAAACATCATTACTTGTGGAAAAGATAGTAACAATGACGCAAGATATCGATAGCCTCAGATAATAAAAATATGTTCAAATAATTATTTAGAAGTTATTAGGCGGTTTGTTTGTTTAGCGGGGATATTTCTTGTATACTTAATGGTATTAGAAAACAAAGGAACGTGCATCAAAATGGGACACCAGGACCATCAAGAAAAAGAGGCAGTCGTTGTAGACAAATTTTCGTGTTCCCTGACGGATAACCAAATACAAAGATTGGTGACAAAAGTTTTCTACATCTGAAAGTGATAAAAATAAGTTACTTACACAATAGCTGTTTCAGTGAAATATCCGTTTGATCATCCAATGCCTCGAAGAGCTGTAGAATAAAACGGGTATTCCATGGGAAGATATATCGGTCAAGTCGCCCACACATTGTATAGAATTTCTGTGCAATCGAAAATTGTCGCTGGGAAACCGTTTTCCTCGTATACTGGATGATTCGTGAAATGTAAATTGGTTGTTGTTGTTGTTTTGAATTAAGCACAAAGCTACACAATGGGCTATCTGTGCTCTGCCCACCACGGGTATCGAAACCCGGATTTTAGCGTGTAAGTCCGCAGACATACCGCTGAGCCACTGGGGGGCATGTAAATTGGAAGAGTAGTTGTTGATGACGAGAAACCCCCTTGAAATAAAAATGTATCTCGGAACAGGTGGTATGGGTATTAACACTTTTATTGATAAGGAGAGAACAACGTTTCGACTTTCCCCGGTCCTCTTCAGATTAAGAAAGAGAGAGTTTGCAAGTGATCATTGGCGGACACATGTCTCAGGGATGAGAGTATAAACGGGTAAGGGAGCGTTGCAGTTGGATGTTAGGTTATTAATTAGTATAGGTATAAAGGTGTCCCTTTATATTGGTTTAATTTTGGTTTTAGTTGCTGTACAAGTAGGGTTTCTTTCATTTTGCGTTTGTTTCCCTACTTAGTATCTGTGTTTTTTATGGTTATGTTGTGCTTATTTGATTTACAGTGTTCCAAAAAGTTTTTCTTTTTGTTCTTTGAATCTAGTTTTCATTTTTCTGCTTGTTTCTCCAGAGAAAAGCAGTATTCTTGACTTATAACACTTTCTACTGAGCCCTTTGCATGGAAAACTATGTTGTATGGCTATTTCCAACATGCACAATCGTCAGGTAAAGTATGACCGGATGTGGAGACATGGACTGTAACGAAGAGATAACGCTCTAAAATCGTTTTAGTATAGCGTGCTCTACCTTCCATATACTTGTTAACACAAGCTCAAAAAGCTACATCAATAATAACTTCGAAAAACAGTCATTTTTGAAAATACAATACACCGAAGAAATTTTAAAATATTAGTGTATTTATTTATTTAAATTATTATCATTCAGAAAGTCCAAGAGACATGTCAACGATGCATCAAAACAGTTACAATCATCAGGTGGTGCCAGAAGCGGTATCAGCAAATGGGTTATCTCTGTATCTAAACTATTTCACTTTCATGGCATTTGATGAACATTCCAGGTTTACTTCTAGTACATAAGACAACCAGGAACTTGCTAATAGCAATGATACTTTAAGATACAGACAGAAATGGTCCTGAAGCCAGCACTTGTAAAAAGTAAATCTATGTTTTATTTATCACAGCCACCCCTATGATCACGATGCAAGACCCTAAACATTTTTATCACGAGTATGAAACAGAGAGAATATAAACAATTAAATTAAAGATACTACCACGATAAAATGTAAACAATTATAATAAAGGAATTAGACGGAAGTAGTGAAAACAGTTCACAGTCAAAGTAGGAATAAGAAAGACTGTAATCGTATCCCTGGATGTTAAGCACAGTGATAGAATTCCTGGATGTCAGCCATGTTTTGCTCAAACAAGAAAATTGATATCAGTATCATCCAAATATTCATTAAATGTTCATGAGAAAAACTCCACTATATCGTTACTAAACAATCAGATGTTTTTACCTTTCAGCCTATTATTTATAATCTCGGATCACCACAAATATCAATGTCAGATGATGTTGCTGGATAGTCGTGTACAATACAGTTATATATCATAGCAACTAAAAACATGGGTAAATAAGTCACTTCCAGACTAGATGACGCAAGTCACTCTTAGACTAGACAAAGCTCCATTATAATGACATAAGCTAATTCTATGCAAGATGTGTTTTCTTTTTATTCTAGATTGAAAAAGGAACACTTACAAGGCCCATCTTCTGAGCATGTTAAGTCTCACAATCGTCAAAATACTTGAAGCAAGGTAACCATTTATATGAGCAGTAGGTTGTAGTACAATCTATTATCTTGATGTTTTGTTGCTAAGTAAGGTGTGTCATGGTAGGTTTTTAGGTTGTAGTACCAACCATTAACTTGATACTTTTTGACAGATAAGGTGTGCATGATATATTTTTAGGTTGTAGTACTATCCATTCGTGATGACGAGAAAAGTCACTTGTAGAGAAAATTAGACATGTAAAAACGGATAGTTTGGATAGAGAAAGCACTATGTCGAGGAGCGAAACCATACACTGCTGCATACCATACATTCCCGATATCAGCAGAAAAATAACCAACATTTAACAAAAACTAGAAACAGAATATGACATTTCAGTTAATACCAAATTTATTCAAATACCAGGCACAAAACTAAGGTCTATACTATATAAAAACTATACTGACAAACACCACACCATCATTATTTTTAAAATACAATGTGATAACTGCTACGACTTCTATATTGGAGAAACAAGTAGAAAAATGGAAACTAGTTTCAAAGAACACAAAAGGTCACCTTCACACGTTTTCAAACACTGAAAATCAAATAAACATAACATAACCATAGAAAATACACAAATACTAAATAAAGAAACAAACGTTAAATTAATCAAGCCTTACTTATACAACTCAAGCCCAAAATAAACCAATATAACGGAACACCTTTATACCTATATTAATAAATATAATTCAATACATCTAAGCACGATCTATACATTACTACACTCAATTACACAATCGCCTTTAAAATTGTGGTCAGCTATTGGTCAGTTACCTCTTTCTTTCCTTGTGAAGCTGACGATAACCGAAGAAGGTCGAAACGTTGTTTGCTCCTCTACATAGTGCTTTATCTAACCATACCAGCCGTTTCTTTTTACATATATAATGTAGTACTATCCATTAATTTAATTTGGCTGGTTGGTTGATTCTGTGTTTTATGGCACAAAGCAGCAAGGCTCTCTGCGCCAAACATCGAGTAAAAAAAGGTTAAAAGTAAGGTAAATGTAATAAAATACATAAAAGGAAATGCAGGTAAAACAAAACAACGTTTAAAAACATAAATAGCATAAAACCAATGTTGAGACCTGGCCTACGACGTTATGAGAGAAAATACACTAAGAGAAGTTGTAAAGGACTTTCTGTAGCATAATGGTAATTACGATAACCCACCAGGAAGACTAACAAGTACAAGAACCACCATCAGTCACCTGAAGTTGACCTTTCCATTCCTGGTTCCAAGTTATTTGTCATTATAGTCATTTTTAAAAACTAAAGTAACAAAAGTTTTAGAAGACTTGCAGCAAAATCTTAATAATAACTCGCCAACATGACTAACAGGTAGTTCAAACAGCAGCGTTAGTCACCTGAAGTTGGTCTTTCCAGTCCTGGTGTCGAGTTATTTAATGTTCTAGCCATTTTCTAATTTCAAATCGAACTAGAGAGATTATGATTCTTAAAAAGAAACCACAGAAAAAAAGGTTTAATGTATATATTGAAAAAACTTAAATGACATTAAAAAGATCAATGGCCTTTAAAAACTAAAAACTTTATTATGGTATCACCAGTAGCACTGTCTAACGTTATGGACAAACCTTGGGACAGAACATGTGTAAAATAGTGCTGTCACTGAGACTTGTAACGACGGCAAGAAAGTAAAATGTGGTTTATTGTGACTTAAATGTTACAGATATTAAACATTGGTGCATCAGTTCCAGATGAAAGAAAATGGTAAGTTAGAAAACTGTGACAAATGTTAGTCCATTTAGAACAACTTCCTCTTTCCGATCCTTATGGAAGAAAGACGGCCAAAGTCCAAGATAGGGTTTTATTTGGAAAAGCTTGTCTTCACGTTGCTCACTCCAAGTCAACTACCAGCTGGCATGGAGCCTAGTCTTGAATACACGACCATAGTCCATGTATGGAAGAGACACAGCAGTGATAGTGCCAGAGCAGATAGACTTAGCTGCAGTGTCAGTGAGCTCATTATCACGAATACCAACGTGGTACTGTATTCAGAAAAACTGAATAGAAGTAGGTGTTAAAGAGAAATGGGGCAGTCAATTTTGAATATTTGTGAGAAGAATGTGTGAAACAACGTAAATCGATTCCAGAGCCAGTATAGAACTGAGCAAGTAAGTATAAATAATACAGTTTAAATACTACTTAGCTTCATTGTGATCCACGGCAAGATAAATGGCATACAGTTCAGCACTGAACACAGAAGATGTAGAGGTGTATCTGCACACAAGCACCGAACCGCAACTAACCATAGCAGAGCCCACAGTCACCTGATTTTGAACCATCCGTATAAATAGGAGTGGAAATATTGTTCCAAAGATCTTCAGTAAATAAAAGACGGTACTTCCAAACTGAAGTATCTGCTCTTCTTAGATGACTTAAAGAAAGGTCACATTTGGGGACTCTAATAAGCCATGGTGGGGTGACCAGTGAATACTGCAATGTTATCCAAGGACAGGCCCAATTCATCCAACTGCGCCTGAATATGAAGGCCAAAAGCAGCAATTTCAGATCTTCTGTTCTGAAAAAAGTATGGCCCACTGAGGAAGGAAAACACAACCCCAGGTAGGATGCTTTAATAAGAAACGAAGTTTCGAAGCATAAAGAAGAGTTGCAAACAGCGAAGGCTCAAAGTGGATTCACGAAACTCTATGTATAAGTTCTGAACTGGGGAGGTGCAGAAAGCCCCAGTACAAAGCCAGTCCTCGATGATGAATGGGGTTCAGCATCTTAAAGGCCGAGGGTCTGGCAGAGCTATAGACCAGTGATCCATAATCGAGTTTTGATCGAATAAGAGCACAATATATATTTAGCACAGAACATTGATCCGCTCCCAAAGGGGTGGTAGAGAGGACACGGAGGATGATCAGTGCTCTTGTACATTTGACCCGTAGCTGCTTAATGTGTGGTATAAAGATCAGCTTAGGTCAAAGATAAGCCCAAAGAACTTGGTCTCGGGGACCACAGGTAGCACAACTTCACCAATACGGAGTTCAGGATCATGGTGAATACCCTGTTAGCAGCAAATGTGCATGCAAGCAGTTTTAGAAAGAGAGAAATTACACTTCAGTGCACGATCGAGGGCAGTTTGTAGTTGCTGCTCAATATATCTCATGTTCGACGACTGACATGAGATGAGATGTGAAAGTCGTCGACATAGAGCCCATTTGCAACAGTGAGGGGGAGTTGATCAGTGATGGCATTAATCTTTATATTGAAACGTGTGACACTCAAAACACAGCCCTGAGAGTCTCCAAGTTCCTGTAGAAAAGAACGAGAAATTGTCGAACCCACACGACTTGCAATCTCCTGTTCATTAAAAAAATGAAATAAAAATGAGCAAATGGCCATGTAACCCATATATATGGAGGTCTCGCAGAATGCCATACCTCTATGTTGTGTCACAGGCCTTTTCAATGTTAAAGAATATTGATACAAGAAAAAGATCGTTCGAAAATGGCTTCTCTGATTGACGTTTCTAGTCGAATCAGGTGTTCCATGGTGGAGTGCTGTCGTCGAAATCCACACTGGATGAGCGAGAGGAAGTTGTTTGATTTATGAGCCAAACAAGACGAGCATTAACCATCCTCACTAAGGTTTTACAGACAGAGCTCGTCAAAACAACTGGATGGTAGTTTGAAGAATTTTTTGGATCTTTCCCAGGCTTAGAGAAAGGTAGGACAATAGCCTGGTACCAGGCACCAGGAAAAACATTCTCCTGCCAGATCCGGTTAAAAACAATTTGAAAAATATCAAGAGAAGCAGAAGATAGATGGTGCAGCATGTCATAGTGCACATAATCAGGTCCAACTGATGTACTGCCAGACCGATGAAGGGCCAGTTTTAGTTCCACCAGTGTAAAGGGATGATTAAAGTCACAGAGACAGTCAGTTCGAAAGGAAAAAGGTGATTGTTCTGCCCAAGTTTTGATAGCTCAAAAAGTGGAGGAAGGAGCAGAAGTGCTAGATACCCAGCAAAAGCTTTCACTTAGAGTATCGGCAATGCTCTGGATATCAACTGCTTCTTGGCCATCAGAGAATAAGATCGAGAGAGGGACAGAAATGTATTGCTCACTGACTTTTTGAATCTTGTCCCGTATGACTTCGGAACTGGTGGTAGAAGACATACCAGTTGTTAACTTCATCCAAGATTCCTTCTGACTTCGACATCTTATCCACCGAGCATGTGCACGTCCTGCTGGAAAACAATGTGGTTTGAAAGTGAGGGAAATCTACGGAAAGTATCACAGGCCCATTTTTGAGCCTTTCTGTGCCATGTGGCAGGTAGGATTCCACCATGGAGAGGATATAGTGGAAAAAATGTCGAGATTTTAGGAATACACTGAGCAGCTGCTTGTATAATACAGTCAGTTACTGCTGCCACATAGTCGTCTATTGCTGGTTGACAGACGATGGCAGGATCAAATTCTGCGAGAGCAGTGAAAGAGGGTCAGTTTGCCCGATCCAGCTTCCACTGGAGCATACAGATCTGGTGGCATTGACCACAGCCATTCTCTCTCAAGATTATAGGAAGATGATCAATGTCTCATGGATTGTTGTTAAGCCTCCATGAAAAATGGGAGAATAATGAAGAGGAGCAAACTGAGAGATCAATAGCAGTAAATGACTGACAATGTGCATGGAAATAAGTAAAAGAACCAGTATTGAAAAGAGAAAGGTTGTGATCAGAGAGCATACGTTTTACAGAGGGAACCCTCCTATCAATAACACTACTTCCCCAGAGGAGATAGTGTCCAGTAAAGTCCCCCAGGATTAGAAATGGATACAGCAACTGTTCAACGAGAGCATCAAGGTCTGATTGATCATATGTCTCTCCAATTTGGTTACTGTAATCTGCATTATTATTACAAAGATACAGTCGGTTACTGTGATCTACACTATAATTATTAAGGTACAACTTGGTTACTGTAACACAGGTTGTTGTTCATTACATTAAGATACAACTTGGTTACAGTAACAGAGGTTACACTGATCTACATTATTATTATCATTAAAATACAGTTGGTTTCTGTGATATACATTATTATTATTAAGACAGCATGGTTACTGTAACACAGTTTACTAGTATCTACATTATTATTAAGATACAACTTGGTTACTGTAAACACAGGTTACTGTTACCAACATTATTGTTATTAAGATACAACTTGGTTACCATAACTCAAGTTACCGTGATCCACATTGGTATTATAATTAAGATATAACTTGGTTACTGTGATCAACATTATTATTATTAAGGTACAACTTGATTACAGTGATCTTCATTGTTATTATTAAGATACAACTTGTTTACTGTGATCTCCATTATTATTATTATTAAGACAAACTTGCTTACTGTGATCTACATTATTATATTTATTAAGATACAACTTGGTTATTGTAACACAGGTTATTGTGATCTACATTATTATTAAGATACCGTTGGTTAATGTCACACAGGTTACTAGGATCTACATTATTATTATTAAGATACAACCTAGTTTTCGTGGTTTACATTATTATAATTATTAAGATGCAATTTTATTACTGTAATACAGGTTACTGTGATATATATTATTAAGGTACAACTTAGTGACTGTGATACTGGTTACTGTAATCTACATTATTATTATTATATGTTAAATCTAAATAATTGTACTAATTTGGACTTATTGGCAAAGTTCTTACCCGAAACTAATAAAAATATAAAACCATTTTTCTTCACTTTCCACCTTGAAGGAAACAAAACTTTTTAATATTTATATGGAGACATGTCAGATAAGTTATTATTTCTTTTCTGAGACTTCAATGTTGCAAGCCTGTAGTGTGTGAGATAGGTTAACCTTTAGTAACATGTGTTCGAACTGTGCATAACTTATCAATGACACAAACATTCGTAATGGTGGCTAAACCTGCATATTGTCTTTATAGCCTGCTGACAACAACTAGGACAATAAAAATATCCCAGCCAGTGGGGTAATCCGGCAGTGGCATGGGCTTATTAACTATTTCAATGACTTTTTTTTTTTACAATAACAAATATTTCACTTTGATCTTGGCTTGTAATAATAACATATTACTGACATGTTTAAATATTTATGTTCAGAACTATGAAAAAATTATATTTTTTTCAAACTAACAGTGACAAAAGCTACTTGCATTCTAACCAGTGATGTTATTAAATAATAATACATTCTTCATAATAAAACATTCATATTATATGTATAGCATTCATAATACACTAAACCTAGGACAACATTCATTGTATATGAAGTAAAACATAGATTAGCTTCATATGTATTATCTTCTGTTCACATCAATCAATATTTTTATTTCCTTATAAATAGCAAAACAAGCCAGTCAGCATTTAGGTTTTATTATAAATAGCACCATTAGCTAGCCAATATTTAGATTTTTTTTATAAATAGTAACATTAGCCAGACAATGTTTAGGTTTTATTATAAACAGCACAACCAGCCAGCCAATATTTAGGTTTTGTTATAATTAGTGATATTAGCCAGACAATGTTTAGGTTTTATTATAGGTTTTTAAACATACAGTTTAGTCAAGTACTGTCTTCAGAGTAAGAATCTGGGTTTGAAGGTATGAGATGCTCATAAAGTAAACAATTTTCATTCGCTCTCATCGTCAATTAAAATTTCATGAGAAAAATAAAAACTGTGAATCGGTAGATCCAATGCCAATGAATGTAATAAATGAAATGGAATAACTTGATAGATATTTGGATGTTAAAAACCTGTGTGGTCAGACAGTATACATGGTACAATTTCTGTTTAGGAGTGTGAAAAGATTGTTCAAACAAGCAGAAGTGATAAAGCATTAGTTCTGAAGGTCAACAAGTTTGGTATTATATCACAATAACTACAATCTTCATGTCTTCCCTAGTTCTGAGGGTCAACAAGTTTGGTGTCATATCACAATAATTACAGTCATCATGTTACTTTCTTTCTCCATTGTTTTCTTATTCTCATTGACTACAACAATTTTACTTTTACCTCAATTTTCTAAAGTCAGCCTATCTTTGTCTCTTGCTATTCTTATTTAATTTTACTCATTACAGTATTTGCCAACCTTAGCTCAGGTCTAATTCTAATTCCATAGCATCTTCTATGTCTAACAAATGTCGAGCAGGGTATTTATGTCTTTGCATGTCCAATATTTCCACATCATTCATCTACACGACATTTCAAATGTTTCCAGTTGTTTTCTATTTCAGAAAATACCATACTACCACCTCACAGAGCAGGTCTTACCACATGTATCATGCTAGTTGTGTTTTCATCCAGTTTTTGCATCACTCTTGAGCAATTTTTGATATACAAGATTACTCTCTTAGCTATTTCTGTTCTTTAAAATATTTTTTTTCATACAATCAGTGATGTCGAGAAACCCACTTGTTGAGAACTTTTATATGCAAAAACGGCTCTTCTGGGCCCAGAAAACACTTCAAATAGAAGAGCGAACAACGTTTCGACCTTCTTCGGTCATCGTCAGGTTCACAAAGAAAGGGTTACTGGTCGGAAGCTGACCACATGTTTGGGAGGGGTTGTATAATTGAGTGTTGCAATGTAGAGGGCGCGGTTTGAATATATAATTTTGTCTATAATATTAATATAGGTATAATGGTGTTCCTTTATATTGGTTTATTTTGGGTTTAAGTTGTTGTATAAGTAAGGCTTCTTTAATTTTTCGTTTGTTTATGTTTGTTTCTTTATTTAGTATTTTAGTGTTTTCTATGGTTATGTTGTGTCCATTTGACTTGCAGTGTTCGAAAACGTGTGAAGGTGACTTTTTATGTTCTTTGAATCTGGTTTCCATTTTTCTACTTGTTTCTCCTATATAGAAGTCGTGGCAGTTATCACATTGTATTTTATAAATAATGTTGGTGTGGTGTTTGTCAGTGTAGTTCTTACATAGTATAGACCTTAGTTTTGTGCCTGGTTTTTGAATAAATTTAGTGTTAACTGGAATGTTATATTTTGTTACTAGTTTTTGCCAAATGTTGGTTATTTGTTTGCTGATGTCAGGAATATATGGTATACAGCAGTATATGGTTTCGTGATTTTTTGATTCGTGAGATATATTTACTTTTGTTGGTTGATTTTGCTTTCTGTCTAGGTGTGTGCGTATAATGTTTTCTACGGTTTGTGGAGGAAACTTATTAATGTTGATGAAGTGTTGTTTTATTTTATCTAATTCATCGTTAATTTTATCTGGTGAGCATAGTTTTATGGCTGTGTTTATCTGGTTTCTTAGTATGTTGAGTTTTTGTTTTGTTTCATGTGCTGAGTCCCAAGGAATGTAGAGTCCAGTATGGGTGATTTTTCGGTGGATTTCTGTTTTGAATTGTGTGTCGGTTCTTATAATTTTGAGGTTAAGAAATGATATTTGATTGCTTTCTTCCTGTTCACATGTGAAGTTAATGTTGGGATGTATAGAGTTAATGTGAGTGAAAAAGTTAAGTATGTGTTCTGTAGATTCGAATCCCGCAACCGTGTCATCTACATATCTGTACCAGTATAGTGGTGGATGTAATGCTGTATTAATTGCTTGTGTTTCAATTTGTGTCATAAAAATATTGGCTAGAACTGGCGATACTGGGTTGCCCATGCTTAGGCCATTTGTTTGTATATAGTTTTGGTTGTTGAACATGAAGTTTGTCTTTATTGTGGTGAATTCTATGAGGGTTGCTAACTGGTTACTGGGAATGTCTATGATCGGGTTAGGGTCTCGAATATAGAGTTCTAAGGCTATCTTGCAGGCTTCTGTTGTTGGAACTTCTGTGAAGAGGGATATAACATCGAAACTGGCCATTAAGGCTTTATGATTAAGTTGATTTAGATTGGACTTGAAATTAAAAGAGTCTTTGATGAATGAGCTGGCTGATGTTGCATATTTGGAGAATGCCCATGCTATGTATTTACCAAGATTGTAGTTAAACGATTCATATGTTGACATTATTGGTCGTAATGGACAATCTGGTTTATGAGGTTTGGGGATGCCGTATATTTGCGGTGTGCGTGAGTCGGTTTTACGTAGGTAGGAATAAAGTGTTTGTGAAATTGTGTTGGCTATTTTAAGTGTTTTCTGGGCCCAGAAGAGCCGTTTTTGCATATAAAAATTTTTTTCATACACTTTGCACTACTGACATTAGTCCTAAAATAAGTAAACTCTTTACCTTCCACTTTAATACAAATTGTGGGAGATTCCTCAAATTGTGAAATTATGCATGTTTTTATTACAGCAAAGCCACATCGGACTATCTGCTATGTCCACAGAGGGGAATCTAACCCCTGATTCGTAACGTTGTGTATCTGTAGACTTACCACTGTGACTTTTAGTTATATTGACATTTATTCTGATTGTATACTTTTTCAGTTTCTCAACAATCAGTTTAGATACACAAAACAATAACTCAATAGAAAAAAAAAGGCATAAAATTATATTTCTTGTAAATAAATATGGACAACTGCAATTACTTATATTAATTATTTTATTTAATTATCTAATGACAACAGTCATATACAATTTAAATATGTTATTCTCGATGGTAAAAGCCAGTGAACAATCACACCAATGGGCCTCTAATGGTGAAAAATACCAAACAGACATTTTCTGTTTTGTTTACAAATTCCTTTTATTTCATTACAAAAATAACACTTTAAACCAGAAGTTTTCTTGTTCAATATCAAAATTTGTCAGTTGGAATGGACGTGGGAGACAAAAGTATTTACAAAATGATTCGTTATATGTCATGTACAAAAAATCTCTTTGTAAAACCAACAATTATTGCAAAGACTCCAGTTTTATTCATTTATCATTTGGATTCAAAGAATAAAAAAGTATATTAATGAAATTTTGCTACAAGAACTCATTTATCATTTATAATTCTATAAAATAACTGCTGCTACAAACTTGCTGACAGATGGAACGCTCTATACACACTTAGAATGCCATCTTAAAGGTTCTTTTAATAAATAGTCTAATTATGATGCTGAAAGCAATCTACTTTACATAGCTTCATACATTTTAAATTCAATGTTAATAATAAATACTACTAATTAACCTATTACTATAAAACCACCCATAAAGCAGTATTAATTGCTAACATCCAGATTGATAGAGTAAACACATTTTATTTCCAATGAAAAATCAACGAGTCAACTGTAACAGAACACAGACTATACAGATGTTGCCCTCTTTATCATGCATGACATGAACTGTACCTTTATGTGATGGCAGTGAGATTGTTAACTTAAAAGCTCCAAAGTTTGAAAAGTAAGTAAACAACATCTTGCTGTTTCTCATAGTTTGTAAGGTTCAGAACAGTAAGTTGTTTAAGCGTATTTTCCTTCAACTAAGAATAAGGGAAATACCAATAATCATTAAATTCGCACATTGCTCATTTACCTTACTAGGCCTAATTAATGGATGGATGTTGATGAAGGGGGAGGGGGTAAACTGTGGAGGGGCTTCCCAAAATGACATCAATATGAAATATAGATGGTAAATTGCAATGTAAATACCAAGGTACATTTCAGAAAGGTGTGTCATTATGAATTACGTTTTCAATGCAGTTTTCATAGGAAACTCATACTCTGCTTAATTATTACAAATTAGAAATAATCTCTTTATGAAAATATGCATGTATGTAAATTCCAGCCAAGGTAATACATAATAATAAAGAAAATCAAGATTAGCTTAGATTGAACATTTAGTATACCATTAAGAGTAAGGCTACAAATCAAAAGAAATATAACATAGACAGTTTACATACAGTTTACAGAAACAAATTATCCCACGTGAAGTTAATACTCTGTCAGGCTAACTATCTTTCATCATGTTGTGTTTATAGTCTATATTACTTCAAAACAATGCACCTTCTCTGGTGATTAGCAGCAAATGTGTTTATAACAAGATCAATATTGAGTTTTTTGCCCTCCTGGAGTTTACTGATATGACAGCAAGGTTGCTGGTGCGGTTGTTACCACTGGTGTTGCGCAAGTATGTCTTGAGAAGCGTCAGACATGAGAAACTTCTCTCACAGGCAGCTGAAGTGGCAGGCAGTATCACAGCGATGCATACAAGTTTGTGGAGATTCATGAAGGCATCCTTGTATGGCTCCAACATGGTTACAAGCTCCAATGGTATGGATACTTCCTACCCATTGTCTTTCTTCCTGGTAATTTGCCAGTTCAACTGGTGGACCTTCACTGCAATGTTATCCTCTGCCACACCAGAGTTTGCTAAACTGCAGTTGACCTTTACAGAAAGGCTGGTTTCTTCATTAGTTCACATTATTCATACAGGCCAAACTGTGATTGTGATATTGTTCTTATTATCATAAGTGTGACAAGCACCTGTTACAATAATGTAACTACTACATTACATTAAATTAGGCACTTCTAAAGAGCCCAATGACAATTTCAAAATTCATTCTAGAATTGTTTAGAAATATTATTTGGTCAGTTAACATTAACTGAACTGCAAGTTGCAATGTTAAGTGTATGCAATAATCATCAGTAAAATTTTGGATGGCTGATACACAATGCAAAATGATCTCACAGAAGACACAACACCAGTTAAATGCTTCATAGTTTTGACCTGTACACAATACACTTGTACATGCATGCTATGTTTTACTTTTCAATAAAGATAAATGAAATTAATGGGTAAATACCTGTGAAATATCAAGTAAAATCCCTGATGATCTGTTGTAACTTGAAATCAACATGGTTGTCTAATCTTCCTCAAATCTCAAGATAGAATAGCATTACTCATGGAGTGGCAATACAACGCATGAGTTTCGATGCATTCAGTACGTTGCTATGGGACGCATGACACATACTCTGTCTTCATGCAGACATTGAGTTCTACAGATCTATCTTTCTGATGTTAATTGTTAAGCAACAATGACGATTGCGTTTTCCATATTTTATGAATATATGTCGGTAACAATATTGGGGGCTGAGGGGGAGATTGGCTCATTTGGGGGAAGTGCACGAGTAATGGTCGCCACTGGGTAATTATCTGCTCACGAGCACTATTTCCATTGACTCATGATTTAACCAGTTTAAAGTATCCTGTAATTATCATTCGTTCTGATGTCATATGGGTGGGAACAAGGCAATATTTTAGTTGCGTTCCCTTAAAATGTGGTTCGAAGAAGAAATAATAAAAAGAACTAAAATGTGTTTGAATAGTTTACCTAGTTTTGTTTCCTTCAATTAAAACTATCATATCCTAACTTTGATAAATCGCATCGTTTTTCCTAACTATTGCCCATTAATCTTTCACAACGATTACTTGCATTTATTTTTGAATATGAATCTTTCCTTGTTGAGATAGGTTGTCTGTCTGATGAGATGCAGTTTAGACGGCTTTGTTGCTAATTCTACCATTACTAGTTTTCGACCTCATGGATACGTTAAAACAACTCACTAGTTAATCAGCTTTTGTCTTAGGCCTTATCATTTATGAATTCCGATAAACATCATTAAGGTGTTTCATTTTTATCGTTGGGCTTCATTAGTCTTGGATACAATACAATCAACTAAAAAATATTTCCTTTAATAAATCATCTCATCTGGTCTTGCAAGTGAGCATTCCTAATCATCTTCAAAAATCTTCCTAATCTTATTTTTATAACATTATTGTGATTTCTGTATAAATATTTTCACATGAGCATTCTGCATTATAAGCCTTCAAAAGGTAGAGCTGATGAGCCATGTCTAACAACTTACAAAGTTCCACAAAGTAACATAAATTTGCCAAACCAACGTTCATCTTGTAGCATTAACTAACATTTTTTTTAATAAAAATTTTAACATGACTAGTTTCATAAATATAAGGAATAAGGTTTATATGATTAGCAGCTCCTATATGTCATTTGGCTACCTTTCAAATACTATCCATCAAGTAAATAGTACTAGAGCACAAGTCCTATGAAAGTGGGTTTACACGGGGTTCTCGGATTTATAGATCCCACCACCATGTGGCTCTGTTAAAGGCCCATTAATGTGATGGTTTTTCTGGACACTATCGACTTGCTTCTTCTCTTATCTCCAGCTCCTCCTCATCACTATCACCCCTGGACTTCACCCAACCTAGACACCCACTGAACTTTCAACCTGCACCATTGAAACATTTAATTCCTTAATTCCTCAATATATTCACGAGTGAGGCAGATGGCGGATACTCCCTGAAGACCCTAGCTGGGATAGTGAAGTACCCTTCTTCAAAACTAAATATCTGCCACGGTTTGGTTTGGTTTATATCAAGAGAAATGGCCAAACCTGAACGTACCCTTCTCTGATCCAAAACATGGACCCAAATACTGATGAAGAAGGGGTCACCTAAAACTGTTGTCTTTCCAGCTGGAAGTCCACATTCTAACTGGAAAAACATGTTGGTAAACACTTCTAAAACTGTAATACAAGTAAAGCTGTTGTATTAGTTTTGATTTTCTTCCATTTCAAAAGGCAGTTAAAAACCATTTATGAAGTTTAGAAACTCAAAATGGACACCAATGTATTGTGACACAGAACACAGTAAAGTCAAATAACGTTTATTTAAAGAAAATAATACATGAAATGCTTCGAATATCAACAAACTGATCTACCAAACATTTTGGTTCTAACTGTTTAAACACTACCACAGATTGTCAAATGTACAGAAAACTTAAGCTGATTCATGCTAAATGTTCACTAATGAAGCACGAAATAAGAAATAATACTGTAACACTGGGCACCATTAGAAAATAAGAAATCATCCAAATATGTTTCAAGACTAGATATTGGAGAAATTAGGTATTAAACAACTAGTAACTTTTATACACTGGCTGATTTGATACTTAAAGCTTTAGTTACAAGACTAGGTAAGTACAGACTGAAAATAATTACAACACAATAACAAACCACCATATTTAGTAAAAGAGTTCCATAATGGTATTACAAAACAATAAACACACACAAATTTGAAGTCTCCAGGAAAGTTGTTACTATTTCTTTGTTCACACACTCTTAATTACAACAGAAAAAACTATGTTACATTACTTTAACAAACAGCCAGAGGCCAACAGCAACTAACAACTGATATAAAATCAGGTATTTATCAATTCAAAATATTAATAAACATAAAACAAAAGAGTTTAAGATTTTTTCTCATCTCCTTATGATTCACACATTCAGTGCAACCCATCAAAATCTAGACAATAAACTATTCCATTGTGCAAACAAAACCTAAGTGTATTTTTATATTTTACTTTCCAAACCCATCTTCTAAGTACAACTTCAGAAGTCTGCTTACCTTGTATAAGGATTTCGATGAGAGGCATCTCGGAGTGTCAAGAAACAGTAATATACAAAAGGAGCTAAGAGACTACCACTAGGGGTAGTAATATCTATAATGATAGTACTTCTTACATCTAGCACCATGATACTAGGGGTAGTAATATCTATAATGATAGTACTTCTTACATTTAGTACCATGACACTAGGGGGTAATATCTATAATAACAGTACTTACTACTGATATCTAGCACCATGATACTAGTGGTAAGTAACATCTATAACAATGGTATTAGTTACATCTAGTACCATGATACTATGGGTAAATAACATCTATAATGATGGTACTACTTATATCTAGTACCATGATACTAGGGATAAGTAATATCTATAATGACCGTACTACTTACATTGAGCACTATGATACTAGTGGTAAGTAACATCTATAATGATAGTACTACTTATGTTTAGTACCTACATTGAACAGATTACTTACATCAAGCATGGTGATACTACAGTTTGCTGAATGTAGAAGTGCAAACAGAAAGATAGGTAGAAGGACCACTGGAAACATTGGTTAAGGAAATTGTTCATATGAAATATAAAAACAAAACTGTCATTAAATACTGAGAGTACATAACATAGTTACATTAAAACCTTTGTATAACATTTGTAATTCCCATGTATTGTTAGATTAGATAATTGTTTCATAATCCTTCAGGCTCATAATATTGGTAAAGGAACTTTAATAAGAAAGGAAAAGGTGAGTTAACTTGTGGAAATGTTAATAACACTGATTCTTTGTGTTAAGTAATTTATATAAAGCAAGTAACTATTCTCACAGAACTGTTCATTCATAAAAACATGTGCATCTCCAGACATCACCTGCTGTTATTGTTTAAAACACATGAAAGCAACAAAGTTTGATATTTTTCAACTTATGTTAGTAATCTAAATTACAGGAATTATCCATTATTATTGAAAAAAACATAGTTAAAAAACAATCAAACAGTAATTTTTCATGTCCAGATAAACTTGTAGACACATAAAGCCTTTCCCTGTAACACAGTAAGAACGTTTCTTCTTTAGACACTGTAATGCTATTTTCTTTACACCCATTGCAAAAGGTCAGGGATCAAAGGCTATGTCATTGCACTTGTTTACATGAATTAAAATTTTATTAAACTAGTTTACTAGTTTGATTATATTTTTGTCAGTAAGTTTGAAATCAAACTGTAGCTTATAATTTAAACTTTAATATTACACATTATTTACTAACAAAACATGCCTTAATATCCATTTCTGTGTCACATGATACGTAGAATGTATCACTGGTTCAAATTAAATGTGTGTGATGTCAAAATACTAAGTCTGTAGTTTTGTACAAATTAGGAATTCAAATTACCAATATTTACAAGCTAGAATATCAAATAAGTACCTAATACCTTTTCTATATGTTCATATATGGCTTATGTACTCAATCAAACACGGTGACCCCATTCTTGGAAATGCTTTATATACATTACTTCAATGTATAGCTTGAATAACCAATGACATCTTAGAATTTTTCTTAGTGATTTTCTCAGACGTTTTAATGTATTATAAGCCATTTCATTCTATAGAACCAAAATTTCAAGGAGGTAGGTTGAGTCTTTATTCTGCTTGAAGTTTCACTTTTTTTAAAACCTATATACAACTTAGTTACTAACCTTAATAAATTATAGTGGAATTCTATGGTATCAGGGTAGTTATTTGTAATATTTTGGTTATTCAACTATATAGATATTAAACCTAAATATAAATTTTGTTTGATATCCTCCATGTGCAAAATGTTAAAAGCAACCTACATCTCGCAACAACCGAGTTCAGAGGTCATAGTGAAAAGAGATAATTGTTTGCTTCACTTCATTTATTCTTTTATATTTTGAGAAAAATAAAAGTTAATAATTTATTTCTGAATAGTAATAACTTATATACATGTATATAATGTATAATAATTAAAACGTGACTGTATATTACAAAATATAAGACCACTAAAACACAACTAAGACGGAAAACTAAAGGTCAGTTATGTAATGTCAGCTACGTATGATTGGAAAGACCATATAATGAAAATAATAAATATACATGTTCATATATATAGTGTTATGAGACTTAGCTATTCAGACTAAACATTTGTACTTTGTTTTGTAATATGTAGTCATTGTAGCACGAAAAAAGCGTAATTTATATTTATTTTCTAATTTTTTTTTATGGTTATAGGGTTGGTTAAATGACAGAAAACACCTAGTTAATAAGCTATAATACAGATTCTAAATATGTGCAGATGTGTAGATAAACTTGTGTATATTACACCAAGACCATCATGAAATGGTTATTACATTATTAGGTTACTGTGTCAACAAAACAAAGCTCTGTAATGAAAATAGTATAAAACATATGTACAGATGTCTTCTCTAACATAAATTAATCACACACTAACAATATGTGTTTTACTGACCAACATCAGAAGGATACGAGTAATAGGGTGAGAAAACAGGTATATAAGAGAACAGAAAAGATAGTGACAGCTGTCTTCCATCAATAACAAGGCTAGAAACTATCTGTTCAACTGAACATTTGGGAGACGCTGATGAAGATGCAAAGCACTTGTAGCAGCATTACTCAAAAGTGCCTTGTAGTAGCAGCTGTATGGATTAAACCTGAAAATACACATTACACTTACAAATTGTTCCCATTATATAAAAATTAACAAACAGAATGTAACAATCAAACACAGATCAAGAATATATTTTAAATCTAACTGGTCATTTCAGACTTGTAACAGTTAAGAGAATTTGTCACAAAACACTTCTATAAAACATGCTGAAGTTCACAGAAGACACTTGTAAGGTACATCATAAAACTAAAACTGAAGTTCACAGAGAAAACGTGTAATGCACATAATGAAATTAAAACTGAAGATCACATAAAACACTTGTAAGGTACATAATAAAACAAAAACTCAAGTTCACATCGGAAACTTGTAACATACACAATGAAATTGAAACTTACAGATGGCACTTGAAATGTACATACTGTAACTAAAACTAAAGTTCACCTAAGACACTTGTGAGGTACATAATAAAACTAAAACTGAAATTCACAGAGGAAACTTGTAAGGTACATAATGAAACTAAAACTGAAGCTCACTGAGGGCACTTGTAAGGTATTAATAATGAAACTAAAACTGAAGTTTATAGATTGATTGATTGATTTAGTGTTTTATGGCACAAAGCAACGAGGCTATCTGTGCCAAACAACCGGTAAAAATGTAGTAAAAGACATAAATGGAAATGAAGGTAAAACAAAAAAGTATAAAACCAATGTTGACACCTAGTCTACAAGGTTAAGATAGAAGGCAGAGTGTAAAAAGTTGTAAGGTATTTACTCTATCAAAAAGGTATAATCATAACCCGCCAGGAAGACTAACAGGCAGGTACAAGACCCACCGTCAGTCACCTGAAGTTGGTCTTTCCAGTCCTGGTTTTGGGTTATGTGTCACAGCAATCAGTATCAAAATGTAAAATAATAAAAGTATTATAAGACGCACAGTAAAATCACAACAATGAGTAGCCAAATGTTCAGTAAAAAGAGAAAAGTCACATAAATGGAGTAAAATTTGTAAAAGTAAATGAAGGTAATAACAAAACAGCAATTAAAACAGAAAATGGTGTAAAAACCAAAAGGGACATTCACAGGTCGCCACGCACGGCAAACACGGTGGATGTTTAGATCCCAGAGAAGATAACCAGACAGAACAGAACCTTCCCTGGGAGGTCCCCTCACCACGTACAGGAATCCACTCCGAGGGGGAAGTTTATAGAGGGCACTTGTAAGCTACAAAATGAAATATCTTTTAAAACTAATACTGATGTTCAGTGAAGGACAGTTGCAAGGTACATAATAAAACAGGGAGAAGCGATGTGTTTTCAGTATGCCTACCTGAACATATTGCACCAGCAATATACAGTATCTTAAGATGCATGATCGTCAGAGTATGACCAGATATAGCAATGTTGACTGTAATGACATGGTAAGGCTCAGAAATCATTTTAATACACAGAATTCACACTCTGTCTTTTGAAAGATAGAATTTAGTGAAACAGTATTTGAAACTTTCATGAGAAAAGACAGTCTTAGTGTTTACAAGAAA
The DNA here is from genome assembly GCA_011833715.1 of Carcinoscorpius rotundicauda. NCBI lineage: Eukaryota > Metazoa > Arthropoda > Merostomata > Xiphosura > Limulidae > Carcinoscorpius > Carcinoscorpius rotundicauda. Next base: position 28,569,384 of record CM022406.1, read on the forward strand.
TTTTTTTACTTAATATATTACCAAATCTAAGAATAAACTAATAAGTTTAATCCACTTACCCAAAAAATGGTATTTAGTAAAAGAAAGTTAACAGCAAAGTGGCCATTCTAGTCATCCACAACAGAGCATTGATTTTATTAGAGGTCATATCCTTCTGTTAAACAAAGTGATGTTATAATCTGGTTCTCAGAATTAACAGAGATATACAGTTTTTACCACTTGTATAACAAACATTCATCTAACAAAACCAGGAATATGTTCCATAATAACTGAAACATTTACATCCAGCTGACTACAATTTCTATCAGTATTGTTACATAATTAGAATGGAATGACCTGAAAGATGATTCATAGCATGTAGCCCCCTCTGTGGAGAGACACTTTGACCCTCCACTGCCACTTGAAGATGAACAGTTGTCATTCATTGCTAGTCTTCTGCAGAGTCACACAGTAATTCTTCTTGTTGAAGAAGAAAAGAAAAGAACTTTTCACCAAACAAAATCTATTGCTATTAACTTCACAATGAACAATTTTCACATTCATTTTTCACTTATTACAATCTTTTAAAATAAAAGCATATTTTAATGATATCCAATAAATAAAGGGAACCACTTGCCCAACACAAGTGATGCAATTTTCTATTCCTAAATACATTAAAAAGGAACCTAAATATCTGATGTAAACAAAACACGATCTTTTTAAAGTACTCTCACCAAAGATCTGTCTGTGAATTTATAAAACCTTCACTGAATAAGTCTGGGTACAAGGTGAATCTCGTACATAGGATAATAATTCATCCCTACATTTATATTTCATTTACAGATTCTTAAATAAATATAAGAAATACTTTTTGTATACAGTTTTCCTTTCATGATTTCATTGTTTTTAATCCACATGTGAAAATCAATAAACCCTAAAGACAACTCATTAGTAATTTCCCGTAGAACTAACATGTGCACCACAACTTCCAAGCATGATATTTCACTGAAGGTCATGAAACTCTAGGTGTTTTATTCAACTGATTTTGTTAGGCTAAGCCAAGAAGTTCCTTAATTTTATAATGTACTTAAATTATGTAATCAAAAATGAGTAGCAATTACAGCATACTCAAACACTGTGGTACTTTATTCAAAATTTAAACATTGTTAAATACCAGAAATTTACATGTCCAAAACAATAATTCATATAGAAATTAGAGAAAACAAATATATTTCACTCACATGAACAGAAATGTTTACAAACTATTATCCATGTTTTTACTTAACCGACAAATTGGTCAAAAATATCTATTGACACAGTGCAACAAGCAATTCTATAAACTAATGCTTTATGATACTAACAGCAAATGTAACAAGATACATTTTATAATACCTCACCTAGATTAATGTAACTAAGAATCGTGTACATATCTTTAACAAGAGGCATATCTAAGTTCAGAAAAGATTATCTAAAACAGTAGCAGGTTATCACAGTCTTATGAAAGTAGGTTACACTTAATATATTTGGTGTTTTATGGCACAAAGCAGCTAGGCTATCTGTGCCAAACATCCAGTAAACACTTAAAATTAAATTTAGTAAAATTCACAAAAGGAAATTAAAATAAAACAAAGTTTTAAGAAACATAAACAGCATAAAACCAATGTTTACATCTCGTCTACAACATTAACTTTGTTTGTTTTTTTGAATTCCGCACAAAGCTACTCAAGGGTTACCTGTGCTAGCCGTCCCTAATTTAGCAGTGTAAGACAAGAGGGAAGGCAGATTACGAGTCAAACTTATTAACCCACATGCCCATGCTGGGCCAACAACATTTAAAGAAAAATTGCAGTAATTCAAGTTGAAAAGAACTTTCTGTAGCATAATTGTAATTATCATAATTTGCCAGAAAGACTAACAGGTAAGTACAAACACCACCATCAGTCACCTGAAGTTGGCCTTTCCAGTCCTGGTGTCGAGTTATTTAATGTTACAGCCATTTTCTAATTTCAAATTGAACAAGAGACTGTGATTCTTAAAAACAAACCACAGAAAAAAATGTTTAATGTATAAATTAAGAAACTTAAATGACAAGAAAAAGATTAATTGCCTTTAAAAAACTAAAAACATTACCAAGGTAGGCAGTGTCACCATCACCAATAACACTGTCTAACATTATGGATAAACCTTAGGACAGAACATGTTTAAAATGGTGCTGTCATTGAGACTCATAATGACAACAAAAAAGTAAAATGTGGCTTGTCGTGACCAGAGTGTTACAAAGACAACACATTGGTGCATCAGTTCCAGATAAAAAAAAATGATAAGTTAAAAAACTGTGACCAATGTTTGTCTAATTAGAACAAATTCCTCTTTCTGATCCTTATAGAAAAAAAGACAGCCAAAGTCCAATAAAGGGTTTTATTTGGAAAAGCTTGTTTTCATGTTGCTCACTCCAAATTGACTGCCAGGTGGCAAGGAGCCGAGCCTTGAATACAGGATCATAGTGGTGATAGTGCCAGAGCAGATATATTTAGCTGAAGTATTAGCAACCTCATTCCTGTGAATACCACATTGACCCAATATCCAGAAACACTGGATAGAAGTAGATGTTAAAGAAAAATAGGCCAGTCACTTTTCAATATCATCAAGAACAGGGTGTGAACTAGCATGAAGAGATTCCAGGGCCAGTATAGAACTAAGCAAATAAGTATAAATAGTACAGTTTATTGATTGATTTAGTGTTTTATGGCACAAAGCACCGAGGCTATCTGCACCAAACATCCAGTAAAAGTGTAAAAATAAAGTAAATGTAGTAAAACAAAAAAGTATAAAACCAATGTTGACACCTAGTCTACAACGTTAAGAGAGAAGGCAGAATATAAGAAGTTGTAAGGTATTTACTCTCGCAAAATGGTAATGATCATAATCCACCAGGAAGACGAACAGGTAAGTTCAAGACTCACCATCAGTCACCTGAAGTTGGTCTTTCCAGTCATGGTTCCAGGTTATGTGTCATAGCAGCCAGTATCAAAATGTAAAAGAATAGAAGTTTTAAAAGACACAACAAAACTGTAATAATGAGTAGCCAAATGTCCAGTATAAAGATAAAAGTTAAGTAAATGGAGTAAAATTTGTAAAAGTAAATGAAGGTAATAACAAAACAGCAATTAAAACAGAAAATGGCATAAAAACCAATGGTGACATCCAGTCTTCAAAGCTGTAAAGTATTTACTCCAGCAAAATGGTAATAATCATAATCCACCAGGAAGACTAACAGGTAAGTTCAAGAACCACCGTCAATCACCTGAAGTTGGTCTTTCCAGTCCTGGTTCCGGGTTATGTGTCATAGTAGCTATTATCAAAATGTAAAAGAATAGAAGTCTTAAAAGACACACAGCAAAATCGTAATAATGAGTAGCCAAGTGTCTAGTAAAAAGATAAAAGTCAAGTAAATGGAGTAAAATTTGTAAAAGTAATTGAAGATAAAAGCAAAACGGCAATTAAAACAAAAAATGGCGCAAAAACCTATGTTGACATTCAGTCAACAAAGTTGTAAAGGAATACCTGTAGCAGAATGGTAATGATCATAACCCGCCAGGAAGACTAACAGGTAAGTATAAAAACCACCGTAAGTCACCTAAAGTTGGTCTTTCCAGTCCTGGTTCCAGGTTATGAATCAATATGGCCAGAATTAAAAAGTAAAGTGAAATGATATGCAGCAAAAGTACAATAACAACTCGCCAAGATAACTAACGAGTAGTTCAAACAGTAGCATTAGTCACCTGAAGTTGGCCTTTCCAGTCCTGCTGTCGAGTTATTTAATGTTTTGGCCATTGTCCAATGTCAGATTGAATGAGAGAGATTAAAACTGTAAGAAAGGAACCACAATTAAAAAGGTGTAATGAATAAATATGCAACACTTAAATCAGATGAAAAAGATTAATGGCCATTAAAAAATTAAAAACGTTATCAAGGTGGACAGAGCCACCATCACCAATAACTCTGTCCAATGTACAGATTGACCCTGGGAAAAAATGTTTAAAATATTGCCGTCGTTGAGAATTGTAATGATAGCAAAAAAGTAAAATGTGGCTGATAGTGATTTGAGTGTTACACAAACTACACATTGGTGCATCAGTTCCAGATAAAAGAAAATGACGAGTTAAAAACCTGTGACCAATGCATAGCCTAGTGAAAACAATTTCCTTCTTCCAAACTTTACGGAAGCTAGATGGCCAAAGTCCAATATAGGGTTTGATTTGAAAAAGTTTGTTGTTGCATTGCTCACTCCAAGTGGACTGCCAGCTGGCACGGAGCTAAGCCTTGAAGACAACACCATAGTCCATGTACGGAATAGGCATAGGGGTGATGGTGCTGGAGCAGACAGATTTAGCTGCCATGTCTGCACGCTCGTTCCTGCGAATACCAACATGGCCTGGTATCCAGAAAAACTGCACTGAAATAACTGTTAATGAGAAATGGGCCAAATAGTACAGTTTAAGTACTGCTTAGCATTTTTGTGATACAGGGCAAGAGAAATGGCATACAGTTCAGCAGTGAACACAGAAGCTGTAGAGGGAATTCTGCATGCAACTACCAAACCATGTCAGAGCCCACACCGTCACAAGATTTTGAATCATTTGTATAAACAGGAATGGAAGGATAGTTAGAATGATGTTCAGCAAATAGCAGACCATATTTTCAATCATGAATGTCTACTTTTCTCAGATGACAATTGGAGACTGCAAGAAGCCATGGTGGGATGGGCTGACCTGTGGATAGAGCAATGTTATCCAAGGACAGGTCCAATTATTCCAACTGCGCGTGGATACAAAGGCCAAAAGAAGCAATGGCAGATCATCTGTTCTAAAAAAGTATGGTTAACTGAATAAGAAAAACTCAACCCCAGGTGAGACGCTCTAGTAAGGAACAAAGATTCGATATCGTATATATATAGTTGCAAACCGCAGAGGTGCAAAGAAGGTTCATGAGACTATGTATAAGCTCTGAACTGGGAAAGTGCAGAAAGCCTCATTGCAGAGCCAAAGTCCTTAATGATGAATGGGGTCCAGCATCTTTAAGGCCAATGTTCTGGCACAGCCACAGACTAATGATCCATAGTCTAGTTTCAGTCAAATAAGAACACGATATATCTTTAGCACAGAACACCGATCTACTCCCCAAGTGGTAAAAGAGAGGACATGGAGGATGTTTAGTGCTCTTGTAAAGTTGACCCATACCTGCTTGATGTGTGGTATAAAGGTAAGCTTACGGTCAAAGATAAACCCAAAGAACTTTGTCTCACAGACAACAAGAAGCACAACTTCAGTGATACGGAGTTCAGGAACTGGGCAGCAAAAGCACATGCAAACAGTTTTAGAGAGAGAAAAGTTAAAGCTGTTTGCTGTGGTCCACTTCAGTAAATGATTGAAAACAGTCTTCTAGCTGCCACTTAACCTCAAGTGCTACAACTGACCTGACATAATAAAGTCGTTGACATAGAGCCCATTTGCAACTGTGAGAAGTTGTTGTTCAGTGATGGTATTAATTTTTATACTCAAAAGTGTGACACTCAAAACACAGCCCTGAGGGAATCCAAGTTCCTGTAGAAAAGAAAGGGAAAGTGTTGAACCCACACAAGTTGCAATCTCCTGTCCATTAAAAAAATTTTAATAAAAATAGGCAAATGGTCACGTAACCCATGTATGTGGAAGTCTCGCAGAATGCCGTACCTCCATGTTATATCATAAGCCTTCTCAATGTCAAAGAATATTGATACAAGTTGTTATTGTTTGAGAAAGGCTTCTCTGATTGACGTTTCAAGTCAAATCAGATTGTCTACAGTGGAGAGCAGTCTCTAAAACCCACACTGGATGGGTGAAAGGAAGTTGTTTGATTCCAGGAACCAAACAAGATGAGCATTTACTATCCTCTCTAAGGTCTTACAGAAACAGTTTGTCAAAGCAATTAGATGGTAGTTTGAAGAAATCTTGGGATCCTTTCAAGGCTTAGAGAAAGATAGGATTTCAGAAAAAATTATCCTGCCAGATCTGGTTAAAAACAATCAGAAGAAAAGCAAGAGAAGCAAAAGATAGATGGTGCAGCATTTCACAGTGCACATCATCAAGTCCAACTGATGTACTGCCAGACTGATGAAGGGCCAGTTTAAATTCCACCAGTGTAAAGGGACAATTATAGTTATAGAGACAATGAGCTTATAAGGAAAGGGGTGATTACTCAATCTGAGTCTTGATGGATAAGAATGTGGAAGAAGAAGCAGAAGTGCTAGATACCCAGAAAAAGCTTTCACTTAGAGTATCAAGTACTTCCTGGCCATCAGAGAGCAAGGTCAAGAGTAGGACAGAATTATATTGCCCATTGTCCTTTTGAATCTTGTCCCATATGACTTTGGAACTGGTGGTAGAAAATATGCTGGTTGTAAACTTAATCCATGATTCCTTCTAGAAAACAATGCAGTTTGAAAGTGTGGGATATCTGCAGAAAGTACCCCAGGAACATTTTTGAGTCTCCCGTGCCAAGTGGCAGGCAAGATGCCACTTCAAACAAGGTTATATGGAAAAACGTGTCAAAGTTTTAGGAATGCATTGAGCAGCTGTTTGAATAATTCATTAAGTTACTGCTGCCACAGAGTTATCTACTGATGGCAGGATCAAGTTCTGAGAGAGGGCCAGTTTCCACCATGGCACATGGGTCAGGTGGCATTGATCAAAATTACAGGAAAATAATAACTATCTCATAGATTATTTATTGTCAATCCTCCATGAAAAATGGGAGAATAGTGAAAAGGAGCAAATTGTGAGATCAATAGCAGTAATGAACTGACTACATTAAAAAAAGTAGAAGAACCAGTATTGAAAAGAGAAAGGTTGTAATCAGCCCTACCCTTTTCTTTATGACCACATATTTTTTTCCTTACTGTCCTTATTTGAAGGAGGTCTATCGACCTCCATGGATCCTGCCCTGGGTCGATTGGACAGATCTTTACTGTTGGAAGAGGATTCCAGAGGACGACGATGTAAATGAATGATCATTTTGCATCTTGAGGTGGGAGATGTATCTGAAGAAATGTCTTTACCCAGAACTAAAGTTAGTGAATATTGGGATTTGTTGGAATGTATGTTAGGGATAGAGACGGGTGTTGAAGTTAATTTATCAACTTTTATAGCCATAGAGATCAAAAGACTTTTAATTTGTTTTGAGAATGATTCTTTTGGAGGCACAAGGAGATCTGTCTGCACTCCCACTGTAGTAGTGGAATGAAGTTCAGCAGCATACATCCAAGATGAAGTGGTGAAGAGCAACTTTCAAGCCTCAGGATAAGTAATGTTATAAATCATTTTCAAAATCTGCACCTCTTTTTCTTTCACCCATTTAGGGCAAGAACAAAAGTAGGACGAGTGAGGGCCATTGCAACTGATGCAATGAGGGTCCATTTCACACTCATAGGCATCATGGTCCTTGCCACCACAATGACCACACATCAAGGAATCACAACATGACACTGGAAACATCAGAGAGGGTTTGGAATGTATGGCCATTTCATAAAATTAAAATAACCTGCCTTGATGATGGCAGGTGGACATGGTAATGTAAATGTCAGAATATGTTGGTTGGCATTGTAATTACAACTTTGCAAATGGATATACGTCTTACTTCGAAAACTCCTTGAGTGGAGAAACCAGCAAGAATCTCTGACTCGTGGACATTCTTCAAATCTCTCTCAACAATAACTATTCATGATGAATTCAAAGTAGCATGAGGTGTAACCTCAATAGGTATATCCCCAATTACCTTTAATTCAAGAAGAGTTCACGATGTTGAGATGTGGATGTTTCCACCAATATATCACCAGATAAAAGCTTCTTTACTGACTTTGGGGAGCCAGCAAGTCCCTTTTGAATGAAAAAGGGGGACATTTACCTTAAAGGTTTGTCTGAAAGAAAATGTAGAATAAGAAATTGAGGTACAACAGGTGTTACAGATGTTGAAGATTGCTGCTCAGAATCTTCAAGACTTGGTCATTTACCTATGAACTGATTTCACTATTTTACTTAAGTCTTTTTTTAGAGGATTCATAATAAAAGAAGGAAATTTTGGTGCCCACTGACCTCACCCACCATGGAACCCAATGAGGGGATGCACAACAATGTCAAATATAGCCATTGCAGCAATGCTAGGATTTCAAGAGAACTATACCCAAACACCAGCATCAGGTACAGTGTCCACAACACCTGATAAGAACATCCAACATTGGTATTTGGTTGATCCTAGCCCAAGTGGACCAGCCGACTGACCCCAGGAGGGCCACCCCAAGGCTGCTCATCTAAAGAAATTCAAGGTCAAAGTGGTGTGCTGGAGTTGGACCTCTCAACCAACAGGATCCTCTCCTCCCCTTCATAGGTTGCCATACAGGGCAAACACATGGGTAAATGTTTAAATCCTAGAGTAGGTAAACTGAAAGAACAGAACTTTCCCTGGGAGGTTCCCCCCACCATGTACAGAAATCCACATTGAGGGGACAACACTATGTTACCAGGAAGGGTTACCACAGTCTTATGAAAGTAGGTTACACCTCACTTTTCTTGACCACCTTGACAAGATTTAACTTGTTTTTAAAATTAGTAAACACATCAAAGTATTAAATGTTACAAATTTCTTTATAGATTATAATTCTATAACTAGAGACCACCAGAATAAACTGCACAGATACAGCTCCAAACTGAGCTTATCACACTTCTTGTTCTCTCACAGAGAATGAACTGACTCATTTTCTGTAAACAGCGTAAATGTATTTAAATGTTCCCTTCAAGGATATTTAAGACACAGTGAGGAAACTTGTGTGAAGACAAGAAGTAAACAGGCTACAGAAAAACATTTTCTATATTCACGACAGAGTCTGATAGACTTGACAAATTTATCAACATCTGAGCACACCAAGATGGTGCGAGGTTCTTCCTGGTAATTATGTATAGTTTACCTTTCTAAGTTAAGGTACGAATTTCAACTTTTAGATTCTTGCTGGTAATTACACATGATTTGCCTTTCTAAGTGAAGGTAGGAGGTTCAACCTGTAGATTTTTGTTTGGAATTACATATAATTTTCCTTTCAAATTAAAAGTAGAAAATTCAATCCACTGATTCTTGCTTGTAATTATATAGTTTACTTTTCTAAGTGAAAATAAAAGGTTCAATCTACAGATTCTTGCTGGTAATTATGGTAATTTCTAATATTAGAAAGTTCTGAAGAAAACTTGGAGCTCAAATGTGTCAAGTGACACAGTAAAATGTAGACTGAGCATCTTTTAAATGTTAATTTTCAACATGAAGACAAACTTAGTGTGCTTGTTTGCTATGATAACTACCCTCACCGAAGTTTTACACCCAGTCAAACTGACCATTGGATTTATGTCTGCCAGTCAAATGGCATATATTTACTGGTTTATTGCATTACTAGGGAAATATATCATGAATAAAATCAAACATGAAGTCACCAAAAAAATAACTGTTGCTTTACTAACTTGTTTATCTTTGTTTCAAGGATGTAACTTCTTTCCTAGACAATGGAAAGATATGGACTTAAATGTACACAGATTTTCAAAACATTTTTGAAGTAATGTCACATAAAAGGTTAAATAACAAAACTACAGTAGGAACTTGAGAAAAACTAATTGGATTAAAGGATGGTTGATTGGATGAAAAGAAAAGTATAAAATTAAATCTATATGCACAGGTTAAAGAAAGTTAAACTTCACATGGTCACTCTATAAATAAGTTTATTCCTAAGGTTTAACTTTGAAACTACCTATAACTTAATGATTTAATCCAAAACTTAATGTAAGCTTTTCATGTTCTCTCAAGGAAGTGACCTTATCTGCCATATTCTTGTCTTATTACATTTATGGCAGCATTTTGTTTTCACACATTGGATCTCATGTCTTAAATTTCAAGATCAATAGCTGCAAGATAAAAAGCATGTTAATAGAATAGCTATGATAACAGAGAGTTTGGAAGTAAGACATGAGGGTCAAGACATTTTCATCTATATTTCTATCAGTTAGTCTGTCATATTATCAAGAATAAACTTAACTGGTGTTATTATAACAATTATTGGGAACAAATGGATGAGTTCATGGTCATAGTTAAAATTAAAGACAATCTGAAATGCCCCATTATAAGTTGGTTAACAGTGATAAACTTTACAAATGTGGGCAATTTAATGATGGGTGAACTGCAGTCAGTTCGAACTGAAGAAAAAAAATGATTAATTTTACATGTTTCAATCTGGGGTTTCATGGGTGGAAGTTTTTGTTTTTTAAATAACATGAAAGTGAGGAGGTAAATCATGCTCTCTGAGCAACACTAAAAGATATCCAAATATTACCACACACAAGAAACAAGGAGAAAGCTCTAAAGGTAGCAAAGCAAAGAAAAAGATGTGTTTAAAAGAACAAACTTAATAATCTCCTTAAAACTATATCAAAGTTTATGTATTTATAAATCAACATTTCCTTCTATCATGTCTAAATTGTTTAAACTGACAATTCATGATGACAAGAAACTCACTTGAAGTAAAAATATATCTTATGATGGTATATATGGGTATTAACACTTTTACCCAAATAAAGCAGAGAACAAAGTTTTGACCTTCTTAAGTCACTTTCAGTTTAACAAAAATAAAAAAAACACATGAAGATGGCCTAAAAAGGTTGATACATTGTTTTCTGCTTTATTTTGGTATAAGTGTTAACACCCATACCAACCATCCAAACATAAATTTTAAATGGCAATTGTTGTAGCTCACCTGATCATACAGATTTGATCAATGTAAAGTACATAAATTAAGTCACAGTTGCTACTTATAAAAACACTGAAACAGGAATTATGAAAGACTACTGTTTTCTTTGAGACTCACTGATTTAGTGATTAGGTTTGTAAAGTGTACAGGGTGTCCTGTAAATCTTTACCCATCCCTATATCTTATGTATCCAGTGTATCTGTGTGCTGTCCCTCATTCTCGCTGCATAATATTATGCGACAATTATGTCACAATACGCTCTTCACGTGTAAATGGGCTTAGATCAGCCATATTTCTCTGAAAAAAAAGAAACAAATTCATAATACATGCGTAATTGAACATAACATAATAACATATGGATGGGTTGAGACTTACGGGCCACTCTGTACAAGCCAAATCTTGGAAAGTTGATCAAAAAGTTAAAAACGGTCGATCAAAGTTTTATTTTAAATTTAATATTAATGGTTTACATATCAACTCAGAAAAATCTTGGACTATACCCCTTACCCCTTTTATTTTTCATCTACGGCTAAACATATTGTCACTTAAAAGTTAAACAAAAAAGCAGTGAAATCTTCAAGTTGAGAAAAAGCCAAATACCACACATCCATATTTCACATTTCCCAATTGACCTCATAACTAGATGCACGTAATATATATGCAAAAACGGCTCGTTTGGGTTGAGTAAATATTTTACATGGAAGAGCGAACAACGTTTCGACCTTCTTCGGTCATAGTCAGGTTCACAAAGAAAGAGGAAACTGACTGGAAGCTGACCACATGTTTGAAAGGTGTTGTGTAACTGAATGTCGCAATGTAGAGGGCGGGTTTTTGCATATAAAATTCTCAACAAGTGGGTTTCTCGACATCACTGAATCCCACTATTCGTTAATAAAAAGTAGCCCAAGAGTTGGCGGTGATTACTAGCTGCCTTTCCCTCATACACTGCTAAATTTGAGGCGGCTAGCGTATAATGTTTTCTGCGGTTTGTAGAGGAAACTTATTGATGTTGATGATGTATTGTTTAATTTTGTCTAAATCGTTGTTAATTTGATCTGGCGAGCATAGTTATATGGCTATGTTTATTTGGTTTCTTAGAATGTTAAGATTTTGTTTTGTTTCATGTACTGAGTCCCAAGGAATGTATAGTCAGTCCAGTATGGGTTATTTTTCGGTGGATTTCTGTTTTGAATTGTGTGTTGGTTCTCGTAATTTTGAAGTTAAGAAATGATATTTGATTGCTTTCTTCCTGTTCACATGTGAAGTTAATGTTGGGATGTATAGAGTTAATGTGATTGAAAAAATTAAGTACGTGTTCTGTAGATTTGAATCCCGTAACCGTGTCATCTACATATATGTACCAATATAGTGGTGGATGTAATGCTGTGTTAATTGCTTGTGTTTCAACTTGTGTCATAAAAATATTGGCTAGAACTGGTGATACTAGGTTGCTCATGCTTAGGCCATTTGTTTGTATATAGTTGTGGTTGTGCAACCAATTAGCAACCATCAAAGAATACACCACGATAAAGACAAACATCATGTTCAACAACCAGCCTGTACTACAGTGTGATTTTAATACTCTTTTGATTTTTAATTTTGTCCAATAAAAGTGAGGTTAAGTCTAAACCCAGCTCACATATATCCTACAAACAAAAACCCAGCTTGTATATATTCTATAAACAAGAACTCAGCTTATATATATTCTACAATATAGATCAGAGATTTTAAAGTTAGTTTCAACACTAATCAGTTTACTTTTTTTAAGAATGTATCTGGATTCATGTTGTACTCTTTGAATGTTTTTATTGATATATAAATAAATAACAGTCCAACACATCTCTGCAATAACTCTTTATTTTTAGGCCTAATTCGCTCTTATATTCCGACGTTATATTCGAACTGCATTTCTTAGTTTTATGGATGACAAAATCATGCAATTTGAAATATCTGTATTCAGGAACATTGGTTTTTTACACCCAATGAAGGGGGGGATGATTTTTGCAACCACTTATGTGGACTGTTCAATTAGCAAATTGGTAATCTCTGATTACGTGCATCTGAAAGCTGTAAACATGCAGTCACAGAGTTATCTTGTTGCCACAATACTTCAAGGTTTCCATGTAGTTTTCTACAAGTGAGGTGTTTTGAACAGTTTTCAAAATGTTAATAGAATAAAAACAAATGTGTCATAAATTAACTGCCACATGAATTTATTCCTGCACACTCCACAGTATAAAAGATGGCCATTATACTTGACAAGGTTACTAATAACTTCAGTCGCATGAATTACGTTTTCAAATATTAATAAAATTAGTAATTACCCTTGATAAGTTTATATCCACTAAAAACTGTTCATGTTTAATAAAAATGAGTAAAATGTCTTCACGAACTCTTGAAAATTTCACATAAATACAATGTAGCACTTAATTATTCATACTTTTCATTGAAGTAAAATTCATTTAGTCCTTTAGTCTGCATGTTCCCAAACGTAGACCTCCTTTGTGATGATCTGTTTATGAATTCTTTATTAAGCTCTTCTATATTTATATTGTCGACCTCATCTTTGTGGGTGTAACAAACTGCCACATGGTTGAGGCAGCACTGAGACACAACTGACCTTAACCACGTCTTCAACAGTGTTAATGCAGAAAAGCTGCGTTTACATTCACAGCTAGTTACTGGAAATACAAGCAAAATTTTCATGAGAAGAAACACATCACTAAACATCGGCTGGCTTGTGTCATGCATATTACATTAAGCATCCGTCGCACCTTTCAGAGATACTACTTTTGTTGTTCCTTTGAATATGGGCAACTGAAACTCGAGCCGTTGTGCAGAGATTTCTGGATAGAAGTTTATAACGAGTTGTCAATCTTGCCAGAGGTGATCATGTTCTCAAATGCCAGGTTTTGCTTCAAGTCATTGTTGTCTGCATTGAATCTAGTGGTCAGATGTTCTATGACTGTGTCCACAAATACAAAATATTTCCTTCTCTAGTAATCTCTAGCCATTTTAGAATGGTGTACTGTTAGGTTTTTGTTTATGTTTTTCGTAGACTAAACGCAATAGAAAAACACAGATAACAGCTTGTATAATTTATTACACTAAACTATTAACAGATATAACATAAATTATATAATAACAATGACAGATATTAAGTTTCAACCTTCAAAATTAATCACAATACAAAATGGTACTGGCCTGTATCTAATATAATGATCTAAAATGAAAGTCTCAAATTCCAGTCTAGGATATGAATTTGGTCCCACGAAGAAATTCTGAAGTTTAAATGAAGAAGTTCAGAAACAGTTCACAGTTCAATAAATTCAACGAAGTTCTTTTCACGATGCCTCCCATGAACATCACAAATTTGTCGCCTTCAATTTTTCCGATCTACCCGGACGTGTCGACTTCAGCACAATCAGTAATTTGAAAGAATCGTAGAGATTGACGAAATAAAATCACAGCTTCCGTAGGTCTAACTTCAGTCACAAATCCAAGTTGAATAATCACAGCAAACACTTAATCTTTCTCAAACAAATGACTCTCTTCTTTTGAAATAAAACTAATGTCTGACTCTCCTTCTCTGTCTCACATCTTTGTCTGTTTATATATTGTAGGCCTAGACTCCTCGAAACACCGCGAAATTTCTACAGATCTCCAGAGCAATCCGCGCATGTCCGTTCTTGCATGAGACTAAACGTCTAGACACGAAGTCGCCAGCATTTCATTTACAAATTATTGGACACCTGAAAAACTAAATAAACAGATATATATAAATTTATATATATGGGCTCAAATAACCATTGTGAAGATATTAATGTGTGTGTATTTAAATCAGAGATAATTACAACAGTGTAAAGAAAACTCAATCCTGAAATAAAACATCTGTGTTTATTTTTCACTTATGTGATGACATAAAGGAACAGAAATGACCAAGAAAATAATGGTGAACCAACAGAAGTCTTCTGATTTTAAAAGAAACAAAAAACTTAACTGATATAAAATATTATACAATTTCAGTTTCTACAAGTTTTGTAATGAAATATTTCTGAAAAATAAAATGGTTAACCAACAGATATGTTCTGATCTTAAAAAAAAACAAAAAACTAAATTGATACAAAATATTATACAATTTCAGTATCTACAAGTTTTGTATAATGAAATATTTCTGAAAAATAAAATCTTTTGACAGTCTTAACCATAGAATCTCTACGAGGAAGCTGACAATAATCTGAACATGTAAGGACTTGATCTCCATTGATGAAGTTGTCATGGATACATCTTGGAGTTATTTTAATGAAGATTTTGAAATGGTTTTTGGAATTGACTAACACACATGCAACCTTTTCAAAACTTGTTTTCTTGCATTAAAACAATTACCATGTTACACTTTCTTTGTTCCACAGGAATTTTTTACAAAATTCTAACTAAAGATGGATTCAGTAGCTTTTTCCAAGTCCCAGTTATATGAAGATAACGCCACTCGAGCTCTGTGCTAGATAAGGGAAGTCAATGGTCAGTATCACAGAGTCAATACACTCACTATTACATCAAATTTTGCTATCTCCTTCTCTGTATCAAACCCTTATTTAATCTTTATAAAACTAGTATCTACTTTATGAAATTTACAAATAATGGAAGGGAAATAATTAGTTAACAGAAACATCTGGAACAAAAACAACACAAGCCAGTTTATTAACATACACCTTCTAAACACAGGGTACATTTCAAGATGCATCTTTACAACACAAGCTACTTACTTAACATACATCTAAACACAGTACATTTCAAGAAACATCTTTACAACACAAACTACTTACTTAGCATACATCTTCTAAACACGGGGTATGTATCAAGATACATCTTCTAAACACAGGGTACATTCTAAGATACATCTCAACATAAAGTACTTTTTAAAATACATATGTATACTCAATTCTCACTAAATAGGTATGTATACTTCTGTACTGAATGTGTTTCACACTACTAACATTTTTCACAGTAAATACACTAACTGCATAACTTACCTCATCCACTCCGATATCAACCAACCTCTTGATTTTAACATCAGATTCTGGAAAGCTATTTGAAGCTGTTGGAATAAAGGAATGAGTAAATGTGTTATGTTCAAATTTAAACAAATAACACTGATTAAATCTTACTCTAAACATACATTTACATAACTCTATAGCCAAATACACTAACATTTACATAACTCTATAGCCAAATACACTAACATTTATATAACTCTGTAGTCAACAGTACTAACATTTACACATTTATTTAAATCTGTAACCAATAATACTAACACTTATACATTTTTAAGGGGCAAATCAATCATGAATCTCAGTCCTCATGTTTTAAAGGAACATATCAACCAACCATGAATCTTAATTCTTACATTCTAAAGGAACAAGTCAACTATGTATTTCAATTCTTACATTTCAAGGGAACATATCAACCAACCATGTATCTTAACCCTTAAACCAAAAATCTGAAAGAGTTCAAATACAACACAATTTTCCCTCTAACAGTTTTTCCAACACTCTCAGAATAAATTTAAATAACGTGATAATCTTCCTTTTACATTTTGAGGTCATAAGTGCCTTTGATTCATGTCAAACAGAATAATAATAGAGACAATTACATTTAATTTTCACACTGTTAAGATCATTAACCAACAGAATGTTTAGTTAAAAACAACTCTAGTTTGAACACATGACACCAGTCTTATCCACAACATAAACAACTTTACGACAACAAATTCAAACAATTCAAGTTGTAGTTGAAACTTTTGTCATTTATGACAAATTAAGTTCTTAATTGTTCCTTACATGAAGCAGCAACCAACTATATTAAACACAATTTATTATTGCCATCAGAAGTAAAAAGTGCTGTATTATGTTTATTACTATATAATGAAAACTGTTGGACAAAAATGTCCTTTCATCTAAAAAAAACAGTTTCACTGAACACTTCAATATTAGAAATGCAGCAGAGACTGACAACTAAAAAGACCAAATTTCTACATAATAATAATAAATTCAAACTTCTACTAACCACCAGCAAAAGTATGGCTCCAGTGTTTGGCTGTAAGCCAGAACATGTCGGGGTTTTCTTTAAACTGACGAGCAGCTATGGCATCCTGTGGATCGTCTGGTACAGCTGCAGATAGCAGTGCCTGGAGAGAGAGAAGCACTGTTCGTAGTGTCATAGCTGCAGCCCTGTTGACAACATGATCATGAAATAAACCTTTCTTGTACATTTCACCAATAAACTACAAAACCACATTCCTTGGACTCATTTTTAAGACTTTATATGTGACAATAAAAATGTTTTAAAGAAAAATTTAATTACACCATATTTGTTTTCAAACTGTGACTATGAAGTTTCTTGAACTTATAAGATTGACTGGAATGTGACAAAATACATGAAATACATTGCACATAATCAAGTAGTCCTTATACAATTAACATCTAAAGTTACAGCTCTGTTGTTAATCAAGTAGTCCCTGTACAATTAACATCTAAAAGTTACAGCTATGTAGTTAACCAAGTAGTCCTTATACAATTAACATCTAAAGTTACAGGTTTGTAGTTAACCAAGTAGTCCTTGTACATCTAAAGTTACAGCTCTGTTGTTAATTAAGTAGTCCTTATACAATTAACATCTAAAGTTAACAACAGCTCTGTTGTTCATCAAGTAGTCCTTGTACTATTAACATCTAAAAGTTACAGCTCTGTTGTTAATCAAGTAGTCCCTGTACAATTAACATCTAAAAGTTACAGCTATGTAGTTAACCAAGTAGTCCTTATACAATTAACATCTAAAGTTACAGGTTTGTAGTTAACCAAGTAGTCCTTGTACATCTAAAGTTACAGCTCTGTTGTTAATTAAGTAGTCCTTGTACTATTAACATCTAAAGTTAACAACAGCTCTGTTGTTCATCAAGTAGTCCTTGTACTATTAACATCTAAAAGTTACAGCTATGTTGTTAATCAAGTAGTCCTTATACAATTAGCATCTAAAGTTACAGGTTTGTAGTTAATCAAGTAGTCCTTATACAATTAGCATCTAAAGTTACAGGTTTGTAGTTAATCAAGTAGTCCTTATACAATTAGCACCTAAAGTTACAGCTTTGTAGTTAAACCTTTTGCAACAAGCTCAGTATAATACACACAAGTTTGTCTACATATTTGTACATGTTAAGCATCTGCACTATAGCTTTTGATACAGCATGTGTGTCTACACAAAGATTGGCTGACTTTCATGAAAAAAATTATATTTTATAAAAAAATCAGATTTTTAATGAAATATTTCAACAAAAGATTTGCTTCTTTTGTTACTTGTCTTAGTGCAAAGTGATTTCATGTTATGATTAAAATATCTATTCTTTGACCCCAGAATCTCAAATATTTGTGTAGTTGTTTTGACTTAAGCACAAAGCTACACAATGGGCTATCTGTGCTCTGCCCCCTATGGGTAGCAAAACCCAGTTTTTAGCGTGTATGTCCGCAGACATACCGCTGAGCCACTGGGGGGCAATATTTGTGTAATCTCTAAAACCTCCAAAATTCATTTCAAACATTTGTTTTCCGTAAGATATTATATTTTGTTATTTTCTATGCTATTAACTATATGTTGTCTGTCACTTGACCAACCTTGTACCCATCATAAAAGTATTAGAATATAAATTATCTTCTTTTCATGCTAGAATGACTACATATTACAAAACAAAATACAAATGTTTAGTCTAAATAGCTTAAGTGTCATAACACTATATATATGGACATATATATTTATTATTTTCATTATATGGACCTTCCAGTCATACCTAGCTAGCATTATATAACTTGATGTGGTATTTATGTACTCATGTTATATATCCTGTAATATAAAACTGACCTTTAGTCTTCCTGTCTTGGTTGTGTTTTATTGGCCTAATATTTTGTAATATACAGTCACATTTCAATTATTATACAGTATATACATGTATAAAGGTTATTACTATTTAGAAAAAAAATCCTTACATTTTATTTTTCTCAAAATGTAAAAGAATAAATCAAAAGGTAAACCAAGCAATTATCTTTTCTCATTTTGACTTTTAAACTCGGTTGTTGCTGGACACAGGTTGCTAATTTTTTAAAAATTTTGCCCATGGACGATATCAAACAAAATTCATATTTAGGTTTAATATCTATACAGTTGAATAGCCAAAATATTACAAATAACTACACTGATACCATAAAATTCCACTATAATTTATTAATGTTAGTGACTTAGGTTGTTTTTTTTCTATTTTACTGAATATGAAACTTCAAGCAGACTGAAGACATAACGTGCCTTCTTGAAAACTTGGATTGAAAGAACAACAAAGCCTTTTCAAAGATTAAAATGGTGGGAAAAACCACTCTGTGCACATTCATTCTGAGCTGTTGATTGGTTATTCACATCATATACTGTAGTAAGAATATATAAGGGATTGTTTCAAAAAGTGGAACAAGTTGAATGGGGCCACCATGTTTGAATCAGTACACAAGCCATATCTCAGCAAAATGAAAAGATATTATGTTCTAATGTTGTATTCCAGCTGGTCAATATCAGTAATATGAGTTCATTATTTGTAAGAAACTATAAGTTTGATATTTTAACATCACAAACATCTGGTTTTAAACAGCATTGTATTAAACATACCATCTGACTCACTAAAATGTATATTTACTTTACTAATATTTACTTTTAAATTATAAAATTAACTTGTATAACATTAAAGTTTCACTTATAATAAATAATTTTATTCAAAATTTACTGACATAAGTTCATCAAATAGTAGTTAAATAATATTTTGAATACAAGTCAACAAATGCGATAGCATGGTCTTTAACCCCTGACATGTTGCAAAAGGATTAATCAAATAGTCTGCAAATAATTGAACACGTTAAATCAACTCTCATACCTTATCAACATATCTTAAAATAGCAAAATGAATTTGTTTTGTGCATAGAAGTTTCACAAAGTTCTAAACTACAGTTGTGGGTGAGAAAGCTTTATATTAAGTGTTAACTGAATCTTTTAGGGATTACACTAGGGCTCATTAATTGAATGATCAAATTTATTTTTCTGCTACTGGTACATGTACTTTACCCACCATTGGTCCTTCAGAATGTCCAGACATATTGCTCCTGTTACAGAACTGATGTTTGGATGCCAGATCTTTGTCACAAACAACGTATCTCTATTTTTGTCAACAAAATACATTCTTTCACAACTTCTTGAAATCATTAATAGTTGTACCTTCTATAAAGATATTTCATTCTATATAGAAGCTCAATTTACAAATATTTATCAAAAGTAAGCCACCAATTACAAAAAAAGCCCAAAGAAAGGAATACATGGAACATAATATTTTCTGATAAAAGAAAAAGAAAATGTATAGTGAACACAATTACACATAAACTATAACCAATAAAACCAGTTTCTGTACCAAACAAAACTACTGAGCAAAATCTTACCACAAGAAAAAATGCTGGTTAAAAATTAATAATGGCAACAAACTTTTTATATTTTAAAGAAAAAATCCAATTACAAAATACAATAAACTCTTATCATTTTGGAAAAAATCTACAGACAATAAATGTGAAATACTGTTTACAAATTAGCCAGTGAAGGACACTAGAAAATTGTTGTGATGGAAAAAATGTGTGGTAAAATAAATTGTAAATACAAACAGTTGAATGTATACAGAAGTAACCTACCTACTAAATATAAACTGTTGAATGTGTACAGAAGCAAGCTACCTACTAAATATAAAAACTGTTGAATGTATATAGAATTAACCTACTTACTAAATATAAAAACTGTTGAATGTGTACAGAATAAACCTACCGACTAAATATAAAAGCTGTTGAATGTGTACAGAATTAACCTACCGACTAAATATAAAAGCTGTTGAATGTGTACAGAATTAACCTACCTACTAAATATAAACCATTGATTGTGTACAGAAGTAATCTACTTATTAAATATAAACTGTTTAATGTTCATGGAACTGACCTAAACGTAAGCTGTTAAGTGTGTATGGAAGTGACGGACCTACTAAATGTAACCTGTTAAGTGTGCATGGAAGTGACCTACCTATCAAATATAAACTGTTAAGGTTTACCTGAACAGAAGTAACCAAACTATCAAAGAAAAATTAAGTGTGTATGAAAGTAACCTACCGACCAAATAAAAACTGTTAAATGTGTCCAGAACCAACCTACTAAATAAAAACTGTCAAGTGTGTATGGAAGTAACCTACCTACTGAAAAAAACTTTATATATAGAAGCATCCTAACTCCAGCCTCCAATAAACAGCTATAAAGCCCTACTGTGAACTTTGTCCTTCAATAAACAGTTACAAAGCACTACTGTGAACTCCAGCTGCCAATAAATAGTTATAAAGTACAACCATGAATTCCAGCCTCCAATAAACACTCATAAAGCACTACTGTTAACCTCATCCTCCATTAAATTCTAAAGCACTACTGTGAAATTCATCCTCCAATAAACAGTTGTAAAGTACTACTGTGAACTTCATATGCCAATAAAATTTGAAAGCACTACCATGAACTCCAAATTATAATAAACAGTTCAAAAGAATTAAATTTTAATGTAACAGATTTATTATCTAACCATGATGAAGGAACACTATTATTTGATAAGATTAAAAACTTTGTAACAAAAATCACTCAATCAACTATGACAGCCAATATTACAGAGGTTCCAAGAAAGTTTATAAAAAGTGTTTGAAATAATATAAAAAAAGTAATACTGTTACAGAATCATAACAATACTTCTGTCTTTGAAAACTGATATTAATAAATTACCAATCATTAAATATCACACTTTTCTAAAATATTAAACAAGTTTCAAGCAGCATATTTTTAAGAGGCTGACATTTCAATAAATGTTTTATATTTACAAACAAGTTAGGTATATGAAACATTAATAGTCACCCTTTATTTTACCTGATGTAATAAAATGCAAAAAACATATCAGATAAACTTAATTACTTCCATCTAGTTGGAGTTCTTAAAAATCAAACCTTTGGAGGATTAAATGGATATGTCTCAGGAATTTTTATTTCCAAAACAAAATTTCCCCCTTCATATGGAGTATCTGGAGGTCCAGATATTTCTCCACATAGTTCTGTATAATTGTAATTGATCAGCTCAACCTTGATATCACATTTTGCTACCTAAGAAGAAAGAGCAAAATGTATATAAATAAATTACTGGTAGTTTTTAAAGCTCACTTTCTCTTATGCATGACTTACATGTCCAACATGAAAATGAAATATTTTTACAGTGTCAATTTATTTGAACAAAACTTAAAGGATATGTTTTCTGATAAAAAGAGAGGGTAGACATTGACAAAGGACCATTTAGCCAATCAGATAAACCTTCATCTATCAAGTTAAGAAAACAAAAATTGTAATTACATTGCACATTAGATGTGCTATTGTAATTCACATTAAACATTTTTAAAGGATTTCAAACCTCATATATCAACAAGATTGGTCATTTGAAAAGACTGTCTCTCTTAATATATAAAAACACACTCACAAAATTTCTGCATCTAGAGCTCCAAATCTGAAACCTATTTCTCCTAATATTCACATCTGCAATTCCAATTTTCTCATCAAACAGGTCACCCACACAAAGACTGGTCAAAACACTAATACAATTCAGTACCTGTAAAAAAAAAAACATTAAATAAGGTCATCTGTATTTTTTAAACTTCAGAAGAAATCCAAACATTTAAACATTGAAAATTTAAATTAGTTCAATCAGAAAACATTGTAGTTCCCTCTATAAACTATCACTTCAAACAACAGAAACCCTTCCTGAAACAAAGAAATGTGAAGGAACTGTGCAGTTTTTAATTTAAGTCATATCATTCCTAGATAGTGTTAAAATAACTTCTAATTTGAAAAGTGCTACAAATAAAATCAGTAAGTGTTTGCTCTTGACTAAAACGAAACATAAGTCTTCATCAAAATCAATGGTCTTCTCACATATTAAATTGTTAATAAATTTTCAGAATTCTCAATAATGTAACCAAAAGTTATTGAGACTACAGTCTCTGACAAATAAATTCACAAAAAGCATACAATTTTATTGCAAAGTTCCATTTATGTGTTATTGTAACTATAAGAATATACAAGTACATTTTAACTAATTGTCATAAAACATTATTAGACCTATTATATTCTTTAACATTGTATCTTTCATCTCATCCTTTAAGAATTTTTATGAATGAGAAGTGTATGTGGTGTATATATGTATATATTTAAACTACCCTATATTTGCCATTTTGATGTTTTACAATAATATAGTTTAGAAATTCTTCAATAAACTTCTGTACCTTATTTTTTCTTTCCAGTCTCATCTCAATTATCAATCATATTAATAATTCTGTAAAAATGACCAATATCAATTCTGTTCCACATCAATGTGATAGTGACCACTATCTTTTTTAAACAAAAATAAACCAGCCAAATCTTTCACTGTTTATTAGCTTAGTTTCTATACAAATTATATACCACACTAACCCCTAACTAAATTTTATTTTAAACTTTGGGTTATACAATTGTACATGGTACCAAATGCATAAAAATTAAATTAAAATAGGCCATCACTCAAAAAAATTTGCAACAATAAAATTTTTAACAGTTGCTTATACTTTTGAAATTTTTGTAAATATAAATCGTAAATAATGATTTTCAAATTTATGCAAATATCCTTAGTTTATTTTGAACTAACATTAAAATCAATTTATTCATAAGTAAAACGTTACATTTGAGTTACAGAATGCATCGGTTGGCATGACCCAAAAATCACATTCCAAGTTACAGTCACTGATTAAGTAACTAAACTGTCCCGAGATTTGGACTTCATCGAACATTTTATTTGAAATTAGAATTCGAATATGCAAGTTCTTTTAATTCAAATGATTTTCCTGAAATTAAAGTCTCACCTCTTCACTTTTAGCAACTTCCATAAATTCACGTTTAATTCGCTCCGTTGCTACACTTGCCATTACTTTCTATCTTATAAATACATGTATTATAAACTTTCATCATCGTCACCCTCTGGTGTTCGGAAAAATATTTTTCTTCATTATAACTAATAAATAGCAATTACGAAGCAGAGAGAAAAAAAGCACGATAAACATTTTTTTGTTTTATTAATGATATATTTGGCGACAGGTATACTACGATTTTCATACGAACATAAATTGATCAGCCATTTAAATTCTAAATAATGCAATTTAAGAAATTAAAGCCGTGTTATATGAATATGACATAAGTTAATGTCTATTTATTCTAGCCCTTCAGTGGCTCAGCGGTATGTCTGCGGACTTACACGCTAAAATCCGGGTTTCGATACCCGTGGTGGGCAGAGCACAGATAGCCCATTGTGTAGCTTTGTGCTTAATTCAAAACAACAACAACAACTATTTATTCTAAATCCATGCTTTGTTCTGAAAAGGTACAAGATTCACATAATACGTGACAGAAAAAACCTTAAAGTCGGTCTTGTTATTATTCTCGAAGTAGACAATAAATGACATCACAAAAAGAATATTACTTAACTAGCTGGAGTAATCGTCCCATAGACAAAAGTTATATAAATTAATGTTAATGAAAAGTTCTTTTAAGGTAGAAAAGTTGTCTTCCTTATACATGTAATTATAAGAAATGCAAAAACACGTAAATACGCTGCAAAAAAAAGTGACATCGTAAATTTGCATGCATCTCCGCATGAATCCAATGAACATCCATACTAAACTTTCTTAAAATCCTTCCACAGGAAACTACAGGGTGGTCGCTAGAAAAGCGGAAAATTTGAGGGTCAGATGAGATCATGAATAAAATGCGTACTTACTCATTTCTATTTTGATTTCTTTAAATCATGAATAAAATGCATGATTTTAATAATTTTGAGCATCTATGAGTGTAATATAACATATGCCTTTAAAAACTTTGAAAAAGTTATTCTTTGTAAAAATAAATAGCTGTTTGATAAATTTTCCGCTTTTCTGTTGTTGTTGTTTGTTGTTTTGAATTAAGCACAAAGCTACACAATGGGCTATCTGTGCTCTGCCCACCACGGGTATCGAAACCCGGATTTTAGCGTGTAAGTCCGCAGACAAACCGCTGAGCCACTGGGGGGCGTTCCGCTTCTCTAGCGACCACCTTGTAGATAGTGGTAAAAAAAAAAGAACACCCATAAATACTGCAATACACAAGCTACAATACTAAAAGTATGCATGGACTTTAGGTGGTTGAGGCGCTCTAATCGTAATCTGAGGGTTGCGGGTTCGAATCCCATTGCACCAAACATGTTCGCCCTTTTAGTCATGTGGGGGTTATAATGTGACGGTCAATCCCACTATTCTATATGCAAAAACGGCTCGTTTGGGTTCAGAAAATATTTTAAATAGAAGAGCGAACAACGTTTCGACCTTCTTCGGTCATCGTCAGGTTCACAAAGAAAGAGGTAACTGACCGGAAGCTGACCACATGTTTGGAAGGGGTTGTGTAACTGAGTGTCGCAATGTAGAGGGCGGGTTTTTGCATATAAAATTCTCAACAAGTGGGTTTCTCGACATCACTGAATCCCACTATTCGTTAATAAAAAGTAGCCCAAGAGTTGGCGGTGATTACTAGCTGCCTTTCCCTCATACACTGCTAAATTTGAGGCGGCTAGCGCAGTTTGCCCTCGAATAATTTTGCATGAAATTCAAACCAAACCCAATGAACCTCCATTGAGTGAAAATTAATTCACACCCTGCGAAATAGTTACATAATCTTTTATTTTATTTATATAGATACGACATTACATAAGCAAGTGGAAAGCAGTTTCCTTTAACGATTTTTCAGGTGATATCTAGAGGTTACGGTCTTACCAATGTTTTAATAAGCATAACCAGGCACATGCATAGTATTTGTCGCGCTGGGTACTGGATACCAATAGGTCTTGCAGTAAAATAACACTATGTAGCAAAATTTTGTTCCTGGATAGCATGTGTTATTTCTTAATTGCTTATATTTTAAAAGTAAAAAAAATGGCTATTATTCCCTTCAAACTTTGCTTTTCTAACCTGGATAGCGAAATTTAGAAATTAACTTATTTTCTAAGTAAAAACAGGCAAATTTGCACATTTTCATTTATATAAGGTCTTAATAAAACAACATATGAATCAAGATTTATATATATTTATACTAATATTGTACAAATGAACAAAGATGTTTAGGGGTAGTTTTTCAAGATTTGCAACTGTAATGTAAATCACTTTTACGTATCAGCCTCATTGGCAGCGACGTTCAGAGTCCTGTACATCTTGGTGGAAGCGCTCACCTTCTTCTTCTGAGTATGCTCCCATGCTTTCCTTGAATTTATCAAGATGAGCGTCAAGGATATGGACTTTCAGAAACATCCTGCAGCCCATTTGCCATATTTCTTCATCAGAACCTCAACCAGTTCCACATAATTTTCGTACTGAGCTTCTTAGGGAATACTGTGCTCTCCAGGATCTTCTTTTTTGTGGTCCAACGAAGACACCAGCTTTGACCTTTGCCTCAGACAGCTTATGAAAGAAGTCTAGAAAGTGCTTAAAGACCGCAGATTCCTTATCAAGAGCTGTGACAAATTGTTTCATAAGCCCCAATTTTATGTGCATTGGCAGAAACAACATCTTTTGGAGGTCTACTAGTGGCTCGCACTTGACATTGTGCTTTCCCACAGAGAACTCGGTCTGTTCTGGCCAGTGCTTCCTGTTGTAGTGTGTTGCAGTGTCCCTGCTGTCCCAAAGGCAAGGATAACAGGGAAACTAGGTAAAGCCTTCTTGGAGACCCATCAGGAATGCCACTATTTTGATGTCTCTGATTACCTTTCAGCCATACTCATTATAATGCAAGGATTCTCGCAAGGTCTTGGCACTGTTTGTATTCCTCTTTGAGGTGCACTGAAAGAGTCAGGGGAAGAGACAGATGCTTATTCCCATTATGGAGCTGCATAGCTTTGAGGCTTCTGGATGAATTATCAATGAAAATGCGCCACTCATTGGGGTTACAAGCAATTCCAATTGACTTGCACAGACCAGATACATTGTGGCAGAAGCAGAGCCATTCTTGACGAGTGAAGAAGCTTGCAAAAGTTTGGTGTCTTTTCTCTGACTTGTATAATTTTATCTAACAAATTCCATTCGTTGAACCTAGATGTCAAAATCTTGGCATTCGACTTTGTTAGACCAAGGTCTCTGGATTGTTCTGGAACATGAGTAAATTTGAAACTTTCATTACCTAGGTCACAAAAGCAAAGTTTGAAGAGAAAATCAGGTCTTTTTCATTTACTTTAAGCATAAACAATTGGAAAATAACACTTTCTGTCTAGGGAAAAAAAAATTGCATATCGTAATCTAGTATCTGTGTCATACTGGGACATACTATTGTCTTCCATCCCTTTATTTAATTTCTTTTAAATCATGTTATTTTCATAGTTTCTCTTTCACACGCAGTGGGGTGCTTAAGTGGTGTTTTAGGTTAAAGACAAAAGTAATTTATTCAGTTGTGTTAAAGGAAGAACAAAACAATTATTTAAATTAGAATATTCTTCTCCGCGAAATATGACTGCTGGCATTCATGCCTTTATTTTGTGCACCTTTTGTTGACCAACTTAGATAGGTTATTTAGTGCTGCATATATAGGTATTTTTCTTCTTTTTTTCTGCTTAACATTAAATAACTTAAGTCCTTGTGAAGTATAAAACATTCATGTTCTCTGAATAAAGCTCATTTTCGCTTGATAAAGCACGGGAAAACTCTCACTTTAGTTTTCATTTGCTGTAAGCAAACTTTGAATCCTTAAAACTGCGGAAATGTTGAAGGTAGCATGATTGATAGATGATGGTCACCGTTTAAGGGTTAAGAAACTACTTCACTTTAGGTGTGTAACATTGTTAATTAAACCCTTTATTATAACTATTTCAGTCATTACACTTTTTTCTCTGAAGCATGTGTAATCATTGTTATTCGTTATAATTCTGTTCTTTCAATGGAGAGATTTTTTTAAATTATTTGATGAAAATAATTTAAAGTTCAATTTACATAAAATAGCTAATTTATTTCTTCGTTTACATTTCTACAAGCTTTTTTCACTTTCATCCAGTTATAACTTGTACTTTGTAGACCTAAAGCTTACAAATGGACACACCATTAATGGTAATTGTAATATGACTAACATAAACATGAATTTACTTCAACAGTTTCATCGATGATCTGTCAAGCAACTTTGGATATGTGATAATTAACAGTGATAAAAGTACATCTCTGAAGTTAAATACTTCCTTGAATTAAACTGTGTGATTTACTCTATTGGCGAGAAAAAACTACTGTATTCCAACAACTTTGAACCTTGTATTTATAACCTACCTCAAATTTACAAGAAATTTGACATCAAATCTGTAGAACTTTCTAGGCATTCTAAGTCTATCTTATTGATTTTTTTAACTTAATGTCATACTTGTGACTTGCAGCTCTTGCTAGCTAAACAGCTAGAAAATTAGCACAAAGTAAATATAATTAACTTTGTTTGTCTTGAAAAACTTAGTAAATTATAAATATTTCTTCATGGTTGTTTTGGAGATGTTAATCACTGCAAAGTAAATACAACAAAAACATTTTTTTATATCATCAATTTTAATAATCTGTACACAACTCCCCTGAAACAAAAAATAAACTGCCCTCTCAAAGTTTATAAATACACTGAGCAAATGCAAAAAAAAAAAAAAAAAGTAGCAGTAAATATTGTACTTCATCAATAAACTTAGAGTTGGCAAAGTTAAAAAATACAAAACATTTAAGACAAATCAAACTGATTCAATCAGAAAGTTCGATGAGATTTATCTTTTATTTCCAAAAGAAGAAACTAGAATGATTCATTCAGAGTCAAAAAGAGTAAATATCAGTTTAAAGAAAAACAAGAAAGGCCACCTCTTGGATGAGAATATCTTGGAGTTTTACACTATCCCACAAAGATAACTTACAGCCAATTTATAAAATATCAAACTTTGACCTCAAGCAATGAATGAAATTAAGCTATCAAAATTACATGCTTAAGAATTTGGTTATTTGGGTACAAATAACTTTTGTACAAGATATTTGAACTCACTATAAAAATACTAATTTCATTGAAAGTCCAATAACTGTAGTTGTACAAGAATACAGTAATGAGTTTAAGGTGCAAACAAAATGTTTCAACATTCAATATACATTCCTTCAGCATTTCAAGTGACTGTAGATTTTACTGTACAAGAAAAATATATTATTTTGTTAAACAACTTTAAGTTGTTAGTGTAAGTTACCCCATCATTATCACAGAGAAGGTAAGAATCTGTAACATCTTAGTAACTACTAAATCTTACAAGATGGCACTGTCCTGACTTTTCTGATAAGGCACATTACAAGTTCTTATGATTCAAAAGCATAAGCAATATTCTGTTAACAGGTGCTTTAAAAAGTGGCTATATTTCTTTATTATCACCAAACTAAAATACAAATTCTACCTATTCTCACAAACAAATTTCATCTGGTTGTTGAAACCAACACTACTGACTTCTAAACGTTGCCATATGAAAAGAAGGTTGCTTAAGGCAGTTTTGTGAGTTATTGACAAAATTTAGAAATAGCAGAAGAAATTTATGAAATAATAATAAAGGAGAAAAAAAAAAGTGAAAATATCTAAATATAACAAATTATTCTAATTGTAATTTCTGACCTAAAAGATTCCCCATTCATAAAATAAAGTGAACTAAAGTTAAGCTTTGAATCTTTCAGTCAGAAAAACATTCATTTTATGCTTTATGCAGTAATACTATTATTTTTGTTTACTATCACACTTTAAAGACATTGATTATATTAGAGCAACATTTTATCAATAAAAAATCCTCATAAGGGAAGAATCAATGATTATGAAAACAAAACAATATTCTGACAGAGAGTCTTCAATTTTCAGTATTTATATAAAATAAATCTGACATTCACATTCGAATGAAGTAGTTTTCAAAATCTTTGGTTCACAAAATAACCTAGACAAAAACCAGAATGTTAACAGACAAGTTGGAAGCCATTGTGATTTAAAAGTATCCCTCTAAAGTCTTTCTGTTCAAATAAAAATTTGTTACACTTTGGAACTTTCACCTTTAAACAAATAACTGCACCAAGACCTTTATAGTCTTGTCTTTATATATGTCACTTACTACATTCATTTATGACTCACCAACACCATTAACAAATTATTTTAATACAGTTTTAACAGTAATCTCAAATACATGCTTAAAAACATTTTAAACACACATTAGAAATTGTCATCAAAATTGTGCCATGAACAATCAAACTTTGAACTATAAATTACTTTAAGTTCTATCGTAACACTTCAGATTGGAACTACATCTTACAGTAACACACAACTTTAACATCCCTTAGTTGAAACACAAAACACAGTATTATTCAACCTGAAAACTTACTATCTTAGTATCAAGACATGAATTAATGAACATAACGATATGATATGAATATACTCTGTTATTGGCTAAAGGTGAACATGCTTTTCTCACCCTCATGTTTAACTGCATTACTACAGATTCTGTGTTAGAACCTGAATATATGAACATAGGGTACAATTTCTACATGTTCTGTAGAAGTAGTTGTTTAACTATATATGGTATAGATTACTGATATCTATGTCATAACCTGGATATATGAACATCAGGTACAATTTGTACATGTTCCGCAGTAGTAGTTGTTTAGCTATATATGGTATAAATTACCGATATCTGTATTAGAACCTGGATATATGAACGTAAGGTAAAATTTGTACATGTTACTATAGGCTGAACACAAAGATCTTTATCAGTTATCACATCACTATCTGGTTCTGAAGATATGTATTAATTAACAATAATGGTGTTCATCAATGGATGGTTCACTCAGGACATTGTAACAAAACAACTAACACTATGTCTCTCTCTTCACCAGGAGAACCTTTTATACTCAGCTGATGGAACAATCAAGGGCATTTGGTGGCAAGCAGTCCAAAGTGCTTGCAACAGCTCTGATCATATAAGTCATAGTACCATAACAACCACTAGGGGCACTGTCATAGTAATGCTGACAAATTCCTGCAGCTCCACCACAGGGGACAATCTTTTGTCCAATTGGTGCTGCACAGCACAAGGTGGCATCTCCATTAACTTTACACTGTAAACAAAATAAAGGGGATACTGTTTGTTCAAAAATAAATAGTTTACTGAACCAGTTAGTTGATGCTATAAAAGTAATAAAAATTAAAAAACAACTGAAATCAACACCCATCTGAAACAGACATAATACATCCACTATTAGTTTCTTACTAATTTTTAATACTCATGATGTGTTGTTACAACAAATCATACCTAGACTCAACCACCACTTTGTGAAGTAGACATAACAGTTGTATAATTTAAACAACCAAGTTACAATAAATATGATAATTCAGTGATTTAGTATGTGTAACAACACTGATACAGTTTACAGTTACAATTTGGAAATGCAACTACAGTGATACAGTTTACAGTTACAACATGGAAGTGTAACTACAGTGATATACTCTACAGCTAAAAGATAAAGAGTGATAGTTACACACCTGGTCTTCTAAAAAGATATGGTTAGCCTTGTGAACCAGATGTTCTATGCTTATGACACCCCCCAAACTTGGGACAGAATCATGGTCTACGACTAATGTAAGAACCATCAAGGCCTCAACCATCAACTGCCGATACTCAGGCTGTGGAATGCTGTTTAACACATGCTCAACCTGGAGGGCAAACTTTAATTCACCAGGTGTCATCTAAACATCAGAAAAAGATGTTAATGGTAATTTTGTAACACAACTAATTATGGTGTTCAAAATAAAAATTATATTGGTTAATAACTGATGTTATTGAAAAACATTAAAAACCAGATCCATTAACAAAGTAATTTAAACCTTTCCAATGATAGGTTACATTAATCATTAGTGAATACTAATATAATCCAGGACTATACAAATAAAATGTGGCTATACTACCACCATAAATTAAATTAAAAATACACCCACTTCAGTTTCATGCTAAATTAGAACAAGCACTCAGTTACTTAGTATTTTTATGGAATACTGAGTTTGTAAAAAATCAATCTCCTCATGCGACAATGCTATTTATTATAATCCCAAACTTTGAATTGATATAATAAAAGAATCAGTCAGAACACAGTACCACGTGTTCTCTCTTAGGCTATTTTGTTTTATATTAACAGCATGCAAACTATGAACCTAAAGACACAAACCAAAATTGTGGCTTATTACCTACAAGGCCATTTGTGTCCCTTAAAAGTTATGAAAGATTCAGACTAAACTGAAGAACTACTTCCCTAGATAGGTGCCTAATTTCTAACCGTGTGAACTAACCTCCACTTTTCTAGTTAGGTAACTAAATTCTAACCTTGTGAACTACCTCCCACTTCCCTAGTTAGGTAACTAAATTCTAATCGTGTAAACTACTTCCCACTTCCATAGTTAGGTAACTAAATTATAACTGTATGAACTATTTCTCACCTCTCTGGTTAAGTGCTGGGACAACATCTTTCCTTCAATTGATAGTCCTTGACACTATAAATAGGAAAAAAAAATAGACTATATGTATAGCAAGAAAGTTTAAAAAGTTCATGAAAAACAAAATGAATATGGAATAACTAACTCTTATTTTAAACATTTTTTCTCTTACTCTTTCAAGAACAGACCAGATTCTAGGATAAAAGCCTCTGGGAACTCTGTTTAAAGCTCCATCTAGCCTACGTCTCCGTAGCCACTGGCCCTGACGGTCACTCTCCAAGTTGATGTCTTCAGTTGTTCCTTCCTTTCCGATAAAGCTATCTACAACGCTTCTCTGGTAAAAACAGAATAAGCAAATACAGTGAGAAATTAAAGTGTAGATCTACAGGAAAAGAAACATATAATGTTTACTATAATATGTTCATATACAGATGAGTATTTTCTTACATGGTGATTCCACAAAAATTATAATATCTTTAGTTGTGATCTACACACACACACACACAGATGTTTGTTGTCTTTTGTGAAAGTATAAGAAAACAGAGAAATATTTCAGGTTCACTATATCACATATTTTTAATCTTTGTCACAAATGTTTTTAGTCTTTTCTATTGAATTGTTTTAAAATAATAAAATTCATGAAACTTGAAATTTTAAGATACATAAATAAAGTTCTTTACACGAACAAAAATCTAATTTCTGACCTTACTAGCCTTACTGCTTGTCACAGAAACAATCCCACTTCGAGCTGAAAAGTAATAATTATATTTCTGAATTTAAAATTTTTTTAATCTTATTGACAGTGTCACATATGAATAATATTTAAAAACTACAATTAATGTGATACATAAACAAAAAGTTAAAAAATATAATAAAACAATTCATAACCACAAAATCTAAATAACCTCTGCAATAAAATGACAATCAAGGATTATGAAATTAAAACTTAGGTTCTGATTTCAGTATTGAACCACAGGAAGAACTAGCACTAACATTCTAATAAAGTCTTGATGCAAACAATAAATAAAATTTACCACTTTTTACAACAAACTCTTTGCCACTTAAAATATGGTGAAGCAAGGTCTTCATCTCAAATGGACTCAGATTCAACAAATGCTCAGACGCTTCATCACCTGGATGGAAAGATATTTAGAAAATGTAATTTAAATTACTTTTGTTTAAATAAAACTATACAACAAAATTAAATCTCATACTAAATTACCACCACAGATCTAGAAATGTGCTAGAAACTGTGGACAATTAAGATAATAAAGCATTTATCAATGTCAATCACTTACTGATATGCAGCTGGATTTCTAAGCCAAATCTCTACATGTCACTTTTATTCAGTGATGTCGAGAAAACCCACTTGTAGAGAAATATATGCAAAAACGGCTCGTTTTGGTTGAGAAAATATTTTACATAGAAGAGTGCAAAAACGGCTCGTTTGGGTTGAGAAAATATTTTACACTCTTCTATGTAAAATATTTTCTCAACCCAAACGAGCCGTTTTTGCATATATATGTCTCTTTATTCGTTTTTCTGTTTGTTGTTAATAATAATAATTTTGCTAGAGTATGATGACATCTGCCTACATTAAAAGTAGAGGTCTTAAAGCTGACCTAGTTTAATGTTGTAATACTTGTTTGTCCAAAAGTACATGCAAAACAGTTCTCTACTTCTAATGCTATGTTCATACTTATTGAGTAAAATAAAGACAGAACTAGACAAAAGAAAAAAGGATCATAATAGATGAACGGAAACTGTAAACGCACCAGAGCATTTCAGGGATCGAGCTAGTTCAGATGCCATTACTTGTATTATAAGTCCAACTCGGAGTCTCAACATTTCATGGAACAGTTGTGGTTCAGTACGAATAAACATGGCTAGGTACACCAACAACTCCTAAAATAATAAATAAATAATGTTCAAAAATTAATTTAAAATTCACATCAAATGAAACACGAAAATTTACTTTTTCAAACTTGAGTAACAGCAGCCACTCTACAGATGTTTCTCTGTGTGATAACAGTAACAGTAGCCACTCCATATAAACTCATTAACAGACGATTTTCTCTGTGATAACAGTAACAGAAGCCACTCTAGATAAACCTACTGACAGAAGTTTTTCTATCTGATAAGATTAACAGCAGCCAGTCTTGACAAACCCATTAACAGAAGTTTCTCTGTGTGATAAGCCTAACAGAAGCCACTTTAGACAAACTCATGAATAAAGTTTGTGTATGATAACAGTATCAGCACCCATTCTAGATAAACTCATTAAAAGATGTTTCTCTGTGTGATAAGAGTAACAGTAGCCTTTCAGAAAGCCTGTTACCAGAAGTTTCTCTGTGTGATAACAGAAACAGTAGCTACTGTAGACAAACCCATAGACAGAAGTTTTCATTGAAATAACAATATCAGTATATATACTCTAAGAAAAACCCATTAACAAAAGCTCTCCATATATGTAGAAAACACAACCCCTAATGCAAGTAAGTGAAACACTTGGATATAATGATAATGAAGTCTCTAGAAAGCTTCTTACCTGCGTCAACATGGCTGTACTTTGGTCTTCTTGGTGAGCTTTATTGATTATAAATCTGAGTTCTTTGGATGGAAGAGGTCTGAAAGAATTAGTTATAAGAAACTATTTGTATCACAAAGTACCTTGATGGTTGTGAAGAAACTATACAATTCTTTAAAAATATACGTAAACTACTAAGAAAATTCAACAAATCTGAAGTACATAGAACTAATTTTTTTTCAATACCAACAGTTAAGTTACTTCTTGTCATCTGTTTAGTTTGATGTACAATATGATTTATTCTGATACAAATAATCACCATTCATCTAAATTTAAAAAAAAGAACATGATAGGTTACTATTACAATGGACATTTGCTTAAAATCTGAAACCACTGAGATAGAACACACTAACTTCAGCTCTACATTCAAAAACTCATTTATAATATCACGTAAAGTTTGTGGTATAAGAGTTATACATGTAAGTGTGTTAGTGATTGAAAACACAATAAAATTGAAACCAGCAAGAGCTGTTCACAATCACTAAAATATGTACCCAATACTTATACATTGAGTAACCACTCACCTTGTGATGGTAAACTCACTAAAAGGTGGCATTCCAAGTGTGACCTGTTTCTGTCTCACTAAAAGGTCAGTTACAGCCTATTAAAAAAAAACAGGATGTCTCAGATAGTTCTACAACACTGACCTTTAAGATAATCATAAAAACAACAGTGATTGAATAAGTTAATGAAATATTCTAGTCATATTCAGTGAAGAGGATTTATCTGCTGGTTTGGTGTTAGTCTATTGAATTTGTAATAAGAAGTTACATGATATCTATATACCAAACCAATACACTGACAACAGAGGACTTTTGGCCAGGCAATGACTTGTGGTGTACATAAGACTTAAGCAATAAACTTTGGCAGGTTGATTGACTTAAAAGCAGTTGTATAAGAACTCAAAAGCTTGATTGTTCACTGTAGATGGTTTAATCACCAACAAACCAGGGTTTACTGGCAGAAGATAACTGCACCAATAAACCAGGATTTATTGGCAGAAGGTAACTGTACCAATACAATTTTTAAATTAATGCTTCAAGTTTGGAAGCATTACCAAACAGATATGTTACTATTATAATAATACTTTCAGCTTCATGACATATAACAAATTTTTACATAAAAAGTTACCTTTGGAAGATCTTCTACTCTCTTGCCCAGCATTCCAGCAATGTGTCTAACAAGAGCCCACTTCTTCTCAAGGCAAGCCTGGAGAAATACAAAACACACAACACACACTTTTAGAGATATCACTACATACACTTCACAGATCAAGTAAAACATTTGTAGAGATGCCACTACATGCATTTCAAAAATCTAGTAAAAAACACTTCACACACTCATAGAAATACCACTACATGCACATCAAAAATCTAGT
This sequence comes from Carcinoscorpius rotundicauda, assembly GCA_011833715.1. Taxonomy (NCBI): domain Eukaryota; kingdom Metazoa; phylum Arthropoda; class Merostomata; order Xiphosura; family Limulidae; genus Carcinoscorpius; species Carcinoscorpius rotundicauda. The sequence continues at coordinate 28,605,823 of CM022406.1, forward strand.
AAAAAACACTTCACACACTCATAGAAATACCACTACATACACTTCACAGATCTAGTGAAACACTCTTTATAGACTTGTACCACAGCTGGGAATACAGATACTCCAAAAATACAAGACTGAGGATAATACACAGGAAATGCAACTTGTTATACCAGTATTATATATTAAAATATAGTACCAGCACAACTAACCATTAACACTGTGATATTCAACATTCACGATTTCTGCATTTTCTACTAGTATTAGAGAACTGACTGTTACCACAAATATTGTGTGATTATTGAATATATTTATTACCACATTGTCATCAGAAAATTCTACTTTTATCCAAGCTTCACAACTTAACCTAAATAAAAATGTTACAGTGAATATATCTTAGAACAAAAATAACAATATTCTGCCATAAGTTATCAAAACACAAATAAAACAATAAAAATTACACAACTAAACTGAAGAAGAGCAGAAAACACACCTTTTCATAGAGATCTTTCAAGAGATCTTTGACAGTTATGTGGTTACCAGGTTGACCGAGACCAGTGTCCCAGTTTAGCCCTCTGAAAACACACATTTCAGTAAATGGTTACATTATATCACAAAGAACATTTACAACCAACACAACAAAAACATAAACACTTGTATATCATGGTTATTACTGGGTCAGTATTGAACAATATAAACTAGTTTATCAAACACTAATTTACAGACATCTTAGAAAAACTTGTAATGATTTTTTAACCAATCTTTCACAAATGAATGATATAAAAATGACTTCAAATGTCAGAAGAATCCATCACCAATAAAATGTAATGTTTTATTAATGTCAACCATCAACCAGGAATGTCTAACTCAAATAGTTACACAACACTTCAAGATATCATAATAATCACAATTATACCACAACAATAAAACATAATTTTTGATGTCAAACTTATTTTTTACTCGACTTTTATGAAAAAGAGATACATGCTTGGTAACAACAAGAAAGTGAAGCAGGTCTCCTAATTCTTCAAGGTTGTCCGTTTCTCTCAGCATACTCAACAGTTCCTCTTCTGTTACATGTTCAAACTGAAGGTCTGAAGTAGTCCGAACACGTGAAACAGGCTCCCACTGTTCGTCATCCTCTTGGGACGGGGAAGGACTTCTCTCCCTGGACTCTGTAGGTGAAGAATAGGAAGACTCCGATTGTAAGGATATTGCTTCAGGTCCTGGAGATGTCGGTGGTGATCTAGAGTGCTTGTCATAAGATGCTCGTAGTCTGGCAAGATCTGTTTCAAATCAAATTAAATGAATCTAGATGGTAGACTGAAACTTCAACAAGGTTTAACCTGAAGCTACTTCTACATATAATGAATTAGAAATAAGTTACACAGAAGGCTTAAGAGTCTAACAAATGAAGAAAATAAAATTGGTGATTAAAAAGTTAAATATGAGTCAGAACCCATTATGTCACAAGGAAGAAATGGTAACAGGCCACTGTGGGATAGGCTGTTGAGTGGAGACAGCAACATCATTCACGGACAAATGCAATTCAAATAGATATACACCTGGTCATGAAGGTAAAAAAGAACAAAGGCAGATCATCTATTCTGGAAATGCATAGCCCATTAAGGAATGAAACCACAACTCCAAGTGGGATGTTGTGGTAAGGATCAATGTTTTGAAGCATAAAATAAAGGTTGCAACCAGCAGAAATACAAAGGAGGTTTCTGAGACTCAGTGTACAAACTCTGGACTGGATAAGTGTGAAAAGCCTCCATGCAGAGTCAGAGCTCCAGACAGTAAACAGGATCTAACATCTACAAGGCCAAGGTTCTGGCAGAACATTAGACCAGAAACCCAGAGTCAAGTTTGGATTGAATGAGAGCATGAAATCATTAGCATAGAATACTGATCTACTCCCTAAAAGGTAGAAGAAAGGACACAAAGGATGTTCAGTGTCCTTGTACATTTGAAACATAGCTGCTTGATATATGGAACGAAGGTCAGTTCACACTGAGCTTTGCCTTAGGAACCACAGAAAGAACATCATCAGGATGAAGATTAAAATCCCATTAGCAGTGAAAGTGCAAGCAAGTGCTTTTAGACAAAAAAAAAAGGTAAAAACCATTTGCTGCAGTCCACTTCATTAAATAACTGAGGGTGGTTTGAAAATGCTGCTCAATAGACCTCATGCTTGATGAATGACACGAAATGTGGAAGTGATTGACACAGAGCCCATTTGCAATGATAGGAAGTTATGCAGTGATAGCATTAACCTTCACACTGAAAAGTATGACATGCAAAACACAGCAACTGCAGGAGGGAACTGTCCAGTAATGGAATTAATCTTTATAATAAAAAGTGTGATACTCAAGACACATCTCTGAGGGATTTAAAGATCCTGTGAGAAAGAATGGGAAATTGTCAAGCTTGGAATTGTGAGTCCATAAAAAACTTTGGGATAAAAGTGGGTAAATGACATGCAACCTATTTGAATTGAGGTATTGCAAAATGATATACCTCCACTTCATATCATAAGCCTTCTAAGATCAAAGAATATGAAAATAATATGTTATTTGAGAAAGGCTTGATTGATTTAGTGTTTAATGGAACAAAGCAGCTAGGCTACCTGCACCAAACATCCAGTAAAAATGTAAAAATAAAGTAAATGTAGTAAAATACATAAAGGGAAATGAAGGTAAAAAAAAAAGGATAAAACCAATGTTGACATCTTGTCTGCAACGTTAAGAGAGAAAACACAGTAAAAGAAAATGTAAAGTACTTACACTAGCAAAATGGTAAAGAACATAACCTACCAGGAAGACCAACAGGTAAGTTCAAGAACCACCGTCAGTCACCTAAAGTTGGCCTTTCCAGTTCTAGTTCCAGGTTATGTGTCAAAGCAGCCATTATCAAAATGTAAAAGAATAAAAGGTTTAAAAGAGACATAGCAAAACAGTGGTAATGAGTAGCCAAATGTTAGTATAAAGATAAGAGTCAAATAAATAGAGTAAAATTTGTAAAAGTAAATGAAGGTAAAAACAGAAAATGGAGTAAAAATTCAATGTTGACATCCAGTCTTGAAAGTTGTAAAGGACTACCTGCAGCAGAATGGCAATGAACATAACTCGCCAGGAAGACTTACAGGTAAGTATAAAAACCACCACCAGTCACCTGAAGTTGGTCTTTACAGTCCTGGTTCCAGGTTATGTGTCATTATGGTCAGTACTAAAATGTAAAGTAGTAAAAGTGTGAAATGACATGCAGCAAAAGTGTAATAACAACTCGCCAGGATGACTAACGAGTAGTTCAAACAGCAGCGTTAGTCACCTGAAGTTGGCCTTTCCAGTCCTGGTGTCGAGTTATTTAATGTTCTGGCCATTTTCCAATGTCAAATTAAACGAGAGAAAATAAAACTGTAAAAAAAAGGAACCACAATTAAAAAGAAGTAATGAAGAAATATGCAACACTTAAATCAGATTAAAAAGATTAATGGCCATTAAAAAATTAAAAACGTTATCAAGGTGGACAAAGTCACCATCACCAATAACTCTGTCCAATGTAACAGACTGACCCTGGGAAAAAATATATTTAAAATATTGCCGTTGTTGAGAATTGTAATGAATGCAAGAAAGTAAAACGTGGCTGATAGTGATTTGAGTGTCACACAAACTACACATTGGTGCATCAGTTCCAGATAAAAGAAAATGATGAGTTAAAAAACTGTGACCAATGCATAGCCTAGTGAGAACAACTTCCTCATTCCAAACTTTACGGATGCTAGATGACTAAAGTCCAAAATAGGGTTTAATTTGAAAAAGCTTGTTGTTGTGTTGCTCACTCCAAGTGGACTGCCAGCTGGCACAGAGCCGAGCCTTGAATACAGGACCATAGTTCATGTATGGAATAGGTACAATGGTGATAGCGCCAGAGCAGATAGATTTAGCTGCCGTGTCTGCAAGCTTATTCCCACGAATACCAACATGGCCTGGTATCCAGAAAAATTGGATAGAAGTAGCTGTTAATGAGAAATGGGCCAGTTGGATTTGAATATCGGCAAGAACAGGATGTGAGCCAACGTAAAGCAATTCCAAGGCCAGTATAGAACTCAGGAAATCAGCATAAACAGTGCAATTGGAGTACTGCTCAGCTGCAATATGATCCAGGGCAAGAGATATGGCATACAGTTCAGCAGTGAACACAGAAGCTGTAGAAAGGATTCTGCGAGCAACCACTGAACCACAGCAAACCACAGCAGAGCCCACTGAATTACCTGAGTTGGAACCATCTGTATATAGGGGAACTTATTGTTTGATTGTTTGAAAGATGTTCATTAAATAAAAGGCGGTACTTCCAATCTGGAGTATCTGCCTTTTTTAGATGACTGAAAGAAAGGTCACATTTGGGGGCTGTAATAAGCCATGGTGGGATGGGCTGACCTGTGGAATCTGCAATGTTATCCAAGGACAGACCCAATTCATCCAATTGCACCTGCATGCAATGTTACCAAACGGAGCAATGACAGATCGTCTCTTCTAAAAAAGTACGGCCCACCAAGGAAGGAAAACATAGCCCCAAGTGGGATGCTTTGTTAAAAAATGAAGTTTTGAAGTATACTGTAAAGACAGTTGCAAATGGCGAAGATGCAGTGAAGGTTCATGAGATTCAACGTATAAGCTTTAAACTGGAGAGGTACAGAAAGCCTCTGTGCAGAGACAAAGTCCTTGGTAATGAGTGGGAACCAGCATCTTTAAGCCCGAGGGTCTTGCAGAGCCATAGACCATTGATCCATAGTCGTGTTTTGATCGAATAAAAGCACAATATACCTTTAACATTGAACATCGATCTGCTCCCCAACTGGTACAAGAGATGACACGGAGGATATTCAGTGCTCTTGTGCATTTGATCCGAAGCTGCTTTAAGTGTGGTATAAAGGTCAGTTTATGATCAAAGATAAGCCCCAAGAACTTGGTCTCCGGGACCACTGGCAGCAAAACTTCACCGATATGAAGTCCAGGATCAGGGTGAATACCCTGTTGATGGCAAAAGTGCATGCATACGGTTTTAGAGTGAGAGAAATTAAAGCCGTTCACCAGAGTCCACTTCAGTACACAATTGAGGGCAGTTTGTAGATGCAGCTCAATATATCTCATGTTTGAAGACTGACATGAGATGTGAAAGTTGTCGACGTAGAACCCATTTGCAACAGTAAGAGGGAGTTGTTCAGTGATGGCATTTATCTTTATACTGAAAAGTGTGACACTCAAAACACAGCCTTGAGGGACTCCAAGTTCCTGTACAAAAGAACGTGAAAGTGTCGTAAAGGACTGACTAGGAGCATGAAAATAAGTGGAAGAACCAGTATTGAAAAGAGAAAGATTGTGATCAGAGAGCATCTGCTCTACAGATCGACCCCTCCCATCAATAATAGCACTTCCCCAGAGGGGATGGTGTCCATTAAAATCCCCCAAGATTAGAAAAGGAGACAGCAACTGTTCAACAAGTGCATCAAGGTCTGATTGATCGTATGTCTCGTACAGAGAACAAACAGTGATGGTATGACCCAAGGAAACACGGCCTCCAAGGGTGTGTTGAGTGACAAAAACAGGGTGGGCACATACTGATCAACCAATAGTGCCACCCATCCATGCACTCAACCATCACACAACCTGTCATTTCTGTACAGAGAAAACTGCTGAATGGAGACTGTATCAGCAGGGTTGAGAAATGTTTCTTGTAAAAAAAAAAGACAAACAGGATGGTAGGAAGCAATCAGTGTTTTGATATCATCCAAATTAGAATGTAAACCTCGACAGTTCCATTGTGTCAAGGTAGCCATTTCTAAGAATGGGTAGGTGAAGTGGCTGGAGAACCTTTTTCTGTTTACAACCACATCTTTTTTCTTTACTGTCCTTAGTCAGAGGAGGTCTATCAATCTCCATGTATCCTGCCCTGGGTCTAGTGGGCAGGTCTTTGTTATTGGAAGGGGAGTCCAGTGACTGAGGACGTGAACGAATAATTGTTTTGCCTCTTGGGATGGGAGAAAAAGATGTATCAGAAGAAATGCCTGTATTTGGAACTGAAGGACATGAATCTTGAGGTTTGTTAGAAGGTATGGGAGGAACAGAGATGGGTGTGGAAGTTGATTCACCAACCTTTTTAACCACAGAGGTCAAAAGGCTTTTCAGTTGTTTTGAAAACGATTCTTTTGAAGGCACAGAGAGATCTGTCTGCACTCCCACTGTAGTTGTGGTCCATGTCACATTTGTGTGCATCGTGGTCCTTGCTCCCACAATGAGCACATGTCAGGGAACCACGACATGATGTCTTTGAGTGGCCGAATCTCTGACATTGGAAACATCGGAGAGGGTTTGGAATGTATAGCCTTACCCTGCAAATTAGATAACCTGTCTTGATGGTGGCAGGTGCACGTGGTGAAGTAAATGTCAAAACGGGGATATTTGTTGGCAGTGTAACTCCATCTTTGCAAGTGGAGATGTGCCTCTCAACAATAACTCCTCGTGAAGAATTCAAAGTAGCATGAGGTGTAACCTCAATAGGTATATCTCCAATTGCCTTTGAATTCAAGAGGAGTTTACTGTGTTGGGATGTGGATGTTTTAACTAATATGTCTCCAAATCAAAGTTTCTTTACTGACTTTGGAGAGTCAGCAAGACCCTCTAGTCCCTTCTGAATAAAAAAGGGGGACAATTGCCCTAAAGGTTTTTCCGAAAGAGAATGTAATATAAGAAAATGAGGTACGCGTGTTACATATTTTGAAAATTGCTGTTCAGAGTCTTCAAGATGTGGTTGCTTACCCAGCGACTGTGTTTTCATAATATTATTTAAATTTTTTGAAGGAGGATCCATAGGAAAAGAAAAAAAATTTCAGTACCCACTGACCCCCACCCACCATGGAGCCCTACAAGGGGATGCACTATAAAGTGCAGCAATGCCAGGGTTTCATGAGCACTATAACCAAACACCAACATGTGGCACAATGCCCACAACACCTGATGAGAACATCCAACACTGGTATTTGGTTGATCCTAGCCCAAGTGGACCAGCCGAATGATCCCAGGAGGGCCACCCCAAGGCTGCTCATCTAAAGGAATTCAAGGCCAAAGTGGTGTGTTGGGGTTGGACCCCTCAACCATCAGGATCCTCTCCTCCCCCTCACAGGTCGCCACACACGGCAAAGACGTGGGTGGATGTTTAGATCCCAGAGAAGGTAACTAGACAGAATAGAACCTTCGCTGGGAGGTCCCCTCATTGAGTAAGTCTTCTATGATCAAAGTTTCCAGTCAAATCAGGTGATCCACAGGAGTGCAGTTGTCAGAAACCCACACTGGGTGGACAAGAAGAAACTGTTTGATTCAAGGAAACAAACACGATGAGCTTTAGCCATCCTCTTTAAAACCTTACAGAGACAGCTCCTCAAAGCAACTGGACAATAATTTGAAGGAATCTTAATATCCTTCCAAGACTTAGATAAAGAAAGGACAACAGCCTGGCACCAAGCACTAGGAAAAACATTCTCTTCCCAGATCCAGTTAAAATCAACCAGAAGTAGAGCAAGAGAGAGATGGAGTAGCATCTTGTAGCGAATATCATCAAGTGCAGCTGATATACTGCCAGAACAATGAAAAGCAAGATTGAGTTCCATCACAGTAAAAGGATGATTGCAGTAAGGAAAGACATTTTGATAAGAATCAATCAAAACCTTAATGGCATACAGATTATAATGAAAACCTTGACAGTTTCACTGTGTCAATGTGGCCATTTTTATTTAGGTGCAGGATAACTGGAAGTGGAACCCTTTGGTTTATGACCACATCAGTTTTCTCTGTTAGAAGATCTTTCAACATTCACAGATTTCTGCCCTGGATAGAGAGGGCAGGTGTCTGTCAGTAAAATTGGGTCCCAGTGACCAAGGGTGAGAACAAATAATAATCTGACAGTGAGATCTGAATGCACTCTCACTATAGCAGCATATGTCTGATATGTGGTTAGGAACAATAGCTTCTGGGGTAGGAAATGTTGTGAGCTATTTTCAAATGTTGTATCTTCTGCTGCTCTACCCATCTATAGCAAGAACAAAAGCAGGAGGGTTAAAAGCCACTATAATTAATACAGTGAGGGTCCAGTTCACATTTGTAGACATCATGGTCTTTGCCAATGCAACAAGCACATGTCAAAAATCCATGACACAATGTCTTTGAGATACCAAACCACTGACATTGAAAACATCCGACAGCCTTGACAGTGACAGGTGAACATGATGAAATAAACGTCAAAATTAGAATATTAGTATGCAGCATAATTCTGTCCTTGCAGGTGAAGATATGCCTCACTGTGGAGGGAGTGGAGAAACTGGTGAGAATGTCTAGTTCAGGGATGTTCTTTAAATCCCTCTCAACAATAATTCCTTGTAAAGAAATCAAAGTAGTAGGAGAATCAACCTAAATTAGTATATTTTCCAATGGCCTTCAAATGCAAGAGGAGTTCACTGTGTTTTGGAGTGGATATTTTCACCAAAATCTTCCCAGAGCAAAGCTTCTTGAATGTCTTAGGAGAGCCAGCAAGTCTCTCTAGTCCCTTCAGAATAAAAAAGGGATATATTTACCCTAAAAATTTGTCTGACAAAGAAAGTATGACATAATGAGGTTCAGGTGAAGAAGATGATGAAGACTGATGTTCAGTCTTCAAGATGTGGTTGTTTACCAATGATGTTTCTCATTATTTATTTTATATGGACTTGGGGGATCCATAATAAAATAAGATAGATTTAGGGTTCACTGACCCTGTCCACCATAGAGCTCCACCAGGCAACATAATACAATGCTAAACAAGGACACTGCAGCAATGCCAGGGTTTCATAAGCACTGTACCCAAACACCAGTATCAGACACAATGTCCACAACACATGTTGAAAATGTCCAACACTGGTACTCAAATGGTTCTAGCCCAAGTGGACCAACCATTTGGTCCAAATGACTCTGCACAGTGCCTCCCTAAGGCTGCCTACCTACAAGAATTCAAAGCCAAAGTGGCATGTCAGGGTTGGACCTCTCCTTCCCTTCATGGGTTACCACACACAGCAAAGACGTGTGGATGTTTAGATCTTAAAGAAGGTAAATTGAAAGTATAGAACCTTCTGTAGGAGGTACTCTCACCATGTACAATAATCCACCTCAAGAGGAATATGGATGAGAATGAGTCAACAACACAGATATATGACAGACAATAATACAGATAAAAAACAACCAGTAACACAATATGTTAAACAGATAGCAGCAGGGCTAAGGAATAGTTATGAAGATCTACAAACAGACAGTAGTAAGGATAAGAAACAGTTGGTAACATAGATCTACAACAGACTAATAAGGATAAGAAACAACCAGTAACATGGATCTACAACAGGCAGTAGTAATGACAAGAAACAATCAGTAATACAGATTTCCAACAGACAGCAGTAAGAATATGAAACAGTAACACAGATCTGAAACACACAGTAATAAGAAACAGTCAACAAATAGCACAGAATCAAAGCAATCAGTAATAAGGCTTTAGAAACTGTTAACAAGTAGCACAGCTTCTGAAGTCAGTAGTAAAGCTTGTGAAACTGAAATAAAAACATCCACCAAAATGAACAATCAAAAGATAAAGGCATGATTGTAGTTATTAAATATTATAAATTAGAGATTAAAAACAATTAGTATATTAAGAAAATGTCATGAATCTACTGTTATATACAATGAAATTTCTCCATGAAAGTTATTGTATGCCTTACAATTTGATTGGAAAGATAAAATCATTCAAGTAAATTCATGTAAATTAACAAATCTTTTCAAGAGAAACAGAAGATTCATGATGTTAATGGATCTAAAAACAAACAAACCAGGAATTAAAAAAATGTTAATATACATTTCTAGAGAACAACTGAAGATACGTGCTTCAAGGAACTGGGAATTCAAGTTAGAAAATATAGCAAATGAAACAGAAGATTGCAAGTATTTATCAGGCATAAATAATACCAAAAGTTGTAAATTACATCCTTGTATGTAGCCAAACTATCTTACAATTAGGCTAGTGTACAGTGTTAAACACAAGACACCTAAACAAAGAAACATTACGCTGTTAGATACAAAAATGTTAAACACACACACATCTGTTGTATACATTTAAAGAGTTTGAGAATATGTTGAATTTAGTTTGATTTTATATCTACAATATCTTACCCATTTTTCTACTTTATTCACAACAATATCCTATCTATTTCTCTTCTTTATTTGCAACAATAAGTTCTTTTGTTTCTACTTTCATGGCACAGCTATGTTTAACCTGTTCAGTGCAGTTGACAAGATAACTCATCAAAGCCGATCACTAACACAATGCCATGGATGAGCTAATTCATTCTCAATAATATTTAACTTCAATGGTAGATGTCAGCACCATATATGCATTGTACCTACTTACAAATTGTTTCACTTTTGATCGAAAATGGCATCATGAAAAAGTTACAAAATAAAGAAGCATTAAGTTGTATTGTAGCAGTTGAAATACTTGGCAGTAAACAGGTTAACTTGAAAAAAACACAACTTTAAAAACAAATCTTTCTGTTCTTACTTAAATAGTAGCTCACTAATTGGAATAATTAATTATTAAATTATATTGGATTCAACCTTTATTAGGTTAGTCTGGCTTCGTACAAATTCTATTCTTCAGTGGTTGATTGAAAGAAAACTCCATCAATTTATGAACATTGCACAAAATTATTTATTGTTTATTGATATTTTTATAGTTAAAAGTTTTTTCTTTATATGTATATATATATATATATATATATATATATATATATGTTTGCTACTTTGGTAAACTTGAATTAAGAGAAATATCTATTATCCATAAATCACTTAATCTAAATTATAAACAGAATTGACCTCTCCAGCAAGGTTATTTCAGGTCACATTTAGAGTAAATGTGCAATGTCAAGTTTTCAATTACTTGTGATGTCTGTACACAAATTTCTAATTAAATGTTAATATTTTTAAATTTCTTTTGTTAAAGTTTTAATGTTTGTCTTGGATCAAATAAATGTCAAAAATCAAATATTTAGTCTCAATCGTTAATATTTAGCTTCTTTTTTGTAATTTTTATGTGGACTGCGTAAATAAACATACATAAAGAAAATTGTCAAAAGATGAAACAAAGCTACAGATGTTTAGATTTGTAACAAATTTGAAGTTTACTTGAGGTAAGACAGTTGAGAAATAATTAATATTTGGTGATGGTGGTGTAGAATTCAACTACCTATCAGGGTTTGGCAGTCGGTACCAGCAGTAATCTGCATACAGTACACGTTCCAACCCATCAGTATCAGTGGTACCAGTACTTGTTTGTCACATGTAATATGTTAATAATATCTTTCATCACATGTCCCACCTTCAAAGTTTTGATAGAATGACTTCTCTGGTATTTCAGAATCACTTTTCACAGAATTATTCATTTTTTATGTGGTAGTTTCAAATTAATACTTCAATCAATAAGTAAACCTGATCAGGAAAATCAGCAATAACATGAAGTGTGGGAAACTAGTGATTACTATGCTTTGGAAGAGAATGCAAATGTGTGTACATGACTGATTGCACATTATGTGGGTGCTTGCGTGATTAACCCTCCACATGTGATCAAAACACATATTTGCACATATTTCAGTGAGTTACATTAAAAATTTAATTAAATTACTTAACTTATGATGGTATGTGAACAGACTTGACATCAAGCCATACAGATAATAAACTACATTTTAATATTATAAGTTTTAAGTTCCCAGTTGTATCAGGAAATATTTAAAAACAGCCTCAAATTCCTCTTATTTAAGGATTTAGATATTTATTCTTGAGCCATTTCCTCTTTTTTTGTGTATCTCTTTGAAAGCTATGATGTGATGTATTCTCTATAAATTTTATCATCCATATTATGCAGCTATACAAAAGAGAGAAATCAATGAAAATTTATAAACCACTTTCCACACCTACTTCTCACAATTCATGAACAGGATTTTCTGAAGCCTACTTTCATTAAATTTATTACTAATAGGAAGCCTAGGTTTTAACTCATTCATTGACATAGTCATCATACCATTTGGACTTAGAGAAAATTCACAGTTTGGTTTATTGTGAAAAAAAACCATCACCACAAGAACACACTGACAAGAATAGTTAAATTTCTATTTGTTCAAAAAAAAAAAAATCACATGATTAGAGATGATTGAGTATGGGTAAATGGCAACTTGGTATCATTGATACTTTTGCAAACTTTGAAACCCACACAGTTTTTGTTATAACATTGATGTTTCTAAGGTTATCAAACTTAAAGATATACCATCTTAAACTGATTATTTTATTTATCACAATTTCTTGTTCATACAACTTTCTCATATGGAATGTAAATTTGAAAACTTTGCTTTCAGAGCATTACATCTGACGTAACATAAGCTAATAACAGTTTTGTATTGTTCACATGCTATCAAAAGGCAATGAATTAACTTACTAGGTTTAATTGCATGTTTGTTTTGTTCAAGATGTTGCTTTCAGAGACCAGTGACTGCACATTGAAAGTTTTACTTTGGTAAGTTGGTACCTATAGGAGAAGGTATTCATTTGTAGTTATGAAGTCCATAAAAGGGGAAATAGCATAAATCAGATACCCCATTGTGAACTCAAGCGTCTACTACTTGAAACAGTTGTGTAAGACATAATTAAGTTTTACACAGTAAAGTACTATATATATATATATATATTAGTTTAATGCTTCAAAAGATATTCTATTGCACTATTTCTTGCAATAAAATGCACAATATATTATTCATAATGATTGATAACAGCTTTCTTCCAGTACAATAAGGCCTATTCTAATTATATAATTGCATTTCTTAAAATGAAACATAAAACAACAAATAACAGTGATGTGCAAAGATAAATAACTTATCAAAATGTTAAATACATTTATCTTTAAGGAACAATTAACTATTTTTTAATAAAAAATAATCCAGATAATGTACAAATGAAAGATACATCATTGAATCTATATAATCTGTAGCTTGTAGGTCAGATATTATGGGAATACTGTTTAATAACATAGCATGTAATCACATCACGTTATGATCAGTGATGACGAAAAAACTCTGTGTGATAAGCCTAACAGAAGCCACTTTAGACAAACTCATGAATAAAGTTTATGTGTATGATAACAGTATCAGCAGCCATTCTAGATAAATTCATTAAAAGATGTTTCTCTGTGTGATAAGAGTAACAGTAGCCTTTCAGAAATCCTGTTACCAGAAGATTCCCTGTGTGACAACAGAAACAGTAGCTATTGTAGACAAACCCATTATCAGAAGTTTTTCATTGAAATAACAATAGCAGTATATATACTTTAAGAAAAACGAATTAACAAAAGCTCTCCACATTTGTGGAAAACCACTTGTAGAGAACAACATACATGTAAAAACCAGGCACAAAACTAAGGTCTATACTGTGCAAAAACTGTACTGACAAACACCACACCATCATTACTTATAAAATATAATGTGATAACTGCTACAACTGACTTCTATATTGGAGAAACAAGTAGAAAAATGGAAACCCGATTTAAATAACGCAAAAAGTCACCTTCATACGTTTTCAAACACTGCAAATCAAATAAACACAACATAACCATAGAGAACACCCAAATACTAAATAAAGAAACAAACATGAAAAAATGCAAAATTAAAGAAGCCATACTTATACAACAACTTAAGCCCATTTGGGGTTTATTTTAAACCAATACAAAGGAACTCCTTTATACCAATATAAATAAATATAATTCAACATCTCAGCATGCCATCTACATTCCTACACCCAGTTACACAGCTCCCTTCAAACATGAGGTCAGCTACTGGTCAGTTACCTCTTTCATTCTTTGTGAATCTGACGATGACTGAAGAAGGTCGAAACATTGTTCTCTCCTCTACATCAAGTTATGATTTTGACTCCATTATAATTCATTAAAAACAATAATATGTGTTTTAGAATATCCCATGGTTATTCAAGACTTTCACGAGTTATCAAATTTTATTAATGAGAGGTCAAAGTTCACATAAGACTGCTGAGTGGCAGTGAAAGAGTTCAGAAAAACCTAAATATATTGCTGTAAAAAGAGTTCTTTAAGAAAAATAAAAGCATGCTAATCAAATTTTAACCCACCAAATGTTGGATAATTCATGCTCCTGAAACACTTCACTCTACACCACCAACCAGGGTACAACAGGACATGCACTATGGTGTCACCTGACCTGGTGACCCAGTCCATGCATATCTCATGTAAATTAAACTATATTACCCACCATCTTTCTTACTATTCTCCATGCTTGACTTGCCTGGATCATACTGGTCCACCTGGATAGATCGAGTGCGCTTAATGATTCCAGAGATTCCCGAGCGTCTGCTACGGATCATACTCAGTTTTCTCTTTGGACGTCTTTTTGGGAACGAAGGACGACTGAGTGGTTTATGAAGTTCACGATCTAAATACTGTTTCACCATAAAATGTAAACCTGATAAAACATTATTAAAACATAATTTAAATCATTTTGTAGTGGCTTTTTTTGAAACAGAGTATAAATAAGTAATATATTGAAAAATATGAAATGTCAAGAAACCATTTAAAGAATTTTTACAAACACAATACAGGAAATTCTGCTCTAGTTATTGACATAACATACTACAATGTCATAAGGAAAAAGTAAAAAACAAATTAGTAGATAGCTACTAATAAACCACAAATATGTTTATTAGGTAAGAAATAAAATGTTATAACAAGGATTATTACCTTCTCTCTGGCTTGGTCCAAATTTGTTTATAAACAGAACAAATTTATTCTAGTTTCCTACACTTTCAAATTGAACATAATCACAGTGAAATATTTCACATTCAACATAAAACATTTAATGTTTCACACCACACTCCATATCACTGCCTACTCTTGGTACAATACAAAGTTTCATGGCACACTCCATATCACTACCTACTCTCAGTATGTACCACACTCTATATCACTACCTACCTTCAGTAGAGTAAAATGTTTTGCACCACACTCCATATCACTACTTACCCTCAGCACAGTAAAATGTTTTGTACCACACTCCATATCACTACCTACCCTCAGTATAATACAATGTTTTGCACCACACTCCATATCACTACATATTGTCAGTACCATAAAATGTTTCACGTCTCTTTCCAAACTTACTATCAGGATCACCCTCCTCTTGATTTCCTAAAAAGCTCAAACTCGTGATGCAAGATGTGCTTAGAAATTCATCCAGAGATCCCAAAGCCACTCTGTAAGAGTTCAAATAAGTTGGTAATCCTACATTAACATCTTTCTTGAAAAAATATTTAACTGTGATGCAAGACTTATGTGGGATAATTTCTAAGTTAACAACTATTAATTTTTTCATGAACCAAACAGATCTAATATTTTTGCCAGTTTTAACAGAGCACACAAGTAGTAACAACAAAGCCCAAGTGACTTATTAATTCTATGTCTGCTGATCTTCCAGTAAAGAAGTCAAGCAAGAGATAATTTAAAAATTAAATTGAATACAAGAATGTTGAACCATATTTCATACATTATTTTATATTTGCTGTATATTTTTGACAGTTAACTGTTACATGATATGTGGCATTTGGCATTGTTGGGTTGATGTACGTTTCACATTCAAACTGTCTCTTATTTCAAGAAAAGCTTGAAAGGTACATCTAATAAATATGCTGTGGAATTAGCCCAAGAATTCATTATCTAAAGTCATTCCAGCTCAGAAGAAGTTGATTTTGTTTTGAATTTCATGCCAAGCTACAAGGCCTGTCTGAGCTAACCATCCCTAATTTAGTAGAAAAAGACTAGAAAGCAGGCTGCTTGTCATCATCACTCACCACTAACTCTTGAGCTACTATTTTACCAACAATATAATGGGATTGACAGTTATATTATAACACCCCATAGCTGAAAGAGGAGCAAGTTCTGTGAGATGGAGATTCAAACCTGCAACCCTTAGATTGTGAGTCAAGTGCCCTGGCCATACTGGAACACTAAGAAGAAACTTACATGAAACTGCAGATACTCACAGATTCTTAATAACCATTTATTAATAACTAGTAATTTTTTCCAGTTACTGTTAATCAGTTTAACTTTCCAGATTTATTAATTTTATTTTAATTCTGTAATGTTTTATTTTGTAACATTTTTGATAATTATAAAAATAATTACATTTCATAAATAATAATAACATAATACAATGCTGTAATGTGAGACACACAAACATCAAGTGATTTATAACTTCTGTGAGAGGATTAATAAATAGACATGCCCCAAAGGGCAATAAAACAAAATTAAATATATGTATACCAATACAAGCCTTAAGCTACTTAGGATAAACAATTATTGTTTCCTGGTTACAAGCTGCAGTCATTCCAGAAAGAAAAAAGGGTAATTATATTTATTTACTAATTTTTACGGTAGTTCATGAGTTGTTCAGAATCGACTGGGATTGTGGAGAGTTACAGAAAAATAATAGATTAACTATAAAACTTCATTGATAAAATGTGGTTAATACTGAGGTCACACACTTGTATAATCTACTGAGCCAATAACAAGAGCACAGTTAATTTTTGAAACTTCCATTACAAAATAAAGAGTTTCTCTCACAAACCATGGACTGGAGATGTAAAAGTGTTGAAGCATGTATCATAATAAATTTGTTGTTCCACAACAGTGAACTTAAATACTATTTTATATCTGTATTGTGTGTTTACTTACTAAAATGTCTACCTTTTTTTTAGTTAAACATAGTTAACAAAAAGGAAGAAGCAACTTAATCTAAACTATAGATAGAGAGAACACAGACTCAACTGAACACTTTTATAAAAGAACTTGATGTCTGTCCTACCAAGTCCAACCATTACACCAGACTACACACATATGACATGCATTGTCTTGCCCAGTGATTAAATTTAGTGGTTAGTTCATATAAGCATGAAAAATGGTATGATAAAAGAGTTCTCTGTCGTAGCTCATATAGTGTTTTCATTTATTAAAGGCAGCACAAAGCATTACTCATCTCTTTAAGGTCATCCAAAAAAAAAAAACTTGCACATTGCATTTATTATTGGTAAAACAAAGAAGAAAACTGTACCATACATCTTGGCACAGCCACACTTTCATAGTCTGCATCAGAAACTCTGGTGTATGCCAGTAACACAATCAGTGTTTAAAAGTCTACATCAGAATCTCTGGGATGTGATGGTAGCTGTGACTGGAAAATCTTCTGTGTATGACGGTAAATGTAATTGGTAAATCTGTGTATGATGGTAACTGTAACTGGTAAAACTTCATATTTTTTGAAGGGTTTAAACTTTGAATTCTGACTCTTTCAATCCCAAGTGTTTAAGTTAATAATAGAACCATTGTAACAATACCATCTCACATTAAAGTGTTACTATAAGAACGTGAGAAGTGAATAAACTCTTGACCAGTATTCTGTGACTGATTGAAGAATGGATGACGATACTGATGTTTGTCAGTTCCTAACACCAGAAATATTTCAAGCCAATTCAATCCACAGCATAATTGATTGATTGATTGATTGATTTAGTATTTTATGGCACAAAGCAGCTAGGCTATCTGTGCTAAACATCCAGTAAAAAGGTAAAAATAAATTAAATATAGTAAAATACATGAAAGGGAATGAAGGTAAAACAAAACATAATTGAAAAACAGAAAAAGTATAAAATCAATGTTGACACCTAGTCTACAATGTTAAGAGAGAAAGCAGAATAAGAAAAGTTTTAAAAGACTTTCTCTAGCAAAATGGTAATGATCATAACCTGCCAGGGAGACTAACAGGTAAGTACATGAACCACCATCAGTCACCTGAAGTTGGCCTTTCCAGTCCTGGTTCCAGGTAATGTTGTCATAACAGCCATTATCAAAAGGTAAAATAAGAAAAGTGTTAAAAGACATACAGCAAAATCATAATAATCTAAAGGTAAAAGTAAAGTAAATGTAATAAAATTTGTAAAAGGAAATAAAGGTTAAAAACAAAACAGCAATTAAAAACATAAAATGGCATAAAACCAATGTTGACATCCAGTCTACAAAGTTGTTTCCACTCCTGGTTCCAGGTTACGTGTCATTATGGCCAGAACTAAAAGGTAAAGTCATTAAAGTGTTAAATGACATGCGGTTAAAGTGTAATAACAACTCGCCAGGACGACTAACAAATAGTTCAAACAGCAGCGTTAGTAACCTGAAGTTGGCCTTTCCAGTCTTGATGATGAGTTATTAAATGTTCTGGCCATTTTACAATGTCAAATTGAACTAGAGAGATTGAGACTAAAAAGGGAGCCACAATTAAAAAGGTGTAATGAATAAATATCAAACACTTAAATGAGGTTAAAAAGATTAATGGCCATTAAAAAACTAAAAATTTTATCAAGGTGGACAGTGTCACCATCACCAATAACACTGTCCAATGTTACAGACAAACCCTGGGACAGAATATGTTTAAAATAGTGCTGTTGTTGAGAGTCGTAACGATGGCAGGAAAGTAAAATGTGGCTTACAGTGATTTGAGTAAGCCAAATCAGGTTTTTCTGAAAGAGAATGTAATATAAGAAAATCAGGTACAGGTGTTACAGATGTTGAAGATTGCTGCTCAGTCTTCAAGATATGGTCGTTTACCTATTGACTGTTTTTTCATGATTTTATTTAAATTTGTTATTGGAGGATCCATAGGAAAAAAGGAAATTTCGGTACCCACTGACCCCACCCACCATGGAGTCCTACAAGGGGAAGCACTACAATGTCATGCAAGGACATTACAGCAACGCTAGGATTTTGTGAGCACTACACCCAGACACCAGCATCAAACACAATGTTTAGATCTTCCAACACTGGTATTTGATTGACTCTAGCCCAAGTGGACCAGCCAAATGACCCAAGGGGGGCCACCCAAAGGCTGCCCGTCTACAGGAATTCAAGGCCAAAGTGGTGTGTTAGGGTTGGACCCCTCAACCACCAGAATCCTCTCCTGCCCTTCATGGGTCACCACGCATGGCAAACATGTGGGTGGATGTTTAGATCCCAGAGAAGGTAATCTGAAAGAACAGAACCTTCCCTGAGAAGTCCTCTCACCACATACAGGAATCCACACCGAGGGTTGCACAGCATAAACTCAGGTCATATTAAGTCAAAGGATGTGACCAAATCATGTTATTTTATGAAATACTGGGTTTGATGTTAAATTTCCAAAGCAGAGAAAATCCCCATGTTACAGACACTTACCACCTTCAATATAGGTACCTTAAGCTTCCTGTTTCTGAATACAACTTATTTTCATAATGAATTTCAAACACTGTCCAGCTTTTGAATTGAAATGAATTCATGAAACTTATTTGCTTATTGTACATTAAGAAATTAAAGACACATCTCTAAACTTGAGTTTTCTTTTGTTCTTGTCCCATCTCTGTGTTTGAGTGTGTTTTGTAGATTCCATAGCAGAGCAATCAGTAAACTGATGCTGTGATTGGTTGAGTCAGAACAACTGAGAGCTAATGACATTGTGTTATTCATGACCACTTACAGAACCATAGCTGTTGATACCAATGTCCACAGTTGTTCACTTGCACTCTCTATAATGTCTTTGCTACACATATTGTGTGCAGATGGTTTATGTTATTTGTACTATTTCTACATATACTGCATGTATTGTGTACAATCCACACATATAAGAAATTACATTTTGGACATTATCATGTTATCAGCTCTTACTTTCAGACCTCATAACATTTCAATATTTTGTTGTTAAAAGAAACATAAAACACAACCAATGTGAACCAATCAGCTTGGGTGGACTATTATTAGTGATAATATCTTACCTGGTGCCATTGATGTATCCACTTTTTAGTTTTTTGATGGTAGAGACCATAGCCAGTGGAATTTTATCATTCTCTGTGTCAATGCAAAAGTTTTGTTGAAATTATGTTAGTACAATAATAACTTGAAATAACTAAATTATAATTTGATATTTCATGTTTGTTCAGTAATATATTTTGCTCAAATTTGCTTTTTCTTTAAAAAAACTGTAAAATATGAAAAATTAGGTTCATTTTGTTAAAAAAAAAAAGAATGAGATCAGTCAAATTAATTATGAATAGGAAAAAATAAAACTATAATAAATTGGAATTAAATTTCTTGACTGCAATGGTGCAACAATGAGAAAAACTTTTAAATTATCTCAACAGACAGCACTGCTCACTAACAATCTTGTTATAACTCAAAACACTTCAAGACAAGAAATAAATCTTTTGTGAAGCTAACAGAGTATTTAAACAGCAGACATAAATAATTCAACAGATCAGCAAACAAACAATAACTATAATACATGAAATTATAAAAATACAGAAACATTAAAGTTGAAAAGGCATAAAAAACATTAAATTATTCTATTTTGTATTAAATGGCACCCATCATCAATTAATGCTGCTACCTTTAACATTTCTGCTGTTTAAAGGGTAAACAAAAACAACTGCAGCAAAACAAAACTATAATGTTTGTTCACATATTACTTGTATATGTGCTTGGTCTTCATTTACTATTACAAATTAATAAGGATAACTGTTCAAAAATAAGAAAACAAGCATTTGAAACTACACATATAAACATTTTTATCCTTTAAAATTCTAATTTTGTAACTTTTCATCTCATAATATCTTTAACTAAATTTGTTTAACTCAAGTAGAAAACTTCACAGAATGACAAGCTTGTTTACTAATTTCATGCAACAACCATGCTCACTGTTAAATATGATTCTCCAGGTTTAAAAGTTATGTACTCTTGGTATTAACAGGCATTACGACTCAATGATGACCTACCCAAGTGATGGTGATGAAGGATTATTGATACAGTTGGACGTCCAAGCATACGCCAGTTAGACCTAAGAAAACCTATGTCTGACCGCAAAGTGTTGGCCATAAGTTCTACATCATTCACAAGGTAGGAATCCTCACGGTCTAGGTTCTATAAACAAAAGGGTCATAAAACAAAACAAAAAAAAAGGGATATTGTTAGAACATAAACAGGAGACACCACTGAGCAATATCAAAAACTAAAGGGGAAGAGGTTGAACAAAAAAATACCCTACACAAAGCCCTTCCTTCATTCTTCAGTAAGCACATAAACTAGAAAACAATGTTAATTGTTCCGGGTAATAACTTCAAAAAAACATGCATAAAACTTATTAGCAATACTCATAACACTGTGTTTGTCCACAGCAACCTTCATCAACAGCAGTGTTAATACCGTGTTTTTCATAACAACGTAGATCAGCTACATTGATAATAATGTGTTTGTCCATAACAACGTAGACCAGCTATACTGATAATACTGTGTTTGTCCATAACAGCCTAGATCAGCTACACTGATAGCACTATGTTAATGTTTTAGTTTTCAGTTCTGATGACAAATGATTATGAAAAAAATTTCCATGCTTGTTCATTTGATTAGTAATTGAGTTCAAGCTACCATCCACTGTCCAGGCACTATAAAGCAGGCTGATCACCCACCTAAGATGCTTTTCCTGAGGGGAAGGATAACTGTTGGCCGTCCTAGCATGTGCCAGCTGGTCTTGAGAAATGAAATTTCAGTCTTGAAGATGTCAATCAATAGGTGCGTGTCTGATGCTAGATAAAACCTCTGCTCATCCACATACTTCAGAGAAAGAGATTAAATAGTTTTAATGTTACCTAATACTTTATTGAAGAAAGAACCTCCAGAATACCCACTCTCGTATCCTCCGATCTGTTCTTTGTCAGAGTATTATAAATCGTGATTATTTACTTCTGCCTTCAATATTCACAGTAAGTCAGTGACACTCACATTGTGTTAAACCTTTAATAAAACATTAGCCTGAAATAAGGGGATTCTCAATTACAGTGGAAACTTAAATTATTTGATGTATTATTCGTCTTTTAAAAATATGGAAAATAATTTAAAATGAAATTTCTTATTTTCCTATTGCTACAATACTTATCAGAATAAAAGAAAAAATATTGTCTGATAGCTTTATGATAACAGTGAAAAACATGAGCCCTCTTCATAATGGCTTTATCAAAGTAGCCCTATTAACAAAACATTCTATTTTATGGTTGTTTTACTGCTCAGTGCAGAGGTACAAAAAGGGTTACCTGAACTGTGCATACTGCAGGGATGGAACCCAACTTACCACTGAACTACCAAGGCACAACACTCAGAATGGTAGTTTTACAACATTTACACCGAAAATTTGATCCTCCAAGTACTAAGCACAAAGGTATTTTTAAAAAAAATTAACATATATGAATGTTATAATAGAAATAAATACATATGCATGTTTTTCTTTTCAACAATTACAATGGAAACAATAAATAATTATTTATCTGACTTGCACCAATTGGGTGCTTTGAGAATCACCACTAGCTGTTACATTACTGTTTATTTTAATGAACAAAGAAAAGTAAAAACATTTTAAACTAATACATTGTATAAAATATACAATTATAAACCATCTTTACCATTACAGCTGGAATATGATTTAGCAGTGGTATCATGCTTGCTAACACTTCCTCTGTCATTCATGACAAAATATTTCACAGGGAAATAATCAAATTATTGTTGTAAAAAATAAAACTACCAGAGAACAGTTTCAAAAAAATAAAGTGTGAATATAAAGAATTTTTTAGTGAAATGTTATGAACATTTAATGAGTACATCAGAAGAGTGCATGTTAAAATGAAGATTGTTTAATGATTATTTTCATTAGATATGTTACTTATGACTTGTACAAATACAATAAATATTTAATATATTCAAGATGAACATCTTCCTACATCCCTTAAGTTAGGCTTAATGATACAAAGTTGAAATAATATGTCGTATCTCTTTCTACAGCCTTTAAGTTAGGCCTGATGACATGAGGTTAAAAACTTGAGAATAATGCAGTTCCAAAGCTAATGGCAAACACTTGACAAGTAAAATTATAGAGAAAGTACCAAGAGATGAACTTGACTTCTTATTTTTATCAAATAACTACAACATCAAGTATATACACTACTATCTTCAGTAATGCACAAGCTTTTTGTCTGTCACATTTTCAAACATTTTTTGTTGTTCCCTCCACCCTGTATAACCTATTTATGTATATTTTGTTTATGTTATTTTCCCATGTCAATTGTTGTTACTCTATCACTTACTAGTAAGGATATTTGTAGGTGGTTCCTTATTCTTAAATCTGTAATCATTTATATGCTCCTACAATCACAGGTATGCACCTACCTCACCATTTCAGGACACAGTTCTACAGTATGTGCTTTCTCTGTTCTAGAGTGAATGGGTTAGTTAGAAGGTTACTGTATTATCATGGTGTTTACCTCTAATGGTGATATCTCCTAAGGGGTATGTACCATTATGGATCCATGGTTTATGCTAAATTAGTCATATCAATGTCAAGCACTTTAAGAACTTTCTAAGCACTCTCAGAAAGTCTCACAAATAGTTTTGGAAATCAAAATCCACAATTGGAATTCACTGAAGTTTTATGTAATTCTTATTTGTTTGTTCAACATATCAATGTAGACTGAAAACAAAATAAACACTATAAACTTAGATATAATGATATATTCTGCTATTGTAATATTTAAGTACTTTTGCAAAAAAAAAAAAAAAAAAAAAAAGAGAGAAAAAAAAAGGTCCATTTCACACACTTTCAAGTATGCATATGTACCATGTGGAATTGAGTGGGAACCCTCATTTAATGAATTTTATGAAAGCTACAGATGTGTGAGGTGGTGTTGTAATCATATCATAAAGCTACTTGTTGGACAATTTCTGTTCCTAAATTGGCTAATTTTATCATCTGTCTTAACTGTTTGGTTTTGTCATCATTCAACTCAGTCTGGAGCATTCCTCTATGTTTACAATTATAGTGGCATTGTGTTGCTTATGTGTACAATAAAAGATGTACAATGCTAAAATAATTACCCTAAAGATTATTTGCAGAAAACAGGAAACTCTACAAAACACTTTGCACATTTTGGTGTTCTTATGCCACTATTTCAAAAAGTAAAATCTGAAGTCCAGATGCCAAATCTATGCCAGTCATGGTGTAAATACAAGTCTTAACAAACACCAACCTTTAGTCCTGTAAATGGTGACCTGAAAACGTCAAAACATGTAGCCTTTTTGGTCTGGTCCCAGTTTTTAATAAATTATTTATTGTGCACATATTTTAACAAAGTATTATTTTTAATTGCATATACAAATATATTTATACTGTACAAATAATACTTCAATTTTTGATAACGAGAAACTCACTTGAAATAAAAATGTATCTCACACAGTGTTACACATGATGTTCAGATGATGTTACAAGGTTAACATCTCATGGTGTTCAAATGGTATTACACTAAGGGTAACATCTCATGGTGTTCAGATGGTATTACGGATAAACACCCATGTTAGAGGTCTCTGTAAAGACTGACAAAGAATGTGTACACAACACAAGGTTAGTCAGAAGTGTTCAGAAGTCACTAACACAATACAACTGTAGTTTGTACACACCAAAATAAACTAATACCCCAATGAAAACACACCATTCACAGCACACCCCATAGAGTGGATTCCAATAAATCAAAGAAACAACAAAAACAGAAAAAGTTAGAATTCAGAATTAATAACACCAATGTATCGGTAACAGCCCATCATGTAAGTAAATTAGAATAAATAATGATATAAACCACACCTCAGGAAGAAGAAAGATAACAATATTTGTGATAATATTATCTGCCACTCTCCTTAATATTCAACCACTGGCCAAAGGCAGACTGTCAGCAGCATGGATACACCAATGGACTGGCTGTCACTCTTATGATGAACTCTCAGCTAGAAGTGAGGAACGACTTACCATTTACAAACACCAGAGCTCCACTAAAGGGCTAATCTACGCCTAAAAAGGTAAAAGAAACCTTCTAATTTAGCTGATAATTGTCAAGCCAGTAAAGAAATCAATAAAAACCTAGAAGATACTTGATTCAGGATATAAACTGAGAGAACCCAGTTGAGTGGAGAAAATACTATATTGCCATCACAAAAATCCATAATCAAATTTTGGCCACTATCAACAAAGAAATAGTCCTTCTCAGAAAGTCCATGAAGACAACAGATGCACCAGCTATTATTTTTTTAATAATCAGACTTAGCTGACTGTAATCTAATAAGCATTACTTTAACACAAGAACTATGAAAGTTACATGGTTATATAACACTGTTTTAGGATTCAAATAGTTTAAACCTGCCTGAGGAGTAAAGGCAAATATCTTGTCCTGTAAAGTATACAACTTGCTTGTGCTCAGTAAGCCAACATCACGGGACTGCCGACCAGACAAGTTCATTTTTTGGTTTTTTCCTGCATAGATTAGACAATTATGTTAGGCCTACATTAACATACATATAGGTATATATAATGAATCCTGCAATAAAGAACATTTGTATGTACAAATTTTACAGATGTGGAAAAAGAAAGTTTTAATTATTACTTAAAGGACAGACATTTCCACAACACTGAGATGAATCATCTTAAAACTATCTTTGTATGTCAGATAAATAAAAAATCAGTTCTTATACAACAGAAGAAACATGACTTAATAGCTTTTATATGTAATACAAGTCCCTGTAAGTTAGATAAAACAACTTAATTCCTGTAAGCCAGAAAACACACAAGTAGCTAGTCCTCATAAGACAGAAAAACAAAAACTTAATAGCAAGATAAAAGATGTTACAATTTTTCTACAATCTTAAAAAAACCCATGATAATTACTTACAACTTTGTATTCTGAAGATCAAAGATAAAATAAAATTTACTACAATGTGATTTTAATTAATTAATTAATATAATTACAACATTATATTTTGTACTGAAGTTATAAAAACAAAAGATTGGTGTATAAAACCAAGCTTGTATTATTTAACAGCATCCAATACTAATAAGTAAGTAGCCACTACACATATGATTAACTAAGTACATACCAAGGTAGGCATAAATATGGCTGAGAACCCGGGCAGGTTGGACCTCAATAGGCGATACTTCAAAAGCAGTTTGCACATGAATTTCGTGGCCACGGAGTTTTTCTTGAATAATGCTATCTTCTGCCAGAATAACAACTAAATAAAAACATTCCATGTTAGAATCAACATTAGTGCAAGCCTTTCTTATGAAAACAAATCTTATAATAAATCAAGGAAGCTCTTTTACACAGTCTTTTCAACACAAGATCAAGATTTTAAACATACTTGATTGCTTAACAAATTATTCTTACAAGATAAGCACATTAGATGAACAAAAATATGCAAGTTAAAAAATAAGAATCAAACCTTGTACAACCACATCTGGTTTTTTCTCAGAAGAGAGCCTCCTGTTCAATGGATCCAATTCACCTGGAGCCAAGAAACCCTGAAATATGTTTGAAATTTTTTTATTGACTTAATTACTGACTGGGCCTTTGCAAATCTTTCATAAAGCAGTTGTTAACAGTGTAAAAAAAAAGCTTCAATTAGAGAAAAATAAAAAGAGTGACTTAGAAATGGTCTTTAATTATACTTTCTTCATTCCATTATTGTTTGATATTTTGTACAAAACTGAGTAATAACAGATCATTCATTATAAAATGAATAACTCAATAACTCTGAAATACATTATGGTTGCATGCATATCAGAGTTTTAAAAATGCTAAACTTTTGTCACTAGACACACTTGTGGTTCCTGTGGTTAGTTTAAAAAAGCCTAAACTAACCTCTTGAACTAGGCGACCAATGATGTATAAAGACTGGGCCCACATGAAGGGAATCTGTCCAATAGGAATTCTATCCTGGCTATGTGGTTGTCTGTATTCAAGTTCAACCTATATCAACAAAACCAATTCTTTTAAAATGTAAAACAAATTGCCACATCTAACCTCACAACATTGCACCCAACTAGATGACAACAAACTTCCACATGTGACCTCACAACATCTCACTCAACTAGCTTACAATAAGCTACTGTCAGTGATGTCGAGAAACCCACTTGTTGAGAATTTTATATGCAAAAACGGCTTGTTTGGGTTGAGAAAATATTTTACATAGAAGAGCAAACAACGTTTCGACCTTTACGATGACCGAAGAAGGTCGAAACGTTGTTCGCTCTTCTATGTAAAATATTTTCTCAACCCAAATGAGCCATTTTTGCATATAAAATAAGCTACTGTATCTAACCTCACAATATCTTAATTAACACGACAAAAAGTATTTATACCCCTGTGTCATGAGCAGTTTTTCTCCTAACTTAAAAAGTATTGTGATTAAGATAATAAAAGTATTGTATATCATAAATATTATACTAACACACATCTACATAAATTTTTATGTAAATTTAATGACAAATAAACAAACATAGGAGGAGCAGAAAGTGTTCGTGCATCTACTTTAATGGTTAGTTGTGCAGCCTTTCAGATGAAATACTTAGCACAATCTCTCCTCATAGACTTCCATGATCGTTTGACAATACTCAACTGGTATTTTCTTCCATTCTTCTTCACAGAAGGCCTCCAACTATTGCAAGTTTTTCAGATGATGTTGATGACGTCTTCAACTTGTGCCAAATGTTTTCAACTGGGTTGAGATCAGGTGACTGCGATGGCCACTCCAAAACACTTACATAGTTCCTCTGCAATCAGGATTGCACATATTTGAACTTAGGGTCACTGTCATGGTGGGAGATCACATGATGCCCAAGCCACAATTTCCGAGCATCATTCTTGATATAAGTGCCTAATATATCAACGTACTCTTCTTTTTTTATGATTCTGTTGATGCAGAGCAGGCTGCCTACACCAGAAGAGCTGGAGGAACCCCATAGCATGATCGAGCCACCTCTGTGTTTAACTGTAGTGATAGTGTACTTTGGAAGATTTTGTTTCACCTTCTCACAGAAAATATAACAAACATCATTGTGGCCGAAAAGCTCGATTTTAGTCTTGTCTGACCAAAGAATACTCTTCCTAAGTGAAGGGTTTATCTACATGCTTTCTTGCATACCTAAATCGTGCTTCTAAATGAACAGGCTTTAAATATGGAGTTCTACGAGGACAGCATGCTTTGAACCCAGAAGAGCGTAACATGTTCGTAACTGTAGAGGTACTTACTTCAACCCCAGTTTTTCTCACCAGTTTCTGTATGTCATTACTTGTTAAACGAGGGTTCCGACTAACTTCTCTGAGAACCTTCCTGGAATTTTGGTGGGGTGTCCGGAATGAGGGAGGTTAGCAGTTGATCCTGTAAGCTTAAACTTGGCAATTGTGCTTTGAACAGTAGATTTCGGCACATTAAGTTGTGTAACAATACCAGAAAGAGACACACGAGACTTGTATTTTACAATAATTAGGGTTTTTAAATCACTGAACAGTTGTTTCCTGTTCACCATGATGACCAATTAGATAATGATGGAGATGGTGGTAAATTGCCAGAAGTAAATTTTTTTGCTGGCTAAATTCCAATAATTATAAACCCAGTGTCTAGTACTGGGATGGTATAATGTAGTTTATTTGCCAACCAAACTTTTTACAAGAATATTAGTTTTTTCACACATTCTGAAATGTACAAACATATTCTGTTCCTCCTATTTTTGGTTATTTGTTTATAAACAGTTTGTTTAATATACGTAAAAATTTATGTAGATGTGTAATAGTATAATATATGTAATGTAGTATACACCTATTAGCCTAATTGTGATACTTTTTAAGTTATGAGCAAAAAACTACTCCGGAAACAGGGGTACAAACACTTTCTGTCACAACTGTAGCTGACAACAAACTACTTTATGTAACCTCACAATATCTCACTCAACTATCTGACAATAAACTACTGTATCTAACATCACAATATCATAGTTAACTAGCTAACATCAAACTACTGTATTTAGTCATACAAATATTGGGTGTCCACTTCAATTTTTCTTCATTAATATTAAATCTACCTCCATGAATGTTGAGTTACAAAGATTCCAATCATGACTAAGTTATCACAGATAGAGAAAAAAGTCACAGTTTTACAATTATTAAATAAAGACAGTCACCTTATCAGCTGAGACAGTGTACAGTTCTGGTACGAACTTCAAACCATTTTCAGTTTTCACAAGAATCTCATCTAAAGCTTCAGCATATTCCTCCAGCTACAATAAATATGACAAAAATATTTTAAATACAGACACATCATGAGTGACCAAACCTAGTTTTTAAGAGTGTCACACTTACTGCAGAAGCACCTGATGGAAACAAAATGTGAATGGAATCGTAACTGATCTTTATTCACCTTTTAAATGTTGCCTCAATGTTACTAACATGCATCAGAAACACACCCCTCATGACCCCTTGGTACTCTATCACTGAAATCATAATGGGCAGACATTAATCAAGCTATTATATTTGGATAAATACATTTTTACTTTTAGGATTCTTCCTTTTTTTGAGATATCAAATGTGATGTGACATACTAGCTTATTCAGTTAGATCTTTAACTTGTCAGCATAATACAAGTAACAGACCTATTATTTTATTCATGAGACTGATCTGACTATTCTTTCATTCACTAGCATAGTTGTTATGGTACATTTATAAAACATACACAATATCAGATAATTTGCTAGTACAGTAGTTAAAAGTTATATTCTGTTCTTAAATAAATCATAAAATATGCACAATTATAATTTCATCCATAATACATGAGCATAAAAAACCAACTAAATTCTCTTTTCTTACCACAAGAGCGAATCAATAATAGGGTCGACCAGCAGTTGTTTTCCCCAAGTGAATCAACGATAAAGTCGAAGAACAGTTGTTTTCACCGAGTGAATCAACAATAAAGTAAAACAGTGGTTGTTTTCACCGAGTGACTTCTTATTTAAGAACTTACCGCTTCTCTGTCACCACGGAAACAGGCATCAATAATCAAGTAGCAGTAGAACAGTGGCCATTCACATTCAATTCCTTCAAATACTTTTAACTCCCATGGTTCATAGTACAGTCGATTGCAGTCCTGAAAACAAAATGTTATTTTAAAGTAACAATCAAGAGTTGGTTTTGTTGAGATTGTGATTTGATGGGTAACAATATCTTCAGGAACTGAAAACTAAATTTCAGTGATATTTACTTACACTGATGCTGTAAATGTTTCTCAGTATCCAGGATTTTCACTCTTTGACCACCTAAGCATTAAGAATACATGTTGCAGTATTCACACCATACTTGAATGTCTTAAGCAAATTCTAATTTGTAAATTTCTCCATCATATTCAATGCACTCTCTATCTATGTACTGTAGGTGAGCACTTTATCTCAATAATGTGATAACTTTTTGGAGACATAAATCAGCTTTTAGTGAAGAGATAAGTCAAAAAAGTGTCAAGGGAGGTAAACATTACTGGAATAACATCAGTTTAGGAAAATGCTAACTTCCAAAACATACTTACCATCTGCTGAAAATATAGCTGGAACCATACACTGAGAAGATGGAAGGGCTGGTGGAGGAATGATCCATACAGGAAACATCTGAACAGAACAAAAGTGAAGCAAAAGAAAAATAGTACAAGAGTTGGGAAGCTATACTAAATCCAGGACAAGTATCCTTCTACCTGGAACAACTTAGTTTGTTGAGTTTAACTGAGTTGAGATAGATTGATAATTGGATTCCAGATCTCATGTCTTTTTGGGTGCCACAAATAAATGGAAATAAAACTGCTCAATAAGAACAGAAGTGGCCCTTACTAATGTCTTTTTAAATAACAAATCTCTTATAGCCTAGGAATGGAACTCCACTTGCTGTGGACCTGTCAGGCAATAACTTCATCAGACAATGGAGAAAGTGATGTAAACTGAATGACCAACACTGAAGCCAGAACTTGGGGTACCGATAGATCCCTGGTGAAAGAACTCCAGATATCCAGGGAGTGACGTAATCATGCTGTTGGTTTCATGTTTTATGGTGCAAAGCAACTTGGTTATCTGTTCAAAATATCCAGTAAAATGTAAAAATAAAATTATTGAAAGTCATAAAAGGAAAGTAAGGTAAAACAAAACAGTTTCATTTTTAAATAAAAAACATAAATAGCATTAAATCCAATTTTTACTTCTAGTTTACAGTGGTAACAAAAAAACTAAAGTAGTATAAGTTGTAAAGGACTTTTTGTAGCATACTGTAATTATCATAATTTACCAAGTTGACTGACAGTTAAGTTCAATAACCACCATTAGTCACCTGAAGTTTGCATTTCCAGTCCTGATTTAGAGTTATTTGATATTATGACCATTTTTTGAAAGTAAAGTAATACAAGTTTTAAAAGACTTTCTCTAGCATAATTTCAATTATCATAACTCTTCAGAATAACTAACAGGTAAGTTCATGCATCAGTGCCCCCCGCTAGTACAGTATTATGTTTACTGATTTACAATAAGAAATTAATGGGTTCGATTCCCCTCAGTGGACTCAGCAGATAGCCCAATGTGGCTTTGTAATAAGAAAATACAAACTCAAACATCAGTGTAAGTTACCTGAAGTTAGCCCATCCAATCCTAATTTCGAGTTATTTGATGTTATTACCATTGTTTAATTTCAAATCAAACTAGATGTACTTTAATTCTCAAAAAAAAAATCATGTTTAAAAAAGGTCTAATTTATAAATTAAAAACTTAAATAGCATTGAAAACATTAATGGCCTTTATACACTAAAAACATTAGTAAGCTGAACAGTGTCACTTTTGTCAATAACACTGTCTAACATTACAGAGAAACCTTGGGACAAGACATGTTAAGAATGGTGCTGTCCTTGAGAGTTGTAACTGTGGCAAGACAGTAAAGTGTGATTTATTGTGGCCTGAGTGTCACACAGACAACACATTGATGCATCAGTCCCAGATAAAAGAAAACGATGAATTAAAAAACTGTGACCAATGCATAATCTAGTTAGAACAACTTCTATTTCCTATCCTTATGGAAGCCAGATGGCTAAAGTCCAACAGAGGGTTTTATTTCAAAAAAGTTTGTTTTCACATTGCTCACTCGAAGTCAACTTTCAACTGGCACAGAGCCAAGCCTTGAATACAGGACCTTAGTCCATGCATGGAACAGGCACAGCAGTGATAGTGCCAGAGCAAACAGATTTAGCTGCAGTGTAAGCAAGCCGTTTCTACAAATAACAACATAGCCTGGTATCCAGAAAACCTGGACAGAATTAGATGTTAAAAAGAAATGAGCCAGTGTTATGTAAATATCATGTAAATGTTATGTAAACGACAACCATGTTGAGAGTGTTATGTAAATGTTGTGTAAACGACAACCATGTCATGTCGTGTTTGCATTCCCATATCTATTATATTTCCATATTTATATTATTTTTTCGAAGTTTAAACCAAAAAAATATGTTATTCATTTAAAATAATATTTAGAATTAATTAGAATTCATTTAGAATTATTCATGTAGAAATTTCTAGAACTAGGTAGATTGATCACTTGTATTGGCCTGGTGTTTGTACTGTGGAATTCTGGGAAGTTATGCGATTAGTATATAAACAGACGGCTACGCGAGGGAAAGAAGTCATCCGTTTTTACTCGGATCAAGAAGTTTGTCTCATTTGAGAAAGTTTAAACGTTTGCCGTGTGATTATTCAAATTGAAATCAACTAAAGCGGTGAATTTATTTTATTGCGTCAATCTTTATAATTCAGTCGAATTACGAATTATACTGAAAGCCAACACGTATTGGACTGTGAATTTTTTTTAAAATACCCATTCAAACATTTCGTAAATTTCTCCGTGGGACTAAATTCCCCGCCTAGATTGGAACTTTGGATTTCGGATTTGGACACTCATTCTGGATCATATTATTAAGCACAGGCCAGTACCTTTTTGTACTATAAGTGGTTTTGAAGGTTGAAACTGGATAAATATTATTGCTATTGGATAATTTATTTTGTGTCTATCATATATAAGTAGATCATCGTAATAAAATTATACAAGTTGCTATCTGTGTCTTTCTGTTGCATTCAGTCCACATAAAAAACATAACAGCCAGTCTGTTTTGAATATTGGCAAGAACAGGGTGAGAACTAAAGTGAAGTGATACCAGGGCCAGAAGAGAACTAAGAGAGTTGGTATAAAAAGTGCAATTTGAGTGCTGCTTAGCATCGATGTGATTCAAGGAAAGAGAGATAGCATACAGTTCAGCAGTGAATACAGAAACTGTAGAGGGGATTCTGCACAGAACCAATGAACCACAACAAACCATGGCAGAACCTACCCAGTCACCTAATTTTGAACCATCTGTATAAATAGGAATAGAAGGATGGTTCAAAAGATATTCATCAAATAGCAGACAGTGTTTCCAATTGGGTGTATCTGCTTTTCTTAGATGACTTAAAGAAAGGTCACATTTGGGGATTGTAATAGGATATGGTGGGGTGGGCTGACCAGTGAATACAGCAATACTATCCAACGACAGACCCAATTCATTTAAATGCACCTAGATCCAAAGATCAAAAAGAGCAATGGTAGATCAACTGTTCTGAAAAAGCATGGCCCACCAAGGAAGGAAAACACAAGCTCAAGTGGGATGCTGTGGTAAGGAATGAAGTTTCAAAGTATACAGTAAAGACAGTTGCTAAAGGCAGAGGTGTAGAGGAGGTTCACGAGACTCTGTGTATAACCTCTGGATTGGGAAAGTGCAGGAAGCCCCAGTGAAAAGCCGAAGTCCTTGATGATGAAGGGGATCCAGTATCTTCAAGACCAAGGTCCTGACAGAACCACAATCCAATGACCCACAGTCTAATTTTGATCTACTAAGAGTACGATATATATTTAGCATAGAACATTGATACATGCAATGAGTGATGGAAGAGTGGACTTGAAGGATGAACAGTGCTCTTGTACATTTGACTCATAGCTGATTGATATGTGGTAAAAAAAGTCACCTTACGGTCAATGATAAATCCCAAGAACTTTGTTTCAGGGACCACAGGTAGCACAACTTCACCAATAGAGTTCAGGATCAGGGTAAACATCCTATTGGTTGCAAAAGTGCATACAAATGGTTTTAAAGAGAGAAGTTAAAGCAGACTTTAGTAAACAATTAAGGGCAGTCTGTAGCTGCTGCTCAATGTACCTCATGTTTGAATACTGACATACGATGTGACAGTCATCAACATAGAGCCCATTTCAACAGTAAGAAGGGAGTTGTTCAGTGATGGCAATAATCTTTATATTGAAAAGTGTGATACTCAAAACACAGCACTTTTAGCAAAGGATGGGAAAATGTTGAACCCACATGAACTTGGAATAGCCTGTCCAATGACAAAATTTGAATAAAAAGGGGCAAATGGCCACATAACTTGTATAAACGGAGGTCTTGCAAAATGCTACACTTCCATGTTGTATCATATGCCTTCTCAATGTCAAAGAATATTGATACAAGATGTTATCATTTGAGAAAAGTTCCACTAATTGACGTTTCAAGTTGAATTAGGTCGAAAACATGTCAAGCTTTTAAGAATACACCAAGCAGAGTCCTGTATAGTACAGTCAGTTACTGCTACCACACAGTCACCTACTAATGGCTTACAGATGATGGTAGAATCAAGTTCTGCTGGAACAGTGAAAGAGGGTCAGTTGGCTTCATACAGCTTCCACTGGGGCATGCAGATTGGGTGGCATCCACCACTGCAACTCTTTCTTAAAATTATAGAAAAATAATAACTGCCTTATGTCAACCCTCCATAAGAAGTGGGAGAATAATGAAGGGGAGCAAATTGAGGGATCAATAGCAGTAAGTGACTGACTAGGTGTACGGAAATAAGTAGAAGAACCAATATTTAAAAAAGAAAGGTTGTGATCAGAGAGTATACACTCTACAAATCAACCCCTTCTATCAATATCAACACTTTTCCAGAGGGGATGATGTCCACTAAAGTCCTTCAGGATTATAAAGGGAGACTGCAACTGTTCAATGAGAGCATCAAGGTCTGATTAATCGTATGTCTCTCCAGGTGATAAGTAGAGAGAACAAACAATGATGGTATGACCCAAGGAAACACGGATGGCTACAGCCTCCAAGGGTGTGTTGAGTGGCAAAGACAGGATGGGCACATGCTGATCAACTAACAGTGACACCCCTTCATGCACTCATCCATCACACAGCCAGTCAAAGGTGACTGTATCAGCAGATTTCAGAAATGTTTTCTATAAGGAAAGACACACAGGATAGTAGGAAGCAATCAGTGTTTTGATATCATCCAGATTAAAATGTAAACCTTGACAGTTCCATTGTATCATGATGGCCATTTTTATTAATGTGTAGGCAAACTGGATGAAGAGCCCTTTTTTTTCTTCAATGTCCTAATTCAAGGGATGTCTGTCAACCTCAATGAATCCTGTCCTGGGTCAGTTGGACAGGTCTTTGTTGTTGGAAGAGAATTCCAGGGAGTTAGGAAGTGAACAAATGACCATTTTGCATGTGAAGGTAGAACAAGGAGATGCACCAGAAGAAATGCCTGTTCCCAGAACCAATTGAAATGGATCTTGGGGTTTGTTGAAATGAATGGAGGGGACAGATATGGGTGTTGATGTAAATTTATCAACTTTTTTTTAACCATGCTTGAAGTGATTAAAGCTTCCAATTGGCATTCCTATAGGTCCAAAACAGTGTCCATCCATAAAGAATCTGAATAGGCCTACTCCTGGAGATGATATATCAAAGTATACTGATCCAATACACGAGGGCAAAGTCATAGCTATCCAGTCATTTAATTGAGCAGTAAATCTCCCAGCATGAACAGCAATATCAGGAAAAAATGGAGAAACTAAGTCATCACTTGCTGTCCTTTCTTTTTACAAGGAAAGAGTGGAGTCAAATGCAATAGAAGAGACCTCATAAACCTCACAAACATGAGTGACAAACCAAAAAAAAAGGCTGGATATAACTGATGAAAATGATCCTGTGTTGAAGCTGAAAGAGTAATAGAAGACCAGGCAGCAGAGGTGAAAGAGAAGAAGTCTGGTTAACCTCTGTATAGGATCAATAAAATGGAATTTTATGTCCATCTGTAAATTTAATTGTGTGTGGGGGGATAAATTATTTAGAAATATGAACAAAAAGGAACACCGAAATGCCAACCTCATCAAGAAAAAGTAATTACATAATCAGAATGAGGTACTTATATACCTGAAGGGCACAATGAAAATGGTGGAGAAATTTGCAAATTAGAATTTGTCCAAGGCATTCAAATGGGGTATCATGGACTACAGCAAGTATTCTCAAAGCTTATAAGAGCAAAGAGTGGAAACTCTGGAGATCAAGAAAAAACTACAGTGTCAGCAGATGGTATACAGTCATGTGAAAAAGTTAGAACACCCTATGAAAGCCTGTGTATTTTTGTAACATTTTTGGATATATAGATATTTGACCTCAATTTTATCAATACTGAGAGATTATAGGAATATAACTAAACAATTAAAACTGAAGAAAAGACTTCAAAATCTTCTGTAAATATAGTTTCACAAAAATGCATATTCTAACTGATGAAAAAATTAGGACATCCTACTCCCAAATAGCTCGTGTTATCCCCTTTGGCTTAAATAACTCTGGTGAGATGCTTCTTGTAGCCATCTACCAGTCTCTGACATCACTGTAAAGAAAGTTTACCCCACTCCTCAATGCAGAATTCTTTCAGCTGTGAGATGTTTGAGAAGTTTTTTTTGCATGTAAAGCCCATTTCAAGTCACCCCCACAGCATCTCAATGGGATTAGGATCTGGGCTTTGACTCGGCCATTCCAGGACTCTCCATTTCTTAGTTTTCAGCCAGTCCTTGGTGAATTTATTGGTATATTTTGAGTCATTGTCGTATTGCAGGGGCCAGTTTCGCTTCAGCTTTAATTTTCTTAAGATGGATTCGCATGTTCCTCAAGCACCCTCTGATACACAGTAGAATTCATGGTGGATTCTACAATTGTGAGCTGACCAGGTCCTGCTGCAGCAAAGTAGCCCCAAACCATGACACTTTCACCTCCATGCTTCACAGCTGGTATGAGGTTCTTTTCTTGGAATGCTGTATTTAGTTTATGCCAGACACGTCCTCTGTTCTGGTGTCCAAATAATTCAATTTTGGACTCATCTGTCCAAAGAGCATTATTCCAAAAGTCCTGTTCTTTGTCTACATTCTCTCTGGCAAACTCCAGTCTGGCCTTGATGTTTCTCTTAGAGAGCAAAGGTTTCCTCCTTGCACACCTCCCATCCAAGATAAACTTGTACAGTCTCTTTCTGATGGTAGAGGCATGCACTTTCACATCAACAGTAGCCAGAGCCTGCTGTAGGTCCCGTGATGACATGTTAGGATGTTTGGAGACCTCTTTTAGCATCTTGCAGTCTGCTCTCGGGGTGAACTTGCTTGGACGACTAGATCTGGGCATGTTGGCAGCTGTTTTGAAAGCCCTCCACTTGTTGACTATTTTCCAGACAGTGGAATGGGTGATTTCAAATTCTTTTGAGATCTTTTTAAATCCCTTACCAGACTCATAAGCTGCTACAATTTTCTTTCTGAAGGCCTCAGACAACTCTTTTGCTCTCACCATGGTTCTCACTCTCACTTCAACAGTCAGAAGCACACCAAACTAAATGTCTGAGGTTTAAATAAGGCAAGCCTTCAAAATGCTGAGTAACAATCTTCTAATCATGTGCACCTGGTGTGATACACCTGTGTGAATTGAGCAATTTTTATTGGGAATAAATGTGGGGGTATCCTAACTTTTTCCTCAATTAGAATATGCATTTTTGTAGAATTATATTTACAGAAGATCTTGAAAAATCTTTTCTTCAGTTTTAATTCTTCAGTAAAATTCCGATAACATCTCAGCATTGTTAAAATTGAGATTAAATATCTATATATCCAAAAATGTTACAAAAATACACAGGCTTTCATAGGGTGTCTTAACTTTTTCAAATGACTGTACATGTTTAAGAATAATATTTTCTACCATAAATGGCAACATTGTTCCAACATTTCCTATTTACCTTAGCTAATATAGCCTTGTATATCCAGAGGGATTAAGTTTCAGGAGGTAAAGTAAGAGACTTTACTTTATGTACACTGAAATGGAATGAAATATTCAAAAAGTTAAAAATAAATATTACATGTTAAAATAATCTTTCTCTTTCAATACTTTACTGTGAAAGTTGTATGATTTGGGAAACAACAGAACACTTCTCCCAAAATGAATATTTATGAATATTTTGTCAACCACACATTAATAGCAAACAGAAATTTCTTGGGTAAAAAGACTTGCCTCTTTAGCCGTCTTGTATCCGTCTCTCAAAAAACGTTTACACCCATACCTTCCCTACAAACAAAAATATATTGAAACCTTCCTCACAAAAAGACATCATATTCATACTTATAATCCAACTAAATCTAATGCGTTTGAATTCCCATCTTATGTACAAGACAAAAACTAATTCAATAAATTGTACTTTACTCACAAAATATCATTGAACTGTACGTTTTAACCCTTTTGCCACCGATACCTTTTACTATGTGTGACATAAGGTTTGTGTCTTACATTCAAACTTTTAATAAACTACTTTCTGTTTCTGTTATACCATAGCACAAAACCTTAGCTAACAATCCATATAACAGTACATAAATTTTATGTTCTTAATTCTACAAGGCAATATTAAAAAATCCTGAATTTCCTCTGATGTGACACATTCTCTCTAAGCATGTCATCTTCATTATTTTATCCACCACCACTCAGAAATGTTTGAAATTAAATACAAGTTACTCTGAATAAAATTTTCATTGCTCACACAAACTAAATTTATTATAATTTTAAATTATTTTGTTACAGAGCTGTCATATAAAGAAATTAGAACCCTCCTACTAATAGTTCTCTCTTACTTTTAGTTATATATATTACAATAAACAAATTAGAAACTCAGTTTCATCTATCAAATGACACATTATATCATGGTATGTTCTGAATGGTTAAATGTTAATTTCATTCGGTGCACAAACATCATTCCAGTTTTCACTGAAATATGTAAATACAATATGAGATTTTTAAGAAAACTAAAAATATTTTAAATTTTAACAAGAAAATCACTTTGCACTGGGCATAGTGAAAAAAGGCTCGATATTCATGGACAATTCTTCAAAGTAAAAATTATTTTACTTATAAATGTTTACTGAAAGATTAAATTTTGTGAAGATATACATATTATACTGAAAGTTAGTGATATCAAATCTATGAATACTTTAAATGAGTAAAAATTTGTTACGTGGTAGGTCGTCAAATCAATCAAGCAACTGTAAAGAGAGTTAACTTGTAACTATTAACACAAAAAATACATTATCTAAACATGCACACACACACACAGAGTAAGCAACTCTGTTGTCCCACAAACACACACCCACAGAATAAGTAACTGACATTAAACTACATTCTGTATTGAATGTGATAAATATTTAGCCTTCTAATTTGTTGAATGCAACTGAAACTAAAACAACGTAAATGTCAATTCCTCCCACAAAAAACAAACCATGAGACAATTTTAGACCTAGCAAAGTTAAAAAGTGATCCTGTATTGTACAACAGTTAGATGCTCCTCTTGTACAATTCAGGTTAAAGCTTAACTTACTTGAAGTTTTTCCTCTATGGTTTCTCTGGTGTGCTGAATGAGCTCTGGGTCTTCAACAGCAAAAGCTGGAAAACTGATGATTGAAAGGAGAGCAGCATCAACTTCCTAGATAGAAGATTATCATGGATGGCAGTTAAAGAACAAAAGTTTAACACCTCTTCTTAAAAAATAGGTTTCAGTTTCCCTCAGTTACATTTATAATACAGTTGTATTTTCTCTCAAATTTTGAAAAATGTCATACCTTTATTAACATTCAGGCACTGGGTTGAAGAAAGTGTTTTAAGTTAAATTGTGGATATTAACATCACTGACTAATAACTAAACTGGCTTACAAACTTACCTTTGAGTTGGACTCCCTGGGTAGCATAGACTGAAGAACAGCCTAAATCAAAAGATCATTAGGTTATATATTAACAATAAATATAGCTTCTTTTGAAACTAGTGAAAAATATTCATCTAGCACAAAATACAAGTAATTGTAACTTCACAGAAAAATAAACTATAATTTAGTAAAAAGAAAGATCTGAAAATTAAATACAGAAACATATTGTAGAAGAAAATTTCTTACATGACACTTCTGGGCTTCATCTGCTAGTACATGCACGACAGAAGTTGGACCACCTCTGCCACCAAATAAATCAAGGTCATTCATTGCTTCAAGAGCAGCCTGA
This sequence comes from Carcinoscorpius rotundicauda, assembly GCA_011833715.1. Lineage (NCBI taxonomy): Eukaryota > Metazoa > Arthropoda > Merostomata > Xiphosura > Limulidae > Carcinoscorpius > Carcinoscorpius rotundicauda. The sequence goes on from CM022406.1 coordinate 28,646,320, forward strand.
GATAGAAAATTGTTTTATTTTTCAGTCTGATAAAGTAGAGATGTGAAACATTAGAAACTCTAAGAACAACATCAATACTTTTAACATATCTGTGTCACTACAAGTCTGAGCATCTTTAGCACATCAGTATTACTACAAGTCTGAACACCTTTAACATATTAGTATTACTACAAGTCTGTACAAACTGAGTGAAAAAACAAAAGTTACATTTTAATTTTATTAAAGTCACATTGTTCAATCACATTTCTTGTTTGTTTGTTTTTCATTTTATTCTGTATTTATTTTGTCGTTACTGTTGTTCTAGCACAAAGATACAAAATGTGACATCAACACTGTCCACTGCAGGAAACTGAATTGCAGATTTTAATACAAAGAGCCTGCAAGTTCCAAGGTTTTAGCCCTGTCAGCCCATAAGCTTACTGAAAGCCTGGTGATACTCATATTACCAGAAAAATAGGAAAAAAACAAACACAGCAAACAACATCTAAAGTACCTAGTGATTTGGGACTGATTTAATAATAAATAGTTTATCTTTACCACTTTCTACTAGTCAACCAAATATGTAACTGTCTGGCTTTTGGTTGTTTAGAATTAAGCACAAAGCTACACAATGGGCTATCTGTGCTCTGCCCACCACGGGTATCGAAACCCGGACTTTAGCGTGTAAGTCTGCAGACATACCGCTGAGCCACTGGGGGGCAAATTAATATTACTTACCTTTATTGTTGTTGTTATTATTTTGAATTAAGCACAAAGCTACACTATGGGTTGTCTATGCTCTGCCCACCTTGGGTATCGAAACCCGATCTTTGCTGTCTGGCTTAACAATATAGACTAAGTTTACCACTTTCTACTCTACTAGTCAATAAAACATGTAACAAAACTGTTTTACAAGCTAAGTACAAAATATAAGTTTATAAATAAATTTACAACAAATGTTTGTTTATTCATCATACAAAACATCAAAACTAGATCTTAAAACATTTATGAACAATTCTAACTGAAAGAAAATAACGTGAAAATATTAAATTGATTGAAAACCTATAACATACTGTAGTTTAAAACCCTTCTGATTTCTACCTCCACATTTCAACTTATAGCCATTTAAATCTTTACCACTGAGTTCTTATCCTATTTATCAACAAGACTGTCTTAAGTGTTCAAATCCTATATTTTCTTAAAATGAAAAAAGTAACAAAGTTCTGCAGAACACCATAAACAAAACATGTACTCATAATTATTGGTTACTATTCTGTTGTGTTATCAGCTAGGTTGGTTGGCTATTAAAACTTAAACTATTAACAAAGTAAATACTTAGTTCCACCTTAGCCATGCCTATTGAGCTGGCATTTAACTCAGGAAATCCGTGGTTTGTTTTGTCTCCTCGTTCCCAGATACCATAGTCCTAAAGAGAAGAAAAACGATATTCTGGCACAACTAAACTCATCTTTTAAAACAACAAACCAGTATCTGCGACATGTACATACCACAATTACACTGATCAAACTCATCTTTTAAAACAACAAACCTGTATCTGTGACATGTAGATACCACAGTTACACTGATCAAACTCATCTTTTAAAATAATAAAACAGTATCTGTAACATGTACATACCATAGTTATACTGATTAAAAATACTTACAGGAATACAGTAAGCAGACTCGATATAAAATATAAGATTCTGGATAAATGTTACTTCATCTGTGTTGAAAATAATTTGTAACCCTAAGAATTAAAAGACAAGAAATAAATAATAAACTATATAATGACAAACAGGATACAAATTAACAAGAGAAAAACAATGAAAAACCATATAATAATCCTCTTAAGACTGTTTAAAGTTTTCAGGTATAAAAATTCTAAACCAATAAATCATTGCATTAACCTGTTGACTGCCAAGTATTTCAGCTGTTACAATACAACTCTAATGCTTCTTCATTTTGTAACTTTTATTCATGATGCCTTTTTGGATTGAAAGTGAAACAATTTGTAAGTAGGTCAAATGCATGAATGGTGCTGGCATCTAGCGTTGAACGAATTATTATTATTATTACTGAGAATGAATTAACTCATCTGTGGCACTTTTACCGGTTGGCTTGGATGAGTTGTCTCATCTACAGCACTGAACAAGTTAATGTATCATGCACACAGACATTTTGCACAGTATGTTTTTAATATTATTTTTAATTTTGTGCAAAGTTACACCAGAATTGTCTGCATTAGCTGACCCTAATTTAGCAGTAAATGAATAGACAGAAGGTAGCTAGGCATCACCACCATCCACCACAAATTATTGGGCTACTCTTTTACTAACAAATAGTGAAAATTATCAATTCATTATACTGCCCCAACATTTAAAATGACAAGTATATATAATGGGATGGGATTCAAACTTGTGGTCTGCAAATTGTGATTCAAGCTTTCTAACCATCTAGCCATACTGAGTCTATCACAGCACACCTTGTGTGTGTGTAAATAACTAACACAGCTAATTAAAGTTAGGTTAAAATTCCAGACTAAGTCATGATGGGACAAACCAATTTAAACTCACAAATATAAAAGAATATTTTTAAAATATTGTGTCTGTGTCTGTACAGTGTTTCATGTAAAAGATAATTCAAACATATTTGTAAAAGGCAAGTATGCAGAAGGTGTTTCTACAGATATTCCACTTTGTTAATTGTTTAAGTTTATTTTGCAATGTATATAGTTATGAAGGAAAATAAATCTTTAAATAATATAATTTACCTAAAAAGAATCTATGAAAATTTACCTTTTGCCTGTTTATACAACTTAGCTTGCTACTGTTACTTCAATTTTTTCATTTTATTTTAGGCACTAAAATATGCATGTTCTACTGTATAAACATCCAGTTTTATGTCAAAACTATTATAATTTCACATTTTCAAAGTTGTGATGTGAAATTAAAGTTCACTCACATTTTACACAGAAATTAGAATTACTAGTAACAAGAAAACATATGGTGCTACAAACCTGATGCAGTCATTTGAGCAAGTATGAGCAGGTACAAGGATGTTGCATCAAGTTGGAGATGTCCCCACTCATTGTCTCCGACTACTGTAGCTCCAGTGGTAGAGCTATATTTGGCATGAAAACAGTCGCCAGTTGACTGAGTTTCCTTAAAACGTTCCAATTTATCTTTCTGCTTCATCATGGCCATCAGTAACCCCCTCATTAGCTTTACACAACTCTGAAACACATTTTAACCATTTAACATCAAAATTCAGGAGTAAACATTCTTTTACAAAAAACTCAATTTTTTTCTCATGCCTTCAGTCAAAGCTTCTAAAATTATTCATGAATTTTTAACCACATCTGACTAGTTGACACCATCACCAAAGCATGGCTTCAACAACAAAACCCAATAGTTCATACACACTCTCCTTCTCCATATTTTTCTATTGTCTCCCATTATATAACCAAACATTCTTCATAAATTTTCAAAATCTCAAAATTATTCCTGTCTCTTTTACAATGGAATACTCGGTGGACATATTACACCTTTTACTGCAAAAAACTTATTTTAACATTCATTACTGTACAGAAATATTGCACTCAAACACAAGTTAATCATTTGCTCTGAAATATTTATTTTAACTTTCACATGATATTCCATTTATATGTCTGTGTTGTAATAAATATACTTATTGTCAGTTCTATAATTTGATGAAAAGGTGAAATATATACCACTCAAAAGTTAAATCCATTAGGAAAAAGTAAATATCAGAAACTTCATTTCCTGAATGTTAAAGCTGTTTCTTATCATATATACTAGTAAGATTAAAATTCTGTAGTGAGGATATCAGAACACACAACAACCTTTGTACATAAAACTGATTTGAATGAAGGATCACCCTCACCACAGTCAAGTATATAAAAAAGGAAGAATTAGCTGTTAAATCAGAACAACTGCAGATATGGTAATGCCATCAACCTCATGTATTACATTAAAGTTTCATTTGAATAATCAGGTGAACAAAAACATTCATTTTATGTATTCAAACATGTTTAATTCTTTAAGTTAAAATATATTGAATTAAGACTTTTTGTTATTCAAAATAACCCCAAAATCAGTGTATTTTATGTTTTTAATCAGAAAAACATCCTTTTTTTGGGTACAAGGTCAGATGAGTGGGCTACAGAGTTAACATTATTTGTTGGTTGGTTGATTAAAGTGTTTTATGGCACAGAGCAGCTAGGCTATCTGTACCAAACATCCTCTAAAAAGTTAAAAGTAAATTTAGTAAAATTCATAAAAGGAAATTAAGGTTAAACAAAACAATGTTTAAAAAACACTAATTGCATAAAAAAGTTTACATCAAGTCTACAACATTAAAAGAAAAACTGTAGTAATTCAAGTTGTAAAGGACTTTCTGTAGCATAATTGTAATTATGCTAATAATAAAAAGGTGTTATGTATAAATTAAAAACGTAAATGCCATTAAAAAGATAAATGACCTTTAAAAAACTAAAAAGATTACCAAGGTAAACAGTGTCACCATTATCAATAACAATATATAATGATATGGACAAACCTTGTGACAAAACATGTTTAAAATGGTACAGTCATTGAGAGTCATAATGATGACAAGAAAGTAAAATGTGGTTTATTGTTATTTTGAGTGTTACACAAACTACACACTGGTGCATCAGTTCCAGATAAAAGAAAACAAGTTAAAACTGTGACCAATGCATAGTCTAGTTAGAACAACTTCCACTTTCCAATCCTTCCAGAAGCAAGTTGGCCAAAGTCTAATATAGGGTTTCATTTGGAAAAGTTGGTTTTCACGTTGCTCACTCCAAGTCGACTGTCAGCTGGCATGGAGCAAAAACTTGAATACAGGACCACAGTCCATGTATGGGAAAAGTACAGGTGTGGTAGTGTAAGAGCAGATAGACTTAGCTGCAGTGTTGGCAAGCTCGTTCCTGAGAATATCAACATGGCCCGGTATCCACAATATCTGGATAGAAGATGTTAAAGAGAAATGGGCCTGTTGGTTTTGAATATCAGCAAGATAAATGGTGTACAGTTCAGCAATAAACACAGAAGCTGCAGAAAGGATTCTGCATGCAACCACTGAACCACAACAAACCATGGCAGAGCCCACACAGTCACCTGATTTTGAATTATCTGTATAAATAGGAGTTGAAAAATGGTTTGAAAGATGTTCAGCAAATAGCAGACAGTATTTCCAATCAGGAGTGTCTACTTTTCTCAGATGACTTAAAGACAGGTCACAATTGGAGACTGCAAGAAGCTATGGTGGAATGGGCTAACTAGTGGATACAGCAATGCTATCCAAGGACAGATCCAGTTCATCCAGCTGCACCTGGATACAAAGGGATCTTTCCCAGGCTTACAGAAAGGTAGAACACTAGTCTGGCACCAGGAATCAGGAAAAACATTTTCCTGCTAGATCAGGTTAAAAACAATTTGAGAAGCAGAAGATAGATAGTGCAGCATGTCACAATGTACATCATCAGGTCCAAGTGATGTACTGCCAGACCAATAAAGAGTTAGTTTGAGTTCCACCAGTGTAAAGGGACAATTGAAGTCATAGAGACAATCAGTTCAAAAGGAAAGAGGTGATTGCTCTACCCAAGTCTTGATGGCTAAAAAAGTAGAGGAAGAAGCAGAAGTGCAAGATACTTGGCAAAAGCTTTCACTTAGAGTATCGGCAATGCTCTGGATATCAACTGCTTCTTGGCCATCAGAGAATAAGATCGAGAGAGGGACAGAATTGTATTGCTCACTTACCTTTTGAATCTTGTCCCATATGACTTCAGAACTGGTGGTAGAAGATATACCAGTTGTTAACTTAATCCAAGATTCCTTCTGGCTTTGACGTCTTACCCACTGAACATGTGCATGAGCCAGCTGGAAAGCAATTAGATTCAAGAGTGCAGAATATTTACATAAAGTATCCCAGTCCCATTTTTGAGCCTTCCGTGCCATGTGGCAGGCAGGATTCCACCATGGACGAGGATATAGTGGAAAACGTGTCAAGGTTTTAGGTATACATTGAGCAGCTACTTGTATAATACAGTCAGTTACTGCTACCACACAGTTGTCTATTGATGGCTTACAGACAATAACAGGATCAAGTTGTGCAAAAGCAGTGAAAGAGAGCCAGTTTGCCTGATCCCACTTCCACCATGGCACATGAGTCAGGTGGCATCAACCACAGCCAGTCTCTCTCGAAATTATAGGAAAATAATCAATGTCTCATGGATTGTTGTCAAGCATCCATGAAAAATGGAAGAATAATGAAGGGGAGCAAACTGAGAGATCAATAACAGTAAAGGATTGACTAGGTGCATGAAAGTAAGTGAAAGAGCCAGTATTGAAAAGAGAAAGATTGTGATCAGAGAGCAAACGCTCTACAGATCAACCCCTCCTACCAATATAAGCACTTCCTCAGAGGGGATGATGTCATTAAAGTCCCCCAGGATGAAAAAGGAAGATGGCAACTGTTCAATGAGAGCATCAAGGTTTAATTAATCATATGTCTCTCCAGGTGACAGATAGAGAGAATAAACAGTAATGGTATAGCCCATGGAAACACGGACGGCTATGGCCCCCAAGGGTGTGTTGAGTGGCAAAAACAGGATGGGCACATGCCGAACAACTAACAGTACCACCCCTCCATGCACTCATCCATCACACAGCCTGTTATTTCTGTACAAAGAAATCTCCCAAAAGGTGACCGTATTGGCAGGTTTCAGAAATGTTTCCTGTAAGGAAAGACATTCAGAATGGTGAGAAGCAATCAGTATTTTGATGTCATTCAGATTAGAAGGTAAACCTTGACAGTTCCATTGAATCAGTGGCCATTTTTATTTATGTTCAGGGAAATTCGGTGGAGAACCCTTCTGTTTACAACCACATCTTTTTTTCCTTACTGTCCTTATTCGAGAGAGGATCTATGGACCTCCATGCATCCTGCCCTGAGTCGATTGGGCAGGTCTCTGCTGTTGGAAGGGGATTCCAAAGACTATGGATGTGAATGAATCATTATTTTGCATCTTGGGGTGAGAGAAGAAAATACAATCAAGGAAATGCTTGTACCTGGAACCAAAGGATGTGGATCTTAGGGTTTGTTGAAATGTATGTAAGGGACAGAGATGGGTATTGAACTTTCTTAACCATGGAGGTCAGAGGACTTTTCATTTGTTTGGAGAACAATTCCTTTGGAGGTACAGAGAAATCTACCTGCACTACCACTGTAGTAGTGCAACAGCATATGTCCAAGATGAGGTGGAGACAACAACTTTTGAGCCTCAGGGTAAGAAATGTCATGAATCATTTTCAAATGCTGCATCTCTTTTTCTTCTAACCAGTTAGGGAAAGAACAAAAATTGGATCAGTGAAAGTAATTGCACTTGATGCAATGATGGTCTGTTTCACACTCACAGGCATCGTGGTTCTTGCCACTGCAATGAGCACAGATCAAGGAACCACGAGAATATGTCTTCGGGTGAATGAATCACTGACACCAGAAACATGTGAGAGGGTTTGGAATGTATGGCCATACTCTGCAATTAAGATAACCTGCCTTGATGGTGGCAGATGGATGTGATGATGTAAATGTGAAAATGAGGATATTGGTCGGCACCATAATTCTATCTTTGTAAGTGAATATATGCCTCACTAAAGAAACTCCTTGGGTGAGGAAAGCAGCGAGAATCTCTGATTCCGGGATGTTCTTCAAATCCCTCTCAACAATAACTCTCCATGATGAATTCAAAGTAGCATGTGGTGTAACCTCTATAATTAGTCTATTCACAATTGCCTTTGAACGCAAGAGGAGTTCACCATGTTGAGATGTTGATGTTTCCACCAATATGTCACCAGGTCAAAGTTTCTTTACTGACTTTGGAGAGCCAGCAAGTCCCTCTTGTCCCTTCTGAATGAAAAAGGGAGACATCTGCCTTACAGGTTTGTCTTAAAGTGAATGCAATATAAGAAAATGAGGTACAACAGGTGTTACAGATGGTGAGGATTGCTGCTCAGTATCTTCAAACGTGGTAGTTTTCCTGTAGACTTTTTTTTTCACTATTTTATTAAGATTTTTAATTGGAGTATCCATAATAAAGAAAGGGAAATTTCGGTGCTCATTGACCCTGCCAACCATGGAGTCTGAAGGTATGCACCACAATGTCAAACAAGGACACTGCAGTAACACCAAGGTTTCTTAAGCACTATACCCAAACACCAGCATCAGATACAATATCCACAACACCTGTTGAGAACAGTCAACACTGGTACTTGGTTGACCCTAGCCTGAATGGACCAGCCAATTGACTCAAGTGGGCCACCCCAAGGCTGCCTGTCTACAGGAATTCAAGGCCAAAGTGGTGTGCTGGGGTTGGACCCCTCAATCACCAGGATCCTCTCCTCTCCATCACGGGTTACCACACAAGGCAAACACATAGATGGATGTTTAGGTCCCACAGGAAGTAAACTGAAAGAGCAAAACCTTTACTGGGAGGTCTCCTCACAACATAAAGGAATCCATACCAAAGGGCTACAGAGTTAACATTATTTTCCTAGTATTCTGTGAGCATGAAAAGTTTAAGTTTTAGTATCACACAATCTTCTTGGCTATTGTACTGAATACATAGTTGTTAATTTTGACTCCTTATAATTAAAGAAAATTATAGTAAAATACTTGTTTTCTTTCACTATGTTTTCAAAATATAGACATACAATCAATTCCAAGTATTCATTTCTCATATGGAACTGTTTCTAACCTGTTCTAGCTCATAGGTTTTGGCTCTATCCTCATCCAAATCAGCACTTTTCCTATAAGCCTGAGCCAAAGCCCAGACTGCCATGATGGAATACACATTATCTCGAACCCAGGCATGGTCAGTATGTACTCCACTGGGCAATAGTCCTGTCACAGGATCCTTGGGTAAAAAAAAACTTATTAAACTATATATATACATGTATAAACAGCTAGACCACAGAACCCTCGTGTAGTGACCTTAACTTAGAAATAGTGATCCACACTACACTTCAACAAATCAGAATTAACTGTTTTGGTTACAACACTCCCATAGCTGAAAATGAAGGTATCTTTAGCACCATGTTGTATTTCTAGCCTTGGACCTTTCAACCTGTAGTCTGGTACGTGGCCATATATGTGACAATAATTTATATCTTATCACATTCAATTATTTCAACAATTTATACGTACTTTGTTTTTCCTTTCCCTCTTGAAGTATCTGACAAACTGATCTTTCAGAAACAAAATAAATGCAAAAATTCAAATATACACCTACTTAAAATAATGATGTCTTATAAATTGTTTGTTGGTTTTAAAATCTTCAACCTTGTTCATGCTTATTTAGAAAAACATTTCCTGAAATATTGTTAGAAACTCTGATAGCAATGAGAAGTCAGCGAGTAATTTGTGAATTCTGGTTACATGATGCATAAAAAGTGTTAAAAATAGAAAATTCAATTGAAAATTTTGGAAAAGAAGTTGCATTAACCTCAAAATGTTACCATTAAGATATTTTCTTTCCAGTCATAAAGTATCCAAAAATCAGCAAAAAATATAATTTATTAAAATTGAATACAGATTCTAAAGTGTTACATCACTCTAAAACCTTAAAATTGAATAAATTCAGGCATTTGAAGTATTACACACTTTATAAAGCTACATTGTACAAAACTTACTGACTTTTTGACTATAATAGTAAGCAATAACTTGTATTTCGTTAAGTTACCTAGACCCAAACTTCTTATAAGATCATTTCTCTTACATAATTTATTTATTTACATTTTGTTATACATGAAGCTAGACACTGGATATCTGTTATATGCACACCACTGGTGTTCAATCCCAATTTTAAGCAAAAATATACTTCAGACTTTACATCAAACCACAGGAGTATTTTTAACTGAAAAATAATAACTGTCAAATAATGTTATTTGTGTTAATATTTATTGTATAATTTGTTTTTTGATAGAAGTAGTTAGCAAAACTTATTAAAAGAAAAAATCTGTATTTTAATGTTTTCCTTCTTTAACAAATGATACTCTTAAAAATTCATCAACATCTCGGTCAATTTACTGCTTTTTTATTATTAAAAAAACAATCAAGGCGATAAATTATTACCCAAATTAATTACATAATGATTATACACTGAAACCAGGTAATACGTCTTCTATTTTCAACAAGTATTACTTACTTTAATCAAAGTGTCTATTTTCACGATGGTTTATTTTTTACTCTGAATACAATCTAATTTCTTAAACGCTCATTCTACCCACCTGAAGATCAAGAATTGTTCTATAAACTATTCGTTGATAATAATCGAGCCTAGCACCCGAATTACTTCTGCTCCTCATGATAATAAATACGAAGAACCTACTTTATATATATATATATATGTATAATGATGCAAGTGCTAGTTGAACTCTGAACTTCTTGCCAAAACACAACCGATCACGCGAACAGAAATACAGTAATAGTAATTACACTACCTTTTTTGAAGTTAAATTAATAATTTACCAAAATCTCGTTGAAACATAATATCATTTACTTTTATATACAAGTTGTTTTCGTCAAATTAACCACAATTGTACACACAACTGCGAAATGTTAACTACCACTTTCCACAAACGTAAATGTATCTGAGAAACGTTTTGCTTTTAGGACGTCCTTGACATAATGCGACATCTTAAACTTGCTAAGTTATGTTCTTAAAGTGATTTGAGTAGTTACGTTGTAAAATTCGAAGCGAATATTTTCATTATATTTTTTTCAATACAAATGTTTTTAATTCAAGTTGCAACCGATTTCGTGTTTTTTTTAACTATATTCTTTCTACAAAGTCCGATTGTATATTAACGTAGAGTTGCGTAATTGTGTTTGTATAAAAGTTCTTATTTGCATGTTGTTAAACTTCGAGAATGACTCTTCAGCTGCCCCCCAGTGGCTCAGCGGTATGTCTACGGACTTACACGCTAAAATCCGGGTTTCAATACCCGTGGTGGGCAGAGCACAGATAGCCCATTGTGTAGCTTTGTGCTTAATTCAAAACAACAACAACGACTCTTCAGCTAGAAATGTTATAATAACTAAGTCACTAACGCCCAAGTTAAAAAGAGCACCCTTGAAACACGTCATAGTTGCTAGGAATCCTAACCTAACTAATCCTGCTGAAGAACGCAGTTGTTCGAGGGCGTAGTCAAAGTTTGTCTTAAAACACTTGGTTCAAGAAGGGTTTTGTGTGTTCCAATTGCAGAAAACTCATTTTTGTCAAAAAAAATTGAATAATTAATCAAATGAAAACGCGTAAGTCGTCCAATAGAATAGCGGTAAACCTACGGAGTTACAATATTAAAATCAGGAGTTTAATTCAAGCTACGATAAATACTTTGCTCACTAAACCATTGTTTTCATCCTTGTTACTTCTGTTTTGCAGAAGATAATAACTGCTCTGCTAGAGGGAATGTTGTCGAAACTTTACATATTGCTGTCGCTAATCTATTTTGCACAATGTATTCAAGTGGCTGAGTGGACAGCATCCAGAAATTACATCATGTTTCCATGAGTTTAACGCAAAGATACTTAAAGTATAGTTATATTGGTGCAGTTATATTGGTCGCAATGTGTAATATAGAAAAATAAAACTAAGACAATGACTTTTAAAACAATAAATATGCTGTATACAGGTGTTTATTTAGTTGTTTTTTTTTCCAGTTTGGTCCAAAATGTACAGTTATCTTCTCTTTTTTTCACGACAAGGACCTCACTTTTAGAAAATAGTGTTTAAATAGAAAATGAAAGAAACTTTTCACAAGTATCAAACAAATGTATAAAGTTTCGAAAAGCTTTTGTCATTGTAAGGTCAAATCTCTGGTGTGCATGATCTCTGGCAGGAAAGAATATGAGACAAACGAGTATATAAAATGATTTAAACATTCATAAAGTCTGTATCACATATGCAGATCAAAATGCCAAGAAATATTGTTTGACAAGTCAAATACGGATCTAGATTAGCAGTATATTAACTAGAGCAAATTTTCACTTAATATTTGCTTAAAGTTATCACATTTTCTTTAATAAAGTGGATTTCTTGATATATCTGTATTCCTTGGATAGATTTTGAAAATATGATAAAATTTGATATTTTTATTATTCTGATGGACCTTTTTTTACCATTTTCTGGTGAAAACTGATTTCTCGCAAAATATAAGACGGTTAGATCAACAAACAACAGCCAATTCGTTATTAGGACGGCTGGTCTGGGTATAACACTTTCATTAAAATGATGTATAGAACAATGTTTTGACGCTCTTACATCATCTTCCAGTTAACTTCAGGTTTATTAAAGTGTTAATACCCATACCAGCCGTCCTGAGAAACATTTTTACTTCGAGTTTCTCGTCACAATGAATTAATTTGTGTTTGTTAATTACATTGGGTTTTTTTAGTGTGTGTGTGTGAGTGAAATAATGATACTGGACAAGTTTAACAAAATGAACACACTCTTTTTTTCACGAATAAAAATGAAAATTTATAGTACCTTTCTACTGGCTTGTAATTGCAATTAAATCCATAGCTTTCTTTCTTTCAGGGTTTATTTGATTTGAAGTAAACACGTTAACCTGCAAATAGAACTACACCTCTCAACCTCCAAATAGAAAACTGCACTGAGAAAATATTCCTGAATTCAACAAGTAGACAAGGTTTCTTTGACCGATTGATAAATTAACCCTGTGAATTTCCACCAAATTCCAGCTTACAGACAGCTTAAAATTGTAAGTTAGTGAACTTACAGATGTTCCATTGGTGAACTGATATAATGGAGGGAAATAGGTAATAAAAAACTGCAATACAAATTATTTAGAGCTAATTTTCTGAATCAAAATAAATAAGCTAATATTATATAAAGTATACGGCAGAGAGACAGTAGACAATGTTTAATGACTGAAGAACAATTTTTATTACATTGTATTAGACAAAAAGAAACATAAAATAGTTCATGTGACATATTCAAGTGAGATGATTTAACTTTAAAGCTATATCAGAAAAGTCTACCAAGGAGAAAATTTGGTCAAGATATAGTAGTAGAAAACAATACAAAATTTTAGTGCCTCATTAAAGAATTAATACACTGGACACAACAAAAATAATTGTATCTATACTAAATCAAAACAAAGTATGTGCACGAGCCTTACTTTGGACAATTGCCTCTTCGAGGTGTTTTTAAAACGTTTAAAGTCTGCAGACATATCGCTGTGTAGGATGGGGAGGAAAATGATTTGTTTGTTTGTTTTGGAATTTCGCACAAAGCTACTCGAAGGCTATTTGTGTTAGCCGTCCTTAATTTAGCAATGTAAGACTAGAGGGAAGGCAACTAGTCATCACCACCAACCGCCAACTCTTGGGCTACTCTTTTACCAATGAATAGTGGGACTGACCGTCACTTTATACACCCTCACGGCTGGAAAGGCGAGAATATTTAGCGCAATTTGGCGCGAACCCGCGACTCTCGGATTACGAGTCACACGCCTGAGGGAAAAAATGAGGCAAAATTGCTCATTAGTTATGTACATTTAACTTTTTAAAATAAGTATGTTGTTGGAGCAAAAACATCATTACCGTGATATTTTCATTACTCTTTGTTTAACACAAATGTATTTGCGAAGACCACAAGTTTCATTAAACAAGCGATGAAATTATGCTGGTACTGAGGTCTAAAGCTCACTTTTTAAGGTGGTGACTTATTTGATCTGCTTTGTCGTTTTTTAAGTTTATATGTACATTTTTGTTTATTTTAAAAAAACAGATCCACTTCATCCAGCTGAGTATCTAAACTTTTTTCTTTCAAATTTCACTTCTGCGTTAAACCATATCATAAAATCAAGAACAGCACGGACACGATAAATAGGCCTAAAAATAAAATGAAGTTACTACTTTTCATTAGGTTTTCAATAATCAAACATTGCTTATTATCATGAATGTAGGTAGTGGTCATATTAAGATCGTAAGAAATTGCACAAAACCACAATATGAAATTCAAGCAAAAAAGCACCTTAAATTGTAAAGATTCAGTTCGAACAACATTCTAAATCTTTACCATTGAATTAAGGCTGTACACATATAAAAATGCACAAGAAAAATGACGAATGTCAGATTTACAAGAAAGAGAAAATCCGCTTAAAACGGCTCGTTCATAATTCTTTTCCTTCTCTTATCAACGTACAATAAAAACAGCTTGGTATATTGTACCAATATCTTTTATACGATACAAATTAAGGTACCGTAAAAGTCTAATAATATTGTAGAGTTGATTTATTTATTCTATATAAACTAAAAACACAATAATTTAAGTGTAAAGGATATTACCATTTCCCACTTAGTGTGTGTTTTCATATGGCAAAGCCACATTGGGCAATCTGCTGGGTCCACCGAGGGGAATTGAACCCCTAATTTTAGTGTTGTAACAGCGGAGGACTTACCCATTGACGTTAGCTTTATTACAAATATATGTTGTTTGTTTAAGAAGCTTAAGTACGTAATAAAAGAGGTATTACCAATCAAAAAGATGACTATAAAAATACTCAATCCTTTGTATATTATACAATCAGTGCCTTGAGGGAGTCAACCAGTGTATTGTACATATAGTGAAAGAGTAAAATAATAAAACAGTACACATAACATTATATTTCATTACATATATTCGTAGAATAATTACCTTGAAATATAAGAAGATTTATTTAAAGCGATTATATGTTTTATCTGAAAAGGTTACATTTTATACGCCTCAGTGACGGTTGTGTCATAGTCAAGGCATATATTTGCTCATTGTTACGCATTATATACAGAGGATTTAATAACATAGAAACAATAATGCTCACTATATGTTCAAACAAATCTCCATGACAATCTCCAGATGCAGTTTAACATTTTAAATTCAGAATTAATGCGATCAAGTCATCAATAGATATAATATCAGGGTCATCCCATAAGTAATGTCCGAAAATTTAAAACAGAAAGTGCATAATCATTTTTGTCTTTGTAGAATGCTTTAGTCCCCCAGTGGCTCAGCGGTATGTCTGCGGACTTACACGCTAAAATCCGGGTTTCGATACCGGTGGTGAGCAGAGCACAGATAGCCCATTGTGTAGCTTTGTGCTTAATTCAAAAAACAAACAAACAATAGAATGCTTTAATAACTAAAATATGTAGCAGAACGTGATTAAAAATGTTCAGACAAGTAAAAGAAACTAACCCAACTCCACTTTTTCAGATCATTAATGAAATAAACCCTGGTAGAAATGGATTGTCTGAGGAGCACATAAGGCAAAAATTGCTTTATGAGTTTTAAAAAACGACATTAGTGCAGAAGAAACTACACGAAACGTTTAAGATGTTTATGGTGCAGAGTCTCTCAATTAAAAAAATGTCAAAAGTGGTTTCAGAAGTTCGGATCAGGTGAATACAGCTCAAATGATGAGCCACGTTCAGATCGTCCTGCTGAGTTTATAATGTCTTGCTGGCTGAACTTGATGAAGATTGTGTTTTAACAGTTGAAGAACTACTACAGAAGCTTAATTTAACCCATTCAACAGTTTACGTCATCTCCAACAGCTTAAAAAGGCGTCAAAACTTAGAACAAGAGTGGGCATTTGCACTTCTCTGCACTCTCGCGAAAGTAACTCACCTTTTTTTAACAGATTAATGACTGGAGATGAAAAATGGATATATTATAAAATTGTTAAACGCCGCAGACAATGATTTAGTGCAGATAAACTAGCTAAAGCAAGCTCAAAATAGACCTCCACCCTAAAAAAAGTCTTATTAAGTGTTTGGTGGGATACTGTTAGTGCGATCCACTTTGAGTTGTTGCCACTCGATGTAACGATTACATTGTAATGCTATTCTATCTTGAACTTTGACGAAGAATAGACAACCACACTGATTGCAAGTTACAACAGATCATCAGGAATTTTACTTGATATTTCACAGGTATTTACTCATTAATTTCATTTATCTGTATTGAAAAGTAAAACATAGCATGCGTGTACAAGTGTATTGTGTACAGGTCAAAACTATGAAGCATTTAGCCAGTGTTGTGTCTTCTGTGAGATCATTTTGCATTGTGTATCAGCCATCCAAAATTGTACTGGTGATTATTGCATACACTTAAAATTGTGACTTACAGTTCAATTAATGTTATACTTGTGAGTAGATAATAACCTTACATGTTAACTGACCAAATAATATTTCTAAACAATTCTAGAATAAATTTTGATATTGTCATTGGGCTATTGAGAAGTGCCTAATTTAATGAAATGTAGTAATTACATTATTGTAACAGGTGCTTGTCACACTTATGATAATAAGAACAATATCACAATCACAGTTTGGCCTGCATGAATAATGTGAACTAATGAAGAAACCAGCCTTTCTGTAAAGGTCAACTGCAGTTTAGCAAACTCTGGTGTGGCAAAGGATAACCTTGCAGTGAAGGTCCACCAGTTGAACCGGCGAAATACCAGGAAGAAAGACAATGGGTAGGAAGTATCCATACCATTGAAGTTTGTAACCATGCTGGAGCCATACAAGGATGCTTTCATGAATCTCCACAAACTTGTATGCATCGCTGTGATACTGCCTGTCACTTCAGCTGCCTGTGAGAGAAGCTTCTCAAGAGATACTTGCGCACAGCAGTGGTAACAACTGCACCAGCAACCTTGCTGTCATATCAGTAAACTCCAAGAGGGAAAAACAACTCAATATTGATCTTGTTATAAACACATTTGCTGCTAATCACCAGAAAAGGTGCATTGTTTTGAAGTAATATAGACTACAAACACAACATGATGAAAGATAGTTAGCCTGACAGTAACTTTACTTTTCTTCAGTGTATTAACTTCACATGGGATAATTCGTTTCTGCTATGTAAATTATATCTTTATGTTGTTGTTGTTTTTGAATTAAGCACAAAGCTACACATTGGGCTATCTGAGCTCTGCCCACCACGGGTATCGAAACCCGGATTTTATCATGTAAGTCCACAGAATATCTTTATGTTATATTTCTTTTGATTTGTAGCTTTACTCTTAATGGTATATTAAATGTTAGGCCCTGCATAGCCAAGCTTGTTAAGGCGTGCGACTTCTAATCTGAGGATCGCAGGTTCGTGCCCGCGTCGCGCTAAACATGCTCGCTCTTTCAGCCGTTGGGGCGTTATAATGTGAAGGTCAATCTCACTTTTGGTTGGTAAAAGAGTAGCCCAAGAGTTGGCGGTTGGTGGTGATGAATAGCTGCCTTCCCTCTAGTCTTACACTGCTAAATTAGGGACGGCTAGCACAGATAGCCCTCGAGTAGCTTTGTGCGAAATTCCAAAAAACAAACAATTGTTATAATTTACCATCTATAATTCATGTTGATGGCAGTTTACTTCAGCCCCTTTCTCTTCCCTCTCAGCCCTAACAAAAATATCCTGGCGCCGCCACTGTCCTAGGAAGATAAATAAGAAATTTGGAATTTAAAAATCTGTGTATATAAAATATACCATTTTAAATTTGTTTAACAGCTTCAGTTTTGTCATTTACTTTTATTAATATTTTGAATGTTGACTAATTTATGAAGATTTTTTATCTTCATATTTCCTGGGTATATTGCTTTCAGTTGTTTATTGTTGTTTAGAACTAAGCACAAAGCTACGCAATGGGCTATCTGTGCTCTGCCACCACGGGTATCGAAACCCGGATTTTAGCGTGTAAGTGCGCAGACAAACCGCTGAGCCACTGGGGGGCATTGCTTTCAGTAATGGACCAATGAAATGAAGGCGTAATATTCTTGGTACGTATTGCAGACAATGTTGGCATAACCTGTACTTTATTATCGTAACTTGTGTTAATGTATGAATTTTAACTTATGTTTCAAATATTTTATTAGAAAATAACGAGGAAAGTAAAATATTTAGCGCTTCCTGGCTGAAACTGAAGAAAGGTAATGTGAGAGATATAAGATGTTTAAGCATTTAATATCTATTGTTTTTAAATTTAAGAAAAAATAGAGTTAGGCTTAGATTGTGAGAATTATGTTGCAGAATGCGAAATAGGCCTGTCTCTACCGACATAACCCTCCTATGGTACTGGTATTTTAAAATTATAGTACTAATACTATTAATTATTAGAGATAAAGATTCAATCTCCTGCATCATTATCTGGCTCTGATTTATCAATATCAATTCGAATAGAGGACAGTTAAATAAAGCCACTGGTCTGCCTTATATTCCGACGTTTTTCTTATTCAATTGTTCCTTCTTTTTTTCTCCGAAATTCTAATACCGACACATTTGTTATTTAGTCATTAATGATTATTGACTTCTAATTATTGGAAGTTTTAGTTGGTATAGTTTGATGGCCCATATAATATATGTTAATTATTATTAACTGAGTGGTTAGAATAGCATTTCTGTTAAACATTGTCAAAACGTATTATGATAAGTTTTCTTTCAACAAAAGATGCAGCATGATTTTCACAGTAAGCAACACCTCAGACTTTAATATCATCATTTAAATAATTTAATGGTCATTTGTTCATCCAGGCCATTGATGTGAATAAAAATGTGAATGGCCCATATATGTTAATTATTATTAACTGAGTGGTTAGAATAGCATTTCTATTAAACATTGTCAAAACGTCTTATGATAAATTTTCTTTCAACAAAAGATGCAACATGATTTTCACTGTAAGCAACACCTCAGACTTTAATATTATCATTTAAATAATTTCATGGTCATTCCTTCATCCAGGGCACTGATGTGAATAAAAAAAAAGTCAATGTGTGGACAGTAGGCTCTGAGGTGTTCCACTTGAAACATTAATCTAGTTTGGCTGAACTTCATTTTTAGCAAGTTTGCCTTCTTTCATCTAGTCACTCTTCTTTCCAATAAGGCAACTTATCTTCCACATATTCAGATATTTTTATCTAACTTTCTATGTGACACTTTACAAATCTTGTGTTATTTCTGAAGATCCAGATACTCTGACTAAAACATCTAAAAAAACAGTAACGTGTTTAAAGAATGTTAGAAGATTAGTAAGATGAAATTTTCTACTAGCAAAATCATGCTACCAATCAACCAAAAGTTTAAACTTCCCTAAATCATTTTATAAAACGCCTTTTGACAGATTATCCAAACTCACATTATTAAAAGTAGGTAATGAACTAAGGCACAATTCTTTCTTCTTTCTTTCTTCCATCAATAAAGGTATATAGAAAGTACCCATCCTCAGTGACAAGCAGTTAGTTGATCTGTCAATTTAACACTCCTACGAAAAAAAATATTTACATCCACTAAAGTGATACCTTTAGTGGATGTTTCAAAAAAAAATTTAAATATTATTTTGCAAATGTCTGAAAAGTCAAAATATTATTGCTCCTTAAAATATAAAGGGATAGGGTCAGTTAATGGCAATTTCATTTAAATACAAAATTATTAGCCTAATATTAATAACCTTTCAAGTTGCTCTGGGGCCTATTAGGCCCCAATTTTCGTAGGAGTGTTAAATTATTTAATGTATTTTTAAAAGGTTAATTTTTATACTTTTCCTTTGGCTTTAAGCTACTTATACTGCTTATCACAAGAAGTAATAATTGAAATTTTCAGTTATGCAAAGAGCTGTTCAACAATAACATATGGTAAATCTGTATTTACATTTTTTTAAGTTATGTCATATTTTGAAATGTGAACAACACCATGATTACTTTAGAATATCCTGTTTGTGGAATGAAGTTGTCAGTGTTATTCATGTCTGTTTTCCTATCATTTGAAAAGTGAATGTTGAGCATTGTCTTGGGTCTGTAAGTTTTCAACTGGGAGACAGGTGAAGGCTTGGATAGGCACCCCGGATTGCAAGTTACATGTGTGTGTTTGTGTGTATGTTTATATATATGCTAGTTTACCTCAAAGTTATATCTCCTGATTTTGCTACCCATTTTCAAGAATAAAATAGTTTGTGGATACTAATTTCATATGCTTATTATTTCATTATAAGATGAGTGTGACTAGATTTTCCTAAATCCATCTTATATTAATTTTTAATCAGCTTAAATCTGTCATTGTAAGTTTTGTTTTTTTTACTTACATTTAAAATTTATCGAATTACTTTTATTAATGAATGTATTTCAAATATTTCAGAATCAAATTGTAGATTATAATTTCAAATTGTACTATGATGTGTTTTCATTGCTTAAGAATAAATATTAAAAAAAAATTGTATCAGTTTGTGTCACTTGGTATGTTGAATGCATTATTGGTTTAAGGTATGTTAGTGATATCCAAGTACAAAGTCCATAGTTTCTTACAAATTATTAACTTCCAATAATTGACAAGGTAGAATCTAAAATAACCTCATATCTTCTCTGTTTGCTAAGATGTTATTATTAAATTAAATATTTCCATCTGCCTACTTCCATTTTGTGGAAATGCTTACATAAATTTACTTCTATCTTTGACATGTTGATAACCAATTTAAAGCTCAGAATGTCCTCCTAATGCCACTTTCAGCCAATTCAAAATACTGTGAAGCCTAGTTCTTTTCATGCCAGATTCCAAATGGTAAGGTAAGATTTTATGGGGTCAATTTTATATTATTTTATACTCAAAACTAAGCTTGATAAATTATAGTGGTACTCTATGGTATTGATCCAGTAATTTATGATTTTTTCATTTAAACACAAATGTATAAAACTTAAAAAAAACAAAAAACTTTCAAATCCTTGTGAAATTTGGTAAGACGTGGATCTATGGCAAATAGCAAATGAATACAAAGTTCATAACTAGAAGATATCATTGTTTGCTATATTTATTTACTGTTTTAAGACAACTTTTAAAAATCTGCTCACAAATATGTGTATTGTAAATGAAACGTGACTGTTTTACAAAATGCTAGTCCACTAAAACGTGGTCAAGACAGGTCACTTTGTACTGACCAGTTTTATATTCTTGGATATGATAACATAAATTCATGTTCAATGTGTAATTGTAAATTCTGTGATAAGTTGGACACTGTTGAAAGGTCAGTATAATATAAATGTGTATAATGTGAAATCTCAGCTATTTAGACTAGATATTTGTTTTATAATTTGTAGTCATTCTAGAACAAAACAATAATTTGTATTTATTTCCTAATTTTTTCCCTGTTGTAATGAGGTTGGTCAATTTGACCTGATCCATACAGAGATACTCTAGTGGAAATAACAGATAAAATAATGTTTAATTATCTGGTGGTTACAAAGATTTCTCATATGAAAATTGTAAATGTTTTGATGCACAAAGGTATTTTTATCTTAAAATTAAAATTACCTTATATGTTGGATAGGCAACATTTGAGTTATTTCCTAAATCTTTTATGTAATCACTGTAGAAACAAAAAATAAGAATTCTTAAAGCTTAATACATAAATCTGATATTTTGTGTACAAAAGTCTTGTAATCTCAGTAAAAGTCTCCAAAGTTTGTATAAATATGCATTTAGTATAATTAGCTTGATGGATCCTGCTGAACCCATTGTGGTAAGAGTTAAGATGATACACGGTGTTTGTTGAGAATAATAAATTAATGACTGGTATGGTTACACTTCTATACATTAATGAGAATTGTATACACCTCTTTTGCTCCTCCCCCCTTCTCTCCTGCGTTTGTTCAAATGTTGAAAAACCTCGTACATTTTTGTTTAAATTTTGACACTTGAATTTTGTCTTATGGCTTGTCACTGAATATTTAAAAGTTTTTATTTATTATGTGAGTTTCACACATAATACTTATTCAAGGTGTGGACCTGAAAATGTTTTTTTAAAGCTTTACTGGTCTAGGTTGATAGGTGATCCCCTCGGAGTGGATTCCTGTACGTGGTGAGGGGACCTCCCAGGGAAGGTTCTGTCTGGTTACCTTCTCTGGGATCTAAACATCCACCCACGTGTTTGCCGTGCGTGGCGACCCGTGAAGGGGAGGAGAGGATCCTGGTGGTTGAGGGGTCCAACCCTAACACACCACTTTGGCCTCGAATTCCTGTAGACGGGCGGCCCTTGGGTGGCCCCCCTTGGGTCAATCGGCTGGTCCACCTGGGCTAGAGCCAACCAAGTACCAGTGTTGGAAGTTCTCAACGGGTGTTGTGGACATTGTACTTGATGCTGGTGTTTGGGTATAGTGCTCACGAAACCCTGGCGTTGCTGCATTGTCCTTGCATGACTTTGTAGCGCGTCCCCTTGTAGGGCTCCATGGTGGGTGGGGTCAGTGAGTACCGAAACTTTTCACTTTCCTATGGATCCTTCAAAAAATTTAATTAAAAGTGTAAAAAAACAGTCAATGGGTAAGCGACCACGTCTCGAATACTCAGAACAGCAATCTCCAACATCAGTAACACACGTACCTCATTTTCTGATATTGCATTCTCTTTCAGAAAAACCTTTAGGGCAAATGTCCCCTTTTTTTATTCAAAAGGGGCTAGAGGGACTTGCTGGCTCTCCAAAGTCAGTAAAGAAGCTTCGATCTGGTGACATATTGGTGGAAACATCCACATCCCAACACAGTGAACTCCTCTTGAAATCAAAGGCAATTGGCGATATACTTATTGAGGTTACACCCCATGCTACTTTGAATACTTCACGAGGAGTTATTGTTGAAAGGGATTTGAAGAATGTTCCTGAATCGGAGATTCTCGCTGGTCTCTCCACTCAAGGAGTTTCTGCAGTGAGACTCATCTCCACTCGCAAAGATGGAGTTACACTGCCAACAAATACCCTCGTTTTAACATTCACTTCACCACGTGCATCCGCCACCATCAAAGCAGGTTATCTCATTTGCAGGGTTCGGCCGTACATTCCAAACCCTCTTCGATGTTTTCAATGTCAGAGATTTGGCCACTCAAAGACATCTTGTCGTGGTTCCCTGACATGTGCTCGTTGTGGAGGCAAGGACCACGATGCCTATGATTGTGACATAAACCCACATTGCGTCAACTGCAATGGTTCTCACCCCTCTTACTTTCATTCTTGTCCAAAATGGTTGGAGGAAAAAGAGGTGCAGCGTTTGAAAACGACACATAACATTAGTTATCCTGAGGCTCGGAAATTGCTGTCCACAATCCCATCTCGGACATATGCTGCTGCACTCCATTCCACAACTACAGTGGAAGTGCAGACAGATCTCTCTGTGCCTCCAAGAGAATCGTTTTCAAAACAAATGAAAAGCCTTTTGCCCTCCATGGTTAAAAAAGTAGATGAATCGACTTCCACACCTATCTCTGTTCCTCCCATATCTTCCAACAAACCTCAAGATCCATGTCCTTCAGTTTCAAATTAGGCATTTCTTCTGATACATCATTTTCTCCCACCACAATAAACAAAACAATTATTCGTCCGCATCCTCAGTCACTTGATTCCTCTTCCAATAACAAAAACCTGCCCACTTGACCCAGAGCAGGATCCATGGAGGTTGATAGACCTCCTCCAAAGAAAGACAGTAAAGAAAAAAGACGTGGTCGTAAATCGAAGGGTTCTCCGACCACTTCACCTGCCCGTCCTTAAAAATGGCCACCTTGATACAATGGAACTGTTGAGGTTTACGTTCTAATCTGGATGATATCAAAATGCTGATTGTTTCCTACCATTCTGTTTGTCTTTCTCAACAAGAAACATTTCTCAAATCTGCTGATACAGTCTCCATTCGGCAGTTTTCTCTGTACAGAAATGACAAGTTGTGTGATGGTCGAGTACATGGAGGGGTGGCACTTTTGGTTGATCAACATGTGCCCACCCTGTCTTTGTCACTCAACACACCCTTGGAGGCCGTAGCCATCCGTATTTCCTTGGGTCGTACCATCACTGTTTGTTCTCTGTACCTGTCCCCTGGAGTGACATATGATCAATCAGACCTGGATGCTCTCGTAGAACAGTTGCCATCTCTATTTCTAATCCTGGGGGATTTTAATGGACATCATCCCCTCTGGGGAAGTGCTGTTATTGATGGGAGGGGTCGATCTGTAGAGCAGATGCTCTCTGATCACAATCTTTCTCTTTTCAATACTGGTTCTTCCACTTACTTACATGCACCAAGTCAGTCATTCACTGCCATTGATCTCTCAGTTTGCTCCCCTTTATTATTCTCCCATTTTTCATGGAGGGTTGACAGTAATCCACAAAGCAGTGATCATTTTCCGATCGTTTTGAGAGAGACTGGCCGTGGTCGATGCCACCCTACCCGCGTGTTCTGGTGGAAGCTGGATCAGGCAGACTGGTCCACTTTCACTGCTCTCGTAGAACTTGATCCTGCCATCGTAAATCAGCCATCAATAGACAACTGTGTTGCAGCGGTAACTGATTGTATTATACATGCAGCTGCTCAGTGTATTCCTAAAACCTCGACACATTTCCCACGATATCCTCGTCCATGGTGGAATTCTGCTTGCAACTTAGCACGGAAGGCTCAAAAACGGGCCTGGGATACTTTTCGTTGATATCCCACACTTTCAAATAGGGTTGCTTTCCAATGGGCCCGAGCACATGCTAGGTGGGTAAGACGTCAAAGCCAGAAGGAATCTTGGATTAAGTTCACAACCAGCATATCTTCTACCACCAGTTCCAAGATCATATGGGACAAGATTCGAAAGGTTAATGGGCACTATAATTCTGTTCCCCTCTTGATCTTACTCTCTGATGGTCAGGAGGTGACTGATGTCCGAAACATCGCTAACACTCTAGGTGAAAGCTTTTGCCTGGTATCTAACACTTCTGCTTGTTCCTCCACCTTCCTGGCCATCAAGACTCGGGCAGAGTGATCACCTCTTTCCTTTCAAACTGACTGTTTCTTTGACTATAATAGTCCCTTTACCCTGGTGGAACTAAAAATGACCCTTCATCGGTCTGCCAGTACATCTGTTGGACCTGATGATATTCATTATGACATGCTGCACCATCTATCTCCTGATTCTCTTGTTGTCCTTCTGATTATCTTCAACCGGATTTGGCAGGAGAATGTTTTTCCTGATGCCTGGCGCCAGGCTATTATTTTACCTTTCTCTAAGCCAGGGAAAGATCCGAAGATTCCTTCAAACTATCGTCCAATTGCTTTGACGAGCTGTCTCTGTAAGACCTTAGAAAGGATGGTTAATGCTCCTCTTGTTTGGTTCCTTAAATCAAACAACCTCCTCTCGCCCACCCAGTGTGGGTTCCGTCGACAGCACTCCACCATAGACCACCTAATTCGTCTTGAAACATCTATCTTTCTCAACCGCCAACACCTTGTATCGATATTCTTTGACATAGAGAAGGCTTACGACACAACATGGAGGTATGGTGTTTTGCGAGACCTCCATACATATGGGTTATGTGGCCATCTACCCATGTTTATTAAAAAATTTTTAATGGACATGAGATTCCAAGTTCGTGTAGGTTCGGCACTTTCACATTCTTTTGTACAGTAACTTGGAGTCCCTCAAGGCTGTATATTGAGTGTTACACTCTTCAGTATAAAGATAAATGCCATCACTGAACAACTCCCTCTCACTGTTACGAATGGGCTATATGTTGACGACTTTCACATCTCATGTCAGTCATCAAACATGAGATATATTGAGCGGTAACTACAAACTGCCCTCAATCGTGTACAGAAGTGGACTCTTGCGAATTGCTTTAATTTCTCTCTTTCCAAAACTGTATGCATGCACTTTTGCCATCGACGAAGTATTCACCCTGATCCTGAACTTCATATCGGTGAAGTTTTGCTGCCAGTGGTCCCAGAGACAAAGTTCTTGGGGCTTATCTTTGATCGTAAACTGACCTTTATACCACACTTAAAGCAGCTTCGGGTCAAATGTACAAGAACACTGAACATCCTCCGTGTCCTCTCTTCTACCAGTTGGGGGGCATATCGCCGTTCAATGTTAAAGATATATCGTGCACTTATTAGATCGAAACTTGACTATGGATCAATGGTCTATGGCTCTGCCAGACCCTCAGCTTTAAAGATACTGGACCCCATTCATCACCAAGGACTTTGACTCTGCACTGGAGCTTTCCGTACCTCTCCAGTTCAAAGCACATACATTGAATCTCATGAACCTCCACTACACCTTCGCCGTTTGCAACTATTTTTACAATATACTTCAAAACTTCGTTCCTTACCAAAGCATCCCACCTGGGAATGTGTTTTCCTTCCTCGGTGGGCAGTACTTTTTCAGAACAGACGATCTATCATTGCTCCGTTTGGCCTTCGCATCCGGGCGCAGTTGGATGAATTGGGTCTGTCCTTGGATAACATTGCAGATTCCACAGGTCGACGCATCCCACCATGGCTTATTACAGCCCCAAAGTGTGACCTTTCTTTCAATCACCTAAAAAAGGCGGATACTCCAGACTGGAAGTACCGTCTTTTATTCAATGAATATCTTTCAAACAATCATTCAGTTCCCATTTATACAGATGGTTCCAAATCAGGTAATTCAGTGGGCTCTGCTATGGTTTGCTATGGGTCAGTAGTTGCACACAGAATCCCCTCTACAGCTTCTGTGTTCACTGCTGAACTGTATGCCATATCTCTTGCCCTTGATCATATTGCAGCTGAGCAGTACTCCAACTGCACTATTTATACTGACTCGCTTAGTTCTATTCTTGCCTTGGAATCACTTCACATTAGCTCACATCCTATTCTAGCAGATATTCGAAACCAACTGGCCCATTTCTCATTAGCAGCTACTTCAATTCAGTTTTTCTGGATACCAGGCCATGTTGGTATTCATGGGAACGAGCTTGCAGACATGGCAGCTAAATATGTATGCCTCAGCTCCATCACCCCTATGCCTATTCCGTACATGGACTATGGTGTTGTCTTCAAAGCTCGGCTCCATGCCAGTTAGCAGTCCACTTGGAGTGAACAACGCGACAATAAACTTTTTCAAATCAAACCCAAAATTGGAGTTTGGCCATCTAGCTTCCGTAAAGTTCGGAGGGAAGAAGTTGTTTTCACTAGGCTCTGCATTGGTCACAGTTTTTTAACTCATCATTTTCTTTTATCTGGAACTGATGCACCAATGTGTAGTTTGTGTAACACTCAAATCACTATCAGCCATGTTTTACTTTCTTGCCATTGTTACAATTCTCAACAACGGCAATACTTTAAACATATTTTTTCCCAGCGTCAGTCTGTAACATTGGACAGAGTTATTGGTGATGGTGACTCTGTCCACCTTAAAAACGTTTTTAATTTTTTAATAGCCATTAATCTTTTTAATCTCATTTAAGTGTGGTATGTTTATTTATTACACCTTTTTAATTGTGGCTCCTTTTTTAAAGTTTTATTCTCTCTCATTCAATGTGACATTAAACAATGGCCAGAACATTAAATAACTCGACACCAGGACTAGAAAGGCCAACTTCAGGTGACTAACGCTTCTGTTTGAACTGTCTGTTTGAACTACTCGTTAGTCTTCCTGGCGAGTTACTATTATACTTTCGCTGCATATCATTTCACACTTTTACAACCTTTTTGTACTGGCCATATTGACTCATAACCCGGAACCAGGACGGAAAGACCAACTTCAGGTTGCTGACGGTGGTTTATATACTACCTGTTAGTCTTCCTGGCGGGTTATGATCATTCCCATTCTGCTACAGGTTGTCCTTTACAACTTTGTTGACTGGATGTCGTCATTGATTTTTGCACCATTTCCTGTTTTAATTGCCATTTTGCTTTTATCTTCAATTACCTTTACACATTTTACTCCATTTACTTGACTTTTATCTTTTTACTGGACATTTGGCTACCCTTTATTACGATTTTGCTGAGTGTCTTTTAAAACTTTTATTCCATTACATTTTGATAATAGCTACTATGACACATAACCCAGAACCAGGACTGGAAAGGCCAACTTCAGGTGACTGACGGTGGTTCTTGAACTTATTCGTTAGTCTTCCTGGCGGGTTATGATCATTATTATTATGCTATGAGTAAATAGTTTATAACTTTGAAGATTAAATGTCACCATTGGTTTTTACACCATTTTCTGTTTTAATTGCTGTTTTGTTATTACCTTCATTTTCTTTTACAAATTTTACTCCATTTATGTGACTTTTCTCTTTTTACTGAACATTTGGCTACTCATTGTTGTGATTTTACTGTGTGTCTTATAATACTTCTATTATTTAACATTTTGATACTGGTTGCTATGACACATAACCCAGAACCAGGACTGGAGAGACCAACTTTAGGTGACTGACGGTGGGTCTTGTACCTGCCTGTTAGTCTTCCTGGCGGGTTATGATTATACCTTTTTGATAGAGTAAATACCTTACAACTTTTTACACTTTGCCTTCTATCTTAACCTTGTAGACTAGGTGTCAACATTGGTTTTATACTTTTTTTGTTTTACCTTCATTTCCATTTATGTCTTACTACATTTACTACATTTTTACCAGTTGTTTGGCGCAGATAGCCTCGTTGCTTTGTGCCATAAAACACTAAATCAATCAATCAATCAATCAATTATAGGTGATCTTGTTATGCTGCAATATTAACTCAGTTAAACTTGCATTGTATTTGTTTTTTAGAGGCTTATTGCACAGTTTGAGAGTTATCAGTATTTTCTGTGAATTATTCCAAATGCTATAAATTGGATAATAGTGATTATAAAACACTTTTATAGCAATTTAAAGTGACAAAAAATTCATTTGGTAAATTAATGGCAAAATTCAAATCCAGAAGAGATCCTATTGCTGGGTTATTTTGTTGCTTAGTTTTATTATTACTTTCATTAATGGTGTCAGTTATAAAGTCTAAAATATCTAATTATATTTAACATTTTTAGTACAATGTTTTCATTTTTAGAGAGAGAATTGTTAACCTTAGATTTTGACTTAGACTTTCCAGGACTAGACCATGTGAAATATAATTGGGTTTATGGTGTATAATACTGTTAAAAAGGGGGTACATACTAAACTGATGAAGTAACTAATTTTAATCTTGTGTAAGAATCGAAGAAAACTATATATATATAAGCTATACTCAGTGCTAGGTTCAATAGCTTGCAATTATTGAAAGTTAATATTTTCTGCTGCTTATTACTTGTGGGTTTTTTTAAATAGGGATTTGATTTAATGTGCAATAGTTTTCTAATGTACTCAAATGTTTTCAGTCTTGGCAACACACTTATTTCCAATTCTAGTTTCATAAGAATGTTAATTTATAAGGTTAGACATTTTTATGCAAAAGAAACTGCAGTGTCATAGTTATATTTTTGTGATAGGATTTTTAACTGTTGCTCTGTACTGTATTTCATTTTATACTGATTTGTGTATTTTTTGTATTGTTTATTTAGTGCTATGGGTTTTGAAATGTTTTTCATCCATAAATATCTTGAGATATAAGATGTAAATATTATCTGTTTTCATGTTTGGTCAGCTACCTTATTCATCAGAGACTCTTTTAATCTTAAGGCTAATCTTAATCAACTTTATCATAAAGCCTTAATGGCGAGTTTTGATGTTATATCCCTCTTTATAGAAGTCCCAACTGCTGAAGCCTGCAAGGTAGCCTTAGAACTCTATATCTGAGACCCTAACCCATCAATAGATATTCCCAACAACCAGTTAGCAACCCTCATAAAATTCACCACGATTAAGACAAACTTCATGTTCATCAACCACAGCTATATACAAACAAATGGCCTAAGCATGGGCAACCCAGTGTCACCAGTTTTAGCCAATATTTTTATGACACAAGTTGAAACACAAGCAATTAACACAGCATTACATCCACCACTATACTGGTACAGATATATAGATGATACGTTGCAAGTTTCAGATCTACAGAACACATACTTAATTTTTTGAATCACATTAACTCTATACATCCCAACATTAACTTCACATGTGAACAAGAAGAAAGCAATCAAATATCATTTCTTAACCTCAAAATTACAAGAACCGACACACAATTCAAAACCGAAATCCACCGAAAAATCACCCATACTGGACTATACATTCCTTGGGACTCAGCACATAAAACAAAACAAAAACTCAACATACTAAGACACCAAATAAACACAGCCATAAAACTATGCTCACCAGATAAAATTAAGGACGAATTAGACAAAATAAAACAATACTTCATCAACATCAATAAGTTTCCTCCACAAACCGTAGAAAACATTGTGCACACACCTAGACAAAAAGCAAAATCAAGTAAAAAAAGTAAATATATCCCACAAATTAAAAAATTACAAAACCATATTCTGCTGCATACCATATATTCCCGACATCAGTAGACAAATAAACAATATTTGGTAAAAACTAATAACAAAATATGGCATTCCAGTTAAGACCAAATTTATTCAAAAACCAGGCACAAAACCAAGATCTATACTGTGTAAACACTACACTGACAAACACAACACCAACATTATTTTTAAAATACAATGTGATAACTGCCACAACTTCTGTATTGGAGAAACAAGCATAAAAATGGAAACAAGAACACAAAAAGTCACCTTCACACGTTTTCAGACACTGCAAATATCATAACCATAGAAAACACCCAAATACTAAATGAAGAAACAAACATAAACAAATGCAAAATAAAAGAAGCATTACTTGTACCACAACACAAGCTCAAAATGAATTAATACAAAGGAACAGCTTTATACCTATATTAATAAATATAATCAAACATCTGAGTACACCCTCTATATTCCTACACTCAATTACACAACCCCCTTCAAACATTGGATCAGCTGTCGATGGGTTATTTCTTTCCTTTGTGAACGTGATGATGACTGACAAAAGTCGAAATGTTGTTCGCTCCTCTACATAAAAATTTTCCTAACCTACACCAGTCGTTTTTACATATATATATTTGGTCTTTGTGTGATTTTATTTGCCACCATGTTTGTATTAAATATGTATTGTTACTGTTACTGGATTTATAAAAATTGTGGCCCAGAAATGGGATGACTAGTCATACTTATGCTTTGTTTGACCCTTCTTTTTTTCCAAACTAATTGCCCATGCAAGGCAAACATGTAAGGTGGAGTTATAAGCAGGCACCAAGTTTTGGAAAATTTTGTAATTTGGAAGTTGGGAAAATTTTAAGAAATTTATACCTCTAAACTTGAAACTGTATACACAAATATACATTTTTTTAATAAACCTGAAAATATATTTTGTTTATACAAATATACACTTCTAATCAACCTAAAAATTTTTTTACAAATATACACTTCTAATCAACCTGAAAATTTTTATACAAATATATATCTCTAATAAACTTAAGCTATATTCTATACTTAAAGAAAAAAATTAATTTTAACAAAGTAAAAATCGTCAGTTATTTGTAGAATTGTCATAAGAAGTATTAAAAAAAAAAAAAGGGCAGATGACAATCACGCATCATTCCAAATACCCCTCCTGTATAACATGGGGATAATATGTTCTTGGAAAAGACTCACTTTACATTCCCTCGCACACTGTTGTATCACTCATTTTGAGTTTTTATAAAAAGTCTCCCTCTGGTTAAAACTTGTTTTCTTCCAAACTGAGCAGGAATTAAACCTCAACAAAACAGGCACATCATGTGAGTGAAAAAAGAAGGTAATTTTTAGTTGTATAAAAGTGGGAAGTATTCTTGTTGCTATTTGAAACTTTGTTTGAAATTAGTGATGTATATACAGTTATGACAGAAAGTGTTCATATTCCTGTGTCCCGAGTAGTTTTTGCTCATAACTTAAAAAGTATCGCGATTAGGCTAATGTACAGTATATTATAAATATTATACTGACACACAACTACATAAATTTTTATGTAAATTAAATGACAAATAAACTGTTTACAAACAAGTAACCAAAAACAGGAGGAGCAGAAAATGTTCGTACAGTTCTGAACATGTAAAAAAACTAATATTCTCTCAAAAATTTTGTTTAGGTTGGCAAGTAAACTACATAATACCATTCCAGAACTAGACACTGGGTTCATAATTATTGAATTTAGTCAGCAAAAATGTACTTTTGGCAATTTAGTGCCGTCTCTGTAATTATCTGCTTGGTCATCGTGGCAAACAGGAAACAACTGTCTAGTGATTTAAAAAAAAAACGAATTATTGTAAAATATGAGTTTTGTGTGTCTCTTTTCGGTATTGCTACACAACTTAATGTGCTGAAATCTACTGTTCAAAGCATAATTTCCAAGTTCAAGCTTGCAGGATCAACTACTAACCTCCTTTGTTCCAGAAGCCCCACCAAAATTCCATGAAGGTTCTCACATAAGTCAGTAGGAACCCTCATTTAACATGTATTGACATAAAGAAACTGGTAAGGGGTTGAAGTAAGCACCTTTACAGTCACGAACATGTTACACTCTTCTGGGTTCAAAGCATGCCATCCTCGTAGAACTCCATATTTAAAGCCTATTCATTTAGAATCATGATTGAGGTGTTTAAGAAAGCATGTAGATAAACCCTTTACCTATTGGAAGAGTATTCTTTGGTCAAATGAGACTAAAATCGAGCGTTTCGGTCACAATGATGTTTGCTGTATTTGCTGTAAGAAGAACGAAGTCTTCCAACGTACACCGTCCCTACAGTTAAACACAGAGGTGGCTTGATCATGCTCTGGCATTTTTTCAGCTCTTTTGGTGTAGGAAGTCTTCACCGCATCAACGGAATTATGAAAAAAGAAGAGTATGTTGATATATTGGGCACTTATATCAAGTATGATGCTCGAAACATGCGGCTTGGGCATTATTGGATCTTCCAGCACGACAATGACCTTAAGCATGCATTGAAATATGTGCAATCCTGGTTGCAGAGGAACCATATAAGCGTTCTGGAGTGGCTATCGCAGTCATTCAATCTCAACCCAATTGAAAACATTTGGTACGAGTTGAAGATCAAGGTTCATAAGTGTCATTCGAAAAACTTGCAAGACTTGGAGGCGTTCTGTAAAGAAGAATGGAAGAAAATACCAGTCGAGTACTGTCAAATGATCATGGAGGGCCATGAGGAGAGATCGCGTCAGGTAATTCACCTAAAAGGCCACACAACTGACCATTAAAATAGATGCACAAACACTTTGTCTCTCCTATATTTGTTTATTTGTTTTTCAATTTACATAAAAAATTATATAGATGTGTGTTAATATAATATTTATTATATACTGTACTTTTATTATTCTAGTCATGATACTTTTTAAATTATGAGGAAAAAATTTGCAACGCAGGGGTACAAACAATCTGCCGTATCTGTGTGTGTTTTTAGAGTGCAGTTTGAACCGGTTCTAAAAATATTTAAAGATCTGGTTAGAAACTGTGTTTTATGTTTTTTAATAATTACTAAGACATGGTTTATTTAAATCTTCATCACAATAAACCTAAATAAACCTTAGAAATTCTTACATTTTGTGTGTTTGTAGTTTACAGTCCAGCTGGGGTTAGCTACAAGTTTTACAGTACAAGACTGAATCTGTTGTGGAAACAAAACTGTTACAACCATTTTCATTCAAGATTAGATTCTATAAGGTGCTTAGTAACATTTTGGTGCCTGTTATGTAATGATAGCCTGTGTTTTTATACATTTTGTTATGACTTGGCATTTTTACAGTTTATGATAATGTCTCGATGTTTTTTAAGTTGCAAACTTAGATCTTGCTGTTTTTTAAGTTATATATGTACACCTTACTGCTCTTTACATTGTATAAGAAGATTTAGGATATTTCCCTTTGTGTTCGTGTTAAACTATGTAGCATATTCTTTGTTTTACTTGTGATTCAAATGTGACTGTTCAGGTAGTTTTTATCTGTTAGATAATGTATATTCAGTTTAGTAATTACAACCAACAAGAGACAAAAGTTTTAATGGTTCTTCAACACAATAATGGTTGATGTTATTGAAATAATATTGTTTCTCATTACAATCATTGTGGTTAAAACAGTCTTATGAAGTTATATACCAGTAATATTTATTACAATGAAGTGTTAACAGTGACAATGTTTCATTTGCAATACACTAAAATTTCTGGATTCATCACTTTTTCTAACATGGCTATTAAATATATTTAGGTATGGTAGTAGATTTTATGTCTATGTTTATTTCTTTTTAGAAACACAAGTGTAAGTAAAGATCATATTTAAAACATACAAGTCATGCAGGTATTACCTTTTGTTACCTTGAACTTGGAATATTTGTTTTCTCTGATGTCTACCCATAGATGTTTGTTGTACATTGTTTTAAATAATACATTACAGATAAGTTTCTTTACTTTTTATAAAGCAAACGTGATATTCATCCTGAAGTGTTTCTATAATAAATACTAATATCTTTCTTTAGCTATCATAAATTCTGATACAAATAACTTGTATCAACAAACAGTCCTTTCTAAATTTTTATACCAATGAAAGCTGTTACTAGTAAAAGAAAAATTAAGCAAGCTCTTATCATTTACAAAGTTGTCAAGTATTCTTTTGAACATTTACTGCCTTTACAAAGTCCAAAGGCCAACAAACCTGACAGAAAAATCAAACTATCTCACCTTATGATGACTTCTACCCTGCCAAAATTTATATAAGTGTTCAATAGCCCCACTGTTTTCACTATTAAATATGAAGAAAAGATGATTCATCAACATTATCGATTCCCTTTACAATCTTAAACATGCCAGTCAGATCTCCTATAACTCTTCTTCTTCCAAAGAAAATAATTTTGAAGATTTAATTTTTCCTTATACAGGGTGTTTGGAAAGTCACTGTGCAATTATATATTTATTAACATACATTTTTCAATATAGAATAAAGGAGGTAAATATGAATGACATAAACAATATTGAAAGTGACCCCCGTTGGCATCAATACAGCCCTAAATCCTTCTTATTTTGTTTCTAAACACAGCCATCAGTTGCTGGCTTGAAATATACTGAATAAAATATGATTACAAAACTACACAGTGACTTTCCAAACACCTTTTATGAGAAACCTTCCATCTCTAAACCATTTCTGACAATTCAGTGCCATTTCTTAGGTAAGAAGCCTGAGAGTGAACACAATATTTCAAATGTAGTCTCACCAATGACCTGTACAATAAAATTATAACCTTGTCATATTTGTATTCAATATTTCTGTACACCCCTGTGCAAATTAATTGAAACAAATAGTCATTTTACAATATTTTCAGCATGGGGGCCAGTGTGAGCTCACTGGACCCGGATTTCTTTTAATAGCAATTTTTTCACACAGATGGCTTCATTAGCTGTGTTTTGCAGTATGGTTGATCTATTTTTGGGATATGTGACAAAATTTTGAGGAATATTACAATTGTGTTAGGGCATGGAGACCAGTCAAAAAACAACTCAATGAAGAAAAAATTAAATCAATGGGGTCTAAAATACAAGAACTGGATGTATGGAAAAAGGTGTTATTCAGTGCCAAGACTTGTTTCTTTGTACAGGGTAAAAGAAGTCTGCATGTTTGCAGATCTCCAGGTGAGAAACTTCAAGAATGTCACATCAATCAGTTTGTAAAACTTCTTCTGTCCAGACACTCTTCTATACAGACAGTTAACTTATCCTTCATGCTCCATATACATGATGAGGGACCTTCCAGGGAAGGTTCTGTTTTTTCAGTTTACCTCTGAGATTTAAACATCCACCCACGTGTTTGCCTTGTGTGGTAACCCGTGATGGAGAGGAGAGGATCCTGGTGATTGAGGGGTCCAACCCCAGCACACCACTTTGGCCTTGAATTCCTGTAGACAGGCAGCCTTGGGGTGGCCCACTTGAGTCAATTGGCTGGTCCATTCAGGCTAGGGTCAACCAAGTACCAGTGTTGACTGTTCTCAACAGGTGTTGTGGATATTGTATCTGATGCTGGTGTTTGGGTATAGTGCTTAAGAAACCTTGGTGTTACTGCAGTGTCCTTGTTTGACATTGTGGTGCATACCTTCAGACTCCATGGTTGGCAGGGTCAATGAGCACCGAAATTTCCCTTTCTTTATTATGGATACTCCAATTAAAAATCTTAATAAAATAGTGAAAAAAAAAGTCTACAGGAAAACTACCACGTTTGAAGATACTGAGCAGCAATCCTCACCATCTGTAACACCTGTTGTACCTCATTTTCTTATATTGCATTCACTTTAAGACAAACCTGTAAGGCAGATGTCTCCCTTTTTCATTCAGAAGGGACAAGAGGGACTTGCTGGCTCTCCAAAGTCAGTAAAGAAACTTTGACCTGGTGACATATTGGTGGAAACATCAACATCTCAACATGGTGAACTCCTCTTGCGTTCAAAGGCAATTGTGAATAGACTAATTATAGAGGTTACACCACATGCTACTTTGAATTCATCATGGAGAGTTATTGTTGAGAGGGATTTGAAGAACATCCCAGAATCAGAGATTCTCGCTGCTTTCCTCACCCAAGGAGTTTCTTTAGTGAGGCATATATTCACTTACAAAGATAGAATTATGGTGCCGACCAATATCCTCATTTTCACATTTACATCATCACATCCATCTGCCACCATCAAGGCAGGTTATCTTAATTGCAGAGTATGGCCATACATTCCAAACCCTCTCACATGTTTCTGGTGTCAGTGATTCATTCACCCGAAGACATATTCTCGTGGTTCCTTGATCTGTGCTCATTGCAGTGGCAAGAACCACGATGCCTGTGAGTGTGAAACAGACCATCATTGCATCAAGTGCAATTACTTTCACTGATCCAATTTTTGTTCTTTCCCTAACTGGTTAGAAGAAAAAGAGATGCAGCATTTGAAAATGATTCATGACATTTCTTACCCTGAGGCTCAAAAGTTGTTGTCTCCACCTCATCTTGGACATATGCTGTTGCACTTTGTTCCACTACTACAGTGGTAGTGCAGGTAGATTTCTCTTTACCTCCAAAAGCATCGTTCTCCAAACAAATGAAAAGTCTTTTGATCTCTATTCTAAAAAATGAAATGTTGATGAATCAACTTCAACACCTATCTCTGTCTTTTACATACATACCACCAAACCCCATGATTCATATCCTTTAGTTCCAGGTACAGGCATTTTCTTGGATACATCTTCTCCCACTCCAAGATGCAAAACAATCATTCATTCAAGTCTTTAGTTATTGAAATCCTTTTCCAACAGCTGTCATGGATGAGTGCATGGAGGGATGGCACTGTTATTTGATTAGCATGTGCTCTCCCTGTCTTTGACACTTGATAACTCTTGGAGGCTGTAGCCATCCATTTTTCCTTGGGTTGTACCATCACTGTTTGTTCTCTCTACCTGTCACCTGGAGAGACTCAATGCTCTCATTGAACAGTTGTTGTCTCCCTTTTTAATCCTGGGGGACTTTTATGGACATCATTCCCTATGGGTAAGTGCTGATATCGATAGTAGTCGTTGCTCTGTTGAGCGTATGCTGTCTGATCACAACCCTTCTCTTTCAATACTGGTTCTTCTACTTATTTTTATGTACCTAGTCAGTCCTTTACTGCTATTGATTTCTGAGTTTGCCCCCTTTGCTCTTCTGTCATTTTTCATGGAGGATTGACAGTAATGCATAAGGCAATGATCATTTTCCTATAATTTTGAGAGAGACTGGCCGTGGTCAGTATCACTCAACCAGCATGCCCCAGTGGAAACTGGATCAAGCAAACTGGCACTCTTTCACTGCTCTCACAGAACTTGATCCTGCTATTGTCTGTCAGCCATCAGTAGATAACTGTGTGACAGCAGTAACTGGCTGTATTATTCAAGCCAATGCTTAATGTATTCCTGAAACTTTAATATGATATCCTTGTTCATGGTGGAAGACTCAAAAATGAGCCTGGGAATACTTTTTGTTAGTATCCCACACTCAAGCACTGCATCACTTTCCAGCAGGCTTGTGCACATGCTCTGTGGGTAAGACATCAATGCCAGAAGGAATCTTGGATTAAGTTCACAACCAGCTTATCTTCTACCACCAGTTCTAAAGTCATATGGGACAAGATTAAAAAAGTCTGTGGGTACTAAAATTCTGTCTCCCTCTTGATCTTGCTCTCTGATGGCCAGGAAGTAGCTGATACCAGGAGCATCACTGATGCTGGGTATATAGCATCTTCATCCACCTTATCCATCAACACTTAGACAGAGGGATCACCTCTTTCCTTTCAAGCTGATTATCTGTAACTTTTATTGTCCATTTACACTGATGAAACTCAAATTGGCCCTTTATTGGTCATATCTGATGATGTACACTATGAAATGCTGTGTCATTTATCTTCTCCTCTTGCTATTCTTTTGAATGTTTTTTACTGGATCTGGCAGGAGAATATTTTTCCTGGTGCCTGGCTGTTGTCCTACCTTTCTCTAAGCCTGGTAAGGATCTCAAGATTTCTTCATACTACCATCTAACTACTTTGAAGAGCTGTCTCTGTAAGACCTTAAAGAGGATGGTTAATGCTCATCTTGTTTGGTTCCTTGAATGAAACAACCTCCTCTTGTCCACCCAGTGTGGGTTCTGATGACTGCGGACCAACTGATTCAACTTGAAACTCCAACCAGAGAAGCCTTTCTCAAACGACAACATTATGTATCAGTATTCTTTTACATTGAGAAGGCTTATGATACAACATGGAGGTACGGCATTCTGCGAGACTTCCATATATATGGGTTACGTGACCATTTGCCTGTTTTTATTAAAAAAAATTTTAATGGACAGGAGATTGCAAGTTATGTGGGTTCAACACTTTCCCTTTCTTTTCTACAAGAACTTGGAGTCCCTCAGGGCTGTGTTTTGAGTGTCACACTTTTGAGTATGAAGATTAATACCATCACTGAACAACAACTTTTCACAGTTGCAAATGGGCTCTATGTCAAGGACTTTCTCATGTCAGGTCAGTTGTCGCACTTGAGAACAGCAGATACTTCCAATTGGGAATACTCTGTTATTTGCTGAACATCTTTTGAACCATCCTTCTATTCCTGTTAATACAGATGGTTCAAAATCACATGACTGTGTGGGCTCTGCCATGTTTTGTTGTGGTTTGGTGGTTGCACACAGAGTTCCCTCTACAGCATCTGTGTTCACTCTTGAACTGTATGCCATTTTTCTTGCCCTGGAACACATAGAAGCTAATCAGTACTCAAACTGCACTATTTATATAGACTTGCTTTGTTCTCTGCTGGCCCTTGAATTGCTTCATGTTAATTCTCCTGTTCTTACCGATACTCAAAACTGACTGGCCCATTTCTTTTTAACATCTACTTCTATCTAGTTTTTCTGGATACAGGGCCATGTTGGTATTCAAGGGAACGAGGTTTCAAACACAGCAGCTAAATCTGTATGCTCTGGCAGTATCACTGATGTGCCTGTCCCATACACGAACTATGATCATATGTTCAAGGCTCATCTCAGTGCCAGTTGGCAGTGGACTAGGAGTGAGCAATGCAAAAAGAAGCTTTTCCAAATAAAACTCTATATTGGACTTTGGCCATCTTGCTTCTGTAAAGATTGGAAAGAGGAAGTTGTTCCGACAAGACTACACATTAGTCACAGTTCTTTAACTCACTGTGTACTTTTATCTGGGACTGATGCACCAATGTGTTGTCTGTGTAACACAGAGGTCACAATAAGCCACATTTTACTGTCTTGCTGCTGTTATGACTCTCAAGGACAGCACCATTTAAACATGTTTTGCCCTAAGCTTTATCTATAATGTTAGACTGTTATTGGTGATGGTGACACTGTCCACCTTGAAAATGCTATTTAAGTTTTTTAATTTATACATTAGACCTTTTTTTAATGTAACTTCCTGTTAAGAATCAAAATCCATGTAGTTTGATTTGAAATTAGAAAATGGCTGTAACATCAAATAACTCAAAACTGGGACTGTAAAGGCCAACTTTTGGTGACTAATGGAGGTCATTGAACTTACCTGTCAGTCATCCTGGTGAATTATGATAATTACAGTTATGCTACAGAAAGTCCTTTACAACTTATATTACTGTAGTTTTTCTCTTACTGCTGTAAATATTGGTTTTAATGCTGTTTGTGTTGTTTTTTTTTAAACTGTTTTTGTTTTACCTTGATTTCCTTTTATGAATTACACCAAATTTACTTTAATTTTAACTTTTTTACCAGATGTTTAGCACAGATAGCCAAGTTGCTTTGTGCCGTATAACACCAAACTATCCAACCTTCATACCCAGAAAGAAAATTTTTTTACAAGCTTTTTATGTGACACATTGTTAAAAGCCTTCTGAAAATACAGATATACCACATCCACACTATTACTCTCATAAACATTTGCAAATAGTGTGAACACATTTATAAGGCAAGTTTTCCGTTGGTAAAACCATGTTGACTATCCAGTGATGGAGTGGAAGTTGTAATATTTTATCTGTAGGTGTGACCTGAAACTAAGGTAGTTTACTGTATAGTGACATACATGCTGTGACCATTACTGAGTTTTCATCAAATGTATACAGAAAATAAGTTAATTTGTTGGATTACAAAAAGAGTTTTAACATTGTTGATGAAAATGTATCAAAATTGGTTGGTGTTTTCAGAAAGTACAAGTAAAATGTTGAATTACTGAAATAGAACGTGTTGTTCTTCTATTTATGATTATGAGAACGGTTGTTTTAAAGGTCAGTTCCTTCAGTTTTTACAAATAGAAGCTTGTAAACATAGTGTGGAAAACTCAAACCCAAATTATTGTTTCATCAACATACAAAGAAAGCTGTAGGTATAGCACAGAGATCCTTATTTTCCAGGTTTGAGAGATTTGAACTTTTCTGAAACTTCTACAGTGGTGTAGTATTATGTTTGATGTGTGTACATATCACTTGTGTCCTGTCATGAAATTGTATCATGGAATAAAACTCCTTGTAAAAACAGCAGAACAATGACCTGTATGGACCTTTACAGATTATAGCGATTCATCTTCATAGCTGATCGTCTGTTGAAGCGTTCAGAGATATAAGTAATAGATAAATTTGTGATTAGTTATGTATGCCAAATAACTGGGAACATTGTTTTTGACAGACCTAAATGAAGACAAAAGCGTAATACTACTTGTATGCTGCTTTTGTGTGGATTGGTGCTTAATCCATGGGCTAAGATCCAGATCTCATTACCCATAATGGACAGAGAAATGATAATCTATTGAGTAGCTTTGTGTTGAAAACTAATATTCATATACTTTATTTTATTTAACTGGCATGGATTTATAAACATCTTTGTATATCAGAATAAACTGTCCTCTCTTTTAGATGCATTTTTTAAAAATTATGAATTAAGTTCAAAATAAAACCACAATGTGAATGTTGATTTATAATGACCAGTGTTTAATAATGGGAACTTGTATTTGTGCTTCATTTTGAATTCTCTTACACTATGATAATAAAATACTCATGTTTCTGAAACATTATTTACCTGTGTTTAGTGCGATTCACACTTCACTAAATTATACAATAAACTTACACCAAACTACAAAAACTGTGTAAAAAATAACTATCACAAGACCTGCATTGATATTTCAGAAAATATACCCTGTTACAAAATGAATGCCAGGAACACCAGTAATTATGGCCAACTATACTTCCTTAGTAGCCTGTAAATGACCTCTCACTTGCTTTGTATTTACTCGTGAGGCAGGTCATTGTCACTATGAAGAGTATACTGAAAAAGACTTGGTTGTCTGAGCAAGAAGAGGAGGTAGACCCATTGTGGACTTCATCTCAAGAGAAAGTGTAAGGAAGAATTCTCTTGTGACTTGTGAGTATCAGAGTAAGAATGCTGTAACTTTTTACCAAGAAAAGTTATCTGGTGAAATCAGTTATTTTATACAAGTTCTACACTTCTGATTATGTACATGGAAGTTATTACAATCTGATGTGTGTGCATCTTTTAGTGGTTACTGGCTAACCTAAAACCTACTTCCCATTCAGTAAATAATCAATTCATAGTTCTTGGATACTAGCAGTTGATGTTCAGAGGAAAATTAAGTTTCACAGTGAAGAGGGTAATGATGCTTCAGAAATTATTATGCTACAAAACTCTTACCTATGTTTTGTTGTGTTTATAATTCAGCAAACTGTCTTCAGTATCTGAAGTAAAATAAAAGAATTACCTCATTTTTAAGTAACTAAAACACATTGATACAACAGTAATTTAATTAAAATTACAACAATATAGAAATTACATGGGTAATAAACAAGATCCTATACATAGAAAATACGGAAGTTAAACAAAGACTGTTCAGTATTTGTTAAAGGTTTCTTTAATTAGTAATTCTAAATCATTGTTGTCTTTACAAAAGATATTGAAATTAATTCATGCATTTCTTCACTATATTGATGTGTAGAGAAAACGTGATTACTCAACCTTTTGCTTTCATGGAAATTATATGTTCATTGGCTCTAGCTGGTAGATCATGTTGGGTTTCCTCAGTTCCTGCGTGTGTAAATATATACAAACCATGAACGAGGAAAAGTTGGTAGAAGGCCCCTAGTGTGGAAACATTGTGGGATGTGGATTAAAAACTAATCTGAAATCAACTTGGTGTTAGACATTGTGTGTTTCATTTGACTTTTTAAAGTTTAGCTTTAATCTGTGATGTTGAGAAAACCCACTTTTAGAAAAACAACATACATGAAAATGGCTTGTTTGGGTCGAGAAAATTTTTGTGTAGAGGAGCGAACAACGATTTGACCTTCTTCGGTCATCATCAGGTTCACAAAGAAAGAAAGAGGTAACTGACTGGAAGCTGACCACATGTTTGAAAGGGGTTGTGTAACTAAGTGTTGGAATATAGAGGGTGTGCTTAGATGTTTGAATATATAATTTTATATTATTTATTTTATTATTATTAATTATATTATTTTTTAATACAGCATAAAGGTGTTCCTTTGAATTGGTTTATTTTGGGCTTGAGTTGTTGTATAAGTAAGGCTTCTTTAGTATTCCATTTGTTTGTTTGTTTCTTTGTTTAGTATTTGGGTGTTTTCTATGGTTATATTGTGTTTATTTGATTTGCAGTGTGCGAAAACGTGAAGGTGACTTTTTGTGTTCTTTGAATCTAGGTTCCATTTTTCTACTTGTTTCTCCAATATAGAAGTTGTGG
Source organism: Carcinoscorpius rotundicauda (assembly GCA_011833715.1). Classification (NCBI taxonomy): domain Eukaryota; kingdom Metazoa; phylum Arthropoda; class Merostomata; order Xiphosura; family Limulidae; genus Carcinoscorpius; species Carcinoscorpius rotundicauda. Next base: position 28,689,466 of record CM022406.1, read on the forward strand.
CAGTTATCACATCGTATTTTATAAATAATGTTGGTGTGGTGTTTGTCAGTGTAGTTTTTACACTAAGGTGTATACCTTAGTTTTTGTATAACTTAGTATAAATGTAAATCTTGATTCATATGTTGTTTTATTCAGACCTTTTGTAAATGAAAATGTGCAGATATGCCCATTTTTACATAGAAGATAGGTTAATTTCTAAATTTCTTTATCTAGGTCACAAGCAACGCTTTAAGGGAATAATGGTAATTTTCTGTACTGTTATAACATGAGCAGTTAATAAATAACACATGCTATCCAGGAACAAAATTTGTCACATAATGTAATAATTAATAATATATGTAATGATGATGATCAATAATTAAAGATGTGACGATGATAATTGATGATAATATAAGTGATAAAAATCAAAAGTGTTTTTAGAATAATGCACATTTATTTCTTAGAATAAAACTTTTGATTGCTACTTAGTGAGGCAAGATATGAAAACTTTTGTGTTTTTTATTAAGAGAAGTTGTATTAACTACAAATGAGAAATCAGGAGTATGTGTCTCTGCTGAAAGATAAAATATTAAAAACTGCAATTATTTTAGAACTGTTACCTTTGTGTTTAAACATGTGCTATATTGTTTTTTATTGTTTTGATCTTCAACCAAGTTAAACTTGTCCATGTACGATATTTAAGTGTGTTTTTTTTTTTGTTTTGGGGGAGTTATAGGAAAATTAATAATGCCTCAGTTAGTAATCAGTAGCAGTGAGTGCATGGTGTATCTTGGACCTGAGAAGGGATCTCGGCCACGTTCCAAGATATCAGGTATACAAACATTTATATTTAACATAAACTGGAATTGGTTGATGTATTTCATTTATGTAAGCTTGTAATTAGTGTATGGTGAGATAATAACTGAAGTTTTAGTCTGTTATCCTTTGATATGGTAAAGGAAAATAGCAATTATACATTTAATGTAGTCAGCTGTTTGATATGGTAAAGAAAAACAGTAATTATATATTTAATGAAGACAACTGTTTAATATGGTAAAATAAAACAGTAACTACATATTTAATGTAGCCACCCATTTGATATGGTAAAATGAAACTGTAACTATGTATTTAATGTACCCACCTGTTTGATATTGTAAAATATAGCAGTTACTATAATTTTGATTCAGTGAATTCTTTTTACTCTGTTGATGCTTAACATTAAGAAGTCAAACATTTACTGTTACTTTCTTTTGTTATACACATAGGAAAAAAAGATGGGTGTTTATCTTTATGATTTTCAGTTTCCACTGTGTGTTTGTTTTTTTTAGATGAAGAAATTGCAACAATGACTGTAAACTGTACAGCTTGTGGTAACCAAGTGAATCATCTTGACCCAGCAGAAGTCAAGAGACACATTAAACTTGGAGTGTTGTTATGTAGAGTAAGTTACTCATGTTAAATGTTAATTGTACAAGGTTTGAGGGAAGTAAAGTGTTTTTCTGTGTAAGATGTGGTAATTTCAGTTTGGTGGTGCAGGTTAAGGTGAAGGTGAAAGTGCTTAATGAATATGTTTCACTGTTATATAAAGTTCATGTTTCATGTAACATTACTTATACATTGATGGTTTTTCTAAACATTTACTAAGCATGTCAAACTTTATTAAGTACAAATAAATGTTTGGACATTCAGGTTTTTAGCTGGAGTCATTTTTGTTTTTCAATGGCTAGGTGAATTGCTAATTTGTGTTTACTGATTAGCATTTTATATGTTCCAGTGATTGTGTTTGTAAAACTGTATTAAGATACATTTGGAATTTGAAAATAGTTTCATCTTATTACTGTGTTAGTGGAGGTGTATTTAATTACTTTACTGTTTCATTAAGCTGATGTGTTAGAAATAACATTTGTTGTACATCCAAAATAATGTGTATATAGTATAGAGTTAGAGTAGAGAAAATAAGATAAAATATGAAGTTTTAATAGAAAAAAATTGTTGAGATTTAATTAAGAGGTTTTAGAAATTATGGGAATAAAATTTGAGGTATTTGGGTTGAAGAAAATTACTGAAAAACTTGAAAATCGCTTTGCACTTGGATCTGACAATATTTTAAATCAATTTATTCATGGAAAAGTTTGTTTCTGAAGTTACACAAAATGTATTATAAATTTGGTACGGAAACTGTGAATGTCAATTTGAGGTCAAAGCAGATGAGACCCTCATGAGAGAGTTAAGGGTGCTCAACTCATATTCATGGGTTTCAAGTGAGTTTCTTATCATTAAGAATTGTTTGTAAGATGCCTTTTGTCTCAGAGGAAGTTATGACAATGAATTTTAGAAGTGTCATGATCTTTATTAATATTTCTATTTAAAATATTTATCTATATTTCTATTTAAAATACTTTTATAAACATAACATCAAAATAAAGTCACAGTATAAACATTGTATAGAGTGTTGTCTGCATTTGCTTTGCATCCATATTTTGCCCAAGATCTTTGTGCACGGCTCTTTGGTTAGGGCAAACTTCAAATAAATCAATTTTTTCCAATACTTAAAATTGCCAAAGGACTGTGAGTGCATCAACAACTTCCTTTGTTGAAGACTGGTTCCCTTCCTCCTCATCTTCTTGTAAGTCCATTTTGTGATTTTTGTGCATCCTTTTTTTTTTATTAACTCATCATTGAGTTCTTTATGGGTATCTTCTACTTTGCCCACATCAAGTTGTTCAAAAGATTCAGTGCTTAACTGCTAAAGAGTTCAAACACAGTTTAACAGATCAATAGTGATATCAGTTGCAACATAATTGTCATCATCTGCAACTGGAAGCCCCCTTTTTTAAAATATTTGTGATGGTCTCTCTTTGTACCAGTGTCTGTGCTTCAGAAATGGTGATGTTTTCTGTCAAATATTTTTCTTTTTTAGTTCTTCAAATGAAAGTTTTTTTTTGTTTTTTTTTTTATGTACTGAACCACCATAGAATGCTAGTGAATCTTGAGGTTTCAGATGACATCATTGTCCATTGGCTGCATGACAGATATTGTGTTTATGGAAAGAAACTTGAACTTTGTTTTGCAGTAAAACGTATGCAGAGTGAGCTGTGCAAGTGTCAATGAGCAAGAATTTTTTTATTCTCTCTCTCACTTGTGTAATTTTTCTGACAGTTTCTTATCCCTCTTGTAAAGCCATAATTCTAAAATATTTCCTGTCATCCATGTGTTTATGGAACTAGTGTAAGAGACGGAGCTTTGTCAGATTTTTAGGAAAGCAACATGAACATTTACATTTTCTTTTCAGAAACAAGGGCATTTTTGAGATCCTGTTTGCACGTACAGAGATCATGGTTCAATTCTTGGGTAACTTTCCTGCTTTTAAACACGTTTAACGTAGCCAAGAATTTTGAAGAAAAAAGCACTGTTTTGACAACATTGAAAATGTTCACATGCTTATAAGATCTAAGAATTACTGGTAGTATGTTACTGAGTCATTGTACTGATGCCACAACATTTTCAGATTTGTTCTCCATCTTCAACTTTGTAAACAACGTTGTGTTTTGCTTTCCATTGTCGTTTAACTGAAAACCTTAGATTTTCATAGTTTGTGTTAGATCTGGTAGAACTGCTTGTGCTCACTTTTCTTTAAACCACAGTAAATAACTTCAAGCCCTGAAAATTTTCCAGAACAATTTCATTTCTCTTTGGAGTTTTCTTGTCTACTCTGAAACCAACTCTACATTGTTACCTTTGTGCTTCCACGATATAAGATGAAAAGAAACATTATTATTCTGAGTGCTAACATTATTTTTTACTCGAAGTGAATTGTTAAAGGTTTCTGTAAAAATATTTTGCTAAAAGATTTAATTTTTCATGTTCAACGAACCTGTAATATTTACTGAAAGATCACCAGATTCAGAAAGGTAGTATGTGAAGTTTTATATTTGTTGCAGTAAGTAACAGTTTTCTTAGGGTATAAAAATGTGATGTTCAATAATAGAGTATGTTTGTGCCAGTTTTGCTAAAGTTACATACACAACTCAAAAACAGTAGTAAAGTTTTTTTAGGTTTGTACATTAGAATGTTGTAAAGTTTACCACAAAGTAATGCAATGTTATTTTTGATGATGATACACAAACATAAATAACCAAGGGGGGTATCTGTGGAGTATAAATTATCACTTAATTTGTTCCTGCATGATGATAAATTGTTGGCTTGAAAACCTTTTCAGTGTGTTATAGGAGATATCTTTATTATCTTGAGAGAAACTCAACATGTAAACATTTTATTATTAAATTCACAGTAGGATATCAAGGAACTTCATTAACTTCTATTCTTAGACTTGTTTGTTTATAACTTCTAATGTATGTTTTTCATAAGAAAACTATGGTTTTATACTGGTATATTGTAGGGAAATTTGATTAAAAATTGGTTCATTAGCATTAGGCATATAAATTAATCAACATATAATGTTGTTATAAAACAGAAAACAAAGTACTTTTTAATATGCAATATAAATCATTATTCATGCCTATTAAAACTATTTACTTCAATAAGATTTTGATGTAGTTGTACAAAAACAAAATAATCTTGATAATGATGTTGTGATGAATTGTGTGTCTTATATATATTATTACATATTTTCAAATTATTTGTTCAAAAATATGTAACCCTACAGTTTATATTCCCACTATTACTATAGAAATGTTTAAAACTTAATTTTTGTGCTATTTAGCACAATTTATATTTGTAACCTATTTGTATGTTATGTACAATAAGTATTACAGTGGTTTAAGGGTAAAAAAAAAGTACTGTTATATTTCTTACAGAAATGCTTCAAGTACTATGGATCTGGTACATTTCAAAAGGATGAAAATGGGGTGGACGAGTACTGCCGATGGTGTGCTGAAGGAGGTAACCTCATCATTTGTGACTTCTGTGAAAATGCCTTTTGTAAGGAGTGCATTCGGAGAAATTTTGGAAGAAGAGAACTTACAAAAGCAACAGAAGCAACAAGGTGGCAATGCTATGTGTGCAATTCTGAACCATTGTATGGTCTGGTGTCATTTTGTATGATGGTTCAGGAGTTTGCTCAACAGCATACAAGTGATGGAAAGGATAAAGTTTCAAAGAAATCGAGTCTTCGAAGTAAAGATGTTTTCAAAGAAATTGAGATGTTTTCTAAGAAATTATTAAATGAACAGACTTCGATGGCCAGTTCAGAGTCATGGCTGGAGGAGGACTTCACTCAAGGACTTATTGCTCTAAACATGACTGTGGAAAATATCCTGAAAGTACGTGAAAAGTACAGGCGAAAAGCAACACAGTCTCACTCTGTTCACTCTGGTGTGAGGCGCTTCATAAACGTTTTCAAAACTCATGTTCAAAATATTGAAGTGGTCTTAAAAAGCATTGAATCTCATTATGAAGTGTACCAAAACAACCAGTTGCAGATGGCTAAGAAATCTAAAACACATCTAATTAATGGAGACATTGCTCTAAGTGGTAAGTCTGGTACAAATACCTCAGAACAGGAAGAGGAGACATTTAATGATATAGAAATAATAGAGTGTATGTCTGGAGGTAATCCATCATCAGAAAGTCATCCAAAAGATAAAATAACAATAAATATAAATGATGATTTGTCTTCAGAGACTGATATAAACAGACCAGCTGAAACTGACTCTTTTGATTTGGGAGAAAATACGTTGGAAGACAAATTTCAGGTTTTAAATGATGATCCTAAAATTAATGTTCATGATGAAGTCTCTTTAGCAGATGAAAGTAATAAACAAATTCAGAATTCAGATGACACTCCTCCTGGTTCAGAATTTTTCTGTGGTTTGAAGAGAAGAAAATATTATGGTGATTTGTACAAGTCTGATAAGGAATCCATTGAAATAAAAACAAGTGCTGTGAAAATAAACTCTACCACTGACATAATGGATCTAGAAAATTGTGAAGAAGAATCCAGTGAAGAAAATACTGCTGATGCAAAAGGCGACAGTATCACTGATGAAACCTTAAACCAAGACAATTCTCAAGAGCATAGTGAAAGATATACTGAAGAAAAAACTTTTGATGTGGAATTGAGAGAAAACACTACACCCGATGTGAAAGATGTAAACTTTGATCAAGTAGATGTTGCTGAAGAAGATGTTTGTGAGAAACCAAATGAAGAAAAAACATTTGATGTGGAAACAGAAGAAAAAATTCTACCTGAGGTGAAAGGAAACCAAGCCATTGGTGTAACCTTAGATCAGGAAGGTTTGAAAGAGGAAAATAAGGTATACACTGGAGAAAAAATGTCTGATGTAGAAATGGAAGAAAAAACTGTATGTGATGTGGAAGAAAACACAACCAGTAATGTAATAGTGGATGAAGGTCATATTTTTGAAGATGCCATTGGTGAAAATGATTCAAATCATTTGTTTAACAGGAATGAAGGATTTGATGAAAGTAACTTAACTGTGTTAGATACTAATGAAGAAACAGATGTGGAAGAGCAAAACATTTCTAGATACGAGTGTGATACAGTTACTGAAGATAAAGACAATATCTGTGACTCTAAGAATGAAGAAAGTGAGGCAACAGAAGAAAATGCCACAAGAGATTCTGTGCAGAGTAAATGGACTTCAAAAAACTTTGTGACAGTTAAAGTAGGAGACAAAACCCTAAATGATGATTATCTGAGTTTTGATGATTCCCCTATGAGAACTGAAAGGACAGAAGAGGAAACAATTAAAGAACAACAAGTGTGTACAGCATCTTCTGAAGAACTATCAAGTAAAGATGAAAATGAAGCAGCAAAAAATGGGAGTGATGAAGATAAAGCTATTTTGTTAGCAGAAATGGAACTTAAAGATAAAATTGTGGAATCTAATGTGGATACAGAAAATGCAGATGAAGCTACAAAGAATGAAGAAATATCTTCAAGTTTTCTGAATTTAAAGCACAAAAATTCTGAGTCTCTTAAGGATGAAGACATTTTAGGAGATGAATTTTTGACTGAAAAAGAATTTAAGCATGAAGAGAATACAGCAATAAGAAACAAAGATACAGGCTTGGATGATACTCATGAGGATGGAAACAGTGAAAGCCTTGTTGTTGATGAAGTCAAAGGGAAAATGAATGAAAGTCTACAAGTGGAAGAGAGAACAGAACTTGTAAACAGAGAGGATTTATCAGATAATGAGAAGGCAAGACGGTCACTGCTGATGGACTTAGGGATGGAGCTTCTGAGTGAGGAATCTGACAAAGAAGTCTCCGATGATTCAGATGAACTAAGACATGTAGTTAAGCGTCGAAGAAAATCAAAAACCAAATCAAAAAGGAAAATCCTTAATGTCAAGAAACTAAGCCACAAGAGAACTGAAAATAGTGCAAACCTTGAGGAATCCTCAGATAGTAGTGATGATCCTGATGAAGACAATGAAGGAAAGCAGACTTCAATCAGTGTGAATAATGACTTAGTTGAAGAAGTGGATGTTGATAAATTGAAGGGCCAACTTGATTTAGATAATAAGTTATGTTCTAACCCTCAGGTTCTTGTGCAGAAACTTCCAGATGATGTTACATTTGCTAACAATCTGGATGAAAATAACAAACCTGCTGGTATCAAGCGAAACCAACAGTCATCAGAATCTTCGGTGGATGAGTTAGAAAAAGATGTACAGCGTCTCTCAAATCTCAGTGCCCTCCAGAAAAAAAATAAGTTGAAAATGGATAAGAGTGACAAGGATGGAGATTTGCCAGAAGTGTCTCTTGGTATGTAGAAAATGTTAATATGTTTTTAACTTGTTGACATCACATTTCTTGGCAGTGTTTTCTTATGAACAATTATATATATATAATTCTTTAAAGGTATTTATTATTCAGCTGTGACACTAAACAGTGAATATGTTGATTTCCTTCTCACAACACTTAATATACCACATAGTTACAATCTTTTACCAACCACTTTTGCCTTTCATCTGCCAGAAACATCTGTATGTACACATGAAAAATGAGTGAAGGGTAAATGTTTCCCTAAACTTGTTTTACTAGCAAAAATATTTTTAAAGGTTTTTGGGCATGCAGATAGATGTCTGCTTTTCATGTACAAAGGACTTGATTCCACTAAATAAAAGCAGGCATTATTTGAAAAGCTAAATATAATTGACATTGATACATTTTTATTTTGCAGGCTATCAAGTTTAAACACACATGATAATTAAAATAGAATAAACTCAATTTATTTACTTTGACTGTTATGTTTTAACCTCTTATATGTAATAATAAGATGTATCCAACTTGATGTTTATAGTTGTTTGGTACAACAAGTGCATTTACCCCACAGTTTTAAACTTATCCTCATAGTGCAACAACTGGGTTATTCACATGCCCATGAAGTTCCTGTCTTAGTATTGCATGTGTGTACGTCACTGAGCAAAACCAAATCTGGTAGATTTTGATGTTTTTAAAGTACTAATGTCAAATTATAAATTTCATTTATCAGCATATAATTAATACTTTTTGATGACCAACCTCAAATTTAATTATGCATTCAAAAAGTTTAATATTTGAACATGTATCTATCATCTTCCTCATTATTGTGATTTTGTGCTGTTTCAGTGGCAGCTGAAAACAATAAATATATTTTTTAATAATCTTGTTCCTTCACATTTTTCATTCCATGTACTTGTGACATTACAGTTCATGGCACATGATATGTTAATCTTAATTTCTTTTAGGGAAAAATTTTTTTTCTTTAAAGATAACTCCCAAAGAAAAGTCAAAATGAAACACAAGAAAGCTAAGATACTTAGTGGTTCTGAGAGTCTGACAGAAGGCTCTGACTTAGAAGAAGAACTAGACAAGTCTTCTTTTTTACAGGATGTTCAGGTAAGAAAAGAACATTACATTCCTTCTGAGAAGTGTTTTTTATAAATTGTTAGATTTGTTAGCCATTTCTGTACCACAAAGTGTAGTGGTTAATGATGTATTGGTGAAGTTTATTTTATTGGTTTAGTTTTTCAATGGTTTGTGTTAAGTTGTAAAAAAAGACAAGTTTCTTATCCCTATAAATGACTATAATTTTGATGTGAAACACTGCCATTATTTTTTGAACAACCTAATATTTTACCATGCTTACAAAATACAACTTAATTTTTGAACTTCTCTCTGTGTTAAGGTTAGTCTTTGTTAAATTTGTCTTTTGGTAATCTGATTTGACCACATCTACCAACTATAATCTGTTGGCATCAAGTGCGAGAACTGAGTATAAATTTGAAACTATTTCATGTTTATTTTAATTTCAAACTGTTTTATCTAAGTCATCACACAGTAGGCCATGCTGCTTATGTTACTATTAAACAGCATCAATTTTATCGTTAGATACTTTCAAACAACTGATAATTTCTTTTAAGCTGATTTTAAACAGTGGACTGTTTCACCTAAGTTGATTCTACCATTTCTGTTATTATTGGCACAACCAGAAGATGAATCAAGTTGTTGTTTTTTAAACTGGCAACTGTATATGTTTATTGTTAATGAGCTTACTAACTGTACATATCCATTATCTGACTGCTTATGAAGTATTATATCTATATTCTAACAGAAATCGGCCAATAAAGATTTAAACCAGGAGGCCAAAGAATTCCTTCTAAAGCAAGCTTCAATAACGAGTTCTGATGAAAGTGAAGGTGATAAATATCACTGGCTTCTAGAATATTAAAGTTTTTGTGACACAAGTCCTTACTGTATGTCATTTAAAATGTGTCTCATAAAAGTTTTTAAAGTTGTAGATGTATTGGTAAACAGATGTTCATAACTCTACTAATGATGCTTTTAAAGCTTTCACAATGGGTCACAGGTCGAAGGCCTTTTCATTGCATTTGTAGACTAGCATTCAAACATTTATTGAACTACTATTTTATGAATGCATGTCAATAAGTTCTGTATAAAATAATAAATTATAATTCAAATTTTAGTATAATATGCAGTAGTTAATTTCTTAATTCAAAAATAAATATTAAAAGAACACACAAACATAGTCATATTGTATGTTTTATGCAGCACTGTTTAAAATTAGATGTTTTTGATGTCAAAATACTAAGTGTATAATTTTGTATGAATTAGGAACTTGTATGACTAATATTAACACACTATAATTTAAAATAAGAACGTAATAACTCTTTTGGTGAGATGTAGCTTGTGTATTGAATCAGACACAGTGGCCCCATTCACCTCTTTCAGTTTTTGCAGACAGTCTTTTATATACAGTTACTTTATTGTATGGCATGAATAACTAACAGTTTAGAATGACCCTCCAATGGATTTTCTTAGCCATTTTAATCTCTTAAAAGGCTAACATATTCTTTCAAACCAAGACTTCAGGAAGGTAGGTTATGTCTTTAGTCTGTTCAAAATTTCATACTTTTCAGACTTTAATACAGTGTGGTAACTAAGTTTGATAAATTATAGTGTATTTCTGTAGCATTGAGAAAGTTATTTATGATGTTTTGGTTATTCATATGTATATATTAAATCTAAAAAATATCTACGTGCAGCAGCAACTGAGTTCAAGAGTTGTAGCTAGAAGAAATAATTGTATGGTTTAATTCTTTATTTATTGTTATATGTTGAAATAAAGATAAGTTTAATAACATGTTTCTGAATAATAATAATCTATATACATATATATAATGTATTAATAATTGAAATATGACTATATATTCCAAAACACTATACTAAATAAAATGCAACCAAGACAGATAACTTTGTAAGGACTGAAGGTGTAAGCTTTGTTACTGGATACAGTAACATGAGTGTATGTATGCTGCATCAATACAGTTTATGTAATGTCAGACAAAAAAGACTGGAAAGTCAGTATAATAAATATGTAGTGTTATGAAACTTTAGCAATTGGACTAAAATTTGTATTTTTATGTTATAATCTGTAGTCATTCTGGCATGAAAAAAGTATAATTTATATTTATTTCCTTTTTTTTTATGGTGGTTATGAGTTTGAAGTTGACAGACCAAACAGGAGAGAAATAAAGAAACAAAACATAAAGTTTTACTGAAAATAAACATTTGAAATGTGTTTAGGAGGTTTTAGGAATCACAAATAATATGAGAGATGAAGAAAAGTGTTTTTATTCTTAACATGAAAATTACTTTACACATGGACTGTACAAAACAAATACTTGATCTACAAAAGGACAAATAAATCTATTTTAGTTTATTAAAAATATTTCATTAATAAATGTGGATTTTTTTATTTTTTGTGTAAGACTTATAACGTTAATTGAAAAAGTGACAAATTTTGTGAAGATATACACGCACACTACACTGATATTTAAAAGTATAAAATCTTAGACTTAAAACAAGTACGTAGAGGCCTTTTGGTTAGTAAAATTGACCAAGTCAGCATTGAAAGAGTTATACCTATTAAAAATCTAAATTGATTTTGCTCATAACAATAAGTAAAATCTGAGGACAATTTGACTACAGTTAAAACTGTAGAGAGCATGGAACATGTACTGTAAAAATAACTGCCATCTAGATACATATTTTTATGTTGAATTTACTGAATGTTCCCAATAATTGGTGTCTACATTTTTTATAGGAAAATTAATGGATGACACAGAAATGTTACTTAGTTAAATAACCCATTAAAAACTGTTGGATTGCTGTAGACCTGAAACAACATAAATGTTTAATTCAACATTTGAATTGGGTTCATGCAAGGTTTTTCTGGCTTTTTCTTTTGTAAAAGACAAGACAGAAAAGGAGTTAAAAATAAACTCAAAAACTGATGAGAACAAAGAAAATAAAGAGTTGAAACCAGATCAGGAGGAAAAGAAAGACACAGATGATGATTCCTTGAATGATTTTAAGACAATCTCAAAAAAGAAAACAAAATACCATAAACTACTGAGAGTAAAGATAACAGACAGTGAGGAGGAAGAGGAAAATAACAGCTCCTATGAAGATAAATCAAAAATGTAAATGTTCTGTTTGTGTTTTCTCATTTAGACTTTAGCCTTTTAAGTTTACAGTTGAAGTGTTTCTGTATATGGTGTTTTATTGTAATTTATAGTCCTTTCCTTGATTGTTAAATCCTTCATAATTAATTTTGCTCTGATGATTTTACATTATCTTGTGTGACATACTGATCGTTCAGTCATGTTTTTAAATCTGTTGGAACTTAATTTTGATTATTTGAGCTTATTTTCAGAAAATCTTCTCAAGCAAAGAGAAGAATATTTTCATCAGATGATGATGATTTTGAAAATGCAGCACGTAAAACATCAGATACCTCGGACAGTTCATCCATGTACTCGGACTGTGAAAAGACAAAGAAGAGGAAGAGAAAATCAAGTGATGAAGATAAACGAGGAGCCAGAAGTTACCACAAGCAGCCAAAGAAACGAAAAAGAATTAAGATGTTCAACACATCTGAGAGTAATTCTGATGATAACATAGAAATTGCCTCTTCTGTAAGTGGAGAGTTTCCTTTGTTTTAGCTAAGCTTCAAGTATGTTGTTGGAAATTTGAGTAACCTAATAACATATGTTACTTCCTTCAAAAAAATGTTTTAAGCACAAAAACATAAATAAAAAGAAGCCCAACCTAGAAAATAAGTAGTAGCAATGTGTTAGAAGCTAGATGTTGGATCGATTTAATGGGCTTGGTGAATTCTAAACCTCATTCTCTGAGTTTTATTTTACTCATTGAATCTTCTCAGCTTGTACATTTTCTGTTAAGTTTAACTTTTTAGGTTCATCAACCAGTACACTTAGTGTTAACTGTTTAGTCTTGTCAGCCAATACACTTAGCATTAACTGTTTCAATTCTTTAACCAAAACTCGAATTATCAGTTTAGACACCTATACTGTAACACATCATACTAATGTTAACTGTCTTAGACCCATCAGCCATAACACATTGCGTTAATGCCAACTGTTTAGTCTTATCAACCAGTACAAATCCTTTAAAAGTCCAGAGGTGCAATTTTTGAATGAAGTTTTTTTTTACCTTTATTACAGCCAGTCAAATATACATCATCAGGTAACTGTCCTGAACTGTATGAAAATACTACACAAGTATTAGTTCAGAAAACAAGTAGTGACTTCTTTGTTTTGATTTGAATTAGGGTTTACTTCACAAATAATTATTGCTTCTGTTATTTTTATTCTATTGATGATGTTTTCATTGCATAATATTTTAAAGTTGATGATGCTAAAGAGAAGTTGATTTTCTGTGCTGGGTTCAAAATTGTGTATGTTCTTTTATCCTAATTTTAATGCTATTGTATAAATGTTCTATCTCTAATTTTGTGTAAAGTACATTGTGGATTTCCTCACAATAGGATAAATCCTGTTGATTATTAGGGACTGTGCTGTATAACAGCAAATTTTGGTAACTTAAACTTGTATTTTTCAAATATTTTCTCAAGTTTATTAGATTGAAGCAATCCATATAATGTCCACAAATATTGTAAATTTACTGTTTAAAAATTCAGGTCCAGTTTACTGAGAAGTCTGCCTATTTATGCAGAATATTTTTCAAGATTTAAAGATTGAAATTGTAACTACAATTAGTTACACTATTAGTGAAATAAATTATAAAAAGGAATATTAATTAACACCAATAAAGTTGAAAGTAACTGAACATATGAAATGAAACTTTGAAGAAATGAAGTTCTAAGATGAAAGCTAATATTTTTAATACTTGAAAACAAAAAAGTGTTAGTGAAATTTCATAAATGTAACGACAAAATAATGATAAACGTTGTTAAAATCATCTTTTGAAGTAAAAGATAGATTTTAAATAACCCCCACTATAAGAGGTAAGCCTATGGATTGACATTGCTAAAATCAGTGGTTTAATTCCTCTCTGTGGGCTCAACAGAAAGCCCAATGTAGCTTTGCTGTAAGAAACACAGATTGTAAATGTTATCTATTTTATATATGTCTTTTATTTTGAGGAGTGTTTAAAAAAACAAAAACCAGCATTTAAAATGTTTTCACAAATTTCTGGTTTGTAGATTTCTGACGACTTGTGAGCTATAATCATGAAAACAACTTTGAAACCATTACACTGTGTTTTTTGTTTGAATAGAATTAATAAAACTCATGTTTATTCACAGATGAAACTTGTGGTTTTGGTAAGTATATGTATCATGAAAATATATATTTTACAAGTTGAATTTTTAGATAATTTTATTGTTAATAAATCTGAGTCACTTCTGTATAGGAATTGGTCATAAAATATCTAGTTATCTGAATTTGGTGAAACTTGTACAAGATGTAGCATAACAATATTGTAATAGTTCCTGAACTGAACAGAAATTGACCAAGGTATGCCTGGCCTCATCACTGGTATAAACCCAAAATGTAATTACAGTAGTACTTGTATGACCTGAGAGGCATGTTGCATGAGACTTCATCTGTTATTACATCTGCTTTTCAGACCACAGCCCAGAAGATAATTGATGGCTAACTCCTAGCCCTACTGACTATGTTTGGAACTTTGATAGTCCTTGAAATTTTTTTACTAAACATTATTGTTCTCTTGGTTACTTCTATGGGCAAGGTTTTGAAATGTTCTACTTACAACCTGTGTAGCAGGTGTATGAAACATCGCCAGGAAACTGTTACCAGAATTTGTTTCTTGCTTTGTCACCTAAAAAGTGTTTCACCTTCATTTGTGGGAATATCCTGTATTAACTCAAATATCTTAATTTTTAAGCCTAAAGTAAATACTATTTAGTCATTGAGTTTTTTTTAATTTAGTATTTCAACTGTGAATAGAAGAAAACCAAGGAGTGTTAATGACACTTCAAGGCTGATAAGGGTTAGCACAGAACTGACTGTTCAATACAGTTTTTGTTAGTTTGTTGATTAATGACACTTCAAGACTGATAAGGGTTAGTGCAGAACTGATTGTTTAATACAGTTTTTGTTAGTTTCAGCCAAGTATTGTGACAAAGGTTTTGTCAGTTCTGGTGTATTTAATTCAGTTTTTACTTTAATGATTTTTTGTTAAGGGACAGAACTTAATATGGTAATATTTTCTTGCTTCTTTAGGGTCAGCAGTCTCTCCAAGACACTCCATCTGGTAAAGGAAGGCGAAATATTCGTAAAGTGATTTCTGATAAGAAATTACAAGAACAGACTAAAGTAGCAGCTCAGGAGGAGAAGGAAAGACGACGAAGAGTTCTAGAACGACAGAAACTGGTAAGAAAATAGTTTCAACCATTTGTTGTAGATGTTATAAATCTGAAGAGCTACAGGTTAAGACATTGTGAAACTGTGTAAGAAAACTTTTGAAGGTTACTGTTTATTAAAGTTTTTCTTTACCTTTCAAACTTTTGTTAAATATATTCGTTACAGATTAGAAAATTTTAAATTTCAGTGTTTTAGAGCAAAAACTCAATTATACCTTAAAACTGATTTTTAAAATTTGGAATAAAGTTAAGAAAAAAGAAGAGGGGGCTGAATTATCCCCTGAAACTAAAAACCAAAGTACACTTATCCCTCCAAAAAAAAATTTAGGAAGTAAAAATATAGCTTTTGATGAAGCTTGGTCTCTCAGAATTTTGAACAAGTTAATTATAAAATAGAATAATTCATGGTTCAAAAGTACTGTTTGAGACAAAGGAACAGCGACAACAACCATTCTGTTATTCTTTTTTATAATTAGTGTGTTCAAAATTCTGAGAGATGGACAAACTTTTTCAAAAGCTATATCTTTTATTTCCTCTTATCTTTGCTTTTTATTTTAAAGGAATAGATCATACCCTCCTTTTTTTAGTTTGTTTTGTAACACAAGTAGCATCTTAACCATGGCTATACCTATCATATCTCAACCACTCTGAAGAGCTCATAGTATTGGTTTGAGAGGTCCTGTTCATACTGGATGTAGCAGATATAGCATGGTTACACTTTATTATACACTCTAATTATTACAACCAAAAGTTTTCATTAATAACCACTTAAGGATACTTCTAAAAACTCTATTATTATTTTTAATTTCTAGTTCTACCTGCATTTACATCCACAATTCCAAAGGTTTGACATAAATATGAATAATTAATTTCAAATGATAGTAAACTAGAATAATTATAATGCTGTTAGTTCCTTTTTCAGGGAACAACAAATGTTATGACACAACACTAGTTTATACACATTTTTGTATTTTTTGGGAAGTATAATCAAGTTGTTGACAGAAGTGGAGAGACAGGAGAGGATGTAACAAAAAAACTTGTCTTAGAACTTGACCCTAAAACAAAAAAGGAATTAGTAGAAGTTAACCAACTTCTGATCTCAAAGTTGAAGCATCATCAAGTAGAAGGTAAATAACAGTAGTTAAATATACAGAAGTACATTATAATGTAACCTAGTATAGATAACAATAGTTAAATATAGAGAAATACTTTATAATGTAACCTAGTATAGAGAACAGTGCTTAAATATAGAGAAGTTCATTATAATTAGGCTTGGTTTAGAGAATGGTATTTAATATAAAGAGAAGTACATATAAAATACTTTATATTGCAACCTAGTACAGAGAATAGTAGTTAAATATTCAGAAGTACAGTTCAACATTATAATAGAAAGTTAGGGTTAACAGAGGAACCTACTGGGAAATTCCTGAGGTTTTTGTATTTTAAACCAGGAATTTTTCACTGTGTTTAGATATTCCTTTATTCCTAAAATATATATCTTACTATCTGTGTAAGTTACAGAGGTTATTTGTTCATGATAAAATAGGATTTTAACGTAATTGTGTTTAGAAAGTGTCTCGGCTAAGAACAGCACATATTCAAGTACTTGTTTATTCTTTATTATTTTTAATTGATGCTATTCCAACAACACACACAAATAAATATTGTTTACAAAAAGTACCATGTAAATAGGTGTAAATAGATCTTATAATACTGTGGACAAACATTTCTGATGCTTGGCTTGACAAAGGTAATTTTGATGCCATACTAAAAATAAGGTTCTTTGTCACCATGATATCTTTGTGACTTTTTTAGTGTTTTTATTCGTTGTAGTTAAAAGTGGTGATTCCTGCAATTAGCAAAATAAAGCACCAAAAGAATCATGTTCATGAATATAAATGAAACCAAAACTAAACAAATAGAAATTTCTTTTTTTAAAAAACCTTGTAAGAGTTAGAAATTTCGGATTACATAATTAATTTTGTAAAACTGAAACTAGAAATAATTTAATGTACTTGTACTAAGTTTCATTCAGTGTGGTAAAGTGTTACTACTGTGAGAAAATGAAAAAAAATTGGGAGTATCAATGTATCCACACCAGTTTTCAAAAGTTTAAAGGAAATTGTGACAGGACATGGTGTTTTAGTATGGAGGTTAATGTACAGTTATCAATGATAAAATTACCGAACATGTTTCTGGTTATAATGTATTTCAATTACAATGAGTACATGTTGTTGTCAGTATATAAACAAAGGAAAGTTTAGGTACAAAGGTAGCTGACGGTACAAATGATGGTTGTCCATTAAGTAAATGAGGATTTTATAATGTTTCTCTCATTAAAATTATAGTCACTGTGTTTCATGTATTGTGAGTAACTATGACACAAGGTGATATCATGAAGTCTTTTGTCTGTTGAATTATTCCATTTTAGCATCTGTAAAGTTGTTTTTTTAAAGATAACAAAATCTGGAACAAGTCGCACATTGTGTCCTTTGCATTGTAACATTAAAATGTATAGTTTGTTTCTGCTATATAAGATGTTAGAAAACATACAGTATGTGTCTTCAAAACAACTGTTAGAAAGCACAGTTTGCATCTTCGAAACAACTTTTGTTTGAAAACATACAGCATGTGCCTGGAAAAGAATTCTGCTGCATAGGTGAAGTGATAAGTATCTGTAAAGAATGACGTGTAAGTTGGTAATACATTAGTAACTAGAACTGCTTTAACTACAGGTGTCAAGTTCATGTGGGAGTGTACTGTGGAATCCTTGGAACAACTGAAGTCTGGGAAAGGTTCTGGATGTATCCTGGCACACTGTATGGGGCTTGGAAAAACTCTTCAAGTTATCACTTTCATCCATACACTACTTACAAATGAGTACACAAAGGAGTTTTTCTCCTCGGCATTAGTGGTCTGTCCGTACAACACTGTTCTTAACTGGAATAGGGAGTTTGACCTATGGCTGGAAGAGGATGAACTTAAGATAAATGTAACTATGTCTTTATGTCACCTTTTGAAAAACACTGAATATAAATATGAAGCCTGGTATGTCTAACACCTTTCAATTGACAAATCATTGCTCAAAGGCCATGTAATCATCTTTGACTTGTTTTCAATATGTAGTTCAACTGCTATTTCATGAATTAATCAACTTAAATTTGTTATCAAACTGAAGATTATAATTCAGTTTCGATATTAAACTTTATTAAACTTAATGTAAAAGTAAATATTAAAAATACACGAATATGTAGTTTAGTGAGTCACATGGTACATTGAATGCAGAATCTGTTCAAATTAGATGTGTTTGATATCAAAATACCAAGTCTGTAGTTTTTTTTACAAATTAGGAACTCAAATTACTGACATTAACAAGCTAGAATATAACATAATTTCACTTTTTTTCTGTTTTCTGAGCTGTCACTATATTTAGTGAATTAAACACAGTGGGCCCTGATTCACCTTTTTCCATTTTTGGAAATGGTCCCTCATACATTCACATATGAAATGTAAAAAAAAAACAATCAGAAGCTCAGAATGTTCCCTTACTGATTTTCTTAGTCATTTTCAAATATGACATCTCTTTCTTTTGAGACAAATCTTTTAACTGGGAAGTAGCTTTTATTCTGTTCACGATTTTGTTTTTGTTTTTTTAAAATACAAATTAGTTTAGTTATTAAACTTGATAAATTATAATGGAATTCTGTTGTATCTGTGAAGTAATTCAATATTTTTTAGTTATTCAAATATATAAAATCTTCAAAAATGTATTTTATTTCACATACAAAATTTTGTAATGTTCAGCAAGCTAAGACAAAAATCAATAAGTACAAAGGTCAACACTGGAAAAGGTAATTATTCACTTTATTGTTCTATGTTTTGAGAGAAGTTTAAAAACTTGCTTTTGAATTGTACAGACACACAGTTTATAATAATTGAAATGTGAATTTATTTTATCAAATAAACAGTTGTTAACTTAACTCTTGGATATATGTAGGTACAAGAACTTGCAAGTATTCGAGATAACTATGTTCGGGCTAGTAAACTGGATGATTGGAAGGAAGAAGGTGGAGTCATGATTATGGGCTATGACCTCTTTCGTTTGCTTGTTCAGGACAAATTTCGTGGAAAACGGGTCTCAAAAAAACTTCGAGACAGGTTTTGCACCGCACTTTTAGATCCAGGTAGGCATTAATGTAGCTTGTTTGAGACGTTATGTTTGGTTTTTCAGCAAGCTATATGTTTGAAGAGTAACTTTTAATAAGTATTTATGTACTATACATGGAAGAAAAGTGAAGATTTTTATGATGAATTTGCTTTTAATATTTTGTTGATAAGTTATTGAAAAAGTGTTTTTCAGGTTACATGATAGGTAGTATATGGTTTAAAAAATCATTATTAGGGAAATAATATTGATTGTAATTTCAAATATGCTTGATGTATCTACTCTAAATGTAGCAGAAGTTCAGTTAGATGTACAAACCTGTTCTACAGGAGTATTTGTATCCAAGATGGATTTGTTAAATGATGACTTAGATAGATACACTGTTGTCCATTGTATATTTTTCATATTGTATATCTCTACAATCTCCAAAATGCTTATCTGTAGGGTTTTGTTTTTCAGTATCTCATATTTACTCCACTGAGAACTGTCTCTTAAATCAGCAGTGTAAGATCTATAGGTAACAACTCTTAACATCAAACACTTAGTACCACATAGAATAGCACTTTATTAAACATTGTGTCTTGCACACTATGTAATACTGGTTTTCACCACATTGTATTCTACTAATGTGTATGTAATAAGGTGTTTATAAAACATTTGTTTCAGTAATTTTAAAGAGTTTTATAATACAATAAATAAAATGGTCTTTTCTGTGGTATGTTTTTGGTCTGTTATCATTACTAACTTACAAACAAATTATGAAAAATAATGTTAAACATTTAACCATGTCTTCCTTGATGTGCAAATGTAGGTTTTAGTTATTAAACTTGTCTTTTTATGGTATAACAATAAATATAACATAAACACGTAGCTAATAATTCATATTTTAATAGTTTGTGGATTAATTTTATGAGGCAGCATTTAAAAAAAAAAGTACCAAATTTTTCCTGGTACAAGTATTGGTATTTTTTTCTCTAGGCATCCCATCTTCTGTGATTTAATCATTACCCCTCCAGAGTACAAACTTACCATAAATTACTCATTATAATATCATCATTACTCTGGCATAACATGTTTTTTATAGCCTTCAATCTTGTTTGGTTACAGAGCCATCAAATAGAAAATCAGCCCTTGCTACAATCACCTGTTGCATCATCTCTTTGTTAATAGTTTCCTTTTACATTTAGTACTTCTGTATTACATTGTTCTCTGTAGGATTGTCAGTTTTGGTGTCAGTTTAAGTCTTATTCCCATGGGAAGACCTCAGGAAGAATTGATCAATTTATAATGGCTTTTGTTGTATGGTTAGAAAGCCAGAAAAACTGTGATAGTCAGTAAAACATTATCTGCTTTTTACCTGTTACCATTTTGTAATCTTTGGTGCTTTATTTAATTACATAAAAAATTAATGCCATGCGACCTCTAGTCTTAAAAATTAGGGTTAAGTGTTTTGTGATAACAAGAAACCCACTTGAAGTAAAAATATATTTTTAAGACAGCTGGTCTGAGTACTAAAACTTTAATTAAAATAAAGAAGAGAAGGACGTTTTGACTGCAGGTCATCTTCAGGTTTACAAAGAGTAGTTTGCAACTGATCATTGCTGGACACGTTTTAGGGATGAGAGTGTAAATTGGTACTGTATTGTAGAGAGCGTTGAAGTTAGATGCTAGGTTACTAGTTAGTAAATGTATAAAAGTCTGTCTTTATATTGGTTTAATTTTGGTTTGAGTTTTGTATAAGTAGGGTTTCTTTGATTTTGAATTTGTTTATATTTGTTTCCCTATTTAGTATCTGAGTATTTTCTGTGGTTATGCAGTGTTCGAAAAATTGTGAAGATGTTTTTATGTGAGTGTTTGTTCTTTGAATCTAATTTCTATTTTTCTGCTTGTTTCTCCAATATAGAATCATGGCAGCTGTTGCATTGTATTTTACAAGTAATGTTGGTGTTGTATTTGTCAGCGTAGTTTTTACATAGTATGAACTTTAATTTTGTACCTGTTTTTTGAAAAATTTGGTGTTTGGTTACAAGTTTTTTCAAAATGCTGGTTATTTTTTTACTGGTAATGAGAATTTTTGGTAAGCAGTGTAAGGTTTTGTAGTTTGTTTTATTTTGGGATTTGTTTGTGTTGATCTAGGTCTGTGCATATAAATTTTCAATGGTTTCTGGAGGAATTTTATTAATGTTCATGAAGTGTTTTATTTTCTTGATTTCATCATTAATTTTTTCAGGTGAGCATAGTTTTGTGACTGTCTTTATTTAGTTTCTTAATATGCCGAGTTTTTGTTTTGTTTTTCATGTGCCTCAGTCCCAGGGTTAAGTGTCATTGACAGTAAACGATAAAGTAACTAAGACACAGAAAAGTAGTATATTTTGTTCATGTGAATTTTTAATTTGTATAACATAATTTGATAGTGTAAGGTGAGCTGCACATTCCTCAAGTAACTTAAAACTTATGGCATGAATAGTAGTTAGAAATAGTTCAAAGTACAATAAAATTTAAGTATAGATAAATGTATACCATTATGAGTATAAAACTATTAAGGATAGACAAGTGTAATTTTTTGTTATCTTTAAAGTCATTTTAGAAAGAAAGGAGGATAATTTAGATTTATGTAGTTTTGTTTTTTACTCTTGTGAGGTCGGTCAAATTGACCAATCTTGTAACAGAAAAAAAAACTTTGAAATTTGTTTAGGAGGTCACAGACATCATGCAAATGAGATTTTTAAGATTAAGAAAAGTATTTTTAATTTCAATGTGGAAATAACTTTGCACTGAAAATAAAACTATAAATATTCAAAGACAAATCTCGGTACAACTGTTTCTTTAAAAAAATCTGATTTCTGGAAAACAGAGACTCATAAGGTGTACTGAAAGTATTCAAAATTTTGTGAATATGCATGTATTGATTTGAAGGTTATAGTGTGAAAACTATAAATACCAAATGGTCACAAGCTTGGTTGAATTTTGGTGAGTTAATTTGTATAATTTAATTCATGAACATTTAAGTCAACCAAATTTTGAAATAATTTGTAAAGAAATACTGTCATTAAAAATAAATAAGATTTGTTTTAACAGCAGAGTGTACCCATAGTTTACTTTAGACTACATTGATTTGTTTCCAGGATTAATAAGATTTAAATTTTAGTTTTCTTCCTAAGCACAACTCCTTGAATATTGTAGTGAGATCATTTATCAGTAATATTAAGGTTTGGTTTCATTTTGTCTTAATATGCTTGGTTGATGTAAAGAACAAAGTTCCTTGACCATTATTATTCTTAATGTAGGTCCAGATCTTGTTGTTTGTGATGAAGGCCACATATTGAAGAATAACACCTCAGCTATTTTTAAAGCCATGAATCGTATAGTAACAAAAAGGAGAATTGTACTGACGGGTACTCCTTTACAGAATAACTTGGCAGAATGTGAGTAGTTTCATGCTTTGAAACTATTAAAAGTATGAACCAAACTGGTGAGGTATCATGTTTTAAAATAAATAATTATAAATATTTCAACAAATATATTTTATGGTTGATGTGTCATAGTTTTGCAGTAATTAATCTGAAAAATATTTGTTTTTTTTTTCTCCTTAGCTCTGAGGCGTACTGCATTTAATTAAACACCATTTATTAATTTTCAAACATTTTTTGCATTTCTTAAACTATAGGTTTCCATGTATTCAGAAACTGTCATCTGTTGGAAATACACTTACCCTTCTTTTGTTTTTAATGTGATTTCTTCAGTTAGTGATTTTATTTCTAGGATATTGTGTGGACAGTTTTATGTCACAGTAATTTATTAATAACTTACTATTAAATAGTTTTGACAGAAGTAAGAAGCAACAACTAAAAATGATTTTACAGAGAAATTTCTCATCCTTCTACATTATTGTAGAGAAACTGGTTTCAGCAATAATTTATGGTTTTTAAAAGATAACTTACAGAAACTCTCACTAGATCAGACAGAAGATTATCTTATGAAGATTAATCTATTTAAAAAGAAGCCACCAAAAAGCTGAGAGGTTTTTTTTTGTCTTATATATATGTATATAGTACTACCAGTTTTGAAACTGTAGGAATATTCTTTTATGGGAAAACACGAGGAAATGAAGGTAAGTGTGGAATTCTCTGGAATCTGATGACAGAAACTGTTTTTTATGTTACTAAATTTATTGTTGATCAACTAGAACATAAGGAAACTCAAGTTATTAACAACAAATTATAATTATTAGGTACAAATTAAGTTTGACAAATAATAAAATTTGAAAAATATTGTCAATATTAATCTAGGTGTTGGATATGGATATAAATAGTTTTTGTATTGGTCAGAGCTGTTCTATGCTATTTTCACAGCCACAATTCACGAGAAAAAAAAAACTACTCATGAATGTGAAACAAGTTAGAATTTATTAGGTAAATAAAATGGAACTTTCTAATCAATGATAAACTTTTTTCCTTTCATATTTACCTCTTATTACTCTCAGTGTGTGTTAGGGATTACATGAGAAATAAGCTTTTCAGTTACCATTCAAAACACAGAATATTTATTGTTCTGTTGAAAAGTAACTGCAAAATTCACTTGCAAGATTTTAGAATTGTATAAAAAATTGAAATCTGTAAGATGAAAAGGTTTGTTCACAAACACTAAGCAACAAAATTTTAAATGATTAAATTTTATAGCACCTGCTAAATCAAATATTGTAATTTTTTTTGTCCAAACTCGATATTAGGTAGAAAATTTGTATTAAACTTCATGCAATTTGGTTACGTTTTTTAAGTGTTAGAGCAGAAGATATCAGTCTCCCTTCCATTTTAGAAAGGGTTAATATCCAAAAGAAGGATAGGTTTTATTGATACTACCCCTAGTAGCAAGATGAGTTTAATATTGTTGCTATGTGCTGCCAAATAACCCATTTATTTATTAGAATTACAAAAATCTTGTTTCTTGTAACTTTCCTAATCAACCCAGATGTTGTAAAGTAGAATATTTGTTTCTCTCTCTGTGTGTACTTCAGGTCTGTTTTACTCTGTATATCTTGAAATGTATTGTTTAATCTTTCATTCTGGTTAAGACAATATTATTTGTGGACATATTTGATCATTATTTCTGAAAGTAGCGACTGTTTCATATATTTTTCTTTCAGACCACTGTATGGTTGATTTTGTGAAACAACGGCTTCTTGGTACCAAGAAGGAGTTCTTTAACAGATTTGTGAACCCCATTACTAACGGACAGTGTGCCGATTCAACTCCTCATGACGTGAAGCTAATGAAAAAGAGAGTTCATATTCTCCACAAGCTTCTTGAAGGTTGTGTACAGGTGATTAAAAGCTCATTATTACTGATGAGTGTCTCTGAAGGCTGAATGAAAGTGTAATGGTTCCAAGTAGGAATCACTAAGTAAACATGCACACATGTGCGCATTTCCAATATCTTAAGAATGTATGGAGGTATTACAGATATAAGGAAAATAAATTATGATTGTATATCGCTGTTGTCTGAACTTGTAAAAAAGAAACGAAACAAGAAGGGAATGAAAATAGACATATCACTTGATTAGCTAATGACCACATAGCATAGTTGTCTGGAGTTTACAGGAAGAATTAAATCACTATGTTGTTGGATTCCTCACTTTGTTCGTTGAAAGTCTGGTGTTTGAATAGAACCCCAATTTTCACCATTATCTGTTAACTTTTAACTATTATGGGTAATATACAACAGAGTAAAACATTTTACAATTGGAAATTGTTCATTTATTTGTTTAGCCAGTGAAGAAGCCACTAATATAGTGATTTTACTCTCGATGTAAAATTCACACAACTTAGTGTGCTGTGTCATTATTAACTGATCCAGTCATATGTTTATCCCTGTCTTATTTGGTTACTCTTTTCAAGTTTGATAACCATCCTTACATAGCTAATTTATTTAGTGAATAAGTTTTTCTATATATTTAATAAGATGGTGTACATGGGTTACTGAGTTATAGTATATTCTAAAGCTTTATAAATTTTGTGTATAATAATAATAAAATTGGTAGTCGAAAGGTTGTATCAAATGATGATAAAGTTTTAGTATTATTAGAACTAGGTCAGTCTTAAGCCTGTTGAAGAATGATGAATGAAAATAAAATATTTAGGTTTGGGCTACATGCTTATCTTAGATTTTCAAAAGCCCTGGATAGCTGAAAAATGGCATATACAACAGATATAGAGTAACTGTACAAGGTAGTTCAATCTGTCTAGCTTCTGATGAGCTGTAGAGACGAAATTCCAGTAACTTTTATATTACTTTAAAATGATTATCTGTGTCATCCTAACACACAGAGTGCTAGAGCCCTCTCTGATAATCTTTAATTAGGCACTACAACACCAATATTTCAGTATGGACTTTAATGTCTTGTGTCCAGACAGGTTATGAGAAGTTTTTCTTTTTGGGGTTTCTAATGTTTAAAGTTAATGAAATGTTTTATCTTCAGAGGACAAAGTTAATTATGAAGGAGACAGGTCAAGAAAGCAAGAGTTCTATCCCTTCATTTTAAGGTCATTAATCAAGCATATAATTGTAATTATAATGATCCAAAGTTTATTCATTTGTATAAATGTTTCTTTTTTTCAGAGTTGGTGTTTATAACATAAATGTTAATTTTCTTCCAGAGATGTGACTACAATGTCATTAGAAAACACTTACAGGCTAAACATGAGTATGTCATTTGTGTCCGTCTCTCAGACACCCAGATAAAATTATATCAGTATTTCCTGGACAACATGGCAAGAGGAAGACAAATGGGTAGTCACAAGGTAGCCTCTGTCCAGCTGTTTTCTGATTACAGTGCTCTTCGTCAGATCTGGACCCATCCATACATCTTGTACTTGAACAAGATTCGTAAAGGGAACAAAATGGTATTGATTACTTCGTAATTTGCAACAATGTTTCTTTTGTACAGTGTTGTAAAGTCAGTTTTTGTACTGCAATACTCTAAAAAATAAAATTGTTTCTATGTATTCCTAAGTAGCCATTTTTACCAGTGTAATGATTAATGTTCACCCTGTAGTTTTACTTCTTGTAGTGTTGTGTAGCCAGTTTTACCAGTGTAGTGACTAATGTCATCCTGTAGTTTCAGTTGTTGTAATACTGTGTAGCCAGTCTCTACCAGTGTAATGACGAATATTCACCCTGTAGCTTCTTGTTTTAGTTCTGTGTAGCCAGTTCCTACCAGTTATACATCTTCATACTTACAGTGATATATTAAGTAGGTTTCTGTAACTGCCCCTCAGTGTGGATTCCTGTGCGTGGTGAGGGGACCTCTCAGAGAAGGTTCTGTTCTGTCTGGTTACCTTCTCTGGGATCTAAACATGTTTGCCATGCGTGGCGACCTGTGAAGGGGAGGAGAGGATCCTGATGGTTGAGGGGTCCAACCCTAACACACCACATTGGCCTTGAATTCCTGTAGATGGGTGGCCCCCCTTCGGTCAATCGCTTGATCCACTTAGGCTAGAGTCAACCAAGTACCAGTGTTGGAAGTTTTCAACGGGTGTTGTGGAGATTGTGCTTGATGCTGGTGTTTGGGTATAGTGCTCATGAAACCCTGGCGTTGCTGCATTGTCCTTGCATGACTTTGTAGTGCGTCCCCTTGTAGGGCTCCATGGTGGGTAGGGTCAGTGTGTACCGAAATTTTTCCTTTTTCAATGGGTAAGCGACCACTTCTTGAAGACTCTGAACAGTAATCTTCAACATCAGTAACACATGTACCTCATTTTCTTACATTACATTCTCTTTCGGAAAAACCTTTAGGGCAAATATCCCCCTTTTTTATTCACAAGGGACTAGAGGGACTTGCTGGTTCTCCAAAGTCAGTAAAGAAGCTTCGATCTGGAGACATTGGTTGAAACATCCACATCCCAACACAGTAAACTCCTCTTGAATTCAAAAGCAATTAGGGATATACCTATTGAAGTTACACCTCATGCTACTTTTAATTCTTCACGAGGAGTTATTGTTGAGAGGGATTTGAAGAACTTTCCCGAGTCAGAGATTCTCGCTGGTCTCTCCATTCAAGGAGTTTCTGCAGTGAGGTGCATCTCCACTTGCAAAGATAGAGTTACATTGCCAAAAAATACCCTCATTTTAATATTTACTTCATCACGTGCACCTGCCACCATTAAGGCAGGTTATCTCATTTGCAGGGTTCGGCGATACATTCCAAACCCTCTTTGATGTTTCCAATGTCAGAGATTCGGCCACTCAAAGACATGTGCTCATTGTGGGAGCAAGGACCACGATGCATACGAATGTGACATGGACCCACATTGCATCAACTGCAATGGTTCTCACCCCTCTTACTTTAGTTCTTGCTCAAAATGGTTGGAGGAAAAAGAGGTGCAGCATTTGGAAACGATACATAATATTTGTTATCCTGAGGCTCAGAAATTGCTGCACACCACTCCATCTCGGACATATGCTGCTGCACTTCATTCCACAACTACAGTGGGATCGCAAACAGATCTCTCTGTGCCTCCAAGAGAATCATTTTCAAAACAAATAAAAAGCCTTTTGACTTTGTGGTTAAAAAGGTTGATGAATCGACTTCCACACCCATCTCTGTTCCTCCCATACCTTCCAACAAACCTCAAGATCCACGTCCTTCAGTTTCAAATACAGGCATTTCTTCTGATACATATTTTTCTCCCATCCCAAGAGGCAAAACAATTATTTGTTCGCGTTCTCAGTCTTTGGATTCCTCTTCCAATAACAAAGACCTGCCCACACGACCCAGGGCACGATACATGGAGGTTGATAGACCTCCTCTGACTAAGGACAGTAAAGAGAAAAAAGACGTGGTTGTAAACAGAAGGGTTCTCCAGCCACTTCACCTACCTGTTCTTAAAAATGGCCACCTTGATACAATGGAACTTTTGAGGTTTACTTTCTAATCTGGATGATATCAAAACACTGATTGCTTCCTACCATCCTGTTTGTCTTTTTTTACAAGAAACATTTCTCAACCCTGCTGATACAGTCTCCATTCAGCAGTTTTCTCTGTACAGAAATGACAGGTTGTGTGATGGTTGAGTGCATGGATGGGTGGCACTATTGGTTGATCAGTATGTGCCCACCCTGTTTTTGTCACTCAACACACCCTTGGAGGCCGTGTTTCCTTGGGTCATACCATCACTGTTTGTTCTCTGTACCTGTCCCATCGAGAGACATATGATCAATCAGATCTTGATGCTTTTGTTGAACAGTTGCTGTCTCCTTTTCCAATCCTGGGGTATTTTAATGGAAGTCATCCCCTCTGGGGAAGTGCTGTTATTGATGGGAGGGGTCGATCTGTAGAGCATATGCTCTCTAATCACAATCTTTCTCTTTTCAATACTGATTCTTCCACTCACTTTCATGCACCTAGTCAGTCCTTTACTGCTACTGATTTCTCGATTTGCTCCCCTTCATTATTCTCCCATTTTTCATGGAGGGTTGACAGTAATCCACTAGGCAGTGATCATTTTCCTATCCTTTTGAGAGAGACTTGGCATTGTCGATGCCACCCTACTTGCATGCCCAAGTGGAATCTAGATCAGGCAGACTGGTCCACTTTCACTGCTCTCGCAGAGCTTGATCCTGCCTTCCTAAATCAGCCATCAATAGACAACTGTGTGGCAGTGGTAACTGGCTGTATTATACAAGCAGCTGCTCTGTGTATTCCTAAAACCTTGACACATTTTCCACGACATCCTCGTCCGTGGTGGAATCCTGCTTGCCACTTAGCACGGAAGGCTCAAAAATGGGCCTGGGATACTTTTAGTACATATCCCACACTTTCAAACCTTGTTGCTTTCCAACGAGCTCGTGCACATGTTAGGTGGGTAAGACGTCAAAACCAGAAGGAATCTTGGATTAAGTTCACAACTAACATATCTTCTACCACCAGTTCCAAGGTCATATGGGACAGGATTTGAAAGTTTAATGGGCCCAACAATTCTGTTCCCCTCTCGATCTCACTCTCTGATGGTCAGGAGGTGGCTGATGTTCGGAGCATCGCTGATAGTCGAGGTGAAAGTTTTTACCGGGTATCTAGTAATTCTGCTTGTTCTTCCACCTTCTTAGCCATCAAGACTCGGGAAGAGTGATCACCTCTTTCCTTTTGAACTGACTGTTTCTTTGACAATAATTGTCCCTTTACCCTGGTGGAACTGAAAATGGCCCTTCATCGGCCCTTCATACTTCATCAGTACATCTGTTGCACCTGATGATGTTCATGATGACATGCTGCACCATCTATCTCCTGCTTCTCTTGATGTCTTTCTTATTGTCTTTAACTGGATGTGGCAGGAGAATGTTTCCCCTGATGCCTGGTGCCAGGCTATTATTTTACCTTTTTCTAAGCCAGAGAAAGATCCCAAGATTCCTTTAAACTACCGTCCAATTGCTTTGACGAGCTGTCTCTGTAAGACCTTAGAAAGTCTGGTTGATGCTCGTCTTGTTTGGTTCCTTGAATCAAACAACCTCCTCTCGCCCACCCAGTGTGGGTTCCGACGACAGCGCTCTACCACGGACTGCCTAATTCATCTTGAAACATCTATTAGAGAAGCCTTTCTGAAACGCCAACATCTTGTATCAGTATTCTTTGACATAGAGAAGGCTTACGACACAACATGGAGGTATGGCGTTTTGCGAGACCTCCATACATGTGGGTTACGTAGCCATCTACCCATGTTTATTGAAAAATGTTTGGACAGGAGATTCCAAGTTTGTGCGGGTTTGACACTTTCCTGTTCTTTTGTACAGGAACTTGGAGTCCCTCAAGGCTGTGTTTTGAGTGTCACACTTTTCAGTATAAAGATAAAGCCATCACTGAACAACTCCCTCTCACTGTTGCGAATGGGCTGTATGTCGACGACTTTCACATCTCATGTCAGTCGTCAAACATGAGATATGTTGAGCGGCAACTACAAACTGCCCTCAATCGTGTACGGAAGTGGACTCTGGTGAACGGCTTTAATTTCTATCTCTCTAAAACTGTATGCATGCACTTTTGCTGTTGACGGGGTATTCACCCTGATTCTGAACTTCATATCGGTGAAGTTTTGCTGCCAGTGGTCCCGGGGATCAAGTTCTTGGGCCTTATCTTTGATTGTAAACTGACCTTTACATCACACTTAAAGCAGCTTTGGGTCAAATGCATAAGAGCACTGAACATCCTCCATGTCCTTTCTTCTACCAGTTGGGGGGCAGATCTATGTTCAGTGGTAAAGGTATATCGTGCTTTGATTTGATCAAAACTCGACTATAGATCAGTGGTCTATGGCTCTGCCAAACCCTCGGCCTTAAAGATGCTGGACCCCATTCATCACCAAGGACTTTGACTCTGCACTGGGGCTTTCCGTACCTCTCCAGTTCAGAGCTTTTACGCTGAATCTCATGAACCTTCTTTACATCTTCACCGTTTACAACTATCTTTACAATATATTTCGAAATTTCGTTCCTTACCAAAGCATCCCACCTGAGAATGTGTTTTCCTTTCTCTGTGGGCAGTACTTTTTCAGAACAGATGATCTGTCATTGTCCTGTTTGGCCTTTGCATCCGGGTGCAGTTGGATGAATTGGGTCTGTCCTTGGATAACATTGCAGATTCCACAGGTCAGCCCATCCCACCATGGCTTATTACAGCCCCCAAATGTGACCTTTCTTTCAGTCACCTAAAAAAGGCAGATACTCCAGATTGGTAGTCCCATCTTTTATTCAACAAAGATCTTTCGAACAATCATTCAATTCCCATTTTTCAGATAGTTCCAAATCAGGTAATACAGTGGGGTCTGCTATGGTTTACTGTGGTTCAGTAGTTGCTTGCAGAATCCCCTCTACAGCTTCTGTGTTCACTGCTGAACTGTATGCCATATCTCTTGCCCTGGATCATATTGCAGCTGAGCAGTATTCCAAATGCTCTATTTTTACTGATTCATTTTGTTCTTTTCTGGCCTTGGAATTGCTACACGTTGGCTCACATCCTGTTCTCGCTGATATTCAAAATCGACTGGCCCATTTCTCATTAGCAGCTACTTCAATCCAGTTTTTCTGGATACCAGGCCATGTTGGTATTTGTGGGAATGAGCTTGCAGACATAGCAGCTAAATCTATCTGCTCTGGCACTATCACCATTGTGCCTATTCCGTACATGAACTATGGTCTTGTCTTTAAGGCTCGGCTCCGTGCCTGCTGGCAGTCCACTTAGAGTGAGCAACGCAACAACAAACTTTTTCAAATCAAACCCCATATTGAACTTTGGCCATCTAGCTTCCGTAAAGATCGGAAGGAGGAAGTTGTTTCCACTAGGCTACGCATTGGTCACAGTTTTTTAGCTCATCGTTTTCTTTTATCTGGAACTCATGCACCAATGTGTGGTTTGTGTGACACTCAAATCACTATCAGCCACATTTTATTTTCTTACCATCGTTACAATTCTCAATGACGGCAATATTTTAAATATATTTTTTCCCAGGGTCTATCTGTAACATTGGACAGTGTTATTAGTGATGGTGACACTGTCCACCTTGATAAAGTTTTTAGTTTTTTAATGGCCATTAATATTTTTAATCTGATTTAAGTGTTGCATATTTATTCATTACACCTTTTTAATTGTGGTTCCTTTTATACAGTTTTAATTTTTCTCATTCATTTTGACATTGGACAATGGCCACATTAAATAACTCGATACCAGGACTGGAAAGGCCTACTTCATGTGACTAACGCTACTGTTTGAACTACTCGTTAGTCGTCCTGGCGAGTTGCTATTATACTTTTGCTACATATCATTTCACACTTTTACAACTTTACCTTTTAGTACTAGCCATAATGACACATAACCCAGAACCAGGACTGTGAAGGCCAACTTTAGGTGACTGACGGTGGTTTTATACTTACCTGTTAGTTTTCCTGGTAGGTTATGATCATTACCATTCTGCTACAGGTAGTCCTTCACAACTATGTAGACTGGATGTCAACATTGATTTGTACGCCATTTTCTGTTTTAATTGCTGTTTTGTTTTTGCCTTCGTTTACTTTTACAAATTTTACTCTATTTACTTAACTTTTATCTTTATACTGGATATATGGCTACTCAATATTACAATTTTGCTGTGTCTTTTAAAACTTCTATTCTTTTACATTTTGATAATAGCTGCTATGACACATAAACTGAAACCAGGACTGGAAAGGCCAACTTCAGGTGACTGACGGTGGTTCTTGAACTTATCTTTTTGTCTTCCTGGCGGGTTATGATCATTACTATTTTGCTAGAGTAAATACTTTACAACTTCTTATACTCTGCTTTCTCTTTTAACGTTGTAAACTAGGTGTCAACATTGGTTTTACACTTTTTTGTTTTACCTTCATTTCCTTTTCTGTCTTTTACTACATTTACTTTATTTTTACATTTTTAGCAGATGTTTGGCGCAGATAGCCTCACTGCTTTGTTCCATAAGACACTAAATCAATCAATCAATTATATAACTGTGTTTATGTACAATAATATCTGTATTTGCAGTTATAAAATGCATGGTCAGGTGGTTAAGGTATTTGACTCGTATTCTGAGGGTCGCAGGTTCAAATCTCGGTCACATCAAACATTCTTGCCCTTTCAGCCATGGAGACATTATAATGTGATGGTCAATCCCACTATTCATTGGTAAAAGAATAGCCCAATAGTCGATGGTGGGTGATGATGAGTACCTCTTGTCTTACACTGCTAAGTTAGGGACAGCTAGTGCAGATAGCCCTCATGTAGCTTTGGTCAAAATTAAAAAACAAATAAAACTTCATACATATTTGTGTTAGTGGATTGCTAGATGAAAATGTAAAATTTAATTTGTTTATAAGTTAAGAGTTCTTGTTGGCTGGTTAAAATTTCAAGGTTTCTTTATACTTTTGACAGATAGATGACTGGGAAGATTCTAACACTGATATTTCTGTAATGTCTGAAGAGGAAGGAGATGATGATGTTATTTGTCTTGAAAACCCTGAACCTGGCACTAGTTCCAACAAGTGAGTCTGTGACTCTTCTTGTAATAAAAATATACTGCAGAGTAATTTAACCAGATTTGTATCATTAAACGTATTAAATTACTGTTACAGGAAGGATGATGACAGCAGTGAAGAAGAGGTTATCAAGAAATGGAAGACATCTAGACTAAGTATGTAATATAGTCTTGACTAAATATTCAAACTAAGTGTGTAACGTTGTCTAGATTAGACATTTAAACTAAGTACGTAACATTTTCTAGACTCTAGACATTTAAATTAGTTAAATATTGCTGTTTCAATTACAGTGCAACATTCCTAGACGTGCCTAATAGTTGAGATAAAAATCACAGGAACTCTGGACATCTTTAAAGAAATTTGTTTCAGATTTTCAATCAGTGATGTCTAAAAATAGCATTTTAGGTGTATACTATGACTGTGGCAAGTCAAGATGCAAGGGAATTTTTTCACTTCTAAAATTACTTAAATTACTGGATGAAGAAAGAGTTTTTGTGGAAAGATACTTGTATATAACAGATAATACATAATTTACAGCTAAAGTGTCAAAAGGTACACTTACATATATAATAAAACATAATACTTAAAATACAGTTAGTTTCTGCAGATACATTTAAATATAATAAAAAAACATAATACTTAACTTAGAATTAAAGTGTCTAAAGAAGCATATATGATAATGTAATGCATAAGTTACAGTTAAATTGTCTAACGATACATTTACAAAATAATAAAACATAGTACTTACAACTAAAGTGTCTAAAGATAAATTTGCATGTAAAACAGTTAATGTAAATGGTAAAATAAAACTAGAACCAGTGAGTGAGGTTGACTTGATTACACTGCAGACAGAAATCTATAGGAAAATAAAACTGTAACCAACCAGTATGTGATGTTGACTTGATTACACTGTAGAGTAATATATGTAACCAGTAAGGTGGAAAATTATATCAAAAAAAGTAAGTGTATTTATGTAACAATGACAGTTGGAAAGATAAAACTTATTCAGTATGTAATGGAACATTTTCTCGTGTTTTGTTTTTATTTGACAGAAGTTCAGTGTTTTTTGTTGTTTTTTATTCTCTTCTTTTTGACCTTAACTGAAAGGAAAATAATGTTCAGGAAAGAAGTAAAAGGTTTGATAATAACGTAAAAATTTATCTGTGTTAAACATGCAATAACAAAGTGAAAAATATAGCTGTTTGTCTGTGACTTCCTGAGCATAGCTAGAGAAAAGAATCAAGAACCAGACAGCACGAACAGAGATGAGGACAGGGAGTGGTGGTCTGATATACTTCCAGAAGAGGAGTCAAAGAAAATAGAGCTGAGTGGGAAGCTGGTCCTTCTTTTTGAAATTCTAAACAGATGTGAAGAGATAGGGGATAAAGTGTAAGCCATTTCCTTAGTTTGCTGGAAGATACATTATCTTGCACTTTTAAATTAGTTTAAGCAAGATTACCTTATTTCTGATTGTGTTTTTAACTTTTTATTAAACCTGATCTTATTTAACTAAAGAAGAATATTTTAGTGAAACTTCTTACAGTCTGACATTTGTTAGTCAGATTCAGTGTTATGTCTTAACCCTCACTGTAATGTGTAGAAGACAACATCTGTTATCAACAGTTTTTCTGTAATTAAAACAACCTCTACAGTTTTTAATACATATTTTAGTCTGAATTTTATTTAAAACATGCTCTTTCTTTGGACACAGTATCTCACTTGTCTTACACTAGACTTTAATATGTACTCTTCATTTGGACATTGTGTCCCACCTGTCTTACGCTGTACTTTATTTAATGTGTACTCCTTCTTTGGACATTGTGTCCCACCTATCTTACACTGGACTTTATTTAATATGTGCTCTTTCTTTGGACATTGTGTCTCAACTGTCTTACACTGGACTTTATTCTACTTTTTGAGTGCTTGACTTGTGTTTTGAACAGTCAATTCTGTCTGTTTTTGTATAGAGTATACCATATATTGTGGAACAACATAGCTGTATCCCACCTGTCTTTCTTCTTTAGTTTATTATTTAGTCAAAGTCTACTGTTATTGGACTTAGTAGAAGATATGTTGGAGAGAAAGAACCAGGAGAACAATGAAATCTCTGATCCTGAACAGAAGGGATACTATGGAACATGGCTGAACGGTTTAGATTACTTCCGAATGGATGGGTCGACCAGTGCTGACAGCAGGAAAAGATGGATAGAACATTTTAATGATTTAGAAAATGGCAGGTGTGTAAACTGAAGTAATTATAAATCACAAAATAAATTTACCATAGTTACAGTTTTAACACAGAGTGCTAGCCACACAAAGAGGGTTATAACTTGCAGTAAAAAGATATAAAGAGCATGTGGTTCTTTTTCTCCATATTTTTTGTCCATTTCAGATGTGAAATGCTATTTTTACTATAATTAATTGTGGAAAATGTAAAAATGGGTTGTTTATGAGAAAGAATCTTTTATGCTATATTTAATGAAAGTTCGATATTAGTTTAATTAATATTAAACAATTGATAAGTTGAGAAAATGAAACTGATGGTGTGAATATTATGTGAAAAATGTGAACAGTGTAGAATGATTAATACTGTATCTACTGTGTACATTTGATTGCTACAGGTAATCATGATATGTACAGTCTGTGGTATAATTGTAAAGTTAATGATTTTTTTTATGAAGAGTCGTGAAGTTCCCACACTAACCTCCTATTTCTCACGTCCCATTTATAAGGTTGTTTATCGTGGATTGACAATAAGTCATCTCTGGAAAATGTGACTTTTGACATGGGAAGTGACCAACTTGGTAACACTGATTAGTGGAAGGCATGGACTCAGTATGGTGTTACATTACTGTTGTTGTAAAGATTTTGTTAGTATAGAATGAAATGAAGAACTGTTTAGTGATAATCACAAAGTTATAAGATTGTTGAAAGATAAAATTCATTGTTTCTAGCCATGTCTAGAGTTTATGAATAAACAGAAAAGCATGCAAGTCCATGTCAGAACAGTGGGTATTATAAACCAAACCATCGTGTGCAAAATAGTAAAATATTTGACATTTAAAGACAGCTCACCAGCTTAAGTTTAACTGCATCCTACTGTGATGGATCTAAACTGGAATATTTTGGATGCTGTTTTTAAACATATACTACTGTAAAAGACAGTAAGAACTGTAAATAGAGTATTTTGAAGTATGTTATTGGTATTATCTTCTCTTAATGTATTCTTATTGCTGTATTTCTTTCAGGCTTAAAAGAAATAATAAAAAAAATACATTGTTGTCACATGTATGGTACAAACCTAAGTATGGTTTAGGTATGGACAAGTGCTTTCTCCAGTAAACCTCACAGTCTGAAAACTATGTTGAAATATGTACATGTGAATCTTTGCTTTATTGGTTTAGAGTGCTTGATTACTTTTGATGTATTTTCAGCACTCACTTAGGTTCAAGATAACTTGTCCTGTTGACAAGTTGAAATATTTACTATTCTTTTGTGTTTTTGATAAATGTATTTTTCATTATCTTAAGTGTAAATAGAAGTATGCCAGGGAGGAATAAACTCAATCCAGTATTGTTGGATATCGTTGTTTAGGGTAATTGACTGTTAGAAATGAATACCGTGGAAAGCAGTGTCATTAATCTCTACATGTTTGCATGAAGTTCAATAAATGTATCATCCACTGTTAGAGCATGTTTACAGTTTTTACTGTGTTTTTTATAAATATAATTGAACACTAGTTATGTAAATTCTGTGGAGTTCACATTGTGACAAAACTGGTAGATTAAGCCTTTGAAAATCCTGGACTTTTCTTTTGTTTAGCATTTGGAGACTAAGTTAATTGATGTTATTGTGTGGCACAAGTACACCACACCAGGTGGTATTATTGAATGTCTCAGTAATATCACTTAGCTACACCAGGTGAGGTTATAGAGTATCTTAGTAACATTACTTAGCTACACCAGGTGGGGTTATAGAATATTGTAGTAACATTACTTAGCTACACCAGATGGTATTATGGAATATCTTAGTAATATCACTTAGCTACACCAAGTGGTATGATAGAATCCTAGTATTTTCACTTAGCTCATTTGGATTCATCAAAAACAATTTTCTTTTCTTAGTTTTTTCATAGGATTTCATATTACCTTTTTACACACACCCCCACAACCAAATCTGAGATTCAAGCTGTTATGATACACAATGCTATTGATAATGTTAAATTGTGTTTTTTGAAGTTCAGAAATTGATTGTTCTAATATTACGGTTATATCTGGATTTTGTACTATACATCCAATTGTGTAGTTATAGAAAGTTTTATATTTCTGGAACTAATAAAAGCTGCATGTAGCTGCTGGTAAGAAATGATTTATGTGTATCTTTAATTGAAAGATTTCATGTTGTCTACTACTAAAGACTTATTTTTTTCTCTCCCCCTCTAACTTAGGAGTCGCTTGTTCTTGATATCGACCAAGGCTGGGTCTTTAGGAACAAACCTCGTTGGAGCCAACCGTGTGATTATTATGGACACTTCTTGGAACCCTTCTCACGACACGCAAGCTATCTTCAGGGTGTACAGATTTGGACAGAAGAAGCCAGTATATATATATCGATTTCTTTCCCAGGTAATATTAATTGAAAATTACCAAAAATGAAGAAACACTGTAGGACCCAGTCACTGAGAAAAAATAGTTACCTATCTTAAAATAAAACACTGTTGGAGCCAATTACTGAGAAAAAATAACTTAAGGCATTGTCTGAAAATGATTTGTCAGTTTACAGTAAAAAGGTCATGTTAACATAAGGATTTTTAATAATAAATCAGTTGAGCAGCTGATTTGATTTCTTTCATATGTAGACTTCTCTCATTACTGTACTGAGATAGAATCTGCAATTAGGAAAAGTGCAGTGTTATGTTACAATTTTGAATGGAGTTAGCTTTTATGCAGTTTTGTGATCATTTAATGA
This sequence comes from Carcinoscorpius rotundicauda, assembly GCA_011833715.1. Classification (NCBI taxonomy): domain Eukaryota; kingdom Metazoa; phylum Arthropoda; class Merostomata; order Xiphosura; family Limulidae; genus Carcinoscorpius; species Carcinoscorpius rotundicauda. Next base: position 28,727,810 of record CM022406.1, read on the forward strand.
TTTCTGTGACGTTGAGGTCTGCATGCCAAAGAAACAAAGTAAGACTTACAAGATAAAACTAATTGATCAGTTGACATTTTGTTAAAAATAAAATTTTTGTTCTTTTATTATGATTTATGAAAATAAAAATAAGTCAACTAACGAAAGAATCAAAGACTTGTTTTGAAATTAAATTATTGTACACAAATAAGTCACCAATACTCAAGAATTCTGTGGTTAATGAATTTTTGTAACATCAAACTATAATTATTGTTTTTAGGGCACAATGGAGGAGAAGATTTATGACCGGCAAGTGACCAAACTTTCCCTATCTTGTCGTGTTGTTGATGATCAGCAAATTGAACGTCATTTCAATGCTGCAGACTTAGCAGAACTATACTCCTTTAAACCTGATATCAAAAGTAACAGACCAACACCAATGGTTCCCAAGGTTAGTATTATATGAGTTGGTTTAATACTAAATGTCAGATCTGACAAGTTGCATTGTTTCCAGTGTAGCTTCTGATCTGAAGAACTACACTGTCTTGTTTCCAGTTTAACTCCTTATCTGAAGAAGTACACTACATTTTTCCATTGTAGCATCTGATCTGTAGAACTATGCTGTCCTGTTTCCAGTGTAGCTCCTGATCTAATGAGCTGCAGTTTGTGATATCATTTTATATCCCTATCTGATAAACCAGCTGTTTTATGTTTCTGATTTGTTTCTACAATCTAAGAAATGTTTTTACTCCGTTGTGCTAGTTAACTGTGTATTACTAGTCTCATACATCTCGACATCATAACTAATTGTTTTTAAATAAAGAGGAATATAGTTACCATAATAGTGTTTCCAGACATCATACATAGTATATCATGGGAGTATGTAACAAGTACTTTGTAAGTGCTACAAGTAACCATAATTATCTCAACACCAGGATCGACTCCTTGCTGACTTATTGTACCAGTATACTGATTGGATTGTCTCCTATCATGAACACGACTCCCTGCTTCAGAACAACCCAGAGGAGGACTTGACAGAGGAAGAGCGGCAGTCGGCATGGCAGGAGTATGAAGCAGAACGTGAAGGTTCTATAAACAATCTTACCGTTTAAAACAAATGTCTCCCACTAACTTTAATAAAAATCAATCCATATAAGTATAGACAGACCCAGAGTATATAACATAAGGTACAAGTTGGTTGTAAAAATATTCAATTCATTACAGTTGGAAAGTAAATGATGTGTAAACTTGCATTTATTTTAGTCAGAAAGTTGTAATTTTATGTTAGTTTCTATCATATTTTGAACTTCAGAATATGAAATATCACAAGTAATAAATGCATAAATGAAAAAGTTATATCCATTAATAAACCATTAAGAAATAGTATTTTTAACATGTGAACATATCCTAGTGGCAAGTCTGAAGGCTTATAATGCTAAAAACTGGATTTCATTGCCCATAATAGGCACAGCACAGATGGCCTACTGTGTATCTTTGTGTTTAACTGTAATCAAACAATACATGATCTATTAATGTATCATCCCTCTAATCATCTTACATGGCAATAAACATGTATCAACTTGCTCTCGGTAAGCATTCACTTCTACTCTTCTAACATCTTGATTCTTACCTGCTCATTTTAATCCATTTTCTTTAGGTACCGGAGCCAATATGAATCAAAGATTCCAACAACAGCAATTTCGGGGAAACCCCACTCAGAATACAAATGCTGAGTTCCAGGAGGTTTCTCAGAAGATAAACGAGATGATTCAATCCATTAAAACTAAGGTGATTACTGTTTTCATGTAATGTTTCTATTGTACTTTATTTTAGCTTGAATTAAATGAACAAAGATGTTTTACCAACATTTGACGAAACTTCATAGTAAGTGATTTTGGCTGTTTTTTGAAAGTGTAAATTTTGTTTATCACCAAAGTATAAAATTGATCATATAAAGATTGGATATCTTCATTATCAGGAACTTTTCTAACCGAGGCTCTGATTGTATATAAAATTCATTTTTTTATAAAGTTTGAATATCTTCGTTATAAGGAAGTTTTCTTATTAAGGGACTGATTTTAATACAATTTATTATATTATAGAGATTAGATATCTTCATTATAATGTAGTTTTGTAATTAAGGGTCTAATTTTTCATACAATTGATTATATTATAGAGATTAGATATCTTCATTATGATGAAGTTTAGTAATTAAGGGTCTAATTTTTTATACAATTGATTATATTATAAAGATTAGATATCTTCATTATAATGAAGTTATGTAATTAAGGGTCTAATTTTTTTTTATAAAAATTGATTATATTATAAAGACTGGAAATATTCATTATAGGGAAGTTTTTTCAATCAAGTGTTTGATTTTTTTGATAAAATTCATTATATTATAAAGTTTGAATATCTTCATTATAAGGAAGTTTTCTAATCAAGTCTGATTTGGTAAATAAAACTCATTATAAAGATTGGATATCTTCATTATTTGGAAGTTTTCTAATTAAGGGTCTGTTGTTTTTTTATAATATTGATCACATTAGAGATTGGATATTTCCATTGTGGGGAAGCTTTCTAATTAAGTCTGATTTTGTATAAAATTGATTTATATTATAAAAAATTAGTACTTTTATTGTTGGGATGTTTTCTAATCATGGGTCTGATTTTGTATAAAATTGATTTATATTATAAAAAATTGGTACTTTTATTGTTGGGATGTTTTCTAATCATGGGTCTAATTTTGTTTAAAATTTATTATGTTATAAAAATTTGAGATCTTTGTTATTGAGAAGTTTTGTAATTAAGGATCTGATGTTTTTGAACTTGATTATATTATAAAGCTTGGATATATTCATTATAAGAAAGTTTCCTACTTAAGGGTCTGAATTTTTATAAAATTATATATTAGGGATAGGATATCTTCATTGTTGGGAAGTTTTTTATTTTGGGTTTGATTTTGTATAAAATTGAACATACGAAGATTGGATATCTTCATAATTGGGAAGTTTCCTTATTAAGAGTGATTTTTCAAAAATTTATTATAGAGAATGAATATCTTAATTATTGGGAAGTTTTCTTAAGGTCTGATTTTTTTTTTTTATAAAATTGATTATATTGTAGAAATTGGATATCTTCATTGTTGGGAAGTTTTCTAATTAAGGGTCTTATTTTGTATAAATTTGCACGTTATAAATGTTGGATATCTATATTATTGGGAAGTTTTCTAATTAAAAACTTGACTTTTTATAAAATTGGTTATGTTATAATGATTGGATGTCTTCATTATTGGGAAATTTTCTCTAATTAAGGGTCTGAATTTTGTTATCTGATTTATTATAAATATTGGATATTTGCATTATTGGAAGTTTTTTTTACTGAGGGTATGATTTTTTTTTATAATATTATATTCTAAAGATTGGTTACCTTTATTATAAGGAAGTTTTCTTATCAAGGGTCTGATGTTTAATAAAATTGATTATGTTACAGAGATTGGATATCTTCATTATTGGAAGTTTTCTAATTAAGGGTCTGAATTTATAGTTGATTAAACAAATTGCGTTTTAAATATCTTCCTTAGCTCCTTTGCTTTTCATATTAATAGGTATACAAAGTACTGAACTTAGTTTGTTATGATTACTGGTAAGTATATGATTTTAGTTCTATCTACGAATGTTCCTCTGATGAGAAGTTAATACTGTTAAACACCAAAAAGGAAACTACGTACAAAAGATATATGTAGCTTTAACATACATAAAGAACTTGAGCGTATTGTGTCAACATGTATAAGTAACTTGTGTGTTTTTGTATAACCAAAGTGTTCAGTGTGTAAAAGTAATATGCATTTGTTTTATAGAACCCTAATCAAAGTGCCCAAGAACTTAGCAAGAGTATCTTAAGTTCTCTTCAAGTGACCAGAAACTATCTGCAGACACAGCAGTTGGGTTTCCTTCGGCAAAAACAGCAGGTGAGTCATTATTGGATGAAGACTTTAGTGTAACTTAGTAAATCATTTTGAATATATATCAATTCCAAATATAAAAATTTGTAAATTTTACTATTTTATGAAACTGAAATATCTGGACATTTTTATTGTCTTCATATACAACCTGTGTTTAATCATTGTTACCAGCTACTGCTCTTCATTTCTTCCTGTTAGTGTTAACCTAAGCATCTAGAAACCTGTTTCGTTAGTGATATGTTTATCTACCTTAAATATTGCCTCTCAGTAAAATAATATTTTATCTTGTTCATTGTTAACTCTCACACAAACATAACTCCAATGACATTACCTTAAAGTTTTTTGTAAATATCATTGAGTTGTGTTTGTATGAGAATTAACAATGAACAAGATAAATTATTTTAATGAGAGATAATACTTAAGGTAGCTAAATGGATTGTTGTTGTGTTTTTTTAACGATTTGGTGACCAAGAAGTTTAAAGATTTTTTTAAAGTAATAGCAAGAAGTCCAATGAGATGAGTTGAATATTTCAGATTATTAACAGTTGTGTCTATTTTAGTACATCGCCAGCAAACAGATGATCCCTCCAGTCTTGACAGATGCCATCAACAGAATAAGCAGAAGAATTCAGTCTTTTGCTATGTATGAACGTTACTGGCAGGTATGACAAGTCTTTGTGTTAAATCTTTTATCTATATACCATGACTTTACAAGGTACACTGTATTATAATAATTCAGGTCACAACCAGAATATGTACAGTTGTTAACATGTAAGCTTTTCAACTGTTTAATGTCACTTTAAACAATGAACGTTGAGAATTGAGATGTTTCTGTTTAATATTTCAGACTCAACAGGATGCTCCTCAACAGGCCCATTCTAACCAGTTCAGAAACCCTTCTACTGCTACCCATCAGAATCGTGCATTTATCCACCAGCAACAACAGGCCTATGTTCGAGTTCAAAACCCAAACATTAGAACTCAACAACCCACATCTAATAGGAACATTCCAACATTTGTTCACAATCCAGGGGTCCAGTGGAGATTCACTCAGGTGGGTAGAGCCCGTGTACCACAGGCAGTATTCCCAAGTGGTGTTACTATCACACCAGTACCATCAGATGGTAAAGGTGAGAAGACTGGTGAAGAGAAGGGTCCACAGCCCATCATCACAGAAGTTGATGATACAGACAACATTATTTATCAATCTTCTCAGAATTATACATCACGAAAAACACCAACATCTGTCACAATTGAAGAAGTCCTGTAAAAATGAGTTCATAGCATGGAACTTAAAACACTTACCTGGGACCATATAACATGCCTGAGTATAATTCCTCATAAAAAAATATGGTTGCAGGATCCATAGGTGCCAGTTGTAGATTGAGGCATGTCAGCTAGGATATTTGTGTGTGTGTGTGTGTGCGCAGGTAGTCATGGTAAACTCAAACAGTATTTGACAGTTGTCAGCATACAAAGTGATGTTAATTACTTGAACCAGAAAACTAAAAAACAGACTAGTTAAAGGAAAAAATGAATTTATTTCAATAGTCAGTCAGTTGCCGGCTTACTGAGAGAGAAACCATGAGCTGTTGCATAAAGACTTTGAGATATGGGGCATCAGTTTCTTCCAGGTTGCGAAATTAGCTTTACATTGTCTAATTTACTGTTTATTCTACTGTGCTGTTTGTGAAATGTAGCTATCTTTGTATACTGTGAATGTCCTTCATACACTGAGTGGATCAGTTTTTTAGTATTTAAACCTGAGAGTCAATATGAATTTACAGATTTTATTCCAACTGTACTCCACATAATATTCCACACTTGAAACTCGCCCTAGCAGTCCTGTTGTATTAATAATCAATTCAGCTAAATCTATTTTTATAATCGTCTCACCTTAAAACAGATAATTAAAGTTTTCTGTGTTCTCTACCAAACTAATTTTATCAAGAATTTTGAAGTCGTGTAAAACTTTTTAATGTTATTTCATCAATAATTTTATTAAATGTTTGTTATTAAACATTCATTAGTATGTTTTTTATATTGTGATGAAAATCATTTATTGGGCTTAAGTTATTACTTCCTCAGGCAAACCTTCTCTTTCTTAAGAAACAAAAATATGAATACATTTTCAATCAGATGTCCTCCTTTTTTTGATTTGAAAATTCTTATGAAAAAGTTTTACAGAGTTGTTTTACTGTGGTTAATAAATGTAACATCTTGCAAACCAGTTGCACCATCTTTTATTTACAGGACATTTTCAGTTTAATTCCATTTGTGTTTCAATGTTCCATGTGAATCTTTTAAAATTAAATAATTCATAGTAAGTAGCATCATTCAGACTAACCTGAAACAGTTCCGAGTAAAATGAATGTGAAATATAGCAGGTTCTCATTGTATTTTTAGTTCTGGAATTATGTTCAAAGAGAAACATGTTGGAAGAAGTTTCCAGGAGGCTGTGAACCAAGTTAAGAAGCTGAAATGTTACATAAAAAATAAAGATATTACAACCAACTATGATGCATTGTTTTTGAAGCCTTGGCTGGTCACATGTTGCAAGTTACAATCAGATGAACAAAACAGTTTTAGAGAGAATGGTACAGGAAGTAACAGTAGTTTTTACATATTTCCAGCATTTATACAGAAGTTTTCATAAGCCCTCTTTCTTTTACACCTCAGACTGAGCTTTTTTAATACTGGTTAGGTTTCAACTCTTATGTATTTTTAACTTAAGATGTTTACAAAGTTTGAGATGCTGTTTACAAGCTGTTGATTCTGCCAAAGTATTACATTTACAAATGGAATATTTATTATGTACAGAGATAATTTTTGACTTGAACTTTAATGTTTAAACGTGTTTCAGTTGCAACTTCTACATCACAAGTCTGGGTTGGATCTTGTTCCAAGTACAAGGTAAATTTTGGTCAATCCATTAAGGTTTCATTGTTTAATAGAGCCGTAGCAACTAACTAATTAGTGGATCAAAACATACTAAAATTAGATCATTTTCAGATGCCTTTTGTGTACACTTGTTCAAAAACGTCTGTATCAACACCAGTTAGAGTTGATCTTGTAAAGAATGTATTCCTTTAAAACAACCTATGATTGGTCATGCAATGTTTGTGACTGAAATTTATTATTCTTTACATTGTCTGGTTAACTTTACAGATCCCTCGCCTAGCTTGTAACAAGCTCTGACACCAGGCCTATTACCAAGACTTTGTGTTAATGGGAAATATTAAAATGACAACTAGAAAACACCACAACATGACACTTTCATCTTGCTAAATGGAAGATTTTAATTTTGCTTTAAAAGTATTGTTTTGTCTGAATATTCAATATTTTCCTAAGGAAGGAGATTACTCATTGCCACCATTAAGAGCAAAACTGTTTGGGCTCATTTTTATTTTCTATTTGTAACTAAAATCTTGCAGTAATGGGCACATTTAGGTTCAATATTAAATGCACTCTGGTTATTTCATTCTATATAATAATTTGGTCAGTTAACCATTTTGCTGCAAGTGTTTTCAAAGTGATGACACCACATGGGACAAGGAGGGGCCAACCTCATTTCCTTAGCCAGAAACAACCATATCAAGTCATTGATGCAAGCATAATGATGAGCTTTTGACCTAGACAATTTTCAGTTGAGGTTTGTCATACGTTACACATGATCACGGACAATCATCTATTAAAATCATTTTTACAGTATAATCATAACCAGCAACATGAATAATAATTTTGCAATAAAAGTGTTTGTGGTAACTACCCAATGTGTAATCCAGGATTGTGTGACTTATTTTCATATTAAGAGCACCTTGCTACAAAGAGCATTTGGATATAGTTGAAAGGGAACCATTGATGTGGAGGTTCTACAATAATACCAGTAAGTACTGTTAGAGTTCTAAGTTAGTATGGCTATTACCGTATACCTTTAAGTACAGCATTTACTGTTGTAGTTTTGTAGTTCATCACATCATGTGGCACAGTAAGATGAAGTGCTGCAGGGATGTCATGTTTCTACTGCAAGCACTACAGTGATTGCTCAGAATATAATTTTACGTCATTCAAAGGCTGTGTGATGATGTACATCACAGTAACATACATCTTGTATGCAAGTCTAGTCATTTCCTGGACAATTGTAGTTGTGAACCTGGAGTTGTTTGAGGCTACCTGTGGTACATGTAACTTCAGGCACCCCTAACTACGCAAAAGTAGTTGGTGTTAGCTCTGCAAAAGGTGTCAAAAATATTGCCCTAAATGTGTTCCCACCAGATGCATTTCACTTAGCTAATGACACTAAATGTTTTGAGCCCATATTCTGATTATTCTTCAACAAGTACAGTTCAAATTCAGCTTTAAAACTACAACATACTATCACTTTAGCATCGTGAAGAGGTGTAATATGTGGATCAGGTTTTAACCAGATACTACCTATTGTCATTCCCAGAAATGGTAAAGCAACTTCAGTCCATGACAGTTTTTCCTCTTAAGTCAGGTTAAATCCATCTCCTTCGTGGAATGAAGATAACAAAAACTGTAATGAAACGTTACCCTAATGGTCTCATGCACATTTGAATTGTCAGATCTACACACTGGATGGCTGCAATGCTGCACCTACAAGCATCTGTTTTATCTTGTTCTGCACATTGGCCAACCTTAGCAACAGTCTCAGATGTAAGTGGCTTATGTATTTAACGCTGGTAGAAGAAGTTCTGCAGATGGGCATATGGTGGGGTTTATCACAGGCGCCGTTTCAGCATTGTGTCCTTTCATGAAACCTTTAAGATACATCAACCTGAACCAGGAAACTTTATATTCATCCCTATAATGATACTCTCCTTCACAGTAGAACAATATAACTAGTTTTAATAAAATTACATAATTTAGATAAAAAACAAACTGAAATTTGGGCTACATGTTAAGTATATACAAAACACAAGATTCCCTTGACAGCAGAACTAAACTTGCTTTCTACTTTAATTAACCATAAGATCTGATATATAAACTTCTTAAATTTGTAAGTATTCTATTATACATAGCACAATTAATACAAAAGTAAACATTTATTTACAGTATCTACAACATTGAAAAATAATTGCCTGCATATTAGTAAGTAAAAGTTTTTCAGTTGAAGCACTTAATTTGATATGGTTTTAAGCCTAGTTTTGATTTAATACAAATTAATATCACGAATTCAACTGGCTGAGAATGTATTTTAGGTGGGAGTTGGTAACCTGCTGTAGATCCTGAGAAATACACATCAGCATTTTGAAGTTATGGCGATGTGAAAGTAGACCACATGGATTGGAAAGGACATCCGATATAGTCTTTTGCACCTGACTTATCTTACTGAACAGTTCAGGATCTACAGGGGCAGTAAGAAGCTTACATGAGGTTGAAAAGTTGGAAAGCCATTTGTAATAGTCTTGACTTTTGAAGTCAGGGTAAGATATGTAATCTATTTGAGTAGAGAGAGAAAGGAGGTCTTGAAGGGAAAGATTCTCAGAAACACAGTTGATCATCCTTGTGGTAACGATGTCAACAGGAAGGCCCTGCTCTTTTTCCCATGGGTTAAAACTGTCAGGTTTGGCACTGGAACTAGTTCTCAACTGTGAATTATACCCCCCTCTGGTCGCTATCTGTTGCATGATTTCGTTTGTGTACCTCAGTGTAGGAGTTTGGCATTTATACGAGTTGTTGAGAGAAAAATTTACGTGTGAAACTTTCTCAGAATATACAGTAGATTCTCTGAGACTACCTACTAAAGAACTACCTCCAAAGTCTGAGCTCAGGCTCTGGGTGATGGTACTTACAGGCAGATCTGTTAATACGTAATCTGTACCACCTGAACTAGTGCTTGTGGTAAATCCTTTGAAATCTCCTAGTAGAGAACTCCCAAAGTTTGTTCTCTGATTACCTGTAGTAGTTTTTGAGGATGATTTTCCAAAAGTGTCTGTTAAGGAACAAGAAACCAAGTGTGTGCTTTGAGCATCTGAAGATGATTCTCTCTTGTCTTCTGATATAGAACAACTTGAAGAGCTAGGTTGCTCTATGATTTTACTCATATTGTCTTCACCAATGACATTTGTACTGACATTAATATCTTGTAAATAACCTTTGTTTTGACTTGTTACACTAATGGAGTCAAAGAGATCTAGAGTGGGGTGGACTAAATCATTTCCTTCATTATTAAATTCCAGTATATCTCTAGTCTGGCTTAGTGAGACAGAAGGAGAAACTTCACCCAGAACTGGTTTGTCCACTGGAATAGAGTGTATCAGGTTTCGAGTCTGTGTTGTAACTGAAGGATGAACAAGTTCTGTGGCTTGATTTCTTGCTGGAATGGAGTACACTAAGTTTTCATTCTGGCTTCCTGAAACTGAAACATTGTTTGCCTCAGACATGTTATGTACTAGGTTTTCAGTCTGGCTTGCTTTAACTGAAGACGGAACCAGGTCCATTACGTTGTTCTGCACAGGAACTGCTTGTACCAGGTTTTCAGTCTGGCTAGCTGTAACTGAAGAGGCAACTAGATCCATTACAGTGTTCTCCACAGAAACTGCTTGTATCAGGTTTACAGCCTGGCTTACTGTAATTGGAGATGAAACTATATCTGTCACATTGTTCTCCACAGGAAAATTATGTACCAAGTTTTCAGTCTGGTGGAGTGTAACTGAAGGACAAACCAGATCTGAAACAGAGTTCACCTGGTTTTCAGACTGGCTTGCTATAACAACAGGATGAGTTATAAGATTCTTGAAGCAGGTTTCTTTGTTTGGTAATGTTGGAATCTCACTTTGTTCATTTTTCTTTACTTTTCCACATTTAGGACGTCTTGTTTTTCTCTTCTGACGGGAGGCATTGTCACCACAACCGTGTTTTTTATTAATATGACCAGTCAAATGCTCGGTTCTCTTAAATGCCTCTCCACAAATCTGACAGAGATGTGGCCGTTTAGCCACATGTCCGCGCTGGTGACGTCGACAGCTAGAACTGTCAGCAAAATCAGCTTTACACACTTGACAGATGTATGGTCTTTTGTTGGTATGAATTAATTTATGCCTGTTCAAATCCGACAGATGAGCAAATGTCTTTTTACAGATTTCACACAAGTGAGGACGTTCTCCAGAGTGAATAAGCATGTGAGATCGTAAGTATGCAGATTGGGTAAAGAAAGTGTTACACACCAAACACTTATAAGTTTTTTCTGAGCTGTGGGTTAATGAGTGACGCCATAATGCACTACTTTGACGGAACCCTCGCTTGCACACCTCACAATTGTAGAGAAACCTGTTTTCATGAATAGCTTGGTGTTCTCTGAGAGCATGTGCACTGGAACAACTTCGGTCACACAGATTGCAGGGATAAGGTTTGGACCCTGGGAAGTAAAACCCAAATTTAGCTCAATGTAACGTTAGAAATATAGTCTGACTAATAATGCAACACATTCTACAAAGATGGTCCGGTGACATGAAAACTAATAATATCTAATACCTCAAAAATTAAAGTTTTCAATGATTTATCTATCTTTTACAGTAAAATAGAGAACACATTAATTGATATTCTTTTTATAAGTGGACTTTTCTTCTGTTCAGTTAGTTTTAATCTCACAGTTAACAGCAGAACAAACTCGTCACCGATGATAACAATTTGCAGATTTCAAGTTGCCACCACAGAACAAGATTTTATCATGATATTAAATGATCAAAGATTCATGTTCACCATCAGAACGCAATCAGTGATGTCAAGAAACCCACTTATTGAGAATTTTATATGCAAAAACGGCTCGTTTGGGTTGAGAAAATATTTCAAATAGAAGATCGAAACGTTGTTTGCTCTTCTATTTGAAATATTTTCTGAACCCAAACGAGCCGTTTTTGCATATAAATAAACCATCAGAACTCAGCTCTAACGATGTGGAATTATTTACTTATGATTCAAAGGTGAACTGACAGAAGACTTAAGATGAATCACTTTAAACTCTCATGGTGAAAATGAACAAAGAAACACGAATTATCTGAAAACTTTGTTACCTTATATAATTATCTTGTTTCTCATTAATTCTTAGTGTATTGTAAAAGAACTGTGTGGTCAGGATAGTTGTGGATAAATTCCCTAAAATAGCACTTTGCATATATGAAAAATCTGCGAGAAAAAAAAGATACCCGTGTGAAAAGTGAAACAAGTAATCTTATGAGAGATATAAATATGGTCTTACTACCATGGTCATTAGTGAATGTCTTGTAGATTTTGCTTATAGTCAATATACATAAACAACATATGTCACTAAACATCTCTCATTAAGATATACTAGTATGTTTGTCATAAATCATTACGAAAGCTTTGAAGGTCAAAGAAGAAATGGAAGAGTATTTGGCATTTGTTAAGCATATACATAGATTTCTTTGGTAAGAAAAACAGTCTAAACTATCAATGGAAAAGAAGAATAGAGAAACTAGGTCTCAAGACATAATATCTTACAATGAAACATGAATAAATCTAGTTAGCTTGGGAGTCTTGATGTCACAAATGTCAACAGCTGTGTCTGGATGATCACAAGTTTTACACTGAATAAGTTCAAATTACTGGTAAAAATAATTCATTTTTTGCCTCACAGATATTAGCGCCCAGCATACAGAAGTGAATAAGGTACTAACTATTTATCCATGTTATCATATACAAACAGCATCAACCACAAGGTACTACCTAACATGTTATGTTATCATACACAAATAGTGTTAACCACAAGGTACTACCTACCCTTATCTGTTATATACAAATATTGGGGCCCAGCATACAGAAGTGGATAAGGTACTACCTACCCTTATGTTATATGTTACCATACACAAATAGTGTTAATCACAAGATACAATCTACCTTTATGGATTATCACATACAAATAGTGTTAACCACAAAGGTACTTGTACTGGTTTTGTGATAGAAACAATGTCAACCAAAAAAAACTGTTTCCTACCAGTGTGGGTTATCTGGTGCCGGATTCTGCTTTCTTTACTTTTAAAACCTTTTCCACAAACCTCACACACAAAAGGCTTGCCTCCCAGGTGAGCTTCCTGATGGCTCTTAAACAGAAAAACAATTCTTGTCAGTGTCACTAATACCTATTTCTCAGTAGATAAAAGATACCTGTTACATTAATCTAGTACAAACTTTTGGTATTACCACCTTATAATGATATGGATAATTCTTCTTGTGAACACAATGTACACAATTAATTTATAAATTAAATTTGATTATAATCTCCACTTTGTTTTTAATGTAATTGTAAATGTGTTCCAATTATTTCAATGTATGTGACTAAGTAAGATATAAGTTTTACAACAGTTGTGCTGAGCATTAACAGTGTATGTAAATTAGTATAACAATGAAAGTTTATTTTTAAAATTAACGTTTTATAACCTTTCAAAGTAGTTGTGAGAATATGTTATAGTGCTTCTAAGTTTGATATTGGTTTAATATATATAAATACACACACACATGAATGAGGATTGAATTACATTTTAATTAGGTTATAGACCTATGACTAACCTAAGCTGAATACATTCATAGCAACAAGGGTGCCCAACTGATAAGACAATATATTCTAAACATAACACTGTATACTACTAGTCAGACAGAGCAGAACACTAATTACAGTGTTAACTGAAAATGTTTCAAGTTCCAATCTATACAGGTCTTTGAACAGAATATATCAGTAATCAACATCTGTAAAACAACAATAAAAATCATAAGTTATTGAACAAATATGACAAGGGACATAAACCACTAAGCACCAACTACTACCATTTACTTGTGGTTACATGATAAATTCTGCTCACAACGAAACTGGTATTCATTCATTTTTTTAAAATTAATAAGTTGTTTTAAACAAGTTATTACCACAAGAATCTTTTTACTGGAGAACTGTTCCTTGCACAGGCGACAAACACATTTCCCCCTCGTGGTAACTGCTCGACGTTCGTTCTGCAGAGCAGGTTTAGTGATACTTTGATCACCTTTCTCCACCGACATTCCTCTCTTTACTACCGAGTATAAAGAGTCACATGTATTATAAGGAAATTCTGTTATCACAAAATTTATTAAATGTTTCAGAATTCCATCAATAATAATCTTCAGGGATAAGAAAAACAAAATATCAAAGATGAAAGTAGAACAATTCAAAACCATAGGAAGAAAAAAAGAAGTTTAGTTTTAAAGTTAGTAAGTTTAATTCAAGATCCTGCATGTGGAGTGCTGGTTCTTCCATCTGTTTTTACCACATAGGTTTAGTTTCACCAATACACAAAGCCGCAAAGTCTCCACACATGTAAAAATAAACAAGTCACGAAGAATCAGTAACCAGAATGATAAACTTATTAGAGAAAAACTTTCTCAATCTAACAGCAGTTTAAAAATAACTTTCTGTTAATTTGAGGGTAGTACTGGTTAACTATTTTCATGATTCTGAACCAAAATGTTTCATTTCTTGAAACACATACTTGCAAAAATGTCCCACTAACAAGAACTATGAACCCATTTAAAATATTTCTGTAAGTAGATTTGTTGAAAATAATGCAGTTTTATCAAGTAAATATTAACGCTAGTCTGTACACTCACCAGTGTCAAACTTTTGCTTTCTCTTAGGTCGGGAACCACAGCTTTGTTTAGGAGAATACAGTTCATCATTGTCATCTTCTATACTTTCTAAGAGGTCATAGTTGCTAAAAACATAACAGACCAACATTAATTGACCAATTAATCTGTAAAAGTGTACAATACGTTGTGTAAAAGTATTTCAAAATTATAATGTAACTTGTGATATATACATCCACAATCTGTATCTTGGAAACTACCACACCAATCATACCTGCAATGTGATGTATCCATCCAAAACCTGCATCTTAGAAACTACCACACCAATCATATTTGAATAATATTTTTATAAACAAGTGGTTTTTCATAACTGAAAAATAAATAAATCAACTGAAATTTCTACAAATATGAAATGTTTCAGATTTAACCAGTAAAAATTTCATTAAGGAGCAAATTCTAAATATAAAGCAATCAAAAATTTAATATTCTACCATATGGTGCCTAACAGTAACAAAAGTGTCTTAGTCCTATGATCTTTCTTTAAATTTAATATTCTACCATACTTTGCATATAAAATTCTACCATACTCTATCTAACAGCAACAAAAATATTATAGTCCTCTAATCTTTAATATTCTACCTATGTTATCTCATGGTAACAGTCAGTTTAGTATTAATAATCTAAAAATAATATTTTTTTCAGTGTAAGTTCTGGGGATTTTCTCTGTAAATGTCTCCTTTCCATCTCAGTCCTATCAAGTTCTGTATTAGAAATACAGGGAGTACCACCATATAGAGATTGAATGAACACAGGAACAAACTGAGTCTTAAACACTCAAATATCCACCATACTGGAGTAAACCTCTGAAACAATCCATGAAATACAATCAAAGTAGAAGAAGATACTTCATAACAAACCAAAATATACTCATCAACAGAAACTGAGGTGTAAAAATTAAAAAAAAATGTAACATTTAACTAACTTTATGTCCAACAAGTCTTGTAAAATATCTTAGTAAAGACAGAAGTTAAACAACCAATGGTGGAAATAATAAGTTATTTTTTAAATATATATAAACAATACTGCTTTACTTCATAAATCAATAACATCAGATACTAGCTCACGATGCATTGTATAGTACTCTCCAGCATGACAGTTGGAGGATTCTCTTTCACTCTTTCCTGTCATAACAATTTAAATGATCCCAAGTCGAAGGAGACAATCAAAATAAGAATTTAACTGCACTCTTTGGCTAAAGTTTCACTATAAATATAACCATATTATATATATATATATTTGTATCTAAAACATTAAAATTTTAAGCACTAACTACATTTGATCAAAAAGAATTTTGAAAACTAGGTATAGAATACCAGAAATAACCCTTACAGTAGCCTCATGGGTAATGCACTTCTACGAGGTTGAAGATCTTTCAGACAGTGGGACAACTGAAATTCGCCTGCTTGTACACCCACACTAACCTTCTCACTCTGTGAATCTGTAAATTATTATTACACACAGAAAGAAAGTTAAAAATAAATATACAAACAAGATATAGTTTTCTTATTGGTTGACCTGTATACAACTTAAACATAGTTTCATATTTCTATTTCAATTGTTTACACATATACTATAGTTTCATATTTCTAGTGTTGATATGTAAACAACCTTAATGTTAAAACTGTGTTTAAAATTAACACAAATAATTAAAGTTTATATGGTACAAAAGTCTTCTCACTTTTGTTTATGTTCTGTAAAATACACGCAAGACACAAGTGATAGATTTTTTACGCAAGACAAACATATTTTGGATTTATACTTGAGAAAGCATTTCTTGTTCATCAGCTCTAGGTTGTTCATTGAAAAATGACACAAAAATTATAAAATTGTTTATTTGAAGGATAAGTTTCTGATCAAATATATGTCCACATGGAATATTACACTGACCTTAAATACTTAACCAATTATATCTGGACATTTACCACACAAATAAAAAATATTATTAACATTACAATAAGGAACAGTGGTCAATGTTTTGGACAAATAACCTTTATTATAAAAATAAACTGTTTCCATGAAAGTTTCTTGCCTCAAATGTTTCTCCTTGTTTTTCCTTTATTGATTTTAACAATTTTCTATTTTCAAACTTAAGTAAACTATATTTGTGGACTATTGTATTCTATTTGTAAACTAGATGTGTGGGCTTTTATTGTTAGGACTAAAATATGATTATCATTATTAGCAAGTTCTTCCATCACAAACCTGCCATTTGTTTCTAAATACCTGTATGAACATCTCTACTGTCTTCTTCCACAACATGTAGTACAGTATAAGTGTGGCTGGATGGTTCAATGGGTATTGAACCTTCAGATGTATTATGTTCGGTCAATACAAGTATCAGCTGACCTCCATCTGTCTCAACAACTTGACTGTCATGCGAGGAAGTGGTGTAACAACATGACTGTTCATCATGTGCACATGTGTGGAAATCCATCTTTTCTACGTATACCTTTTGGTAGCAATAAGTTAAACAATTAAAAATAAACAACACAGAAATATTATAATAAATACACTTTGAAATATTAATTTTATAATTATAAAAATTACTTTCTCCTACATTTTAAATACTTCTGACAGAAAATGACAAATATTCTTAAACTTCAATGGAAGTGTGTAAATGTATTGAAAACATTAATTGATTCTTGTTCCCATAGGATAAAGCTATGTCACAGATATATAAATTAGTACTATTAAAATATAAATTAATACTAATTAAAATAAGAAATAAACATTAATATGGGACTGTACTTCCTCATTTTATATGTTATTTATGTACACTACAACATAAAACCGTACAAAACAAATCATGTGTTTAAGTTATTAAAAACATAAAAAACTTAGTTAACTTGAAGTAAATCATTAAATAGTGGAGGTGACATCAGTGTTACTAATAGGTATAAATATTTTTCATATACCCATAGCACTGCAGAAAATTAACTGTCAAAAACAAATGTAAAATAAAAAGTAACAATAACATAGATTATATACAGTAAGGATTATGTACCTTTTAAAACACTGAAATTAAGCAAACTTACTAAGGACAGAGGAAAATGAGTTCTGTTTTTCATAATATGTGAATAGTTTGGTTTACTTTGAATTTCGTGCAGTGCTACTCAACAGCTAGCTGAACTAGCTTTCCCTAATTTACCAGTGATAGATTAGAGGGAAAGCAGCTAGTTGACACCACCCAATGTCAACTCTTGGGCTACTCTTTCAGACTATCAGTTGACCATCATATTACAACACCCCATTACTGAAATGGAGAGTAATTCAGTGGTGGGGGTCCAAGCCACAACCCACAGGTTGCAAGCCTAACAGGTAAATGTATACATATATATGATTAAGAAGTGTTTATTTTATCATTGCATAAAAATGTTATAATTATATAATAATTAAAACATACATCTTTTATTTTTTATCAATTGTTGTTGCTTCCAACCTAAACTCATGTTTTCATTGTTAGTTTAAGGCTAAAATATTTCACGTGAACACACCTAATTTTATGAAAAAACATAAAAATTATACAATCGAATTAGAAAACATCTTATGTGATCTTGTTACTTTTTATTTTATAACTTTTTTTGATTAAAAAATGAGTAAAATCATTAATTACTAACTGCCAGTCTGTAGATTGGTGCCAATCCAAATATACTTTAACTAGTATGTATGTTTGTGGTTGGTAATAATAAAAAAGTCTCGTGTTAAAATATAGCTATTAAAATACATAAATCCTAGTAGTTCCTAGTTCAAGTAATTTTTTTAATAAAAAAAGGGCCTTCTTGAAATTAATGAATGGCAAAACGTATTTTAAAAATTATTTCCCGAAGTATAGCTTACAAGCACTAGTTTTAACCTTGAACGTATTAATTTCTAATACCTCAGTGTTATTATTAAACAACTAATCTAACATGATAAGGTAAAATACGTAACGTACATTCTTGAACAAGTTCCAAAATACTTTCACATGTACCTCAAGCAACGTGTTTTATCATTTGAACAAATTAGGGTTCAACTTCAACCCAAATATATTATCACCTGCAGTTTAAAATTGTACAATACAAAATTATTCAAAAACTTTTTTCATTAAAAAGTAAACATATGAAGTAAAATTCCTATTTCAACGTCGGAAAATGAACAAGTCACTTATATATTGTGATCATCCATATTCTATTGTACGTAGGAGCGTCACCTGCATTATAGTTTGTTTTTGACAGTTAATGGTTCTCTGGGTAAAATATTTATTCTAAAAAAAAAATCTTTAAATTCGTATATATAAATAATGCTATTTAATTGGTTCGTATAACCTAAGTTGGAAAATAGCAAGACAGAAGAGTAAAGCTCATATTGTCCCTTTCGTTAATATTTTTTGCATTAAATTTTAAATAAGAACAAAAAGTGGTTTAGGTATGAAAGAAAAATAGCCCCACCTACCCACAAACACAGTGCCACGTATATGGATATTATTTTTTATAATAGTTATGTCAAAATTTAAATTCACAAAACTTTACAATTCTTTTAATGTGTGCAAATTAGACTAATGTTTAAACAGAAAATAATTAATTTGATAAATTAAAAAACATTGCGTGTATGGGTAATCTATACATGGTAAACAATAATTGTTATAAAGCGAACTAATAGATAGAGCTAGCACATTTAGAAACATTGAACACTGAACTTTTAAAACATATTTCACCTACTTCAGCATGAGTTGGAAATAAAAGTAATAGAATGGTCTTGAATACGTCTTTTTTTTTGTATAATTAGAAGCTCTGGAAAAATTCCGTTAAAAATAACAGATTACTAATGTTTTACATTTTTTACTTAATTAGAAACTGTTATTTCCACTATTTTTAGTTACACGTATTGAGGTTAGATCATTTAATAAGGGATTTAAATAAATTTTAATGTTCCTCGTAATTGCTGTTTTTGGTGTCTCTAGAGACTTGTCAAAAGTTACAATTGAAAATGTCAGATCTTGTACTTTTCATATATTATTAATGGATTAAAAGTATTGCATTCAGCAGTTTCTGACATACATATATATATCAAAGATGCCCCAGTGGCACATCGACATGTATGCGGACTTTCATTGCTAGAAACCGTGTTTCAATAGCCGTGTTTGATAGAGCATAGATAACCCGTTCTGTAACTTTGTACTTACATACAAACAAAGGAATACATAAACTCTTATAAAAGAGATGGCCCGGCATGGCCAAGCGTGTTAAGGCGTGCGACTCGTAATCTGAGGGTCGCGGGTTCGCATCCCCGTTGCGCCAAACCTGCTCGCCCTTTCAGCCGTGAGAGCCTTATAATGTGATGGTCAGTCCCACTATTCGTTGGTAAAAGAGTAGCCCAAGAATTGGCGTTGGATGCTGATGACTAGCTGCCTTCCCTCTAATCTTACATTACTAAATTAGGAACGGCTAGCACAGATAACCCTCGAGTTGCTTTGTGCGAAATTCAAAAATAAACAAACAAATAATTAAAGAGGTCTCTGAAAATCCTTAAGAGGTGCTGGACGTATCTGCTTTTGGTGTGATTAGATATACTAGTAGAAATATCCATCTTCCGGAAAGGTATAACTCCTAGTTCCTGCGGAAAGTTATTGGACCTGACCTTTTCTGGAATTATATGACAGTTCTGCAATGTATTTATATTTGACATTTAGTAATGTTCATCATTCATGAGAAAAGATATTTTATTAAGATTTTAGCTTTAAAATTAACTATCATCACAGTGTATATAACAGAGTCGATTTTATTTTAGGACGTCTTTGTATGTGCTAGCCGTCCCTAATTTAGCAGTGTAAGACTAGAGGGAAGGCACCTAGTCATCACCACCCACCGCCAACTCTTGGGCTACTCTTTTACCAACGAATAGTGGGATTGATCGTCACATTATACACCCCCACGGTTGGGAGGGCGAGCATGTTTAGCGCGACGCGGGCGCGAACCCGCGACCTTCAAATTACGAGAGAACGCCTTAACGCGCTCGGCCATTCAGGCCAAACGTCTTTGTAATCGCAGTTATCTATGAAACTGCTTTGCTTTTATGTTGCAACGCTCATGAACTTTTCACTAAAGAGAAACAAATAATTATTTTTAAGTTTTTGTGTTTGAAACTTACTCCTTTTTTTGGAATTTTATCGGTTAAATCTAAAATCACTCATTTTTGTTTATAATTTGTATCGGTTAAATTTGAAATGTCAATTGCTTTATCTATTGCTCAGCTATGAAGATATTGCCTGATTAAAAATCATTACCCAATTGTGATTGATAATTATCGGTGCGGTAATTTTCAAGATTTGGTTTGTTTGTTTTGGAATTTCGCACAAAGCAACTCGAGGGCTATCTGTGCTAGCCGTCCCTAATTTAGCAGCGTAAGACTAGAGGGAAGGCAGCTAGTCATCACCACCCACCGCCAACTCTTGGGCTACTCTTTTACCAACTAATAGTGTGATTGATCGTACATAATAACGCCCCCACGGCTGGGAGGGCGAGCATGTTTGGCGCGACTCGGGCGCGAACCCGCGACCCTCAGATTACGAAGCGCACGCCTTTACGCGCTCGGCCATGTCAGGCCATTCAAGTTTTGAACGTATATATTGCAATTTCTATTATAATGAAAACTACATATATAATAAAATAGTTCATGGGTTTTTCTGAAATTATCTTCTATTCTATATAAGGAAACGTTTTTCATAAGTGTGTGATTTTCTTTTTTTTGTATTTTATTCATGTAAAATTATTGTTTTTGTGGTTGAGGTCATATTTTATCAGCTAAGGAAACTTAAAGGTTCGGTGCAAATGTGATATTAAAGTGCCTTAATACCTATCTCATTTGATAATATTATTTATGGAATTGTCTGCTTAAGGTTTTAAATGTGTACTTAAAATATAAGCAGAGGATTTGTTTGTTTGTTTGTTTGTTTTGGGGTTTCGCACAAAGCTACTCGAGGGCTATCTGTGCTAGCCGTCCCTAATTTTGGAGTGTAAGACTAGAGGGAAGGCAGCTAGTCATCACCACCCACCGCCAACTCTTGGGCTACTCTTTTACAAACGAATAGTGGGATTGACCGTCACATTATACACCCCCACGGCTGGGAGGGCGAGCATATTTAGCGCGACGTGGGCGCGAACCCGCGACCCTCGGATTAAGAGTGCACGCCTTAACGCGCTCGGCCATGCCAGGCCTATAAGCAGAGGAAGGATATACAATAAATAAATATAAGAGATAATAATTACATATTTTGTGCTGTATCTCAAACTGTTTTAGATTTTTTATGCTTTATCGGTCTCTGTAATTTTCTCAAACAATTAAAATGTTTTCGTAATATTACCTGTGTATCGTATAAAACTTCAAGATAACTTCTAAGATTAATGTAGTTTTTTAATTTTTTTTCTCCTAGTTGCTTCAAATTTTACTGGCTATGAGAGCTTCACAGCAGACTGTTGCCATAGGTTTTGACTGTTAACATTTATGTGAACTTGAAATTTCTCATATATGTTATCCAAAATACAGTTTTATTAACTATACATTGAAAGAAATGTGAAGTGAAATTATTTTAATTTAAGAGAAGTTATACATAATATTACAACATGGATTTTTTCTTTATGCATGGTTTTGTTTACTACAGCTCAAGTACTTGCAAACAAGAGTGTATAATCAAGGTCAGAGGTCGTGTTTTTGATTGCAACACATTTTAGAAGTTGAGACAGATTTTATTAGTTCGTATTTTAAACTTTTAATAGGGTGGTATAAAACATCGCAAATTTTAATTACATTTTCATTAGACTAGTTATAAAATAAATGTTAAGAATTAAAAGTAATGAATGTTGTGATTCAAATATAATGTGAGGCAGTATTGTTGTTTAACGTATTTAGGTATGTTTATACTTCATATAAACTTCAACTTAATTTAAGTACTGTGTGATCATTCCTTCTTAGCCTTACTGTTTTGTTTTTGCTTTACCTGGAAAGTATTAACTATTTTAGTAAAACGTGCTTTTCAAAACTTGGTCAGGTTTTAATGAATTGCGTTAATTTTTATTTGGTTGATTACAAGTCCGGTCTGGTTATATTGTAAGAAGCTGTTATAAGTTACAATAATGTAAATGGGTTTCAGTAGATCTGATGGCGTGTTAGGGGTAAGTCAAGTAATTACAAATGATCTAATAGTAAAACATAATACCTTTTGAATGAAAAATAATTGTAAAAATATAAATCCATTCTTCATTTCTCAAGAAATCATTGATTCCCTTCATATACTCCTGTAGAATATTTGTATCCA
Source organism: Carcinoscorpius rotundicauda (assembly GCA_011833715.1). Taxonomy (NCBI): domain Eukaryota; kingdom Metazoa; phylum Arthropoda; class Merostomata; order Xiphosura; family Limulidae; genus Carcinoscorpius; species Carcinoscorpius rotundicauda. The sequence continues at coordinate 28,750,696 of CM022406.1, forward strand.
CTACTACAGGGCGTTCAGAAAATAGCTGTGCACTTATATATTTATTAACAGACATGTTTCAATATAGAATACAGGAGGTAAATATGAATGACAATTATAAACAATGTTGCAAGTGACCCCCACTGGCATCAATAAAAGCCTGGATACTTCTTTTTTTGTTTCTAAAACACCACTATCAGTTGCTGGCTTGAAATAGACTGAATAAAATATGATTACAAAACTACACAGTGACTTTCTAAACACCTTGTATTTAAAGTAACTCATTCCATAAGCTTACCACCCTGTCAAAAATATAACTGTCCACTACTGCTGACAGCAACTCATTCCATATGCTAGTTGCCCTATAAGAAAAATAATATTGTCCATTAGTGGTATCAATTTCAAACTTTTAAACTTGTGTCTCTTATCCTATTATTTTCAGAATATAGTTTAAAGACATGAGGCATTACTTGAAGTGATCATCTATATAATTGTGTAATATTTAGTCAGTTTATCTTATACTCTTCTTTTCTTAAGAAAAAATTATGTTAAGAGGTTTTAACTTGTTTTGGTAAGATGACCCTTCCATCCCTAGAACCATTCTACTAATCATCCTCTGAATTTTTTCCAATAAGTCATTTAAACTGTTGTGATCAGTATTTGATTTGATTATAATTTCAAAATAATGCTTTTATAGTAAATTTTGTTTTGAATGTAGCACCACTTAAGTATATTAATTATAGTTATGTAATATTTGTAAAGAAAGAGTTTATGAAAAATTCCATTTGCATTTCTTGTTTGTTCTAGTTAGATTTTTCTTTCTTTGTTGTTAGATGTAGGTATATAAAACATTTTTATTTCCAGTGTTGATAGTTAGCTATTAAAACATTGTTTTATAGTTCTAAACTGTCTCTTTAATTTTACATATTTTGTTCATATAAAGGATTTGCTCAAAAATTGTGAAGATGAGTGTATTTTTGCTGTGGACTTTTACCACGTTGTTATGTTCACATGAAGGAGTGGCTCGATTGGTAAGAAATGTTTTAGTGAATACATTAACGATGAATCTCTGAGTTAACTGGAAAATGTATGATCAGTGATGTTGAGAAAACCTACTTGTAGAGAAAAATATATATGTAAAAATGGCTCATTTTGGTTGAGAACATTTTTTACATAGGGAAGCGAACAACCTTCTTCGGTCATCGTAGGTCAAAACGTTGTTCGCTTCTCTACGTAAAAATTTTTCTTAACCCAAACGAGATGTTTTTACATGTATGGAAAATGTATGATTTTCCATATTCAATGTTTCCCCAACTCTTTTGCTAATTCAGTTTGGCATGGCCAGGTGATTAGAGAGCTTGACTTACAATCTACGGGTTGCAGGTTTAAATTCTTTACATCTAGCTTTCTGCTGTGGGGCCATTATAATTTTATAGTCAATCCCACTATTTGTTTTGTAAAAGAGTAGTCAAATATTTGGTGTTGTTGATTAATTAGTTGCCATTTCTTTAGTGTATAACATCTAAATTAGGAGCAGTTTGTGCAGGTAACCCTTTAGTATCTTTGTGTAAAAGTCAAAACAAAAGAAACTAAACTTTATGGACCATGTACTGTTGTATGAGGAATCCAACTTATTCATCAAAAACTGAAAATAACTGGAGGAGATATAATGATTTTACTCTTTGGTAGGTGGAGAAATTTTGACTGAATTTTGCCTGAGGTCGTGGTGTCATGCTAATCCATTATTTGTAAAGAATCTTGTAAAGGACCATTAATCATTGGGAACCACAAAGACAGTTAACAGCTTTTCTATCAAGAGTGTACATATTTTGTAGAACAGATATTGAAAATATAAGATTAAATTTGTATGTATGGGTATAAGGTAACAAAATTCTCAAGTTGACACTGGTGAAATAGGTGTAGATGTGATCAAACAATGAACTAATTGCAGAGAAAACAGTAAAACAAGCCAACTAGAAATTTCTGTTAGTACTAATAAAAATACCAGATGTACAAAGAGAAACATATCTATTAATAAACTCTGTGTGTTTATAAAATTTTGAGACATACAACTATGACCAGTGATAAGTAAGGTTAACTTTGGTAAGATAGAGAACCATTATACTCATAGAAAAACCCAGAACAAGTGACTCCTCAAATCAAACTGTACAGATCATTATATTTTATTCCGACTTTTGTGGATTTCTGGATCTTGTGAGGACTTTGACCATAAATCGTCTTTTTGACTTGGATTCTTTGTTGATTGTGCGAAAAAAAAATGCTTTTAGTTTTAATTATAATTAAAGATGATGGTAAAAAGTATTGATAGTTATTACTAAATTTAAAGGGAACAAAATACTTTTGTGGAGAAAACTTTTTTTTCATTAATTGGATGAATGAGGTTGTAGCCTCCAATAAGTGTAGAAAGATAAAGACATGGGAAACATCTGACATGTAATTGGGTAGACATGTAACAGGAAAGTTTCTGATTTGTAGGCAACACATAACAATTCTTTTTTAGATATTTGCAGATTTAACAACAAATCGATATACAAGATCTTTGGATGGGACTTTAGGAATGTGGTCATATCACGGGTAAGATGATTAAATGTGTTTGTTTGATCATTTATTGGTGTACGAATAATCAGTAGTTCTAGTTAATTGTATATGCATTGTTTTAGCAATAAAATGATGATTAAACATATTTAAGGAATAAGTAAAAAACAAACTAGGAAACTTTCTTCTTCATAGTCAAACTGAGAACAACTAGTTAGCAAGATGTGATGTGGCTATGGTAAATAGACTTATGACAATTCTAAAATTGTCTCTCAGAGGAATGTTGCTGTTGTGAATCATTTCTGTTGTACAATATGATGGGAAATGAAAATGTTAGATATGTGGAGGGTCATTCCATGTCAAATCATCCAGATTTTGGAAAATTTTCCAGGTGACTCTCCTCAGAATGCCTTGAAAAAATTCACATGTGTTCATCTACCCATACAATGAAAAATTGCCAAATATTAGATCAATATCTCTAGCAATTTCTGTTTTACAGCCCTGCAAAATTTAGTTAATATTTTTTTACTTTTGGAAAATTCATTTTTGTGCAACTTTGGCTGCTTAAAGCTGCAGGAGTAATAGTGGTAGAAGGCTGAAATTTGCTACACTGACTGAATTAATCTCACAGAATTCAAAAATGGTCGCAAACCAAGTGTATCTCTCTTAGGATTAGCATAGTGAGGCAGTAAAATCACCTGAAAACCCATTTGTAAAAAACATTGGTTTATGTAATAAGCCATAGCTCTAAGACTTAATATGATACAAAGATGAATTTTGTTTTCAAATATCCTATAACATATCAGTTGATAAATCAGCAATTGTTGTAATTAAAAGTCTGTTAGATCTCCTGTAAAAAAAAATTTAGCTGCATGCAACTTTTTATGATTCAGCTAAAATTATCTCTACTTCAGGCCACAGTTTGACCATGTCGCCAGTTATTCAGCCTTTTCAGATTTTTATCATATATTCTTACATCTCTGAATATGATAAAAAAATCAGAGTGGTGTTCAACTTACTTTTTGAGTTTTTTTTGTGTTAATATAAGAATTTTGGTTATTGAAACTATAAGAGTCAGTTAGGTTTATTCTACAAACTGGTGATTGCAGATTTTACACCATACGAGACAGATAGTCATTTGCACTGTGAAAGTAATTTGTCTACTAATTTTAAACTGTTTTTGGTCACATTTGATGATATAAGAATTGGTAAGTTTCTAATGAACTTGCAAGCTGGACTGTGAGTTTTATTACACAGGTGATACCCATTTTGTGACGGGGTGTAATTTGGTGCAAATAATGATATCTTTAAGATTTATGCTTGTTAGGAATTTCAGGAAATATCTTTTCAACCAATCACTTTGTTGTGGTCAATAGAAATAATACATGAAACATTTCAGGTTTAGGTTGATATTTTTTTTGAGGATTGTTTAATGCAATTAACTTTTTCAATCTGCCTTTAAGGTTTGTAATTTGGTTTGTTCTGGAATTCTAGTGTGTGTATCCTGTAATTTGTTTCACTAGTACAGATTTCAGCAATTCAGAGAGCTTGACTCCAGGTAATCGACTAAAAGGTTGACCATTTCCTAAACACTAGTATAGGCAGCATGGATGGGTGTTTGTGCTTACCAATCCAATGCATAGATGGCAGCACATGTTTTTGGCAGCCATTTCATTACTAGAGTAGATCTATTAATTAACTAAGTGAATAGAAAAGTTTCGGGGCTGCTGTGGAGAAAATTTGACCTTCACATTTAACAACAATAAATGTTTGGTTGACTTTATCTGATGTTTACAGAGAAATTGTTAACAAATTGTGAAACAGCTGTTAATAATAAAAAGATAATTCTGTCTTTTCACTGCTTAGAATAGCCAAGGAAAGTAAAGCTTCCCAAACTCGTTTTATATTCAATGGAGACCTGATAGATGAGGATTTGTTTCATCAAGGAATTAGTTTTCATCCAGATATTGCCACCACATCAACACCATATTTAGGATTAACGTCAGATTCAGATGTAGATTACTTGGTAAGTTCACGTACATTGCTAGTATGAATTGTGATGTGTTTATGTTCTAGGTTTGTATTGGTTTGATACATTTAGATCAAAACATAAAATGACTGTGTTTAAAGTTAATATTTTTAATTTACTATTTACTGCCATTTTGTATTATTTACACAAAAATATATTTAAAGCTCAATCTTTTATGATTGTATATTTTTCTTATATATATTTATCAGTAAAGCTATATTGTTATTTAATATGTGAATCAGTAAAGCTATATTGTTATTTAACATGTGAATCAGTAAAGCTATATTGTTATTTAACATGTGAATCAGTAAAGCTATATTGTTATTTAATATGTGAATCAGTAAAGCGATATTGTTATTTAACATGTGTTTATCAGGAAAACTATATTGTTATATAACACGTTTTTTCAGTAAAGTTATATTATTTAACATTTTTATCAGTAAAGCTGTGTTGTTATTTAACATGTGTTTATCAGTAAAGCTATATTGTTACATAACACGTGTTTATCAGTAAAGCTATATTGTTACATAACATTGTTTATCAGTAAAGCTATATTGTTATAAAATGTTTATCAGTAAAGCTACATTGTTATTTGACATATGTTTATCAGTAAAGATATATTGTTATTTGATATATATTTATAAGTTAATCTATATTTCTTTTGTTAGTTATATCAGATACTACAAGCTAAAACAGCTGGTATTGATGGGTTTATGGTTGAATGGGTGAGTGTTGTGTTTGTTTTAAACATAGCAGTCTTAATTAAGCCTGGCTATCAGTGTTAAACTAATCCACCAAAGCAGTTGGATAAAATAAGCTGTTAAAGTGCACTACAAAGTTTTATTTAAAACAAACATATGAACTAAAGTGGACTTAAAGTAAATTTTCAGTATAAGAAAATGTAATTAAATATCAACTCAGAATCACACAGTTTCTCTAAACAGTGGCTGTGGTTTCATGAGACAGTAGATAGGGACAGTAGGAATCATGTTAATAACAGGTTTTTGCAGATATATGTATTTTTGACATACGTACATTTTGGAAGATAAATAGATAAATATTCATTCACATATACCAAGTTCTAGTAAATATATGTGTGTTTTTTTCACTTAGGGATTTAAAGCACACCCTAGTGACAGGACACTTAAAAGAATACTCCACGTGCTTGAGAGATACAGGACTTGGGTCCATGGATTCAAGATTGGGATTAACTGGTAACTGAAATCCCATTAGAACACAGTATAAACAATTCTCATGTCAGGAGTTGGCTGGTAACTGAAATCCCATGATAACACAGTATAAACAGTTCTCATGTTAGTAGTTGGTTGGTAATTGAAATCCAATTAAAACACACTAAAAACAGTTCTCGTGAGAAGAGTTGATTAGAGACTAAAATGGATGTCAGATTTTTTTTTTAATAATGTTTACAGGTGGCTCCAGTCAAATTTATTTCAAAATTATTTTCTGTTACTTTTCAAATTGGTCAGATATGTTTACTGTGGCAAGCAGTTAATAAACTGGACACTTATGTCACTTGTTATAGTCTTAAAACCAAATAAAACTCAGAGTAACACATTATAGTTGTGAAACTGCTAAACAAGTTACGTCTGATATACTATTGTAGGTGACATATTTAACTTACCATCTAGGATATCACAATATAATAGTCACTATTTTTATTCTGGATTATTATTGATGTCTGTGAAGTTGTTGTTGTTTTTTATCACACAGTGCATTAAAATATGTGAATTGTCTACAGTTTCATAAGAAACTTGAAACAACACATAAACAAATTTTGAAATCCACTTTAAACTTTTGTTAAAGTCATCTGTAACTCTAAATAATATGAACACTGCACAAATATGTGACTAGGTCTATAGTTCATCACAGCAAAATAATTTAATATACTAGTGCAACAACATATTGAAAAATTACAATAGTCTTATCAATAATCAAAGAAACTCAGGTATTATAAAAATTGTAATTTCAAGATGTATGTAGTTGTCATGTGTGTCTAATATTGTTATCAAATGTGATATTGTAGTGTTGGTTCTTCTGATTCTAAATTTCAAGATGTATGCAGTTGCCCTGTGTATCTACTATTATTGTCAAGCCTGAATTTGTGGTGTTTGTTGATAAATGTTTTACTTTTAACACTGCCATTTATTGGCAGCAATATGATTGATCCAAGTTTCTGTTAGGCCAGATATGGATCTAAAAGAGATACATATCTGTTCTGGTAAAACTATTTTCAATTAAATGTATCAAAGACTGAGTACAACACAATGTTGTTTTTCTACATATTCTATCAGAGAACAAAACATTGCACTAATGTTTAAAAAGGTTTTGAGGATGAAATATGTATAAATTAGCACCTATTAATAAAATGTGGAACCTCCATTTTAATTATTGTGAATTTTAAATTTTTCAAATATAAACAATGCCCTTCTGTTATCATATACTCTTCAAAAAAGAAATGCAAAAGGGACATTTTTTCACTTCAAAGAGAAATATATGTAATAACATTACAAGCTCAGAGTATGTGATGATACACGTCTTAAGGCACTGATTGTCAGACTACAATGACAATAAAAGTTGTGCACTTTCAAAACGGAGGAAAACAACGGATTTTTCGCCAAAACGCATTTGTGTCCAATAAATTTGTTTGAGAGATCTGCATGTTCTGCAAGTGCAACACATACAAAATCCCTATAAAAGTGATGGGTTCTCGGTTTCCATAGCTCGGTGTTAAGCCACCAACACGCAATACAGTTATGCCAAGACTGACTGAAGCACAATGCAACAATGCCATTGGTCACTTAAAAGCAGGCGAATTTCGATTAGATACTGCCAGAGCTGTGAATGTCCACCCAAGCACCATCACAAGGCTATGGAATCGTTACCAACAACATGGATGAACTTGTGATCGTCCACGATCTGACAGACCTCGTGTGACCATGCCCGCACAAGATTGCTACATCTGGTTATGTCACCTTCGGGATAGGACCACCACTGCGACATCTACTACCTCAACCATACCAGGGCTGTGTAGGATTTCCAATCAGACCGTACGCAACCGTCGACGAGATTCTTAGGCCCCACGTGCAACCCATCATGGTGAACGCCAATGACGTTTTCAACATGACAATGCCCGTTCTCACACAGCCCGACTCACCACTGTCTTCTTGAGACACCACAACATCAATGTTCTTCCATGGCCCTCCAGATCACCAGATTTAAACCCCATCGAACATCTTTGGGACTGGTTGGACCGACATCTGTGACGGCGACAACCTCAACCTCAGCTTGCAGCAGCTTTGCAGGCTGAGTGGACTGCCATTCCATAGGATGTGATTCATCATCTCATCGCTTCCATGGGCAGGAGATGCCAAGCAGTTATTGATGCTCATTGGGGGCATCTCGTTATTGACATTAAGTGATGTTAAACTTCAAATAGTGAGTGCGGACTTCGATTTTGCAGACTTTGGATGTTCAGCAGTGAATGTGCAAAGTTTCACACATGTCATACAGAACTACCCGAAATAAACTTGTTAACAATTTGTCTCAAATTTTGCCTTTTGCGTTTCTTTTATTGAAGAGCATGTTTACATGTCAAAATAAAAGTAGAACTGAACTAAAGCTCTACATTCGTAGTTTGTAATATATTATGATTTATCAGGAAATTTGTATGTTATGTCTTACTACAGGCAAAAAAAGAGTTTCATAATCATAGGTGTATGGTGTTGTTCTGGCAAAACTTTCACCGCTATATATACTTTTATAATTTTAGGTGTGACCATTGGTTAACAATGCACCTGAGGAATTCTTCCTCAGAGGAGGTGAGCTGGTAAATTAGAATAAATCTAATTAGTTCTGTTGTATAAACATATCATAACTGTGTAAACAGTATCATTAATTATCTTGGATAATCATACCATGACAGTGTGAACAGTATCATTTATTCTGTTGGGTAATCATACCATGACTGTGTAAACAGTATCGTTAGTTATGTATGGTAATCATGTCATGACTGTGTGAACAGTATTATTAGTTATGTTGGATAAACAGTATCGCTTATTATGTTGGATAATGAAATGATTATAAACAGTATCATCAGTTATGTGTTTTAAAAATATCATGACTGTGTAAACAGTTTCATTAGTTTTGTTGTATAATCATATCATGACCTTGTCAACAGTATCATTATTTATGTTGGATAACCATATCATGACTGTGAAACAGTATCATTAGTTACTTTGGGTAATTATGTCATGACTGTGTGAACAGTATCATCAGTGAGGTTTGATAAACATATCATGACTGTGTAATGTTATGCTGTATAAACATACCATGACTAAAAATAGTACCATTTTGTATCTTGAATAATGATATTGTGATTATAAACAGTATCATTAGTTATTTTGAATAAACATATCATAACTGTGTAAACATTGTCATTAGTTATGTTGTATACTCATTCCATGACAGTGTGAACAGTATCATTAGTGATGTTGGGTAATGATATCATCACCGTGTGAACAGTATTATTAGTTAAATTAAATAATCATATCATGACTGTGTAATCAGTATCTTTAATTATGGTGAATTATGATATCATTATAAACACTATCATCAGTTACATTGTATGAATATATCATGACTATGTAAACAGTATCATTAATTATCTTGTATAAACATATCATGACAGTGTGAACAGTATCAATAGCTACGTTGGATAATCATACCATTACTGTGCAAACAGTATCATTAGTTATGTTGTATAATCATACCATGATTGTGTAAACAGTATCATTTGTTATAGTGGATAATCTTATCATGACTGTAAACAGTGTCATTGGTTATGGAGGATAATCATATCATGACTCTGTGAAGAGTGTCAATAGTTATGTGGGGTAATCATGTCATAACTGTGTGAACACTATCATTAGTTATGTTGTATAATCATACCATGATTGTGTGAACAGTATCATTATGTTGTTAAATCATACTATGACTGTGCAAACACTATCATTAATTATCTTGTTAATCATACCACGACTGTGTGAACAGTATCATTAGTTATGCTGGATAAACATATCATGACTGTGTAATCAGTATCGTTAATTATGTTGGATAATAATATGATTATAAACAGTATTTTAGTTATGTTGTATAATCATACCAAGATTGTGTGACAGTGCCATTAGTTACGTTGGGTAATGATATCACGACTGTATAATCATACCATGACTGTGTAATCAGTATCTTTAATTATGTTGGATAATGATATGATTATAAACAGTATCATTCGTTATGTTGTATAAACATATCATGACTGTGAAACAGTATCATTAGTTATGTTGTACAAATATATCATGACTGTGTAAACAGTATCATTAGTTATATTATATAAACATATGACTGTGTACACAGTATCATTAGTTATATTATATAAACATATGACTGTGTACACAGTATCATTAATTATCAGTGATGTCGAGACAACCCACTTGTAGAGAAAAATATATGCAAAAACGGTTTGTTTGGGTTGAGAAAATATTTTGCACAGAAGAGCAAGCAACGTTTGGTCATTGTCAGGTTCACAAAGAAAGAGGTAACTGACCGGAAGCTGACCACATGTATGGAAGGGGTTGTGTAACCGAGTGTTGAAATGTTTTCGAACACCGCAAGTCAAATAAACACAACATAACCATAGAAAACAGTGAAATACTAAACAAAGAAACAAACATAAACAAACGCAAAATTAAAGAAGCCTTACTTATACAACAACTTAAACCCAAAATAAACCAATATAAAGGAACGCCATTATACTTATATTAATATTATAGATAAAATTATATATTCAAACATCTAACACCGCCCTCTACATTGCGACACTCAGTTACACAACCCCTTCCAAACATGTGGTCAGCTTCCGGTCAGTTACCTCTTTCTTTGTGAACTTGACGATGACCGAAGAAGGTCGAAACGTTGTTCGCTCTTCTATGTAAAATATTTACTCAACTCAAACGAGCCGTTTATGCATATAGAATAGAGTTTACGTGTTCACAACTATATCTACTGATCAGTCACATAACTTCCTCTTTTGAACTTTGGTCACCAAATAGAGTATTTAGTCACAGTAGAGTCAACACAACAGGATAAAGTGTGCAGGTTAACAACCACAGCTTCTGACTAGTCACGTAACTTTCTGTTTTGAACTTTGGTCACCAAATATAGTATTTAGTTCCAGTAGGGTCAAGACAACAGGATAAAGTGTACAGGTTAACAACTACATCTACTGTCCAGTCATGTAACTTGCTGCTTAAAATTTACTCTCCAAATATAGTATTTTGTCACAGTTGAGTCAAGAGAACAGTGTAAAGTGTACAGGTTAACAGGTACATTTATGGTCCAGACATGTAACTAGCTGTTTGGAACTTTAGTCACCAAATACAGTATTTAGTTACAGTAGAGTCAACAAAATATAAGGTGTGCACATAACTTGCTCTTTTGAACTTTGGTTACCAAATATAGTATTGAGTAACAGCAAAGCCAACAAAACAGGATAAAGTGTACAGGTAAACAACTACATCTACTGACCAGTCATGTAACATGTTGCTTGGAACTTTAGTTACCAGATATAGTATTTAATCACAGTGGAGTTAAGATAACAGGTTAAAAACTACATCTACTGACCTGTCACGGGACTTGCTTTTGAGAATTTGGACACCAAATATAGTATTTAGTCACAGTAGGATTAACACAACAGGATAAAGTGTGCAGGTTACCAACTATGTCTACTGACCAGTCGTGTAACTTGCTGTTTGAAACTTTGGACATCAGATATAATATTTAGTGACAGTAGAGTCAAAACAACAGTATAAAATGTACATGTTAACAACCACAGCTACTGACCAGTGATGGTATGGTGGAGATTGCTTTAATAATGAGTGAAAATGTATATATGTGTGTTTAGAATAACAAAAGTTTCAAAGACAGCTAATGACACCTGCTTAGCCAGATAATTCATTTAATTTCTTGTTATTTCATTAGGTCCTTTTGTCATTCAAGACCAACCTGCAGTACCTTATTGACTCTGTTTATAGTCCATTCTTTGATTTTACTCTTACTTACAGTGGACGGCCAGTTATCTTTTTGTTTGGTGGTGGTCTTACTGTTGACCTATTTAAAGGTATTTTTGTTTTTATATATACATATTTTATAAACTACAATTAGTAACACTTGTAGCAAGACATTTCTCAGAATCTTTCTCTCAGCCTCTTTGTCTCTTAACATAAACCTCTCTCTTGCATACAGTTCTGCTGTATTAGGCACCATTAAAATTCACCGTAACCATCTCCCTAGAGGTAGTATAAAGAATACATGTATCAACATTTTAGTGGACTGTTTTCAAAATTTAGTTAGCTTTATTACTGACATACATGAATACAGTTGGCATTGAAACATAATTTATAATTCAAATCTTGGCATTATATGTGTTTTAATATCCTAACATGAAGAAACAAGTATTAAACGTATAAAATATTTGTGTGTGTGTGTCATGTTTTTTTCGTTTTTCTCAGTTTATTACCTGTCCTACAACACACTTAGTGGTTAATTATTTATTACCTTCCATATAACATATGTAGTGGTCAATTAATTATTTATTACCAACCCTACAAGGTGTGTAGTGATTAATTAATTATTTATTACCCACCCTACAGCATGTGTAGTGGTTAATGAATTATTTATTAACTACCTTACAACACGTATAGTGGTTGAAACACTGTAGAATGGATGGCAACTGCCTGTTGCAGAGACACAATTTTTTGTTGTATTTTCTATTGCAATGTGTTTCATTATATATGACAAAACAATTTTTGTTGTGTTTTCTTATTGACAAGTTGAATTTACTTCTGGAAAGTTTTATTGATGTGTCTAATAATTTCATTAAATAAAACAGATTTGATGTGAGATGAAATAAAACATTTTAATGTATTGTTTCAGATCTTCAGATGCAACCATTAAAACTACCTGGATATTTAAATCATCCAATTTGGATTGGAAATTATTTAAATACAGGATCGTCAGCTTGTTTGAGGTAACTTTAAACCATGCAAATTGAGTAATGATGTTTCACCACATATTCAAAATAAATCAGATTAGAATGTGTAATTATAATATGTTAACTATGTCGTTACTGTAAACTGGCTCTTCAGTGTTGAAGTTGGTAATAATGGCACTGGTATTCATTATTTATTACGTGTATCAAGCAAAGCATTTAATGAAATTTGATGTTGTCTGGCAGGAAATAGTTAGTAATAATTATATTAAATGGAACACGGTAGAGTAATCGAATATGTCAATAGAAATTTTTTATCTTAATGTCAACAGTTGAATTATTCAACCAAATGAGATTGTGAAAAATGTATGTCAGTAAGACATTTTGTTTAAAATAGCATTAATAACTATAACGATAGATTTGGAAAACCAGTGGTGTGCTTTCTTCACCAACACACAAGCATTAATAAATTAAGAAGTTGAGAAAGCGTTTCTGAAATAGAGATAAAATATCTCATGGATGTAAAATTATAGACTGTTTTGTGTAGCCAGTATTATTTATTTTGTGTTTGCAATTCATTGATGTTGAGGTTATGGAGATTGCTAGCAGGCCTAAGTGACAAACATATAAGTAACTGTGACAGGTTGAGAAAAAAAAAAGAGCAAAATTAAAGTCCTGTGTAACAGAAGTTAGTCACTTTAGTGATACCTTATATGTGGTTGAAACTTTAATGAGATTATTAGAAGAATTATTGAAGAAATATCCAACTGCTCTGAAGATTTGAATGTATTTAATTACACTGTATACTTGTGTGTTACCTAGTCTGTTTTAGTAAATTATTTATTTAAACTTGTACAATAAAATGTTCTGCTGGTCATATTTATTTGTAGTATGTGTAGTGAAACCCAACTACCGAAGCCACCTGTTATACAAATAATTAAAATTAAAAACTATGTAATTATAATATGCTAAGTACATATTTACTTCTACTGTACTCCTCTGTGTTGAAGTTTTTAATGATGGTACTGGTATACGTTCTCTGGAAATTTCCTGTCATTTTATCCAGTAGAATTAGTTTAGAATACTAATATATTAGTAATTAGGAAAGTATTTCTTAATAGTGTAATTTGAATCACTTGTGATGTTGATATCCATACTGAACTGTATATTTTTTATAATTACAGGTTGATTCTTCCAGAGGTCAGAATGATTTTTAGAATTTTGCCAATAATTATTAGTTTAACCTTATGAGTGCCAGCTGTCCTGTGTATCCTTTACACCTCATCATTGTGCATAGGACTTTTCTTGGCACATACCACCAATATAAAGAAGTCTCAGCTCTGTTATAGACTTAATCATTACAAGATTCTCATCACTTATTAACGTTGCAGATTCATCCATGTCTTTGTGATTTGCTGATCCATGGTTGCCACATAGTTTGAAGAATTGTGTCAGTTCTTGAATTCAACCACCCAGCCTGTACTCTACTCAGTTCTTGTTTCCAGTTCCATTTTCTCATGAAATAGTTTGACCTACTCTATCACCATGTTTACATATTTCCCGTGTCTCTACCTAATCCATTTATTCAACCATTTTCCAAATCATTACACTTAAACTGGTGCAGAATTTTTGTAAAGTCACTCTTTCCATAAAATTCCAAGAGCTTTTCTTTTGTATTTTTTAAAATCACAAATAGTCAATTATCTCATCTTATAATCCTCACAGTTATATCTGTCTTCAACATCTTCAGAAGTTCAACCTCCTTTCCAATGGTTAATGAGCGATGTCTCCTCTTCATTCTCTTCTTGTAGTCTATGGAACTCCTGTCTGGCCTTTTTGGCATGATTAGTTGGACTACAAACACCAAAAATATGTCAAGAAAGACAAAAATAAAGGAGGAGATAATGAAATGTGGGTGCATGACAGAAACTAAGAAGTGTGCAATAAAAACAAGCTGACAGCTAGTTCGGCATGCCGCCATCAAAACTGGCATAAGATCTTAAAAAAAACTAGTAGTTTTAGGGTCATCAGTTTTGAGCTAATCTATACTTTCAGAAATATTTTGTAACTCTCATAAGTTAACATGGCCAGGTGGGTTAAGGTGTTTAAATCATAATCTGAGGGCCGTGGGTTCAAATCCATGTTGCACCGAACATGCTCGCATTTTCAGCCATGAAGGTGTTATAATATGGCAGTCAGTCCCACTCTTCATTGATAAAAGAGTTGGTGGTGATTACTAGTTGCCTTCCCTCTAGTCTCGCACTGCTAAATTAAGGAAGGCTAGTGCCGATAGCCCTAATGTAGCTTTGTGCAAAATCATAAGTTAACAAGCCTTATAAAATGTCTGTTTGTATTAAAATCTGGTCTGGCTATCAACTTTGTTGTTGCAGGAGACAATGGTCAGTTTTGTTGAATGGAACATTTGCTTGGGTCAGCCACTCTCGTAATACAAATGCATCATTCTTACCTCAATGGGACACGTACACCCTTCCAGGTGATGCTGCATCGTACCAGGTGATTACATTTGTGGATAATCAGGTTATTGGTTATTAGTAAGTGTATGTTACTCTAAGGATCACAAACAGTAACAACCAAGAGTTATTGTTTATTCTGTTATTGGATTCTGAAATCGATTTTGTGATCAACTTTAAGATTCCAATCAGGAGACCAGGAATGCAAATAGTTTCAATCCTTAAATGCAGAAATCCATTTTTTATTAATTTAGCCCCTTTGTTTTGCAGTAAGTTAACTACCTGTTGCTCTTAGAATCCCAATAGTTATAATCACAAGATATGATCCTGTAATGAATTCTGCATACGAATTGTATTTCAGCTTATTAATGTTTTCCTTTAATTAACTTTCAAGTTTGATATTATTTATTTTCTCTAATATTCTTGATTTACCTAGTTTTATTGATCTATCTTATAGCGAAATGTATCTCAACTGGCCCTCACAATGCTCCAAAACCACTTCTGGTGTTGGTGGGCTCTGTCTGCTAATCCAGGGGAGGACAACAGAGGCTGTGCAGGCTGGGGACAGACACTGAAATTTATACCAAGGGTATGGCTCAAGACGTAAGTATTTTTACTGTAATATTATCTATATAATCTCAAAACTCTCAACTAAGTTGTTCATATTTAACATTGTGTTTGTTTCAGTTTAACTGTAGTATCTTGTACGTAATCTTCAAACTCAAGCTTAAGTTCTTCATATTTAAAGTTGTGTTTCACTTAGTTTTACTGTAGTATCTTCTATGTAATCTTGAAACTACAAAGTTTCTCTTTCGATTTAATGCTTGGTGTTGTTGGTTATTACAGATATCAGGAACTAAATGGTTTGTTAATGTTTTAGTAACTTTGGTGTTACAATTCAGGAGTTGGTTTAGTTATGTAACCTGTATAATCTTTAAAATGAACAACTTGCATTGAGTTTACAGTTGTGTTCTTTCATTTTACTGTAGTCAACATGTGTATTGTTTCCAAACAATTCCTTGATGTTCTCAAACTTGTAAGAAAATCCTGAGGACTGTAGAAATGAAGTGCTCCTAGGATGCTCAGCAATAAACTTGAGGCCTTATAGTGCTAAATTTCATTGTCTTGTTCCAGTGGTGGGTGCAGAGTAGATAGCCTATTGTGTTTAACAAGCAAACAAAATGATAAACTAGAAAGAACCATGTATTTGATACAGACGTCTGCAACATCTCTCCACCCTAGGTTTAGATTTAATGCATGGTGTTATTGGTTATTACAGATCTCAGAAATATTTTGGGACTGATAAACTGTTATTGAAAGAAATTTATTTTTATCTAAATCAGGAACACGTATGATGTTCAGTGGAAATTTAACATAGAAAGTTCCCCCAACATCATTCTCATAGCAACATTTAACGACTTTAGTGGTAAGTTGTATAATTTAGTGTCATGTTTGTAGTTCTGTCAATGAAAAAGTAAATATTTTAAAAACTTATGAATTGAACAACTACTATGATAAGATTCAGCAACTTAATATCCATAGCTCGTGCCTTTAGTAGACAATATTTGTTGTAATGTTGCCAAAAATAAACTAGATGATTCTCTAAATCTTCATTTAGAAGCCACCGTAATCTTACCTACCAGAAACTATGGATTCACTGCCATGAAGAGTACTGCAAAGTATGCTAGTTGGTGGAAAGGGCAGCCAGCAAACATCAGGTGGCTGTCACAACCTTCTGAGTGGTTTTTAATGAAGAAAGATGTTGATTTCTTGGCAAAAACTAAGGAACTAAATGGTTTGTTAATGTTTTGATGGCTAGAACTATGTTTATATTCCATTTAAAATTAGTATGTAAACTGAGAAGACAGATTAGTTTCTACTTGCTCTTTAAATACTAATATTATTGAACCATTTAAAATATTGTTGTAACAATATTAAGTGGTTTTATTTTACTTAAATAGAACTTTAAAACCTGCTGATCTTTTTATTAGTTTAGAACTACTGAACTGTTTCCAATCTGTGGATGGTTTTCCTGTTAATAAGGCTAGCATCTGGGGTTTAGTTAAGCTATTTTGTTTTAGTTACAGAATTATACCACTACTTAGAAGAAACTCTGAAACTGATGCTAGAGGGGTGTTACAGTAATGCTAGGAACTTCCTGAAGTTTGTTAGGTACGTGAACTTTGAGTCCTCAATTATAATGGTGAGAAATGCATGTTAAAGTTTAAATTTGTAATGGTTTTTGTTATCTCATAATGAGTTCTATGTTCTAGGACAAGACTCACTCATTTCAAAGTGAAGCTAACAATTAAGCACCTCAGAGCTTTCCTTCCAAGCCATCAGCTTTATTTTGTGAAACCCCCAACCATACTCAACCAGGGTTATTTAATTGATCACTTCCACAAGCTCTACATCCAGTTAAACAAGACAGTTTCAACCTTGCTACAGAAGAATAATTACAGGGTAGGTTACTTGTTGCCTAACTGCAACCAGTTTGGGGTTTTTAACCCTGGCCTCTGTGCTGTATTAATGAAATGGCAGTATTACTTCTATATAGAGAAACACCTTCCCTACTTTCAGTCTTGTACCTATGGAATTAAAGATTTTGATTTTAAATTTTAAATACTATATACACTTCAGCTGTTTTTGATTTAATGAATTTTCTACAGGGTATGTTGACGTTCAACTATAAGCCACTGGGAGACAATCATTCAGTTTTACTTGTACGATCGTCCTGCAGCAGGTCAGATGAAGGTACACTATTTGCCAGTTTTTCCCCATCTAGCCTGCAACGTGGAGATTACAGCATCATCTGTGAACTTTCGAGTGAGAAAGAGAAAGGTACGAGTGTGTGTAATGAAACACACAGACAGCAATTAAATATTGAGTTTAGTGAAGTGGTTGATAATTCACTTTAAACCACTACCTCTTGCAGTCTTAATGTTTTCTTCCAGGTCAGTGGCTTCATGCAGCCGTCGAGCTGTATAAAGATAACCAAGCATGGGATCAAAGTGGACCATACTCTTCAGACTTGACCTTCCACGTGGGACAAGTAAACAGCAGTTTTCTAGTAACAAATGTTACGCTGTGGGTTAACGTACACCAGTTTACAGAGATCTGATAAAAACATTCCTTGTAGTATATGGAGTAACCAAAAGCATTTTTTCCACCCCATCCCCATGGTGGTGAAAACAATGCTTCCATCTATTGTAGTGTGCTCTGTGCACTTCTAAAATAACAGTACACAGCAATACCAGAAGAATTTATTTTGTACAATCATTTTAAATAAATTTACAAAACCTTGGTCATGTGTACATTATAAACATATGAATATACTTAAACATTTGGTGATTGAGTTTCATCACTACCACAGCTTGAGATATCTTGTTTCAATTATCATTGAGTTAAGAGATTAAGTGCCTAGTAGTCCTTACTGTGAATGATAGTATCTCAGACTTACAAAAAATTTTAACTAAAAGAAGCGTGAAAGTTGAACTTAATATATATCATTATTTAATAAAGAACATTCATGATAACAAGAGATGTGTGGTGACCACTCACCACTTACTTCACAACTTCATAGTCCTTTTCCATAGAACCTTGAGAACTCTCGGGGGTGGAACGTGCAGATGTCAATTCATGTTCAACTATGTTCTTCATTCCAAACACAAAGTTTTGAAGCTTTTTGTACATGGTGAGGGTAGCTACTGCAGAAGCTCCAATACTGACGACTGCAGCACCAATGACCAAAAGTATGCCACAGAAGAGCACAAATCCAGCAGTCAAGAGCGTCCCTAGCAATATGGAATAACATTAACACCATGTATCCAAAATTAACACGTTTTGAAGAATGGAATTTCACAGTGATAGTGCTATTAATAGTTAGAGAGAGGAAACAGAACAAAATTCTGCCCACTATTGGTAGGAGTAAAATTGTAGTAATTCAAGTAATAGGTTTAACTATTTAAGTTGTACTTTTGTGCAGACACAAAACTTCGATGGTTAAAATCAATAAATTTTGGCTCACTTGTAAACTTATACATGGTCAAGTAATCAAACTCAGAAGTAACTTTATTTGACCCTTAAACAGTGGTAATGTTGTAAGTAGTAGCATCAATTGGTGACAGCTGCCATTCAAGGGTTAATAATATTACATAATGTAAACAATAGAATAATGATACTTATAGTATACAGCATACAACAGTTTTACAATTTGAAACAAATAATTCACAAAAATGAAGTTTATATCAGTCTACAAAATGAACTAAAGATAAAGTAAACAAAGCTGTAATGAAAAAAAATTAAACTCGGCTGAAACCACATTCACAGTGTCGTATGGTTTTGAATGAACTGTGCATTCCCTTTATCAGACAAGTCAGTCAAGAAAGCCCATAACAATTAACTGACTTTTTATTTCTTGTAGGAGATTATATGAGGGGTAAATTTAATTTATGTAAACAATTTTGCACAAAAGAAAAACTGAAATCAAAGTTATCAACACCCTTGTGCAAATTAATTGAAACAAATGGCCATTTTACAATATTTTTAGCATGGTGGCCAGTGTAGACTTGTTGGACCTGCTGATTTCCTTTAATAGTCATTTTTTCACACAGATGGTGTCATTAGCTGTGTTTTGTAGTAAGGTCAATCTATTTTGGGGATATATGACAAAATTTTGAAGAATATTATGCCATTTGAAATTGAGTTAGAAAGGCAAGGAGACCAGTCAAAAAATAACTTCTTACCAAGTCAGTGAAGAAAAAATGGTATCAATGGGGTCTTAAATACAAGAACTGGACACAAGAACAACGAAAGATGGTGAATCAGTGATGAGACTCATTTCTTTGTACAAACTTCGAGAATATCACATCAATCAGTTCGTAAAACATCCTTTGAAGATGATGTTTTGGGGCTCTTTTAGCTACTATGGCATCAGAGGCTTACATATCATAGAAGGTATGATGTGAGGACCACAGTACAAAGTTTTGCAGAGAAGAGTCACTCCAGAATTGAAAAAGAGATTTCCAGATGGATCTGACATTTTTCAGCAAAAGCTGGCTCCATGCCACACATCGAAACTTGTGAAGAATTTTATAACTACAATGCAAAACTCACCAACCTTAAATCCCATTGAAAATCTGTATTGATCCTATTGAGGTGGGGTGCCGCAATTCAAAAATTAGTAAAGATTGCACTCAACTCGTGGACTCTATGCCAAAGCGGATTGGTGGTCTTCTGAAAAATACAGGCAGTCATATCATGTATTAATTTGTGAGTAAGTTTAGGATTCTCAGAAGTAAAATGCAAAAAATTGAAAAAAATCGTAATTTTCTGTCTTTTCACAATTAATTGGCACAAGGGTATAGAACAAACTTTACCACTAAAAGATTTGATTAAGAGCAAAAAAAGTTTTTGTGAATGAAAAGGCCCATATGTAATATTGATTCATCCTCCAGAGGCATTTCTAACAATACAGGAAATTGTAACATTTAGAAGAAACATTCTGGATGCAAGTGTCAATCTGTTAAAACAATTATTAAAGGTTTTAAATCTAGGACTGATATAAATAATTCACAAGTTCAACCTTTACATCTGCGAGTCTGCTTAAGATTAATATTCTCAAAAGAAATCAACAAACACAAACAATCTTAACCCACAGTACACAGAGAAAAGTGATTATATAAAGTTGCAGCAGTTATAACTAAGACTTCAATGCTACAAAAACTATCCAATATTAGTTTTCACAATTAAATTTAAGGACTCAATCAATTCTCCTACACAAACAAAAGGTTTGTACCTTGTACTTGAAGGTTATTTTAAATCTATATGTAAAAACGGCTGGTATAGGTAGAGAAAGCTCTACATAGAAGGATGAAACGTTGTTCGCTCCTCTACATCGAGCTTTCTCTATCCATACCAGCTGTTTTTGTTTGTTTTTTCCTACAAGTGGGTTTTCTCATTATTACGGATTATATTTTAAACCAGTTAGTAATGAGGACATACTTCACACAAACATTGAAGTATAAAGTTTGATATGTACTTCATAACCTGTTTGGGCACTGAAGATCATCACATGAGCTTGTCCAAACTATTGTCTTTAAGAGTTTCAACAAAACAACATGGAATATCTCTACCTTCTTATTCACAGATCCCTTGTGTTAACAGAAGAAACGAGCCAGTTTAACTCTAAAGTTTATCATTTATAAAGTTCCACATAACACTAAACCATAATTACAGCATACCTCATGTACAGAGAAACAAAAAAACTAAAAGGTGTAACATTGATCATACCAATATAGACACCACACCATGAAATGGAATAATGTGCTATGAATAATTATTTTTTATTTATATAATTCACAATACATTTGATTCAAGTTATAATGAAAAAGACATCAGTTCATTGGATAACCAAGGAATAAACACATGATATTGAGATGACAAAAGCAGCCCTTCTTAGAACTTCCTTCAAGATGACAACAATTTTGCAGTGAAAATATAAATGAAAATTAATTACCACACATATAATAAAACAAGTATATATATTTAGCATTTAAATACTAGACTTGGAAATAAACTACAATCCATAACACCTAGTGCTACACAGAACTGTAAAGGTTATACTGTGCTAGCCAGGACTGTCAGAGATAAAATGTTACACTAACCATGACTATACAGGTTAAAAAATATATATATATAGAAATTGCATATTGTTAGCCACGACTGCACAGGTAAAAAAAAAACAAAAAACAAAGAAACCATGTACTACCAGTCATAACTGTAAAAGCTAAGAGAGGTTATAGTATATTAGCCAGGACTTTAAAGGGTAAAATATGTGTACGTACATGTGTGTGTCTATATACTGTATTAGCCGAAACTGTAAAGGATAAAAAGGTTATATTGTGCTAAACAGGACTGCACAGGTTAAAAGTTATACTGTGCTAAAACAGGGCTGTAAAGGTTAAGTAACAGTAGATGGTGTTTACCAGTTTCAAAATAAATATTGTTTAGAGTACACAAGCTGTTACACTCCATATTATTATATAAAACCAAACATACTGGTTGTCAAGATGTGTATACAATACAGAATTATTTATCAAACTTACCTTCAATGAACAAAAATGCAAACAATAGGGCTAGCATCACTCCAAGAATAAACATTGCAAAAGCTATCAAAGGAATCGAACAGAGACTCGCAGCTACTGTGACACACAGTGATAATACTGGGTGCTCTTGACATATTTCTATCCAACCCTGTACCAGCTGGTACTCTCTCAGCCAAGTTCGGGTTTTCTGTAACATGGATTTAAGTTCGGTTCCTACAGTTTCAATGCCAGAAGACATGGTATTGGCTTCTCAACAAATAATCTAAATTGAATTACAATTTTAATGTTATTTTGTTTTATACAGAACATTTCTTACACAAAATTTATCAATTATCTTAAATTTCCCTGGAATAGCACCACACATTCTTGTCAATCTGAATCCACTATTATATTGTCTTCTCATTATGACCTGTGATCTTATTTGCATTTTTTTTTTTTTTTTTTTTTACAATTTCAGTCCATGTAAAAAATCACTGAAAGTATTTGAGATATTAAAAATAATTGTATTTTTTTAAACCTAAAATCACATTTCAAGGAAGCCATCAGTGGTGATAAACCTAGAGCATACAACCAAAACACTTAAAATTTAATAACAGCATTGAAACAACAGCTGTGAAGTCAAAATGTTAGTAATTTTACACAGAAATTTAAAAAAATTATCTATTGTTCCTTTGACCAAAACTTTCCCAATATAGAAAACAGGAAATCTATACAGAAACACAAGAGAACCTTACAACTCCTGGTACTTGCCAATACAAGGCGAAAAACTTAAAACATTTTAAGCTCAATAAAAGCAAAGTTGATGTGACCATGACAGGTCATGCACTGAAAGACAAAATAGTAGAGGAAAATGAGAGTTTACAAATAAAGCATGAAAAACAGTTTTACTCCTTCAGATGTAACATTGACTCTGTCTTTGAAGACAAAGCTCTGATGTCAGTACAGTCCTTGTTTTTGGTTATTGTTTCACAAATGTACATTAAAAGAGAGCAGTTTATACTATTTAAAACAGGTGAATTTTGATAACCAACTTTGGAGACATCCAAATCTGTTTTTGTGCTGATTTTACAATCTTTACACCCAAATTACAATCTACAACATAAAAATTAATTCAACGAGATCTAATGGCATTTGTTTTTGGTTATGTTGTAAATTTAGTTAATTTAATCTAGGTGAAGAAAATATATCCAGGACTTAACAAAAATACAACCTATATTATACCTAAAAGAAATTTTATCTTTATGAGTTACTGTTGTAAATTCACTGCTCATAAAGTTGCAAATGTTCAACAAATGTTGTTTCTCTTAGACTTTCAGTTCTTATTGTAAATTTGTTCATTACAAATGTAATCCCACTATATCTATAGTTCATAAGAATTAACTCATTTTGAATGAAAAATGAACAAATTGACCTCCAAACAGTGCAGATAAAAACTATTTTTACTCATTAAAATTAACAACAAGAATTGATGTACCTGTAAAAACCATTTCTTACTTTATATTTATAAGGTACTTCAAAGTAAGCAAAAAATTATACTTATAACATACTTTAAAATAAAAACTTTAAAATGTTATATTCAATGTGAAATCACTTATTGAAACTTATTTTCCAAACAGTCTGTCCAGGTCAACCACAAACTTTCCAATCTGTAAAATAATGTTCTTTCAATAATCTAAGCCAAATATGTGAAATAATTAATCAATAAAACCATTTCTAGAGCCTGGACTCTGAACTAAGTTAAATGTTTTTTTTCTTGTTTGGATAAACTTGTGTTAAATAAACTTGATTTGAAAGAGTTAAAACTGACACTTGAAAGTGGTAAAAATAACCATTGTCCAAATATGAATGCTGCAAAACCGTTGTTACTTCATAATTTTAAATGAAATCAGTTTATTGGTTTCAGGAGTTTTGACTCAAGATAATTAAAGGTAGTGGTGACATGACTAGAAAACATAAATTTTGGCAGTATAGGAATTAACTTCAACCAACGTAGTTTTACTCTTTTTTTTAAAAGGGTAGTTGGGCCTCAGAATTGGGTTGCCTTCACATGTTGTGAAACTAGTAAATTTAAGAGAAGACATGGCAAATATTGGCTTGATAAGCTAAGTTTGTTTGTCTTTTTAATAATGGTTTACTGGATGCCACAACAGGTCAGTCGTTGTCTTTAAATTTTATACCTTACGTTATTAAAATTTCTTCTATGGGTCCAAATTAAAATATAAACTTGTAATTTAAGTTGGCGTTGTTCACCCATTCGAAATATTTTGTAACACTTAACAGCGACACTGCAACAGGAATTCATACTGAGGAGAATTACAATTTATAAAAATAGAATTATAAGCATTATTACGTGCCTACTAATTCTGCTCTAGGTATAATAACCTTATTATTAAAAATGTAACAATATTCAAAAAATCTATGTCGTATGACCTAACAGTAACATAAAAAAACACAAAACTGTTCCATGTAATCTGCGTACAATTTCTAATACTATCAGTACTCTATTACCAATTCGCATTCACAAGTGAATCAATTTATTCCTGTGAATTTTAAATAGCTCAATTAATCAGACCCAAGAAACATTCACACTTTAAAACAATGTAAATAAAAAATACTTGCTAATTTTACTTACTCAAAAAACGTAAGACTAAGAAATTCTATTTACACAAAATCATTAAAAATTTTCCATTCCTAGCAATACTAATAATATTACCACAACACCTTCTGTCAATATTAATTTGAGACCGAGATTGCTTCAAGGCCCTTGTGATTTGAAAAGAACAGAGGTCGCTGCTTCTCACGTAAATAATTTTTCTTTTTTATTATTATCGGTATTTTCATAGGCCGAGAAACTTTAAATTTCTAATAAAGACATATTTCATCAATATACATGAAGTTGATAGAAAAATTTATTCCAGCCTATTTAACATTTATATTATTTTTAAGACATATTTCTTTTAAAAGTAATTGTAAATGTTTTGTCATAAAATAGCAATAATTGCAAGTATTCTAGGACTTATTAACTTTGTTTAACGTAAAATGGAGTTTATTATTAGACATTTATATAAACGCATATAAAATAACGATCTATGTATCAACTTGTTGTTTTTATTTTAATTTCGCGCAAAGCTATACAAAAGCTATCTGCGCAAGCCATCCATAATTAAGTAACATGAGATTAGAGGGAAGGCAACTAGTCATCACCAACAACCTCCAACTCTTTGGCTACTCTTTTACCAACGAATAGTGGGATTTGCCGTATATTACAACGCCCACATGCTTAAAAGGGAGAGCATATTTGGTGCGACGGGATTCAAACTCGCGACCCTCAGATTATGAGTCGAACACCCTAACTCATCTGGCCATGCCTCACCCCTATGTCTCCCGAATGTAACTTATATATGTATAAACGACTGATTTTGGTATGAAATTTTTTTTATGCAGAAGAGCAAATAACATTTGCGACCTTCTTCGGTCGTCGTCAGGTTCACGATGACAAGAAGGTTGAAACGTTGTTCGCTCCTCAACATAAAAATTTTGTCAACCCAAACCAGCCGTTTTTACATAAATATTTTTCTCTACAAGTGTTTTATCGTCATTATTGAGAATGTAACTCCATTAGCTCAATATTTCGCTTTTACAACTTCGTCAGGACCTATTTATATCCTACAAATTTCCTATTCATCGAAATCTAAACAAATCCGTGACATTCAATGTTATTTTCGAATTTATAGAAATGAACATGGCCTACAGCAAGCGTATGACGTTTTATCGGATGTCAAGATTGTATCTAAATGTTATAATTTTTTAATAGAAAAATGAAAAAAATCAATTTTAATGAAGAAAAATAAACTTAATTTGAACAAATACAAAAGTTGGCATTTAAAGTAGAACTTTAATTACATTTTAAAGATTTTAATATGTTGAACGATTCTAAACCAAACTATGTTAATAGTTTATTTATTGTTTCACCCTTTTTATTTGTTTAGCGTTCTTAGTTTGATTTTTCTTAACAATATAAATTCAAGAATATTTCATAAATATTAACTGAGTTACGGAACGTGTAGAACAGTGGTGCACAAACTTTTTGAGTCAGGGGACACAAACGAACTTCTCGTAACCGTTGAAGGTCACAAAAAAGTGAAGATTAAAATCGTTCCATATTTGTTTCACACAAGATGGACATCACATTTAAGAACACACAAATAATGATTACATCAAAGAGTTAGCACATTATTCTAAGAAATGTTATGATACATCAATTGACACAAAGTCAGTGCAATGAATGGTGCTGCATGCCATCTACAAGCTTAGAAATATCTGGCTTGATGTTTCACGTTAAAACACGCAAGACTGCTTCCAGATGATCATCAGTCAGCTGATTGTGAATGTTGCTTTTGTTCAGTTTCATATGCGAGAAAGCCTGTTCGCAGCAATACGTGCTGCCAAACATGCTTTCAGATTAGCAAATGTATCAGGCAACGCTTTGTAGAAGTCGAGCAAACTATTTTCTCGGTAAATAGCACGCAGTTCATCAGATGCCTGGAGATCAGCAAGTTAGAGCTGATATATTCTGCTGATAAGTCATCCACTGCACACCGAACAGATCAGCAAAAAGTTTCCTCAACAATCTGCATTGGTCGAAGTCATGAAATCGTGAGTTGAAGGATTGAATTAAGGTATCTAGCTTCCCAACATAAACTTGTGTGTCAATGTCCTGATTCTTCTGTAGCTGTGACTGAAAAGTGGGAAAGTGCACGAAGTTGACTGATGCTGCTTGCGCTGGGACAACTGCAACTTTGTCCTAAAAGCTGAGACGTGATTTGCAAGCTGACAAACAAGCTGATTTTTGCCTTGCAACTTGAAATTCAGATCACTCAAGTGTTGTGTCATGTTGACCATATAGGTTAAATCAGATTGCTATGCTGAATCAGTCATGGAAATCACTTCTTTGTTCTTGCTTCTGAGGAATTATATCACCACATCAATGAACTCTCAAAATCTTCTGAGCATTTTCCCTCGACTCAGTCAGCGTACTTCACAGTGATACACAAGGACAACATAGTCTGATTTAAGACATGAAATAATTTTTAGCTCTTTGAAAACACGAACTGCTAGATTTAGAAACGTTTCTCTTAATGCTCGTTTTTATACATTATTAAAATTAATAGTTTTAAACAATTTGCATCAAACAATTTCTTACTCTATCTCAAACAAATTAAACAATAATCAGTGTTTCATTTAAAACTAGAAAACTAATTTAAATTTGTTAATGAATAAATCAAATTACGAAGATCAAATATACGTTTTAGAACTAAATGAAATTATTAGAAATATATATGTACAAGATTTAGTCAAAGATTTTAATTTAAAAATATTTTAAACCAATGATGATGGAAATTTAAATATCAGGCTATCACCTGATTCGTTGATACTTCAGCATATATTTCATTGCTCCTAATCTTGCAAGGTCAACTTTGATTGATTACTTATTTAAAGGAAAAGCTACATTGAGCTATCTGATGTATCCACCGCGCAGAATTGAATCCAGGATTTTAGCGTTGACGAATCTGTAGACCTATCGAGAGACTGTAAACTTTGAATTAAAATAAATTTTTTTTGTGAGTTACCCCATGCTTGTTTTGAATTTCGCACAAAGCTACTCAAAGGCTATATGCACTAACCATTTCTAATTTAGCAAAGTAAGACAAGAGGGAAGGCACCTAGTCATCACCACCCACTCTTGGGCTACTCTTACCAACGAATAGTGTGATTGACAGTCACATTATAGCGCCCCCACGGCTGAAAGGGCGAGCATATTTGGCGCGACGGGAATGCGAACCTTAGATTACGAGTTGAGTGCCTTAACCACGTTAACCATGTCGCTGACAAGAACTGTGACAATAATATAGGTAATCGTTCCCAAGCCAAAATAAAAATTAATTACGGTGGAACTGTCTAAAGCTAAAAAATGGTTACGTTTCTGTTAATATTTTCTTCCTTTTTTTGTTGTTGTTACTTTTTGGGTTCAAATAAGGGTTCCAAACAATGAATCACATATGTGAGGAAGAAATTTAGATTTACGCCGTCCGTTAAGAAACACAAAAAATAAACAATCGAGTGTGTGCAAAAATTGAAATTAAGTTCAGCATTTTGGATCTTTTCATTTATTTATTTAAAAAAAGGAATAAAATATACACGAAATTTACGTTTTATATATTTATGGAAACTTTGAATCACATTAAACTATATGTACCATTAGTTCGTTCCACTTACCAAATAAGTGGCCACAACTGGTTGGAATATTAGTTTAAACAAGAACCAGCGTTTAGATTCCAAACACACAAATTTATAAACAAAAAATGATCCTTCTATGTATGGCGATCATTCAACTTACTTTGGTCATGTGTTTTGTTTAGCAAAGCCACATCGGGGTATCTGTCGAGTCCCCCGAAGGGAATCGAACCCATAATTTTAGTGTTGTAAATCAGTTTGGTCATGCCAAAACGTCTAGTCGGTAACGTGTCTGAATTATTGCACTTAACAAAAATAAAAGTATGCTGCATAATTTTGAATGTTGCCCTTAGGGTAACAAGTTTCGTTTTTCAATTATAGATATACACAATGTCCATCTGCGCTTTTCTATCCTTAGGTACCGAAACCCCATTTTTATCACGCTTATTTACTGCTTATCCACGAGAGGGGGATGATAATGTTATGTTAGAAATAAAGTTAATGTGAATAGTGTATTTGTAATTAAGCATAAAGCTATACAATAGGTTATCTGTGCTCTGCCCACCACGAGTATCAAAACACGATTTAACGTTGCAACTCCACAGACGTGCCGCTGCGCCACTGAGGCGGGGCGGACGTAAATAAAAAAAAGTTTTATTAGACCAGCGCAATTTAAACATCTTTTTTTTTTTCAAAAAAAAAAAAAGGGGGCAACACTAGTATAAAACAGTTTCTAAATAATAAATGTTGTTTTGACGATTCAAACAGTTTAAAAAATGTTCTTGATGGTGTTTCGTAACCAAGAATGTTTTGATCAATCATTTTGTTTTGAATTTCGTGCAAAGCTACAGGAGGGTTATCTGCGCTAGCATTAATTCTGCAGTGTAAGACCAGAAGGAAGGCAGCTAGCCATCACCACTCACCGCCAACTCTTGGGCTACTGTGAGAGATCAAGTATTATTTATCGTACATTATTCACCAGGATTATCTCCTTCACCGTCATGCTTACAAATAAGTAAAAGGTTCACTTTTAAACATACTATTAAAAACACGTTTTTGATACTTGAAACTGGTAAACCTGAAAGGAAAGGGAATATTCTCTTTTTACGATGGTGTAAAATTCAGGGTTGGGCACATTTTATTAAAACGAGTTTGAGCATGCAAATTAGGAAGTAATTTGACAGATGCAGCCAATACAAATTCGTTGTAGAACACCATTGTAACATTTTGACGAAAAAAAATTTTTTTGAAGGGTACCTGACAGCCCTTTCTGGCGCACATTATTCATACATTCAGATGATAAAGACGTTTTCAGACTGAAGAATTAGGCGAGAATTTCCTTTATATTTATGTCTGAAAAAAAAGGTACATGGATTATCTTGGGAAACCATGACCATTCAGAAAGAAATCTAAATGCATCTTGCAAAAAGTCATGAACACAAATGTCAGTGGAAGCTGTCCTTACATCCCAGGCAACATTTTTCAACACAAATACAAAATATCTATCTTGAAATGAGACCAACAATGTATGAGTCCACCAAGGGTACAAGTTGTGCTTCCACTGGCACATATCTCAAGAAGATGGATAATAAAAAACATATTCATGCTACTCCATAAAAATAAACTATTAAAATCACTAGATGCAGTGCTATGGATAACTGTGAAAGCAAATTGTTTAAACAGTAAGTGGGAAACTGATGCTATCTTGCACGTGAAGGATTATGATTGGTTGTAAGAAGTGGTATGCTTTGTACATGACAGCTTTGAGACAGAACCTTTTGCAATAGAAACTACAGTGCAGGGCTGTTTGCATGAAATATGGTCTTCAGACAGAATATGAATGGTCAAGACAAGAGTTTGTAATGTTGTAACATACTAAATTCTTTGAATATCCTTAATCCATTACTTACCATTAGTAGTTACCATGAAATGTTCACTACAAATACCACATTAACTTTACGTGATGTGTAAGCTTAGCATTTTAAAAGATGGAAAATAGATAAAAGTATTAATCTTTTGTTAGTTATTCTCACTAAAATACAAATAAAGGTAAGAAAAGGTAACTCTAACAAGTTCTAACCAGTATCAAATGTAATTTATGAAAATGTTAAATTCCCAGTTGTTTCTCAGCCAAATTTTGGGATAGGCTCTTATAATTTAGACATCTTTCCTGCAAGATCAAACTGCAAGGACAGGGATTCTAAAATACCTCTACCTGGATAGCAACTGGATAAGTACCAACAGTTCAAAGTCTGTAATCTTATCATTTCAACAATGAAATTTTTTTATCAGAAATGGGTTCCTGAAACCAAAACCCAAGCTTAAATGAAGTTTATGGTTTATTTTGATAAGGAAGATAGCTACAGTCTTACAATACACTTCCAACAGGCTTCTGAAACCACAACCAAAGCTCAAGTGAAGGTTATGGTTTAGTTTTATAAGGCTACAGTCTTACAATACACTTCCAATGGGCTTTTGTGCCCTTGGTCAGCCGAGGTGAAATGACAGACCCAAAATTTAAATACTTCTAGAAAGATTGGAAGCCACAGATGTTTTTTCAAAGAAATCTAATGCACACAGCGATGCAGAACCACTGTCACAATAAAAAGGTCTTCAAATACTAGTATGTTAAAGTTTTCCTAGTTTCTGTAGAAAATCCTGTAGCTATAGGAACATAAAAATATTTGAAAAACTTGTAGATATTATATGTAATGATATATCTATACATGTAGTGAATGTATGTTGTTACACAAGAATTACACATCAGTATACTGTATCTTAAAGTTCATAAAATTTATAATACATACATCTTTTTAAAATAAAAACAATGCAGATGTTTATCTATGTGGAAGTTGAACAAATTATAAGAAATATTTTAAAGAATTAATAACTTAAAAATTTTCATTCTATGCCAACGTTAGGGAGTTCGAAACACTAGATTTTGTAAGGCCTTGTTGACATATAAAAAACATTTAAAGAATTTCAACCTGTCTTAACTTAGTAGAAACTTTATTTTTACATACAAAATATTAAACAAACCAACAGTGTCAGAGTTTTAAAGAAATTAAATACGTACCAATAATTATACGAAAGTGGATTTTTTCCCTAATTTTCTAAAAGTTTAACAGCAGAAAGTAATATTAAAAAGACTTCCATTCCACTTACAGCCATGCATATCAACATTGTGTTGTTTTGTAATTTTCAAGGTTTATTAAAATGGTATGTACAAACTGCTAAAGTAATTTATGTTACTGAATAATTATGTTTTTCTTTAATCTTCAGTTTCTATATACTGATTAATTCAAAGGAAATAAAGGAAAATGGTGACAATGTTTATTCAAGTCCTTTGTAACAGTTAGGAGAGAACAACCAAATTTGTGATGAGCTCTTCAAAAACTTGTACCAATATTTGGGCTTCATTTCTAACATGTGGTAATTCTTTATCATGGGGCTGAAAGAGCTTCACACTTCCATTTCCTGTGGCAGTTGGGCAGGTAAAGATCCATACAAGTGATGTTTATGTTTATTACATTAATCTTATCATCCACTGTCAGAAACTACCACATGCCAACAACCACAACCTCAATAAATGATGCTTCCTTTCTTTATGTAAAGTTTACAAATGGCCACTGACCCTGACTTGTATACCCAGTTTTCCTTGTTTCTTGACCTTAACCACCAAGGAGTTAATGAAAACAGGTAAGAAAGAGGATGGCAAATTAGCTTAGCCACGATGTGTAAGAAAATATTCGAGCATGGGTTTATATAATGAAGTCTAAATTCCTATGGGATGAATGTCAGTGCAAGATGGAATTCTAGATCAATGCACAGTCTAACCTAGCCAGCCATCTCTGGGACTTCTGAAATTCTGCCAGGTACACACAACATTTCTTTGTTGGCTTAGCTTCTGCATTCCATCTCGGTAAGGATGGGAGCAAAGTAAGTGGCGACATCTACAAGTTCCAGTTCTGACCTCTGTATGAACCGGTGTTCCTGTAAAATTAGTTTGGTCTGTAAGACACCTTACTACTTAACCAATTCTATAACAAAGAAGAACCAATGTTCATATAACAGCTCACAATACTGAAAATATATAGGAAAACTTTAATTTGATATTCTCCTTTGGAACTTAGTTTTGAGTGCAATCACCTGAAAGAATGGGTGAAATAAAGTTTTATTAGATAATACCATTGAATCTGTGTTTTATTTCTACTGTAAAGGTATAAACCCAATAAATTATTCATAAAAAATATTATTGGGATAAAGGTATAAATCTGGTAAATTATTTATGGAAAACATTATTTCCAGGATAAAGTTATAAACCCTGTAAACTAATCACAAAAAAACATTATTTCTGGGATAAAGGAGTAAACCCTGCAAGTTCTTTATAAAAACCACTATTTAAATTATTTATGGAAGATATTCTTTCTGGGATAAAGTTGTTAATCCTTTAAATTATTTAAAAAAATTATTTCTGGAATGAAGATATAAACTCTATCAATTATTTACAGAAAATATTATTTCTGGAATAAAAGTGTAAACATTGTAAATTATTTATAAAAACCATTATTTCTAGGATAAAGGTTTAAACCCTATAAATTATTGATAAGGAATATTATTTCTGGGGTGAAGGCATAAATAAATACTGTAAATTGTTTATAAAAAATAGTATTCCTGAGATAAAGGTGTAAACTCTGCAAACTATTTATAAAAACAATTGTTTCTAGGATAAAAATAAAAAAAAACTAGAAATTATTTGTAAAAAAAAATATTTCTCGGATAAAGGCATAAACCATGTGAATTATTTATAAAAACCATTATTTCTAGGATAAAGGTATAAACCCTGTAATTAATATATGAAAAGCATTATTTCTGGGATAAAGGCGTAAACCCTGTAAAATACTTCTAAAAGCAACATTTCTAAGATAAAGGCAAAAACCCAATAAATTATTTATAAAAAAACATTATTTCTAGGATACATGTATAAGACATGTAAATTATTTATAAAAACCACTATTTCTAGGATAAAGGTATAATGTTGTAAGTCATTTTAAAAGAACATTCATTCTGGGAAAAATGTATAAATCTTGTAAATTATTTATAAAAACCATTATTTCTGGGATAAAGGTGTAAGTTATTTATTAAAAAATATTATTTCTGTGTTTCTTATATCAAAGCCACATCGGCTATCTGCTGAGCCCACCAATTTTAGCATTGTATATCCATAGACTGTACTAGCAGGGTGCTTTTTCTGGGATAATATTCTAACTTTGTAAATTATTTATAAAAACCATTATATCTGGATAAAGGTATAAACTACATAAATTATTTATGAAGATTATTATCTTTGGGATAAAGATATAAACCTTATAAAATATTTATCAAAATCATTATTTCTAAAATAAAGCTATAAATCATATGAATTATTCATAAAATCCTTTATTTCTGGTGTAATGGTATAAATCCTGTACATAATTCATATAAAAATATTTCTGGGGTGAAAGTATAAACCCTGTGAATTATTCATTGTTGTTGTTGTTGTTTTGAATTAAGCACAAAGCTACACAATGGGCTATCTGTGCTCTGCCCACCACGGGTATCGAAACCCGGATTTTAGAGTGCAAGTCCGCAGACATACCGCTGAGCCACTGGGGGGCAAATTATTCATAAAAACCATTATTTTTAGGATAAAGGTATTAACCTTTCAATGGTTTTTAAAAAAAAAACATTATTTCTAGTATAAAAAAGTAAACCCTGTAAATTATTTATAAAAACCATTATTTCTGGTATAAAGCTAAAATCCCTGTAAATTATTCATAAAAATTCATTATTTCTGGGATAAAAGGTACAAATCCTGTAAATGAAATATATATAAAAAAACCTAAGTTAAATTAAACTTTTAAATTATTTATAAAAAAACTTTTTTGTGATAAATATATAAATCCTGTAAATTATTCATAAAAAAAACATTATTTCTGGGATAAAGAAATAAACACTGTACATTATTTATAAAAAGAAATTTCTGGTATAACAATATAAACAATGTAAATTATTTATAAAAACCATTACTTCTGGGATAAAAGTGCAAGTTATTTATTAAAACTTATTTCTGGGATAATGTTCTAAACTTTGTAAAATATTTATAAAAACTATTATTTCTGGGATAAATGTGTAAATCCTGTAAATTATTTATAAAAAATATTATTTCCAGGGTTATGGTATAAACCCTGTAAAGTATTCATGAAAACCATTATTTTAGGATAAAGGTATTGTTAATTACTGTCAATTACTTATATATATATATAAAAAAAACCTTTCTGGGATAAAGGTATAAATCCTGTAAATGAATTTCATATATATAAAACCTAGGTTAAATTAACCTTTTAAATTACTTATAAACCAATTTTTTGTGATAAATGTATAAACCATGTAAATTATTTAAAAAGTCATTACTTCTGGAATAAAAGTAAATCCTATTAATTATAAAACCAAATATTTTCAAATTAAAATTGTGTCTTACAGCTTTATGTTTAGTTAGTTTTATTTCAATTTAAATAAACTAGAATGTAGAAAACAGTTACTTTTAATTATATTTGTAGTTGAGAATAATGTATACAGTTATGTCATTGATTACATTAAACCTAGCCTGCATATAACAAGGGAAACAATTTCAGTAATATACACACCAGAAGTTTCTTGTACTTGGGTCTGTGTTGTTCCTCCTTGATTAAGCTTGGTAAAAAAAAAATTCTTATTAGTAAATCATAATGAAATTGTAACATTTATTCCAGAAACAGATTACATTATTACCAGAAATGTGCATTTTTTAACATCCATCATTTTTCCTATGATTTTTGTCAAAACTTCTAACCATTTCTTCACTATGAATCTATTAAGAAGCCTCTTTTACATTACGACAAAAATTTATATGTTTAAGTAAATTATTTACTTCTCTGCTGCAGATCAGGTTAAACAATATATTTACCTTCCTCACAAATACTTATCAAATATGATACTATCAACTAAACATGTTAAGTTTTCCACATACTTCTCAATAGAAATTTTTAAAATACATGAATTAATATGCTTATAAATGTGAAGAACAATAAATTGTTATTTACAAATACTTCTTAATACCATTGTTAAGTCGTACTATATTATTAGACTTTGTTTTAGGTAAAATTATCATATTTCAGTGTTTGATTCAGTTCAACTATTTAATTACATGAATACGTTTATGCAAAGACATGATTTAAGATGCACTTAATATGGTGTTCTTTACATGGCAGAGAAAACTTGAACATGTGTAAACTTATTCAACTTCCAGTTTTGTGTTTGAGGTGATACCAGAGAACTTGAGAACAAACATAAAATGATCAGTTTTATGCTGGATGTTATACCAGAGAACTTAAGAACAAACATAAGATGATCAATTTTGTGTTAGAGATAACAGAGAACTTGAGAACCAACATAAAATGTAATCAGTTTTGTGTTTGAGGTGATAACAGAGAACAAACATAAAATGATCAATTTTGTATAATAAATATCAGAGAACTTGAGAACAAACATAAAATGATTTTCCCACCAAGTGTTCACAAAGGCCACAAAATCTTTAGAAAAGGCTCTTCCGTTCTCGTGCATATTTAACCGTGGTGGTTCTCCCTGCACAACCTGGGTGAGTTGTTCAAAAACACTGTTCCATTTCGGATATGGAAACTTTCCAGTAGCAACTTCAATCTGTTTAGAAATAAATTTAATTCTGAGAAAGAACTTTTGACAAATACATTTCTAGTCAGTTTGAAATTTATTTACCAGTAACATTTTTGTTTAAATAAGTTTTCAAACTTGAAGATTCATCATAGATTATATGCACTTCTCACTGCACACAACACAAGGATTGAAACTCAAATGTCAGCATTAGAAGCCCTCAGGCTTACAAAGCCACCAGGAGGCTTTAACTGTAAGAAATGACCATTAACAAACCTGTGTATAGACTTTAGACATAACAAAGATAGCATACAGTTCAAATAGCAACAGACATAAATCAATGTTATTTCACAGCTGTTTTCTACATTCTCACAAAATCCTTGAAATTCCACACAGATGACTTAATTTTTATTTATAATGTGTAGTATAAAAATTAAAATATCAAACAGTTTCCACAATAAAAAAAACAATTTTTCACACATTAACAGGTATAGCACTAAATTTTAGTGAAAACTGGAGTTTACTATGTAAATGTTATGATAATAAATTTAAAATTTTGAAATGGAACTGGCACAAACACCATAAAGTTACACATACATTGTAGGGTCACAAGTTCATTTTTAAGTTAAAATCTCATACCAAAGTTATTCCTAAACTCCACACATCAGACCGGACATCGTATCCTCGTGCTCGGCTTGGGTCAATTCTCTCTGGCTGAAATAAAACAGTTTATTTTAACTTTATAAAAAAAAAAAAAAAGATAAACAAAATACAGACTGAAATTAATTTCAAATTACTTTGATTAAAGCCTTGAAAACAGATAGTTTAATATCAATAAATTAACAGGAACCCTGTGGAATTTAATATTTAGCAAACAAATTTTGACATTAGAAAACCATTACATTTCTGAGTACGTTGCCAATTATGACAATAAATACAAGTCACTATTGATACTTTATACAAAATTATATTATCAACTTCAGTGACTTCTATCCTAGCTAGTAGCCAAGAAACTGGACTTCAAACAAATGAAGCTATTATTATAGCTTTCTATGACACTCTACAGCCAAATCTATCTGTTTTTCTTGGCAAAGATGTCATCCTAAATTTCATATTCAGAAACATGATCCCGTTCTACTCACTGCCATGTAAGGTCTACACCCTGCATCCCTTGTTTTGGCTATGGAGTCCACAAGCTGACCACTAATACCAAAATCACACAATTTGATGTTCCCTCGTTTATCCAGTAAGATATTACTTGGTTTCACATCTGTTTAATAGAGAGTCAATAACATGAGCAGTCACTGTAATTTGAATCTCAGGTGAAAATGTTTCAAATGAAGTATATTTGTTCTACACAAAATACCCAAAATAAGTTTACTTGGAAGTTACTGAACGATTGATGAAATTTATCTCCTAAAAGTTTTCAAAAGAAAAACAAAAAGCAATAGAAATTCCTGAATGATACATTGGTTTACCCTAGTTTAAAATATTGGTAAAGTGTTTTCCAATCACAGAAGTATAAACCTGTATTTTTACTTGGTTAATACAATACTTCTTTTACAATAACATCCACGGTTTGATTTCAGAACTCTTAAAATTCTCTAACTCCCTCATCACTTAGTAACAAGGTTGAAAACTTGCTTACCTCTGTGGATAATGTTAAGATGGTCCTTCAGATAATTGAGGGCTTTCACAGTCTAGTAGCAAAAACAGAGTCAATTGTAAATATGTGACAAACACACATAAAACCTAAAATTACATCAATAAGATAAAACTTCAATGGTAGTTATTTTATGATTTACATATATTCAGGAAGACATCAACTTATTTCTTCTGAACAAAACTTTAAATGTTAATGCCTTGACTTTTGTATTAATTCAATAGCCACAAGCAATGAAACAGATTTTTACATACATGTTGATATATGTTCTTAAAATACATAAAGTAACCTGAAGATTTCAAGTGATACTCACTGCTACAGTAATTTTGCCTAGAATATACTCTGGGATTGTCTGATACATTTTTTCATACACAAACTTGTAGAATTTGTCTACTGATGAGTCCATCAATTCCATACAGATCCAGCAATCTCCCTTTGGTGGAAACAAAATAAAAGTTTGGAATCTTTCTCAAAAAATACAGTAAAAGACACGACAAGCACTTCTTTACTGCTACACACAGAAAAAAAAACACTTGTTACTAATAATGCATCAAATAACACTGGTTTACAAAAAAAATATTTTTTGTCTGAGGCAAGAATGTGAATAGGTGTTTTTTACTAATTTGGGTGTGCTGAATTCAAATTTATAAACAGTTTTGCTCTATCATCTTTAGTTTTCTGGCTTTTAAATAGTCTCATTTTAGTATATACGTGCTTATTTCAACAGTTGCAGCAGCTTATTACAGATAAAACAGGATAGATAAAGAACATTGACAGAATAAATATACTTGGATGACACAATGTACACAATTCATAGTACCGCAGACAGTTAGAAGTGTGTTTTCTAAGATGATCTGGTGTATTTTGCCTCCAGGATGTCACGCAAGAGCATCCAGCAGAAGTCTCCCATCATGCTGGGTTTCCACTTGCCTTGGTAGTTGCTCTCCATCTTCATAATGTCTTGGTGGAATCTTTCTCCGTGCTCATCACTCACTGCTCCAAGGTTTGGAGGGAAGAAGTTGAGGTGGGAATGGAGAAAATGAATTTTGAGTGACATTCAGCATCCCATATCCTCATAAGTCTTTAACAACTTCTCAATACAGGCTTGGTAATTTGGTACGCGTGTGTTACCAAGGAAGCCACTACAGACTGACTTAAATGCTTCCCATGCTCTCAGTTCCTTTAAGGTAAGAAGCTCCTCAAAATCAGTATCCTTCAGCACTTCTCGGATTTGAGGTCCGACAAAGATGCCCTCTTTGAGCTTAGCAGCACTGAGACCTGGGAACACAGTAGACAAGTGTTGGAAGGCAGCAACATTTTGGTCCATGACCTACACGAAATTCTTCATCAAACCAAGCTTGATGTGAAGAGGAAGAAGCACCTTCTTCATGTCAACCAGAGGATTCTCCTTGACGCTGTGTTCGCCAGGAACGAAAGTGCTTCTAGACCCCCAGTCTTTCTGCTTGTAATGCTGGGATACAGCTCGACTATCCCAGAGACAGAGAAAGCAACAGACTTTGTGAAGCCCGTTTGCATACCCTAAAGAAGACCAATGACCTTGAGGTCCCCACACAGACTCCACTGGTACTGACCGTATTTAACGGCTTCTAAAAGAAGCTCCATATTGTCATAGGACTCCTTTAGATGGACAGAGTGTGCAGTGGGAATGCTTGGATATTTATTCCCATTGTGCAGAAGCACAGCCTTGAGACTTCGCTTGGAAGAGTCTATGAAAAGACGCCAGTCTGAAAGATTATGTGGCAAACCAAGGAAAGTGAACAAGCCAGGTACATTTGTGCAGTAGCACAACTTGTTTTCCATGTCAAAAAATGAACCAAGGTCTTTGTTCCGATTCCTGAAACTGGTGATCCGTCTTGATATATAGCTATATATATAATGTAATGCTATCACTTACATTTATTGCATAATAACTAAAAAAGAAGACACAAGTCACACAATATTAGAAATTAACCCTGAATGCATATACGCCTTTATGTACAGTATGTGTACAAAATGTACAGTATGCAAATCTAAAAAACTTGAGTTGATGAGTAAAAACGGATTTCAAATCTGAATTCAGCACCCCCAAATTAGGTTAAAACAGCTATTTTGTGCTTGCCTCAATTTCTTTGTAAACCAGTGTAATTAAATGTCAACATGCCCAATAACTTTGATTGAGATGGGAATAGATAAAGCCAAAATATACCAGTGAAAACCCTGAGGACAGTCAAACAAAGAGAAAACAATGACAAAAAAATTACATTTGTACAAACACACAATCAAATAATCCAGATATTTACAAGATAATCCACACAAAGGAAATGTTCCACAGATCAGAAAAAAAGTCTACAAAATCTGGCTAATGCACATTGGGTGAAAAGCCAGAGACAAGCCCCTAATTTGAAAAGAATTCTTACAAATTCAAAGTTTAAGCAGTCAACCAAGGAAAATGGGGCCTGATGATGCAGTCACCCATGTTGCAAAACGTGAACTCATTCAGGAAAGCAAAGACTTAAAATTCAGAAGTTCAGGAGAAACTTGTCATATCAACACAGAGATGGACTGCACATCAAAAAATCTAATATATTGTATAAAATGTGCAGATTGTGGGTTGGATTATATTGGGCAGACCAGGGACCAATTTAAGTACAGAATGACTATCCACAGACAAATCATACTGAGTAAACATTTAGACCAAAGTGTAGAGGAAAAACACCCAAAATTCAGTGTAATACCATTCTTAAAGGTTTTAAAAGACTTGAGCAAACTAGAAAAAATATTGAGAAACATTTTATCCATAAATATAAGCCAGAATTAAATTAGATTCCTCTAAAATAGTAGTATGAATAAACATTTTACAAATCATGCGACTCTGATGATGTTCTCATCAACAATTAAATATAGTAACATTCTGTATTTTCCCGCCATTTTATAATGCAGTGTGATCAGTAAAGCATGAAATGCGTAACTGCAAATAAACAACCTTAATACTGTCATGTGAACCTTTAACTTGTGTATATAAAATACAAATACATCTAGTACAT
Source organism: Carcinoscorpius rotundicauda (assembly GCA_011833715.1). Classification (NCBI taxonomy): domain Eukaryota; kingdom Metazoa; phylum Arthropoda; class Merostomata; order Xiphosura; family Limulidae; genus Carcinoscorpius; species Carcinoscorpius rotundicauda. The sequence continues at coordinate 28,791,550 of CM022406.1, forward strand.
AAGAAAATTTTGTAAATGTGTATAATATAAACAAACATCTAATATCTGACTGTTCATGAAATTCCAGGAAAGTGAGTATTTACAAAAACACTGTTCATATCAGCTTGTGCACTGAATTCTCACCTCTTTAAATATCGCTCCAAAAAACTGAACAATAAAAGGACAGTCGTTGCTCCTCATAACAACCTCTAAATCCATGAGTAGCTGCTTTTGTTCCTTCTCATCAACAGTTGACCTAATTCTCTGAGAACACAATCACAAAATATTTTCTACATAACATTGTTCAGATTAACATTATCGTGTTCATGGTACAATGGATGTAGCTTAAAAATGTAGCTAATAATCCTTATTTTATTAGCATATAAGATAATGAATGTAAAATTTATAAGTTAATATTCAAAAAAATAATCTTAAATTTCCCTTAGTGAGAGAATTGACATTTTCTCTCCAGACATCCCCTCTTCTCTAATTTGTTTACCATCCCTCCAGCATGTACAAAATTTAATGTAAAGTATCTATTATAATTTCTTCATAGTTCAGGCAAAGCATAATTTTTATAACTTTTAATTTTTTTGGTAACATATCCATGAAACAGAAAATCAGGCTCCTCTTGCCATGTGCACCTAACATATCCTCTCTTTCAAAAATTAACAGTAGTTCTTTATGACATTCAATACTAAATTATTTATAACCAACAAAAAAACAACAACAAAGTTTTCATCTATCAAATGATGAATTATGTACAGAAAATTGTTACTTTTATTTCAGTTCAAACAATAAAATGTGTGAACCAACTCAGCATGAATTTATAATAACACCTGCCATGTAATAAGAAAGATTGTGATCATTAAGGGATATTGCCTGTTTCTTGCAATGATATTATTTTTCTATCTTCTTAGGTATATTATTTAATTAAATAAAAATTATTTTATACAGAACCACCATTAATAAAAAAAATTAGGTTAAGTGCCATTGACAGTTAACAGCAGAATATTAACTAAAATGTAAAAATAGAGCTTTGTGGGTCAGATACAAGATTGATTAGGTAAACTGCATAATATTGATTACAGCTCGACTGGGTAAAATAGATAATTAGTTTGATTTGGTAGAATAAATAATAATTATTAAAATTTTTTACAAAGTTTGACATTGCTTGTAGGTAAAATAATTTGGTAGCATGAGAGCTGCTCATTTTCCAAGTGATTTACAACTTACAATAATGCAAATAGTTGTTAAACACAAGTCAAAGGGCAACAATACAATAAAATTGAAATGGAAGTAGATGTACACTGTTACAAGTTTAAAACTATTCAGGATAAACAAATGTAGTGTGTTATGTATAAAGCGTTATGTATGCACATTGTTATTCATGTAGAAATTTCTAAAACTAGGTAGATCGATCATTTGTATTGGCCTGGTGTCTGTACAAGACTAATCGAGATTACTCTGTGTTATGTATATACATTATTATTCATGTAGAAATTTCTAGAACTAGGTAGATCGATCATTTGTATTGGCCTGGTGTCGGTACGAGACGAATCTAGATTACTCTGGAATGCTAGGAAGTTATGCAATTGTTCGAGAAGAGTAGACCTACTAATATATAAACAGACGGCAATAAAAGAAGAGTCAGTCATTTGTTTGAGAAATTTTCAACGTTTGCTGTGTGTTTATTCAACTTGGATTTGTGACCAGAGCTAGATCTACAGAAGCTGTGATTTTATTTCGTCAATCTTTACGACTCATTCGAATTACTGGTTATACTGAAGGTCAACACGTTCAGGACTGTTTAGGGGAGACTGGAAAAGTTGGAAAATGACAAATCTGAGACATTCATCAAAAACATTGTAAAAAGAACTTCGTCAAATTTAATGGAATGTGAATTGTTTCTGGACTTATCCATTCAAACTTCGGAATTTCTTCGTGGGACCAAATTCACACCCTAGACCGGAATTTTGAATTTCTGATCTGGACTTTCATTCCAGATCATTATATTGGACACAGGCCAGTGCCATTTTGTATTGTAATTAATTTTGAAGGTTGAAACTGAATATCTGTCACTGTTATTATAATAATTTATGTTATATCTGTCACATATATAATAGTTTATTGTAATAAATTATATAAGCTGTTATCTGTGTTTTTATGTTGCATTCAGTCCACATACACATAAAAAAACGTAACAAGTGTCATGTTACAAGTCATTCAAGGAAGAAAAAAATGGTAATTTAGATTTCATTTTTTTTTGTGGTTACAAGGTCAGTCAAATCAACCGACCTTAAGTTAAGGTAAAGAAAACAGATAAAATACAAGATTTTAATGGAAAAAAATGAGAAATTTATTTTTAAAATGTTAGCAACTACGCAACTGAAACTTGAAATGAAGAAATTTATTTTTAATCTTAATGCAGAAACCCTTTGCACTTGGAATAAAAAAAATCTATACATGTTCATTAACAAAACTTTAGTAAAAATATTTTATAAAAAATACGATAGTTTTGTGTACAAAGACTTGTGATGTTTAGCAAACGTCTGCCAGATTTCATGACAATAAACACTGTAATAAAAATTTCAGTATGGAAACTATAATGATTACAAAAAATTGGAGACCTTTCAGCTTGACCTACATTGTTGTGAAAGAGTTGAGTTTTATTTATATATCAACTTAACATCAATTTTGTTAACAGATTTCTTATGAAATTAACAAACTTCACGAAAACTTTTAAAATTCTGTCTCATATACCAAAAGTCTATTACTCAGAATTAAATAAGGATATTAATAACTGATAAAAATTAACAAAAAATTAGTTTTAAAACAACAAATTTTACTCTATTCTTGTTAATTTTATGTAAAAGAAAAGACAACAGTTAAAAGAATTCACAAATACATTTTCATGTCTGGTCTTCACAAAATGGTTTGTATAGAAAACCTGAATTAATTAAGAGAGGTTACACACGTACAAGGCGAGCTTTAGTGAACACTATCAAACTGACCTTGACTGCCATTGTAAGATTACTTTTTTTATGAGTCATTTTATTGACTGTTCCAAAAGCTCCTCGTCCTATCTCTCCAAGATCTTCCAAGTCATCGGCAGTAAAATCATATGTCTGCAAAGAATTAAAAAATTAATTTTGTTAAACTTGTTTGACATAATAGACATTCTGCTAATACCAAAACGTTTTCTTTAAGGTTAGATAAAACTAAAATTATGCAGCACGTATCTACATGCACTTTTATATTTAAACCAATATGCAGTGCAACAACTGATAAAATCAAGACATTCATCCATGGTTTACAATGTATAAAACAATTATAGCAAATTCATAAAGTATATATTTTAAGTACATCACTAAACACAAATAAAAAGTCTTTCCACTAGTTTTTCTACAAGCAGAGTTAAAGCATGTAGTTCAATGGTAAAAACAGAACCATTTTTCAAAAATTCTGGATTTATATTCAAGTGAACAGAGATCTATCATACTCAACAATGTGTCCCTATGTTAAGTAAAAAATAGTACCAAACAGTCAACAGCAATGTTCCTTCTGAGCTACATGGCTGCATGGTGTAATAGATTTACTGTTATTTATTTAGTTTACTACCTTTGTTCATTTTAGTTTTATGCATACCTAGAAATGCATGTAAATTATATTGTTAAATGATGTGTATTGTAAAAGTCCTGAATGTTTTCTACATTTGTGAAAGATTCTTCTACTTAAGAATCAACAATGTATAAATCTACATAAATAACAATATTGTTGGGCCAACTGAACTTTACAGAATTTTGCCTGAAAAGTTTATAAATTGCAACATATGGATTGACAGTTTAATATTGGTGGTTTACTACAGTCAGTATACTATAAACCACAGAAACTACAACTGTGGTAAAGCTTATTAACTGAAAAACTACTGACATTTGACCAGAAAAAGTTTATAGATTTCAAATATATAAACTGTTCAACTTCAGAGGATTAACTTAGGATGTTAGTATTTCTACAAGGACAAGAGGTATTTTCTTCATTGATAACTCAGCTGTGTTGTGTCAAACAAGAAGAGCTAGCTAGCATTCCAGTCATGTGAAATGTATCAACAAAATATTAATTTGCTCTCCATGAACTTTTGATAAAATATTCAGTTTCAGACCAGATAGAGGACTCAGTATTGTTTGTAAGTTTGTAAAACTCTTCTATATAAATCATTTTTTGTTATAACCATTATTATAAGTTGTATTGTTATTTGTATATTAAAATATATTTGTTTTAAGAAAGATTATGTGTATCAATCTTGTTGACAAATATAACAAATCTGATACACATTGACATTTACTAAACTTCTATATTAAAATTTCCATTGACATCATAACACCTAATGTACATAATATAATAAATATGAGACTTGTCCAAGATAAATTATAATATGTAACAGACATCACACAACAACCAGTCAAGTGCCAGGCACTTAATTATTCCAGCTGCACATATATATAGTTGAGGAGTCTCAATGATGTTGACAACTTTAATGACCCTGTTGGTCAGACTTAAAACCTAAATAACTAACTGATAGCATTGAAAAGCAGCCTAATGATCCAATAGGTTTGATGGTCTAAAATATCCCCCTATCCCTTTAATAATAATAAAAATAATAAAAACTGGTAGTTCCCACTCACATACATAAAGTTCTTTCTGTACATGGACTGAAAAAAACTAAAGGGAATATTTATCTATATATTTGATTTCAACTCAGTCTGAGTTGAAAGTGAAAAAAATCCACCAGATAAAAAGTAAACTCATAGCAATCAAATAAAAGACTTTTTATTAAAATGAAAACTACCAAATTAAATTTAAAAACTAACATACAAAATCTCTGGCTACAAATATAGTAAAACAACATTTCCTCAGTTTGGTAAAATGTATCATTGGTTCTGAAAGGTACCTCAGATGTACAAATATTGTTAACAGTAGGAGTGCACACAATACAATTAGAAGTTCTTTGGTTTATATTTCCTTGAGAGCTAATCTAGACAGTCAGTCCAGCACTGGAGTAACCAGCTGTAAGCTAGCCACAAGTTTAAAGAGGTTATTAGAGTTGGATGAGTATGTAACCATTATACACAATTGTTATTGTCATTAGTGTAACTACTAATTGGTCATTTCATGTATTCCTGGCAATATATTCATAAAAAATTCCTGTCACCTTAGACTCTTCATTAAAACTTCCAACTGATACCTTGCTGGCTTGTATATAACATATAGCAACAAAGTTTTTAAATTTTTCCCAACAAAGTTCCCTGGAGCTAAATAAATCTTATGAGATATTTCAGTTTCCTGCAAAAGGTTTGAACTTCCCGTTACTGATGGTACTATGGTTACACATTCATTCATTTTTTAAATATCCTAACAATCGTTTGTCAAACAAATTTCAAAATGTGTACCAACCATACTTCCAAGAGCTAAAACGCGTTAATTTATATTACTTCATAGTAGTCAACACACCTACCTCTTTAGGAGAAATCTTTAATTTGCCAGAAGTTTGCTTGCTTTTTGTAAGCCAGTTTTCTCTGGGAAATAAAGAATAGTCACTAAGTAAAACCTAAAGATCTTCCATATGCTTCTTTTACCATTTACAATTTAAACACAAGAAACACTGAAGTTGTTCACTGTCACAGTTGCTCATTCATACATTTCAACTAAATGTAACTACTAATTTATATTTCCTGCTGCTAATCTGCTGACATCTATAAAGAAGTCCTAAAAAGGACTATTTTTTCTATACTTAGTGGCCATTATTCCAATCTTGATCTTCTTAATGGTAATTTAGTGCATTATCTATGCAACAGGGGTTTCTCTTCATAGAACTCGTTTAAAGTAGCTATTTGAATATCTTCAACATGGGTATCCAGGATTTGATGACTTTTATGTTAGATTAAACTGGTAAATTGGGTGGACATAGAGGCTTCTTTTATCTTTTTCTCATGTTGTGTTATTTTAAACTGTTCTCATTTGTTGTGTGTTTGTTTTTTTTCTCTAGTATGGCGAGCTGATTGTTTGTTATATTCCTGAATTCTATTACAACAAATGTTTATACAAGTAGTGTTCTGGCCTTTACTGAAGACCTCTTGACTGAGCAAAAGACATTTTTGGTAATGGATATAGGGACCATAATGTGGTTGGAATGCCATTATTATATGCTATTCTAATTGTTGAAAATCTCTAACAGAATGGTAAAGAATCAAGTGTTACAAAACGTAACAGGCCTAATAAGAGTATCATAAATATTACAAATGGGTATTGAGGTAGCGACACAGCCATGAAAGCTTTAACAAGATCTTTATTCTCTCACAGTTTCAACTACCTGTCTTCTTCAGTAGTGCCTGCTTGACAACAATATAAATTAATAAAATTTTTCTGGATTACGTTCCTGATCACTGCCCTGTACCACTTCCTGATTAATTTATTATTGTCATCTGCTGACCAATCAGCATCTTGCTCTCATCTCACTGAGCTCACTGCTGATTGTGTCCATTTGTAGTCTCTTACTGTGATGTTTGTTCTTTTCCATTAAGATATAAGGAGCTTCTACAGCTTTGCTTACAGTTTTCATATTCTTCCATTTAAAGACAGGTGTCCTGTTTCCTATGCAGACAGGATGAAAGAAACAAGAAGTTCATAATGATGCTCAAAATCTGGGAAAACCCAAGTCCCATCAAGAAACTAATGAGACAACCACAGAGGTAGTAACAAGAACAGGAGTAAGAATAGAGAGAGAAACACACAATAGTTAGCAGCACAGTATACATGTCATGAATGGGTAAACTTTACATAGGTGAAACTAACAAAGACTTTACAACCAGAGTAAATGAACATCAAGCAGATGTCAGAAGACACAATATAACCAACACACTAGTAGCACATGAAGACACATGGTCAAAACAGAGAAAATAATGATTCTGTTATAGCTTTCATAGTCTCATTGCTACCTTAGTATCCAGGCCTAGCACCAACGTCTTTTGGCATATATAATTAAAAATCAAATCGGTAAATAATACAGATAACATATTAGTCTAAGTGTTTGCAACATTATTAAACAAAACTTATAAAACTAATTGTAGACTTCATTCAATGTTACTGATTTTCTCTCTCTCTCTTGAAAACCATGACATAAAACTTGAAATAATTCTAATAACTAATAAAATTCCAATGATAAATCTCTAAAAGTGTAATATTTGAGATAAAATGCTGCACATAACTGGTGCAGCATAAGTTTCATGATGTCAAATTTTCCAAGTAAATTTACTCACACAACTGTAATTGTAATAATAATAAATATATATATACAGGGTGGTCTCTAGAAAAGCGGAAAATTTGAGGGTCAGATGAGATCATGAATAAAATGCGTGCTTACTCATTTCTATTTTGATTTCTTTACATCACGAATAAAATGCATTATTTTAATATCATAAAATGCATTTTGAGCATCTATGAGTGTAATATAACATATGCCTTTAAAAAACTTTGTAAAAATAAATAGCTGTTTGACAAATTTTCCGCTTTTCTAGCAACCACCCTGTATACACACACACACACACACAATATCAAATTTGTATCCCTTACCATAAATCCAATTTACTTTACAAATATTTTAATCAAAAACTGCATCCACATTAAAAAAAAATTATTATTATTAGAATTTAGGCTACAGAATGCTATACTTTCATAGTGTCAGATAATACAACACCATATTTTCCAGACCATAAGACAAATTTTCATGCAGAAAAAAGCCACCTAAAAGTCACCTGTCTTGTGCTGTGAAACTCATAGTCAACAGTTGACGTCATCAGTATTACATGAACAAAGTGACAGTTAAAGTACCAGCTATAAGGTATTTCTGGCCATGTAGAATAATAAAAGCTTCATGCTCATTGTGTTTTTAATGTACTGAACTGCCATTTATGTTCTGTGATGTAGCTACATATGAGTATTAAATATATGCACTGAAATTTTTTTTTCCCACATATTACTTCATTTTAAAATCTTGCTGCATCTTATGGTCCAGAAAATGTCATGTGCTTGAGCACCCATGCAAATCAAAAAATTAAACCAGTGAAAGCCTACGAAGGAACTCTGTAACTTAATCCAGGGACAGAAGGGGGTAGCTGAGCTCTTTTGTGGCTCTTCCCTGGTGTAAGATTCAACCTCAGCTGTCCACGTTTTTCTGTTGAAAAATCAAAACAAAAAACTTCATTTAAACAAACGATGGACAAACTTCATTATAATTTTTATATCTTCACCTAGATATAAACGACAGAAAATTCCAAATTAAATACAGTTGACTTCAAAAACTTCCAATTTCATATTCGTATTTAAGAGCATTAAAAACTGAAAAAAAAGGATTAAACTTAAGAAGGCAGATCTAGTGGGAGCTAATAAAGTTTCTATTGCTATCAGAAGAAAATGATTACACTAAACTATTACAGTAATTAGATACTCAACAAATAGAGTATATCTGTTTTCTCAAGTGGCTTACCATCTAGTAACAACAGCACACATGGTCTAACCATTTAAAATTTACTTTTATTGTTTCAAACAAAATAAAAAGGACAAGTGATCAGTAGTGTGAAATGTTAAGAACTTTTCCTTCAAAAGATAAAATGCCAGAACAAACTACTTGTCTCCTCACCATTTTCCAAAAACACACAAACATAACTTTTAGGATTTTATTAAATCAAGGTAATAGTCAAAACGTCTGCTCCTCGTTGAATGTCTATGTACAAATGTAAATCATAACAGAACAATGAAAATACCAGTGTATTCAAACAGGTCCCAAACAAATATTTACTTTTAGAAAACTAAAATAATGTTTTCACCAAAAAGAGTCCTTGTCGCAAGACAGTCAATTAGTGATTATTAATTTTCTAGTTTCCATAAATAAATAAAGAAAATACAATTAATTTATAATAAGCTTGTCAAAACCAAACACATCTACTTTTTAAGTATTTGTAAAAATTATGGAATTTTTCTGTTTTAATGCAAGTTGATTTCTTCACTGTAGCTGTACATAACCTACAAGCCAAACTATACATTAAGATAATTTACTTCAGAAATGAAGTTGGCAAAGTACTGTATGTTTCATCATGATTTCCACCAGTCATTGTTTTTACTTCTCTTCTTGTTCAAATTTTATTTAAACAATTCTACATGCTGGAATAAATATATAAATTGCAGTTTTAACACAATGTTTATTTACAGTACACAATTTGTTTATTAACAAGCCATCAAAGTATATGGTCTACATCACAAAATTATGTTTTATGAATTACACTAAATTTAGCGGTTATGTTAACACAGAATTCTGTATTATTTGCAAAAAAACAACACTACGTTCTTAAAATACAGATACACGATGTAGTGGTTCAAGTGTGTTTAAGTACAGCAACATAAAAATATTGCACTATCCAAAGCATTTTCTTTAGATAAGACCAAAACATATATGATGTTCAATAGCTAGACATAATTTAGTCTTTCGATAGGCCAGAATCCCAGTTGGGAAATTAAGCTGTTACATTCAGAGTTTCCTTATTACATATTCCTCATTAGTCTTACACACTGTAAAGTTGTAACATTATTTCAGCTTAATACTTTATTATTACAGTGTTCAACAGTTAACTGTTAAAAACATCAGGCGAAATGAAACAAAACTAAGTTATTTAAATATAATGTATTTTACAAAATACATTGATGTTATTTTACTTGAACAGTATCCACAAATACTAATTACTTGAACCAAGTTATTGTTTAATTAAAACATAAAATGATTTGGAGTTCGTTGTTTCAAAGTGACTGAGTAACAGTGTAGTTGTTGATATAACACTGCTACAAATATATACATATATATAAACATTCAAAAGTGTACAAAGCTCAACAAAACTGACAAGAAAGTAAATCTTTGTTTCTAAACGGTAAACAATGCATAACTTTGAGGTATACATTATCCTATAAATCACTATATGTGTGGAGAGTGTACCAACATCAGACACTGCAGATGACAGATTAACTTAATGAATTAGTAACAATGTTAAATCTCAGAAATCAACCATTCTGATGGAATATTTAAAAAAGTAGGTGTAACAGAAAACATTTGAAAGGATGGTATAGACAAGGACAGTCTTGATTCTTATTTTTATATTTATAATTAATCAAACAGAAAGTGCATTTTTATTCATTTTGTGTATTTCAGCTTGTCAAGTATATATGTCAAGGGCAGTTTACATGCAGTTTCAAATGACTTAAAAATAATTAAGTTAAAAAACTTGTCTGATAGACAATGTACTATTACATAACTTGTTACCCTTTGTTTCCAAAAAATCTTATTGTCCTGGGGATTGGAAGATAATGAATTGACTACCTTGTAAGTTACAATTAACATGTATATGTTGTTAAATGTAGTTAAATTACAGATATTTTATAGCAAGCTCATACTTTCCAAGTAGCATTTAGCTCACTCTAAAATTCCAATTTGTAATGAATTTGTAACTTTTCATCATTCATATTTTCTCACCTACAAAACATGTGCAAAACAAATGTAGGACTTAGTAAAGATTAAATACAAATGTCCAAACAGAAATTTAGAGATGCTGTAGTTTTCTGCGAAAAGATTTAAATATTTATACATACTCAAATATTTGGCTGAAAGTCTTCCACAAAAAGATCTATTTCTGTGATTTATTTTTAATGTATTTTCATATTTGCATTTAGTATTTTAATAAACTTAGGCTAGATCACTTCAGTACCTAAACACTGTGACTTGCACTATTTATTTTCTCTGAATGGTTTTGGTTTTCTCACCAGTATGTAAACAATATATTAAGCACACTAATTACACAAACATTAATCCCAGTGTATCTTTACTTACTAACATACTAATATTTTTAATGATAGTATAACAAGTAATAAAATAAAATTTAGACCAACTTTCATATGCAAAGACAGCTCGTTTGGGTTGAGAAAATATTTACATAGAAGAGCAAACAACGTTTCGACATTCTTCGGTCATCGTCAGGTTCACAAAGAAAGAGGTAACTGACCGGAAGCTAGCCACATGTTTGGAAGGGGTTGTGTAACTGAGTGTTGCAATCTAGAGGGCAGTGTTTGATGTTTGAATATATAATTTTATCTATAATATTAATATAGGTATAATGGTGTTCCTTTATATTGGTTTATTTTGGGTTTAAGTTGTTGTATAAGTAAGGCTTCTTTAATTTTGTGTTTGTTTATGTTTGTTTCTTTATTTAGTATTTGAGTGTTTTCTATGGTTATGTTGTGTTTATTTGACTTGCAGTAATAATGAACACGAATGAACACATACAAAAAATGAATAACATCCTATCAGACACGAACAAATTTAAACCAATACACACAAATCCAACAAAGACACACGAGACACAACTGAACAAATTACTACTACAAATGAAAAAGACCAACACAATTTCACAAACACTTTATTCCTACCTATGTAAAACCGACTCACGCACACCGCAAATATACGGTATCCCCAAACCTCATAAACCAGATTGTCCACTGCGACCAATAATGTCCACATATGAATCATTTAATTACAATCTTGGTAAATACATAGCATGGGCATTCTCCAAATCTGTAACATCAGCCAGCTCATTCATCAAAAACTCTTAATTTCAAGTCTAATCTAAATCAACTTAATCATAAAGCCTTAATGGCCAGTTTCAATGTTATATCCCTCTTTACAGAAGTTCCAACAACAGAAGCCTGCAAGATAGCCTTAGAACTCCATATCCAAGACCCTAACTCAACTACAGACATTCGCAGTAACCAGTTAGCAACCCTCATAGAATTCACCACAATAAAGACAAACTTCATGTTCAACAACCAAAACTATATACAAACAAATGGCCTAAGCATGGGCAACCCAGTATCACTAGTTCTAGCCAATATTTTTATGACACAAGTTGAAACAAGCAATTAATACAGCATTTCATCCACCACTATACTGGTACAGATATGTAGATGATACGGTTGCAGGATTCAAATCTACAGAACACATACTTAGTTTTTTCAATCACATTAACTCTATACATCCCAACATTAACTTCACATGTGAACAGGAAGAAAGCAATCAAATATCATTTCTTAACCCCAAAATTACAAAAACTGATACAAAATTCAAAACAGAAATCCATGGAAAAATTACCAATACTGGACTATACATTCCTTGTGGCTCAGCACATGAAAGAAAAACTCAACATACTAAGAAACCAAATAAACATAGTTATAAAACTATGCTCACCAGATAAAAATTAACGATGAATTAGACAAAATAAAACAATACTTCACCAACATCAATAAGTTTCCTCCACAAACCATAGAAAACATTATGGGCATTCACCTAGACAGAAAGCAAAATCAATCAACAAAAGTAAATATATCTCACGAATCAAAAAATCACGAATCCATATGCTGCTGCATACCATATATTCCCGACAGCAGCAGAAAAATAACTGAAATTTGGCAAAACCTAGTGACAAAATATGACATTCCAGTTAATACCAAATTTATTCAAAACCAGGCACAAAATTGAGGTCTATACTGTGTAAAAACTACACTGACAAACACCACACCAACATTATTTATAAAATACAATGTGATAACTGCCACGACTTCTATATTGGAGAAACAAGTAGAAAAATGGAAACAGGATTCAAAGAACATAAAAAGTCACCTTCACATGTTTTCGAACACTGTAAGTCAAATAAACGCAACCACAGAAAACACTCAAATACTAAATAAAGAAACAAACACAAACGCAAAATTTAAAGAAGCCTTACTTATACAACAACTTTAACCCAAAATAAACCAATGTGAAGGAACACCATTATACCTATATTAATATTATAGATAAAATTATATATTCAAACATCTAACACCGCCCTCTACATTGCGACACTCAGTTACACAACCCCTTCCAAACATGTGGTCAGCTTCCGGTCAGTTACCTCTTTCTTAGTGAACCTGACGATGACCAAAGAAGGTCAAAACGTTATTCACTCTTCTATGTAAAATATTTTCTCAACCCAAACGAGCCATTTTTGCATATAAAATTCTCAACAAGTGGGTTTCTCGACATCACTGATGAGACCAACTAACTTAATTCTTTGAACACAAACAGGACAACCAATATCATTGTCAAAATTAAAAATGTTTTCTCTTGTACTGTATATCCTGTCAGAACCAGTGGCAACTGACCTGACTTTAGCTGAGTCTATATAAATATACACCTACTTCTGCATTCATTTTACTTTAGTTATTCCAGTATTATCCACAGTTCAACAGTTTTTATAGCCGAAACATAAAAATAGACTAACCTTGTGAAAAAGAGAGACTTCTTTCTTGATCACACATCTTTTTCAATTCCATTTCTGTTTAAAACATTTAGGGCATATCATTCACAGTCTCTCAACTACAAGTTCATGACCTTGTTTGTTGAATTTAATTTTTGTATATCTGGATTTGAGGATTTCTGGAAAAACAGATACATGTTCAGTTCAGACATTAAAATACAATAAATAACAAATTTAAAAAAAAAATTGACAAAACTGTTAATTTTAAATACAACAAAAAAAACTTTTTAAATGAAATAAGTCGATAAAATTTGTGTTGCTAACTGTAGAAATTAATTTCACTTCAATTATATCCCCTTAAAAACTACTATACACCAGTGACTAAACAAAATATAATAATTTTAGTTAGTTAAATCTTGACCAAAGTCTTGTTCTCCTAAACAACTAGGTATGTTAAGTACTTTTACACCATACCGTGTTTCCTTTTTATTCTGTAATGATACACAAGTACACAATTTTTAGTTTAGCCTTTTCACATTACTTTTAAAATGTGTAATAAATTCTGTTCATGAGAAATTGTAGTTTGTCATTAATCAGTATAAAATACTCTGTCCTTAGATGATAAAGCTAGCCAACAGCAACAACTGTTAACATTAGGCTACTCTGATAGAAAATCTAAATTTGACTATCACTCTTATAACACACCCACACTTCCAAGGTGCAGAGTGCATTTTACAAATCATATACACAGATTCTGTCATTCATGCAAACTTTGCCAAATCTAACTCTATTTAAACAGATATCCAACTTCCATTCTGCTATCAGTCTAAACGTGCAACATGTTCTGGGATGCATGATATTTGTACATCCTCACAGAGTAACTAAACATTTCTAATTTTAGAATAGTAATTACATGTGGGTAGAAATTAGTTATGAGCTGTGATTGTACTCATTACTGTTACATAAAATGTTTAAATTCAAATAAGGGAAAGTGTCTTATGATTTGAAGGTCTCAAGTTCAGTTACCCCATTAACTTTGCTTCCATCTTTGTTACTACAAAACTACTAGGGTTATCTGCTGCTAACTTTGAACTTGGAAGTGGATAGCAGTAACCAACACCAACTCTCTCACTACTTTGGTGGTAGGTTGCATAAGTTCACTTCTTCCTTTGAATTATATCAATATATAATTCTTTTATATTAAGTATATAAATGTAAATCTAGGAGGAGGGGTCCAGATCCACATCCATTTTTGAGTAAATAAATATTATTCACTATTATAAAAAAGTAGCACAGTTGTAGGGAGGTTGAGCTTGTATTTAACAAATTACTAAAGATGGCCAGACATCCTTACATTACAACACAAAAGCAAAAATCTTTAATCAGAATGTTTTTATTTCTTTAGATGTCTCATATCAATAATGTTTAAAATAAGTAAAAATAAAAGCAGTATGACTGTAAAAGTATGAAAACAGGTATTCTTATCAATGCTCTTATATTTTCTAAATATAATTACAAGTTATGACTATTTAACCTTACTTTTTAAGAATGTAAAATGTTAATTTTAAACTGTTTTTGTCTTAATTTTGATTTATTTAAGGCATAAAAGTCAACAAAGATTAATACAAAATATTATACTATTATAGTTCAAGTAATCAACACTGAAAACATTGTTGTAGGACATGTATAACTTCAGGTAAGCAATATTGAACTATTTTTTGTGGTATTACATGACTACCTTCAAATAAACAATAAAGAAAACTTTGTTGTAGTATTACATGACTACCTTCAAATAAACAATAAAGAAAACTTTGTTCTAGTGTTACACGAATATCTTCAAATAAATAAAAAATAACTTTCTTGTAGTATTACATGACTATCTTCATGTAAACAATAATGAAAACTTTATTGTAATGATATATGACTATCTTCAAACAAACAATACTGAAATTATTGTAGTAGTACATAACTATCTTCAAATAAATGAAGAAAACTTTGTTGTAGTGTTACTTGACTATCTTCAAATAAACAATAAAACTTTGCTTTAGTAGGTAGGTTGTAAGGTATTTCATGTTTACTGGCACAAGCTACTAGGCTATCTGTGCCAAACAAGATGTAGTACACTATAATGGTATATGGAAATGAAGGTGTAAAATATGTAAAATTAAGACCTGCCAGAAAGACTAAAGCAATAAGTTCAAACTTGTTGTCAGTCACCTGAAAATGGGCTTTCCAGTATCAGGTTCAGGTCAAAACAAAATTAAAATGTGTAAAAGAAAACATGCTAAAACAGTGTGTAGTCCAATAAAAACCTTAAGTTTAAAAGACCAATGGCTCTTAAAAATGTAAAAACACAAGTGAGGCAGCCAGTATCACCTATGACATTCACTAATGTCAAGAGCAAACCTACCTTAAAAATGTGTTTAAAATGGCATTGTCATACTTGGTTGTAGCAATGGCATGATAATAAGATAAGTACAATTGTGACCTGATTGCCATACAGACCACACATTGGTGCATTAGTACCAGATGAAACTGTGAACAATGCATAGCCTAGCCAAAACAACTTCCTCCCTTCAATCTTGACAGAAACAAGATGGCCAAAGAAGTCTTGATTTGAAAAAAGCTTATTATTTCATTTCTCACTCTAGATCAACTCCCACCTGGTGATCAGATAAGGGCACAATAAATTTTAAGCATGGAGTATCAATCTACCCCCCAAGAGATGGAAGAGAGAACATTGAGAGTTTTCAATGGTCTTATACATTTGACACAAAGTTGCTTGATATAGAAAATAAAGTTTAATTTAAAGTCAAATACAAGATCTAAGAACTTTGCCTCAGGGATCACAGGAAGTACAATATCATCAATACAAAGTTCTGGATCTGGATGAATACCCCATTGGCAACAAAAATGTACACAAACAGCTTCAGAGAAAGAAAGCTGAAAACCATTTGCTGTGGTCCACTTAAGTATATGATTGGTTGCAGTTTGTAGCTGCTACTCAATAAACCTCATGTTTAATGACTGACATGAGATGTAAAAGTCATCAACGAAAAGACCATTTGCAAATGTAGGGAGAAGATGTTCACTGATGGCATTAATCTTTACAATGAAAAGTGTAACACTCAGAACACAGCCCTGAGGAGCTCCAAGTTCCGGTGGAAAAAACAATAGTGTTGAGCCCACACAGACCTAGAATTGGCAGTTCATTAAAAAATGCTTAATAAGTGGCAAATTGCCATGTAATCCATGTGAGTGAAAGTCTCATAAGGTGCTATATCTTCAAGTTGTATCATAAGCCTTCCCGAGATGAAAAACACAGAGACAAGATGTTGCTTCAAAAAGGCTTCTCTAGCTGATGTTTCGAGGTGAATTAAGTGGTCCATTGCGAGGTGTTGTCTTCGGAACCCACAACGAGTAGGTGAGAGAAGGTTGTTTGATTCAAGGAACCAAACAAGACTAGCATTAATCATCCTCTCTGAGGTCTTACTGAGACAACTTGTCAAAAAAAATGGGACAGTAATTCAAAGGAATCTTTGGATCCTAACCAGGTTTAAGAATAGGGAGTACAATAGCTTGGCACCAAGCATCAGGAAAGACATTCTCCTGCCATATCGGTTAAAGAAGCCAAAATAATAGTTAGAGAGTCAGGAGAAAGGTGGCGTAGCATCTCATAATGTTTATCAAGTCCAACTGGTGTAATGCCAAACCGATGAAGCACAAGTTTGACTTCTACTAGTGTAAGAGGATAATTGTAATTACAGGGATAATCAGTGAAAAAGAAGAGGCAGATGTTCAACTTGTGTTTTAATAGTTAAGAAGGGTATGAGTTTGAAGAGCTAAATACATGCGAGAAACATTCACCAAAAGTATTGGCAATGCTCTGAGCATCAGCAATTTCAGAACTGAATATTAAAACAGAGAGGGTGGCTGAAGTACACTGTTCACTAACCTTCCAGATCTTGTCCCATTTGACTTTTGAACTAGTGGTTGAAGAAATGATGGAGGTATATTTAATCCAAGATTCCTTCTCGCTTTGATGTCTAACTCCCCGAGCCTGTGCACGGGCTTGCTGAAATGCAATATGTTTTGTAAGTGTGGGGTATGTACAAGATTTATCCAAAGCACAATTGTGAGCTTTTCGTGTCAGAGAACAAGCAGAATTCCGCCATGTGCGGGGATGCCGTGTGAAAGATGTCGAGGTTTTGGAGATGCATTGGGTAGCTGCTTGGACAATACAATTAGTTACTTCTGCTTCACAGTCATCTATCAGCAATTTACATAAAATGGCAAGATCAACTTCCAAGAGAGCAGTGAAAGAGGGCCAGTTGGCCTGGTCAAACTTCCACCAAGGCACATGGGTCAAATGGCACTGACCATGGCCAATCTCACTTAATATGATAGGTATATAATTCCTACCCCATGGATTGATGTCATCCTTCCAAGAAAAGTGAAGGGAAGCAAATAGAAAGATCTATAGCAGTAAATAACTGGCTGGGTGCATGAAAGTGTAAGAGCTAGTATTGAAGAGAGACAGGTTATGATTCAGGAGCATATGCTCTATAGCACAAACCTTCACATCAAAACTAGAACCACCCCAGAGTGGGTTATGCCTATTAAGATCCCCCAAAGTTAAGAAGGGGGTTGGCAGTTGCTCAATGAGGACATCAAGGTCTGAGGGACGATAATTTTTTTCCAGGGGTAAGGTACAGAGAGCAAACAGCAATGGTATGATCCTAGGAGATACTGATGGCTACAGCCTCCAAGGGCGTATTCAATGACAAGAACTGGGTGGACACACATTGATCAGCCAGCAGTGCTACTCTCCCACATTCGTGTCCTACACGTGACCTGTCATTTCAGTATAAGGAATATTATCAAATTTTGACTGTATTAGTAGGTTTTTAAAATATTTCCTGTAAAGATAGAATTTGGGATGATAAAAGTCAATGCTTGAACAAAGGGAATTTGGGCAATGACTGAAAGATGTGGTAGGGACAGAGATAGAAGTAGATACTGATTTGTTAACTTTGTAGATTTTGGAGGGTACTAGGATCAAGATGAGCTGTTAAGGATTCCGTAGGAGGCAGAGAAAGTTCTGTCTGGACTCCTACTGTAGTAGTGGAATGGATTACACCAGCATAAATCCGAGATGGAATTGGGAATAGTAATTTCCGAGCCTCTGGACAAGTAATGTTATGAACTGTTTTGAGATGTTGTACTTCTTTCTCTTCTACCCATTGCAGGCAAGAAGTAAAACAGTAAGGATGTGGACCATTACAGTTAACACAATGTGGTTCTATTTGGCATTCAAAAGCAACATTTGCCCAGCACAATGGGCAAATATTAAGGAACGATGGCAAGATGTTTTCGAGTGACCAAATCATTGACAATGAAAACATCTAACAGGGTTAGGAATATAAGGCTTTATCTTTCAATTTAGATATCATGCCTTGACTGTGGTAGGAGGAAATGATGTTGTAAATGTTAATATTAGAAAATCTGTCGGCTCCATAATCCCATCTCTACAAGTAAAAAAATTTGGTGCATGGCTATAACACCTTGACTGGTGAAACCTGCAGAGGATCTCTGACTCTAGAATGGTCTGTAAATCCCTCTCAACTGTAACTCCCCTGGAAGAATTCAAAGTAACCTCAATGGGCATATCCCCAATGGACTTTGACTTAAAGAGGAGTTTGGAATGTTGTGAAGCTGTTTCCACTAAGATGTCCCAGACCACAATTTTTTTACTGATTTAGATAAGCCAGCAAACCATTCTAAACCCATCTGAATAAAAAATAAAAACATCTGCCTGAGGGGTTTTTCAGTTAAAGAATGTATAATTAAAAAATCACAGGAAAGATTTAAGTTGTGAGTTTGACTGTACAGAGTCATCAATGCATAGTCGTTTACCAGAAGTTGGATTTTTTCTCTATGCTGTCATGCTTGCTTTTTTTTTTTTTTATTTACTAAAATTTATCCATAATAAAAAAAAAATATTTTGCTTCCCACTGACCTCACCCACCATGGAGCTCTATGAGAAGACACACTACAGTGCCATATAAGGTTACTGGAGCAATGCCAGGGTTTCACGAGCACTAAACCTGAACACCAGTATCAAACAATGTCCACTGCACCCGTTGAGGACATCATATGCTGGCACTCAGTTGACATTAGCCCAACTGGACTAGTCAATTAATCTTGAAGAGGCCATTCCAAAATTGCCAGTCTTCAGGAATTAAAGGCCAAAGAGGTGTGTTGGAGTTGGACTCCTCAACCACCAGGATCCTCTCATCCCCTTCACATGTCATCACACACGGCAAACATGTGGGTGGATGTTTAGATCCCAGAAGAAGTAAACTAAAAGTACAGATTCTTCTCTGGGAGGCCCCTCATTATGTACAGTAATCCACGTTGAGGGGATTTGCTTTACTATTATATGACTATCTGCAAATAAACACCAAAAACACTGTTGTGGTATTACATGACTATCTTCAAATAACCAATGATGAAAATTTTGTTGTAGCATTACATGGCTATCTTCAAATAAATAAAAAATAACTTTCTTGTAGTATTACATGACTATCTTCATGTAAACATTAATGAAAATTTTATTGTAATGATATATAACTATCTTCAAACAAACAATACTGAAATTATTGTAGTAGTACATGACTATCTTCAAACAAACAATACTGAAATTATTGTAGTAGTACATGACTATCTTCAAATAAATGAAGAAAACTTTGTTGTAGTATTACTTGACTATCTTCAAATAAATGAAGAAAACTTTGTTGTAGTATTACTTGACTATCTTCAAATAAACAACAAGGAAAACTTTGTTGTAGCATTACATGGCTATCTTAAAATAAACAACAAGGAAAACTTTGTTGTAGCATTACATGGCTATCTTAAAATAAACAATAAGGAAAACTTTGTTGCAGCATTACATGGCTATCTTCAAATAAACAATAAGGAAAACTTTGTTGTAGCATTACATGGCTATCTTCAAATAAACAATAAGGAAAACTTTGTTGTAGCATTACATGGCTATCTTCAAATAAACAATAAGGAAAACTTTGTTGTAGCATTACATGGCTATCTTCAAATAAACAACAAGGAAAACTGTTGTAGCATTACATGGCTATCTTAAAATAAACAACAAGGAAAACTTTGTTGTAGCATTACATGGCTATCTTCAAATAAACAATAACAAAAACTTTGTTGTAGCATTATATGACTATCTTCAAATAAACAATAACAAAAACTTTGTTGTAGCATTATATGGCTATCTTCAAATAAACAATAACAAAAACTTTGTTGTAGCATTACATGGCTATCTTCAAATAAACATTTATGAAAACTGTTGTAGCATTACATGGCTATCTTCAAATATACATTTATGAAAACTCTGTTGTAGCATTACATGGCTATCTTCAAATAAACACCAAAAACTTTGTTGTAGTATTACATGCAATAACGAAAACTTTGTTGTAGCATTACATGGCTATCTTCAAATAAACAATAACGAAAACTTTGTTGTAGCATTACATGGCTATCTTCAAATAAACAATAACGAAAACTTTGTTGTAGCATTACATGGCTATCTTCAAATAAACAACAAGGAAAACTTTGTTGTAGCATTACATGGCTATCTTCAAATAAACAACAAGGAAAACTTTGTTGTAGCATTACATGGCTATCTTAAAATAAACAACAAGGAAAACTTTGTTGTAGCATTACATGGCTATCTTAAAATAAACAACAAGGAAAACTTTGTTGTAGCATTACATGGCTATCTTAAAATAAACAACAAGGAAAACTTTGTTGTAGCATTACATGGCTATCTTCAAATAAACAACAAGGAAAACTTTGTTGTAGCATTACATGGCTATCTTCAAATAAACAATAACAAAAACTTTGTTGTAGCATTACATGGCTATCTTCAAATAAACAATAACAAAAACTTTGTTGTAGCATTATATGGCTATCTTCAAATAAACAATAACAAAAACTTTGTTGTAGCATTACATGGCTATCTTCAAATAAACATTTATGAAAACTGTTGTAGCATTACATGGCTATCTTCAAATAAACATTTATGAAAACTTTGTTGTAGTATTACATGACTATCTTCAAATAAACACCAAAAACTCTGTTGTAGTATTACATGACTATCTTCAACAAAACAACAATGAAAACTTTATTGTAGTATTACATAACTATCTTCAAATGAACAATAATAAAAACTGTTGTAATATCACACAACTATCCAAGGAAAACACTAAAAACTTTGCTGTAGTATCACATGACTGTCTTCAAATAAATAATTAACTTTTTGTACTATTGCATGACTACCTTAAAATAAACAATAAAATCTTTGTTGTATTACACAACTATCTTCATGTAAAAAATACTAAAAACTGTAGTACTATTGTATTGCATGACTATCTTCAAATAAAGAATACTGAAAACTTTTTGTATTGAGTGACTACTTTCATGTTAACAACAATGAAAACTTTGTTGTAGTATTACATGACTATCTCCAGGTAAACAATATTGAAAACTTCGTTGTAGTATTAAATGACTATCTTTAAATAAACACTGAAAACTTTGTTCTGGTCTTATATGACAGTCTTCAAATAAACAATAATGAAAATTTATTGTAGAATTGCACAATTATCTTGAACAATAATGAAAACTTTGTTGTAGTGTTACATGACTATCTCTATGTGAACAATACCAATAACTTTGTAGTAATGTTACTTGACTATCTCCAAATAAACAATACTGAAAACTTTCTTGTTGTATTAAATGACTGTCTTCAGATAAACAACAATGAAAACTTTGTTGTAGTATTACATGACTCTCTCCAGGTAAATAATAATGAAAACTTTGATGTAGTACGACATGACTATCTTCACGTAAATAATGAAAACTCTGTTGCAATATGACATGACTATCTGCACAAACAATAATGAAATTTTGTTGCATTATTACAGGCTGTCTTCAAATAAACAATACGAAAAACTATGTACTAAATTTACATGACAATCTTCAAATAGACAATACTGAAAACTTTGTTGTAGTATTACATAAATATCAATAAACAATAAAACATTCTTGCAGTATAATATGACTGTCTCCAAATAAACAATACTGAAAACTTTGCTATAGCATTACATAACCATCTTCATGAAAATAAAAATGAAAACTTTGATGTAGTGTTACATAACTATCTTCAAACAAACAGTAATGAAAAATTTGTTATACTACTACGTGACTACCTTTGGGTAAACACTGAAAATTTTGTAAGAGTATTACATGACTATCTTCAAATAACCAACAATAAAAACTTTGTTGTACCATTATATCATTATCTCCAAAAAAGAATGATTAAAACTGTTGTAATATTACATGACAATCTTCATGGAAAAACTGAAAACTTTGTTGTAGTATTACATGATTATTTTCAAATAATGAAAACTTTCTTGTATTACACGATTCTCTTCACGTAATCAATAAAAACTTTGTTGCATGACTATCTTTAAATAAACAATACTGAAAATTTTGTTGTAGTATTACATGGGTGTCATTAAATAAACAATAAAACTTTCTACCAGTATAACATGACTATCTTCAAATAAACAATAAAACTTTCTTGCAGTATAATATGACTATCTCCAAATAAACAATACTGAAAACTTTGCTATAGTATTACATGACCATCTTCAAGAAAATAAAAATGAAAACTCTGATGTAGTGTTATATGACTATCTTCAAATAAAAATACTGAAAACTTTGTTGTAGTATTACATGTCTATTTTCTAATAAATAATAATGAAAATTCTGTTGTATTACATGACTATCTTCATGTACACAATAATAAAATTTTCTAGTATTTCATGACTATCTTTAAATAAACACTGAAAACGTTTTTTTCATAAATAAGTGTAAGATAATGATACATTAATTCTACATACTTTTGTGTTCACACTATTATTAAAGTATTAGAAGTGACAAAAATTAGTTAAAAATTGATAGCAAAGCAAATATGAAAAACTGGAGGAAATCCTATTTTCTGGTAGAATAATTCAGTAGTAGTTTATTACTTCATTAAACTGTTACACATGAAAATGTAACAGACATGCAATGTAGCAAAATTTTGCACAACATTTAAAATATGTTTAGTTCCTTTCCATGAGTTTCTCCACAGAAATTACTGCAAGACTACTATACAAATTCTGCTAAATTTTTTGATGAAAATAAACTTACTTCATTTTGAAACAATTTTTTTTATATAGTTAATTAATTTTATTACCCTAAATACACTACCAGTACCATTGTAATTTCACACCTTCAATTTTGGGTTTCCCATTGACTTAAACCAAAGACAAGTGTTTGAAAATTAGTTACAAAGTAAATTTTAAATATTTTCTGTTAGTCAATGTTGAATAGTGATAATCCATTAGTCCAAAGATTTTTTATTTCTTTAATTGTTAAATTGATTGTTTGGTTAAACTTGTAAAAGTGTATAACAAAAACACCTCAGGATATGACCTAAAATATTGTAAATGCTCATGAATAGATGGATGACATTTACCATAATTTCCACATTATTTTAATGTATACGTGTAGTCTGGTCCCACCAAGATGTACCCTTTAAACTTTTCATTTGAGATTATTTTCATCTATTATGGAACAACAAATTTGTTTATTAATTCAATTTTGGCTTATGCATAAACCAGAATCTGTAACTATCAGTACTTTGGAGTACTAAGCAGTTACTGTGATGAATGTCTCTTTTTAATAAATGTACAACAAAGTGTACATTTATATTACTCATTTATATTCATTGAATATTTTATTTCCAGTTTTGTTTCTAGCTCAGTGAAGCTATAAGTATAATTGATGCATTACACATACACACTCCAATATGCAACGTTAAGAGTCAGGACAGAATATAACTAACCAGTTAAGCGTTTGATGAAACAAACAGGAAAGCTAGAGTGAATCAAGAGACTTCTTGTTGTCCCTCATATGTTGAGTGTTGATTTTGAGTTTTCTATTAGTTAACATCTGCATTCATTGAGGTGAAAACAATCTTCAAATTGTCTTGTAATTCTCTTTGAATTAGGCCTAACAGGTTAAAAATGATATTTAAAAAAGTATTATTATTAGATTGAACAAGTTACTTAAAATGCAAAACTTATTACACAAATTTCTCTCAATTATTTTTCTTTCCCAAGTTAAATATTACATCTAATGACGATACAAACATTTAGGCTTAGCAATGCCATCGCAAATTACATGATAATCGCGTTAAGCAACTTATAAAACTAACACCCAGTTTTGCTTTACTATTTTTGTTTGTCCTTATAATACATTTAAAAATGAGCTACTTTAAATTAGCGTTGAATTGGTTAAGTTTTAATATTAAACTTTATAAGGCCTACTTTGAAAAGGGCTATTGCATTTTTAATTTTATAGTTTCTGTTTCCCCTAAGTTTAGCTTTAAACATTTCACAGCTTACAAGTAAAACCTATGTATGCACATTCAACTCACCATTTCTCTTTCACCTAAATTTAACAATTTCATTACCAAAGAACATTTAAATTAAGCATAAAACCCACTTCTTCTGCTTACATTGCTTTTCTTTCATCTCAACTGCCATCTACTGGTAAAATATAATTATTTTCGCATGAATAATATTATAATTAAATTAGATAACAACGTGTAAAACCATATCATTTGTGTTGTGATGTGAGTTAAGATATGTACATGTAAAAAATAACAACAACAAATCAAATTATGAGCTGTATATCAGTTGAAATTTGCATATATTCTTAGATGCTTAACTAGGGCTTAACAAAAATAAAACCATTACAATTTTTTGTATGCGATACTTTTGCGCTAACTTCTTAATGAGAAATAATAAAGACTTTCAATACTTTTGTTTATTTTTTTAATTTGACTTTGACATAAATGTGGGTGATTTCATTTATGACTTTAGCTGCCCCTTTCTTTGTCTATGCAATCAGAATACAAAAAAATGTCTATTTACGTGCAATTTTTGCGCAAGTTAAAGTAAGATAAAAATTCCTGATGACGAGAAGCCCACTTGAGGTAAAATTGTATCTCAAGATGTCTGGTATTGGTATTAAAACTTTTATTAAAATAAAGGAGAGAGCAATGATTCGACCTTCTTAGGCCGTCTTAAAAAAAGCCGTCTTGAAATACATTTTAAGTTGAAAAATATCCAAAACTAAAACTGATGGGAGATCCAACAGTGCAAGCAAGAAATCATAAATTGTAGGTAGTGATATTTTAGTTTTAGTTATTTTAGAAAATTATCCATTTTAATCTTTTTGTGACTCTAGAGCGTAATTTGTTTTGAATTAAGTTTAATAAATTGGTATTGGCGTAATCTTTATTCCTAGATGTAGCATGAAGTGCCATTAACGCGCGAAACTTGATACTACTTTTTTTATATATGTCTGTCAAAGGTGTCAGTCTGATACACCACACAAAATAAATGTAAAAGGTTTTCATTCATACCTGTTAATTCTTCTTTATCTTTTATCCCAGTTTTTTCTTCTCGAGTCTTGTGTAACAACATTCATTTAAGAACTGATAAATTTAAGGAATTATAAAGCTGAAATAACATGTTCGTCAAATGTTGACAAAGTATTGACAATCTCTTTGTATTTATTGGCAATTTATTTAGAAAGTACGTATGAAAGTAATAACAGAGCTGTGAAAGAAAAAGTTTTCCGACGAGGTTGATTTCAACCATCGACTTATAAATAACTTTTATTTCAAGCGAGAGTCCACCACTCTACCAACTGAGTTATAGTCAAATGATGTTTGTTTGTTTTGGGGTTTCGCACAAAGCTACTCGAGGGCTATCTGTGCTAGCCGTCCCTAATTTTGGAGTGTAAGACTAGAGGGAAGGCAGCTAGTCATCACCACCCACCGCCAACTTTTGGGCTACTCTTTTACCAACGAATAGTGGGATTGACCGTCACATTATACACCCCCACGGCTGGGAGGGCGAGCATGTTTAGCGCGACTACCACTGTGCTACTGGGGGCTAGAACTTTTCTGAATGAAAGAATTTGACGAAGTATTTGAACCAACCTTATCAATATTAAAGAAAAGAAGAAGATAATGTTTGAAATTCAAAAACAAAGAAAAAATGTTTCTCATTTATACATTTATCTTGATATATAAATGTAGTGTTGTTTGTCCTTCATCAACCATCTTAACTGAGTTGTTCCGAATATATATATATATCAATATATATCTTTCAAATAATTACGTTCATTTGACTATAAGGGCCTGGCATGGCCAAGCGCGTAAGGCGTGCGACTCGTAATCCGAGGGTCGCGGGTTCGCGCCCGCGTCGCGCTAAACATGCTCGCCCTCCCAGCCGTGGGGTGTATAATGTGACGGTCAATCCCACTATTCGTTGGTAAAAGAGTAGCCCAAAAGTTGGCGGTGGGTGGTGATGACTAGCTGCCTTCCCTCTAGTCTTACACTCCAAAATTAGGGACGGCTAGCACAGATAGCCCTCGAGTAGCTTTGTGCGAATTTCCAAAAAACAAACAAACAAAACAAACTCATCAGTTCAATATGATTTCATAAAAAAACAGATTAAAATCAATAAAATGGTAGCGGTTAAAATGTTTTAAAAAATGAAATCAAGACAGCTGCAGATGTCTGTGTCAGATTGCTCTCGATTTATCCATCAGTAGTTCAAAATCAGAGGTATGTAAGAATAACAGGTCTATTTTGTCTTTTGAGTCACTGCTATACATTTACCATTCAATTCCGGAACAACTCACTTAAGATGGTTGATGAAAGACAAACAACCCTATGAAGCGCTATTTTTATATGCAGAAAATAATTTTAAAAAATTACAGTTTAAACGCCAAAAAACTGGCAAGGTATTTGAACTAATGGGCCTAAAATTGTTATGAAATCAATTATAAATATTCTTCAACATTTACTATTAAGGACTTGAGCATTGAAAAAATAAATTTATCTGACGTCATTTGTATAAATTACAAATACTAACCTGAACCTTCTAAACTGACTGAGCCACCCAGTGGCTCAGCGGTATGTCTGCGGACTTACACGCTAAAATCCGGGTTTCGATACCCGTGGTGGGCAGAGCACAGATAGCCCATTGTGTAGCTTTGTGCTTAATTCTAAACTGCCTGAACTCTATTACATATTATTGGGTTCATGGTCGAAAATATTTTTTACAAGTAGTTTATTCAACTTATTAAACAATTCATTCTAACTTTACAAGTAAGAACGTAAGAAAAGTGTATTTAGTTATACTCATTACTAGGTTGACTTTCAGTTTTTATCTGATCAAAAGACGTAAAGATTAAAGACAAAAAGCTGTTTTTGTAGGCTACCAAATATAAAGTATAATTTCTAGTATCAACAAATTTTTGTCTCGAAACTCTATTATTCAATACCACATTTCTAACACAAACTAAGCCAAAATTATAATAAAACAAACTACCTGCAATGCATAAATCTAGCTAATTTAATATACTGCCCTTATTTAGGAAGATTAGAAATTATTGTTTCATCAATTGAATACCTTCTGTAATATGTGAAAGGTTTGGCTGGGTTAGTTATATTGTAAAAGAATTACTGTAAGGTATTTTTCCGGTAGATGTAATTAATTTTATCCTAGTTTTCTTATGTTTTTTGCCTCATGGTAGCTTAGCTGTAAATCTGTGGACTTATAAGACTAAAAACTGGGTTTCGATATTTGCAGTTGGCAGAGCACAGATTGTTTAACTTTGTGTTTAACAATAAAATTATACAAGAAAACCTACAACTTTTCATTTTCTAATATATTTGATAACACAACTTAAGTAATTACCACCAGGTAACCATAATATACATATCTGGTAATGACACTTCTATTTGGATATGGTTATTATAAATAACTTGAGCACTATTTTTAAATTGTGTTCATTATTACTATAGCGTTACCTTTATCTGCCTTTAGAATTTTTATGTTTCTGTCTTGTTTTAGGTTTTGAATGGAATTAATGTCTCTTTTTGTAAGGTTGTGTTTTAGTTTTCTGTTTTGTGAAATTATGTTGATGGTTTTGTAAGAAAATTCTTTGAAAAAATCGTATTAGATGTTGTTTTTAGGTGTTTCTGGAAAATATAAATTTGTAATTTTACCTGGGAGGTTTGGCTGTTGGATGTCAATAAAATTATCTAAGTTGCCTTCTTTCTGTTTGTTGTTTTTGTTTTCTGTAGAAAGTATCACAAGTCTCCTGACTAGGTCTTCTAAACATGTTTTGATTTCTATGGTTGGAATATACCTTGGTGCTATTGCGAAGTTGAGTCCTTTGTTAAGTTGATGTATCTCGTCTGTGTTTAACTGTCGGTCGGATCTGTTAATTATGAGGTTGGTCAACGGTTTGTCATGTTGAAGTCTTTTCTGTTGTTTACATCTTAGTTTTTCAAGTTTTTTGTTGTGGCAGATCTTTTTGTCTCTGTCGTTCTTAGTATTGATTTGGTTTAAGTTTCGTTGTATAAGTCCGTAAATCTCTGGTTTAATGCAGCATGCTAGTTGATGGTCTAGGTTCATTTTTTATTTTTGTAAGTCATGTAGTTCTTTGTATTTTGTGTTCAACATGGCTTTAAGTAGTTTTTTCTGTAAATTTTGGATAATGTTTGTGTATTTGTTAAAATCTTTTGAAAGTTTTACCTTTACAAAATTAGGGGTTAGTTGTTCCTTTCTACATTGTTGAATAAATTTGATGTCATTTCTTCTATTCATGATTCGTTGGTTAAAATTTCTTAGTTTCTTAACGATCGTGTGAGCGTGTACTGTTAATAGTGGTGTACTGTATGCTTGTTCAGACATAATGGTAACAATTTTTTTATTGACATCCAACAGCCAAACTTCCCAGGTAAAATTACAAATTTATATTTTCCAGAAACACCTAAAAACAACATCTTAAACGATTTTTTCAAAGAATTTTCTTACAAAACCATCAATATAATATAACAAAACAGAAAACTAAAAAACAACCTAACAAAAAGAGACATTAATTCCATTCAAAACCTAAAACAAGACAGAAACATAAAAATTCTAAAAGCAGATAAAGGTAACGCTATAGTAATAATGAACACGAATGAATACATAAAAAAATGAATAACATCCTATTTTTAAATTGATAATAATACAGTGTCTTTTAGACACTAGGGTGCGTTATCCGGGGACCGACTTGGCGTTCCAGTGATTGAGAGATCTAGAATTAGTTAATATACAGAATCACTTCTTTATGATTCATAATAATTGGTCATCACTGGCACTTACACTCACTATAGCTGTAAGCAAACGTAAGCATAGATACTTATAGATTACACATGTAATTTATCATGCATTGTTATACTCATACTACAAGTCTATCTATTTACCTTCAAACAGTTTTTGAAGTACAAATTAAAGTTTAAAATGTGCTAAACAGATTTTTGAAATTAGTCTAGTGAATTATTAGACTTTAAAAACAGTAACAGAAAAATGGATTATAGATATTTATACCTTAATAGTTGAAATTAACACCTATATGAGTAGTTCCAGATATTATTTATTACACGAGTGAATAATTAAATATAACTTTAAGGTCTGTGATACGTCAGTTATCTATTTCAGGGGTTACCAAACTACGGCCCGCGGGCTGGATACAACTCTCGAGGTCATTTTGTCCGGCCCGCCAGCAACAAGCCGCTTGGAAATAAAAAGTGACATTTCATCAAATGTCCGACTGTCACAACAAAATAAATCACACCGATGGTCGCTTTAAGCTGTCAAACACAAGACACTATGATAAAAAAAAAACAAGGCTGTCACGTGCATTTTTAACCAATAGGAAAATTCTTCTTTCGTCCTTGCTGCCCGTTTATTCATATCGAGGCACGGATCTGTGAAAGCATTAGGATTTCGAAAACAAGTACAGACTTAACCCTCGTCCTATCGACTTCTTTTGTAAATTCAGCGACCTAGGGTTACCGCTTCAACTAGCTCATTTCTCCTAGTCTTCGGGTTATGCGCTTTTCGTAACTCGTTCTTAGGTAAGTGTCGTGGCAAACGTATATTTCAATATATTTTGTTTGTGCGTTCTTGGGCCAGTACAATACTTTTCTCACAGCATTCTGTGTTTTTCATTTTCAGATTCTGTTTTGTTTTGTTTTTTGCACACATCGTTATGGCTGCTTCTGAAAAAGAAAAGTGGACTCCGAGTGTCATGCTTTCAATGAGGAATGGGGAGAAAAGTACTTCTTTGTGGAAACAAAAAAACAGAAAGCTACTTGTGTGATATGCACCGAAATTGATGCCGTTTTGAAAGAGTACAATCTTCGGCGTCACTATGAAACAAAACATCTATCAACATATTTGAAATTTTCAAGAAAGTTTCGTTCTGAGAAATTTGAATCTCAAAAGAATCTTTTCACGAGAAAGTTTACTGAAAATTAATCTGTAACTCGAACAAGTTACAAAATAGTGCATTGGATGGCAGAGCGAGGAAAAGCTTTTACTGACGGCAACTTCATCAAAGAGTGTATGATGAAAGCAGCAGATGAACTGTGTTCTGAAAAAGCCAATTTCTTTGAAAGTATCAGTCTTTCAGCTACTTCAGTTGTACCGAGAGCAGAAAAACTTGGAGAGAACATCGCATTACAGATACGCTAAAAAGCAGGAAACTTTCTATGGTATTCTTGCTGGCACTGAATGAGTCTACTGATCTCTCGAGTACGTCACAACTTCTCGTGTTCATTCGTGGAGTTAATTTGGACTTTCAGATCACGGAAGAGTTGGCATCAGTTGGTAGCATGCACGAAAAAACAACTGGAGAAGACATTTTCATAGAAGTGCATAAAACTTTGCAAGACTATAACCTTCAGTGGAATCAGCTAAAATGTGTAACAGTTCTGAGTCACAGAATTTCAACTTATAAATGCCAGTGACTATTAAGACAGGTAAGCCAAACTAAACAGGTTTCAGATATTCTATACCTCAGACAGAATGTTACACAAGTGACAAGAATCACTGGTCCGGCAGACGAGTACATTTCTAGAACATTACATCGATATTTTTCACAACGAGCGGAGCAGGTGACCAAATTCAGTTGGGCCCACAATTTCATTGTTAACGATTTTGGCAAGAGTATGCGTTATATGCATTAATAGAAACGTTCGTAGCGTCGTAGAACCTGGAAAGTAAAAGTTATTGACAAAAAACGTTTTTCTCTACGTTCGATACTTCAAAAGCACTTGTGATACCTTGTATGGGAGTGTTTACTCAGCTTCCGAAATGTATTTATTCGGAATATGTGAGATTATAAACGTACGTTTAAAATGCAATTACAGAAAAAAAAAAGTGAGAGAAAAATACGCCTAACGTTAAGTTGTAAATAAAGGTCCGTTTCTCTAAAACAACACACCAAATGAAATTAGAGCTCCTATTGATTCTCGATCAAAAATATTTAGTCTAATGATACATTTCAGGTGTAATTCAGAATAGAAAGAAAATATTTGAAAATTGTATATTAGAAACCTATCTCATGACATTCTGTAACCATGTTCTCAAAACAACTTGCTCTAAAGCGTTCTGTAACCATAATTTTAAAACAACTTCTCCCATAGCGTACTGTAACCATATTTTAAGCTAAACACACCTCCTAATGTTGTAGTATAGACTGAGATACGTGATACTGTAATTACAAGTACCATCTGTATATCAAGCGGATTAATTAATATCCTCCATCACTTCTGGACGAGGTGACTTATTTAGTCAGTTTAAATTAAGTAACGTGTTTGGTCAATTTGAAGTGGAAACGGAATTTGGCCTGTTGTGATTTATTAGTGAATTTATCCGGTGTGAATTCGGTAGCATGTTTAATCAATTTGAATTAAGTGACGTGTTCTACCTTGTTTCGAAACAAGATATATTTTTCTATACTACCTCTAAGCAACTTAACAAATTATATTTTCTTGAAGTAATTGTAAAACGAGAGAGGAAGCTATTTATACCTGTATCAGCTCCAGCCCTACTTTATACAAGTAAAGACAGAAATATATGTAAAAACGGCTGGTTTGGGTTGAGAAAATTTTTTATGTAGAGGAACGAACAACGTTTCGACATTCTTCGGTCATCGTCAGATTTACAAAGAAAGAAAGAGGTAACTGACTTAGAAGTTGGCCACATGTTTGAAAGGGGTTGTGTAACTGAGTGTCGGAATGTAGAGGGCAAGCTTAGATGTTCGAATATATAATTTTATTTTATTATACTTACTATAGGTAATCCCTACATTTACTTCCTTTATTTAAAAGTTTTTCTTTTTATAAATGCAGTGCTTTATTAGACACAGAAAGGTTTTAATTTTAACCAAGGTATAAATATAATACGGTTGCAACGGTAGATTCTACTTTAAAAAGCTAACTTCAAGGGATAATTGACAACATTATGATTTTTTAAAAATTACTACTAATTATTAATATTACTTATAAAATAAGATACTGTACTTGAAACTATGTCACCTCAGTGAAACTGTTTGACTCCATTGTTTTGTTTTTGGGTAAAGTAATAAAGAAAGAAACAGAAGAAAATAGAACAAGAAATTCAAAGTTTTTTATGATATTTGCAAACATTCCTGAAACATGTGACTGAGTCATTACATAGATATTGTTACTAAAGGAAACACTTTACATTCTTGTAAAGTTTTAACCACCTGTTGAGGAGAATTTTAAAATATCATTTCAATGAACAATTCAAACTATTCCAACATTGACAGCTCTGCCACCTATCATAAATAATGAACAAAGTGTGTGTAATTATCACACTTCTCCCGTTGTGGCCATCTCTTTAATTCCAAGTATTTCTTCTCGTATAAACATCAAAGTTCTAACATTCACTTGCACGCACCTCAAGCAATTTGAGCTTTGCAAAGTATAGGTTTTATAAAGTAGTCCCCGAATATTAAAAGAAAACTTATTTAATATTCTGTACATAAAATATGATCATTTTCGATTATGGAAAAGTAAACGTATGAAATAGAGATTTTAATAAAGGCAAAAAAATATCACGTTTGCGAGTTTCCTGGACATGGTACGTAACATTTGAGGATTATATTGTTACACATTCTACTAACAGAAAATTTCGCCGCATAGCCGACTGATATTTGTACAGTTTCTGATAGAATACAGTTTTCACTTTATTCATAGTTAACTGTCCTTCTGTACCTAGTGGTTTAGTCAATTTGTAATACTGGTTTCCTGAGCAACATTTGTATTGTTCCATACAGAAACGGATTAAAATCAACGTGTTTGTTACTAGGATAGTTTAAGAACTTTATTTTTCGTATTGATGTGCGTGTTCGTTCATATAGTGTTAAATTTGAGTAAAAAACACGTAACAATCTATTGTTACTAACTAACTGCGTCTTACACATTATCTGTAACAAACTACATACGAAACAAATACTAAATTCAAATTGAAATATTTTATATATTCCATCCAGTTCTAGTTGACATGTTTTAATACATTCCATCCAACTCTAGTTTACATGTTTTAAGACATACCACCCAGTTCTAATTGACATGCTTTAAATCATTTCACCCAGTTCTAGTTGACATGCTTTAAAACATACCACCCAGTTCTAGCTGACGTTTTAAAACATTTCAGAACTTTAATCTCGAGTACGTGAAGTTATAAATATAGTACTATAAATGAAACTTGAATGTTTAATATGAGCTTTTTTATGAGAATTAGTTAATTGTCTGAAAATAAAAGCCACAGTTTAAAGTTTTAAAGTTGTTTCGCTGTTCAATTATTTGAGTACAAGTTAAATTACCTGTAAAGACGAATTCTCTCAGGAACGCTTTGAAACCACATAGAATGTTACCTAACACCATGTGGCGCTTAAACAGTTTCCATAGCAACTGTGTTGTAGCTACTATTAAATTTGTTATGCTATACCGTGTTCTTTACACGTTGCCAAACCGACCAATTGACAGATATGATAAGAGATCGTTTGTTACGTTTTATTTCTGAGAAAACACATACTATAGAAACATAAACGGGAAGGAAGATTAGATACTGAGACATCATAGATATTCGAAAGAAATATTTTTCGGTCTTTGCTAATTAAGAACGCGACTTCATTATCGTTTGAAGGCGTCAGGCGAGCATGAGAGCAGTACAACTCTTGTTTCGTGAATCTTGCTGCGAGGAAATCAAACGCTACATACTAGAAACAGTGTTCTGAGAGAACCAACCATCAAGATTGTGATTTATTTCTCGTTATAATTATATTAAAATCTCGAACATTTGACTATTTTGTAATTTAAAGTAATAGTATGTCAGTGACCCTCTGAGGGATTGTTTCTAACAAAGTTGATACACGCCGAATTGCAGCTTTCCGTAACACCAACTAAAGAAAGAAACGCATGTGTCTCGAGAAATCCGCGTCGACGAATGACAACAGAAGACGTTTTAAAATCAGTTTCTCGACAGCTGTAAGTATGTAGGTATGCTATAAGTTTAACCACCCACTAACATGACGTTTGAGAGTAAAGGTGTGGAATATTAACTGAAACATAAACAGGAAAAATTTAAATCACTCAATTGCATCAATTGACTGTTTAATTGTACACATATTCTACAATCGATTATGTGTTCCGTATTAACATACACATCGGTAAACAGTATCAGGAACGTTTATCTTTCACCATGTTTAAAATACAGTTTACCACGTAGTCGGTACAGAGTTATTTTCATGACATGATACTATAGTGACTTTCCATTTAAAACAGGAAATGTACTCGATAGTACTGAGAGATTAGGTCTGGTCTGTAACAGCAAATAATCATTCTTACTGTAGTAAGAAATAGTACTCGGTGGTAAAAAGATATAAAGTCCGGTTTCGAACATTAAATACCCGACATCTTTGCTGACACATTATTCATACGAGTCTAAACAGATAAGTGTTAGGATGTAGAACCCAGGGCTGACATGTTAATTTTCTCCAGTTCCATTTAAACCGACATGTGATAACTTTCTCTACTTCCATATAAACATAGACATATGACACCTTTCTCTACTTCCATGTAAACAAAAACATACCATAACTTTCTGTAGTTCCATATGATAACTTTCTCTAGTTCCATGTACACATAGACATATGATAATTTTCTCTCGTTCCATGTACACATAGACATATGATAACTTTCTGCAGTAACATGTAAACATAGACATATGATAACTTTCTGTAGTAACATGTAAACATAGACATATGATAACTTTCTGTAGTAACATGTAAACATAGATATATGATAACTTTCTCCAGTTCCATGTAAACAGAGATGTGATAATTTTCATATCTGTGGTTAAATGGTAAGTGATGTACAATCAACATGTTGTCGTAACTAAATACATTTTCTAGTAAATCCTTCAATTTTTAAGCATATTCTTGGTTTACATATAAAATAAGATTGCATTGAAATTCAGATATGTCAGTATTTAAAATCAGCATGGTAAAACTACAACCTGACTTGACAGTAGAAAATACATCAAAACAATTACAGTGACATGTTTGAAACTACAACCTTTCTTGTAAATATAAAACACATTAAGAAAAGTACAGTGACACGATTGAAACTACAACCTTTCTTGTTAAAAGAAAACACATCAAAACAGGTAAAGTGACATGGTTCAAACTACAACCTTCCTTGTCAGTAGAAAACACATCAAGACAAATAGAGTGACATGGCTGTAACTACAATCTTTCTTGTGAGTAGAAAACAAATCAAGATAAGTAGAGTGACATGGTTGAAACTACAAACTTTTATATCAGTAGAAAACACATCAACACGAATACAGTGACATGGTTGAAACTAAAACCTTTCTTGTGAGTAGAAAACGAATCAAGACAAGTACAGTGACATGGTTGAAACTACATTCTTTATTATCAATAGAAAACACATCACAACAAGAAGAGTGACTTGGTTGAAACAACCTTTCATTTCAGTAGAAAAAACATCAAAACAAATGGAGTGCCATGATTTAAACTACAACCTTTAATGTGAATAGAAATCACACTAAGACAAGTACAGTGACATGGTTGAAAGTACAATCTTTCTTGTCAATAGATAACACATCAAGAGAAGAACAGTGACATGGTTGAAACAGCAACCTTTCTTGTCAATAAAAAACCACATCAACACGAATACATTGATATGGCTGAAACTACAACATTTCTTGTATATAGAAAACACACAAAGACAAATACAGTGACATGGTTGAAACTACAAACTTTCTTGTGAACACAAAACACACCAAGACAAATATAGTGACATAGATGAAACTACAATTTATTTTGTGACTACATGAAGACAAGTACAGTGACATGGTTTGATCTACAACCTTTCTTGTCAGTGGAGAACTCATGAAATCAAACAGAGTGACATGTGTGAAACTACAACAATTCTTCTCAGTAGAAAACACATCAAGACAAGTAGAGTGACATGGTTGAAACTTCAACCTCTCTTGAATATAGAAAACATCAAGACAAATATAGTGACAATTGAAACTACATCTTTTCTTGTAAATAAAAAACATATCAAGACAAGTACAGTGAAACTACATTTCTTATTATCAATAGAAAACACATGGAGTGTCATGATTGAAACTACAACCTTTCTTGAGAACACAAAACACATTAAGACAAATACACTGACATGGTTCAAACTACAAACTTTCTTGTGAATAGAAAACACACCAAGATTAATACAGTGACATGGGTGAAACTACAATTTATTTTTTGAGTGGTGAACACATGAAGAAAAGTATAGTGACATGGTTTGATCTACAACCTTTCTTGTTAATAGAAAACACATCAAAACAAGTAGAGTGCCATGAATGAAACTACAACCTTTCTTGTCAATAGAAAACACATCAACACGAATACAGTGACATGGTTGAAACTTCAACCTTTCTTGAATATATAAAACACCAAGACAAATATAGTGACAATTGAAACTACAACCTTTCTTGTAAATAAAAAATATATCAAGACAAGTACAGTGACATGTTTGAAACTACAATCTTTCTTGTCAGTAGAAAACACATCAAGACAAGTGCAGTGATGTGGTTGAAACCTCAACCTTTCTTTTCAATAGAAAACACATCAAGACGAGTACAGTGACATTGATAAAACTACAAACTTTCTTGTCAGTAGAAAACAAGTGAAGTCAAGTAGAGTGACATGGTTAAAACTACAACTTTTTTGTTAATATAAATCACATCAAGACAAGTAGAGTGACATGGTTTAACTTAAAACTTTTCTTGTCAATAGAAAACACACCAATACAAGTTGAGTGGCATGGCTGAAACAACAACCTTTCTTGTCAGTAGAAAACAGATCAAAACAAGTAAAGTGACATAGTTGAAACTATAATCTTTCTTGTCAGTAGATAGCACATCAAAACAAGTAGAATGGCTTGGTTGAAACTGCGTTTCTTGTCAATAGAAAACACCAAGACAAGTATAGTGACAATTGAAACTAAAATATTTCTTGTCAATAGAAAATACATGAAGAGAAATGGCCCGGCATGGCCAAGCGTGTTAAGGTGTGCGGCTCATATTCTGAGTGTTGCAGGTTTGCATCCCTATCGCGCCAAACATGCTCGCCCTTTCAGCCGTGAGGGCGTTATAATGTTACAGTCAATCCCACTATTCGTTGGTAAAAGAGTAGCCCAAGAGTTGACGACTAGCTACCTTCCTTCTAGTCTTACATTGCTAAATTAAGGACGGCTAGCACAAATAGCCCTCAAGTAGCTTTGTGGGAAATTCCAAGAAACAAACAAACAAATCAAGAGAAATATAGTGACATGGATGAAAGTAGAATATTTCTTGTGAGTGGAAAACACATCAAGATAAGTCGAGTGGCATGGTTGAGTCTACAACCCTTCTTGTCAATAGAAAACGCATCAAGAAAAATACAGTAACGTGTATGAAACTACAACCTTTCTTGTCATTAGAAAACACATTAAGACAAGTAGAGTGACATGGTTGATACTACAACCTTTCTTGTCAGTATAAAACGCATCAAAACAAGTAGAGTGACATAGTTGCAACTATAAACTTTCTTGTCAATAGAAAACACACCAAGACAAGTTGAGTTTCTCAATTGAAACTACAACCTTTCTTGTAAATAAAAAACACATCAAGACAAGTTGAGTTACTCAGTTGATACTACAACCTTTCTTGTCAATAAAAAACACATCAAGATAAGTTGAGTTACTCAATTGAAACTACAATCTTTCTTGTCAATAAAAAACACGTCAAGACAAGTAGAGTGACATGGTTGAAACTACAACCTTTCTTGTCAATAGAAAACACATCAAGACAAATACAATGATATGGATGAAACTACAACTCTTTTTGTAAGTGGAAAACACATCAAGACATCATGGTTGAATCTTGAATCTACAACCTTTCTTCTCAGTCGAAAACACATGAAATCAAATAGTTGAAACTACAACCTTTCTTGTGAGTTGAGAACCTATCAAGACAAATTCAATCACATGGTTGATTTTATGTTTGGTGGTTCAGATCAGAATTTACTAAATTATGCACTGTCTCTCGTTAATACTTCCAATCTTTCTTATGATTGGCTTGTTTTTAGTTTTTGACTTCTGTAATAATTACAGACCAGGTAAAAACAAGGCGTTGATTGAATATTACATTTATCAATTTTATGTTTAGAAGATTCGTATAA
Source organism: Carcinoscorpius rotundicauda (assembly GCA_011833715.1). Lineage (NCBI taxonomy): Eukaryota > Metazoa > Arthropoda > Merostomata > Xiphosura > Limulidae > Carcinoscorpius > Carcinoscorpius rotundicauda. Next base: position 28,830,747 of record CM022406.1, read on the forward strand.
ATATTGTACTTTCTGGTCAAATAAAATCATGACAATTGGCACCTGCAACTCAGAGTTTAAGTTGATAAAATACTCTTCAAAATATCCACATAGTTTGTTTGTTTGGAATTAAACACAAAGCTATAAAATTGGCTATCTGTGCTCTACCCACTACGAGTATCAAAATCCTGAGTGTCAATCCGCAAACATATCGCCAGGCCACTGGGGGTGGGGGGGCACCGAGGAGAGAAAATCGTTTAGAAAGTCAATTCCGAAATTTTCCAATTAATGTACAGCTTTAAATCGTGATCACACTTTAATCTGTCATTTGTACCAAAATGAATAAAAATTTGTTTATAATCTAAGAATCAAGAGACGCTTGAAATTCTTTTGAGCAGAATTACAGTATATTTTTCATTGTCGTGATCCAATACATCAGTAGAAAAGGTTTGACTTCTTGAATCCACAACTGTAATTAGATCTAGAATCGGTCAATAGGTGACATAACTAGGCGCTAAAAGCTTGTGTGTAAAAAACTAAGCCGATATGCCGCGGCTAAAAAACGTTGCAGGAATTTATAGTAGTTTTGTAGATCAATAAAAATAATAAAAATACAAAATTAGGTGGTATATAAATGTGAAATGAACAGCTAAGAAGGTAGCAATGTGATGTTGGAAATAAAGGATTAACAAACAATGAAAAAATTTATGTTTTCCAACAATTAACTATTTACATTCTGTTATAACAATGCACACATCTATTTTATCTTTTACAACAACAAAACATCTACTATATCTGTTATAACAATGTAACATCTCCATTCTCTCTATTTTTTGTTATAACAACACATTTTATTTTGTTTTACTAACATTAGATCATGCTTAGCAAGAAAAACAAACTTCATAGCTTTCTTTAATTCGAACTTTCATTGGAATTAAAATAATAATTATTATATAATTTTAGATCTTCGTATACTGTAGCATGCATTTTATGTCTATGTTTACTCAGTTTTTACAGGCAGATATAACACGAATTAATAAGCAGGAAGGTTATGATAATTAAAATGCAAATTATGAAAATCTATGCAGATTCGTGTTTTATTATTTATGAGCTAATTAGAATTAGATTCAATTTCCGATGTGTTTGTGACACATTACGTATAAGTAGTAAGCAGCATAGTAATGGCATATCAGATAAATATTTAACCTAACCTTTGGTTTCAAAGGTATTCATGAATAGCTATGATTTGTTGTCGTTGTTTTGAATTAAGCACAAAGCTACACAATGGGCTATCTGTGCTCTGCCCACCACGGGTATCGAAACCCGGATTTTAGCGTGTAAGTCCGCAGGCATACCGCTGAGCCACTGGGGGGCGAATAGCTATGATGACAAATCAAGTAAAGCAATGTATTTTTATCCGAGATTAAAGACAGCTCTAAGCACATAATTTGTTTTGAATTACGCGCACAGCTACACGAGGGCTATTTGCGTTAGCCTTCCCTAATTTAGCAGTGTAATATTAAATTTTCGGCTCACCTCTTCTAAGAGAATAGTGGGAGTGACCGTCACATTATAACGCCCCCAAGGGCATGGTTGATGTGAAGGAGATTCGAACGCGCGACCATCGCATTATGAGTCGGGTGCCTTGACGAGATACAAACTATAGATATTTTAACAGTTTAGTTCAGAGATCTTATTTAAAGAAAACTGGATAAAAACTACAGATATTCTAACAGTTCAGTGTAGTAATTTTATTCAGGGAAAATTAGATAAAAACTACAGATATTCTAATTGTTCAGTGTAGAGATTTTATTTGAAGAAAACTAGACAAAACTACAAAGATTTCAGCTTTCATTGTTGAGATTTTTTTTTTTTTTGGAGAGAGCAAACAATTTTAAAAGGAAGAACCTTTGGACGTGACATTAAAACAAGATTTGGTGAATTACATACAACAACAACTTTTATTTTTTATTCTGAAATTTCCTGTGAACAAATAATTGAGTTTAAGAAGCTTCACGTAAAAATAGTTTTCCATTATTAATTTTGATGTTGTATCGTATTTCCTCGCTAGGGAATAAATAATCTAGCTAATAGCACACGACACTTTCGAAGAATCTAAATTAGTTTGTTTTTGTTTTGAATTTCGCGCAAAGCTACTCGAGGGCTATCTGCGCAAGCCGTCCCTAATTTAGCAGTGTAAGGTAAGAGGGAAGGCAGCTAGTCGTCACCACCCACCGCCAACTCTTGGGCTGCTCTTTTATCAACGAATAGTGGAATTGATCGTCACATTATAACGCTCCCACAGCTGAGAGGGCGAGCATGTTATGTTGCTACTGGGATTCGAACCCGCGACCCTCAAATTACGAGTCGAACGCCTTAACACGCTTGGCCATGCCAGGCCCATTTGAATTAGACGTTTATTTAACAAATTTTCCTTCAAATGCAATAAGAAACTCCTTTTCTGGTGAGGAAAACTGAAACCTATACCGAAAAAAAAAGTGTCGGTGGCAGATCATGTAATCAACTTTATATTGTTCTTTAATGGTACTGAATTCTCACACCTTTATAAAATAGCAGTTTGATATTGTGAACGTTTCAGTCGAATTAATACTTCCCAAAATTTGATATTAATGTTTATATCATCTTTAAAAAAAAACAACCTTAAACAATGAACACTTTACTAAAAAGTGGAATTATATAATCAGTTACTCTTATTTTTAGGAAACAATATGTGCAGGTCCAGAGACGAGAAGAAGGGTTCGAGAATAGAACGACATGTGAAAAAGATTTACCCTCCATCAAAACGGTAAAGTTTCTAGGGTTTGGGATCCCAGTTTACTTTGCGATTTTAATTGTTTGTTTGATTTCTTAACAAATAAATTATATGCTACATTAATATTTCTTATCTTGAATAATGGCTTCACATTTATAAATATGATGGGCCACCAAAATAACTGAAAATCGTGAAGGTCATTATCTTCGTGGAACAAAACATGAGACAGCAACAAGTGTGAGGGTTTATAATACTAAAAATTGCATTTCGACATTCTCAGTGGCCATAATGCAAATAGTCCATTGTGTGGTAGGTTTGAGAATTTTAATGGATATCGGCTACTTGTTGAACAAAAAGGAAACGATGGAGAACAAACACATGAAGTCACTGTGGTGACTTTTTAATGAGACCAGACACATAAAGTCATCAGGGTCACCTTTTTATGAAACCAAACACATGAAGTAATTATGGTCATATTTTAATGCGATCAAACATATGAAATTACTAGGTTTATCTTCTAATTAGACTAAATACGTGAAGTCGTTAGGATCACTTTTAATGTGACCAAACACTTGAAGTCACTTGGGTAATTTTTGGAGCACTAGCAGTCCCTAATTTAGTAGTGAAAGACTCCTTCTCCGTCTCTTAGGCTACTCTTTTGCAATATAATTATGGGATTAACCGTACATTTTAATGACCCAACATTTCAAAGGGCTATCATATTCGGTAACGGATGTCATTTCTCGAAGCTTCTTTCTGGTGGCTAGTTTGAAATATTCATGTAAATAGCTGTTCTTGACTGTATGAACTGATTTGTTTGACATCTTATATGGTTCTTTCCGATTTAAGCCGTGGGGGTGTTATGTGATGATCAATCCTTGGTAAAAGAGTAGCTCAAAAGTTGGCGGTGTGTGGTGATGATAAACAAAAGATCTTTCTGATTAACAGTTTGTGATTTTTCTTTTTGAATTTCCCGTAAAGCTACACGAGGGCTATCTGCGCTAGCCGTCCATAACGAATAGTGGGATTGACAGCACGTTATAACGCCCCACGGCTGAAAGGACGAGCATCTTTGGTGCGATGGGGATTCGAACCCGCGACCCTGAGTCGTACGCATCAATTAGCCATGCTGGGCCTACCAAAGCTTTCCATATATACACTGTTCCCTTCTTCATTACTATACTCCTCTCTTACGATTTATTTTGCTGTTTATTTAACATTGCTAAAACATTTCAAGGATTATATTAACTTCTTTCTTTACTAACCGGAGAATACGTTCCTGTAGAAAAATAAAAAAGTAGGAAAATAAGATCCCGTTATTTTTGACAGACCTTCATGAGGATATTTGACACGCGAACAAAAATATAATTAGTGTACTATTTACCAAATATTCGTATTGTTATTAATAAATACATGTATATCGCTAGATTTATATTTTATACGTTCAATATCACAATTATATGAGCACGCGATAAAGCAATTACTTACAAACAAGACCCGGCATGGCCAAGCGTGTTAAGGCATGTGACTCGTAATCTGAAGGTCGCGGGTTCGCATCCCCGTCGCGCCAAACATACTCGCCCTTTCAGCCGTAGGGGTGTTATAATCGACAGTCAATCCCACCATTCGTTGGCAAAAGAGTAGCGCAAGAGTTGGTGGTGGGTGGTGATGACTAGCTGCCTTCCCTCTTGTCTTACATTGGTAAATTAAGGACGGCTAGCATAGATAGCCCTCGAGTAGCTTTGTGCAAAATTCAAAAAGCAAACAAAAAACAAACTTACAAACAGTGAAAAGCAATGAATCACGGAATAATGTTTTGTACAGTGACAAATTGCCCACTTTAAACGATAAAACATGAGACACTATTTTGTTGTTGTCGTCATTAAACCGTTCTTTATAAGCACATCTTCAGAATTGTGTGACTAGGTGAAACTGCTAAGAGAACTTAAAACTTTGGGTGTTTGAATTTTTGCTTTCTTTTATTTTCTTAACTTAATTATACAGAATGAGAAAGCTTGCCTTGAGGTCTTTGTATTTTCATTAGGTTTTAATTAATGGCATGGGGACTTAAAAATAAAGAATTATCTGCGGTTACGTACAGTGGTTTGGTTTAATGTGGGGAATTGACTGGTGCAGTGGTTATGCTAAACGAGAGAAGTTGACTTGCATATAGTGATTAAGCTTAACTCAGGAATTAAGTTGTGTAGAGTGGTTAGGCTTAATATGAGAAACTGAGTTATGTAGAATATTTACGATTAACGTGAACAGCTGACTTATGATGAAGTAGTTAGGCGTAATGGGGTGAGTTCAGTTATATTGAATAGTTAGGCTTAAGATAGGGAGTTAAATTATGTAGAGAAGAATTAACCTTGTACCATTCCGAGTGATTAGGTGTAATACCAAATATTATGTAGACTGGTTAAAATTTATGTGTAAATGGGTTATTATAAACACGTATAAGTTGACGATATAGTAGTTATGTTTAATGTCAGGAGGTGAAATCCATAGATTTGTTATTATTATGGCAGAAAGTATTAAGTATTTTAGTTACAGGAAAACTAAGCATGCATGATGTATTGTTATATTGGTGATATATTGTTAAAATTTGGAGGATTTAGGTTTTTAAAGTTAGAAGATTGGACAGCACATATGGATTGTTTTTTATGACAAAAAACGAGATATTTAATTTGGTAGTCTAAGATAGATGACTTATTTAAGTTGTCACGGTAGGTCTAGGTAACTGACTTTCTATCTTAAAGCAGTCATGATAGGCTTAGGTAGATGACTTCCCATCGTAAGCTGCCATGGTAGTAGATAGGTGATTCTCTATCTTAAGTTGTTATGGTATGCTTAGATAAGTGACTTGTTGTCTTAAATTATCATGGTTGGCTTGAATACGTGACTTCCTATCTTAAGTTGTGACTAGAAAACTTGATTCACATTAGTGTAGTGTCCCACATTTCCTCATTCAAGTCGATTCTATACGACAGTACGAGATGGAAAAGAGGGAATGGCGTGTCATGGGTCAGGTCGACAATCCAAGACCACCCATTTCTCTCTGAAACACCTGTCCAAGCTGCAATAGACTCTACCAGTCCTGGATTGTCCTCAAAGCCATCTTCGGACTAAGAAGTATAGCCGGTGAGAAAAAAGAGAGAAATAAAAACTGGACAGGTCTTGTACATGGAAAAAGTGGCCATTCGGGCTGAGAAGTTTCAGAACCATCACCAAAGTATCATGTAGTCCACTGCCTTGTAGAGTGGCATTGGTTTGTAGAAATGGATGGGGATGATGGCTTGAAACTGAACATAGCTTAGAGATACTGAAAATATACAGACAAAACATTCTTTTATGTATACTATAACATTTTAAACTATATATTTTATGCATATTTATTGTCATAGTAAATACCTATATTTCTACCAATCTATTTGGATTTATATTTGTATATTGTCACATTGATGAAATCAACCAATAGTTATTCTTAATCAGATACATTCAGGAATTTTAAGTACAAAAACAACATTAGAGAACCATCTATAACCTGTTACTTTCTGCTTTCCGGAAATACCAGGTGGTTACAGGTGAAACTGAATATCTTACACACAACAATTCCTAAGATAAAATTGTTTGAATACGTTTTATAAGATGGTACTAAAATGCAGTTGTTTGACCACAGATGCTATTAAGATTTGCTTGTTTAATCACAGGAGGTATTACCAAGAATTGGTGGTTTAACCACAAGAAGTGTTATTAAGATTTGGCTCTCGACCATGTTTTGGCTGAATTTGAAATAACTAAGTAAACGCCATGTACTAAGAATTATGGAAACTCAGTTTCGTTATTAATACAATAACATCTACTTGCTTAAGACCTTGTTTTTGCAAGTTGAAAGACATTGTGCTGTTAAAACAACACAACATTTAGTTTTAACATATTTGTTCCGCTTTTTCCTGAAATGAGTATCTGTGTTCGGTTTGATATTTGAGTTTTTTTATTATTTTTCTCATTATCAGTACTTGTCGATTTACGCATTCAGCCGTCATTTTCAAGCCTAACTTAATTCAGTACGATCGTGGTCGGAGTGACCGTATATAAACAGTTTTAGTGACATAGATAAGCCTTATTTCAACACTATATGTTTTTTCATATCTTTCTTCTCTCTGTTCCATTTGCTGTTTTCGTCACACGACAAAAACTTGTTAGAGGGCGAGTTCTAGACACTTGTAGCAATGTATAAAACTTTCACAAGTCGCGTAATGTTTCGAAGCAGATAAACAAAAACTCTAAGTTTTCCGTTTGTTCATTTTTACAACATATTGTATGTATTTATCTCATGAAAATTTTGGAAAATAACGTATTTTTAAAATTGAAGTTAACTTGTTTTCATAATATCTATTTCATTCTCACGTATGTATGCGCAAGGATCAAACAAATGACACTTGAAAAAACAACGAAAGAAATGACTGAGGTAAACCGTTAGTTAATCCGAATAATTTAATAGGTTCATCACTTTAACCAATACACCTGATTTTCTCACATTAAAACAAGTGGGCAATATGTGAGGTGTAAGAAAAAGTGAAAAAAAAGTATTGTTGTTAAAATAACTGCCGGTGAAAAGGGGTATAGATATATTTATCTATGACATTAGTGTTAGGCCTATTACATTTTTAAACATTAAATTATTCTACTTTCTTAGGGGTTTTTCAATAACTGGAAGAATGCATAACAATATTATTTTAACGCTACACCATCTTTCTTACATTCGTTGCCGACGACGCATTTCGATCACTACAGAGCTCATCAGACCTACTTGTACAAAATAATAAATATGACAAATACAGTGTGGTTGAAATTTTATTATCTTATTCTCTTCCACATCTTAAAAATCACTAAGGGAATAGATTAAAGAATGTAGTGTTTAATAATGTTAGGCCTAACACATTAGTGTCTCATGATGAGTATAACTGTAATTGTGGTTCATCAGCTTGTAAAAAGACATGCACTGCATAACAAATAATAGTTATATTGTTGCAGTAGTTTCTACTTTTTGTATTATTTGTTATAACCAGGTAATGGAAAGCTCAGACTATTTAATGCTAACAAATCATTCTACTTTTGAAGTTCCATGGCCAGTGTAACCAAAGTTCACTGATTAGTAAGCCTACCTTTAAAAATAAGCTGTGGCTTACACACTTCGTGAGGGCTCGGCATGGCTAAGTGTGTTAAGGCGTTCCATTGGTAATACGAAGATCGCAGGTTCGAATCCCCGTCACACCAAACATACTCGCCCTTTCATCCATGAGGGCGTAATAATGTTCAGCCAATTCCACTATTTGTTGATAAATTAGTAGTAGCCCAAGAGTTGACGGTGGGTGGTGATGACTAGCTGCCTTCCCTCTAGTCTTACACTGCTAAATTAGGGACTGCTAGCGCAGATAGCCCTTGGGTAACTTTGCGCGAAATGGAAAACAAACAAACTCACTTCGTATGTCATTTTCTTGTCGAAACAAAAGATCAGTATCCACGTTACTAATATAACTAATTTAATAATTGACTGACAACAAAAAACCAACTCACTAAGTCATGCATGGATTACTTTTTAAACTGAATAACATACTCTAACCTAAATAACTTTTTACACGTTTATAAAAAAACAAAAAACAGTTTGTCAACGTCCAAATGATTAGGTCGCGCCCAATTACATTACCTTCAACTTTCTTACACCTAAGCAATAATACAAATTTCTCGAGACGACTGGATTAGCATCATTGGTTACAACAATGGGTTATGTTTGTTTGTTCTGAATTTCATGCAAAGCTACTCGAGGGCTATCTGCGTTGGTAAAAACCAACGAATAGTGGGATTGATCGTAACTTTATAATGTCCTCACGGCTGAAAGGGTGAGCATGTTTGGTGCGGCCGGGATTTGATCCCGAGACCTTCGTATTAACGAGTCGAACGCCTTAACACACTTGGACATGCCGGGCCGGGTTTAGTATTATGGCGACATTATCGGAAAAATAATACAACCTCAAATGCTTTAACGAAGTATATGGTATTGTAATAGTTTATTTCTTTCGTTAGCGAGGTTTTAAACTATCATATGAAAATAATCCAACGTCTAGCTCACGTAACGATAGTAAATTACTTTATTTACTCTTTTAAGGTTTCTACAAACTTGTATACTTCAATAAATTCCTGTAGGCCTACGTTACAAGTTGCGTTAACATAATTGTCTACTGATTCGTCGTTGTTGTTTTGAATTAAGCACAAAGCTACACAGTGGGCTATCTGTGCTCTGCCCACCACGGATATCGAAACCCGGTTTTTAGCGTTTTAAGTCCGCAGACGTATCGCTGAGCCACTGGGGGGGGGCATCTACTGATTCAATCTCTATATTTAAATAATTCTATCTACCACCTTCTTAATTACCTTTCAACTCACTTTCTAATTAACTTTTAACGACGCTTCTTGGAACGTTATATTTATAATCCTACATTTGAATCTGTTAGAATGAAATTTGACGTCGAATCCTAAGCATTTCTCGCCAGCAAATTACAACATTAAAAATATCGCTCACAAAAGAACATTGAAATATATTTTTGGATTTTTTTAATCATGAAATTTCCTTTTACATTCACACTTCGTTTTTATCTGGCTTTCTTTGTCACACGAACACAATAAACACACAAACTTCAACTTTAAACCGAGAAATGGCTTCAGTCACACAAACGTATATATTTCCACACGTACAGATTACATTGAGAAATAACATCAGTCACACTTTTCCTGTCCATAATTTCTAGTTTCCTGTTCTTGTGAAATGGGGCATCATTACTTTTTTGAAACTTTGCTTGTTCGGTATACAAGGAAACTAGTTACACAACACACGAAAACACATGTACAAATGTATGTTGTCCTTTTACTTTTATTTCACTTTTTAAATAACAAAACTCTTGGTCGAATGTGTTACTTTCTTTGCTTGAGTTTTCTCTTTTTAAATAATCACCTAGTTTTTTAAAAGCACCCACGAGAAAATTCCCTTATTGACCGGCTCCACATACGCACTAAACAGTCTGAAACTGATAACCCTCTCTGAAGGGCGTAGATAGCGTTCTAAATTATTAATCTCCATAGCGGGAAAACAATGGCGTGTCGGTCTTAAGTCGATAAAACAGACATATTAAAAATAGACCACGTTTATCACAACGTAGGTAAAGGATAATTTAATGTGAGAATTGTAGGACTAACTTAAATCAATGAATAAAAAATGTTTCTTATTTAATCAAAACTGTAACATTATAAAACAAACTAAAATAGTTTCGACAGAAATAAAACCAAATTTCTTCTGTACTAATTTATTCTATGCATGAACTGGCTTGTTCAGGCTACACTACAAAAATAATACTAATCGTGTGTTATAATAAAGGAGGAGAGGATAAGTTTGTTTTTTAATTTCGCGCAGAGCTACACGAGGGCTATTTGCACTAGCCATTCCTAATTGAACAGTGTAAGACTTTAGTGAAAGCAGCTAGTCATCACCACCCACCGCCAGCTCTTGGGCTACTCATTTACCAACCAATAGTGGGATTGATCGATAAATTATAACGCCCCACAGCTGAAAGGGTGAGCATGTTTAGGGTGACGGGGATTCGAACTCGCAACCTTGGGATTATGAGCTAAGAGCCTTAACCATCTAGCCATATTGGACCTTGCTATGTACCCTTTAAGTTGTATGTAACAAAACCTTAGAAATCGAAAACGGTAAAGACTTTTGGTATATTTTAGTCGAACCTGTGAATTTTATTAACTTATTTTTTCTAATTTTTTTCTCTTGTAAAACATGATATAAAGTAGAAAAAAAATAATTTTGAGGTCTGTTTAACTTCATTATTTAAACATATCTACAAGATATTAATTTATGTGTGTGTAATTTTTAAATTTCCACAGGTAACTGAGTTGTTAATTTTGATTTCGAAACAAGTTGTTGTTTGTTTTCTTATTGAAAAGTCACGCCGGGATATCTGCTGAGCAAGTTGTTGTCAAACAAACTACTAGGTTTAACTGAACTGTTTAATAGTTAATTCAGTGTAAATGTTATATTTTATAATTTTATAACTGAATTGAAGGTTTAAAACATAATTGAGATTTAAACAAGCGCTTTATTCCACACTTTAAGAAAATTTATCAGAAGGGAAACTTATTAAAGAATGAATGATAAAAAAGGATATTTATTTTCCAATTTCACCTTGTTTATTTCTTATATGTATGTACATGTTACAATCACCAGCCCCGTCCTCTGGGCAGGTATAACTGTTTGTTCCTGCAGAAGATTACTGAGCCTTAGGCTCTTTCTGGAATTGTCTTAGAGGCCTGCAAGAATGTACTCATGTTTGACATTTAATAATATTCACCATCCATGAGAAAAAGGATTTTATTACAATTTTAGTTTAAAATGTGCTATCATCAAAGCATTACATCAGAGAGTAGATTTCATTGACGTATTTCTTTTAGACACAATTATCTATGAATGTTCCTTACTTTTATGTTTTTTAAAGACGTCTAGTATGGGTAAAAAACTTTAATTGAAATAAGTTACAGAACAACGCTTCGACCTTCTTATGTCATCTTCAGTTTACCAAACGTTATTTTATACTCTTTATTAATTAAAGTTTTAATACCCATACCATCCGTCTTTAAAATACATTTTTACTTCAAGAGGGTGTCTTGTTGGGCCTGGCATGGCCTAGCGCGTTAAGGCGTGCGCTTCATAATCTGAGGGTCGCGGTTTCGCGCCCGAATCGCGCCAAACATGCTCGCCATCCCAGCCGTAGGGGGGTTATAATGTGACGGTCAATCCTACTATTCGTTGGTAAAAGAGTAGCCCAAGAGTTGGCAGTGGGTGGTGATGACTAGCTGCCTCTAGTCTTACACTGCTAAATTAGGGACGGCTAGCACAGATAGCCCTCGAGTAGCTTTGTGCGAAATTCCAAAAAACAAACAAACAAGGTTTCTTGTCATCATGAATTATTTCACCTTTTACATTGTATCATTTATGAGATATTTACCATAAAAATTAAGTTTGTTTTGATTGTTTTATATTTGAAACTTACCCCTTTTTGCAATTTTTATTGGTTAACTCTAAAACTTGAAATTTTGTAGAAATTTCAACTGTTTTATCCATTGCCCAGCTATAAAAAAACACCACCTAATAATAAAAATATACATTAAGATACTCTCAGTTTATATCTGACTTGAAAATGCGCATACTTTATTTAAACGGATGTAAACAAAAGGGGGTAGCCATTTTATACAAAATAAACTTACCAAAATAAATAATAACAATATAAGTTTATTTGTCGACAGCGTTAATTAACCCTAATTAAAGTAAAAAAAAACCGTATACGAGTTACACTGTTTATTCTTTTTGTCTTTATCGAATATAGGGTATACTTAAGTATAAGAGCTTAACTAATGTTAGGTGTAAGAAAAATGGGAATTATCTGTTTCATTTTCAGTATCTGGTCTTATAGTTTTTTGTATTACTACAAAAATCCTGTATTAAAAAAAATTATGTTGCAAATGTTTGACTGCAAATGTTTTATGAGTTTCTTTTAGTATATGTATATTAATTTATATGTCTTCGGGTACAGGGGATACAAGATCAATTTATTTCCTTTAAACTTCACGAAAGAAGTGTCCAACACTTGCTTGGTCCTGGACATGCGCAGACATTGCTGGGATATCTCGACCAGGTGTGTGTGAAATCGATAATATATTTGATTGATCAGTAGCCACTTGTTACATGATCAAACATTTGTTTTCGAAATCTCAGTTCTTCACACTTTGTTACAGAGGAACGATATAAACGTATTGTAATAGCGTAGTTATTACACTAGCAGTTTCTTTTAAATTATCTAGTAAAAATAATCCAACGTAACATTAATAAATTATTTTCATCTGAACGTTTCTACGAACTTAAAAGTCAAAAAGGACGTTAACAAACGTAAAACAAACCAATTCATTTTACAAAGTGCCAGAACACTTCGTCTCATCTCCCTTAATTTATATATAAGTTTCAGGCTTATGTTAATGACCCTTCTGATCAGAAGTTTCCATTAATACCCGCATTCCACTCTAGACATTTAAATTACATTATTAAAAATACAGCTTACAACCGTATTATATAGAGTTATCTATGATTTCTATGTACGTTTTAAGTAGGTATCACAAAATATGAAGGTTTATTACAGTGTTGGTTACAAATGTTAGTCGTGGTCATACATTGTTAAAACAGTAAAATAAAATATGCAACAACTGGCTTTCGTTGTGGCATCTTAACTTTTATTGAATAAAAATATCGTGCGATTTAAATTAAAGATGAAAAGAAAGGCTGCTTTCAGAAAAAATAGGTTGATGGTACAAAAATAGAAGGTCGATCATCGAAATGAGTCTGATTGTAGAAAAAGTAGATTTATGTTAGAATACTTAACTTAAAAGGAATATTCAAATTTATCAGCTTGTATCAAAAGAGTTTTTGGAAACCATATTTAGAGAGAAATGTTATGGCAAACTTATTAACAGTTTTTAAAATAAAAATGAACAGCTTTTGAGTAAACATATTTATAGTGAGTGCATCAGCTTTTGTGTGTGTGGGAAAAGAACTCAGTTATCAAATTTTAACTGAATACTTAAAGCGTAAGTTGTTAAGCCTAATTAACGCGTGCACAGATTCATTGTATACATCAAAGAAAATTTCATTCGTTAGTTATCAAATTTTGCATTAATTGGAGTTATTTTACCTTTAAGCCTTGCATGAACACGATATATTAAAAACAACAAATTATGAAGAATATTTTCGTCATTTCCGTGAAATTACAATATCTTGTTGGCTTCTTATTTAACTCTAAATCTTAGGTTGTTTTAGATTGAGAATGCTAACAAATGTGATAAAACTGTAACTGTTTTAACCTCTTTTAATAACGTTATTAAAAGCAGTTTAACACGATCATCAACCCCATATTCAATAGGTCCATGATTTGAGAAAGAACTGTCGTCACTTATATAATTATAAATATAATTACTTGGAATTCTAAGCTTGTAAGTATTATAGAATGTGGCTCAAATTATTTTGAAAACAGATTAATGTATTTAAACTTATAGTCTAACTATATCGTGTAAATCTTATTGCTTTTGAATAATATTTGCAACCAATCTGTTGTTGTTTTGAATTAAGCATAAAATTACACAATGGGCTATCTGTGCTCTGCCCACCACGGGTATCGAAACCCAGATTTTAGCGTGTAAGTCCGCAGACATACCGCTGAGCCACTGGGGGGCGCAATCAATCTGAATTATTGTTTTTGTTTGTTTTTGAATTGTTGTTTTGTTGTTGTTTTGAATTAAGCATAAAATTACACAATGGGCTATCTGTGCTCTGCCCACCACGGGTATCGAAACCCGGATTTTAGCGTGTAAGTCCGCAGGCATACCGCTGAGCCACTGGGGGGCTTGTTTATGAATTTCGCAGAAAGCTACTCGAGGGCTAGCCGTCCCGAATTTAGCAGTGTAAGACTAGAGGGAAGGCAGCTAGTCACCACCACCCACCGCCAACTCTTGGGCTACTCTTTTACCAATGAATAGTGGGATTGACCATTACATTATAACACCGCCACGACTGAAAGGGCGAGCATGTTTAGCGCGACGGGGATGCGAACCCGCGCCCCTCAGATAACGAATCGCACGCCTTAACACGCTTGGCCATGCCGGGCCTCAATCTGAATTACCAAGCATGGTTCTCCCCTCAACATACATATTCAATTATAGCCTTTATGAATAATCAAATTCAGAGGAAAACTCAGCTGCATCGAAAACGAGTAAACAACAACGAAGAAAATGTTAAGCAGTCAAAAAAAGAAAGAAAAAGATGCATCGCACTAGATCAGCGCGATCTCGCTTAAGGAGCTTTGATTAATTTTTCACCATAAAAGATAAAAAACCTTTTAGTGATGTCGAGAAACCCACTTGTTGAGAATTTTATATGCAAAAACGGCTCGTTTGGGTTCAGAAAATATTTTAAATAGAAGAGCGAACAACGTTTCGACCTTCTTCGGTCATCGTCAGGTTCACAAAGAAAGAGGTAACTGACCGGAAGCTGACCACATGTTTGGAAGGGATTGTGTAACTGAGTGTCGCAATATAGAGGGCGGAGTTGGATGTTTGAATATATAATTTTATCTATAATATTAATATAGGTATAATGGCGTTCCTTTATATTGGTTTATTTTGAGTTTAAGTTGTTGTATAAGTAAGGCTTCTTTAATTTTGCGTTTGTTTATGTTTGTTTCTTTATTTAGTATTTTAGTGTTTTCTATGGTTATGTTGTGTCCATTTGACTTGCAGTGTTTGAAAACGTGTGAAGGTGACTTTTTATGTTCTTTGAATCTGGTTTACATTTTTCTACTTGTTTCTCCAATATAGAAGTCGTGGCAGTTATCACATTGTATTTTATAAATAATGTTGGTGTGGTGTTTGTCAGTGTAGTTCTTACATAGTATAGACCTTAGTTTTGTGCCTGGTTTTTGAATAAATTTAGTTTTAACTGGGATGTTATATTTTGTTACTAGTTTTTGCCAAATGTTGGTTATTTGTTTGCTGATGTCAGGAATATATGGTATACAGCAGTATATGGTTTCGTGATTTTTTGATTCGTGAGATATATTTACTTTTGTTGGTTGATTTTGCTTTCTGTCTAGGTGTCTGTGTATGATGTTTTCTACAGTTTGTGGAGGAAACTTATTGATGTTGATGAAGTATTGTTTTATTTTGTCTAATTCATCGTTAATTTTATCTGGTGAGCATAGTTTTATGGCTGTGTTTATCTGGTTTCTTAGTATGTTTAGTTTTTGTTTTGTTTCATGTGCTGAGTCCCAAGGAATGTATAGTCCAGTATGGGTGATTTTTCGGTGGATTTCTGTTTTGAATTGTGTGTCGGTTCTTATAATTTTGAGGTTAAGAAATGATATTTGATTGCTTTCTTCCTGTTCACATGTGAAGTTAATGTTGGGATGTATAGAGTTAATGTGATTGAAAAAACTAAGTATGTGTTCTGTAGATTTGAATCCTGCAACCGTATCATCTACATATCTGTACCAGTATAGTGGTGGATGAAATGCTGTATTAATTGCTTGTTTCAACTTGTGTCATAAAAATATTGGCTAGAACAGGTGATACTGGGTTGCCCATGCTTAGGCCATTTGTTTGTATATAGTTTTGGTTGTTGAACATGAAGTTTGTCTTTATTGTGGTGAATTCTATGAGGGTTGCTAACTGGTTACTGGGAATGTCTATAATTGGGTTAGGGTCTCGGATATAGAGTTCTAAGGCTATCTTGCAGGCTTCTGTTGTTGGAACTTCTGTAAAGAGGGATATAACATCGAAACTGGCCATTAAGGCTTTATGATTAAGTTGATTTAGATTAGACTTGAAATTAAAAGAGTCTTTGATGAATGAGCTGGCTGATTTTGCATATTTGGAGAATGCCCATGCTATGTATTTACCAAGATTGTAATTAACCGATTCGTATGTTGACATTATTGGTCGTAATGGACAATCTGGCTTATGAGGTTTGGGGATGCCGTATATTTGCGGTGTGCGTGAGTCGGTTTTACGTAGGTAGGAATAAAGTGTTTGTGAAATTGTGTTGGTCTTTTTCATTTGTAGTAGTAATTTGTTCAGTTGCGTCTCATGTGTCTTTGTTGGATTTGTGTGTATTGGTTTAAATTTGTTCATGTCTGATAGGATGATATTCATTTTTTGTATGTATTCATTCGTGTTCATTACTACTATAGCGTTACCTTTATCTGCTTTTAGAATTTTTATGTTTCTGTCTTGTTTTAGGTTTTTAATGGAATTAATGTCTCTTTTTGTAAGGTTGTTTTTTAGTTTTCTGTTTTGTGAAATTATGTTGATGGTTTTGTAAGAAAATTCTTTGAAAAAATCGTATTAGATGTTGTTTTTAGGTGTTTCTGGAAAATATAAATTTGTAATTTTACTTGGGAAGTTTGGCTGTTGGATGTCAATAAAATTATCTAAGTTGTCTTCTTTCTGTTTGTTGTTTTTGTTTTCTGTAGAAAGTATCACAAGTCTCCTGGCTAGGTCTTCTAAACATGTTTTGATTTCTATGCTTGGAATGTACCTTGGTGCTATTGCGAAGTTGAGTCCTTTGTTAAGTAGATGTATCTCGTCTGTGTTTAATTGTCTGTCGGATCTGTTAATTATGAGGTTGGTCAACGGTTTGTCATGTTGAAGTCTTTTCTGTTGTTTACATCTTAGTTTTTCAAGTTTTTTGTTGTGGCAGATCTTTTTGTCTCTGTCGTTCTTAGTGTTGATTTGGTATAAGTTTCGCTGTATAAGTCCGTAAATCTCTTGTTTAATGCAGCATGCTAGTTGATGGTCTAGGTTCATTTTTTTGTTTTTGTAAGTCATGTAGTTCTTTGTATTTTGTGTTCAACATGGCTTTAAGTAGTTTTTTCTGTAAATTTTGGATAATGTTTGTGTATTTATTAAAATATTTTGAAAGTTTTACCTTTACAAAATTAGGGGTTAGTTATATTCAAACATCCAACCCCGCCCTCTACATTGCGACACTCAGTTACACAACCCCTTCCAAACATGTGGTCAGCTTCCGGTCAGTTACCTCTTTCTTTGTGAACCTGACAAATGACCGAAGAAGGTCGAAACGTTGTTCGCTCTTCTATTTAAAATATTTTCTGAACCCAAACGAGCCGTTTTTGCATATAAAAAAACCTTTTATAAAGTGATAAGTTCCTCAAATTTAGTCAAAATTTTAAAAGTTAATCACATTATCAAAATGTAAAGCAATAAATATCATACTTTTAATTTGTTTAAGTGCGAGTTTTTTAGAATAGTTTTTAGGTAAAGGTATAAAACAAAGATGTCATTGAATAATGTAAACGACAAATTACAACCTTTCGATGTACCTCTGGGCTTCTTTGGGACGCGAGCTGTTGGTTGGGGTCCAGTGGGCTCCGACTGTAGATATTCCAGTTAAACTTATACGAATGGTTATAAACCGTTTCAAGTATTGACGAAACTTGTGCTTAAAAGTTATGTCTAAAATTTCAGTATGTCTAAAAGTATTAAGACTGGACCTGGCATGGCCGAGCGCGTAAGGCATGCGACTCGTAATCCGAGGGTTGCGGGTTCGCGCCCACGTCGCGCTAAACATGCTCGCCCTCCCAGCCGTAGGGGTGTATAATGTGACGGTCAATCCCACTATTCGTTGGTAAAAGAGTAGCCCAAGAGTGGGCGGTGGGTGGTGATGACTAGCTGCCTTCCCTCTAGTCTTACACTGCTAAATTAGGGACGGCTAGCACAGATAGCCCTCGAGTAGCTTTGTGCGAAATTCCAAAACAAACAAACAATATTAAGACTGATTATGCTTGCACTCGACGTTTGGCCAATAAATCTTGTGAATAAAAGAGGGCCTAGCAATCAAAATATCTATATTTTTAGTCACATGTTTGTAAAAGTTCCGTAATTGTTATAAAAACTAAATTAATTGCATATTTTGTTGGATTTTCAGTTTATTCTTTACTGTATTTTATTGCTCAAAATTACGGGTGGGTGAAAATAGCAGTTAACATTTTTGTTTTTTCTTAAGCTGTTACAGTTGTCTTATTTTTTACAACAATTTTTATACTATTGGTTTCCAATACTTCGCTGAAACTTTAAGTTTAAACCGTATTTTCATAGTTATAAGTTTTCAACTTTTTAAGGATCAGCAATTTACTTTTTTACCTAAATATTTTGCAGTTTAAGTAATTTTACTACATCATATTTATATAGCTAATTACTACCTCTTGTTACTAATTTAGTTACATTTGTTTCTTATTATTAGTTTAGTATTCGCTATAACTTAACTAACTTAACGCAAAATGTAAAATTTTACGTGTCTTTAAAATTATACCATTACTGAAATAGTTTGAAATTTCGCTTAACTTTGTCGACAGAAAGCCATTCTTTTGCCACGAGAACAACAGATCAAAAGGGCTTTGGTCCACTATCTGACAAAGAAAGAAGGATGGGTAAATATCAGTAGTGTATCTTTTGTTAGGAAGGATGGGTGAATGTCGGTAGTGTATCTATTGTTAGGAAGGATGAGTGAATGTCAGTAGTGTATCTTTTGTTGGAAAGGATGGGTGAATGTCGGTAGTGTATCTTTTGTTAGGAAGGATGGGTGAATGTCGGTAGTGTATCTTTTGTGTTATGTAAATGTCATGTAAATATTATGTAAACGACAACCATGTCGTGTTGTGTTTAAATTTCCATATTTATATTATTGTTTCCAAGTTCAAAACAAAAAAATACATTGTTATTCATTTAAAATAACATTTAGAAAATTCTAGAATTAAGTAGATCAAATATATGACTATAAACGGAAATGTATGGCGGCCTAGTGTCTAGACATCGAGTCTCGTGCAAGAACGGACATGCGCGGATTGCTCTGGAATTCTGTGGAAGTTACGCGATGGTTCGAGAAGAGGAGGCCTACTAATATATAAACAGACGGCGATGCAAGAAGAGAAAGAGTCAGTCATTAGTTTTTATTCAATTCAAGAGATATTGTCTTTGCTCGAGAAAAAGTAAACGTTTGCTGTGTGTTTATTCAACTTGAATTTGTGAGTGGAGCTCGATATACAGAAGCTGTGATTTTAGTTCGTCAATCTTTACGGTTCATATTATTGGTTATACTGAAAGTAAACACGTAAGGACTGTTTAGGGGAGACCGGAAAAGTGGGAGAGCGACAAATTTGAGACATTCATCGAAAACATCGTAAAAAGAACTTCGTCAAATTTATTGAACTGTGAACTGTTTCTGGACTTCTCCATTCAAACTTCAGAATTTCTTCGTGGGACCAAATTAACACCCTAGACTGGAATTTTGGATTTCTGATCTGAACTTTTGGACTTTTATTCTAGATCATTATATCGGACACAGGCCAGTACCATTTTGTATTGTAATTAACTTTGAAGGTTGAAACTAGTACTATTTTGTATTGTAATTAATTTTGAATGTTAGAACTGAATATCTGTCATTGTTATTATATAATTTATGTTATATCTGTCATATATATAATAGTTTACTGTAATAAATTATAGAAGCTGTTATCTGTGTCTTTCTGTTGCGTTCAGTCCACATAAAAAACATAAAAAACGTAACATTTGTTTGGAAGGATGAGTGAATGTCAGTAGTGTATCTTTGTTGGAAAGGATGAGTGAATGTCAGTAGTGTATCTTTGTTGGAAAGGATGGGTGAATGTCGGTAGTGTATCTTTTGTTAGGAAGGATGGGTGAATGTCGGTAGTGTATTTATTGTTAGGAAGGATGGGTGAATGTCGGTAGTGTATCTGTTGTTATGAAGGATGGGTAAATATCGGTAGTGTATCTGTTGTTAGGAAGGATGGAACCTCAGGTACGACAGGGATCAGATTGGTGTATATATGAATGTTTAATTGTTGCTGTTAAAATAATATTATAACATTATATACAGCTACAAACTAAATGTGTATCGACAGGTCTACCATCGAAATTTGACATCTAAAACCTTCGATTTCCAGCCCCTTCACCGAAGTTCTGTCATCCGCCTACAGCAACGAGGGTTTCAGTCAGTGTCCAGGTGTGAGTTGGATCTTGTTAGAATTAATATCTTAATTGACTTCTTACATTAAAAAATATATTTTTAACGAAGTATTAGGTTTACATTTACTCTGAATTCCAGTAAGAACTTTGATATGTCAACTAGTTGACATGTTAACTTCCACTTTTGCATTGTTATGTCGCTAGAAATGGTTTAAGTAACGTTATGAATGCGTGGCTTAACTTTTACATTTTTTGAAAACTTAGGAAATTGTACGGGTCATTCAGATATGATTGTAATTTTATCGTTTATTAAGCTAGTTAGTTAAGGCAGTTATTACCGTTTATTGTGTTCGTAAATTATGTTGACTTTTAATTATTGAGATATTATTTGACTGAATATGTTTGTGAGTCAGTTAGTTGATTCAGAGTTGTAAATAGTGACTCTGTTTTTGTGCTAAAGATACCTGAAGGTGCCGTACGTTCTAGAAAACCACAGCAAGCGAGCAGATGTGTTATACTGACACATATCGAGAACTTAGTCCTAACAGTGAACGTTAACTGAGCAAGCTTGTTTAATTTAAATTGAAAAAGATGTTTTTTTTACACTTTAGTGAAGTGAACTACTCAGGTGTTTCTTTACCAAGCCCTCCAGTGGCTCAGCGGTATGTCTGCGGACTTACATGCTAAAATCCGGGTTTCGATACCCGTGGTGGGCAGAGCACAGATAGCCCATTGTGTAGCTTTGTGCTTAATTCAAAATAACAACAACAACTTCTTTACCAAAATAATCCAAAAATAAAACCCAACCAACAACAGAAAACGTTGCTAGTATATACAAAGTCGTGGATCAACTTAATGTAAGACAATTATAAAACCTTACTGTTGTTCTTATATGCCGGGTTTTTTTCGATCTATACCCGAGCGCAGTTGGTGGCTCGGCGGCCAATCTGAAGACATATCGGGTCTGATTTCCTTGATGTGTTGAGCACCAAAAGCCTGCTCTGTAGATTTGTGCTTATCATCAAACAAACTGTGACTGAGCTACCAGTAATATGAATTACATGTGAAATATAGTTGAGAACTATAGTATCGAACACTAAAACACAAGTTCCGGTTGAGAACTGTAGTATCAAACACTAACACACTAGATCCAGTTGAAAACTGTAGTATCAAACACTAACACACTTTGTCCAGTTGAAAACTGTAGTATCAAACACTAACACACTAGGTCCAGTTGAAAACTGTAGTATCAAACACTAATACACTAGGTCCAGTTGAAAACTGTTGTATCAAACACTAATACACCAGGTCCAGTTGAAAACTGTAGTATCAAACACTAATACACTAGGTTCAGTTGAAAACTGTAGTATCAAAACTAATACACTCGGTCCAGTTGAAAAACTGTAGTATCAAAACTAATACACTAGATCCAGTTGAGAACTGTAGTATTGGACACTAACTTACTAGTTCCGTTTGAGAACTGTAGTATCGAACACTAACATACTAGTTCCGGTTGAGAACTATAGTATCGAACACTAACACATGAGTTCGGGTTGAGAACTGTAGTATCAAACACTAACACACAAGCTCAAGTTGAGAACTGTATGATAAAATATATCAACTCCTAACAGTCCAGGTATTTACATACAGAATATTTTAGTTTTATATTTGGAGATAACTTGGTGTAGCGTTTCCTTTTAATTTTCGGTCGCAAGTCCACACATTGCAAAAGCTTATTAACTCTGTTATCTAGTGGCTTAAATCATAACTACTTAAATATTGCTATAGCTTTTGTGTGGTGGGTATAGTAAAAGAGATTATATAAGAAATTAATTTATGACGTAAATTTAAGCAGATGATGTTGTAATTATATATTACATATTATTATAATTATGTGTTAATTATTATATCTAACAGAAGTCAAGAACGAGTTGGTAGCGTACAACGAGGAGAGGCAGAACGCCTGGTAACTATGGCAACTAAACTTCTTGTCGCTACGGTACGATATTTTTAAAGTTAAACCAAATTATTATCCTTGTATCATGAATGTTCCTGAAAAACTCAAGAAATAAGATAGAAATTAAGGATAAATAATACAGCAAGAAAACTAATTAAATGTAACCGAAGTGAGAAAACTTTTCAGAATATAAAATAATGTGTTAGTTTTAAGGTATAAAACCGCATGAGTTTTATAAGCACTCAAGTCTGGTGAGTTACATGTGTGTGGTGAAGTTATACATGAATTACAGAACTAAACCTTACGATCACCAGTGACATTGTTTGTTTGAAATATCTTCTTTATATGTTATTGTTTTTCCTATTCAGACTCACAGAAGGTACGCAGATTGTAAATGAAATAATCGAACATTCAGACGTTCATAGTTAAGTTATTTACTCTCGTTATAACGTTGTTAAATAAAACAAAATGTATGTTCATGTCAGGTTTGTTGTTTGGCAGGAATGTATCCTGAATAAAGAAAGTGTGACCGATAGAAAAGAGGTATAAAACTTATATATTATTTGATATTATTGTGACTATGCTGAATAGATCTTGTTGTTTAGATTCTAATACACTTCAATCACTTGTATCAGGTTTTATGTAATATTATCATGTAACTGTTGACTGGTGTGTTTTTTTGTAATATTATCACGTGATTGTTGATTGGTGTTTTTATGTAAAATTATCACGTAAGCGTTGACTGGTGTTTTAATGTAATCACTTGACTGGTGTTTTCATGCAATGTTATCTCGTGACTGTTTATACGTGCTTGTGTTTACTATGTACTACAACATATGTTTTTCGTTGATTTAGAGTGGTGAAAGTCTGCCTCATGTAGAAGATAAATTACGACATGAATTTCTTACTTCCAAAGTACATCACGAAGTAACTTATTTTTATAGTACTTTCCAATATTTACAATAAGGTTTTTGTAATTTTAAATTGAGGACTTTTTAAACCTTCTATGTTTAGAAATATTACATGTCTTATCTAATGTTGAGTGAGGTGTTTTTAACGGTAATTTTTGTCTCTATCAATAAGTATTTAAAAAAAAACTTTTGCTGTTTGTGTCTCGTGTTATTTTGAATAATCAGTATTGAAAAAAAATTAAAGACCACATGCGAAGCTATTAGTGGACCATCCGCGTTCATAAATAAGAAATGTTTCTCAAATCCTTTTGCTAACACTAACATCTAACTTAACTCTCCGTTGTTATTAATTTAGAACTCGCAATACACGTTCAAAACTTACTTACCATAATGTTTACTTTTCAGGGAAAGCCAGCGACTAAAGGTGGAGACGGTTTGCGCTGTTCTCTACTAGATGGCACTCGGAGCAAGTGATGTATTTTTCATTCGTAATAAGATTTTAGAATTACTAATGGCACGTACGATCTAATTAACAGTTTCAATTATATCTTGTGCCAACAGTAATAATTTCTTGAAGTTACGTGTATGTTAGTAAGAGCGAAATATCTTGCACGAATGTAACCTATATTTCAGTATACAACAACTATAAAAATCCAGAAAGGACTGCTTAAAACTAACTTCAGTGGTCGTACTAGAATTAAAAAGTTGCTGAACGGTTCTATAATAATGTTCCAGACCAAGCTTCAGAATGTGGCCAGGATATTGCAGTACAAATTGTCAAGATTTGCCATTCAATAAAGCGACATCTCGAGGCAGTAAAAAGCGCCTACCACGAATCAAAACTGCGCCACCAATCATAAATCGTAGTAAAGCGGTAAGTATATCGTTTTAAATAAAGGTCATTGCATTTACTAAGTATGTGGTTAAACAGCTTTGTCAGTTTGAGTGACGTAACTTAACCCTAAGTGTTTTTATGTATAACTAATATACGTCAATATTTACATGTTTTATCGCTCATTTTAAATTGGATAGTAATGTCTGTGGAGGAGTTCATCTTTGTGTGCAAGCTCCCTATTACACCAACTACCGATCAACAAGTTGATTGACTTTTATGCATGATATAAACCGATGATTTCTACAAGAAGTTGAAACAACTTCGAGTTTGAATATGTTATATTCAAATTATTTTGGAGATGAACCACGTCATTACAGTCTATGTTGTTCTGTACAGTCATGCTTTATCTGACGGCTGTGGATTTTGTGAATAGCCAATGTAGTTTCAATTTTAAAAAGTCTCCATTGTGATCTGTCATATTAAAAGCACACCACTGCTCGTTGCATGCTTTCCATAATCCATATTAGGTGCAGGGAAGATGGTTTCTCAGTGTTTTTTTCAACATTATGATCGCAAATAAATCAAGAGGCACTTCATATGGTGAATATGTCATGAAAACAACTAGTGTTGTTTTCCCAGACATAGACTTTTCTTTAATATGTTGCATACTGTTTTGTTTGTTTGTTTTTGTCGAGGACATGTTAAAAGCTTTTGCTGCTGAATGTTGTGTTCATGTATTTTAACCTGTCACGAGATGCTAAACTTTGCTTATCACAGCTAAGATTCAACTTTCAGCATGTCTTTTTATGAATGGTCCTAGCACCCCAAGTTGATCCACATTCTTTCATTATCTAATGCCGCTGAGTGCAATGAATATCCCAGACAGAGATAATTTTAAATATGTTATTTGAGAACATGTTTATAATCTCACTTGCTGATCCGCATATTAAAAATTGTTTCATTATAGCATACTAAACCCCTGTAATCAGAGAAACGTCAGTTTTGTTTTTGTTCATGAGATTTTTGCTCATGTTAGAATAGTAAGCAGTGTCTGACGATTATTCCTCAAAATCATTTTTTAAATGTAATTTCATAATTGTTTAATCATTGGAATAATTTCTTTCAGAAATTCCTTGCTTATCGACGTCACACGGTAAGGGATACGTGTGTACAAACAGAAACAGAGCTAGCAGACTTTCAAAACGGTGAGCAACTATTTTGTTTAAATATATACTTTGTTATATTACAATAATGTTCTTGCTGAACTGCTGTGATGACATCTACCTTATTCAAACGTTGTTACAATATTTACTCTGTTCAACTGCTGAGGAAATAGTAAGTTGAATAGATTTGTTTCTAGTTCACATACTGGTTCTAAATATTATTTTATCACAAGTCAGGTTTCAAAGTAAGGAAAATATTATTAAACCAGGTACGATGTTTCGGTCATTGGTGCGATCACACGAATACTTGAGAACGATCGAAACGTTGTAAATGTTTCAATAACGTTCTTCCTCACTGTAAAACCTGTGACTTGTAATGAGACAGCACTCTACTGTTGTAACAATGTTCATCTTGTTAAAATATTGCTTTTAGTACTAAAAATAAACGATCTAAAAATACCAAAATGTTGCTATTTAATTAGACACGTTACATCTGCTTCAGGAACGTTCACCAAAACACAAGCAGAAACTGACAACAGAAAGGTTCAAATAAAAGTCCTTGATAGAACTACAGTAAATAAGACAGGACTTTAGTAACGAAGCAAACCTAATGGGACTTTAATTGAACAAGATAAACTTGATAGAACTTTAGTTAAACAAGATAAGTTTGATAGGACTTTAGTTAAATAAGATAAACTTGATAGAACCTTATTTAAATAAGATGGACTTGATGAGACTTCACTGTATATAGCTTTATGAAACTTGTATATTTTATTTCGATTCAGCCATACATCCTTTTGTTAACGGTGGCGGCTCCATGCAACGGAACTCGGAGTCACATGACAATATCCCATGTTCTTCTTCCGAATGCAGTTGCGACTTAACATATTTTGAAACCTCTCTCACCAAACGAAACAACAAGAAAAGTGAGAGAAACGTTTCGTATCTATTTTGAAATCGTTATAAAACTGATTTTAGCGTGTTTGTTTATTTGTCTGAAATGATCGATGAAACTACGAAGTTATGAAAAATAATACTGTTGATGTTGGAAATCAAATAAATTATTACGACAATTTTAAATGGTTAATGCTTTACAAAAACCTTTATTCCTTTTTATTCAAGTATGAATATTGGCGAATTCTTATATTTTATTAAAAAAGTGTTAAAAGCATATTTTTGTAGTTAAGTACTAAGTTTTATTTTTTCGTCTCATCTTAAAACAGCTGAACGAAGATTATTCCTACATTCCGATAAAGAATCCAGAATCTTTTCTACAGTATCATCTGGTGATGGTATTAGAAAATACAACAAAGTTGGGATAAAAAGCAAATCCTTGAAAAACTCCAGTAAGAAACAACTTCATTCTGACAAAATGACAGGCAAAGAAAGAGTTGACGATTTTGTTAAAAATGAAAGTGTTCCTTGGGATAACGATGGCATTTTGCCATTAGGCCATCAATCATCTACCAATCTAGTTAAAACAAAAAATAGCGCAAAGAAACAAAATAAACAACAAAAGAAAAAGCATATTACTTGTAATCTGGAAAATCTATGTACAGAAAATGAATTAAAACATAGAAACACTTTTAACAGTATCTCAGAGCAGGAATTAACTGCATACGAACCAGAGTTAGCCCTCATTAGCCCCAAACTTGAGAAAACAACCTGTAAAATAATTTCTCCCACAAACCTTGCATTTGGTGAGCTTGCAATTTATCCAAATGAAAATAAAGAAAGTAGCTATATGCCCTCCTCTGAACATTGTGAAAATGGTGTCATTTCTAAGCACAACAATGCTGATCAAAATGCATCTGAATTCCACAAGGTTAATGGAAGATTGATCATGACGTCATCTCCATCTGGTATGGACCGAGCAACAATGACAGATACCAATGGGAAGCCAACTAAGATATCATCTCTATCTGCCTCGAACCAAGGAAGAACGATAGATGCAAATGGAAAGCCAACTACGATGTCATCTCCATCTGTTTCAGATCGAGGAACAATAACAGATTCCAATGCAAGATCAACCTTGATATCATCTCCATCTGTTTCAGATCAAGGAACAATAACAGAGGCTAATAATTCATCAACAACGTGCAGTTGCACAGGATGCAAAGAAACAAACTCTTCGACTTGCACGTGCACGGAGGACACTGCTAGTAGTGTCAGCGATGCTAAAGATTTAGAAATGACATCTTGCAGCAGTTGTGATTCTTACTGTAGCTGTTGCTCTTCATATTCAGAGGAGTGTGACAACGAAGAATGCCCACAGTGTCTTCAAGAAAACTCCAACTGGACACTCACACCAGAAGTGCTAATTGTGAGTCCTCAAGACTATTCTACAGAGCTAGTCACAGATACAGACGCTGGAAATGAGGTTTTACAGCAAGATGAAGAATTTCAGGCAGAGGACATTATAGCGCAAGAGGAACCGGAAAGAACATCTAATAATTTATCTGAAGTTTCAGCTCCTTATATTAACAAGCAAGGGAATGCAAATCCCAGTAACCAGGTGTGTTGGTAAATATATGGGCAATGTCCAGTAATCAGGTATGTTGGTAAATATATGGGCAATGGCCAGTAAACAGGTGTGATGGTAAATATATGGGCAATATCTAGTAACCAGGTGCCTTGGTAAGTATATAGTTAATGTCCAGTAGCCTGGTGTGTTGCTAAATACGTGGTAAATGTTCAGTAGCTAGGTGTGTTGATTATATATTACTAGGTGGTTGATACTTGCAGGTGGTATGGACGTTGATAAATCACTATTAAAATAATAAACTTGTGTCTGACGGTAAACAATGATACTGAAATATCTTGTTTGTTTCCTTGTTGGCGGAACACATACTTTACATTCTTGTTGAATAAGATTTCGTTCTATGAAATTATTTAACGTAACATTTGAGAATATTACAAGTTCTTTACTATACCATGTTGTCTCATCTGATATAGGTAATTTATGGGTTGCTTCGTTTTTTTCAGTTTTCAGCAGTGCACTTTTTTCCCTGTAGACAACCTTAAATATGCTTGACAAGGATTGAGAGATATTGAAACTTTTCAGTGAACAAGAAAAAAGTAGTAGATGTATATATTTTACCTCATTACTTCCGCTAGGATGTCTAACAGACATTCAAAGTCTTAACCAGTTTTCAAAGTTGGGAGAGGTAGAAATGTCCGAAATGTCTTTCTTCTTCCTGTAAAGATGTCTAAAACACTTTGGAAACTTCTTTTTAACTTATTTCGTGGTTATGTCTTCCAGGAAGGTCCAGGAGATTCTCTTCTGGACATCGCTGCTGTTTTTGATCAACTCCCCCAAGAAGAGTTTGTATCGACTTTAAGTATACACGAAGCGGCCAGAAACGGAGATTTGCATGCTGTGAGACTCCTTCTTCGAAACGACTGGAAACGTATGGAGTAAGAAAAACAGTCCACTAGATGGCAGATTGCACATTAGCCGAAAAATTTATAACCATTAAACAAAGCTAAAAGCGCAGACAAGTATTTCTGTCTAAGCCTATTTTATTTTATTTTTTTTAATTTCATTACGTGTATTTGCGGTATTTATTTTCAATAATTACTTACTGCATTTTAAAAACAGTATTAATGATAATAAGTTTAAAACTTTTTAATGTTATATGACTGTTTTCGATAATGATATTAAATTCGTTAATGTAAGTCATAATTATTTCAATAATTAGGACTGTCGACGAGAGAGGATGGACACCTATCCACCTAGCGGCAGCAAATGGACATGTTGAGATTGTGCAAGTAAGAAAAAACGTTTAGCTGTCTTCTAATGAACAGTTTTTTTAGTCTTAAAACTTATAGTGGTAAGTAGACAATATTCTAGCTACATACAATAAGGCTGTTATAATGAGATATCTCTTATTATTGTGGCTAATACTAATATATACGGCCACCTATACTCAGTTGCTAATTACTTTTATCCCACATTTCACTTGTTATTCTACTATATTTTTTAGGGAAGCCTCTAAAGGACTACATTTATCTGTGATGTCGAGAAAACCCACTTGTAGAGAAATATATATGCAAAGATGCCTCGTTTGGGTTGAACAACGTTTCAACCTTCTTCGATCATCGTCAGGTTCACAAAGAAAAAAAGAGATAACTGACCGGAAGCTTACCATATGTTTGGAAAGGGTTGTGTAACTGAGTGTCGGAATGTAGAGGGCGGTTTTAGATGTTTGAATATATAATTTTCTTTTATCATATTTAATATAGGTATAAAAGCGTTCCTTTATATTGGTTTATTTTGGGGTAAAGTTGTAGAATACGAAAGGCTTCTTTAATTTTGCGTTTGTTTTCTGTGGTTATATTGTGTTTATTTGACTTGCAGTGTTCGAAAACGTGTGAAGGTGGCTTTTTATGTTCTTTGAATCTGATTTCCATTTTTCTACTTGTTTCTCCAATTTCGAAGTCATGGCAGTTATCACATTGTATTTTATAAATAATGTTGGTGTGGTGTTTTTACATAGTATAGACCTCAGTTTTGTGCCTGGTTTTTCAATAAATTTGGTATTAACTGGAATGTCATATTTTGTTACTAATTTTTGCCAAATGTTAATTATTTGTATGCTGATGTCAGGAATATATGGTATGTTTTTTCATATATATTTCTCTACAAGTGGGTTTTCTCGACATCACTGATTATTATTTCATTGTACGAGAAGTTTAAGTCTTTGTGTTTTTCTCAGTGTATTTGTACTTACCTGAACTTATGTCTGAACTAGCATATTATACTCTTGGGCTACTTACACCACTATTAACAGTACACGCTCACACAATCGTCAAGAAACTTAAACCAACGAATTATCAATTGAAGAAATGGCATCTATTTCATTCAACAATGTAGAAAGGAACATCATCATCTGCTACTCGATTCCTTCAAGGAACATAGGGCCGCAGTCACTGCGGTTTTCGTAAGAGAAATTTAAGTGAGTAGGTTATTAGCCCACTGCACCTAGCCGTCCCTAATTTAGCAGTGTAAGACTACAGGGAACGCAGCTAGTCATCACCACCCACCGCCAACTCTTGGGCTACTCTTTTACCAACGAAAAGTGGGATTGACCGTAACATCAATAAGTTTCCTCTACAAATTGTAGAAAACATTATACGCACACACCTAGACAGAAAGCAAAATCAACCAACAAAAGTAAATATATCTCACGAATCAAAAAATCACGAAACCATATACTGCTGTATACCATATATTCCTGACATCAGCAAACAAATAACCAACATTTGGCAAAAACTAGTAACAAAATATAACATCCCAGTTAAAACTAAATTTATTCAAAAACCAGGCACAAAACTAAGGTCTATACTATGTAAGAACTACACTGACAATCATCACACCAACATTATTTATAAAATACAATGTAATAACTGCCACGACTTCTATATTGGAGAAACAAGTAGAAAAATGGAAACCAGATTCAAAGAACACAAAAAGTCACCTTCACACGTTTTCGAACACTGCAAATCAAATAAACACGATATAACCATAGAAAACACTCAAATACTAAATGAAGAAACAAACATAAACAAACGCAAAATTAAAGAAGCCTTACTTATACAGCAACTTAAACCCAAAATAAACCAATATAAAGGAACGCCATTATACCTATATTAATATTATAGATAAAATTATATATTCAAACATCTAACACCGCCCTCTACATTCCGACACTCAGTTACACAACCCCTTCTAAACATGTGGTCAGCTTCCGGTCAGTTACCTCTTTCTTTCTTTGTGAACTTGACGATGACCGAAGAAGGTCGAAATGTTGTTCGCTCTTCTACGTAAAATATTTTCTCAACCCAAACGAGCCCTGTTTGCATGTATATTTCACTACATTTAACTGTTGGTTTTGTCTGTTATGAAATCCTCGTGTCCTAGAGCTATCCAGTATTTTCTGACGCCTACACTATTCACCCTTCCCCCGCGTAGTAAAACTGTATGTCTTTGGACTTACACCGCTAGAAGCAGCTTTCGATCCCCGTGACGAGCGGAGTACACATAGCCTTTTGCGTAATTTTGTGCTTAACAACAAATA
This sequence comes from Carcinoscorpius rotundicauda, assembly GCA_011833715.1. Taxonomy (NCBI): domain Eukaryota; kingdom Metazoa; phylum Arthropoda; class Merostomata; order Xiphosura; family Limulidae; genus Carcinoscorpius; species Carcinoscorpius rotundicauda. The sequence goes on from CM022406.1 coordinate 28,862,112, forward strand.
AATCTGTGCTATTCGTTTCTATTTCATCAGAATGAGCTATTTGTGATGTGTCCATCACGGGTATCGGAATCCGAGTTTTAAGTTACAAGTTTTTACTTACCGCTGAGCCACTTGGAGGTTTGGTTGACCGAGTTGTTATCAGTTATCTCTTCCCATGTGTGGTTCGTGTCCCATTATTTCAGTATATAGCATAATAAAATATTACCAAATGTTCTTGGTCTGTTATCTTCTCCGTTTTTAATATTTATTGGTCTGTTTATGTACTAAGAAGGCTGTAAATAAAGTTGTTTCCTATCCTTTGGACTTTTACGTGGTTTTGTGTATTTAGTTGTTAATAATTAGACTTCGGTGACAGTATAATTTGTATACCATCTGTGACAACGATTCAAGTATTAATGCTTCTAATAAATGACGAACGACCAAGAAATATGGCCAAGCGTGTTAAGGTGTTCGTCTTTTAATCCGAGGGTCGCGGGTTCGAATCCTGGTCACACCAAACATACTCGCCGTTTCAGCCGTGGGGGTGTTATAATGTTACTTTCAATCCCGCTATTCGTTGGTTTAAGAGTAGGCCAAGAGTTGGCGGTGGGTGGTGATGACTAGCTGCCTTTCTTCTAGTCTTACACTGCTAAATTAGGGACGGCTAGCGCAAAAAACCTCAAACGAGTAGGTTTGCGCGAAAATTCAAGACAAACAAACAAACAAACAAATCAAGAAATATTTATTGTATTAAATGTGTTTAACTTATAGTTTGTATTGTAGTCGATGTTATACCGAGCTTAGTTTGACCTAAACAGTTTTGTAACCACCAGAAGGAATGTAATTCTCAAAGGACATGTATGTTTCAGTACCTGGGGGAGAGAGGGGCTCACCTTTCCGCCTTGGACCCTAGTGGTTACACAGCTATTCACATAGCGGCCATGAACGGTCACGCTGAGTGTGTTGAGGTAAGTTTCACTGGATGTACTTAAATTAACGTTATGATTTACTATTAATGTAGACAAAAAACAAACAAACTTCAAACCCCTCATTATTGTCATTATTAGCTCAGTATTTCACTGTTATAGCTTCTTAAAAAATAGTAAAGTTGTAGGTTATCGACACCGACTGACGATTTGGTTGGTTGGTTGTTTTTGTTTCGCACAAAGTGTAAGACTAGAGGAAACACAGCTAGTAATCATCACCCACCGCCAACGTTCGGGCTACTCTTTTACCAACTTACAGTGGGATTAATCGAAACGTCATGTCGCTCCTACGGCTGAAAGGACGAGCATATTTCGTGTGACATGGATTCGAACCCACGACCCTCAAATTACGAATCGAGCGCCCCTAGCTACCTGGCGAACTCCTGACGAAACTGTGATAGTAAAATATGGAGCTAATAAAAATACATTTTAGAATTATAGATCGTTGATTTATTAACATGAACGAAAATGTTTGTGTTAATTAAACAAACTCAAGATTAATATTAGTGATCTTTCGTCCTTCAGTAATAATATCAGTAAAAAAATAGCTACTTTTACAATTGTATTCGCTGCATATTTAGTTCAGTAGAGTGTATCTTTCGTAAATTTGTAATAAGATTCTAGAGAAGTATAAATAAACATTGAAGTTATGAAACATAAAACAAAATAAATTAAGAATGAAATGTAGCTTCCAAAAATCAAAAGATTAAACATTTCTCTCACTAAGTGAGACAGATCAGATGAGGCTTTTAATGTGTATGAGAACAGTTTGGTAACGAAATTTCGTGTTATTATTAACTTTCTAGATTCTTCTCGACATGGGTTCCGAAGTGGACAATGTGACGTCAGATGGGTTTACACCTTTACACCTTGCTGTTCTGAAGTGAGTGTCGATTTACATCAGAAATAGGTTAGCTTCCTTCCGGAGTAGAAGAGCAGTTTGATGAATCGAGTTAATGTGATTGAAAAAATTAAGTATGTGTTCTGTAGATTTGAATCCCGCAACCGTGTCATCTACATATCTGTACCAGTATAGTGGTGGATGTAATGCTGTATTAATTGCTTGTGTTTCAGTTTGTGTCATAAAAATATTGGCTAGAACTGGTGATACTGGGTTCCCCATGCTTAGGCCATTTGTTTGTATATAGTTTTGGTTGTTGAACATGAAGTTTGTCTTTATTGTGGTGAATTCTATGAGGGTTGCTAACTGGTTACTGGGAATGTCTATAATTGGGTTAGGGTCTCAGATATAGAGTTCTAAGGCTTCTGTTGTTGGAACTTCTGTAAAGAGGGATATAACATCGAAACTGGCCATTAAGGCTTTATGATTAAGTTGATTTAGATTAGACTTGAAATTAAAAGAGTCTTTGATGAATGAGCTGGCTGGTGTTACATATTTGGGGATGCCCCAAACCTCATAAACCAAATTGTCCATTAAGACCAATAATGTCAACATATGAATCGTTTAATTACAATCTTGGTAAATACATAGCATGGGCATTCTCCAAATATGTAACACCAGCCAGCTCATTCATCAAAGACTCTTTTAATTTCAAGTCTAATCTAAATCAACTTAATCATAAAGCCTTAATGGCCAGTTTCGATGTTATATCCCTCTTTACAGAAGTTCCAACAACAGAAGCCTTAGAACTCTATATCTGAGACCCTAACCCAATTATAGACATTCCCAGTAACCAGTTAGCAACCCTCATAGAATTCACCACAATAAAGACAAACTTCATGTTCAACAACCAATACTATATACAAACAAATGGCCTAAGCATGGGCAACCCAGTATCATCAGTTCTAGCCAATATTTTTATGACACAAACTGAAACACAAGCAATTAATACAGCATTACATCCACCACTATACTGGTACAGATATGTAGATGACACGGTTGCGGGATTCAAATCTACAGAACACATACTTAATTTTTTCAATCACATTAACTCTGTACATCCCAACTTTAACTTCACATGTGAACAGGAAGAAAACAATCAAATATCAGTTTGATGAATCGTTATCGTATGGTAACAGAATGTAAAGATTCTGTAACGGGCATTTTTTAGCCGCGGCATAGCAGCTAATACAACGTCATCTCTTGACCGATCTAATTACAGTTTTGTACTCAGAAGGCCAAACCCTTCGATTGATGTATTTGAACACGCCCAAGGTTTCACAGATTAATTGACCATAATTTTGTCTGAAATATTTTTAAGTGCCGTGGCTATTAAGGATTTCCTCATGTTTTTTTAAACACTAAGTTACATTTTTCAGTCAAGATAGGAAATGACGAAAGTAGTCTACTTACTCCTGACCTTGGCATTAATGTCATCGTTGACCACCATCTCTGTGATGGCAGTTCTAAGTTATTTTGAAACCAACATACGTGGGTTTTTGCACAGTAGTTTAACACGCACCCTCGTATTCATCAACTTACCGTACACAACTTTGTCCAATTGGCCACAAGTGGCGGCGAATCATAATTAAATATTTTGTAATTTAAGTAACGTTTTTTATTAAAATGAATTTCTCGACGGAATAAACCATTGTTTGTTGATAAATAGTAAAGTAGCCGAAATTTCTCATGCATGAAACTTAAGTTAAAAACGAATACATGAAAAATTGATATAAAATGTAAGTATTTTCTTGTTTGGTACTTGATCACAAGAGAAAACATGCAGAAAATGGACTGAACGACCAGGTCAGAAAGGCCTTAAGTTCAGGTATTTACTCTAAATTGTAAGTTACTGACCAGAGAAAAGCAGTAAGTTGCATTTAACCACCACGACCCCCAGTAGAACAATGACATGTCTCTTAAAAACTGGGTTTATATACACGTCGTGGGTATAGCACGGTTAGCCCTCAGTGTGGCTTTGGGCTTCATAACAAAACAACAGTAACGTCACCTGAAGTGTCTATTTTTAGCTGAATTTGAGAATCAACTATCACTCTTATAACATACCCATAACTGAAATACGAAATGTTTGGAATACCGTGTCTCGAATTGCCGGTTCGATATGCTAAACTCTAAATCACATCTAAGTCAGTATAACCTGCTGGCCAACAAATATTTCCAAATATAAATGTGATTTTATAGTTTATGTTTATATTATATTTTCATTGAATCTAAATTGGATATCATCTCCAAGTACATTATGTTACAAACACTAGACATATAAGGGTATTGAGTACATGGATTCAAATCATGGCACTCATACACTGGATAGAGGATGTGATCGAATACATTTAATTAACATATTACCTGTATTAGGTATTTGTTAGTATGCGTGTGTAATGATACTATAAGAAAAGTCACTTTTGCGTTCCAGTGCCTTTGTTGACTGTTGCCAAGTGTTGATTTCCTGGGGAGCCAACATCAACCGTGAAGACGGATTAGGAAGAACTATCTATGAAATGGTGGAGGAATATTCTTTAAATGAGATCATGGAACTACTTGAGAGCTACGAAAAGAAACTAGAAAACTTTCACAATATCTTACATAAGTTTTCTGATAAGCAGTAAGTATCACTGAAGATTGAAATTACAATAATATTTCAGTTAGTCTTAAATAGTTAAACCTCAGGTGTGGTAAAGCCCAAGACTTAAACAGCTAAACTTTAGGTGTAGTAATAGTCAAGGCCCAAGCAGCTACGCTTCAGGTGTTGTAATACCCAAGGCTGTTATTTTACTGTTTATAAGCTTAATCAATATATCAGATTAGGCTTAAGGTTTGCATGCAATATTCGTGTTCCACTGCGCTGTTGTTTTACTAATTTATAAGCTACGTTGTGGGTCTCACTGTGGTATTATATTAATGTATGTAAACTACGTTATGTGTCTCGCTGTGCTGTTATCCATTTTATTGTTTATAAACTATGTTATATGTCTCGTTGTGCTGTTATCTGTTTTATTGTATGTAAACCATGTTTCTTATTAACAGATCAGAAATGTAAACCAAGTATTTTATATATGGACTTTTACCGTAATAAAAACAACAAATGAGTTATCGAAAGGGGTGGGAGACAGGATTTCTTTTATATTTATGAAATAAAAATTCCAGAATATTTTTATGACATATAACTGTAACATTAAGTATTACATCAGTAAATGTGCAAATTTATCTAATATTGACTTCCAGGGACCCGCAGTCAACCACTGGTCTTCCACACAACTTGTCAGCAATGTTTAGGCCTGCAGCCGAATGTGATAAAACCACCGAATAAACTGATTTTGAGAATTGTACGAACAGAAAATTCGTTTCTGAGAGTATTATTAGAATACTATAACAGAGTCTTTCATAACCATATGATAGTTCTCTTTAAAAAAGTTTTATTTTAAGATTCAGTAAACAAACGTATAATATTTTAAATACAATGTTATCTATTAATTCTTTCTCTTAAGGTTAAAGCACTCGTTATCCGAGGGTCGTGGGTTCGAATCCCTGTCACACCAAACATGTTCAGAGTGGAAGCGTTATAATATGACTGTCAATCCTACTATTCGTTTGTAAAAGAGTATCCCAAAAGTTGGCGATGGGTAGTGGTGACTAACTGCCTTCCCACTGCTAAATTATGGACGGCTAGCGCAGATAGCCCTTGTATAGCTTTGCGCAAAAAACAAACAATTCTCTAAGGCATTTTTTTTCCATAATTGTAAATAAGTTTAATCAATTTTACTGTACACGTTTCTTGTTTGATTAATTATAATTATTTTAAACTCGTTGCTTACGTATTTCTTTAACTCATTTGAATACAATCACTTAAAGTTAACTGGATAAATCCGTTTCATAAAACCAATGTCACACACTCTGTTGCCAAATCTATTTTATCCAACATTTGTTACTATTATTATTGTAACATTGATGAATGTTTCTGATACCATAGTTTCTTTCTACGAAAAACCGTTAATTTTAGCGTAAAAATGTTGACAACTATTTAAACAGGCTTTCTAGTGTACGTAGACGTCTGCTTCTAAGACCATGTTTCAATACATTGAAGGCACACTGGAGGTGCTTCAGAATTCTTCTGTGTATTAGATTTCTTTGCCCGTTTTCCTAATAGAAACAGTGCTGATTTCGTTGAAATTTATAAACATTTTATTTGAAAGCCTTCAAATTCAAAAGTTCTTGGGTCAGAGGATTCTCTTTCGTCAAAATAACCTTCACTTTTAGAATGATGACATTTTTGTGGCTAAGTTTCAGATATTGTTGCAGAAGTAATATATATCCTGAATCTTTTACAGTAAAAAAATATGCTCGCTTTCAATAAAGGCATTGAGAGTTTTCTTTTTTAAAAATATTCCATGTCCTGTGATCTGTCTCTCTATAAGAATATTATTAATTTCCTGTGATATGTCCTTTAGGCCTAAAGCTACCTTTTGCAGTAATTCGCTATGGAATTGTCGAACTCCCCGTTTATTGTACTGCTTATTATTAAGGGCTTCACACGTTAAACTGTGTTAGTTGTAAACCTGATGTTACTCCCCGTTTATTGTACTGTTTATTATTAATAGTTCCTTACTAGTAGTGTCCCTTTACACACACTGATCGATACTGGTAGTGTCCCGTTACATACTCTGATCGGTACTAGTAGTGTCTTGCTACATACTCTGATCGATACTAGTAGCATCTGGAAGGTCTGTAACACTCAGTCTTTGGTTGTATGAGTATTAATGGTTGAGGTACGGTTGCCCAGACCTTTATTCCAAACCTACCTTAAGATATTATTAATGTGATATATTTATTTCAGTTTTAAAGTAATACATAATGTTTGAAACATGAACAAAATCAAATTCTGGGTGTCACTCTAATAAATAACAATATAGTTACTTCTGTTTTTGATAGTTAGGCTTTGTAAGTCCGTTTCTCTGTCCTTCTTACCCAAAACTGATACATCCTATATATGTGATCAGTTCATCGAAGATGTTTTACCAGGATTTAAACCCATGTTAATTCTGGTGACCAACGCGAGGTGAACGTTGAGACAGACAAAGATAAACCACATGTAATATTGACACACGATTCTCAGTAACTCCATTATAGGTTTCTAATCAAACTGTTTTTCAAGTGATATTTTAACCTTTTATCCTCCCTAATATCGTACTGCAATCCTTATGTGGCCAAAACTTCGAATGTGTGACGGACGTGAGGTGATTCGAAGGTTAGGATATAGGAGTTAATAGAAATACGACTAAAATATGACAATCCTGATGAAACTAATTTGTCGTCAACAGACAAAAGAAAACGCTAAATGGCCATAATACAATCTCAGGAGTAGAGGGAAGTATATGACTTTGTTGGTTTGGTGTGTTTTTAATTTCTCGTAAAGCTACACGGGGGCCAATTGCGCTAGACTTCCCTAATTTAGCAGTGTAAGACCAGAGGAAAGTAGCTTGTTATCACCACTCACCGCCAACTCTTTGACTATTCTTTTTTCAACGAATATGAGATTGACCGTCACATTATAACGCCCCCCACGGCTTAAAGGCGAGCATGATTGGTGCAACGGAGATTCGAACCCAACCCTCAGATTACGATTCGAGTACTTTAACCACCTGGCTATGCCGAGCAAACAACAGATGCAGTTACAAAATATTTTACTTTGTTGACGTGAATCATTGGGTTAATAAATTTGCAAGTCAGTCTTTTGCTTCAGTTTCATAAATAATTTTTGTTCGACGAAGAATTGCGGTAGGGTCAAAAAGAGGAGAGTTGACAGAATTAAGAATTACCGACAACAGGAATAAACGAAGAAGACCTAATTACTTGTTATGTGTCAATACTAGTGTTATCTGAATATAAGAACGCTCAACTTGCACCATCTTATTTATAATAAGTACATTACTTAAAAAAAAACAACAATCCAGGGGCAGTGAACTCATTAATAAGAAACAATTAACACGTTAATTGACACTGGTTCCATAGCTAACTTGGTAATGATAGATAAAAACTTAGAAAAAATATTTCCAGGGATTAAGCAAGAGATGGATATGTGTGTAAAGAATGTGGTAATAATATTTCATTTCAGCAAGAGGAAAATTGGAAATATTTTCCATCTTAGGATGATTCACTGAAGAATAGTGGAAATTAGGAAATTACCTCACCTCACGTGGTGGCATGGATATTGGGGTTAGCCTAGCTTTAAACAGTCTCATATACAATATCAAGGAAATCCTTATCTACTACACGACATATTATAGAGACTGGAATTCTGTTGTCAACAAAACTAGAAGCATAATACTTTGATGAACAACAGAACTAAATAAAGCTAAAGAAAGGTCATCAACAGTGATCGTTAGTCGCCCCTCGATCATTTTGCTGTTGAGAAAGGTGTATGTGTGTTTAAAACACAGATTAAACCAATGAAATACAACAAAAGCTATTTTTAAAAAGTCTAATTGCAACTTGCAAACTTATACGTTAAAAGTTTCGGCATGCAATGAAAAAACTTTTACGTCTACAAATTGTGATGTATGCAAACTGCGAGATATATCCACGTTTCATGAATTAGTTGAATTACGTTTGCAAACGTTTTGAGACTACTCCACTAAGTATACTACAATCCTTTCTGAAGGTTATATTTCATGTCACATTAGGACACTTAGCACCCACAATCATATAGATGAGCTAGATGGTTACCCATCTGTTTTTGACTTGCACCTTTATATTTATCAGTTCTCAACTTCAGCCAATAAAAGTCCTTCTATAATATTTCAGTTACAGGTTAAATGATAAACAACACAATGATAAAAACTAGTTTAAAAGTAGAGTAGATAAATATGTAATGTGAGATTTCTTGTCACAGAAGAACAAATTTAGATTTGATAAACCACGTATTGCAGTATTTTGTATAATTTTAAAATCATGTTTGATTATTGTTGTGTTTTTAATACGCCTGAGAGCCTATATTACTTTTTTATCTCCAAATTTTACCAATGAGACATTTTCATTGATAGGTGGGAACGTCTGACATCTTTCATTCTCTATGCACAACACGATTAGTGACCATATTTGTAAATACATTGGCAATAGAACAGCCAATTGGGTAGCTTCAGAGTAGTAAGTAAATCTCTTGATGAACCAAAGGAACATATCGAGTATTACCAATTTTAGAGGGAGCCACCAGTGGTTTCTTTGGAGTATCAACTTAGTAAAAATTCCTCCAATCATAAGATTATGAGTGATGGTAGGGGAGGGAAAGGTCAACCCATCTGTGTATTATAAGACACAGAAAGGAAAGCCACTGAAGACATTTGGTAACTACAAATTAGGGACACCAAATTAACAAGGAAAGAAGAGTTTATTATATGAAGTTTGAAAATGGTTATTTGTAAATTATATATATTTTTCTGGACAGTATTTCGTGTTTAACAGTGAGACATGATCGTATGCAACATTAAAGTACAAACACATCAAACATTGTGCGTGATTGTCTCATTTTTACAGACGAAATACTGTGCAGAAATAGATCTATAATTTACAAATAGCTGTTTCAAAACTTCACATTGTTTGTAAATTGATACCCCGTGAAAACAAAAGTATTTTGTTGTGTTGCTCATAATTTTAATTGTACGTTGTTTAGCATATCGGGACGTGGTGGGCAGAGCACAGATAGCCCATTGTGCAGCTTTGTGCTTAATTCTAAACAACAACAACAACAACAGCATATCGGGATAATTTTGATATTTACTAATACTTATGTTGTTGATTGTAAATAGGTATTCCATTGGTAATGATGAAAGTTTAATGCACCATTGTTTTATCTAAATAAGAAGTTTGTTCAATGGACTTCATAATCCAGGAAGGGGACAACGTTATAGACTGTGTTATCTAATTTAGTCGTTTGCATAACAAGAGTTTTTATATCGGACAACGAGTACATAGTTTAATTACTCGAATTTTCTTAAATTTATGAAACGATCTGTATAATATAAAACTCAAATTAGACGAGACTAGGGTTAATAATTTATCCGTGATTTCGTTATAATAGTAAATTAATTATTGAATTAGCGAATTTCTGTTAGTTTGTCTGTTACTTCATTTTCGAAAATAGTGCGTTTGTATTTCGACAAAGAAATACAAGAAGTTTGTATATACAAAAAAATTAGAAAATGTTTATCTGACTGTTAGTATTTTTTGCTTTTGTCAAGTTAGGCCTATCATTAGTCCTTTAAACCGTATGAGTATAAAACATGTAATTGAATAAATAAAACAAGTTTATTAATATTAATAGAATTGAACTTTGAATTATTTATTTTCTAAATAAAGTAACCCTTCCAACAACAGAACACGTTATAACAACACTTTAAAATTGTAAAAAATATCTCACCGACGATATTGTTTTTTTAAATTTGCCCTTTTTAAATTGAATTGTTGCCTTTATATAAAAGATTAAAACCCTCTAATCAATTCGATATGAAGTTAAATAAAAAACAATGAAATAGATACATCTATGTTGTATATTTAAGTGTTAAAAACCCTATAATCCCAACGTTTTCGAAAGGTAAACCTTTTTTTTTTCAGGGACAAGCTGTTTGTAAAGTGATATTGTCTAATCCGCAGACAACTCCTACGTTGCCAAAATATGATTTTATGGCCCCTTGTCCTGTTGTTTTCACTCCTAAATACACAAAAACATGTACGACGGATTTATATTATCAATACCTTTAACAATCTTAAATACCTCAATTAAATCATTTTTGTTCCTTCTCCTCTCCAGAGAAAGCAACTTTACAGGTTTTAGTCTCTCTTCGTAGGACAATGTCACCATCCCAAATATCATTTTAATGGTTCTTCTCTGAATATTCTCCAACAGTTCAGTGTCCTTCCTGAGGAATGGGGCCCAAAACTTTACACAGTGCTCTAAATGAAGCATTACACGTGATATATACAGTGAAACAATAATATAACATAACGTTTCGGACACATTGGTCCATCTCGGCTGTTCCATCCTCTGGACTATATTAAAATAACTTTAAAAAAATAAATAGTAAAGCCAGCCCTTATAATTCATATACATACCAAGCTCTTTCTTAAACTAATTTAAATTCACTGCCTCTACAACATCCGAAGGCAACCAATTTCAGAAGTCAGCCCCCTGTAAGAAAAATGAAACTGTCTCAGCTGAAGATGACTTCTACCCTGCTAAAATTTATACTTGTGACCAATAGTGTCCTAAATTACTCATATTTGGATATGAAAAAGATGATGCATCAACTCTATCAATTACTTTACAATCTTAAACACCTCAGTCTGATCCCTCTAACTCTTACTAAATCTCTACATCCCACGCAACATTCTAGTAATTCTTTTATGAACTATTTTCAACAATTCAATGTTCTCCTTAAAGTAAGGAGCCAAAGATTGAACACAATGTTCCAAATATGGCCTGACCAGTGACCTGTACAATAAAATTATAACCTCTTTAGACTTGTATTTAATATTTTTGTAGATACAACTTAAAATTCTATTTGCTCTACCATTAGCAATAACACACTGCTTGGATGACTTTAGAGAGTGGTTTTAGTTTGAATTTCGTTCAAAGCTACACAAGGGCTATCTGCACTAGTCGTCCATAGTTTAGCAGTGTAAGACTAGAGGGAAGACAGCTAGTTATCACCATCCACCGTCAAGTCTTGGGATACTCTTTTACTAACGAATAGTGCATTGACATTCACATTATAACGCCCCCGGCTAAAAGGGCGAGCATGTTTGTTGTGACAGAGATTCGAACCAGCGACCTTCAGATTATGAGTCGAGTGCCTTAGCCACCTGGCCATGCCACTTTAGAGACTATTACACAAAGATTCCTTTTTTTTTATAACACTGTTAAAGTTATTTTAATCCAAATTATACGTATATTTCAAATTATGATAACTCGCATTATCTTGTATTTATTATAATCAAAACCCTTCTATTATCTGAATAATCTAAATCCTTTTGTAAATCAGTAGCATCCTCTTCACAGCTAACAACACATATACCTTGATAGCATCATCAGATTTAAGTGATTTATTGATCATTCCTTCATTTGTGTCATTGATGTAAATCAAAAGAGCAAAAATCCTAAGATTGAGCCCAGGGGTTTGTTTGTTTATAATTAAGCACAAAGCTACATAATGGGCTAGTTTTGCTCTACCTACCGAGGGTGTCAAAACCCAGTTTCTAGTGGTGTGAGTTCACCGACATACCTTTGTGTAATTGTGGTCGAACCCTAGGGTACCCCACTTGTGACATTAACTCAGTTTGATTGAACTCCATTTATAACTGCCCTCTGCTTTCTTCCAAATCAAATTTGGTAACTTATCCCCCACACCTATACTTTGTCTTAGACTAAATATTCCTATAAATGTTGCCCAAAATCCCATTAGCCCTATTATCAGCTACAATACACTGTTTAGATGACTTACGTGATCTTGCCTGGTATAGCCAGGTGGTTAGGGCGCTCGACTCGCAATGTGAGAGTCACAGATTCGAATTTCCATCACACCAATCATACTCTCCCTTTCAGGCGCGGGGGTGTTATAATGTTCGGTCAATCTCACAATTCATTGGTAAAAGAGTAGCCCAAGAGTTAGCGGTAGATGGTTATAACCATTTACATTGCTAAATTAGGGACGGCTAGCGCAAATAGCCCTTGTGTAGCTTTCAGGGAAATTCAAAAACAAACAAACCAACTCAATTTTTCGATCACAATACCTAGATCATTTTCTTCAAACAAAGTAGTTAATGTCTTGTCATTTAAACTGTAACAAGTTTTTAATGCGTCATCATGTATAATTTATGTATTTCAGTCATGTTTAATACTTCACCGCAAAAATAGTCTTACGAGCTTTCCGCGTGGGTTAGAACATAGGACCTAGGTTTTGTTGAGGTTAAAAGCAAAAAAATTATTTATTATTTGAAGAGATACTCGTCACTTCTTGATACTTAAAATAATTATTAAAAATGTAAGTGTATTGTTTAAAATTAACATTTTTCTCACAGTGTGTCATTTTCGCAAGATATTTATCAACTTCTTTGAAGAGAATCTGTGTCGACTGATCTATTATGAAATCACGTCCTTAATAGAAGAGGGTGGAGTCATTTACGCGATTCGTGTGTTGCTGTTCTAAAGATATCACTATCGCGCAGGCGTAGGAGTATGATTTATTTTGTGTAGTGTGTAGTATAGTACTTTGGTATTCGAAATTATCAAAATTGTAGAAACTGAACTAAACCAATGTATTCTTTTCACTTCAAAAGCATCATTTATATACATCAGTTCAAGTAAAGTTTTGACCAGAAAACGCCCCTATGAAAGGAGGTATTATTTATATAAAACTCTTTTGTCTCTCTTTTATTTTCAAGATGGCGGTTTAAGAAAAGTGTTATACAATTTGGACAATTTTTATGAAATTTAACACTAATAATGGTCTTTCATAATTATTGCAGCAATGGAACTGAGAGTTGGAAACAAGTATCGACTTGGACGTAAAATTGGTAGTGGGTCTTTTGGTGACATATATCTTGGTAAGTAAGAATTTAAATTAGCACACTTATTAAAATTGTAATTTAATTCAAAGTTAACTAGAGAATGCTTTTGTATCCGACTGTATCCTAAGAATAATGTTGGCGAGAATTAAAACGTTTAAGCCTATTGCTGTTATAAGTATTAGTTACTGTGCTTTTACTGTTGTTACTTTTCTGGTTATATTTAGACATAAAAATAAAAGTTTAAAAATGATGTTTCAATTTCGAAGATCGAACTAAATTCCATTGAATATTATACTTAACGTAGTCGTAACAGTATCAGTGATTAATAACAGTGACGAGTGTTATGTGACAGTTTGACAGATTATTCTGTTTAATGTAATTTCAAATTGCGAGTAGATAAGAAAGGAAACTTAAGTATGAATACCACTACTGATGTGTTTAATTATAATTAGGTCTGTAACTGTATACTTATTATAAATATCTCCACAGTGTTGTTACATAGAGTTAATAATATTAATTATTAACCTAAAAAGTTAAGTTATAATTTAAAAGACTGAATTCTCAAGTGAGTTAGGGTTACAACATTCAAAACAAAAAAAGCAATTCTGCTATATCCTCAAATAGTGAAAAACAAGGTAAAACCAAATGTGTGGTATTACACTATTACTAATGTACTACAACAGCTACTTATACAATATAGTAGCATATTTTTTCTGTGTTTTGATCTGTTGTTTAAACTGGGGAAGTTGGAGCTATGGTCTTTATCTTGACAGAAGAATACCTATTAGATTTCTCTTTTAATGTATATAATGACAGTATAAAGCTTTTATCCTACTTAAACTAAAAACAAAGCATCCAAATATAAATTTAATACTATTATGTTAGTTAAAACCCTTTTGTAATTGGTTTGATATAGTATGCACAAGTTTGTCAACACCTTTGCACATAGTAAGTATTGTCACTATACCTTTTAATACAGCATGTTTGTCTTTACAAAAGTTGGTAGACTTTTCTTAAAAATTACAAGTATTTTTTGTACAAAAAATCAGATTTTTAATGAAATATTTCTACTAAAGATTTGTTTGGGAAAACTTTTGTTATTAGTCTCAGTGCAAAGTGATTTAATATTTTGATTAAAATAACTATTCTTTGTTCCAAAAATCTTAAGTATTTGTGTAATCTTTAAAACCCCATAAGTACATTTCAAGCATTTGTTTTTAGTAAGATACTATATTTTGTTATTTTCTGTAATATTAACTGTCACATGATCAACCTTGTAACCATCATAAAAATTTAGAAAACAAATACAAGTTCCCCTTTTTTCATTCTAGAATGACTACATATTATAAAAAGAAAACAAATATTTAGTCTAAATTGCTTAAATTTCATGACAATGTATGTATATTAACATATATATTTATTTTATTTTATGGACCTTCCAGTGATACCTACCTAACATTACATGACTTATATTTACATATCCAGTAATATAAAACTGACCTTCAGTCTTCCCTGTCATGGTTGTTTTGGTGGACTAATATTTTGTAATACACAGTCACATTTCAATCATTATACATTGTATATATGTATATAGGTTATTACTATTTAGGAATAAATTAATAAATTTTATTTTTCTCAAAATATAAAAATTAATCAAGAAGTAAAGCAAACAATTATCTCTTCTCACTATGACCTATGAACTTGGTTGCTCAGATTTTTAAAATTCCACATATGGAGGATATCAAACAACAATTTTTTAGGTTTTATTTATACAGTTGAATGTGAAAAAAATTGTAAATAACAACACTGATACCATAGAACACCATAATTTATTAAGGTTAGTGACTAAGATTTATTTAGATTAAAAAAACAAACTTTAAGCAGACTGAAAACAACCTACTGTAAAGAAATGTTGTTCCCTGGTATAATATGGAATAATTCTAGAAAGAAAAAAATGGTAATTTTGATTTATTTTATTTATATTTTAAGTTGTTACAAGGTCAGTCAAATTGATGTGGTCTGAATTGAATGGAATATATATTTGATAAAAAAAATATGAAGATATTTAAACAAAGGAGAAAATTAAACTGATTGTCTGGATTGTCACTAGTTAAAACCCTGGTGGCACTGTGCCCGATATTAATTAAGTCCTAAATACAATTATTTTGAATATTCAGTTTCTTGCATAAAAAATATTTTTCATTCCAAATAAAGTCATGGTTTAACAGGTGAGCTCAGCTATTAGATGTTATGTTTTATTGACTAATGTACGTCTGTTGTAACAGATAACCTACCACTAATTGTTTTGTTTATATTAAAAACTATCTAATGTTGAAGGAGGCTAGTTAAAGCATGAAACAGTGTATTTGTCATAACCTGTTTGTTTAGTGACAATGTATACTTCTAGTTAGACCAGTATATTAAATTGTCTACATAATTAAAAAATATTTTTGAATTATACTGGTAGCTTGCTTTGATCATGAGTCATCTAATTATCTATTACTTGTGTAATTTAATTTTTTGAGGTGTGGTTGATTCTGCTTTTCTGTTTAATAAGGTACCAACATAACAACAGGCGAAGAAGTCGCTATTAAACTGGAATGTATCAAAACCAAACACCCTCAGTTACACATCGAGAGTAAGTTTTACAAGATGATGCAGGGAGGGGGTGAGTGTTTTATATAAATATTGTAATATCCTTTCAGAGTGTTAGTTTAAATGAACATTTGTTTCATCTTTCTTTTAATTAATTTTGAATATAACAGGTTCTGAGTAGAATATGGTAATTGATTGTTTAGTTCCTTCATCTGTTATTTATCTGAAATGGCCAAAAAATATAAAGTTTATAACACTAGAAATGTGGTTTCAATACTTTAGTAAGTAGCTTTATGTTTTGGTAGTATTTGACAGTTGGAATTAGAAAATATATTAATAATTATAAGTCCTAGTTTTGTTTAGTTGATTATGTTCGAATTTTAACACAAATGAATGAATGGAAACTTATAATGGCAGTATTTCCAATACTGGATAGTTGGAATAATTAGAAACACTAATTAATCAAAGTAACTGATTGTATTTAGTTAATTGTCCATCTCCACTGTATTTATCTTGTATTTTGAAATCTCTCTTGATTTATTTGAGTTGTATCTAGATGATTCTGACAGTTAGGAGTTCTTTAGAAGAGGTGTGTTTTTTAAAATTATAAATAATGTATTTCCACAGCATAATAAACAAGTGTGAATGTTTGAAAGATAAAGTTTACAGGTGATTACTACACAGTGTGGAGACTAATACATGGGATTTAAAAGCATGTTTTTATTGGCTCTTCTTTACTTAGTAAAGGAAGGTTTAAATTATTAGTTTTTGTATGTTTCAGTTGGAATACCCATGATAAAGTGGTGTGGCTCAGAAGGTGATTATAATGTAATGGTGATGGAACTACTGGGACCAAGTTTAGAAGATCTCTTTAATTTCTGTAATCGCAAATTTAGTTTGAAAACTGTACTCCTTCTAGCTGATCAGTTGGTAAGTGGAAGTTTCAGTAATACCATTGTTAAAAGGTCAGATAAGGTTTATAATTGTATATTGGTGGCCCTTTACGTATCATACACTAAGTTTTGATAAGTAGTATTCTATGTCTTAATTCTTCTTCTGAAACATGAAATAGAAATTAAAGAATTATGTAGCTGTAAGCAGTCAGCTAATAGCAGTTTCTAATTATTTATGTAATAGCTTAACTGTGTTTTAGGTTTTGTTACATGCAAGTTTATATGTGATATTTAATAAACCACAGTTGTTAAGAAATGTCAAAGAATAATAATTAGCATTTGTTGTTGTGGAGGTGTTGAAGTGAAATAAACTAGAGATAAATGAAAACTTTCATCACTTCTACAGGTGTCATTCCCACGTTAATATTTTGTTTTCTTACTGCTAGGTATTGTTCCAGACTTTATATGTGGTTAATATTCAGTTCTTGAAAAATGGCAGCATCTGAGAAACCAAAAAATTGTTATTCACTGTAAATATTACTAACCATTCCCTGTCATGTTTCTGCTACATTATATTGATTACGCAGCAACAAAATATAGAAATAAACAAATATATCAACCACTGATAGTGATTCCTGTGGAAGAAATAAAAACAAATTCAATCATGATGGACTTGGTTACAGAATGCATCTCTGGATGGCTAGTATGGTCTTCAGGTTAAAATATCCACCCACATGTTTGCCATGTGTGGTGACCCATGAAGGGGAGAAAAGGATCCTGGTGATTGAGGGGCCCAACCTTAACACACAACTTTGGTCTTGAATGTCTGTAGACAGACAGCCTTGGGGTGGCTCCACTTGGGTCAATTGGCTGGGTAACTTGGGCTAGGGTCAACCAAGTACCAGTGTTGGATGTTCTTAGCAGGTGTTGTGGACATTGTATCTGATATTGGTGTATGGGTATAGTGCTCACTTAACTGTGGTGTTGCTACAGTGTCCTTGTTTGGCATTATAGTGCTCCCTAGTGGGTGGGGTTAGTGGGCACTGAAACATTTTTTTTTTGTTATGGATCCTCTAACTAAGAGCTTAAATACAGAAAAAATAGTTCATAGGTAAACAACATCGTGAAGATTCTGAGCAGCAATCTTAAACACCTGTACCTCATTTTCTTATATTGCATTATCTTTCAGTTGATGAATCAATATCAAAAGCTGTTTTTGTCCCTAACATTCATTCCAGCAAACCCCATTTCTTTTGCTTCTGGATATAGGCATTTCCTCAGGTACATCTTCCTCTTTTGCCCCAAGATGGAAAACAATAATTCATTTATGTTCTCAGTCGCAGGAATCCACTTCCAACAACAAAGACCTACCCAATCAACCCAGAGCAGGATCCATGGAGGTTGGCACACCTCCCTTGAATAAAGAAAAAAAGACATGGTGGAAAACAAGAGCTCTCCACCCACTTTGTCTACACATAAATAAAATTTGCCACCTTGATACAATTGAACTGTAGAGGTTTACATTCTAATCTGCCATCCTGTATGTGATGGAGAGGTGGCACCATTGGTTGATCAGCATGTGCTCACCCTCTTTGCCACTCAATACACTCTTGGAAGCTGTAGCCATCCTTGTTTCCTTTTGTCATACCATCACTCTTTGTTCTCTTTACTTGTCTACTGAAGAGACCTATGATCAATCAGACCTTGATGCTCTTGTTGAAAGGTTGCCATCTACCTTTTTAATCCTGGGAGATGTAAGTGGACATAATACCCTTTGGTAAGGTACTGATACTGATGGGAGGGGTTGCTCTGTAGAACGTATACTCTCTGATCACAACCTTTCTCTTTTCAATACTGGTTTGTATTCTTATTTTCATGCACTTAGTCAGTTCTTTACTGCTGTTATCTCTCAGTTTGCTCCCCTTCACTATTCTCCCACTTTTCATGGAGGGTTGACACGAGGCAGTGATACATTTTCCATAATTTTGAGAGAGAATGGCCATGGTCAATACCAACTGGCCCTTTTTCACTGCTTCAAAGAACTTGATCCTGCCATCATCTGTAAGTCATCAGTAGACAATTGCATGGCAGCAGTAACTGACTGTATTATACAGGGAGCTGCTCAAGGTATTTCTAAAACCTCGACACATTTTCCACGATATCCTTGTCCCTGGTGAAATCCTGCCTGTCACATGACATGGAAAACTCAAAAATGGGTCTGGTATTTTGTACATTTTGTAGGTATCCATCACTCTCGAACTGCATTGTTTTCCAGCGGACTCGTGCAAAAGCTTGGCAGGTAACACATCAAAACCAGGAATTTTGGATTAAGTTCACAACCAGCATCTCTTCTACCACCAGGTGTCCAGCTTGGCCAAGCGTGTTAAGGCATTTGACTTGTAATCCGAGGGTTACAGGTTTGAATCCTGGTTGCACCAAAACATGCTTGCCCTTTCAGCTGTGGGGGTGTTATAATAAGAAGGTCAATCCCAGTATTTGTTGGTAAAAAGTAGCTGAAGAGTTGGCAGTGGGTGGTGATGATGAGCTGTCTTCCCTGTAGTCTTACACTGCTAAATTAGGGAATTAGAGTAGCTTTGGGCAAAATTCAAAACAAACAATTCTACCACCAGTTCCAAAGTCATGTGGGAAAAGTCAGTAGACAATAAAATTCTGTCCCCCTCTCGATCTTGCTTTCTGATGGCCAGGAAATAGCTGATACTTGGAGCATTGCGATACTCTAGGTGATAGCTTTTTCTGGATATCTAACACTTCTACTTCATCCTCCACACTCTCAGCCATCAAGACTCATGCAGGGTGATCACCTCTTTCCTTTCAAGCTGATTGTCTCTATGACTCTAATTGTTGCTTTACTTTACACTGGTGGAACTCAAACTAGCCCTTTATTTGCCTGGCAGTACATCAGTCAGACCTGCAAGGTGCTGCATCATCCATCTCCTGCTTCTCTTGCTATTCTTTTGATTGTTTTTAACCAAATCTGGCAGGAAAATGTTTTTCTTGTTGCCAGGCTATTGTCATGACTTTCTCTAAGCCTGGGAATGATTTCAAGATTCCTTCAAACTATCATCCCAATTGCTTAGACAAGCTGTTTTGTAAGACCATAAAGAAGTTGGTTAATGCTCGTCTTCTATGGTTCCGACAACTATGGACCACTTGATTCGACTTAGACGTAAATCAAATGAAAGCATCTTGTATCAATATTCTTTGACCTAGAGAAGGCTTATGATACTACATGGAGTTATGGCATTTTGCAAGACCCCCATTTATGTGGGTCATTTGCCCATTTTCATTAAAAATATTTTAATGGATAGGTAATTCAAAGTTTTTGTGGGGTGGACACTTTTCTTTTCTTTTCTAGAGGAACTTGGGAGTCCCTCAGGGCTGTGTTTTGGATGTCACACTGTTCAGTGTAAAGATTAATACCATCACTGTTGCAAATGGACTCTATGTTGATGACTTTTACATTTCATGTCAGTCATCAAATATGAGGTATATTGAGAGGCAGTTATAACACTGCCTTCAATCATTTACTAAAGTGGACCACAGCAAACTGTTTTAAATTCTCTTCCAACTTTTGTGTACTTTTGCCAACTGAGTATTCACCCTGATCCTGAACTCTGTATCGATGAAGTTGTGCAACCTGTTGTCCTGAAGACAAAGTTCTTGAGACTTATTTTTGATCATAGGCTGACCTTTTTACCACATATCAATCAGCTATGAGTCAAATGTACAAGAGCACTGAACATACTCCATGTCCTCTTTTCCACCACTTGGGGAGTGGATCAATGTTCTATGCTAAAGATACTTGGTGCTCCTATTCGATCAATACTTGATTATGGGTTACTGGTCTATGGCTTTACCTGATTCTCGGCCTTAAAGATGTTGGATCCCATTCATCATCAAGGACTTTGGCTCTGCACTGGGGCTTTTTGCACCTCCCCAGTTCAGAGCATATTTGTAGAGTCTCATGAACCTTCCTTGCACTTTTGCTGTCTGCAACTGTCTTCACAAAATTTTTCGAAACTTCGTTCCTTACCAAACATCCCACCTAGGGTTTTGTTTTCCTTCCTCGATGAGCCATGCTTTTTCAGAACAGATGATCTGCCATTGCTGCTTTTGGCCTTCATATCTAGGCATAGTTGGATGAATTGGATCTGTCCTTGGATAACATTGCTGTATCTACTGCTCAGCCCATCCCACCATCTTTTCTTATGGCCTACAAATGTGACCTATCTTTAAGTCATCTGAGATAAGCAGACACTCCTGATTGCAAATACTGTTATTTTCTGAACATCTTTCAAACCATCCTTCCATTCCTATTTATACGGATGGTACAAAATCGGGTAACTCTGTGGGCTCTTCCCATGGTTTGTTGTTGTTGTTCAGTGGTTGTGTGCAGAATCCCCTCTACAGTTTTTGTGTTCACTGCTGAACTGTACACCATTTCACTTGCCCTGAATCACATAGAAGCTAAGCAGTACTCAAATTGCACTATTTCTACTGACTCGTTTGTTTTCTTCTGGCCCTGGAACTGCTTTATGTTAGTTCTCACCCTGTTGTTGCTGATATTCAAAACCAACTGGCCCAATTCTCTTTAACGTCTGTTTCCATCCCGGTTTTCTGGATACCAGGCCATGTTGGTATTTGCAGGAATGGGTTTGCTGAAATCATAGCTAAATCTGTCTGTTCTGGCACTATCACTGCTGTGCCTGTTTCATACATGAACTATGGTTCTGTATCTCTGAGAATTAGATTTCTTTATGTGTGTTAACTAAATATGATTCAGTAGTGTTCATGATAAACTGTTGGTGTATTAAATGTTTAGTGTACACTGCTAAGAACAATCAGTGATGTCGAGAAACCCACTTGTTGAGAATTTTATATGCAAAAACGGCTCGTTTGGGTTGAGAAAATATTTCAAATAGAAGAGCAAACAATGTTTCAACTTTCTTCGGTCATCGTCAGGTTCACAAAGAAAGAGGTAACTGACCGGAAGCTGACCACATGTTTGGAAGGGGTTGTGTAACTGAGTGTCGTAATGTAGAGGGCAGGATTAGATGTTTGAATATATAATTTTATCTATAATATTAATATAGGTATAATGGCGTTCCTTTATATTGGTTTATTTTGGGTTTAAGTTGTTGTATAAGTAAGGCTTCTTTAATTTTGCGTTTGTTTATGTTTGTTTCTTTATTTAGTATTTTAGTGTTTTCTATGGTTATGTTGTGTTCATTTGACTTGCAGTGTTCGAAAATGTGTGAAGGTGACTTTTTATGTTCTTTGAATCTGGTTTCCATTTTTCTACTTGTTTCTTCAATATAGAAGTTGTGGCAGTTATCACATTAAGATGCAAACAACAGAAAAGACACCAACACAACAAACCATTGACTAACCTCATAATTAACAGATCCAACCGACAATTAAACATAGACGAGATACATCTACTGAACAAAGGACTCAACTTCGCAATAGCACCTAGGTACATTCCAACCATAGAAATCAAAACATGTTTAGAAGACCTAGCTAGGAGACTTGTGATACTTTCTACAGAAAACAAAGAAAAAACCAAAAACAACCAACAGAAAGAAGACAATTTTATTGACATCCAACAGCCAAACTTCCCAGGTAAAATTACAAATTTATATTTTCCAGAAACACCTAAAAACAACATCTTAAACGATTTTTTCAAAGAATTTTCTCACAAAACCATCAACATTATTTCACAAAACAGAAAACTAAAAAACAACCTTACAAAAAGAGACATTAATTCCATTAAAAACCTAAAACAAGACAGAAACAAAAATTCTAAAAGCAGATAAAGGTAACACTATAGTGATAATGAACACGAATGAATACATACAAAAAATGAATAACATCCTATCAGACATGAACAAATTTAAACCAATACACACAAATCCAACAAAGACACATGAGACGCAACTGAACAAATTACTACTACAAATGAAAAAGACCAACACAATTTCACAAACACTTTATTCCTACCTACGTAAAACCGACTCGCGCACACCGCAAATATATGGCACCCCAAACCTCATAAACCAGATTGTCCATTACGACCAATAATGTCAACATATGAATCGTTTAATTACAATCTTGGTAAATACATAGCATGGGCATTCTCCAAATATGTAACATCAGCCAGCTCATTCATCAAAGACTCTTTTAATTTCAAGTCTAATCTAAATCAACTTAATCTTGAAGACTTAATGGCCAGTTTCGATGTTATATCCTTCTTTACAGAAGTTCCAACAACAGAAGCCTGCAAGATAGCCTTAGAACTCTATATCCAAGACTCTAACCCAATTATAGACATTCCCAGTAACCAGTTAGCAACCCTCATAGAATTCACCACAATAAAGACAAACTTCATGTTCAACAACCAAAACTATATACAAACAAATGGCCTAAGCATGGGCAACCCAGTATCACCAGTTCTAGCCAATATTTTTATGACACAAATTGAAACACAAGCAATTAATACAGCATTACATCCACCACTATACTGGTACAGATATGTAGATGACACGGTTGCAGGATTCAAATCTACAGAACACATAATTAATTTTTTCAATCACATTAACTCTATACATCCCAACATTAACTTCACATGTGAACAGGAAGAAAGCAATCACATATCATTTCTTAACATCAAAATTATAAGAACCGACACACAATTCAAAACCGAAATCCACCGAAAAATCACCCATACTGGACTATACATTCCTTGGGACTCAGCACATGAAACAAAACAAAAACTCAACATACTAAGACACCAAATAAACACAGCCAAAGAACTATGCTCACCAGATAAAATTAAGGACAAATTAGACAAAATAAAACAATACTTCATCAACACCAATAAGTTTCCTCCACAAACTGTAGAAAACATCATACACAGACACCTAGCCAGAAAGCAAAATCAACCAACAAAAGTAAATGTATCTCATGAATAAAAAAAATCACGAAACCATATACTGTTGTATACCATATATTCCTGACATCAGCAAACAAATAACCAACATTTGGCAAAAACTAGTAACAAAATATGACATTCCAGTTAAAACTAAATTTATTCAAAAAACAGGCACAAAACTGAGGTCTATACTATGAAAGAACCACACCAACATTATTTATAAAATACAATGTGATAACTGCCACAACTTCTATATTGGAGAAACAAGTAGAAAAATGGAAACCAGATTCAAAGAACATAAAAAGTCACCTTCACACGTTTTCGAACACTGCAAGTCAAATGGACACAACATAATCATAGAAAACACTAAAATACTAAATAAAGAAACAAACATTAAAGAAGCCTTACTTATACAACTTAAACCAATATAAAGGAACGCCATTATACCTATATTAATATTATAGATAAAATTATATATTCAGACATCTAATCCCGCCCTCTACATTACGACACTCAGTTACACAACCCCTTCCAAACATGTGGTCAGCTTCCGGTCAGTTACCTCTTTCTTTGTGAACCTGACGATGACCGAAACGTTGTTCGCTCTTCTATTTGAAATATTTTCTCAACCCAAACGAACCGTTTTTGCATATAAAACTGCTAAGAACAGTTTAAATAGCTTGTTACCGAGTTGATTATTGTTGTCATACTTGTAATTATGTTTACAGGACTTATGACTTGAATTAAATAACTGAAAGATGTAAAGAAATATACAACTAGAATGAATTTTTTTTAAAAAATAAGATAATGGTGCTATTTTATCTTTAGAAATAAAACCAGTAATCAGTATACACTTTTTGTAACAATGGTGACACATAAAACTGTTAGTTAAACCATAGAATGTGATTCTTAAGTTATTGCTTTAAAAACTTGTTATAATAACCATTGTAAGTGTTTAGATGCCATTGTTAATTATTTTTGTATCCATACTCAACTGAAATAATACGGTATTGAGACCATGTAATTTAAATGTAGTTAACTTAAACACAAAATCTTTGAAGTACGTATAATCGTTGATCTGTTACATTTCCTTTGTTATGTATAAACATTCTTATCTAATTATCCATTATCCAGATCAGCAGAATAGAGTACATCCACAGCAAAAACTTCATCCACAGAGACATCAAGCCAGACAACTTCTTGATGGGTTTGGGTAAGAAGGGAAACTTGGTGTATATTATAGACTTTGGCTTAGCCAAAAAGTACAGAGATTCCCGAACCCACCAGCACATACCTTACAAGGAGAACAAAAACCTCACAGGGACTGCTCGGTATGCCAGCATCAACACCCACTTGGGTATAGGTAAGGAAAGAAGATTTGGTAACTGTGGACAACATGATGAATTAGCAGTGTTACATATTCTTTTTGTATTCTCATCTGAAAACACTTTTTTTTCTAAATTCAGAACAAAGTCGTCGTGATGACTTGGAATCTCTAGGGTATATTTTGATGTACTTCAATCGTGGCAGTTTACCATGGCAGGGGCTTCGAGCTGCTACTAAGCGACAGAAGTATGAAAGAATCAGTGAGAAAAAAATGTCTACCACCATTGATGAACTCTGTCGTAGTTTTCCACGTATGTCATACATTTGTATGTCTGAGAAAGTTTTAAATATTGTTGTTTATAACCTGTGTGTTTTACTGCTATGTTGTACACTTGTATAACTGAGGAACTTTTTTGTTTGTTTGTTTAGCGGAATTTTCCACCTACCTTAATTATTGCCGTTCGCTACGCTTTGATGAAAAACCAGACTGCTCATACCTTCGACAACTTTTAAGAAACCTTTTCCACAGGCAGGGATTTACATATGATTATGTGTTTGACTGGAATATGTTAAAATTTGTAAGTGTAACAGGTATTAATTTTCATGTAATGAAAACAAACGTTATTAGGCTGAACCTTTTTTGCAAGATTAACACAAAGCCCTCTTAGTTGAACAAAAAAACTCCAAATTATTTCATGTAGTACCTTATAAACAACTTCTATTAAACTCATTTATCAAACAGTTTGGCTTATAAAAATTGTGGAGTATCATGTAATTATACTGCAGTTTTCCAACTTTATCCTTCACTACCACAATTTTTTATAGTGTGGTTATGATGTCATAATTATCCAATACATACTTGTAAAATCTATATAGTATTTGTTTTTCATGAGCTACCAATATTTTTTTATTGGAACTTGCACAGTTAACAGTTTATCACAAAGACAGATTAATGGGTATATAAATATAATTATTAGAGATGAAGTATAAATTATTTATATTTTGAAATATTCTAGGGGGCCACTAGAAGGAGTACTGTTCATAGATATGGTTGTTGTGATAATCAATTAATTTTACAGTAGTTAATAAATATTAAACAATACCTTTAATAACTTTATTAACAAAACTTTTCATACTCAAACTTCACTGCAGAATAATTTTAATGTTATCCTGTTAGGTTTTTTGTAAGTTAAGTTGAATTTTGAATGGAACTGTAAGATTATTAAGTAAGTAAAACTAATTATCATTGTTGACTGTAGAGGAAGTAACAGAACTAATTATACTATGTAACGCAAATTTTGTTCCTGGATAGTATTATTTCTTAATTGATTCAAACTTTGCTTCTGTGACCTGGATAATGAAATTTAGAAATTAACTTATTTTCTATGTAAAAATGAACAAATTTTCATAAGGTCTGAATAAAACAACATATGAATCAAGAATTACATGCATTTATATTAAAGTTATACAAAAATGTTTAGAAGTGAGTACTTTTCAGAGATTTGTGACTGTAATGTAAATCACTTTCACATATCAACCCCCAAATACAGTTTCGGGATTTGACTTTGTTAGATCAAGTCATTGAGGTCTCTTTGTTTGGTAGTAGGAGTTTCTCTCACCAGCTGCACCTCTGAAATTGTAATCTGCATCTTCACATTTACCTCCTCTTCTGAGGCTGGATGTTTTCTCTGGCAGTGTAGCAGTGGATGATGGAAGGTCTAGATACACGATAGCAGATGCATTCTTGCCAGCCTGACATTTGGAAGGGTCCACCATGCAGAAGTAGCAATTGCTTGAGTGGTCAGTGGCTTCATGTCAACTTCATGGCTTTCTTTTTCCCTTCTGTACTGTCCTACAAAAGAGCAAAATCAAATTGTTATTACGAAGAATAAATTTATTTCATCCAAAACTAATGGGTAAGAGGTTCATGTGAAATATTTATATTTTTCTGTTCTCTTTGAAATTTAAAAGTATACTTAAATTTTACAAGGTCTAAAAAAGTGTATAATTCAAGCAAGCACAAATTGTCCGTCTTACCTTCTTGGGTTTTTCTTGATCCCTGACAGGCATGCCACAATATGCCTTAAAAGCTTCACGTGTTAGCAGATGCTTTAAGAGTATTTTTTTTTGCTCCTCTTGATAAATTGACCACATGCATAGCACAATGCATGTGGAGAATGCTTGCAGCTTCTTGATCTCATCTCTGATAAAATCAGATAGGTCTATGCATTGACTTAGGCAGCTAGAACTAAACTGAAGTGGTGAGCCTCTGTATGCCTATTTTATATATATATAATTATGAAAAGTTCTAGAAAATTATCTATCTGCTTGGAATGTTCTGAAAAATGGGTAAGTTTGAAAATTTCTTTATGCAGGTCACAAAAGCAAAGTTTGAAGAGAAAAATAGGTTTCTTCCATTTACTTCAGGCATAAGCAATTGGGAAATAACCTTTTCTGCCCAGGAAAAGGAAAAAGTAAAAAATTTTTGTTACACAGTGTTATTATTGTTAACTGAAGAGGAAGTAAAACAGAATTGTCATAAAATAAATGTTTACAGATGTTATACAAGTACAAAATAAATTAAGGAATCCAGACTGGCATAAAACAAGTGAATCATGTATGTGTACATGGAAAATATTTAAATTAAGGTGAGTCAATTAATTTTACCCCTAAGTGTGAACATAAGAGGGTTATGGTCAAAGAAAGTACAATAACTTTGAAGCTAGTATAGATAGCAAGTATCAACATTTGTGATTTTTGTATCAGGGTGGAAACCGTAACCAGCAAGAGGACCGGCACGCAAGCAATACCTCGCGGGCTGTCGTGCCAGCACCAGTCACAGGTAGCAGTAATAGATTACACGGAATACAAGACGTGGTTGATCCAACCATTGGGCAATCTTTAAATCTTCATCCTGGAATGTCCATGAGATCTCGCACACGTTCATCAGTTGTGAAGAAGCCCTCTTCTGGTGATCATGATAACCTCCACAGTTTATCAGTTCTGGTATCCAAGTGAAAAAAATTGAGTTTTTTATGTAGGTTTTCAGAAGGAACTGGGCGTATTTTATGAGTAGAGCATATACTAATATAAAGTCAAAACATTCATACAAATGTTGTGGTAAGATCTCGGCAAGCAACAAGTACAGAAGACCAGTTTATTGACCAGCAAAGTTTAATATATCAAGATCTATGTACCCAAAAGTGTTGATGTGAACCAAACTCTGCTGTTTGTTTTTTCTATAATACTTTAATACTGTAAGTACTAGCACTATAAAACAAAATGAGGGTGTTTTAACTATGATTACCATGAGCCACATATTTTGTGGATTATATTCTCTTACATTGCTCTATAATGTATCATAAATACTGATGTTGAGAAAATGTGTATTAGAAGAATTAAGGCATGTTACTTGTGAAAGGATGGCAGAAGATAAACCAGTACCTGTGTGTACTTCATTACTTCAACAAAGTGTCACTTCCATTATCCATGACATAACCTTTGTAGCTTTGGACTAGTAGAGCAAATTCAAGAGAAGTGGCTTCACATTGAACAACACCTTTATCTTCACCCAGTGACACATTACAGTGTCAACAGTATTGAGAGTTCAGAAACATCAAATATTTAGAAGACCTGCTGTGTTATTTTTACAAGAGGAACATACTGGACAGTGGGGGCGTATTCATAGAAGTTCAAGTTTATTTTCATTCGAGCAGTCCAACAGATGATGGTGGTGCTGTTGATTATCTTCCTTCCCTCTGCGACCCCTACAGGTTATAAAATTAGAAATGAGTAGCAGAGATACCTTTGTATTGCTTTGTTTGAATATTCAAATAAACAATATCAGAAAAAAGTAAACTATTCAGGACCTAAAAGATAAAGTAGTTTTGTATAGATTTACAGGCCCCTTGAATTAATATTTATACCCAGCCATATTAATCTTGCCTTAAGTAAGTGTGCTTGAATAGATTGTATCTAAGTCCAAGCCAAACTGTAGACTATTCCTAATTGTTATCTACAGTTCATAATTAAAGAAGTTGAGTGTTGTGTCAGTGTGTTAGCTACTGTCTAAAACTTGAGTTTAGGTCTGTTGTAACCAGTAGTTTCTTCTATTTAATCACAGCATGAGATGGTTGAATTTTGTATGATCTCAAATAAACACTATTTTACTTCAAAAGTTAACTCTAGGGAAAAAAAAAAATTGAAACCCAGCTTAAAATAGAGAGCGACTTATTATAGTGTTCTAATGTCTTAAGTAAAATGACTACAATTTACTGGCATACTTATAATTGGCTGTAAAGTTATGGTTTTGAAAATATACAACAAAATGTAAATAATCAATCACTTAGTTATTTCATCAAAACATTGTAAGATTTTTAAATATTACTAAACACCTGTATACCTTAAATTAATTTTTCAACAAAAACACTAACTCTAGTTCCGTCTGAGAGATAATGATAACATGGGTGTCCCTTTCAATATTTACACATAAAAAGACTTGCTATTTACAGTAGAAATCTTCAAGTTCAGATCACTTTGTTCAACTGATTATGTGCACCTGCATTAAGAACAGTATTACATGTTACTAAATGTTAGAGACCGTGCAAGTTATCAGGTGATTATGGGTAATCCCATCTTACTCACACGTTCACCAATGATGTACAATGTTTGGCAAAACAAAAGACCAAACACGTAATTTAACTTTTTTACGACAAAGTACTAGAAGTTCCAAATTCTTTAAAAAGTTATTCCCTACATTTAAGATTTGTAGAAGAATATTTACTTCTGCCTAACTTCTCTCAGAAGGATGAGACTTCATAACCACATAAAATTAATCTCGCAATAAACAGCGGGGTGTGTACACAAACAATGTACCATTAAGAAATTCAAATTGTCTACCTTGCACTACAGTAAAGAACAATTGTGTACTGTTTATCTAGATTAAAAAAAAGTACATCTAGAAACATAATTGTCTTCTAGTTTTGGAATAATAGTGTACACTTTAAATTATTGACTATCCCATAAACCAGGTGATAAAATGTAAGCACTGCACCCTATTCTGACTTGAATAAAAGTGAATACTGAACATTAGTCATGTGGTCATTAAAACGTTTCATACCCCCTTGCAGTTTGGAATCAGTTACTGTTCCAGTGTCTCCATCATTGCAATTAACTTACTATAATATAGAAAAATCTGTTACTACAAACGTTATAGTTCTTTATTGTTCAGTAAAACTGTTTTACAAGTCAAAATTTTTGTCGTCCTGAAACTATGTTGGTTTTTATTTATCCAGAGCTGAATCGCACAAATAACGTTTCTCAATCTGTTTTAAATATATAATTAAAAATGTAAAACACTAGAAAGGTAGATTCATTGATGACTTCAAATCATTCAAGGAAAAAATTTGCTTACCTGCTCGAACACATTTGTAATACTTGTATGATAACATGTTTGAATCCCACAAAGTTAAAATAAGACTAGCTTGTAGTCCTTCTCTAAGCTTTTAGAAGCTAGCTTCCTGCTGAACATACCAGTTAATATGCACTGTGCCTTGTTTTTATTGACAAACTACGTGGTCACATAAAACTTTTATAAAAGAACAGCAAGATATACTATAAAAACAAATTTATGCTGATAATTTATTTCTCTCTTAAAGGTGGATAGGCACCATGTGCGTGGAGTGGAATCTGCCACTAGGGGGCGCCACCAAGTTTTATATCACAGTTGACTGTTACTAAACTTTTCATAGGCAGTAGCTCGTGGAACTTTACATCCTGGAGGCTCGCTGTTGTATCACCTGTTGCACGAGACAAGAAGTAATGGTTAGCATCAAAACTGTCAGACATCATTAACAATACAAGGAATGAAAATGTATTTGCAATAGATACTTACTCTAATCACAAGTTTAGCTTTTCCTGTTGCTCCCGGTTTGCAAACATTTTTGAATGCATGGCACAAAGCTTCATTAATCTGTTAGAATCCAAAGTTTCCACAAGTCATCACATGTCTCTTCACTCAAAGGAGAGTACTAGTGACATTACTATGGAACTGTCACTTCCAAGTGTGGCAAAATATGCACCAGAAATGTGTGGGAAAGGAAGTACCTATTGGAAAGGCATTTTCAGTTGGGAAAATTATAACTTCTGAAACAGGTTAGCTTGAATCCCCAACTGAAATGGAAGATGGAAATACTGTGAAGGAAATAAAATGATATCCCCTGGAAGTAGCTAAAGGACCATGTTGATGTTCCAGTCCAGTGGTGACAGAACCATAAGGAATGGTTCAACATAATAGACAGGAGAAGCAAAGATGTAGAAGGTATATGTATTATTGCTGACCAAAACCCAGAAATTAAGGAGACCAAACAGCCATACAAGAAATTTGGAGATACACCCAGAACCTCTTTGACAAAGCTCAAGAGCAAAAAAAAACAAACAAACAAACAAACTACACTTACTCATGTAAACTGTCAAATGACAAAAAGAGTGGGATAAGTGAAAAGCTACGTTGAGAGTGGATCAGACATGAAGATGGTGGATGGGAAGAAAAGGTTGTGGTTGATGTAACAGGTCTGAAAGTACAAAAAAAGGGATCACCAGGAGCAAAAGCAACCAATGGAAATTAACCAATAAAGAGGAAAGTGAAGGAGAATAAGAGCATACAAGAATCTACTTGTCAAGAAGGAACCATTGAAGCAGAGCCTTGTTAAAGGGTATGACAGGAGCCACCAGTAGTAAGTAAAGAACATACAAGGTTGTTCAAATGGTGCCAGGTCCAAGTTTCACTTTACGGCTTTTTAGGAATGTTTACCAAAATCAACATTACAAAGCTTCAAACAGTATAAATAAAATATACTCGAATCGTATGTAATCTGTATGTCCTTACTGTCTTCATAACAATCTCCAACATGTTTACAGTAAACTGTTTCATTATCTCATGACCAAAAACCAACAACAGTATGAAGAAATATTATATACATTAAACTATGTTTTACAAACTCTAGACTACCCAAATTATAAACCAGTTTCTTTCTTAACTAAAAAAAAACAATTTTTCATACTTAAAAAAAAATGCAGGTGGAGGTCAAACATCTTATTCTTAACTATAAAGACTTAAACTCCAAACCTTCCTTAACTTGACCAGAAAAACAAGATATAAACTACACTTACGTATTATCATAAACCCCAAAAATTTCATCAGTAAAAGATTCTTACTTTTGCACGATCAGTAGATTCAAACTCCGATGATGTAAACATCGAGCCCGGATACTCCCTGGATACCACACACAAAAACTCTGCGTGATCATCACTACCATAGTTATAAGACGAACCAATATTTATAAGCTAGAAAGACAAAAATATGTTGTCATCATGGGAATGATACACATCACAAAGAACAGTGCACAAAGCATAAAGAAATACATTATAAACAATATTACATAATGTTTGAGTAATGAAATACATGAATTGAAACAATGTTCACATATATTAAAATGATTTGAAAAACATATTACACACCTTAAACTACATCACGATAACAACGGAAAAATTTACAATATTAATATATTAAATTATAATGGTCCTGATAACAAGAAACAAACTACATAACTTTGCAATATGATTGTTGTTTAGAATTAAGCACAAAGCTACACAATGGGCTATCTGTGCTCTGCCCACCACGGGTATCGAAACCCGGATTTTAGCATGTAAGTCCGCAGGCATACCGCTGAGCCACTGGGGGGCTTGCAATATGACAACATTATAGTGTAAGAGTTCTGATACATATATAACTTTACAATATGAAAATATTAGTGTTATAGTACTGATACCTAAATGTTAGCTACATAACTTTACAATATGACAATATTACAGTGTAATGGTTCTGATACCTAGAAGCTAGCTACATAACAATATGATAGTATTACAGTGTAATGGTTCTGATATCTAGGAGCTAGCTACATAACTTTACAATATAAACATATTACAGTGTAATGGTTCTGAAGCTAGCTGTATTGTTATGTAAATGTTTTGCAAACGACAACATGTCGTGTTGTGTTTAAATTTTCATTTCTATTATTTATATTTCAATATTTATATTATTGTTTCAAAGTTTAAACCAATTAAAAATATGTTGTTATTCATTTAAAATAACATTTAGAAATTTCTAGAATTAGGTAGATCAAATATATGACTATAAACGGAAATGTATGGCGGCCTAGTTTCTAGACGTTGAGTCTCGTGCAAGAATGGACATGCGCGGATTGCTCTGGAGTTCTGTAGAAGTTACGCGATTGTTCGAGAAGAGGCCTACTAATATATAAACAGACGGAGACGCGAGAAATGGGAAGAGTCATTAGTTTTTATTCGAAGAAAAGAAGAGTCAGTCATTCGTTTGAGAGAAAGTTTAAGTGTTTGCTGTGATTTTATTCAACTTGGATTTGTGACTAGAGTTAGACCTACAGAAGCTGTGATTTTATTTCATCAATCTTTACAGTATAATAATATTACAGTGCAATGGTTCTGATAAGTAAAAGTTTACTACATAGTTTTACAATATAACAATATTACAGAGTAACAATTTTGGTACCTCAAGCTAAGTCCATAACATTTAAAATGTGATAATATTACAGTGTAACGGTTCTGATACCTACAAGTTAGATATATAACTTTATAATATGACAATATTATAGTGTAATGGTTCCAATAACTAAAAGCTAGTTACATAACTTTACAATATGACAATATTACAATGTAATGGTTCTGAAGCTAGCTGTGTCCTTAAAATATAACAATACTACAGTGTAATGGTTCTCATACCTAGGAGCTATCTAAATATGACAAGATAAATACTTGCTTCATCTACCTGTTCAAACCTCCATCCATCAGACATAGTGGACACCATTTGGGTGAGCTCATCTTCGTGACATTGTAAAACCCTGTACACATGTTTATTAGAATCCTGTGGGAAAAAGATGAAGTTAATATATTGTTAAAATATAAAAGACAAGGTAACATTCATATCAGACACACATGTTGTGTATTAAATGGGATAACAAAAGAATAAGTAAAACTTAATAACTCAAAAAGAATTATGTCTAACTATAGTTGGGTAATTTCCAAGATATACCTCATTACAAATGCCACATGTTTATTGTGTTCTCTAACAGCCTGAAAATGACCCAGAATATCATCCATATTCAAAGTGGACTCAAATCCTTGTTATACAATAATGGTTTACTGTGTCAAAAAGAAAGCAATGATACTGCACTGTGATATGCGAATTAAGACATGGAAAACAATGGCACTGCACTGTGATATGTGAGTTAAGACATGGAAAGCCAGAGATGAACATTAAAGCTGGCCTGATGAACAAGTAAAGTAGAACTAAAAACACTATTTCAGGAGAAGAGCACCATTCTTCATGTTAAAACTTTATTTCCTTTTCCAAATTCAAATTTTTTCATTGTTCTTTTTCTTGCAACTAGAATTAAGCTGTAAAAGTAATAAAACACAATAAAAACTATTTTTTACAGGCAGTAGTCTGCCAATACCATAAAGAAGTTGAAAGGGGTCTGCCAGTTGGCAAAATTTGGGAACCCCTCCCTAAAACACAATATCCCCTATATATCATCAGTTTCCAGTTACCACATAAAAATTAAGTTATAAACATCTCAATCAAGTCCCCTTTAACTCTTCTTCCTTCAATAAGAGAGAACTTCAGATATCATATGCTTTCCATACTGAACCCTTTCCAAAAATTCAATGTCTTTCCTAAGGAAAGGAGACTAAGACCACACACAATATTCCAAATGTGGCTTAACCAGTGACTTGTACAATAAAATTATTAACCACTTTAGACTTGTATTTAATATTTCTGTAGATACAACCTAAAATCCTATTTGCCCTACCCTTACCAACAACACATTGCTTGGATGGCTTCAGAGACTGATGAACCATTCTACCAAGGCCCTTTTATTCTATATCACAGTAAAAGTTATTCCCACACATATTTTCTTGTATTTATTATAATTAAATTTTTGTGTATTTTTCCAACTCACTAAATGATCTAAATCGTTCTGTAATTCAGCAGCATCCTCTTCACAGCCAGCAACACCCAAGATCTTAGTATAAGTAATTTATTGATAATTACCCCAATCTCTTTCATATATGTATGACTCTAACTTGAGGTAATACACATATGATATAAATCCAGTGTAACTAAACTCAGTTTATAACTCCTATTTTCTTTCACCCAGACACCCCTACCTTCATCAATACAACTTGTAACATTTTCAAAGATTGTCAAAAGGTTAGTAAAACAAGACCTTTCCCTGGTGAATTGTGCTGATTGTTCAACAGGTATGAAACTTTGTTATATAACTTTTTAAAACACATTTCATGAGACTTCCCAAACAATGATGCAAGACTAATACATCTAATTACTGGACCAATTATCATGCCTGGCATGAAGGAGAAGTCTTAGTCATCATCTAGTCTTCTGTCACCTGCCCATTACTGTAGTCATTGGTTCACTTGTTCAGTTGTTAGCTTCTTTCAAAAACTTTTTATTATTTAAAGTTTTCTTATAAAGCTTGGAATTAATGTAATCATCTTGTTGCTAATTATCAACTGTTCATAGTCAGGAATATTGGTTAGATTTTCACAAGAAAAAACTAAAGAGATATTAGGTTTTAATGACCCAGCTATCTCATAATCATCAGAGTAGTTTTTTGTATCATCTCTCAAAGGCATTTCTCCCATCCTGACAGTTTGCACCCAAATATTCCCCAATTTCTACCCTCTCAATATTTGAAGTTAATAATAAATATAAGAAAATGATCATAAACAATTTCCAAAAACCTCTTTCTTATGGTTTGACTTTTAACCTTTTCCACTACATATTGACTGAAATTAAAATTGCCCATAATTATAAACAGCTAAAACCTTAATCTTACTGTAAATTATCTCAATTACATTAGCACCACCTGGTGGTCTATAACAAATCTCATTTAAAAGTCTTCTTCCTTTTATATCCACTAACAGAAATCCATATGAATTTGAACTCTGTTGATATCCTCACTTTCCGTATCAAGTCACTAAACCTCTCTTTTGAACACTATTCCTATTAAACCACTTACAAGCCCACATTTCAGTGATATTACATTTATTTAGCCATGTTTCAGTTATTCTAATTATATCAAAATCCTCCATTCCTACCAATGCTTATTTCTTAAACTTTTAGCAATACAGTTTACCTCACCATTATAACAACTTTTGAATTTTGGTCTTATGCTACACACTTATTCCTACATCTTGTTTTTACTGCATTTGGTTTATCATGGCCAAATACTGCCCTTACAGTAAAGTTAACAGCCCAAGTAAACAAGCCAGCCCTTACGCTATTCAAATGTAAACCATCCATTCCCAAAAGCTTCCTTTTACCAATGAACTGATTCTTCAAGTCCAACAAGTCAACTATCTCCTCCTTACATTTTAACGTAAGACTAACTTTCAGCCCTAATAACCAACATATAATTCCATCCACACAATTACGTCTTGGCAGTAGCTGACAGAATTAAATTATCATGATTTTTTAAACAACTCCATCAATCACTAGTAATTCAAGATTAGCTCCACTTTACTACTTTTCCCAAAGTCATTAGCTCCTGCACTTTAAAGATTGCACCCTTCAATATCATTTGCTTCATCAGTTAAACCTCCGGTCCTCAAATAATTTAAACTGCTTTTCTAATTTATCCACAAGCCTATCAAAAAATCACTTATAGCTATAAACCACCTTCCATTTTTGAGCCCTATTAGTTTCTCTTCCTTTAGAGTTTTGTCCCTTTCTTCACATGATGACAATTGAAATGTGTTACATCAAAAACCAATTAAACCCATCACTACTGCTAGTACTCTGTCATTATTAGCTACCATTTCCTTCACATGTAAAACCTTAAGTTTTTTCTTAAATTATCCTGTTTTTTCCAACACTCCATCTTTCTCAATCTACTGGCTCTACTCTATTTAGAACTGCCTTCAACCTGCAAACTATGTATAACATACATATCTCCACTGCTCACTTCTTTAGAAGTATATGCCAAACAAGTATCAAATAAAACTTACTATCTGCAACCACTCTGGGTGCTTAACACCAACTACACTATTCTTACCTGGTAGTAAACAGTCAAACTACATTCAAGTATTTTCTTCAAAAATACTGTTAAGCCTAACATTTGAGAATTAAATATAAAATTGTATTACTATTTTATCTTCAGACTGAAATAATTATGTTAATGATTAAAATATGCAGGTTACAAATAATTAGCCTATAAATAACATTTATGTACCCATACAATGCATTTAGTCTTATCTTAAAACTTATCCATTAGTTTAGTTGTAAGTTAAGGTACATTCCTAAGCCTAATCTTAGTCATACACAATCAAGCACTAATTTAAATATTTAATCTTACTAATGATATTTGACTAGAGAAGAAAATAGATTGTCAATTGACCACTTTACTAACCTGATTACTGTGTTTTAACTAACAATTAAAAACTTCTTGTAACTTGTTTTTTTTAATA
Source organism: Carcinoscorpius rotundicauda (assembly GCA_011833715.1). Classification (NCBI taxonomy): domain Eukaryota; kingdom Metazoa; phylum Arthropoda; class Merostomata; order Xiphosura; family Limulidae; genus Carcinoscorpius; species Carcinoscorpius rotundicauda. The sequence continues at coordinate 28,899,906 of CM022406.1, forward strand.
ATTCATAGAAAAAATAACAGTTTGAACTTCCACAATGTAAACATACAATAATGACAACAAATCTTCATGTTTTATTATCAAAACACTGTTGAATGACTAGCCAGAGGCTAGTGATCATTTAGTTACTACTAGTAGTTTGAAAAATTAATGTAGAGCTCTGAAAAAAATTTGTATAATAATAAAAATTAATAAAATTAGATATATTAAACACTTACCAGTACTGTCAGTAAAGAGAATAAAGTGTGCCTTACTTATTGAACAAGCAAACACTAGCTGTTATTTTGAAGTACTGTTGTAGATTTAATGTTAATGGAACACTATAGCAACATAACCATGTACAAACATTTTCTACAAACCACTCCAAAAAATCTGGTCACAAACAGAAACCCAATATATAGGGTATACTGGCATCATAATACTGAGTGTTTATCTAACAAACACATTCTTCTCTTATAAAAATTAATTAGAAAGCAAAATATAAATCACAGAGAAAAAAATTACCAAATCTTTCTTAGATCTATTTTTCTCTTTCATTTATATATTTATAAAATACCCGGTGTTTCTCAAACTTACATTTTTTTTCTTTTACTACTGCATAACCTTCTCAGGAGTATGCAAAATAAAATGAGTAAAACCAGGGTTTTAAGGGTTCTTACAAAAAAAAAAAAAAAGATACATCCAATTATCATTTTTACTTAAATTAAGTTCTTAAAAACTTTATTAAAACTATAAACAATTGAAGTACAATGTTTATTCCAAAGGAAATATTCTGTAACTTGTGTATCAGTCTGGACAAAAACTATAGAACTTTAAGCACACTAAGCTATAAAAGAATAAATATTCATCTAATTCACTATAAAACAGCAAAGTTGACTTCAAAACAAACACATTTTACTACTATTAACACCTTGTAATTCACTATACAACAGCAAAGTTGACTTTACAACAAACACATTTTACTACTAAAACACTTTGTAATTCACAATACAACAGCAAGGATGACTTTACAACAAACATTTTACTACTAAAACACTTTGTAATTCACTATACAACATCAGTGTGGTTGACTTTAAAACAAACACATTTTACTACTAAAACACTCTGTTAGAGTTCATACCTTTATTAAACTGGCATTTCTTTCCTGAATTCTGTTTCTGATTAGTCTGATTAAATCTGTGATGTTATAGAACTCGGCTTCTTCTAGAATTCCTTCATAGAAAAAATTAAGAATCTGAAGTTAGAGGTTCACTTCATACACACACATACAGGTCATTTTCATTCTGTGATGAAATCTTAATGACGAGTGAAAACTACCACCTACTGTAAGAGCTACATATATAGTAAATTTGTATTATGTCACATTCTCAAAACTCACTTTATAAACTTTTATAAATCATATTACAGATAGTTTTATTGCCAATAAGTGTTTCCGTACTCATGGTATCATATATGATTAAATTTTATTATACAGTATAAGACAAAAAGGTCTAAATAGCTCCATTCTACAGTTTTAATGAACTTTTGATATAAACTCAAGATAACAACAGTTTATCCACTTTTTCTGCAGCTATGATAACTAGGTACAGCCAACAATCTCAGTAAACGGTAATAATTTCCAGAAAGCTATATAACTTTCTCTTTAACTGTTCCTTTAACCTGCCATTTTGAAAGACAGTTTAGTTAATCCTGTACCATAATGTTTTCTACAGTTTTTAAAAGAGCTGTACAAATGTAAAAAACCCTGTAACAGATAAAGGTGCTTTAATTATTAACAACAAAAACAGTTAAAGCTACAGCAACAATTATAAAAGTGTTGTAATTATTAACAACACTATTACAGTTAAAGGTGCTGTGATTATTAACACTAACAGTTAGAGGTACTACAATTAACATTGTAACATTTAAATTTATAATTAACAACACTAAGAGTTAAAGTTGCTGTAAATACTAACACCATAACAGTTAGAGGTGCTGTAATTATGAATAACACTAACAGTTGGAGGTACTGCAATTAACACTAACATTTAAATGTGCTGTAATTATTAACAAGAGTAATAGTTAAAGGAGTTGTAATTTGTAACACTAACAGTTAGAGCTGCTTAATTAACACTAACAGTTAAAGGCGCTTAATTATTAGCACTATAACATTTAAAGGTACTGTAATTATTAACAACAAAAACAGTTAAAGGTACTGTAATTATTAACAACAAAAACAGTTAAAGGTACTGTAATTATTAACAACACTAACATTTAAAGGTGCTGTAATTATTGAAACTATTAAAGGTGCTGCAATTATTAATACTATAACAATTGTAAGTGTTATGATAATTAACAACAGTAACAGTTATAAAAGTATTGTAATTATTAACACCACCATAACAGTTAAAGGTGCTATGACTATTAACAACACCATAACATTTAAAGGTGCTGTAAATACTAACAACAGTAATAGTTAAAGGTGTAATTTGTAATACTAACAGTTAAAGGTGCTTAATTATTAGCACTATAACAGTTAAAGGTGCTGTAATTATTAACTGCAACAATTAACCTGTGGACTACCAAGTATTTCAGCTGCTACAATACAGTTCCAATGCTTCTTCATTTTGTAACCTTTTTCATGATGCCATTTTGGATTGAAAGCGAAACATTTTGTAAGTAAATCAAATGCATGTATGGTGTTGACATCTAGCTTTGAAATTAAGTATTATTGAGAATGAATTAACTCGTCCATGGCACTGTGTTACCGACTGATTTGAATGAGTTATCTCGTCTACAGCACTGAACAGGTTAAAGGTGCTGTAATTATTAACAACATTTAAAGGTGCCATAATTATTAACACTAACTATTAAAGATGCTGAATTTATTAACAACACTATCACAGTTAAAGGTGCAATAATTATTAATGACAGTAGCAGTTAAAGGTGCTGTAATTACTAACAACATTATAACAGCTAAAGGTACTGTAACGATTAACACTAATAATGAAGGGTGCTGTAATTATTAACACTAACAGTTATACAGGTGTTGTAATAATGACACCATAAAGGTTAAAGGTGCTGTAGTTATTAACAGTAACAGCTAAAGGTGCTATAATTATTAAGAACACCATAACAGATAAAGGTGTTGTAATAATTAACACAATATAACAGTTACAAAGGTGTTGTAATAACTAACAACACTGTAAGAGTTAAAGATGCTGTAATTATTAACAAAACTATAAAAGTTAATGGTGCTGTAATTATTAACACTAACAGTTGAAGGTGCTGTAATTATTAACACTAACAGTTGAAGGTGCTGTAATTATTAACACTAACAGATAAAGTTCCTGTAATTATTAACAACAGTAGGAGTTAAAGATGTTCTAATTACTAACAATGCTATAACAGTTAAAGGTGCTGTAATAATTAACAACAGTAACAGTTAAAGGTGTTGTAATTATCAGGCTTAGTTAATGATGATGCACACGTACCTTACATAAACAGAACAAAGAATTTTCTCTTAACTTTAGAGCATGTTTTATATATTAGTAGCAATCAAAAACTTGGAACTGAGAATCTTGTAAATCAGTAACAATGTAAATCTTTTACATCAGCTGCTGCAATTCTTACTGTAAGTATGACTCATCCCAAGAAAAATTGGATTAACTGTGATAAAGTTTTAGTAACAATATTTAAAAACATCTGAAACTGTGGAGTTTCTCAAGGTGTTTCAAAGTATATCTATCACTAAATGGATGTAGTCTTACACTACACAATAAATAGCTATTCTATCTCAAAAATGTACTTCAAATTTTCTTAAGTTTACTACATAACCATTAAGATATATGTTATTGAGAATTTTATTGTTTCTTCATATATTTCAAATGCTATAAGTAAGGCACATATGGTTTACCTTCTTCTGTGAGACCCTTGTCAATAACTAATTTTCCATGACGTAAATAATTTAGGACTGGTCCAAAATAACTTGGGTCTCTGTCAATGAGAAAGGCTCCAGTATCATCCTGTAGAGGCAGAAATATACTCATCTCTTTAATTCCATGAAATAAAATAAACAAACAGAGACAGCTTCAAGCCATACATATTTCAAGTATAGATACAAATTTAAGTGTTACCAAGTCTTTATCAAACATACAAAATATATAATATTAATAGAAAGTAATGCACTTTTGACAGACAAACTAATTTTTAATTTTAACATCTCTGATGAAAGAATAATATACTATTTACCTTGGACCAACGTGAATTCCTGGTAGAAAAATCAATAACCTTAACTTTAAATTAAAACAAGTAAATGTTAAACTTACCCTTACCTTTTATTTTGATACAAACTTGTTGATTTATAATGTAAATTGTCAAGAAAAGTCTGTAGGCTGCATGAGTTGGCTACAGTAACAAAGAACCAGGACTTCCCAGTAAAAATTCAAAGTACTGAATTTTAATGAAGAATAAAATTACAATGATTTCTATAACTCTTACTTGGTGAATCTCCATAATTACAGAATTGTAGAAAACAAGACAATTTTACTTTTGACAAATATGTTAGTTACTATGATCGTGATTTCCCAAGTAAAGACACTCTGGCAATATATCTCATGGCCAAAGTCCTGATTTGAGTATACATATATCTGCAACAGTGTCATACTCAGTCTGGTGATTCAATCACACGCTGACAGCCACACTGTATAGTCGGAGGAGGCTTAACAAAATCAATGTTTCTCTCGAAATGTGAAGCTACTAGAAACTTTCAAAAAAAGGTACCTGATTTACAGTTACTCACATTAGCCTTCTGCAAGTATTATAATAAATACTGTTCAGTGGCAGTGAAATGTTACTCAAAGAGTCCATGGTTCAAGATTTGGAAAAAGTTAAATTTTGTGAAATATGGGTAGTAAATTTTTAGATGATATGGACCCAAAATTCACTCACACTTTCTCATAAAAACTTGGTGTGTTTGTTTAAATGTTTGTATTACTTCTTGTATTATTAATGCTTTCCTGCACTTTTGAAATAATTGCTACTGTGACTTAAAATCATATGTAAACACACAAGTTTACTGAGATGTTGGTCATATCAGAATAAAACTCATCTTCTTATTGGAAATATGATGAGAAAGTGGACAAAAATATAAAAAGATCTGAAAATATAAACCTGAGTTTTGGGAATATAAATTGATAATGCTAAATAAATCACACTGGGTAACATATACATCACCAACAAGAGACAAACACACTTGGAAAGTAATCTTTTATTATTCAACTTGCAATGTAGGGATGAAATGAAAAAACAAGCATTGCTTATTACTCTAAAAACCTAGATCCAAACTTATTCTTTAATATAATTATTCACCTGTTAGAGCTATAAACTTCAGAAAATTAGGGATCTGTTTGTTTTATGATGTATGTATCTGGTTTAGTTTGAACTTCACACAAACCTACACAACAGCTGTATGCATAAGCCATCCTCAATTTAGCAGTGACAGACTTTAGGGATAGTGGACAAAGAACATCTCCAACTATCAACTCTTTTTACCAACAACGTGACATTCGCAGTTAAGCTCCTATAGCTTTTGTTAGATACGTTAAGCTTTAGTACATAGTGGCTAAAACTATGAGGGTAAAAAAACCTAAACTTACTTACTTAGGTGGCTTGATTTTGAATTTGAGTTTCATTGCTTTATTTTATTTAGACTCGAAGATTGTTATTCTCCATCTTACGATTAATAATCGCAAACACTCTTAAATGCCATCTACATCAGTAACGATACATGCACTACAAGTTACAAAACAAATAGTCACAACCATTTCTAACATCACGACTTAATTGTTATACATATACTGTACAGGCCTAGCATACCTTATCCGAATTAAGATCTGGATCCTCTTGGCAAAGCCGACATAAGAATGACTTTGGGTCTCTACATAAAGTAGTTTTGGTGGTTAGAAAGTACGTACCACCAACATTTAACTTTACCCACTGATTACAACGTGAAATTTTGGAATTCATAATATTAAAACAAGACTCTAATCCTTGATCCTGTGCTCGTCCAAACCCATTGTTAGTAGCCATGTTTGTGAAATAACACGAGTAATAGTTTGTCAGCGGATCATCTAAGTTTAGCAATAAAATAGATAATTAATACGCCCATTGAACTAAAAAAAATTAGTTCGATAAAACGCATATTTAATAGTTAGGTTGTAAAATAAAAATATTAATAAAAAACATAAGCTCATTAATATTTATTTTCTCGATTTTCATTAAAAACAGTATACTGCTGTAAACTAATTATGTATTCCATAATTCGCAACTTTATTTTAGAATATATAAATCTAAAATACAGGCCGTTAAAATATTAAGTTATAATAATTTAATTAGTTTCCTCCTTTTCAATACACATATATTTGTCAATATTATAAAAAACAGATTTACTCTATAATGAATACAATTTTTTTTGGTTTCTTGTAAAACACAAACTCATACAGTGAGCTAGTGAAAGCAAGTCTTTTGTGTAATAAGACCACATACTTCTCCGAAAATAAGACAGGGCTTATATTAATTTTCACTCCAAAATATGACACTAGGGCTTATTTTCGGGGGATGTCTTATTTTGATATATTAAAAAAATGAAGTTAAAAGTAAAAATTATAAAAAAACTATTAAACTAACCATTTAAAATAAACTATTATCAAACTATTAAACTAACTTATTAATACTTAAACAAACTAATTAACTAACTATTAAAGTAATTAATACATTATTTTTATATTTCTTTCCCCTTCCTGCCACTCTCAACTAGGGCTTATTTTAAGGGTAGGGCTTATATTAAAACTATCCCCAAAAATCACACTGGGTCTTATTTTATGGGTAGGTCTTATTATCGGAGAAACACGGTACTAGTTTTTTTTTTTTACATTAATGTTTGTTTGTTTTGAATTTCCCGCAAAACCACACGAGGACTATCTGCGCTAGCCGTCCCTAATTTAGTAGTGTAAGACTAGAGGGAAAGCAGCTAGTCATCACCATCCACTTCCAGCTCTTGAACTACTCTTTTACCAACGAACAGTGGGATTGGCCGTAAAATTATAACGCCCCCACGGCTGAAATAATGAGTATGTTTTGACAGGGATTCGAAATCGGGGCTCATCAGATTACGAGACAAGTTCCTTAATCACCTAGCCATGCCGGGCCTTAACATTAATGACAGGTAACCTCATTATTAAAACTCAATTATTATTTACTTTAATTTCAGTGACAGAAGTGTTGTCGATACATGGAATATAGCCACCCGAAGGTATCTAGCTTTCTGATTGGCTAGATCGATTGGGTATAAAACAAGAGTATAAACTCAGAATCTAGTCTGTTGACATTGTAAGTTGGAAGTTCATAGTCTATAAAATTATATATTTTATTTTGTTTTAAATGTTGTACCTCATGATGTCAAATTTTGGACACTTACTTTTTCCTTTTTCTTACATCAATGTTAAATTTAGAGAGGTTGGTTGCTTGCCTGAAATTAAGCACAAAGTTACACCATGTAGATTGTTCAAAATAAGTTTAGTTTTGAGGTTTAAAGTGAACGTTTATTTAGCTTCTTACAACAGAATATAAAGCTAAAAATAATCAAATATACATAAATAAGTTTTGTAAATTTAACAACAAGTTTTCTGATGTTATAGCACATTAATTTGCTTATCACAGTCTCACAAGAATCTACGAAAATGACAAGCAGTTTATGAATATTTTTCCAATGATCTTTCAATACCCAGTTATATATATAATACTTTTGTGATTAGTAAAATGTAAACGATATTGTGTAATTTACAAACTATATAATTAACTTTCTGCAATAATTTATCGATTCAATTCTTGTTCAAAATTTATCACAAGTTTTTTCAATTATGAAATTTAAACTGCAAAGTGTGTGTGAATCATAAGTTCAATTTAATAACCTTTTTTGGCCTGGTAGAGTCTAATGCTGTAATGTGGATCCGAAGACTCGTGTTTCAAATTATGTTGCTGCAAAAATCACATTGTTAACTTTGGGATCGTAAGGGTATTATAAAATGCCATTTAACTCCCACTGTTATATTTAAGTAGTTTAAGAGTTGGTAGTGAGCATTGTCTTCTCTCTGGTCTATCAGCTGAAAATTAGTAGCGGCTATCGCAGATAGTCCTTTTAAAGTTTTGTTTAAGTCTCTAAAACGAATAATCTTTATTGAAAAAGGAAAACATAAAGGAAAACGAGAGACCTTTTGGTCCATCTAGAACGTCCCATACACTGAACAAAATTTTAAAATAGAAACAAAACATTCAAAGTCAGCCCTTATTTTTAAAATATTCTCTTAAAATTCATGAAATTAACTCCACCCATAACATCTAAAGGTAACCCATTCCAAAATCCAACCACTCTGTCAGAAAAATGAAGTTGTCTTAGCTAATGATGATCCTTACCGTGCCAAGATGTATATTTCTATAAAGTTTTTTATCGGTGTTGATTGTTTAACCAAATTTCAGAAGTAATAGCTGAGCTTGAACATGTCTTGATTTAATTTTGCCCTTTAACGTATTTTTCTCATTTGTTAGGTTTTCTAACAAATTTTTAATCTCTGATAATTCTTAAATAATACCCCACTCTTAGTTTGGTGTGGAAATATGCAGATAATTAAACTTATGAATTGTTATATAGACCTACCGGTGTCACATTTTTCATACTGTGTGGCAAGACTCCGGATACACAGTCCTGCTTGAGCCCTCTCCTCCTTCTTCACGGATCATATGTTAAAAAGTATTCCCTTATTTTTTAAAATAACTATGATTAATCAGCACACCTGTTAAACGCAGGAGACCCAAGAAGCAACATAGAGGAGTTTCTTCCCGTCATTCCTTCGGGGTATCTTAAGAATTCGCACCAAGTTCGGTAAAAAAGTGGGCACAGTAATAAGTGAATATGCACACACAGTGTATTATGTGCGAGTCATTATTACATATTTAACACTAAAATTATTTTTTGAAATGCCATGTTTCTTTTTTAACAAACAATAAATTCCAGAGAAAAAAAGAGTGGAATATTTGGCCAGAAATTAAATGTGTGATTATTGTATTTGCTTAAATGCCTAAATTAATTAATATGTTTAGTTAAATTTCCCTGCGTTATTCTTTACTTTATAGTTTCTTCAGGAACATTAAATGTCTAACCAAATAACAAGATTTTGGTGTTATAAGATTGTTTATTTCTGGTATTAATATAAGCATGAAGTTTGTTCTTTGTTCTAGTATTTCATGTAAATAATATTTTTTGTGTATATTTGGTAATCCCATGTCTTTTGTTAGAATTTTGAATTAATTATATTTCTGTTATATTCTAATCTCTTTCTCGTAAAGTTTTTATAGATTTAACCGTCTAAAAAGACTGGTTCTCAAAAAATACTCCTGCATAATCTTATGTCTGACTCTGAGATTTATTGCTTTTTATGGCAAAGACAGAGAACTTCAGAGTTAATATAAAATGCACAACGGGGTATAACTTTTCATTTTAAAAATAACTTAGAAATTTTTGACTAAATTTACTTTTTTAACAAACGTTAAGAACATCAATAATAATATATTGTAGCGTCATCTCTTATTTTGAAAAGATATATTTCTTATGTTTGACATATACAGTCACCTATGTTTATTACGTAATTTGATATTATCTCCGACTTAGTCTATAATTGCATTCGTATTTCTCCGAATATTGAAATAGTTTGTTATAAATGTGATGATAAATATATTGACAAATAAATATAATAACCAAAAACTTAATAAAAAGCTCTAGCTCGGCTCTGAACTAAAGATTTCCGCATTGTTGTCAAGCGCTAGAACCACTATGAGAGTTATTTTTTATCTTATATTAATAAGTAATTTATATCCCCAATTTAAATTATTATTTGTCCTGATTTTTCTTAATATTATAGTATTTTGCTTTAAACGTGGTGACGTAATAATTAAAAAAGGCTATAAACACTCTCCACTTGACCACAATTCGAGCTAAGTCTCTCTCTCTCTCTCTAGTTGTATGGGTATATAAATTTTGTATACCCGGGAGGGTCAGGTACACTAGACCTCTTTCTTCTTCCTTTTCATTGTTAGAGTGGACTTGTTAGTGTATTTATGTTTAGTGTATAAGTTAATACACGAGGGTCAGAATGATGAACATTACTCAGGCTCTTTTCAGGGTAATGTCTAGATCATGGGTGGTCTGTTTTATTTTAGTACTATTGTACATATATATATATATATATATTACGTATACATATATATGTATATTATTTTTATTGATTTTTTTTACTTACTTTTAACTTAATGTTCTAATGTATAAATTAATCAGGGAGAGATGTTTGGTACTCTCTTCATCATATATGCAATACTGTCTAGTTGTTACGTTTTTTTTATGTTTTTCGTAGACTAAACGCAACAGAAAGACACAGATAACAGCTTGTATAATTTATTACAATAAGCTATTATATATGTAACAGATATAACATAAATTACATAACAACAATGACAGATATTAAGTTTAAACCTTCAAAATTAATTACAACACAAAATGGTACTGGCCTGTATCTAATATAATGATCTAGAATGAAAGTCCAAAAGTTCAGATCAGAAATCCAAAATTCCGGTCTAGGGTGTGAATTTGGTCCCACGAAGAAATACCGAAGTTTGAATGGAGAATGACGAAGTTCTTTTTACGGTGCTTCTTGATGAACGTCTCAAACTTGCCGCCTTACAATTTTCCCAGTCTCCCCTAAATAGTCCGTACATGTCGACTCTCAGCACAACCAGTAATTCGAAATGAATCGCAAAGATTGACGAGACAAAATCACAGCTTCTGTAGATCTAGCTTCAGTCACAAATCCAAGTTGAATAAAATCACAGCAAACACTTAAACTTTCTCTCAAACGAATGACTGACTCTTCTTTTCTTCGAATAAAAACTAATGACTCTTCCCATTTCTCGCGTCTCCGTCTGTTTATATATTAGTAGGCCTCTTCTCGAACAATCGCGTAACTTCTACAGAACTCCAGAGCAATCCGCGCATGTCCATTCTTGCACGAGACTCAACGTCTAGACACTAGGCCGCCATACATTTCCGTTTATAGTCATATATTTGATCTACCTAATTCTAGAAATTTCTAAATGTTATTTTAAATGAATAACAACATATTTTTAATTGGTTTAAACTTTGAAACAATAATATAAATATGGAAATATAAATAATATAAATGAAAATTTAAACACAACACGACATGTTATCGTTTACAAAACATTTAAATGACATTTACATAACACTAGTTCACATAGCAGCTCATTTTATCAAAATATTTCATTGTACTATGTAGAAGTCTATCTGGTATTGTTTGTGCATTAGAGTATTTGTGCATGAACTTTGAAGAAGTTTTTTTGGGTACTCTATATGCTGTTGTAATTAATGCATTTTGTAATGAGTGTAGTTTGGTTTGCAGGTATTTGTTGACTTATGTTAATCCATGCAAGAGCTGCGTAGTCTACAACTGGTCTTATATATGTTGTATGTGTATATTTTAAGGATGTTTTCAGGTGTCGTTCCATAATTTTTACCAGTTAGACTCCTGGCATAGTTTATTCTTCGCCAAATTTTAGATTTTATGTTATTTACATGTTTTGTCCAGGTACGTTTACAATCATATGTTAGCCCTAAAAATTTTGAAGATGTAGTAGTCTAGAGAAGCGCTCCGTTCATGCAAATTTTGAGTTGTACTTTTGATGCTTCGTTGCTTTTGAAAATATCATTAATTGTGTCTTTGGTGTGTTTATTTTCATTCTATCTTTTTAGCAGTATTCACTTATTCTGTTTTGTTGTGGTTGTATATTAGTGACTGCAATTTCTGGTGTAGGGGCACTATTCCAAATTGCTACATCATCGGCGAACTTTGACGAGTATCCATGATTTGTCTCCTTAAGTGGCATATTATTCACATACATGATGAAAAGAACAGGACTAACCACTCCTCCTTGAGAGAAGCCTGATTCTGTAGTGAAGAACTCAGAGAAAGTTCCCTCTACGTTTCTCTGCATTTTCTATTTTCTAAAAAGTTAGATAACCAGAAAATAATTCTACGCGGTAGTCACATTTCATTCATACGGAACCCAAGACCATTGTATCGTACAGTGTAGAATGCTTTTTCGATATCGAGGAAACAAGTGACAGTGCATTCTTTTTTTATTGAAGCTATTTATTATCGTTTCAGTTAACCTAATTAAATTATCTGTCGTTTGTCTAAATTTTCTAAATCCATTTTGTTCTTCAGGTAATTTTTAAGTAATCTCTAAAAATGGTCCTGGCCTGGCATGACCTAGCGCGTTAAGGCGTGCGCTTTGTAATCTGAGGGTCGCGGGTTCGCGCCCTAGTCGTGCCAAACATTCTTGCCCTCCCAGCTGTGGGGCGGTATAATGTTACCGTCAATCCCACTATTCGTTGGTAAAAGAGTAGCCCAAGAGTTGGTGGTGGGTGGTGATGACTAGCTGCCTTCCTTCTAGTCCTATACTGCTAAAATTAGGGACGGCTGGCACAGATAGCCCTCGAGTAACTTTGTGCGAAATTCCAAATACAAAAACAAACAAACTCCAAAAATATAGAGAGTCTACTACTTATTATTCGTTCAAGAATTTTACCTACACAGCTGCTCAGGCTGATTGGTCGATAACTATTTGACTTGTTATCTGGTTTTCCTTCTTTGCGGAACGTTAGTATATTAGCTTGCTTCCAAGATCTGGGATGTTTCCAGAGTAGAAAGAAAAATTAAAGATAGCCAATAGATGGTCAAATAATTTTGGTGTGCCTTTTTTTACGGAGAATTGTTTGTATGCCATCATTTTCTGGTGATTTGTTTTTTTGAATTCTTGATTGTTTGTTTGAGTTCGTTTAGTGTGAATTTTTTGATGAGCAATAGAGTATTATGGTCATAAGTATTATCAATGTTATTATTAATGGTATTAATTGAAAAGTATGGTTTGTATAATTTTATTTTATTTGTTACATTGTTATAGAAATAGTTGTTCATATCTGGGTCATTATATGTTTAGTAGTTGATGTCTAAAGGCGTCTGCTAAGGTGTTGTTATGTTCCAGTGTTGGGTATTTTCTTGAAGTGGCTTCGTTCATGAATCTTTTTTGGTGCAACCAAAACTTTCTAGGGTCAGTTTGTTCATTTAGTTGGGAGTAGAAGTTATCCCAGTTTTCTTGTTTTAACAGTTTAATTCCTGTTCCGATACCATTTACTTGTCTTTTTATTTTTTAATCTCTTGTTGCCATGAAATGTCTTATTAATTGTCTTCGTTGTTTTTTCAGTGTTTATAGTTGTTTGGTTAGTTTCCGTATATTGTTTATGGTTTTCTGTTGTTGCTTTGGTACAGTGTCCGTAGCTGCTTTTAGTAGGCACTCCATGATTATTTGACTATAATTATCAATTTTAGATTCGTTGTTAGTTGTGTGCTTGATTTTGTCTGGTGGTATGTAGTTTAATACATTTTGAAATTCCTGCCAATTTTTTAAAATCAAATTTGTCTTGTCTTTATATTTTATCTTTGTTGGGGGTTAGATCGAAGATACACCATGTTGAAAGATGATCGTTGTCAACATCTTTTCCCACATTAAAATTTATTAACTTTTGACTTATATTAAATGAGGTAAAGCAGATGTCTAAGATATCGTTTGAATTTGTTGCATAGGTAGTATGCGTGGGTGTACTATAATTGATAATGGTTATGTTATTACCATCGATGAATTGTAATAGTTGTCTGCCATTTGTGTTGGTGGATTTACATCTAAAGTTCTCATGTTTACTATTCTGATCACCTATTATAATTGTATTTTGGTTGTAGAAAAAGATGTTGTGGATAAAATTTATGTCAATGCATTTAGTTGGTGAACAATAAATACCTGCTACTGTTATTATTGAGTGGTTTACTTAGATGATATCAACCATTATATTCTCGTTATTACTGTTCATTTTAGTTTCAGTTACGGAAAGGTTATTTTTGTATAGTAGCATAATACCTCTATTGGTGTCTTGATTGTTTGTTCTATCTTTTCTTATTGATGTATAATTCCATATTTTAAATATATTATTAGAATAAAAATATCAGGGTTAGTATCTTTTTATTATGTCTCGTGTTTCTTGGAAGCAAGTGCACCTTGGATGTTGATACTTAGAACTGTGAATTTATGTTTTTAGTTTTAGAATTATCCCGAGATTGTTGTGATTAGTTGTGGTATGTGTGGTGTTATATGCTGTTGTGTTTTTCTTTGGAATACTTATGAGGAAATTTATGCAATTTTTAGATTATGTCGATTTTGTAAGTTTTGTAATGAAATCTGTAAAAATGTTTTTAATTACATTTACTTTTAAACTTGTTTCATTGTTTGTACTACCTTTTGTTGTATGAGTGTTGTTTTCTTGGAGGTTTGTTGTATCAGTGTTTTTGTTAAGTTCTTGTATATTGTTTACTGTTCTGGTTGTGTTTTGTTGTTTGTTTGTTAGTGATTTTGATTGTGTAATGTTTTATTTCAGCTTTTGTGCATATGTAACTGGACCTGTACTTGTAGCTGTGTATGTTTGTTGTACAGTTGTTTCAGATATATTATCTGGTGTTGGTTTCTGTTGTTTTTGTTTCATAAATACGTTGTTTTATCTTTATATTTGTCGCAACTTTTATAATTTGCTGTGTGTGTTTCTCCACAATTGTAACATGTTGGTTTATCCTGTTATTTTTTTACATACGGATATGTGATGTTCCCTGCCACATCCATAGCACCTCGGTGTTGCCAGACATGCCGCTGAAACGTGTCCATGCCTTTGGCAATTGTAACATTATGTAATTACAATTGCTGATGTTTTTAATTGTTCGAGTTGGAATTTTTGGAACCACAAAATAATGCCGTTGTTTATTAGTTCCAAGATGTTATAGTTTTGATTCATGTCTACTCTTATTAAATTTATAGGTTTGTTTGTGACCTTTAGTCTTAGGCTTAAGTTTGTTTGTTTTGAATTTTGCGCAAAGCTACAGCTACTTGTGCCCCTCAGTGGCTCAGTGGTATGTCTGCGGACTTACACGCTAAAATCCGGGTTTCGATATCCGTGGTGGGCAGAGCACAGATAGCCCATTGTGCAACTTTGTGCTTAATTCTAAACAACAACAAAACAACAACAGCTACTTGCGCTAACATCCTGTAATTTAGAAATAAAAGAATAGAGGGAAGGCAGCTGGGTATAACGTCTCGGGCATGTCTGGTAGGGTGGAGATTCAAAATCGCGACTGTCAGATGACGAGTCACGCGTTTTAACTACGCGGAAAATCTGGTTAAGATGAAAATCGTCTTCAATTTCATGTTACCAACAGAGAGAAAACTACGAACAGAAAGTGGTTTCTATAGGTATTACACGTCATTTTGGGTTAAGCCTTTTCCAATGATCTTTCAGCGTTACTGGTTTCTCAACTTAATTGTGACCTCAAAGACCATTAAGGCCTGGCATGGCCGAGCGCGTTAGGGCGTGCGCTCGTAATCCGAGGGTCGCGGGATCGCGCCCGCATCGCGCTAAACATGCTCGCCCTCCCAGCCGTGGGGGTGTATAATGTGACGGTCAATCCCACTATTCGTTTGTAAAAGAGTAGCCCAAGAGTTGGCGGTGGGTGGTGATGACTAGCTGCCTTCCCTGTAGTCTTACACTGCAAAATTAGGGACGGCTAGCACAGATAGCCCTCGAGTAGCTTTGTGCGAAATTCCAAAACAAACAAACAAACAAAGACCATCGAAAAAGGCTTAAGACGATATATTGGGTAAAATGAAAAAAACAATATCTATCTCTAGATTTTTTGTTTTCCTTGAATAAGTTTTTCATTCCTCTTCACTGACATTTTTTTCAAATCTAACGTGGTATAATGGGTGTGTATCATATATTAGGCTTGACTTGTATGAAAATGATTAATTAATTCAAAATAATTTGTATTGGTTATAATAAATCTATTTCAGGGTTGTTTATAGGGGCGTCGCTATGCACTGGCACACGGGGCCCCTGCCCCAGTTCTATCTGACATTGCCTCCAATTTCTAGTTTATGTCTTGAAAAATCAGAACATAAAACCATGATGGATATTATACTGAAACATTGTAAATTTTCACTTTCCTGTTGCTTCATTATTACACACGCCAGATAATATTTAGTAAGGAACTTTGCTTTTTTAAACAAAAAAGGAGAACTGTATTAATAGAGTATGTAAAATAAATGTTTAACACATCCAGCTTAATTAAGGAAAACACAAAATATTTGCAACACATTTATCTGAAATTTCCGTACTAGTTTCTTGATACAATTGGCCGAAATCCGTAACGTTAATTCGTCTCTTCTTTGGGTTTTGAAATTGTCTGCATATGTTTCTTATTCACATATGTGTTGTATTTATTTACGTGACGATCCAGATAAAATATGTGGAATATACTTCGTCTTCTTGCATTTAAACAGTTTTGAAACATGGAGACTCATGGACAAGTTTTTCCCTCTCACACAATTAACTTCAGCCTTATCTGTCACTAGTAACATCTGAAAAATCACGTGATGGAAATACAGATGTTGTAATTTCTTCCGATGTAAAGAGAAAGTCAAATGGTGCATTTCTGTTGCGTGACTGCATTATTCTGACAAAACTGAAGAAAATTATTTCATGAAAGTATCACACGAAAATCTATTTGGTTTTTCACAGCAAAGCTGTTACGGTTATCTGACGCCGTCCCTAATTTTGAACTATAAGAGAATGGCACCAAATCGTGGGCTACTGTTTACTGAACAGCAGTGGGAATGAACAACACAATGTTGTGTCCAGAGCTGAAAGAGCGAGTATATTTGGTGCTAGGTTTGGATTTCGTCGAACGCCTTAGCCATAAGGTTATGATGTCCCCAAAAGAATGGTCATTTAATAATGGTATTTACTGTATATCGAATATAAGCTGTGATAGTAAATGATATATACGAGACAGAGGTTAAAATCTACCTACTGACATCAGCGTATCACGTGATAAATTTGTCACTAATGGACTTAGTGTTTTTATTTTGTGTTACTATTTTTATTTTACGTGAGATAAAAAATCTGTCTTAGTCTGTTAATAAAAGAAGAGGGAACCCTCGATTTCCCCGGCACTTGAATTTCATTAAGCAGAATTCAAGTAAATTATTTTACGAGACTTTTTTTCTTTTTATAAGCTATATTATTGTGTTTAACAGTACCAATCGCGTGGCGGCGTATACCAGATTCGATTTTATTACTCATCAAGATCTCTACCAGCCTACCTTTTACTAATTTGTCCCTGAAGAAGAAAGGTTTACCTTTCGAAAGTGCACAGAATATAGTTTTTCATTTTGTATTAAGACTTATCGAATGTACATCTTTTTCTAACATTATGAATACGGAAATTCATTTAGGCGGGATTAAAGTAAGTTAATCTATGAGACCGTGGGCGTGATCAAATACTTTTTTTGTTTGTTTGTTTAGAATTAAGCACAAAGCTACTCAATGGGCTATCTGTGCTCTGCCCACCACGAGTATCGAAACCCGGTTTTTAGTGTGTAAGTCCGCAGACATACCACTGTGCCACTGGGGGGCGTGATCAAATACAAAAACCGTAAAGGTTTGACCTTCTGAGTCCAAAACTGTTATTAGATCTTAAATATATCAAGAGATGACGGAGCTATGAATTGAAAGTTTGTACTTGAAAAACAAAACAAACAAATGAAAACAAAATGTTAAACTCAAAGTCGTTCTGTTGGTTGCTATGTTACAACTCTGAAAGTATTAAGATTAATTGCGTTGGAAACATGGGAGTTCAGTCCCCCTCCCAATTTTCAATTTGTCCCAGTATCAAAATTAAGAAATAGGAAAATTACTCTCATGGAGAGTAGGAGCAGACATAATATTTAATCCAGGACCCAAGTGTTTCCAGAGCCCTAAGGCAAACTCTGGATCCCAACCGAAATGGGTGCGCCTGTGATACTCATTCCTTCACTTCATTCTGTCAAATAAATCCTCGTCCCCCACTTTTAATTTTCTCCTACCCCTCTGAAAAATGTTATTTATTTATATAAAAATCTCTAATAAGTGAGTTAATTTTTATACCCTCAACTTCAAATTTCGTTTCCAAAAGTTTCCTTATGTTTATTTTACCTTCCAGTTTCTGTTTATCAAAGATTGTTTTAGTTATATATCTCGTGTAAAAATTAGATTACCTACACACTGTAACTGAAGATTTGTTATCTAAGTTAAGCAGAAACCCGTGTGAATTTTTAATTGGGTTAAAATTTATACCATGCTGATTGTCATATATCGTGAATTTAGTCGCTGACGTTACAGCACGTTCCCAGTTCTTTCGTCAGGTTAATATATAGTTAGAAAAAAATCGACAAGTTTATCTTCAAAACCTTTTAGTATATTATTTGAAACAACACTTTCCTCACGTTTGATTTTTACATTTGAAATTGTATTGTTAATTTTCATTTATATTAATACCACAAACAAAGATACAGATAAATCGTGCAGGACCGTTTTTGTATTGATGCAGGAAAGGTTCTGTCTTCTACAGATGAAATCTGAAAAAAGAAAATTATAAGGCCATATTACACACAATTAATTATTGTTAGAAAATAGTAAAAATGACGAATTTTACACATACACAAACTTTAAATTAAGGGTAATATAATTAATTATATTACCTGTATTTATAATTTAATATATTACACTGCTTTGTCTAAACCAATTTGGTGTGAGTGATTAATTATAACCAATAAAATGTCTGAAGGGCGACTTCTGTCGAACATCTGTAACAGACGACTACAAGACCTTAGAAAATGAATTCCCTAACATAAGTTTCTCAAGATACTAATAACAGTTATGAAAATTACAAAACTAAAATGATGATGAAAAAAGAAATGCAAGTCTTCACGAAAATATATATATTTTTTATTTCGCGCAAAGCAGTATAAGCAGGAAAGGCATCTAGTCACAGCTACTCTTTTATCAACAAATAGTGGGATTGACCGTCACATTATAACGCTCCCACGGCTGAAAGGGCGAGCATGTTTGATGCGACGGGAATTCGAACTCGCGACCCTCAGATTAAGAGTCGAACGTCTTAACCAACCAGGCCATGTCAGGCTGAAAATATCTTCAAAATGTATTTTCATCTTTATGTTTCTTAAATAACTACAAAAGATCTAGCTATTTGCGCATGACATTTTGAACAGATAAACTAAAAGGTGTGTGTTTTTATTTCAGCAAAGCCACATCGGACTATCTGCTGTGTCCGCCGAGGGAAATCGAACCTCCTGATTTAAGCGTTGTAAATCCGTAGACTAAAAGGATGGCAGCTAGTTAACAGCACCTACTACCAACTCTTGGAACTATTTTGACCGAATACTGGCGTTTGAGTGTCAATCAAACTGAGTTCTCAGGGTCTTCAAGTGCAGAGAACTTTTTGTGGAAAAGGGACGTAAACCATGAACCATCAGATAGAGTCCGTTTACATGTGGCAAGCGTCGCTGAAAAAGATATCAGAGGAATTTACTCTGCAAGGCTTTCCCTCAAATATATATTTGTTGAAGTTTCGGTGGTTTAAGATTTGAACATTTCATATTTTATTTGTCCCAGTGTTACATAACTTGGAGATTTAAAATAGTCATACTCAAAAAGAATAGAAGTTAAAAAACGAAAATAATATAGGTAAATTAAAAACACATATATGTTGATAAAAGAATTATAGAAAAAATTGAACAATTCCACATAATTTTCCTTTGTTATTCTTTTATAAACCGCCATCCAGTAATCCAGCAATAAATCTGAAGGCTTAGAATGCTAATAATCTGTTTTTGATGCCTTTTTGTAGCTTTGTGCTTGGAAAACAAGAAAAAAGTAAAAGTATGCTAAGAAGAGGAAAATTAAGTTGAATGACCGCATTTGAAATCTTTGATCTGAGTAATGTGGTCAGTTGAAACCTTTAACCTACATTATATTGTTAGCTGAAATCATTAACCTGTTTACTGCTATCAGTTGAAATCTGACCTAATACTGTCAGGGATGTATTAACGCATAGGCACACGAGGCACGTGCCTGGGGCGGCAGATTTTAGGGGGCGGCAAATTTTGACCAAAAAAAAAAAGAAAAAGAATGGACACCATTTTAAAATGTAGTCCCTGGTTATTAATTCCCCCTGTCATTTATGCCGCCCCTATAACCTCTTGAATCTGGATCCTCCCACCCACACACACACACACTCACTATTCCACCACACCGTTGGGTCGGTCGCTTCAAGTTTAAAAGATTTCTAACCTTCCCTCCCCGAGTCCCACCTAATACGCCCCCCAGTGGCTCAGCGGTATGTATGCGAACTTACACGCTAAAATCCGGGTTTCGATACCCGTGGTAGGCAGAGCACAGATAGCCCATTGTGCAGCTTTGTGCTTAATTCTAAACAACAACCCACCTAATACGCCTCGCCCCCCACACATCATCAACCCATCCGCCCTCACCTCAGTTATTTATTTGTGTTTTTCAAAACCCCCAGCATGTTTTTTACTCATGTTGACACACCAAACAATGAATTACCTGCTACTCAGTGTGCTACGCCTACACAAAAAAATATTTTATCATGGCCTAATAACGTATTTTGTTTTGTGAAATTGCGTATACGAAAATTCGGATTTTCGGTTGCTTCAGGCTATTATCTGGAAAAATATTTTTTGAAATATTCTTCCTCATCATTTACAGTTTAGCTTAATTGATTATTTTTAATTGATTGATTGAATATGCGCTTGTCTAGATTCCAATGTAGTCCTTTAAATTCCCTAGCAATTATAGGCATTTGTTAGAATAAAGAAGGGGTGGTGGCAGACTCCAGAATACCAGAACAGAAAGGCGCACAGTCACTGGAGCAGGTGAGCGTCGGCGGAATCGGCTGCGGGTGTCACGCATAATCGTTTTTGCAGGCCGCCGACCGCGCTCTATCAATGAAGTTGACTCCCAGGGGACGCGGTTGTACCGCACGGGGTCTGGATAGTTTTGGGCGATACAGGTATTTGTTACTGGTAGTACAGAATTTGAAATAGTAAAGTGTGTTAGAATTTATAATTTGATTGTCAGTAGCCCAGCACCCGTTAACATAGATACATCGGCAGTAATATAAATCAGTAGTGCAGAAGCTCCGCTTTTTCGTGTATATTTTGTTATGGACTTATGGTTGCAAGTCGATAATTGTTTTACCAACTACCATAAAACTCATTATCTGCCGGACGAATATATGGTTCACCAACATATTTACAATATAATCGACAATATAGATAATAACGTGGTAAGCGATATTGGTGTCAAAATGTAGAGTTCGTTATGCTTTTACTTATTCCTCCGTCACCCAATATCTTACTGTAAGTTATATCGTGTTGTCAGTGTCTAAACCTCCACAAGAAGCACAATTCTTGTGAGGGCGAGGGTCACTGGGGGTCAAATGGCTCACGGATCTCTGTGAGGTTCGCGCGGCTGCCATAAATAGCTCGATCCCACGAAAATGACTCAGATCCTGATGACCTGAGATGTGAAAGTAACAAATTCACTGTTGTCAATACTCAATATACGATCAGTGGATTCTAGTGATATCGTTATGAGTAACATACGCCGAAAATTGAGTGGAGCAGCTTATTGGAAGATAGCAAAGTTAAAAAATGAAAACACACGTGATGTTTTGGATAAGACACCGACCATGGAGGCCTTTTTTGCTAAACAAAGGTAAGAACAGCCTACTAGCGATGATGTTCAAACCAACAGCGATGGAGGGAATACACATGACGGGCCTAGCAGTAGCAGTTTTGAACAATCTGAACGACCCGAACATATCGAACTGCAGCTTGAACAAGTGACGTCATCAGCAGCAGGCCTAGTAAGATCTGCCGGTTGCGTGCTTGAAACGTCAATGGTTCCAGCAAGTTTTTCAGACAAAGTAAGTTCAGATCCAGCAGAGTGGATAATAGATGATTACACAAAAGATTATATTGCCACACATGCCATCCTTCAAAACGATGACTCGGATTTCAAGAACTCTGTGGAAAAGGACGGGGAGAAAATCAGATCTGTAACCAAAGGCATGTTTTAAAGAAAACTACAAAATGGCGAAAAAAGTGAGCGGACATATTTGGTTTATTCAGAGAGCAAGGGTAGACTGTTTTGTGCTCCTTGTCGTTTATTTGATTTTGGAAAAAAATCCAAACTGGCTGACGAAGGCTTTGATGACTGGAAAAATGCTACTGTCCGGCTGAATGAGCATGAAAACTCTCCTGAGCATCGGTCTTCAGTTCTATCTCTAGTAGCAAGGGGCAACATGTTGGGACGTGTAGATCTCCAGATGGCCATACAGCTGCACGACGAAATCAAATACTGGAGAAATGTACTCACTCGTGTGGTAGCTGTAGCGAAAAGATTGGCTTCACGTGGGCTTCCGTTCAGAGATCGGGATGATAAGTTTGGCTCAGTGCACAACGGCAACTGTATGATGTCGTTAGAACTAGTTGCAGAGTTTGACCCCTTCCTCGCTGATCACATTCACCGATATGGCAATGCTGGCAAGGGATCCACGTCTTACCTGTCTTTCAGTACTTGTGACGAATTCATACAGATTATGGCAGACCTTGTTCTAAAGAACATTTTAAAGGACGTCAAAACTGCAAAATATTTCTCAATCAGTGTGGACTCGACGCCAGATATATCCCATGTTGACCAGTTGGCATTCATCATCAGGTACGTGAACAGTGGTGGTTCACCTATGGAACGTTTCCTGACTTTTACACCCAATCCGGGCCACAAAGCTGAACAGCTGACAGAAGTTGTACTTAGCCTGCTTCAGTCATATGAGCTTGACATTTCTGAATGTCGTGGACAGTCTTACGACAACGCCAGCAACATGTCTGGTCAGTACAGTGGTCTCCAGGCTCGTATCATGGAGAAAAATCCTTTAGCTGTGTATATCCCATGTTCAGCACATTCATTAAATCTTGTAGGAACGTGTACTGCTGAATGTTGCAGAGAAGCATGTTCATTCTTCGAACTCTCACAAAGTCTCTATGTTTTCTTCAATGCTTCAACCCATCGTTGGAAAATTCTACAAAAACACCTGTCCGCAAATAAAGAAAGTCTCTCTTTGAAGAAACTCAGTGACACTCGATGGTCCGCTCGTGAAGATGCTTGTCAAAGCCTCAACAGAAACTGGCAACAAGTGTTTGATGCCCTCACCACCATGGAGGGAAATGTTATGGAAAAACCAGCCGCTAGGAATGAGGCCGCTGGACTTCTTTCCAAATTAGGAACGCTAGAAACAGCTATTTTGTCCACAGTTTGGGGAACAATACTGGAAAGATTCAATGCTGTCAGTAAAAGTTGCAAAGTGCTGATATGGAAATCGGACTTGTAGTCGAGCTTTATGCTTCCTTGCTGCAGTTTGTGAAAGATTCAAGAGAACTGTTCGATCATTTTGAAGACAAGGCGATGTTGAAGTCCAGCATGAAGACGTACGAAATTAAACGAAAAAGGAAGCAAAAATTTTCAGATGGTGACACCCAGGCAGTGGAAGAAGGCAAAGAGGCATTTAGAGCAAATGTTTTCAATGTGATCATTGACAGACTTTGCTCAGAACTACAGCGAAGACAAACCGCTTATGTAGAAATCCACGCAAGGTTTGGATATTTGTTCAAGATAACAAATCTTGAACCCACTGATGTCATCAGTCAAGCTGGAACACTGTTGAAACTCTACCCCAATGATTTGGAAGTGAGCTTCGTAGATGAATGTCTACATTTCCGCGTACATCTTGTGAGTATGAAAGTACAAAATGATGACTCTTCTGCGTTAGCAGTATACAGAAACCTGGGAGCTAAAGGACTTCAAACTGTATATCCAAACCTGGATATTGCTATGCGCATGTTTCTGTGCATTCCAGCAACTAATTGTACATCAGAGAGATCTTTCTTGGCTCTCAAACGTGTGAAAAATTACTTGAGATAAAAAATGGCAGAAGATAAACTAAATGCCCTGTCATTCCTCGCCATTGAAAGTGATATTGTTTGTAGAATAAACTATGACGATGCAATAAACATGTTTTCGTAACAGAAGGCCAGGAGAAAGCCTGTATATTCATCCGCAGAATAATATTTAGTGATAATTGGTTTTGATGTTCCATTTTTTATTGTGTTGGAAAATAAACGTTTTGTTGATTTTGAATGATAACAACTGTGTTTGTCTGTTGTTGTGATGGTGATGCTTGGTGCAAGTTGTGGCACGGAAGGGAGGCGGCAAAAGTATCAACCTAACCTTGTGCCTAGGGGCGGCGAAATCCTAAATACGTCTCTGAATACTGTATCAATTTTTGATCTTTAACCTGTTCACTGTGCAAGATCAAACAGTTGACCTTATACTTAGGCCAGCTGAAACCTTTGACCCGTATATTGTGGTCACTTCAATAACTAAGATTTTTCTCTTTTTTTTATTCGGAATTCTCTAAATGTATTGATTTTTTTATTATCAAGTTACTATTTTAAACTGTGTTCTAGGTTTCTTACCTGTCATGGCTCCTAGTGAACTCGTCAAAGTTCTTTGCACTGCAAAGCGGCGTTTCTACTTCATTAGTGTTGTTAAATTTTCCAAAGTCGACCAAAAACTCATCAGTTTCCTTGTTATAAGCTATTATTTGCTCAAATCGATGACCCCATAAAATCTCGTGCGAAAGATAAGAAGTCTTAGCTTGGAATGACTGACCAGTAGACTCTGTAGTTCCCTCCAGAATAACCATTAGTTCAAATTTATCCTTTAAAAGTTCTTCCGCCGACATGGTGTACAGTGGACTTGTTTTATTAATCTCGTGGATGACCACTGTTGGCCATAAGAGGAAAAGGCCGTCACTATCGTGTCGGATGTCTAGTTGGTGGTGGTAGTAGGGCATAACTTCCTTCTCAACCGTAGTTTTTCTCTTTATTAAGTGTAAACTAATTTGGGCACCAATTACAGTAGATTTGCGCATGTCACCAACACGGAACATCAGACAAAACTTACCATCACGGAGACAGATGATGGCGTTTTGGCTGAACATGAGTGTCTGTTGACGTTTCTTGGGCCGAGAGAACTTAGAGAAGACCATGCCTACAATGAAACATTGGATCATGACCCCGGTTATGGATTGAAGACAGAGAGTAAAAACGGCTTCTGGACACTCTTCGTTAATGAACCTGAACCCATATCCTATGGTGTGCTGGGTTTCCAGGGAAAATAAAAACGCTGACGTGAAAGATTTTATGTTGTGTACACAAGGTTCCCACTCTTCATCACCCAGATGTTCAAAGTCTCCGTGAGAAAAATTTATCAGCCACCAGATGGCGCCAAAGCCAAGCCACGTAAGGATGAACCCCATGGCAAATACTAGTAAGTTCCATCTCCACTGGATGTCGACTAATGTTATAAACAAATCTTGTAGGTACCGCTGTCGTCGCTTGGCTACATTTCTGTTGCATACATTGACGGTTCCATTTTTCAGTATCATTCTTTTTCTCTGGTGTCGTGGTATAATCCTAGACTTCTTGTCCTTACACGAATAACTTAAGCTTCCAGCAATTGAGAACTCATTCAGAGACAGGCGTCTCGAGAAATTTCTCAGGGAGAGTGCGTTGTCCGAGTCTGTTGACGTAAAGAACGACAGTCTTTGTGTATCAACAACAGTTGGACGCATTTGATGATGTCTGTCGTACGATTCGAGTTCATTGAAGACATCTGATGTTTTTGTTTTCTCAAAAACATTACCCTGCTCTATGTCTACGTACTTCATTCTTCACTGTAACGAAGTGCTCGATGACTTTATCTGAAGATGCTAGTTGACAAAGAATGTACATTGATTTGTAGTTTCCTTGACAACTAGGATACAAAAGAAAATAACAAAACAAATTAAACCAAGTCCGAGCTTCTAAATTTATTTTTATTTGTTTAGTAGTAATAATTTTTTTCGTGAGAAACTAGTTTAATTTTTTAGATGAAGTAATTTGGTTTATCATGAAAACATGATTTGTTTGTTTTGAATTTCGCGCAAAGCTACTCGAGGGCTATCTGCGCTAGCAGATCCCTAATTTAGCAGCGTAAGACTAGAGGGTAGGCTGCTAGTCATCACCACCCACCGCCAATTCTTAGGCTACTTTTTAATAACGGATAGTAGGATTGGCCCTCACATTATAATGCCCCCACGGATGAAAGGGCGAGCATGTTTGGTATAACCAGGATTCGAAACCGCGACCCTCGGGTTACGAGTCGAACGCCTTAACACGCTTGGACATGCTGGGCCTGAAATCTAGGAACCTGAAAATATGAAGTGTTGTTTCACATTATAATTATTAATAAGTCTCAACGACGTTGTGTTCAAAGCTCCCGTTAGAAAATTAAACAGTTTTCACAACTCCGTCGTCGATGTAGGTGTAAAAATAAAAATGAACTAACTAAACACTGCCGACTGTTACAAGATAACAATTATGAAAATTCAAACAACAGCACATACTTTTGCAGTTAAACCTATATTGGACTTATTTAAATTAGGCCTAACCAGGTATGTATTGTGAAAGCACATAAATTATCGAGCATAAGTTGTTAATATACTTCTTAAATATTTGATAAAAGTAAAAAAAAGTATAAAAAAACTAATAAGTTTCGTTTGAAGAAAAAGCAATTATTAAAAAAACGAAAACGACATATGTATACTATGGTGAACTATTCTGGTTGGATAGTGGGACCTACTGTGGTTACTTAATGGAATTTACTTTGGTTGAAGTGGCAGAGCCCATTTTGACTGGATGGTAGAACCTACTCTGGTTAGAGGAAGGAATATTCTCTGTTAAGTGAAGCGACGCTCTCCGATTGGGTAGATGGTTGGATGGTGAGATCTATTTTGGTTAAATAATGTTACCTACTCTGACTGGATGAAAGAATCTACTTTGTTTATGTGATAGGTTAGAATGTGGGCGTATTACCCAATGGGCTTTCATGCCTTAATCTTAGAGAACAACAATTTGAGGGGTATATCTTAGGAAAAATCAAAATACATTTATGTTTATATTATTTTCAATAAAAAACAAATTTTGATTTGTTTTAAATCGTTTAAATTTATTATTGTTCTAGTGGTGATAAATAATTTTCCTGGTAAATCATTCAAGAAAAAGGGGATGCATCTACAACTATAGACTTATAATTTAACCTTAATATGCCCCTGAGTACATTTCTTTTCGTCAAAAGAACTTCTAATCTCGGACATCATTGGACATGTGTCATCTGATAAGACAGCTAAGTACAGGCACGAAAGGATAAACCACAGTTAAAAGAGTCAAACAAACCGAGATCTTTCGACAGATAGGTCTCGCCCTCTTCGAGGCGAATACATGCATACAAACAGTCAAATAAATCATTATATAGCAAGATAACATGAACTAGAAAAACAGCATTAAATACACATTTAAATAAGGGGTTGCTAGGCCACGTGATGAACCAGGCATACAGCACAGTGTTATAGATACTCAAAAATACACAGTAATTATAATCAGTAGAACACTTGATCAAGGCCTTAGCTATATATCAGGATACCAAGGTTATATCATTGTTTGTTTTCTTTGAACGAGGTGGGGGATTACTCATACAAACATATATAATGCGAATGAAGTTGTAGTTCAAAACCCAAATCTTGGAACACTTATTCCGCACTTGATGTTTTAGTAGAATCATACATAAAACTTGTAAAAATATCCTGAACTACATGTTCTTAGCTGTGTTACTAAAATAAAAATTCTAACTGGTTCTATATTCTGTATCTCACTCATTCGGTTATCTCTCAATTTATCCAAAAAACGAGTATCGAAAGTATACAATAAAACAAACAATGCTTGACAATATTAGAACAGAATAAAATTTTTCACCGTCACAAAAGATTCATTAAGGACAAAAATTCACAAACCCTGTAGTATTTTCGTTAAATATCATAATAACAACAAAGCATTAGAGTATCAATTTATACATGCTTTTCATTGCACTTTTATAAACAGCAAAAACGTTTGTCCTTGATTCAAACAACAAGTAGTGTAGAGTTGAATTTTTTGTTTTTTGCTTTGGCCTTGAGTTACGTTTATAGATTTATTGAGACATTGTATTTCTCAATCAGTGATGTCAAGAAACCCACTTGTTGAGAATTTTATATGCAAAAAACGGCTCTTTTGGGCTCAGAAAACACTTCAAATAGAAGAGCGAACAACGTTTCGACCTTCTTCGGTCATCGTCAGGTTCACAAAGAAAGAGGTAACTGGCCGGAAGTTGACCACATGTTTGGAAGGGGTTGTATAACTGAGTGTCGCAATATAGAGGGCGCGGTTTGATGTTTGAATATATAATTTTATCTATAATATTAATATAGGTATAATGGTGTTCCTTTATATTGGTTTATTTTGGGTTTAAGTTGTTGTATAAAGAAGCCTTACTTATACAACAACTTAAACCCAAAATAAACCAATATAAAGGAACGCCATTATACCTATATTAATATTATAGATAAAATTATATATTCAAACATCCAACTCCGCCCTCTATATTGCGACACTCAGTTATACAACCCCTTCCAAACATGTGGTCAACTTCCGGCCAGTTACCTCTTTCTTTGTGAACCTGACGATGACCGAAGAAGGTCGAAACGTTGTTCGCTCTTCTATTTGAAGTGTTTTCTGAGCCCAAAAGAGCCGTTTTTTGCATATAAAATTGTATTTCTCAGTACGTTCCACAAAGTTTTCTAAATGGGTTCTATCTAGTCTCATTAAACCGTTAGTTTAATACACTAGGCCTTTCACAGTTTTATTAAAATGTATTTTTAGCAATAGGTTAGACCTTTTCTAACCTTATTGAAATGTGTTTGCAGCTATAAACATTATTTTAAAAACACCTTTATTAATATTTAATAAAAAGATTTTGATGAGCTTTATATAGTTTTATTGTTAAACGTAACTTTACTTAAACCTAATAATGTATTAGTTTACAACTTACGATTTAAATATAATTTTATGAACATTAACAATGCTTAAGTGGTTTTTTTTTCATTTTTCTAACATATGATTATCAATTATAATTGAATAATTATTCTCAAATGTCTACTGCTGCTAGATTTATACATTCTAGAATTTTCTGCTTTTGTGTGTGTGTTTTTACCGGTGGATAGAGTTTTATTTTATTTGTTGTAGTTTATAATCTGCTTGTAGCAGGTATCGAAACACGACATTTTAGCGTTATAAGATTTCAAACCTTCTTTCGAGTTTATGTGTAGGAGAATATAAAGTAAGACCTATGAAGCCATCTTACATAACGAAATGAAGTTTGTAGATAGAACTGATGATACTGGGTTGCTTGTAGATAGTGACAAGTAAATAAGCTGTTTTGTTGTTTTGTATTAAGCACAAAGCTACACAATGGGCTATCTGTGCTCAGCCCACCACGGGTATCGAAACCCGGATTTTAGCGTGCATGTCCGCAGACATACCGCTGAGCCACAGGGGAGCAGTAAATAAACAAAGTAATAAGGTGCATGCAGATGGTGGCAAAAGTGGTACATCACAAATTAATAAAGTATCTGTGCATAGTGACAATAGTAGTACTTCGCAAGATTATAAAGTATCTGAAGATGGTGACAATAGTGGTGATGCCTCACAAAGAAATGAATTACTTAAGAATAGTGACAGGTGGGTGAAAAACAATAAGAAACATCGAAACGTGCGATAGGGACGTATAAAAAGGTCACTTAAGTAGGAGACGTACGAACTGGACACAGAGCACCAGTCACATACTGGTCGTCCCACATTCCATATATATATATCTTTAATTCTGTAGATAAAACTTCAGGTTTATACCTAATCTGTTAGTTTGTCTATCTCTACACGTGCGTCTGGTTCGTATGTTGTTGTAGTTTCGCTATTGATCCACCAGGAGCGTGTTTATATGAGATGAAGGCTGAGATAATTCGAACCGCTTATTTTAGAGTTGCACGTCAGCTGTCTCACTAGGGAATAAAATATGAGACGACCGAGTAAAATAAAAAATAGTGAAATAGCAACTGGTTGAAATTTGGAATATAAGATAACATTTATATATTTCATACATCACAGAAAAAAAAACAGTCATATCCACCGAGAATATGGTAAAAAAGTGTATGAAGGAATGAACTGTAGATAGAACGAATCAACCGACATTTTTGGTAAAAAAAAAATTCAAAGTAGAATGGCGCGTGCCACTTCTGCCTCCTGGGGAAGCACCTATGCATTTAGCTATTCTGGAACATTAAGTAAAATTTAGTGACAATGTGCAAAGGAGCAGTAAGTTCGAATTAAAACATATTTGTTTTCTGCGCTGTCAAAAACTGTTTAGATGTGGATAATTAGCAGTCAACTTTAAACTTCAAAACACAAAGTAAATTACGACTTTTTCCATTCTTAAAAATTAAGGACACGTCTAATGAAGTTACCAGTTTGATCATGTACAAGAAATGCAGCTTATTGGCTACAACGTTCTCTACTTCTACACGAGTATATTTGAATTGCTAAGCAGTTCAACTGCAGAGACTTTCCTTACCCACGTGATAAATTATCCACTAATCCATATCACACATGTGTAGAGAGAAATACATCTATTTGCCCGAAGTAAAAATATGGAAAGTTTTCATTGAGCCTAATGTTTTGGTTAATCAGCAACACACGACAAATGAAAATGAGGTGGTCTGAAAGGGCACAAGTCAAAATATATGTCTTAAGTCAATTCAGAAAATATAAAGCTGTTTATTTTACAAAATACACTGAACTCTAACAGATACACAAACAAAAGTTTTACCCTAAACCTTGAGTAGTTCTAATTATTTGAATGATAAATATTGCAAAAGCTCAAAACAGCCATTATAATTAAACCAACTGTGGAATGTTTATATTAAACTAACTATAAACTACAGTGTAAAAATATGCAAATTATAAAACAACGATGTTGTTAAAAACACTCCAGATGTCACTTACCAGTCGGACTGAAACATCGTGTATTATTTTCGTAGACAGATCCAAGAAAAGTCTGATTTCATAATCACTTAGGCAATTCTATGGCGATATAGCTACGGTAGCAACTTATCCACTTTTAAAATTATTAACCACTCAACGTACACAGGATACATAAAAAAAAGTTTGTAAGAACTAACCGAATTATTCAACGAATAAAGCAAACAATTATATATTTTCCACTTTTTAACAACCGTTTTTATTATTAAAAGAAATAGCTATCAATGAACTATATGTAATAATAAACAAAGAAACATTTGATCTGGTTGAAGACCAGTAGAGTCCAGGGTAGATCATTTTATCCAGAATGAACAAGTTTGGTATCAGATCTGCTTATAGATATTGAACACAAACTACAGTAAGAGTTTTTTTTTGTGAATTTCTAAATCAGACAGCCTTCAAAAAAGCCTCAGAATTCATGACTCATTTCATTATATCATGTATGAGCAGTTTTATTCAATAATATCCAATCAGAAGCTGTGTAACACATAATTCAGTTATAAATAATGTCCACTCAGAAACTGCGTAATATATCATTCAGTATTAATATCGAATTATATTATATAATTATATAACACACAATTTAGCAGTGGTATCCAGTCAAAAGCTGTTGAGCTTTTTCCCTGTTTCAGGACTGAAACACCCAGAATTCTGTAATTTCATAGAATTTATTCAATCTTGTGTGCATGTACCTCTGTATAGGAAAATAGTTATTGAAAGAAGTGGGTTGTTTAATTCAGACTCTCCATCGGTAGCGGGGATGAGGTGAAATTCAACAAAATGGAAACTTCAGTACTTTAAGGAGGGGGGGTGCGGGGGGAGAACTTCTCCCTTAATACCCACTGAATTCAACAGTAAAAAAAAGCGCAATACTACTTGTAAATTGGAAAAAAAATATTCTGCTTGGAAATGTTTATAATCTTGTCTACATTTTGCCACGAAGTATTGCTTTAACTTAATAGAAAATGTTATTGTACTCTTATTCACTGTAACCAAAAGTGGAAATCTAACCGTTTGCAAAGTGCACTCAATATACGTATTTGTACTATAGAAACTTCGTTACGAGCTTCGTATAACAAACCCCATATAACCAGTCTCTGTAAGCCAGTTAAAACACAAATTAAACATGTGCAACCAGGTCCGGTCCTAGGGGGCTGAATCATGTACCTCAAAATGTCACTCTGGTCAACTCAAATTTATTGTCCTTAACGGTTTAAAAATCACATTATCAGATAAAAAACTTGTATCAGTCTACGGTGGCCTCCATTAAAACCTTACTGTCCCCTCCTCTCCCAAGAGAGAGGAGATGAAGTCAAGTCAGTGTGTAACCAATTAATAATATTGTATTTTTCTTACTCTCATTGGTCCCTCGCTGGGACAGTTGTACGTCTTCGGATTTACAATACTAAATTATGGGTTCGATTCCCCTCGGTAGACACAGTAGATAACTGGATGCGACTTTACTATAAGAAAAAAACAACAACATTTACTTTCATTATAATTATTCGTTTAAAGACACGTTGGTGTTAGGCCAACAAGACAACCATAATGATATAGAGTTAACAATAACTTGTAATGTAATACTTATGAACCGAATGATAATTATATTCTAATGATTAGGGTTACATTTCAGCTCACAGTAAATGATATGTTAGGAAAGGAGTGAGTTGCTTTCATTTCTGAATGTTTACACTTACTACTACAGGTTGGCGTATATCACAGTTCTTGACTATGTGTATGAAAATGACAAGTTGTGAAGTAAATGAAATTAGTTTAGTTCTTTTATGTTGCAGAAAATTATTTTGACTTCTGCTGCACAAGTTAGTTATGAAAATTATTCTAAGTGTTAATTTTGCTACGTTTGAAAAAGTCTGTGTTTGCCAATGAAGTTGTAAGGTTAAAATATATTTTGTATACAGTTTGTTTATTAACAGTTTCTAACTAATTGGTTTGGTCCATAACTTTTCGAAACTTAAAAAAATATTCGCTACCCCGAAAAAGCAATGTTCCAGAAAAACAAAACAATTGTTGTTTTGAATTAAGCACAAAGCTACACAATGTGCTATCTGTGCTCTGCCCACCACGGGTATCGAAACCCGGATTTTAGCGTGTAAGTCCGCAGACATACCGCTGAGCCACTGGGGAGCCAAATAAAACAAACAAAGATATCACATTTTGATTTTACGACATAAAAGGAAATGTTTAGTAGATTTCCACCTGAGAGTAAGTCAGTGGAGGCGAATCATAAAAAAATGGACTGTTTTAAAAATAAACTCAGTTTATTTAAATAAAGTTTACTACTATCAGCACAGTTGCAACCTTTTTTGTTATTATTTCATCTTATGTCATTGAAGTAATTTTTAACATGATATCCACCTTGTTCTGCTGAATATTACTGAAAGTAGGCTTAGGGCTGAACTCGGATACAGTCGCGGGACTGGTTTAAGTCACGCTGAGCCTCAAGCAACTTCGGTCTTCGTGTTACTACGATTCGTGATAGTTTTTTTTATAAGTGCGACTTTCTACATTCGTTACCCTTTCTTGACTAGCCCTACTCTTTGATTTGATGCTGGACATTATGTTCAACTTAGATATCGTTATTTATAAAGAAATATAATCAAATCCAATAACAATCACATGAAGCTGTAAAGATTTATGTAAACATCTTGCCCAAATTAATTTTGCGATTAATCCTAACATAGCTTATATATATATCGCAGTACAAATCCGGAAGACGAAATAGTGGCTGATAGTTGTTTTTTTAATACATTAAAATTTTTTATGAAACAATATACCTGAACTCCTGAAATACCTAACTTGTTATGTATGACATAACTGTCAGTTTGCCCATGGTTCGTGTTCTGTTGCCACAAAAAACGAGCTTCGCACTTTAAGGTCGGAAATGTATTATAAAAGTAACAGCACAATCCCATTATTTGACCTGTAATACACCATATAGTTGTAAGCTAGCTTCTTTTCTTCTAGTCTTGCATTTGAAAATAAGGAACAGGTAGCGTCAGTTAGTCGGAATAAACAAATATCAGATCAGAATAACATTTCACTATATAAAAAACAATCACATTAATATAAATTAAGTTTAAAAATAAAAATTTACATCAAATATTAAAAATGTTTCTGTTGTTTCATCAGTAACTTTATGCAAATTTTCAGTTTTCAACAAGGTAGTTTAAAATGGCTAATACGTTTGACCATTTCTGGAACAAAGTTCTGCAATATTATTTTGTACTAGCTCGCGCAAGTGTTTCATATAAACCAGGCCAGTAACCTTCATAGGCACGACATTACTGGCTCTGCTTGTTTCATTACATCACCGAAAATATAAAAACTACCAAAACTAAAAATATAATCATTAATGATCTATCTTCCTAATAAAGTTACGATTTATAACCCGATTATCTGGTTAAACTGCAGTTAATTTGTTATCTATATCTGTGTTCATAATACCAGTTTTTAAAAATGTTTAAACAAATGTATAATCCAAACGAGACAATCTATTTTATATATGACACAAAATTCTTTGTTTATATTAGTCCACAAATATAGCAATGCCACTTATAAGTACCTAATATAAAACATAAAACACTGGATTACTTAAGATTATTTTAATAATAATTGAGCATCTTGTGAATTAAGCAGACAGCTACACGCGTTTCGTTGTTCACACTTATTCGAAATGTGTTACAAATCCACACAACACAACACCATTTAAAAACCGATGATTAAAGTCCATGAGTATTACAGAACGTTGCTAATTTGTACGTAAAATTTGTTTATTTGTCTAGAATAATCAAGAGCGTTTGTTTTGTTTTTGTTTTTGAATTTTGCGCAAAGCTACTCGAGAGCTTTCTGCGCTGAAAAGGCATCAAGTCATCAATACCCACCGCCAACTCTTGGGCTACTATTTTTACTAACGAATAGAGGGATTTATCCGTCATATTATAACGCCTCCATGGCTGAAAAGGCGAGCATGTTTGGTGTGACGGGAATTCCAACCCGCGGATTGCGAGTCGAGTGCCTTAACCTACTTGGCCATGCCGGGCCGTATTATTATTCTAGAGCAAAGCCAAACTGAATTATCTGCTGTGTCCAGTATGGGGAATTGAATCCCGGGATTTTAGCGTTATTGAGACCATACACTTACATATATTACATGATAATTTAAAGCTCCTTTGTACTTTCAATTAGTTTATACATGTTCTTTGGCAGAGCACGCCTTACGGAGCACACTTGATTATTTTAAAATATCTTCTACAAGCTTAAATCAGCTAACAAAGCTGTCCTCCTAAGGATAGGCACTCTGAGACTGTTTGAACACTTAAAAGAAAATAAACCAGCCGATAAATAGAACTACTATCCTGTAAGCCTAATCAACTGCATAGGGAAGTTTTAAAAGGAATATTCAGCAGTTGACTCTATGAAAACGGTTTCACAGTTACCCGAAATCCAAATGGATTCCATAAATTCAGATAAACAATAGATCATTTAGTTAAACTCACAGAATCAACAACAGATAGTTTCAACGAAAACAACTTCACCGTCGCCTGTTTTCTCGATTTTAAACACTAAGCAGCATCATGGTCTAAGGTTCATTATGCATGTCAACGATATGTCTGTAAACGTTCCAAATCATGTAAATTCATCGTAATTTAAAGATAGCGCTGCGGGCTGGAAAAATGTAGCAACACCATTAGTAGTAACAATCAATTTGTAATCACAATTAAACAGAATTGAAAAATGTTGTCAAAAATGCCGCATCAAAATTAAATATCAATTATTAGTTTTAATAAGGGGTCCGTCCAAATTATGTAAGTTTGTTTGTTTTAGAATTTCGCACAAAGCTACTCAAGGGCTATCTGTGCTAGCCGTCCATAATTTAGCAGTGTAAGACTAGAGGGAAGGCAGCTAGTCATCACCATCCACCGCCAACTCTTGGGCTACTCTTTTACCAACGAATAGTGGGATTGACCGAACATTATAACGCCCCCACGGCTGGGAGGGCGAGCATGTTTGACGCAACGCGGATGCAAACCCGCGACCCTCAGATTACGAGTCGCACGCCTTAACGCGCTTGGCCATGCCGGGCCAACCGAATTATGTACGAATGGAGCAGACCACAACCTCAGCCATATTTCCACAATTAACACGAATAACATTCAAGTAAATGTCTGGTAACGTTCGATTCTTGTATGGAGTGTGACAAGCAATAATAACAGAACCACCCAAAAAATAATTAAAAAATACAAAAGATACGGTCGTCCAGTTTAGAACATACAGTCATGTGAAAAAGTTAGGACACCGTATGAAAGCCTGTGTATTTTTGTAACATTTTTGGATATACAGATATTTAATCTCAATTTTAACAATTTTGAGAGATTATAGGAATATAACAATTAAAACTGAAGAAAAGACTTTTCAAGATCTTCTGTGAATGTAATTCTACAAAATGCATATTGTAACTGAGGAAAAAGTTAGGATACATTTATTCCCACTTAAAATGGGTCAACACACACACAGGTGTATCACACAAGGTGCACATGATTAGAAGATCGTTACTCAGCATTTTGAATGAGGCTTGCCCTATTTAAACCTCAGACATTTAGTTTTGTGTGCACCTGCCTGTCGAAGTGTTCATTTGCACGCCATTGTTTTTTGGGCTGATCTCCAAGTGGGTGTTTTTGCCGTTGTTTGACGTGCCCGTTACGGATGTTTGTTTTGTTTTTGTACCGGTATACAGTATTGTGTTCGGGTTTAACCGTGGTACTTTGTCGTATGTTGTGCGTGTCCTGTGCTGTTCAGCAGCCTATTCGTGCGTGTGTAGATCGGAATGGCTACGGCCATCCGGCCCTACTCTGCTCGGCCACGGTCCATCTACCTTGTGGTGCCGGCGACCACGCTACCCTTGGCAGTGATAGACGCCTTGAATGATGCTGTCGGAGATAACCATACTGAATACTTATAGCACTTTGGCGACGGGCGTTATGTGGCGGCGGCCGCTCACGACGTGTTGTCGTCGTACGGAACATTGCACAAGATCGAATATGAGGAGCACCAGACATGGCCGACCGTGTGTACGGGGAAGCAACGTGTGTGTTTACACATGAAGACGCCGGTTCCGAACTTCCTTTTCGTGACCGGCTCCCAGGTAATGTGTCATTACCCGGGAATGAGTCGGCTGTGTTGCCGCTGTGGCCTCGAGGGTTACCTGTTGGGTAAATGCCAGACCCCGCAACGATATGGGACGTGTCAGGCATATGGACATATCGACAGTGCTTTCACTGTCTCGTGTAGTGTTTATAGTGATGGCCACATGACCTCGTGTTGCCTGACGCATGTGGCGACATATGCCTCGGTGGCTGCAGGGCCGCCGACGGTTTCGCGGACGAAGGGGAAGCGGGCGGGGGACAACTTCTCCTGTTGTGTCGCCCCATGCAGCTGTGGGTGGGTGGTCCCCGAGGGGGTGCCTGTTAGGCGGCTGCAGCGTCCGGGGAGGGTGTGTCGCAGTCCCCTGAGGAAGTTCGCTTCTCGCCTGCCAAGATTGTGGTGACTGAATCCTCTGGAGAGATGGGTGGCGCCTTGGGTGGTGGGGGCCTTTAAGGAGGCTTCGGTCCAGCCTTCACGCCCGGATTTGGATGAGGCCTCTGTGGGTGTTTTGAATGATCCTGAGGCATCCCTTATCTCTGTGGAGGCTCTGGCCTCCCTGTTGGGTGGTGTGAGGGTTGAGAGCTGTGTTTGTACCCACGATCCCACCACCCTGGTAAGTATTGAGGAGGGTCCTGTCCCCTCTGTTTGTGTGGGGGTGGGACCCTCTGAGGAGAGTCCTGCCCCTCTGTTTGGAATGGGTCTGTGGGAGTGGTTGGGGTCTCCGTAGAGCTCCTGGCTTTCCCCTGGCGTAACTGCAAGGCACGGGAGATTGCAAAGACCAAACATATCTCCAGTCTGGTGTCGGAGAATGGTTAGTCATCATCTGACATCTCCGACATTCTGGACGCGTGCCTCGGCTACTATCGCCGTTTGTTTTTGGCTTCGTACGTGGACGAGAAGTTCTGAGACGACATTACATGGTTTTTGCCCTCCATCGACCCTTCCTTTCACGACCAACTGATGAATCCAGTCTCCTTGGGTGAGTGTTGGTCGGCTATTTAGTCCATGCTACTTGGTAAATGTCCTGGGCCGGATGGGCTGCCAGTGGAATTTTACAGCCATGTGTGGCATGTCGTTGGACCCTCCTTCGTCTGAATTTTTAACAACTGTCTGGCTGAGGGGTCTCTGCCTCCGGGAACGCTGAATGGGCTAATTACATTTATCTGTAAGGATCCCAGCCAGTCTGAAAATCATTCCTCATGGCGATCCATTTCTCTACTGAACATGGATGCAAAGATTATTTCTAAGGTCCTATGTGCCCGTTTGGGTGCAGCCATTCTCTCATGGTTCGCTGCACTCAGACTTGTGGCGTGTGGGGCAAAAGTATCCAACAAAATCTGGTGCTTTTCAGGGACCTGTTCTATTACATCACAGATTGAGATACCCTGCAGTCTTTATGTCCCTCGATCAGAGCAAAGCTTTCGATCGAGTTCACCATGGGTTTCTGTGGCTTGTTCTGGGGAGATATGGCCTCCCTCCAGTTTTGTCCGATACGTGTGTGCTCTCTATTCGACTGCTTCGAGCAAGCTCTTGGTTAACGGGTACCTGACGTCTTCCTTTCCCATCTTACAGGGGGTTCGTCAGGTTCTGCCCGTTGTCCCCAACACTTTGCGTGTTGGTTATCGAGTGCCTGCTCTCTCGGTCTCTGTGCGTGGCCCCCAGCTGCCGAGGGGTTCATGCGTGACGAATGTTGCGCATGCACATGAAGTGAACCTGTTCCTCGAGAACGTTACATCCTTAGGTTCAGCACTGGTCATCGTCCATCGTTACTCTCTGACCAGCACAACCTAGATAAATGTCCCCAAGTTTCGGGCAAGGGGCTTAAGCAAATGGGCCTCGTCTGCCAACTCTCCGTGTCTGGATTAGACCCCCTCCCCGATCACCTGCTTCGGGGTTCGTTTTCTTGCGGACCCTGGGGCTGCTTTGGATGGGGTGATTCAGTGTGTTTGTTCGACTATGCATGATTACCTCTACTGTTCTGTCAACCTGTTTGATAGGGCAGAGGTGGTGTGGAGGAGGGTCCTCCCCTTGGTCTGGCATCTCAGGGCCGTCCTTCCTCTGGATGACTGCACTGCTCGGGCCATCGAGCGCCATGTCTATGCCTTCCTGTGGGGTGGTAAGCGTGAGGCAGTGTTTCGACACCCTTTGATGCTGTAGCCTCGTAGAAGTGGTCTGGGCATCCCGTGTGTCCGGAACCAGTGTCTTTCCCTTCTTCTGTCCATTACCTTTCACTGTCTGTCTTTGAAGGGTCATACCTGTTGCTACCTAGTGAGATTCTTGGTCGGTACAGGGCACAGGCTCCTTGGTTTTCCTATGAGCCTGCAAACACCTGTGAGAGTTTTGACCCTCCTTCCTGGTACGTCGGCGAAGCTGCTGTGATACGGCGGTGTCGTTCCGTGTCTGCCGATGTACCGACAGACTCCCGTTCTCTCTACTGCCTACTGGTCCTTGCATGCACCCACAGAATCGAGCGATACAATTCTGCTCTTTCATGGGACGTTGTTTGGGGCCGCATCGCACTGCATCATGTTGATCGCTACCTCCAGGCTTTCAACTGGCGTGTGGCACATAACATCCTGCCAGTGAAGGAGATACCTACATATACATCATAGATGTGTCCCGTGTGTCACACCCAGGTGGAGTCTGTCCTGCACAGGATGGTCCTCTGTCTGATGTCAGCAGAGATCTGGGAAAGGGTTGAGGCCTATTCCGGGTTCCACCGCTCTCGGCGGAGACCATCCTGTACCACGTGCCTGTCCTTGTTCCCACCTGGCCATTTCCTTTCAGTACACAATTACCATCATCTGGTCCCTGGGTGGAGATCGGCTTCTGAGCCGCCTTTCCTCCACTCTCGCATTGTGTGTTTTTACACATTTCGTGTTTTTTGTTTGTTTTTTAAATATTCATGTTTGTTTCTATTTAATATTTTTGCTCATATTACTGTTTGTATATATTTCATGTTTTTTGGGTTTTCTCATTTGTAAATATTCATGTTTGTATATATTTAATGTTTTTTGCTTGTTCATATTTCATGTCTTGCCTTTTTGTCCTGTTTTCTTTGTCGTAAATAAATTCAAAGTGACAACTAAAGAGCTGTTTGAGGCCTTCAGAAAGAAAATTGTAGCAGCTTATGAGTCTGGTAAGGGATTTTAAAAGATTCCAAAATATTTTTAAATCAGCCATTCCACTGTCTGGAAAATAGTCAACAAGTGGAGAGCTTTCAGAGCAACTGCCAACATGCCAAGGTCTGGTCGTCCAAGCAAGTTCACCCCGAGAGCAGACTGCAAGAAGCTAAAAGAGGTCTCCAAACACCCTAACATGTCATCACAGTAGGCTTTGGCTACTGTTGATGTAAAAGTCCATGCCTTTACAATCAGAAAAAGATTGCATAAGTTTAACTTGCATTAGAGGTGTGCAAGGAGGAAACATTTGCTATCTAAGAAAAACAATTAGGTCAGACTAAAGTTTGCCAGAGAGAATACAGACAAAGACCAGGACTTCTGAAATAATTTTCTTTGAACAGATGAGTCCAAAATTGAATTATTTGGACACCAGAACAGAAAACATGTATGGCGTAATCCAAATACAGCATTCCAGGAAAAGAACCTCACACCACCTGTGAAGCATGGAGGTGAAAGTGTCATGGTTTGGGGCTGCTTTGCTGCAGCAGGACCTGGACAGCTCACAATCATAGAATCCACCATGAATTTTACTGTATATCAGAGGGTACTTGAGGATCATGTGAGACCAACTGTACGAAGATTAAAGCTGAAGCAGAACTGGACCCTGCAACACGACAATGACCCAAAACATACCAGTAAATCCACCTAAGAATGACTGAAAACTAAGAAATGGAGAGTCCTGGAATGGCCGAGTCAAAGCTCAGATCTTAATCCCATGTAGATACTGTGGGGCGACTTGAAACGGGCTGTATGCAAGAAACCCCTCAAACATTTCACAGCTGAAAGAATTCTGCATTGAGGAGTGGGGGAAACTTTTTTCATACCGATGTCAGAGGCTGGTAGATGGCTACAAGAAGCGTCTCACTGCAGTTATTTCAGCCAAAGGGAGTAACACTAGCTATTAGGGGGTAGGGTGTCCTAACTTTTTCCTGAGTTAGAATACGCATTTTTGTAGAAGTACATGTACAGAAGATGTTGAAAAGTCTTTTCTTCAGTTTTAATTGTTTAGTTATATTCCTATAATCTCTTAGTATTGTCGAAATTGAGATTAAATATCTATATATCCAAAAATGTTACAAAAATACACAGGCTTTCATAGGGTGTCCTAACTTTTTCACATGACTGTACATGTCATGTATGGATTAACATATGCATGATAAAATTAATAACAATATAAAATATAGAGCACCGAGACCCACTTCATCAAATTTCACGCACAAACATGCCAACAAACAAATACTTCTGACAAGCTCTTAGATTTTTCGTCAAATTATTTCACGCAAAACTGGCACAAAAATGACTTTTTGTACGAATCAAATGGCTATTACATACGTTTTATAGACAGTAATGCGTTCCTCTCATACATTAATATATATACTATAATAATAACATTTAACGAGTTACCATTTCACAATAGACACCATTATTTAGTGGTTGTAAAAACTAGCGAATTGATTATCACACTAAAACTATTCTTAAAGATAACATCCACCGAATATTACAAAAATAACTTAAATAAACAATGTTCTGAGAGGGTCTCTCTGACCCTCATGTGGTGATTATTCTTTATAACTCCAACATTTTACTGATACCACTAAAACCCACAGAGGGGAAGAGGGAAGCATAATGCACCTGACCCTACTAGATCTGTAAACTCGACAAGGAAATGTATGTCTGTGTCTGTCAGCAAGTGTCTTGTTTGCCCCGAAGAAGTTGTTTGTTTGTTTTTTGTTTTTTCTTATAGCAAAGCCACATCCGGCTATCTGAAGAAGTTGTAGTGCTGTATTAAATAAAAACAGTCGTGTTTTAACATCACATTTGTTAAATATGTTATGTTACTATAATCACGGACTTGACACAACTGAGTATGAAATATATTGAAAGGTTTGTTGAGACAACAAAACTTTAAGATTTGATAGGGAGTTATGTTCTTGGATCAATTGTTGAAAACTATTGTTATTCATCTACAGTGAACTTCAAAGACAAAAATAAATTAAAACTATCTACATTAACAATGTTTCTAATATATATATATATAAACACGTGCGTGTGTGTGTGTGTGTGGTGAAAATAAATACATTTTAATAGAGTTAAATAGTAAAATAAGTAAAATCACAAGAAAGGACTGCGATTAAAATAGTAAATCCAAACCTCTAACTAATTACATCAGTTTGTTATAACTAAAAAAAAAGTCCAAACAAAAATAAAAAACGCCGCATCAACTGAAAAGATCTCAGGGTGCAATTTACAATGTGAAATTGTAAAATATACCCTAGGTTTTGGAGGTGTTTGCGCAAGTAGGGCCCATATCCAGACAATAGATGGGACGCTTTATACTAATATCGTTCGTTTGCTGTGCTATCAATTAGTGTATTTTTACCATACTGGGAGATGGAATGTTAACATCAAGAGTTTAGTTTTCATGTTATCTACCCCAAATGGTAGAACCTTATTTCCTTTTTTTTTCAATTAATTCTTTACTTGGGAGAGCAGTCACTTTCCCACAACTATCTGCAGAAACGTTGAGGGCTTGAGCACCCACATCTCGCTCTCCTAACTTCTATTTTTATATCTATTGCTACTTTTTACTTTATTTCTTCACGTGAGACTGACGAATGGAGGTTAAAACTAATAACCGGTTTTTTTCCCACCGCGATGTGGGTCCTATTTCTTCAGTCTCCTCCAAAACTTACAGTACATTTTATAATTTCACATTGTAGATTGCACCCTGAGATCTTTTCAGTCGATGCGGCGATTTTTATTCAATTTGTTTTTGTTTCGCCTTGTTCTTTGAATTATAACAAACTAATATATATACGTATGGAGAGAGAAAGAAAAAAAAAGGGCATTTTTATAACTAAGCGTACAGTGCAGTTAGGTGTTAGCCAACATTAATATTTCATTTTATGTGACAACAAACGTATCTGTATGGTTCAGTTTGTCTTCTAGGTTCATTTAATCACATGAATTTAAGACTTAAAACCCAAGTCACAGAGCAATAACTCTCTAATGCCAAGTAGTTAACTGTCAATAAAGAAGTTTACTATTAATTTGCTGTGTCTTCTCTCACTTCGTTTGTATACCATCATCGTAACGCCCATAATGAAGACATAACTGGAACAGAAACTACTGTGAATGGGATGAAGATTATTACTAGTGTTACCATTATCAACAGACATAAATATCTTCTTCAGCAAGACTAGAGACAAAAAAAAAACATTTTCATAGCTGTCATCACCAGAAGAATATCTTCATGGTTGCCTTCACAGCGGCTCAAACACGTCTGGTATCTAGTTTTCATTCCATCATTTTGGGAGTTTTACAATTTGTTTGTTTTTGAATTTCGCGCAAAGCTACACGAGGGCTATCTGCGCTAGCCGTCCCTAATTTAGCAGTGTAAGACTAGAGGAAAGGCAGCTAGTCATCACCACCCATCGCCAACTCTTGGGCTACTCTTTTACTAACGAATAGTGGGACTAACCGTTAAATTATAACGTCCGCATGGCTGAAAGGGCGAGCATGTTTGGTGCGACCGCAATTCGAACTCGCGACCCTCGGATTACGAGTCGAACGCCTTAACGCGCTTGGCCATGCCGGACCAAGTTTTTGGGAGTTTTACGGTCAGACTACGTGTTAATCCTATGAAAGTCAGACACTGGACAACCAAACAGTTGAATAACTGGTTGTATAAATATCATAAACCCTTAAAAACGTAATTTGAGAGTTGCGGGTTCGAATCCCTTTGACACCAAACATATTTGTCCATTCCACCGTGAGGGTGTTATAATGTTACAGCATAAGCATAAACTGATACTTTTGGTAAAAGAGTAGCCCAAGAGTTGGCGG
The DNA here is from genome assembly GCA_011833715.1 of Carcinoscorpius rotundicauda. Lineage (NCBI taxonomy): Eukaryota > Metazoa > Arthropoda > Merostomata > Xiphosura > Limulidae > Carcinoscorpius > Carcinoscorpius rotundicauda. Next base: position 28,944,281 of record CM022406.1, read on the forward strand.
TGGGTGATGATGACTAGCTGTCTTTCCTCTAATCTTACACTCCTAAATTAAGAACGGCTAGCGCAGATAGCCCTGATGTAGCTTTGCGAAAAATTCAAATCAAACCGAACTCTTAAAAACATGATAACAAACATACGGGGTGGCCCATTATTCCCCGAATAACAAATCAATTAGGTATTATAAATTGTAGATTTAGGCTTCGCATAAAATACAATATACGTTTTAGAAGCATGACATTACTTGGTTTTAAAAATCAGACAAGAATTATTCCCCTGACTTGGCCAAGTTTTTTGGTTGAAATTCATAACGAGTTATAGATATGTAACTATATCCAATCGATTGCTGATGGTAATTTTTATACTCTCATTAAAATTAAAATTCGCTGCTTTCTCTACAGTTTAGTAACACATATATCATTAGCTATGGAAAAAAAAAACGTGCACGTTCTCTGTACATCGACAACCAAGGGAGATAGAATCCATCTTCAACTTTCAACTAAGTTTACGTACTTTTAATAACGTTTCAATTCCCTGTGGTGGACACATGAGACAAACAAATGTAGCTTTGCTCTCAAACATGGCGTTACAAACCCACGATATTTAACAAAGGTTTTATTTACTTTTTACGGTGACCAAATGAAAAGCATAGTGACTAAATATTTCTATTGCTAATCAACTGTATTCTTAAAATTATAAAATGTTTTACTTACAGGTTACACGTGAAGTTGGTTCGTGCGATGTTCGTTTCTGGATTGTTCTTTTTCGTTTCGTTTTGTTATATGGCTACTTGATTAGGTCACGCTCTGAGTTAAAGATGTTGATATTTACCTGTACTTAAGATTTAAGTCTATGTGAAACCGGTTTAAAGAATAAAAACAAATTTCTCTTTTACTTGCGTTTACGGCAGTAAATATTGCTCGGAAGATTATCGATTACAACACGTACAGAACAACCACCTCGAAATGCTTTGGTTGCTTGAAAGACGATCTGTTTAAGATGACGTCACTAGTCCCAGTAAATCTCGCGAGAAATCCATTATTAGCTTTATTATTTTGTTTACAATACTTTATTCAGTATTTTGTCATGTGACGCTCTATACATAACTTCTGGAAGTCTGTTTTACCAAACGACACTAGAATTGTAAAGTGTCTAAACTCCGATTGGACAAAAGTTAATATGACGTCAAGTGAACAGCCTTGTACTTTAAAGTCATTAGTCGACAGATGAATGTATTGAAATTCAACTGATTTGCATGTGGATTTTTTTTTTTTTTGGCAATGGAACTTTACACATGATGAAGTTAAACAAATGTAATGGAAGAAACAGGAGCATGTTCTCAGAAAAAAGACTGCCAAAATGTTTGTTTCTCATCGTTGGACCGGGACAACGAATTATACTTAATTCATATGGCTTAAGAGAAACAAGATTATCGTATTTTGTGAAAGAACGCTGTATTTGTTAGCTACTTAAGACTAATTTATTTGGAAGGTTCGTATTCTCAAGACGGCTGCTAGGGGTATTAAAACTTGTAAATAACCCTGCTTTGTTTAGAATTTCGTGCAAAGCTACACAAGGGCTATTTGTTTACCGCCAACTCTTAAGCTACTATTTAACAAACGAATAGTGTAACTTATAACATCCTCACGGCTGAAAGGACGAACATTCTTGATATGATGAGGATTCGAACCCGCGACCCTCGGATTACGAGTACAGTGCTTTAAACACCTGGCCATGCCGGGCCCTGTAGATGACCTAAGAAGATCGAAACATTGCTCTCTACATATTTTAATTAAAGTTTTAATACTCATATTCATAATACAATTTTACTTCAAATTTTTACTTTCAAGTCATCACGGATTTCAGGTTTGTTTTTGAATTTCGCGCAAGGGTACAAAATAAACTTCTATGTTGTGTATACCGTGAGTATCGAAACCCTATTTTTTAGTGTTATAAGCTTTCACATTTACCGCTAAACTACGAGGGGGAAGAAGTTGTTTGTTTCACAATTTCACACAATGTTACACAGTGGATTTCTGCGAACAGCCATCTTCAATTTAAACTTGCAGCCAGCCCAAAGAGGGAGGACATATTACATCTTATGCTGAATAAATTGTCCTGACTGTCACACCTAAAATATACCCACAAGGGGCTGAAATAATTTTTGGTGCTATTTGGAGCATACCATGACTAGTCAGGTTCATAGTCTGGGTATGCTAAATATTGTCCACGTCAGATCCTTCTCAAGTTTTTAGTCGTTTGTTTGTTTTGGAATTTCGCGCAAAGCTACTCGAGGGTTATCTGCGCTAACCGCCCCTAATTTAACAATGTAAGATTACAGGAACGGTAGCTAGTCATCACCACCCACCGCCTACTCTTGGACTATTCTTTTATCTACGAATAGTGGAATTGACCGAAACTTTATAACGCCCCACAGCTGAAAGGGCGAGCATGTTTGGTGCAACGGGGATGCGAATCCGCGATCCTTGTATTATGAGTTGCACGCCTTAATCCACCTGGCCATGACGGGCCAAGTTTTCACTCCAAAGAAAACTGCAAAAAAGTTTTTCTTGTGGTACAGCCATTGGTTTCCGTAAATAAATAATTAAATTATGCCGTAAAAACGTTACTTTATAAAATGCACGTGCTTATTTTTGTTATGTAAAAATTAAAATGAGCCCTACCTCCCAAACACTACAATGTATACTTCATTTATTTATTTATTATATTCCCGGTAAACCAGTGTTATGTTTTTATTAGTAAAAAGGATTATTTCCTATAATATGTCAGGTTTGTTTGTTTTTTGTTGTTTTTTTGCTTTAAAAGCTTTAGAAAAATGTGATTAAATTATTTTATGTCAACATGTCTTTCTCTTGAAGCATAAAAAAGTAAAAAAAGTCTGTTGCACTCATGTGACCAATAACATCCGCCTTAAGCTACAATTTCGTCTGCATGCTACACTCAACTTTCCCCAAAGTGCATGTTACTCTTGGCTAAGCTTCATCAAAACTAAGGGTAACAGATATTGCCATATATGGACCGTAAGCCAGCCCCTTACACTATTTTGAGCCGTCAAGTTATGTGATGTCAAGTTATCTGTGTTACACAGACATTAAACGCTGGTCTGGGTTTAGCGTCGTCTTGACGTATCTTTCCACCTACATCCTCGATAAATTCAGCTTCTATCCGCAATATTAATTAATGCCGTCAGCAACGTACTGAACCTTATGAAAGGGCTTTAACAAATAAACATTTAAACTTAAAATATGGTAGAAAAACAAAAATGTATCAAACTGTACGAGATTAATCACAGTACAATTAATACCAAATTCGTTCAAAGATGTTTCATTCAATTGTTCACAATTTTTTATACCAGTCTGCTTTACATGTAGAACAGATGGTGCTGCCATCTAGGAAACGATTTTTAGTATCCATCTCTGCAGACATAAATGTATCGTTAGTTTTTTTTAGTTTTCACTCTACTGGAATAATACTCTGAAAGATAACGCGTCCTACGCTCACGATTCATTAGTTCAGTAAATGCAGTAAAACATCTGTAACTTTTAACTGCTTTATCAAACTTATTTGCTTGTCACAAATGATGCTAATAGTTAAAATCATTGAGAAAACGTACCAATGGAAACAAATATTAGCATTACTGCTTGCACACTTTCAACAACTTGGCCTAACCCCTTGATAACCGTCGTTCTCTCAGCTAATTATTTTAAAGATAATTGCAATTGCAGTCTTTCATAAATCTCTTTTTTGGTTCTGTGTGTGATGAAATTTGAGTCTAACGGCAAAACTCGAAATTCATAAATCAATATTATTTTGGGTAAATTTATTTATTATATTCCTTATTTCACATCTAAGTAGAAACCTTTATATTTTTATTCATAATTCTAAGGAGAACCACTTAATAAAAAACAATTCTAGTTTTGTTTTGACCTTTATATAGCATTTTTTGTATAAACTTGTGCTTTTTATATTATATATAATTCACACACTTCATGTTAAATTTAATCCTAGTTTTAATGCTTTTAAATATAATTCATAATCTTGGTTTTTAAATTTTAAAACTATAATTTACTCTTAACGCTATTGTTTTTAAAGAATCGAGTCCCACATTTTAGCAAATACGAAAGGTAATACTGAACCACTTCGAGTTTTTATTAACGTACTTTACACTAAAAACTTTATAAATGACATATAAAGCAACATAAAACATACAAATGTTATTCTTTGTTTGAAGTTTACTTGCTGAGAAGTGTTTATAGCGAATCTTCTAATTCTGAGCCTGTATAACGAACCCTACTTCAACGTTCGCCAACTCTTCAAACAAGAGATGTAAAACACTTATGTTTAAATAGTAATAGCCGCAGATGTTTATGGTATCTACCGTTTTCTACATAGCCTACATTCTTTTGATGAAGAATTAGCACCATGGGCTTTTATTGAAACTTTGTAACTCGAAACAGGAAGCCGTACCGCTACTGTCAAGTTTTGTAGGCTGGATTCTTTCAGTAGGTATATATGACAAATAAAAACACAGTTCACTGTTTTAAAATAATATATAAAAATAAGTTAAACGTATCTGTAAGTAATTGTTTATTTTCGTCAAAATCCATAGAAGCGGGTCCAATTACATTAGAACACAACTGACAATACAAATTTTTATTGTACTACTATTATTACAAAACAATCTGTAATAAATTCTCTTTAAAAATCGTCACGACACATTCTTTATCGCTAAACTTACAATCACGCAACCCAGATCTAATTCATGATATTTCAACATGTTTTATTTATATCCCGACAGAAGTTTAGAACATTATACGCAATACTAGTTATTCTGAAGTAATAACACTACATTAAAACAATGGAGAATGCTCATGTTATTTCAGTAGTAAATATACGTACGTATATAATAACCAATTATATACTATTGCTATACAGTTGTTTAAATCAGTAATATAACTTAACTATTAATTACTTCTTTGTACTTTACTATTGTAAAACACACATATTAATGATAATCTTAGTCTAGCTTCCAGACAGCGTGAAAAGAGGACGGTGATTTGTTAACTTTAGATGTTTGTAGACTTTATGTGAACAGCTATGTTACGTAATTCTTTCCACATTTATTTTCAGAAAAATTATTTTTTTGCACATTTTCTAGGGGGAGCACAGCCATACACTCGTAACAATGTGTTGACCTCACAAATTACACCATCTTCTTTGAAACACCTTGCGTACTTGTCGTTAGAATGGTATCTAAATCGGATACCGGATCACCCGCCCACCACAACAAGCGACAGAATTAGTCTTATCTTATTTCAAATTATAAAACGACTTCGATATTGTTGGCACAGTAAAAAGTCTATATTAAATGTCTTCTTGATGTTGTATTTGAGATTATTTAAATTACCGTTAGACACAGAGAAATTACAAATTACAAAAAGCGATGACGTCACTCTAAGTAAAATGACATCATCATCTAACAACACAATAAAAAATACAACACCATACCAAGAGTCTACCAAGTCCCACACATTATACTGTTGCAGGAACTTTCTTCGTTATTAATCTTTTCACATTATTTGAAGATGTTACTGTTTACGTAGATTAGAGTACTGGTGTGAATTTGGTGTATGCGGATAAAAAACGTAGACGTAGTTATAAAGAGAATTCGGTGAAACTGGACTAATGTCACAAGTGGGACATCTCAAGGTTTGGTGTTACATATTTTTGATTTTCAACAATGACATAGATAAATTAGTTGTAGGTAGATTATTAAATTCTACTGATGATATTAAAGTTCCAGATGTTGCTGGCTACGAAAAGCCTGTTACTTTATTTGGTAATTATGTTAATGCGTATGGGTTATCATTATTTGGTTTGAAGTAACCTAAACAATGTTATGAAAGAAAGGGGTCTTGATGTAATAGTTGATCAGTCTCTAAGGCCATTCACGCACTGTGTTGTTGCTATTGGTAGGACAAATAGGATTTTAGATTGTATCTACAGAAATATTAAATACAAGTCCAAAGAGGTTATAATTTTATTGTACAGGTTACTGGTCAGGCCACATTTGGAATATAGTGTTCAGTCTTGGATTCCTTATTTTAGGAAGGACATTGAACTGTTGGAAAGAGTTAATAGAAAAGTTATTAGAATGGTGCCTGGGATGGAGAGGTTGTCATATGAGGAGTGATGGAAAACTCTCAATTTGTTTTCTCTTGAGAAAGAATAGGATCTGATTGAGGTGTTTAAAATTGTAAAGGAATTTGATGGTGTTAACGTATCATCTTTTTTCATATTAAAGTTAGAACAGCAGGACTAGGGTACACAAATATAAATTCTGGCAGGTTAAGAGTCATCCTTAGCTGAGGCAGTTTCATTTTTCTAACAGGATGGTTGGCATTTATGGGAAATCTTGATAAATATTTAAATAATAAAAGCTGGCTTCCGGATTGGTTTGTTTGTTTCTAATGGTTTAGTGTGATTTAATAGACAAGAAAGACCATGTGGTTCAAAACGTCCCCTGCAGTCCTTTAATGTTATATATTGTTTTTTTTGCTGGAGAGAATTTCTGTTTGGTTGTTTAAGGTAAAGCACAAAACAATACAATGGACTATCTGTGCTCTCACCATCACGGGTATCAAAAACTCAGTTTCTATCGCCATAAGTCCGCAGACATTCAGCTGTGTCACTGAGAAGGAAAAAAAAAAGGAGTTTTTAGTGTCACATGATGAACACACCTGTTGATTGCTGGAACTGCCTTAGGAAATCTAAGAATCGATTTAAACAATGCCAAACGAGGGTAAGACGAAGTCAAGTTGGGTTGACGCACCTGTTAATTCTAATTACTGAATTACAGCTCTAGTTTCTGACTATACACATTAAAAGATAGTGGTCTCCACAAAAACTAATAACATCACACGTTCTCCATTATTGTTTAAGTTTTATTATATAATTAAACTATTTTAATACATACAAAATACATCAATCAGCGAAAATTATTTGTTCATAACAGAAGAGAAAGAATGTCGTAATTGTCGGGCAGTGTGTTCGGGAGATTAGAATACTGGAAGACAAGAATTCTGCAAGGCGAGGAAAGTAGTTTTTGTTTATTTGTTTTTGAATTTCGTACAAAGCTACTCGAGGGCTATCTGTGCTAGCCGTCTCTAATTTAGCAGTGTAAGACTAGAGGGAAGGCAGCTAGTCACCACCACCCACCGCCAACTCTTGGGCTACTCTTTTACCAACGAATAGTGGAATTGGCCGTCACTTTATAACGCCCCCATGGCTGAAAGGGCGAGCATGTTTGGCGCGACGAGGATTTGAACCTGCGACCCCCAGATTACGGGTCGACTCTTGTCCAGTCCCCTACCGTGACTGTTTTTGAATTAGACGTTATATTCGCTGCATTAAAATATTTTTAAATATTTTTTTCTCTTTACATGTTATTTTAGCTTCATTTGAAAAAGATATATAAGTGTGTGTGTGTGTGTAATGAAACACAGTGTAAGCAATTATTAAATATTTGTCAATGTTTGATTTAAACTTTAAAAGTTGTGTATTCGTAAGTTACTAACTAAATTTTAAAAAACAGTAGGCCATCTTGTTTTTAAAAAGTTTTATAGATATTTTGGGAAGGAGAGATTAACGTTTAGAATACAACTAATATTTATTTTATTAACTCAAGCGTTAAAACACATGAAGGCCACAAGTAACAATTTTATAATTAAGCTTACAACAGAGATTAACAGATGAGATTGAACAGTTACTGTATTCACAAGAAAACAATAATTAACACTTTAAGTATTAATTATATCGTAATATAAACATTTTATATCACATATGATACGACACAGAAATTAATAGCAATTCGCACAATTACAATAAACAAAAACGTTGGCGTCATCTGTTAATGACATCTTCAACTATTGTAATAAATTTGCTTTAAACAATAATTTTTTTATAGGTGTCATTGACATGCTTTATAAAGTAACATTCTGTCAGTGAATAGAGTGTCACATACTGTTAGCAAAATTGTTTAGATTTTATATATTAAAAATATAATATTTAACACATCTCTCTTCAAGCTTACTCTAACATTGCACATAACGTAAATCGATTCCCCTACAATTTGGCCATTTTAGCTGGAAGACAAAACATTTTAATGGCATATTTAAGCACCTATATTCCAAATAACTTGAAAACTTTCACGAAATACACAACAATTATAAGAGCTCTCCAAACCTATTACACATGAAGAAAATTAATTCAACGGTCTATGTGAATAACACAACTACGTGATATAAACATTGAATATTTTAAACATATAAATAAACCAGCTACTACATCCTCACTCTACCTGTTCTAGGAAGATTACACAAACACTGTGTGTGCTCCCTCGGATGCCAAGCAACATCATGGGAAAGGCATTTCGTTGGCCAATAAAACACGTTACAATATCAAGTAAAATAAACTCAACCAGATTTCTCATGAAATTATTTGAGACTTGATTGTATTGCTTAAAAAAAAAAAACTTTTGAAGTGTGTGTAATACCAGAAGCCTGACACGTCCAACTGTGTTGCTAAATTTTAACGTTCACTTTCAAATCGTTCGGCTATTTCAAACATTTTTAAATATTATTTACTGTGATAAACCACATGCTACTACTTCTGTGCTACGAATGGAAAAACCGAGATTAACAACAACCTAAAAACCCTGAAAAATAAAAAAATAGCAAATACAAAAAGCAAATACACCAATTTTCCAAAATATTTGTGAATAATTCGGGCACAGTATGTATTTATTACACAGCCTTTACTATTACATTTTACTGTGATTTATATTTCAATATGAAATATGTTTATTTGTTGTGTAAAAACTATCGTCGTTAGAAAGGTGGATTAAAAAAAAAACAATAAAAACCTTACACTTACGAAAACCTAAAAACCAAATCCAGGTGGATATTTTTAAACCTTTCTGTATATTAATACAGATTGTTTACAAAGTTACAACAACCACCATTTAAACAATATCTCTAGATACTGAAATTTTAAAACCATATTATACACAAATTTACAGAGCACTTTTGTTTCATGCAAAAGCTTATTATTGCATGAATTTCCAATTTTGAACGTAGCAGAGAAAATAAATATTTTTTTTGAATACCTTGGAACTCAAAATTATTTAATTCGGGTTCCTAGTTCTTAAACAGCTTTTCAGTTGAGGAAAATAGGATGAAATCAAAGATTCAATTATTGAAAGAGGTAGTGTTGTGCTGTAGTTTGTAAATATTCCACTAGATGACATATTAGTCGTACTCAGACCCGATCGTGATGCTCATCTCTCCAGGTTCAACATAAGTGTCATGATACCATTGGTTAGTGTCAATGAAGACTGGAAGGAAAACATTAAATCATTTAATAACTTACTGACTTTTATATTTTTACAATGAAATGGTTAGATGAATATCGCGTTTCTGAACATCTCACTATGTCTCGAATTCCAAATAATGTAATTGGTTTCACGTAGATTTTCGTGATTGATAAGTTCTGACACTCGAATTTTAATCATTTGAATGGTTTGTTTGTTTTTGAATTCCGCGCAAAGATATACAAGAGTTATCCGCGTTAGACATCCCTAATTTAGCAATGTAAGACAAGAAAGAAGGCAGTTAGTCATTACCACAAACCACCAACTCTTGACCGGCTCTTTTATCAACGAAAAGTAGGATTACACAGCTGAAAAGGCGAGCATGTTTGATACGACGGTGGTTCGAACCCGTAATCCTCAGATTACGAGTCAAGCGCCCTAACCACCTAGCCATACCAATCTCATTTGATAGACATTACGTCGATTCTCGTTATTGGTAGTTTTGTATATTTGAATGTTAGCAAATTTATCGGTAATATTTAGCTTTTTATGATTGGTACGTTTCAACATTTGTTACTACTGATAACTTTATATCATTTTTACCTTAAAGGTGGAAGCTTTTAATTGCCCTTTTATTGAACAGTAAACTAAAAGAATTCTTTAACTTCATATACATACCATACTTAAGCATTATTTCATACAGTATTAAGATAAAAGTTATCTAAAAACTACATTTAGAAATTCAGTTAAAACGTCTTTCAAAACTTCACTAGTGATGTAGGAGTTCTCTATGTATTACATCAACTACAAGGCTCTGCAGTCGAATAAACAGACGCTGTGAAGCTAAGACCTACAACATCAGTATTACTACCAGCCAATAATTAAACGAATATGATATTGTATTTACCTCGTATCCTTCTCTATTCCCGAGAAAGAGCTCCATCTTAGAATGCTAGGACTAAACAGAGCAAACCAACTCTTTAAAAGAGAAATAAACATACTGACTGAATCTTTACTTGTAAAAATGCAAACAAAACAGCTTTGACTCCTTAATATTGATTTTAAATTTGTTTTGTTTGGACAAAAATTGCTATTATTATCAATTGTTTCGTATATTATAATTTTATTTTAATGATAAAAGCCAAGATAGCACCCTCCACCCAAAGCTCATTGTTGTAATACTATCTATCGGAAGCTTACTAAATTATTGCACATACGTATCGCAAGCTAAGGCAATATAATATCTACTCCATCTTTCCAAATAATATTGCTTTTTTCATCAAAACACAAACTATGTAACAATGAGAAGATATATTTAATGTTTTCAACTCGCATATATCGAGTACAACAATATCATACAATACACACCCTGACTGTAAAATAGCACTATTTATTATTGTGTAATCTTCATTTAAATTTTCCAAAACAATATACAAATTTGAGCTCCTTTTTTTTACGTGAAAATATTAACAAAACTTCTCTTACTTATATCTCCCTTGGTAACAGTGATGTTCACAGTTGTACACACTGATTCACACTCAGGTGGGGGGAATAGCCTCCATGTTTTTTTACCCTTTATCTGCGCCTGCCATGACGGACGAAAAACGTAATCCAACTAGAGAAGAAAAACAAAAACATCTCAAACAGAAGGCATAGAAGCTATTAGCATTTAGTTCGGAGCATAGTAACGTTACATTGTGTTAAATTAAACAAAGGCAAACAAAACGATGAATTATTCCAGTGGCTCAGCGACTTACAACGCTAAAACCCGAATTTCGATACCCGTGGTGGGCAGAGCACAGATAGCCCATTATGTAGCTTTGTGATCAATTAAAAACAACAATAACATTGTTTACACAAAATACGAAAATTATTTAGCAATATAACATTTATCCCGTTATGACTTTTAACAGATATAACCTTGGAGTATTTATATTTCAAGTTAATAAACTCAAACTTTATATTAAGTATTCGAGTTATAAATGTCTCTAATGGTTATTTGATTTCATAATACTGATAACACTAGACTTCCGCTAGCCATTAGCGAAAACAAACAGCCTGTGGCTAAAAAATCTAGTGTTGGTTTCGCAACAGTGGCGAAAGATAATTTTTAGGTCTTGGATGGTTTTTATTTATTTATTTTGCTCAAGTTTCGGTCTTGAACAGCTTTCGTGGTTTTATCGCCATCCACGTCATCAATTATGACAAATGACCAGAGGCGAGTTGAAGAAATAAGAAACGTCTTTAAAAACTACTACTATATTTTCTTTATATATGTATTTTTACGATTTCAGAAATATGACAACTAACAAATTAAAATTAAAAAATATATTACTCAGCTGTGCTAATGATTTCTTTTATTTTCGTTTCTTATGCTACATGTTTGATTCTGCCCGTGGTACACAAACAGTAATCAGAGAAAACCAGACTTTCGTCAAACCAACATATATTCTGTATCAAAGTGAAAACCCAAGTTTCGTTTGACATGTGTTTGAACTGAGATCATAACTCCTAGATCAGATAAAAAGACTCTAAACAGTTAGATATATCGAGTTTTTTCAAAAGAAGGGCGAAGCAACAACATCAACTGATGGTGGGAAATCCACTTCCAAAAGAAAAGACAGCTCTGAAGAAACTGAAGCTTGCAGCAGTGATCAGACTGTCGGTGTAAAAAATATATACCCACAATTTTCACAGAGTTGTTAAAGAAACTTGGTTTTCACAGTTTCCTTGGCTGGAACGTGTTTCCCAACAAAATACATTTCATTGCAAATTATGTAGGGACAACAAGAAGACAAATATTTATGCTCCACTGGGAATACTGCTACAAGCCTAAAAAAGACGACTTGGTGAAGCATGCATGGTCAGAAGATCATCGCAGTGCAGTAGCATCACAAGTTTTGAAGAAGGACATACCAACTACTGCTGTAAATGTGTATGGGGTATAAAGGTGACATTCAGGCACAGATGGCCACATTACTTGTACAAGCAAAGGAAGCCATCCCAACTCTGAAGTTTCATTCCCTCCTTTCACAACAAGTATTCAATGTAAGAATATTCTTCATTCTAGTATTAATAAGATACTATATGTTTTCTACAGCATTTTTCCTAAAACAAAAGGTAATTTGACAATTTTCTAAAAGTTAAACATTTTGAAAATATCTATCAAAAATTAAGTAGCTAGCCAACTCTTCCAAGTTAATAAATAAATCTTTATTTATTACTTTAATTGGTGGTCTTATTTCAAAACACAAGTTCTTATATATTGTTTTAACATGGAGTTACCTCTCTGAAGAAAACTACAGACTCGGTCACAAAGTGAACCCAAAATCATGTAGTTCAGGATGAAATGCAGGCAGACTTCTGGCCATCGCCTTTCCTATTCTTGCTCTTGAAGCAGATGAAGCAACTGATGCAGGAAACACCTCTATACTGATAATTTATATCAAGTATCTTTCATCATTAGGTAAGGTTACAAGTCGATTCCTTGCTGTGCGTGAGCTGACCAACACTGGGGCTGATTCTATCTACAACACAATGCGCTCAGTCATGGCAGATCGAGGATTGTTTGATGTTGACTTGGTTGTACTTGCAATTGATGGTGCAAATGTCATGGAGGGAATAAAAACAGGTGTTGCAACAAACTTTAAGGAGGAATGCCCATAGATAATAACAAGTCATTGTTTGGCACACAGATTACAGTTAGCAGATGAAAAGGCAGAAAACCAGGTGCCATACCTTGTGAAGTACATTTCAGTTTAGAACCAGTTTGAAAAAGGCCTGAAATATTCTCCCAAGTTGTGTCGGGTTCTGGAAGAGAGGAAAGCAACAAAATCAAGCAAGTGTTCTTCACACAATGGCTCTCTTTTAATGATTCTGTCCAAGCACTAGTCAACTGTATTGCGTCTGTGATAAGCTGCCTGCAGGTCGAAGCAATGGAACGTGGTACTCCATGACGAACCTTGCTAAATGGTCTAGTCCAGCAAATGTCATGTTACAGCTTTGTCTTGATGACACATTTTTTGGCTTACGCTGTTGGCATTCTTGGACTTTTGTCAAGATCTCTACAGAGAGCTGATTTTTATATGCAAAAACGGCTCGTTTGGGTTCAGAAAATATTTTAAATAGAAGAGCGAACAACGTTTCGACCTTCTTCGGTCATCGTCAGGTTCACAAAGAAAGAGGTAACTGACCGGAAGCTGACCACATGTTTGGAAGGGGTTGTGTAACTGAGTGTCGTAATGTAGAGGGCGGGGTTAGATGTTTGAATATATAATTTTATCTATAATATTAATATAGGTATAATGCCGTTCCTTTATATTGGTTTATTTTCGGTTTAAGTTGTTGTATAAGTAAGGCTTCTTTAATTTTGTGTTTGTTTATGTTTGTTTCTTTATTTAGTGTTTTCTATGGTTATGTTGTGTCCATTTGACTTGTAGTGTTCGAAAACATGTGAAGGTGACTTTTTATGTTCTTTGAATCTGGTTTCCATTTTTCTACTTGTTTCTCCAATATAGAAGTCGTGGCAGTTATCACATTGTATTTTATAAATAATGTTGGTGTGGTGTTTGTCAGTGTAGTTCTTACATAGTATAGACCTTAGTTTTGTGCCTGGTTTTTGAATAAATTTAGTATTAACTGGAATGTTATATTTTGTTACTAGTTTTTGCCAAATGTTGGTTATTTGTTTGCTGATGTCAGGAATATATGGTATACAGCAGTATATGGTTTCGTGATTTTTTTATTTGTGAGATATATTTACTTTTGTTGGTTGATTTTGCTTTCTGTCTAGGTGTGTGCGTATAATGTTTTCTACGGTTTGTGGAGGAAACTTATTGATGTTGATGAAGTATTGTTTTATTTTGTCTAATTCATCGTTAATTTTATCTGGTGAGCATAGTTCTATGGCTGTGTTTATCTGGTTTCTTAGTATGTTGAGTTTTTGTTTTGTTTCATATGCTGAGTCCCAACATAAAAAGTCACCTTCACACGTTTTCGAACACTGCAAGTCAAATGGACACAACATAACCATAGAAAACACTAAATAAAGAAACAAACATAAACAAACACAAAATTAAAGAAGCCTTACTTATACAACAACTTAAACCGAAAATAAACCAATATAAAGGAACGGCATTATACCTATATTAATATTATAGATAAAATTATATATTCAAACATCTAACCCCGCCCTCTACATTACGACACTCAGTTACACAACCCCTTCCAAACATGTGGTCAGCTTCCGGTCAGTTACCTCTTTCTTTGTGAGCCTGACGATGACCGAAGAAGGTCGAAACGTTGTTCGCTCTTCTATTTAAAATATTTTCTGAACCCAAACGAGCCGTTTTTGCATATAAAATTCTCAACAAGTGGGTTTCTCGACATCACTGAGAGAGCTGATTTATCTTTTGATCAGGCTAAAGCAATTATTGATGTATTGATTCTGTCAATTCAGTCGCTGGTACACATCTCTGGTCCTTCCACACAGACTGCACTGAAGAAACTCCCACAAGCTCCTGATGCCAGTGGTTACACTTTTTACAGTGGCCATGAGATTAAAGATATTGATAAACAACGTGAAAAGTACAGATCAGCTGCTGAGTCATTTGTTGAACAGGTGGTCACAAGACTACAAGTGGCATTCCCAGACACTAACATCATGTCATGTTTTTCAATATTTAGCCCATGTCACAGCAGAGCAGTATCTGATGAGGATGATCTGAAGATCCTGCACTTCTCTCCTTTCGTCAATGAGGATGAGGCACTGACTGAATAACTACTACTAAGAAACATAATGGAACAGGATGCTCACAAAAACAGAAACATGAAGAGCTTCTACAAGGAATACATCCACCAAACCCGTCAAACTCTTCCAAATCTGTCTCAGCTTGCAGCAATTGGATTAATAATTCCAGTTATATCTGTTGACTGTGAGCGGGGAATTAGCAGGTACAACAGCATCAAAACAGATGTCAGGAGCAATCTGTCTGTGACCAAGACAGAAATGTCACTGAACTTATCCATGAAGTTCAAACCTTTAGATCATTTTAACTTCAACTCTGTATTCAGATACTGGGTCACTCACAAAGACAGACATGGGTACCATTTCATGTTGAATAAATGTGCTTCGGAACCTCAGGTGTTAACTTCTACCACATCTTCTGTTGAGAATGATTTTACTGAAGAACCTACCATTGGATTTATCTACTTACTAGTCATGCTACCATATTCTAGTTTCAAGTTTGTTTGTTTTTTGTTTCTCGTGTTATTTTGAAAAATATATCTCTTTATTTTCCTCTTTATCATGTTTGTTATTTTGTTTTTGTTTTTTGGCGGGGAATAAAAAAATAGTACATAACTTAATATCTTGTAGATTTTCACAAAATTACAACTATTTTTTACTAGATGAAAATGATGCATATTAAACGCCATGCACCACACAGTTTTTACGATCTAAAATTGTGGCTAAACAGCTGTCACTGTGACTAAAAGAAAATTACTGTGTTCAGCCACAGTGGCTAAGAGTTATTTTTTCCAGTGGAAGCCCAGTAACGTTAAGCCGATCTAACGAATCAGTGATGACGAGAAAAACACTTGTAGAGAAAAATATATACGTAAAGACGGCTGGTTTGGGTTGAGAAACTTTTTTTTATGTAGAGGGGTGAACAATGTTTCGACCTTTTTTGGTTATCATAAGGTTCATAAAGAAAGAAAGGATTACTGACCGACAGCTGACCACATGTTTGAAGGGGGTTGTGTAACTGAGTGTAGGAATGTGGAGGGCGTGCTTAAGTGTTTGATTATATTTATTAATACAGGTATAAATCTGTCCCTTGTATTGGTTTATTTTGGACTTGAGTTGTTGTATAAGTAAGGCTTCTTTAATTTTGCATTTGTTTATGATTGTTTATTTATTATTTGAGTGTTTTCTATGGTTATATCGTGTTTATTTGATTTGCAGTGTTCAAAAACGTGTGAAGGTGACTTTTTGTGTTCTTTGAATCTGGTTTCCATTTTTCTACTTGTTATTCCAATATAGAAGTCGTGGCAGTTGTCACATTGTATTTTTATTTATAATGTTGGTGTGGTGTTTGTCAGTGTTACACAGTATAGACCTTAGTTTAGTGCTTGGTTTTTGAATAAATCTGGTATTAACTAAAATGTCATATTTTGTTACCAGTTTTTGCCAAATGTTGGTAATTTTTCTGCTGATGTTGGGAATATATTATTTTGCAGCAGCATATAGTTTCGTAATTTTTTAAATTGTGGGATATATTTACTTTTGTTACTTGATTTTGTTTTTCGTCTAGGTGTGTATGTATAATGTTTTCTACGATTTGTGGAGGTAACTTACTGATGTTGATGAAGTATTGTTTTATTTTCTCTAATTCGTCGTTAATTTTATCTGGTGAGCATAGTTTTATGGTTGTGTTTATTTGGTTTCTTAGTATGTTGAGTTTTTGTTTTGTTTCATGTGCTGAGTCCCAAGGAATGTATAGTCCAGTATGGGTGATTTTTCGGTGGATTTCTGTTTTGAATTGTGTGTCGGTTCTTGTAATTTTGAGGTTAAGAAATTATATTTAATTTCTTTCTTCCTGTTCACATGTGAAGTTAATGTTGAGATGTATAGAGTTAATGTGATTGAAAAAAATTAAGTATGTGTTCTGTAGATCTGAATCCCGCAACCGTGTCATCTACATATCTGTACCAGTATAGTGATGGATGTAATGCTGTGTTAACTGCTCGTGTTCCAACTTGTCTCATGAAAATAATTTAGAACTGGTGATAGTACTGGGTTGCCCATGCTTAGGCCATTTGTTTGTATATAGTTGTGGCTTTGAACATGAAGTTTGTCTTTATCGTGGTGTATTCTATAAAAGTTGCTAATTGGTTGCTGGAAATATCTATAGTTGGGTTAGGGTCTCGGATATAGAGTTCTAAGGATATCTTGCAGGCTTCAACGGTTGGAACTTCTGTAAAGAGGGATATAACATCGAAACTGGCCATTAAGGTTTTATGATTTAAGTTCATTTAGATTAGACTTGAAATTAAGAGAGTCTTCGATGAATAAGCTGGCTGATGTTACATATTTGGAGAAAGCCCATGCTATGCATTTACTACGATTGTAATTAAATTATTCATATGCGGACATTATTGGTCGTAATGGACAATCTGGTTTACAAGGTTTGAGGATGCTGTGTATTTGTGATGTGCGTGAGTCGGTTTTACGTAGGTAGGAATAAAGTGTTTGTGAAATTGTGGCTTTTTTTCATTTTTAGTAGTAATTTGTTCAGATGCGTCTCGTGTGTCTTTGTTGGATTTGTGTGTATTGGTTTAAATTTGTTCGTGTCTGATAGAATGTTCTTCATTTTTTGGATGTGTTCATTATGAGTATAGCGTTTCCTTCATCTACCTTTAGAATTTTTGTTTTTTTCTTGTTTTAGGTTTTTAATGTAATTAATGTCTCTTTTTGTAAAATTGGATTTTAGTTTTCTGTTTTGTGAAATTTTGTTAATAGTTTTGTGAGAAAAATGTTTGAAAAAAATCGTTTAAGATGTTGTTTTTAGGTGTTTCTGGAAAATATAAAGTTGTAATTTTACCTGGGAAGTTTGGCTGTTGGATGTCAATAAAATTATCTGAGTTGTCTTCTTTCTGTTGGTTGTTTTTTTGCTTTTGTTTTCTGTGGAAAGTATCTCAAGTCTCCTGGCTTGGAATGTACCTACGTTGTATTGCGAAGTTGAGTCTTTTGTTAAGTAGAAGTATCTCACCTGTGTTTAATTGTCGGTCGGATCTGTTAATTATACGGTTAGTCAACGGTTTGTCGTGTTGGTGTCCTTTCTGTTGTTTACATCTTAGTTTCTCCAGTTTCTTGTTGTGGCAGATTTTTTTGTTGCTGTCATTCCTAGTGTTGATTTGGTTTATGTTTTGTTGCATAAGTCCATGAGTCTCTGGTTTAATGCAGCATGTCAGTTGATGGTCTAGGTTCATTTTTTGTTTTTTTAAGTCTGTATTTCTTTGTATTTCGGGTTCAACGTAGCTTTAAGTAGTTTTTTTTCTGTAAATTTGGGATAATGTTTGTACATTGATTAAAATAGTTTGATAGTTTTACCTTTACAAAATCAGGGGTTAGTTGTTCCTTTCTACATTGTCGAATGAAATAGATGTCATTTCTTCTATTGATAATTCTTTGGTTTAAGGTTCTTAGTTTTTTCACGAGCGTATGAGGGTGTACTGTTAATAGTGGTGTAAGGTATGTTAGTTCAGACAATAATGGTTACATAAATAAGTTCAAATACATAATACCCAAATACTAAATCAAGAAACAAACGCAAAATTAAAGAAGCCTTACTTATACAACTCAAGCCCAAAATACACCAACATAAAGGAACACCTTTATAACTGTATTGATAAATATAATCAAACATCTAAGCACGCCCTCTACATTCCTACACAATTACACAACCGCCTTCAAACATGTGGTCAGCTTCCGGTCAGTAACTCTTTCTTTCTTTGTGAACCTGACGATGATCGAAGAAGGTCGAAACGTTGTTCACTTCTCTACATAAAAATTTTCTCATTCCATACCAGCCGTTTTTACGTATATATTTTCCTGTCTAACAAATGTCCTATTAGTATTATTTTTATATCACTTTTAGTTGTTTCACTTTATAATAATAGAAAATAATATATTAGGTGCAATGTCATAATACAACTCGCAAGCCTAAATTAAATTTAGATTACCATATGATAAGTTAAAATATCTTTAAAACTCTCTACATCTTATACACACTTCACCATTATAAAAGGCTTAGCTTGTATTTGTTTGGTTTGTTGATCAAATCTGTGCAAGCTAAGGAGTGCGACTCGTAATCTGAGGGTCGCGGGCTCACATCCCCGTCGCGCCAAACATGCTCGCCCTTTCAGCCGTGGGGGCGTTAAATGTTACAACCAATCTCACTGTTTTTTGATAAAAGAGTAGCCCAAGAGTTGGCGGTGGGTGGTGACGACTAGCTGCCTTCCCTCTTACCTTACACTGATAAATTAGGGACGGCTAGCACAGATAGCCCTCGAATAGCTTTGCTCAAAATTCAAAACAAAACAAACCTTCGGTGAAAATAAAATTATTCTATATTATATAATCATTAAAAGTCACGGTATTAAAGTCTGAAAGGTGGAGAAACATGCAATTCTGGAATTTGTGCTAAAAATAAAATAGCTTGGATATGTCCGCCACCAAATTTCTCTTAATATCTCCAGACAAATAAGTCTTTCATTTTCACATATCTCTGAATTTGAATAAAAAATGACGGAATAATGAAGAATGAAAAAAAACAACCAGTTATTTACGTGAGATTTATAACACATTTTAGGCCTTTTAATAACAAAATATTACTGTTGTTCAAATTATTCTGCACTGCGTATTTATACGGCATTGTTGACTTAATCTTTAAAAATGGTATTTGTTGTTTATGCGACTATGAAACTGTGACAAGATTTAACAAACCACCATCTAGTGACGAGTTCTTATATTGAACTAAAGGCACGTAGCACACACACACATTGCTTGGAGAGTTGTATTATTTATTCCTTACAATAATGTAATATCACAAAAACTGTCGATTTATGTATCATACTTCGCCAGAATACTTTTATATGATGGAAATAACTAAAAATTAAATGAAGGCCCATCTTTTAAACTTTTACAATAATTTATAACAGAAATTATACAAATTACAAGTGCTAAAGAAAAATATATTTGCAAACTTTATATCGTTCATCATTCGCAATCGTGTTTACTGTACTATGAAGAAACCTAAACAATTAACCTCTCTAAATACATTGCTGGCCAAAATCTTAAGGCCAATAAACATAAAGAAAAATTATGCATTTTAGCGTTGTTAGACTCAACCACTTATTTGAGTAGAGCTTCGAAAGATGAAAACAAGAAAAGGGAAAATAAAAATAAACTTTTTCATCATTTAATAGGGAAAATATGAACACTATGAAATTAGCCTAAATACCAGCTGGTCAAAAGTTTAAGACCATACTGAAACAAAGCGTTAATTGGTAAACGCGTAACGAAATTTAGTCATTTGTGTGCAAGCATTAGCGTTGTCAACATCTCCTGTGTTACATTGGGTAAAAACCTGGCAAAAGATAAAAAGTTGACAGAGTTTGAACGTGGCAGAATTGTCGAGCTGTATTGCAAGTCTCTCTCAACGTGCCGTCGTTGGTGAGATTGAGCGTGGTAAAACTGTTGTTGCAAATTTTTTAAAAGACTCTGAGGGATATGGAACGAGAATTTCAAGTGGTCGGCCCAAGAAATTTTCGCTGGCGTTGAGCAGGAGAATTCGACGGGTTGTCTGACAAGACATCAACCCATCGTCGAAACAGATTAAGGCCCTTACGGACGCAGAACGCAACTCAAAGACAGTAAGACGGCATCTACGAGAGTAAGGTTTTAAAAACCTTAAACGTCTGCAAAAGCCGCGCCTTCTTCCACACCACGAAACAGCTCGGATGAACTTTGCTGAGAAGCACCAGACATGGGACGTAGAAAAGTGGACGAAGGTTTTGTTCTCAAATGAAAAAAAAATTACCTGGATGGTCTAGATGGCTTCCAACGTTTCTGGCACAATAGGATGTCCCACCAGAAACACAGTGGAAGAGGTTCCATCATGATCTGGAGTGCTCTCTCCTTCCAGGGAACAATGAAGCTTCAGGTTATACTCACTGGCATGTTGCAGAGAGCATCCTTATTGACTGAATGCCCTCGCTTGAGTGGAAATGACTAGATCTTTCAGCAGGACAACGCTGCAATCCACAATGCTCGCAGAACAAAGGACTTTTTCATAGTGAATAACGTGATTCTTTTGGACCATTCAACATGTACGCCCGAACTAAACCCCATTGAAAATGTTTGGGGGTGGATAGCAAGGGATGTCTATAGAAATGGACATCAATTCCAAAAAGTGCATGATCTTCGTGAAGCCATCTTCACCACTTGGAATAACATTACAGCCAGCCTTCTGCAAATGCTTATATCGACCATGGCAAAGCGAATGTTTGTAGTTATTCGCAATGACAGTTGTGCAACTCACCACTGAGACCTCTTGTTGGGCATTTCCTATCGTGTTTAGGACATCTTTTTGGTATGGTCTTAAACTTTTGACCAGCTGATATTTAGGCTAATTTCATAGTGTTCACATTTTCCCTATTAAATGCTAAAAAGAGTTTTTATTTATTTTCCCTTTTCTTATTTTCATCTTTCGAAGCTCCACTCAAATAAGTGGTTAAGTCCAACAACGCAAAATGCATATTTTTTCTTTATGTTCAGTGGCCTTAATATTTTGGCCAGTAGTGTATATATTTGTAACGGTAGAATAAAACAAAAATATGTTTATTATAATATTTCTGAATTGCACTGGTAAACTAAAGTTGAAAATGTGGATTTAAAAACTGCCATCAAATTGTGAGTAGAACTGATGTATTTAATAAGTCTATGGAGTAACATAAAGCCTAATAATCCAGTTGCTAATTAATTTCATCACTCTACGATCGATTTAGCGACGTCTAACGTCTCATCAGTCTGATTTACACTGTCCAATCATCATTGTAGGCATGGCTGATTTTGCGCAGACGTGTCTTTCTTCCAGATGTTTATCTAGAAAATGTGGATTGTTGTTTAAGAAATATATTTTATTGAGATAAAATTATTCTCACACTCGTACGTTCAGTGTAAACGTTTATCTAAGATCATTAAACCGAATGTGAAAAAAAATCCAAACATGAATATCTTATTTTTCGTTTCCGAGGCGAAGTTGCCTATTTCTCATTGCAACATCTAGTGTAATAGGTTTTATGACTTTTTAGTTACAATGCATTCAGATATTAATAAAGCAATTGTGGCTTTTCGGAAAAATTGCGAATAAATTATTAGAGTTAAAGCAAAACAAATAACTTATTGTCGTCTTCAGTTACCAATGAAAGTTTATAAATATAATTTAAATGATAAATTAGAAACAAGCATCGCAACTTAGTCTCTCCTTTCAGACAGCCTATAAACGAGTCTATTTTAATTAAAATTCACCTGACTTTAGTACAGTCTGTTACACACTTGTGTTCAGGTAATCATACAAACATCACATATTTTACTCACGTGCATACTGGCACCTTGCCCCGAGTAACCCATAAAAATCCAGTCAATTGCACTCGATTCCGAATCGTCAGGAAGAAAATGAGGACGAGAGTAATGGTGACGTAAAACTTCTGCGACATCGGGATTACAGTTACTCCTGTTATATATATATATATATATATAAATGTGATTTTAATAAAACATTCTAAACTTATTTTCAAAATTGCATTCTAATAAAACAACACAATTTCCACATCACTTCAAAATTTCGCACATTATATCAACGTCCATATAACTAAAATCATTATTTAATGTGTGTGCGTGTGTTTAGACAATAAAAGAACAACCAGCATCATGTGAAACAACTGACGTTTCATTTCATAATTCGTTCTGATTGGCAAGAAATGAATTTTGTGACATTCTCGTTACAAAATGGACTAATATTCGATTTTAAGATTTTTTCCAACATCTAAGCACGCCTTCTACATTCCTACACAATTACGCAACCGCCTTCAAACATTGTGGTCAGCTATAGATCAGCAATTCTTTATTTCTTTGTGAACCTGACGATGACCGAAGAAGGTCGAAACGTTGTTCACTCTTCTGGTGCTTTCAACACCCATACCAGCCGTTACTAAATATATTTGGCCTCAGTGAATAAGCAGCGAGTCTAAAAGTTTATAATGCTAAAAATCGAATTTCCATACCCGTTGTAGACTCAGCACAAATGGACCATTGTGTAACTTTGTGTTTAACAACCAACAAACAGAATTATTTAAGATAGCAAAGTTCGCTAATCTTGAATGCAACATAACTCGGTGAGTGAAAAATACTAAAAATAATCATAATCAATCCTAATTTTAAATTTGTAAACACTTCCTTTAGATCTAAAAACTAAATTCTACATACTATTACCAAAAAATTAACTTTTGTTTGTTAAATTTTGAAGGTATTCGAAGACTATCTGTACTGGCCGCCTTTGAAATTCAAGTGATAAAGTGTCAGACCAAATAATTTGATTTTTTTTTTTTTAAATAAATACAACGCACACAGGTCGAGTTGTTATTTGGCGGCAGGGGGCGCAACCAACGGAGCCTCAGATCTGCCAGGAAACTACTGGACTCCAAAAATTTTCTAACAATGAAAAGAAAAATCGCTAGTCTCTGATCAAAACCTTCGACAATGTTCTTAAAATATACTTTACAATTTGCAAATCTTGAAATCAAATATTTTAGTCGTCGTATTTATAAATAAGGTTTTATTTAGTCAACTTTACAACGTATTCAAAAATCAACAGTATGTCCCCCCAAAAAAAAAGTTTTGCGTTGTTCCTGAACTACAAGTGCAAAAAATATTCTAATTATCTAATTTATTACTTATATAAATTCAAAATACACAATTTGTATTTAAACAACACATATTTTTAAAGGTTAATTTAGTATCGTGCTTTTACCAAAATAGACGTAGCTAAAATAAACGAGTTAATTGGCTGAACAAGTGAATTCACCGTCAACGTAACTCGAAGGGTCAAAATCCGACCATGAAACATCTTTAGATATTTTAAGGCTCAGTAACCTCATGTCACAACTAATAAGTGCAATGTGCCTTCATCAGTTAGACAGAAGAAAAGCCATGAACTTTCAAAGACATTGTCAAGGTTTCGTGAGTCTTATCTGTTTGTTTCTGAGCTTCGCAGCGTCACATGGTAGTCGTAGCGTGTGGCCTTGCATTCATAAATCCTAGAAAACAAGATACGTAAGGATCTGTGATTCGCAATGACGAAGAACAGCTGAAAACCAAAACTTGTATGTTAATTCATAATTAAAGCCAGGTGTTTTACCATCATTTTTTATCCACCTGATGGCACAACTGGAACTGTGAAAAGAACCTTTCAACGGTAAACATGTCTGAAGCACAGAGCTGATTTTAGGTGTTTTGTTGTCGCGGGTCGAGATTTCAAAATGTCGTTCACAAGCGGAAACCTGAATCATTCTCAACGATAGACGCACATATAACATGTTTAGTGTATTACATATACAAATATCACTTCAGATCATTTTTATCTCGTCATTTTCCAACCCAAATGACAAGATCTATCTAATACACCCGAAGGACCTTTTGTCTTGCAGGAGGAGGAAGATAAGACATGTATGAAATACCGCTGTTACACGTTTATGGTTTTAAACCCGAAAAGTAAAATTAAGAGAAATGTTGGGCATCTAAGGAATAGATGTTATTTCACAGATTTAGTTTATAAATGTAGCATTATTTGAAACAAAATGTTGCAATAGTAAAATTTTATTTTGCTAAGCTTACCTGTGTCAGTAGACTTTTATTTTATATCAAGCCTACTTGCGTTATTAGACTTTTATTTTACCAGGCCTACCCGTATTAGTAGTATTTTATTTTACCAAGCCTACCTGTGTTAGTGGACTTTTATTTTGGGAAGCCTACCTGTGTTAGTATTTATTTTGCAAAGCCCACCCGCATCCGTAGACTTTTATTTTACCTGTTAAATCCTGGTCTTCTGTAGCGAGATTCTACCTTTTAATATGTTCATCAGCTTAGGGTCTAATGAAAGTCAAGGGCTATAAAAAATAACAAACTGCAGTTATTTATCAGTTTAGAGTCCAATGATAATAAAGGGCGATAAAAATAACAAACAACTGTAGTTCCTTATTTGTTCTAAACTTACGAAGTTTTGAATACTAAGTTAAATAG
Organism: Carcinoscorpius rotundicauda; assembly: GCA_011833715.1. Lineage (NCBI taxonomy): Eukaryota > Metazoa > Arthropoda > Merostomata > Xiphosura > Limulidae > Carcinoscorpius > Carcinoscorpius rotundicauda. Next base: position 28,969,530 of record CM022406.1, read on the forward strand.
TTTTCGAATAAATCTACGAAATAAAATTTTCAAACTCATAAATAAAATACTTTGTTCGTTCAAAGTTTGCCGAAGTGATAATTAAGAAAATGTATAATCAGAAAATCAAAATAAAATTTAAAAAACAGTATCACTTTGAGAACTTAATTATTTCTTACTTTCGACAAAATCATAATTTTTCGGGAATCATATGCTGTTGTAATGAATTAAGCACAAAGCTACACAATGGGCTATCTGTGCTCTGCGTATTGAAACCTGGTTTTTAGCGTTGTAAGTCCGCAGACATACCGCTGAGCCACTGGGGTGCCCAGGCTTCAAATCTGTTGTTTTCAACGTGTTTGGCTAAGGCTTAGTAAAGCATTACATTATTTTAAACACATTTATAAATATACAGCGATTATCACAGGTCAAGCTCGTGAGACGTGACGTAGAAGGAAATAAAAATAATTTGAATAAGAGCACGATATATCTTTAGCATAAAACGTCAATCTTTTCTCCAAGTAATGGTAGAGAGAACACGGAGTTGGTTCAGTGCTCTTGTACATTTGACCCGTAGCTGCTTGATGTGTGGTCTAAAGGTCAAATTTTGGTCAAAGATAAGTCTCAGACACCACATGCAACACAACTTCACTCATACGGAGTTCAGAATCAGGGTGAATACCCAATTGGCAGCAAAAGTGCATGCAAATGGTTTTAGAGAGAAAGAAGGTAAAACCATTTGCTGTGGTCCACATCAGTAAAAAATTGAGGGCATTCTGTAGCAGCCACTCAATATACCTCTTGTTCGACGACTGACATGAGATGGGAAAGTCATCAGCATAGAGCCCGTTTGCAACAGTGAGAGGAAGTTGCGCAGTGATGGCATTAATTTTTATACTGAAAAGTGTGACACTCAGAACACAGCCCTGAGAGATTCCAAGTTCCTGTAAAAAAGAACGGAAAAGTGTCTAACCCACACGAACTCGGTATCTCCTTGCCATTAATTTTTTTAATAGAAATGGGCAAATGGCCATATAACCCACATATATAGAGGTCTCGCAAAATGCCATACCTCCATATTGTATCATAAGCCTTCTCAATGTCAATAAATATTGATACAAGATGTTGTCATTTCAGAAAGGCTTCTCTAATTGGCGTTTCAAGTCAAATAGGATGGTCCACGGTGAAGTGCTATCGTCGGAACCCACACTGAGTGGGTGAGAGGAGGTTGTTTGATTCGAGGAACCAAACAAGACGAGCATTAACCATTCTTTCTAAGATCTTAGAGACAGCTCTTCAAAGCAATTGGACGGTAGTTCATAAAAATCTTGGGATCCTTCCCGGGCTTAAAGAAAAGTAAAACAATAGTCTAGCACCAATCATCAGGAAAAACATTCTCCTGCCAGATCTGGTTAAAAACAACCAGAAGGATAGCACGAGAAGCAGGATGTCATAGTGTATATCATCAGGTCCAACCAATGCTCTGCCAGACGGATGAAGGGCCAGTTGGAGTTCCACCAATGTAAAGGGACGATTACAGTCATAGAGATAATCAGCTCGAAAGGAAAGAGGTGATTGCTCTGCCCGAGTCTTGATGACTAAGAAGGTGGAACAATAGGCAGAAGTGCTAAATACCTGGTAAAAGCATTCACCTAGAGTATCGGCAATGCTCTGGGTAGCAATTACTTCCTGGCCATCAGAGAGCAAGCTCGAGATGGGGACAGAGTTATGCTGACCACTGACCTTTCGAATCTTGTTCCATATGACTTTGAAACTGGTGGTAGAGGATATGCTGATTGTGAACTTAGTCCAAGATTCCTTCTGGCTTTGACGTCTTACCCATCAAGCATGTGCACGGGCCCACTGGAAAGCGATGCAGTTTGAGATTGTAGTATATCTACAGAAAGTATCCCAGTCTCGTTTTTGAGCCTTCTGTGCCATGTGGCAGACAGGATTACACCATTAGCGAGGTTATAGTGGAAAACGTTTCTAGATTTTAGGAATACATTGAGCAGCTGTTTGTATATTATTGTCAGTTACTGTTGCCACACAGTCGTCTGTTGATAGCTTACAGACAATGGCAGGATCAAGTTCTACTAGAGCAGTGAAAGAGGGCCAGTTTGCCTGATTCAGCTTCCACCAGGGCACGCGGGTCGGGTGACATCGACCATGGCCAGTCTTTCTCAAAATTATAGGAAAATAATCACTGTCTCATGGATTATTGTCAACTCTCCATGAAAAATGGGAAAATAATGAAGGAGAGCAAATTGAGAGATTAATAGCAGTAAAGAACTGACTACGCGCGTGGAAACAAGAAAAAGAACCAGTATCGAAAAAAAGAAATGTTGTGATCAGAGAGCACATGCTCCACAGAGCCACCCTTCCTATCAAAATCAGCACTTCCCCATAGAGGATGATGACCATTAAAGACCCCCAGCATAAAAAAGGGAGACAGCAACTGTTCAATGAGAGCATCAAGGTCTGATTAATCATATGTCTCTCCAGGTGACAAATAGAGAGAACGAACAGTGATGGTATGACCCAAGGAAACACAGATGGCAACAGCCTCCACATGCTGATCAACCAACAATGCCACCCCTTCATGCACTCGTCCATCACACAACCTGTCATTTCTGTATAAAGAAAACTGTTGAAAGATGACTGTATCAGCAGGTTTCTGAAATGTTTCCTGTAAGGAAAGACATTTAGGATGGTAGGAAGCAATCAGTGTTTTGATGTCATCCAGATTAGAATGTAAACCTCGACAGTTCCATTGTATCAGAGTTGCCATTTTTATTTACATGGAGGCAAATTGGGCAGAGAACCCTTCTGTTTGCGACCACATATTTTTTCCTTACACTCCTTATTCGTGGGAGGTCTGTCGACTTCCATGAATCCTTCCCTGGGTCGATTGGGCAGGTCTTTGCTGTTGGAAGGGAAATCCAGAGACCAAGGACATAAACGAATGATTGTTTTGCATCTTGGGGTGAGAGAAGAAGGTGGATCTGAGGAAATGCCTGTACCTAGAACCAAAGGATGTGGATCTTGGGGTTTGGTGAATGTATATTAGGGACAGAGATAGGTGTCTAAGTTGATTCATCAACTTTTTAACCATGGAAGTCAAAAGACTTTTCATTTATTTGGAGAACGATTCTTTAGGAGGTACAGAGAAATCTATCTGCACTTCCACAGCAGTTGAAGAACGAAGTGCAACAGCATACATCCAAGATGAGGTGGTGGACAGCAATTTTCGAACCTCAGGAAAGGTAATGTTGTGAATTGTTTTCAAATACTGCACCTCTTTTTCTTCCAACCATTTAGGGTAAGAACGAAAGTAAGATGGGTGAGAACCATTGCAATTGATGGAACGAGGGTCTGTTTCACACTCACAGGCATCGTGGTCCTTGCCAAGGTAATGAGCACACATCAAAGAATCACGACATGACTTCTTCGTGTGACTGAACAGTTGGCACTGGAGAGGGTTTGGAATGTATTGCCATTCCCTGAAATTAAGATAACTTGTCTTGATGGTGGCAGGCGGGAGTGGTGACGTAAATGTCAGAATGAGGACATTGGTCAGCACCATAGTTCCATCTTTGCAAGTAGAGATACGCCTCACTGCAGAAACTCCTTGGGTGGAGAAACCAATGAAAATCTTTAACTCTGGGATGTTCTTCAAATCCCTCTCAACAATAACTCCTCATGATGAATTCAAAGTAGCATGAGTTGTAACCTCTATAGATATATCCCCAATTGCCTTTGAATGCAACAGTTCACTGTGTTGAGATGTAGATGTTTCCACCAATATGCTACCTGATTGAAGCTTCTTTACTGACTTTGAAGAGCCAGCAAGTCCCTCTAGTCCCTTCTGAATAAAAATGGAGACATTTGCCCTAAAGGTTTATCTGAAAGTGAGTGCAATATAAGAAAATGAGGTGGTACAGATGGTGAGTATTGCTGCTCAGAATCTTCAAGACGTGATCGTTTACCTATAGACTGTTTTTTCTCTATTTTATTTAGATTTTTAATTGGAGTATCCATAAAAAAAGAAAGGGAAATTTCAGTGTCCATTGAACCCACCCACCATGGAGTCCTACGAGGGAACGCATTACAATGTCAAGCAAGGGCACTGCAGCAATGCCATGGTTTCGTGAGCATTATACCCAAACACCAGCATCAGATACAATATCCACAACACCTGTTGAGAACATCCAACACTGGTACTTGGCTGACCCTAGCCCAAATGGGCCAGCCGATTGACCCAATGGGAACCACCCCAAGGCTGCCTGTCTACAGGCATTCAAGGCCAGAGTTGTGTGTTAAGGTTAGGCCCCTCAGCCACCAGGATCCTTTCCTCCCCTTCATGGGTCACCACACATGGCAAACATGTGAATGAATGTTTAGATCCCAGAGGAGGTAAACTGAAAGAACAGAACCTTCCCTGGGAGGTCCCCACCGAGGGGAAAATGTTAAGAACCGGAAAACATAAATAATAAGTCTATTTTCTTAAAATAGTTTTAAACGATACACTAATCTTGATGTTTTCGAGTTAAAACACACATGCGCGTACCATATCATCACCGAAGCGCTACCATGACAAGCGGCTTAGTGATGACGAGCAGTGTAGAGGGTCAACCCCTTACTTTCACATTTAATATCTTTCTTAGCCAGTCTCGATTTAAAAAAAACAACATGAAATAATTAAACTTTGTACCAGCTGCTCTTCACAAACAAGTGTCAAGGTATTACAATAGCATCATGTAGTAATTAATTTATATCTTTATCGACCATAATGTTTTCTAGACACGAGAACTTTTTCTTTTTTTAAAATACGGTATAGCAACTATTTCAGATTGGTGAACTTTAAAGTAGTGTAACGTTGTTTGAAGTTTTAATTTAAAACAACAATTTAAAACTGTTACACATATTTAACAGCCTGAATACACTATGCAACTATATGACATCGTAACTAATACCGTATTATATCTCAATTTCTACTGATTACGTCATTCGTGTCCGTACGTTAGTCCAAAATCACAAGACAATTTGTGACGTAACTCATAATAACTCGTATATCTGTTGAGATAATACTTCTTTTAAAACACATCAAATTTTCTCGAACTTCGTCAGTAACTTCTGGTTTTTTGAAGTCACAAATATATAGTTTATGTTTTTGGAAGGTTTTAGGTTCAGTTGTGGCTGACGTGAAAAGAGTTGATACAATTCATAAACATTTGAATTAATTGGAAATGTGTTACTTATCGCTCTTTCGGTTTTGTTTCCACAAGTACAACATTCTGTAAATTCAAACAGCAATTATTTAATACATTACTTACTATGTTACCTGCATTACCTCGGGAATTAGAGTAGGAATTACCAACACGACTAGACTCCCTATTGTATATTCTTTATAATTCCTACTTGTGCTCTTACACGAACAGTTTATTTCCATAATATTATTAAAATATGCTCGTGTTCGTCCCCCAAAGTTTCAAGATCAAGATCTGAGCAGTGGCCCTAAGTAGAACATGCTCCCCGCCCTTTTCCTATTTTCACAACGAATTCGCCATTTTTGGCAAGTTTCATACCTGGTATACACTTCAGAAAACACAATTTCTGTTGACGTTTATATGCATAATGATGAGTCGCAACATGTCGGAAAATAATGCTAGCGGTTATTTCGTGATTTGTGCACGTATGTTCGTTTGTTTAAATATATGTACACGCCTCTTCTCCCGAGTTACTTGTAAACACGAGAAATACTGGGTATTTTTTAAAGAACATTTCTGCAGTTTCAATTTTAATTCTAATACACAGTATAACAATGTTTGTTTTTCTTTCCAGGCTTTGTGATGTCTTTCTTTAAAATAATAAAAAATGTTATACATATTGACGACTAGTATAAAACAACCACAAGCAAACGTTTATAGGTTGGTTAATAGCAGCAAACAAAAATAACGAAAGCAACTGTTAGACTGAACTCTGTGCCCTTTAAAATTAAAGACATTACCTGAACCTCTTAACCACGCCACATACGAGGTCTGTTAAAAAAATACGCGGACTGTTTGAATTGCGCGGCTCCAATTGGTTACAGGGGAATCCGCTTGGTGTCGCTAGGTTCGCACAGATCAGCTAATTACGACGCCATTTCCCGATTGTAGATATCTTCATTTGTGTATTAGCTACGCGGTTTTAAGTGAAGTGCAATTTTTTCATTTGGCGGATTTCAGAATGAATGACCTGAAGAAGCAACGACTTGCTGTGAAATTTTGTGTTAAACTTGGAAAATCTGCAGCTGAAAGTTTTGCTATGTTTAACACGGCTTATGGTGACGTTGCTATGAAGCGTACGGCATGTTTCAAGTAGCATGAACGTTTTAAGGATGGTCGACAGTCCATTGAAGATGATGAGCGTCCTGGACGTCCTTCCACGTCAACTGACGACCCACACGTCGACAAAATCAACACCCTGGTGCGGGCAAATCGACGTCTGACTGTCAGGGAGCTTGCTGAAGAGTGTGGGATATCAGTTGGATCTTGTTACGAGATTTTGACCGAAAAATTGAAGATGCACCGCGTTGCTGCGAAATTTGTGCCTCAGAACTCGTGAGTTTTTGGCCAAACACTCGATCACTGTTCTTTCCCACCCCCCTACTCACCTGACCTTGCTACTTGCGATTTTTTCTTGTTCCCCAAACTCAAAAGACCCTTGAAAGGAAGATGATTTGAGACGATTCCTGAGATTAAGGCAAATGCGACGAAGGAGCTGGAGGACATTACAAAAGAAGCGTACCAGAACAGTTTCAACAAATGGAAACACCGTTGGGATAAGTGCGTGTGTTGGGGAGGAGAGTACTTTGATGGGGGCCAGACCTGTAACTTCTAAATAAAGTACATTTTGTTTTATGACGTCAGTCCGCGTATTTTTTGAACAGCCCTCGTATAAGGAACCTGACTTTCAATCCCAAACTTCAAGTTAATCTTAAAATACGTATTGCTTAGAACAGGGGTGTAGCAAAATAGGCCGGTCTAACACTTCTCCTGCAACATGTAGAATGAACATAATTGGATATTTATACAATCGATATTGAGATAATTAATATAGTAGTAACGTGCGGCCCGAGACAACATACCAAAGTTCGTTAAGAGGCCTGATTTGGAATAAAAATTTAACGAACTTTGTGAACCATGTTTTTTAGCTTTCTAACGTCAGGCTCGTGAAAAAAAAAGTAAGACGTCATTGGATGTTACTACCTCCACAAGACTTCCAGTTTCACGGCTGTATAATTAACACGTCCTCACTTTTGACCATTTAGCTTTATATTTCCTTTTCAATATATATATATATATATATATTCTGTTAACAGCTCTTTTAATTTGTAGTTTTAATGTTTTATATTGCAATATACATTTAATATATTTTTTATAATTTTACAAAGGTAAAATAGTTAATAGCTTCATTTTTATATTTTTAAATTAAAAGAAATTCCCATTAAATATAAATTTCCCAGTTTAATAAAACACGCAATCATTCTCTGTTTATTCTTTCAAAATAAGATGTCACATTACGAGAACTTCTTTCTCACCTATCTGTATTTCTCCATTCAGTTATATACCAGTTCTCACGAAAACTTTCCAACCCTTATTCAAATTGCCCTGCTAAAATTTAAAGGAAATTGCACTGAATTAGAAACAGGTAGTTGTTGGACAATAACTATTGGTAAACATTTGTATTTGAACTTCTAACCAAAAACGAGCGCAAACGTACAGAAATAATAGAAAATAATCAATAGATTTATCAAAATAATTATAAACTTTCCGTACTATCACTTTAGTTATATATTAATAGAAAATAATCAATAGATTTATCAAAATAATTATAAACTTTCCGTACTATCACTTTAGTTATTTATCTATTTTATAGCTCTACGGATAGGTTTACCAGTAATATGTGTTAGAACAAGCGCATCAAATAACACACTGGTCAGATTGATGTTAAAATTGCCTGCCAGGAATAAATCACGTACACGTTCATTGTTTGTGAAATGTAATACGATTCATGCATAGTTCTGGCTGATAGCACGTGCATGTACCATCATACAAGCTTGACTTCCGGTTTCCGCATAACACCGGAATTTGATACTTTCATTTTCTGACGTTAGAAAAGGCCAAATATGGAACACGGTTTAATTATTAGAAAGTGAGGTACGAGGCATCAGAATGACAGTTCTACATCGCAAAGTACTGAAATGTTTCATATATTACTGTGATTTTATCTGTCGATTTTTTTATGCTTTTAAAAAGACATATACATTATCTGTTGGGTTTATTATTTTACTTTTAGGAGTATCATTTATTTGTAAGCAATCATTGTAATTTAATGAAGTAGGCCTAAAAATTGTGATAGAAATTACGTTGATTGTAAATGAGCAGATATTTTTAACCTTACACTTTTTAATTTATTCATTATGGATTTTACACACCTCTACTTTTAATCTGTAATATAAAAAAAATCCACAGTTAGGGTAATTTTTATAACGAATTATTGGTTTCGAATGTTTCACCAAATATAGGCGTTTAACCTGGATATATAATGGTTTAGTTTGTTGTGTTATGGCGCAAGTAAACAAGGCTATCTGGACCGATTTATAATGTATTATACTTGATATGTAAATAGCATTTTAGATATCTTTTATCTCTCAAAATTCAGCGCCAATGACGAGTTCCGGTATCACACGAAACGTTTCTTGAGAAGTGGTTATACGCTGGAAAATACACATTTTAAATACTGTTTTCTGCACAACTTTGAATTTGCCATGGATAAAAAAAATGTAATTAACATAATTTTTATCACAAATTTTAGGCCTATGGACTTTAATGCTCTCAACTTTCAGCATTTAAACCGAATCATTTATAAAAATCTATTACGAATCTAACTTATACGCATCCTCTAATGATGTCACAGATCGCTGGTGATTGAATCTGGAAACACCTTAATACTGACAAAAGTAAAATCGATAAAGTAACAAAAGTTTCTATTTTATTTCTTTTAAAAGGTTTCTTTTTTCTTTTATATTTTTCAAATTTTTATAGAGCGCCATCCAAAATGATGTTGTATATTTGATGTCAAGAGTTGTAAACTATTTAATTATCCCTAAAGACCTGAGTTAGTGACACTTTGTGGTAGAAGAAAGTATATATAGAGGAATGTTGGTATTCTGTTTTGATGTTCTAGGATTAGGCACATATGGTGTGAAAGCCATACAATGGAAAAGAGTACTTCTATTGGTAAAGTGCACACCGACCTGCCAGTCTTATTGAAACTGCCATTACAATTAACAAACATATCTTAAGTAGGAATAGTTTTATAATATGTTAGATTTTGGTGTACAGCAAACCTTTCCTCAAGGTTTCCCATATTTTGTGTATGTACACTTAGCCTGAATAGAAAACTTCCCTAATGGACTAACTCTGTATACCTGTAGGTGAACAATACAGTTATTGTTGCTAACTTCACAAACAGAAGACAAATTGTCTTTGTTAATAAAACTGCTTGAAGAATATTTTATCCCTGACAGATTGTGATCCTTTGGAAGAAATTAAGATATCTAACTGAATAACCATACCAGAAGATTATTCCTCTGAACAGTAAAGTATCACCTTGACAAACAAACCATAATAAAACTCTGTTCCTCTCAACAGTAAGGTATCACATAAACAGAAAGAAACATACCAAACATTTGTTCCTCTCTTCAGTAAAGTATCACATAAAGAGACAAACCATACCAAACATTTGTTCCTCTCCACAGTAAAATATCATAATTACAGACTATACAAAAAGTTTGTTACTCTGAACAGTGAAGTAGCATATTAACAGAAAAATAATACAGAACATTTGTTCCTCTGAACAAAAAAGTATCACATTGACAGACAAACCATACCAAAAGTTTGTCCTCTGAACAGTAAGGTATCACATAAACAGAAAAAAAATATATGAAAAATTTGTTCCTTTGAACAGTAAAGTATCACATAAACAGACAAACCACACTAAAAGTTTCTTCCTCTAAACAGTAAGATATCATTTATGTATATAATGTAACCTGAGTCTAAAATCTTATGATAACTACACACTGTGATAATACAGAATTTGTCTTCCAAACTAAAATTCTACTGATTTACTTACTTTATTGAGTAAACTGATATCAGCTTCCTTTCCTTAAAGTTAATGGTTATAATACTTACTTAAGTGAGAAAACTTACCAATCTACATGCTTGGTTTGCACAACACCTCATAACAGAGGAGAAATTTTTACCCTTGCTTTAGCTGAGTGCTTCTGTAACATTCACAATAAACATTAATAAAGATTAAGATACAAAAAATGTTGAAAAAATACACTTTATTTATCTGGTGTCGTTAAACTAGTTTCCAATGATAACCTCAATTGTTAGGCTCAAGAACTTGATAGTGAATAGCTCCTCACTCCAGTCACAAAGTAAGGTTTTATAAGGTAAATGGTTGTGGATGTGTTTCCTCCATAACCACATGCAAACTGTTGATAATTTGTTAGTTCTACATCAGGAATCACATAAATACATAATCCAGAAACTCTGTAAATATTTCATGCACAGCTCAATATCAGTTAGGGTTTCTTTTTCTAAAGCTAACATAGCTCAGTATGAGTTTTGTTACTAAAGTTAGAGTTTCTCTTTCTCAAGCTAATGTATCTTTTTATGGGTTTGTTATTAAAGTTAAGGTTTATTTTCCTTAGAATAGAGAAGAACCAACACTGCTTTGGATTAATGTGTTTGAAGAATTTTGTAACAATGATAAATTTGGATGAAATAAAAACAGTGGGAAGTTGAACTTCAAAATTACAGTATTGTAAAATCAGTGTTTAGGAGCTTAGTTCCAACCTCATTGTTTGTCAGAGTTATCACAGAATTGTGTGTGTGTGCTGTTACTGGTTAACAAATACTGAACAACAGCTTTAAGTGATTATATATTTAATGTTGTTGTTCAATGAATGAAATATTCTCAACCAAAATAAAATAAACCCAAATGGTTCTATTTTCTGAAGCTGATATTTCTTTAAAAAAATTCAAAATCAAGTTACCAAACTTGGAGATCAGTGATGTCGAGAAACCCACTTGTTGAGAATTTTATATGCAAAAATGGCTCATTTGGGTTGAGAAAATATTTTAAATATAAGAGCGAACAACATTTCGACCTTCTATTTAAAATATTTTATCAACCCAAACGAGCCGTTTTTGCATATAAAAAACTTGGAGATCATTACTGTAAAAATAAATTCATATTAACTTCATATCTGTAATTTATAAGAATTGTTTCTCACTTCAGGAATTGTTGTATATAATTGTAGAGTACATTCTCTAAAATAAAAAGTCATCAACATGTATAATTAATCACAATTATCAAAACAATGTTTCTTTCAACCAAAATAAAGCTAAAAGTAAATTAACTGGGATATTAAAATACAGTAACTATGGCTATTTATCAAACTAATTCATTTACTCAAATACTTTTTTGAAAGTTCACATGGGTTCTATGTAATTCATTTTCTATATTTTTAAATATTTAGAATACATACACAACTCATCATGACAGTTTACTCAGAATAAAACATATCCAAGACTGTTTCAAACAGCTCACATGACCCCCAACCTTCATCAGTCAATGTTTTTATGTAATTGATGGTAAACTGTTGGAACTCAACACACAGGCAACACCTGCTGAAAATACACCTTTACTTCAACTAACTTCCTTACCAAACTCTTTTGCTCCATGTCAATATGATTTTAGCAACAGCAAATGTAGATGACAGTATAATAATTCAAATTAGCATGAATTTAATTTCAATTTGTAAATAGTTGTGAATTGTTTTCATACTAAACATATCATAGAAGTTTGTCAGTTAGTGTGTTTATATGTAAAATGATTGACATAAGGGTTAGTCAAAATCAGTAATTTATTTTGACATTATACCTTCTTCTTCCTGAATAAAAACTGTTGAATCTGACTAACATTTTAAAGTAACATATCAAATACTACAGCAAAACTAACAAACCATAACTAGTGTTAAATGAAACGTCTTGTTAAGTTATGCCTATGGAGAGCAATCAGAGATCAAATGCCCATATTACCGGTATTTTTATTTGTAGGTGGCTTAGAAAAAAAGTCATTCTTAAACCAGTTTTATAATATTATTACTTATAATTAGCAAAGAAATATGAATCCAAGGTTCATTGATAAAACTTTAGATTGTGGAGTTTACTTACCACCCAATATACCACGGTTTTGCATCTCTTGATCTCATCAGTGCTCTCTCTTCTGGCATGTTGAAAACATCTTCAAGATGTAAAAAACCAGTTTTGAAAGGAAAGAACTGACATTCGTCCTCAACACTTTTATAAGCTCCGGCTACTTCAGAGTAAAGATTTCTAAAAAAGGAGAAATTAAAAGTGTTCAATGCCTTCCAACTTTTAGTGGCATATTTAACCAAAACTGGGCGTGACATATATGCATATTTGGCAAACATTTCTTTCGTTACATTTTGTAAAACAATAACACTGTTAACATCTTTGCAAATATTGCAGTTAGTTATTGGTCTTGTAACTTCCATAACAATGTAATTGTTTAGAACAGCACACTGCGACTTAAAAATAACTCTATTCTGAAATATAACAGCAACCAAAAGTGCCAAAAAGGCAAAACTCGAACAAACATTTGTCTCTCGTACTAGACGTAGAACATTCTCTTTTTTAGGCATCACTTCACTTTGGCATTTGTTTGATTTCGTTGAACTTTTCAAAACAATATTTTGCATTTCTCGCAAGCTTAGTCCTTCACTCAGGCCCTTAAATCGTAAAACTATTAGTTTTTCTCGAAGTTTGCTAAGTTTTTCATCTTCTGAATCTATTTCGAACTCGTTAGTACTCGCCATCGCTCACCTCTATCTCGTATATTGTGAAAAAGATTCCCACCACATACCGACAATTTATTAATTAGTAGGTTTATCACCAGATGGCAGTAAAGGTAAATTAGCAATTCGAAAATATATATACACATAAAAAAACTTTTAAAATGTCCGTATATGTGTAAATATAGTTCCTTTCGTGTCATCAAAGAAATATCAATTTTCTTTTAAAATAAATGCGATGACTAAATCACTGTAAAATATAAACTATAAAAGCCACATTTACAGCAAAAAATTAGAAAATAATAATTATTAAAAAATACATACATACAGTTTGTTTTATAATTTCACACAAAGCTACACGAGGGCTATCAGCGCTAGCCGTCACTAATTTAGCAGCATAAGACTAGTGGAAAGGCAGCTAGTTATCACCACCCACTACCAATTCTTGGGCTACTCTTTTACCAACGAATAGTGGGATTGACCGTACATTATAACGCCCCACTATGGTCGAACCCACGACCCTCGTATTACGAGTCGAGTGCCTCAACTACCTGGCCATGCCGGGCCTACGCTCGTATGGAGACGAACATAAAGACATTCTAATAGTATTAAAACTCGAGGTTTCATGTTTACGTGTTTTAAATCTAGGTAAAAATATAGAATTTTTACATTATAATATGTATAAAGCCGTAATGTTCCGGGAAAAGATGCGTTTTAGTATCAGTGATAATCATTGACGTAATCGAAACAACAAGTGTAAACTTTACTGCTATTAAAATTTTTGTAATATGTTCCGTCATTTGTTGGCTTCTTTTGAATTATTTGTTTAAAATAGTGCGAAATACAGTTTATCAAACAAAGAAAAATTCACTTTATTTCTTCATTAACGTTTGTTGAAGGTTACTTTTATCTGAGAAAGCTGTGAATAATGATGTAATGATATTGTATCTCATAATTAGCAGACTATATTCAGTATTCAAATAAAAATCCTCTTATTAATAACTTTTCCCCATGAGATATAGCCAAATTAAACTATTTTTAGAACTGTACCTATATTTTATTCTTAACATTAAAGGTATTACTCTTCATATCCAAAAGATGATTTCAATGATTCGATACAACCCTGGATTAGACCAATTTTGCTGGTTTTATAGTTCATCAGTTCTGTTTGGAAGATCGAAATAATTAATTAAGGTAGGTCTAATATAGTGGTGGATATAAAAATTTGTTTGTTTTTGATGTACAGCTCATTATTCACCACTAATGAACTAAAATAATTTAACGTTTGGATAACATGTGACAAATCGTCACAATTAATTAATTAACGGTTTTTATTTAGCCGAATAACTGCTGCATGCTATACAAACACCATACATCAAAAAAATATATAAGGGTAGCTAGTTTTTAAGTGCGGCAGTATATTTTCTGAGTTTGAATTTAAGTTAAACGTAACATTGCGACTTGTGAAACAACATACACAAATTTATTCATCGTATTAACTTATAGTCTTTGTTTAATACAGATTTTTATGAATTGTGTAGCTTTGATCTTAAAGGTATATTTTCAACAAATTTAATAATTGCCTTAGAAACTGTACTTTGGTTAGGTATAATTCCTGTATGGTTGCCATATCTTTAAACACTTTAGTTTTGAGTAAAAAATGAAACAAAATATGCGGGTCCTCGAACTCGGTCGTTCGGTTGTTTCCGTGACGTTTTACAATTATGACGTAATAGTTGACAAACACCCTTCGTTGCGCACCGACCATTTTGTTCCTTTCAGTGCTAGTGTTTTATGTAAATCTATCGATACTTTTTTCGAAATACATACTTTGTGAGACTTTTTATCTTGATATTGCAACTTTATGTTTTTTTTATGATAACATGGTTTACTGCGTTGCTTATGCTTATAAAAACGGTTCGGCATGGGCAAAATCTTCTTTTCGTTTCCGTGCAAGGAGAAGGAACCGGCAAGGTAGCGACAGTGGGTGCGGATGGTCAATAGGAAAAACTGGATTCCTTCACACTATGCAAAACTTTGTCAAAACGCTCATGTTTTGCGTCGGATCTCACTGTTTTGGATTCGGTGGGTTTCAAGCCAGGCAGATTGAGACTGAAAAACTATCGGCAGTAGACAGGATCGTCCCCACCATCTTTCCTCGTGTAAAGCTGATGACTAAACTCAGCCTGCAACGTACAGGTTCTACCCCTCTGAAGCCATCCCTTGCCAACACGAAAAGAACAAACTTAAAGGTATATGTGCAGTATAATTTGTTGTTTTGAATTAAGCACAAAGCTACACAATGGGCTATCTGTGCTCTGCCCACCACGGGTATCGAAACCCGGATTTTAGCGTGTAAGTTCTTAGACATACTGCTGAGCCACTTGGGGGCTCGTGTGCAGTATAAAACGATAAACAATAGCTAATATAATAATTTAAAAAGTACAAGTTTTTGAGGAATGTAGCTAGACATACACATTTCACATTGAAGAGCGTGTTTTGCATTTGTGGCACCTGAAAGTCAATAAAATATTGATTTCGTAGTCTAGACATTGGACAAATCTATCCCAAATAGAATATATTTCAAGTTTAAAAGCTGGTAGATCATTCTGTAGATGTTTTAGTATCATTTTCACGAATGGAAAAGTTTGAAGAATACCATTTTTCAAATTTAACATTTCAAGATAAATTGAAATAAGACTGTATTGAACATGTTGAAGTAATCACGTACATGTTATGCATTTAAAAAAAATTGTAGACTTGTAAAAAATAAAATATAAGCTCCATAACATATTTCCGTAACTCATAATAATAAAATTAATCTTAACACAGGACTTTGACATTGTCATATTAAATGTCAATCTCATAAAGCATGTTGTTTTAATATATAATTTTATTTCTTCAGCGTTTAGAGGAAAGTGCTGCCGATGACACAGTGCCTACTTCTGTAGAGGAAGTTGCGATTCAGCCCACCCCTGATGATAACTGCCAAGACTCTAGAGCTGACTCATTTCATAGTGTGTCTGTTCAGACTCTTGTAAGTGGGTCATGATTGTTAGATTAAAATTGCACGTGAAATAATGCATACCATATTTGTTGTCATGACTTTGGCTTACCATTCTTCCACTGGAGGTATGACCGACTCGTAACCGGCATGGGCGCTATCAATATCACTCACAGTTACGCTACTCTCACTCGTGGAACTGCCCTCATCACTAGAACTTGTCAGATCTGTGTCGAAAGTAACTGTTTTAGGTTCGTTCAGAGTAGGTTCGAATTGATATGGTGCTACTCGCACTGTTCAGAACACAAAGTCAAAACAGGCTCCGCCTTTGTTTTTCCGTATGCACTGGCCATGTTTAGTTACATTCAACGCGTTGGCGGTTTGTTTGGCAACTATTACGTCAAGTACTTTTCTAAGCGGCAAACGTAAAATCCAAACCGTTCGGATAGCCGCTAGGAAAGCTCTTTCTGCACCAAGTTCTATGTTTCATTTATTAGCACATATATTTTATAAAAAATGTGAACCTGCAAAATTAATCAGCATGAGTAGTTCTTTTGACTGCAAAGTTTTCTTTTTTATGTAAAATTCACCTTTAACAACAAACAAACAAGTTAAATAATTACTAAAATTAATTTTAGTATTAACTTTTGCATGCCATATTTACCAACAGATGACACTAGTAAGCAAAATTCATTGAAATAAAATGTATTGTCAAATCGAATTTTATTCTTCTTTGGTATCAAACACTAGATGACGCTAGCAGCAAGTAAACACTGCCATTAAAATAAACAGTTTTTTTTCACCAGCACTGTACATACCACCAATACACCAATTCCACTTGTACAACAGTATATCTACGGATTTACAACACTAAAATCAGGGATTCGATATTATAACCATTTTTACTTTATAGTGCGTTACTGCAAGTTACTACAATTCCAACAGGCCAAATATTAATTAATTCTTGCTACCAACAAGAACAACTAAAGGTGCTACACCCAGAAATCAACTTCGTACTCGAAGTTGGTTTCCATTATTTCTTAAATTCCCAAAAAGTATTTATGAAAAACCACTCATACCCTCTTGTGTTTTCTCTGTGCAACACCTTCGTGAAGAATCACACACATAGTAACTATAATTTTAAAAAAATATTTTATTCATTTTTCCATAAAAGAAAAAGAAATGCAATACATTGGTTCGTGAACTATGACGTCACGAAGGATGAGATATAGCGAATCACGTCATTCTGCAAGCAATACTATATGTAACCATCTTCAAAATGTTTTCCTTCAGGTAAAGACGTATAAAGTAAGTTCTAAACAAATATAAATGAGATTACAAAGCTTATTATGTTTCTTAAGGCTACAAGATTTTTAAATACTCCAAAACAAGAAGCCATTCTTAATTATTTTTTTACTGTTATTCACTTTGTAACTTACATGTTTACAAATTATAGGCTAGTAGACGAATATTAGGCTATCTTAAAAATCTACATGGCTCCATTGTTTTAAGAAGTAAACCAATCAGTTTAAAAATAAAACATTTTCGCGTTTGTATCACCTTCCGTCTTGAATGGAGCACGACATAAAAATATTTAATATTACTCATTAATAAATAAATAAAGACAGAAATTATTCATTCAAAAGAGAAACTGTATCAGCTTAACTCTGCCAATTACATTAAAAAATGCCGTTGAGATTCCAAGCTCCATTTGCTAATGACAAACGGTATTTCATTTTTCATTAATAAGATACAAGAATTATAAATATTTCTCCTGTTCACTTTGTTCCTGATAGTGGATCAGCTGTGAGTTTCCGGACTTACAAATTTGATATCCAAGATTCGATTCATAGCAGTGGACAGAGCGTAGATAGCCAAAAAAAATAAAACACCAACACATGTTGAACTTCACTGTCCGTCAGTGGTAAGACAGTGAATTAGAGCAATACTTGAATTTTTCAAGTCTCACAAACAGTAAGTAAAGTCCAGATTATAAAAACACGCATATAAACCTCACAAAGTTCCATGGAGAAATATTTCTGATACCCAAGATTTTGAGCAATGTGTTTGTTGAATACGGTCAAAACATATAATACTCTACTATCAGAAAATACACAAAATTCAACATATAAAAGCTAAGTACTAAGGATAAGATAAAAACTTTTTCAAGTCTTTCTCTATATATATATATATATATATATATATATATAAATCATTCTAACTACAGTTTACAGCTTTCAATTAAAACTAAGTGATTAAATTAATTCTTTATGTTCATTCTATAATGTTATTCATATGGTAACAGAAAAATAACGTACAAATATATAACAAAAGAACATTCCTTTTGAAAATATTAAAAAAAAACTTGTACACAGCGCCATCGTTTGGCGACAAATCTTTAGATGTTTTATATGAAGCTATTTTCTAACTTTTTCAATCCTTTAAATAATAGTGAACTTGTTAATTATTTTTATTAGTATTTCATGTACTTTAAGTATGTACAATACAATCGACATACATCTAATTTTACAAAAATTAAATGGTAGCATCTTTAAAAATTAAAATTTCTGTATTTATTAACCCCAATGCAAAGTTGAAGTAAGTTTCAGTAAAGTTCCTTTAAAACACTAAATGGAGCTACAAACAAAATTAAAATAACTTATATTTATACTAACATTTCAAGCAGATCATCTTAATTGTGTGTATTCTTCTTAGTATCCGTAACCATACTGGTAATATGGGCCAGGATATCCGTATCCATAGCCATAAGGTTGTCTTTTATCCGGGTATACAGGCATCAGATACTGCATATTTTTAGCCTGCTCTACTTTCTTCTCGTGACGTAGGCACCGGGCGCCAGAGAGAAACAAAATGGCGGCAACGAGATTCATTCCCACGCCAATCCAAGCCAATATGTATGACCAACCGTAATAAAATTCTGTTTGTCCATTTTGTTTCAGAACCTATTAAACAAATTCAGATGGAGTAATTATATTTATGTTGTGTGTTTTCAGCATTTTAAATAATTATTACTAGAACCAGTCAGTTATAACACTATCAGGAATTGGAACTGAGTACATAGCCATGACAATGCTATAACAATATTGAACTTAAGTGTTACGTGACAGCTTATGTTCGTGATGTTATAAAACCACTCACAGTTGGCCAGTTGAAATAAGACATTTTGTCGTCAAGTTTTTGGTAATCGAAGTATTGAACTCCGTGCCACAGACCCATTGCACCAGCGTCAACCAGAGCTAAATCCGATAAAAATAATTTAAATGTATTACAATAAACGTATTGCCTGGTAAATACTTGTTTGTTCTATTTACAGAAGTCATTATAACACCCTGAATCGCCGGCTTTTTAAATCGACAAATATAGTGAAATGTATTACAAAAACTAAAAGAAATAAAAACAATAGAGCTTATTCGACTCAAAATTGGTCTTGAGGACGTTTCTTACAGTTTTTAACACATCTAGTCTTTTGTTGTTCTGTTTTCCGTTATACAAACTGAAAATTTCGACTCAAAACTGCAAGCAATCTTAGAATACTGAGAAGTTCTATGTCACTAAGCGTGATTTTGTTAAAGCTACTTCTGCCTCTGTTAATAATTGCTTGCACCAATCACTCGAATTTATTTAAAATACTTACAAGCCAAAAGCTCCAAAAGACCAGTAACTACGATGTTTCCATGGGAACGTTTCCAGCATCCAGTCACGCCAGTGAAAAAGGACAGGAAGATGAAAAAAAATGCAGAAATGTATAACCCAATTACAGACCGGGCCATGTCTGGAAGAAATAACAACCGTCATGCAAATATAACGTTTTTATAATTTTATATTCGTTAACAATATTAACAAGTTAAACACTGATACGTGGCTGTTCTCTGTAGCAACATGAGACGTTACTCTGGATTAAATTAACTAAAGTCAGAGCCGATTAAAATTAAAATTAGGTTTTACTTGTGTGTGTAAAACCAATTGACTGGAACTTCTTTAACATTGAGTCTAGGCTTCAACTTCAAAACGAACATGTACTATTTTGTGTGGAGGTTCTTAATAAAAGACAGCTTGCCCTGGCTTGAGAACAACGTGAAGTAAACCAAGATACAACGAGGACTTGACCTTAAAAGTTATTTACGGCCCTAGTAATAGACGTATACTGGACGAAGTACCAAAATCTTAAAACGTCCTAAACAGCTCGACAGCTTTTGAAAACGAGTCTCTTGTTTATCAGAAGCTAAATATTTCTTTAATCGTTGTTGGTATTGTTAGAAAACAATATACAATAATAAAAAGTTTATATATACAGTTGTTTGTTTGTTAATGTTTAACGCACTATAGAATCCCTTCAATATATGTTATTTGTATTACTTTACGTTTTTTTCTTATTGACATAATATTCATATGAACCTACTCTCGTCCTTCCGAGAAAATGTTCGCATAGAATCTCATTTGGAAGATACTTTCTCATGCAAATAAAATGTTCAAACTAGTCTATTTACAATGAACATATTAAATAAGTTTCATAGGGATGACGATACACAGTGTGGCTAGATGTAGTTAGAGAAAATTATCAATATAAACGAGTTATTTATGCCGTGACTTCGTTCTCTGTTCCCTGCAGCAACCCTGTTGGCGGTGTGCAGGCTAGGTACTCGACCTTCTAACAAACTCTTGTATAGAGTAACGTATATAACCTTGCAAAGACGATACTAGGATAACAAAGTGCAGTCAAGTTTATCGGGTTCATGGGACAGTGCAGTAAGCTATAAATTAGCTTTGTAATGCTCGTACCATCAATCCTCCACGTCACCCCTAACGACGGGGACTGTGTTTTGAAAAAATGGACTTCGAGTGCAAATATCAAATCACCTGGAGTTAATTACGCTTCTAATAATTACAATTTTGTAAGATGAAAAACATGTAACTGTTTCGCCAATCAATGATTTTGATAAACTGAAAACAAAGTACAAGTCGTAAAACATGGAATAGATAGTAAGTAAAAGCAATAGGTTAAAACCACAGGTTTTTCACAATTAAGAAACAACTTACGTAATCTGTCCCAACGAGCATCTGAGAAGGAATCTGATACTTCATTGTCCGGGATGTAATAGTTTATGTTAATACATTCCGTCTGCACTGGTGATATGTACGTTTTGGCTGGAAGAGAGAAATCACAAATATAATCCTTCCATTTTAAAATAGATACAAAGAAAACATATTTGAAAATAAGATATAAGCATACAATTGGGTAGGAATAGTGAACGCCAGTGTTGACGATAAACGAGGCGCTCTATAGCATATCATTTCAAAAACAAAATTTCTGAAATGACTTAAATGATTTTTGAGACTAAACCGCCTTTCCCTAACCATTGTTCGTCAGGAGCAATGTTTGCCAGTTTCTGCGGCCTAGTTATCCTACAACGAGCCCCAAAATATAACCCTAATTACTCAAGCCTAATCTAGATCTCATCAACTGACGAAATAACAAAAATTTCAGTTCCATCAGTCACGTGCAATACTCTGAACTTCCGGTTTACATGGTCCAATCTACTGTCATGTTCAGTTTTTTCTTATGAAGTAGTAACGAGCCACCTCAGACGCTCCGAATTTGTAACGGAGAAAAATCACGAACACACCGTTTGTATGTCTAGAATCTTTAATGTAATACGACATATATAGGCTTCAAAAATTTCACCAGAGAAAATTATGAAAGTATGACACATATTACAATGTTGTTTCATATACAGTGCAACAAATCTATTATAGATGACGTTTTAACATGCAAGATATTCACATCAATTTAAAGTAATTTAGAAGTAGTTCATAGTGTAGTAAAGACATTCTTCTACAGCAGACAAAAGTATGCACAGACACAAAACAAGGCAAGAAAAAGTATAAGAACTTGTACAGGTTAGGATCAACAAGTTACCATATTAACTACACTTGTGGTTCTGTATTACACGTTATGTACCGAGAACACAGAACGTAACATTCACTAAACACTTCAGGTGACTGGTCAGAAAATAGAACAGAACATTCACTATACTAAACACTTCTGGTGACTGGTCAGAAAATAGAACAGAACATTCACTATACTAATAAACACTTCAGATGGCTCAATCAGAAGATAGAACGTAACGTCCACTAAACATTTCAGGTATCTCAGTCAGAAGACAAAACATTCACTACACTAAACACTCCAGATGATTCAGTCAGAAGATAGAACATAAATTTGAGTCTGATTAAACGACCATGTCCCTGTTCTGAGACTACGAAGCTAATACGTGGGTCATAAACACGTTGGAGTTAAATAATACTAGAAATTATCAAACTGATCTTCAGGTAACATCACTTATCTTTATTAAATAATTATTTTATTTCTAATTTAATTATATCCTGGTTTCAAATTTTGAATAAAACAAACTATGGCTCAAAATAAGCAGTTTAACTAATACTGATAAAACTTTATTGGACATGAGACACTTTGGTGCTTAAATTAGAAGGCCATTTCATAATTGGTTCTTAAATTATGAGGACATTCCATAATTGTTGCATTAACTAGGAAGACAATTCACCATTTTTGATGACGAGAAACCCACTTAATACCCATACCAGCCATTCTGAGACTCTATCCACCATTGTTATTTGAACGAGGAAGACAATCCACTATTGTTGTCTGAACTAGAAAAAAAAATCCACCATTGTTATTTGAACTAGAAAAACAATCTTCCATTGTTTTTTGAACTAGGAAGAAAATACACCATTATTGACTTCAACTAGGAGTGTTGTTTCAACTAAAAAGACAATCCACCATTGTTCTATTGCTTGGATTAAGGTACATATTATGTTATTGTCTTGAAAATTCGGCTTTAAAGTAAAAAACAATATATTAGCACAAGATAGCTTTGAATTACGTTTGACTGTATTTTAAAAACTATTGTGAGATATCGTTGTTTTTGTAGAATTCTGAAAATAGTACACTGGAAATGTCGACCTGTTTCAGGACTGGTCAATAATTAAGAACTTTAGTGCAATGTAGTATTCAAAATCCACACTACTGCCACAATTCTCACAGACTGTGCCAACCAAAGAACATCCAGCTACGAGAAAGGTTCGTTTGACAATGAAGAAACCACGTGACTTCTGTTTCCAATCAATGTATAACGCATCTTGTCTGTATGACGTCATTAAGAGTAGACAGGTAGGAAGCGATTTAATGTTAGTAGAATTAGAATAACAGGGGTGGCACCCAATTACAGATACTGTAGAAAAGAAAAATTTAGTACGGACTACGTCAGTAGGTTCTTGCACCTATGATTTGTTCTGTTAAATAGGGTTTGACACTTTTAATGTGAAGTTTATGGGTTGGTTCGCTTCTCCGCCCATTCGTGGAGTGTTTCGCTAGTTTCGACTACACACCTTAACCTTTTCAGTCTGTTTAAATTACATACAGCTAAAATTTTCGATCAGCTCAACTAAATAATCTGAATTTTTCTGTCAGAACAGTTTGTTTGTCTTTGCTGCGCAGTAGGTTCGCATCAGTTTCTTTGTGAACTACATTAAGTTGTCAGTGGTAATATACTCGCCTTCTGTTTAGGGTTAAAGATGTTACACAGTCTTCAAGTCCCTGTGCTTTGCCTTATAGGCTTACGGTATTTACTTTGGAAGGTGTATTTAAATATCCTACTGAATTTATCAGACAGAATCCCATCACACCAACAGGAGATGACGAACCCTGAAACAGCCCACTTTTTGGGTGTTGTCTGGAGAACTTTCCACATAAGCTTGAAACTGGTAAAACTATTTTGTTGAATATTTCAAAACGTTAACACTAGTGACATACCTGTATACTCTCTTACCCAGGGGCTGGGAGTAAATACTGTGGACTACATCTTACATTGTAAATATACTTTCCTACCCAGGAGCTGGAAGCAGATAATGTGATGTACATCCTTCATCTACTGTAGATATACTCTCCTACTCAGTGGCTGGGAGTAAATACTGTGGCCTACATCCTCCATTGTAGATATACTCTTTTATCCAGGGGCTTGGAGTAGATACTGTGGTCTATATCCTTCATCTACTGTAGATATACTTTCCTACCTAGGGGCTTGGAGTAGATACTATATACACTGTAGATATACTCTCTTACCCAGGGCTAAAAGTAGATACTGTGGTCTACATCCTTCATCTATTGTAGATATACTCTTCTACCTAGGGGCTCGGAGTAGATACTATGGTCTACATCCTTCACTGTAGATATACTCTCCTACCCAGGGGCTAAAAGCAGATACTGTGGTCTACATCCTTCATTATAGATATACTCTGCTACAAAGGGGCTGGGAGTAGATACTGTGGTCTACATCCTTCGTCTACTATTCAGCACTTTGATGAGAGTTAAGTTTTGTCAACACGTTTTACACTGACTGCTCAGTCAGAGAATAAACTTTGGGTACTGAAAAACCGTAACAACAACAGGCGCTGTTCTACAAAAGTTTAAAACTTATAAATTGAAATATTATATACTTTGTGGTTATGGATTTTTGGTTGCTGATCACGAAAATCACATCCAAATTTGCCCATCACGTACCGTTTCATCGAAATCTTCAGTTTTCACCAGGACATTGTTACAATGGAAAAACGATATCACGGTAACTGGAATCTGTCAATGTTTGCTGACCACTGTTGGACATTGTTGCGACGTGATGCACCGGACATTGAATACAAACGAAAATCAGTAGCAAAACACTTTTAATTATGTTGAACTTAGTAGCGTATTAAAAACATAAACGCAATTAAATACGTTATTGCCGGTAAACAATTAACTGTCTATTCCTAAAGAGATCCTACGTGATGAAGTAAAACCAAAACAATATTTGTGCGTACCCATCAGGTACCTGTCACAATCAGCAAAAATTTTTCAGGAAGCAAAACTTTTCAAAAGAATTGTTATGCAGTATAATTTAGCAGTGATAGACCAAAGGGAAGGCGGCTAGTCATCATCGCCCATCGCCAACTCTTGAGATACTCTTTTACCAACGAATGGTGGGACTGACCATCACATTATAATGCCTCACGGCTAAAAAGACGAGTAAGTTGGTGACAGAGATTCGAATACGAGATATGTAAGTTACGAGTCGAGCGCTCTAACTGCTAGGATAGGCTTATAACGCTAAAAATGAGGTTTCTATACACGTGGTGGGTACAGCACAGGTAACCCAATGTGTCGTTTTGTGCTTAACTGCACATTTATTTCCTTCGTAAAAACTCTATACTCTAAAAATATAGTTCATACCTGATACGACTACACTAATCTACTATTTGATACAATTATACAAGGGGTGGCCCAACTTGGCTCGATAGGGAAATGAGCTCTGTAAGACTTACTGGAGTATTATGTGAGACTTCCTTTAGATTTCAACCATAACACTTTCAGCGTTAAGTGCATGCTTTATTTTGTGTTATTTAACGAATAGTTCAATAATCAATAAACAGTCTGGTCTTTTTTCTTTCACTTCTTTCCCATCGAATGATGTTATTTTTCCAGCCAAGCAGAATTGAGTATAAAAACTAGAGGTACAGGCGTTCTTCACATATACCATTATCAAGGAATAGTCTGCCTGTTTGTCTGTGACGCATCTCCTCCTAAACGAGTTGACCTATCAACAACAAACTTAGCAAACTAGCTAAATATTCCAAAAGAAAACGAAGTTCGAACCAAACATTCCCGTGTAGTGAAAGATAAAAATGTTTAACAGAATAACAATCGATACGGCACTAGCTGTTATAAACAGATACGTTTCAACAAAACTCCCTCCAAAACAAAATTATAAAAGTCGAATAATTTAGGCGTTTTTTCACACAATAATCAAATATGCACTAATAATAAATCCAGCTACAATGCAGAGTCGATTTATAGGTCTTTGACTATATCTATTGCAGCCTATGTAGGGCGAGGAGGTCAGACTGTATGAAGGCCTCTACTTCCTTACAATGCGGAACTTTAATTGTTCCCTTGATCATGTCACCTGGGAGGGTCAGGTGTACCCTGGACCTCTACTTCCCCTTCGACTGCTGGATTAGTTCTTGAAAGTCTGAGGTGAATCTCACGTTAGCTCTATACAGTTTGGTCCGTTAGCTAGGGAAAATATGTTATTATATCACGCATGCCTGTTACACAATTTAACATTACTGACATTAAATTAACCCTACTATTATGCGTGCCCCGCTTCGGTAAGTCTATGGATCTACAACGATAAAATCAGGGGTTCAATTTCCCTCGGTGAACGCAGTGGTTAACTTGATGTGGATTTGCTACACTGCCACGTAATTGGTAAAGATTGTTTTACATAAACGTTGAATGTTTCTCAACTGAAACACACGTGGTGAATTTAAAGTATTAACGTACAATACACAAGGAGGGCTGATATTAAAGAAACACCAACATAAACAGTCCTGAAATGTTATCAGTTGAGTAAAACCAACAATTATATCGCATGCTTTATGAACAGCTGTATAGTGTACACTGTATATTGCAACAATACACTGCATACCGCACATGGTACATTGTAACAATGCATTGTATAGAATATACTGTTTATTACAAGAGTACAATATTAATTTGTTTTGTCTGAAACAGTGTAATATCTCGCTATTCTTGGCGAACGTTTTTCAGTTTAAATTCTTACAATGAATCAAATTATATTGTACGATATTGTACAATATAATTGTACAATTAAATTGTACGAAAAATCAAATTATACTACTGTATCATACAGTTGTCTAACATTTGTTGTCTTTGATCGTGTATATATAGTATGTTAGTAAGTTATTAATACTTTATAACCTAGTTTAAACTCTATCAGAAGGCATTACTTAGAACCTCCAACACTGAATAACACCTCCCTAACACTCACTCCTGGTTGGTCCACATATTAACTTAAATAGTTCAAAAGATTAAAATTTGTTCCAAAAGGATGTTAAATATTAAGTCACGTGATTATAGCTCTGCTATGAAACTTTTTACTCTTGACAACATAACAAGAACTATAGAAAATGTAGAGTTATTGTACTAGTAACCCTGACGAAGCCACAGTGGTGAAACGTTGGCTGAAATACGATTATTTGTTTGTTTTTCTATTTATTTTCCGAAGAATTAATTTGTTCAACTTTAATGAAGAGTTTCTGTAATATATATTTGTAGTATCGGTTGCATAGAAACAAACTTATAACAAGTAAAGATATACACAGTACATATCGTGAAATAATGGCCACATTCTTTAGGTTATCAGATATATAGTACCGGCAAAGGCTTATTACCACATGGTCAAGATACTCATCACAATAACTCATCATACAATGAATTACGAGAAAGTATTTTTTTTACCATTGGTAACGTACAGTTTCATACAAAACAACCTATACTATTAAACAGATATGGACCGAATTTCACACCCATGTGAAAACCTAGGCTTAGAGTGAACGCCCTGGTAACAATGTTCCGTCGCAATACCTATTAGGTATCACTGTTCAGTTACGTCATAGCTGGTCTACCATAACTGATTGTTCTGGTAACACGGATACGCTTCCATTGCTGAAGTAATAACATATTAATTCAAGTGTTACGCCACAGTTGTAGTTATCACGATATAATGTAGGGTCCCCAGTAATCTGTTTAAACACGCACTGATATATTTCCTTGTTGCAGGTGTTAGATCTTCAGGATAAGATTAGTAGAAGGATAGTAAATTATTTCCATTTCTCGTGTTGGGCCCGACATGGCCAAGCGTGTTAAGGCGTGCGACTCGTAATCTGAGGGTCGTGGATTCGTATCCCTGTCGGGCAAAACATGTTCGCCCTTTCAGCTGTGGGGACGTTAAAATGTTACGGTCAATCCCACTATTCGTGGGTAAAAGAGTAGCCCAAGAGTGGGTGATGATGACTAGCTGCCTTCCCTCTAGTCTTGCACTGCTAAATTAGAGACGGCTAGCACAGATAGCCCTCGAGTAGCTTTGTGCGAAATTTAAAAAAAAATAAAAAATTTTCGTATTAAGTTCTAACGCGCAGACGCAAACCACGAAACCTTAAGTCAATACACGACGACTATTCTTTATTTATTCTACAGGGTGTTTGGAAAGTCACTGTGCACTTGTATATTTATCAACAGACATGTTTCAATACAGAATATAGGAGGTAAATATGAATGACAATTATAAACAATGTTGAAAGTGACCCCTCTTGACATCAATACAGGCTTGGATTCTTCTTATTTTGTTTATAAACACCGCTATCAGTTGCTGGCTTGAAATAGACTGAATAGACATATGATTACAAAACTGCACAGTGACTGTATTTGAAACTGATTAGAATTTAGGATTTCGCATTGATATGAAGGCCTTCTGGCGAGTTTTACTGGCTAGTTACGTATATATGTCAGATATTTCTAGTGTTAAAGTTTGTAGAATTTCTTCGCTAGCTATCCGTAATTTAGCAGTGCAGATAGTCATTACCACTCACCGCCAACCCTCAGGCTACTCTTTTACCAACAAGTAGTTGGATTAACCGTAACTTTATAACGCCTCCACGGTTGAAAGAACGAGCATGTTTGGTGTGATGGGGATTCGAACCTCAGATTACGAGTCGAGTACCTTATCCACCTAGCCATGCCGGACCCGCTAGCTAACCCTAGCTTTAAAGTGAAAGATTGGAGAAAAAGCATAATCAACATACCCACCACCAAATCTTGGTTTTCCTTAACCAAAAAAAGTAGAATTGACTCTGTTACGTGCAAAAATGTATCTCGGACGAGTATCCGATTTATTATGTTACGTGCCTTACGTATTACGATTTCAAGTAGCCGGAAATTTTAATTTAGAAGTTAAGTAAGTCAATATTAAATATATTAAATTTATGATATTTGCCAACAAGGTTGACACACAAAATGTTCTTTCTTAACATAAACAGCCCCGCATGACCAGACGGTTAAGGCACCCAATTCGTAATCCCTGAGGGTTGCAGGTTCGAACCCCCGTTCCACCATACTTGTCCTTTCAGCCGTGAAGTTGTTATAATGCTACAGCATAAGCATAAATTGGTTTGTTCGTTTGTTTTTGAAGTTCGCACAAAGCTACTCAAGAGCTATCTATATATTTTAATATACAAACAACAACACAATTTATAATAATTATTACACATAATGATTTATAGACAAAAAACTTACAAACGATATTCAGTCTTTTTTTCTCGCCTGGAACTGAATATTTTATTGATGGACTAGGTCCAACAAGCAAATTAATTTTATTTTCATACACTTCACTTGACTGGAATACAAGCTATCTCTATTCTTGTTTAGTCTAACGCTATTTACAAGCTGACTTTTCGCAGAGGAAGATAGATACGTGATGCCCTTGTAGAAATAATTATCTGAAGTTGAAATATTTGTTTTGTTTTGTTTGTTTTGTTTTTTGGAATTTCGCACAAAGCTACTCGAGGGCTATCTGTGCTAGCCGTCCCTAATTTAGCAGTGTAAGACTAGAGGGAAGGCAGCTAGTCATCACCACCCACCGCCAACTCTTGGGCTACTCTTTTACCAACGAATAGTGGGATTGACCGTCACATTATACACCCCCACGGCTGGGAGGGCGAGCATGTTTAGCGCGACGCGGGCGCGAACTCGCGACCCTCGGATTACGAGTCACACGCTTTACTGAAATATTTGTAATGTTCGAAATCTATAAACATTCCTTGTCAAATTCTGTAGTTTTCTGATTACTAAACGATAATCATAATTATAATTGGGCCCGGTATGGCCTAACGCTTATGGCGTGCGCTTCGTAATCTGAGGGTCGTGGGTTCGCCCTCCCAGCCGTGGGGGCGTTATAAAGTGGCGGTAAATCCCACTATTCGTTGGTAAAATAGTAGCCCAACAGTTGGCGGTGGGTGGTGATGACGAGCTGCCTTCCCTCTAGTCTTACACTGATAAATTAGGGACGGCTAGTACAGATAGCCCTGGAGTAGCTTTGTGCGAAATTCCAAAAAACAAACAAACAATAATTATAATACACTAACTGTAGAGACCCAACACAATTCTTAAACTTTCTCTTATAACCTTCAAGCGAAGTTCTAAAAAGTTTAGTTGGCCCAATAACAATCAAAGACGAGCATTTTTGGTGACAAGTTTCAAACTCGCAATCCGCCAATTGTGACCCCAGCACGTTAACAGGCTGTGCTATACCATAGTGTTAACAGAATATAGATTGACGATCAGCTTAAGTTAACGGTATTGGTTGGTACCAAAATAAACGTCTTAATGTTCTAAACATTACTTCGTTAGCGACTAATAAAAGAGGTTAAGGTGTAAATCATGTCGTTTAAAAACAGATACATAAAAACACTCCTAAATTTAAATTATAAATGAGAGTAAATAGAATATCATGACAAATGTTCGACCTACAAAAATATAAGGTAAAACAGAC
Source organism: Carcinoscorpius rotundicauda (assembly GCA_011833715.1). NCBI lineage: Eukaryota > Metazoa > Arthropoda > Merostomata > Xiphosura > Limulidae > Carcinoscorpius > Carcinoscorpius rotundicauda. The sequence continues at coordinate 28,999,933 of CM022406.1, forward strand.
GTTCAAAATTCTTGCTATAATGCAGAGATACAATGAGTTCTGAATAAAACAAAGTCAAAATATAACACTCGAGCCAACAAATTATTAGATAAAGTGAAATAACAACCTGTTATAATATTATTAAATTTTGCTTGATAATCAAACACTTGTAACTATACTAACAACTTCTTTAAACCTTTATTTTTCCCCGCTGAACATACCTGGATTCAGATCAAATAGCGTGAACGATCCATGGATTAGAACTGTGTTCTATACAAAGCTGTAGTAATTTAGTTGGCTACAAATGTTAAGAGTGATTTCACACATGCTAAGCCTAACTTGATCTCACTTATTTAAAATAATTTGACTTCTTACTGGAGTTGAAAATCGTTGTGCTAAAAATGGACTAAACCTGCTAAAGAAACTCCATTTAAGTATCAAATTGCTCGTTAAACACTTCTATATTTATGTAATACAAGTTCTACCCGATAGGCGACATTCTTGTTTTAAATTGGTTGACACAGTCACCCTAATTACATAATTTCTAAAGATATCGATCCCTAATTTTTTTAGATGTTTCATTCTCTACGAGTTTATTTTTTAATAGCTTTTGGTTCCCCGTGAATATATTTAATAAAATATTTGTTTTCCTATAATTTCTTTAAGATGAAGAAAGAGTTACAAATTTCAGTGTTTTTTTTTCCATTTTCCTGGTTGCTCCAAAGAGATTGTGTATTTAATTTCCCACAGTTTCATTTCTACTTGATTTCAGATATCCAAACTCTCATGTAAAATACAAACATCACCAAGTCTTCTAAAATAAATATATACTCTTCAAAAAAAGAAACGCAAAAGGCAAAATTTGAGACATATTGTTAACAAGTTTATTCCGGGTAGTTCTGTGTGACATGTGTGAAACTTTGCACATTCACTGCTGAACATCCAAAGTCTGCAAAGGCGAAGTCCACGCTCACTATTTGAATTTTAACGTCACTCAACATCAATAACGAGTATACCCCCCGTGAGCATCAATAACTGCTTGGCATCTCCTGCCCAAGGAAGCGATGAGATTACGAATCACATCCTGTGGAATGGCTGTCCACTCAGCCTCCAAAGCTCTGCAAGCTGAGGTAGAGTTCGCGGTTGAGGTTGTCGCCGTCTCAGGCGTCGGTCCAACTCGTCCCAAAGATGTTCGGTGGAGTTTAAATCTGGTGATCTGGAGGGCAAGGAAACAATGTTGATGTTGTGGTGTCTCAAGACAGTGGTGAGTGGGCTGTGTGAGGACGGGCGTTGTCATGTTGAAAAACGTCGTTGACGTTCACCATGATGGGTTGCACATGGGGCCTAAGAATCTCGTCGACGGTTGCGTACTGTCTGATCGGAAATCCTACGCAGCCCTGGTATGGTTGAGGCAGTAGACGTCACAGTGGTGGTCCTATCCCGAAGGTGACGTAACCGTATGTAGCGATCTTGTACGGGCGTGGTCACACGAGGTCTGCCAGATCGTGGACGGTCACAATTTGATCCATGTTGTTGGATACGATTCCATAGCCTTGTGATGGTGCTTGGGTGGACATTCACAGCTCTTGCAGTATCTGATCGAGATTCGCCTGCTTCCAAGCGACCAATGGCGTTGTTGCATTGTGCTTCAGTCAGTCTTGGCATAACTGTATTGCGTGTCGGTGGCTTAATACTGAGCTATGGAAACCGAGAACCCGTCACTTTTATAGGGATTTTTACACATGTTACACTTGCAGAACATGCAGATCTCTCGACCAAATTTATTGAGACGAATGCGTTTCGGCAAAAATCCGATGTTTTGGTCTGACAATCAGTACCTCAACACGTGTAACATCACATACTCTGAGCTTGTAACGTTATTACATATATTTCTCTTTAAAATAATAAAAATATCCCTTTTGCGTTTTTTATTTTGAAGAGTATATTGTTAATTAAATAAAGAAGAACTGACTTAAATACTGTATCTGACTAAATATATTATACTGGAATTATACGTAATATGTGTTTTTTTTACAATAATTTCATAATTTCACAGTTATTTTTGAAGAAGTAAACACAGTTGTTTGGTCACAGGTTTAGGAAGACGCGGTTTTCCAAAAACAAAATAGAAAAATAAAAAAATTCAATGTCAGAACGATTAAGGAATCCACATATTCAGAGCCTTATTTCCATTTCACCCTCTTGCCTTGCTTTTTTTAATCCGAGGAATAGCGAGCGGTTCATACAAACTTGAAGCTCATAGCTCTTACCGAGTCACCCGCTGGTACAGCGGTAAGTCTGCGGATTTACAACGCTGAAATCAGGGGTTCGTTTCACCTCGCTGGACACAGCGAATAGCCCGATGTGGCTTTGCTCAAAGAAAATACACACAAACTCTTGAGAATTGGAGTTTCGGACCTCTAAAGAGGTCAAACTCTTTCAACTGATATATTTGATCACGCCAAAAATCTTATAGATTAATCTCGCCTAAAAGAAATTCAGTTTGAAAATTGACTAGCAGAGATAATGAGTAATAAAATCGAATCGGATATACGCTTGGTATTTATTACTAACGTATAGAACTATAATTAATAAAAAGGTTCCACAGACTAATTTACTTTAATCCTGCCTTAAAATAATTTCAAGTGCCACGGTTATATAAGATTCCCTCTTCTGGTTTGTTACACTGAATTACTTCGTTGTGCTATTTTGAGAGTTTTTGTTGTAGTTTCTGCAACACATAACAACTCAACATGACTAAATGATAGATCTACTCTTTCTTCATTTCTTCATTTGAAAAATTGTAACGCTAAAAACCGGGTTTCGATACCTGTGACGGACACACCACACACAGCCCCTTTTTTAACTTTGCGCTTAACAAATAAAATAAATTACTGACCCATTGAACAAACTTAAAGTTGATTCGTTGCTGTTTGAAACATTATGGGACATGTCTTACCTGACGTTAACTGTTGTGTAATAGTCTTCTGAAGACAAATTGGAGAGGGGAGAATGGTTATTTTATTTTTAAACATTCGTATTAAAGTAGTATCCCAAACGCCCCCCAGTGGCTCAGCGGTATGTCTGCGGACTTACACGCTAAAATCCGGGTTTCGATACCCGTGGTGGGCAGAGCACAGATAGCCCATTGTGTAGCTTTGTGCTTAATCGAAAACAACAACAACAACAACAAAGTATCCCAAACGTTGCATACAGCATGTGAAGAGAGGGCTTTCAAGTACGATATAATTTCGTCATAAGTCATTAGGTGACATATTCAATTTTCTTTCACTGAAGGTTGTTTTGTATTATGTACTCATTTCGATTAAATTATGTATATAAAAAGATAAGTTTTAAATATATATTTTTGTTTTATATATTTTCTTGCTCAACGTAAGCACGAGACAAGTGGACACACAGTGGTAGCACTGGTTCACTAATACTACACGCTTACATTCTGTATATATCTTCGATCATCAAGAGATCGAGAGCTTATGACTTAGGTAGGCACTGTCGTTGTTGTGACCACTTCCTTCCAAGGGACGTTCAAGGTAAACGAGTAACCATATTGTGTCAAATGTCGTATTTCTCAAACGGAAGTCAAACTAAACAGTTAAATGTTGTTCCTGTCACTCCTTAACCAATGATCCATTAGCACAAATTCTGGCATAGTAGCTATGGAGGGGCCTTCAAAAGTGAGTACTTGTGTCAACTTCAGTCATTAGAAAGTGTCTTGACGTTTTACATCAGTTGGTAAAGTGATTACTCGGAGGTTTATTCCAGGAATAAAAATAGCAACAAATGGGTGGGGTTAGACAACAGATCTTGTTTGTAGGCTAGAGAAAATGTGGTAACTTAAGTTACTAAATAACATATCTATTCCCAGGTCTGATTTCCTTGTTTTTTCGATATTTGCGTATATTTACGTATGGGATTCGTTTGCTACTTGAATTTTCACACAAAACTACTCTCGAGGGATACCTCCACTAGTCGCCCTGTTTAGCAATGATTGGAAAGAGAGAAGACAGTTAGCTAATCAACATACCCACTGCCACTCTTGAATGAGCGAATAATGAGATTTAACTCTTACTCTTATAACGCTCTCACGCCCACAACTTGCAGAGTACAAGTTTTTCTACTCATTCTTGTGATAACGGAATGCAAATATTGGATCCACAGAGCCAAAGTTCTGAATCGTAACCAAAGAATCATGTTTAGTACAATCACAGACCAAGATATGCAAAATAAAGTTTGTCACACAGTAAACACGTTTTTTTAAGGCGACCAGACGTATTCTATTCAGGAAAACATATTGTAAACGCTCCTAAAACAGCTGCCTACTAGATACGAATATTCCTGACATCTGGTGGTTATACACGTGAAGCTCATTCAACCCTTTTAGTCAAACACCTGCCATTTCCTTTATATAGTCAACTTCTTTCCACCACGAGTAGACTAAAACTTTCTCTTTCATTACCAACCATATCGCTTTTTTCACCTATTTTTATGTTTCAATCAAGGCTAACGTTACAATATCGCTGCATCCAGGCCTAGCTATTTGTTTGTTTTGCTACTGATATTACACTGTAAAAAAACAAAACGGTAACATGACTACACCATAGGATGTAATACTACACTGTAAAACAGTAAACAAGGTAACAAAACTACACGATAGGATATAATACTACACTGTAAAACAATGAATACAGTAACATGACATGATATATGTGACACTACACTGTAAAACAATAAACAAGGTAACATGACTACACGATAGGATGTAATACTACATTGTAAAAGAATAAATGCAGTAACATGACTACACGATAGGATGTGATACTACACTGTAAAACAATAAACACGGTAACATGACTACACGGTAGGATATAATACTACACTGTAAAACAATAAATACAGTAACATGACCACATGGAATATGTGATAATACACTATAAAACAGTAAACAATGCAACATGACTACACAGTAGGATGTGATATTACCCTGTAAAACAATAAACACGGTAACATGACTATACAGTAGGATGTGATACTACACTGTAAAACAATAAACAAGGTGACATCACTAAGCGATAGGATGTGATACTACACTGTGAAACAATGAAGTCGATAACATGACTATACAGGATAAAGCCATTTCGCTGAAAATACCTGTAGTTTTATAAGCTCTTACCGCAAGGTGTAAAACTACAGGTGTCTTGAACTATTTGATGTAAATTATAACCAGTATTTGTTGACAAGTTTGGTGAAGACAAACCCGTTCTTGGAGTTCAGAGCTTTCAATGACAAAAACTAGATCAAACCGAGACAAGCCTCTACTATTCTGATTTATATGTTTGTGAAGTATCATAGTTTAAACAGAAATTGAGTCGTTTGGAATAGAAAAAAATTAAATATGATGAAATAAAAAACAAATTATTTAGAAAAAGTCTGTTTACCTGCAACTCCAAACATGTAATTGATATAAAACGTTAGCTCACCGTTTCGGGGTTTCTTGTCAGGAAAACATATTCTGAAGAGACCTTCGTCCCGATCAAAATATATTATGTCTTCTTCGAATTCTTTCAGATATTCTCCGTTTCCTTCTAACTTCTGGCGAATAGAGGTCCTGTTAACCCGAATCTCATACCAGTTGTCCGTACCAAAAGCAATGGCTAAACAGGCCACAGCGACAACTGCGGCAATTGTAGCCACAGAAAGTGTAACAGCTGAACAAGCCATAACGAGAAGTAGTAAATTGTTTTAATGCTTGGAAGTATTAATATTGTATTGTTTAAGGCCGCTAACTTTTAGGGCCATAAACGCTTTTTCATGGGTGCTTGTACGTGTTATTGTGTTTATAACACGACGTTAGTAACAGTGTATTTTTTTTAAAACAAACCTCGAAACTCTATCAACTTATTCCCGAGTCGTACTTTATGTTACTATCTTTAAGCCTTCCTGCGACCTCTGCGGTAGTCGTGACGCTGCACAGAGGTTTGAATGGGAGAGTATAAAAGTTCTCAGTCTATAAACGATTAAAAACAAACCATCAAGTGACTATTAATGCAAGACCGCGATAATTTATTGCTCCTGAGGATGTAGATTGTTATTTTTTTAAAAATAAAACCTAATTATTTTGACCTATTACGGTCAAGGTAAAAGTAACTTGAGTAATGTAAGAAATCAAAACCCCTGGCGAACCTCAGTGGCTTCCATTATACTTCATAACAGGTGCTTATTCTCTGAGAAGGTATTCCAGTCACGTGATTTTAAGGTAGGTGCTTCGAAAGAACCCAAGGCGAAAACATGTTGAGTCAAGTATGAACATTGTACCTGCTTATATTGTTTTCATACAGTTAACAGTTTTATTGACTTCACAAAATCTGTCAGAGGATACTCAAGAATGTAGGGAGATATTAAATAAAATAAATCATTTGAACTTAAGTAAACCCCCAACAAAGAATGTTTTTAAAGTGATACCAATACAAGATAAGCATACTGAAATCACTTTACACATTATCCTTGCAAAATAAAAATCTGAAAAGTGTTAATTGATTTTGTGATTATGACTTTAAAGACTTCAGTTCTACCACAACAGCACTACCCCCATTGGTAAAGCGATACGTTTCCCAACTTACAATTCTGTAAAAAAGGTTTCGACATCCATGGTGGGCACAAAACACATAACCCAGTGTGTATTTTTGTGTTAAAACTATAAAAAAATCAGTACAAAATGGGTTTCAAACGTTGCTCGTATTTTTAGTGTCTACGGTTTGACAAATTATTTATCAGTAATATTTATCTTTATAACAATTTTTATGAGAACTACATGAACCCACCCTAACAGTTTTCAACAATATCCTTTTTAATATAATGTTCACCTAACTATTAATGCAAATAAAACGATTATTTATAACTCCTAAAGAAGTACACTGATTTTTAAGGAAATTTAGTCATAGTGTATAAAACAAAGTATATTTTTTTCAAACTGACTTTGTGTGGTGTTTCCGTGTAATTTATTGTGTGAATCATTATTTTTAGTTCTTGGCATTCTGTGGTCAATAATATCATTCATTGTTCAACTTCAATAAAATACCTAAAATAATAATCAAACATGATTTATTAACCTCTACTATAACCAAGTTAACTATGAGTGTGTTTTACCTCTATTTAATGATTCTGTCCACAAATATCCCGGTCGCACCAAACATGATCGCCCTTTCAGGCGTGTGGTCATTATAACGTTAATCCCACTATACATTGGTAAATGAACGTTAGCCGTTAGATAATTTTACAGTGTAAGAGTAGAGGAAAGGCAGCTAGTCATCACCACCCACCGCCAACTGTTGGGCTACTCTTTTACCAATGAATAGTGGGATTGACCATTACATTATATCGCCTTCATGGCTGAAAGGCGACGAACATAGACGGCCAGCAACTTCAGCCGCCTCGTAGGCTTTATAAGGCCCTTTGAATCGTTTAACCGTATTTACTGTTACTTTTATAATGCATCAATATCTGAAAATGCGATGTATTTTAGCGTGGTAGCACCCAATCTCGAACCACGGACTCCTGGATTCGAAAACTGAAACAGTAACCATGAGGCCACTCCAGGCTCCACGTTTCAGTACTAATAATTGATCTACTGATATTCACTCAATGATAAAAACCGTTACAAAATGGATGGTGGTTGGTTGTAAAATATTATTTTAAGGTCACTTTCAGAACATTTTTACTGATTATTTTGGAGAAAAAAAATATTTACACACACACAAACAAGTCTGAGCAAAGAATTAACAGAATGAGGAAAGAGTGAAAATGAACTAAAAAAACATTTTAATTAAATGGTTCGCCTGCTACTCGTAATATTGTCATGACAATAAGATAAAACTGTATGACTTATCTATCGTTGTTTCAACGTACACATCTTTTCAATCCACTTATAAACAAGCTCATTTATGATTTATGTTTTCCCTATTTTTTAAAATTATAAATAATTGCCTATATGTGTGAATAATGTATGATTTTTATACGTAATTTTACAACTAATCGTACGTACTGATTTAATTGATGATATAGCGCGCCATCTATTGTTTGCTTTTTGCTCCTGACACAGTTAATTGTTACTCAATTTCTGATACTCTGCACTGTTGTATTTAATTAATGTAACTCTCGTTTTCAAACTGTCGTTCTTGTGGTAAAGACGCCCCTCGCTAGTACAGTAGTATGTCTCCGGATTTACAACACTAAAATCAGGGGGTTTGCTTCCCTTCGGTGGGCTCAGCAGTTAACCCGATGTGGCTTTGCTATAAGAAAACACACACTCTGGCAAAGTGACATTTTTTAGAGGGACTAGCAATGAATTTACGAGCTTATGTCGCGAACAAACCGTGATTAGACTACCCATAGTGGACTATGCAAGTATGTGACTTCGCGTTATAACAAACAAATTAGATAAAGAGCCTAAAGTGAGCTTTAAACTTGCGCCGAAAAATACATTGTCGAGTTTGCCCCAAGTTTATTTTGGAAAGTTTCCTTCAAAGTAAAAACTGACTCTTGAAAAATGCAACATATTTTACAATTGAAGTGGCACCACAAAGTAAAAACTTCTATTGTAGGGCGTAACATCATTTATGAATAATTTTTTTCTTTAACTTTCAGTACAAGAGTCGATGAGACTGAACCTGGGGCACGTGGTGGGCTACAAAGTAACAGCATGCTCTCTGATATTATTGTATGATGTTTGTTTATAGCGGCCCCCCCAGTGGCTCAGCGGTATGTCTGCGGACTAACAAGCTAAAATCCGGGTTTCGATACCCGTGGTGGGCAGAGCACAGATAGCCCATTGTGCAGCTTTGTGCTTAATTCTAAACAACGACAACAATTGTTTATAGCGACGCACAAAGTGGACTATCTGTGCTGTGGTCACCATGGGTATCGAAACTCGATTTCTTCTCTTATAAGTTTCCAGACTTGAGCCACTGGGAACTTCCAATTTTCAAGTGAGAACATAAAATACATTAATAAAGAGGGTCGGTCTGTTAACCTAAGAGAACTCGTGAAACTTGCGGAGGAAACGACTTTATAGAGCTGGGGAAACTTATTACCGTGTGTTGTGTGAAAATATGAACACAGGTATTACTTCCTCACATCCTCAAAACTAGTGCTGGTGGACAATTCAGGTCTTAGATACTGTAATTAATTCAAATTTTTATTCCTAATGAAAAAAAAAACTGAAAAGTTTTGTTGGCGAATCAACCTACAAACCATGTCTCCCTCACTCAAAGACTAATATTCATGTAGATATAAACATTTAAGAAACCAAAGAAATAAAAATTTCGACAGAGAACTCGGACCGAAATACAAACTCCTGTAGAAGTTCAAGGTTTGATGAAACTCCACGAATTCAGTCGCAAACTTTCTATGATTCTGATAATTATACATTGGTATAATACCATTATACAGCAGATAGGCAGGTGTTTTGGTTATCACATAAAAATATGTTTCTTATATTTATTTCAACTGTAAGAAATTATTGGGTCCGGCATGGCCAGATGGTTAACGCACTCGAGAGTTGCGGGTTCGAATTCCCATTACACCAAACTTGTTCGCCATCTTAGCCGTGGGGGCATTATAATGTTACGGTCAAATCCACTATTCGTTGGTAAAAGAGTAGCCCAAGAGTTGGCGGTGGGTGGTGATGACTAGCTGCCTTCCCTCTTAAACTGCTAAATTAGGAACGGCTAGCACAGATAGCCCTCGAGTAGCTTTGTGAGAAATTCCAAAACAAACAAGCTACAGACAATAAATCAGTTTTTCAAAACCATGCACGTTTTATTGTACCTAAACTTAGAAGGCGTTTATAGTCCCTACTTTGGAAAAATACATTTTTCAAGGATTACTTTTCGACTATCTGATACGTTAAAACTTCTTCCGTCGTTTAAACCTCCTCTCCATAGAAATGATTCTGAAGATGCTAATCCATAATTGTTGTTCTTAATATTCTTGCGATTCCGGAAAATATTTTCGCTATTATCAAATCGATCACGCACGACGCTGTTATTGCCAGTATACTGTTTTACAATTAGGGAGCATTCCAATAGTTCCTGTGGACTCGTTCTATTTTCTGCCTCACTGATTTTCCTTCTTTTTTTTGCGGGAAGACGTAATTTTCAAACTTGGAATTCTGCGGATTTGCCCAAGAACAAAGCTACACAGTTGGCTCTTTGTATTCTGCCTACCACAACTTTGGATACCTGGTTTCTAGCATTGTAAGCCTGTAGACATGCCACTAGGCTACTGAAGGGGTAAAAATCCATGTTTTGCAAGGATTCCACTGTCATGATTTTGAGGTGGTAGTGACTCAGTTATTACCGTATATTGACTCTTACAATTATCTGTCGACGTCTTACTGCCGCCAGACTTTGTTTTAACTTAGTAAAAAAAATACAAAAATCTCAAGAAATTCAAACAATAATAACTCAAAGATGATTCAAAAATAATCTTATGAAAACCATGTTAGTTGTCCCAACAAAAAAGTCAAGAAAAACATGACTGATGTAAGGCATCGTGAAATGTCACGGCAGTCACCTGCTAACTTTTATTGTAGCGTTACCTCAGGTTTGTGATGATGAACATTATTCATATTTTTTCTGATATTCGACATCATAAAACCAAACAATTAGCTGTCCATCTATCGATAACATTGACAGTTCCACAGAGCAGCAATAGAACGCAAGCCATAAACTAACTGATAGTGGAATTGACTGTACATAATAACGCTCCAACGGCTAAAAGGGCGAGCATGTTTGGTGTGACGGAAATTCGAACCCGCGTCCGTCGAGCATCTTAACCACCTGGCCATGCCAAGCACTATTCAGTGGTAAAAGAATAGCTCAACAGTTGGGGGTGGTGGTAATGATTAGCTGCCTTCCCTCTAATCTTACACTGCTAAATTTGGGATGGCGAATGCAGATAACCCTCATGTAGCTGTGCGAGAAATTCAAAAACATACAAACTAACTAATCAGTGAATGTTACTAAAGGTTACGTGTTTCCTCGTGACTCTGATTTTAATTACCACTATAAATATCAATTTTATACACATTACCATCTGCAATTTGGGATGAAAAAATAACAACAAAACAACCACACACTAAAATTACCACCTCTTGCAAACAGGAAATAAATTTTGTCTTCGCCCCCCAGTGGCTCAGAGGTAAGTCTGCGGACTTACAACGCTAAAAACCAGGTTTTGATACCCGTGGTGGGCAGAGCACAGATAGCCCATTGTGTAGCTTTGTGCTTAATTCCAAATAACAACAACATTTTGTCTTCATTAATATGGTGTCACGTGGTACACAAGTTAATTTAAAAGCAATTATAAATTTCACAGCAGCTTCTAACCAGTTACGATTTGAATTATATCGTGAAATACACAAGTGCTTTGGATATAGTCGGCCAACCATAAACGTCACGGAAGACAGACTTGTATTACATGAAAAACTTCCACTTTGTATGTTATATATAGTTATTGATATCATTTCTAAAAATATCTTTTATAATAGTTAGTTATTTATACACTTACAGGGGAAGCCAGCATAATTCAAACTTTCAGCGTAATGTCAGGCCTAATTTCTAAGAATTGTCAAGAATATGATGGTTGCGTTCATATGTTTTTTCATTACAGCTTCAATTTCGAAATGGAAGGATTGCTTGGTTCATTAAGTAAACAACAAAGACTAAATCATTAAATGTTTAAAATAAAAAAATATATTTTATTTTTGAACCAATATCACTTTCTGAAGTTATATACCATCAGTTACTAGCACTGACCACTATGCATCTTCTCTTAACTGAATATCAGAATTAACTATTACAGTTTTAATACTCTTGAAAGTGTTTAACACCAAATCTCAGTTCTTTCATTTTATAACTTGAAACATTAAACACTTGAACGTGTCTGGCTCTTCTTGTAAAAGATCACTTTAAAATTCTCAGTTAACTTTTATCAAGTGCTGGAAGGTTGATATTCTCTGCAAGTTTTATTCTGTGTTGTTAACTTTTATTTTGTTTTGTAAAACTACTTTTCAGAGACATTGTTAATATAACTGCAACAAGCTAGGAGATTTGGAGCAACGTTTCTCAGTGTCTGTCATTTGTAGACATTAGTTTTATAGTTTTCCAATATTTCTCAAAACAAAAGAAACCTTTCTACAGCAAGTTCTAAACTGTAACCAAGACTTCGATTTTAGTGAAGTTTGTTCCCCTCTCAAGTTACAAACGATAAACTCTGTATCCGCACAACTTAAGCACCAAGTGAACTCTGGTGACATGACATCCAGATAAGAAGGTTTACTTCATTAGTATGAAACCTACCATGCTTAACTTGTTATCTTCAACTTCAAAGCTCCAGCAGGTGAACTAAACTGTCACCATCAAGCTGTGATCTTGACTCAGAATCAACCAGTTTAATAACTCCTGTTAACTCTCCAACAACCAAAGAGAAAAATGAAACATGGAAAAAAGTACTTGTTAAGCTACAGATAAGAGAACAAGAATTAGAAACACTCATCAGTATCGTTATCAGTACAAAGTGATCACAAAAACAACAACTGACAACTGTAGAAGGCATTCCAAGCTCATTCAGGCACATGAATTAAATATTTTTTTTTCTCATTGCCCCATCTATCTCACCTTTCAAGACTATAAGAGAGAGAGGAATAATTTGATGTGATGAAGATTTGCACTAGAAGCTCCAGGCATCGCCCCAAAACTTCCAAAACTGTTAAAAACTACTTTCAGGTATCCTCTGTCTAAACCTTTCTGAGTTGAATACTCTATTATGTTTTCAAGCTCCCTACTCTGTTGTGAGGCACCAAGTTCTAGTGTGGAATAACTTCCTATTTGTTAAGTGATATCTTCATTTCTTATTTGATAATAAATGTGAGATGAGAACTAACACAATATCAGTCATCAATTCCTTAATCTTAAAGAAATTGTAGATCTAAGTTTATACAATTGTTACAAGTTAACAATCTTGCTCATTTATTGATACTTCACATATTCACAGTTACAACTTTTGTATGTCTAAGTAACACAACAATTACAATTAGCCAGTCACTGTTAGAAATAGAAGTGTATAACCACTCTATTTTAATAAAAGACACGAAAACAAGTTTACTTGCCACATAAAATAATGTCAGTTTGAAGCTACAACAGTTATATCAATTTTCTATTAAATAACATAGTCAAATAAGAGACAGAGTTAATAACAAAGTATTCATCCTTAAAACTTAATAAGTTTCACAAAACAACTGGTTAACACTAATGGTAAACTACCCTTTGGTCTCAGTCTCGATTTCATCTAAGACATAATTCAACTTCTTTATGAGTAATTCCATTTTAGCTGCTGAGATATCAGCATGCAGCACACACCGTAGACTTGAAGCTGATCTGGGGCTCATTAAAACAGAAACTGACTCTCCAAGCTTTTCCACCTCCTTTTCATCAAACTGTAAGTAAAAGTGAATGACAGTGTAAGAATTTTCTGCTCAGAACTTGTAAGTTGCATAAAACATTAATGAAGTACTCTGAGTGGGAAACAAATACAACAACTACAAGGAAATAAAAGATAAGTCTTAAAGATATAAATTTCGAAAATATTTTCTTCAACTAAATTTGAGTTCTTCATCAAATGCATCAAGATATTGTAACAATTCAATTTTCATAAGAAGCAATAAATGTTAACTAGATTAGCAAGATTTTCCAGTTGATGATTTAATACTAACTAGTTTTAGTTTTCCAGCATACAAGTCTTTGTACTCATTTAAAATATTTATAGTACAATTAATTCTCACTATAGTATGTATATCTTCACAAAATTTGGAAGTCTTTCAGTTGATATTACAAGTTTTGCACATAAAATAATTGTATTTTTGAGTGAAACATTTTGAATAGTCTATGTGCAAAAATATTTTTCTTGTTAAGATTAAAAATAGTTATCTCAAAAATTTCATATTTTATTTTTACAATGTCTAAGACCACATAAGTACATCTCAAACATTTGTTTTCAGTAAAAATTAATATTTTATCTGCTATTTTTGCAATGTCTATGACCACATAAGTACATCTCAAACATTTGTTTTTAGTAAAAATTAATATTTTATCTGCTATTTTTTCTACCCTAACTCTATTAGTCAACCTTGTAACCATCAGCTTTCAATAATAACTCAAACTGTAATATGAAATAACATTAGTTTATCAAAAGTATCCTTAAGCTCATAATAGATCTATTTATACTTTCATTGCCCTTTGAACTTGTGTCTAACTACTATTCACAAAAAACACTTGGGGAACTTGGAGCTTGTGTTAAACTTCTGAATTACCTTATCCATGAGCTGCTTCTGCTCATGCACATACTTTGTGAAACATTTTTATTATATTATTATTGTTTATTTTAGCTAATATAATCTTAACTAATCTAATTAGTTCCACATTTTTAGTTACTTTTATGTTATTAAATAAAAACCGTGAAAAGAAGAAACAAAATACTCACCAGGTTTGTTTTTGCTGTTGACTATTTTTATAATAGTGGTAATAATTCCCCAAATAATTTTATCGAATTAAATAAGTACTGCACCAAAGAACATAGAAAAACAACATGAAAAAGGCTGACAATTATCCCTAATTATCACAGTTTTCCTGGCTTTCTAACTACACAACAAGAGCTGCAACAGATTCATCCAGGCTAGCCATAGTCTTTTCTATACAAACAAAACTTGTACTATAGAGAAAATGACAATTATCCATTCAGAAAACAATATATCATTTCTTAAATAAAAACCTTGACTTTCTATTAGTTATATTTAATACAGAATTAACCACAAGAGAGAATTATTAACAATTCAGAAATAGAATATGAGGGAACTCTTTTGATCAATGATTCTCAATATGAAGTATACAGTAATTTAAATATTTGTTATGTAAAGTATGTAGTAACTTAGATAGTTCTAGCCATTAATATTCACCATTCTGAGTGTTCATAACAGAAAGTATGCAATATTTTGGTACCTCTAAGATACATGAAATATCTTCCCAAAGCCTTACCTGTTTCAGTCGTTGAGCAAACTTCTCAGGTGAAATAACTTTTGGATTTACATTAATGAGAACAATGTTGGTTTGTACTTTGTCCTTGTCAATGCTGATGTTTTCACTTTTACGATCATTAATTGCTGCATAGTCATCAAAAGACAATAAGTATAACACTTAACAAACTTACAAAAAGTTGAATATTGGAAAAGTGGAGTAAAAGTTTTTATTTAAATGCATTTAAATATTTTAACAAAAACTGAGAACAATAATTTTTTTTTCATTTAAACAAATCTTTAAATCAGTTAAACTTCAAATATAAAATATAATTCAAAGGCTAAGACTAACACAAAAACACTTACAAAATGTTCAAAAATGTTTATGAGTTTTTGATCTTTGACTTTGCTTCTAAGGACTTTCTTAGGTTATACAAGTGTACAGTAAAGAGTCACTTTTATTAACAAAGTTAAAACTGTTAATGTGAGACAAGTTAACAGGTTTCAAATATTGGTACCTTTAGCTACCAGCTGTGCATGCTTGTGGTCATCAGCTAGTCGACTGACCATAGTGTTTATTGCCACCAGACCTGTTGCAGCAAGAACTCCAACCTGTCTCATTCCACCACCTAATGCTTTCCTGCATCGGAGAACCCTGGAACATGGATTTTCAAATAACTTACTAAAATGCAAATCTAGAAGTTTAAGTAAATGTATCTTGAGAAAATTTCTGTCATACTGGTTAAATATTTTGTGTGTTAGTAGAAAATCACATGTTGGGTGTTGTCTTGGTTTATTTGTTGTTAAAATGCTAGCCAGTGATCTAAAATGAAATCATGTTTGTCAGTTTATTTCTCATACATGGTTAATCGTGTTGTTTCTTAACTACAAGTTAAAATGACCTTTTTGTGGAATCACTTTTAACAATTTCACTCTACTTGGAACATGTTTTTCTCAGAGCACTGGTAAATATACATCCCAGGCACAGTGAAAGGGATAATTAAAAAATAATGCTTTTGACTTTAAGGCCTAACAATTTCAAGATGTCTTAAAACTGGAGTTTGATTCTTGTAACAAAGATTCTTAGTCAGTGGAGGAAGGACTAATATTTATATGACACTCCAAGTTTTACCAGCTATGAAAACAGTGAAAGAACTTACTGACCTGGATATAAACTGGGAGGAACCTGCAACCAGTGTTCCTGCTGGTGCACCTAGACCCTTAGAAACATAACAAATTATTCAAAATTTGTTCCACATCAATGCTATTACAAGATACAGCTTATATTAAAACTATCAAACAGAAGAAAACTATACTGATATATGATAAGAATAATCTATATGAGAAAACTACAATCATACATAATAAGAGTCATCTGTACAAGAAAACTACACTGATACACAATTAGATAAGAGTAATCTATACAAGACAACTACACTGATATGCAAAAAGACTCATCTGTATGAAAAAGTTACAATGATACACAATAAGATAAAAATCATCTGTATGAAAAAACTACAATGACACACAAATAAGAGTCATCTGTACGAGAAAATTACACTGATACACAATAAGATAAGGGTCATCTGTACAAGAAAAATACATTGATACACAATAAGATAAGGGTCATCTGTACAAGAAAAGTACACTGACACACAATAAGATAAGATTCATCTATATGACAAAACTACACTGACAAACAATAAAAGAAAAAGCTGTATATGTGGAAACTGCGTCAGTATATAAAAGAACTGTTTACATAAAAAACTACACCAATAACTACAAATACATAATTCCCATTACCTTTGACAAGCAAGCAGAAACTGATGCACAGTCTTCTAGAATAGATGCAACTGGAAGTCCAAGTTTTACGGCTGCATTCATGATTCTTGCTCCATCCATATGGATAGGAATGTCGTATTTTTGAGCAATTTGGCTAACCTTTAGCAACACAGAGTTCATAAGATAACTGTATCTTTTGATGTTTACTGTGTAAAGCATTAAAATATGTTTGATTTTTTTTAGATTATAAATATGTGAAGAAAAATATCACCAAAATAATTTTTTTTTTGCCACTGATGCTAAATTGGAACTAATTCCTTGTTAAAGAAAACAAAAATTAGTTTTAGTTAAACTGAAAGACTTAAAATCAAAAAGTTTGTCAAATAATATTATAGCTTTTCTTATACTTAAAAAAAATATATAACTGTAACAAAAAACAAATTATTCACTCAGAATTGTTTACCTTGTTTATATTTATTATACTGATTACATTTAATGTATTCAACAACAGATTATCAGTCATGTTTGTTGTTGCTTAGTTACTAGTAGCTCAATACAATAATATATGAACATTTCTATCCTGGTTGCAACTAACCATTAAGATCCTAGTACAAACATGCAAGTATGTTTACAATAAGCACATATTCTAATGTGGTCAAAATCTCAGGGTTCTAAGTCTTTATTCAGATATAATGTATATTTATTTATGTTTTTAAGAAAATCAGATTTCATATTCTTGAAAAACCACAGAATACAATGTAGAAATTAAATAAGAATTGAACAATGAAAGGAAAACAACCACTTTTCCTTTGTTAATTTACTTTTTTGTACAGGGGAATGGACTATCATTCTCACCTGCTTGTGTCACTCAGAACTGGAGTTGAAAATCACAGTCTCTCCTTGGTTCACCATGGAATTAATTTAACTAACAGTTTTCATACACTATTTATTTATCACTCTATACTAATGCAACACAGTACATAGTTTTAAATAAAGTATGCACACTGATGCTGTGTATTACAAAAAAAACACAACTTAAAATCATGGACCCATTTTCAAATTCATCACAAAAACAGACAGCAGATAGAACTGGTTGCTGTAGATATAAAAAAATGTAATAGTATCAAAACTCTGTTCAAATTATTTGTGTTTAAAAATCTGTCAAAAATATAGTTGCCAATCCATAAAATAATCTAGAACTTTCACTTCATAAATATATATGTATTCAAAACAAGTTTATTTTTTGGTCTGTTTTTATTTTTTTCTAAGAAATATTTACAGTTGCATATCATCAACAATAGAGTAAGTAAAGCAGTTCTATTCTCTATAGTATTTTCATTGAAAGAATGTACATTATATATAAATCTAGACGTATAGCATTGATTCACCTAGTATAAATCCAAAAGAGGTCAACAATAGTTTCTAATGCCATATAGTGAGCACTGAACATAACATGTTATCACATGCAAATAATTAAAGATGTATCAAGATATGATTTGCCTCAATTAAATCAGGCAAATATCTTGGGAAGCATAAAAACACCCAAGTTATCTCAGACAAATCTCAAAACTAGTTAAGATATGTAAGCTGTATTTTCAGAACACTTTCATAGTGCTATTTCCCAGCCTATGATATCAAGCAAACTTTGTCTTTTAACAAGAACACCACTAACCTTCTTAATAAATTCTACTGGGAGAACAGCACCACCACATCGATTATGTGTATTTTCCAAGCAAATAAGAGCTGTTATTGGTTGATGTATGTCATCGTTCGGTCGTATTTTACGGACTAGTTCATCAATATTGAATGTTCCATCAGAATAAGTTGTCAAGGTACGTGTGTGGACACCTGCAAACTTAAGATACAATGATTGTGGTTAAAATGCGATTGGAGAAGACCTTTGTCTAAAGGTTCAGGGTATCTGTAATCATTGTGACACAAGACAAGACACAATTCTCCACACACTAAGTCAATCTTCACAGTATTTGGTATTCTTTTAGTAATAGCTACAAATATACAGAATATCTTATAAATCACTGTTGCCATAGATTTTTCTGTACTCAGAATAAAAATACTTCTTTTCTTCTTATGTTTTCATATTTGATTTTCATGATCTCTACAGGTTTTTAAACAGACAGCAAGCAACCTCTTCTTCAGTATAATATTATCTTTCATTTTTTGTACTCCAACTCTGTGTCGATTTATGAAATAAACACCATTTTTTTTTATAATATGACTGTAAAATATAAAATACAATTTCAAATTATTTATCCTAAAGGCTTCACTTTTAATCTTTCCATATCTATTTTATTTTAACTGTATTGTTGTTTCTTGGATATAATATAAACATCTACCTGTGACACAGTTCTCGTTCTATAATTTTTACACTGAAGATGGACCAGCATACTTGCTGATAAAAGGACATGAGAGTGTCACAAAACAAACTACAGGATCAGTAACTAGTGGAAGGTTAACATTACAAAAGAATCAAACAAGATATAACTATAACACCATACAGATTGACATATTGTGTGGCATATCACACAATAAACATTATAACACCCTCCAACTTAAAAACACTGTATGAATTAAACATTTATTTAAAAAAGTAAAAGGTGAAACATATATTTGTGTTAATTTTCATCACATACCTAGTTATGTCACCTAAGGACATGTGATTTGTGTTAATTTCTATCACATACCCAGTTATATCACCTAAGGATATGTGATTTGTGTTTATTTATTTTTAGTTAACAAGGCTGGTACTTTTGACAGCAACTTATTAAAGTAATTGCCAAACATTTCCCAGCTGTTAAAGAAGTTATTTCAACATTTATACAAGTCATTATTATCAGTACCAAGAGTAAGTTATCTGTAAATTCCCATACACATCCTTAAAAATAACTAGTTTTACAACAGGACTAAAGCTGCAACTTACTTGGGCCGTACCACCTTGCTCATATATGTTAATGTGAGATTCGTCACCTACTAATATTTCCTGACTTCGTCCCACACAATGAGCCATTACTGCAATGTAAAGAGTATATTTAATGTACAAACCCATAACACTTCAACTACATTAATGTATGAACCTGTAACATAACACTTGAGTTACATTAATGTATGGAACCATAACATAACACTTCAGTCTCTTTGCACATTAATGTATGAATTTCTAACATGACACGTCAGTCACTTGATTACATTAAAATATAAACCTGTAAGTAATACTTCAGTCACTTGGTTACTGTAGTTAACAATTTCTGAACAGGTTAATTACTAAAGACTAGAACCTAGGTTCTTTGGAGGAGTTTAACAGGGGCTACCTTAGTTGCTAGATTCTAATTTTACACACATACTCATTCTATTCATACTTTAAGTAATGTACTTACTTGACACCAGGTTTCCCATAGTTCCTGTAGGTACAAAAAGTGCTGATTCCTTTCCAAACAGTGCAGCTCCTTGTCTCTCAAGTTCTGTGAATAACAGTAACCACGTGCATTTCTAATATTGTAACAATCATTAAGTATTTCTGCTATTTTCTGAAACAACTCACTAAACAAATGGAATATTTTGTACTGAAAATGAAATTAGAAGTAAATGTAAATAGACGTACCAACATATAGTTAATGTTGATTTCCTTATTGAACACTGACTGAAGGGCTTTTCTCTATTGCAACTTATTCATATTACTACCACATTTTCTCTCTGTCCAATTACAAGATATCACATTGATAGCCTTTCTCAATTCTACACATGTGGTACACTTAGGATTCACCATCAATGGAAGAATCATTAAAAAATACAAACAGAGACAATCCTCTTGGTTATATGGTGTTTTGTAAATAAATTTAGAGTCATCAGGACTCAGGTGGTTTCACAAACAGTTACGTCTAACCAGCTGGTAAAAGCAAATCAGCAGCAAAAATCAAAGTTTCTCATTATTGGAGAGCTTACTCTAACCTTCTACAGCTGATGGTGAAAAAAAAACATGTGGTAAACAAAGCACATGCACACAAGTTATTTGTACAACATGCCCAAAAAATTAAAACCACTATTGAAAACTGTATGACTATTCGAATTAAGGTAGCATTTGGGAAAAAGTGATGTGTGTTTGACACAAAGCCTCATGCAGTTTGTTTTTTTTAAGTCACAACTATGCTGCAGAGCTATTGTTAAAATACATTGAAAGTAATCAGAAATGGTGATATGAACCATAATACATAATATGAAGTTCCAAAAGTGTTTTAATCTATGTACTAAATCATCCGTATTTAAATACAAAATTCTTCGTATCTTTGTAACTTTATTAAAACAATTCACTGTTTTATCAGATAACACACTGTAAGTGTGATTCTGTAACAGCTAAAAAAGAGAAATTATCTATATCAAACCTAAAACAGTTGGATCTTCCCTGAAAACATCATCACCGACTTCTGCTTCAAACATTGCTTTCCTCATCTCAGGAGTTAACTTTGTTACTGTATCACTACGAACATCGATCAAATTAACTCCCTCCATTGTTTACTGTAAAACATTTAAATATATAAATGAGTTATTGTTTCACTTAATTGATAAAACAACCCTGACACCTAGTAATTAAACTCAAGTAAATTCAGGATTGTTTCCATTTTCAATTAGAAAGATGTTAAACATGAAAGAAGTTATAATGACTATTGCTTTTATCTCTATTCCATTCAACCATCTGTTCTGAGTTTTCAGATGTTATTAAACAGAACACATGTTATTGGAAGATCAAAAGTTGAAAATGACTTGTTGCTAAGAGACTTAGAAGAGAAGAATCTAATACTTTATGTAACAATAATTTGAATTTGTTTAGTATAAAAATCTGCTTTTTTTAAACACATAAATAAATTAATTTTTCAATCTATATAACAGCCAAACATCTATCTGCTGTTGTGTTATGTATCTCCTATATATTTTATTGTACAAAAAAAAACATATACAGTTACGACAGAAAGTGTTCATACCCTTGCATCCTGAATGGTATTTTGCTCATAACTTAAAAGGTATCATGATTAAACTAACAAAAGTACAATATTTATAACATAATATACTATCACAAATCCACAAAATTTTTTATGTAAATTAAACAACAAATATACTGTTTATAAACAAATAACCAAAAATATGAGGAGCAGAAAGTGTTTGTACAGTTGAGAACGTGTGAAAAAACTGATATTCCCGTAAAAATTTTGTTTAGTTTGGCAAATAAACTACATTATACCATTCCAGAACGAGACGCTTGATTCATAATTATTGAAATTTAGCAAGCAAAAAATGTACTTCTGGCAATTTAGCGCTGTCTCCGTCATTATCTACTTGGTCATTATGGCAATCAGGAAACATCTGTCCAGTGATTTAAAAAACCGAATAACTGTAAAATACAAGTCTCTTGTGGCCCCCCAGTGGCTCAGCGGTATGTCTAAGAACTTACACGCTAAAATCCGGGTTTCGATACCCGTGGTGGGCAGAGCACAGATAGCCCATTGTGTAGCTTTGTGCTTAATTCAAAAACAACAACAACTCTTTCCGGTATTGCTACACAACTTAATGTGCCAAAATCTACTGTTCAAAGCATAATTGCCAAGTTTAAGCTTACAGGATCAACTTCTAACCTCCCTCGTTCCAGACGCCCCACCAAAATTCCAGGAAGGTTCTCAAAGAAGTTAGTAGGAACCCTCGTTTAACACGTAATGACATACAGACACTGGTATGGGAAACTGGAGTTCAAGTAAGCACCTCTACAGTTACGAACATGTTACGTTCTTCTGGGTTCAAAGCATGCCGTCCTCGTAGAACTCCATATTTAAAGCCTGTTCATTTAGAAGCACAATTTAGGTATGCAAGAAAGCATGTAGATAAACCCTGCACCCATCGGAAGACTATTCTTTGGTCAGACGAGACTAAAATCGAGCTTTTCGGCCACAATGATGTTTGCTATATTTTCCGTGAGAAGGTGAAACAAAATCTTCCAAAGTACACCGTCCCTACAGTTAAACACGGAGTGGCTCGATCATGCTATGGGGTTCCTCCAGCTCTTCTGGTGTAGGCAGCCTACACAGCATCAACAAAATCATAAAAAAAGAAGAGTGCGTTGATACATTAGGCACTTATATCAAGAATGATGCTCGGAAATTGTGGCTTGGGCATCATGTGATCTTCCAGCACGACAATGGTCCTAAGCACGCATCAAAATATGTGCAATCCTGGTTGCAGAGGAACCATATAAGTGCTCTCGAGTGGTCATCGCAATCACCTGATCTTAACCCAATTAAAAACGTTTGGTATGAGTTGAAGACCAAGGTTCATCAGCATCATCCAAGAAACTTGCAAGAGTGAGTTAGAGGCCTTCTATAAAGAAGAATATAAGAAAATACCAATCGTGTACTGTAAAATGATTATGGAAGGCTATGAGGAGAGATTGCACCAAGTAATTCACCTGAATGGCTTCACAACTGACCATTAAAGTAGATGCATGAATTTGTTTGGTTATTTGTTTAGAAACAGTTTATTTTTCGTTCAATTTAAATAAAAATTTATGTAGATGTGAATTAGTATAATATTTATTATATACTCTACTTTCATTATCCTAATCACGATAATTTTCAAGTTGTGAGGAAAAAATTACTCACGACGCAGGGGTACGAACTCTTTATGTCGTAACTATATATATATACGAAAATGTCTATTTTCAGAAATACATCACAGGAAAAATTATTAATGTATGTAATTTCTAAAACTTTATATAATATCAGCCTAGGCCCACTCTTGGTATGTGATGAGTGGTCAATCTGAGAAAAAGATGGCACTTTCTTTATCATCTGGTCGAAAGGCCTATTTCAAAGATAAGAACACAAATAACCAAATTTAAAAATACATAAAAAGAGGAAAATGTTTGAGTACATATTTGTTTAATTTATGTACTTTTTCATGTCAATATTATGTACGTACATGATTTTATTGTAACATGTCCAATATACTGATTCGAACTGATTGTCTCCCCTTTGATACTTCTTACAGAAATGACACTTCTATAGCAGTCTTTTCTTGCAATCAATAAAATTACAAGGGATGGTGATATCCACTGAAAAAAATTCCAGCAGGTGTTTCGATGCTACGTGTTCTGATGCACTAGATGCACCCATTGCATTAAAAACAAACATTTTTGCAAACAATGCATTGTATTTAGTTTCCTTTGTTTAAAAACAAATGATACAATTTTCATTAATGAAATACCATATCTAATGGAAGTTGTAAACAGCCCACTTAGAAATTAATCTCCATCTTCATGAGATTCGCTTGACGTCATGTGATTTTGCCTGGTAATGTGACTTCGCGAAATTTTTATTCTGTGTGCATGTAGATTTGCAACAGGGATAAGATTTTCCCCTTTTTTCTTCGTTTCTCGTCACGGAGAACTTTGTTTTTCTCCATTCGAATGTATAGAAAAAAGTGGGCAGCTAAATTTGCTACGCGTAGTGGAGTGAAATGAAGGTGAAGAGATACACGCAGATTCGACGTTTACGGAGTTATAAAGTGAATGATAGCGTCAGAAACAGTTCTGTATTATCTGTTTCAATTATACACTGAGAATCTACGCGCAAAATTATCATTTGTGGCCAGAAGTTGAAAAAACTTGGAAAAAATGTTCTCGAAGCGGTGCTATTTGTTCACAAACACTCAAGATGCATATATGACGTCATGAATACGTCGCACGCAAGTCAAATTGTTTCACGAATTACAAAGTGATAAACAGTGACAGAAACAGTTTAATATTATCAGTTTTTCAATTATCTACCAATTTTTTTCAAGCGAAAAACTGTCATTTGCCTCCAAAAATGGAGAAACACTTGGGAAAAGCTCTTAAAGGTGCTGTGTATGGCATCATAAAACGTCATATACCGTTATTTGGTGTTCTAATAACACGATAACTGACAAAATTGTAATATATCAGTATCACTAGCCCTGGATTAATCATCAAGAAAAATAAACACGTGCTTATCATGCCCTTAACTCTCTCACTGCCACACTGAACTCAAGTCGATTTTTTTTGTAATTATTCTTATCTGCTGTGTACGATTTTACTCTGCATTGTTAAAACAATTTTTTTGGGCTCGATGAGTAACTGAAGTTTCGAGAAACTACTAAACCATGTATCTGAAGTAAAAAGTCATTGATTTGCGAAAGATTGTTCTGAAGAGAAGTACAAAATGTTGATAAAACTTCAGGTGAAAGACGATCGTATGTTATGATGTTTGACTTTGAAGATGAAATATTTTTCTCAATCATTCCTTCTGTTGTGACTATTTGTAAGAAATTATAGACAGTGGAACTGTTTTGTTTTACATTTTAGCGCTTTATTCAATCACATCTACAGAAAAATAAGAGTATAATACCACAGAAACATAAGTCAAACGAAATGGTGACAGATGTATTCAGAGACGTGGCTAGTTTTATGTTTTTCTTCGGTTTCTGTTTTCGTACGTTATATTTGGGTTATTGTCTCGTTTGTTTTAGTTTCATTTGCGTTAGTATTGCATTATTCACGTGTGTTTTGTGATATTTTTATAAGCGTTTATCAATGAGTAGTAATTTTTTTTTCACTTCAAACAACTTGCTGTCAAAAAAATCTTTGCGTGTGAGTAGATGTTTTGAAATTTATCATATCAAGAAAAAATAAGAAAGGAATGTCCCTGTAGCAATGCCACCGTTCATAGATTACATTAACCCATAAGAGTATATGGGCATGTATGTTTACCCTTGTAATTATGTAATAATATAAACAGATCTGAAGCTGAGAACTTAAATCACATTTAAAATCGGCACCCTTGTTTTCAACCCTATTCATAAATAACCAACAAAATTTTGTCGAATATGCCATTTTAGACCCAAAAATAGAGATCAGAATAATATTCTTCTTACTTGTTCCTCGCCCCCAGTGGCACAGTGGTATGTCTGCGGACTTACACACTAAAAACCAGGTTTCGATACCCGCGGTGGGCAGAGCACAGATAGCCCATTGTGTAGCTTTGTGCTTAATTCTAAGCAAACAAACTTCTTCCTCGATCCTATCCGAGGCAGAAACACAAAGACAACGACGACAAACTTTTAGGTGTAATTCAACTATTTTGCGACTATAAATTCAGATCAGTATATGTTCTATTACATTTCTGAAAAGTTGGGAAAACAATTGACTGATCGGAGCAGCCTAAAGGTGATAATTCGACTTTTTAGGTCAAATAGCGTAAGACTTCGACATATTCTTAACGTTGTCATGATAGAAGTACAGTACTGTGATCATACAATACTGTAAAGAACCGACAAATCAACAAAATAAATTTAGGATTGTCTGAAAAAGTGCATGAATTGAACAAGGTTAGTACTGAGTACTAGGCTCAACGTTAGTGGCTCCTGTTACGATGTATTAGGATTTGCCCTAATGTTAGTGTTGTTATCCGAGAACTGAGTGACAATAACGTTAGGCCTAAATAATGTAATTAGTTTAGCTAAGTACACTGCTAACGCTGCTGTAACCTGGATAATGAAATAAACTCTTCCCAATTCAAGACCGTCGTTTTGAATTTTCCTTCGCATCCAGGCTTACAGATAAAGATTCAGATATATGCCTATTTTGCTCATGTATGGTTTGTTGGTTCATCTAAAGTCCCCAGGTCAAAACTGAGCTCAAAGTTGGGTTTACAACTTATTCTTCAAATACTTAGAATTAAGGTACTATAGTCTAGGCCTAACCGAGTATTCAGTAGTTAAATGTGCAGTACAGTTTACAGCTGATTATATGTTATGTATGTATACCAGTACAGGATGATCATTGTGTATATAGGCTACTACAGTATGTGCTGTTGATCACAAATTGTTTTGGAATACTTTTTGACTCGCGATGGATTTGCATATTACCATTGGCATTGCTTCTTGCATACAGCTACCACAGCAACAACCTCAATGAAACTTTTGCAATGACTGAAAACTAATTCTTCTAAAATAGACTGAAGCCAGTCTCGAACAGTTTTCAACCAATCAGAATGTAGCAAATCAATAAAGGTATTTATGAATTCATGTTTATGTGCTGATGGATCTAGGTCCTAGGATAACTTTCTGACAATCTTTGTTTAAATGTAGACCTAGGGTTTAGTGTGACTGTCTAATCAACATTTTTCTTTATGAATTTCAGTGTTTTTCTAATCATTATAAATATATATGACCTATATTATTTTGTTTTTGTTTTTTTATATTTCTGTTTCTGTATTTTTCAGACTGCAAGATGAAACGTATTCAGTTAAGTGGTGCACAAAAGAGAAAACTGGCAAAAAAGAACCAATAAAAGGCTTTGGATTTAGTGGCCAGGACTGGAAAGCTAATTTTTTCACTCAACTTACACAACATGATCTTCCAAATCAAAACCCATCTCTGCCATCAGAAGTCACTTGTACTACATCTCACTTTGACAAGATTGAAATTGAACCAAGCTCCACACCTATTAGTACCACTTTGTCCACTTCAAGGTTAGAACATCATGATGACTCTGAGGTGTCACAAGCTGCCTCAACTGGCACAAGTTTCACAACTGATCTCATTTTACTTGTAAATTCTCCTGATATCTCTAGTATTAATGTTGATGCAAGCTGCTCTACAAGAGAGTTTGAAGTTGAAATAATTGCTGAAAATCTACCAGACTATAGTAAAATGCTTCAGCCTACAAAAGATGAAAAAAATAAAGCAAAAGATCTGAGGTTGTGGCTTGATTTCTCTGCTGATAGTGTGGCTTATTGGATTGCTTGTGGACGCATGAACTGTCAACACCTCAATGGGCCATCTGGCAAATCTTGCTGGATTTTCAATAGTGGCAAACCAACAAGATACTGTTCACAAAAACATTTCTCTGGAGTAAAAGCCAATACAGGGAGAGTGGTTATTGTATTCACCATCAACATGGTCAGTTTGCTGTTTTGTTTGTAAACTTTTAGCACCTAAATTGCTATTGTAATTGATCATCATGAAAGAAGCACTACTCAATGCTCTATGCTAACATACTCAACTTATACACAAGGTTTAGGCTTGCAACCAGAGTTGGAAAAATAAATTAAAGAAGACTGCAATTACTGGGACCATGTCTTGGAGTGTGTAATAGCTGTTATTCATGTGTTAGCTGAACATGGCCTGACTTTTCGAAGAACAAATGAAAAATTTGGTCCATGCGTTCATTTGAAGTAAATTATTCTGGTTATTTTAGCTTGTCAGTTGCCTTGATGCCAGATCTATCACATATAGCTCAGTTAAGTGTTGTACTTCGATACTTAAAAAGTTGGGCAACCTACTGAATGCTTTTTAACCTTTTTAGAACTTAAAAGCCATACCAGTGAGGAAATTGCAAACCAGGTATTGCAGTACTTACGTGAAGTTTGCAAACTTCATTTTTCAAAATGAAGGGGTCAGTCTTACAACAATGCTGCTAACGTGTCTGGATACCATACGGGAATGCAGCAAAAGATTTTAAAAGTAATTAAGTTTCCCATATATGTGCCATGTGCAGCCCAATCAATAAATCTGGTAAGCCAAAGTGATGTTGACTGTTGTCAAGTGGAAAATTCTTAAAGCTTGTCTTGGAAATGAAAATGTGTTAACACCTCTCTTTGGTACCAGGTGGGAGGCACATGCTATGGCAACAACAGCAATTTTGAAGACCAGTATTAAAAGCAAGACACTAAAAGAGAAGCAGACAATATTAAAAATAAAATACAAGAGCTAGAATTTGTTTTTATGTTGATCATATGGGATGAGATTTTGCAAAAGTTTCATAAACCATGTCAAGTTCTGCAAAACGAAGATGTGAACTTAAAAACAAATGTACATCTGTACAGGTCATTAGCTGACCAACTAAGCACTTTAAGGGATGACTTTGAAAGATTTGAAACACTTGCAAAGGAAATACTTCCAGATGTTGCTTGCAATGCAGCTCAAACTCGCAAACGTGTCAGAACGAAGGTACTCAATGACAGAGATGCATAAGAAGTTGATTTGAATGCCAGAGATGAATTTTGTACCACCACCTTCTATACAATTGTTGACAAATGAAAAGAAGAGGAGAGGTGTACAAAGAAATAGCAAACAGATTTTGTTTCCTAAGTGGTGTGCCAAATGATCTGCTGAAACTGAAAAGTACTCTCAGTGTTCCCAAAAGTTAATTAATGCTTACCCAGAAGACATGGACACTAATCTCTCTGCCGAGCTTCAGGAATTTCACTTGTGTGCCATAAGTTCAGTCCAACAAAAAACTGTGAAACCCAGATTCAGTCATGCTGAACTTTATAAAATAATTTTGGAAAATTTCTTTTTATTTAATATGGTTGTGCAATCTGACCTGGAAGAAAATTGAAGAAGGGTTATACATTTTCAAACTTTCACTTCACTTTCAGCACATATTGAGTCTTAATGTCTTGTCAGTTAAGCAATGGCATGGCCTAGGAGGGAATCATTGTTGGGCATCAGTTGCCCTTAATCCAGCCCTGAGTGTCACTGTTAATTTACCTACATGTGTAATAGAATGGGTCAGAAATTAGCCATAGCCAGTTGTACACCAGGATAATGTCACCAATATATTGCCATGAAGGATGAGCAATCCCCTGGTCATCTTTCAACTCATTGTTAAGTAACATAAAGTGAAAAGTAAGACATTGTAAACATTATTTACTTTATTTATTGAGTTGTTATTGTCTCCACTTTTATGTCATTTATTATACCCTTCCAACTTGTATTCTTCCTTGAGAAAAATGGTATTTTGGAAAATGTATTTCTGATGACTTCAAAATAAAGAAAGCAAAAAATGAACTCCCAAATGATTAATGAATGATAAGGTAAGGTACAAGCTCTTTAGGCTCTGGATAAGTATTGCCATTAATTAGCACATTGCTTATGCACAATCCTCACTAATAGTTAAGTAAGTGTCTTTTTGTTTTTTAACACGAAAAAATAAAAGAGTTCAACAAGGCTGCAAATCACTCAAAGCAAGCATCATGCACTGTCATCCCTACTAACTGTTGATACCCCAAGTGAGTACTGGCACCACGGGTAATTGGCTAGTGTACATAAGTTATAAATTATACCATATACGTGGTCATGGATCAACAACTTGACAGAATAGCCAAGTATGCTGTACCTAGACATGTATAGTTACATTGTGTTAAGAAAAAAGAAGGAAGACAACACCTATATGATACACAGAGTGTTCAGAAAGTCACTGTGCAGTTTTATAATCATATTTTATTCAGTCTATTTCAAGCCAGTAACTGATAGCAGTGTTTAGAAAAAAATAAGAAGGATCCAGGTCTGTATTGATGCCAACAGGGGTCACTTTCAACATTATTTATAACTGTCATTCATATTCACCTCCTGTATTCTATATTGAAACATGTCTGTTAATAAATATATAAGTGCACAGTGACTTTCTGAACACCCTGTAGAATGAGCTAATTACAGAGAAGTGGTAAGACTGTGGCTCCTACAGCTTTCCTATTGTTTCCTGTATTCAGTGGTTGACACCTTTCAACCACAACTCTTCTATCCTTTCATTCAAACCTTGATAATTGGATTTATAGATCCCTGACTGGTTTTGGTTTCCCTCCTTTTCAGTTGAGAAAGTTCAGGTCCTTACGACTTATTGTGTAATTGAATACGCAACTCTTCACCATATTTACAGATTTGGAGCCAGAAATGTTCGTCACAAACACAAATATAGATCTAAACAGCAGGTAAGTGTACAAAATTAATGAAACTTCTCTTTTGGTGTGCTATTTGTTTGCACGTTTGTCTCGCTTGCTATGCGGACTTTGCACTGCAGGAGTACAAAAGTTCCGGATGTCAGACCTCTAAAATACGCTCTAATCCAGGGATTTCTAACAGGCGGAACATGGGCCTCATGTGGCCCGCAAAGGTCTGTTGAAAACTAACCTATTTTAATGTTTTCCATTCTAGTTTCTTTTATATGCAGCAATTTTTATTTACTTTACTTATTACGTAATTGAACATGTTTAAATTACATTTTCTTTCTATTTTCACAATGAAATGCATATTTTTTTCACAAATATGTCCGTCCAACTGTCATATAATGTACAGTAAGTCACATTTACAGAGATGCCAACCATTACGATATGGGTGTATACATTACGACTATACACTCATACAGACAAATATTACGACTTGTTGCAACTCCCAAATTATTATATATTATATAGGCCTATACAGTAAAGTGATAAATTGTTTCCCTAGGGCTTGGATGGGGTGAAAAGAAGTTTTCTAGTGAGATACAATTAATTTTTTACAATAAAGACATATTCCATGTTTGTGGTTGAAATAATGAAAAATATTTGTATCTTCGACATCTACCAATAGTTTAAGTGCGGTGCTTCTCCATACTGGTTACGTGAGGGAACCCACAGTTACATCATCAGTGCTTGTCAGCCAATCATCGCTGGCGTAGATGGGTATTTCTCGTTTTCTAAGCGACAAAGAAACACCAATGCGATCTTCCACAAGTTGGAAAAAAAAGAGGTCTCGTTCAGCAGATTCTCTTGTTTCTGGTAAATCTAAAAGGACTAAAACTGTGAAAAGGCTCTGTCTACAATCATTACGTCGAGTCATTTGAAATAGTTGGCATCTCTGCATTCAGATTAATTCCTTCCACAATCATAACAAATTTTACCATGTTAAAAGGACATAAATTAACCCTACCATGAATCTATTTACTTTCTATTTTGCATCGTAATACACCAACAAGCCCAAATTTGACAAAAAAATTATGCAGCCCGCCACTAGACTCGTAAATATAGTTGGAGCCCTCGGGCACTTTTAAGTTGGAAATCCCTGCTCTAATCTAACAAGTCAGGTTGACAGCACATCTTATATACGTTTAGAAAATCTACCACTGAACTGTTTCACGTTTAACGAACATACGCTAGAAGTATAACTAGCAACCAGTATACAAATAATTAAAACATGCGCTTGCAATAATTTTACTTGGAAACTATACACAATTAAAACCTTATCTAGAAGTTTAAATATTCTTACACCTACTTTTTAATACTGCGAACACTGTTGTTTTTAGAAACTGAAAATACTTCTAAACAAAGATGGAAAACAGCAACTTCGTCACAAGAACTGATTCAGTTAGTGATCACATGATTACGAAAGGAAATTTAGAACGAAACAGGAAATCACCCACGAGAACGGAACAGAAAATTCGCTGTACAGATATCCAATGAATTGCTGCAATAAGACAGTTCAATGTTCTATCGAAACACTGTAGGATGTATCTCTTAATAAAAATCACGTATTATGCACATACTGTTATAAATTGTTGTTTGTCAATTTATCAAAATATCCACATTTCCAGAATGATCACAATGTTTGTTAATTGAGCGCCATCTCGCAGCAAGAAAATTCCCAACATTGGAAAGAACCGGAAAAAAACGGTTTTCAGAGGAGCTTTATTGAACCAATTAATTATTTCAGTAAAAAAACTTCAAAATTTGTCTTTTGTTCATGAAGATATTAAATATAGTAATTTTAATAGTTTATATTGGTGAAATATTTCGCAATAAGTGGAATTAAGTGAAACACTTTCATTTCAGGAATGATAAATACAAAAGCAATATAAATCAAAAATTTAAAATACACTAACAACAACAGTACAAAACACTGTAACGCGAAAAGAGTATATTAATTAGCCAGAACTTTGACCATATGTTTCTCTTCTTTACAAAAGCGTTTAGGAACTTGTTTTGCATTTCTTTTATCAGCTATGTGCAATAATATATTCAAATATTCGTTATTAAACTTGACCCTTTTTGTAATTTTATATGTAATAAATATTTATAAGAAATATTTTAAATAAAAACCTCAACATACTTTGCTATTTTCATTTAACACAGATATAAGTAAACTTCACGTATTTGTAATAGAATGCTAGGAGCTTAAATTAAAAATAATATTCTAAGGTTAGTGACACTCATTTTCGATAGAACACGGGAAATAAGTGAGAGTAGCTCAGCGGTAAGTCTCGAGCCTTATGATGCTTAAATTCAAGTTTCGATAACAACGATGGGCAGAGCAAAGATAACCCTTTGTTTAGCTCTGTGCTTTGTAACTACCAAACAGTTCTATAGATCTCGAGATAAAACTGATGATATGTACTTGCGTACTTTAATAATTTTAAACGTCAATTTAGATACTAGTTTACTTTGAAATTTCGCGCAAAGCTACACGAGGACTATCTATGCTAACCGTCCCTAATTTAAGACTAACAAATTATCATTTTACTCCTATTGCCTTTGTTTCTTTGCTGTTTTCTAGCAGGCGATATCTGAAACTTTACATTTTCCGAAGAAACAGGTCATCAACAGTAATGTTCTTTACTGAATGAATAATCATACCACAACTGTGTAAACAGTATCATTAGTTATGTTGTGTAATCATACCGTGACTGTGTAAACAGTATCATTACTTATGTTGGATAATCATACCATGAATTTGTAAACAGTACCATTTTGTTTTGTTTCTGAATTTCGTACAAAGCTACTCGAGGGCTATCTGTGCTAGCCGTCTCTCATTTAGCAGTGTAAGACAAGAGAGAAGGCAGCTAGTCATCACCACCCACCGCCAACTCATGGGCTACTCTTTTACCAATGAATAGCGGGATTGACCATTACATTATAACGCCCCCACGGCTGAAAGGGTGAGCATGTTTGGCGCAATGGGGATGCGAAACCGCGACCCTCAGATTACGAAGCGCATGCCTTAACGAGCTTGGACATGCCGGGCCATAAACAGTATAATTAATTATGCTGGATAATGATACCATGACTGTGTAAGTAGTATCATTAGTTATGTTATATAATCATATCACGACTGTGTAAACATTCAACAGTCATTGTATGTTATTAGAGAACAACACTTATCTCTTATGGGTAAAAATCTAAATAAAATATATTATTTCTCTTTTTGAATTTCGCGCAAAGCTACTTGAGTGCTATCTGCGCTAGCCGTCTCTAATTTAGCAGTGTAAAACTAGAGGGAAGGCAGCTAGTCATCACCACCCACCGTCAACTCTTGGGCTACTTTTTTACCAACGAATAGTGGGATTGACCGTCATACTATAACGCCCCCACGGCTGAAAGGACTAATATGTTTAGTGCACCGGGAAAAATATATTTAATTATGTTTTAGTGTTCTTGTTTCCTAGAACTTTGGTTATTTGTCATACTGTTATCATTTCTTGCAGTTGTATGAAATGTTTTGTTTAAACGTGTATTAATATAATTTCTTTCAGATCCGCCCCCCAGTGGCTCAGCGGTATGTCTGTGGACTTACACGCTAAAATCCGGGTTTCGATACCCGTGGTGGGCAGAGCACAGATAGCCCATTGTGTAGCTTTGTGCTTAATTCAAAAACAACAACATCTTTCAGATCCAGATTTTTAAAGTAAAACTATTCCCAAATCACTGTTCATCTATATTTATTTTAAACTTGATTTAATTCAGTTGAATTTATATATGACAATAAACGAGATGACTGAATTAAGGCATAATTTTTAATTATTTAAATAATGTAATTTCGGCATTTGTATTTCAGACAACTAATTTTATTTTATAACATTTCTGTACTATTGTAAAAGATCATTGTTATCACAAAACCATTGTACATTTTTAAAAGTTCACAGCAGTTTGTGGAACGTGAAATTGATTTATTTGCTCGTGATATTGTTAAGCTTTTCACAAAATCATTTTCACTCACATTTTGAATTTCATTCTAAACTGTATTCCCAAAATTTCTTAAAATATTACGATAAAACACAATTGTTTCTAAAAATCATTTTCTTCACTTGAGACCAGTTGGCGACAGTTTCCTCTGTACATTAAAAACAAAAAACAACTCAGCAGTTGGTAACGCCGTAATCACAGGTCAAAGAAACTTTTTATTTTTAAGAACTCTGTTTGTTTTTCCTCTAAAGTCTAAATAGTTTTGTTGACTGAGTAAAATTCTTTCAAAGCCAGTTAACTTGTATTATAAATTAATGCGTATAATGTGACGGTCAATCCCACTATTCGTTGGTAAAAGAGTAGCCCAAGAGTTGGCGGTAGGTGGTGATGACTAGCTGCCTTCCCTCTAGTCTTACACTGCTAAATTAGGGACGGCTAGCACAGATAGCCCTCGAGTAGCTTTGTGCGAAATTCCAAAACAAACAAACAAAATAAATTAATGTTCAGCTTCTGTTCTCTTTTACTTCTTTCTTTTTATTTATTTTTTTTTCAAAAAAGCGACATTTATCGAACTTTCACTTGAAAAGGATTACATGCACAGAAAAGATATACATATGCGTACATACGTACATTTAGGGTGAACATAAAAAACTGAAATTATTGTTTTAATTCATTTAACTTGAAGGGAAAAAAGTTTTTCTTATATTGTTGTTAATTTTGTTCATGACATTTTCATTTATGTAACGGTTCAAAACCATATTTTGCAATGCATACTGAAATTTTGACCTGTTTACATACATAGTTAGGAGGCTAGAAGTTTCTAAACATTGACTTTCACCGTATTATTTAAACATTGATATTTACATAAATTAACGACAGATAGCAGCAGAGGTAAGAGAGCTTCTAAAAAATATAAAAAATAAAATTAACTGCATAAGATCATTGTACTCGGACATGCCAAACGTAAATGAAGATCTAATAAAATGGTCTTTAACTTGCAGTAAGTAACGTTAAAATTTTAAAGATTAATTCGCCAGCGTACTCCGTCCTAGAGCCAAGGTCTGGCTCACCTCACTTTCGCTGCTCTCGCCCAGATTTCCCGTCCTTCCTCTCACTCACAAATACCCCACTCCAGTGTCGAAATATTAAAAATAAAATAAAAATTCCACGAGCATTTCAAAAATTTCTCACGAAAGGGGACGAAGAGGAACTACAAAGCTCCTGAACACCCCAGTTGGGGAGAGAACTCTTCTGATTTCTCTCTCTCTGAACTGAACCCCTGCCACGTTAGTTTAGTTTAGTAAATAACGTTTCTTCTATTTGAAGAATTTCTCCGCGTTGACAATTTTAGAGGTCTAGTCGTATGCGAGCAGCGTTCTTCAACTTGCGCTTTCATTGTACTGAGAATATAGAGTGTCTGCCTAACTCTCTTAAACTTCGAGGTGAGTTAGGTTGTACTTTTTTATTATTAATAATGAAGGTTAGTTATGAATTTTAACATGTTACTTATTTCTGTTTTATCTGTTTCTAGCATACTATTCATTATATGCAAGGCCCGTTTTAGTCAAGTTATATCTCTGTTATTAATAGTATAAGTTTCCATGTGTTAAAAGTATGTAATGCATTTATTGTTATTATATATTTCCAAAGTTACTATTTACTTTAATACTTCATTACATGTATGTCGTAGAAGATTCCAATTTATTAGACAAAATGAATCTTTAATATAACAATATTACAAAAATGTATTCTATCGTTGTAAGGGTAAGTTTGCGTTATTTGGTAGAAATAATGCCTAGTATAATTCGTGTAACGATAATTATTTTGTTTATTTCGTAAATAATATTTGCTGCAGATATATTGACCTGTAAGCCCAACTTTACAAATTGATAGGTTATGTTTGGTTTAATTTCGCGTAAAGCGATGGCTATTTGCGATAAACCATAATTTAGCAGTGACGGATTAGAAGGAAGGCAGCTACTCAATACCATCCATGGCCAGCCCTTGGGCTACTCTTTTACCAACAAATTTGGAATTTCGCACAAAGCTACTCGAGGGCTATCTGTGCTAGCCGTCCCTAATTTAGCAGTGTAAGACTAGAGGGAAGGCAGCTAGTCATCACCACCCACCGCCAACTCTTGGGCTACTCTTTTACCAACGAATAGTGGGATTGACCGTCACATTATACACCCCCACGGCTGGGAGGGCGAGCATGTTTAGCGCAACGCGGACGCGAACCCGCGACCCTCGGATTACGAGTGCACGCCTTAACGCTTTTATCAACGAACAGTTGGACTTACCATAACAGTACAACGCCCCCACCTCTGAAATGGTGAACACGATCTGGTATGGGGATTCCAATCCGTTTTTCGTGGAGTGCGAGTTGGGCACCGTTCTACTATCCGAGGGTTGCGGGTTCCTTTCCCCGTCACACCAAACATGTTCTCCCTTTCAGCCGTGGGGGCGTTATAATTCGACGGTCAATCCCAATATTCGTTGGTAAAAGAGTAGCCCAAGAGTTGGCGGTGGGTGGTGATAACTGGCTGCCTTCCCTCTAGTCATATACTGCTAAATTAGGGATGGCTAGCGCAGATATATGTATTCTTATTTATACATACAAAATGAAATTTCAAGATTCTTAATTTTCATGAAATATGTGCTCTCTTGAGGAAGCTAAATCTTATCTTTAACCGAGAAAAAATTATGGATTCGAGTGGAATATTTAAATTATACACTGGTGGATAAACTTTGTTATAGTGGAAATCAGTTTCTTCTTCGTTTAATTAAACTGACCACCGTATGGTAAATAGCAGTTTTCGGACGTCATAATCTTAATTGTGGAAGTAATTTTTACACCATTTTCTTAATGTTAAACTTAACAAAACACTTTGGAAATACAATCCAATTTCAAAATTGATAGTATCAGTTTGTTGCTGAAAAAACTCAGAAGTGTTGTAAGCACGGTATGCATGACATTTGATGGGTTTTATTCGCAATAATGTATGATAATATATGTCAGAGTGTGGATAAATTTCAGTGTATCTTGGTTTCTGATTGTCTTCAAACTCATATTTTTACAATATTATTGTACTCGAGGATGTTCATGAAAGATAAAAGTGACTTTTATTGACATCCACATATCATGTTGGCCAGACATATATAGATAACAAACTTAATCGCCTATTTTTCATTTTTAAATGTTCTTCTGTGGGTCAGCGGTAAGTGTATGGATTTACAACGCTCGAATCCTGGTGGACATAGTGAAGGTAACTTATTGTATAAATTGTTTGCAAGGAAACCACACATATTTTAAAAATCACTTGTGTCATCGGTTAAATGGTTACCAATAAAGCTCATATTTGTTTTCTACAGGTGAAAGATCTGAAATCATCAACTTTGAAATTTGGCATTTCAACACTTACATTACTGTCAAGTTTTCATTGCTTTTAAATAATTTCAACTTTCGTTTTATTGAAACGTAATATTTTATAAATCAAATGACCGAGCAAATCTCTAGTAAATCTGTTTCGCGTACTCCAATGCAAAATTTAAATCAAAACGAACAAAATTCAACTCTTGCCAATACCAAGTGTAGTAAAGGTTTAGGAGCAAGACATAAAGCTACACGCCGTTCTGAAACTTGTGGAGCAGAACAGAATCAGGGTCACCAGAATTCAATAGAGAATCCAGAAAATGGAATTGAAACTTCAACAAGAAGAAAATCTTTAGCACCAAAGGAACCAGCTATTGTTTACAATGATGTAAACGTAAGTACTATTTACTCTACTTTTTTCTTCTTTTTCTCTCAGAAAATTAATAAATTGAATTAAGGTTAGAGAAGCCTACTTCCAAATTTTCGCACTAGTGTTATTCTGTTTCCAATAAGAAACCATAATGTAGTTGTTTTAACTTTAGTTTGAAAGCTTCGTTATCCAGCCTGATTTTGGATTATTTTTTATATTATGTACAAAGTTAATACATTTATTGTGGCGAGTTTTCAGATAAATAACAATAATTTAAATCGTTAAACTAGTAGTTTCTAGGCAAAATTTAATATTACTAGTAAAACTGGCAGCTCCCTTTAACTAATAAACAAATTATAACATTTTCAATGAGCAGATAAGAAAGTGAACTCTTTTTATAAAGCAATTCAAAAAGTAATACTTCATTTTAAATGTCGAAGTTTCTCTTGTTTTCTTCGTGGAGACTTTTCGTTGACTACTATTGTTTAGGGGGTAGAAGTGACAAAGAGACTCGTTGATGCTGTTCAAGACAAATTAAGCAACGAAGAAAACCGCACGCTGCGGGAACTGGAAGAATATATGGTTACAGAGGATGGAGCCTGGGCCTTGGGAGCACCTCACCTGGACTTGATGGGTTGGATTATTATTATTATTTTTAATAATCTTAAACTAAATATGTTATCGTTATTGGCATTGGATCTCAATTGTAACACTTGTTAAAATTCATAGACGTTTTAGTGTATAGCTTATCGATTACTAACGAAGTGCAGTTTTGTGTTTCACTCGTTATATTTTATTGTTTGAGAACAAACAATGTATTTAATAAAACTGTGTATAAGCTTATTCTTTGTTTAGGAAAGTTCTTGCTGGATAAAAAGTGGCCTGTGGAAGTAAAAATTTTGATTCTCTATTTTATCCAAGCCGTAGCCTTTAAAGCCGATGTCATTCTCTTTTTATATCAAGACCGGAAAGACCACTTCATCATGCGATATGTCACTAGTATCGAATACTTGAGCTATGAAGAACAGGAGAATGTGGCAAAATTAGTAGGTGATCTGCTATCTATATTGTGGTTTCGTTTATACGATATAGGGTGAACCAGTTATAAATTCTATTGTATGATATAAGATGAAAGAGAAAAAGCCTATTTTATGATGTAGGGTGAACCAGTTATAAAGCCTATTTTATCAAGTTTAGATAGCAACATTTTTCTTTGTGTTCTTTCATTGACAAACTTTTTCAGTTATCTGGTGAAAATAATTCAATGATGTGAATGATACAAAATTATTTCTTAACGTTTTTGGAAACTGCTTTCATTGTACAAACTTGAAGATCACGTTCACAAATGACGCTAACTGCACGACATTTACGTAAAGAATAAACTTACTTGTATCACTTCAGAACTTAAACAAAAATCACACACATTGACTAATTTGCTTTATCAGCCATAAACAACTTTGCAATGTTGAAGTTAACTCTTCTTAACAACCAGTTAACTGTCTTCACGCTACTTCGTTAAACATACTTATAACCTATCTTCGAATACTCTAAAATGTCCGATGACGTCAAATTACTAGAATTATCTTAATCTATCTGATTTTAGTGTCATGTGCCCTTTAGCTAACAAATAAGGTACGAAATCAAATTTTGTTTGTTTGTTTGTTTTGGAATTTCGCACAAAGCAACTTGAGGGCTATCTGTGCTAGCCGTCCCTAATTTAGTAGTGAAAGACTAGAGGGAAGGCAGCTAGTCATCACCACCCACCGCCAACGAAAAGTGGGATTGACCGTCACATTATAATGCCCCCACGGCTGGGAAGGCGAGCATGTTTGGCGCGAACCCGCGACCCTCGGATTACGAGTCGCACGCCATACGCGCTCGGCCATGCCAGGCCTCCGAAATCAAAATTATAGCCTATAGCATTATCTTAAAATCTAATATTAATTGTATTATTAGTATTTATTGGCACCCATTTTGGCTAGCCTATTTCATATAATTATCAAGGAAATTTTGATGTAAGTGTCACGAGTATCTAAATATTGAACAAGGGAAGACGTTTGAGTATCGTCGTGCAGTGAAGCTAGCTTTAAAGTATTACGTTTAGTTATTTATGAAAAGTAAACGTATACTAAGAAGGTTGTTCAGAAAGAAAGAAATGTGACTTCTTCTCAGAATCTGGAAATATGACTCTTAAATGGTAATATTGATAGGTTAATGATTGGCATTCATCCACTATCAAATGATGTCCTCATACAACACCATAACAGACCTTGGCATGGCCAGGTGATTAGGGCGCTCGACTTGTAATCTGAGGGTCGCAGGTTCGAATCTCTCACACCAAACGTGCTCGTTCTTTCAATCGTGAGGGCGTTATGTGTTAGCCAATCCCAATATTTGTTGGTGGTGATGACTATCTGCCTTCCCTTTAGTCTTACATAGTTAACTTCGGGACGGCTAGCTCAGATAGCCCTCGTGCAGCTTTGCTCGGAATTCAAAACAAACAATAGAACACCAGGACTCGCACTGTTAATCACACAAAGATTTTAGTCAGAAGTTTTTACGGGGTCCCCTTTTTTGTCGGTTATCTAAAGAACTGTCTGCACGCATACAAATTTTCCACTTCACAGATGTTCCTAAAGCAACTGTAATTGAATGAATTCGTAACACCACACATACATCTGGAGAGAGAGAATTTTATTTCTTTTTAACGCCCCTTCTTAAACCACGTGTTTTAACACGTTAAATTTAATTTATTGTACAATTCCCTGTCATATCTTATTATTTCTGCTGTTTATCAGTTGTGTAACCTGTGTTAACAAGGTAGCAGTTTTGATTAGTTGATGTGCATATCAGAATGGGACAATGAAGGCCAGTCCACCAGTAACAGTCGAGCCACAATCAAAGCGACAGTGCACGCTCTCCTCAGTGACAGGCCACTTGTTAAAGAAAAAGGAGTGTCTCCCATATTCAACGTGGCTAGAAAAGAGGTAGACGTCCTTTGCTTACTTATAAAAACAAGCGACTTTTTTTTAAATGACCTATAATTTTAGTTGTTCATACGTGAAATACAGAAATGCATTTTGACATTAGTTAGCGTTTCGTAGATAATGTGATATCAACGAAATTTCACCGTTTTTCGGAAGGACGTGTAACAGTCTTTTATGACGCACAATGATTATACACTCAGATCGTAATGGTATTTTCAGATCATAGATTCAGAATTTCCAAAATGGGTATATTCCTTATACTTAATGGCATTGAAAGAAAAGAGAAATGGGAATCAACTTTGGGTACCAGGACCATCCAGTATGAGACATGCAACAAGTCGTATACCAGTCATGGTAAGCAAAGCGTGGCGTCTTGTAAAAGGTGAGAATCCACAAATGTAAAGATTAGTGACAGAATATGTCCACTTACTCCAGGCAGCAGTTCAAAATATAACTAAAATGGGTTTCTATCTCAAAAAGTGATATAACTGGCTTACCTAACATACTCACTCAACTGATACCTCAAACAGCTGGAGAATGAAATGATAAATATGTATGTATATGTATATATGTGTGTATTGGTAAATACACCGTATGAAAGGCCCATAGATTTTTATGTGACCCAATTGTTGGAAATCATGCTGGGAAACTGTTATTCTCCTACACTATATAATGTATGGAAAGCATTATGAAAGACATATGCTTTGGATGTGACAGCCTTAGCATGGAGTTTTTTTCAGTATCTACACTGCATGGCTATTGTCAGAATATAATGCGACCTAGCATGGCACTCAAATCGTATTAATATAATGTATTCAACTTCTGTATAAAATGAAATACCAACATTTACCGACTGGAAAAGTCTAAAACAGCTTGTACAAAACAATAAAAACATCTAGGCTAAATTA
The DNA here is from genome assembly GCA_011833715.1 of Carcinoscorpius rotundicauda. Lineage (NCBI taxonomy): Eukaryota > Metazoa > Arthropoda > Merostomata > Xiphosura > Limulidae > Carcinoscorpius > Carcinoscorpius rotundicauda. The sequence continues at coordinate 29,042,209 of CM022406.1, forward strand.
AAGTTAATGGACAATAACTATAAATGGTGTTAAATTTATGATGACGAGAAACCCACTTGAAATAAAAAATATATCTCAAAATGGCTGGTATGAGTTGTGACATTTTTATTAATAAAGGATAGAACAACATTTCAACCTTCCTTGGTCTTTAGGTCGAAACCCTGTTCTCTGCTTTATTAGCAAAAGTGTTAATACCCATACCAGTCATTTTGATACGATATTAAATTCACTTATGGGAAATTTAGTATATATTAAAATCTAAAAATGGAAACTTTAAAACATGTGCTAACAGTACTTTCAGCTCTTCATTTCTGGAGTATAACACAGTGTGTGTACAGTAATCCATGACTGTTTCCGTTTGTAGTTATTTGATAAGACAGCTACAGAGTTATCGATGGCTGTACTACAGTTCTTACAAGGAGAGGTAATGGAGGAAGAAGGTTAGTGTAAACTATAGCTGCTACACTTCTTATTGTAACAATCAGAGTAAATTAATCTAACTTCCCCCCCCCCTTTTTTAAAAATTAAATGAGCTATATTTTTGTGTATCAGCAAAACCAAGTGTGATGGCACATACACCTGATTTGATTATTCATCAGGATCTGTGCCAGTTTACCTAATTCTTTTAGGCAAGATTAGAATAAATTAATATAGGAGATTTTGACCTTTTGAGTCCAAACTAATTAGATCTGTATCACTCAAGCTATGATCTCGAAATCTTTATCTGAGTAAACAACAACTTAAGAGTTGTTTTATTAGCCACTATACTGTGGCTAAAAACTTATTTAGTTTTTGAATAATGATGTAATGAATTGTTATTCATTGGCTTATTGGATTTTTTTAAATCTACACCATTTCCTAATACTTTATAACTAAATTAAGGGTTGGTTCTTTCTTTGGAAAGCAAAAACCAATGGAATCGCATACCCAGCGTTATTTGGATTTTTAAAATTAATTCCTAAGTGAAACACTTAATAACCAAAAATATTTTGATTTTTTCATGAATTATTTAAGTTTTGGACTGATAAATTGTTAATAAATTAGTTAATTAGGTTACAATAATAACCTTAACAATCATAGGCCATTTTGGTTTACATATTAAGTAACAATAAATAAATGTAATAACATGTTCTTAAGGTTATCTACATGTTCAAATATGAATAATTATCCTTTAGAATATTTGTAGTCAAGTTTTTGTCATGTACACTTCTTGTTTATATTATTAGCATCATCTTCTGTCATCAGGGTTCCAGTTGTGAAATAGAAGCCAAACAGTTCGTTTCAGATGTTTATGAAAATCTATACAAGAATTACTTGGGTTAACCATTCCTAATTTTAAACTAATAAGCGAGAAGGCAAACATCTAGTTATTGGCACACAACACCAATTCTCAGATTAATAATAGTTGAATTATGGGAAAAAAGACAGTCACTGTTATAACTCGCAGCCCTAAAAGAGACTACAGTGATCTATTTTTGTTTTGCAGTTACATAATCCTTCGGATCTTTAGTTCACAATGCTACCCACTAGGCCACACCTGACTCAGCCAAACTACAAGTTATTTAGGGTTATTGTAAATATCCTTTCACTATTACTACAAATAGAGAGATGTATCAAAAGGTTGAAATTTAGTTATAAAATTTCACACTTTGTGAAGACGTCATTTTTATTTTGAACACAATTTTTATAAAAATTTAAATTGTGTTTATCAATATCACAAAAACAACAATAAATATAAACCTAAACAAAGAATGTTGCTAAAGGTGTATTTATTTTTGGTAAAAATCCTTTGGCCATGAAATTATACCACAAAAACGTGTTGCACTTGTATACGTTGTAAAGATGGCACTTAAGTAGGTTGGGCATATATGTTTTAAATGAACCCCAAAAATGTCTGAAAGTTTTAGACATATTCTTAATTTAACATGTAATAATAATTACTTCAAAAATAAAATATATTTTGTAATAATGAGAACTCTTTGTGAATGGGGTCTTGTGTGGCTGTTTAGTCTATCCAAACTGCAAATCTCTGGATTTATGGTACATGCCTCATTCTCACCAAAGTACACCACAAATTTGAGAGAGAGTCAAATCCAGTCTATTTAATAAAACAAAAATTGGTGGTGGATATTGTTTACTTTGGGTCTTCCCAGGGTGTAAGATACTAAGGTATTTCCATGGAGGTAGGCACAAATAACAAACACTACATAAACAAATATTAAAACCCCTTCACTGTTTACAAGTGTTTATTCATGGTATTTTGTGGTATGTAATTTCAAATATTGTATTTTACAGGTTTTCGTTGCCTGTCAAATTTATGTGCATAAATGTTACAGAAGTAAGTACTTCATTCATATTACTTTGTGTTTGTAATAACTTCCTAATAAAACAAACTATTTTAGAAGGGTTTCAAACCCTATAAACTACACTAGGTATATAATTTTTATGGACTTCTCTAAGCTTAATACGCAGCCTAAATATCATCCACTCCAGACACATACAACCTGTAAAAACTCGCATTTCAAATTCATTTGTAATGACAGTTTTGAGAGATTAAAGTTGCAATATATTACACAGTGTAATAAAATTACATATTATAAAATACATGGTTCTTGAAGTTATGGAAATATTGTGGAGCCCATAATTATATTAGGATGTTATCTTTTAGGTTCCAATCCTACTGAAGATATTAGGACCTGATGTTGAAAAATTCAGTGGAAAATCAGAAAGGATTGAGGAGTTGTTAGAACAGATAAGGTTCAGGATGTCTGCCTCAGTACTGGCATAACTAGAAGTAGAGCTTTAGCAGTGACACCTAGTGTTAAAATTTATTCTAATTTTCCACTTGCCAGCAATCTCTGGATATCAAGTCTTATTACATACCACACAGTTATCTGCTTATGTTCTCTGCATTTTCTTTTTGGATGAAATTTGAAACAGCTTGGGATTTGACCCAACTTTAGTGTTTCATGTTGTTGAACAGATTTGAATTCCAAATAGTCTGTTTTATGTTGATTTTACTAAACCTTTTAGCGAGTTCCTTAAGTTCGTGTGATGACACAGTAATGTGGTCTGACAGATATTTGTACTTAGGATGTGGTTATGAGCGTTTCTCTTTTTTAACTTATACTGTTATGTAACTGACTTTTATATGCTTTTTGAAAGTTTCAAATGTTTTACTCAAGTGGGGGGGAAAAAGAAAAGAGAAACGAAACTATACCAGCACTTAAGTAAGTACTGGATTTTTAAAACAACGTGATTAAAATAAATAGTTCATTAAACTACCATTTTTATATGCAAAAAACAGCTCGTTTGGGTTGAGAAAATATTTTACATAGAAGAGCGAACAACGTTTCGACCTTCTTCAGTCATCGTCAGGTTCACAAAGAAAGAGGTAACTGACCAGAAGCTGACCACGTGTTTGGAAGGGGTTGTGTAACTGAGTGTCACAATGTAGAGGGCGGGGTTAGATGTCTGAATATATAATTTTATCTATAATATTAATATGGGTATAATGGCATTCCTTTATATTGGTTTATTTTGGGTTTAAGTTGTTGTACAAGTAAGGCTTCTTTAATTTTTCGTTTGTTTATGTTTGTTTCTTTATTTAGTATTTTAGTGTTTTCTATGGTTATGTTTATTTGATTTGCAGTATTCGAAAACGTGTGAAGGTGACTTTTTATGTATCTTTCTTTGTGAACCTGACGATGACCGAAGAAGGTTGAAACGTTGTTCGCTCTTCTATGTAAAATATTTTCTCAACCCAAACGAGCTGTTTTTTGCATATAAAATTCTCAACAAGTGGGTTTCTTAACATTACTGAAACTACCATTTATAATCTGTTACATAATAACATAGACTAAGATACAAATTGAAGATACAAATATACTAGTTTTTACTAATATACAGAGTTGAAATTATAACAGATGTAAAACTAGATAATTTATATAAATACTTGAAATGATAACACTATAGAAACACTTTTAACTTCTATAAATACTTGAAATGATGACACTACATAACCAGTTTTAATTTATACAGAAACTCGGAATTATAACATTGCCTAACCAGTTTTTACTGATACAAATAGTTTGAGTTATAGAAGATGTAATGCATAACTAGATTTAGCAATGAAAGTGGCTCAATGCTAAGCTTAGAGGTTTAATTCCTGCAGTGCACACAGCTTCACGATTAGCTAACAATAAACTTAAGGTTAAGGGTATGGCATGAGCATTAAGTAGACACCTCAAAACTTCAGTTTAACACTTTTCAGAGGTTGTACAATAATTTAATTTAAGGTTTCATGTTTTAGTTACTGTGGTTTAAAACCAACACTTGTTAGTAAGGTGTTAAATAATATAGTGTTGTACAACTCAACAAACCCTTAAATTTATTAATGGTTTGTTTACTCCTTTTATTGTTGGTTTCAGATATTTGCACAAAGCTACCCAAGGGGCTACATATGTTAGACGTCTCAGACTTTGAGTTGACAGATTAGAGGGATGACAATATGTTTGATGTCTCAGACTTTGAACTAACAAACTAGAGGGATGACCGATAATCAACAGCAGCCAGCATTAACTGTTGTGCTACTCTTATCTGATCAAAGAGTAGGATGTGACTGCACCCATTGCTTCAAAGTGAAAAGTGAGGTTATGCAGAATGGCTCTTAAACCATGAATCCTCAGATTATAAGTATAGCACACTAATAGGTCTGTGAATCAGTGGGTCTATGCTGCAAAATACAACCTGCACTTTAGGGGTGAATAACATAAGTGGTAATCAGATCCACTTTTGACCAAGTCTTTCAATTAAATTCATGGCAAGAACAACTTGACTTTTCTTTTCTTGGACATCTTTATGACTTTCCTAAACAGCTGAAAATTATTGTAGCTACTTGTCTGTCAGTGGGTTGGCTTTAAGCTTATAGGACTTGCAATGCTAAACTCCGGGGCTTTATCTCCAACCTTGAACACAGAGTATAGCTTTGTACTAAAACAACAAATACTATGTTAAACAAAGCTCCTAAAATATTAAGAAAACAAATCCAATGACATTTCTACACTTTTTTGTTTTAACAGAAACTGTTAAACTTTGAAATATAAAAATATTTTTATATCCATATCTTAACAGTATTTCAGAGTTTCAACTTGCTACATAGCACATTATTCTATTCCCAGCAAACTGAAAACTAACAACAGAAAAACACTTTCTGTGGTGAATCAAATAAGACAACGTTGGAAGTAATTACATACATAGTCAAAATAACGCCCACATCTGCACATTTCCAGAAACATAAATTTTTAATATGAATCTTGCATCAATTTTAGAGAGATGGAAAAAAAAATCTAAAATATATTTTGGTATGGTAGTTGAAAACGTCTTCTAAAAGAAGCTGTGTATAACTTGTAAATCATGTTTCTCCACATTTCAACAGATCAGAAGGACTAGGATATATCACATTTTACTGATAATTCTAATACTTGTGTTTTTAATGTTATTAAATGTCAGTCACAAAGCATTTCATGTTTGAATATTTATTAAGATATCTTTATACAGTATAGAATATTTAAGTTTCTCTTGAAGAATATCAACAAAAATAGTTAGGTTTACAAGAGACAAATTACTTACAAGCCTTTAGAGTAACTTAAAAGACATTTGTAACATCAATATTATTGTTCTGTTAAAAACTTAAACAAAAAGACACCTACAAGTATGTAACATTCATCCATAGTTCTCTGGTTTAAACAATTGTGCCTGCTAATAAAGTATGGAAAATTTTAAACTCTTCAACCTTGTCTGTGTAAAATTTTGTCTTCCATTTACTAAGATTAGACACTTTTCAAGTCACTATTTATATCACTAGATTTTTAATCACATTTTTGTTGTTATTTTTCCATGTTTTACTTCATTTCTTTATTACCACGTTCAGCTGTCTTCAACACAAGGTAAAGATGTCTCTTGAGTCTATCTTCAAAACAAAGTAAAGTTCTATCTGGACTATCAAAGTAGAGCTGTCTCTTGAGCCTGTCTTCAACACAAAGTAAAGCTGTCTTTTGAGTCTGTCTTACTTCACGAAAAGTTAAGCTATCTTCAGGGTCACACAATCTTACCCAAATCACTGAAATTCAGACCTTGTAACTATCTAAAAGTGAGACTGAATAGTTACTTCACATCTGTGAAGTAGCAACAACACACTTCATGGACATTCTTCTAATTTAATGAGAGAATATTATCACACAGTCTAAAAACATACTCGAACACAACAGCCTACAGTAACTTTGTATTGATAAAATCAGCTGAAGGAAATGTGACCAGAAAAATGTACAACTTCTAATTTACAGACATTACTGCTCTGTGATGGTTATCTTAAAATGTCTTACAATCCTTACTCAGGAAACAAGAGTACATTTGTACAGAAAGTAACTAACTCTGTTTGGCACTGCTAACCGTTATATATATATATATATATATATATTGTGGCTGTCCATGATGGAATATTATGTTTATTGACCACTCGGAGGTACAGTAAAATATCACATGTCATATTGATAAAAACAAGTAAAAACCTTTTGTTACACTTAATTCCTATCATCAGTTCTCAACATAAATTGATTTAACCCCGTATTATCTTATGAGGGAGTTAACCTTCCACTCTTACTATGTGAATGCTTTTACTTCCTACACTTATATGCAATATTCTTTCAGTAGTAGTTCTATAACAATTTGTAATTACACGTATGCATATCTGATGTACAGTAATATATTTATTATTAACATATATACATGATAGTTTCTTACTGTTATCTCATATTCCATTTACAAGACACATTTAAACCAGAACACTGTAGAATGATACAGTCCTAATAAATCAGACATAGATACTGGGACCTTGGTGTTTCAGAATTTTATGTTAAAAAAGAAAATATACACAGTTTATAGCTTCATCAATCTTCATGCAAGCCAACCAAAACTGTATCAAGATAACCAGCAGTTAGTGAGTCATCTCAAGCTAGGTTAAACTTACAGTGTTAATTAGATGAAAATTAATAATTTCAATCACGATGCATTCTCCTGGACCATACAACGAGCTAGTTTAAAATTACATTCTCCTAATCTGTACAATGAGCTAGTTTCAGTTCTTTTTCAATAACTACATAATACAATTCTATACACTTTATTAAGTTATTAAACATTAAAACACTCCACAAGGCAGCAGAATATGAAAGTAAACTATTAAACCACAAAATACAATTATTACATCTAGATAATTCATAAACTACACATCTTCTGTACTAACTATGTTTCATATGTACAAATAAACCTTTTTTCTCTCATTTAGTTTCTACTTTTATACTTCTGACATACAATTTTCCCTGATTAAATAAATTCACAAGTTAGCTTGTTACATTGGTACTAGAGCTGATACTAAGATAAAGATGCAAGGTTGAATTGTCAGGAATGTAGCTAGAAGTTTCACACAGACAACAGCTATGCCGTGAGATGGATAAGGTCCAAACTTTACAAGGGCAACTCTTTAGTGAGCTGAATATTTCTAGAAAAGAAAGTCATCATATCAGTTTTATACTGAATAATGTACCAAGAATTAACAATTTTCAGAGAAATAAGACCTGGTTAGCTGAAACACCATACAAACAAAACTCAGAAAGATAACACGTACACAGCGTGTACACAACAGAAGTACAGGGATATGATGATATTCATTCAAGTTTTGGCTGTCACATTTATAGCATATCCACAGCCCCAGAACATTGAATGTATTTGGCATGAGCACTGAGATTCACAATCAAGGCATTCATGTCCAATAAATTTGTTTGAGAGATCTGCAAGTGCAAATGTGCAAAATCCCTATAAAAGTGACGGGTTCTCGGTTTCCATAGCTCAGTGTTAAGCCACCGACACACAATACAGTTATGCCAAGACTGACTGAAGCACAACTCAACACCACCACTGGTCACTTAAAAGTAGGCAAATCTCGATCAGATACTGCCAGGGCTGTGAATGTCCACTCAAGCACCATCACAAGGCTATGGAATTGTATCCAACAACATGGATCAACTTGTGACTGTCCACGATCTGGCAGACCTCGTGTGACCACGCCTGCACAAGATTGCCACATCCGGTACGTCACCTTTGGGATAGGACCACCACTGCGACGTCTGCTGCCTCAACCATACCAGGGCTGTGTTGAATTTCCGATCAGATAGAACGCAACCGTCATCAAGATTCTTAGGCCCCATATGCAACCCATCATGGTGAATGTCAACGTTTTTCAACATGACAACCCCCGTCCTCACACAGCCCTACTCACCACTGTTTCCTTGAGACACCACAACATCAACGTTCTTCCTCAGCCCTCCAGATCACTAGATTTAAATCCCACTGAACATCTTTGGGAGGAGTTGGACCAACGTCTGCGACGGCGACAACCTCAACCACAGACTCTACCTCAGCTTGCAGCATCTTTGCAGGCGGAGTGGACAGCCATTCCATAAGATGTGATTCGTCATCTCATCACTTCCATGGGCAGAAGATGCCAAGCAGTTATTGATGCTCTTTTTTGAAGAGTATATTTACTGAAAACATCTTAACCCTAAAAGCTTTCTTTTTATGAGAGATTGTCATGGACAAGCTACTTTTTTGAAAATTAAAGAAAAACTGTTACCACATACATTATAAACACACCATATATGACCACTAGGACTAACTAGTGAAATTTTACCACACACATAAAATAACTATGTGCTTACTACAAGGAAGAGCCACCAATATTTTAGGTATTCTTCTGAAGAAGAGGAAGTAAAATTTACCAAATGCAAGTTTGGAACCACTGATATAAAATAAGAAGTAAATTAAATAAGCCTTGGAAAATGAAAGTAGCATTGTGACACCATCGGTAGGTTAAAACCCACAGGAATACACTTCATCAGTATATTAACACCAACTTTTTTTTTTTTTTTCTGAATGTAACATAAGGCAACACAAAGGCTACCTGCAATAACCGTCCTCAATGTTAAGGTTACTGTCAAGAGATGTCACAACAAACTCGTGGATTACTGTTTTCAGAATGAAAGATTTTATCATAACTGTTACATCATATTCCAACACGTAGAAAGGTTTTTTTTCAATGGTAGAAGGACACAAAACTTCTAGCCCACAATGTGGCACACCAACTACTGGTCTGTGTTTGACCCAAGTGTAAGAATATTAAATAAAAATAAATAAAGAAAAAAACTTTATTGTAATAAAACGTCACCCAATTTCATTGCTTTGTCAAGTGTTGTTATTTTTTTTCAGAAACTAAGACTAAAATTTTGTTTAGAGGTAAGAAGAAGAGCACCTATTTTAGTGACAAACTTGGAACTTTGTCAATGCACCTTGTGGCTTCTTCAGGAGGTTACTGACCACAGAAATTAGTTATTCTAAGTATACTACTCTGAAAGAAGGGGTTCCCTCAAAGAAGCTACAAGATAAAATATTTTTACTGTTATACTCCATTTTACCAAAAAATTAAGCCTTTTCATGTTTGGATGTAGTTAACTTTATTGGGCTGGTTAAGGTTTTAGTCTTAATTCTTCAAACTTCCTCTCCATAATGACCAATTCAATGAAGTAAAGTAATGTTATGAACAGTGATATTATAACAAACAAGTTACCCTGAGTAAATTAAAGTGTGTGAAATGTGATGTTGTAACAGTCATTATACTTATAAAAACCACAAGATATTGTAAAAACATAATAAATTACAGCTCAATCACTTTTTAAAAGGTAGACCTTTCTTTACCAAGAATGAAAAAGAAATTTTTAGCAAGAAGAATTATATCAGTCATTGTCAGTGATATCATTATTACCAATGATAACTTGCAACATAAAGGTGCTTTAACGAAAATCAGAGGTTAAAGATTTCTAGCAAACAGAAATACTGACAAAGTAAGCAAAAACCGGAATGACTGGAAAATGTTGATTGATTGATTGATTGATTTAGTGTTTTATGGCACAAAGCAACGAGGCTATCTGCACCAAACAACCGGTAAAAATGTAGTAAAAGACATAAATGGAAATGAAGGTAAAACAAAAAAAGTATAAAACCAGTGTTGACACCTAGTCTACTAGGTTAAGATAGAAGGCAAAGTGTAAAAAGTTGTAAGGTAGGTATTCTATCAAAAAGGTATCATAACCCGCCAGGAAGACTAACAGGCAGGTACAAGACCCACCGTCAGTCACCTGAAGATGGTCTTTCCAGTCCTGGTTCTGGGTTATGTGTCACAGCAACCAGTATCAAAATGTAAAATAATAGAAGTATTATAAAACACACAGTAAAATCACAACAATGAGTAGCCAAATGTTCTGTAAAAAGAGAAAAGTCACGTAAATGGAGTAAAATTTGTAAAAGAAAATGAAGGAAATAACAAAACAGCAATTAAAACAGAAAATGGTGTAAAAACCAATGGTGACACCCAGTCGTCAAAGTTATAAACTATTTACTCGGGCATAATAATAATGATCATAACCCGCCAGGAAGACTAACGAACAAGTGCAAGAACCACCGTCAGTCACCTGAAGTTGGCCTTTCCAGTCCTGGTTCTGGGTTATGTGTCATAGTAGCTATTATCAAAATGTAATGAAATAAAAGTTTAAAAAGACACTCAGCAAAATCATAATAAAGAGTAGCCAAATGTCCAGTAAAAAGATAAAAGTCAAGTAAATGGAGTAAAATGTGTAAAGGTAATTGAAGATAAAAACAAAATGGCAATTAAAACAGGAAATGGTGCAAAAACCAATGACGACATCCAGTCAACAAAGTTGTAAAGGACAACCTGTAGCAGAATGGGAATGATCATAACCCGCCAGGAAGACTAACAGGTAGTATATAAACCACCGTCAGCCACCTGAAGTTGGTCTTTCCGTCCTGGTTCCGGGTTATGAGTCAATATGGCCAGTACAAAAAGGTTGTAAAAGTACGAAATGATATGCAGCGAAAGTATAACAGTAACTCGCCAGGAAGACTAACGAGTAGTTTAAACAGACAGTTCAAACAGAAGCGTTAGTCACCTGAAGTTGGCCTTTCCAGTCCTGGTGTCGAGTTATTTAATGTTCTGGCCATTGTTTAATGTCGCATTGAATGAGAGAGAATAAAACTTTAAAAAGGAGCCACAATTAAAAAGGTGTAATAAATAAATATACCACACTTAAATGAGATTAAAAAGATTAATGGCCATTAAAAAATTAAAAACGTTATTAAGGTGGACATAGTCACCATCACCAATAACTCTGTCCAATGTTACAGACTGACGCTGGGAAAAAATATGTTTAAAGTATTGCCGTCGTTGAGGATTGTAACGATGGCAAGAAAGTAAAACATGGCTGATAGTGATTTGAGTGTTACACAAACTACACATTGGTGCATCAGTTCCAGATAAAAGAAAATGATGAGTTAAAAAACTGTGACCAATGCGTAGCCTAGTCAGAACAACTTCTTCCCTCCGAACTTTACGGAAGCTAGATGGCCAAACTCCAATTTTGGGTTTAATTTGAAAAAGTTTATTGTCGCGTTGTTCACTCCAAGTGGACTGCCAACTGGCACGGAGCCGAGCTTTGAAGACAACACCATAGTCCATTTACGGAATAGGCATAGGGGTGATGGAGCTGAGGCATACATATTTAGCTGCCATGTCTGCAAGCTCGTTCCCATGAATACCAACATGGTCTGGTATCCAGAAAAACTGAATTGAAGTAGCTGCTAATGAGAAATGGGCCAGTCGGTTTCGAATATCTGCAAGAATAGGATGTGAGCTAATGTGAAGTGATTCCAAGGCAAGAATAGAACTAAGCGAGTCAGTATAAATAGTGCAGTTGGAGTACTGCTCAGCTGCAATATGATCAAGGGCAAGAAATATGGCATACAGTTCAGCAGTGAACACAGAAGCTGTAGAGGGGATTCTGTGTGCAACTACTGACCCACAGCAAACCATAGCAGAGCCCACTGAATTTCCTGATTTGGAACCATCTGTATAAATGGGAACTGAATGATTGTTTGAAAGATATTCATTGAATAAAAGACGGTACTTCCAGTCTGGAGTATCCACCTTTTTTAGGTGATTGAAAGAAAGGTCACACTTGGGGGCTGTAATAAGCCATGGTGGGATGCGTCGACATGTGGAATCTGCAATGTTATCCAAGGACAGGCCCAATTCATCCAATTGCGCCCGGATGCGAAGGCCAAACGGAGCAATGACAGATCGTCTGTTCTGAAAAAGTACTGCCCACCGAGGAAGGAAAACACATTCCCAGGTGGGATGCTTTGGTAAGGAACGAAGTTTCGAAGTATATTGTAAAGACAGTTGCAAACGGCGAAGGTGTAGAGGAGGTTCATGAGATTCAATGTATATGCTTTGAACTGGAGAGGTACAGAAAGCTCCGGTGCAGAGTCGAAGACCTTGGTGATGAATGGGGTCCAGTATCTTTAAGGCCGAGGGTCTGGCAGAGCCATAGACCATTGATCCATAGTCAAGTTTCGATCTAATAAGAGCACGATATATCTTTAACATTGAACGGCGATCTGCCCCCCCAACTGGTAGAAGAGAGGACACGAAGGATGTTCAGTGTTCTTGTGCATTTGACCCGAAGCTGCTTTAAGTGTGGTATAAAGGTCAATTTACGATCAAAGATAAGCCCCAAGAACTTTGTCTCTGGGACCACTGGCAGCAAAACTCCACCGATATGAAGTTCAATATCAGGGTGAATACCTCGTCGACGGCCAAAGTGCATGCATACAGTTTTGGAAAGAGAGAAATTAAAGCCATTCGCAAGAGTCTGCTTCTGTACACGATTGAGGGCAGTTTGTAGTTGCCGCTCAATATATCTCATGTTTGATGACTGACATGAGATGTGAAAGTCGTCAACATATAGCCCGTTCATAACGGTGAGAGAGAGTTGTTCAGTGATGGCATTTATCTTTATACTGAAAAGTGTGACACTCAATATACAGCCTTGAGGGACTCCAAGTTCCTGTACAAAAGAACGTGAAAGTGCCGAACCTACACGAACTTGGAATCTCCTGTCCATTAAAAAATTTTTAATAAACATGGGTAGATGGCCACGTAACCCATATGTATGGAGGTCTCGCAAAATGCCATACCTCCATGTCGTGTCATAAGCCTTCTCTATGTCAAAGAATATCGATACAAGGTGTTGGCGGTTGAGAAAGGCCTCTCTGATAGATGTTTCAAGGCGAATTAGGTGGTCTATGGTGGAGTGCTGTCGACGGAACCCACACTGGGTGGGTGAGAGGAGATTGTTTGATTCAAGGAACCAAACAAGACGAGCATTAACCATCCTTTCTAAGGTCTTACAGAGACAGCTCGTCAGAGCAATTGGACGATAGTTTGAAGGAATCTTCGGATCTTTCCCTGGCTTAGAGAAAGGTAAAATAATAGCCTGGCGCCAGGCATCAGGAAAAACATTCTCCTGCCAAATCCAGTTGAAGATAGTCAGAAGGACATCAAGAGAATCAGGAGAGAGATGGTGTAGCATGTCATAATGAATATCATCAGGTCCAACAGATGTACTGGCAGACCGATGAAGGGACATTTTTAGTTCCACCAGGGTAAAGGGACTATTATAGTCAAAGAAACATCAGTTTGAAAGGAAAGAGGTGATCGCTCTGCCCGAGTCTTGATGGCCAGGAAGGTGGAGGAACAAGCAGAAGTGCTAGATACCCGGCAAAAGCTTTCACCTAGAGTGTTAGCGATGTTTCGGACATCAGTCACCTCCTGACCATCAGAGAGTAAGATCGAGAGGGGAACAGAAGTGTAGTGCCCATTAACCTTTTGAATCTTGTCCCATATGATCTTGGAACTGGTGGTAGAAGATATGCTGGTTGTGAACTTAATCCAAGATTCCTTCTGGCTTTGACGTCTTACCCACCTAGCATGTGCTCGGTGCCCGCTGGAAAGCAACCCGATTTGAAAGTGTGGGATATCTGCAAAAAGTATCCCAGGCACGTTTTTGAGCCTTCCGTGCTAAGTTGCAAGCAGAATTCCACCATGGACGAGGATATCGTGGGAAACATGTCGAGGTTTTAGGAATACACTGAGCAGCTGCATGTATAATACAATCAGTTACCACTGCAACACAGTTGTCTATTGATGGCTGATTTACGATGACAGGATCAAGTTCTGCGAGAGTAGTGAAAGTGGACCAATCTGCCTGATCCAGCTTCCACCGGGGCACGCGGGTAGGGTGGCATCAACCACGGCCAGTCTCTCTCAAAACGATCGGAAAATGATCACTGCCTAGTGGATTACTGTCAACCCTCCATGGAAAATGGGAGAATAATGAAGGGGAGCAAACTGAGAGATCAATGGCAGTGAATGACTGACATGGTGCATGAAAGTAAGTGGAAGAACCAGTATTGAAAAGAGAAAGATCGTGATCAGAGAGCATCTGCTCTACAGATCGATCCCTCCCATCAATAACAGCACTTCCCCAGAGGGGATGGTGTCCATTAAAATCCCCCAGGATTAGAAATGGAGATGGCAACTGTTCAACGAGAGCATCCAGGTCTGATTGATCATATGTCTCTCCAGGGGACAGATACAGAGAACAAACAGTGATGGTACGACCCAAGGAAATACGGATGGCTACGGCCTCCAAGGGTGTATTGAGTGACAAAGACAGGGTGGGCACATGTTGATCAACCAAAAGTGCCACCCCTCCATGTACTCGACCATCACACAACTTGTCATTTCTGTACAGAGAAAACTGCCGAATGGAGACTGTATCAGCAGATTTGAGAAATGTTTCTTGTTGAGAAAGACAAACAGAATGGTAGGAAGCAATCAGCGTTTTGATATCATCCAGATTAGAACATAAACCTCAACAGTTCCATTGTATCAAGGTGGCCATTTTTAAGGACGGGCAGGTGAAGTGGTTGGAGAACCCTTCGGTTTACGACCTCGTCTTTTGTCTTTACTGTCTTTCTTCGGAGGAGGTCTATCAACCTCCATGGATCCTGCTCTGGGTCGAGTGGGCAGGTTTTTCTTATTGGAAGAGGAATCAAGTGACTGAGGATGCGAACGAATAATTGTTTTGTTTATTGTGGTGGGAGAAAATGATGTATCAGAAGAAATGCCTGTATTTGAAACTGAAGGACATGGATCTTGAGGTTTGTTGGAAGTTATGGGAGGAACAGAGATGGGTGTGGAAGTCGATTCATCTACTGTTTTAACCACGGAGGTCAAAAGGCTTTTCATTTGTTTTGAAAACGATTCTCTTGGAGGCACAGAGAGATCTGTCTGCACTTCCACTGTAGTTGTGGAATGGAGTGCAGCAGCATATGTCCGAGATGGGATTGTGGACAGCAATTTCCGAGCCTCAGGATAACTAATGTTATGTGTCGTTTTCAAACGCTGCACCTCTTTTTCCTCCAACCATTTTGGACAAGAATGAAAGTAAGAGGGGTGAGAACCATTGCAGTTGATGCAATGTGGGTTTATGTCACAATCATAGGCATCGTGGTCCTTGCCTCCACAACGAGCACATGTCAGGGAACCACGACAAGATGTCTTTGAGTGGCCGAATCTCTGACATTGAAAACATCGAAGAGGGTTTGGAATGTATGGCCGAACCCTGCAAATGAGATAACCTGCTTTGATGGTGGCGGGTGCTCGTGGTGAAGTGAATGTTAAAACAAGGGTATTTGTTGGCAGTGTAACTCCATCTTTGCGAGTGGAGATGCGCCTCACTGCAGAAACTCCTTGAGTGGAGAGACCAGCGAGAATCTCCGATTCAGGAACATTCTTCAAATCCCTTTCAACAATAACTCCTCGTGAAGTATTCAAAGTAGCATGGGGTGTAACCTCAGTAGGTATATCGCCAATTACCTTTGATTTCAAGAGGAGTTCACTGTGTTGGGATGTGGATGTTTCAACCAATATGTCACCAGATCGAAGCTTCTTTACTGACTTTGGAGAGCCAGCAAGTCCCTCTAGCCCCTTTTGAATAAAAAAAGGGGACATTTGCCCTAAAGGTTTTTCTGAAAGAGAATACAATATCAGAAAATGAGGTACGTGTGTTACTGATGTTGGAGATTGCTGTTCTGAGTATTCAAGACGTGGTCGTTTACCCATTGACTGTTTTTTTACAATTTGATTTAAATTTTTTGAAGGATACATAGGAAAGAGAAAAGTTTCGGTACTCACTGACCCCACCCACCATGGAGCCCTACAAGGGAACGCACTACAAAGTCATGCAAGGACAATGCAGCAACGCCAGGGTTTCGTGAGCACTATACCCAAACACCAGCATCAGGCACAATGTCCACAACACCCGTTGAGAACTTCCAACACTGGTACTTGGTTGGCTCTAGCCCAGGTGGACCAGCCGATTGACCCAAGGGGGGCCACCCAAGGGCTGCCCGTCTACAGGAATTCGAGGCCAAAGTGGTGTGTTAGGGTTGGACCCCTCAACCACCAGGATCCTCTCCTCCCCTTCACGGGTCGCCACACACGGCAAACACGTGGGTGGATGTTTAGATCCCAGAGAAGGTAACCAGACAGAACAGAACCTTCCCTGGGAGGTCCCTTCACCATGTACAGGAATCCACTCCGAGGGGCTGGAAAATGTAGTCACAACTTTTATTACACACACTACAAAGTCATGCAAGGACAATGCAGCAACGCCAGGGTTTCGTGAGCACTATACCCAAACACCAGCATCAGGTACAATGTCCACAACACCCGTTGAGAACTTCCAACACTGGTACTTGGTTGGCTCTAGCCCAGGTGGACCAGCCGATTGACCCAAGGGGGGCCACCCAAGGGCCGCCCGTCTACAGGAATTCGAGGCCAAAGTGGTGTGTTAGGGTTGGACCCCTCAACCACCAGGATCCTCTCCTCCCCTTCACGGGTCGCCACACACGGCAAACACGTGGGTGGATGTTTAGATCCCAGAGAAGGTAACCAGACAGAACAGAACCTTCCCTGGGAGGTCCCCTCACCACGTACAGGAATCCACTCCGAGGGGCTGGAAAATGTAGTCACAACTTTTATTACACACACTGGAAAGTTACATCTCAATATTTGGTACAGCCACCATACCAGAAAGCATTTACTCAGAAAATGCAGCCACAACTTTCAAGTTAAATATTTATTATAACCTAAACAGAGATCTAGATACTTCTTACTTGTGTATTATACAAGCCCTTCCTATGCAACCAGGGTAACCTACAAAACCTTTCACAACAGCTGTACAGGAACTGAGAAAGTAACTGAGATACACATCACAAGAACATTCTATGAACTCCAAGCACAAATCATGTTGCAGAATATGTAAATATTAATAAAAATGTCCACACAGGCCACACTAACATTTTAATGTACACTGACATATGATTTAAGCCAAGCAGACTAGGAAAAAACACAGGTTTTAAGAGAACAGTTTGAGCTTCAAATCTGAGTAGAATGAAGTCTTTTAAAACTTGTTGCTTGGAAGGTGTCATAATATAAAGCAATTAAATTACACTTAAGTGTCTGTAAATACTACTGTTTACAAAAGCACTGGTGTATTGGAAGTTCATCCATATTTCTTTATACCCCCTTTGGCATACAAACTTATAATAACAGGTCAGGGAAGACAGAAATGCAGATTAAACAGGAAGAGCCAAGCAAACATTTAACAGCATTTACAGGTTGAAACTGCCACTGCCCAACTTGAAATTCTCTACAAGCACAGATTAGCAGAAGATAAGGATTGTGAAAAAGAAAAAAAAAATCAAAAACATGTCTAAGATATCTCATATTTTATGTCACATTGTTGTAAATATAGAACCCTTGTAGCTACTATGTACACTTAAATGAAACTACTATTACCTTATTTACACACAATAAGTAACTTGTAATTTAATTATTGTTATACTTATTAAATAACAAACATTTCCCAACTTATACAAGTACTTGTAAATGTAACAAAAAAATACACTTATAATATATTAAAACAACAAAAAACATGCAGAAGAATTAAGTGAAACTTACTCCAATCTTTCTCAACAAGTCTCCAACAACATTAAGAGCAGATATTCTAGCTGAAAAAGTGAGAGGTGTGTGTCCACAAGGTGACACCACTATACAATAGAAAAACTAATCATGGTAATTTACAATAATAAAGTTAACAAATTATAGTAGTAAGTGAAATTTCTGAAAGCTATTAATATCTGTTGGTGTGGTTACTTTCACCAAAAGATACGTACTACAGTTCTGAATATATCAAGAGTATCTTCTCAATATCTGGCATTCTTCTAAGAAAATTACAATATCACAAAACCCAAATCTTTAACATTCTCATTATGGGCTCAGTCCCTGGGACCTTATAACTATTTCATGCTTGTTATAGTTTTCATGCTACAACTGTTAAATTAGTAAACACATATTCACAAAATTTGGTATATTATCAGTAAACATTACAAGACTTTCAAACACAAAATATCAGGTTCTTTCATTACACTTTAAGGTTTGTTAAACAGTATTCTCTCCATGTCTTTTTTATTTCAGAATTCTGAGTATCCAATATGTAAAGTAATTTGCATTTTAAGATAAACAATACTTATGCATTAGAAAGTTTTCAAATTCCACATCTGAAATATTTATAATATCCAGATAGCTACCATGCATTCATGTTACATATTCAATTATATAAAACTGTTTGTTTTTATTTTTAAATTTTGCACAAAGCTACACAAAGGCTATCTAAGATAGTTGTCCCTAATTTTGTAATGTGAGACTGGGAGGGAAGGCAGCTAGTCATCACTATCCATCACCAACTCTTGGGCTACACTTTTACTAACAAATAGTGTGACTGACCATCAGTTTATAATGCCCCCACAGCTGAACGGATAACCATGTTTAGTGTGACAGGGATTTGAACCTGCAACCCTTGGATTACAAGTCACATGCCTTTACCACCTGGATATGCTGGGTCTTGTATAAAATTGACCTTTAACCTTTGCAAAGTGATGTATCTGGTCTGTCTTTCAGTAGACTAGTATTTAATTAAATACAGTTACATTTAAAGTATTGTACATTATGTATGCTTTTTTTTTTACAAATAAAATCCTAAATTTATGATACAACAGAAATAAAGAAGGATAGCAAAAAATTTTCTCTTTTTGCTATGAATTTTGTACTTTTTTCCAAGTAGTCATCAGTTACTAAACCTTATCAAATTTCACATATGAATGATGTGAAATAAAATATTTTTTCTAGGTTTTACACTACATTTTAAAATGAAGAAAAATCAATAAATTATTATATTAATACCATAAAATTTCACTGTAATTTATCAAGCAAAGCAACTAAGCTGTACGAGTCTATATACTAAACCTATACAGACTTATTACTGAAAATAGTCTTTTTCTATAAAATGAAATTTAAAAAAAAAAGATAATCAACTGTAAGTTATAAAAATTTTCCAGGAGAAAAGTTTCTGATACACAAAACTATTTTCAATCTTAAAACCAAAAACTGCATGTTGGGTAGTCAACGTGGAAAAAGATAATGAGAAAAATGTTACTTAAACAGAATTAAAACTTAATTTAAAAAAACAACAACTGATATTTTGTGTATAAATGTCTTTTACATTTACTAATACTTAACAAATTTTTTCATGATACTAATTTAAAAGTTATAGCATGAAAACCATAAGAAACAAATAGAAAATGATTGTGAGGTCAGATCTAATGGATAGAGTTTGTGCTGAATGAGTTGTAGGATTTAAAGATGTGCAAATAAAAAAATCCACAAAATATTTATTACTGTACCTGTTTGTGTTTGATGCTCTGACATTAGCTCATTCAAGTCAATATCTATGACTTTTATTTTACTATCATTGTCAAGCGGTTTACTTAAATTCTTCTGTATTAGAAGTTCCTATTGAAGACCTGAAAGACAGTTTGTTTTAGATCACTCATCAAGCTTCTACAAACCAACAACCAGTTAAACCAGATGAGACTACACACCTTGTGCTTCATCTTTCAAAAGCTGAACTTGGCCTGTCAATGTTTCCTTCTCATCCAACTCACTTTCTAAGAAAGCATTTCTTTCGATAGTCTAAAACACAAAAACACCTATTTAATTTTTAAAGTTTTTCTTTCAACAAATATCTGTATAATTATCACAAAACTTTTCATTTGGTATTTTCAAACTGGTTAATGACAATAACAATAATAAAGTGGTCATTCAGAGAGGCCTTTACAACAAGATATTCCTAAATGGAATGTACAACAACCATTTCCTATATGCCAAAATAAAACAAAGACTGTGTAGCAACAGTTCTCATATACTTCATATCTCCAAGCTGGTTGTTCCTAATTATAGCATAGCATCTGTCATGTTTGAACCTCATATTCACTACATAAACATCTTTTTCTAGTAAAACTTAGTTTGAACAATCAAAACTGTACATTTGAAATTGCTATCAACAACGAGGTAATACTGGCAAGTTTTTTTTTGTTTTGTTTTTTAAATACACTGGTAATTTTTCTTTCAGAAGTAATATCACAAAAAGTCATATATCTTCAAAAAAGACTCAAATGTAAATTACTTTAGCTTGGTCAAATAAATTACTTTTAAAATCATCCAACTTGCATGAGAAAAATATTTAATCTGCACTACAACATCCACATTGTATCAAACATAAACATCCACCTTTTTGTTTCTCTTTACTCTGAGTTAAAACTGATGTAAAAAAAATTCAGTATTTTCTATGTATTTCAAAGAGATACTACTTGAATATAACTTCCAACAGTGGTCTTTAGTCACTAATCTTTACAGGTGTTCAAACTGTAATGTCTAACAATTAGTATCTTATGATCGACTGGGTAATCTTTGAATGAACACTTGTTTCATACTGTTAACTACCATCAGGTCACATATAGTAAGTATTTTTTTATTTTAACTCTCATTTTAAATACAAAAACATGGGGAACTCTATCAATAAATAGTAGGATTACCTGTGATGCTGACAGAAATTTTCCTTGCATTTTGTAACTCTTATATTAGTAAAGACAGTAATGAAAATATGTACTTACAAACAGTGTGGTACATGTATAGTTTAAAGAATCCAGTATATAACAATTTTCATGCATGACAAAATTGCATTCATTGTCAGAATCACCTTCATTCTGAGATGTACTTGTGTAGATGTGCCTGAAACAGCTTATGTTTTTCTAACTGATGAACAGTAACTTGTGCCATTTCACAATCACTGCTGTAATGTTGTGGTCACACATTTTAAAATTCTGTCTTCACTTAAGACTAGATACCTAAATCAATTTTCTACATTAGTAACACAGACTTTAAGAAATACCTGGTCAGTTTAAACTCACCAAATTTCACTTTGTTTCAAAATCTTCTAGAGAAGATACAGTTGCCCTGAAAGAAAAGAAGTGAGTAAAGGAGAATATAGACAGCCGATTCTTTAGATTAATTTTATTACACAGTATAATCTCTACATTTTACTATTGTTATGTAAATGTCATGTAAGTGTTTTGTAAACGACAACATGTTGTTGTGTTTAAATTTTCATTTCTATTATTTATATTTCCATATTTATATTATTGTTTCAAAGTTTAAACCAATTAAAAAATATGTTGTTATTCATTTAAAATAACATTTAGAAATTTCTAGAATTAGGTAGATCAAATATATGACTATAAACGAAAATGTGTGGCGGCCTAGTATCTAGACGTTGAGTCTTGTGCAAGAACGGACATGCGCGGATTGCTCTGGAGTTCTGTAGAAGTTACGTGATTGTTCAAGAAGAGGCCTACTAATATATAAACAGACGGAGATGCGAGAAATGGAAAGAGTCATTAGTTTTTATTCGAAGAAAACAATAAGAAGAGTCAGTCATTCATTTGAGAAAGTTTAAGTGTTTACTGTGAGTTTATTCGACTTGGATCACAAATCCAAGTTGAATAAACTTTGTACAAACTGAAATCATAGCTAATAATCTATATTTTAATAGCACACAAGTTTTAAATTCCTAATTCTAGAAGGTAATGTAACATATCTTGAAGTTTCCCTTGTGTGAAATTTTCTCCAAGCATCTTTTCTTTATTTTTTCCACCACTCTTTGAAAGAGTAAGAAATTAAATATAAATTACTCACTCCAGTATTGTCACTGCTCAGACTAACCATAATTTTTTTTGCCTTCAATTTTATTTGGTAACAGATATATCATACTCTTTCTGCCACACCTACCTGTTACATTTTCTCTTTCAAGATATCATCATAATATGATCAAATACAACAAAATGTGAAAGTCACAGCCAGTTTCTTCATCTCAATGTATTAAAATGTGTGTCACACTCAGTTCCTACGTGTCATAATACATCAAAGTGTTAAATTCATGGCCAGTTTCTATACATCATAATATAACAAGATGTGAAAGTCATGGTCAGTTTCTTCATCAAGCAGATAAAACTAGTTTCTAACAAATATTTCTAAAAAGTCAAAGTAAAAGCTTTTTCAACTTGACTTATCATTTTCCATACTTTTTATGATAAAATAAACACTTCATCACTGCTGTCACAAAGTCATTTACTAAACAACTAACTACAATATCACAACACACTTTGTCACATACGGCACTAATACTAATATCTACCTTTTCCCTTGTTCCAGATCATTATTAGATTGCTAGAGTTCTTGGATGTATTTGAGAAACTCTTCTTTCTCAACTTTAAGAGTTGACAGTTCATGCTCAAGACTAATGAACTGGCTATGTCCTTCCAAATTACTCACCTCTAGTTTCTCCTAATGACTAAAAACAGCTTAAACATCAACCAGTGTATAAGCCTATAGGCTGAAATACACTGTGCACTATTGCCTATTAATGCCATATAGTTATGGCATCCTTGTAAACCCAGTGCACAAAAGTAGCTCATACTAAAGCTATTGTTCTGCATCTCCAGTTGTTCCAGTTGAGCTTCTA
This sequence comes from Carcinoscorpius rotundicauda, assembly GCA_011833715.1. Classification (NCBI taxonomy): domain Eukaryota; kingdom Metazoa; phylum Arthropoda; class Merostomata; order Xiphosura; family Limulidae; genus Carcinoscorpius; species Carcinoscorpius rotundicauda. The sequence goes on from CM022406.1 coordinate 29,065,218, forward strand.
GTTCAATCTCTAATTCTCTACTGCTTTCCTGGAATTCTTCTAACTCTTGTACACTGTCTTGCCATCTATATGTAAGGCAGGAACCATCCATTATTGCTGAATTATAGCATACACTTAGCTATTATTATGGCACCTACTGTTTTTATGGGTAAATGTAATATTGTGTAGCTCTGAATGATAGAATAAAATGTAATTACTAGAAAACAGAATTACACTGAATATCATGTGAAATACGAAATAAAACAAATTATGATTTCCATGTAAAAACGTTTTTTTTGTTGTTTAACATAAAATGATACATCTTGTTTTTACAGAAATCTAGACATTACATGGAATTCCAAACAGACATCAAATACAAAACTCCACACATCCAAACAACTAAATATAATCAATAAGCTTTTAGGTAATTTCAAACACAACAAATAAAAAGACACAAATGATAGAATTAAGCAACTGAAACTTACTTCTTTTTATATTCCAAACCCACATTCTTGAAATACTGTTTCTTCTTCTTTATATGAGAATACAGGAATGTTTTCACTCATTCTAAGATTTCTTACACCACCGACAGTCAACATCCACAATCACAAATAGTAAACGTTTTTTACTTTCAGCTTTAGAATGGTCATCACAATTCATGGAAAGTATCATGGAGCATGGTTTAACCTATTTATCTTGCAGAACTTGAATTATTTTCAGTTACTGGCTCCTGTGTAAATAAAAGGTTTTCTGAACATCCACTCTGGCTGATTTTCCACTTTCAAATGGCAAAACTAGTTAACCATGGATAGGAAAAACAGAACGTACAAAACAAAACATGATTAAATATAATTATAAAGTCATTAACTGTTACTACAGCTCTGTCAGAAATAAACTTACTGCCTTGGATAATAATATGAAACAATTTAATTAAAATTTTGTTAAATGAATAAAACTGTTAACAGGTTGATGCATGTGTTCAACCTACCTGAAGATGGACTGTTTACAACCTGAAACATGTAGTTTAAAAAACTTCTACAGATAGATCTAAAATAGATGGGTAAGTTAACCTGAAACTATTGTTTTAAGACACATTACCTAAAACAGATGGATAAGTTAACCTGAAACCAATAACAGGGCTTTAATGTCAAAATTAAATTATGTTTGAATTGCAACTTATATTCTCAAAAACAATAAGCAAGAAAGGTTTGTGTTAGCCAGGAAATACAGTTTCTGGCTTGAAATAGACTGAATGAATGCTGTTATTGCTGATTACAAAACTGCACAGTGACTTTCTGAACACCCTGTATAATTGTTTCAAGCTATAAAAATACTTATATATGTAAAAATAGCTGGTATGGGTTGAGAAAATTTTTATGTAGAGGAGCGAACAACATTTCGACCTTTTTCGATCATCATCATTTTCTCAACCAATACCAGCTGTTTTCACAAGCATATTTTTCTCTTCAAGTGGATTTTCTCATCATCACAAACTATAAAAATACTCTTCCAAAAATTTAGTCTCTTGAGTTACATAATTCTCTTGTATTCTAGGAATGAATTCTTTATAAAAAGATGTGTTTACAAAGTTACCAAGTTCTTAAACAAAACCACATTGTCTGATATTTTATCCTCACCATAGCTGGGCTGGGTGTAACAAGCCATATTTTAAACTGATCCATTCAGTGGATTCTAATGTTCCTGTCTCATGTAACTCACTCTTGATCTTAACGAATAAGTAGTGTAACTTTCTCACCACATCATCAGTGCTTTAAATTGGTATTTTCCAAACTTTAAATACAGACCCCCCAAATTTGGAAAAGTTTCATTTGCAGCCCTTCTGCTGTGAGAACAAGCTGACAGTTTTGTTATATTGATGTCAAATCCAATTCTTCTATTTATTCCATTTTTATTTATGGTCTCTCTTTAGAAAAGACCATATTCCCTCCAGCTACATATACACATACCTTCAATGGGGGGTTCACCCCACTATATAAAAAGCAATGCCTAAAATGATATCAAAAAATCACACTAACACCGCTGTCTTAGTCCTTATGATAACATAGCATTTTAGTAACAAACTTTTATAAAACTATAGAATGCTAATGGATTTTAGCTTTATTTATTTTAGGGTTTATTCAATAACATACTATCACAAATAGAAGTCATGCAGCAAACCTTTCGATACAAATCATTTGTGATTAAGCCTAACTTTGATTAGTCTTCAGTGTATATACCTTTGGTCTCCTTAGGCATCAACATAGATTACTGTTATGAAAAGGGTAGAGACAGGTGTTACTGTCAGTACCAGGTTAATCCCAAGATAAGGAATTTATTGCACAGGGATAAATACAACCTCTTCTCTCTTAAGAAAAAAAAAACGTTTTAACTTGTAAAAATTAATTGCAAGTTCAAACTTTACAAGATTATCCAAGACTAAAGAATTAATGAGATTAGGATAAAGGCCTTCAGTTTCTTTATACTAAATTATGTAAGGATGGAAAGACATACCTTTATGATACGATTTTAGTTTTTCTAACACTCAAATAATCAATCCGTTCCTAATATCAAGTTATTAAATTCAATATTAATTATTCTGCATCCGTTCACTGTGGCAAAGGCAAGCACTTCAGGTTGTATGAGAAATGCGATCACATGGTTCCCGAAATATATAAGAAAACATTATGTTTTTACTGCTTTCAAGATTACAAGTCACATTATGATAAAACTTTACGTCATTAGGCCCATGTTGGAGTCGGAAGAGTGAAGCATCTACTATATATTGAGATACCTTTTATAGTTAGTATAACTTGTGATATTATTGATCAATCATAACTTTAAAATATGATAAAAAATGGCATATATATTTCACACTATAAATAAATGTCGCTTTCACAACACATTCAAAGTTGCAACAGTTTAATCTCGTACAACGCCAGTATCAAACGTCAATTCACTTTCACACTAGCAGGAGTTAATCTATACACAAAAAATGACCAATAAGACACTTCTCAAGTCGGGCTTGCACATAATCGGTAAAGTCATAATCGATTAATAATCGGAAAAAATCAATTAATCGTTACCTCTCAATATTATTTATAAACGGCTACTACTATTCTTGTAATGGATCACGTTTTGCATCATAACTCTGGAAAGATATGCCCCACAGAAAAGTATAATGTATCAAAGTAAAGCTCAGGATGTCGACAATCTAAAAAGTCATTAATAATCAGTTCAGTTACAGTAGCCCCCCAGTGGCTCAGCGGTATGTCTGTGGGCTTACACGCTAAAATCTGGGTTTCGATACCCGTGGTGGGCAGAGCACAGATAGCCCTTTGTGTAGCTTTGTGCTTAATTCAAAACAACAGTTACAGTATATCTTGGTGTAATTTTTCTGGTTTACTTTTTTCTGACATTCACTGCATGAGATGTTATTGTGGACATAATAACAATGGCTCATGACTATTTTTAAGTCAAAAATGGGCAGGTGTTATAAATATATCAAAGCTACAACATAAGAATTTATTAAAATTTACTGTATATCACCAAACAAAAATTACAAAGATGCAAAAAAATACCCATGTATGTATATTGACCATGTAGTAAACGAACAAATGAAGAGTTCTAACTTCTAAATCCAACTGTTGAGAGGATTACAGATTTACAACATATTGACAAGTTTTAAATTTAATAAATTTTGTACTTTAAAAAAAAGATTTGTTTGTTTTGAATTAAGCACAAAGCTGTACAATGGGCTATCTGTGCTCTGCCCACCACGAGTATCGAAACCCGGTTTGCTGTGTGTAAATCCGCAGACATACCATTGTGCCACTGGAGTGATTTTAGAAAAAGAACTTGTTAAAAAAAACTTAAACTATATAGTGTCGATTCATGTCAGTACTCAATAAATCAATATTTATTCTTGAACAGATCCTTTAGGAAACACAAAGCATTGACAGTTTCATCGGAGAGACTTGATCTTATCTTCGTAATGAAAAGACCTGCTGCAGAAAAACTTCTTTCTGCCTGAACGCTTGTGGCTTGAATACTTTTCATGTCATGGTATAACTTAAAAACATTCTCACTTCTTGTCCCAGTTGCTTTATATGATTTCAGCTCATCTTTCATAGTTATCTTTTTTGAATCAACTCCCTCCAGTCCCTTGTTGAAAGTGTTCATAGCCTCCACATATTCCTTATAAAGTAAGACAGCTGAGTCCTCTTCATTTTTAGTTTCATTTTCAGGCTCAACTGACTGGTCTTTATCCTCTGCCTTTTTCTCCTGCATGTTATGCAATCTTTCAAATGTATGCTCCCCAATTTTTTTTTATATTTCCTTTTGTGCAATAAACGAAGTCATATCCCGATTGACTTATTAACCCAGGGTTGTGAAGGTAACAAAGAAGTGAAACAGCATCCCTTTGTCGCCTGGTAGTGTATCTGTCGAAAAGATGCTTATACAATTGTTCAGCTACGAGATTTTCTTGGCTTTTGAGTTGAAACCATAAAAAATGAACTGAATTTTCAGCTTTTAGCAAGTTGTTTGCTTCAGAGCAAAGATTTTTCAGCACGATTTGGACAGGTTTCAGAGCATCAACAAGGTTGTCTAATGTTTACCACTCATCATCAGTGATAGTTTCAACTGACCCAATAATTCTCAGAGCTTTCTATCATTATCAACATACTGTCTCATCTTGTTTTACAATCAAGAGACAATTTCAGTTCTTTTCCAAATTCACCTTTAATGAAGTCCTGCAATTTTTCGATTTTTAATGGTGACTTTCCGAATAGTTTGCATATTTTTCTGACTTTGTCAATCACTTGTTGAAAATTTTCGTGAATCTTACCATCTGAATCATCAATATCCTTTATTTGTTCAAAAGTAAAATAGCTTTCACCATCTTCATTATCACTCTCTGTTTCATTGTCACTTGCAGCTTCTAAATTCTCATCTTCTTTCTCACCTTCATGTTCCTTGACCTCCTTCCTTTTTGCAAATATTACATCACAAACTGCCAAGTGTATAGTGTGTGCGACACATTGCTGTTAAAGGGGCTAATATCATTTCCAAATATGACCATGACTGAAGCCCCATCTGTTGTAGATACGACAATATGATGGTTGAGGCTGAGACCAAAATCTTCAAGTTTCCTGGACACAATTTCTATTGTTCTAGCACTTGTTAAAGATCCACAGATTTTTGTTAATCCAAGAGACCAGTGCTTTTCATCACTATGAACATTGATATTGATGTAGCGTCTGTTTTGAATTGACGTATATTCATCAAGGGTTAAGGAATATCTAGCACCAGACGCAATCTGGGCTTGAAAATAACTGCGTAATTCTTGCTTTTTCTGTAAAGCATAATTTACTACTATTTTTTTCACGCCTGAAACACTGGTTGGTACAGGTTTATCATATTTCTTTTTCTTGAGGCTTTCTTGTATAAAGTGACAAGATCCAATCTGTTTAAAACTCAGCCCATCGAGACTAGCTAACCTCGCAATCTCTTCATCAATGTCAGGTTTCTTGATAAAAGCATCCAAAGTTCGTTGAACAGTGCCCTCAGTGTTAGGGTCAATACCATGCATCACACGTAGATGGTAAAACAAAGAAGTTGACCCACCAATACATTTCAACTCTTTAGTACATATTTTACATTTCGCACCAGCAGTATTTTTATCGAAGCGTTCCCAAACATTATATTTCCTTTTTTTAGAACCTTTCCCCATTTTTGTGGTAAAAAATATAGTTCAGTGCTAAACGCTATTTATTTAGTTCCGTCTGTTCAAAATTTGGTTACAATGCACAATATCTTAGAAGCTATCGATTAAACCCAAGCCGAATTACTTGCGCAAGAATATATCTACGTCATCTGATTCACACATTTTTACGGCTTTTAGTGAAAATAATCCCCTTTAGATCCCCACTTCAAAGTTATTTTTACAATGCTTTCAGAAGGTGACAACCATTTTTATCAATTTAGAACATTCCTTGAGTATATTTAACAACATAATGCCATAATATTATAAAAGAAGTAATTATGACGTAAATAATAGAATTATTAATTATAATACAATAATTAATTACGACGTAGCAACAGCGTAGTTTTCGAAGTTTTCCTCTATCAATAATATTTTGTGATATAATTGGTATATTGCACACCAAATGCTCCCAATGTAAACTAAAATGCCACATAAAATGCCTGAAAATACTTCGATTTTTTTTTTTTTTTTTTTTTTTTGGGAATTTCGCACAAAGCTACTCGAGGGCTATCTGTGCTAGCCGTCCCTAATTTAGCAGTGTAAGACTAGAGGGAAGGCAGCTAGTCATCACCACCCACCGCCAACTATTGGGCTACTCTTTTACCAACGAATAGTGGGATTGACCGTCACATTATACACCCCCACGGCTGGGAGGGCGAGCATGTTTAGCGCGACTCGGGCGCGAACCCGCGACCCTCGGATTACGAGTGCACGCCTTAATACTTCGAAAACTAAATATATAATTGTGTACGTATCGCAAGGCAATAAAATTTTTTTGTCATCGAGTGACTCGATCTGCCATTATCGCTCATACAACTAGCTTAGCCTATTATTTGCGATTATCGAAATTGATTAGCGGTTAAGCAGTAACAAGTCTTAACCGATTATTAATCGGTTATTTTTAACCGGGTGCAAGCCCTATTCTCAATGCCACAGAGCAGCTAGCTAATGGATAAATATTGTGTCGTGTTCTACAGACACTGTTCTAAAATTATACATAACACAAACTAATATTCTAAGCGTGAATTGAATTCGCCGTAATCTTATGCTTAAGTGTTAAAATATCATGCAAAGCTAAAGAAACTGAAATTATCATTTAATGAGAGTGGCCATTACTTTGGAGCTAGAAGGGGAGATATTAATTCATTTAGTTCTTAAATCATTACACATTTTATAGATAGAATGGTTATCTGTTCATTTATTTCCTGGATCATCAAGTTAATTCACACCAATTATTGTCTCAATATGCATATGTTTTCCAAAAGAACACGCGACCTAAATCCTTCACATTATCTCACTTTTAGGATCATATATATATTTTGCTCTTAGCATTTTGATATTTCTTCAGGCATCATCATTCATACAGACGGGACAAATGAAAATTATGATTTGTAATAATAAATAATACACTAATACAGCCAACTCATTGTAACTAATAACGAGACATTTATAAATTGCACGATATAACATGTACAGCGTTACTTGGACAGCTTCACTACAAACGTTACTCTCTATATAGGCCCCGTCATGGCCAGGTAATTAGAGCGTTCGATTCGCAATCTGTAGATCGCTTGTTCGAATCTCCGTCACACCAAACATGCTTGCCCTTTCAGTTGTAGGAGAGATATAAGTTTACCATTAATCCCATTATTAGTTGGTTAAAAAATAACCCAAGCATTGGCAGTGGATGGTGATGACTAGCTGTCTTCCTTCTAGTTTCACACTGATAAATTAGAGTCGACTAGCGCAGATATCCCTCATATATCTTTGCACGAAATTCAAACCAAACAAACTCTCTGTGTATATTTTTTGTAGAAAATTAATACTGATAGAGTTAAGTAAAGAAAATCATGAGGAAGTACTATGATAAAAACAGCAAATCCAAACCTCGAACTAATTACATTTGTTTGTTATAACCTAAAAATAAGCTGAAACAAAATTAAATTTAAAATAATAAAGAAAAAACGTTGTACTAATTAAAAAGATCCCAGGGTACAAGCTATAATGTAGGATATAAAATTACTCTAAGCTTTGGACGTGACTAGAAAGTAGGACCGACATAGCGATGGGGGTACACAGTCTATCAGTCTTAACCACCATTCGCGAGTCCCACATAAAGAAATAAAATGTAAGTTAAAATCTTACCTCTTGAAGTTAGCATTCCAGCTCCTATTAAGAAAGGCATTAACTGGAAGTACAGTAAACGAGTTATACTAGTATAAAGAATCCCATCGAGGTATTTAAATAAACTATTATAGCACTTGACCACCACCCATTTACTCAGACTACTGTGACTGTCGTGCTCTGAACAAGCCTTAATATGCGACAAGGTGTACATCCGCATAAAGTAATGCCAAGTTGAGAAAATGTAACTAAAATCATGAAAAGTTAAGGTGGTTACTAAAACCAGTATTAAAATTAAGATTTGAGATCATATTTGCGCAGATCTCGTCAAGTTCAAATATTTATAATAATATTCGAAATAATAAATAAAACGATTACCATGTAGTAATAACAATATATGTATTAAATCAGCATTAAAGACGTGAATAATTAATTTTATTGAGTTTGAAACCAGTTATACCCCGATAGATTAGTTGTAAGAGTACTGGCTAATAATCAGTTGTTCTTGTAATTCTTCTCTGGACTACAAATTCCTTCAAACACTACTTTACTGTTGACAACCACTTTTATTTTCCATAGTTTCCTAAACTATTCCTTCTTAAAAGCTTGCCCCCCAGTGGCTCAGCGGTATGTCTGCGGACTTACACGCTAAAATCCGGGTTTCGATACCCGTGGTGGGCAGAGCACAGATAGCCCATTGTGTAGCTTTGTGCTTAATTCAAAACAACAACAACAACTTAAAAGCTTAACTTTTTTTAGCGCTTGTTGGTTTTCGTACTCCGAGCTTATAATATTTGGGCATGGTTGGCCCAAGTTTTCCACACAAAACTATTACGAACTGATTAATTTATGAACAGACGGTGATAACATTTAAAATGTAAAGTATTATATAGTAATGTTTTTTAAGACTCATAAGATGTGAAAATTAATATGTAGAACTTTACACGGACTATTTTCTACGTTAAAAACTTTTATTTAACTTACGAGTATTTGGTGCCATTACGGTAGCCTTCATCTCATACTATTTATATATTACTAAATTATCTACTCGGTATATTCTCAAGTCAGCGAATTATAAACCCAACTGCTAATAATCGTCTGGTTTTAACCATCTTATGATAAAACTACACAATCATGTAATATTAATTCACAAAATAAACTAATTAACAATATCTACTTGTGTCACAAATTTGTAAAATTTATAAAACTTCCTTCTAACATGTTTCATAGAGTAACATACTTTTTGTACATTGTAGCTATAATTTTAAAGTATGGTGCTCTGATAAAATAAAACCAAGAAATGAAATTGAAGCAGAGTTTCATTTACATATTTTGCATTTGGAATAATATTTTTTCATCTCTCACTCCCATTTCACGTGACATAAAAGCAATGGCGAATTATTATCGTTTCGCATGAATTATATTAAAAATCTCTACTGACAAACTGAACAATGTAAGAACACAATTATCTTGTGGCTTTACAAAAAATACTCAGTAAATAAAAATTTATTCGCTTTGTGCTCAGTCAATGTTTTAAACAAGTACAATAAGAATATGAAATTTAAATTATTTTTATGAATATGAAATTCAACAAAGGCAAGTTTGACTATTTTCATACCCTGTCCCTAGATGGCAATAGTGTTATTATCCAAACGAGTGAGTAAGTACGTTTGAAGTGAAAACATTAAAGGGGAACTAATTTCCTTCTCTGCTTCCAATTGTTTAGTTGTTAGCCTGCAGACTAAAACTTCTGAAAAATCAATGTCCATTCGAGATAAGCACAGTACAGTTTGACACTTAAAAACAAAAATAATAGTATATTTCTATTCGCGGGTTTGCTCCTTATTTTCAAGCATGTTCATTCTTCCAGCTCTCAAGCGGCGGATGCTCCCACTATTTCATCAGAATAGCCAAAGAATAAGCGATGGGGTACATATCCGTTATACCCCCCACAATTTTAATAACATTTAAAAGTATATAAATATATATTGCTGGCCAAAATCTTAAGGTAAATAAACATAAAGAAAAACTATGCATTTTGTGTTGTGTTGAAAGACTCAACCACTTATTTGAGTAAATTAAAAACATTAAATATCTGCAAGAGAAAAAAAGCATTAAATATCTGCAAGAGAAAAAAAACATTAAATATCTGCAAGAGAAAAAAAAAATCAAATATATACAAGAGAAAACAACAAATATACATACCGACAACAACATGACCTCCCACCAACGCACAAAGTGGCGAGATGTCCGGCCGCCAGAGATGGAAAAATTCCCTGGAACCCAGTCGCCGAAAGTCCGTCTCAAGGCGGAGCAACAGCCGACACCTGGCCTTGCCCAGTATCTGAAAGTACGACACCGGCTCCTGCTCGAAAACCAAATTGTTCCGAACAAGCCAGATGACGTACTTAAAGATGGTTAAAGTACACTAGAAAGAAAAGTCCAGGTGGCTGGGCACATGGTACAGTAGAGTCTCTGCCGAGAGAGATGGGACTCAGAAAAGGAGAGCAACTCTCTCCCAGATCTCCATCAACGTCGGACAGAGGACCAACCTGTGCAAGACAAACTCTACCTGGATGTGACACACTAAACACAATACATTTGCACCAAAGTTCCACAGGTACGTACACTCCTTCACCAGGAGAATGTTATGCACAACGTACCAGTTGAAAGCCTGGAAATAGCTACCAACATGATGCAGTGCGATGTGGCCCCAAAAATGTCCCACAACAGAGAAGGATGGTGTCGCTCAATCCTGTGAATACATTCAGGGACCAGCAGGCGGTAGAGGGAACGGGAGTCCGTCAGAACGTCGGCCGACAAGCCACGACATCGCCGGATCACAGCAGCAGCGTCAACATCCCAGGAAGGAGGATCAAAATGCATTGGTGTTTGCACGATCAATGAAACACTAAAGAGCCTTCAACCCAAGCCAATGAAGAATCGAGTGATATGGCAACAGGGCTGACCCTCCAAGGACAAACAGCAAAAAGTAGTAGAAAGAAAGAGGGAAAGACACTGGGTCCAGACTCATGGTATGCGCAGACCTCCCCTGTGAGGCAGCAGTGTCAAGTAAAGCTTAGACATTGCCTCAGGTTTGCCACCCCACAAGAAGACAAAGACATGACGTTCAATGGTTCATGCAGCACACTCCCCAGGTACCAGACAAGGGGAACATCCTCCTTCTCACCACCTCTGCCCTGTCAAACATGTTAACAGGGCAGTAGTGGTAATTGTGCACCACCAAACCAACCTCTCCCAAGCAGCCTCAGGGCCCGCGAGAAAACGAACCCCGAAGCAAGTGATCGGGGAGGAGATCCAATCTGGTATAAATGGAAAGTCGGGAGCTGAGGCCCATTTATCAAACCCCCACGCACGAGACTTGGGAAAATTCAGCTGGGCAGCACTAGCCCAAGGGTATCGATGGATAATGGCCAGCGCTAAACCCAATGATGTGAGGTTCTCAAGGAACAGGCCACACCTTTCCAGAACAAACCACAAGAAATTGTGGTGAACACGATCAAAAGCTATGCAGTGATCGAGGGACACAAAGACAGCTGGGATATGCCAATCCATGATGTAGTGGAACAGGTCACTGAGAAGCACCAGATTTTGTTGGATACTTCTGTCCTGCATGCTGCACGTCTGGGTGCAGCAAACCAAGGAAGGCATGACTACACCCAAACAGGCACACAGGACAACCTCTCGTCCACGGCTGAAGCCGAGAAGAGGTGGCGATAATGCATCCAGAATGTATGAAATGTCAGATGACGATTGACCATTCTCCAACACCAGACTGGTGATATGTCTGGTCTTAGCCATCTCCTGTCCCCTGCATAGCAGAACCCTGTGGCAGTTCTAGGATCGAGTTATTCGATCAGACTAGAGAAACTTGCAGCACGGAACACTTTGAAATAGTCCAAAGCTATTTCCCTATGAAATGTCTCAATGTTTCAGAGGACCCCGTGATCCCTCTGGTACATCATGAAGCAAGGCAGGCAAGGTGTCCTGCTTGCCCTACAAGGCCAAAAGGCGGGCCCGCGAATGCCGCATACTAACTTGCTGCAGTAAGGAGGCACAAGCTTTCTTGAGACTTGCCCATCAAGACCCGATGACAGACTCAACAGAACAGAGCTCTTGAACAAGAGCAAACAAATTGGTTCCAACCCCATCCCCGGCAAGAAGGGAATCGTTGAGCCTCCACACACCAGGGCCCCTAAAAACGGGAACAAAATCCCAGAATATGGTGAGAAGCGCCCGATGGTTAGGACACATGAAACGAGACATCCCCAACGTGATGAACAGCAGCCTGCCGAGGCTCTGCTGAAGGCTAGGAGTCACATAAAACCTGTCAAGACGACAATAAACGCCATGACTGGTCCAGGGAGCCACAAAAGCAGACCCATGCAGCGCACACCAGACATAGGACAGCACCACATGCAGAGACTGTATATACGGATCACCAGAAAAAGGATCATCCCCAAACTTGTCGAGGTGAGGATCCAAAACACAGTTGAAGTCGCCATTAAGAACAATATCGGCCTGAGTAACCATGAACCCGTGCAAGTCGGAGAAGAAGGCCTTCTGCTCTCCAGACCAGGCAGGTGCATAGACATTGATAAGCTGAATCTTACGACCCACAGTGACAACATCATCATACACCACTGGTCCCTCAGCATTACTATGCAATGCGAGGATGGTTCCATTAAAATACGGGTGAAAGAGGATCCTCACCTCACCCGAATGTGTCGTGCAAAACGACCAAAAAACGCGGACAGGGTACCGAGAAGAAAACGAAAAATGGTTCCTCTGGGAGGCAAAATTGGTCTCTTGCAAAAATGTAACTTCAACTGCAAAGTGGTTGAAGAGGGAGAATGCAAAGAATTGCCTACCTGGATGTTTTAGGACATAGCGAGGGGTTGTGGCCACCACAACACACTTTACACTTGACAGCAGGTACTGTCTATATGTCCGTAGGTCAGACAAGTCCCACACTGCAATCTGCCAAAACGTGGTCCTCGAAGCCACAACAGCGATACAGGCGTCGCGTGCCTGGGTAATTACAAGTCACCCAGAACCCGTTCATTGAAATAAAGTTTGGAACCAGCATCTTCATATTTAAACATACTCGTCGGTTCCCAGTGTACACATGTGGGCGTGTCTGGTACGTCTCGTGTTCCGATTTTCGCACTGTCCCATACGCCGACAACATGTCCTTGATGACGTCGTGGGACAGTTCATAGGGAACCGAACGCAAAAACGCAAACTAACGTGGCAGGGGTTTAGTTTAGAGAGAGAGAAATCAGAAGACTTCTCTCTCCAACTGGGGTGCTCAGGAACTTTGTAGTTCCTCTTCGTCCCCTTACTTGGGAAAGTTTTAAAATATCCGTGGAATTTTTTCTTTATTTTTAATATTTCAGACGTGGAGTGGGGTTTTGTGAGTGAGAGGAAGGACTGGACGAGAGCAGCGAAAGTGAAGTGAGCCAGACATTGGCTCTAGGACGGAGTAGGCTGACGAATTGATTTTTAAAATTTACTGTGATTGGTTTGATTCCTGGTGACTCGGTAAACGGCCCTTTTCAGATAAGGCTGGGACCTACAGGTCCGATGCCAGAGATTTTGCTGTGGGAGGAAACGGGAGTACCCCGAGAAAACCCACTTTCACGCCTGGGCGCAGAATGATCTACACAGACCGTGCCCGGAAATAGCTGGAAAAAAAATATTGATATAAGGGGAAACTGTTAGCTGCAGTCTTGTAGATCAGGTGGTAACTTCATCTTAGACTTGTTTATACACTTGAGACCCATTGGTGCAACTGAAAAACGTGGTCTCCGTGGTGGAAGTACTGGTTGTTCTTCGGTGAGTTGTTCTTCGCTGGTCTGTGATACTTTCTTTCTTCTCGAGGTTTTGGTTTGAGTTTTCTGCGTGGAGGTAGTTTGTTTTTCAGTTTGTACTGTCGCGTCGATGGTTATCTTGATAATGGTTTGAGTCTGGCTGGTTGTTGAATTCTGTGGAACTGGGATTGAAGTCTAGGATGCACTGTCCTTTTTGTCTCTTGAACTGCTGGAACTTGACGTGTTGCTAGCAGTGGGAGTTTTCGTCATCTGTCTGAATCTGTCTTCATGTTTCTTCTAATTATATCTGGACTCGGCGGATTTTTAGTAGTTTCATGTTGGAAGATTTCCGTTGGTTGTTTGCGATATCTGGGTGCTTTGTTTGAACCGTTATTGCGTGGTTGTCGATGTGGGTGTTCGGCTGTAAAATGAAATATATGATAGTAACAGCCGTCACGTAAAATGCAGTCAGCACTGTACTTTGACGTTGTCACTAACTTCATGAAGTGCGTGGGATGGTTACTGTTCTTAGAAAAAAATTCGATGAACTGCATAAACTTTGGCTTGTATTTGGGATTCTATGGTTTGTCTGATTTCTTCTGGTTGAATAGATGGGTCGACGCCTCTCAGGAATACAGAATAAAGAATGACTGGACTTTTCGTGTGGGAACAGCTTACTTTAAATTCAGTGTTCTATGGCTGGTATAGGTAAATTTGGTCTGCATTAGTGGCTGGTTGAATGAGGATTCCGCCCCGGCGTAATATTCGGGTCCTGGACGGTTCAATGGTTGCCCTTGGCTCGGCTCGGGCGATCAGCGTAACGATTTGGTACGGCGTGAGGTTCGGCGGTAGGCCGTCGACGATTACCGGCGGCACTACCGGCCTGACTGGCGAGGATGAACGTTTCGTTCTGAATAGCATCTTGGCGGAGATATTAGCACGTCTGACTTGCTCTGAACCGACTAGGGGGACCGACCAGAGGGTGATGCACTTTATGTTCTGCCTGGCTGGCTCCTCAGACACGCGCTAGTTCCCCAAGGGAAAGTCTCTCTGGTCCATGAGGTGACAGGCGTGGGAGGCCGACGCCAACGTCGCCACATACTGCCCGTTCATCAAAATGTTGCAGGCATTCAGTTTGGATACTCCCGACAGCAGCGTTCAAGGAGTCTATGACCGCCTAGGGCAGCGTGGCTGCAGGCACCACAAAGCGGATAGACCACCATACACATATAAACCTACACAGCACAGTACACACACACATGTACGGAAACGTTGCTATGCAGCACAGAAACCCCACAGCACACGACCAAGAATCACGGACGAAGCCGTCACACGATACAGCACAAGGTAAGAAACAACACAAACTCCCGGAATGAGCACAGCGAACAACGGTACCGAAAAAATCCTGAGCTGAATTTGAAATTTATTTACAATAAAGAAGCTTTATAAGAAGGCACGACAAGATAAAACAATAATAATATATACAATGGGAAGTTGAAACAAATGAAAAACATGAAATATATACATTTGTTTGTTTGTTTTGGAATTTCGCACAAAACTACTCAAGGGCTATCTGTGCTAGCCGTCCCTAATTTAGCACTGTAGGACTAGAGGAAAGGCAGCTTGTCATCACCACCCACCGCCAACTCTTGAGCTACTCTTTTACCAACGAATAGTGGGATTGATCGTCACATTATAACGCCTCCACGGCTGGGAGGGCGAGCATGTTTGGCGAGACGCGGGCGCGAACCCGTGACCCTCGGATTACGAGTCGCACACCTTACGCGCTTGGCCATGCCGAAATATATGCAACATTAAATGAAAAACAAGAAATATATACGACATTAAATAGATACAATAAAAAACAAGAAATATATACGACATTAAATAGATACAATAAAAAACAAGAAATATAAACGACATTAAATAGATACAATAAAAAACAAGAAATATATACAATGACAAATAAATAAGAGATACATACAAAAAAAAACATAGTAAAGATATAAAAACCCCAAAATTCAAAATATACAGGAAGCGAGAGTAGAGGAGGGGCAGTTCAGAAGCCCATCTCAACCCGACCCCTCACCAATGCACAAAGGGGCAAGACGTCCGGCCGCCAGAGTTAGTAAAACGTCCTGAAACCTTGGCGCTGGTAGTCCGCCTCATGGCGGAGTAACAGCCGGTACTTAGCCCCACCCAGTATCGAAAAGTTCGACACCGGTGCCCGCTCGAAGACCAATTTGTTTCGAGCAAGCCAGATGACGTACTTAAAGATGGTAATGGCATACTGAAAAGAAAAGGCCGGGTGGCTAAGAACCAGGAACAGCACGTGATACAGGATGGTCTCTGCCGAGAGCGGCGGGACCCGGAAAAGCCCCGCAACCCTTTCCCAGATCTCTGTCAACGTTGGACAGAGGATCAACCTGTGCAAGACAGACTCAACCTGAGTGTGACACATTGGATACAACTCAGTTGTACATGAGTTCCACAGGTAGGTATGCTCCCTCACCAGCAGGTTGTTGTGCACCACATGCCAGTTGAAAGCCTGGAGGTAGCAATCAACATGGTGCAGTGCAATGCAGCCACAAACAATCCACAATAGAGCAGGATGATGTCGCTCGATTCTGTGGGTGCATGCAGGGACTAGCAGGCAGTAGAGAAAACGGGTGTCTGTCGGTGCATCGGCAGACACGGAACGACACCGCCATAACGCAACAGCAGCGTCGACGTACCAGAGAGGAGAGTCAAAACAATAGGTGTCTGCAGGCTCAAAGGAATACTAAAGAGCCTGCGTCTCGTGCCAACCAAGAATCACATGAGGTGGCAATAGGGGTGATCCTCCAAAGACAGCAAAAGGAAACAGACAGAAGAAGGGAAAGACACTGAGTCCAAACACATGGGATGTCCCAGACCACCTCTATGAGGCAGCAGCGTTAAGGAATGCCGAGACACTGCCTCAGGTTTGCCATCCAACAGGAAGGCATAGATGGCTCGAGCAGCGCAGTTATCTAAAGGAAGGACGACCCCCAGGTACGAGACCAAGGGGAGGATCCTCCTCTACACCCCCTCAACTTGTTTGACAGGGCAGTAGCGGTAATCGTGCACTGCCGAACCAACATGCTGAACAAACCCTTCCCAAGCAGCCCCAGGGCCCGCGAGAAAAAGGAACCACAAAGCAGGTGATCGGGGAAGGTGTCCAATCCAGACCAAATTAGGAGTCGGCAGACGAGACCCATTTGCTAAAGCCCCTCGCACGAGACTTGGGGAGATTCAGCTGGGCGGCGCTGGCCCGAGGGTTACGATGGACAATGACCACCACTGAACCTAAGGATACGAAGTTCTCGAGAAACAGGCTCACATCGTCTGCATGCGCGACATACGTCATGCACAAACCTCCCAGCATCTGGAAACCACGCACTAAGACTAAGTGGTACAGATGAGAGAACAGGCACTCGATAATCAACACATAAAGTGTTAGGGACAATGGATAACCCTGACAAACCCCCTGTAAGATGGGAAAAGAGGATGTCAGGTATTCGTTAATCAAGAGCCTGCTCGTAGTGGTCGCATACAAGGCTTGCACATAGTGTACAAAAACTGAAGGGAGGCCACATTCCCCCAGAACGAACCACAGAAATCCATGGTTGACTCCATGAAAAGCTTTGCTCTGATTGAGGGACACAAAGACTGCAGAGATATTCCTGTTTGAGAAATCCTGTTGCAACGTATTTGAGGAGCGGTAACATGACATTCAACAAACAAAATCTAGGGTTTCATAGTTAATATTTCTTAAAACAAACAAGAAAAAATAAGGCTATTAAATTAGGGTGCTCAATTTTTAATTATACATGTAAATATACAATATATCGGTACCGATTCAAACAAGATTTACATATGTGATTGTTTATAATGGTTTGATTTTAAGAAATATAATTTGAAGCACTCAAAACTTTTCTATTTGCTCCATTAATGCCTACAACCCTCCCTCGAATTTTGAAAATGCCCATTAGAAGCGATATTGCCTAGATTGGAAAATACTACAATAATATGCTGTCAGTGTACACAAAAATAACGTTACAAGGGGGTCCTTAGGTCGTGAGGTCAGTAAAAAGTGTGCATATTGGGAATTGAGAGAAGAATTATGATGAGCGTTGTAGATTACAACACGGCATGATGCATGAATTTGAAAAACAAGAACATTTGTTTCTCCTAATTTTGATATTACTTAGTCTTGAAATAGAACACTTTCAGGAAGTACCCTGCAGACATACATATAGTACGAAACTGTTTTTTTAGCTAATGCTTTAATTAGTTATAATAATTTAAACTGGGGTGTAAAAAGTGATTGTCAGTGTAGACAAGTTGTTCACTGTTATGATAAATAATATCTCCAAGAATTAAAAGTTTAGATGTGAAAGCATAATTCAAATAACTTTGTCAAGCTCTTCTCGATTATACGAAACAAACTGAAAGTGCTTTGTGTAATCACAAGGCCATGCTACTTGATTAAATGTTTTTGAGGTGAAAATGAAGGGAACGTAAATTATAAGATTCCTCATATTTAATTAACATAACTTGATAACTTACATTAGTTTTTTCTTTAGTTGCTGTGTATAAAGGAGAAAATAAGTGGCGCCTTATTTGCATCCTAAAATGAAAATGAGTCTGCAGGTGACATATTGATAAAATGCCAGTTTACGATCTTCTAACATTTAACGAAATTATTATGCATACTGTGGTACACAAAAACATGGCTGTACGTTTGTATTTATCCGTTTATAAATATAATTAGTTCTAACCCTAACTCGTCTTTAATTAGAGTTAACTCTTATATTAACGAGTCTTTGAATATGGTTAGTTTCAGTGATGATCCTGTGGGACACTATCTCATTTCAATCTATTTATTGAAACTATAATTTCAGGCGAATTTTATCGACAGGTTTATTGTCAAACAAACAAGCACTCGTAGTTTTCCAGCCGAGCAATCAGTACTCAAAAGGCCCCCACTGCTTGTATGCGCATGGGCGTGGATTAGTGACGACATCTGGCGCATGATTGCTAATCGAAAGAGCTGTACTTTGTGGAAGAAGAAAGGAGACATAAGCTTAGGGTAAAGTATTACTACGTTTCATTTAATTTCCAGATTTAAATTACGTTTGAATTATGTAGACAATCGCAGAGAAACGTTCCATTTCCATGTCGTTTACTTCTGAGACTACAGGCAATATTAAAATTAATTTTTTGTTTGGTAACGCGATGATGGTTTTACTACAAGTAGTGCCAGAGTACGTAGCCATTGTTGCTGGCTTGTGTTGATTATCGGCATAGTCTCGAGGATGAATGCACAGGATCTAGGATATTTTCGAGTTTCACGTAAAGAAAAGGTATAACAACTCATCAACAGAAACAAAAGGTAATATATACACAATATATAGTAATACTGAAATAATTGAGTTCATTTAAAAAGCCACACCAATTCGCTTAGATAAATTTTGTTAAAAGGTTGTAATTATAAATGTATTTCGTCATACTTAAATCTTAAGCTTAATTTACTCTAACTGCATTGTGATCTAAATAGAAATGTCGATTAAACTAATGTGCAACTATTAAAACGAAAATATAATTTAATATTAACTTTTGTTTTTAAAATTAAACTTTAAGAGTTAAATCTTTGTTTTGTTAAATCCTAGAATTTTTAAAGTGTAACACTAAACTCGGACTGAAAGTTAAACGGTGGATTTCATTATTTAATCTATAGAATTAATTTCTTACCAGCTGTTTTATAAAATAATAAAACTATTTAATTGTTTAAGGCACAAAACACCCGTATCGGAATATCCTTTTTTAGTTTTATTGTACAATAATTGTGGGTCCAAAACATTTACTGGAGGTAAATATTAACTAAAATTATAATAAATAGGTGATTGAAGTCTCACTTTTAAATTCGTATTTGGATGCAAAGATATCGCGCCGCTGATGAAGTTGTAAGCTTTCATTAGCGTCGCACATGACACGTGCTTTTTATTTGCGGAAGCGCACGTTCGCGTTCTTGATACTTAACTGTTCATTCTTTTTTATATATATATATATATGCAAAAACGGCTCGTTTTGGGTTCAGAAAATATTTTAAATAGAAGAGCGAACAACGTTTCGACCTTCTTCGGTCATCGTCAGGTTCACAAAGAAAGAGGTAACTGACCGGAAGCTGACCACATGTTTGGAAGGGGTTGTATACCTATATTAACATTATAGATTATTATATATTCAAACATCTAACCGCGCCCTCTACATTGCGACACTCAGTTATACAACCCCTTCCAAACATGTGGTCAGCTTCCGGTCAGTTACCTCTTTCTTTGTGAACCTGACGATGACCGAAGAAGGTCGAAACGTTGTTCGCTCTTCTATTTAAAATATTTTCTGAACCCAAAACGAGCCGTTTTTGCATCTAAAATTCTCAACAAGTGGGTTTCTCGACATCACTGATTGTTCATTCTTTTAGTTTGGTTGGTAACAGTAGAAAAACCAGGTCAGTTGTTGCTTTTAATCGATAATTCTGGTAAGTATTAAGTGTGATTTCTTGTAAATTCTGATAAACCTTTAGCTTCAGGCTATACAGAAAAATTTAATTGTGTTAAAGCCTGTACTGATAACTTTACTTCAGCATGTGTATGTATTGTTGGACGAGTCGGTGTTGGTAGGAAATGGTCTAATACAGTGGGTCCCAACCAGGGGTGCGAGATAACATTTGTTTTGGCCACCTTCACCAAATTCTTAAATAAATAATTATTGTGAGGGGTGTGAGAACATAATAAGTTTTTTTTAGGGGTGCGGGATATAAAAAAGGTTGAACCACTGGTCTAATATAATTAAATACATTTTGTCTGATTCACCTGAGATTGCTTGTAACGTGTAAGGTTTCTTTTGGCAGGAAATGGTCTAGTACAATTAGATTATGTTTGTTAAAAAAAACGAGTTACACACAGTTGTTTTCTGTCTGAAACTAATTTTAATACTCTCCAATTTTATTCACATATTTTCCTCAGCAGTTAAACAGTTATTTTTCTGAAACATCTCTTCTAACAAGCGTCTTCGAATTTCAGCATTGTGGATCACAGTTGTAAAGAGCTCTCGGCAGACTGTTGGAATTACTATGTTTGTAGTATTTTATTTTCTGTGATATTTTTCATTAAAATGGCCATTGACCATAAGGAGTATTTGGAATGATGGAACTTAGCTTTATGAGCCATATTCAGCTTTCATATATTTGGCTAACAATATTAAGTAATATGTCAAGCCTGACACCGTTTTGTGTGTGTAGGTCAATTGGTTCTGTTTCGTATAGTCTGCAACTTGCGCACGAGGACATTTTTATAATGACCTGTGGCTTGAAGTCTTTTGCTGTTTAAAATGCTGAGATGTACAAATATTTCCACTTCCACGGGGAACTTTATGAATTTCTGTCATTTGTCCTTCAGTTTTGTATCGTCATTACACAAGTATCTTTCCTTGGAAAGTCTGTGGCAGCATTGCTCTGTTGAATCGCCTCGAAGTTGTCATGTATATGTGCTAAATATGTCGGTTGTATAAAGCGCGATTACCCCCCCCCCTACACACACACACACACACACACACACACACACACACTGTACATAGAAATTTAGTAGAGCTCCGTAAGGTTTATTAAACTCTTCTGCCACTTCCTGCATATGTCAGTGTTGTTGTTGAACGAATCGCGAAAGGAAATTGCTAAACAAAATCTTAATAAAAACTAGGGTTGGTATTTCAAGAAACCTGTTATAACAAGGAGGAATGAAGGTATTACACTATAGTACCAGAAACTATTTAAATGAAAGCTCGCGTGTTAGGGATCCAGTTGTTTTGTTTCTTTCTCGTGTTTTCTTCGTAACCCAATGTAACAGTTGTTCTTTAGTACAAAAGTATTAGTAGTAATCTCGTTTGTTTGTTTTAATTGTGAACAATTTATCTCGTTGTGGAAGTTTTGTGGGTAAAGATTTAACAAAACAGAGCAATGTTTTCTAAAAAACAGGAAATTCAGTTGGGTATTTTTTTTAAGTTTATCTAAACTGTTCCCAGTGATAAAAATGTATCTGGACGGCTGGTACGGCTATCAGCACTTACACCAAATAAAGCAGAGAACGACGTTTCAACCTTAGGCCATCTTCAGGTTAACACGCACACAACAACAACAACAAAAAAAAAAAAACCTGAAGATGACCCAAGAAGGTCAAAACGTTGTTATCAACTTTATTTTAATAAGTTTTACTACCTGTACCAACCGTTCTGAGATACATTTTTACTTCAAGTGGATTTCTCGTCATCATGAACTGTAAAACATTCAGTTATTATGGAACTAGATTGTTTCTTTAACATTTCCATCTGTTTCTTTTCAGTGTAAGACTGAATGTTTTAAATTCTTTTATTTCTGTTCCTGTCTCCGTTAGGGGGTGTTGTAGCTATTAGAAGTAGCTTTAAGTTGTATGAAGCCGTTTATCACGAAGGTTCGAATTTACGTAGTTGGAAGAGACTAGAATAAGATAGTTGTGCTAGTTTTGCACATTAGTAAATGAACAAAGATTAATTCTGAAGTGTATGTACACTAACGGAGGAGGAGAGAAAACATCTCTCGTTCGTCTCCCACTCGAATATGTAAAAAAAACAACGAAACACTACAAGTTATTTGAATATCGTTGTGGAAGGTTGGACAGTACGCTAGTAGATGGTGATTTTTCGATGTAGGAACAGTTTAACTTCGACATTTTTAATTTATCCTGATAATTGATGTTATCACTTCACATTTCCAAGGCGGTATGATATCGGTCAAGTAAAAACGGTCCAGTAATTCTTCGTTTGTTTGTTTTTAGTAAATAAATAAACAAACATAGATTACCATGTTCTGATTTTTGTTTCTTCGTGTGTGAGTTGTCGATAATTTAATAACGATGTATATTTTTAATCTAAATATTATATGAAGTCTAAAATATTTAAAAGTTCGCGATGTTTACATCTTCGACAAATGTCTAGATATCAATAAATTTATGAATATGAGAATCGGTGAATTGAGTAATTCAGTTAGTAAGTGAAATATTTATTGAAAAGATAATGAATTATTCAGTGTTTGAAAGATGTAATTATTGATCGAGCAAATATTCAGTGATAAAAATTTATCAATAGGTTAGTCTTGCTTTATTATTATTATTAACATAAATTTTAAACGTTACGAGTGTATTAGGTCCACAGTAGTGTTGAGTTTAATGATGAAAAGCTCCTCGAAGTGAGCGTAGCTTGTAACGAAGATTATTTTAGAAATAAATTATTACAATTACATGGACTAGAATTAGCATTATTTTCACTAAAGTTTTGAAAATCTGTCAGAATTTCAAATGTTTCACCCGTGTATAAACGAAGTAAAACCCAGTACTGATCTTTATAAGCTGCAGATGAATTAAGAAGTGTCATGATCAGTTCAGAAAAAAGTACCTCTCAAAGGTTTAACTTTATAAAACGAACTTATCCGACATTTCCGTGTGGCTCAAGAATTCGTCTTTGAAGCACCCTCTTTGTAAATGGAGATTTTTATTTTGTGTTATGATAAGGCTACTAAAGCTAATTTTGCTGTACATAGTTTTCAACTACTTACTAAAAGGAATGCAGCTACTATAAAACGCCGTCATCTACTCTACAGTGGTAAGGGATTGACTGTCACTCTTATATTGCATCCACAGTTTAAATTATGGGGTTGTGGTATGGCTTTGAACCAGTCCAGTAAGTTACAAGCATGTTTTTATTCTACAGTTGATAAGATGATGTTCGTTCTACTTTATATAGGAAATTTTTTCTCGTTTGTGAAAACAAAACATGGAATTGTTTTTCGTTTTTTTTTTAAGCCTAACATGTTGCCCAAGTTACTTATCGGATTATTGATCCGTCTTGGAGAAAAGTTGTTCACACTGTCTGACTTCCTAAACACCAGACGTGAGTACTGAAGTCGGAGATAGAAGCCGTTTTTATCTCTCCAATTTTCTGTTGATCGCGTGACAAGGGACGGTTCTCTATCACAAACACCAAATAAAACGCACAGTTTCGTAAGATCAAGTAAGCCTGTTCACTAAAAGGCATTAGAGCAAGTTTATAAATTAGAAATGGCAATTTATTAACGTAAATTTAAAAAAATGCAAGAAAAATATTTTGTTATTCTTCAAAATACACTAAAAAGTGCATTTGTAATAGATCCTACACCAGGTGGACATCCAAAATGGGTGGCCCAGTATGACCAGGTGGAATGAACGCTTGACTCGTAATCTGACGGTCGTGGGTTCGAATCCCCGTCACACCAAACATACTCGCCCTTTCAGTTGTGATGGGTGTTATAAAGTTACGATCAATCCCACTATTCGTTGGTAAAAAAAAAAGTAGCCCAAGAGTTGGTGGTGGGTGGTGATCACTACCTGCACTCTATCTAGTTTTACATTGCTAAATTAGGGACGGCTAGCGCAGATAACTCTCGTGAAATTCAAAAACAAACACCAAAAATGGTGTATCAGTTGAAACTATTTTACCATTTCGTAACGTGAGAAATCGTTTAAGGATGTGTGTGTGTGTGACATTTTAACAATACAAGTCCTGGTGGTTAGGTGATCTCGCAATCTGTGGTTGTCTTCGAATCCCATCAACAAACATGTTTTAGCTCTTTCAGCTTCGTGGACGCTATAATGTAACGAGCAATCCCGTTTTTTGTCAGTAAATAGCAGCCCATGAGTTGGCTGTGTAGACTAACTACATTTACTCTGGTGTCACTTATATTATGGACTGTAGTGCACGTAGCCCTCAAGTAGCGAAATCCAGCATGAAATCGGTGTTCAAACTTTATATTTGGTATATACACTTCACAATTCTCAGATACTGTGATTTTAATTCCCTTCATGTATAATAGTGGGTTTTCAGTTTTGACACTTAGTTCAACATGTGTTGATGATACCTAGATTTCACAAACGTTTTTAGGTACAAAAGATTGAGGTGCTGTAGAGCATGAGGATACAGTCCAGTAAACCAATCATTCTGTGCGCTGGTCAATCTAGAAAACGAACTTCTTGTTGTTTAATGTTTTTTGTCAGCAGATATATATCGTCTCTTGATGACGAGAAACTCGCTGAAATAAAAATGTATCTCAGAATGTCTGGTATGGGTATTAACACTTATTGATGAGGAGAGAACAATGTTTCAAACTTCTTAGGTCATCTTCAATAAAAAATTTTAATACCCATTCCAGGCATTCTGAGATACATACACTGTTTCTGTTATTTTAGTAATGTAAAACAAGCTAACAGTTAGTAGGTGAAATCATAATTTTTATTTTTTTTTTGTATTTCGCACAAAGCTACTCGAGGGTTATCTGTGCTAGCCGTCCCTAATTTAGCAGTGTAAGACTAGAAGGAAGGCAGCTAGTCATCACCACCCACCGCCAGTTCTCAAATGAGATCCGCCATATTAAAAACAATGTTCCTTTTCAGAATGAAACGTTTTGTTGGAGTTTTAAGTCTTCAAGTTTGTTTGCTTAAAATGTTTTTGTTTTGTTTTTCGAATTGAAACACTTGTCACTAACATTCATTTTTATGAAAATTTTGGCTCAAGTAATAAGAAATAAAAAAAACAAACTAATGTAGGAATTGAAAGTGGTGTGATGTGATGAACCGTGAGAAAAAGTCTTGTTTGAGTTGCGCATGTCCGAAGATTTTAATTGTGGTTCAAATTAGTTTTCAGTTTCTACATCTTATCAGACACGATTGTGCTTGGATGCACAGGATACCAGTTTTTGAGTAAGTACTTGAGTTATTTTCAGTCGTTTGTTAAGGCCCACAAATTAGAACTCTTAACTGATTACAATATTTTATGTATATTTGAACGCTATTTTAAACCTGTTATCTTGCATGTAACGGACATTGTTGATTAAAATACTATTATCACACTTTCTTCTTAAATTACCAATGAATTACAATAAAAATGACGAATGTAGTGTTAAAAATACATTAGGCCTAATATAACATGACAAATATATTTTATTGTCCGCTTCGCTACCATTACAGTTGTGATAACAAGTTTGGTGAATGATGTATGGGACATTTTTACAAAGTTATAACCAAAAATTTAATTCCTGTACTGGCAGACACTTCTAAGTAATTAAAAAAAAAAAGTAGTGAATTTTGTACAGGAACTGTAAAAGTTTGTTTTCTATAATACAACTTTGAAACGCCTCATGTAATCTGATGAAAGTGTTTTTAATTTTTTAATTCTTTAGTATAGGCTTTCCGACTCGAGTGGACTTTGAGGTTGGACCGATAGTTATATTTAGGAGATTAAAACTCTTCTAACGTAAATGGGGGAAGTCCTTCTTTTAGCCGCGGCACATCGGCTCCTAGTTTTTCAAGTACAGATTTTTTGCTTTTAGCTTTGCCATCTCTTTACCGATTTCAAATCCACTACAATTTTGGACTCGGGAAATCAAATTCTTTAGATTGTTATATTTGACTATGCCTAATGTCTCTGTTATGTTAATTTGAACTAATACTGCCTAAGATTTTCAGTTTGAGGGTAGGATGGCAGAGATCCTGATAAGTAATAAAATCGAATGGGGTATACACGCCACCCATGTAGTATTGCTGGTACTCAAAAGTGGGGGGGATAGATGAATTGATCATAATTCTGCCTAAAATAATTTCAAGTGCCGCTGCTATTGAGGATTCCTTCTTGTTTAGTGTTTTCCTTTTCTGAAGGTGATTTAGAAATGACTGTCACATCTGAAGAGAGAAGTTCGACTTTATTTCTTGTAAATGGATCAATGACTGTGATCACATGTCAATAATCGGTTATTTCTTTGACTTCCCGATCAATAATACATCCATGTTTTTAACATTCTTGTACAATTGAATGGTCGCGAGTTAGCTATAAATTTCCTATGTTATAGGTAGTTTATAACATTATCTTGTTTATTTTCAGTTAATTTCTGAATGACCGTAAGGGGATTAGTGCACATCCTGGAAAATGCGAAGACTGTTGCACCCACGACGTATTTGTTTAGGGATTTTCGTCTGTGGTTTTGTTGGAATCATTGCTTTTCTTCAGTGGCCATCTCACCCTTTTGAAATTTCCGACCACCCTTACTTCACTTACGATCTCGAACTAGAGGAACCGTTTGAGAAAGAGCAGACGTGTGTCATTCCAAGAATCCACCCGTTTGATAGCTCCATTTGGCGGTACCTAACAGAATCCAAACCG
The DNA here is from genome assembly GCA_011833715.1 of Carcinoscorpius rotundicauda. Taxonomy (NCBI): domain Eukaryota; kingdom Metazoa; phylum Arthropoda; class Merostomata; order Xiphosura; family Limulidae; genus Carcinoscorpius; species Carcinoscorpius rotundicauda. The sequence continues at coordinate 29,092,215 of CM022406.1, forward strand.
ATTCGTTGTAAATATCGTCAGGCATTCTTAACTTACATCGATGAAGTAGGAAACCTTCGTTTCAACGAAACAGAAAAAGGTTGGTTGGGTACGAAACTAAGAACCCTCTCGTGCTTTTACGAAGCTGTGCTGAGGCAAAATGGTTCTGATGACCAAATCATATTTGGTCCGAAAAGTATTCTTCCGCCAGAAGGTGCTCCGATACGCCACGACTTTGTACGTGTTTCTTGTGTGAATTTCGCCGGCATCTCAGTGTATTCAAACATTCATGCACATATTAGAAATACCAGCTTCTTTGAAAAGCCAAAATCTAAAGCTCACAATGACGTCAGAAAGAAAATGTACTATAATGTTGTTATATTTGGGTTAGATTCTCTGTCTAGGCTTAGCTTCATACGCCTACTGCCAAAAACTTATCGTTATCTTCAGGGCAATATGAAGGCGTTTGTATTTCGTGGCATGAACAAGGTTGGCGACAACACATTTCCTAATTTGGTCGCCATGCTGACAGGAAAGCAAGCTTACGGTAAAGAATTGAAATTGTACGATCTTTACGATGATTGGCCGTTGATTTGGAGTGACTTTAAAAAAGACGGGTATGTGACTTTATACGCTGAAGATTTTCCAAAATATGCACTTTTTAATTATCTTTCAACAGGCTTCCAGCGCCCTCCCACGGATCACTACTTTCGCCCGTTTTGGTTGGCATTGGAGGGAGCTTCGTTATATCGGCTCAGTTCCAACATGTGTTTCGGAGCTGAGCCGAAGCACATGCTTCAAATAAGATACTTGAAAGATTTCATTACAAAATACAGAGATGTTCCCCACTTTGCGTTTTCCTTTTTAGTAGAAATTAGCCACGAATACCTGAGTCAGGTTGGCGCCGCTGATGAAGACATCTTGAAGCTGCTCCAGGATTTATATGGCGGCGGGCTTTTGAACAGAACTGTCTTTCTATTTATGTCGGATCACGGTCATCGATTTGACGCCATGAGAGAAACTCTTGTTGGAAGAATAGAAGAAAGATTACCCTTCTTTTCTGTGGTTCTCCCAGAAATCTTAAAACAAGAACAACCCCACATTCTCCATTACTTGAATGAAAACCTGAAGCGATTAACAACCCCATTTGACGCTCATGCCACATTAGTTGACATTTTAGATTATTCAGTGAGACAGAAGCCCCTCGGTTCTGTGGTTTTAGGTAAAGGTCGTTCTCTCTTTGGATTTATTTCTCTTAACCGAACTTGTGAGGACGTGGGTATCTCGGAACACTATTGTACGTGCGAAGAAGAAGTGCCTTTAACTGTTAGTAGTGTCCTTGTGCAAACAGCAGTAAACTCTGTCGTAAGTGAAATTAATAAGATGTTGTCCGACTTTACAGACAAGTGTGCCATCTTGACTCTGAGTCGGATCAAAAGTATTCACCTTCTTTCCCCTAATTCGAAACTAATTGGACACTCTATTGCAGGAATGGCGCGAAAAATTCGAGTTGTTGTTGAAACAAATCCAAGCAAGGGATTGTTTGAGGCGACACTAATTAACAGAGATAACAGTGACGTGTATGAAGTCGTTGGTGACATTAGTAGGATAAACAAGTACGGTAACCAATCAGAATGTCTACAGCACACTATTTTTAGGAAGTACTGCTATTGTATTAGATAGCAGTGTCTCGTTCCAAACATACTTTTTGCAGGCACAAGAAAAACATTTCAGATTTAGTTTACCTCAGATAAGACGTGGTTAATGGAATTAAACATTTGTTTTTCATAAAGTATATTTAAATGTTTACCTTTACTGTTTAAAATGTATTTAATTTTCCAGTCAATGTCCATTTTTTTGTGTTACACTTAAAACGTTTGTCAATCGGGCCGGAAGTGGCCAAATAGTTAGCCGCCATATTTTGGATACGAGTTCATGGTTTGCATCCCGCTGTTGCAAAATAGCACTCCAGATTTTAGAATTGTGGGTGCGTTATAAGAGTGCCAGTCAAATCCCACTGTTTGATTAGACTAGTTTAAAAGTAATAGGTGAGTAACGTTCATTAACTCTTTTCCTTCAAGTCAAGGGGTTTCCCTCCTTTTGCATTTCCGAACCCCTTTTAAGCAGTAATACATTTTATAAAATAAAACTCTAAAATGTAACACAATGAGATGTTTATGATAAAATGTGAATCGGATATTGTTATTAGCCATGTTCAACTATTCTTGAAACGTAACACAAACAAAAATTGAAAATAGAACCATTTAACTAAATCTGTTGGCTTGTTTTGGAGAACACTGTACTTTAAAGTTTGGCTTAGCAGAAAAGAGAGGGATAGTCTTAAATTTGGCTGTGTATAAATAGAACTGCCCTTTGTAAATATTTTCATAAGTTAGAAAAAAAATTAAAAATGCTGGTAAGAACTTTACAACCAGGAGAGTCAAAAGGTGTATCAGCTCAAAATTATGAACATGTTAGCTGTTGGCTCATGCGTCGCTTTGCACGAGGTAATCTAGTGTAAATAGTATGTCGTGAAATTGAAATCCAATCATTAAAGGCAAAACTATTTTTGCTATTATACGGTCACTACAGTTGAGCGAAGCTGATAAATTACGAATGGAACTAGCACTTTCTTCCAGGTGTAAGAAACGGTAAGCGGTATTGTCGAAATGGACGTTCCAGAAAGGACAACACACGCACAGGCTGTATCAAAACAGCCAGATGTAGTTGTAGCCAGATGCTGAGTAGATGTGTAAGAAAACGCCAAACTGTTGTGTTGATTATAATACTTTTTGTAAGTCGTATATTTAAAAATCTATGTAATGAGATATTTGCTCTTAATTAGGGATTTTTATGAACGCACATCCACTCAAGACTCGTATAAATTAAAGATTTTGTTTCTTACTGGGACGTTATCACGAAATTTTTAGTTAATATTTCGAAATGGGTTGTCAGTACAAACAAATTTCTCTCGGATATAACCATCTAAAAATATTTTAAATTGAAATCGATTCTTGATTCTGTTTTCTGAGTCCTAAAAACAATATTGCTTAAAAAATGGCGTACCAAATAAAAGTAATAAAATCGTAACAATATAAAACAGAATATGGTTTAAAACCAACAAAATACTATCATAACTTTGAAGTTATATATGACAATAACTATTAATAAAAAATCATACGTTGGTATTGATTCTTTCTGTTTTCAATAAAGGTACGGATAAGATATGTACATTGATTTCTAGATCTGCAACTTAAAATTGATAAATTCAATATTACAATCTTAGAACTTGATGGAAATGAAACTATTGATAAAGCACGAAACATTCTATTTACAAGGTTCGAACGTTTCGGAATAATCTATTCCATCTTCATGAATCTGAAAATAATGTTACAAAGATGATTATTAATTGAAGTCATAATATAATCGCTAGTTTACTTAGTTATTAAGAAAACGGTAGATGGACGGATAACACTGCTTATGTGTGTGTATGAGTCTTTATGGTGTTTATCTTTAACTAGAGTTTCTTTACTATAGAGTGCCTGTGGTAATGATATAGAAATCAATGTGGTTTCACCATGTGAACGAATGGATGATTGTTTGGGTTTTAGTAGTAGACGGGTGGTTCTAGTGGATACTCCTAAATTAAAAGGGTTTAAATTTGAAAGTCGTAATGTAAGATCCAACACCATGTTCTCCTGCTGACGTCACTTAGCGTGCTTAGGAGAATCTCTCTTCCTGTGATTCTTCTTCCAGGTTTTTAAGCTTCATATTGTCGGGTCAAATCGAATAAAGGAAAAAATAAATTAGTGTATTTTCTCACTGGATACTTTCTTATGAAACTCTCCGTAAGGTGTTTATGACCTTACTAAAAGTACAATGTGCTTTCATATTATTCTTCTAGTAGCGTTACTTTCTAAGAAAAAAATTCATTAAATGTTATGAACTGAATTTTGTAATAAAATGTAAATATGTCTTTTCGATCTGTAAGTTTTAACTCCATTGTGATTAAAGTGTGATCTTGAAACCGTGTTTATTTATGTGAACATAACCACAACACGCACAGTATGGATCAAGTGATATCTCAGGTATTGTGCGAATAATAATTGGTTATGTGGGAGCAGTCAACACCAACTGTGAATACGAGGGCTCATGGTTCGCTTCCCGTTTTCGTATTAGAAACCCGCTTCGCACTCTTGGGGCTGTGGAGGGTCATACAAGAAAGTCGTATCAGTATTTGTACAGTAGCTCTTACTGCTTTCCTTTTACTCCTATTGGTTTAAAATTAAGATTGGCTAGAGCTATCTGCATTTGTAAGCTTAGCGCGAATTTCTGGCAATTGACGTAAACTTGGTTGTCCGACTCGTGATCATCTCAATAAAATAAATCCCCTCACCAAATTATTTTAGTACTTTTGACACTTAGGCTTAATTACTGTATCAATCTGTGATTCATACCAGTAAGCACCCTAGTGGCACGATATGTTAAAAACAGATTTCGATACCTGTTGTGGGTAGAGTACAAAAAACTTTTTGTGGCTTTGTACACAATAAAAAAAAAAAAATCCCACCAATAAATTTGAAAAAAGCTGTTTTTACATCGATAACTGGTACACATTTTCGAAAACAAATGTTATGGAGGTTTGCACTAACAAAAAGTACATTTAAAGTTTACACGTCTAGTGAATTGTGTTTCATTAAAAATTGTAAAACTGTTTTTTTCTAAATTGTTATTTTCACAGACTTGTGTTTCATGCAAAGTCTACAAACTAATTAACTAATGGAATTTTGTCCTTTCAATCGCCACTAAAGCAACCGAAAATAATTATTTGAATAATTAAATTACAGATATTCACAACTTACATTATTTGAGATCCTATGAGTGAAATAAAGAAATTCCAGTAATTTTTCTTCTGTGTCTATTGATTTCACGTCAAGAAACTGCCACTTCACAACGGCGTTTTTCTAAAAGTTTGTTTTCTTCATATAAAACGATTTATTCCTACAATACAGTGCAATTACAACATTATTGAATTAATAATGTATTCCGCAAAAATCCATTAGGATATGAGATAGAATCTAAATTTACATCTATTTTATTTTTGTTTAAGTCAAAAACACTTCAAACCCTAAACCAACAAAAGTGTTAAGCCTGTGAATTTATGCTTTACTCTTTAACAGAATTAATGTGATTCTATATTATGGTATTGCCGTTTCAATTATAAGGCCACGTGATAAGTAAATGCAACTCGTAACAACAAAACAACGTATGAAGTAATATTTATAGATTTTTGTTTAAAACACTTCTACTAGAATTATCTTGCAGCTTTATACTGTTGTGAAAATATTGATAATAAATTTTATGAAATCAACAACAGTTTATTAGGTAGTGATGATCTTTTTTTAATGCAAGTATAAAACTACCAATATTTATGAGTAATTGTCAAGTGCAGAAAATACACCTTTCAATGTGAACGTACATCGTAAATCGCGATTTTAATGCCTTTTTAATGAATAAATTTTGTGTGTTGCATATATCATAAAAAATAAATGCATTTTAAGGTACAACCAATTTATCATGATGATCGAAATGATTTTTTAAATAATGGTTGTCTCGGAACGATTTGATTCAGGATTTTTTGGATAGTTTTGGACGAAATATCCCGTATGCCTTTACTTGCAAACCTTACAGAACGTAAAATACAGGTGGGTCGGTATTATCCTTATTATTTTAAAATTTGATAGTTATATAATTGAAGCAATACAGTTTCAACGTCTTGTAGCCCAACCTATACAGTTTTTATTGACAGTTTAGTAGACTTCTTGTGCATCATTAGTAATTCTCAGTAGGTCACGATAACAGTGATAATGGCGCTTTTTATCCTAATCTTTAGCTTCGTTTTGTTTGCTGAAGGTGTACGATGAAAGATGTCCCTTACATACCACTTTTTGTGTAATAACTCTGTATCACAGTCGTTGTAGGCCAAACGATGTATTGATACTTTTTCTTGCATAATTGCCTTTTTAGGCAATGAAAAAACACGATAATAAAAACTGTTAGGCTACACGATGTCAGAAACTGTATGATTGTATTTCTTGAGTTATCTAACTATTAAATTTCGAAGTAGGAAATATAATTTTGGATAATCATATATATATATATATATGTGTGTGTGTGTGTCATCAACTTTGTCTTATTCAGATTGCACATCTATGTTACGCACGCAAACTTAAACTAATGGGTCATCAGTGCAGAAGACACTTTACCAAGAGGACGGAAAAACATGTAGATGGCTAGGTACTAACTATAATTGAGATTGATCAACATGAGATTACTGTAAGAATAGCAGCTTTATCATTCTTGTGCCTCGGTAAGGTGGACAGGAAAAAGAACTAAAGTTTTAAATAATTGAAAAATTAAAAACATGACCCAGAAAGATGTATACTGGAACAGCGTAGATCATAAACTTGTAACAGAAGATCTTTCTTTGCGTCATAACACTGTAGAATACTGTAACATCACTGAAATGTTTACTGTCTTGGAAAGGTTTTTTTTTTTAATTATAAGACACCATATCCTTTCTAGATTAAACATTCAGACACTAAGGTGTCCATTCTCGCTGGCTTTGGCTTCGAATCACTTACTGATCCAGACTACCACTGCAGTCCAACAACTCCACGTAACAAATCATCCAGGTACCTCCTCAAAGTTATCCACATAAATCTGATTTACCAGTACGTACGTGAAAAGCAATACAACACGATGTGCTAAATAATGAATGCTTTTGCCTGATATGCCAGAAAAATTATGAATCTAGGGATTTAAATGCCTTGGGATAATGGTAAAAACATTAATAACGAAGGTTTGCAATCTGACGGTCACAGGATAGTCGCCAATCGTATCTACCACTCAACTCATGCAAATCGATAAGAATCACTGATCGATACATTGACAGAAATCCTTATGTAGTTTTGACTGGTATGTGTCCTCATGTGTGAGTTGCACGAGAAGACTGAAGGACAAATGACATAAAACAGTTAAAAGTCCAGCTGTGTTCCTTGTCTCAAGTATCTGCCAGTGAGATAAGTCAAATCAAGTAGTGGCAACAAAGGAAAGTCTTATTCGAAATTGGAAAGGAATGAAACTGTTGGAAAATGAAATACCGCATGATGTAGCTACAAACAGCAATACATGTGGAACCAATAAAATATTATGCAGTAAGGATGCTGCTGGTAAGATCAGAAAAGTAACACTCTTCTATCCCCTGGAAAACAGCTTTGCACCTTATAGTAACATATTTCACATAGTTGAAATCGTAAGAAAAGGAGAAAAATTATAACTTGTACTACAATAAAATGGTGGTTTATTAAAAACAAATTTTTGTCTAACAGAATGTTTAATTTTTGTTCAAGAGTATATTTAATTATTGTTTTACTGTATGTTTTCTGTCAGTTTAACAGTATGTTTTCTGTCCGTCTAACAGTGTGTTCAATTTTTAACAGTATGTTTAATTTTCTCTTACAGTATATTTAACTTTCGTCTAACATTGTGTTTAATTTTTGTCTAACAGTATATTTAATTACTGTATTACAGTATGTTTGATTTTTATTTAATAGTGTGTTTAATTTTTGTCTAATAGCATGTTTACTTTTGATCTAACAGTCTGTTTAATTTTCGTCTAACATTGATTGTAATATTTGTCTTACGGTATGTTTAATATTTATATAAGTGTTTAATTTTCGTCTTATAGTATTTTTAATTTTTGTCTAACATTGTGTTTAATTTTTATCTAACACTATGTTTAATTATTGTCTTACAGTATGTTTATTTTTCGTTTAACAGTATGTTTAATGTTTATATAACAGTGTGTTTAATTTTCGTCTAACAGTATGTTTAATTTTTTTTCTAACAGTATGTTTGATTATTGTCTTTCGGTATGTTTAATTTTCATCAAACAGGACGTTTTATTTTATGCCGGTCATGGCCATGTGAATTAAGGCGTGCGTCTCGTAATCTTCGGGTCGCGGGTTTGCATCCCCTTTGCATCAAACATACTCGCCTTTACAGCCGTGGAGGCGTTATAATGCTATGGTCAATTCCACTATTTGTTGGTGAAAAAGTAGCCCAAGAATTGGCGGTGGGTGCTGATGACTAGCTGCCTTCCCTATAGTCATACACTGCTAAATTAAGGACGGCTAGTACGGATGGCCCTCGAGTCGCTTTGCGCAAAATTCAAAAAACAAATCAAGTTCAATTTTTATTTTACAGGGTGTTTAATAATTACCTAAAAGTATGTTTAATTTTCGTCTAACATTGCGTTTAATTTTCGACTGACGTGTTTAATTTTTGTCTAATAGAATGTTTAATTTTCGTCTCAGAGTATTTTTAATGTTTATATAACAGTGTGTTTAATTTTTATCTTTGATTATGTTTAATTTTTGTGTAAGAGTATGTTTTACGTTCACTTAACAGTGTGTTTAATGTTTATGTAATAGAGTGTTTAATTTTCGTCTAACAGTATGTTCAGTATACTCAAGAGTGTGTTTAATTTTCGTCTAACAGTATGTTCAGTATACTCAAGAGTGTGTTTAATTTTCGTCCAACAGTGTGTTTGGATTCGTCTAACATTTTGTTTAATATTTGTTTATTAGTGTGTTCAATTATTTTCTTTTTGTATGTTTAATTCCTATCTAACAGTATGTTTAATTTTTGTCTGACAGTGTATTTAATTATTCTCTTACAGTATGTTTTATTTTCGTCTAACAGTGTGTTTTATTTTTTCTAACAGCATGTTTGATTTTTATCTGACAGTGTGTTTAATTTCTGTGTAAGAGTATGTTTTAGTTTGGTCTGATAGTATGTTTAATTTTTGTCTTACAGTATGTCTAATTTTCATCTAACAGTATGTTTTATGTTCGTCTCACAGCGTTTAATTTTTATGTATCGTATGTTTAATTTTTATCTTACACTGTTTTTTAATTTTCATCCAACATTGTGTTCAATTTTTGTGTAACAGTGCATTTAATTATTCTCGTAAAGTTTGTTTTATGTTTGTCTAACAGTGTTTTTAACTTTCATGTAACAGTGTGTTTAGTTTCCTCTAATTGTATGATTAATATTTATCTAACAATATGGTTAATTTTCGTCTAACATTGTGTTTAATATTTGTCTAACAGTATATTTAAATTTTGTCTAACGGTATGTTTAATTTTGGTCTAATAGTATGTGTGATTTTTATCTAACTGTGTGTTTAATTTTTATCTTACAGTATGTTTAATTTTCTTCTAACATTCTGCTTAATTTTTGTCTAAAAGTATTTTTAATTATTGTCTTACAGTGTGTTTAATTTTCGTCTAAAAGTGTGTTTGGTTTTATGCCTGGCATAGCCATTGGGTTAAGGCAGTGGTTCCCAAACGGGGGGTAAATTACCCCCTGGGGGTAATTTAACAATTTATCGGGGGTAATGGAGTGGGTGACAGAAAAAAGGTTAAATTTCTGAAATTCAAAAAAACATTGAGGTAGCTGGTATTAGGATTAATGTTAACTTAGTCTTAGTATGTAAAGTTGTAAATTAAACCTATTTTAAGTATGTAATAAAGTTAAACCAAATAACAATAAACATCAAAAACTAATATACCGTAGTAGAAAAGAAAAAATATGTATCTAAGTGTGTGGTAACCTGAAAGTATTTTGACAAGTATGCTTCAGAACACAAGTCACTCAGTAACCCTGATGACTCATCGACGTGTCCAGTACGCGTCACTCACTGCCTGAGGTTGCCTCTATTTCACACTGTCAGTTTCTATGTGAGCATCAGCCGAGGTAGACAAAGCCTGGTATGTATGTACTGCCCTGTGCTGTATAGTTAGTATTTACCTAATATTACATCATTCCTATGCTGAATAAGCTATTTTAATGCTATCTAGAATGCCATGAAAAAATAAATAATAAGTTCACATTGTTCACATTTTTTTATGCAATTTTTCCAGTGATTTAACAACAAAAACCGGAATGAAAGGTTCATCGTTTGGTAGTCCAGGCCAATAAAATGATGTATTCCTGTTGTTAATTACGTGAAATTGCTTACAATTCCATATAAAAGGGTGGAGACTTTTATAATTCGATCTTTGTCCAAGTCCATTTTGCGTAATTGCGTTATGAATCTAATGGTTGATGATTCCCGAAGTAAAAATACTCATGCAACATAAGTAACAGTCAGATAGCACTATTGGACTAGACAAAAGTTCGCGATTGATATAAATTACTTAAGTTTCACACTCAAGACCCAAATATTTTTAAAGAAGTAACCGATGTTACGTTATTTGTTTATATAGGCCTGCGATAGTTTTTATTGGTTTGACATATTTACATGTTTTAAAGTAAATCCTGTATGCTGAATCCAAAAATGCCACCTTCAGATTATTTCACAAGCTGTTGGATGTACTTTTACATAAGTGAATAATTTTCATTGATATCGGGTCACGTGTTATGTTTAAAATGTTTACAACCACTACTTATAAATGTCTCTAAACCAAAGTCGACGAGAGTCATCGATGGTTCTAGAATTCACGAGAAACGCATCATTAATATATAAACGGTTAACAGGCTGTATGACGTGTCCTTTCTGGATTCTAATTGTTCGTACAGTTTGACTTTTCAATAATAGTTAAACATTTCTATGACAATTTGTATAAATAATTCAAACATTTTGTGGTAAATGTTTCAAAGAATTTTTTTTCTTTCCAATTTGTAAACAATCCTAACGTTATATAAAAACTTTAATTCGAAATCTGTGTTGATTTGTTTGTTTGTTTTTTTGAATCAAGCACAAAGCAACACAATGGGCTATCTGTGCTCTGCCCACCACGGGTATCGAAACCCGGATTTTAGCGTGTAAGTCCGCAGACATACCGCTGAGCCACTGGGGGGCTATTTGGCACCCGAACCCTGGACCGTTAGGTTAAAAGCCTAAGCTCTTCCGACTGAGCTATTCGGGCATCTGTGTTGAATTATGGAAAATATGTCAATAAACAAAAACAACTTTTATGGAATTGAAGTTCGCATGCCTGTGTTTAGTCTACAATCCCTGTTACATTACATAAACCTATGCGTTAGGTCCATTTCCCAATAGAAATTAACATTTTTCTAAACCCAACCGAGAGGTACCAGTCGGGAGTCTTTCTATCTTTATTTGGTTGTAGTATTTTCACCATATCAAACTTTAAAAACCGAAGTTTCTAGAAGGGGTCCGTAATTTAAGTTTTATTAAAGTGTAAGACCAGTAGAGGAGAATATCATGCGTTAACGGCTTAAACAAGGAAGAGAAAAGCACCGAAAAAGCTTCTTTACTGGAAATGTTTCTGGCAGCATTACCTCTCATTTTGTCTATTAATATTTTTATTCATTTCCAATATCTTGATATTTTACCTGAATGTGTACATATATATTAAAATTCCATCTTTATATTAGAAGTACCTTTCTGTCTTTCACATGTAAAATTTTAATTCACTATTGAACATTTATGTGATGTGTAGAAAGTATTGTCTTTTATTATATAACTATGAAGTTTAACCTGTTGTTTTCGAATATTTATAACCCAATTTTAACAACAACAAAAACTCGCTTGAATGATTTTAATAAATGTCGAGAACGAAGTATTGATAACGCGGTCCTGTAAGAGGCATGTTGTTGACGTTCAGTGTATAGTTTCATCTAAGCTTTTCAAAACGAACAATTATGTTCATGTAGAGATCTCTGCAACTATAATGGAACACAAAATATAAAATTTATTTTCTTTCTTTGCTGATCAAGAATAACAAACAGGGATGAAAAATAAGTCAACAACCGTGAGATTGGTACAAGCGATTTCGAGCGACGTGCAACAGATAAACAATCTTATTACCAGAACTCATCTTGTGAAAACCCTTTATATATTCTTAGCTCCCAAGTTGTTTTTATAATGTGCACAGCAAATAACGTCTTAATATTGAGTAATTTTATGTTTTTGAATATAGTTCCCACGATCAAGAGATTGGTTAAGACCATTTATTGTTTATATACAGTAAAGATATGGGAGATTCCACTACGACTTAGTGAGGTTAATTACTATTCAGACTAGTTTATTTATGTCTCATATTTGCGCAAAGCTACACCAGGGTTACCTGTGTGTAGCCGTACTAATTTTGAATTTGACCGTCATTGTGGTGCACCCACTGTTTCGTAGTTGTAAATACATTCTTTAGACAACAGATCGCAAAATTGAATTTTTGTTTGTCCATGCTCAACGCAAGTAATTGGGGTTTGTTTGTTTAAAATTATGCATTGACAATGTGGAAAGTTGCTGTCAAAATGACATGGCAATTGGACACTGTCAGTCATCCAGTGGTTAATGTGAGAAAATCCTGACCAATGATGTTTCCATATTTTTAAAGTAATATTTATGATGATTTACTCCAAAGGTTTTTAGCTTTAGGTGCGATTTATACGTGGTGGTTTTTCAATAAGCTGTCTTTTGTTCGTGCTGGGTTTCCGAGGACTGAAGAACACAAAATTACAATGATTGTGTTCATTCAAATTCGTTCGCAACAAAGGAGAGTGTCTAAAAACAACAGAGAAATAGTCTGCAAACTACACGGACCGAAAACGTCGGTTTATCAATATTACACTCCACTTAAAACCAGGCCCGGCATGGCCAGGTGGGGTGAGGCGTTCGAGTCGTAATCCGAGGGGCGCGAGTTCGAAACTCCGTCACACCAAACATGCTTGTCCTTTCAGCCGTGGGAGTGTTATCATATAACGGTCAATCCCACTATTCGTTGGTAAAAGAGTAGCCCAAGAGTTGGCGGCGAGTGGTGACTAGTTGCCATCTCTCTAGTTTTCACTGCAAAATTAGGGACGGCTAGCGCAGATAGCCCTCGTATAGCTTTGCGTGAAATTCGAAAACAAAGAAACAAACAATATTTACCAATAAAAGAGGGACTGGCTTAAGATATAGAAGCGAAACGGTTAAGACAGGCAGTATTTGTTGGACTTACTCAAGGTTTAGCTTTTACGTTGCATACAACCTGGTAAATTGTTTATTTGTTGAATTTCGTGTAAAGTTTGCCGAGGGCTACTTATTCTAGCTGTCTCTGATGTAATAATAATCCATTACAGAGAAAGCAGCTTGTAAACACCAGCTACCGCAACCTCACGAGCTACTCTTTAGCTATGAATCGTGCGATTGATCGCATCGTTAAAACTCTTCAACGGTAGAAAGGACGAGCATAATTGATTACAAAATTGGAACTCAGCCAAATAGACGGATGGAATACCCACATTTTCCATATTTTCAAAACTTTGGCTTCGTGGCTGTCAGATCTCTTCTTGGTGACGGAAGTGATTCTACCTACTGTTCGTACGAATGTTGTTATAACTTGAAGAAATCTAACAAGTCAATGTAAAACGGAAGATAAACACGATACATTTGTATTTTAAAACTTATAAATTTGAATATCTGGCATCATGAAACTGAAAACAAAATAATGTAGGGTGACAGTATTAGGTGATAGTCGCAGGTTTAAACTAAACAGAACGGTTTAAATGTTGCATGAAAAATAGTGTGTTTGCACCTGAGAATTTATTGGAGTTTCAGAGGTGAAGGAAAACAGTTCTGCTGTGAGCATGAATTTCATAATCAGGTTTAGTGTACGAATGTTATTCATCTCTGTTTAAGGTTCTAGTGAAACTAAACCTTCTTGACCAGTGTATATTTGAGTCAGGGTTATGTAAACATTTATGCGATATTTGTAAGCAGAACTAAAACAGAGTAGACAAGGGCCTCCCCCTACACAGTAATATTAAAGTCGAAGAATAAGAAGGTGAGTCCTATGTTTCAGACAATTTCAGAAAGAAGGGGCATGAGAGTATGTGAAAACTTGGTTCAAACATTGCAGGATGAAAGTTCTCAATAGGAACTTGTAATTAAACAATATATATATAAAACCGGATCGTTTGGGTTCAGAAAATATTTTACATAGAAGAGCGAACAACATTTCGGTCATCGTCAGATTCACAAAGAAAGAGGTAACTGACCGGAAGCTGACCACATATTTGAAAGAGTTTGTGTAACTGAGTGTCTGGATGTAGAGGGCGGTGTTAGATGTTTGAATATATAATTTTATATATTAATAAAGGTATAAAGGCGTTCCTTTATGTTGGTTTATTTTGGGTTTAAGTTGTTGTATAAGTGAGGCTTTTTTAATTTTGAGTTTGTTTCTTTATTTAGTATTTGAGTGTTTTCTAAGGTCATGTTGTGTTTATTTGATTTGTAGTATTCGAAAACGTGTGGTGACTTTTTATGTTCTTTGAATCTGGTTTCCATTTTTCTACTTGTTTCTCCAATATAGAAGTCGTGGCAGTTATCACATTGTATTTTATAAATAATGTTGGTGTGGTGTTTGTCAGTGTAGTTCTTGCATAGTATAGACCTTAGTTTTGTGCCTGGTTTTTGAATAAATTTAGTTTTAACTGGGATGTTATATTTTGTTACTAGTTTTTGCCAAATGTTGGTTATTTGTTTGCTGATGTCAGGAATATATGGTATACAGCAGTATATGGTTTCGTGATTTTTTGATTCGTGAGATATATTTACTTTTGTTGGTTGATTTTGCTTTCTGTCTAGGTGTGTGCGTATAATGTTTTCTACGGTTTGTGGAGGAAACTTATTGATGTTGATGAAGTATTGTTTTATTTTGTCTAATTCGTCGTTAATTTTATCTGGTGAAAATAGTTTTATGGCTGTGTTTATTTGGTTTCTTAGTATGTTGAGTTTTTCTTGTGCTGAGTCCCAAAGAATGTGTCGTCCAGTATGGGTGATTTTTCTGTGGATTTCTGTTTTGAATTGTGTGTCGGTTCTTGTAATTTTTAGGTTAAGAAATGATATTTGATTGCTTTATTCCTGTTCACATGTGAAGTTAATGTTGGGATGTATAGAGTTAATGTGATTGAAAAAATTAAGTATGTGTTCTGTAGATTTGAATCCTGCAAAAACTAGTAACAAAATATGACATTCCAGTTAATACCAAATTTATTCAAAAACCAGGCACAAAACTACACTGACAAACACCACACCAACATTATTTACAAAATACAATGTGATAACTGTCACGGCTTCTATATTGGAGAAACAAGTAGAAAAATGGAAACTAGATTCAAAGAATAAACACAACATAACTATAGAAAACACTTAAATACTAAATAAACAAACACAAAATTAAAGAAGCCTTACTTGTACAACAACTTACACCCAAAATAAACCAACATAAAGGAACGCCTTTATACCTATATCAATATATAAAATAAATAAAATTATATATTTAAATATCTAACACCGCTCTCTAAATCCAGACACTCAATTACACAACCCCTTTCAAACACGTGGTCAGCTTCCGGTCAGTTACCTCTTTCTTTGTGAACCTGATGATGACCGAAGAAGGTCGAAACGTTGTTCGCTCTTCTATGTAAAACATTTTCTGAACCCAAACGAGCCGTTTTTGCATATATATTTCTCTACAAGTGGGTTTCTCGACATCATTGATTAAATAATGTATATTATTTTATGCACAACGTATTACTCATTCCAGTTATTATCCTAAATCTACTACCAACCCGCTGACTGATAACCCATTTCTATCGTGTTTGATACCCTAGCATTAGTTAATGAATGTCTTTATTTGAAGATTTTGTTATAACATATCTGTTTTACATAAAGACAGTTTTCGATGTAATAAGTACAAACATTTCAGACTAGTTTATTGGTAAAGCTGATATCATCCAATTTCACTTGTTTATTGTTTAAATTATACAATTACCACCCAGTTCATTTCCATCATCTCCGTGCATATCATGTTGCTATATACTGATACATAAACAATAAAAGGTTAACACTACACCAGTACAATCTCAACAGAAAAAGTTTAGCACGATGGCCACGCTTGCTTTTACATGAACAGCATTATTTCTAGAGTAGTTTAGGTAGTGAAGACCCAGTAGACTTTAAAGTCTTTTCACTTCTTATCTACAGCAAACCCCTTAAGCTACTGGGGGGTAGCCCATTACATCCAAACTGTTACCAGGGTGAAAAAAAGAAACTAATCGTTTAAGGATTGGGGAGGGGCGATTTAGCAGTGGTTAGTGCACAGTAAGTTACCATTAAAACAAACTAGGGGTAAGGGTAAAAAAATTACAAAATGGCAATGAAAGCCATTCTCCTACTTTCATATTTAGGCTTAATGAACTCAAAATTGAGCTAATCTGATGTCATGAGGTTTAATGAATACACCAGATCAAAGAAAAAGGTGTTTCCCTAAAAGTGATTTAATGAAATGATTAGTTGTTACAATTGTGTGTAATATCATGGGGTGGAAAGTGACAGTTACACAACACTTGGTCTTGCTAGAATGAACTGATTGAAAGTGAAACAAATCTGTATCTTTCAGATAAGGATGATCCTTTATAACGTGTTGGGGGGAGGGGTTATAGCCTAGACCCACACCAAGCCCCTGGGTTGGATATATAGGCTACTGTAAAAACAGCTGTTTAGGTATCATTACATACGTTTAAGAGTACAGAGCAAATTATAGTTCCATAAACCCCAATATACAAACAACTTACACTGAATTACTAGTGAATATAATTGTATTCGTGTTGGTAAAATGTTCATGGAGAAATCCACAACTAATTCTGTGCTCACAGGTTTGACCACCCATATTTTAACAATACCAAATCCTTAAAACTGTCCGATTCAACTAAACCATTCCTATGCTCCACAAGTAACGATGCGGCCGCCATTTAGAAGTCATTAATACAAAGCTTCATTTCACCCGGTTCACAAAACATTATCTAAAAGAACTAGAGATGCCTTCATTACGTAACAGAGTTTAATGAGAAGATAAATCTGAGATATTATAAGAACCAAAATGAAAATATATACATCTTAAAATAAGCTTCCAAATTCGCACAAGGTCAAATCAAGGTTGATGCTTCATCCATATTCTTTCAGAAACTTATAATATATATGAATGTAATTGAAAATGCTCCCACAATTCGTAAAGTTTTTAATCAAAACTAATTAATTCTGCTTCGGCTGGCTGCTCTGGTGGTAGCGCGATCTGGTGAGTTCCCATCACTGAAGCTGTGGAAACGCCTTGGAGTTGCTGGGGCATGGTTGGATTAGGAATAGTTGGGGGAACATGCACGACGTGAGGGGTGGGACCCCTTACTCCTGCTGAAAGACAACCTAAAGAAGTTTGTGGGGTGGACTGAGAGACGGTGCCAGGGGTTGGTAAAACTGTACGAGGAACAGAATAAGGATGGACTTTGGAGCCAGGCATACCTACAAGAAAATGAGAAAATTAAACACACGTTTTTATAATATAACTTGCAGTCACAACCTTGAAAACTAATTTCTCTCTGTCAGTTCTCAACTGGTCAACAGCATTTATATAAGATTATGGAATCTGGGAATAACTAATCAGAGCTAGGTTTCCAAATCTAGTAAAGATCAATGTTATTAGTTTATGCTGTTTGACAAGTGATACATGTCTGATAAAAGTTGTTTGTGATGGAATTATTTTAATTCTGACATCTCTAACAAGTTACTATTGTATAATTATTATTGTCTAATTGATTCTTATGTAATTAGTAATTCTAGGGTGTATAAATTCAAATTGTTAGCTACATGGTTATAATATTTATAAAACTGTGCCACTGTTCCATTTAAAAAGCTAAATTAATTATTACTTCTATATTACAGTTACTGTATCTTACTCCTTGTAAGACAATTCTAAGAAAAAAAAATTTGAGTCAACAACCAAACACCTTGATGTAACCTTGACTATTTTCAACCTACTGAATAAATACATCATTCTTCACAGTATATGGACAATATTAGTTAAACTGAATGTTTTTGTTTTTGAAGATACTCATAACTGGTGAGTAATGACATTATGATCTTTATGAGAAGACCCATCACTTTTGTCTTGGAAGATGCACGGGGATTTCTCTAAGTATTTTTAGAGTCACAGCCAGGTGCTGGATATAGTAAATATTAACTTTGTGTCAGAGCACTTCCTTAAAAATTAGAATTTTAAACCTTGTGAAGAAGCCACCCACAGTACCTACTGCTCCATTAAGCTCTTTTAAACCAAATTAACTGGAGGAGTTTCCCCTTGCATACCGTATGTACATGTTCAGTATCAAAGAAAAACTTACCCTGAATACTATAGGGTGGATAAACTGGTTGTTGTCCAGGGCCCATATGTGGTTGTCCATACTGCCCAGGGTACTGTACATGACCTGGAGAGCCATCTGCAGGCTGGTGAACAGAGTAACCAGGAGCTGGCAGGTAGGGTACCTGGTAAATACCAGGAGGCCCCTGAATCATAGTTTGAAACTGTTGTTTCTGGTGCTCTTGCCTCATGTGCATCTCTCGTTCCTGTTCCTGCATTCTTTGCATCGCAATTTCACGTTGAAACTGTAGATACTCCTGTAATCATTTTAACACTGTGTGTCTCATCATTTGAGGAATATTTATTTAGTTGCAGTCACCACCAACAACACTTCAAAACGTCTTAACAGAACTTCAAAATAATCGCATTATTTAAACCTGTGAACAACAAATTTTTAAGTGTCTGAAATTAGAAACTTGCTCGTTTAAAGTAAAGCTACACCTCCATGTTTTCTACAGTTATTTTGTTTCTTTCTTTGTGTTGCTAAAGTCTACTTATAATTTACAAACTGCATGGCTGGAGCAAATGGGATTCTAGGTTCATCTCCAGAAATATTAAATACAAGTCTCAAGAGGTTACAATTTTTATTGTACAGGCCACATTTGGAGTAATTATGTTCAGTCTTGGCCTCCTTACCTTAGGAGAGACATTGAATTGTTGGTTCATGGGATGGAGTAGTTGAAATATCTGAAACTACTTTTTCTTGTAGGATTACAGTGATCTGATTGAGGTGTTTTTAAGTTTGTTGATGCGTCATCCTTTTTTTTTTCACATTAAAGTTAGAATAGCAGAACTAGGAGACACAAATTTTGATAAGGAAGGAATAATTCTCAGCTAAGACAGTTTCATAGTTCTAGCAGGATGGTTGGCCTTTAAAGATTTTTCTTGAACTTGTTTAAATTATCTTCCTCTATAACCTCTAATCATGTGAATAATAAGGGTTAGTTTTAAGGTTTAATAGTTTTAGTTTAATTTAGAAGATGGGACAACAATGATGAATCAATAGGGTACACGTTTCCACACAACATTTTATTAAGCTTTTGTGGGAAAAAACTAACCAGATCACAATCCAACTAGATAACATTACAACATGAATAATGGGCAGGTGGTTTTTGTTTTATACATGTGTACAGAGCTAACTAGGTCTATCATTACAATGAGGAATGCGAGTGTATGAAGTCTGAGTCTACTCTTTCTCACAAGGGATGTGAACCATAGATCACAGAATAATTATTACCTGTTTTTTCTTTCTCATTATCTCCAGTTTCTGAGCCATCTGAAACTGGCGTTGCCGTTCTGCTTCCTCAGCCTCAAGTCTCAACTTTTCACGGTGGTCTTCCCGAAGAGCATCAAGTGCTCCTCTGGCATCTCTGATTTGTCCCAGTTTGTCTTGTAAACTCTCGTACCGAGCTGGGAAGAAAGAACAACTTAAGCCATCCAAATTACCACAATTTTAACTTACTGAAATGGTTCATTAATTATCAAATACACAAGGTCAAATAAAATGAATAATCATAGCCATTGTAAATGACATTTCCTTTTTATTTTTAAATCAGTTATTTTATAAATTAAGTATATGACCATCTCAGTATAAACACCTTCCAATTCCTGTAAAGACAGCTTGTTACTGTTATTAAAATATAAGACCCTATGTACATTTCACTTCCATTAGATATTATTATTCCAAGAGGTATCAACTTCACAAGTATACAGTTTTGTCTCAGGTTAAAAGATACCAAGGATATTTTTAATAATACAGATATTCCTAAAGTTTCAATTAATAAACTAGAAGTAAGATCAACAATTCATCACGAACCTTCTAGTGAACCTGTAACCTCAAAGTGCAGAGTGCATTTCTGGAGCAAAGGTCCATGTAACTTATATTTTCAGATTGACTAACCACTAGGCTGTGCCTCGACACTATTTTAACAGTATAACTATATAAACATTAGATATGAGATCTATCATGTTTACATAAACACACCTCGGAGGTTATCTTGTTCTTGGATGTGTTGCAGGAGTTGAGCATGCATGTTGGTGATATTCATGAACATAGATTGCACATAGGTGTCGTTGGCTATGTGGCGTCCTCTACTACTGTCACTCTTCATTCTGTTGAAGAAAAGCTCAAGCGTTGTTCTTAAAGTGTTTTGAAAGTCGTCAAGTTCACCCACTTCTCCGTTCTGTAATTTCTGATACACAGAAACATACAACTAATATGTGAAAAGTAGAAATATACAGTTCTTATAAACTATTACTACAGAACAATACATTATTGGACTGAAGTAAGATATGTTCTCAATCAACAATTCAACCAGTGGCCCTGGACACTGTTAACAGTCAAGTAAAGGCCAACAGAGAGAAAATAACATAATGAATGAAAAACTCTTGATGCCTCAAGACATAGAAAGCTTGTCTTTAATAAACAGCTCAGAAAACTTGACTTTAAATAACTATATCAAAAACTTTTGAACACCTTTAATGTTAGAACTGTACACACACATAAAATATTAAGCCACATTGGAGCTGGTTTAAATGAACACACTTTATCAATGTTATTACACCTCTGTATGTTTAGGAGAAGAGAATGGAACCGAGCCCTGTGTGGTACTGATGGAAGCAGGAGCACTTGGAAGCGGAGTGGTCCGAGGAATTCGTTCTTCATTTCGCTGCTCCCAGTATGCTCGATTCAAATATCTTGCCAACTCTATATCTTGATCTAGTCCACCTAAACTATCTTTATTCTTATTCTCCAAAGATCTAGGATCCTAAAAATGCAAATATGATAAAGTAGTGTATCAGTCTAATAGTTAAATACAATATCAGGAACTCTGTAAAAACCATTTCATCTTTAACCCTTCAGAATTCAATTTCTGATTTTCTGTCATACAAGTTAAAAATAAAAAACTGCAGTACGAGTAAAGTTACCAATATTTTATATTCTACCTTTAATAGAAGTAACAAAATACATAATTCATACCCAATTGTCACTGTAGAGGCAGTTAAATATTTTATGATATAACTCGGTTCTATAAAAGTTGTTCTTCAAACTTTGTGTCAAGATATTATCAAATAACAGTACGAGTATCCAAAAACAATTATCAGTATAGATGCAGGGCAACCTGAGGTTTAAAATTAGGTGGATATACAACAAGGGGAGACCAAGATTGAACATTTTTCAGATAGTAACTTCTGATCTTGTCTAAATATAAAATGTACAGTTTCAGAACATTTGTGTGTCTGTCCAATCTAAATCAAGTTTTTTAATAGTATCAGGATTAGTGTCAGGATTAAACTGGAGGAGTTACAGATAAGCACCACATATCAGATAAAACAAATCTACAGTGTTTACCCAAAAGGTAAATAGCCTCAATGAAACATTCAGACTCCCTATTAATAACTTCTGACTGGAATAAGCAACGTGTAATGTACTTGGAATGAAATTAAAAATTATAAATATTAAAATACATTATTTGCTCTATAATTTTCCTTGCTGTTAAGAATATTTTTGGAGGTTCTTTAAAGAAAAATTGGCTTACCCCATAAGAATAAGGCTGGTTTGACTGCTTAGACTTCGTTGTAGATGTTACTTTAGCTTTCTGCTCACAGAGAGAAAAAATGAAATGATTACAATCCAACAGTTTAATTCAATACAACTATTATTTGTGTACTGTTTTGTTATTACTAGTAGATCCCAAACCACATTACCAAAAATGGACTCAATATGGTGAATACAAAATGTTTATTTTTCATTCATTGAGGATTCTACATTTCAAGTTGAATCAGCTGTAAATCAAAGCTTTCCAATAAATTCTACATGATGTAACAAAGTATGGTAGAAATAACGATAAATATCACTGAATAAAATGACAAAATTATGATACAAGTCAGTGGAAAATGTAACCATGTGTGATGACAACCACTCTCTGTCCAATAATAGTAAACAATAAAATAGTATTATTAAGAAGGACAAACAACAACATGCCAGTGTGGGTTGAGAATGATATCTAAATTATCTTCACATTTTTCATAAAACACCACAACCTGCATTGAATGACTTGTTTACATCTCACCAATGTACCTACAGGATGATATAAAGGAGAAAACTTTACTGAAATAAGTAACTCGTTATTACAATGTGCAGCAGCATGGTGTTCATATTCAGTAAAACTCGTGCCACAGTTTCTTCACAAAATATTAAGCTCTAACACTTGGCAACCATAAAACAAGATATATGTTTACAATATTTAAGAAATCAGCTACTCACTCCTTTCCCTTTACTCTCGGCCTCCGACTTCGACAAAGCGATGGCCAACTGTAACTCTTCCTCCTCCTGAAGTTCCTCTTCAGACTTTTCATTACCCTTTTAACAAAAACCAAAAGATGATCTCAAGCTCTGTCTTAAATAAAAGACAGGGCTTCAAATGTTAACTGCACGTTTCTGTTGCAACAGAAATTAAACAAACACAGGATTGAAATAGCCTTTTCTAGTTTAAATAAATTTAAATTTAAAAATATAACACCATCATGTTTTACAGTAGGGATTACAATGTTTTGACCTATAGTATTAGGTCGTCATCAGGCTAGAGTTACTTTCAAAATATAAATGATTAAATGAAAAGTAATTAGCCCCACTTGTACAGTTTACAACTTATGTCCAGTACATATTACTCTATCAGAACTACAGATATCAGTTCAATCAGGGATGTATTAACGCATAGGCACACGAGGCCAGGGGCGGCAAATTTTGACCAAAAGAAAAAAAGAATGGACACCATTTTAAAATGTAGTCCCTGGTTATTAATTCTCCCTGCCATTTATGCCGCCTCAATAACCTCTTGAATCTGGACCCCCACACACACACACTCACTATTCCACCACACCGTCGGGTCGGTCGCTTCAAGTTCAAAAGATTTCTAACCTTCCCTCCCTGAGTCCCACCTAATACGCCCCCCCCCCACATCATCAACCCATCCGCCCTCACCTCAGTTATTTATTCGTGTTTTTCAAAACCCCCAACATGTTTTTTACTCATGTTGACACACCAAACAATGAATTACCTGCTACTCAGTGTGCTACACAAAAAATATTTTATCATGGCCTAATAACGTATTTTGTTTTGTGAAATTGCGTATACGAAAATTCGGATTTTCGGTTGCTTCAGGCAAAAATATATTTTGAAATATTCTTCCTCATCATTCACAGTTTAGCTTAATTGACTGATTGAATATGCGCTTGTCTAGATTCCAATGTAGTCCTTACAGAATAGTTCCTTCAAATTCCCTAGCAATTATAGGCATATGTTAGAATAGAGAAGGGGTAGTGGCAAACTCCAGAATACCAGAACAGAAAGGCGCACAATCACTGGAGCAGGTGAGCGTCGGCGGAATCGGCTGCGGGTGTCACGCATAATCGTTTTTGCAGGCCGCCGACCGCGCTCTATCAATGAAGTTGACTCCCAGGGGACGCGGTTGTACCGCACGGGGTCTGGATAGTTTTGGGCGATACAGGTATTTGTTACTGGTAGTACAGAATTTGAAATAGTAAAGTGTGTTAGAATTTATAATTTGATTGTCAATAGCCCAGCACCCATTAACATGGGTACATCGGCAGTAATATAAATCAGTAGTGCAGAAGCTCCCCTTTTTCGTGTATATTTTGTTATGGACTTATGGTTGCAAGTCGATAATTGTTTTGCCAACTACCATAAAACTCATTATCTGCCGGACGAATATATGGTTCACCAACATATTTACAATATAATCGGCAATATAGATAATAATGTGCTAAGCGATATTGGTGTCAAAATGTAGAGTTCGTTATGCTTTTACTTATTCCTCCGTCACCCAATATCTTACTGTAAGTTATATCGCGTTGTCAGTGTCCAAACCTCAACAAGAAGCACAATTTTTGTGAGGGCAAGGGTCACTGGGGGTCAAACGGCTCACGGATCTCTGTGAGGTTCGCGCGGCTGCCATAAATAGCTCGATCCCACGAAAATGACTCAGATCCTGATGATCTGAGATGTGAAAGTAACAAATTCACTGTCAATACTCAATATACGATCAGTGGATTCTAGTGATATCGTCATGAGTAACATACGCCGAAAATTGAGTGGAGCAGCTTATAGGAAGATAGCAAAGTTAAAAAATGAAAACACACGTGATGTTTTGGATAAGACACCGACGATGGAGGCCTTTTTTGCTAAACAAAGGCAAGAACAGCCTACTAGCGATGATGTTCAAACCAACAGCGATGGAGGGGATACACATGACGGGCCTAGCAGTAGCAGTTTTGAACAATCTGAACGACCCGAACATATCGAACTGCAGCTTGAACAAGTAACGTCATCATCAGCAGGCCTAGTAAGATCTGCCGGTTGCGTGCCTGAAACGTCAATGGTTCCAGCAAGTTTTTCAGACCGAGTAAGTTCAGATCCAGCAGAGTGGATAATAGATGATTACACAAAAGATTATATTGCCACACATGCCTTCCTTCAAAACGATGACTCGGATTTCAAGAACTCTGTGAAAAAGGACGGGGAGAAAATCAGATCTGTAACCAAAGGCATGTTTGAAAGAAAACTGCAAAATGGCGAGAAAAGTAAGCCGACATATTTGGTTTATTCAGAGAGATGTTTTGTGCTCCTTGTCGTTTATTTGATTTTGGAAAAAAATCCAAACTGGCTGACGAAGGCTTTGATGACTGGAAAAATGCTACTGTCCGGCTGAATGAGCATGAAAACTCTCCTGAGCATCGGTCTTCAGTTTTATCTCTAGTAGCAAGGGGCAACATGTTGGGACGTGTAGATCTCCAGATGGCCATACAGCTGCACGACGAAATCAAATACTAGAGAAATGTACTCACTCGTGTGGTAGCTGTAGCGAAAAGATTGGCTTCACGTGGGCTTCCGTTCAGAGGTCGGGACGATAAGTTTGGCTCAGTACACAACGGCAACTTTATGATGTCGTTAGAACTAGTTGCGGAGTTTGACCCCTTCCTCGCTGGCTGATCACATTCACCGATATGGCAGTGCTGGCAAGGGATCCACGTCTTTACCTGTCTTTCAGTACTTGCGACGAATTCATCCAGCTTATGGCAGACCTTGTTCTAAAGAACATTTTAAAGGACGTCAAAACTGCAAAATATTTCTCAATCAGCGTGGACTCGACGCCAGATATATCCCATGTTGACCAGTTGGCATTCATCATCAGGTACATGAACAGTGATGGTTCACCTAAGGAACGTTTCCTGACTTTTATACCCAATCCGGGTCACAAAGCTGAAAAGCTGGCAGAAGTTGTACTTAGCCTGCTTCAGTCATATGAATGTCGTGGACAGTCTTACGACAACGCCAGCAACATGTCTGGTCAGTACAGTGGTCTCCAGGCTCGTATCATGGAGAAAAATCCTTTAGCTGTGTATATCCCATGTTCAGTACATTCATTAAATCTGTAGGAACGTGTGCTGCTGAATGTTGCAGAGAAGCATGTTCATTCTTCGAACTCTTACAAAGTCTCTATGTTTTCTTCAATGCTTCAACCCATCGTTGGAAAATTCTACAAAAACACCTGTCTTTGAAGAAACTCAGTGACACTCGGTGGTCCGCTCGTGAAGATGCTTGTCAAAGCCTCAACAGAAACTGGCAACAAGTGTTTGATGCCCTCACCACCATGGAGGGAAATGCTATGGAAAAACCAGCCGCTAGGAATGAGGCCGCTGGACTTCTTTCCAAATTAGGAACGCTAGAAACAGCTATTTTGTCCACAGTTTGGAGAACAATACTGGAAAGATTCAATGCTGCCAGTAAAAAGTTGCAAAGTGCTGACATGGACATCGGACTTGTAGACGAGCTTTATGCTTCCTTGCTGCAGTTTGTGAAAGATTCAAGAGAACTGTTCGATCATTTTGAAGACAAGGCGATGTTGAAGTCCAGCATGAAGATGTACGAAATTAAGCGAAAAAGGAAGCAAAAATTTTCATATGGTGACACCCAGGCAGTGGAAGAAGCCAGAGAGGCATTTAGAGTAAATGTTTTCAATGTGATCATTGACAGACTTTGCTCAGAACTACAGCGAAGACAAACCGCTTATGTAGAAATCCACGCAAGGTTTGGATATTTGTTCAAGATAACAAATCTTGAACCCACTGATGTCATCAGTCAAGCTGGAACACTGTTGAAACTCTACCCCAATGATTTGGGAGTGAGCTTCGTAGATGAATGTCTACATTTCCGCGTACATCTTGTGAGTATGAAAGTGCAAAATGATGACTCTTCTGCATTAGCAGTATACAGAAATCTGCGAGCTAAAGGACTTCAAACTGTATATCAAAACCTGGATATTGATATGCGCATGTTTCTGTGCATTCCAGCAACTAATTGTACATCAGAGAGATCTTTCTCGGCTCTCAAACGTGTGAAAAATTACTTGAGATCAAGAATGGCAGAAGATAAACTAAATGCCCTGTCACTCCTCGCCATTGAAAGTGATATTGTTTGTAGAATAAACTATGACGATGCAATAAACATGTTTTCGGAACAGAACGCCAGGAGAAAGCCTGTATATTCAGCCGCAGAATAATATTTAGTGATAATTGATTTTGATGTTTCATTTTTTATTGTGTTGGAAAATAAACGTTGTGTTGATTTTGAATGATAACAACTGTGTTTGTCTGTTGTTGTGATGGTGATGCTTGGTGCAAGTTGTGGCACGGAGGGGGGGGCAGCAAAAGTATCAGCCTAACCTTGTGCCTAGGGGCGCCGAAATCCTAAATACGTATCTGAGTTCAATGTTTTTGACAACTGAAACCTCTTGTACTCTTCTACATCAGAAATAACAGCAATAAAAATCAAATACTTTGATTTCAAAGAGATATATTCCTATTAATACATAAAGTATGGAAAGTTGTCTTTCAGTTTTTACTAACAGTAAACTGAGAATGGTAAACCAACAAAAAGTGAAAAAATGATGTATCTTCTATTTCCAATATCTTTAACTAATCATAGAACAGTTATTACTTGAACAAATAAACAATATTCTCACAGTAAAAACCTTCAATGAGTAGTTTAAAAACTTGTACATCAAGAGAAGGTTAGTGATAAATAATGGAATTCTTCACTGATAGAAAACATGAGCTTACAGTTGAAGTCCGAGGGGATGAATGCTCTGAGTTCGAATTCTGACTAGGTGAGCAGGTGCTTCTGCAAAACACCAAATTAATGTGGCCTACACAATACTGAAACATATACAACAACTTGATGTTTTAACTTCTTTAACACTTTGAGGCATACTTTAGAAACAGATAACACAGCTGCTAACTCTATATATAGATATTGTGTATCGACACTTTAAATTACTTTTAGTGTTAAACTGCTACTAAAGACTTGTTTGTGACACTGAATAATAGAATTTAAGTAAAAATATTACAGAGATACAAATTAAATTTAATTGTTACATCTACCTACAAATGAAACTGAATCAAATACATGTCAAAAATATACATGTTCATGTTTCTATGATTAAAAATCCAGGTTAGTATAACTGTGGAGGGATCAGTTCTTCCCCCTCACCACTGATATGGATTTTTGCACACATTTTGTTGGCATATGTCTGGAAAGAACTTTTTCTCTGCCATCACCCCGATGAAAACTTGTTTGCAACTGTCGCTGTCTCTACTCGTTAATTTCTAGTATCAACAATGGACTGCTTAATAATAAAATACACAAGTTAATTTCTGATGTACATTTTAATGTAATTTTTGCGTTTTTTTTTATTATTTAGCCTTGGTAAACTTTGTTTGTGGGTAATTACACAATCAGTGAACCTCGATATTTAAAAAAATATTTTTTTATTCCAGTATTTTTAGGTTTCATAAAAAGCACACATTTATGTATAGTCAAAACATAAATCTGAGAAAGACACACCTGTTTTAGAATAAATCACAAGACAGAAGTTGGAAAAAGAGATGAAATAGATGAGTTAAAGAAATCCTTCACTTAACAAACAAACTGCAACAACAACAACTAACTTCAAATACACTATTTAGTTCTAGTATTTCTGCTGACACACAATGCTCAGAAATTAAACAAACACAGGATTGAAATAGCCTTTTCTAGTTTAAATAAATTTAAATTTAAAAATATAACACCACCATGTTTTACAGTAGGGATTACAATGTTTTGTAATCAGTTCAGTAATATTTAGAATAAATCTGAGCTTTTCCAACTTCACATCAAATGGTAAGATTGTTAAAGGTTAGGGATATTTTGTACACAAAGAAGGAAATCCTCTTAATTAAATATTGTAACTTAGGAACTGTTATTTTCATACATAAAGTAACATTTCCACAGAGTTGTCTTGAGCTTACAAAGACTGTTCTTATGTCACCTACTTGTTCAGTTTCTCCCAGCAGGCCTCACACACCCGAACTTCTTTCTCAATACCAAACCGAGGAATTGCCGAGCTCCTTGATGAACATTTACCACAGAAAATCTGTCCACAGTTTCGGCAGTGGTGCTGTAAAAGATGAAAATAACCTTATGTAAACATGCTACACATCATGAATTATGTGAAATTAAATCTATTTTTCTCAAAAAGTAAGTTGGCACTTCTCTATTCTAGCTTTTAATCAAAGTTGAAAAACATACATTTAACATTTTATAGTTCTTATGTAAGCTTAATTAACCAGCTACTTGAAACAGGTTCATCAGTTTAGCTAACCCTTATTAAATACACTAATGGTACCTTTCTCTGAACGACTGTAAACTGAACTCGACATCGGTGACAACAGTCTCCATCAGCCCACTCTGGTGCTGTGTCAGCAGCAAACATAGCATCACTTTCTTTAAGTGCTGGGAATTTGAATCCTTTATTACAGAAGTAAAACAAAGTTTGTACAATCCGTCAGACTTATGATTAGAAGTCACCAGAAATGTTTACTATTTTTTTGGCATGCTTCATGTATCATTAGTGATCATGTTTCTGATGTTTCAACAACAGAAAATACTTTTTTCTCAAACAAAGTGTAAATACTCAAAATATGAACATCTGAATAAAAACAAGAACAAGAAGGTAGATGAATAAAGGAATATTTGTTACAGCAAGTTAATGTTAATCTATAAACACTTTATATTTGAACTTTGGAAAACGTAATAAATGGTTTCCAAAAATAAAAGATTCCTTTCACCATTTTAAATTTTAGGTAAAAAAAGTTTTCTAAAATAATGAGTTATTTTTAAAATAAATTTTCTCTTCAATAAAGGTTTTACAAACTGTAATGTTTACAAAATAAAAGTGTGAAAATATACTACACGTTTTGCTGTTTGGGTGTAACAAGTTTCTACACTGAGGTGAAAACTAATTAGCCATGTAAGGCTTAGTTTTTTTATTGTAATTCCAGTGATACACAAAACAACATATGATGAAAAAAAATCAAATAATCCATTCTAACAGAAATGTTGTATCAATAATGGCTAGTTAATGCTCTTAACTAGAGACCTTCTAAGATGGATGCTCAATAGATCAAAGGATAATACACACGTGTTGTAAAAAACCAACCCAGACTTATGTATTACCTTCCATTTTCATCAGATTCACTGTATCCTGAACAGCCCGGTAACTTGGTTCGTTGCGGAAAGCATGAGCCCAAGTTTGAATTAGTTCTAATATTTTGTTCTTCACATTTTCATTAGTTGTTATCTGAAACAGAAAATGAATTAAAACAAAAACATTGGCAAAAGGTTAGCATTAACTTAAGTAATCATTCAGCATTAAAGTATAAACTTCTAATATGACTCATAACAAATAAAATCAGTAGGAAGACAAGACTCAAGATTACAAAAAAGTTAGGTAAGAAAGAAATCTGGGGATTAGTGAATCCTAACATTTCCAGTTTCGCCTTAAATATTTTATTACCTGTTTAATTTTTATAACGTTATTTGATCAAATGTCAACAGTAATTTTCTACATGCTTAGTGTTTACATAGAGTTATTTAATGTTTTATTTATTTCACCCTTTGGGAGTCAGTTTCATGATTCTGTTTATGCCAGTCAGTTGTAACTCTCGAGACTAATTCTCAGCCACATTACACAATATTAAGATAGAGATCATGTCCAAACACTTCCATGGGTCACCCCTGATTTTAAGGTGCCATCCAATCTTGGTTCTTTGAGCAAATCGTTCACAAAATCTTTGTGGTAAATCTGTTACCTGATCCATCCGTTAAAAAAGTATAGTGAAAAAAAACAACACATTTATGCTATACAGTTATTGTAAAAAACTGTTGACAAGAACTGAGGAAAGTCATATCAGGCAAGACAACATACTGCCTCGTACAGGTAGAAACCTCGAATGTCCTGTCCAACTGAATGCCCCTTACAGATAGAACCCCAATATGTCTCCCGTCCAATGTATTACCTTGCATGGATGGAAATTTGCATGTCTTACATAAATGGTAAACACAATTTAAACTTTCCGTTAAGGTAATTAAGAGAGTACAGATTGATTAAACTTCCCAAACTTATTTTTGACACTTATGTGAAAATTCTGCAACAAAACATTTTCAATCAACTACTGGAACCAATAACCAACCTTGATCAACTCTCTTAGTTCTTCCATAAAAGATCTAGACGTGATCTCTTGATGGAAGGGAGCACCACAGTTCTTCACACAGGACTCCAGGACCTAGAAAGAGTAGAAAAGTTTTATAAAAATCCTTTGATAATATGCAACAGACCAAAGGCAAGACAAATGAATAACAGACTATGGGGTTCATAATCTGTGAATTCTAACAGAGTTTGTTAGGTTCCATTAACCTTATAGTTACAGGGCTGAACCCACTCGCCTGTTTCTTATAAGAAAAATATGATACACAGTTCAATTTTTTTATTTTATTTTGCTCAAACCTACAAGAGGGCTATCTGTGCTAGCCATCCATAATTTAGCTAGTTATCACCTCCAACTCTTGGACTACTCTTTTACTAATGAATAGTGGGATTCAGTGTCAAATTATAATGCTCCCACAACTGAAAGGGTGAGTATGTTTCATGGGATGGCAATTTGAACCCCTTAACCACATAACCCTGTCAAACCACACACAGTTCAGTAATATTTAGAATAAATCTGAGCTTTTCTAACTTCACATCAAATGGTAAGATTGTTAAAGGTTAGGGATATTTTGTACACAAAGAAGGAAATCCGCTTAATTAAATATTGTAACTTAAGAACTGTTATTTTCATACAGGATGAATTATTATGATTAATACATGATAAAATGTTTATAATTAAAAACATACCCACTTTAATATTTCAGTGAATAATCTTAAAAAAGTTTATTTCAGTAATGTTCTGAATTGTTGTCCCCCTCCACACACATGCATGTAATTTATTTTTAATGTTTTACTTTCTCTTCCTGTCCTTTAGAACTATTACTTTTATCTTGGGAAATATTAGAGTATCAGTGGCAGAGAGAGTTCAGCCTGATGAACTGAGGCAGTTTGGCTTATATCTTAAAAATATTAAACTTTTCTAAAATTTATAACTTACATTTGGATACGTGTTAACCACTTCCACATGATTATTCAAGAAGAGTTATTCATGTTAGGCCAATATATTTGCACACGTGTGCACAAAAGTCATGTGAGCTATTGATCAGACTTTTTTTACGCCTTCATGTGCACAAAAGTCATGTGAGCTATTGGTCTGAATTTTTTTACGTCTTCACCTGATGGTAAAAGAACTATTTTAAACTTATTTACCATTCAGATTATTAAAGACAGCTTACTTAGAGCAGTAAAACTATAGGGTGAAAGGACGTGAAGATATGTAAGTACTGATAAAGTTAAGCAACCTATATTATCAGTTTCTAGCTCTAGGTTTCCAAAGAATCATATAAGTGGACAAATATTAATTGCCAACTTCTTAGCATAAATTTGCTAAATTGTATGAAATTCTCCTAATTAAAGAGCATTTAGAGTCACATGATAAGCAATTAGTTAAATAATGGTACTTAACTCCATTGCCATGTTATCCTTTTCTGCACATGACACAAGGTTTTAATGTTGTATATTCAAAAGTTTATTAAACTACTCTGTATTTATGTTACACCAATTAGTACAGAATAATACCTTAACTAAAAATCCATATTTAAATAATATACAAGTTTAAAATTATTTATTTCTGGCAATATTTTAAAAAATCCTGAATTTCCTGTAACATAACCAAACTTTTTCTTTAGGTATCTTTTCTCCTCTATTTTTACCACCACTCTTGAAATGCAAGAAATTAAATGTAAATTACTCACTAAAATATTCTTACTGTTCAGACAAAATACAAGTTTTTGTTTCATTACAGAGCTGTAAAATAATGAATCCTTCTTGCCACATTCTCTCTTTCAGGCTTTGTTCATAGTTCTTTCTTTCCTTTAATGACATATTATCTATAACAAATTGACAGCCAAGGTTTTCATCCATCAAATGACATATATTACATTGCGTACTGAACAATTAATCATTAATTTCACTTGGAGTACAGGTTTTATTCCTATGGAAAAGTAAACAACTAGCCTGAATAAATATGTAAAAGCTACAAAAAATGTAATAGTTGGAACAAACTGTCTAGTTTTTTAACATGTTATTATGTTCTTTGTTGCATTATTTAATTTAATAAAAATTATTTAATATGCTATTACCATTAGTATAAAAAGTAGGATTAAGTGTCATTGATAGTCAGCAGCAAAAAACTGAATATTTAAGTTTTTTTGTTTCTTGTTTTTTATGTTTATTTTTTTATAATAACAAAGTAATTAAGATGTGAAAATAATGATTTCATTTGATTAAGGTGAGATAAGGTAAAATTAATAATAAAAAAAATATTTCATAAGGAATGCACAGGAACTGCTCATGGGTATGGTACCAATTTCTTTATATAGGTCACTGGTATTTGTCTACTTACTTTAGGAAAGACTTCGAATTGTTGGAAAGGGTTTAGAGGAGGGTTACTAAAAATGGTACCTGGTATGGAGAGATTAAGATCTTTAAAAATCTGATTAAAGTGTTTTTAAGATTGTACAAGGAATTGATATTATTGATGCATCAACATATTTCATACTTAACAATGAGAACTAGATTTATAGAACTAGAAGACACAAATATAGATTCAGGCAAGGTAGAATCCATCTTCAGCTAAGACGTTTTATTCAAATGGGAAGATTGGCGCAGGGAATGTGTTACCTTCAGATGCAGTAAATTTAAAATGAATTTAAAAAAATCTTGATAGATATATGAATGATTAGGGCTGGCTTTTTTTTTTTTTTTAATTTGGCACAGAGGATGGGATGGCTGAGATGGACCAACAGGTCTCTTGTTGTTCCTAAACATTACCATTACATTATGTTATTCAACAGTGAAATGCATGCTACACATTCCTCAAGTGGTTTACAACTTATAATGGTCTGAATAGTGGTTAGAAGTGGTTCAGAAGGCAAAAAAACAGTAAAATTTAATTATGAGGTTAAAGTTATTTAGGAAAAATGAAGAGTTTCAAGTTACATTTGAAGTCATTCTGGAAACAAAAAAGAGGGTACTTTATACTTACTACAGTTTTTTTAGTGGTCAAACTGACCAACTGCATATAAAGTTAGGGTAGAGAAAATAACATAAAATATGTTCTATGGAAACAAACATATCAAATATATTTATTTTTCAAAAGGATTTAGAGATTACACAAAAGTTGGTTTGTTGGTTGATTTAGTGTTTTATGGCACAAAGCAGGTAGGTTATCTGCACCAAACGTCCAGTAAAAAGTAAATTTAGTGAAATTCCTGCAAGGAAATTAAGGCAAAACAAAGTTTAAAAAACAAATAGCATAAAACCAATGTTTACTTCTAGTCTACAACATCAAGAGAAAAACTACAGTAATTCAAGTTATAAAGGACTTTCTGTAGCGTAACTGTAATAATCATAACTTACTAGGAAGACTAACAAGTAAGTACAAAAACCACCATCAGTCACCTGCAGTTGGACTTTCCAATCCTGGTTTCGAGATATTTGACGTTATAGCCATTTTCAAAAAGGAAAGTAGCAAAAAAGGTTTTAAAAGACGTGGAACAAAATTATAATAATAACTCGGCTGGATGACTAACATGTAGTTCAAACAGATAGTTCATACAGCAGCGTTAGTCACCTGAAGTTGACCTTTCCAGCCCTGGTTTCGAGTTATTTAATGTTATGGCCAGTTTCTAATTTCAAACCAAACCAGATGAACTACGATTTTTAAAAGGGAGACACAATAAAAAGGTGAAAAGTATAAATTAAAAAAACTTAAATGGCTTTAAAAAGAATAATGGCCTTTAAAGAACTAAAAACATCACCAAAATGGACAACGTCACCATCACCAATGTAGACAGTTTTAGAGAGAGAGAGAGAGAGAAGGAAATGCCATTTGCTGTGGTCCACTTCAGTCAACAATTGAAGGCAGTCTGCAGCTCAATATACCTCATATTTGAAAACTGACATGAGACATGAAAGTTGTCAACATAGAGCCTGTTTGCAACAGTGAAAGGGAGTTGTTCAGTGAGGGCATTAATTTTTATACTGAAAAGTGTGATACTCAGGACACAGCCCTGATGGACTCCAAGTTCCTGTAGAAAAGAACAGGAAATTGTTGAACCCACATAAACTGTGAATATCCTGTCCACTGAAAACTTGTCCACTAAAAATGGGCAAATGGCCAAGTAACCCACATATATGGAGGTCTTGCAAAATGTCATACCTCCATGTTGTATCATAAGCCTTCTCAATTTCAAAGAATATTGAGATACAAGGTGTTGCCATTTAAGTAAGGCTTCTCTGATTGACGTTTCAATTCGAATCAGATGGTCCATGGTGGAGCGCTGGTGTCGGAACCCACACTGGGTGGGCGAGAGCATTAACCATCCTCTCTAAGGTCTTACAGAGACAGCTCGTCAAAGCAATTGGACAGTAGTTTGAAGGAATCTTGGGATCCTTCCCAAACTTGAAGAGAGGTAGGACAAAAGTCTGGCACCAGGCATCAGGAAAAACATTTTCCTGTCAGATCCAGTTAAAAACAATCAGAAGAATAGCAAGAGAAACAGGAGATAGATGGTGCAGCATCTCATCAGGTCCAACTGATATACTACCAGTATGAGTTCCACCAGTGCAAAGGAATAATTATTGTCAAAGAGACAATCAGTTTGAGAGGAAAGAGGTGATTGCTCTAATAATCAGTGATGTCAAGAAAATTCACTTGTAGAGAAAAAAATTTGTGTAAAAGCAGCTCATTTGGGATGAGTATTTTTTTTTTTTTTTACGTACAGGAGCAAAACAACGTTTTGACCTTCTATGTAAAAAATTTTTTCAACCAAATGAGCCATTTTTACATATATAGATGATTGCTCTGCCTGAGTCTTGATGGCTAAGAAAGTTCTACGAGAGCAGTAAAAGAGGGTCAGTTTGCCTGATTCAGCTTCCACCAGGGCATGCAGGTCAGGTGGCATTGACCATGGCCAGTCTCTTTCAAGATTATAGGAAAATGATCACTGCCTTGGGGACTACTGTCAACTCTCCATGAAAAATGGGAAAATAATGAAAGAGAGCAAATTGAGAGATCAATAGCAGTAAAGGACTGATTAGGCACATGGAAATAAGTGGAAGAACCAGTATTGAAAAGAGAAAGGTTGTGATCAGAGAGCATAAACTCTACAGAGAGACCTCTCCTATGAATATCAGCACTTCCCCAGGATGAAAAAGGGAGACAACAACTGTTCAATGAGAGCATCACAGTCTGATTGATCATGTCTCTTTCCAAGTGACAAGTAGAGAGAACAAACAGTGATGATATGAAACACGGATGGCTAAAGGCTCCAAGTGGCAAAGAAAAAGTGGGCACATGCTGATCAACCATTAGTGCCACCCCTCCATGCACTCATCCATCACACAGCCTGTCGTTTCTGTATAAAGAAAACCACTGAAAGAAGACTGTACCGGTAGGTTTCAGAAATGTTTCCTGTAAGGAAAGACATTCAGGATGGTAGGAAGCAATTAGTGTTTTGATGTCATCCAGATTAGAACGTAAACCTCGACAGTTCCATTGTATCAAGATAACCATTTTTATTTATGTGTAGACGAATTGGATGCAGAACCCTTCTGTTTACAACCACATTCTTTTACCTTACTGTCCTATGAGGGGATGCACTACAATATCAAACAAGGACACTGTAGCAATGCCAGGGTTTCATGAGCACTATACCCAAATGCCAGCAACAGCTATAATCCCCACAACACTTGTTGAGAATATCCAACACTGGTACTTGGTTGACCCCAGCCCGAGCGAACCAGCCGATTGGTCCAAGAATGGCAACCCCAAGGCCAAAGTGGTGTGTTAGGGTTGGACCCCTCAGCCACCAGGATCCTCTTCTCCCTTTCACAGGTTGCCATGCATGGCAATCACGTGGGTAGATCTTTAGATCCCAGAGGAGGTAAACTGAAAGAACAGAACCTTCCCTGGAAGGTCCCCTCACCATGTACAAGAATCCACACCAAAGGGAATTGCACAAAAGAAATATTAGCTTTGTGAGATGAAGAAAAATATTTAATTTTAACATGAAAATCACTCAATATATTCAAGGACAAATCTCTAATTTATTTTATTAAAATATTAATAGAAATAGTTTTGTATACAACAGCCAATGTTTATTGAAAGACTGCCAAATTTCATGAAGATACACACTATATTTAAAGTTATTAGTGTCAAATTTGTAAAGACATTGAATAAGTACAAAGAGGTCACATGGTCAGTTAAATTGACCCTGTTTATGTCAAGAGTTGATATGGCTGTACTGAGTGTATGTAAGTGATGACAAAAAAACTGTTAATCTAGTTTCCATGGTATTACTATAAATAAAGTTATAAAGACTCTTTTAGAGAAGAAAAGCTGTAATCATGTATTTTAAAGAATCTAGTTTCTTTAAGGTAAAGGTATGTCCTGAAAAACAGGGTTGCAATCCTGAAGCTAATGTTAGTTACTATCAAGTGGCATTTCTTACTTGGTATGTTTTGTTGGTAGCTACACTTATAGCATTGATAAGAAGTTTACAGCAAATATTTCTTGTTTAGTTAACTAATTCAACTGGGAACATGATGGTAGGTAAAACAAAATTTTGATTTTGTTCCTTTAAGTTGCACTTTCTTTTTCATACCTTAAGTGTTTTTTCCATTACATTCTACCTACACATACATAAAGTTAGTGCACATCAATAAGTTAAGGTTACAGGGTCCAGAAGTGAGAATTGAACTTGTGCAAACTGAAGTTTAATTATTTTTCTTTAAGGTTTCTTTTCAAATAATGGAATTAAATCTTAGATAATTCTTGATGATGAGAAACCTACTTGAAATAAAAATGTATCTCAAAATGGCTGGTATTGGTATTATCACTTTTATTGATAGACTCTTTCTTAACCTGAAGATGTCCTAGAAAGGTCGAAACAATATTCTCTGTTTATCAGTATTGATCAATTTAATTTTGAATGTAACAAAGTGAAATACTGTGACATGTGCAAAACAGGGGTGATCATAATCATACAGTTAACCAAGGTCCAATAGATATAATGTTAGAGACCACGAGTTTGTAACTCTGAATTCTAGTCGAGTTGATTTTAAAAATTTAAAATATAAAAATGTCAAACTAACAAAAGCACACAGAGATAAACACAACAGTATTAAAAGGACAGAAAACATTTATTCAACTAGCAGGAAGTAACACCTTGGTTAGCTATGTCTCACATGCTAGGTTAACATATTACTTTCTGTGTACTCAAATAAGAACTATAGGAAATCAGTTGGTGTGAAATCTGATTAGTTACTTTCTAAGATACACAGATTAAGTTACTTCTGGATAACATAAAAACAAAGTTTGTCATTGACTTTATAGTAATATAACTATATATACAATACCTTTCTCCTACTGGGACAGCATACAGTGCAACGTCAAGATTCTGAAGACATACAACATATATTTATGTCTTACCTGAAGAGCGTTTAGTGCAACATGAAGATTCTGAAGACATAAAACATGTATTTATGTCTTACTTGAAGAGCGTTAAGTGCAACGTGAAGATTCTGAAGACATAAAACATGTATTTATGTCTTACCTGAAGAGCATACAGTGCAACATGAGGATTCTGAGCATACAGTTTTTTCTTCATTGCATTGAGAGCATATTTTGGTCTAGAAAGAAAAAGATAAGGTTTTGAAATGTACAGTAAAATAAGTCTGTCAGTAAATAATAAATTATCATATGCTAGCTGATGAACAAGAAATACTTAGTGAAACTGGAAAGATACCTGTTTAAAATATCTTACTCCATTTGTCAAGACAGTACAAATATATACCTCACAACAAATTCCTCAAACAAGGAATAGAATGTCTTAGACAATATTTTAACATGCAGTCTGTGAACCACTGAAGTCAAATTTGTCAAGCTACAGAGGGATTTCACAGTTAATGGTGTTCACTTTAGAACAAACAACTTGACTTCAATAAAAGGCTCTATATTTTAGTCCCAGAAAACCAACTAAACTGTTAATATGTTGACCTCTGAAATATATCTACTAAACGTAAGAAAAGATTTGATCCTCAATCTATTAATGTTTGGCCATAAAGATGGAAAGTTTAGAAAAGAGACCAGACAAAATATTAAATGCATTCATTTTTAGGCTGGAACCACAACCTTAAAGTGAAAATGCATTTCACTAAGCCTTTTCTCAGATAGCCATCTCTAACAATAGAACTCATAAAAACCCACGAAGTATTGCACAACACAAGTAGCAGTTACTATGTTTTGTGAAGGATTTTGAATGCCAGTAAGAATTTTATTTCCTCATAACCTGGAAACTTCACAATGGCTGATTTAGATTCCAGAGTTTAACAAGGAGTGAAAACCTCTATTCATAACATCTCTGACTTAAAAACTGGCTGTGAAAAAACACACCATTAATTATTCTCAAATTAAAAAACATACTTTCCATTAAAACATTTTAATAGTATAAAAACTTTCTATTAAATAGCATAGGTGGAGGATATCATGTTTTAGGAACAAAGAAATAAAAGTTTGTTTAGAGTG
Organism: Carcinoscorpius rotundicauda; assembly: GCA_011833715.1. Lineage (NCBI taxonomy): Eukaryota > Metazoa > Arthropoda > Merostomata > Xiphosura > Limulidae > Carcinoscorpius > Carcinoscorpius rotundicauda. The sequence goes on from CM022406.1 coordinate 29,131,601, forward strand.
CCACAAAAATCCCTTAATGTAAACCTACTTTCATCATTCCAATACGTTTTGTCACATACACAAAGCACAAAAGTCTTCCTCATTACAAAATATTTCCCTACACACATAAAAGTATCATATATTAAAGACAGAAAATATGAATGTCATGGAAACAAAATGATTGGAACTTTAGGATTTGAACATATTAAAACATATCTTATTGTACAGCCAATAATTACATGTGTACTAAATAGATAAAATTATTCAAACCAAAATATATCTAATTTACTCTCTACTCATCACCTTGAATTATTTAGGATTAAATGTACTACATGAAAAGACTTAGCAGCACTTGTGGCTGTTCACTAGAATACACAACTGATAAATTCACTTGAAACAAGTTAAAACAAATTTTACAATCCACTTTCTGATATCATAGCTGATTCTAGAGTTATACTTTACACTTTATGTTAGTTTATCATGTTTAGTTTGAATGTTGTCTGGAAATTTACATTATCACCTCTATTGTTCCACAACAAGAAAAGTATTAGTTCGAACACTTAAGCCCAAACTTAAAAATGATATTAAAAGAAAATATTACAAATAATAAATGAGGTCATGAGGGAAACATAATAGAACCTGGAAAACAAAGGACACAAACTCATGTAACTATGTAATATTTTACAAACAAATATCTTGTTTGCCTCAGATTTGAAGAGTATCTTGGTAACTTACTGGACATCTCCTTGTCTAATACAGTCACTGATCTGTAGAATAGATGTCCAATCAGGCTCCAAGAGAAGATGGCTGGTGGCTTTCTCTAGAGAAAAAATGGATTAGCAAATACCTGTCAATAATTATAATTTATTACCATATGAACACATTATTATTAATGCACAATCAATAACTATAATTTACCTTATGAATCTATGTTATTAGTATGCAAGATTTCAAAATGTCTTTCGCAATATTTTTGGATGGATGTTACCAATAAAAGGATCAGTAAGATATTTATTATGTGCTTTACAGAAGTTCAAGCAAGAGCTGCTCTTGTATCTCACAGGACAGCTATTGAATTTGCTTTTCAACTGTTTTCATTTTGTAAAATATTTAAAGTTCTCAAAAATGATTATTATTACACAATAATAAGTTATTTTTTATTAAATTTATAATTGTACACTAGTTAAAAAACAAGAAAGGAAAGAAAAGTTTAATTTTCTTCAAAATATGCATGTACATCACTTTCTTCTATCCCAAATTTTATGAGATCTGCAGAAGTTATGGGGTAAATTTTGACCAACAAAGCTCTCTAAACCTGAACAAGGAATTGGAGAAAACAAATGATTTCCTTGGTTATCTTACTGAATATGTTACAACAAGAACATTATAATTTATTCTGAATAATTTAAATTTCTATGATATGATAATAAAATATGTGTTTTGAATTTTTAACATGTCTTTCTCTGTGTATGACTATTCACACAGCTGACAGAACCATTTTGTCTAACTTAGGCTTTCTATGCCATGTGGTTGAAAGTTGAATTAAAAAAAATTGTGCAAGTTTTATCACTTTCTAACTGACTAACTTTTAGTTGTTCTTTGTTTATTAAGCAAAGAGGAATCACAAACGACATCATCGAAATATCAGTTGCTACACATCACTTTTCTTTATGACCATGTATCTGCTGCCTAAACAACTAATTGAAATACTTAATATTTGTTAAATTAATGTCTCCTTAAATATGTTGAACAGTTTCTATTATCTCAGTATAGAATTCATAATAAAAATGAGAGAAAACATTATCTATCTCCTTTAACATAAAAGTATGAAGAAATAAAACTTGGATTTTGGTAAAGTCTATTAGTACTACTTAGACTTATAGAAATCTTGTTCCAAACGTAGTTAGGCTGTATTGGATTAAAATTTTAAAAAACAAACAAAAAAACGTATAATTCACCAAGTAAAGAAACATATGTCCCTAAATCTTGGTCCAGTATAATACCTACCTTAATATTCCATACACAAAGTTAATTTTACAGTTCGAAATGTACATTTCGTGCAAGTTCTACTGTTCTAATTATCCACTATAAATCTCATTCCCACTGTTTATTAGGATAAAATTCAAAATGGATATCCATATGAATATTGATATAAACAAAACTCAAAGTTAATACTGGCACTTTACACAGAAATATTAAAAGCTAACAGTAATAAGAATGAGAATGAGAATTATTTAGATATTTTTATGCATTACCTAGGTCTATGCTTTGTCATTTGAAAAGTAATATACTACATCTAGTAGCATTACTAATAACTCCCGCAACTTGTAAGTTGCTTTCACAAAAGTTTTAGACTAACAGTGTATCAAATTACTGATAGTCACGACTAATTTAATGATTATTGTTAAACTATTAAATCTAAGCAAACACCAGGATTTGAAGTAAGAGGTGCAACTACAAATTGCACTGAACCTTACCCAACAGTTTATCGAAGTTTGTGGTAGTTGATCGTCCAAACATATTCAGAACTCTTTTTCAATATCCGAACTACACAAAAAGAAATATGTTTTGCTGGCTAGAATCAAGATTTTAACCAATTAAACGCTAGAAACAGAAACTGGTATTTAATATCTCGAAATCCCAACTCTTTTCTAATTTTTAACAGATGACTTACTGCAGATTTTCATCATAAATGCTGTAAAGCTACTCACGTCACCTGGTGCTGAAATATATAGAAATTTTCCTTTTTGCTATGATCAACATAAAAAAAAATATTAAAAATCTAGATTTGAGTAGTATTTCATTTATAATTTATAACAAGATACAACATATATGGACTTTATGATTATTTCAATTTCACGAAAGTACGATATATTAGTAAATCGATTTCAACTGATATTTCTTGAGGAAATTTTTTGATGTTCCATTTGAAATTTTAGTTTAACATAAAACATTTAAGTTTATTTAAATTGATAAAAATAACCATAGATAAAAGTAATAGTCAATTTGTAGCTTCTTTACAGGGCATTAATATCAATAACTCTTATAATTCCTTTAAAATATAATTAATAAGAATCAGCCCGAGTTTCGAAGGACACTTGTCACCATTACATAATTACATTTCTTTGGTATTGTTAATTTAACAATATATATCATAACTGAAATATTTCTCTTTGAACTATGCTTATTGATGAAATAAACAAGAGAGCCAAATAAATTCGTAACTAAACACAGATTGGTTTGTTTTCACTTACATGCTCAAATCCAATTCCAAAAAACAACCCTCACGTGCTGTGACGTCACAGTTGTGATAATTGACCTGTCTACTACAGTTTCTGATATGAAGGTGTTATTACTAAAATTTGACAATCATTTACGTATGGGAAAAATTTTCAAGCCTTTAAAATGGTATATTGCATTTGAATACAAATAAACAGTAATTCCAGACCTGATAACAAACTTATTGTAATTTGTACATATAGGACTGCCATGTAGTGACAATACCTCTAGATTGACTTCAGAAAATTTTGAATTACTCCAAATCGTACGTTTTAAACTATCCCCTGGCATTTTTGATTTTACGAATGATCTAAAGACCGAAGGATGTCACTTGTTACTTAGGAAGCACAAGTACAAATAATAGGTGGTTTGCAAAAAAGTAAGAAAATTCTAAAAAAAACAAAAAAACAACACTTATCTGATCAAATTACCCTACCAGATAACATTATCGTTCACAAATCTTGGCTTTGAGCCTGAGTCTTGGATATACTTCCCCTTGATTCGTCCTGGGACATATCGTAGATTTTTTCAGCGTTAAGTTTATTGTTTACATTTTATGACACTGGGTCAAATAGACGTCGTTGAATATTGTCCAACTGGTGTGCATAGCTCGTCGTCAATGGTGTATTATAAATCATAGATTTGACAGTTGCTAAGGCTATATTATTTACAATTTTACGTTTAAAGTTTAATTACAGTTCTTTATTAATAACGTATGTTCATAAACTTGGCACGTAAAGATAATTTATATTTCAGATTTTTACAATATAAGTTTACATATCTTTGTGACACGTGAAAAACCTGAGCTCCGATTTATATATTTAAGAAACTTACTTCTTTGGTATCCTACAAATTAGAGAAGGGAAAAAACGTACACAGAATACTAGTTTGTAGTTTATTCGTTCAAACTTTATAATTCTATTTAGACGTCTAAAGAAATTTTAAACCTATTTTTAGCCCACTTAGAAATGCAAATAGATTAGTCATTTTTGTGTTCTAAAACCTATATCTGAAAGCTACGAATTTAATTTGGAGATCCAAATGTGCGAGTAAAAATTAGATTGATTATGCAAAGACTACGTGTTTACATAGGTTAGTTAATAGGCTACTAATGCAGTTTATAGTTTCTGAGAAAGAAAAACTTGTGATTCGAAGTGCAGATAATAAGACCTTAAAATATACATGAAGAGTTAACAGTTGAAACTGTGCCTTGAAAAACCGACATACATTACGCAAAGAAAAGAAAAAAGTACTGTTAAGTTTGTTTCATGTTTGTCAATTTTACATTTCACCGTACATTATTTACTCGCTATTGTTAGTGTTAAGATAAAGTAATTAAGACCATTATTTTATTGCTAATGTCCAACAATTCAGCATTTCCGAAATATATATCATCTTATGGAATCACGGATCATTATTTGATTATATGAATCCAACAATTTAATATTCCCAAAAGGTAGACCATCTTAAGTCTTCGAGGGTTATAAAAACCCAACAAGTTAGGAAGGTGGGTCATCTGATGGTTTTCAGAACACATATTTAGTTATTTGAATCTGACAATTACGGCATTTCTAGAAGGTAAAGGTTGCCATTTTTTTTTCACTCAATGTGACATGATTTTGTGTATCATTCAGTGATCTATGTCCATATCCTGTACGTATATTATTAGTGTGGATAGGTATCATAACATTACGTTAAGTATTGAACACTTCATTAATGCAAGCTTGATTTACAGTGCGTGTTATGAATTCTTTGCAACAAAAGGGTAGCTTGTGTTTCACTCTCGATAGCAAATAAAGGCTCATCCTACGTTAGCAAACTCTATACAACTCTGTTTTCAGAACTTGTAACACAGTACTGTAAATGGAGAAAAACCACACCTCTAAACTGTTGTATTTGACCAGCCGACTTAACATAAATCCCGTCACACCAAACATGCTCGCCCCTTCAGTCGTGAGGACTTTATAACGTTATGGTTAATCCCACTATTCGTTGATAAAAGAGTAGCACAAGAGTTTGCAGTGGGTGGTGATGAGTAGCTGCCTTCCCTCTACTCTTAAACTGCTAAATTAGGGACGGCTATAGCACAGATAGCCCTCGTGTAGCTTTGCGCGAAATTAAAAAAAATAAACTCTAATACAAGGAATGTGAATGTTTTAAAATGACGTCCCTGTTAAAGTATTGCTTGATATACGTCAAATAGCTTTTCTTTTGGTGATATTTAGTATAGCAAAACGTTAGCAATAACAATGGTCACTGTAGTATTGCTGTTTGATGTACCTACACCCTGGAAACAACCTCGTGCAAATTAATTGAAATAAATGGTTATTTTACAATATTATCAGCATGGGGGCCGGTGTAGGCTCGCTGATTTCCTTTAATAGTCATTTTTCTACACAGACGGCGTTATTAGATGTGTTTTGCAGTACGGTCGATCTATTTTGAGGATACATGACGAAATTTTGAGGAATATTACGTCATTCGAAATTGTGTTAGAACGGTAAGGAGATCAATCAAAAACAGCTTCTTATCAACCTAATGACGACAAAAATGGTATCAATGGAATCTGAAATACAAGAACTGGACGCAAGAACAATGGAGGAAGGTGTTATTCAGTGACGAGACTCATTTCTTCGTACAGGATCAAAGAAATCTGCATGTTTGCAGATCTCCAGGTGAGAAACTTCGAGAATCTCACATGAATCAGTTCGTGAAACATCCATTAAAGATGTTTTGGGTTTCTTTTTGCTACTATGGCGTCGGAGGCTTATATATTGTAGAAAGTATGATGTGAGGACCACAGTACATCGAAGTTTTGCAGAGAAGAGTCGTTCCAAATTTGAAAAGGAGATTCCCAGACGGAGCTGGTATTTTTCGGCAAGATCTGGCTCAGTTCCACACATCGAAACTTGTGAAGATATGACTACAACGTAAATAAAGGTGCTGGACTGGCCTGGAAACTCTCCGAACTGAAATCCTACTGAAAATCTTTGGGCGAGTTATAAAGAAAGACTGTACTACGAAAGATAAGCTAATTGAGGTAAGGTACCGCGATCCAAAAATTAGTAAAGATTGCAGTCAACTCGTGGACTCGATCCCAAAGTGGATTAATGATCTTCTGAAAAATAAAGGCGGGTCACATCATGTATAAATTTTTGAGTAATTTTTGGATTCTCAGAAATAAAACGCAAAAAATTGAAATAAATCGTAATTTTCGGTCTTGTTTCAATTAATTTGCACAAGGGTGTACAAGTCCGTTATACAGCTAGAATTGTTTAGTAGTAAACACAGTGAATCTGTGGAATTGTCAAGTTTATTGTTTTATCAAAATTTTGCTGACTTGCTTAGCTGGTTCTACGACTTGTAACTTTGTGTTTGATTTGTTTTTCATTTAATGGTGCCCCCTGTTAGTTCAGCGATACGTCTCCGGATTTACAACGCAAAAATCAGCGGTTCGAGCTCCCTCGGTGGGCTCAACAAACAGACTGATTAAACTCACGTTTAATGATTTTTCTCAAGTACTCTTTATTCAGGTATTAAAGGTGTAAATGAGTTAATGATTTGTAACAGGTATATTGTGTATCCACCACATTCAGTACTTGTAGTAAATTATTAAATATTACAATATAATGAAAATTGAAAAAAAATTACGCAGTTATTGATAAAGTATTATTATCATCATCTGTCACTCGATTCCTTAAGGAGCATAGGGCCGCAATCACTGCGGTTTCTGTAACAGGCTATTTTGTTGTTTTTTTTAAAGTGAGAGAGTTGTTATCCTTCTGCACCTAGCCGCACCTAATTTAGTAGTGTAAGACTAGAGGGAAGGCAACTAGTCATCACCATCTACCGCCAACTCTTGGGCTACTCTCTTTATCAACAAATAGTGGGACTGATAGTTCTTTATAACCCCCCTACAGCTGGAAGGGCGAGCATGTTTGGCGCGACGCGGATGGAAACCCGTGACCCTCAGATTACGATTCGCACGCCTTAACGCGCTTGGCCATGCCGAGCCATAAAGTATTTTAAAGATATATAATGTATGTAGCCCTCATTTTATAACTTCTGTGGCAAACCTTTGATTCTCTTAAACATATCTTCTTGGAACAGTTGAAAGTTTCATACAAATTTATAAAATCAGTTCATAAACTAGTCATTATATTTAACATGACTTGTATTTTTCTCTACAGAATCTTCTCTGACGGAAAGGCCCCCCAGTAGCTCAGCGGTATGTCTGCGGACTTACACGCTAAAATGCGGGTTTCGATACCCGTGGTGGGCAGAGCACAGATAGCCCATTGTGTAGCTTTGTGCTTAATTCAAAACAAACAAACAAACTGACGGAAAGCGAACCTTTACACTATAAAAATATGTGTACGAAGGTTAGAGCGAACTACAAAGGTGTGTAGCAAACAAGAACAATAGAAGCAGTTCATGGATAACACAAATAATCAAACAATGGAAAAACCTGTATTATTCAACACAAAGGTGTACACTTATTATAGACAGGCAAGTTTATTTATTACTGTTATATCCATTAGTCTCCGTAGTATTTTCCCCAACTCGCCAATAAGACAGTGAAACAGCTCTTCATGAAAACACATTTCTCGTAGAAGCTAATGAGCGTCTAAGCCTAGGTTTTATTCTTTAACCTAGCAGCAACACTTTCATTACTTACTTTTGTGTGACGTCATTTTCAAGACCGAAACCACGATAGATAAACAAGTTCCTCCCAGAGAATTTGAATTCCCCCCCCCAAACTACCGGAAATCTGCAATGAAGAAATATGGAGGCACCGAAAATTTGGATATGGATGCCCATTTACAAAATTCACTACCTGCTAGACACAACAAAGTCTCAATGACATGCTCTGGATTACTTATACAAACTATTGCCTCCAGTGTTTAATACATAACAATTTTCTGGAAACAGAAAACATGGTTTTCAGTTTGTTTTTGGACATGTGTTAGGCCTCACAGTGATGCTAAATTTGAATGTAAATAAGGAATTACACTGTGACGTTTGAGATCTATTTTTCTTGACTGTTGCAAGAAGAAATTCTCCACTTGTAACAGAATTTACCAAATGGATTTTGAGGTTTTTGGATATGACTAAGGATTTCTTAGAATGAGAGAGACACCAGCAGCTCATATCACAGTAATTCCTTCTGAAAAAACTATATATCTTTATTTTTTTATTGCTCAATTAGATCTTTATCTAAACTGTTACTTCAAAAACTGTATATTTCCGGTTCTAACTGTCAAACAGCTGGATTTACTGGTACCAAACACGTGCCCTCATGGTATTTTGAGGGAGAGCCATGGTGGGTTCACATTCGGATCTGACCCCCCCCCCCTATTATTCTTTTTGCTTTGAATAAATATCAATGAGTGCATTAGCTAGTAACTTCTACAATGGTACTGCTTCCAGAAGTTCAGCTTAACAATGGATCTTTCGAATGGAAGGTTCAGCTTTGTTGCATGTCAGAAAAGCACAGTTTTAACTTATAAACAGAACAAGAAAGAAACTGACAGCACACGTTCTTGTTTTAATACAGTTATTCAAAAGTCACAACCCATATCAGAACACACAGCAAGTGAGAAACTGTTAACATGTTCTATGTGATGGTCACCAACTGGAACTTAGAAATCTGATAATTTTAAATATTAGTTCCTTATTAATGTTGTTAAAATGTCTATGAATTTAATTACAGAAAGTTTAACAAGCACTGAAACATTATCTCTTGATCCATAAACTTCTTTATATAAAAACATTTGTTTTATGAGAAATTCTCACAGTATTGTATTTTATAACACTTCATGAATTGTTTTAGTGATTTTAAAGGTAAAACACCACCTAGAGTCCTCAATTAACTGTGGTAGTAATCTTTATTTGTGGATGTAGGGTTCATTAGCACATACAACACGTGCTTTCCTTAACACTTTATTCATATGTATATTTTGTGAAGAAACTAATTTTTTTAGCTGCTTTTCATTTGTAATTGTATTCTGGATGTATATATGCATATATATAACTCAATCATCGTACAAATTACTGGATAACTGGAAATTTATTATTTTATGAGTTACTGACTAATTTAATTGCTGCTCATGAGTAACGTGTTTAACCCTTTGTACTTCATTGATGATCAAGGTCATGTCTTAGCTTTTACAAATATGCTGAAAATTTAAACAAATTTATTATCAATGCATATTAAAAAATGTGGCATTGAAACACAGATTATGTTTTAAATTCTGACAGAAGTTTTGAAATCTTAATTTACAAAAGAAATATTCAAGTAATGTGTTGATCTTCACACATCTGTATCATGTGATGCCTTCATCTTCCTTCTTAAGGTTTTGTTTCTTCTCTTACAGAATGTCTACCAAAAATATATAACACCTACAGATACTAACTGTCAAAAATAATAAATATTTATCAATAAATTTGTTAAATCCTCTCAAATCTTCGCATGCTTACTGGTCAGTTTACAATCAACAGAAGCTTATTTTGTGAACTATGTCATTATGATATCTATGTTAATTTATTGGAGTAATAGGTGATATTTCACAAGCAAATTTTATGGTTAGTCTTCAGTTTGAAAGTTAAACAAATTATAGTAGTTTAAAGAAATTCTGTTTATCATTTGTTTTTAAAATGTATTCTTGAAAGCTACATGAATTTTTTTTTAACATACAACTTATTGAGAAAATGCTGAGATTCTTTAAAACAAGCTTCTGATAGCAAAAGGCCTCAATCTTTAAATTAGTTTTTTATTTTACAATTTTTGTTTTTATTTGCAGAAATACATTTTATTACAAAAGTAAATAAAAACCTATTACATTAAATAAAAACTTGAGTGAAAAAAATTCTTTTTGACTCAAATGCATGAGGAACCTGCTTTGTTAGAAGCCATTTGACATAACTTTAAATTCTGTTTACCCTAAACTCTCCACAACACTGTTGGGTGATCTATTGTTACATATGGTAGTTAGCGTGGCTCAAAGAGTAACAAAGTAATAAAATTAAATTAAGTGTGAACTATTACAAGAACTTTGAGGACAAATAACTAACTTTCTGTTACAATATTTAGACATTCTATAAAGCAAAATGATTATTTAGATTTATTTCATATTGGCTACTAACTAAATTTGAAACTATAATAATCAATAATTCTAAAACATGTGCTTGGTCTAATGCACACAGACTTAACTACCTAGGTTTGCTGTTTACCCATTTTTGTCCTTCTGTCTGTCCATCTATCTATTTGTTAATTTGTATCAGATTAATAGTGCTGTCTGATGACTAAAATCTAAACACCAGTAACATATTCAAATATTTATACTTATAAATATTTTAGACTTCTGAAAAAATCAAAAATGGCCCAAATCTAAGATGTGTAACCTACCCAGAAACAGGACATCTGACTGTTTAGTAAGTGTTTCTCCTCATTGTTTTGAGAACACACTGGAACATTCTTGAAAATTTCAAACAAATGTTATCAAAGTGTTAAATGTTCATCTTGTAACAAATATCGTCATAGTCCTGATAAAGCTACCTTGTACCTTAAAATAAAATGGTGCACAAATTTTAAATGTTAAAAGTTAGAAAATTAAGTTATGCAGTACAAAAAATATCTGTACACAGCAGTGAGATATTACAGAAAAGACATAGTAGGTTGGGGAACAATAATGGACTGCAACTGTCTGTCGAACGAAGAAGAGATGATATTTTAGTTTCTATACAAAGGCCTCGGTATACAAGTCAAACTGGTGGTTTCTTTTTATTCAACAGGAAGTTGGAATCTGTTAAAGTTCTCAAACATAAAATAGTACAAAACTCAATAAAATAAACTGATGCACAGAGAAATATGTAATAATAACAATAAAAATAAGTTTGTTCTGAAAGAAAGTAGAATAAATGTTTACACTGTTTTATAAACAAGATAAAAATAATAATAAAAAAACATAAACCCAAGTTGACAATATTAAAAACAATTTAAATTAACATGAAAGTTACAAAAATCAATTGTGTGTGGTCTAGGTTTGAACACTTTATATCATAAGAATGAGTTCTTTGTATTTTTACAGCTCAGTTAATCTGATCTGGATGCACACAAAAAAGAAATACAAAATAGGCCTAATGTACAACAACACCTTTAATAATTCTCTCTGATTTTTAACACGGTAATAACAGCTCTATCCAACTTTCAGGTATTTCCAGATTTATATACAAAAACTGACCATTAATTGAAGACAGCTCAAGAAACAAATTATTTGATTTACAAAGAAGAATGTATGAATTCTGATTAAAAAAACAGAGAAATAATAAACATGAACTGGTTATGTTAATATCCAACTTTTCCTCTTTAGTGATGTTGTACACAAATAAACATAATACTTAAAATACAACTTACATAAGTGAAACTGAAAGAGCAGTGATTGATTAAAAATAAAGGTTACTAACGAATAAGAAATTTGTAAAAGGGAAAAAAGTGTATAATCTGGAAGTATAACAATGATAAATTGAACAGATTTGGTCTGGTAAGCAAATAAATGCTTCAGAAGGCTACAAATCATAATGGTAAACAAATGACAGGCAACAACGGTGAAAGAAAAATATTATGTTTTGGTAATGGCAATGTAGTGAAACACTGGAAATTAATAGTTTTTATTCATCTTCCTGGTTGTTAACAGTTTTTAATGCATTTATATTTCTAGCAAGATATAATAATAATCAAACACTTGCCAGCCAAGCAATATTTTCTCAATCTGAGAAATAAACATTGCTTATTCTTTATAAAAATGTCTCAGATGATACATATGTGTGGTGACCATAAACGCACTAGAAGGTCAAGTTATTATATATTTAATGACTCCTTTTGCAGGGCTTACCCTGGACTAAATTTTTCTGCAGCCAGGCTATTAGCCAAATGATCTTTTTTGGTAGCCAATTTTAGCCAGATAGGTTTGTTCTGTATCCAACCCTCCAGCCAGTCACATACAATAAGACAGTCAAAGCATATATGACAACTAAGTTCTTATCATACATTTTATTTCATTGAATTTATCATTTATTAAATTTATTATAAAAAAACAGTTTCACAGTTGCAAAGTTCAATATTTTTCACACAAATCATTACAATAATAACATGGGAAGATGAGTCACTAAATTAAAAGTAACTGTTATTACATGCTGCTAAACGGGGGTCTCTCCAGACTTACAAACCAGGGAAAAGTTTTGCTCTAATTTTACAAAATTATAGAAAAGTTTACAGTCAATAGCATTCTTTTCTTCAATAATATAATCTGTATAAGATGAGTTTTCCTTGAGCTTACAAAAGGTGAGGTTTGGTCTATTTTGGGAGACCACTTCTCCCAAGTCCTTCTTGTGAGAGCCATGCTTAATAAAATATATATCATCACTAAAACATCACCAAACTAAACTTGACAAGTTTCAGTAACATTCATGCTAAAAATCTGAACACAAATTCATGACAAAATGAAAAACTTTATACATGCCTTGAAGCATATCATTTTGTTGTGCCTTACAACTCATTTACAGTTACACCTGGTGCCTTTGTTTCAATGATTACATTAGAATATGTCTGTTCTTTTTTGTACTCCAGATCTTAAAGGCACGTTTAAAATAAAAATCTCCAGTGTTGGACTATCTATTGACAGACGCATGATATTTTCCAGGTTTCTAGTACTCAATGAATTCCTCAGACACGTTTTTATCAAATTCTGCTTACTAAAACCTCTCTCACAATCGGCTGTTGAAACTGGAGCTACCAGCAGTCTCTCTGCCAGTTCTGCATTTGCAGGAAAGGACTCTCTGTATTTTACTGCAAAATTGCAGAAACTTTTAATGTCTGTTACAGACTTGCTTCCACTTTCAAAAGTAGATCTGGCAAATTTTGAAAATGACTTCATTCTTGTTTTGTTCCCTCATGGCCAAAGGTTGACAAATAATGATTGATTGTGTCAATATCTGTATCTTTGAGCAGTGGGTTGAAGAAATTTGTGAGGGAAGTCAAAATAGCTGCATCATCATTATCTAAAAATTTGTCATTCCGACTTCTTATCATATTTTCTGTGAACTTATCACACACGTTTTCTGCCTCAGACCTTTGAACTTCACTCATGGTATGCCCACCAAACTGAAAAGTGTACAGTCCATCTGAATCTAACTGAGGGCTCAGCTGGCACCTCGTTCAGAAAATTTTGACAGCATTTCACCAAATTTGTTTTGTTTCATTTCCTCCAGACACTCAATAGTTGAAGCAAGCAGTAGGTGAACTTCAGAGAAATTAAGATTTTTCCTCTGAAATGTTTTTGACAAAATGGTGAATGGCTTCAAACAATCAGCCAAATAATGTGACACATACAGAAATTTGAATGAAGTGATGAGTTTATACAAACTAAGAGCTTTACCAGAGGTCTCTTCCATAAATACAGACACAAGGCTGAAGTAGTTAGAAAGCAGAGCATCTACTGCACCTTCAAAACTTAACCACGTGGTGTAAAAGATCTCTTAAAACCTCTTTTCTTCTGCATTGATAATGCTCTGCACTGCAGTCAAAGTTGCCATATTTTTTGGTGAGTACTTAAAAAACTTAAAGATAGAATTCATAATATCCTGGTACTCGACAAGATATGGTATGCTCTCAGCTCCTGTTGCACAACTCAAAGCTAGTCTGTGTGCGATACAGTGTGCGACTAGGAGACCTAATATATGAACAGCATCTAGGCTATTACTATGTTTTTTGTATCGCAGCTTGCATAAACAGCCCTTGTATAACCAGATACTTTGTTCATTTTCACTCATACATTCTTAAAATTACCGATGTAGTTTCTTGCCACTGATACTTTTGTTGCATGATACATTCTCAAACAAGACAAGTTTGCTGGTTCTTCCAAATAACAATGAAGTTAATTCAAGTGAAAAAATAATAAGGTTGATGTTAAACATAAAACAAATATCTTGTCACAAGCCCCTTAACTGATTAATTGTATATTGATAATAAATTTGATGTCCTTAATCTGATTTCTTCTTCAATTTATCTTCACAATATATATAGGTATAGCCTAGACTATTATGTGTGTCATATTCCAGGTAGCCTGGTGAGTCTTGGTATTAAAAGAAAGGCCTTATCAGCAACTGATAGTGTAGTGGGCATATCGTTACATTTTCTTTTTACTTTTAGTCATTCGTTCATAGAACTAATTTTGTTTATATTTAATTGACAACCCTAATCTTGTCCATTACACAAAAACGTGTCAGATTAACTAGGAATATGTAAACAAAATTTACATTAAATTTTTTTTCTTTGTAAAATTTAAACACCACTCTACCTGAGGGGTGGTGACTAGAATGGCTCTAATGTAAAATTTAAACACCACTCTACCTGAGGGATGGTGACTAGAATGGCTCTAATGTAAAATTTAAACACCACTACCTGAGAGGTGGTGACTAGAATGACTCCAATGTGGTTAACTTCTTTTAAGGTTTCCACAACACTGATATGTTCATCAGACGTTCCCGAAGGCATATCAATGATGAGATAGTCAATGTCCTGCCAGTAGACATCAGTGAGGAATTGTTTAATCATAGCTGAACATGCAAAATAAAAGACCTTTGATCACCACAATGTACCTTATTTTAAAGCTAAAAGAGAAAGATCTTTTAGTGTCAAAACATAAATATGTTCCACTCTAATTCATTATGAAGTCTTAAATATGAAATTATCACACATTTATAATTTTATTCATATAAATATCAAGTGGTTTATAAACCTGGTCCTTCTTTATAAATAACAAGTGATTTAAAAACCTGAAACTCATACCTTACCCTGCTTTATAAATAACAAATGGTTCATAAACATGACACTAACATCTGGTCCTTTACAAATAACAAGTGGTTTATAAACCTGACACTAATAACTGGTCCTTCCTATTTCCAATGTTATTTCCAATCATATTCAAAAGACCATCTGGATCTTCTGTAAGTAACATGGTGCAGTGAATCCTTAATACAGTCATGAAGAATGCAAGCAATTGATTGTTCTTATCAATAGCACAGATGTTTGATGCTTTCTGTTAAGCTTCTTCATTTGGAATGCTTAATGTTGCTGTACATTCAATACTATAGAATCACCAAACTAAATAAACATCGATCCAGCATGCTCTTGGAAAATCACTAAAATGTCTAATACTTTTCTTTCACACATGAATTCTTGGATGATCTGCATCATTTCTTTTGTGCCATAAAATCCAAAAGATCTTTAGAAGTATCACTAGACATTTCATCTTTTTCATTCTTCAATAGAACAGTATCATCAATCCTTTCCTTTTTTTTCTTTGTGCCTTCAATATGCTCTGCAACTGTTTCTCACCTGTTTTTCATATCATTTTGACCTCCAGGTCTAAACTAGTACATCCACATTGACATCAGGGACATTTTACACAAGTAGTACAAATAAACACTTTACACTTACGAGCCATTTTCTTATTTTCCTACATTATCAATACAAGATCAGTACACTTACTCACTGAATGCTGGTATCTATTTTGTGGCCAGCCATGGATCCAGGTTTCTTATAAGGTGCAGTAATCACCTGCTTTGGTAAAAGTGTTAGCCAATAAAGAAACAATCTGAAAGTCTTGAAAAATAAAATGAAAAAAAAAACAACCTTGGTGCCTGGCTTGTGGAAACAGTTAACAAATAACTAGATATGTTTTACTGATCCTGCAAAACACCAGTGCACTTTTATACAATAATCACCATATAAGGTCAACATTTTACTGTTCTAATGTTTAACCTGTTTCATAGTTTCACATTTTAACAATATCTATTATATCATAAATATTCTAGATAACACAAATTTTACTATTGTAGTAGCATTAAGGTTTAAACCACTGATTTGGAGCTGACATTACTTCAAGAAGAAACAAGACACTTTATAGTGTTTGTTTTTGAAATTTGTACAAAGCTACATAAGGGTATCTGTGCTAGCTGTCCCTAATTTAGCAGTGCATGCCTAGAGGGAAGGCAGTAGTTATTGTCACCACTTGCAACTCTTTGAATACTCTTTTACCATGAATAATGGGATTGACCTACACATTATAACACCCCCACAGCTGAAAGGATGAGCAGATTTGGTGTGATGGGGATTCAAACCCGTGACCCTCGGATTACACTTCATAATGAGCTGACATTACTTCAAGAAGATGCAAGACACTTTATAGTGATCAGCATGTGTGTTTTATAAACAAAATTATTTAAACTCCTCATAACACATCTCCAAGATCTAAGTTAACCTTTGATAAAATTTTTAATTTTCTCAGTAATAAATTTCCAAAATCTATGTGAATTGTAAAAGTATCAATTCACCTAACTGTGTATAACCAGGTGAGTAACTGGACCTTTGCAATGAATCTCATACAGAATCATGAAGGTTATTAACAAATACTGTCCAAGATGAACTCTATCTTCAAGAATATGAGGTAGCACCCCTCTCCTTTTTGAGGATAGTTTCAATGCCTGACCAAAAGCTTTCTTCCCACCTTTCCCTAATTACATGAAAACATGCTCAGAATTCTACAATTATAGTAATGTCTGATTATCTACCATTGATGTAATCCACCATCTTTTTTTTATCTTTTCAAATCCCATCTGGTAACCAAATCTTCTGTGCACTTAAGACTTGTGAAAACAAAAGGTAAGGCCACATCTAAGCAACTATTAAACTTTTTGTTGTGCTAAAGACTGTGATGTGATTATTTTCTATCTCAGCTGCAAGAGGTATGCCTCCTATTGTAACTGTTAAGACAAATTAATCACGATTGTATTTAAAAAGCCCAGGCAGTTCACTCCATGAGGGTACTTTACATATTTAAAGACTTATTTTCTGACTTTTTGGAAAAAGTCTTTTGCTAAGTCAGACACAACTTTAAGTTTATTATTTTCAATTTAGATTGTTTTATATGTAGAAGTGTCTGTATGTTTCATTCACCACTAAGCCTAAATGTAATACTATGAGGCACATGAAGAATTGTTCTCAAGCACCCAGGCTTTAAGCCCTAATATGAATTTGTTTGTTTGTAATTAAACACAAAGCTACACAATGGACCATCTGCACTCTGCTCACCATGGGTATCAAAATCCAGTTTTTAGTGGTGTGTGTCCTCACTGTGCTACTAGGATGGGATAGAAAACGATCTACCACTTATAAGAATTATTTTTACACAATCAGACATTAATTCTATATTTATACTGAACTACAACAACCTAGTTCCTAGCCTTCCTCAAGTACAATGTTAACTGCATTGCTACAGTACTTTTGGCAACACCCCCTTTGCCTGACAGCACCATTATCATGTTATTTACACCTGAAAGGAAGTTACCATCTTCACCTGAAATTACAAAATAAATACAGATTACTGTCAAGATACAAATCAACTTTACTTCATCTTATGTAAATATTCTGTATCGATAAAGTTATTAACAGTTCTTATGTTTTATTCATACCAATTACTATGACTACATTTGTAGGAGAATAAATAAATTAAAACCTCATAAAAAATTATTATCCAACTTTAAAGCTATGTCATTATTTTACATCAAAATCAAATATTGAAATTCTCTGAACAGTAGTTGAAAAAATGCCACTAAATAAGATGAGAATGAGATACGAGATAAAACTCTTACCTTCAACAAATTATTGAGCTTCACGAGTAATTCCATTTCAAAAGTCAAAGGCTATGCTTGTTATTCAATTATTCAATCTTTCCATTGCATAGTTAGCAAAATCTATTTACTTTGCTGGTAACTTATGACTTATTCTAAACATGAAAATTAGCTTTAGAAATTTAAATTTAATTTTGCTATTCATTTATCAGAAAAAAATATTTAATTGATAACTGATGATTAGAAAACAAAATTGAAATTATGATATTTATAATATAGATATAATATATTATCAACCAACTAGAGCCTGAAGGAAATAATCTCTTTGTAATATAAAAGGGTAAAATATGTATGGCTGACCTTTGTTTCTTATTGTTACAAGTTTGTCACCACTGAAAGTTGAAACTTTTTAAAACTTGAAAACTGTCTTTAAATTAACATACTAAAAATAAATCCTACCACAAAAAAAGAGTATTTTTTAAAACTTTCTTTATTCACTCTAAGTGTTTATACATAGAATTCACCAAATAAAAACTCAATATAAACTAAAAGACTTTAGATATTCAAGTCTGAATACAAGCTCATCCATAATATAATTATGATATTAGGTTTACAGATAGGCCACAAGAATTTATAACTGATTGGTTCCTTTTACTTTATTCTGAAAAACAGTTCAGTAGCTGACTATTATATCCTGGCAAAAATAGGTTTCTCTTCAAACCAATCTAATAATATTTTTAATTTTTAATAATTCTGTGATGATATGAAGAAAAAATTTAAATACATGTGTTTTACCTAAGAATTTACACATTCCAACCTGAAAGTTTTGTTTTT
Organism: Carcinoscorpius rotundicauda; assembly: GCA_011833715.1. Taxonomy (NCBI): domain Eukaryota; kingdom Metazoa; phylum Arthropoda; class Merostomata; order Xiphosura; family Limulidae; genus Carcinoscorpius; species Carcinoscorpius rotundicauda. Next base: position 29,150,384 of record CM022406.1, read on the forward strand.
AAACTGACATATCTAAATAGAAACACAAACAAAATGTGAATCAGATGATTGTTGGTCTCTCATGTGGGTGAGTTGAAAGATAATTTTTAGGACCGACAAATTAATTTTATATGCTTTAACAATGAGATTGGTATCAGAAGTACAAAGTTAATAAAAACCTTTGTAGAAACCCAAACAGTCCCATTTTATACAAGTATCATCTGAAATATGGGAAATTACATACAACAAGAGTAAAATAAGAAAAACAAATTACGAAGTCATACAAACAAAGATTAGTTCAAATATAAGTAGTATATTGAAAAACTTTAGCTGACCTAACATGTACATAAACTTGTACTAGATAAACAAACCTACACATTTACAAAGTATTTTCGTGGATTAAACGAGATATATTGTCACTGAGAAATGGATTGAGAAGTACTGATGTATTAATTAGATGCAAGGTTAGATATTTGGCATAAAATCATCACAAGTGTCAGAGGTTGCAGACCTAGTATCTATTCCATTGAAATACATTCATATTTAAGGACATGAACCTATGGTTCTTTTCATAAATTCCTATCTCATTTATAGTTCTCTTAAGCCAGTTTATTGAAAACTGTATCACTAGCTTACCAAATAAAATAATTTGCTGGGTATTAACAATGTTAATTAAAATACAAGAGCTTCTCATCTCAAACAATTATCCATCTTTCATGTTGAAAGCGTTAACATCACTTAACCATATGGATCTAGAACAGGTAACTCACAGTTAAGAAAAGCATTATACACATGATGACAGAACTAGAAAAACAAATGTAACAATATTTACAACTTCAGTATAAAACAAGTATGGATATATATCTCAAATACACAACTTGTAACTATTTAATATAAAGTTTAAACTATAAAAAAGATGGTTAAGTGTAAAAAAACAATAAAATATGCCACAAGACAACATCATTCAAATCAAACAATTTTTTTCAGAGAATCTTAAAAAACAAACAATTAAGGTAACAAGTTTTAATACAGACCCAAACTTATCCCTAATATCTTTAAAACTGATCTTAATAAAACTCATTTCATTAGCACCTTGCTTAACATAAACTGTAAATTATAATAAATGTTTAAAGATATTTTCTTATTTTTTGCTTTTATATCTATCCTCCTTATGTATTTTATTTTTTAACTTGCTTTCCTGTTTTTGTTTTCCATAATTTTCATTCTTTTGTGTGTGTGTGTGTGTGTGTGTGTGTGTGTGTGTGGTACAACATTTGGAAGTGACATACAAAGGATGGATTACAGATCTGATCCCTGCAGACCACAGTGTCACCCCATGCATTAAACAGTTATGTTTTCCAGTATATACATGTTGCTTTACTTTATATAAACAAAAGACTGAGACCTGAGAGTTTTACTGCCCTATAAAATCAAGGCTATGTACACTTGATAAAGACAAAATCTACATCAGAATTAACAGAAATAAGTGACCATACAATGTGTAAGACACACAGTGACATGACTAACTTCCAGTAATTTTACACAAGGTAGTACAATGGTATGATGTTGAACAGACAGTGACATGGTTAACTTAACTTGGTATTTCCTGAATTTCCAGTAATTTTACACAAGGTAGTACAGTAGTAAGAAATATTACAATTGAGAGCTTATTTAACTACTTTGAATACTGTTAAACAAATGTCGTATTTTATAATAACCAAAAAATTGAAATCTAACATGATTGTATTATACTTATGGCAAAGCTACTACATTTATTTGGGGCCACACCATCTCATTCAATAGCACCCTACTACCTGCAATACACACTATGGTATTGCCTGTGACTCTTATTATGCACTCACAAATTACAGAATACAATATTTTGTGGTATTACACACACACATCAGAACCATATTTGTCAAATTCAAATTTTACAGTTCACCACAGGGCCATTTCACATGTTGACAGTAAATAATGAAACCTACAAAACTCATCCTATAGTAAAGAATGAAACCCAAAGCCTCACACATAGTTAATCCTATAGTAAACAATGAAATGCACACGTTGACAAAGTTTTACCTGCAGTAAACAATAGATCATAATGTCCTACAGCAATGCCAAGTAAAAAATACAAATACCATAAAAAATTACTATGAAATACAGTGCACATTATAGTCAGGAAAACAGATTATGTTAGTCAGGTGATATTATGTTAAAATAATAATATACATTAAAAATTCAAATAAACACGTAAAAGATATGCTAAAATCATAATATACATTACTAATTCAAGAAAACAAGTAAAACATTTTAAGCATGAAAGTGAGAAACTGAAAATTAGTAAGAGCTATTATCTTTTAATAAACCACTGCAATGACACATCGTAAATATTATGAAGGTAATGATAATAAAAAATTTATTATAGCAATGCTTCATAAAGAAACAAATTTAAAACACATACAAATTATTAAAAGCTACTACAGTTAGACTGCACTTAAAAAAAGACTTTTCCTCAAAACATATTTACAAACAAAAACTGTATGTAGGACACAAACAGAAACAAGGAACAATATATATGTGCCTTTACACATATTACATAGGTAGGATTTACTACTCAATCCACAAAACTCAAACATGTTTACATAAGCCTGGGTCATTCCTACAAAGTAAATGTTCCCATCAAAACTGTTTATATAAGCATGGGTCATTCCTATAAAGTAAACGCTCACATCAAAATTTTACGCAAGTCTATGTCATTCTTATAAAGTAAACGTTCACATCAAAACTGTTTACATACGTTTGGGTCATTCCTAAAAAGTAAACGTTACCATCATTATAAATATTTCCTCTATTAATCACTTTGATTGATCTATGCAACTAGCCAAAGATATGTGATATTTACAGAAAACGTTACCATCATTATAAATATTTCCTCTATTAATCACTTTGATTGATCTATGCAACTAGCCAAAGATATGTGATATTTACAGAAAACACTACAAGAGAGAAAATGAGTATTTTCTAAAGTTGCTATATCTCTGTCACACATCACATTTGGCTAGCATGCACATTTTATTGATCACCAGTAACGTTCACATACATATATACATACACTGCATAATAAATATGCACATCTTAAAACAAAAGATATCAAACTACAACAGATGAAACTAAGGATGTACCAAACTAACACTTCCTAGTTTAAAACAGTTGAAACACATGTCACAACACCATCTTCCTGTGACATCTATTGTAACTGAAGTCCATGAATATTTTGTTTAACATATTTTGTACCACTCCAAAGTAAATTAAAAAGACCAGAACTATCTGATTTTTGTATTAAGAGTTTAATGAAGGTTGCTCTAGTGAACATTTAAATATCCATCCACATAATTTCTTCTAGATACAGACCACAGGTGTAAGTCACTTGCAATCTTACACTTAAAAAGGTAAGACAAATAACTTTAGGATGTATGTACAATATTAAAGAACTTCTTAGAGTAAATCAAAAATACTTCGAAATATATTTCACAAGCAAAAACTGTGTAAACATCCAGTATGGCTGAAAAACACAATACAAATGAACATAAAGTAACAAACTGATTGTCATAATTTATTTTAATACAGTCTTGAACTTCCAATTACCTGAATATAAGCCACAGACTATCTCATAGCTGTCTCTCCCAAAAGTTCTCAAGACCAGTGCTAAACTTTAATAGCCTTCCACACCATCATGTTATAATATTAAATCTACAAATTCTATACCTGTTTATTTTTATCCAAACATAAGTAACAAATTCCAGGAACACACTTTTTAAAGCTAGTTCCACCAATCTTCTTCCAAACTACTATAATCTTCAGTTACTTTCAGTCTTTATATTTTTTGATTATATGTTCAGAATATAATTCCATAAATCATTTCATGTTCCATCTGCATCTTCAACACTGATTTTAAAAGTTTGTTTCTCTTGGTTTCGCTTTTTGAAACTAGTCCATTTCACTACATAGATCACTTGTATACAGATAAACTACTATTATTTCACAAGTGTATCTCATATCATAACACAAATATACAGACAGTACTATATATATTCAATAATTCATCCTATCTATAGGGTTGTGTTTTCTTACACTTATGTCATGTTAAGAAGAATCATTTGAACAACCTTGCAGTAAACTACACTGTTTTAATGCGTAGCACTGAACCAATATCAACAATCCAATCTGGAATGTATTCACAGCTACTTGCAAGGTTACAAGTTATTTGCAGAAGAACTACTCTTCCACTTCACCCCATGCTTCTTCTGCCAGTACGTAAAACTTGTTGGCCAGTCGACCTTTCATAGCTACCATCGCAGCATTAGCAGCTTCCTGATACAATTCACCTGGAGGATTGGATAACACAATATTACTGTAGTAAAAATACATGGTTCACAACATACATACACATAAAACCTGACAGTGACACTTTATCAGCGCACATAAAGAGCCCGACATTGACACTTTATCAGCGCATGTACATAACCTGACACTGATACTATATCACTGTACATATGGAATCTGGCACTGACACTATCACTTGTATATAACAATCTGTTCTTCTCACATGCTCACCTGCTCTGTTAAGGTCTTTTTCAAGGCCAAATCCTCCTCGACGATACAAGTCTGCTTGTCGTGACAACAGTTGATAGGTAGGATCGTCCACGCATGCATCAAATTCTCCTCCTGCATCAGTTTCCTCCATATTAACTGCTCTATCGTACCAGTAAACTGCCTCCTTCCAAGATCTATAAGAGAATTACATCCTTATATCTCCTTAGAAGTTTTTGGAGCAGTCATTTCAGTCACAGAATTTTTTAAGTTCCTAAATGTGAGTTACTTGTATTCATTACATAATAATATATTTTCTATGGAGATTAATTATTTCAGTGTCAGCTTAATAAACGGATTTACGACTAACCTAAAACTTGTAAAGTGCTTGAACAACATAAGGAACTGTTATGATTATAGCAGGAGACATTGATAACAATAAGGGTACCCAACTGAAAAACTACTGCATTATAATATTTCTTTTATAACATTTCATAGTTAGACCAGAATATTCAATTAACTACACATTTATATTTGGTCCAAATATTTGATAATTATGAACTTTCTAGTTTAATTACAGTTCTTTTAAAAGTCTAAGTAACATTTACAAAATATATCAATTCATGGTGACATATATCTAAAACTATTTGGAAACCAAACTGTGTAGTTTTACTTGCTAAACAGACACTAATGGTTTTTCTTACTCTTCACTAAACAGCTCTGTATAACTAGAAACACTCTTTTAAAACACTGGCTTATTTTACTAAACTTACGGACTGTGAAATCTAACACAATATGTGTCAACCGGTCTTCAATCTGCTTTAGCAGGGTAATATGAACCTTAGCTTCAATAAGACACACAAACTTTGTAACTGATTCAATGAATTCCAATATATTTTCATCAAGGATATTTTTTATTATGTTAATCCTTTAATAATGAAAACAGTTACACAAAATCTGTTCCTTTCTCAATAATCTGAATAAATAAAACAAGACACCTGAAAAGCCCAAGGTTTTCTCCAGTATCATAAGCTTTAGCCATAAAAATCATTGCTTCTCTGTTGCCTCCTCTGGCAGCCTTTAGCATGTATTCCACACCTTTTTCCACATTATCCTGTAATAAACAATCAAAACAATTTAAGGCCATCCTTTCACAACTATCATGCCAAAACAATTTCATTTAAATCTATATTTTTTATTTCCATTCTTTTAATAGAAGAAAAAGACTTGTTATATCATCATGTAACAATAAAACAACTTATCTCCCTTATGGTTCATCTGGCAAAGGGGTTGTTTTCGGATGGGGCGGATGTCATTAAATGAGAGAGTTTAAAGGAAGGTTTGATAAATATTGTGTGGTAAGGACAGGTTTTTATTTTAAAAGATGGGAGAGTAACAGTTACCTGTAGTCCTAGAATAATGTGCATGTATGTAATAGGAACAGCCAAACATCACTTACATTAAAACATCTTTTCAAAATTACATTTATCACTCAGGGGAAGATCAAGAAATATAAGAACTCTCCATCATTTTTTAACATCAACTTATTCCTTGACTAGATATAACTGTTTGTTTGGAAGTTTTGCACAAAGCTACGTGAACACTATCTGCACTAGCTGTCCCTGAGTAGTGTAAGACCAGATGGAAGGAGCCTGTCATCACCACCAACAACCAACTATTGGGGTACTCTTTTACCAATGAATAGTGGGATTCACTGTCACATTATAATGCCCCCCCAAGACTGAAAGAGAGTACACCTTTGGTGTGACAATGATTCAAACCCACAGCCATCAGATTACGAGTCAAGCACCCTAACCACCTGGCCGTACTGGGATCTAGGTATATTTTCTACAGTTTTCAAGAAACAGAAGTCTTGTGTATGTATTAACTAAATACTTTCAGCAACAGTGGAACAAACCATGTCATTTTTCTGTGTTTCCTCATTTATTCTGTCAGACAATATGGTAATAACACATATACACATTTAGAAAATCTTATGATACATGTATTCACTATTAATATAATTATCTGTGAAAGATGAACTAAATATACAAAGTATAAACACTATTACAACAATTATTAACCATTGTTAAGTTATAAAAATGTTTTGTACCCTTTCTCCTCTGTTTAATAAAAGTTCCATTATTTAATTTTGAAGTAAAAGCAATAGTTTTGATAGCATCACTGACAAGATCTTGGTGGTTATTCTTTTTTGACTCTCTTTTCTTATACTACACCATTAACCAACCATAAAACATTTATTTTAATATACAAAAAAACAGACTCTAAGTCTGAATATTAAAAAGTTTCTTAAGGAATAAAACTTTACAGAAAAAAAACAAACGTTTCTTTCTTTACCTGAAAATTCCATTTAAAATGTAAATTTCACAAGTAAAACCTATGAAACAGTCTGCATGATACACACACACACACACACATGCACAAACAAAAAAAAAAGATTTAATTCCACAAAGGTTAGTTTGAATTTATAAGTATTTGCTACACTTGCACAGGGTATCAATATAAACCTATTTGTGCTAAAACTGAATTTGAAACATTCTTTACTAAATAACATGGATTAACAGTATCATGTTAGTACTCTATTCAATCATCTAAGTCTAATACATAATTAGTCATATTTTTGTTATTATTATTATTAATATACATTAAGAACTAACTAATTTATATTCAATGCTTCTGGTGCTAAGCTGGTGCTACCTTGATAGAAGTCCTGAAATGGATTGGATTTGTAATGTTGTGGCCAAGGTTCAATCCTGGTTCATTTTGATAGAAAAAATTTTAAAACCTATCTAAAATCTGCCACTTATATGGTTTCAAATTCATCAATAATAATTTCCATGTTTAAACCTCTTCCACATGAATTTACATAAAAGTCTGTCTTATTAAACATCTTACACATGACCTTACATAAAAGTATCTTTTTATACATGACCTTGCAAAAAGAATCTGATCCAGCGAGCCTTGTCCCGGTGATCTTAAAACGAAAATCAAACCCAGTAAACCTTGTTCATGTGATCTTGCACAAAAACTAGTTCCATTAAGCCTCTTCCATATGACCTTGTATAAAGCACTGGTGCAGTACATCCATAGATATTGACGTGTGTATAATACTTACAGACACAGAGACTCCAACCAATAAGTCAGTCTGAAGGCGTAAGTGGAGACGAGCCATGGTGATCATGGCCTCCATAATACCACAGTCTGCAGCATGCTGCATGTGAAAGAGGGCAGCACCATAGTCATACTCTTCTGCATCCTCTGCCAAAAATCGCCCCAGTTCATGGTATTTGGCCATTTCTAGATGAACCTAGACATTTACAAGTCTCATCACATTATACAAAAATCTTTTTGTTATTTGTTGTTTTTGAAAGAATCTTTACACTGTTTTTGTCACACATAAAATTACACAATAAGCTGTCTATTCTCTGCTTACCATAGGTACCAAAGCCCAAGATTTAGCGACATATCCCGACAAACTTATTGATGAGACACTGGGAAAGAGAAGGGTTAGGTCTTATAAAAGCATCTTCCATAATGATGTTGAAAGTGGTTTTTAAGTTAACTTACAGGCATGAAATAATTTAAAGTTCCTCTTTTCTTTAAATTAAAATCACTTGAAGTCAGGTAAATAATGCAACATAAATAAACCTCAAGCATGAGAATATTTACCATTCATGAGGTGATGAAACCTACTAAATAAAAACACCTAGAACAGTCTAAAAATTACTGTATCATCATCCATCCATCCCCAAAGAAAAACAGAAATTATGTATTTTAAACACACATTATCCACCCATTATGTTACCACTACACGCCACATTGGTGCAGCTGAAAACAAAGAATGCTAGCACCAGAGAAGGAGGGATGTAAATCAGTTTGATGAAACCTTTACTTAAGCATCTTGCAACAACTTCTCACTTGTACAGGACCATACATCCACGTTCTCTCTCATAAAGTTTTCTACAAAAGATGATTAAAGTAATTAGTTTAATACTACACATTGTACATTTTAACTTTGCACGGCCATATCTACAACACCCAAAATCTGACCAAAACTATTATTTTTCCTATCCTTAACCTATCATGACATATGGTTTTTGTCTATCCTGAAAACACACACACATACTTCATTTCACTGAATATAAACAAAGGATAGAATTTATTTTAGAAAGCAACCTGTCAAAAGCTTAGATTTTAAAAAGGTGTAATGTTAAAGTCATAGAACAACATTATAAGTTTATTTATCGATGGAATTAAGTAAAATTCAGCCCTAACTAAACTAAAGCAAGAAAATGTACACAAGTCACAATGTTAACTTATCTCTATCAAATATGGACCAAACTGAATAAAGATTTAACTAATGTTAGGCCTAACCAAGGGGACTTGCAGATAACAGCATCTGCCATTAGAATTTTTTTTTATCATTCTAGAAGTACTGTTGAAATAAGAATAGTAACTTGACCAAAAGTTGTTTGTGGGCTCTTACAACATTCCATAGAAATCACTATATTTGTTAATTAATAAAATGCTCTATTACAATTAAAATAATGTTACACCTGTCCTAGCACAGAAATTTCTGACTTTATGTTGTCAGGATTTTCTATCAACTTTCTCAGCTGGACCTCATTAAGGACAGAGGAAGGGCGAGACTTACGAGCAAGCAGGTTTTGGAAAGCTACACGTTCATGTTCCTGGAAAGATTAAAACATTATTTACTGTAGCATGAGATATTATTCCAAGAGAAAAACAAAAACCATAACAAAAATTTTAAACTGTTCATCCATCCCATCTACTAATGAAAGAGGTTTTTAAGAAATCTGTGGACACTACTGTGATTTTAAAATAGGTTCTAAGATGTCAAATGTATTTTAATCTATTCAAAAGGATTAATGTTCTTATTGCCATCAACTAATAAGAATGTTGCTTACAAGTCTTTTACTTCATTCATTAAAATCAAGAACTGTTGGCCACATAACTAAATGAAAGTGAAATAAAACCTATAAACAGTTCATTTTAAGAAACTTGAATTATATCAAACTTAAGAAACATCAAAACTTATGGACAGAAATACAACTTCACTTTATTAATTTATCAGAACATAAACAGATTTTAAGAAATGTAAGCACTAACAAACATTCTTACATTGACTGATGTGGCACTGCTCTCAGAGTCATATCTGTTCCTTTGTAAAGATCTAATACAAGATTCTGAGCTGTTACCAAGGTTATAGCAGTCATCTGATTCATCCTCACTCTTCTCATCTTTACCATCTATGTCTTCGCTGCTGTAGCTCATAGTGCAGTTGCTACTTTCACTACCCCTTGGTTGTTGTGAGGAATCACTAATGTCAGCATCTATGGGACTATCTGGGGGGGATGAATCACTGAACGTTGGAGTACGAGCACGCAGAAATTCTGTCAGATGAGATCGCTCATACTGGGAAGGAAGAATACAAATCTCCTCTGTTCCACGAACTTTAGTCTTGCAAGACTGCTAATAATTCAGAATAAGAAACTTGATTTACAAACTCAAACAAAGAGAAAAAGGACTTATTTTCAGAAGCCACTATATTTCACTGTAATGTAGCACGTGATTTCAAATAACAGGAACAAAAAATGTTCTCCTATCTCATCAAAACATAATATAAATATCATATAGTTTTAAAACTGGAAACAAGCATGTTCACCAAATGAAACCTTGTAGTGGAAGGCAACCTAGAAAACAAATAACTTGACTTAACTTACTAGTGAATTACCCCAGTTAAGAGTGTGTCTAAAAACTATTACAAATATCACATAAAAAATTACAAATGAAAGAGAAAAATAAGGGTTTTGTTCCTAAATAAAATCATACATGATTAGTAAGCTTTGAGCACTTATACATATCACACTCATTAAGGTTAAAAACTGTTTCCATAACCCTTCGTTCTATCCAAATTACTTAAAAAATTGTAAATATAAATCCAACAGTATTCTATTCTTTTTTGAAATAAAATAAATCAGATGTAATTTTTCTTCAAACCTAGTGAAGAAACAGCCGCTTTATATGTCATCCAATCCCTTGTCTATAAAAAAAACAAGACAGTGAATTAACACTATACCCAAACTAATTAGTCTGTTTTTATATAGGCTACCTGTGCTGTGGTCATCACAGGTATCAAAACCCAGTTTTGAGTGTTATAAGCCTTAAGATCCACAGCTGAGCAAATGAGACTCTAATGTACAAAAATAACTAAATATTATACCTGGGTCTGGATCATCTTCATGCTGACTGTCTTTTCTGATGGAGCAAGGTCAAATGGTGAAAGGCCAAGGCTTTGACAAATATTATTACAAACATGCGAGTGGAAGAACAGTGACATTCCTTTTATTCCAAGGTTTCCATCCCCATATTCTTTTCCCGATACTGTGTGGATTTGTGGGTCAGTATACAAGTCACCAACTCCCTGAATGTCGACCACTATTACCTCATGACCTGACCGCTCAAATGTAAAATGGCTGAAAGCCTAATAGAAACCAGTATTTTGAAAATGATTCACTTAATCTCATAGAACAGAGGACATGAATCAAGTCAGTTGTCAAAAATATCACACATTTCAGTACTGAAAAATAGCTCTGCCAATAATATTCTCAAATGATAACTTCAACATTACATTTTACACATTATTTAAACACTGAAGGGAGGAAAGGAAGAAGATATGATGAAAATATTGTTCATTTAAAGCATTATAATAAAAACTATGAGATAAATTTCATTTGGTTTTTCATGCATTATTTTGAGAGACACGTATTGAAGAATGGGGGCACTGAAAATGTCCTTCAGTTCCTTTACTTAGCTTAGTATCCATGGCTTTAACTAACCAAAGTGACTTTTAGTGCTGAGAATATTATGTGTACAAGTTCTTACCTAGTAGATGGTAAAAAGCAGTTACACACCTGAGGAGTCAATCGAAGTACTTCCCTACTAATAAAGCCAGAGTTTGAATTATATTTGATGTAATTCCCTTCAATGTAATGCTCCAAATGGTAGAGAGGTTTCCCAGGTCTGTTACAGAGTTCTATAACATACATCTGGAATATGTCTACCTATTAAAACAAAATTGCATGTGTAGTATGTACAGTAAAAGACACCTTTTCTATATTTATTTAACAGTTTGATGCAACACTTACTCAAGTTTTTTAATCATGTCTTAGCACTAGAGGTACTACATCAGTTGATGGCACCCCATGTACTTTCTCAGTTGACAGCATTCCATGTACCATCTTAACTGACAGGACTTTAGATACTGTCAGATGTTGTTTGGGCATTTCTTGTTAAGTTTTAATGTTATTTAAAAAATTAGAATGACAACAGATATAAAGTTTATTCACACATTCATAGGCACAACATTAGAAAGTATTTGACATAAACATTTACTGGCCTAAACAGAAGTTAATAAATAACCTTCATTAATAACTAATTTACACATGACTTCAGTTAATGTTGTGAAACATTCAGAACTGGTTATTTTGTCTGACTATGAAACTAATGCTACATTAAGGCCTAAGGGTGTATGAGCTTGCATGATCCATGAACAAGTTAAACGGAAAGCTCAACTATACAAAAGAAATACGTATTTGTGTATTTTTCTTATAACAGAGGCACATCGTGCTATCTGCTCAGCCCACCGAGGCGAATCAAACCCCTGATTTTAGCGTTGTAAATCCGGAGACATACCGCTGTACTAGGGGAAGGCCCAAAAGAAATGCACACATATGAATAGAACAACTACAAGAAATGAAAATACCACCTATAAGAGTGAAATTACACATAATTAATTTATATAGCTCTATAAATCAATAAATGTTTTAAAATTATGTTAGGGATTTTACAAAACTACACCAAAACAGCATAGTGACCAGAACTTTCTTAAGATAGACACACAGTTCAACTTGAAAAGAACAGTTAATTATACAGAAGAGCTTTTATTTGTTTAGTTACAAGAACACGATCCCAGCCTTTAAAACTAACATCTTGCATTACGTTAACTCTTTGTTCACTGGAGGTGGTCAAAGTGCATGTACCACAACCTTTTTTTTTTAAAAAAAAAAAAAAAAGAGTACCATTCAAAATGGTATTATGTATTCCATGTCAATTTTCATCTTTTACCCAACTTTACTGACATTTTGTGATGAAAAAGAGTAGATACCAAATACAGTATAGAGGGACACTGAACAATACCATACAGACAGATGTTGATGACTCTCAAGATCACACAAACACAACCAGTAACATGGATAAACTGTTTTTATTCTTTACCTGAAGATCACACTAACATAATCAGTTCACAGATAATCTTGACTATAGTTACTTCTATAACACATCTGGCTATATGTGAACAACAGACTTGTTCATTTTACTTACCCTTTATCACACTTCACTCAGATACATGTAGTAAATGTGGAATTATAGTCCAGATCCATTTACCACTACAGGCTTGGTCCAATGAAATAATCCCATACATAATCAATTCAAACAACATTGTAATAATGCTTTGGTAAAAGTTTAATATCATTTAATATATGTTTAAATATAAAAATAAAAAAATTGAACTAACTGTACAATATTATTTTATTTATACTTCCCATATGATTCATGCCAGTTAATAAAAAAAAATCCAAATATGTGGATACAAACCTTTTTTGGTGGGTTATGACGATTATACTCTTCACTCCACAATTTTGCATCCATCTGTAATTTCACATCTTCAAAATATGTCTTCTGGTCCACATCTTCCATATATCGTTTGGCAACATAATTAAATGCATGAGCCCAGTTATCAGGGGAAACATGGGATGGCTTCTTCCTGAAATATTAAGACTGTTGTCTAACTATGCCATATGACGCACTCATCATAATACAGTCAATTAAGATCATTGTCTAACTATGTCAAACAACATGCTCACCATAAAACAATCTGTGAAAGCTGTTGTCTAGCTATGACATATGACATACCATAAAACAATCTTACACAGATATAAATGATAGTTGAATTCCTCTGTAAAATACAATAACAGGAATTTACCTTTTAAATATCTTTATTCTACAAATGTAACACACTACTGATAGTTGAAATCTCTTCCATTTTAAAAAATCAGCATATGATCTCTGTTCATTTCAACCTATTGTCAGTAATAATCTAAAACATGTTTTCTGAAGAATCCTTAACATTACTTAGATATGTAGGAGTAAGGTATTGTACTGTTTACACCCTTGTGTGCACATGCGAAACACAAGTAACATTTAAGTCTTAATAGCAAAACATTAGTTAAATAGTAAACTGGATGCTACACTAATTACTGAATGCATTTTCAAAACATTTTGGGAATATATTACAAAAATAATTACTCAAACCACCTTTCATGATTATTTAAATTCCTAAAACCAAATAATTGAAAATACATTTTATTTCCTTTTTTTAACATAACAGTTCAAAAGGAATGCTAAGATCCACATGGCTTACACAAAATCACCAGGTACATTCATTCACTCAGTTATTGTAGCTAAAAAAAAAAACGTACCTAGATTTGTAGCAACAAAAAACAAACTATTAGGTCAAGTTGTCTTTACTCTAACTAACAAACCTGACATCTTAATTGACCTGAATATCATACAAGTTATTTTCCTAGCATACAATCAAGCTAAAACAACTTAAAATGTACAATAAGATGTAGTCTCTTTACCCAGTTTATTTAACATTGAATTCCTCTGTGTATGGTAGACATTTGATGAAATATTATCTACTAATTCAGAACTTGAAAAACTTGTACTCACACTCTGTAACATGACCTCATAGCCCCATGGTTAAAAGGCTGAAACAGAAAAATCAATCATTAGGATTTAATTTATATACTTGATAAATGTCATATAACCACACAAAACAAAAGATGTACTTCTAACAGAGTAAGGGCTAGGGGCAAGGAATGGTTTACTTGTGACACAACGATAGCTACGGTAAGGTAGGTTTTCTTGTGACACAACGATAGCTACGGTAAGGTAGGTTTTCTTGTGACACAACGATAGCTACGGTAAGGTAGGTTTTCTTGTGACACAACGATAGCTACGGTAAGGTAGGTTTTCTTGTGACACAACGATAGCTGCGGTAAGGTAGGTTTTCTTGTGACACAACGATAGCTACGGCAAGGTAGGTTTTCTTGTGACACAACGATAGCTACGGTAAGGTAGGTTTTCTTGTGACACAACAATAGCTACGGTAAGGTAGGTTTTCTTGTGACACAACAATAGCTACGGTAAGGTAGGTTTTCTTGTGACACAACAAGAGCTACGTTAGGAAGGTTTTCTTGTGACACAACAAGACCTATGATTCAAAGATTAAGGTGCTTCAATGTGTTGCTAGAAAATAGCTCATAATTTATTATGAAATCTTAGTATGTTATGTTTAGCAAATAAATATACATCAAAACTTCAAAAGACAGTTCAAGAAATGATAAAAACATAAACAGTTTATGAAAGATAAAATTAATAGCAAAGGTTAGCAAGTGTATGTGTGTAAAGTTAAAAAGGACAGACCAAGGAGCAATAAATAAACATAACTGAAACATTTAAAAAATAGTGCTACTTCCACAGTTAAGTTCAGCCACTACTCACTTTCTTAGAATTTACAAAGTAAATTACAGTAAACTAAAAGTTACACCTTGAATAGAATGGTTAAAGTGTAAAATAGTAGTTGATTGGAAAAAAATACAATAACATCTTAAAACTGAAATTCTGTACATTAAATCCAACTAAAATGAGAACGAAACTTCTATATTAAAACATTTTCCATCTGTGAGTTAAAGCATTTCAGAATTTAAAAAAATGAATGATTTAATTCATCATATGATTTTATGATGCACTTAAAGATTATATATGGGCAAGAGATACCACATAATGTGTATTTAGTACCAAGAGTTTAAAAACAGATACACCTGTCATTATTTTACTAATGTACCTCTTTAGCCATCTTTATAATAACTTTGTCCACCACCCACTTCTTACAGAGGGCATTGTAGCGGTAACGAACAGCTGTTTCCACCTCCAATTCCTCTAAGTGAAACTCCTTCCAAGGGTCTTCCATGTAGAGAGCTTTCTGTACTGCCACCTTCCAGTGATGCTTTGTTGCCCTTGCTGCACAGTGTTAACACAAAACTCAAATGATCCTTAACTAAAAATAACCTGGACATGCCACATTAAAAACTAATTAGATAGGATTTTAAACACAAACCATCACTCGTGAATCTAATATTTAGGACCAGTGTTTCCTGAATATAAAACTTTATTTCATATTTAACAAAAAACCACATTTATGCTACATTATATGAACATACTAATTACTTCAACAAACTACAAAAACAATGTATTTCTTTCTTTCTTTCTCCATGTTTTTCAATTTGCCTTGTACACACACACCAGTCAAGTGACAGTTAGAGTTTTGTTGTAATCATGTTTTCATTTATAATGTTGAAGTGATTCAGGTTTGTTTTTTTACCTTGCTTTCTCCTTTCCTCTTTACAATTGTCATCGATTATTGAATAATGTTTAATTTCACTAAATGATTGATGTGAAACACACATAAGTCAGTTTCAAAATTTAAGATGACTTCACAAAAAACTCGAAATTTCAAGTAGATACTGAACATACTTCAACAATACACAAATTGCCATGAAAAACACAATTTCTGCTGAAGCAACTGCTAATAGTTTATTTTAGAGTCTTAATGTACCAAAGTAGCCTAATATAAACAATATTTTAGCTACAAAGATGCCTTATTACCATACCGTCTTCTCAAACATTTTCACTTAAAAACAAAAACAAGTTTTACCAATTTAATTTTAATTTTGGAATTGTACAAGATTAACCAGAATGGTTGATTATTACTCAGTTCATAACATGTTAATATATACAGTGTTCAGAAGGTGGATAAATAAAAACGCTTTTCCTCATCCTGATTTATTTTTGTTCCTATATATACAAACAAAAAAGATAAAGTGTTTAAAATACAGTTCAGAGATAGTATATAATGCTTCACTTAGCACTTCAAGGAGGGTAATTAGACCTTATGACAGTGTTTACAGCACAGTTTATAGGTTGTATAAAACACTTTGCATGGTAATTCAAGGAGGGTAATTAAACCTAGTGACACAGCATTTAAGACACCATTCAGAGTGTAGTATAAAAACACTTCACCTGATAATCCATGATGAAGAGAAAACACACTTATAGAGAAAAATATATATATATGTAAAAATGGTTGGTATGGGTAGAGAAAGCTATATATATGCAGAGGAGCAAACAACATTTTGATTTTCTTTGGTCATTGTCAAGTTCACAAAGAAAGAAAGAGGTGACTGACTGATAGCTGACCAAATATTTGAAGGTAGTTGTGTAATTGAATATAGGAATGTAGAAGGTGTGCTTAGATGTTGGATTATATTTATTGATGTAGGTATAAGGGTGTTCCTCTGTATACAAATTTGTATACATTTAAAACCATAGGTTTGTAAAACAAACATTTCAGAGTGTATTTTGTGCAACAAGACTTTGTCAGAAATGTGGAAAAACACTGTAGTTAAAGTTAAGAATTAAAGATGACAATAAACCACACCTGAAGTTAATAACTAAACTAAAAAAAAATTTAGATGTTTTGATTAGAAAGTTGTCAAACAGCTAATTCTTCAAAATGATAAATAACAAAGTTTCTTCTTGAAACCTTTCATGTAAACAAATCAAGAAACTAATGAATATAAAAATCAATATCAACTATCTTTGACCTTCGTTCTCCATTTAAGTTTTGAAAGCAGTAATACAAGAAATAATAGTTTAAATCAAAGGTATCTCTCTCTCTCTCGTTCAAAACCACAAAACTTTCCCTTGAAAAAATTATTTTATTTACCAACTGTTAAAAATGATATCTATTCACATATCATTACATGAACTATAGCTAGAACTCTTAATCCTTCAATTTACTAACATTATACCTCACTGGGTGGACATCAAGTAAATCTTTGGTCTTAACTTTACCTTAGTTTTTTTATTTCACCAAAAGTCAATTGATGACTTAACCTACACATACATGTATTTATGCTTCAACTCAGTGAACTACAAATAGTAGAAACTTTTAAGACTCCATAACCTGTTATGACGTTACTTCCTGACCATCAGTTTCAAAAACAAAACCCAAACCAAACTGAAGAACTCTTGTTTTAAACTACAGTTAAATTGATTATTTTATTCATTTTCATTAAAACTAACAAGATTTCAAGATTTCACTAACGTTTGGCATTTTGTTCATTCTTTTTCTGTCTCATATTTCGTTTTCTTTTCATTCCCATAGCAACAGAAAATATTGGACTGTCCTTGAATGAAACTGATTCATTGCTCTCATCATCGCTAACCTGGGATGGCCAAGAACACTGGTTCTGGTTGATATCTGATAAGTCTAGAGGATGAAGGATCAAGTGCATATTGCCAGAATTTTCTTCCATGATAGACAATTTAATGATGTCCAAAAGGATGAAAGAAACTTCAGCTGCTAGTAAACAGTCATTTGTGCTGCAAACATACAAAGAAGTTATAAAACTGTTCTGTACTTGATTCATTCCATTGTTGTCTTTGTTATCAGAATTAATACTACAGAAACCATACTGTGAAAAATACAAATATGGGTTCACTTTGAAAGATGGCTTTTTCATGTTATTTACTGTCTGCTCACTTGTACTTGGTTCCAACTAAACCTCACATATTATTATTATTATTATTATTATTATTATTATTATTATTATTATTATTATTATTATTATTATTATTATTATTATTATTATTATTATAGGAACAGCTGTGTATTGAAAGAAAATCCATTCTTCTCTATATGTATGTATTCCAAAAAGATGTTATCATTAACTCAATGTCTGCACATATTTATAAAATATACTCAAACATTAGATCAGTACAGTGATGAAGACAATCAGTCTAGATCACCACCACAAGACAATTAAAATGTTCAGTCAAGATCACCTCCCCAAGATATTTCCAAAATTTCAAAACAACCAGGGTTATTTGGTAAATTGTCTAAGATAACCAAGGTTATTTGGTCAACTGTCTAGGATAACCAAGGTTATTTAGTAAATTGTTTAGAATCAATGACAAATTTAAAGTTGTGTAGGCCCAAAGGCTAATAATTGATACTAAATAATAGGAAAAACACCCATCTCTTCCCTGTACAAAGAGAAACATTTTCCCTTTAGGCATAAATTTGCACTTATAAGCTTCTTTGTATATATATTACATCAATATAATAAAATATATACTATTAGAAAGCTAGAGTTACACATGGAGCCTTGATATACTTCAGAATAGAGATTATATGGACAACTAGTATGAGAGAAAATGTTGATATTTTCTGACTTTGTGATGAAGATTACTTCCCAACAGATGGAGACACTAAAAAAGAGAATTCCTGAAGTCTAAGTCGTTGAGTTCCCCCCCCCCTAACTGTTCTAATCTCATTATTTCACTTCGTCTGAAAAATACCCCCACATTTTCTTTGTGAAAAGATTGACAGCCAATGATGATCTTTCCTTTGTAATTAATGATGGTGTACGTAAATTCAACTTAAGAAAGCCCAGTACATATTTGATAACTGATCCAAGAAATAGGTGTAGTTCAAATTATTGGTCCACGAATTGGACCAATTATTGGTTTTAACACGAAATACGTGTTAAAAGAAAAAGACTAAGTATGTTACGGCCCCTTTTTATGGTTGGAACATGAAATATTTATTTGTAAGAAAAAAGAGGGCGTTGGTTAACTAAATACGCGAGTCATAAGATGCTCACAAAACTGTTTTACAGCTTACATAAGTAGGCTTATAGCATCAGCTCAAAAAACAGATGTCAGACAAATTTTTTATAACATTCATCTCTGAATACCATACCAACCTAACACTACATTCCACATCACTCCGTTATATACACGTACACACAAACACGTATAAAAACGGTTAGGTTGTTGAGAAGACCAAACAATGTAAACTACACACAACCCGGTCGTCTTCACTCATAACCTGTACATTTACGGCATTTGAAAATAAAGGCACTAACATACGTATATTCTTGAGGCAGTTGGTTTAATAACAATTAACAGAGAACTATTGTCGCTGATATATTTCATAAATATCTACAACTTAACAGTGCAAGGACTAGCTAAGTATTTACTTGCCAATAAAGAGGCAATACTTCACGTAAACAATTTAAATTCAAGTTATATTTTACAAATCTGTAACCTCACTTAATGAAACGACCATTACACCATTACATTACTCATGTAAATATGAGTGTATTTATTACAAAAGATGGTTCAAACATATTTATTCAGGATTTCAAATACGGCCTCATTTCATATGATAACCTTGGTGACTTCACAGAAAGCAAGCGATCATAAAGGTAGTTCTTATAAAACAAAACGTTCTCAAAATTCTGGGAACAACGATTTTACGTGCACTCATATATCACTCTGTCACCGCAGTTTCATCCGTCCTTTTCGCATGTCAATTTTCAGGTTAAGAATGCAATGAAACTACAATTTCTGAACGCCCCCGGTTAGTCTTTCGAGGCTCTGATGATTTTTAGACCCAGTTGCCAAAGGTTTGTTTTTGATTTGAGCACTGAAGTCAACATTGTTTTGTTTGTCTGTCGTTAAGCCCAAAGCTACACTATGGGCTATATGTGCTATGCCCACCATTAGAAACTCAGTTTTTGTGTTATAACTATATAGTTACCGATCAGATACCGAGAAACTAAAGTGTTGAAAATGAAAAGTTTCAATATTCGTTTCATAATCCAAACAACCATTTTATGTTTGTTTGGTTATATGATTTAATAGAAACATCGATTTTGTTCAATTGAACCGCACGTGACTCAATAAGAAGCGCGCCAGATTTCTGATTCAAGGGTCCATATTTCACCTACGATATATGTTGCTCTTCTTCTCAATAAGTTTATTGATAAACATTAACGCTTTCTTACATTTTGAAATTATATTCTAAGAGCATTTGTTCACAATTAATCACAAAGCTATAAATTGGACAGTCGACCACAGCATCAAAGTTCGGGTTTTTACGTTGCAAGATTTTGGGAGGATTGATTGTTTTACTTTTGCGCCTAGCTACATGAGGGATATCTGAGCTAGCCACCCTAAATTTAGTAGTGACAGAATAGAGGGAAGGCAGCTAGTCATCACCACCCATCGCCAACGAATAGTGGGATTGATCGCTGGTTATAACGCCCCCATGGCTGAAAGGGCATGTTTGGTATCATGGAGATTCAAATCCGCGACTCTCAGATGATGAGTCGAACACCCTAATCACCTGGCAAGAAAATATTCTAATTAATATAGAGTTATTTAAAAAAAACAAAAACACTATGTTTGAATTAATTGGCTTACATTGTCCAGCCACATATATCAAGTTGTTGATACAAAGCTGGGTAGGTTCGGGTTAGTTTGCTTTGTCGATATATTATCAAGCAGCGATTAAAGTATTCATCTATACTTATTTTTAATAAAAGAACTCGGGTATTAAAATTATACATAATAATTAATGAATATGTAAAAATAAACAAATTAATAAATAACTAAAAAAACAAAAATGCCATCTGATGTGTACACCGAGAATGAGGTCGAAACAGGACTTCAATATCACACAACTACAACTGTATCGTTGTAAAACCAGTCTCTTAGTGAAAAGGGTATTGGCCTGGAAACCGAAGCCAAGTGTTTCAACAAGAAAACATGTAACATCTTAATTTAGGGCTCACTTCCTGTCATTTTTTAATTCATCAAACAAGTGGGTTCCTGACACGCCCAGGTAAGAATATCAAATCTACCAATACTGTTTTCATCCCTCGAAATTAGAGTAAACAATATGGCAGCTATCGTATAAGCCTTAAAATAAAACACGTGAACCTGACGATAACCGAAGAAGGTCGAAACGTTGTTCGCTCCTATGGATAAAAAATTTTCTCAACCAAACCAGCCGTTTTTACATAGATAAAAACATCACTAAACCCTTGTTTTCAGATGGATTTACGAAGCGTGTTCAATATATGGACTGACGAAGGACAGCGAGGAGGTCGAAACGAAGAAAAAAAAAAAAAAGGAAAAGCCCAGACGCTAAGTCCTAAAATTTTATAACCGTCATTTAGAGAAGTAAAAAAATACACATATATATATTTTTAAATTCCTTTATGCGTTTGCAGCTTTTGTTAATTTAAAATGTCTGTACAAATTCTTCGACTGTTATTGATATACAGATAGAACCAAGTCAAGCGTCTATATACATATTTTTAAGCAATAAGTAAAGATTATATCAAATGGTAGTCCTCTTATCTTAATTATGATATATTAATGGCTCAATTAAAAATGATAAATAATTCATTTAATCCACAATACACAATAACAGCTGTTTGTTGAATTTGATAACATGTATAGTATATTTCAACCTACTGTATTTTTCTTTTCTCTGGTAAGCCTCGTTAACAGTGGGTTGACAGGATTACTAGAATAAACGGTTTCAGTATTATAACCTTATTAAAATGTAAAAAATACGTTCAGAAGACTTCAAAATCACTGTTAAAAGATGCTTATTTTTGTAGGTCATAGTTGAACTTTATTAAATACGTCTAAAGTGGTAAGATATCCTAATCGTATGTTTCGATTAAGAACGTCAAGGACGTGTCTGAACTGGCCAGCATACACTCTCCCTGTCTAACCTTGTTTTTATCAGCTTAAAAGACGTTACACGTGTAATCAGGTTTAATAAAATTAAACTTACACTCATTTCTTTCCACTGATAATCGTGCTGGTTCATCTTTAAATTTCAGCATGTGACCTTGAGTGAATAAGTCAAGGTTATTACCAAGGTTGTAACAAAGATCGCAACTTCCCCCTCTGACGTAGATTTGTAGACGCCAAATCTGATAGTCCAACAAACTGATAATAAACGTAATCTTAAACTGTTGTGTCGTTGTTGTTTTTTTAGTGCTTTACATCATACAACACAAAGTTGTATATCTAGTTTGGTTTTTGTTATGCACAAAGCTACACAATGGTTGTCTGTAATCTACCCACTATGGGAATCAAAACCCAATTTCTTCATCATAAGCTCTCAGACATACTCCTGAGCCATCAGAGGGTACTGGGCAAAAAACTGATGAGGTTTCTTATGCAAAATAAGCTGCACAAATTTATTAGAAACTTTGCTACAGTTTGAACAAACTTATTTCACAAGTTAAGAGAGTTTGAACCTAAATTTCACAGGTAGAAAAAAATATTTCCTTTTTGTAAGTAACAAAACTAAGTAAAAACATGTTTTGTAATTACACTAGAACAGTGGTTCCCAACATTTTTTATGACTACACCCCTCACAGTAATTATTTATTTAAGAATAAAGGTGAAGGTGGCCAAAACAAATGTTATCTGGCACCCCTGGTTAGAAACCACTGCACTAGAAGATTCATGTTTACCACTTGTAACTTGACACCTCTTGAAACAGTTCATCATAAACTGGTTTATTACTGTTAAGAAATAACCATCTTAAACTGATACGTTTTCTCATGCATAAAACAGCTATAGAAACAGACAAAGAGAATCAGAGAGGCAAAAAAGACATATATTAAGTTACTTCAGGTAAGTTGTTTTCATTCCTTGATACTTATAACCAGATGGTTAAACTCACAAACTACATTTATTATTTCACCTTATATTTTTAATCTCTTGTATCTGATGTTTTTGTTTATCTTGTAGTGCAAACTACATAAAAACAAGTAGAATGATACATTTATCTACAAGAAGACAGGAGAACATTAAACAACAACTTCTGACACTTGATCATGTGATGTAGGCACAATGTTCAAGTGACATTTCATCACAAGGAATCAAGTCTGAGCTTCTGTTTCAATAATTAATTTAAAAGAAAAACATTCACTAATTAGAAAGCCAACTGGGCAAAAACCCAACTGTGCCTGTCCTTTCCACTCCTACATACACATGGCTACTTATGTATTTTTAATCACTGCATACTGTATAATTCAATACATTTATCCTACATTAACTACTTTTACTAAACAAGCAGATTACCTCGAGTAGTTAAATAGATTGTGAATTAACACATTTATCTACTTACTGTTCAGTGGCCTTGTTGATAACAGATAATGCAAAGAAAAATGGACAATTATGTATACATTGACTGAAACAGTTACAAATATAAATATAGACTTTCATTGCCTTCGAAAGATAATTACACATTTTGTGGCATAAAATTTATTTGTTCAATTCAAGTACAAACTACTGTCTCCACCAAAATAATCTAAACTCAATTTACACATAACAGCTATTATTGTACATTATAGCCTTCTTTTCTATTGTCACTTCAAATAATTGTTGCTCACTTTGCCAGTCATCAGACCACATAACGAACATGAATGTTAAGAAATCCACTCCTGAGCAGGACTTGAACCTGGTGTCTTCAGATTTATACTTTACCAAATTTCCAAGGTTCAAGTCCCAATCACACAGCTTTCACCCTAACCATAACAACATGTGATTAAGAGATGTGTTATATCTACTTAGCATTCTTGTATCATAATAAATCAATGAGTTTACCAAATATATTTTGGAGGATATCATGCTACCATCTTCCCCGAAACCACATTGATGACAATTTTCTAGAACAACCTAAACAGAAACAAATATATGTGATAAATAAGAGACAATATTATTCCACTAATGTTTATAGTTTTGTCAGAATATTTCTGTTGAATAATGTTTGTGAAAATGTAGATTAATAATTACATTTTCAGCTGGCATGTGTTTATGGAATAAACATCCAGGTTAAAAAAAGTTACCAAGAGCAATGTGTTTATGACTGTGCTGATATGTTTACTGTAGCTTCTTGAAGACCACAGATAACTTCAAGAAATCAAATGATCTTTCACCTTCTTATCTTTGTCTTAATGGATTATTTTTTAAAAGTCCACAGAGGCAACCATGGAAGAGTTATCTTTAGGGATATGTCTCTAAATTATTTACACTTCAGAAAATATGAGTAAGAGGTGATCGTGTTGAAGCTTATAAGACTCCAAGAATTGAATATTTTATTTATGCTGTATCAAAGATGACCCTTTAAGATCTGAAAACATTGGCTATGCTCCAGTTAAGTCAGTTTTATTTTTCTAACAGAGCAACTGACCAATGGAAAGAGTTGCTGTTGGCAGTAGTATGAACTGGTACTTTTGTTACCAGAGCTAATGAGTGGAATTGGTGATTTTTTGAGATAGTGCATGTTTAATTTATCTTAAACAGTGGGTGTGTGTGGATAGCCTTGAAGGGCATTGCAACCCATATAATGTTAGGTAAACAAGGTTAACCTTGTATCTCCAAAATACCTCCTACATAAAGACTTTAGTGCATACTGAATCTGTTGTCAAATCAATTCTTTTGGTATAGCTTTATCTTAGCAAAGAATTATTCTGGTTCTTGTTTTCAAATAACATTTCAAGTGGCACCAGATTTGTAAGCTCAGGTTAATTTGTATTCAGAGGCAAAAATGTTTATGCATATAAAGCTTTTCCATTATTTAATAAATACATAGAATAAAGTATATCTGCATGAGCCTACAGTTTTTATTATCCAACACAATACACATACTAGTATTGTATGCAAAAACAAAAAAAGGATTTGAATAAAAGGTGTGCGTGCGAATGAAACTTATTAGAAGATTGGCTTTGTATGACAAAACTACTTTAAAAACAACTCAAAATCATCAAGTTTAGTAAAAAAAAACTAGTTAATAAGTTTGGAGTTCGTATGGTCTCTTGAATGTCCATAGGTATAACTTTTGTATATTTTAATTTTTACATCGCTGTTATAAATCTTAATAGAATAAATACAACTTATCAAATTATTTCATTCTACAAATAGATTACAATACCTTCGATGCGTTATGAGATTCAATTTCCAAACATATTTTATACTTTTCAGTTAATCGTAAATTTAGATTTAATAAAAACTAAATAAATATTCCAGCTTCCAAGGTATTTCACAATACTTTTACTTCTGTAAAACATACAAAATTTGCAAAGCATGTCGATTATTACATAGTTTAAAGAAAAAAAATAAGCGGAAAAGAAGCGCCATATAGTATTAGTGTTAACAAGCGCTAACACTACTGATTTAGACTAGACAATCATTACGTATAATAGGCTTAATATTATTTGCTAGGCCTAATATAAAAAAATAATATGCCATTATTTTCATGCACGATATACTTTGCTACACGATTTTCAGTTTCTTTACTTAGATGTCTACATGTTAAATAACATTGAAAAACATTTTTCTATGAATATTTCTCTGGTTAAATAAGATTACCTTTCCATAAATAGTGTTGCAGTTGCTGTTTTACTTCCAATTTATAGCAATACCAATGTTGTTTCTCCAATACCAGTAACCCTTTCGAGGAACTCAAAATCATTCTCTCCATAACTGTACTGCGAAGTTTTAATTCAGTTTAAATTACGTTTTTGTAGTCCACTGTACTGTTGTAATTATCAATAGTACTCAACGTAATGACAATCAGAGCACAAATTATGTTTTTCCTGAGTTAATACGACATCCTCTTAATACTTTTAAAGATGCATTATTATTAGTCTATCCAATTTGAGTTGGAAAACTCAAAAGTCAAGCATAAACATCATTGTCACCTTGTAACCTAAGTTTCCACAAATGAAAGCTAAAACTAAAGGTAATTTAAAACGTTTGATAACAACTCTTTCCTACCACTTGTTATTTATTACCACTCTTACTACAAATGAGATTATAACTTTACCAGAAAATACCAAAACGCAGCATTTAGAAGACAGCCAATCATGAAGCCGTGTTCTTTTTTAGCATAAGATAATTTGACCAATGAAAGAACACGTATCACGTGATATCAAGTGAAAGGTTGCCGCACTTATAAAAAGAGATAAATTATAAGCAATGTCCACATACGCGCGAAGCATGATTTTCTCATGATAAAAATATATTTATTTGTTTATATCTTAGAGGAGTATAGAATAGTATGACAAAACAGAGTTTGATATGTATAAACAAGAATGAATGCTACTATTACAACATGAAATATATTACTTGAGTAAGTGATTAAAATGTTTATGTTATCAAATAGAGACAAAGAATAATAAATACTTTTAAAGTTTAAGACCTAGTAGTAACAGATGATGAATAGTTTGATTTGTTTTCAATTTCACGCAAAGCTACACGAGGGCTATCTGCAATGGTTGTCCTATATTTAGCAGTTGAAAACTAGAGGGAAGGCACCACCAACCGCCAACATTTGCACTACTCTTTTACCAACGAATAACGACAGTCACATTATAACATTTGTGTTGATGTTTGTCTCTGTTGTAGAACACGTCAAAAACGGAAAAGTATTTTTTTTTTTATGTCTTAGATCGATGTCTCTTGGTTCTTCATCTAACCAGGTTTGGTTTGAATTTCGCGCAAAGCTACATGAGGGATGTATACACCAGCCGTCACTAATTTAGTACTGCAAGACTAAATGAAACTCTTGGGCTGCTCTTTTACAAACGAGTAGTGGGATTGACTGTCTAATAATGTCCTCACCGCTGAAAGGGCGTGCATGCTTGGGGATGGGGTTCGAACTTGTAACCCTCAGATTAAGACTTTCCTTCATATGTTTTAATGTTTGTTTTGAAAATAAACTATGTCATAGACAGGTTTTACTTTATTATTTAAAAACAAACTGTAAATAAATCAGTAAGAAATACAAATATTGACATCATTTGAAGGTCGAAAAGTTGTCTTTATGTCAATTAATAAAAGTTTACGAAATTTAAAGTTTCTGAAAAATAGTATCTTACAAACACTTTTTTATTTAATGTCAATTCTGAAACTTTGAAAAGTTTTAAAATATAAAGACCCGATCACTGACCGAGGTTGTACGTTAATACGTTTGACATCTCAGATCATCAGGATCTGAGTCATTTTCGTGGGATCGATTTTATGGCAGCCGCGCGAACCTCACAGAGATCCGTGAGCCATTTGACCCCCAGTGACCCTCGCCCTCGCAAGAATTGTGCTTCTTGTGGAGGTTTGGACACTGACAACGCGATATAACTTACAGTAAGATATTGGGTGACGGAGGAATAAGTAAAAGCATAACGAATATCGCTTACCACGTTATTATCTATATTGTCGATTATATTGTAAATATGTTGGTGAACCATATATTCGTCCGGCAGATAATGAGTTTTATGGTAGTTGGCAAAACAATTATCGACTTGCAACCATAAGTCCATAACAAAATATACACGAAAAAGGGGAGCTTCTGCACTACTGATTTATATTACTGCCGATGTATCCATGTTAACGGGTGCTGGGCTACTGACAATCAAATTATAAATTCTAACACACTTTACTATTTCAAATTCTGTACTACCAGTAACAAATACCTGTATCGCCCAAAACTATCCAGACCCCGTGCGGTACAACCGCGTCCCCTGGGAGTCAACTTCATTGATAGAGCGCAGTCGGCGGCCTGCAAAAACGATTATGCGTGACACCCGCAGCCGACTCCGCCGACGCTCACCTGCTCCAGTGACTGTGCGCCTTTCTTTTTTTTTATATGCAAAACCGGCTCGTTTGGGTTCAGAAAATATTTTAAATAGAAGAGCGAACAACGTTTGGACCTTCTTCGGTCATCGTCAGGTTCATAAAGAATATATTTTTTTAATTTCGTATGATTCAAAGCCATTCCATTCTAAAAACGCTCAAAAATATTGCTCTTAAATAATTGTTGACTTTGTATGAGTTAAAGCCTTATAACAACGATTTTAAATAATTGTTGAGTTTGTACGGTTTGAAGCTATTCCGTTCTGATAAAGCTCTTCAATTATATTTAAAAACTTATCTACATGATTGTTTTTCACTTGGATTAGAACAGTTTTTAGTGCAAAATTTTATCGACATGAGCAAAAACAACCGTGTTTGGGCAAAATGGCTCGGAGCTTCGTCTCGGGAACTCCACGGTCAGAATGTCAAAATAATAATGTATATTGTTTTTAACACGTCAGTCTATCAAATTTTGAAAATGGTTAACGTTCCAATAGATTTCACGTTACGTGCATGTGTCCAAATAAATCGTTTTTAGTTCCGTAACAGAGTGATAGAAGTAACCTGGTATGTACATTTTCCAAGTATAATAATCTATTTTTGTTACACGAAAACAGAGTAGATTCGAGGGTACATTTCTGATATGGAATAACTTGTATTTCATTATTTGTCAAATTATTCTTTCTGAGTTGTATAAAGAACAAGGTTGGAGACTTATTGCTCAATCATTTTGTTATAGAAGCGAGAATTTCGCATTATAAGGAACACTGTAACTAAAATAAAAATTGAGAGGGAAAACGACTGATTACGGTTGGATACAGCAGATGTATATGTATGTACTGTATGTTGATTTCTGTACACCACCATGTTTAATAATTAAAACTTGAATTAATAAAGGTCTTCGTAGTCGAGCCTCTCATCACTTTGGTTATTTCTGAGGTAATGTCTCTGTTAAAATGCTATAACATTTCGATGTGCTTGCCTGAAGCAACTTAACCATATAACAAGGCATCACCACAGCTGTATTGGATAAAACTATGAAAGTAACAATTATTATGTTAAGAAGGAAAAGTTTTCCCTCAGTGACAGTCTACGGACTTACAACGCTAAAATCCGATGGTCTATTCCAATGGGCACAGCAGATAGTCCGATGTGGCTTTGCTCTGAATAGGCAAACAAAAGAAAATCTGAAATGGACAAACGAACAACACGAGTTGAACTTTAGAGTGTTTCAACAACATAAAAGTAGTACTTATTTGTTGAAGTTTTTCATAGACACTTCTAAGAGTCCCTTGAATTTTTGATTACGTACTATTACTTACGTCAAAAAGTTATAACTGAAAGTTCATTCTGAATGATCAGGATAGACATACTATATGGTTCTGAAGTTATGAGTAAAGTTGTTTTTCAACAAACTGTTTCTTAGCGTTGAATTGTAGACTTTGTTGTTTGTATTTTACGTTAAACACAATGGATATTAAGCAAGACGAAATTATAGAAAGTCACAATTCAAACAAGGTGATGGCAATCTCTTTTGGAAATTGCAGAGGGCTGATTGTAAAGGAGCAAATGAAAATTCCACGGCGTGGACCATATACTATTAACAACAAAGAAAATCCAATGTTTTAAAACGTCCTTTGTTGTTGTTTTTCATGCTACAGAGAGACGGATAATGGTACTTAAGAATAAACAAATGGCTTCATATTTCGCATCTTTTACTGATTTTTCATGATTCCGTTGGTGTGGTGAAGGCTGCCTAAACCAATACATACAATCAGATATTGTTAGTACAATAAAACAATACGTTCAATCAGACATTGTTAACAGCAAACAACTGTAAGTACAATAAAACAATACATACAATCAGACACTATTGACAGAAAAGGATTTACCTCCATTTCTTGCTTAAGTCTCCACTAAAGTTCTTTTTTTCCATCGATAATCGAGAGTTTGACTTTACTTCTTTCTCAAACTCTTCTATCAGCTGTAAACTTTCACTTCTGTCTGCAAGTTGAAATATAAAAATCAAACTTCGTCAGACTACAGTTTCTATCTAACGATTTTCTTGAATAAAGTGTTGTGTTTAAATTTTCATTTCTGTTATTTATATTTCCATATATATATTATTGTTTCAAAGTTTAAACCAATTTAAAAATATGTTGTTATTCATTTAAAATAACATTTAGAAATTTCTAGAATTAGGTAGATCAATGAATTGACTCTGTCAAGAACGGAAATGCGCGGATATCTCTGGAATGTTGGGAAGTTACGCATGGTTCGAGAAGTCTAGGCCTATAAACAGACGAAGATGCGAGTCATTAGTTTTTATTGGAAGGAGAGAAGAGTCAGTCATTAGTTTATATTCAATTCAAAAAAATAGTGTCTTTGTTCAAGAAGATTTCAACGTTTGATGTGTGTTTATTCAACTTGGATTTGTGACTAGAGCTGTGATTTTGTTTCGTCAATATCTACGATTCATTGGAATTACTGGTTATGCTGAGGGTCAACACGTATTGGAAAAACAACAAATTTGAGACATTCATAGAAAACATCGTGAAAACAATTTCGTCATTCTCCATTCAAACTTCGGTATTTCATCGTGGGACCAAATTCACACGCTAGACCGGAATTTTGGATTTTTAATCTAAACTTTTGGATACAGACCAGTACCATTTTGTGTTGTAATTAATTTTGAAGGTTTAAACTTAATATCTGTCATTGTTATTATATAAATAATGTTATATCTGTTATATATATAATAGCTTATATATATAGATAACAATCTCTGTCTTTCTGTTGCGTCTAAAAACGTAACACAACCAGTGAATAACTGTGTTAATGACCCGGCATGGCGTGCAACTCGTAATCTGAGGGTCGTGGGTTCTCATTCCCGTCGCACCAAACATGCTCCATTTTCAGCCGTTATAATATAATGGTAAATCCCACTATTCGTTGGTAAAAAAGTAGCCCAAGAGTTGGTAATGGGTGGTGATTACTAGTTGGTTTCTATCGCAGATAGCTCTCGTGTAGGTTTGCACGAAATTCCAAACAATCCAATACAATAATGATTTCATAGGTTGTGAAATCACAGGAAAGAAAAATTATAAATGCTTTAAGGAAGCAATGTTTGGTTACGGTTTCAGTTACTGTCGATAGAGTAGACATTTATTGTGAAAACACATGGAATATAAAAACATATTATGTCCCATAAAGATAGCAGAAGCATACAATATTTTGTTCACATTTTGGTCACCTGTTCTTAAATCTTGTTTAACTAGCAACGTAAAATTAGAAGAAAGAGGCAACGTTCATGATGAAATAGCCTTAAGATGCATCAACGCAGGAAATCCACACTCATATTTACGTTTTATTGGAGTAGACACGCTCTTGATTGCGGCGTTTCCATGCGTTTGGATGATAAATTTCCACTGATTCATCGTATTATTTGAGATTTTCGAAAGAGAAGGAAGAAAAGCCTGCACGTGGAGGTTGTAATAGTTTAAGCTAACGTTATTTTGCAGTGTGACTTATTTACTAAGCTACAGATTTCTTTTTATCCAATTCTTCAAGATAACATGACTTTAAAGGCTGGGATGAGACGTGTTTATTTTTCTTGTTACAGCTTATGAAGCTTTCCATTTGAAAATAACGAACTTTTCCATATTAAGTTTCTGAAGAAGCGACGTAAAAATTGTCGAACAAGTTACTCGTAAGAAATTTACAACACGCTGAAAAGTATCATTCTGTTTCTACACTACCTTTAAAGATTCGGAAGAATTCAAGAGAACAACAAAAATCGTGAACCTCGTGCCAGCTATGATTTTTACTTGTAATCTACAACTGAAATCTACAACCACAGCAGATTTCAAATAAATAGAATATTCATTTAAACAGTTATTTATTGGATCGCTACAAAATAACTGGTTTTCTCTTTAATAGAAAACGTTTTACAATTCAGCTACTTTCCACTATTAATTATTCACTTTCCATTAGTCACTATAATGAAACTCGAGAAACTATTTATTTTCTCTTCGATGGAAAATATTTCATAAGGAAGCTGCTTGTCCGCTATTAATTTTACTCACCATGAAGTATGAATTCCTAAAAACTAGCTAACCCTCCCTTGCGTAGAAAACATGCAACAAACAAGCTGTTAAAAAGCATTATTTCTATTTCATAAAAATTAGTGCAGAGTACAAAGAGCTACTTCGTTTTCCTTCGCCGAGAAACTCTACCAGCGAGTGTCATTCACCACTACGTTTATTCACCATAGAACGTTAGTTTTAAGAGCTATGGGATTTCATATATAATGAAATAATTCCTATAAGTAAAATATTGTCACTTTTATTTTAACTCGCCGTCTGGAGTCTCAAAAAGCAAGCTGATTTCATATTTAATAGAATAGTTTCTGGTAAAAACACCCTGTTACTGTTACTGTTATTCATTAGCCTGAAAGCTGACACCTCATTGCTGTTTTTCATTAAAATATCTATGGTCCTTAAAGATATCTACCTTTCTGTCCGATAGAAAATCTTGTATCCTTCCTTTACTTATTGGTTGGTTTTATCTCTTTTTGTGTGTAAGTAAAAGTCGAGCAGCATTGTTTCTTTTTACAAAGTATGTAATTTTGACATTTGGGGCTCGGTATAGCGTAATGGAAAAAGTACAGGACTGGGGAACCCAAATTCAATGGTCTGTGTCCAGTTAAGAGCCACAAAAATAAATAAATGCCGCTTTTCGCAGTTTAGGACCATGGGTGTGCGAGAAGGTTAAAGTAGCCCAAGAACTGAAAGAGAATATTGTCTACAGCTGCTTTCCCTTCAACCTGTCAGTTCAAAATTGGGAGCGATTAAATTCTAGTCCCGCGAACTAATTAATATTATGGCATAATGTTAACATATATTTAATAATTTAATATTTGACTCCAGTTGCAATTATTAGGTAAAATCAGGGGTGTAGATTCTGGTG
The DNA here is from genome assembly GCA_011833715.1 of Carcinoscorpius rotundicauda. Classification (NCBI taxonomy): domain Eukaryota; kingdom Metazoa; phylum Arthropoda; class Merostomata; order Xiphosura; family Limulidae; genus Carcinoscorpius; species Carcinoscorpius rotundicauda. The sequence goes on from CM022406.1 coordinate 29,183,663, forward strand.
GGATAAGGAATATATTCCTCTTTCATTTTAAGTGAGGTATGGTGCATACAATCATCCTCACCTACAGTTTGGTCTGTTGAATTGTTTTATTGCACCACAGGCCAACAAAGTGTGTGTTTGTTCTTGTGATTCTCGTGTAAGAACCAATCTTATTAGGCCTAAATGTAGACTTTTTCAGTCACCGAAATGTAAATCTTTAATATAGGCGTGCTTCTGAGCATTTCGATTTAAGCGATCGTTCGTATCAGTCGGTAGGCTGATACATGCAAGGCTTGCAAGTTCCATCAGAGAATCTACCTACGTTTTGAACGTACTGTAAGATTAAATAAAATTTTTATTACAACATGAAATTCGAAATTATTAATCCCAAGCGTAAACTCCTGTGATCTCTATCTGGCAGGCCATTTGTAGCTTGAAGATACATCAATCTGATATGTATATTGTGCGGTTTTCCTACGCCATTTGTTCTTATGCATGTCAAGCCGGTTTTATTGCCTTACTCTACTTAGCTGCCGAAGCATTGGACCATAGTATATGTTTATTGTACAGGTTAGGGCCACTCATGTCCAGATGCGCCCTACGTCACTCCGTTTAGTCCGAATCTGGATTTTACAACAGGGCTTTTAGACCTGTGTTTGTGACCCTCGTTAATCCATGAAATATCAGGTTATCACCGTCCTCTAATAAAGTGCTAGTGCTTTATGGTAAAAGAACAATATATTCTCCTCTCATGGAGAGTAATAATATTGTATTTTCTTGTATAGATAGAACACAAAAACATTCACATCATCCCAGATGGGGAACGAAATAATGGAGATATACAGGCATCAAATACTAAGGAACAAATCACACCATGTGCAGCAAAGAAAAACTTTCCATTTATGGTTGATGCAATTCAAGATGTTACAGGTGCCAAACAGAAAGCGTACGATACGTAGATGAGAACCTAGAGACATTTCTTGGTTTGTACAGTGTTTTCAATACAATTGGTGAAACAATATTCTAGATTGTACTTGATGTACTGACTAGATTCAATTTACCATTATGAGAATTAAGATAACAAACTTATGGTGGAGCCGCTAACATGAATGATGTCGTAAAAATAAAAGCGAAACAACTGTAAGCTTTGTTTTTCCACTGCGGAGCACACAAGGCTAATTTAACAATGCAACATGAACTTGAAGCTTGTGAATGTGTTCGAGATTCTATCCAGTGGGTACATGAACTTGGTGTCTTATTTCAGAGGTCAGACAAATACAAGACAATCTTTGAAAATATTATATCGTCAAACAGCCACAATGTGTCCAACACAGTGCTAAAAATCACTACAGTGACATTGTTGATTCTTTGTCTGAATTAGCAAATGAACAAGAAAAGACAACTTTAGGATTGTTGATGCATCTATTAGCTGCATGAGAGGAACTAAACCGTGCTTTCCAAGAAAAATCAGCGACAGAGTCTGGCATGGAAGCATCTTCAATGATAGTAGAGCAAATATTTGATGAAGCTGAGAAAAAGGTAATATCTCAAGATTTAGTGTCTATTGAACTACCATACGTTCGCAGACCCCTCGGAAAGATCACAAGTGATGGTTCAGTACACCATTCTGCAAGAGAAGCCAATATTTTGAATTTGTGGACCCAGTCACAGAACATCAGACAAATCAGAATCAATGCAGACAAAAATGACTCGAAACAGTATCTGGCACTACAGAACATGATCACTTTAATACAACATTATTTATAACCAATAGAAAGTTTTTCATTCTATATCGTATTAATAGTCGATCATATTTCTGCAAATAAATACAGGAAGTATTATATTACTGTGTCGAATTTAATTTGCGCTGTCTCACATACCTTTATGTGAATTAGATTTATTTATCTCTGGATAAGTCCATAGGATTTGTGTCTGTCATGTTAACGACTGCAATAGAAACCATTTAAATGTATGCACTCTAAAACATTGTATAATAATTATTCAGCTAATTTTAAAATTATACGAGTGTCGATAATTTGCACATATTTAATTATATTTACAAACTAATATTTCTAAATTGATGAAAAATAATTTCTATTCACTCGAAGTATGTAACATTTAAAAGCCATCTTATCTAGATGACGCAGTTAAATACATTTCTACCATCACTATTTCTATTAATTCTATAATTGATTCAGAGATAATAATAAATTCATCAAAGTTGATAATGAAAAAAATATACGATATATTAAGACATAGAAAAAAAACGAATAATCATTTCTGATCCATGTCAAACACTTTAGACTTTTTTGTTTAATTATCATAACTAAATATCTGATTATTTTCCCTATATCCTCTATTGCTCCTCTATTGTTCTTCTAATTTCGAGAAGAAGAGTGTTTCTTCCAGGAGGATGGCGCTCCATTGCAGTGTGAGAGCTTATCTGAATGCATCTATGCCAGAATTGGATAAAGAAGAAATGTAAAATTTCCTGCTAGATCACCAGATATGACACCCATCGATTTCTTTTGTGGAGGTTTCTGAAAGACAAAGTTTACAGCAAAAAACGACAACAATTGATGAATTGAGAGTTGCAATTGAAGAACAATGTGCTTTCATACCCGATGACATGAAGTTTGATGTGTACACTTCCATTTCTTTCCGTTCTGGAGCAGAACGGATTTTCGTTCGAAGTAAAGCTAGAAAATTGTGACATTTTACAACTTCAACCAAAGAGAGTTTTCTTTGGGAAGAATTCCATTTATTTTTCTCGTATCACGCCAAAGTTTAACAGAAGAAATGCTGATTTAAAGAACATCGTATTTAGTGTGTTTAATATTTAGATGTAACAACGGTAAATTGCTTGTCATAAACATTTACAAAATACGAAAATTATAAAGCTTTGTTACTAACCGAAAAAATATACTGTTGGACTTTAACTACTGAAACTGTTTGTTCAACACAATATGACTGTTATAATTAAATACACCAATTTTTACTGTATTAGTACACTGTAACAACTGAAACTTGTTGTTCAACACAATTTCAACGTTTTAACTAAATTAGTATTAACTGTATTAGTACTAAGTAACTATTGAAAATTCATGTTCAACACAATATGACCGTTATAACTAAATAGATCAGTTTTTACTGTAACTACTGAATCTTGCTCAACACAATATGACCGTTATCACTAAATAGACCAGATTCATTGTATTAGTACTCTGCATCAACTAAAATTTCTTACTACTCAATATACCAGTTTTTACAGTATTAGTACACTGTAACTACTGCGTTTTGTTCAAAACAATATGACCGTTATAATTAATACATCAGTTCTTAGTACAATATTACTACTGAAACTTCTTCTTCAACACAATATTATCGTTATCATTAAATACACCAGTGTGTTAATAATTAGTAGCTACTAAAACTTGTTTTTCAAAACAATATGACCGTTATAATAATTACACCAGTTCTTAGTACAATATAACTACTGAAATTTGATGTTCAACACATTATGACTGTTAAAACTAATTACAACAGTTTTTACTCTGTATTAGTACTCTATAACTACTAAAACTACTGTAGATACAATGTACAGTATAACTACTGAAACTTGTTGTTCAACACAATATCACCTACTGTATTAGTACTTTTTAACAACTGAAACTTGCTCAACACAATATGATCTTTAAAACTAAATAAACCAGTACTTACTGTATTAGTACACTGTAGCAACTGAAAATTGATGTTCAACACAATATGACCGTAATAACTAAATACACCTGTTTTTTTCTGTATTAGTACATTGTAACTACTGAAACTTGTTGTGCAAAAGAATATGACCGTTGCAACTAAATACATCAGTTTTTACTTTATTAGTACAACTGTAACTACTGAGCTTTGTTCAACACAGTATGACCGTTATAAACTAAATACACCAGTTCTTTGTGTATTAGTACAGTATAACTACTGAAATTTGTTCTTTAACACAATCGTTATCGCTAAATACACCAGTTTTAGTGTGTTAGTACTCAGTAGTTACTAAAACTTGTTGTTCAAACAATATGACCGTTATAACTGTTTGTTTTGGAAATTCGTACAAAGCTACTCGAGGGCTATCTATGCTCCGATATAACTAATAACACTATTTACTGTATAATTACAGTATATAACGGTTATAATATGACCGTTATAACTAAATGCACCAGTTTTTACTGAATTAGCACTAAATAACTACTAAAACTTTTGTTCATCACAATATGAACGGTATAACTAATACACCTGTTTTTAATGTACTCTGTAAATACTGACACTTGTTGTTCAGAACAATGTGACTTTTATAACTAAATACACTGCCTTAGTACTCTAACTACTGAAACTTGTTTTTGAACACATAATGACCGTTATAACTAAATACAGCAGTTTTAACAGTATTAGTACTGTGTAACTAATGAGACTTATTCAACGTAATATTACCGTTATTACTAAATACAAGAGTTTTAGTACTCTGAAGCTGCACAAACGTATTTTTCAACACAATTTGACTGTTACAACTAAATACACTGCCTTAGTACTCTAACTACTGAAACTTGTTTTTGAACACAATATGACCGTTATAACTAAATACACGAGTTTTTACTGTATTAGTACACTGTAACTACTGAAACTTGTTCAACACAATATCAACGTTATAACTAAATATCTCAGTTTTTACTCTTTTTGTACTTTTACTACTGAAATTTGTTGTTCAACGCAATATGACCGTTATCATTAAATACACCAGTATTTACTCTATAACTACTGTAACTACTGAAATGTGTGTGTGGGTTTATATGTATATATATATATCTGTGTATTGTGGGTGTGCAGGTATATAGTGTATGTTAATATACATAGATAGAATGTGTGTGTGAATGTATATATATATAGTGTGTGTGAATATGTATATTTGTGTCTGTATATATGTGTATAAATATATATTTAGGTGTATATATATGTGTAGGTATATAGTGTATGTATGTATATATATATGTATCGTGTTCTATATATATATACATACACACACAAAAATCACTATATATATACATATACACACACATAAAATATATATACATACATAGACACAATAGACACAAACACACACACTATATATACATACATAGACACACAACAGACACAAACACACACACTATATATACATACATACACACACTATATACATTCACACACACACAACTTGTTTTTGAACACAACATGACTGTTAAAACTAAATACATCAGTTTTACTGTATTAGTACTCTGTAACTACTAAAACTTGTTCTTCAACCCAATATCAACATTATAACTATAAAATCCAGTTTTTACTGTATTAGTATTTTCTAACTACTGAAATTTGTTCAATACAATATGACCTTTATAACTAAATACAACAGTATTTACTGTTACAGTGTAACAACTGAAACTTCTTGTTCAACACAATATGACCTTTATATCTAAATACACCAGTTTTAACAGTGCAGTGTAACTAATGAGACTTGTTCAACATAATATTACCGTTATCACTAAATACACCAGTTTTTACTGTATTAGTACTCTAACTACTGAAACATGTTGTTCAACACAAATGACCGTAATAACTATATACACCTGTTTTTGCTATATTATTATTGTGTAACTGCTGAAATTTGTTGTTCAACAGAATATGACCGTCGTAACTAAATACACCCGTTTTTACTCTCTTAGTAAAAACTCTCTTTACCCTGTAGCTACTGAAACAAGATTTTCAGCACAACATGACCGTTATAACTACATACACCAGTATATACTTTATTAGTACACTGTAATTATGACCGTTATAACTAAATACATCAGTTCTTAGTACAGTATTACTACTAAAACTTCTTATTCAACCCCCTGAATAAGTTTTAGTATTAGTGTGTTAGTAATTAGTAGCTACTAAAACTTTTTTTTCAAAACAATATGACCATTTTAATTAATTACAGCAGTTCTTAATACAGTATAACTACTGAAACTTGTTGTTCAACACAATATCACCTACCGTATTAGTACTTTTTAACAACTGAAACTTGCTCAACACAATATGATCTTTAAAACTAAATAAACCAGTACTTACTGTATTAGTACTCTGTAGCTACAGAAATTTGATGTTCAACACAATATGACCGTAATAACTAAATACACCTGTTTTTATCTGTATTAGTACATTGTAACAACTGGAACTTCTTTTTCAGCACAATATCACCGTTATAACTAAATACACCAGTTTTTAATTTATTAGTACACTGTAACTACTGAGTTTTGTTCAACACAGTATGACCGTTATAAACTAAATACACCAGTTCTTAGTCATATTATAACTACTGAAACTTGTTCTTTAACACAATCGTTATCGCTAAATACACCAGTTTTAGTGTGTTAGTACTCAGTAGCTACTAAAACTTCTTGTTCAAACAATATGACCGTTATAACTGTTTGTTTTGGAAATTCGCACAAAGCTATTTGAGGGCTATCTGTGCTCCTATATAACTAATAACACTATTTACTGTATAATTACAGTATAACTAAATACACCAGTTTTTGCTGTATTTGTACAGTGAAACTACCGAAATTTGTTGTTAACACAATATCACCGTTGTACCTAAATACACCAGTTTTTACTGAATTAGCACTAAAAAACTACTGATTCATGTTGTTCAACACAATATGACCGTTATAAATAAACAACAGTATTTTAAACTAAGAATATGACCGTTGCAACTAAATACACCAGTTTTTACTGTTTTAGTACATTGTAACAACTGGAACTTCTTTTTCAGCACAATATCATCGTTATAACTAAATAAACCAAATGTTACTGTAAATACTGAAAGTTGACCGTTATAACAATGTACACCAGTTTCTACTATATTATTACTCTGTTTCTACTGACACTGTAACTATGACCTTTATAACTAAATACACCAGATTTAACAGTACAGTGTAACTAATGAGACTTGTTCAACATAATAATACCGTTATCACTAAATAAACCAGTTTTCACTGTATTAGTACTCTAACTACTGAAATTTGTTGTTCAACACAATATGACCGTAATAACCTGTTTTTGCTATATTATTATTGTGTAACTACTCAAACTTGTTGTTCAAAAGAATATGACCGTTGTAATTAATACACCAGTTTTTTACTCTCTTGGTACCCTGTAGCTACTGAAACTAGATTTTCAACACAACAAGACCGTTATAACTAGATACACCAGTATTTACTGTATTAGTACACTGTAACTACTGATTTTTGTTCAAAACAATATGACCGTTATAACTAAATACATCAGTTCTTAGTACAGTATTACTACTGAAACTTCTTCTTCAACACAATATTATCGTTATTATTATATACACCAGTATAAGTGTGTTAGTAATTAGTAGCTACTAAAACTTATTTTTCAAAACAATATGACCGTTATAACTAATTACACCAGTTCTTAGTACAGTTTAACTACTGAAACTTGATGTTCAACACATTATGACTGTTAAAACTAAATACAACAGTTTTTACTCTGTATTAGTACTCTGTAACTACTAAAACTACTGTAGTTACAATGTACAGTATAACTACTGAAACTTGTTGTTCAACACAATATCACCTACTGTATTAGTACTTTTTAACAACTGAAACTTGCTCAATACAATATGATCTTTAAAACTAAATAAACCAGTACTTACTGTATTAGTACTCTGTAGCTACTGAAATTTGATGTTCAACACAATATGACCGTAATAACTAAATACACCTCTTTTTTCTGTATTAGTAAATTGTAACTACTGAAACTTGTTGTTCAAAAGAATATGACCGTTGCAACTAAATACAGCAGTTTTTACTGTTTTAGTACATTGTAACAACTGGAACTTCTTTTTCAGCACAATATCATCGTTATGACTAAATACACCAGATTTACTTTATTAGCACACTGTAACTACTGAGTTTTGTTCAACACAATATGACCGTTTTAAACTAAATACACCAGTTTTTAGTGTATTAGTACAGTATAACTACTGAAACTTGTTCTTTAACACAATCGTTATCGCTAAATACACCAGTAGCTACTAAAACTTCTTGTTCAAACAATATATAACTGTTTGTTTTCGAAATTGGCACAAAGCTACTCGAGGGCTATCTGTGCTCCGATATAACTAATAATATTATTTACTGTATAATTACGGTATAACTAAATACACCAGTTTTTGCTGTATTTGTACAGTGTAACAACTGAAACTTTTTTAACACAATGTGACCGTTATAACTAAACACACCAGTTTTTACTGAATTAGCACTAAATAACTACTGATTCATGTTGTTCAACACAATATGACCGTTATAAATAAATAAAGCAGTTTTTACTGTATTGGTACTGTGTAAATACTGAAACTTTTTGTTCATCACAATATGAACGGTATAACTAATACAGCTGTTTTTAATGTACTCTGTAAATACTGACACTTGTTGTTCAAAACAATGTGACCGTTATAACTAAATACACCAGTTTTAACTGTTTTAGTGTTCTCTAAATACTGAAATTTTTGTTCAACACAATATGACTTTTATAACTAAATACACCAGTTTTAACAGTATTAGTAGAGTGTAACTAATGAGACTTATTAAACGTAATATTACCGTTATCACTAAATACAAGAGTTTTAGTACTCTGAAGCTGCACAAACGTATTTTTCAACACAATTTGACTGTTACAACTAAATACACTGCCTTAGTACTCTAACTACTGAAACTTGTTTTTGAACACAATATGACCGTTATAACTAAATACACGAGTTTTTACTGTATTAGTACACTGTAACTACTGAAACTTGTTCAACACAATATCAACGTTATAACTAAATATCTCAGTTTTTACTCTTTTTGTACTTTTACTACTGAAATTTGTTGTTCAACGCAATATGACCGTTATCATTAAATACACCAGTATTTACTCTATAACTACTGTAACTACTGAAATGTGTGTGTGGGTTTATATGTATATATATATATCTGTGTATTGTGGGTGTGCAGGTATATAGTGTATGTTAATATACATAGATAGAATGTGTGTGTGAATGTATATATATATAGTGTGTGTGAATATGTATATTTGTGTCTGTATATATGTGTATAAATATATATTTAGGTGTATATATATGTGTAGGTATATAGTGTATGTATGTATATATATATGTATCGTGTTCTATATATATATACATACACACACACTATATATAAATACACACAATAAATACATGTATATAGAAATACAGTATATACACCCAATATATATATATACATACACGCAAAAATTACTTTATATATATACATACACACAAAAATCACTATATATATACATATACACACACATAAAATATATATACATACATAGACACAATAGACACAAACACACACACTATATATACATACATAGACACACAACAGACACAAACACACACACTATATATACATACATACACACACTATATACATTCACACACACACAACTTGTTTTTAAACACAACATGACTGTTAAAACTAAATACATCAGTTTTACTGTATTAGTACTCTGTAACTACTAAAACTTGTTCTTCAACCCAATATCAACATTATAACTATAAAATCCAGTTTTTACTGTATTAGTATTTTCTAACTACTGAAATTTGTTCAATACAATATGACCTTTATAACTAAATACAACAGTATTTACTGTTACAGTGTAACAACTGAAACTTCTTGTTCAACACAATATGACCTTTATATCTAAATACACCAGTTTTAACAGTGCAGTGTAACTAATGAGACTTGTTCAACATAATATTACCGTTATCACTAAATACACCAGTTTTTACTGTATTAGTACTCTAACTACTGAAACATGTTGTTCAACACAAATGACCGTAATAACTATATACACCTGTTTTTGCTATATTATTATTGTGTAACTGCTGAAATTTGTTGTTCAACAGAATATGACCGTCGTAACTAAATACACCCGTTTTTACTCTCTTAGTAAAAACTCTCTTTACCCTGTAGCTACTGAAACAAGATTTTCAGCACAACATGACCGTTATAACTACATACACCAGTATATACTTTATTAGTACACTGTAATTATGACCGTTATAACTAAATACATCAGTTCTTAGTACAGTATTACTACTAAAACTTCTTATTCAACCCCCTGAATAAGTTTTAGTATTAGTGTGTTAGTAATTAGTAGCTACTAAAACTTTTTTTTCAAAACAATATGACCATTTTAATTAATTACAGCAGTTCTTAATACAGTATAACTACTGAAACTTGTTGTTCAACACAATATCACCTACCGTATTAGTACTTTTTAACAACTGAAACTTGCTCAACACAATATGATCTTTAAAACTAAATAAACCAGTACTTACTGTATTAGTACTCTGTAGCTACAGAAATTTGATGTTCAACACAATATGACCGTAATAACTAAATACACCTGTTTTTATCTGTATTAGTACATTGTAACAACTGGAACTTCTTTTTCAGCACAATATCACCGTTATAACTAAATACACCAGTTTTTAATTTATTAGTACACTGTAACTACTGAGTTTTGTTCAACACAGTATGACCGTTATAAACTAAATACACCAGTTCTTAGTCATATTATAACTACTGAAACTTGTTCTTTAACACAATCGTTATCGCTAAATACACCAGTTTTAGTGTGTTAGTACTCAGTAGCTACTAAAACTTCTTGTTCAAACAATATGACCGTTATAACTGTTTGTTTTGGAAATTCGCACAAAGCTATTTGAGGGCTATCTGTGCTCCTATATAACTAATAACACTATTTACTGTATAATTACAGTATAACTAAATACACCAGTTTTTGCTGTATTTGTACAGTGAAACTACCGAAATTTGTTGTTAACACAATATCACCGTTGTACCTAAATACACCAGTTTTTACTGAATTAGCACTAAAAAACTACTGATTCATGTTGTTCAACACAATATGACCGTTATAAATAAACAACAGTATTTTAAACTAAGAATATGACCGTTGCAACTAAATACACCAGTTTTTACTGTTTTAGTACATTGTAACAACTGGAACTTCTTTTTCAGCACAATATCATCGTTATAACTAAATAAACCAAATGTTACTGTAAATACTGAAAGTTGACCGTTATAACAATGTACACCAGTTTCTACTATATTATTACTCTGTTTCTACTGACACTGTAACTATGACCTTTATAACTAAATACACCAGATTTAACAGTACAGTGTAACTAATGAGACTTGTTCAACATAATAATACCGTTATCACTAAATAAACCAGTTTTCACTGTATTAGTACTCTAACTACTGAAATTTGTTGTTCAACACAATATGACCGTAATAACCTGTTTTTGCCATATTATTATTGTGTAACTACTCAAACTTGTTGTTCAAAAGAATATGACCGTTGTAATTAATACACCAGTTTTTTACTCTCTTGGTACCCTGTAGCTACTGAAACTAGATTTTCAACACAACAAGACCGTTATAACTAGATACACCAGTATTTACTGTATTAGTACACTGTAACTACTGATTTTTGTTCAAAACAATATGACCGTTATAACTAAATACATCAGTTCTTAGTACAGTATTACTACTGAAACTTCTTCTTCAACACAATATTATCGTTATTATTATATACACCAGTATAAGTAAAACTTATTTTTCAAAACAATATGACCGTTATAACTAATTACACCAGTTCTTAGTACAGTTTAACTACTGAAACTTGATGTTCAACACATTATGACTGTTAAAACTAAATACAACAGTTTTTACTCTGTATTAGTACTCTGTAACTACTAAAACTACTGTAGTTACAATGTACAGTATAACTACTGAAACTTGTTGTTCAACACAATATCACCTACTGTATTAGTACTTTTTAACAACTGAAACTTGCTCAATACAATATGATCTTTAAAACTAAATAAACCAGTACTTACTGTATTAGTACTCTGTAGCTACTGAAATTTGATGTTCAACACAATATGACCGTAATAACTAAATACACCTCTTTTTTCTGTATTAGTAAATTGTAACTACTGAAACTTGTTGTTCAAAAGAATATGACCGTTGCAACTAAATACAGCAGTTTTTACTGTTTTAGTACATTGTAACAACTGGAACTTCTTTTTCAGCACAATATCATCGTTATGACTAAATACACCAGATTTACTTTATTAGCACACTGTAACTACTGAGTTTTGTTCAACACAATATGACCGTTTTAAACTAAATACACCAGTTTTTAGTGTATTAGTACAGTATAACTACTGAAACTTGTTCTTTAACACAATCGTTATCGCTAAATACACCAGTAGCTACTAAAACTTCTTGTTCAAACAATATATAACTGTTTGTTTTCGAAATTGGCACAAAGCTACTCGAGGGCTATCTGTGCTCCGATATAACTAATAATATTATTTACTGTATAATTACGGTATAACTAAATACACCAGTTTTTGCTGTATTTGTACAGTGTAACAACTGAAACTTTTTTAACACAATGTGACCGTTATAACTAAACACACCAGTTTTTACTGAATTAGCACTAAATAACTACTGATTCATGTTGTTCAACAATTTATAACGGTCATATTGTGTTCAACACAATATGACCGTTATAAATAAATAAAGCAGTTTTTACTGTATTGGTACTGTGTAAATACTGAAACTTTTTGTTCATCACAATATGAACGGTATAACTAATACAGCTGTTTTTAATGTACTCTGTAAATACTGACACTTGTTGTTCAAAACAATGTGACCGTTATAACTAAATACACCAGTTTTAACTGTTTTAGTGTTCTCTAAATACTGAAATTTTTGTTCAACACAATATGACTTTTATAACTAAATACACCAGTTTTAACAGTATTAGTAGAGTGTAACTAATGAGACTTATTAAACGTAATATTACCGTTATCACTAAATACAAGAGTTTTAGTACTCTGAAGCTGCACAAACGTATTTTTCAACACAATTTGACTGTTACAACTAAATACACTGCCTTAGTACTCTAACTACTGAAACTTGTTTTTGAACACAATATGACCGTTATAACTAAATACACGAGTTTTTACTGTATTAGTACACTGTAACTACTGAAACTTGTTCAACACAATATCAACGTTATAACTAAATATCTCAGTTTTTACTCTTTTTGTACTTTTACTACTGAAATTTGTTGTTCAACGCAATATGACCGTTATCATTAAATACACCAGTATTTACTCTATAACTACTGTAACTACTGAAATGTGTGTGTGGGTTTATATGTATATATATATATCTGTGTATTGTGGGTGTGCAGGTATATAGTGTATGTTAATATACATAGATAGAATGTGTGTGTGAATGTATATATATATAGTGTGTGTGAATATGTATATTTGTGTCTGTATATATGTGTATAAATATATATTTAGGTGTATATATATGTGTAGGTATATAGTGTATGTATGTATATATATATGTATCGTGTTCTATATATATATACATACACACACACTACATATATATTTCAATATATACACACACACTATATATAAATACACACAATAAATACATGTATATAGAAATACAGTATATACACCCAATATGTATATACTCCACCACTGATAAGAACTCATGCTGCTAGACATTTGGTTTCGATAATCGTGATGGAAAGAGCAGAAATTAATATTATATTGAAAGGTAAATGTTTACAACTGTACTATAAATATGAAAGTTTTCATCAATATTAAAGCACTCATCACAAAGTAGTAACTTACTACAGAAACTTAAAGGTTACAACTTAATCTTACTGAAAATAAAAATATTATGAGATTTCATCAAACTAATTACTACCTTTTATGAAGAGAACAACTAAAGTTCATTAATCTCTTTCAGGGAATATGTATCTTTTGTATGAGTGAAGAATTATAATTGAAATTCGATAAGTAACAAGAACAGAATATTCTCATCTAGTTTATATCCTTCAAACAAAAAATATTTCTGTGATCTCAATACTAAATTACTTTATATATATACATACACACACAAAAATCACTATATATATACATATACACACACATAAAATATATATACATACATAGACACAATAGACACAAACACACACACTATATATACATACATAGACACACAACAGACACAAACACACACACTATATATACATACATACACACACTATATACATTCACACACACACAACTTGTTTTTGAACACAACATGACTGTTAAAACTAAATACATCAGTTTTACTGTATTAGTACTCTGTAACTACTAAAACTTGTTCTTCAACCCAATATCAACATTATAACTATAAAATCCAGTTTTTACTGTATTAGTATTTTCTAACTACTGAAATTTGTTCAATACAATATGACCTTTATAACTAAATACAACAGTATTTACTGTTACAGTGTAACAACTGAAACTTCTTGTTCAACACAATATGACCTTTATATCTAAATACACCAGTTTTAACAGTGCAGTGTAACTAATGAGACTTGTTCAACATAATATTACCGTTATCACTAAATACACCAGTTTTTACTGTATTAGTACTCTAACTACTGAAACATGTTGTTCAACACAAATGACCGTAATAACTATATACACCTGTTTTTGCTATATTATTATTGTGTAACTGCTGAAATTTGTTGTTCAACAGAATATGACCGTCGTAACTAAATACACCCGTTTTTACTCTCTTAGTAAAAACTCTCTTTACCCTGTAGCTACTGAAACAAGATTTTCAGCACAACATGACCGTTATAACTACATACACCAGTATATACTTTATTAGTACACTGTAATTATGACCGTTATAACTAAATACATCAGTTCTTAGTACAGTATTACTACTAAAACTTCTTATTCAACCCCCTGAATAAGTTTTAGTATTAGTGTGTTAGTAATTAGTAGCTACTAAAACTTTTTTTTCAAAACAATATGACCATTTTAATTAATTACAGCAGTTCTTAATACAGTATAACTACTGAAACTTGTTGTTCAACACAATATCACCTACCGTATTAGTACTTTTTAACAACTGAAACTTGCTCAACACAATATGATCTTTAAAACTAAATAAACCAGTACTTACTGTATTAGTACTCTGTAGCTACAGAAATTTGATGTTCAACACAATATGACCGTAATAACTAAATACACCTGTTTTTATCTGTATTAGTACATTGTAACAACTGGAACTTCTTTTTCAGCACAATATCACCGTTATAACTAAATACACCAGTTTTTAATTTATTAGTACACTGTAACTACTGAGTTTTGTTCAACACAGTATGACCGTTATAAACTAAATACACCAGTTCTTAGTCATATTATAACTACTGAAACTTGTTCTTTAACACAATCGTTATCGCTAAATACACCAGTTTTAGTGTGTTAGTACTCAGTAGCTACTAAAACTTCTTGTTCAAACAATATGACCGTTATAACTGTTTGTTTTGGAAATTCGCACAAAGCTATTTGAGGGCTATCTGTGCTCCTATATAACTAATAACACTATTTACTGTATAATTACAGTTTTTGCTGTATTTGTACAGTGAAACTACCGAAATTTGTTGTTAACACAATATCACCGTTGTACCTAAATACACCAGTTTTTACTGAATTAGCACTAAAAAACTACTGATTCATGTTGTTCAACACAATATGACCGTTATAAATAAACAACAGTATTTTAAACTAAGAATATGACCGTTGCAACTAAATACACCAGTTTTTACTGTTTTAGTACATTGTAACAACTGGAACTTCTTTTTCAGCACAATATCATCGTTATAACTAAATAAACCAAATGTTACTGTAAATACTGAAAGTTGACCGTTATAACAATGTACACCAGTTTCTACTATATTATTACTCTGTTTCTACTGACACTGTAACTATGACCTTTATAACTAAATACACCAGATTTAACAGTACAGTGTAACTAATGAGACTTGTTCAACATAATAATACCGTTATCACTAAATAAACCAGTTTTCACTGTATTAGTACTCTAACTACTGAAATTTGTTGTTCAACACAATATGACCGTAATAACCTGTTTTTGCTATATTATTATTGTGTAACTACTCAAACTTGTTGTTCAAAAGAATATGACCGTTGTAATTAATACACCAGTTTTTTACTCTCTTGGTACCCTGTAGCTACTGAAACTAGATTTTCAACACAACAAGACCGTTATAACTAGATACACCAGTATTTACTGTATTAGTACACTGTAACTACTGATTTTTGTTCAAAACAATATGACCGTTATAACTAAATACATCAGTTCTTAGTACAGTATTACTACTGAAACTTCTTCTTCAACACAATATTATCGTTATTATTATATACACCAGTATAAGTGTGTTAGTAATTAGTAGCTACTAAAACTTATTTTTCAAAACAATATGACCGTTATAACTAATTACACCAGTTCTTAGTACAGTTTAACTACTGAAACTTGATGTTCAACACATTATGACTGTTAAAACTAAATACAACAGTTTTTACTCTGTATTAGTACTCTGTAACTACTAAAACTACTGTAGTTACAATGTACAGTATAACTACTGAAACTTGTTGTTCAACACAATATCACCTACTGTATTAGTACTTTTTAACAACTGAAACTTGCTCAATACAATATGATCTTTAAAACTAAATAAACCAGTACTTACTGTATTAGTACTCTGTAGCTACTGAAATTTGATGTTCAACACAATATGACCGTAATAACTAAATACACCTCTTTTTTCTGTATTAGTAAATTGTAACTACTGAAACTTGTTGTTCAAAAGAATATGACCGTTGCAACTAAATACAGCAGTTTTTACTGTTTTAGTACATTGTAACAACTGGAACTTCTTTTTCAGCACAATATCATCGTTATGACTAAATACACCAGATTTACTTTATTAGCACACTGTAACTACTGAGTTTTGTTCAACACAATATGACCGTTTTAAACTAAATACACCAGTTTTTAGTGTATTAGTACAGTATAACTACTGAAACTTGTTCTTTAACACAATCGTTATCGCTAAATACACCAGTAGCTACTAAAACTTCTTGTTCAAACAATATATAACTGTTTGTTTTCGAAATTGGCACAAAGCTACTCGAGGGCTATCTGTGCTCCGATATAACTAATAATATTATTTACTGTATAATTACGGTATAACTAAATACACCAGTTTTTGCTGTATTTGTACAGTGTAACAACTGAAACTTTTTTAACACAATGTGACCGTTATAACTAAACACACCAGTTTTTACTGAATTAGCACTAAATAACTACTGATTCATGTTGTTCAACACAATATGACCGTTATAAATAAATAAAGCAGTTTTTACTGTATTGGTACTGTGTAAATACTGAAACTTTTTGTTCATCACAATATGAACGGTATAACTAATACAGCTGTTTTTAATGTACTCTGTAAATACTGACACTTGTTGTTCAAAACAATGTGACCGTTATAACTAAATACACCAGTTTTAACTGTTTTAGTGTTCTCTAAATACTGAAATTTTTGTTCAACACAATATGACTTTTATAACTAAATACACCAGTTTTAACAGTATTAGTAGAGTGTAACTAATGAGACTTATTAAACGTAATATTACCGTTATCACTAAATACAAGAGTTTTAGTACTCTGAAGCTGCACAAACGTATTTTTCAACACAATTTGACTGTTACAACTAAATACACTGCCTTAGTACTCTAACTACTGAAACTTGTTTTTGAACACAATATGACCGTTATAACTAAATACACGAGTTTTTACTGTATTAGTACACTGTAACTACTGAAACTTGTTCAACACAATATCAACGTTATAACTAAATATCTCAGTTTTTACTCTTTTTGTACTTTTACTACTGAAATTTGTTGTTCAACGCAATATGACCGTTATCATTAAATACACCAGTATTTACTCTATAACTACTGTAACTACTGAAATGTGTGTGTGGGTTTATATGTATATATATATATCTGTGTATTGTGGGTGTGCAGGTATATAGTGTATGTTAATATACATAGATAGAATGTGTGTGTGAATGTATATATATATAGTGTGTGTGAATATGTATATTTGTGTCTGTATATATGTGTATAAATATATATTTAGGTGTATATATATGTGTAGGTATATAGTGTATGTATGTATATATATATGTATCGTGTTCTATATATATATACATACACACACACTATATATAAATACACACAATAAATACATGTATATAGAAATACAGTATATACACCCAATATATATATATACATACACGCAAAAATTACTTTATATATATACATACACACAAAAATCACTATATATATACATATACACACACATAAAATATATATACATACATAGACACAATAGACACAAACACACACACTATATATACATACATAGACACACAACAGACACAAACACACACACTATATATACATACATACACACACTATATACATTCACACACACACAACTTGTTTTTAAACACAACATGACTGTTAAAACTAAATACATCAGTTTTACTGTATTAGTACTCTGTAACTACTAAAACTTGTTCTTCAACCCAATATCAACATTATAACTATAAAATCCAGTTTTTACTGTATTAGTATTTTCTAACTACTGAAATTTGTTCAATACAATATGACCTTTATAACTAAATACAACAGTATTTACTGTTACAGTGTAACAACTGAAACTTCTTGTTCAACACAATATGACCTTTATATCTAAATACACCAGTTTTAACAGTGCAGTGTAACTAATGAGACTTGTTCAACATAATATTACCGTTATCACTAAATACACCAGTTTTTACTGTATTAGTACTCTAACTACTGAAACATGTTGTTCAACACAAATGACCGTAATAACTATATACACCTGTTTTTGCTATATTATTATTGTGTAACTGCTGAAATTTGTTGTTCAACAGAATATGACCGTCGTAACTAAATACACCCGTTTTTACTCTCTTAGTAAAAACTCTCTTTACCCTGTAGCTACTGAAACAAGATTTTCAGCACATGACCGTTATAACTACATACACCAGTATATACTTTATTAGTACACTGTAACTATGACCGTTATAACTAAATACATCAGTTCTTAGTACAGTATTACTACTAAAACTTCTTATTCAACCCCCTGAATAAGTTTTAGTATTAGTGTGTTAGTAATTAGTAGCTACTAAAACTTTTTTTTCAAAACAATATGACCATTTTAATTAATTACAGCAGTTCTTAATACAGTATAACTACTGAAACTTGTTGTTCAACACAATATCACCTACCGTATTAGTACTTTTTAACAACTGAAACTTGCTCAACACAATATGATCTTTAAAACTAAATAAACCAGTACTTACTGTATTAGTACTCTGTAGCTACAGAAATTTGATGTTCAACACAATATGACCGTAATAACTAAATACACCTGTTTTTATCTGTATTAGTACATTGTAACAACTGGAACTTCTTTTTCAGCACAATATCACCGTTATAACTAAATACACCAGTTTTTAATTTATTAGTACACTGTAACTACTGAGTTTTGTTCAACACAGTATGACCGTTATAAACTAAATACACCAGTTCTTAGTCATATTATAACTACTGAAACTTGTTCTTTAACACAATCGTTATCGCTAAATACACCAGTTTTAGTGTGTTAGTACTCAGTAGCTACTAAAACTTCTTGTTCAAACAATATGACCGTTATAACTGTTTGTTTTGGAAATTCGCACAAAGCTATTTGAGGGCTATCTGTGCTCCTATATAACTAATAACACTATTTACTGTATAATTACAGTATAACTAAATACACCAGTTTTTGCTGTATTTGTACAGTGAAACTACCGAAATTTGTTGTTAACACAATATCACCGTTGTACCTAAATACACCAGTTTTTACTGAATTAGCACTAAAAAACTACTGATTCATGTTGTTCAACACAATATGACCGTTATAAATAAACAACAGTATTTTAAACTAAGAATATGACCGTTGCAACTAAATACACCAGTTTTTACTGTTTTAGTACATTGTAACAACTGGAACTTCTTTTTCAGCACAATATCATCGTTATAACTAAATAAACCAAATGTTACTGTAAATACTGAAAGTTGACCGTTATAACAATGTACACCAGTTTCTACTATATTATTACTCTGTTTCTACTGACACTGTAACTATGACCTTTATAACTAAATACACCAGATTTAACAGTACAGTGTAACTAATGAGACTTGTTCAACATAATAATACCGTTATCACTAAATAAACCAGTTTTCACTGTATTAGTACTCTAACTACTGAAATTTGTTGTTCAACACAATATGACCGTAATAACCTGTTTTTGCTATATTATTATTGTGTAACTACTCAAACTTGTTGTTCAAAAGAATATGACCGTTGTAATTAATACACCAGTTTTTTACTCTCTTGGTACCCTGTAGCTACTGAAACTAGATTTTCAACACAACAAGACCGTTATAACTAGATACACCAGTATTTACTGTATTAGTACACTGTAACTACTGATTTTTGTTCAAAACAATATGACCGTTATAACTAAATACATCAGTTCTTAGTACAGTATTACTACTGAAACTTCTTCTTCAACACAATATTATCGTTATTATTATATACACCAGTATAAGTGTGTTAGTAATTAGTAGCTACTAAAACTTATTTTTCAAAACAATATGACCGTTATAACTAATTACACCAGTTCTTAGTACAGTTTAACTACTGAAACTTGATGTTCAACACATTATGACTGTTAAAACTAAATACAACAGTTTTTACTCTGTATTAGTACTCTGTAACTACTAAAACTACTGTAGTTACAATGTACAGTATAACTACTGAAACTTGTTGTTCAACACAATATCACCTACTGTATTAGTACTTTTTAACAACTGAAACTTGCTCAATACAATATGATCTTTAAAACTAAATAAACCAGTACTTACTGTATTAGTACTCTGTAGCTACTGAAATTTGATGTTCAACACAATATGACCGTAATAACTAAATACACCTCTTTTTTCTGTATTAGTAAATTGTAACTACTGAAACTTGTTGTTCAAAAGAATATGACCGTTGCAACTAAATACAGCAGTTTTTACTGTTTTAGTACATTGTAACAACTGGAACTTCTTTTTCAGCACAATATCATCGTTATGACTAAATACACCAGATTTACTTTATTAGCACACTGTAACTACTGAGTTTTGTTCAACACAATATGACCGTTTTAAACTAAATACACCAGTTTTTAGTGTATTAGTACAGTATAACTACTGAAACTTGTTCTTTAACACAATCGTTATCGCTAAATACACCAGTAGCTACTAAAACTTCTTGTTCAAACAATATATAACTGTTTGTTTTCGAAATTGGCACAAAGCTACTCGAGGGCTATCTGTGCTCCGATATAACTAATAATATTATTTACTGTATAATTACGGTATAACTAAATACACCAGTTTTTGCTGTATTTGTACAGTGTAACAACTGAAACTTTTTTAACACAATGTGACCGTTATAACTAAACACACCAGTTTTTACTGAATTAGCACTAAATAACTACTGATTCATGTTGTTCAACACAATATGACCGTTATAAATAAATAAAGCAGTTTTTACTGTATTGGTACTGTGTAAATACTGAAACTTTTTGTTCATCACAATATGAACGGTATAACTAATACAGCTGTTTTTAATGTACTCTGTAAATACTGACACTTGTTGTTCAAAACAATGTGACCGTTATAACTAAATACACCAGTTTTAACTGTTTTAGTGTTCTCTAAATACTGAAATTTTTGTTCAACACAATATGACTTTTATAACTAAATACACCAGTTTTAACAGTATTAGTAGAGTGTAACTAATGAGACTTATTAAACTTTATATTACCGTTATCACTAAATACAAGAGTTTTAGTACTCTGAAGCTGCACAAACGTATTTTTCAACACAATTTGACTGTTACAACTAAATACACTGCCTTAGTACTCTAACTACTGAAACTTGTTTTTGAACACAATATGACCGTTATAACTAAATACACGAGTTTTTACTGTATTAGTACACTGTAACTACTGAAACTTTTTCAACACAATATCAACGTTATAACTAAATATATCAGTTTTTACTCTTTTTGTACTTTTACTACTGAAATTTGTTGTTCAACGCAATATGACCGTTATCATTAAATACACCAGTATTTACTCTATAACTACTGTAACTACTGAAATGTGTGTGTGGGTTTATATGTATATATATATATATCTGTGTATTGTGGGTGTGCAGGTATATAGTGTATGTTAATATACATAGATAGAATGTGTGTGTGAATGTATATATATATAGTGTGTATGAATATGTATATTTGTGTCTGTATATATGTGTATAAATATATATTTAGGTGTATATATATGTGTAGGTATATAGTGTATGTATGTATATATATATGTATCGTGTTCTATATATATATACATACACACACACTATATATAAATACACACAATAAATACATGTATATAGAAATACAGTATATACACCCAATATATATATATACATACACGCAAAAATTACTTTATATATATACATACACACAAAAATCACTATATATATACATATACACACACATAAAATATATATACATACATAGACACAATAGACACAAACACACACACTATATATACATACATAGACACACAACAGACACAAACACACACACTATATATACATACATACACACACTATATACATTCACACACACACAACTTGTTTTTAAACACAACATGACTGTTAAAACTAAATACATCAGTTTTACTGTATTAGTACTCTGTAACTACTAAAACTTGTTCTTCAACCCAATATCAACATTATAACTATAAAATCCAGTTTTTACTGTATTAGTATTTTCTAACTACTGAAATTTGTTCAATACAATATGACCTTTATAACTAAATACAACAGTATTTACTGTTACAGTGTAACAACTGAAACTTCTTGTTCAACACAATATGACCTTTATATCTAAATACACCAGTTTTAACAGTGCAGTGTAACTAATGAGACTTGTTCAACATAATATTACCGTTATCACTAAATACACCAGTTTTTACTGTATTAGTACTCTAACTACTGAAACATGTTGTTCAACACAAATGACCGTAATAACTATATACACCTGTTTTTGCTATATTATTATTGTGTAACTGCTGAAATTTGTTGTTCAACAGAATATGACCGTCGTAACTAAATACACCCGTTTTTACTCTCTTAGTAAAAACTCTCTTTACCCTGTAGCTACTGAAACAAGATTTTCAGCACATGACCGTTATAACTACATACACCAGTATATACTTTATTAGTACACTGTAACTATGACCGTTATAACTAAATACATCAGTTCTTAGTACAGTATTACTACTAAAACTTCTTATTCAACCCCCTGAATAAGTTTTAGTATTAGTGTGTTAGTAATTAGTAGCTACTAAAACTTTTTTTTCAAAACAATATGACCATTTTAATTAATTACAGCAGTTCTTAATACAGTATAACTACTGAAACTTGTTGTTCAACACAATATCACCTACCGTATTAGTACTTTTTTACAACTGAAACTTGCTCAACACAATATGATCTTTAAAACTAAATAAACCAGTACTTACTGTATTAGTACTCTGTAGCTACAGAAATTTGATGTTCAACACAATATGACCGTAATAACTAAATACACCTGTTTTTATCTGTATTAGTACATTGTAACAACTGGAACTTCTTTTTCAGCACAATATCACCGTTATAACTAAATACACCAGTTTTTAATTTATTAGTACACTGTAACTACTGAGTTTTGTTCAACACAGTATGACCGTTATAAACTAAATACACCAGTTCTTAGTCATATTATAACTACTGAAACTTGTTCTTTAACACAATCGTTATCGCTAAATACACCAGTTTTAGTGTGTTAGTACTCAGTAGCTACTAAAACTTCTTGTTCAAACAATATGACCGTTATAACTGTTTGTTTTGGAAATTCGCACAAAGCTATTTGAGGGCTATCTGTGCTCCTATATAACTAATAACACTATTTACTGTATAATTACAGTATAACTAAATACACCAGTTTTTGCTGTATTTGTACAGTGAAACTACCGAAATTTGTTGTTAACACAATATCACCGTTGTACCTAAATACACCAGTTTTTACTGAATTAGCACTAAAAAACTACTGATTCATGTTGTTCAACACAATATGACCGTTATAAATAAACAACAGTATTTTAAACTAAGAATATGACCGTTGCAACTAAATACACCAGTTTTTACTGTTTTAGTACATTGTAACAACTGGAACTTCTTTTTCAGCACAATATCATCGTTATAACTAAATAAACCAAATGTTACTGTAAATACTGAAAGTTGACCGTTATAACAATGTACACCAGTTTCTACTATATTATTACTCTGTTTCTACTGACACTGTAACTATGACCTTTATAACTAAATACACCAGATTTAACAGTACAGTGTAACTAATGAGACTTGTTCAACATAATAATACCGTTATCACTAAATAAACCAGTTTTCACTGTATTAGTACTCTAACTACTGAAATTTGTTGTTCAACACAATATGACCGTAATAACCTGTTTTTGCTATATTATTATTGTGTAACTACTCAAACTTGTTGTTTAAAAGAATATGACCGTTGTAATTAATACACCAGTTTTTTACTCTCTTGGTACCCTGTAGCTACTGAAACTAGATTTTCAACACAACAAGACCGTTATAACTAGATACACCAGTATTTACTGTATTAGTACACTGTAACTACTGATTTTTGTTCAAAACAATATGACCGTTATAACTAAATACATCAGTTCTTAGTACAGTATTACTACTGAAACTTCTTCTTCAACACAATATTATCGTTATTATTATATACACCAGTATAAGTGTGTTAGTAATTAGTAGCTACTAAAACTTATTTTTCAAAACAATATGACCGTTATAACTAATTACACCAGTTCTTAGTACAGTTTAACTACTGAAACTTGATGTTCAACACATTATGGCTGTTAAAACTAAATACAACAGTTTTTACTCTGTATTAGTACTCTGTAACTACTAAAACTACTGTAGTTACAATGTACAGTATAACTACTGAAACTTGTTGTTCAACACAATATCACCTACTGTATTAGTACTTTTTAACAACTGAAACTTGCTCAATACAATATGATCTTTAAAACTAAATAAACCAGTACTTACTGTATTAGTACTCTGTAGCTACTGAAATTTGATGTTCAACACAATATGACCGTAATAACTAAATACACCTCTTTTTTCTGTATTAGTAAATTGTAACTACTGAAACTTGTTGTTCAAAAGAATATGACCGTTGCAACTAAATACAGCAGTTTTTACTGTTTTAGTACATTGTAACAACTGGAACTTCTTTTTCAGCACAATATCATTGTTATGACTAAATACACCAGATTTACTTTATTAGCACACTGTAACTACTGAGTTTTGTTCAACACAATATGACCGTTTTAAACTAAATACACCAGTTTTTAGTGTATTAGTACAGTATAACTACTGAAACTTGTTCTTTAACACAATCGTTATCGCTAAATACACCAGTAGCTACTAAAACTTCTTGTTCAAACAATATGACCGTTATAACTGTTTGTTTTCGAAATTGGCACAAAGCTACTCGAGGGCTATCTGTGCTCCGATATAACTAATAATATTATTTACTGTATAATTACGGTATAACTAAATACACCAGTTTTTGCTGTATTTGTACAGTGTAACAACTGAAACTTTTTTAACACAATGTGACCGTTATAACTAAACACACCAGTTTTTACTGAATTAGCACTAAATAACTGCTGATTCATGTTGTTCAACACAATATGACCGTTATAAATAAATAAAGCAGTTTTTACTGTATTGGTACTGTGTAAATACTGAAACTTTTTGTTCATCACAATATGAACGGTATAACTAATACAGCTGTTTTTAATGTACTCTGTAAATACTGACACTTGTTGTTCAAAACAATGTGACCGTTATAACTAAATACACCAGTTTTAACTGTTTTAGTGTTCTCTAAATACTGAAATTTTTGTTCAACACAATATGACTTTTATAACTAAATACACCAGTTTTAACAGTATTAGTAGAGTGTAACTAATGAGACTTATTAAACGTAATATTACCGTTATCACTAAATACAAGAGTTTTAGTACTCTGAAGCTGCACAAACGTATTTTTCAACACAATTTGACTGTTACAACTAAATACACTGCCTTAGTACTCTAACTACTGAAACTTGTTTTTGAACACAATATGACCGTTATAACTAAATACACGAGTTTTTACTGTATTAGTACACTGTAACTACTGAAACTTTTTCAACACAATATCAACGTTATAACTAAATATCTCAGTTTTTACTCTTTTTGTACTTTTACTACTGAAATTTGTTGTTCAACGCAATATGACCGTTATCATTAAATACACCAGTATTTACTCTATAACTACTGTAACTACTGAAATGTGTGTGTGGGTTTATATGTATATATATATATATCTGTGTATTGTGGGTGTGCAGGTATATAGTGTATGTTAATATACATAGATAGAATGTGTGTGTGAATGTATATATATATAGTGTGTATGAATATGTATATTTGTGTCTGTATATATGTGTATAAATATATATTTAGGTATATATATATGTGTATAAATATATATTTAGGTGTATATATATGTGTAGGTATATAGTGTATGTATGTATATATATATGTATCGTGTTCTATATATATATACATACACACACACTATATATAAATACACACAATAAATACATGTATATAGAAATACAGTATATACACCCAATATATATATATATATACATACACACAAAAATCACTTTATATATATACATACACACACAAAAATCACTATATACATATACACACATATACACATATATATACATACATAGACACACAATAGACACAAACACACACACTATATATACATACATAGACACACAACAGACACAAACACACACACTATATATACATACATACACACACTATATACATTCACACACACACAACTTGTTTTTGAACACAACATGACTGTTAAAACTAAATACATCAGTTTTACTGTATTAGTACTCTGTAACTACTAAAACTTGTTCTTCAACCCAATATCAACATTATAACTATAAAATCCAGTTTTTACTGTATTAGTATTTTCTAACTACTGAAATTTGTTCAATACAATATGACCTTTATAACTAAATACAACAGTATTTACTGTTACAGTGTAACAACTGAAACTTCTTGTTCAACACAATATGACCTTTATATCTAAATACACCAGTTTTAACAGTGCAGTGTAACTAATGAGACTTGTTCAACATAATATTACCGTTATCACTAAATACACCAGTTTTTACTGTATTAGTACTCTAACTACTGAAACATGTTGTTCAACACAAATGACCGTAATAACTATATACACCTGTTTTTGCTATATTATTATTGTGTAACTACTGAAATTTGTTGTTCAACAGAATATGACCGTCGTAACTAAATACACCCGTTTTTACTCTCTTAGTAAAAACTCTCTTTACCCTGTAGCTACTGAAACAAGATTTTCAGCACAACATGACCGTTATAACTACATACACCAGTATATACTTTATTAGTACACTGTAACTATGACCGTTATAACTAAATACATCAGTTCTTAGTATTACTACTAAAACTTCTTATTCAACCCCCTGAATAAGTTTTAGTATTAGTGTGTTAGTAATTAGTAGCTACTAAAACTTTTTTTTCAAAACAATATGACCATTTTAATTAATTACAGCAGTTCTTAATACAGTATAACTACTGAAACTTGTTGTTCAACACAATATCACCTACCGTATTAGTACTTTTTAACAACTGAAACTTGCTCAACACAATATGATCTTTAAAACTAAATAAACCAGTACTTACTGTATTAGTACTCTGTAGCTACAGAAATTTGATGTTCAACACAATATGACCGTAATAACTAAATACACCTGTTTTTATCTGTATTAGTACATTGTAACAACTGGAACTTCTTTTTCAGCACAATATCACCGTTATAACTAAATACACCAGTTTTTAATTTATTAGTACACTGTAACTACTGAGTTTTGTTCAACACAGTATGACCGTTATAAACTAAATACACCAGTTCTTAGTCATATTATAACTACTGAAACTTGTTCTTTAACACAATCGTTATCGCTAAATACACCAGTTTTAGTGTGTTAGTACTCAGTAGCTACTAAAACTTCTTGTTCAAACAATATGACCGTTATAACTGTTTGTTTTGGAAATTCGCACAAAGCTATTTGAGGGCTATCTGTGCTCCTATATAACTAATAACACTATTTACTGTATAATTACAGTATAACTAAATACACCAGTTTTTGCTGTATTTGTACAGTGAAACTACCGAAATTTGTTGTTAACACAATATCACCGTTGTACCTAAATACACCAGTTTTTACTGAATTAGCACTAAAAAACTACTGATTCATGTTGTTCAACACAATATGACCGTTATAAATAAATAACAGTATTTTAAACTAAGAATATGACCGTTGCAACTAAATACACCAGTTTTTACTGTTTTAGTACATTGTAACAACTGGAATTTCTTTTTCAGCACAATATCATCGTTATAACTAAATAAACCAAATTTTACTGTAAATACTGAAAGTATTTACTGAAAGTTGACCGTTATAACAATGTACACCAGTTTCTACTATATTATTACTCTGTATCTACTGACACTGTAACTATGACCTTTATAACTAAATACACCAGATTTAACAGTACAGTGTAACTAATGAGACTTGTTCAACATAATAATACCGTTATCACTAAATAAACCAGTTTTCACTGTATTAGTACTCTAACTACTGAAATTTGTTGTTCAACACAATATGACCGTAATAACCTGTTTTTGCTATATTATTATTGTGTAACTACTCAAACTTGTTGTTCATAAGAATATGACCGTTGTAATTAATACACCAGTTTTTTACTCTCTTGGTACCCTGTAGCTACTGAAACTAGATTTTCAACACAACAAGACCGTTATAACTAGATACACCAGTATTTACTGTATTAGTACACTGTAACTACTGATTTTTGTTCAAAACAATATGACCGTTATAACTAAATACATCAGTTCTTAGTACAGTATTACTACTGAAACTTCTTCTTCAACACAATATTATCGTTATTATTATATACACCAGTATAAGTGTGTTAGTAATTAGTAGCTACTAAAACTTATTTTTCAAAACAATATGACCGTTATAACTAATTACACCAGTTCTTAGTACAGTTTAACTACTGAAACTTGATGTTCAACACATTATGACTGTTAAAACTAAATACAACAGTTTTTACTCTGTATTAGTACTCTGTAACTACTAAAACTACTGTAGTTACAATGTACAGTATAACTACTGAAACTTGTTGTTCAACACAATATCACCTACTGTATTAGTACTTTTTAACAACTGAAACTTGCTCAACACAATATGATCTTTAAAACTAAATAAACCAGTACTTACTGTATTAGTACTCTGTAGCTACTGAAATTTGATGTTCAACACAATATGACCGTAATAACTAAATACACCTCTTTTTTCTGTATTAGTAAATTGTAACTACTGAAACTTGTTGTTCAAAAGAATATGACCGTTGCAACTAAATACAGCAGTTTTTACTGTTTTAGTACATTGTAACAACTGGAACTTCTTTTTCAGCACAATATCATCGTTATGACTAAATACACCAGATTTACTTTATTAGCACACTGTAACTACTGAGTTTTGTTCAACACAATATGACCGTTTTAAACTAAATACACCTGTTTTTAGTGTATTAGTACAGTATAACTACTGAAACTTGTTCTTTAACACAATCGTTATCGCTAAATACACCAGTTTTAGTGTGTTAGTACTCAGTAGCTACTAAAACTTCTTGTTCAAACAATATGACTGTTATAACTGTTTGTTTTCGAAATTGGCACAAAGCTACTCGAGGGCTATCTGTGCTCCGATATAACTAATAATATTATTTACTGTATAATTACGGTATAACTAAATACACCAGTTTTTGCTGTATTTGTACAGTGTAACAACTGAAACTTTTTTAACACAATGTGACCGTTATAATTAAACACACCAGTTTTTACTGAATTAGCACTAAATAACTACTGATTCATGTTGTTCAACACAATATGACCGTTATAAATAAATAAAGCATTTTTTACTGTATTGGTACTGTGTAAATACTGAAACTTTTTGTTCATCACAATATGAACGGTATAACTAATACAGCTGTTTTTAATGTACTCTGTAAATACTGACACTTGTTGTTCAAAACAATGTGACCGTTATCACTAAATACAAGAGTTTTAGTACTCTGAAGCTACACAAACGTGTTTTTCAACACAATTTGACCGTTACAACTAAATACACCAGTTTTCACTGCCTTAGTACTCTAACTATTGAAACTTGTTTTTCAACACAATATGACCGTTAGAACTAAATACACTAGTTTTTATAGTGTTAGTACGGTATAACAACTGAAACTTGTTTTTGAACACAACATGACTGTTAAAACTAAATACATCAGTTTTTACTGCTTTAGTACTCTAACTACTGAAACATTTTTCTTCAACACTATATATATATAGTGTGTGTAAGGATATGTGTATAAATATATATTTATAGTGTGTAGGGTTCTACAACATATATACATACACACACACATATACATATACACACTATATATATATATACATACAGACACACAAAAATCACTATATATACATATACATATACACTCACATATTATATATATACATACATAGACACAAACACACACACTATACATGCATACATACATAGACACACTACAGACAGAAACACATCGACACACAAATACACAATATAAATATATATTTATCCACATTATATACAAACACACAACTTGTTTTTGAACACAACATGACTGTTATAACTAAATACAGTAGTTTTTACTGCTTTAGTACTTTAACTACTGAAACTTGTTGTTCAACACAATATGATCATTATACCAAATACTGTATTATTACTATTGAAATTTGTTGTTCAACATAATATGACCGTTATAACTAAATACAACAGTTTTTGCTGTAGTAGTACAGTGTAACAATTGAAACTTGTTTTTTAACACAATATGACCGTTGTAACTAAATACACGAGTTTTTACTATATTAGTACACTGTAACTATTGAAACTTGTTCAACACAATATCACCGTTATAACTAAATATATATCTTTTAGTACTCTAACTACTGAAAAATGTTGTTCAACACAATATGTCCGTTATAACAAATACAACAGTTTTTACTGTATTATTACTGTGTAACTACTGAAAATTGTTGTTTAACACAATATGGTTTTTGTAACTAAATACACCAGTTTATAATGAATTAGTACTGGGTAACTACTTAAACTTTTTTTTGAACACAATATGACCGTGAAATCTAAAGACACCAGTTAGTACTCTGTAACTACTGAAATTTTATGTTCAACACAACATGACCGTGTCACACATATATAGTGTGTGTGTATGTATGTATATATTTATATTGTGTTTATCTATATAAATATAGTGCGTGTGTGTATGTATATAGTGTAAGTACTAAAACATGTTCAACGCAATATGACCGTTATCATTAAATACACCAGTATTTACTCTATTAGTACTCTGTAACTACTGAAATGTGTGTGTGGGTTTATATGTATATATATTTATCTGTGTAGTGTGGGTGTGTAGGTATATAGTGTATGTAAATATATATATATAGAATGTGTGTGTGAATGTATATATATATATAGTGTGTGTGTGAATATGTATATTTGTGTCTATATATGTGTATTTATAGTGTGTAGTGTTCTACAAGAAATATACATACACACACACTATATATATATTTCAATATATACACACACACTACATATATATATACATATACACACTATATATATACATACAGACACAGTATATATATATATATATAAATACACACGCACTATATACACACACACACTACATATATATACACACACAAAAATCACTATATATATACATATACATATACACACTATATATACATACATACATAGACACACAACAGACACAAACACATAGACACACAAGTACACACTATAAATATATATTTATCCACATTATATACATACACACAACTTGTTGAACACAACAAAAACTAAGTACATCAGTTTTTACTGTATTAGTACTCTGTAACTACTAAAACTTGTTCTTCAACCCAATATCAACGTTATAACTAAATACACCAGTTTTTACTATTTTAGTATTCTAACTACTGAAACTTGTTGTTCAACACGATATGACCAGTTTTTAGTGTATTAGTACTTTCTAACTACTGAAATTTGTTCAACACAATATGACCTTTTTAACTAAATACACCAGTTCTTAGTACAGTATAACTATTGAAACTTGTTGTTGAACACAATATGACTGTTAAAACTAAATACACCAGTTTTTACTGTATTAGTACTCTAACTATTGAAACTTGCTGTTCAATCGTTATATCTAAATACAACAGATTTAAATGTAGTTGTACAGTGTAACAATTGAGACTTGTTATTCAACACAATATGATCGTTACGACTGTTAAAACTAAATTCACCAGTTTTTACTGTATTTATACAGTGTAACTACTGAAACTTTTTAACACCATGTGACCGTTATAACTAAGTACACCAGTATTTACTGTATTACTACTCTGAAACTTGTTGTTAATACAATATGACCGTTGTGCCTAAATACACGAGTTTTAACTGTTTTAGTGTTCTGTAAATACTGAAACATGTTGTTCAGCACAATATGACCGTTACAACTAAATACAGCAGTTTTTACTGTATTGGTGCTGTGTAAATACTGAAACTTTTTGTTCATCACGGTATAACTAAATTCACCTATTTTTAATGTATTAGTACTGTGTAAATACTGAAACTTGGTGAACAATGTGACCGTTATAACTATATACACCAGTTTTTACAATATTATTACTCTGTAACTACCGAAACTTTTTCTACACAATATGACCGTTGTAATTAAATTCACTAGTTTTTACTATATTAGTTCACTGTAACTATTGAAACTTTTTCAACACAATATGACCGTTATCACTAAATAGACCTGTTTACTGTATTAGTACTCTTTATCTACTAATATTTCTTCTTCAGTACCATATGACTGTTAAACCTAAATACACAAGTTTTTACTGTATTAGTACTCTACCTACTGACACTTGTTGTTCTGAACAATATGACCGGTATCACTAAATACACCTGTTTTTATTTCGTTAGTATAGTGTAAATACTGAAATTTTTGTTAAACACAATATGACCGTTAAAACTAAATACACCGTTTTTACTGTATTAGTACTCTGTATCTACTGAAACTTGTTGCTCATCTCAATATGGCTATTAAAACTAAATACACCAGTTTTTACTGTATTAGTACTCTGTAAATACTTAAAATATTTCTTCAACACAATATGACCATTGTAAGTAAATACACCAGTTTTACTGTATCAATACAGTTTAATTACTGAAACTTGTTTTTCAACACAATATGGACGGTATGACTAATACACCTGTTTTTAATGTACTCTGTAAATACTGAAACTTTTTGTATAACACAATATGACCGTTACATTTAAATACACCAGTCAGTGATGTCTGGACTTGTTGAGAATTTTTATATGCAAAAACGGCTCGTTTTGGTTCAGTAGTAGTGTTATTGTTAATGAACTTCAATGCTTTTGTATAGTTTGTGATCAAAGATATAGATGAGTTTATGAAGTATCATTAACTTTTTATCATTGTAATAAATCTCATCTGCTGAATAGTTTGCAATTACAGTTGTTATTAAGCATGAAATCTTCTGGACAGAATTCATGGTATATATTAATTTATCATTTATGAACAACATTGTTGTTAAACATCACGTCTATTATACAGTTTATAATCATAATTATAGATGAGTTCATGGAGTATCTACATCGTAGTAGTATCACGTATCACGTCTACTGAATAGTTTGTAATTAGTTATTAGGCATTTATGAAGTATCTACTAAATAGTACAGGAACATTTGTCAAACAGCTATTTATTTTTACAAAGAATAACTATTACAAAGTTTTTTAAAGGCATATGTTATATTACACTCATAGATGCTCAAAATGTCGTCCGTGATATTAAAATCATGCATTTTATTCATGATGTAAAGAAATCAAAATAGAAATGAGTAAACACGCATTTTATTCATGATCTCATCTGACCCTAAAATTTTCCGCTTTTCTAGCGACCACCCTGTAGTATTGTTGTTAAACATCACATCTATTGTATAGTTTAATATTATAATTATAGATGAGTTCGTGAATTATCTACTACATACTAGTATTCACATCTGTTGTGAAATTTTTAATCATAGTTATAGATTAGTTTTTGAAGTATATACAATATAGTAGTATTGTTATATGTCAAATTTAGTGCATAGTTTGTAATCACAGTTATATATGTACCTACAACGTAGTAATATGGTTATATATCACAGTTAAAGATGAGCTTATGAAGCATCTACAACGTACTAATAGTGTTATTAAACATCACTTCTGTGTTTGTAAATGAATCTAGAGATAAGTTTATAATGTATCAACAAAATAGTAGTGTTCTTATTAAACATCATAGTTACATACGAGTTTATGATCAACAACTTATTAATATCGCTTTATGATCATTCATAAATATAGATAAGTTTGTAATGTATCTACAACATAGTAGTATTGTCGTTGACATGACATCTGCTGTATAGTTTCTAATAATTGTTAGGGATAAGTTTATGAAGTATATGCAACATAGTAGAATTGTTACATATTACATTTACTGTATAGTTTGTTACCACAGTTATAGATGAGTTGATGAAGTTATGTGGTTTTACTGCATAGTTTGTTTGTTATCAGTTATAGAAGGCGTTTGTAAGTATCTACAACATAGTAGTATTGTTGTTAAACAATACTGTTGTAAAAACTGATGTATAATTTGTAATCACAGTTATAGATAACTTTATTAAATATCTACAACGTATTGGTATTGTTATATATCACTTATTCTGTAGAGTTTGTAAACACATATATAAATGAGTTTATGAAGTATCAAAAACATGTTTTTAAACATCATATTATTTGAATAGTTTATAATCACAAATACAGATGAGTTAATGAATTATTTATTACATACTAATATTGATAAACATCACATCTGTTGTGAAGTTTTAATCATAGTTATAGATGAGTTTATGAAGTACATACAATATATTAGCATTGTTACATATCACTCTTTGTGTATAGTTTGTAATCTCAGTTACAGGTGAGATTATGAACTTACCTGTTAGTCTTCCTGGCGGGTTATGATCATTACCTTTTTGCTA
The DNA here is from genome assembly GCA_011833715.1 of Carcinoscorpius rotundicauda. NCBI lineage: Eukaryota > Metazoa > Arthropoda > Merostomata > Xiphosura > Limulidae > Carcinoscorpius > Carcinoscorpius rotundicauda. The sequence continues at coordinate 29,219,427 of CM022406.1, forward strand.
GAGTAAATACCTTACAACTTCTTAACTCTGCCTTCTATTTTAACGTTGTAGACTAGGTGTCAACATTGGTTTTATACATTTTTGTTTTACCTTCATTTCCATTTATGTCTTATTTATGTCATTTACTTTATTTTTATATTTTTACCGGATGTCTGGCATAGATAGTCTTTCTGCTTTGTGCTATAAAACACTAAATCAATCAATCAATTCATCATCAAGAGCTTTGGCTCTGCACTGGTGCTTTCTGCACCTCCCCAGTTCAGAGCGTCTATGTAAAGTCTCATGAACCTTTCTTGCACCTTTGCTGTCTGCAACTGTCTTCACAAATTTTTTCGAAACTTCGCTCCTTACCAAAACATCCTACCTAGGGTTGTGTTTTCCATCCTCGGTGGGCCTTACTTTTTCAGAACAGACGATCTCCCATTGCTCCTTTTGGCCTTCACATCCAGGCGCTGTTGGATGAATTGGGTCTGTCCTTGGATAACATTGCAGTATCCACTGGTCAGCCCATCCCACCATGGCTTATTACAGTCCCCAAATGTGACCTTTCTTTAAGTCATCTGAGAAGAGCAGATAATCTCGATTGGAAGTACCGTCTTTTATTTACTGAACAATCTTTCCATTCCAATTCATACAGATGGTTTCAAATCAGATGACGCTCTGCCACAGTTAGTTGCGGTTCGGCGGCTGCGCGCAGAATCCCCTCGACAGCTTCTGTCTTCACTGTTGAACTATACGCCATTTCTCTTGCCTTGGATCATGATGAAGCTAAGCAGTACTCCAACTGCATTATTTATACTGTCTTGTTTTGTTCTCTACTAAATAATGTCGAGAAAACCCACTTGTAAAAATATTTTCTTAACGCAAACGAGCATATATATTTGTTCTCTACTGGCTCTGGAATCGCTTTACGTTGGTTCCCACCCCGTTCTCGCTGACATTCAAAATTCACTGGATACCAGGCTGCGTTGGTATTCGCGGCAGCTAGACCGATCTGCTGTGACACTATCACTGCAGTGCCTATTCCACACATGGAGTATGGTTCTGTATTCGAGGCCCGACTCCATGCCGGCTGGCAATCGACTTGGGGTGAGCAACGCGAAAACAAGCTTTTACAAATAAAACCCTCCATTGGACTTTGGCCATCTTGCCAAAGAAGTTGTTCTAACTTAACAATGCATTGGTCACAGTTTTCTTTTATCTGAAACTGATGCACCAGTGTGTAGTCTATGTGACACTCAGGTCACAATAAGCCTCATTTTACTTTCTTGCCGTCCTTACGACTCTCACGACGGCACCATTTTAAACATGTTCTGTCCCAAAGTTTGTCCATAACATCAGACAAGGTGACACTTTCCACCTTGATAAAGTTTTTTAGTTTTTTTAAAGACCATTATTCTTTTAATGTCATTTAAGTGTTTTACATTTATTCATTTAACTATCTACAACATGATGACAGTTTTGTTATTAAACATCACACCTACTATTGTGTAATTAGAGTTACAGGTGAGTTTATGAAATATCTTCAACCAGATACTATTGTTGTTAAGCATCACATCTACTGTATAGTTTGTTATCACAGTGATTGATGATTTTATGAACTATCTACAATATAGTGGTATTGTTGTTATGCAGCAATTTACTCTGTAGTTTCAAATCATAGTTAGAGATGAGTTTACAAAGTATCTACAGCATAATAGTATTGTTCATAAACATCACATCTACTCTTACAGATGAGTTTATGAAGTATCTACAATGTAGCAGTATTGTTGTTAAACATCACATCTAATGTACTGTAATCACAGTTATAGATGAGTTTACGAAGTATTTACAATGTAGTAGTGTTGTTATTATATACCACATCTAATGCATAGTTTGTCATCATTGTTACAGATGAGTTTATGAAATATCTACAACATAGTAGTGTTTTTGTTAAATATCACATCTACTGTGTAGTTTGTAATCATGGTTGTAGATGAGTTTATGAAGTTACTACATACAGGCTTCTACATTTTATGTTTTCATTATATAATCAATAATCTTTGAGAGGAAATGATAGAAGAAATAATATTTAAATATGGATTTCTGAAACATTTCAAATGGTTCACAATTTGAACTTTTAATGATGTTAGTAAAGTAGTAATGTTTAGGTGATCAGGACAGCCAGCAGAGAATGATACCAGAGAAAGCTGAAGCTAAACGAATAACTCTACAATATTAAAAATGAGTTCTTAGTAAATATTTGTTGGTAACAATTCAGATATAATAACAAGTTTTTCCTCTGCTAAAGAAATAATTACTGTCAAAAGGATCTATCAGTTTTAAATGAGTAAGAATTTGTTTTGTCATTTGTACAGAAAGAAATTGGAACTCCATATGAACTACTAAACATTTGAACTTTTCAAATGTTATGACCACTTGTTCATAGCCATTACAAAATTTATTAATATGGCTTTAGGAAAAGTTGCGCATATATCACAGCTTGTAGATATAACGTAATTCAAATCCAGGGTATTCATTTATAATTGAACATCCTACCAGGGTGGTAATATACTTGTGATAAAAATAGCTGACACAGAATGGAATAGGAAAATAGTTCATTACAATGGTTAGATTTTGATGGAACAGTTCACTTCAAAATTATTAAAAACAACTTTTTGTAAAAGTATAGTTTCTAGTTCTGTATATGATAATAAAACTCAGTTTCTTAACTATTTAAAGATAAAAACTACTTTGTTGTACTAGAGAACTGTTGGTGTACCAACAAAATTAATTTCTAAGATAATTGTGTATTGTCTCTGAATTATGTGAGAATGTATTTAATTCAAAAATACAACAGCAAATTTTAATGTATGCATATTGTATTCCTAAACTTAACTCTGATCTGATAAAGAATCCATATTATTGGTCAAAATGTTGCAACCATTAATATCAGAATTTACTTATTGTAAGAGTTATTGTATTTGTGAATTTATTACTTAGTTCCTCACTTTGCACCTAGAAGTATTTATTGTACAAATTCAAATAACCAATTATTATTTTATGATAAAACTGATATTTTATACATGAAAAGGGAGATGGTGTAATAGGGGGATATTGAGATGAACATGGCACACATGTGTCACTGATGGATTAGTTTCTTCAATAAATTATCCCACTCCTGTTACCACATGATTTTTAACCTTACTTTTTTTTTTAATGCATGTTTGTTTTTTCACTTTTAAGCACATGAAAATTAAAAGTATATATATATATATTTCAGATATAATCTGTTTGCCCAATTCCCAAAACTGCACATCTGTGTGCACTTACCTAGTGGTTGTGTGTATTAATTTTAATTTTACTGAAATTAATGAAAATGTTATCTATTATAATGATTTCAAATTGATAAGTATCTTCTGTCACTGCAACATTTGTCAGATTGATAACCAGTTTAATAATTGGCTTATCCATTGCCATGGTAATGATCATGCAACTGATTATTATGCAAGTATTATATGATCATTTAGTTGTTCCAAATGTATATTCATGTACAATTTAAATTTTGATTTCCAATACCAGACTGGAAAGTTGCTGGTCTTAGCTTAAATGGCAGTCTTTGATCTGAGTTGCTGATGTCAAATTGGATTAGAAAAGTTGATTTTCATGGCAAAGAACAGAAATTTACTTTATCTTTGAAATGAAAGTTAATAACATGTAAAACAAGTCATATTTTAAATAAATTATAGTTATTCCAGTCTCAAAAGACTCCATTTCATTTACCAGAAATACCCCCCCTTTTTTTTTTGACTGCCAAATTTAACCTTTACCCTATAAGGGAAAATAAAAAAAAATGTTGTTCCAAATCTAGTAAAGTTGTGTTTATCCAATAAATGAATTTTGTTCTTAATTAAAAATGAAAATAAACAAATGATTTCACTTTTACATAAATAAAACTTTAATTCTAAAGGATGCTATTGAAAAAGAATTATGAACTGAGCATTTCAAAAATGAAGTTTATGTGTGATTATAAATATAATAACATTAAGTAATTTTGAAATTACAAAATAGTATAAATCAATTTGATTTATATTTATATGTTATCTGTTCTCATTCTGAGAATGTGGTGCTCTTGCAGAAATTCACCAATAATCATGGACATATTTTTGAAAAGAGGAACTCAACCAGCAGCAACAAGTCAAGAAAGAAGATGCTCAAGGTATAAAATAGAAATTAATTAAATGATTACTTGGGATTTGATTAACCTAGTGTGGGTATTCTCTTGCACCTTGACCAGAATATCCAATTAGTTGTGACAAGTTGTTAAATGAAGTCATCATTGCTGGTAAACAAGCTGAAACATCTTTACACAAAGCACCCCACTTACTTTGACATCAGTTACTTCAGATGGTTGCAAGAACATAATTTAAAGCAAAACTTTTGCAGGAGAACTGGTGTTCACCAGTGAAAGTATCAGATCATGTGCAAAAGGGCAGCAACAATGTTGCCAGATTTTGCCAAAGTAAGAAAGCCTCATACAATCACTTGAACTCTCATTCTAAACAGCCTGCCAGGAAACTGTCTTAACTATGAGAGGTACAAAAGCAGCAGAAAGTTAGTAAAATTTTCACCCTCCCATCAGCAGGTGCATTGACGTCACAATAACATAAGAAACATTGATCCACAAAATTCAATGGTCAAAATATTAAGTGACCAATGATTATTTCAAATCAATTGAAATTCAATAATTCCATGGCAGAACTGCACAATCTCATGGACTGAAAATCCAGAGATCAAATCAGTCAGCTGAAATCCACCCTTAAGTAAGGTTATGAGAACTGTCAAAGTCTTGAAATCCAGATCAACTCAACCATGTTCTACATAAAGAAGAGGGAAAACTATTAGCTTCTTCTCTTTGATACTGAAGTTCGTTGGCTTTCAAGAGTCGAAATCCTATCTAGAGTGATGTATTTCAGCACCTGAATCAGTTGCAAGGACAGAGCGAGGACAAACTGACATGCACAGACAAGTAAAACTGGTTCAAATCAAAACTAACTTTGGAAAAGATTCACTCTAAATAAACTTCCAGGCCAAATCCAGATGAAAAAATACTAATCACTTATGAAGCAACATTTGAGCTCACTTCATGACAAGCTCAGACATGATTTCAGGTTATCTCAGGCAGAGTAGTTTGACGAAATGTCAGGAAAGATCACACCCCAAGCTCAAATTAAAGATTCCATCAGATCAATTTTGCTCACTAGTATATATATATAAATAAATATACACAGATCTCCAATCAAGCAGTAATTGTTCTGTTGCCATTTTCAACCTTTATGAATTTTGTTTGTCTTCCCTGATGCTTAAAAAAAGATCACATTTAAAAAGCATAGATCAAGATATTCATGTAGCTCTTTCCAGCATTGAACCAAATATCAAACTGCTATGTTCATTGAAACGAAATCACATGGAAATTGTAGTTAAGAAACAGTTAAATATTTTTTATTGAAACTGTAGTGAATTTATATTTGGGTTCAAAATGATTATTACTCATGATATTAGTGTAATTATTTTAAAAACATTTGGTGTGCCACAGAAAGTTTGGACTGTGGTTTGAATTTCATAAAAGGATAAATAATTATCTAAAGAACAGTGTTGTTCACAACTCTATTAATAAACAAGTGGTGAATATAAATTTGTATTCACAACAGAAAATAATTATCTTAACATATTTTTATCACTTCATCAGTTGCAAATTAGAAGAAACAAATAGTGTATAAAGTATTAAAAGTTAGACCTACTTTATGTTATACTGTTTACTCCATTAAGAAGGTTTAAAAAATTATTTCAGCATGCTTGGTTCACTGCATACTGAATGTAATATTAAAAATACCATTTAAATGATTACTTAAAAGAAAATTAACCAATCAATATCAAGATAATTATATACCGTGTTTTATATTATCATCTTATAATGGCTTGAGTGTTGCAGGTACCATGTAGCAGTTTGATGCTTATTGGTACCTGACAGTTATACAACGTACTTGCATAAGTCTCATGATTAATTATAGCATCACTGAACCGAGAGAAGCAAGTCTCTTAGATATCTTACATATATAAGTGACAGAGTTTCAACAGTGTTTGTTCACAACATTACCTACATAATGGAATTTGACATGCTAATTCTCCAGTTCTAATAAAAACATTACTGTATTTTATGAGTATTAAAGTTAAGTAATTCTAACAGGCTAAAGCAACAAAAAGTTTGTAAAGTGTACAGAATTAAATATTTAAAAAGATTCTATTCCATGAATATAAACTCTTATGATTAATATAGAATTCTCCCATTCATACAATATCTTGACCTTTCCATAAAGTTGGTATTTGGTGACTGTGTTTGTGCTCCAGTTAACACAGAAAGACTATGCTTTTCTGCAAAAATCTCTGGGTATTTATAATTACTGGTCTTGTCTCCATGTGTACATGAACCCAACAAATCCTTTCCTTCTAATATAATTTCGATCTCTTGAAAGTTCTGAAGTCTTTGGACATCTTTGTCCTTTCTGATGATTGTATTTGGAAGTTTTCTTATCTTCAGAATCTGTAGGGATTAAAAAGAAAAAAACAACTACAAATGCATTCTTTATGGACAACATTTTGAAAGATAAATAACTGAGACTGGTGTGAAAACATACTGGCTCTAATTAAATCTAACACTAATACAAAAGTGTTAGTATTTGTTGTTATTGATACTTTATCTACTTAAATGAAAAATGCTAAGTAATAAATGTAAGTCTTGAGTGGCTCAAGAGTAAAGCTCTGGCTTTTGCTCATTAAGCAGTGATTTTATAAACCAAAGTACCAATAAAAAAAAAAGTCAGTGGTTATAATAAGACATGAAAGTGTCAGCAATATTCCAAACAGTATCCAAATCATTTAAGTTGACTATACCTGTGAAAACCATCATTTCACATGCCACATTTATATTTCTACAGGTGATTAACATGTTAAGTCATTTGTGTGTGTGTGTGTGTGTGTGTGTGTGTGTGTACACACACACACAAACATAGCCATGTTGTCAGAATGTCAGACAATTGCCTCCTCCAGTGTATCTTTTTCAGTAATTACAGACTGATGTGTGCTTCTGCAGAGGTCAGAAAAAACAATACAAAGACACAGTGAATGTTGCACTAAAGAACCACAACAACGGTCCTAATATCTGGGAAACACTTGCCCAGAAAGTCATTTTCAATCATGAAAGACAAACATATAACAGCTGATAAAATAGCATCACCAATCTTTCATCGTCCTTTATATTTTAAAATAACATATAGATACATCTCTTTCAAGCCACTTTTTCTGGCAATTCTAAAATGTATCTGTTACATTTATATATTTTCCAAGCATTTTTAAAAGGTATACATTCAGATATTTAACATTTTGTGTTAACAATACCGTTTCACTATCAATTCCAAGCTCACAGCAGCATACTTCTACCAGGTGTTTGAAGGTTAGGTTACTGCCTGGTAAATCAATTTCAATAAAGTCTGAATCATCTAGGTGTGCCACTCGAACTTTTAATACTAGTTCTGATGATGCTGTGGCTAAAAAAGGAACAAAAAAAAATACATATATATACTGATGAAGTATTTTTTAATAATAGAAAATCTCAATCTCATAACAATAACATTTCTATAAAGGTTACAGTCTTGACATCAAAACTTTCTCTAGTGACAATTTTTGATGTTACCTATGCATTATTGAACTTCCAAAAGAATATTTTAAATCTTTATTATAAATCTTTTCTTCAAAAACTACTCAAGAATACAGCATAAATTATTTAAAATTTTCAATTTACATAATTCTTTAAATCTTACAAATGGGATAGTGGCTACACATGAAAATATAATTATAATATTCTAGTTTGTTCAACTAGAACTATCATCAAACCAACTACCATAACCTCTAGTAAATAAAATGATGTTCTTCGATAACAGCCTCATTCAACAATATAAAAATGACATCAGCAACAAGCAGCACTCCCTGGTATTTCTTACATTGGTACTGTCAGTCCAAATATTCTGTTAATCACGAACATAGAAGATAACAGAACTCTGCTATTTCTGGATATCCCTATTCACCGAGGTAGTGATCATTTTACCACTATAGTAAGTAATCAAAGTTGCACACCACACAAACAGTTGTTCAACTACGTACCCAACCATTCATATACTGTTAATTGACAAATTATTACAAATATGTTTGAAAGAAGATTATGTATGGTGGGCAAACTGTAGAATAAACAAACATTCTCTACCACTTTGTTCCAAGTCTTCAAGAAAAATTTAAGTTCTCAACCCTCAAAATAAAGTCATCAAAAAATTGCTTACTTTACCATATTAGGCACAAAATTCAAAAGGTTATTTCACATATTTAACATAAAATTCAAATTTTAAATTTGAAAAACTGTCAAAAATAATGAATAATGGTGAAAAACCCATCAAGTAAACAAAAAAGTTTGTGAAAAAATATGTACATTGGATAAATATGAAAAACCATAGAATAGAGACTAAAAGAACATAAGTATATGACTAGACTAACACATCTACAAAAATTAGCATTAGCAGGACATAATTGTAAAACAAGCTACATCGTAAATCAAGGCCAACTTCAAATTCTGAATACAACCAAACTGTTAGAAAATCAGGAAAAGTAACCGATTCCTTTACATTAAACTACACCATGGTTTTGACCTCTGAACATACTCTCTCACAAAATGAGTGATAAAATAATACAATGCACTTATATGGAGAAACAAAGTACACAGAAATGAACTCATCACCAAACCATGCTAACTAACAGATGAACTATACTGATATTAACTTTTTCCAAAACATTATCTAATTTTTAAGTAATAACAGAAGTCAATTTACAAATGAAATTTTTGGGTAAATATCAATAAACACAATATTATGTCAGGCTTAAAAAATAAATGCTATAAATGGAGAGGGAGAAGGGTATCCATAGCACACCACCAGTTCCTCTTTTTCCTGAGTGTCAGCTTCATACATCATATTATTGTCTTCATGTTCAGTTCTGTCCTCACTCATGGGGTTAAGGTAGTGAAACTCTAATGTATTCCAAATCATTAATTTAAAGATTACCTTCACATAAAAAATGTTCACATAAGGTAATACAAAGTTAGTGCAGGACTAATCAGTTCAAGTTGACAAAGACGTGTAGGTGAAATATTATTGAAACACCTTATAATGTTTGAAATCTTTAAAGTAGAAGCAGTCCACAAAATTCAGGAATAATATTCTACACCTATACTTCCTCTTTTCCAGTCTTTATTTGATACACTTACCATCATATTTATTAGATAGGGCTGACCTGAAGTGGTTTACTTCACAGATATTCAAAGGATTTCTCTGGTTACCTATACTGCAGTTTTCCATATCTTTAGTGTCTACTTGACAGGCCAAAGGTGGATAAGCTAAGTATCCTGGAGTGATGGCAAGAGTTGATTTATTATCACTAATATTTTTTTCTTTAATCGTCTCACCTGGAAAAAATTAATAAATAAGTAAATTTGTCAATTTCTCAAATTTTGTATAATGTTTGAGAATCATCTTTTCATTTGAATGATAGAAAGAAAGTTGTACAAACTTCAAAAATCACTGTACTAACCACCTGAAAGTAACAAAATTTGATAAAGTATATCATTTCTATTATCTTCACAGATGAAATTGTTAAAAAACAAAGAAAACATTCCTACAAAATAATGAAATATCATATTCACAGAATTTTTGTTGTGTGTGTAAATTTATCACTGTTCATCTCCCCATCACACATTTTATTCTGGAACTACTGATTTTTTTTCCTTCAATAATTTTAAGATAACTGGAACTGTTTCCATTGGTAACCAGACTCACCTCCCAAAAGATTTCTAATTTCCTCATTCAGAGCCACAGCTGCAGGAGTTTCTCCTTTATTTGATGTCTGAGAAGCTTCTGCTCCTTGGGATAAAAGATATTTCACTACAGTTGCATGTCCCCTCTTTGCTGCCCAATGGAGAGGAGTCCTGAAGATGAAAGTTATCTCCCTGACATACTTGCAGATTCTCCATATAACAGGAAATTTTTCATAGATATCAACACTTCTATTTTTCCATGAAACATATGTTTTCTATGGTAGTATCTTCAATAATTTTACTGTTAACGCTAAGGGCTAAAAACACCATTAGCAGCTTATACAATCAACTGATGACCAAACTGGTTTCCTTGTTACTCATAACAAGTTACTAATAATTATAATTAACAGTGTGAAAGTTTTAGCAACTCTTCTGGACAAGTTACTGCATAAATGGATTTAAAATATGCTAATGTATTTACTAGTTGTCTGTATACATTTAATTTCAACTTAAAAATCAACTACTTTATGCACTATCTTGAACAGTGCTGCACCTACACATGTAACTTCTAAACAAACCTTTTAATATCACACTCATTACCACAGTATCATTAAGCAACACAAGTTAAACAAATGTAGTGCCATTCGTCTTTTTTACCATTTCTAATAAATATCTCCAATTATTTCTTTAAAATCTCTTCTTATCAGTCTGATCAGATTCAACATTTTAATTACATAGATTATCTAATGGTTTGTACTTAATGGAATGGAACATGCAATATATTTCTGTTGTTTTTTACTGCAATAATAGTTCTCAAGCTTCACTTACTCATTTAGTTTAAAGAACAATTTTTAACAAATTCAGTAACTTCTTGAAAAGTTAAAGGCCCTTCTACAGTCATAAAGAAATTATTTACTAAATCAAACAGTAGCTAAGTTACTCATTTATACTGTTTAAAACCATAAATTATAACACCAAATCAATCATTTTTTTGGATTACAACTTTAGTGCAGGATAAACATCACATGTTGTTTATTAATAACTATTATGAAAGGTATAACGTGTAAAACAAATTGTGAAAATAAAGCAATTTTGGCAACATTAACATGGCAAATTAGTAGTTTTAACAAAAACAAAAATTAAATTTTAATGCCGTTTTCAACTGATAAGTAATATTGATAAATCTGGCTGAAATAATAAGAAAGTTTACTATAACAGAGAAACTTACCCTAGCTGTTTAAAGTGACTAATGTTTGGAAATACTGTGTCACTCAGTGTTACGAAAAGCAAAAACAGAAATCCTAATTAATGGGTTGATCTGTTAACAGTAACTTAAATATTACCATGTTTATATATGCATACTCTATTTTTAAATTCAAAACAAAAGAAATGAAAAGCAGAAAGAATAATATGAACAAAGAAATCATGGTATGAAAAAAAAAAGTATTGCATAGCTAGTTATGAGATAGTTGTGCTATTTAATTCTAATAAAAGTATATACTGTTTTACCTTTAAAGTTCATTGTTTTTATAACTTGTAATTACTATTTTAATACAGAACTTCATCCGTTCCGCTTTCTCAGAAAGTTTCTGAACTCAGCGAAGATGCAGAACTTATTGGGTTGAAGTTGAAATATAAATACTGAATTACGAATCCATGCGAATAATTCTGTAAAAATGAAACACAACTTGCAAGTGAGACGAACAGGAGAAATAAAAGCAAACCATGTAGTCTTACCATCCATTTATATCATGTTGTGTATTAATATTTACTCCCTTTGAAAGCAACAATCGAATTGATTCTTCATCACCATAGCACGCAGCTTCTCTTAATTTGTCTTCAAGCGATTTTTGAAGTTCCATCTTATTTACAATGACAAACGACGATCAGATGCTTCAAAAAATATACCGCCCTCTGTGGATGTCTAAATGTTTATTCTAATTTCCATTGTTTACATTTACGTTATATTTATGTTCAAAGGTTTGTACCAAATCCTTTAAAAACATCATCTTATTTTTTCACTCGGATTAAAACATCAGTTATAACGACAAATTTATCAATCAATGAAATGATTCATTGCAATTTCACAGAATTGGGTGGAATAACTGTTTTATTACAAAATATAACGAGTTCCATATTAAAGTTATATATAAATTTATTTTCATACTTGCATACATTGTCACAGCTATGAATATAAACAAATTAAATCCGTAGTGGACTTGTTAAGAAGAATGTATAAAAAATTATACACATCACTATTATTAAGCATGTTACCTGCATTGTGTTCAGAATTATACAATAATCGAATTATATAAATTAAAAAATTCAGTTATGTATTATTGTTTGAATTATTGATTAAAATGAAAGCAGTAGCACTTTATATCGTATTTTGATGGCGTTTATGAGATTGATATAGATATATCAGGAAAACTCTCTATCTGTAAGTGAGATATTTTTCAAAATGTCTAAGTAATAATTTATTAAATGAATTAACTTAATAATGTAATCAATTTTCATAAATATATCACTCATTTTTGATAGTTAAGAATTTTTAGAGTGTATGCGTGTTTTCTTAGAGCAAAGGCACATCGGGCTATCTGCTGAGTCTACCGAGGAGAATCGAACCCCTTATTTTAGCGTTACAAATCATAGACTTACCGCTGTACTAGTGGGGGTCAGAATTTTTAGAACTTTGGAATATTGGTTTCACGTGTATTCCGCTGTAACAAACCATGATACAACGTAATAAAATATTTTAAAGTTACCTAAACCTTCATTAATATATGATTAATATATGCTGTCTACAAAAATGAGTAAATATTTCATTGAACAGAATAAAAAGCACAAATAATTGGCAGTACTAAGAATTAATACACTTAAATCAACATTCAAGGCCTAAGCTCTTCTTTCTTGAAATTAATTTATTGAAGAAAAATTCTTCTTGAGTTTATGTGTATATCATGTACTTTAAAAGCGTGAACTAGAAAACCATTTAAAATAAATAGTTTACGAAGTTTTTATAATAATTAATTATTTTATTTCAGATGAAGAAATTTTCTCTTTTCTATAATATTAATAATTTACACTTTAGATACTCTAAGATTGACACCGAAAATGTTCCCAGAAATAATCTTACCTGCTTCTACATTAATTTCTACAAACGATGTACATTTTAATTTTAAACTTTGGATTTTCAATAACTAAAATCATGCCAGTAACACCTTATATGTGAACAGTGTAATTAACATAAATCAGTAGTTTCAAAACTCTAGGAAGGGGGAGAAAACTACGTAGATTACCGATAGGTAGCATTATTATCATCAGAATATAGAGATAATCTAGAACGATAAAAACGTCTTGTATCTGAGGTACTTATTTTTTTTCTAAAGGTGTCAAATTATGAGGATCGAAAGAGTGTTTTTTGTTGAATATAATTAGTTGTATATTAATGAAATAGATTATTGTTAGATTTATCTGTTTCAGAAAAGTGCGTTTTAGGTGTATATGTGGAACTTGTTATTTGAGCCTCGCCAGGTCAGTAGGCTTAAGTAAAGGATTTGGTTTAACTTTTATATTGAAAATGTTATAGTTGTTTCAGTTAGGCCTAAATTTCATAATTCGTTCGAAAGTCACTACTGTTTTAAGTAACGTTTTATGTTATTCTACATTATACATTTTTAAATATTCATTATTGACATTTGTTATATTTAATTATAAGTTCTAATGTGAATTATTTTCAGTGGTCCGAAACTGTTATGGTTGATTATCTTGTTATTTCTAATGCTATTAACTGTATTTGTAATGTAAACTATAAGAATAATAATATAAGATTTTTTTTATTTGATGAGAAAATTGAAGTAATTAACACATTGACTTTTAAAGTGTGTATGAATTACCTGTTCTACTTGAAGAGCCTCTAGGTGGCAGTGTTACACAGTTTACCATATAGATATTCATCTGGGTGATCACTGTTGATAATTCCATAGAGATCAGAGATAATGATACAACCTAATCTTCATAGAGTTAGTGCTAAATGAAGATGTACTGTAATAAGTAATAAAATGTACTTGTAAAGGCTATTAATTAAATCTATTAAACCAGTGTTTAAGTGTTTGTGTAATTTTCTATTTGAAAGTACTTAAAATAGTATTTATTCAGATATCATTAGTCCAATAACATGCTAGTATTATTGTAAGAGTGGTAAGAAACTGTGTGTTATCTTAAAAAATGTGTTGAAATGTGTAAAATAGTTTAACAAGGTGAAGTATTTTAATTTTTAAAAGTTACTGAAGTACAATTTTGTGCATTTATATTGGGAAGTAAAATGGCTTTTTGTCACCAAGGAATAGAATTCTACTTTGTTCTGCATATAAAACTGAATTGAGTGCTGGGCTAGTCCTTTTAATCTTAGCTAATACCTTCTTAGTTTCCGATAGCTATGCTTCTAATACAAATTGATAATCAATTGTTGGACTTGTTAATTGATTATTTTTATGTGAGACATGGATGGATGAAATAACCGAAAATATTAATTTCTCTAAATTATTTTTATGATGTTAATATATTTGCTTGAACTTATTTATACATAATCATGTGTCTTTTAATACATTGAGTTAAAAAATCTTACAATCAACATATTTATCCTTTTTTGATGGAGAAGGTAAAGTTTGTGAGGATAATGACCTTATGAATAGGTATTAAAGCTTTCTAGATAATATATGTGAGCTACTATTAAGGTAAACAGGGTGTATTCTATGTAGAAAACTGAAAGTCATTGTTTCATTCCAAGGTGCTGGCTACAGTCATGTAATCTGTGATGTCAACAAAACCCACTTGTAGAGAAATATATATGCAAAAATGGCTCGTTTGGGTTAAGAAAACATTTTACATAGAAGAGTGAACAACGTTTCGACCTTCTTTGGTCATCGTCAGGTTCACAAAGAAAGAGGTAGCTGACCACATGTTTGGAAGGGGTTGCATAACTGAGTGTTGGAATGTAGAGGGCTGTGTTAGATGTTTGAATATAATTTTATTTATTTTATATTAATATTGGTATTAAGGCATTTCTTTGTATTGGTTTATTTTGGGCTTAAATTGTTGCATAAGTAAGGCTTCTTTAAATTTGCATTTGTTTATTTTTGTTTCTTTATTTAGTGTTTGAGTGTTTTCTATGGTTGTGTTGTGTTTATTTGACTTGCAGAGTTTGAAAATGTGTGAAGGTGACTTTTTATGTTCTTTGAATCTGGTTTCCATTTTTCTACTTGTTTTTCCAATATAGAAATTGTGGCAGTTATCACATTGTATTTTATAAATAATGTTGGTGTGGTGTTTGTCAGTGTAGTTTTTACATAGTATAGACCTCAGTTTTGTGCCTGGTTTTTGAATAAATTTAGTATGAACTGGAATGTCATATTTTGTTACTAGTCTTTGCCAAATGTTGGTTATTTGTCTGCTGATGTCAGGAATATGTGGTATACGGCAGTATATAGTTTCGTGATTTTTTGATTCGCGAGATATATTTACTTTTATTGGTTGATTTTGCTTTCTGTCCAGGTGTGTGCGTAAAATGTTTTCTACGGTTTGTGGAGGAAACTTATTGATGTTGATGAAGTATTGTTTTATTTTGTCTAATTCGTCATTAATTTTATCTGGTGAGCATAGTTTTATGGCTGTGTTTATCTGGTTTCTTAGCACATGAATCAAAACAAAAACGCAACATGCTAAGTTCCAAGGAATGTATGGGTGATTTTTCGGTGGATTTCTGTTTTGAATTATGTGCTGGTTCTTGTAATTTTGAGGTTAAGAAATGATATTTCATTGCTTTCTTCCTGTTCATATGTGAAGTTAATGTTGGGATGTATAGAGTTAATGTGATTGAAAAAATCAAGTATGTGTTCTGCAAATTTGAATCCTGCAATCGTGTGATCTGCATACCTGTACCAGTACAGTGGTGGGTGTATTGGTTTAAATTTGGAAAGTTTGGCTGTTGGATGTCAATAAAATTATCTAAGTTGTCTTCTTTCTGTTGCTTGTTTTTGGTTGTTTCCTTGTTTTTGTTTTCTGTGGAAAGTATCACAAGTCTTCTGGCTAGATCTTCTAAACATGTTTTGATTTCTATGGTTGGAATGTGCCTAGGTGCAATTGCGAAGTTGAATCCTTTGTTAAGTAAATGTATCTTGTCTGTGTTTATTTGTTGATTGGATCTGTTAATTATGAGGTTAGTCAACGGTTTGTCATGTTGATGTCTTTTCTGTTTGCATCATAGTTTTTCTAGTTTTTTATTGTGGCAGATCTTTTTGTCTCTGTCTAAACTTTCCAGATAAAATTAATTTATATTTTCCAAAAACACCTGAAAACAACATCTTAAACTATTTTTTCAAAGAATTTTTTCACAAAACAGAAAACTAAAAAAAAAAACAACCTTACAAAGAGAGACATTAATTCCATTAAAAACCTAAATTAAGATAAAAACATAATTCTAAAAGCACATAAAAGTAATGCTATAGTCATAATGAACACGAATAAATAATCCAAAAAATGAATAACATCCTATCAGACACGAACAAATTTAAACCAATACATACACATCCAACAAAGACACACGAGATGCAACTGAACAAATTACTACTACAAATAAAAAAAGCCAACCTAATTTCACAAACACTTTATTCCTACCTACGTAAAACCGACTCACGCACACCACAAATATAAGACATCTCCAAACCCAATAAACCAGATTGTCTGTTACGACCAATAATGTACCAAATCATAAAGCTGTAATGGCCAGTTTCGATGTTATATCCGTCTTTACAGAAGTTCCAACAACAGAAGCCTTAGAACTCTATATCCGAGACCCTAATCCAACTATAGACATTCCCAGTAACCATTTAGCAACCCTCATAAAATTCACCACAATAAAGACAAACTTCATATTCAAAAACCAATACTATATATAAACAAATAGCCCTAAGCATTGGCAACCCAGTATCACCAGTTCTAGCCAATATTTTTATGACACAAATTGAAACACAAGCAATTAATACAGCATTACATCCACCACTGTACTGGTACAGGTATGTAGATAACACGGTTGCGGGATTCATATCTACAGAACATATACTTAATTTTTTTGATCACATTAACTCTTTACATCCCAACATTAACTTCACATGTGAAAAGGAAGAAAGCAATCAAATATCATTTCTTAACATCAAAATTACAAGAACCGATACACAATTCAAAACAGAAATCCACTGAAAAATCACCCATACTGGACTATACATTCCTTGGTACTCAGCACATGAAACAAAACAAAAACTCAACATACTAAGAAACCAAATAAACACAGCCATAAAACTATGCTCACCAGATAACATTAAAGACGAATTAGACATAATAAAACAATACTTCATCAACATCAATAAGTTTCCTCCACAAACTGTAGAAAACATTTTACGCACACACCTAGACAGAAAGCAAAATCAACCAATAAAAGTAAATATATCTCGCGAATCAAAAAAACATGAAACCATATACTGCTATATACCATATATTCCTAACATCAGCAAACAAAAACCAACATTTGGCAAAAACTAGTAACAAAATATGACATTCCAGTTAATACTAAATTTATTCAAAAACCGGGCACAAAACTGAGGTCTATACTATGTAAAAACTACACTGACAAACACCACACCAACATTATTTATAAAATACAATGTGATAACTGCCACGACTTCTATATTGGAGAAACAAGTAGAAAAATGGAAACCAGATTCAAAGAACATAAGTCACCTTTACATGTTTTCTAACACTGCAAGTCAAATAAACACAACATAACTATAGAAAACACTAAAATACTAAATAAAGAAACAAACATAAACAAATGCAAAATTAAAGAAGCCTCACTTATACAGCAACTTAAGCCCCCAAATAAACCAATATAATGGAATGCATTTACATCTATATTGATATAAAATAAAATAATATTCAAACATCTAACACCGCCCTCTACATTCCAACAATCAGTTACACAACTCCTTCCAAACATGTGGTCTGCTTCCGGTCAGTTACCTCTTTCTTTGTGAACCTGACAATGACCAAAGAAGGTCCAAACGTTGTTCGCTCTTCTATGTAAAATGTTTTCTCAACCCAAACGAGCTGTTTTTGCATGTGTATAGTCATGTAATTTTCATAGTTGGTCACTATGTAAAGAATGATGTTAAACAGTTGGAGAGTTTAATATTGTGACAGGTTGAAATTTCTTAGAATGGTTTTGTTGGTAAAGGGAGGGGTTTGGGATAACAGTCGAGACTTTTAAAATCATTAGACATGGAAACTATATATTTCAGTGTTTTCATAAGATTCGCAGGCTGTATGACTAAAGAAGACAGTGTGAGGACACTACAGTTTGAAAATTTGATGTGAGGCTTGGACTAAGGCATTACTACTTTTAACAGTGTTTGGTCTGTTGAATTGTGTGGTAATAGGATTAACAATGAAGAATTCTAAAACATGGGATATACAGCTGAGATGAAACAGTAGTGTCCATGCTGGTTGAAAATGTGAGGTTTCACAGATCAGTTTTAAATGCATATTTACCTGTTTAATATGTTAAATAACTAGCTAAATATTAACATAATTTCAAATTAATTCCATCTGATTTAGCTCATATTTCTTTTATAATCTGCTACAAAGATGACACACAAAGTAAATGATACACAAAATATGAATTACTTATTACTCGCACTGTATTGGGTTTTTAGTGTTCATATAGATGTCAGAAAATGGTAACTTTTACCATTTTTACATGTTTATAATACTTGTACTTAATGAATGACTGCTAGGCTAAGTCTCTTATTTTTAACAAATGGGCCTGAGTTGTTAAATAACACTATGTAACACAAATTTTGTTTATGGATAGTATGTTATTTATTAATTGCTTATGTTGTAAAAGTACAGGAAATGGCCATTATTCCCATCAAACTTTGCTTTTGTGATCTGGATAATGAAATTGAGAAATTAATTTGTTTTATACATAAAAAGTGGACCAATTTGTGTATTTTCATTTACTCAAGGTCTGAATGAAACAACATATGAATCAAGACTTCCATGTATTTATACTAAAGTTATACAAAAATGTTTAAAAGTGAGTAGTTTTTTGAGATTTGCGACTGTAATGTAAATCACTTTCACACATCCAGCTCCCCAATATAATCTCCCATCATGTTTTTGTTATATGCTCTAGGGTCACAAAAGCAAAGTTTGAAGAGAAAAATAGGTCTTTTCCATTTACTTTAGGCATAAGCAATTAAAAAATAATACTTTCTGCTCAGGAACAAGAAAAAGTGAAAATTTTGTTACGTGGCATGATCAGAATTTAATAGTTTTTTCATTGGAATTGGATGGTTGTACTAAAGTGTGAATCAACAGCAAGATACATCAAATTAATTTTACTTTGTATCTGGTTTATGGATGAGGGTGTGCATGTTATTGTGTAAAGGATTGAAACAAAGGTTTCAGTGGATTAGATTTGGAAAATTTCATTATCCATGTAACTTGTGCTGGTTGGCAAAGGTGGTGCATTAGGAAGCTAAAAGACTTTGTGAAAGGTGAAACTGTGAAGTTTGTTTGAATAATTATGTCTTAATGTACACAAGATACCAAATTTGAAGGCTGTTTAATGACTGTAAAGGCTTTTTGATGTAAAATGTAAAATGTTTTTCCGTGTGTTTTTACATTTGTTCATTTGTGTGTGTATGAACAAAAGTCAAATGCATAACTTGATACTTGACACTTCGTAATATTCTGGCTGTATCTTCAAAGTAACAAGAGGGTTGTTTATTTGTAATTGTTAATTTACTAATTTACTTTCTTTAATTATGTGAACATAATTCTTATTTGACAGAGAAGCCTTTTGTTATGTTCAAGATAAGGTTCATCTCTGAATGGTTTTAGTAGGTTATGACTTTATAAAGATCTCTCAAACTTATTTGGGTTGTGACACAATAGGTATGCTGCTGTAGATTTATTTAAAATTCCAGTAAGATATACCCAAAGTTTTACCCTGTGTAAAGAAAAGTTCTAACTGTAGTTTCATCAGAGAATGTTGTGGGAATAAATTGTATTTCAAAATTTGTATACCAAAAAAAAGATTGATGTGCAACTATTTAAATTCTAGAAACAGGTAAGTTAGCTTTAAACTTGGAGATTCTAATAACATTGTCTTGTATACCATGCTTAAACAGTTCTGATATTTTCCATGAAATATCAGCACTCGTATGTGAGAACATTCCTTTAATCTGTTAACTGTATGCATACCTGTATCATAGCCCTTTTGTGTAGATTCCTGTTCATGGTGAGGGGACCTCACAAGGAAGGTTCTGTTCTTTCAGTTCGCCTCCTCTGGGATCTAAACATGCAGTAACATGTTTGACATGCATGGCAATCTGTGAAGGGAAGGAGAGGATCTTGGTGTTTGAGAGGTCCAACCCTAACACATTACTTTGGCCTTGAATTCTTGTAGATGGGCAACCTTGGGGTGGCCCCTCCTTGGGTAAATCAACTGTTTCACTCAGGCTAGGATGTCCAGTGTCAGATGTTCTCAACAGGTGTTGTGGACATTTTATCTGATGCTGGTGTTTGGGTATAATGCTCATGAAACTCTGGTGTTCCTGCAGTGTTTTTGTTTGACATAATAGTGAGTACCCTTGTAGAGCTTCATGGTTGGTGAAGCTGGTGGGCACCAAAATTTCCCTTTTTATTATGGATACTCCAATTAAAAGTCTTAATAAAATAGTGAAAAACAGTCTAAAGGTAAACAGTCATGTCTTGAAGATTCTGAGCAGCAATTCTCACCATCTGTACCACCTGTTGTACCTTATTTTCTTATTGTATTTACTTTCAGGCAAACGTCTCCCTTTTACATTCAGAAGGGAGTAGAGGGACTTGCTGGTTCTCCAAAGTCAGTAAAGAAGCTTTGATCTGGTGATATATTGGTGGAAAAATCCACATCTCAACACAGTGAACTCCTCTTGCATTCAAAGGCAATTGGGGATATACCTATTGAGGTTACACCTCATGCTACTTTGAATTCATCACGAGGAGTTATTGTTGAGAGAGATTTGAAGAACATCCCTGAGTGTGAGATTCACACTAGTTTCTCTACCCAAGGAGTTTCTTCAGTGAGGCATATATATCCATTTGCAAATATGGAATTATGGTGCTGACCAGTGTCCTCATTCTTACATTTACATCACTGCTTCCATCTGCCACCATCAAGGCAAGTTATCTTAATTGCAGAGTATGGCCATACATTTTAAACCCTCTCCAATATTTGCAGTGTCAATGGTTCGGTTACTCAAGGACGTCATGTTGTGGTTCCTTGATGTGTGCTTGTTGCAGTGGCAAGAACCATGATGCCTACAAGTGTGAAATGGACCCTCATTGCATCAATTGCAATGGCTTTCACCTGTCCTACTTTTGTTCTTGTCCTAAATGGTTGGAAACAAAGAGGGGCAGCTTTGAAAACTATTCATGACATTACCTATCCTTAGGCTTGAAAATTGCTGTTCACCACCTCATCTTGGACGTATGCTGCTGCAATTCATTCCACAACTACAGTGGGAGTGCAGGCAGATTTCTCTGTGCCTCTTAAAGAATTGTTTTCCAAACAAGTCTTTTGATCTCCATGCTTAAAAAAGCTGATGAATCAACTTCAACACCCATCTCTGTCCTTTATATACATTCTACCAAACCCCAAGATTCACATCCTTTGGTTCCAGGTATAGGCATTTCCTCTGATTCATCTTCTCCCATTCCAAGATACAAAATAATCATTTGTTCACATCCTCCATCTCTGGAATCTCCTTCCAACAGCAAAGACTAGCCCAATCGACCCAGGGCAGAATCCACGGAGGTCAATAGACCTCTTTTGAATAAGGACAATAAGGGGAAAAAGACATGGATGCAAACAGAAGGGTTCTCCATCCAATTTGCTTGCACATAAATAAAAATGGCCACCCTGATTCAATGGAACTGTCAAGGTTTGCATTCTAATTTGGATGACATCAAAACACTGATTGCTTCCTTCCATCCTGTTTCTCTTTCCTTTCAGGAAATATTTTTGAAACCTGCTGATACAGTCAGTTTTTTTTGGCAGTTTTCTTTATACAGAAATGACAGACTGTGTAATGGATGAGTGCATGGAGGGGTGGCACTGTTAGTTGATCAGCATGTGCCCACCCTGTCTTTGCCACTCAACATCCTTGGAGGCTGTAGCCATTCATGTTTCCTTGGGTCATACCATCACTGTTTGTTTTGTTGACTTGTCACCTGCAGAGACATATGATCAATTAGACTGTGATGCTCTCATTTGAACAGTTGTTGTCTCCCTTTTTCATCCCGGGGAAGTGCTGATATTCATAGAAGAGGTCTCTCTGTAGTGTGTATTCTCTCTGATCACAATCTTTCTCTTTTCATTGTTGGTTCTTTTACTTATTTCCATGCACATAGTCAGTCGTTTACTGCTATTAATCTCTCAATTTGCTCCCATTCATTATTTTCCATTTTTCAATAATCCATGAGACATTGATCATTTTCCTATAATCTTGAGAGAGACTGGCCTTGGTCAATGCCACCTGACCTGCATGCCTCTGTGGAAACTGGATCAGTAAACTGGCCCTCTTTTACTGCACTCGCAGATCTTGATCATGTCATTGTCTGTAAGCCAGCAGTAGACAACTGTGTGGCAGCAGTAACTGACTATTATACAAGCAGCTGTTCAATGTATTTCAAAATACTCAAGTTTTTCACTACATCTTTGTCCATGGTGGAATTCTGCCTGCCACATGGCACGAAGGCTCAAAAACAGGCCTGGGATACTTTCTGCAGATATCTCACACTCTTGAACCACATCAGTTTCCAGTAGGCCTGTGCACATGCTTGGTGGGTAAGGTGTGAAAACTAGAAGGAATCTTGGATTAAGTTCACAACCAGCACATCTTCTTCCATCAGTTCCAAAGTCATGGGACAAGATTCGAAATGTCAGTGGGGAATATAATTCTGTCCCCCCCCTCAGTCTTGCTTTCTGATGGCCAGGAAGTAACTGATACCTAGAGCATTGTCAATACTCTAGGTGAAAGCTTTTACTGGGTATATAATACTTCTGCTTCTTCTTTCATCTTCTTAGCTATCAAGACTCTGGCAGAGCAGTCACCTCTTTCTGGTGGAACTCAAACTGGCCCTTCATCAGATGGACCTCGTGATGTACACTATAACATGCAGTGCCATCTATCCCCTGCTTTTCTTTCTATTTTTCTGATTTGTTTTTAACTGGATCTGGCAGGAAAATATTTTCCTGATGCCTGGTGCCAGGCTATTGTCATGCCTTTTTCCAAGCTTGGGAAGGATCTTAAGATTCCTTCAAACTATAGACCAATTGCTTTGATGAGCTGTCTCTGTAAGACCTAAGAGAGGATGGTTAATGCTCATCTTGTTTGGTTCCTTGAATCAAACAACCTCCTCTCGCCCACCCAGCATGGGTTCCGACGACAGCACTCCACCATGGACTACCCGATTGTACTTGAAACATTAATCAGAGAAGCCTTTCTGAAATGACAACATCTTGTGTCAATATTCTTAGACATAGATAAGGCTTATGAGACAACATGGAGGAATGTCATTTTGCGAGACCCATATATATGGGTTAGTGGCCATTTGCCCATTTTTATTAATTTTTAGTGAACAGGAGGTTCCAAATTCATGTGAGTTTGACACTTTCCTGTTCTTCTGTACAGGAACTTAGAATCCTTCAGAGCTGTGTTATGAGTGTCACACTTTTCAGTGTAAAAATTAATGCCATCACTGAACAACTCCATCTTTCTGTTACAAACAGGCTCTATGTCGACAATTTTTGTATCTCCTGTCGGTCATTAAATATGAGGTATAATTAAGTGGCAGCTACAGACTGCCCTCAATCATTTACTGAAGTGGACCACAGCAAACGGCTTAAACTTCTCTCTCTCTAAAACCATTTACATGCATTTTTGCTGCCAATAGGGTATTCACCCTGATCCTGAACTTCATATTGGTGAAGTTGTGCTGCTTGTGGTCTCTGAGACAAAGTTCTTGGGGCTTATCTTTGAACATAAGCTGACCTTTATACCACACATCAAGCAGCTATAGTAAAATGTACAAGAGCGTTGAACATTCTCTGTTTCAGATCTTCCACTACTTGGGGAGTGGATCGATGTTCTATGCTAAAGATATATTGTGCTCATATTTGATCGAAACTTGACTATGGATCACTGGTCTGTCTCTGCCAGACCATTGGCCTTAAATCCCCTCTACAGCTTCTGTGTTAACTGCTGAACTGTATGCCATTTTTTTTTGCCCTGAATCACATAGAAGCTAAGCAGTACTCAATCTGCACTATTTATACTGACTGTTAGTTCTCTACTGGCCCTGGAATAGCTTCACACCCTGTTTATGCCAATATTCAAAACTGACTGACCCATTTCTCTTTAGCATCTACTTTTATCCAGTTTTTTTGGATAGCACGCCATGTTGGTATTTGTGGGAATAAGCTTGCCGATGCTGCAGCTATGTCTGTCTGTTTTTGCACTATCACTGCTGTGCCTGTCCCATACATGGACTATGGTCCTGTTTTCAAGGGTTGGTTCTGTGCCAGCTGGCAGATGACTTGGAGTGCTAATGTGAAAACAAGCTTTTCCAAATAAATCCCTATATTGCACTTTGGCCATCTTGCTTCTGTAAGGATTTGAAAGAGGAAGTTCTAACTGGACTATGCATTGGTCAGAGTTTAACTCATAGTTTTATTTTATCTAGAACTGATGCACTTCTGTGCAGTTTGTGTGATATTCAGGTCACAATCTTCCTTGCTTGTCATTGATATGACTCAATGACGGCACCATTTTAAGCATGTTCTGTCCCAAGGTTTATCCATCATGTTGGTCCGTGTTATTGGTTATGGTGATATTGTCCACCTTGGTAATGTTTTTAGTTTTTTAAAGGCCACTAATCTTTTAATGCCATTTAATTTTTTAATTTATATATTACACCTTTTTAATGTGGCTCCCTTTTAAAAATCAGCTTATTTAGTTTGATTTGAAATTATAAACTGGCTGTAACATTAAATAACTTGAAACCAAGACTGGAAAGGCCAACTTCAGGTGACTGATGCTGCTGTTTGAACTATCTATTTGAACTACACGTTAGTCATCCTGGGAAGTTGTTATTGTAATTTTGCTACATGTCTTTTAAAACCTTTAAAAACCTTAAAACCTTTTTAAGATAGCTTCAGGTGACTGATGCTGCTGTTTGAACTATCTATTTGAACTACACGTTAGTCATCCTGGGAAGTTGTTATTGTAATTTTGCTACATGTCTTTTAAAACCTTTTTATTACTTTCCTTTTTGAAAATGGTCAGAACGTCAAATAACTCTGAACCAGGACTGGAAAGGCCAACTTCATGTGACTAACAGTGGTTTTTGTACTTACCTGTTGGTCTTTCTGGCAAGTTTTGACTATACACTACAGAAAGTTTTTTTCAACTTGAATTACAGTAGTTTTCTCTTGACATTGTAGACTAAATGGAAACATTGGTTTTAAGCTTTTTTTTTTTCAAACTTTGTTTTATCTTAATTCCCTTTTATGAATTTTACTAAAATTACTTTTAAATTTTTACCGGATGTTTGGTGCAGATAGCCGAGCTACTTTGTGCTATAAAACACAAAATCAACCAACCTGTGTCATAGCTAAACAAAATAATTAAGGTAATGTTAGCTTTTATTTTTCCTGCATGAAGTATTCTTGTCTTAAATTTATTTATTATATTTGTGCTATATATAGCTTTAGAAATATGAGGTCTTTTAGAATATGGAAATGTTTCCTCTAACATTTGTAACTAACTTAAAGTGGTTTTGACATATTTCACCATTGTGTACTTCAATAACAATTTATTTTAAGACCTACAGTATGGCAACATTCTATTTGACAGAATTAATATTCATATTTTCTTTCAGAAGGAACAAGCGTGATGGCTTAAGAAGAAAAAAAGTCCGTTTGCTGGTACAAAACTTTCCACATCATAAAGGCCACAAGTGTTTGTATGGTTATTTAGTCAACACCAAACTCTTTGCTTATAAGAAAACGGACATTTCTCTTTTCTAATGGCACTAGCAGGTGTGGAATGTTATTAACAGTCTAATGTTTAAGATACTACTGATCCACTTCTGTCTGTTTCATCTTTGCTAATTTGTTTGAAAACAAGACATTGTGTACATTTAGTTTTGAAATCAATTGGCCATTAGTTTGTAATTTAAAATATTGTATTTCAGACCAAAATACACATTGTACGGTTCCATCTGTATAGGACAGATATCTTACAGAAGTGTATTGTACTTGCAATGTTTGTCTTAAAATGTTGATCTTTTATCTATAAATATATATTTATGTAGTGATAGTTAAAAATAATTAATTTAAATGTTTTGCTGAATTGAAAGACGAAACTTGCGAAATTTAAAAACACTGTATAGACATGATTAAAACTTGAATTTGTTCATTGTATTAAAAAATGTTATTTGGGACTTGCCAGAATGTGAGATAAATTTTAATGGTTATCAGTGCAAAGAGCACGAAAGAATTATTCCATAAAAGATTATTCTAAAAAGTTAATTACATGGGGACTATAAATGTTACTGTAAAGATGTTTACACTTATAAAAATAACTTTGTACATTAATTCATTGATATTTTTATTAATTATTAAATATTATTTGTCTTATGTTTTAGGTTAATTTAATTTAAACAACTTTAAAATATTTAATTTGTCTAGGAAGAAGGAAAGGTCCACCGTTGGTTATTAAGCAGGCTGACCACAGCTCTCCTCGTATGTAAGTAAAGTATTTGTATTTTTTTAACCAGAACGTGCAGAGTGTAAAACTTGGCTCATGTGACAAGTTACTTGTTTAAATTAGTGTAACATGAGCCGAAGTGCCCATCTGGTTTTAAAAAAAGTACTTTTACGTACGTTTACCTTTCTGTCAGATAAATATTCTAAAATTAACTGATCTTAGACAAGGTTGCTGTAATATTTTAGTTATGGCTTTGTACACCTTTACTTTTTCAATAGCTATTGGGTAAATCATAAAACTGGTTTATATTTTTTGGTAAACTCAAATGACTTGTCATCCTAACTGCAATATTGGGTATTTATTAAAGTTCACTATTGTTGTTCTTTAAGTTTATTGTATTCTTTACTTGAATAAAGTTTGCTGTATATTTCTAAAGAACAATTGCACAAAGTTAAGTAAAACCTCTGAAAGTCATGTACTCTTTATTAATAAACTTGCACATTTAAAAAGTTATCATTGTTAACGTGTTCCTGTGTTACGACTCTGTGACAGGTCTCATATATATTTAAAAAACAAACCCCAGTAAATTTGCAGTAGATAGAAATTTATGGTTACATTAGGAAGTATATGTCAACATATTTTACTGTATTATTAAAACATGTTAGGATAATGAAATGCTTCTTGATTCTAAGACCATTTATTTAAAAGTATGGTCAGAAAAATGTGTTGGTGATGTGACAAGTGGTATAGTATCACTGAGCTTCTGAACCTGTGTATGTTTGAACATTGTAATGGTCTTAGATTTATCCAGTTTTATCAGCAACTTTTAGGGTTGAATAATAAACATAGCTTTCATGATGATGGTGCTTCTCTGGATTGCTTTACATCCTAAACATTTCTGTGTACATACACACAGTATTGTAGGCTGTTCTTTATGAAATTTCATGCTTTGATTGTACACCATTTAATAATCTTACTAAATAAATTTCCTTGTTAAGAAAGGGCTTTGACATATCTTCCAACTACCAGTCTATAATATCAGCAGTGCACTGTAGAATAAGGGAAATTAGATTATATCATTCTTGTAAATTACAATTAACCCTTAGTGTTTTCTCTTAATTATGTGCTATTATATTAGCAGTATGTTACATTTTGTTGGATTATTTTTCACAAATCAACCAGTGAATTTCTTGTTGCAATGTGTTAATACAGCACGCCACCTAGGAACTTGGATAAGAGAACAACAATTACTATTGATGATAAAGTTTTCGAGGTAGAAGCAGATGACTTGGAAACTTTGTGCACATTGGGAAGAGGTGCATATGGTGTTGTTGAGAAAATGCGCCATAGGCCTAGTGGAACTATTATGGCTGTAAAGGTGTGGTATAGTTTTGAAGAGTATTACTTTTATGACTAATATTCAGTTTTATTGGGAATATTTAATTTTAGAAATAATCCAATAAATATTTGTTTATTGTATTTCTCTTACTACAGAGAATTACTGCTACTTTCAACAGTCTTGAAGAGAAGAGGCTGTTAATGGACTTGGACATCTCTATGAGAAGCAGTGACTGTCAGTTCACCGTCCAGTTCTATGGAGCCTTATTCAGAGAGGTACAAGATTGTTATTAATGGTATAAATTGTGCTAAACGTTGTCATTTTGAGGTGTATCTGTGCTTTATTTTTAGTTTGTATACTTAATCTAAAATTATTAAGCTTGTGTATTTTGTTGTAAGGCCATGCATCTAGATTCAGAAGTTTTACCAGTGGTTTGTTACAGAGTTAACTGTCTTATCTGTAATTTAATCTGTTACTAACATTGTCTTGTTTAAGTACTTGATGTTTCAGTACTGTTTTAAATATTTAAGTTTGATCAACTAAAAAGCAGCTAGCAAGAGAACAAAAGTTAATGTTTTGTTGAATCTTTGCATGTGATGTTTTTAATAAAAGAAATGAAGACAACATATGACATTCAAAACTCATCTTCATTTATTGATTCATTGATTAATTATTCAAAAATAATTTATTAGAAATCTAGGTTTTTTTCTGTATAAAATACTTGTGATGTATTGTAAAAGATTCCCAAATTTTGTGAATGTTCATAAATAGTATTGTGTTGGATGATGTGTCATTGTATGGGTATTAAGACTTTTATTGATAGGAGGAGAACGTCATTGAAAGATATAGGAATAGATTGTTACGGCTTTATGGCATGATCCTTATATTGTAATTACTTTACTATCATATAGGGTGTTTGGAAAGTCACTGTGCAGTTTTGAAAGTCGTGATAACAGCATTCTTTCAGTCTATTTCAAGCCAGCAACTGATAGCGGTGTTTAGAAACAAAATAAGGAGGATTCAAGCATGTATTAATGCTAACGGCGGGGGTCACTTTCAACATTGTTTATAATTGTCATTCATATTTACCTCCTATATTCTATATTGAAACATGTCTGTTAATAAATGTATAAGTGCACAGTGACTTTCCAGACAGCCTGTACCTTTTTAGTATTTTAATACATATGCACCGTTAATAGGATTGATTTCTTACTTTATTCATCAGTTTTATGGTTGTATAACAAGTTTAAGGACTAGTATCATGTATGTGATATTTTTAAACTTTTTTGTAACTACTAGATATGAAAGTCATTCTGAACATGTAATTGCAACTCAGTTTTTAAAATGTAACCATTACTGTGACTGTTGACAAAATGTAGAACTGGCATGTTAGTATCATGTAATTTTTTATCGTAAATGCTACAAAATCTCAAATGTTTCTTTTTGTCATTTCTAGAAGACAAAACTGTAAACATGTCTTTGTTTGGTTGTGTTTTTTCCTCACTATTAAATTTTTCTTGTCAGTTTTTTTCAGTTAGCATATTTTTATTTTTACCCAGTTATGAATTTGACTAGGTTTACATTTATTTCAAGGTGTTGATCTTTTGACTGTCACAGCTAAAACCCAATAGTCTCCATAAACCGAAGGAATCAAGCTAGTGATCTGATAGTTTTATGTGTAAATTTAGTTGCTTTATTCAAAGTAGTGAGATTAACTCCATCCAAAGTTCACAAATTGTACCCAAAACAGTTACTTCTTGCTTGAGAGAGGCTTGGACTTTTTTTTTACATAACTTTAACAGTATTCATTTCTAATATTTTTGTAAATGTACATTTGAAAGCTAAATGAATATTCTATTGTTATACTTCTATGTAGGGATGTAAATAGTTGAGACTTAGCTTGAGTTGTACATTAAGTTTGTTGTATTTAATGAACAAACAAATACAGGACCTTCCAACTGAAAACAGACTTTAAGTTATCTTTACCAAAAATACTTACACAAGTTTTACTACTATGTGTAATAGAGGTAATAGTAAGATAAATATTTATTAATTTGATTCAATACTTACAATGGGAATGCGACTCATCAAAATAAATATATCAATTGATGTGAAGTTAAATTAGATATAGGAAATTAAACTCATTGCTACAAAAACCTCCCCTGCTGACTTAGCAGTGAGCAACATAGAGATAGGTCATTGTGCAGGTTTATACTTAACAGTAAACAAGTCACTGTGAGAATGGAATACTGGTGAGAGACCTGACTGATGCCCTAATTGTTAATTAACTGACTTTAAATGTCACTGTACAGTTAGGAAGAAGGTGTATGGTGTTATGTATGTAGGTACAAACATCACATTACTCTTAATGTTCATCCTTAACCAACTTTATTGTCCTGTTCTATAGATTTTTCTAGTTGTCACTCTTGAACTGCTTGATTTAAGTCCTTCATGAAACCAGTTGAGGTTTTTTTTTTTTTTATATATGTATAACATCCTAATTTGCTTGTCTTTCCCTGTTTCTAGTTCTCTGCTTGAAGCCATTTTGTAGTTTACTTTTGTTATTATCCATTTTTACTTATTTCTGTGTATATTGTATCATGTACTATTCAGGAATTGTGTGATTGTGTTTGGTACCAGTAAAATTTAGTTTGTATCTCTTGTTAAAAACAACTTTCCTACTAAGTTCCAAGTTTCTTCTCCCATAGATAATGAATTTTGTAGTTAAAAGGATGTATTTGTAATTCTTTGGTGTAGAATGCCTTTGTGTTGTAGTGAATGTCTTTGTTTTGGCTCATATGTGTGTGACTTTGGTAGAAAAATGTACATAAATGCTTCTATTTCAGTGTGAGAACTAGTTCGCAGAAGACAGATTCATAGTTGCTTTCTTGTATATCTTTGTGATGGTAACACTAAGTCTATTTTCACTTAACATATCAATTCTAACAATAAATTTAATTGGTGAACTTAATATTTGGAAATGACATGTGACCAAACATGACTTAATATTTTTACTTTTGTTTTTATACTTAAACAATTTACACTGTTTATTACAGGGAGATGTCTGGATTTGTATGGAAGTAATGGACACCTCCTTGGACAAGTTCTATCCTAAGGTTTACAAGGCAAATAAAACAATCCCAGAAAACATTCTTGGTCAAATAGCTTTTGCTGTGAGTTTTTCTTCAACAGATATATTCCTGTTTGTTTGATCCTGTGATTATAATGTGACACTGATATGATTTATTAAAACTGAACACAGTAGTTTGTGGATCACTTTCAAGTTGTCATTTCTTTTAATTTTTGTTATACTTGTTAGTTAATTAGTTTCTTAACCACTGAAGGTACCTAAAAGAAAATTGTACAAATTAACACCTAATGAAGTTTAAAGGCATGTTAAATTTGCCATGCAATAAATGCAGTATTTACTTAGATTTTATCTTAGTTGTGTAGTATTTTTCAGTTTCTTGTTTTCAAATAAAGAAATGTAGAAAAATCTTAAGTGTAGCTTTGGAAGTAATTTTGTTTTATAGACTAATAGGCAGTTTGAAAGTTTTTACACATTATATATATATATTATTTACAAGTGGGTTTTCTCATCATCACTGATTTTTAAATCAGTTTGATATTTTAGGGTTGATTAAGATTAGCCACATAGTGCATGCTCCCTTGACGAGAGTGACTAAATTTTATCTATTTGAAAGTAATTTATAAGAATATTATCAGCTTATTGGCTGGTTACTTGTTTCTTGGATTATAAGTGGTGAGGTGAATGGGAATGTGTCAGGATTATCTGTATTGTAAAATGCTCCAGTTTTAAAGACTGATTTTGATACTTATAAATATTTATTTGATAGTGAAATGTTATAGTAGGAAGAATCCTGGATGAAGTTGTTTGTTAATGTTGTCCAAGAAAGGATATTTATGTACTGAAGTTTGTAAAGGATTTAAAAATAAAAATTACATTTTACAAAAATAATCGTTTGGTGGTTTCTCTGAAAGAAATTCTCAATCACAGATGTCTCATGGTGCTGCTAATAAAAAATAATGAACAAGTGTTTGAAGTTTTTGAAGGCTTGCATCAAAATTTCATAAGCTTTCAACTACATCTTAAGCAGTATGTTTCTATGAGAAAGATTACAGTCATCATATTTCACCACAAATCATTGGTTTGCTTTTGCAGATCCAATGTAATTTTGTTTTTAATGGTCTGTTTAAGTACCAGTACCTCTTGAGGGCATAAGGTGTGTTTTCTGGAAGTTCACCTTTTCTTCATTGAGATTCAACACTGTTTGATTACAGGTGGTGAATGCTCTTCATTATTTACAAACAAAGTTGAAAGTGATACATCGTGATGTGAAACCTTCCAACATATTGGTCAACAGAAGAGGACAAGTTAAGATGTGTGATTTTGGAATATCAGGACAGCTGGTTGATTCCGTGGCTAAAACTATTGAAGCTGGCTGCAAGCCTTACATGGCTGTAAGTAGATTGACTAAAATTAGTCTTAAGAGACACATTAGTTCATTTGAGTGATATTAATAAAAACCCTATAACTGCAGTGTTTTTTAAACAGAGACCTTTCTTTAGGGGCAAACTGGGTATGAATATTTATATGGATGATGTTGACTAGCTGCCTTCAAAAGTATAGTCAGTTGGTGAGAGCCAAAGTACAGTGAAAAATCTGGGACATGAAGACCAAAAGGAAGAAATATTAGACAGGTTTAATAGCTAAACAGTTACCTTCAAAGTAAACTAAAGGGGAATAAGTTATCAACCACAACAGTACAGTTGGCATCTTGATATGAAACCACTGGAAGTCTTGGGTGGTGAAGATGTGTAACTTTGAATATATGGCTGATAGGATGTGAATTCACTTGTTTTTTTGTAAAAACATTTTTGTATTTGTGACAGGAAAGCAGCTATAGAAATCTGTCTCCTATTTCTGTGATAGATTGTTTTTTTTGTTTTTTTTTTAAATAAAATGTAAAAACTAGTATGTAGCCAGTTTGGTTCTTTGAAATTTGGGAGAAAATTAAATTAATGCTAGAACCAGGTATAGTTTGTTACCTTTGCCACCCAAGCACTGTGAGAAATTTGTGGTTATAATTAGTTTATTTGTCAAGACTGGGTTATTTTAGTTTTGTTTCAGTGCTTAAAGTACATTCTTCAAACTCTTATATTTAAAATTAAAATTTTGGTAATGTATAAATCACCTAAATTTGAGTTTAAATATTTATTGCTTTAGGTCATCCATGATTTGCATGGACCATACGAATCACAGTGACGTATAAAGAATACAGAACGATGGACACATTCAATTCCTCATCTGGCACCACTTTTGTTATTAATACTTTGACCCTTTCAAATATTTCAGACTTAGTTAACCTTTGGGTATTTGATAGAATATAAATCATCTAAGAACAGAGAGCAGTTTTAACAGGACTCAATTTATTTTTAGTGTAAAATTATTTTTGTAGTTGCTATTCAAATTCACGTTTTTTGTTATGACAGCCAGAAAGAATAAACCCAGAGAGTAAAGACTGTGGATATGATATTCGTTCGGACATTTGGAGCTTTGGAATAACAATGGTTAGTTCAAATTACATTTGTATAAAATCTTAACAGAAAGTTGTTGCAGAAGAAACTAATTGGTCTTAAGTGTTTGAATTAGTATTGAATGTGGGTTAAGTTGTGTAAGTAAAATATTGTTAAAACATCGTCTGTTATTGAGAGCAAACAAGTACAGAAAGATGAGAACTCCTAGAAGCTGAACACATTATTTAAAACCTTCAAAGGACATTCAGTTTAGAGGTCTACATATACTCTGAAACTTGTATAATACAGCACATTATTTTTGTCAGAAACTAAAGAAAACACTCATAATATAAAGTGATAAGTATACTGTAAAGTTTGGCTTGATGTGCTGCAACTTGCTTCCTTGTGCACTTTTATATAGCATCTAAAATAAATTAGCATTTAATTGTTTAGTGAAATTATTTACACCCATCTGAAAGCTTGAGTCTTACTGTAGAAAGAAATTTATTTTTTAAAATACACTAACTTTTGTGATGAATGTGATTTTATGTGTGGATAATTGTTGATGCACGTAAGGAACGTTTGTATAAAAACCCGGCTGCCCTAATTGAGGTGATTGAAACACAGCATTTGAGTAAGGTTTCTTTTTTCTAGCAGTTATTACTTGATGTCTATCATATGTTTTTCTATAGATTGAGTTGGCCACAGGAAACTTTCCTTATCCCACCTGGGGCACACCATTTGAACAGTTGAAACAGGTGGTGAAAGATGACCCCCCTCGGCTTCCTTCTGATCAGTTTACCCAAGGATTTGAAGATTTCATTATTCAATGGTAGAATCAATTTTTGTTTTTAACATGTATAGAATTTTTGTACATATAATTTGATTATCACATCAACTTTCAGAATGTATTTTACTTCTTTTAAGGATATTTTTTAAACATGTTCATCTGATTACCACAAATCATATTTATGCATGTGCACTATAATGAATAAAGCTACATGTACATTTTGAACATGTGAAGTAAATCCAACCAGGTAAAATAGTGCTTGGACAGATCTTAACTGTACTAATCCTTTATTGTTTTTACAAACATGTATTACATACAGTAGTAAAACACAAATGTAAAGGTATTTTTTATAAACTGTGTTAATCCGTTAATTTCATGTAAAATATTTGTCATGGTGGGCTCCTGTATTTTAAAACCTTGTAACCATAATAGTATACTTCTATAACTGTGAACATGCCTCTTGTGTCTTCATAAAACTTGCCATTCTTTTAGTGATTTTTAAGTCCTTTTTGTAAATCAAAAATTCAGTCTGAGTAAACATACTCAGTTTAAAAATAAATCTTCATTCTGCTGTATGAGTGACTGCTTTGAGTGCAGCAAGTTTCATATTACAACAAAGAATACTTTTCGTTGATAAACTTTCAAATTTTATTTGCATATTCCTTAAAATCTGTTATTAATAAATATCTAGTGTTTTTCCTTCTTCCAGAAAAGCTTTGTATTTTCTCTACCCAACTATACAAGTTTGACTTGACTGATCTTGTGACCACAAAAAAAAAAAATCTAAATTGCCCTTTTGTCTGACTGACTTCATATTGTAATGTGAAACTTGATTTTTTCATTCTGAACAGTGTATGTTTGCTTATATTAAGTTTTATTGCCCTTTAAAACATAACTAATATTCCTGCTGTAACCTTATTCGGTTAATGTGCAGCTTGTGATTACCCTGTTGAATTATGTAACACACAGACAACTCTTAAATGTAACTAATATTCCTGCTATAAAAATTACTTTGGTTAAGGTGCAGCTTGTAATTACCCTGTTGAGTTATGTAATACACAGACAACTTGTGAGAGTCTTGTGAAAATGTTATTTTTATTCTTTATTTTACCTTATTTAACTACAAAGGTAACTAGAAAAGTTTTTTTTATACTTCAGATACTGTTAATAATAATAATAATAATAATAAACACGTATAGAAGAGAAAGTACTTTCCTAGGTCTTTTTTGCTATTGACTGTTGAGGACATGTAACTTAGGTTTTTATGCTAATGGTGCTACTGCAATAAATTTTTTAGTAAAGTGATGCTACATAATATATTAACAAGCAACACAAGCATTATGTGATCCGTAACTATCATAATTAGTTTGTCTAATAGCTGTTAGATATTTCACTGAACTCAACATTTTTTATTGTGAGACTCAGTTTTGAAGACGAAACAAAACTAACAGAAAACAAGGTAATACATCATTTGATAGATTGAAGCTTTCTCTTTCTACTGGTTACAAGGGGGTGTCATTTTCTAATTTATAACTTTGTTACCTAATAATATAGTGTTTTGTCAAACCAGTACTTATAATGAATAGTTTCTATTGAATTCCAAACTTCTTGAAGGGGATGATAAAGAAGACCTAGACAACACATCACAATTCTCAAACTAGAGATATTTATTTATTCCTATATAATTAAGACTTTAATACAAAAGATTTATTAGATTTGATGTTGAGGTTATTTGTATATATTAAAAATACTTTGATTTAATTTTAACTTTTAAAGATTGTGACATGTCCACTTTGACCTACTTGATATGAAAAAAAGGTTAAATTTAGAACTGCTGTCTTTCTGAAAACCTAATTTTTTTTCTCACTAATGATTTCAAGTTAGTATTATATAATTGTTTTAGTTTAACATTATGACAGCTGAATTTTTTTTAAACCTAATTAAGACTTTTTAAAGTAGTTTTTTTAGTGTAATTATCACAATACGTGTGTTTTGTTATTAACTCCAGAAAGGTGTGAACATTTAGTGTGGATTACTCATTAGGTCTCACAGTTCATTGCCAAAATGTTTTTGAAATTTGTTTAGCATAACTTTTAAAGAAAACTTA
Source organism: Carcinoscorpius rotundicauda (assembly GCA_011833715.1). Classification (NCBI taxonomy): domain Eukaryota; kingdom Metazoa; phylum Arthropoda; class Merostomata; order Xiphosura; family Limulidae; genus Carcinoscorpius; species Carcinoscorpius rotundicauda. The sequence goes on from CM022406.1 coordinate 29,255,967, forward strand.
AATACATTCAGAATTACATTTCTGCACAGCTCGGAGGAGTCCCACCTGTAAACAGTACATTTAAACTTTTTTTGACCATTTAAAAGTAGATCTTTATTTGTGTTTGTTACTAATTTATTTATTCATTGAAGGTTTTGTTTGAATTGATTTTCCTTCTCAAAATATTGGTTCAGTGTTTTGGTCACAAACTTAATCATGCAATTTGAAAATTGTATAACTACTGAAGACAAAATGTAAATATGCTTGGATGGAGAAATGGTAAGTTATACATGTCAGTTTAGAAGTGAGTAATATATGGTTAAGTTATGAGATGTCTGGCAGAGAATGGATTTTAATGGGAGAGTTTAAAGATATCTGGGTACTTTGAGGATGCTAGATAATGAAATATTCCTATTAAAGAATTTAAGAGGTTAGTAAAGTTGTTTACTTAGAAGATATGAGCTGACCTTAACTAATAATACCATTATTAAAAAAAAGTGCAGTTTGACCTGTTACTATTGGCCTATCCGATTGCAGGTCAGCAATAAATTTTACCATATTTTTTATCATTAATTTATAGTTGTAGGTGGCAACCAATATTAATAGTCAGAATGGAATATAAAAACGTTTCTGAAACTGGTTGTACTAATGAGATTACTAACCTTTTTAGTAAGTCCCCCCCTCTCCCCCCAAGATTCTTGTAACTTAATGTCCACAGTGAGATAGAAGAATACCAAGGAATATCAGTGACCCTCCCCATGATCCAGAAAGTTAGTGTTGTGTTGTTATATTTGTGTATTCTTCCATTCTTCAATTTTATTTGAGGTTTTCTTATTTATAAACAGAACTTTTCATAAAATTGAACTTTAGTGCTAAAGAATACTATTTCTTATTTTAAGTCTTCAGAAGGACTACAAGAAAAGGCCCAACTATAATGAACTTTTGAAACATCCTTTTGTGGTAACACATTCTCACCTTGACGCTTCTATAGCTGAATATGTGACTGAAATTCTCGATTCTCACCCGGATCCACCAGCAGAAGATAAGTGATCAGTGGAATAGTACCAACTTTTGTGTAGTCATCTAACAAGCCCAGCATGTCCACCCAGACCCAAGTATTGCTTGTTTCAACTGTAATACAGAGTAACTGGATGAAGCTGTAAACACATACTTATAATGTATGAAACCTAGTTTTTTCTCTTTTCTGGTAAACCACAATTCACATTAAAATAAATCTTTTAGAGAGAGAAAAAGTTTTTGTAAGTTTTAATGCACGGTCAGACACTTAAAAGTAAATTATTACAGAAAACATACAAAAATAATATTCAGGTGCTTAACCTTTGGCCAGATTTACTTCCTGGTGGGCATTATTTTGGAGTTTAATTAGTTTTATCTGTATATTTGGTATAAATTTTTCAAAATGATGCTTGCAAAGTTTTGTTTTCTGTTAGATTTTTCTTTTTAAAACAAATATAACCATTTAAGTTTTATTAACCAGACTGTTGAATTTCAGTTTTCACAGATGTGACTGATCGTAGGTGAGAATTACCCATCAAAAGTACCTTTTAAAGTTTCAAATATTTTGTTTTTGAAACTTGTGAAATTCAAATGCCAGGTTGTCCACATATGTTGTGAAGTCAACTTTATTGCAGAATATTCTTTTCTCATTGTAGTTGCGTGTTTTCACACTTGTGTAGTCTGTAACACTAGGCCAAAATAAACTTGATAAATTACATTTCTGAACCTTTCTCAGTTTCACTTAACTATTATTCTGTAATGGGAAATTAGTTATTTGGAAACTGAAGCTAGTCCTAGGAATCCTGTCTGACAGCTGTGACACCACCTTCTACACTTCTGTGTTTTCTAATTAAACTTTTTATACTCTTATGTCCAGTGGCAAAAATAATTTTCCCAAACACCATGATTCTCCATATTTTCCCTGTTTTATGGCAGCAGTAATCATTCTTATTTCTCATGTACTTTCTCTTCCTTATCTGGTAACTTGCAATATCTAACAGTATTTTCTTCCATGGTGTTTCACAAGTCTTGCAAGATGTTCAAGTGCAGACACTACAAGTAGGTCCTGAAGAGATTAACATAAAATAGTTTTATATTTGAAAATAGCTTTTGTTTGCTGTCAGTCTTAGTTGTTGCTGAACTGTTGCATGGGATACACCACTCTTCAGTATTCTTTCACCTTAACATAATTTAAAAAAAAAAAAAATCACCAAACTGTTTCTGGGAGCTCATGGTTCTATTGTTGAGGGCAGTGTTAAATAATGCACATACTACCATTTCATCTGGTCAGTATCTGGCTCTAGTTGGTTTATCTGTGGGAGTACGTTAATGAGATCTGTAAAATAAACATAGTACTAACATATGAACTAGTCAGTAATCAGCTTGAAGTGTTCGTTATCAGTGTTTCTGATATTCTACAGCAATCTTTATTTCTTGGATTTGAATGGCTAATACTAGAGTACATTAATGGTAAATAGGGGAACTTTGTTTCAGATATTTATTTGAATCTGTTTTATATATACCCTCTGTCTTGTTTATATCCATCACTGATGAATAAAACCAAACCAAACTGAACATTACTTAAATCATTCTTTGTCTTCCCATCTTCTCATCCATAGTAACACCTACTGAAAGCTAACTTGCTTCTATATTTAAAATCATCAAATAAAAAACGAGTTCTTTAAGTCAATCATCAGTAAGGTTTAAGTAACCTTTACCATTCAATAACACAGGATAACTTTTTGTATGTACACTTCCTATATAAGACTGGTTAGTTCTACATACAGTTCTGTCACTTCCAACAGCTAACTTTCTGTTTAAGTCATTGGTCATTAAATTGTTTTTACTTCTAGATATTCTGGCTTTATTAAATCTCTTGGATAGTCTAAGAGAAACAGGTTAAACTATAGTAGTTGTGTATCATATAATAACTGTGCAGTGAGCTTTCCAATTATTGAGCCTGTTATTTGATGTGGTATTAACCTTTATACATTTCTCACAAAGGCTTAGTTAACTGACTCTCCAGTGTTGTATTTAATTGTGAAAAACAAACAATGAATTAGAAGCTTATTATGCATTATTTTATATAAATCTGATTTTAAAGAATATTTACATTACAATCCTAGTAACTGCTACTCAGTTATTTGTTTTGTTTTAGTCGAACAATAGTTTTGGTTGGAAGTTTTCAGAATACTTCTATAGAAGACTTACTACCACATAAGGAAATACCCAAATCTTGTTGAATCATAGCCTTGTCACAACATTTATCAAAAACAATACAGTAAAGTCAACATTACTTGCTATTTGTTTCAGTTGATATAAAGTTTAACCTTTTGGTTTTGGAAAATGCAGAGGAATGTTTCAAAAATTAGGAGTCTGTGGGTAACCTCAAACTCTGGAACCTTTTCAGCATGAATTTTATCTAAGTTCAAATGTTTCAGGAAACTGTAGAACATCAATTAACAAGAGGTAATTATCTGATTGTAATACTTTCTTTTAACAATGTCAGCTTTTACTTATGCTTCTTTTAATATTGTATTTTAACAGAATTACATTTTAAACAAGGTGTACCTTTTAGTGAAAAGAATGTGTGGCTAGAGTTCACTCTACATTGTACTAACATACTTGCTCTTTATTAAGTATTAAATGAGATTTTTAATACTGTTCCTATGCATATAATAGAAAGTAATGAACTGTAAAAAGCTACATTAATATTACTGAATATAAATTGTTGGGGTATGTCTGTGCTTCCAAACTGTTTACACTCAAATCACCTTCAGATCTTGGTGCAGGTGCTTTTGTCCCTATTTAATCCTTAACAGAGCACACTGTGATGCAGTACTTGTATCTGGATATTAACTCAAGCAATGGTACATCTTCAACTGTTAGTGTGTGGTGCTTTGAGTGTTTTATTGACTTATGGTCAAATAAGTCATTCTACCTCAATGTTTAAGGTTTGAAAACAAAAATTGGGCCCCAGATGTGTTTAAATGAACTTGCAAGTTCTTTTACTGCCAGCATTGAGATGTTAATACAGGATTGCTGTTGCAGTACCATGATGCAATCAGATTCTTGCTGATTTATATCTAGAACACCCCTTTAGATATCAAAATATGAAATTTTGTTAATTATAATACTGCTATGGTAATTCAAGTTCTCAGTTAAAAGAAAATAAATTTTGTGGAAAATCATTTTGGTCAATTGTATGGACTCTAATCTACATCTTAGATTACAGTTTTTATAAAGTTGGTACTTGAATTGTAGCTTTAGTAAACAAAATCTAGTGATCCATTGAACAAGGCAATCATCGAATTCTTCCTCCACTCTATAAATAGTATGACAACAACATTTTGAACAACCTTACTTATTATTTACATACCTCGTGTTACAAGTTGAAAGATGTTTTTAATTACTGCTACTCTACATCAAAAATAAATTGCCAGTATTAAGAAAAACTGCTAGGCCTTACCTATGAAGCAGTCACTGAAAACAAAATGGAGTTAATTATAACAATTATTTGCCATCTTAAAAGATAAGACCAGCCACACTTATAAACTACTGTTAGTTATTGTATAACTAAGAATTCTGTTAATTGAGGTTGAGGGTTGTTGATGTACCACCTTCTGACACTTGTCTTCACTAAGCAGGTCCCTGTAAAAGCAACTTTTTAAAGGTTTTTCTCATTAGATGCCTACTTTGTATTATTTACTCTGAGGTAATTAATACACAAATATCCTGCATGACACCAAAATTGTGGTCCAGAAGGAAAAATAACTCCAGAACCCTAGTGAATGTACCCAGCTGATGGATATAATTTATGTATTATGAACATGTATGATGCAGGGGACTTGTAGCAGATTTAAATAGATACCTGTCTCAAAATAGCCCTAATGAAGTATCACATTAATCCTGTATATGTAACCCAGTAAGCACAGTCCCTTAGACAGTAAGAATTACTTTTCAAATCCACCTAACATTGTAACTAGCAGCAAAGTGTCTACATGCTACAGTTGATACAAACCAACCCAATATTTGGAGAATATTATGATAATGCAACAACATCGACAGAAGACTTTTTAGTAGAGGTAATAAACCCACAACATGATTTGTGTTTTCTTATTGCAAAGCCACCTTCAGTCAGACTCCTAATTTTAAATATAATTTGTGAGGTATGCAATAAAATGCAGGTTAAGTATGACTGATAACACAGGCCTGAGATGGTTTTGTTTTCAAATTGTAACAGTAACCATATGTCACCTCCTTTTACATAACTGAATCACTTTCATTAATAATCATTGTAGAATCAAAACATAAATATTTGTAAATGAAGTAATCTGATCTAAATTTTATTTCAATAACAAGAACAGGAGATTTAATATTGAAAGTTTAACACTTAAATTTGTTAAATTTATTAAAATTAAAACTTTTCTGACGTTGAAATTTCCTGGCTAATGTAATCAGGTAATCTCAATAAAACATGATACTATGCTTGTCTATATAAGGCAAGTAAAATAGACTTCAAATATAGCACACTCTAAATCATTTTTTTTGTGGTTTAAGAAAAGGCCTACAACTTAACGAGAGACGACATACTAACCACTGACCCTCCTTTTAATGGGTTGTAGCTACATTAATATAAATATTTTGAGAAAATGAGAACCGAAAACACAATACAGCATACAAATATGAATGTAACATGGGAAGTAACATTAATCATTCTAAACAAAACTACCTTTTGCAGTTTGTTTCTGTCGAGCAAGATGTATCAAATAAAATATGATTCAACAAATAAGTTACTAAAAGTGCCACTTCTGTTATTTTACACTTTGTTGTTACTTGAATTTAATTCTTTATGGATGTCCTACCATAAGAGTATATCCAAGCAAAAAAATTTACATTAAAGTGTCATATTTAAAATGTTGAAACACAACTGAGATAAACCATGAAGATGGAATACAATGTACCTTAGACTCATCTTGGGTTGAGACTTCCAAAGGAAGAACCACAAAGACACACGAGAATGTACCTCCGACTTATCTGTGTTAAAATTTATTTTCTACCTACTACCTCGGTGTAGTATTCCCAAGGATAAACACTGGAAGTTTTATCCCAGGTGTGGTGTTTAGTGAAGGCAATAACTTGGAAAAACCAATCTTTTATGTAGTTTCAGGAATAATGAAACATGATAAAAAGGTACTTGCAATGGCAAACATATAATAAATTTGAGTTAATTAAACAGAATAAAATAATATTCAAAAGCACCCAAGATTGTTCCTATCTTAAACTCAAACACTAATCTTTCACAAAAAGAGTTTTTCTTTTCCTCCCTACATGAACTAAGTATGGCTTTTACAAATTGTAACTGAAAAAGAATCAGACTTCTGGTGTTACTAAAGCACAATTCCTGGGAAGCTTCAAATAGTGCTAATTAGGTTTCACTTGTTGGATTATTTACTCCCTAGATACAGGTAGAAAACCAAACCTCTGTCGCAACTGTTCAAAGAAAATGAATGTTATGATGGTGTGAGGACCCAATCTAACAAACGCTGGAACATAACCCTGCAAAAAAAAACATTCATCAGAAATATGGAAAACACTATATTAAAGCATACAATGAAAGCTTGGTTTTATATTAGACCTACAAGTTTTTTGAAACCATAGAAAAGATTTGGTAATGTTTAGTAGCTAAACCAGCTGATGTCAAGTCCTGTGCCATTCTAATCCAAGATGAATTCCTTATTTATTTGTGTTTACCTCCATGACTGGATTACCATTTTGTTTATGTAATCAGTTTGAGCCTCCAAAGAAATCTTAGTTGGATAAATTCTAACAAATTCACCATATTACTTCCAAATATAGTTTTAATTATATATTGTGTAAACTGTCTCTTCCTTTAACAACTTGCTGCACAGAATTTGTAATATAAAGTTTTTAACACTACCAAGATAAAACATACAAAATACAGAAATAATCCACAATCAGTGATGTCGAGAAACCCACTTGTTGAGAAATTTATATGCAAAAACTGCTCGTTTGGGTTGAGAAAATATTTTATATAGAAGAGCGAACAACATTTTAGCCTTCTTTGGTCATCGTCAGGTTCACAAAGAAAGAGGTAACTGACCCAAACAAGCCGTTTTTGCATAGAAATAATGCATATTTTATGAACAGTTTAGTGTTTGCTCAAGAGAACAAGTTATTACAATTGTATTTTTCATACTATAAATAATCTAATGGACTTAATGTGGCTTTTCATTAATGTAGATTATGAGATAACTCTTTATACAGAAAGTGGTCATAACCATACCTTAAAAAAACCTAATGGACCTAACTTTGCTGTTACTGCTATAAGGTGAAACAGGCTCTGTAAAAGTGAAATGAAAAGAATTAAGAAGAAGACAAATATGTGAAAACAGCCTCATTACAACTCTTAACAGAATATCTTATAAAATATTAACCCTCACCTGCACAGCTCTGAAACGTCAGGTTGTAGAATACCTATGGCCCAACTCGATCCCACCACAAAATTACCATCATGGTAATCTGGACTGATATTCCACACAGTTACAACTGTTACTATGGTTAGAGTAAATATGTTGAAAAAACAAGTATTATTAAACAAGGTATTAAAAATTACCAGTGTTTTAACATACTACTATATGCAAGTCATTATCCACCAATGTTACCAAATACTGAAATATTCAGCAGAAACAAAACTGTATGTTATGAATCTCCTTGGTACCAACACAATCCCAAAACAAATGGAGTCTCTATAATAAACATGTTTACAACAATAATGTGAAAATAAGGTACAGAATCAAGAAAGTCATCTGGATCCAGTTGGACTCTGAGTGTGCTGATTTAGGGTTAAGTACATGAAAAGATCCTGAAGTTTATTAGACTTTCAGAGAACATACACAACAGTTCAGTTAAACTTTATTATTATTTTGAGGAAGGGCTACAACAGGTTAACAAAAACTTAATATATTTCATATGATTGTAATTAAATGTACACTTTGAAAGACATTTTACTTTAGTTTTTACAGTAAAGGAGATGAACTTGTATAGTTAAATTAAACCTACATCTTTCCACAAACATCTTCAAGGCACTGGTTTATCAGCTTCATGTTACTCTTAAGAATTAGATAATATTAACTTAGTTGTAATTTGGAAATTAAATGCATAATGTTCTAAAATATGATTGAGAGATGGAGTTATTTAAGTCAGTAAAACTTCATCAAATATTGAAGTTTGAAAATAATTTCAAACAAAGGAGTCACTTTCTATTAAATAATAGTGAATACAGGTTGTGCAATGGGGCTTCAGCAATTGTAAAATGACAACTACAAATGATATTAAATTCTAGTTCACCAACATTAACAAACTTACTTTATATTCCCCTGGTTTTGCATTCATTGTTCTAGTTTTTAAAACATCCAAAGGCTGTGTCATCGTTGTTGCTATAGCGCCCTGGTAGAGAGAAATATCGATCTATTATTCAACCTTTATACAATAAGAGTATATTACAGAAAAAAGAAATATACTTAAAGATAAGGTTAAAAAATATTAAAGGAGAAAAATAAGAATCCTTATCATACAAGCACTTTTAAAAGTAGACTTTTCTTCATCAATGACAAACTGGAAAGTTAATGCTTTATGAAAGTTTGGATCACTTAGAAATGGCTCAATACGGTAAATCACATAAAGTGACATAAAATGGTACTTACTGCCATTAAACTTGATGCAAAGTGAGTTATTAAATTATCAATGAAATAGCCTGTTTGGACAAGTAACTGCTTGATTTGATCATACATGGAAAGCTAGAAGAAGAGAATAATTAAAGTAATTAATGAAAGCTATTAAATGTATCTTAGGATGGCTGGTATGGGTATTAACAATTTTACGAAAAGAAAGCAGAGAACAATGGGAAAGCTATTAAATGTATCTCAGGATGGCTGGTCCGGGTGTTAACAATTTTACCAAAATAAACCAGAGAACAACAGGAAAGCTATTAAATGTATCTCAGGATGGCTGGTATGGGTATTAACAATTTTACCAAAATAAAGCAGAAAACAAGTGCACTCAGAATCAGAGTTAACAGTATACTGTGAGATGGAAAACAGGAAAATTAAAATTGCAAGACAGAGGTGCAGGGTGTTTTGGCCAGCATTTGGTAGAATTTAGAAAACATATAACTAGAAGCATGGTGACTGAGAAGTGGGAACTAGGGCAAGATTCTTGTAATAGTAACAATGCTTACATTATGAATTTTTCTGTTTTAATTTAAGATTTATTTATTATAACTTCAGTCATTAAAAAAACATTCCATAATGTCTTATAATTAACTTCTGATTGAAGCCAGCTACCCACATATAAAGAACTAAAAAAAATTTATATGCTTAGTAATTAACATAACTAATGTACTGTTTCAATGAGGTGTATTCACAGTCATAAGATAATAACTTGCAATAATTAGAATACATTAATTCATCAGTACTGTCAGTGATATGTTAAGACATGTCTCATATTTTAGAACGTTTGTTTTACTAAATGCTACCATACAGTGAAAATGTTTGTTTTGCTGAAGGTTACAATCAATGCTGATATATTTTCTGTATAAATGATTACATCCAAACATTCACAGTTTAGAAAGAAGTTTTTACCACATTTACAAACAAAACAATCAATCAGATATCTAATTAACATTTTTACCCAAATCCAAGTTTTTCACCTTGTTTAAGGTTGTTAACACTTGCACTTGCATATACAGTATCATTGTGATATTGCTTTCAAAATACACCCACCACTACATGTTGAAAAACTTGTACATACATTTCTACCTATAACCAACCAATGATGACAATACAAACTGTTTGGACTAAATGTTATATTCCTTTTTATTTTTATGATCTTCAATTTCCCTTGACTGTTTTGATGTCGAAAAGAGTCATTTAACTAAATATGTTAGCAATGTATATAATAATTATTTTTTACACAACAGACCAACACCTACTTACATGACCAATGACCACTAAAGCATGTAGTGTTCAGGACCTCTTACTTGATCAATGGTCATAAAAAAACATCTACAAATGTAGTGGACTAAATGACACTACTGCTTCTCCACATTTTGTTTTTATGACCACTTACTAGACCAGTCAATGGTCATAAAACAGCTCTAAATGTAATAGTCATGAAAGTTTACTTGACTAATGAATTTTCTCAACAAAAACGAGCCATTTTTGCATATAAAATTCTCAACAAGTGGGTTTTTCGACATCACTTGACTAATGGTTATTAAAATAATCTCAATGTATTTCCTGACAAATTACTAGACCAATGGTCATTAAATTATCTCTACATATAGTTTTCATGATCACTTACTTGACCAACAGTCATTAAAGCAGCTCTGAAAGTAGCGGTGAAAGCCCCAGAGAAAAGTCTTTTAACCCCTTCAACTTTATACACTCTCCACAAACCATCAACAGCATGCTTGTAGCTGACAAAAAATTATTGAATGAAAGAACCAGTAAATCTCACAGCAACTCAGACTTTAAAAGATCACCTTTGCTTTCTACAGTTTAAAAACAACAACTTTACACTTAACATAAAGGAGTTATCACTTTGAAAAATCACACATACTTTTAAGCATGGGCATAACAGGGAAGCTGCTAAGAAGGGACAGTTTCTGTGATACACTTCTAGTTGGGCCAAATTAACATGTGTATGCAAATCACACAACAGCGTAAAGCACCCCAGGCAAATTGAGGGGTAGCTCTCTTTGCACCTCCCTTTCAAACCTTTCATAAAATGATGCTCCTGCTTCTTACTGTTACAAAAATAACAATAATGCAGACAAGAAAAGGTGTGAACCTAGAGATGACAGTATCAATCAGTTATTAGTCGCTGGTGAATCTTATGTAAAAATTATCACTTTGATAAATAAAACTAGTGTTAACAAAACTTGCATTATCTTAAACAATTAAAGAAAGTAAACACCACTACTTGTTGTTAGTTTGCCTGGTGTATCTGTAAATTTTGTAAATACCAAAAACTAAAAAATTACAATCTTAGTTTACAACACAGTTGATTAATTAGTCAAGATGTAATAAACTTACTTTCTTCTCTGTTCCTTTGGAATTTTAATATCATTCTGCATTCTACAGAAACAAAATACACGTTTCTTACTATGAATATTCCTAAATTACACTCAATAAAATCAATCACTGAAATCTGCACAACTTCATAACCACAAACAAACAACCATTTACTAAGATTTGTTAAAAATAAAGAAATAAAAAAAGAGTATAGAAGTGTTCAAGTTGATGCAGAAATGTTATCAATGAAATGAAATAAAACAGAAACTGACAGTTTGTTTTACGTGTACGCTAAATAAAACAGCAACAGTTTGTTTTACATGTACACTAAATAAAACAGTAATTAATAGTTTCTGTTTTATTTACTTTACATGTACAGTAAATCCAACAGTAACTGTTTCTGTTTTACTTCTTATATATGTATCAGTGTAGAAGTTATCCAACAACCAATTCTACAAGCTACATGTCAGGCCATGTAAGAAATTTCTCAGATAATCACTTTTTTTTTTAATATAATTGTTATACTTCTGTCTAAAGAGCGGGCTGAATTTAACTGTACCACAAGATTGATGTCTGACACTACAATGACAGTACTAATAGATACTGGATAATTTCAAACAGTATAACTCTCAAGGTTATTTCTATCAGTACTGGTGTTAAAATGAAAGTAGGTTGATATCTTCATCACCTGACATTCACCATATCAGCAGGTGTACCCACAAATCCACCAGCAGCTCCAGAAATAGCTGCAAATATCACTTTTTTGTAGAAAGGTAATGGTTCTCCTGGTTTTGTTGCACTTTGCTTCACAACCTCATAGATACCAAAGCGGGTAGTTGAGTATGTTAGCTACATTAAAGAAATATAACATTCAACATGTGGTATCATAAGTGGGTTGACAATAACAACATTCTCATACATGGAATGACAGTTGCATAATTAAAATGTTTGAAGCAGTGCAAGCATAAGCAATAAACTATTTATAAATTAATATATATCTTAGTTCTAACAAACAAAATTAATAATTTTGCCAGACATTAATAAAAGTATAATGTGACTACTGAGATTTTGGTATAATTACACAGTAAGCGTAACATGTTTTACCTGACGAAGCAATGAAGCACTAAGACCATTATAAAGTGCAAGAATTCCCTGGTAATGAACAATATTAAGAGTGTTACGTATGAGGCTTAATTTCCCTTCCTGTTGTGTCTGAAGATGAACCTGTTAGAAAAATCATAACAGTATTTATACTGAATAATTCTATTACACTTCACTTTAGTTAACACCTGAAATAAAGGCCTTTCTAAAATTTTATCTTCATAAATACATCTTAAATAATTTGTTTTGCACATAAATTTAAAATATTCATGTGGTAAAAATATTAGTTTTACCACAACTAATTGCAACAACACACTGGTCCAGAGTGGTCAACTCTTGACTATAGAACACACAATCTTTTGTGGTTTCCTTGCAATATCACTACATAATGCCCCTTATAATACTGATCTAGATTACTACTTTATTCAGTAAATTCACTAACAAAATAATTTAATTAACTACATGTTAAATTTATAATTTTAAATTGTTGCAGATGCAACAAATGACCCATTTAAAAGTAGTTGCTAACTTTCTTTGTTAACCTGAAGATGACCTAAGAAGGTCAAAACAATGTTCTGTACTTTATTTTAATTAAATTTTTATACCCATACCAGCTGTCTAGAAAATACAAATATTTACATAGCTGATTATATGTCTGTTCTAGTAGTATGTTAATTTATATACAACCCATTTTATGCTAAATAATCAAAACATAACTCAAAAAGAAATTAACCATAATTAGTTAATAATTACTGGACAATAAACAAGTTTCAATATAATAAATAAAGAGTAATCACAAAACTTCACTCCCTCTGATGAGTAGAAAAGTCAGCTTGTTAGACAAATATACAAGCCTAAATGTAATTTCATTACTAAAGTAATTAGGCCTATAGCAATAAACAACTTCATGATTTAGTCATAGCATTATTTTATAAAAACAAAGCGTAGCTGTAAGTGAACTTGAAAAGAAACTATTAAATGAAAGACATGTCCATCTTTCCAAAGTGTACTAATTCCATGTTAAACTTAGAGCATTCAGTCTTTAAAATTTATAGAGCAAATATTTTTTGAATGTCTGTTCAACAAAGACAAACTACAGAGACACAAACACAAAGGACACAAAAGCCTTTAAATATTTACCTTGAGCAGGTCAAGGGGGTGAGTGCAGCAGGCAGCCCCTGCACTAGCCATTCCCCCGAAGTACCACCTTGCTAAACGATTCTCTTGTTTCTTCATAACCACTGACGTTTCTTCTACTTGATGGGTGTACTAGTTTCATAGACAATGTTTTTGTTAAAAAAACAAACCTAATATTTTTAAGAACTGCAGAAACAAAACACAGAAAAACAACAAACAGTTGAGACCACAAGTAAAGATATGATCAATTACGTTTTTATGTACACTACTTAAAATTAACAGTGAAGTTTAGAATAAATGGCCTAATGACCAAATTCTTTACTTCATCAGTCTAGAAGTTTCCAGTTTCTCCTATAAACTTGGGGAAAAAACACAAGTTTACAATTAACACATTAAGTTCCAAAAATAAGATTGCTTATACAAATTGATTTGATTTACATTTACAGAAATCCCCCCTAGTGGGACAGGGTTTAGTTTGTGGACTCACAGCACTAAAATTTAGGGTTCAATTCCCCATAGTGAACACAGCAGACAGCCCAACTTGGTTTTGCTCTAAAAATAACAAAAACATACAAACAAAATATTTACATAAACCAAACTACCTGATGATGACTTTGGAAACTGTTCATTCACACAGTTCACTTGAACATGGAATGCATAAAAAAATGAAAAGGGCAGATTTTTATATGATATAAAAATCCTGTTACTTTAAAACATTCACATGGAGATTTATCTCCTTTGTAAATGTTTTAATTTTTTAAAAGTCACAAAAATCTCCTCAACTTCTGACAGTTTAAACAGTTTTTATTTACTAAAGTAATTTTACAGACTTTACTTCCTACTTTTGTGTCTTGAATAAGGGTTCAAGTCCACATGGAATCTTGGTTCGAAATCTTAAATTCCCCATCATGAAGATGAAAAATATGTTTTCATGCTGGAGAAAAGGCTGCAGATCCATAAACAACAATGCAAACTTGACTAGCATACTCTGACTGATGTGTTACTAAGTCTTTAGGTTTAGAAGCATGAAGTTTGTACACTCCCAAACATACAGCATTTTAAGACCCAGTGAGAGTCAGTAATTGTGCAAAATCATCAAATAACAAATCACAGTGCTGCTTAGTGATGATATACAAAACCATTTTAAAGCACAAACATGCGAGTTAATATAAGAATTCAATAAAATAGATTTAAATAATCTCTCCATGTACCAACTGAAACACCCTGTCACCCTGAAGTGAACAATAATTTGTTGTTTGTTTATTTAACTCAAATCATTTTGTTTAATTATTAAAATAAATCAGAAGTTCACACTGTATATAAGTGGTTATGCTATAATTACATAACACAGAAATGCCAACAGAACTACTAAAAATTTATTAAAGAATAAATTACCATATGATTACATTGGTCCACTCACACTTTCTGTGTAGATATACAAGATATATAAACATTATCTAGTCTTAAACTTACAAGATTACAGATATGTGACCACTTCATATTTATTTCACACATATAAAATCAAATATAAAAAATTTCTTCCAGAACAAAACACAAGAGTTTCATACAATATCTATGAGAGAATCTATGAGCTTTTACCTACCTTAATACATCACTAGAACGTAACGATTCACATTCCATTTGGTAAGTGAAAACAGAAGGATAAATTGAAAATTAATTATTTTACATTAGTTAATTGAAGACAACATTAAAAATTAAATATTCTTTCTTAGGGAAAACAAACAATGTAATATTTCATTCCCTTAATTACTATTTCAGAAGTTCAGTGAAAAATCATATTTCAGTACATTACTGAAATCTGTAACATTTCTAGAATTTAAAATGACTACTTTGTATCTGGTTTTAAAAAAAAAAAGGCGTTAAATATGAACTGTTTAATTTATGTTATTTTAATATCTGTATTTCTCCAGTTAGCTTTTACTTTTGGAAAAAATATAAAAATAAAAAAGCAAACATTAGTTTATTCAGCATACAAAATTAACAGCAAATATAATTTGTAATATTTACTTATTTCTTCTAAATAGTAGTGTTAAGATTAAAAAAGTAAATGTAGTTGAAATGTACAGCTTATTTTAGGAAATGGAACTATGGCACAAGCATTTAGGACACACTAAACACCAACAGAACAGAGCTGCTAGCAATAACAATCAACCACAGTTTTAACAGACAATACTGAAAATATTTAATAAGAAACCTACAAAACTGAATGATTAATTCATGAATACAACACTGACTTTATAGCAGTTTTTGATGTTATTATTATGTATTTACTCATATCATTAAGTCATCTTCAGGTGAGTTAGATTAATTGTTCTTTAAAAAAATTATGAAGCTCAATGGAGGACAGGACACAAAAAGAAACATTTTTATGTAGTATTAGATATTTGCCATTATAAAACAGAAACAAACACTTCAGTGTCAAAAGTTAACATTTTCTGACAGATACTTACCACCTCTTCTCCTCAAAGGTATCTTAATCCTGCCATCCACCAATGGTACTGTGCCATTTATACTAGTACAGTTAACTCCCTCTACTATTTTAGAACAATCTTCACTTTCAAGAACTGGCAGGTAGAAACCAGAAACACTGATATGTCAGTGGAAAAGTAAGTATGTATTGGAAATACATTTTCAGTGTAAGAAAATATTAATTTTTGAAACAGTCTTACCTCTTCTCACCCAAAGCTAGAATCCCACACTGCAAAGTTGGAAGGGACAGTGAGAACATATCAGGTGAAAAGCAACCACACTGAAAGAAAATGTGTACAAGAATTGAAAACAACCCACCTATGAGACACACCCTTACTTCTGGAACAGGTATGTTTTTCACCCAGTAACAAACATAGGAACAAAAAAGGGCATAATTGAGTTGGCAAGCATCAGTTCAACATAGAATCGGTTGCTGTATTACCATGACTGGAAACAGAACAGCATTGACAAGCACAGAAAATTTAGTGTGGAAGTAACAATGAGCCCAGATAAACAGTTATTCAGGGGAACTTCCTTGGGTTACATTAGAGTATGTTAAGTGCAGCCTATCCAGAGAAAGTTTTTTGTATAAAACACTGTGATTAAGCACTATCAAAATTTTAATGTTACATTGAAAGCAACTTAAAATACACATTGAGAAAGTGAGGACTGTTCTAGAATAGTAGAGGGAAATAGTTTCACTAGTTTAGATGGTGCAGTATGATTGATGGAGAGTAATCACCTGATCAGTAGAACTATGGAGTCTAAAATATGGATGCACCATAAGCAAAATATTTTAGTAATGTTTAGAGAATCACCCTGAACTGCTTATCTGCTGCAGTCTTCATAGAAACCTTGAGAAGGATTAATTTTGCATTGATAGTGACCAGGATTTAATCCTGTATCTTTGTCAGTGGAGTTTGATACAATAATCACAAGTACGGGACTTATCAATCAACCCATTTAGAAACTGAATCACCTAATGGTGGTCCAAGATTGAAATAGGTATGGAAGGAAAGACAATTTTGGAATGTTAGTGTTCAAACATCCTTAAATAATAACCAATTTCACAGACAGTGACAAAAACCATAAACACAACAATCACCTTTCTAGCCTGTAATGTTAATAGTTAACTAGGTGAAAACATAACAACATGAAGAAAACAACAAGCTTCAATATAACAGCATTTCATGTAAATACAAAAAAAATATACTTTGATCTGATATGGTGAAATAATACAAAACTTTCAAATATATATAACATATTAATCAAGCATGATTAATCAAGAGTAACAAAAAATGTATAGTTTCTTTGTGTTATCTGTAGAAGCCAATTACGATGCAGCAGTCAAATGTTATGTAACAAGCTACATTATATTTTTAAAGATCACCTGTATAGTAGTTATTTCTGGCATGTTGAGGGCTGTAGATTGTCTTCCAAATACAACTATAAAAAAGATAAATTACACCATTGCTATAACAGAGTTAACTAGCTTGTTATATCTGCTAATAATTACAATGGAGTTAAGTAACTTGTTATATTTGTAAATAATGTAACAAATATGTGACACAAAATAGGAAATACATCTTGTACAAATGGTTAACATAAAATCTTTCTGTAATCTACCATTTTAACATTAATGATCATTTATAAAAAATCTTAAAATTCTTAATCTCGACTAAACTGTAACTGCATACAACACAAACATATTATCATCTTTATTATATATGCAAAAAGCATGGTTTTACTGAAGTTCCTGAGTTTACATATATAGGAATGATAGGACGGATGACTTCTTAAAAACAACAAATTAAAGATTTGGAAAATAAACGCTAGGCTCCAGTTAAAACAATTTTATTTTTCTTACAGGATGACTAGTTTATGGAACAAGTTTTCATCAGCTGTAACATAGGTCAGCACTTTAAAGAAAACTGAGAAAGGTGTCTGTGTATAACCAAAAAGTGTTTTACCTTTCTCAAAGGTAGATATGCAAGGGCAGTCTTGAAGAATCAAATGGTCCCTTTATGTATGTATGTTAAAAATAAACAGGAAATAATATAAAGTCATCAATTTCAAAAACCAAGTTTACTTTCACTTGAAAGTAAAGAAATTTCATAATTATATATAGCATAAATTGATGTATTTCTGGGTTTTGAAAGAAGTTATCAAGATTATGTTAGACGAATTTACAAACCTTTTTTTTATCAGTTATAGTACTGATTTGGCAACTTTCTAACTATGTGAAACAAAATCAAATATATTTATATTTCAATGTTTCATCACATTTCTTGCAAACTTTAAACCACTATATAAACAATAACATTTTGTAATAACCTAAATTAAAAAGCATAGTTAACCAGCCTAAAAACTTTCGTCAAGTTTTATTTAAAGGTAAAATATCTCCTCTCTAATTTATCTCAAAAACATTATAAATTTAATGTATGATTATACTAAACATGAAAATTATTTAAAAGCTTTCTTTCAACACAATATACTATCAAAGTTTTACCAAATACTATCTTATTTTTAGTCATTACAGGTATTGTCATCAGTGGTGACAAATCGGTAAACATTAAAATATTGCTGTAAAATGTTAAAGCAGACTACACAACTTAAAATTTAATATACCCGTTATGAAGCTCTTTCCCTAACTACTTAATGTACCAAATCTTGATTCCAAATTCACACAAGAAATATATATTGTTAATTTAAAAATAACCGATAAATGGTAAATTTCAAAAATGTCCACTGAAAACTAGATGCTTTACTTTTTAATCGTTTAAATTACTTTTAATAATATCATACGTTTCTGTATGATGACAATAGAATCTGCTACATAAATTTAAAATATGTTGTTTCTGTTCCCATAGATACCGAATATCTACCTTCTAATTTGGTGCAAACAAACTGTTTGTTTAGAAACGCTTCTTAGTAATATTATCAATAACTTGAATAAAACAAATAAACTCTAGTATAACACAATCTTTTTTTTCTTTTTGCATTTGCACAAATACTTCGTTAAAAAAAACAACAGAAATCAAGCATAGGTTTAATTTACCAGTAGGTCCTCTCGGCTTCAGAGATTACTGTAATAGAAGCTTTAGTACGAGAATAGAAATGAAAGTTGGGACCGCACATTATCACGCTGCTTCACATATTATCTGGTTAGGTCCAAAACCAGAAGTAACTAAGTGTAACATGTAATTATCTTATTTTTGTAATAGATTTATTTAAAAACAAAATACAACTATTTATTTTTGAATATTCACGTAGACAAAGTTTTTTCAACAATATTAACTCTCTAATGATATCACAAAACCCTTTATTAATTACAATAACCTTAGTGCTCTAGCAATAATACATATCCAAACCCCAACCTTAAAGTTAAAACCTCTTAGTATACTAGACCAAAAAAGAAAAACGTAACATCTTGGCACAGGGCCTTAACTTCAACCTAAACACTGTTTTAGTAAGAATGTGTATGCTACTGACGTCATTGTTGGTAATTCAAGTTGAAAAATAGCAGAGGTTGCATCTTCGAAGTATCACCTGACACAACATCTACACATTACATGTTCTACAATACAGCAGTACTGCCATCAGAAAGGGAATAACACACAATACTAAGTAACTGGAACGAACGAAGCTACTTTCTTGACCAATGAAATATTTTAAAAATACATAAACTTGTGGGTATGCATGAAAATTTAGAATTGTTTAGAGGAATTGTAGACTTAAATAAATGGGTTTAAATAACTCATTACACTACCAAAATACAAATTTCTTCTTTCCTTTCCACGTAGAATATTTATACTTTCAACATTTTAAAGCCAATAAAATAAATTCATATGTTAAAACAAGAAACTGTTTCTTTCTCACGACCATGTAAAATATAAATACTCGCACATCACTACGAGACGATATTAAAGACATCAAAACTTTCTAAGAATTATAAAGTCCTAATTTCACATTGCAACAGGACCATTTAACAACAAATATTTTTGTTTTGGAATTTCGCACAAAGCTACTCGAGGGCTATCTGTGCTAGCCGTCCCTAATTTAGCAGTGTAAGACTAGAGGGAAGGCAGCTAGTCATCACCACCCACCGCCAACTCTTGGGCTACTCTTTTACCAACGAAAAGTGGGATTGACCGTCACATTATAACGCCCCCACGGCTGGGAGGGCGAGCATGTTTAGCGCGACCCTCGGATTACGAGTGCACGCCTTAACGCGCTCGGCCATGCCAGGCCTTGGACCATTTAACAAAGATAATTTAATAAATAGCAAAATATATTATATTGAAGCTTCGATTGAAAAAAACTGAATTAAAAAAGCACCAGAATAAACACTAACATTAAATGAATAACAAAATATCATTTATCACTGTCAAAAATATCTTAGTTTGAAACGGGAGTTAGAAAAAATAACTTTGTAACATCCATAACAGACAACACGAATAGATAACATGTTTTAACATTAATAAATATAAAAAACACAGTATCTAATACACATAACTATTTTAATATTTTACTAAGTTCTACTTGTTTGTTAAGTGCAAAGCTACTTACTACGTGTCAAACTTAGCTTTCAGTGTAGTGCCGCCCGCCGTTCGACTTGCAATCCGAGGGTCACGGGTTCGAATCCCAGTCACACCAAACATACTTGCATTAAAATGTGACGGTCAATTTCACTATTTGTTGGTAAAAGAGTTGGCGGTGGGTGGTGATAACAAACTGCCTTCCCTCTAGTCTTACTCTACAAAATTAGGGACGGCTAGCGCAGATAGCCCTCGAGTAGCTTTGCGCAAAATTAAAAACAAAAAAAACAAGCTTTCAGTGTAGTAAGCCGTATTACTAACCACTAGGAGCATTCTACCAAGAAAGGAAAATTATATTAACACAAACCATGAATAAAAACATGCATCACAAAACCTTTAAAAAAGTAACATATAATACAACTTAAAATGTAATAGACATCCTTATTTTTATTCATATTGCAAAAATACGTTCACACAGACAAGATCAGATCAAGGTAGACAACAATAATAAAACTATGGCCAAAAATCTTAAGGACAATGAACATTAAGGCCAATATGCATTTTGCGTTGCTAGACTCAAGCACTTGTTTGAGTAGAACTTCGAAAGATGAAAATAAAAATAAAACACTTTTTTAACATTTAATAGGGAAAATGTGAACACTTTGAAATTAGCCTAAATACTAGCTGGTCAAAAGTTTAAGATCATACTGAAAAGAAGTCCTAAACAGGGTAGAAAATGCCCAACAAGAGGTCTCAGTAGTGAGTTGCACGGCCGTCATTGCGAATAACTGCAAACATTCACTTTAGCTTGGTCGATATTAACGTTTGCAGAAGGCTGGCTGGAATGTTATTCCAAGTGGTGAAGATGGCTTTACGAAAATCATACACTGTTTGGAATTGACGTCCATTTCTGTAGACTTTCGTTGCCATCCACCCCCAAACATTTTTAGTGAGGTTCAGTTTGTGCGAACATGCTGGATGGTCCAAAAGAATCACGTTATTCACCATGAAAAAGTCCTTTGTCCTGCTGAAAGATCTAGTCATTTCCACACAAGCGAGGGCCTTTAGTCAATAAGGATGCTCTCACCAACATGCCAATGTGGCTGGTCTTTGACGCACCTGTATAACCTGAAGCTTCATTTTTCCATGGAAGGAAAAAGCATCCCAGGTCAAGATGCAACGTCCTCCACTGTGTTGTGTAGAAAATGTTTCCAGTGGGATATCCTTATCGTGCTAGTTACGTTGGAAGCCATCCGGACCATCCAGGTTAATTTTTTCTCATCAGAGAACAAAACCTTCTTCCACTTTTCTACGTCCCATATTTGGTGCTTCTCAGCAAAGTTTAACCGAGCTGTTTGATGTGTGGAAGGAGGCGTTGCCTTTGAAAACGTTACGGTTTTTACAGCCATTCTCTCGTAGATGCCATCTTATTGTTCTTGAGGTGCATTCTGCGTGGGTTATCTCCTTCAGCTCAGTGATTTTTGTGTCGTCGTTTGCCCTGCCTGTTACGGGTGTTCGTGTTGTTTCTTACCGTGTGCTGTATCGTGTGTCGGCTTCCTCTGTGAATCTTGGTCGTGTGATGTGGGGTTTCCGTGCTGTATAGCACTGTTGTCGTGTGTGTGTACGTACCGTGCAGGTCAATAGGGCCGGCCGTACTCTGTTCGGCCGTGGTCTATCCCCTTTGTGGTACTAGCGACCACGCTGCCTTTAGCAGTCATAGACGCCTTGAACGTCACTGTCGGGGGTAGCCACACTGATTGCCTTCGGCATTTTGGTGGCGGGCGTTATGTGGCGAAGCTGGCATAGGCCGCTCATGCCGGTCGTTTCCTGTACCGGGGAGACTTTCCCTTAGGGGACCAGAGTGTGCCTGTGGAGCCAGCCGGGTAAAATATTAAGTGAATTACCCTCCGTTGGCCCCATATGAAATGTCCCATGCCATCGTTAAGGGCGTGTTGTCGGCGAATGGGATAGTACGCCGTATCGAATATGAGGCGCAACAGTCACGCCCTACTGTATGCACTGGGAACTGGCGTGTCTGCGTGGACATGAGGAGGCCGATCCCGAACTTCATAGTGGTGAACAAGTTCTGGGTAATGTGTAATTACCCGGGCATGCGCCGACTGTGGCCTGGAGGGCCACCTATTGGCAGAGTGCCAGATCCCGCGGTGCGGGACATGTTTGGCATATGGACATGAAGACAGTGCCTGCTCTCTCAAGTGCAATGTGTGTAGTGGTGACCACACGCCCTCGAGTTGCCCGGGGCGTGTGGCGACGTATGCCTCGGTGGCTGCAGGGCTTCCGACGGGTTTGCAGCCCAAGAAGACCAGGACTAAGAAGGCGGGGACGGCCGTGGGTGGGGTCTCTAAAGTGTCAGCGCTGACTCTGGGGATGGTGGTTGTTCCGGCTACTTTCCCCGAAGCGCAGACCCCAACGTTGGACAAGCTGCCACCACCTAGCTCGTTTCTAAGTATCTTGGACTATCCTGGTCTTCCCTGCCTTTCTGGCTTGAGTGAGGAGGTGCAGGGGCCTTGCAGCCCCGTTTTGTTACCGGATTTCGGTCCGGATGTCTCTCGTGTGCAGAGGCGGTGGTCGGATGTCGGCGGTCGCTACTGCGAGGAGAGGTGGGGTCGGGTAGCCTCAATAGGCCGCATACACCCTGCTTTCGTCAACTGATTTCTCCCCTCTGATTGGATGATGGGTTTTCTTGCCTTACTCTTAACATTCAGTGGATGTGTAGCGTTGCTAAGCGATTCTACACATTCTCTCTGTTCAGCCACTTTGTAGTTGACGTTATCTTTTTAAAGGAGACCCATTTTGCCTCTCGTAGAAACCATTTTTTGATTTATTCCCGCTATCCTGTCCGTGCCTTCTGGTCGTTCTGCACTATACGTTCGTGTGGGGTGGGATTCTTTTTCACCCGCATTTTAATGGGACCATTCTCGCATCACATAGTGATGCTGAGGGGCGGGTGGTGTATGTTGATGTTGTCGCTGGAGGTCGTAAGATTCGGCTTGTCAATGTCTTTGCGCCTGCCTGGACCCGGAAGCGGGATGTCTTCTTCTCAGCGTGGGACAGGTTCATGGTTACACAGGCCGATATCGTCCTTGGTGGCGAATTCAACTGTGTTTTGGATCCTCCCCTTGATAAGATTGGGGGTGATCCTCTTTCTGATGATCAGTGCATGTGGTCTTTGCATGCAGCGCTGTCGGATTTCGCCTTTTTTGATGCCTGGTGTGCACTGCATGGGTCTGCTTTTGTGGCAACGTAAACCAGTCAGGGCGTTCTTTGTTGCCTTGACTAGTTCTATGTGACACCTGATCTTTGGCAAAGGTGCTCTTCATCGGGTTGAGGATGTCTCGTTTTACGTGTCTGACCATCAGACGCTTCTCGCCACATTCCAGGATTTTGTCTCCGTTTTTCGGGGCCCCAGTGTGTGGAAGCTCAACGTCTCCCTCCTTGTCGATGATGGGGTTGGAGACACTTTGCTTGCCCTTGTTTGGGTGCTCTGTTCTTTCGAGACTGTCACCTGGTCTTGGTGGGCAGGTCTAAAGGAAGCCTGTGCCTCCTTGCTGAGGCAAGCAGGGTTGTGGCTTTCGCGGGCCTTGCAGGGCAATCAGGACATCTTGGCTGTTTTGCTTCGTGGCGGACCGATGGATTTCTGGGTCCTCTCAAACATTGAGACACTCCATAGAGAAATAGATTTGAACTATTTCAGGCTGTTCCATGCGGCGAGCATCTTTAGTCGGATTGAGTCGCTCGATCCCAGAACTACAAGTAGGGTTGTGCTGTGCAAGGCACGAGAGATGGTTAAGACCAGACACATCTCCAGTCTGGTGTTGGAGAATGGTCAGTCGTCATCTGACATTCTGGACACGTGTCTCAGCTACTATCGCTATTTATTTTCGGCTTCACCCGTGGACGAGAGGTTGTGGGACGATATTTCTCGGTTTTTTCCCTCCCTCGACCCTTCCTTTCACGAACAGCTGATGAAACCAGTCTCCTTGAGTGAGTGTTGGTCGACCATTTGGTCCATCGTCGGACCCTCCTTCGTCCTTCTTTTTAACAACTGTCTGGCTGCGGGGTCTCTGCCACCGGGAACGCTGGATGGGCTAATTACACTTATTTGTAAGGATTCTAGTCTGAAGATATTTCCTCGTGGCGACCAATTTCTCTCCTGAACGTGGATGCAAAGATTATTTTTAAGGTCTTGTGTGCCCGTTTGAGTGCAGTTATGCCTTCCTTGGTCCACCTCACTGAGACGTGCGGCGTACGGGGCTGAAGTATCTGGTGCTTCTTAGGGACCTGTTCCATTACATCATGGATAGGGATATCCCTGCAGTCTTTGTGACACTCGATCAGAGTTAAGTTTTTGATCGAGTTCACCATGGATTTCTGTGGTACGTTGGAGGGAGGTGTGGCCTCCCTCCAGTTTTTGTCTGGTACGCGCAAGCCTTCTATGAGACCACTTCGAGTAGGCTCTTGGTTAACGGGTATTTGACGTCTTCCTTTCCCATCTCACAGAGGATTCATCAGGGCTGCCCGCTGTCCCCAACACTCTACGTGTTGGTTATCGAGTGCCCTCTCTCATCTGTACTACTTGGTCTCGGTGCGTGGCCTCCAGATCCAGGAGGTTCGTGCTGACATACGAGTATGTCGCGCATGCAGACGATGTGAACCTATTCCTTGAGAACTTCACATCGTTAAGTTCAGCGCTGGCCATCGTCCATCGCTACTCTCGCGCTATTGCTGCCCAGCTGAATATTTCCAAGTTTCGTGCTCGAGGATTTGGTAAATGGGCCTTGTCTGCCGACTCTCCGTTTGGCTTGGATTGGACCCTGTCCCTGATCACTTGCTTTGGGGTTCGTTTTTACGCGTGCCCTGGGGCTGCTTGGAAGAGGGTGGTTCAGTGTGTTGGTTTGATTGTGCAAGATTACTGCTACTGCCCTGTTAACCTGTTTGATAGGGCAGAAGTGGTGAGGAGGAGGATCCTCCCCTTGGTATGGTACCTGGGGGCTGTCCTTCTTCTGGATGACTACACTGCACAAGCCATTGAATGCCATGTTTATGCCTTTTTGTGGGGTGGCAAACCTGGGTATGTTTCTCGGCACTCCCTGATGCTGCTGTTTTGTAGGGGTGGTCTGGGCATCCCATGTTTCCGAACCCAGTGCCTTTTCCTTCTTCTGTCTACTACCTTTCACTGTCTGTCTTTGGAGAGTGACCCCTGTTGCCACCTTACGAGATTCTTGGTTGGCACAGGATGCAGGCTCTTTGGTGTGCCTGCAGGCACCTATGTCTGCCGAAGTACCGACGGACTCCATTTCCTTCTGCCTCCTGCTGGTCCTGGAATGTACCTGCAGGATCGAGCGATACCACCCTGCTCTGCCGTGTGACGTTATTTGTGGCCGCATAGCACTGCATCATGTTGGTAGCTGCCTTTAGGCTTTCAACTGGCGCGTTGTGCATAACATCCTGCTAGTGAGAGAGCGTTTGTACCTGTGAAACTGGTATGACTGAGTTGTGTTTGGTATGTCACACTCAGGTGGAGTCTGTCTTGCACAGGTTGGCCTCTGTCTGACGTCATCAGAGATCTGGGAAAATTTTGCTCGCTTTTTCCGGGTCCCACCACTTTCGTGAGAAACCATCCTTACCACGTACCTGTCCCTGTTCCTGGCCTTTTTTTTTCAATTTACCATCACCATTTTTAAATTCATCATTTGGCTTGCTTGAAACAAATTTGTTTTCGAGCAGGCGCCAGTGTCGTACTTTTCAATGCTGGGAAGGGCTATATATTGCCTGTTACTCTGCCTTGAGGCAGACCATCAGCGACTGGGTTTTGGGACATTTTACCATCTCTTCGGCTGGACATCTCACCACTTTATGCGTTGGTGGGGGGTCGGGTAAAGATCGGCTTCTGAGTCACCTTGCCTCTGCTCTTGCCTCATCTAGTTATCAGTGTATATATTTAATGGGTTTTTCTTCCCTTGTATAAGTTTAATGTTGTGTTTTTTTCTTTTGTCGCAAAATGCATATTTTTTCTTTATGTTCATTGGCCTTAAGATTTTGGCCAGCAGTGTACCAAATGTAAACAACATTATATACGTGGTTGCCCAATACAGACCATTTTCAACATAAATATCAATTCTGCCATCAGGCTTACTGAGTCCAATATCAGAAACAACTGAAAGCACATTAATAAACTTTAATCTTGTTAAAAAGAAGACAAACTGCTGTTCAATTGGCCTGGCATGGCAAAGCGCGTTAAGGCGTGCGACTCGTAATCTGAGGGTCGCGGGTTTCCGCCCGCGTTGCGCCAAACATGCTCGCCCTCCCAGCCGTGGGGGCGTTATAATGTAACGGTCAATCCCACTATTCGTTGGTAAAAGACTAGCCCAAGAGTTGGCGGTGGGTGGTGATGACTAGCTGCCTTCCCTCTGGTCTTACACTGCTAAATTAGAGACGGCTAGCACAGAAGCCCTCGAGTAGCTTTGTGCGAAATTCCAAAACAAACAAAAGCTATCGAATTTGTCGCGTCGGTAGCAACTTATAAAACCGTGAACTCTCGGCTACAATATCATGAACATATACGTACACAATTATGATAGTTTATTTGTGTAACAGTTTATTTTATTTTTACATTTACTTGAAAAATAAAATTATATATATATATACATATATATTATCAGTGATGTCGAGAAACCCACTTGTTGAGAATTTTATATGCAAAAACGGCTCGCTTGGGTCGAGAAAATATTTTAAATAGAAATATTTTCTCAACCCAAACTAGCCGTTTTTTGCATATGAAAAACATATATATTATAAATACCAGCGGAAAAAATTATCTTACAGAATTTTGTTTTGATTGGACGAAGTGCTTATGACGTTAGTTTAGTCTAGAAAATTCCTCAACAATACTGCAGTGCTGAGGTAGAAAGTGTAGCATGATAATACGTTTCTAGAAAGATCGGAAAGTTCGAGATTGGTGGTCGGTTTATTATATAAGATGAGAAGGGGTTCACCATTCAAGAATAGAGAAATATCTACGTTTGAGGACTGTACGTTATTAGAAGAGCCATTTGTTGTAGATAAAAAGTATACATTTTGTAATACTACAATAACTTCCAAAACAGAAGAAAACGAGTATTTGTGCAAAATGTTTTGTAATACCGACCCTTTAAGATATGGGGTAGCGTGGCCGAGTTGGCATGGTGCTACGTCCTCGGTAAGTAATTAATTATTTTCATAAATAATAATTAAAATTGATTTGAAATTCGGTATTAGACGCTGTCAGGAAGTCACATTTTAGATTTATGTATTAGAACCACCGTTAAAGTACTTTTAAATAGCACTACATTAACTTCTATGTTCCATTTAAAAATAACTGAAATTATAACTGAAACACAGCGAGTGAAACCCGATTACTTAATCTAGTGAAGTGGCTGTATATCTGTTAATTTAAATATTAATCTTACAAGTACCTACGGTTTATATTAATATTTTTTTTACTGTAATATTGAAGATCTGTAATTATTGTTTAAGTTAGTTCTGAACTTGAAGTTTGAACTTTGAGGAAATCAAACTCTTAAAAGTACGCAATTTTAGAATGTAGACGGTCGTTTTTGTAGTGTTGACTAACGAAATAAGTGAGATTCTTCATAATTAAATATGATGGGCGTTGATTCAAGCTTTCTAAATATATAGTCGTATTTCCTGCTGCATAAATCTTTGTTGGTAAAAACGTGAAGAAAAACTAAAGTTTAATAACCTAGCCGTCAGATACTAACCTTTCGTCATCCATCAGGGGCTTTACCCCCCATCTTAACATTTTGATTAATCTTCTAAAGAAATCCTTGCTGTTAATTTTACGCTTTCAGCTAATCTTTTCTTATACATCATTTCTAGTGTCCTACTTTCCTGTTTCATCAACTTTCTTGACATTATATTATCTTCTAAGCTTCTCATATCAGTACATATCTATAATTTATGCTTTTCTCTAATTTTTTTCCTCTTAAAACTTTCAGAACTCGATTGTTTTTACTTACTTACCTTTTTCTTTCTGTAAGGAATATGTTTATTACATATTTAAAACTTTTCTATATCAGATCAGTGTCTCTAAACAATTCAGCTGTGTGATCCACAACGAGTAATTCTTGTCACTTCTTTTAAAAATACTTTTCGAATTTGTAACCAAAATATGGTTACACCAATAGTTTGATTTCACTTTCCATCTGATTATCTGTTTCTATATTTCAAAGTGTCAATAAATCTAAAATATATTATTTCTAGTAGGTTCCTTGACTAATTGATGAAATCTATTCTGTACAGTTTCCAAAAACCTTTCTTATGGTTTTACTCTTAGCATATCCCAATCTACATGTCCACAATTAACATCACCCATAATCATTAAAAGTTGAAATACTAATCTCATTTTAAAGTTTCTCACAAATCATTTTCATCTGGTGGTCTGTAACATATTCCAACTGAAAGCTTTTTCATTTACATCTACTAACAGAAACCCAAATGGATTTGACCTCCTTGCTGTTATCTTCAACAGGATGTATCTCTCATTTCACATAAAAATCCACTCCTTCCCTCTATTTAATACTCTCATATATTCTGTAACCCTGTATTTCTAAGGAACTTCTGTCATCAAAATAATTTATGAAGTTTAACCATGTTTTGGTTATTACTCTTATATCAAAATCTTCCATTCCTACCAGAGTTCTAAAGTCATCCAGTTTTTTTTTATGCTTCATACCTTAGAATAGTAACAATTAAAACTTATCCACATTGTTACTATATACACTTCCTATGTTAAACACTGTGTTTATTATTTTTGTATTTATTTTTTTCCTGGCCCTCACCTGTCTAGTCCTAATTTAAAACTTTCCTATCAGCTGTGTTAATAACTGTAACAAGCTAGCCCATAACCTGTTTAGATGTAAACCATCCATTCTAAAAAATCTTTTCCATTGAACTGATATAAAAAAAATTCCAACCAGTCCATCTGCTCATCCTTACATATTAACCAAAGCCTAACATTTAGTCCAAATGACTAATTTTTAACTTCATCCCCACAGTTGATTCTGAGTGGTATCCATGATAAAATTAAGTTATGGCCTTTTACTATAAATACCTTATCAAC
This sequence comes from Carcinoscorpius rotundicauda, assembly GCA_011833715.1. NCBI lineage: Eukaryota > Metazoa > Arthropoda > Merostomata > Xiphosura > Limulidae > Carcinoscorpius > Carcinoscorpius rotundicauda. Next base: position 29,285,468 of record CM022406.1, read on the forward strand.
CCCTCAGACCTGTCTTTTCCTACATGCACCACAAAAACTATATTTCTGTTAGCCCCCTTCACTACTATATCCTATTCTGTCAGGTATATCCTTCTTCTGTACCCCTGGGTATCATAATCTGATTCTTTTGTCCCACAGACTAATCTATCCAGGTGTCAAAGAACCACCTGTAACCTTTTTATCACCCATGCCCTTCTCTGAACCTTTTGTTTTTCTTCCTATCAAGAGTTTCTTGTCTACAGAAGTCAAGGGCTGAAATATGTTAACAGAATATGGTCATTTATATTAATGATATAGACACGTGTATTTAATAAAATATCAAAGATTGGGTGTATTTCTAGCTTTAACTACTGTTGGTTTAATATTTGGAAAATGGTCTATTTTTATTTAGATATTACAGGGTAAAGTATTTGTTTATATTATAATTGGATAAATAATATTGATGGAAGCTCATCTGATGTTAAGACAGGGATAATGATCTTGGTGGTGTGTTAAACTCTGTAATTAAACCTAGCTTGCAAAAAGTTTTAATGTACACTATTATAAAAACAGAAGGGTTCACTCGCTAATCAAAATATTTTTTGAAAGGTTATAGAAGACTGGTTCCAATGAATGGTAACAAATAGGCAAGTATCTGAAACAGGTGATAACTTGTTTAGTTTATACACCTACAGTAAGTATAAAATTATTGTGGCATTGCCAGTTGTGTAAGTATTTTTTTCTTAATTTGTTTTAAGTTTTAAAGTATCACTAATAGATAATCTAAAAACTGAATTGCAGGTCAATGAAGGTTACCATCCAGATTGGTGGCAAGGTGGAGGTAGTTCAGTAGAACCATGTTTTGGACATCCCCATGGATCTGGCATGAGTGGAGTGGACAGTATACCCATTAAAGTTACACATGAAAAATCGCCATCTGCCCAATCTTCTTGCACCGAGAAGTTGGAACCAAAAGTACATCATGTTTCAGTGTCATTAGAACCAGAACCTCTGGTGTCCAGTGCACAGTTGGGCTCAAGACCACAATGTAATTACTTTCAAAATATCTACCAAGATCCATTATTCAATCCAGAATACTGGAGAAATTCTCAAACAATTTCTGGTCTGAAGCAGACCAGTAGAAAACACAACTTAATTGAGAATGACTGTAAACAGGCAGGGAAAACAGTAGTTCATCATGTTCCAGTTACTGTTGAATCAGATTCAGAGGAAATTAAGCCAAAGCTACTGAAACTTAATGGCTTATCACCCCATAAAAAAAAGGAATCTTTACTCATAGACAGATTAGGTAACATTAACAGTCAAGAAAAAAAGAAGTCACCAGTAGACCAGCAGCATGGAGGTGCTAATTCCAGTTGCCAACACACTTCCTCTCAAGTTAGTAAGCCAGTAGATCCTTTAGAACAGATTTTAACAATCCAGAAGGAACTTGAAACTCTTGAAAAACAAGTTTCAGAATTCAGTGGAACAGCAAAGGATAAAAATTACCGATATCTAGATGAAATGCTTACTAGATGTATGTTAAGGTTAGATAACATTGATACTCGTGGGGAAGAAAACATACGGAAAGCACGGAAAGCTGTCGTAAATAAAATACAAGCTGCTATTTCTCAGCTTGATGCAAAAGTTACATCACCTAAGAATGAAATTGGACCTAAAGAAACATTAGAAGCTAATATAGAAAAAATGAGTAATTCAACAGAACAGCAACCTAATATTGAGGAAGAAATGGAAGTCACAAATGAAGATGACAGCAAGGTGATAAAGGATGAAGAGAAAAAAGAAGTTTTTACTGTTCTTGATTATGTCCAAGTGGAGAGAGGTGGAAAGATGGGACAAACAACCAATGGAACAGATGATGGAGTGAATGAGGAATCTTCAATGAATGTTGATATACCACTGGGACAAAGTGAAGGAATGGAAGAGACAACTACCGAAAGCAAGTTAACAGATGGAATGAATGAGGAATCTTCAATGAGTATTGATGTACCATGGGGACAAAGTAAAGAAACAGAACAGACAATTTCAGGACTTCAGCAGACATGTACAACAGAAAACTTGCACTTGATGGTGTATAAGGAGAAAGATGCAGTAAAATGCACTGTTGATGAGATTGAAGAAGGAACTTTAACAGAGCAACAAGAGTCGTCTGGTAAAGAGAAGGTACAGGGGGAGTTGAAGGAGATACAACCAGAAGACAGAAGCAATGCTAACAAATTAGTGGGTGTTACCATCAATGATCCTGTATCTAAGGAAGTGGAATATGATTCTCCATCTTGTTCTCTGTTATCTGAAGAAAATGTTTCCTGTATCCAGTCAGGTAATTCAGAGATACAAGTGGGAGAAGATGAAAGACAAAAAGTCTGAAGATGTAGGGGTAGAGAAAGTACAGTGTAATACTTTAAGATGTTTGATTATGAAATAGTTATATTTTCAGACAAGATGGTAACCATCAATGTGTAAATAATTTAGCCAAAGATGTCTGACAAGAGAGTAGTGTAACCCTGTCCATTTGAATGTTGCTATTATAAATCATTTTCTCAAATTAAGCATACACCATATTATGTGGACATATGATTATAGTGTATATGTATTGTTTACATTCAGATGACACTTTCTTTTCCAGTTCTTGCTTTCAAAATTATCTTGTTCCCCTAATGGGGCAAGACATTATCTAAACCAATTAATGGTACAGAAAAATGGTCTATTGTAATTATTGGTGAAACAGTTCCTGCATTTTTGCACAAAGATATAGTCTGAAGAGATAATGTCCCAAAGTGGAGAACAGTATCTTGTTTTCCACCCAAAACAAAATTACCCAAAATGATGTGTATATAGGTCTACAAGTGTATATACTAACTTTTAAAGAAATAAATTCTGTGTAAATTATTTACATGTACAATTATTTTCAATTGTTCTGTGTAATGTCCCAGTTTTGAAATTATTTAGAAAGTGAGATCTGGCCATTGGAAATAATTCCTCTTTACCACACAGTATATAAAACTGTCAATGTCTCCTGATAAGTCTAGTTTGTGTTTCTGCAGAGATTACAGAGCATTCAAATCATCTGGTGAATGTTGTACATAAATGTAGATTCTCAAATATTGTGATAAGAGAACAACTTCTTTAGAACATGCTTTATGAAGCTGGTATTTGTAAAGAATTTAAATGAAATAAATATTCCACTTATAACATGTTATTTATTTAAATCCATCCATTCTGTTCAAACTGTGCTAATACATCTTTGGCTCTTGCATCAATTAGACTATTAATTTCTAGCTCTGTTCTAGCCAGAGAGATGTTTGATTCATCTACAAAATTAGAAGAAACTGCAACAGAGGTTTCTAAGTTTTCAACTCTGTGGGGGTAAGAAGCTGGAACAAACAACAGCTCACCTGTAATAATAATAGTTATACATTATTCATCATCACCTTAAGAAACATGCAACTTTAATTACAAAGCTACACCAGTGCCATTTACATTAGAAATCTAATTTTGAAAAGATACATTAAAGAAGAGTTACTCCACAGTACCTGTTGCACACTTGCTAGTGAACAATAAAATTTGACTGTCGCACCAATAATGCACCCATGACTCCAGCAGAAATAGGTTGTGGTAGATGACCCACAAAGTATGAATAATCAAATTTTAACTCAAACGTTTCTCTTGTGACAGCATGTTATGTAAACAATTATGGTTTGTGAGCAAAATATATTTAAACACCTATAACTATTATTTAGATGTAGATAAAAAGTTACTTATTAAAATATTAAAGTATATTTGAAAATGCTAAACAACAAATTTGGTTTGGTTTCAACAGAAATTATATTCCAATTGCAGACAAGATACTTTTGTCAATAATTTAGCATTAATGTAACTTTCAGGCTTTTTGAAGCTCATCTAGACGTTGTATCTACTGAGGCTAAGCCTTCTACATAAGTGTTTTGTCAAGAATGTAAAAATTGGTGTTTATCATTTTTTCAGCTAGTGAAAGAATTGGAGTAGGAAGATAGTTTAGGCCAAAAGAAATTTGTGTTTTCTACAATGTTGTGATGGATATGATCTTACACTTTGATGCGATTTCCATGAACCTAGCATTGCCAGCTGGTTATGATCCTTCAGTTGTAATTGGAGGGTTATGGGTTCAAATCCAGTCCTTTCAGCTGATTGGTCCATCAATTCCCCCTGTTTGTTGGTAAAAAGGGTAGCCTAAGAGTTAGTAGTGGGTGGTGATGACGAGTTGCCCTCCCTCTGGTCTTACATTACAGATAGCCCTCTTTGTACAAGTTCAATAAACAAGCAAACCATGTGTCTTTATATCCATCAATATATACATTTTAGCTACTATAATTAAGTAACCTGAAATAAAGTTAGGTTAAGAAATAGGTACAAAGCGTACTGCAGGTTTACTACACTACATTTATCAAAGTTGTTATTGTTTAGCAGCTAATTAATCTAATACATCAAGTGTAATAGTATATATTATGAACAGGAACCATTTATACTGATAGCAAGATAACATTATGACTAACTTTGGGAAAGGGGGCTTTTTGGTCCTTAGGCCTCGCATGCACCCTAGACTAGTGTTTCATTATTCTTTTTAACTATTATATGATCTACTTAAAAAAAAAAAAAAAAAAAAAAGGTTATTTCCTTTTTTTTCATACACAATGGGTAGCATAGTGATAAAGTGCTTTGTGGAAGTTGTATCAGTGAGTTTTACACTGTTGTACAGTGTTCCCTCGCCACTTCGCGGGCTCGGCCGACCCCCCCCCACATATATATATATATAAAATAATAAACATTAAATCTAAAATATAGCATTAAATACCATTAAAATATTAAAAATAAATATAATTAATAGTGTAAAGAAATAACAGGTATATTTTGAGATATAAACATATATTTGAGTTTATAACAGCGTAAAAATGGAAACAGAACCAACTGGAAAGGCTATAGATGTACCCATTGTGCGTCTGCGAAGGCTACACGAGATCCAGCCGAGCAAGAAAGAAAGGGTACCGGTGGCAAGTACTGTTCCTGAAGTTGTAACGACCGACGAAGAAATTGCCGATTCACCTTCCACAGAAGAGGAAGTGGTGTCCCCCGAAAAGACACCACCTGCTGAAGATGTGTAATTTTTAATTTTAAGGCTTAATATCTTAATTGTTCTTATTATTTCAGCAATAATGAACAATATTGTAATGGGAGGGTTTTAAAAGTCTAAATGCACATAAATATATACGTAAAAATCGGCGATCCCACTTCGCGGAAAATCTCCTTTCGCGGGGGGTTTTGGAACGGATCTACCGCGATACACGAGGGAACACTGTACTTTGGTTTTCCATATCAGAGACAAATATAATTTTTTAAAATTCTAATTTCATATAAAATATTAAATATGTATCACTGACATAATAGGTTTTATTATAATTGACAGACTTTACAAAGCCCTTGAAAATCAAAAACTAAAAAATCAAGAAGTTGTATAACCCCAGGGATGATGTTATTTTCATGACTGCAGTAACCAGGGTTACCTCATTTGCATACTGAAAAATTAGGTTAAGAAAATGTAGCAGAGATAGATGAAACTGAACCATGTGACCTACCAGTCTTCAAAGTGATTGAAGTTAAAATTTAAAGGAACTATGTGCAATAACAAACCATGCATGTTAAAGTGATGTTCACTGTTGATGTAGAAAGAAACTTGGAAAATTTAACATTTTACTGTTTCTAACTGATTTAAAAAACAGGATAAAAATTAGGCAATCCCAGATGAAGGATATCAAAAAGTTTTGGAGACATTCCACTTTAATACCTTTCTCACTATATGAAAGAGTTCTCATATAGTTTCTAACTAGTGGCAGCTGTTACTCTCAAACAGTTGTTAATGTTTGCCAATGATTTCGTATTTCTGTTGCATAATACAATGCTGTGAATAAATTCCTCTAATGTTTATAGTTCAAAACTGTCAGAACAATGGCATAATTTTTACAAGAATAATAATTTTACAAAAAAGATGGGTTAAAGAAAAATAATGTACCTATGTAACCAGAAACATAGGTGTTTTTACTTTATATTACTGTTATTCCCACACAATAAAGCACTTACACATGTGTATTATATGTTAACGAACCTGGCTGTAAGATGCACTCAATTGGCTGTGCAAGACCTAAAAGAGGAAACTCATCCAGTCGTGGGTCAGAAAGGTCTACATCAAAGACAGGATCTAATGAATGAAAGAATCTTGGGTAAAGTTTAGCTGTGTCCTCTTCTTGGAAGAATGTCCAGCTGATAAAAATCAAACAAACATTATCTCTTTAAACAAAACAATGCTACACCAAAAACTGTTCTTCAAATGCTACAGAATATGAAAAGCACAGTAGATGAAAGTAAACTCACACCTTTTGATAAGCCTTCAGCATGTTTTTGGTAAAATAATGCTGCAGTGTGCTTTTATTTGCAACTATTACAGTGTCAATTCTCTGACCAGCAAATATTTTTATGTAGAAAGATTTTTAGATCATTAGTTCTCACCGTTTCTGACCAACAAACAATGCCATCCAGAAATTTGACCCAAATGCATCGACGTGAAGTTCGCTGGTTATTCCAGCTGGAGCAACAAAAAGACTAGGCCAACTGTCCCTGTACAGTGAACCAGGAGTGGTTTGCTTTAAAAAGTCTTCTGAAATTATAAAGAAAACTAATGTTTAGCTTTCACAGTATTCCATACTATACAACTGATTTCATTGAAACTTATTTCCAGTTAATTAATATTTATAATAATGGACAAATATTATTTGAAACATGAAAAAATTATTTCATATTCTTTTAAAAAAAAATTCCAAAATAATTTAAAAAAATAAAATATAAATTATATACTGACTTTTAAAAAACAAATATATTAATTTATAATATGAATGTTGTTTTCATGTAAACCAAAATAAATATCTTAATAATTGGTGTACTGAAAGTGATACCACTCTGTAAAAACATTTGCAAATAAAGAAGCTCCTTATTTTTGATACCTTTAAAATAATCTGGGACCACCAATTGGTCTGCTAGTTCTGGGCAGTGCAGAGGTAAACTCCAGTCAAATAAGTATCGGTTTTCTAATTCATTGTTTACTATTGAGTTGATGAATTCTTCCACAGTCATATCTAAATCGGCTTCAAGCCGTGCCCACTCTATAGAATTAGGAACCAATTTCCTTAATGTCACTCTTTTCTTTCCTAAAGAAAGATCAAAATAATCAGCAGGTATTTCAACAATAAGATATATTGTTGTTTTTATTAAATAAACATTTTGGCAAAAAAACATTCATCTGAGAAGTAAATTATACATGTATAATAAATCAGAGTACTGAAAAATGTCTAGAAATTCTTTTGCATGTCATCACAACACTTAAAACAACAAGCAGGTTAAAATGGATGTATAAATCACATTAAAAACAACAATAGTTCATGTAAATCACTACTTTAACAGGTGGAAATTATAAACGTTATTTATTACCAAGGGAAGAAAAACAACTAGATATTACCATTTGATGTAAAACACATCAATAAATCACATTAAAAACAACAATAGTTCATGTAAATCACTACTTTAACAGGTGGAAATTATAAACGTTATTTATTACCAAGGGAAGAAAAACAACTAGATATTACCATTTGATGTAAAACAAATGGTAATTAAAAGTGAGCAAAAAATTTCAACTGCTTACAGCCATTCTTTAGAAGCAATAAATAAAAAATGAGATGGGAAAACATATACAATAATTAAATAAATAACCTGTGACAAAAAAACACAATATACTGTATCTAGCACAACAGTTATAGTTAAAACAAAAATACATTGTATAAAGGAAAATAAGATTGTTTGTTTTTAAATTTTGTAGAAAGCTACTTGAGGGTTATCTGTGCTAACTATACCTAATTTAGCAGCGTAACACTAGAAGGAAGGCAGCTAGTCATTGCCATCCACTGCCAACTCTTGGAATACTCTTTTATCAATGAATAGTGGAATTGACCATCACATTATAATGCCCCCATGGCGGAAATGGGCGAGCATGTTTGATGCGACCAGGATTCAAACCTGCGACCCTCAGATTACAAGTCAAACGCCTTAATTCACCTGGCTGTGCCAGGCCAGGAAAATAAGATAAACATTAAAATGCAACACAAATTGTGAACCAAACATTGTTACTGTTTTTCATTCTTATTCTAGTCTTGTAATTGTCTACAAGACTGTATTACATAGGTACTGATTGTCTCCAAGACTGTATTAAATACATACTAACTGTCTACAAGACTGTATTACATACACATTAACTGTCTACAAGCACAAGTTATTTCATCTTATCAGTATATCACCTGCTACTTTACATATAAAGTTTAAATCCCACATGTCATGGACCATTTTCTTCACAACATTTTCTATCACTACCGGAGTTCTTGTTTTGGTATATTTCTCACGAAACTCTTCCACGGTAAGGTTGGCTAGTGATCTTCTCTCTACCTAAACACATTTTTATATTTAGAAAAGGAAACCAGAAAAATATATACAAATTACTTGTCAAAGTTTTCCTCAAAATACTGAGAAAATAATTTAATCCCATTGCAAACATTTAAACAACTAAACGTGAACTATCTACATATATGTATGATTGCTAAATTTAGACAGTTGCAAAATTAGAAGTTGATATCATAAAGTCATTATTATTAGAGCAGTTAGTAATACAGTATAACGTGAAAACTTCCTTTTTATTTTTAGATTTGTTTATCTTTCAGCTTCAAATAATTTGGTCACAATCAATGACTCTCAATTTTTTTTAAACTCTACTGTTCAGATGGTATTTAGATTCAAGGGCACATTGGTGGGGTTGTTGTAAATGACAGTTATGAATGGGCTACGTGTGCTCTGTCCACCACTAATATCAAACCCCTCTGTCTGTAATGTCCACGACTGCAGATTTACCACTGAGACAAGGACAGGGAACTTGAAGGGTACAAGTTAAGACTGTGTGAATATATAGTTATAAAGCCATAAATAATATACTTTTCTCATGAAAAATATCAAAACAAAATCAGTTCCCATGGCATAAAACCATCAGAGGGATGAGAAAGTATTTCCCTTACTTACATATATGGGTTTTCTGAGTTTCAGACTCTGTTCTAATTTCAGCTGTCTAGCCAATACTTCCTGTTGTTGTTTCATGTTCAGCTGCCTTTGAACCTTTGCAAGTAGCCACAGTATATCATTACATTCTACAATGAAAAAAAAAAAAATTATAGTGTTTGTTGTTTCATTCCACTTAATTGAAAGATGAACATAATTATCATTATTAGTATGGTTTATGTTCTTTTTCTTATAATATGTAGAGAAACATGGACACAATAATGTTGAGAACTTATAACCTGCATCAGTTTTAGAGCTGAAATAAACAATATTTATTTCCAGTTCTGAATATCTGACAGCAGATGATTACAATATCATATACATCTCTGACACATTTGTTGCACTTGTTTACTGCAAGTTAAAAGTAGTTACTGATGACAAAATCTATATGCCATGTGCAAGTGTGTGTTCAAATAGTTACTAACAACGTGGATAACAAACTATATGTTATGTACAAGTGTGTGTTCAAAGACAGCAAATAATATTTAGCACTAACTTCGTACATTAATGTTTACATGGAAACTGTTGATTATTGCACCTTATGCATTGTAAATAGCCAATTCAGCTACCTGACACTTGGCACCAATTAAAATAATTTATTCTTAAACTGTCATTTCAATTCATTTTTAGAGCTCTTTCAAGTATTTACCACCAGATGGATCCACATTTGTACATATTAATAATGTTATGTTATTTTGAATTTCACGGAAAGCTACTCAAGTGCTATCTGCATTAGCTGCCCTAATTTAGCAGTGTAAGACTAGAGGGAAGGCAGCTAGTCATCACCACCAACTGCCAACTCTTAGGATACTCTTTTACCAATGAATAGTGAGATTGACAGTCACATTATAATGCCCCCACGGCTGAAAAGGTGAGCATGTTTAGTCAGACCCGTGACCCTTGGAATACAAGTCGAACGTTTTAACCCACCTGGCCATGCTGGGCACATATCAATACTTAGCACTGTTTCTTTAATCAAATATTTTAAATCCAGTAAACTGTTCTACAACTTTTTACAGTACCTAAATATTTGTGAAGTGAACAAAGGGATTAATGAGCTGTGGGATGAAATGATAAGATTCTAAACACATATAAAGCATCATAACTTAGCTTTCAAGTTATAAGTATTAAGATATGAAGTTACAGTTTATATTTAAAGATTGTAGTTTGCATTATTTATAATGTGAGATGGTCCTTGAAAATATAAGAAACATTCTGATGCCAGACTTCTGTTCAAAGTATTTTCATTTCTTTCTGCCAGAATTATTTTGTCTTATAGAATGAGTTATGAGCATACAACGAACTACTGACAAATGTGACAGGAAATAATTTTGCATATCTTCAGTTTCTTATGGTGAGCTACTTTGATGTAGATGTTTATGTACTGTCTGCAATAGATATGTATATACCCATTAGAACTCCTGGAAACACCTGTACCATCACTGAACATTCATATGTAAACTAGGATATTACCATAAGGTTATTGACTTTTTGGACCAACTTATCGTACAGTATATCTTATAACTAAAATAAATACACACAGAATAATAGAAGTTATATGTTTTTAATGTACAAACAACTGTATAAAAAAATCAGAAAAGGGTAAAAACATCCACAAACACAAGATTTTGTAAGGTAAGTTGTTTAAACTTTCTGACACACAAAGCAACAAAGGTTTGAAAAGCATGAGAGAGCTTACTCTGAGATGATGAGATGATAGCTTTCTTCAAAAACATTTCTGCTATGTTGTATTCTTCCAATGCTTCATAGCAAGATGCAAGTGCAACGTAACAAGCAGTTCTTGCTACAAATGAACATTTCACTAACATATTCTTCAATTCCAGTATTTTTTCTTTCAAAAAACACTTAGCTTCCTTTGTTCTGGAATATTTAGTAAAGTATATACCAACAGTTTAATGTTATTTAATTCTTGCATCACAAGATGTTTTACACAATGTGAAGGAAACTGTTTCAATATTAAATAATCTTATTCTCTGACCAACCTGCTGCAAAAAGAATTAACTTGAACTCTTTTCTGTTTCTTTTGTAATGATGGTTATTTTTAAAAACAATGAGACATTCATTAAATATTTTAAAGATTAATTCAGAAGTGGAAAGAATTAAGACATACAATATTAAATAAAAACAATTCAAACAACTAACTTAATTACCAACATAATTCATAATGAGAATAATAAAACATAAGAATAAATTTAATATAGGTTTATAATTAAAACTGACAAAACATACTGTACATTATCATAAAAATCTTGTTAAAACAGGCAACAGTACACAACATAATGAAGAAGGATCACCATCTGGAAAAGCAATACAAGTTGTTTCAACATTACATACAGGAAAGAAAGAAAAACTGCATGAAAAGAACCTAGCTGAGGAAAAACAGCAGCATGAGGTGACATCTGACACAGCACGTGGCCTTTGATAACAAAAAGATCTGGTGCCATTGTTTACTGGTCAACAGATGAAAAAATTTCCAAAAGTGATAGGACACTGCAAAACGTTTCTTTGTCACTGCGTTAGGGGTAAATTGGGGATCAAGAAATGGTATATAATGGTCAAAATGAACTCTGATTATTATCAGACCAATGTTATGAACTGTTTGTCCCACACAGAAATTGCTGCTTTGTACAGAAATGAGTCCAAATAAGGTTTTCTGTGACACCCATTCAATCAATGTATACCTCCAATAATTATTTCTGCTATTCCATGTCAAGATATACTGGTAAACCATCAACTTCATACACTAGATATGTTATGTAAACTATACTGAAATGTATTGGTGTGCTCTACTTACGATACAAATATGCTAAACAGCTGCATGGCTATTGCCAAGATGTAGAGTTGTAACACAGAGCATGCCTGGATGTGGTGACAAAGGTTTTAATGATGTGATGAAGTTACACAATCATTTTAATTCAATGTTCTCAACTTCTGTATTAGAGCTAACTTTACAAGAAAGCCAATCATCAAATCTTTATAATTATTGTAAGCTATAAGAAAATGGTAAAAGTATAATATAGTCTTTATCTGAAATGTAAATTAATACACTTTATTAAAAACTTCATGATATTTACACTGATATTATGGAGTTTTATTAAAGTAACTTACACTATATGGAACCTACACAGTTGATGTATCTACGTTGGCCAAATTTATTCTGTGAAAGAATATGCTCTTTGAATTTACTTTTTATAACAGAATGTAATTTTTTTTGTATTTAACTTAACTACATACAGTTAGAATTAGTTAAAACAATCAATCGATTATGCCTTGTGTTCTGATTGGTTAACAGGAATTACGGTATTTATAATTAAGAGCACAGAATTACTGAAACTAGACTTAGTGATAAGGCAGTAAACACAGCATTAAAACATTTAGACAGATAATATGTGTCACTGTACCTGTGGTAAGAAACTAATCTCAGTTAATTTAATACAAATATAATAAAAACCATTTGTTTAAGTAACTATTACAGTATGTTGGTAGAGTGAACAACCTGAACATGTAATAACTGGTACCTGAGAACACTATATAAGACTGTCCATGGATTTGAAGAAGTTGAAGACAAGCTTCCTTTCACACTCTTCTGACCTTGTTTTTTCCACCACGTTGCAAGAACACTTATGGCATACTGAATGTTTACACCATCTTCCCCAGAAGTAGACGACCTCTAAAAAGAACAGATTTGTGTATCTTGTTTCCAATAAAATGAGATTATTGGTGTATGTTCAAATGTTTGTACTTAATGAAATATAACCAGATAGAGGCTACTACACTTAATGCCAGCTGCTAACCAAAGAAGTGTGTGGAAGTAGAAAATTCTACCAGTTGTGAAAAGTTCTGAGTATTAATGCATCCCTCTGGGTGTATCAGAAAAAGTCTTAAGGAATAAACCACTGCACAGGTACATGTGCATATGAAAACAGTGACTCATGTATGAAAAAACAAAACATCAAATGAATTGAAAAGAGAAATTAAATTTACCTGTGAGACTTGTTATTCTGGTTCCATACTGGCTAAAGACACCAGTACAGATTTCTATATGCACTACAGAATCTTTACACTCATATATTCCATCTTATTTGTACTATCAAAATAATCGAAACTAACAAAGAAAACGTGGCTCAGTTAGGTGAACTTTCTACCTGCAAGATTCAAATTACCATCATATCAAAGCCACAACATTCCATGGACTTATAACTTTAATCACGATACATATTTCTTAAACCTAGTTCAAACCTACATCTGGACTTGAAGTTACTACCAGTAACAGTAAAGTTTATATTTTAAACCCTACATTCCCAAACTGAAAAAAGAACCTTTCATAGACAGGCTGCCCAAATAAACTCAAAACTATTTGAAAAACTAAAATTAATTCATTTTATTTCTTCTACACTCATGGAGGAAGAATTCCAAAATTTGAAACTTCTCAGATCAAGTAGCTCTCAAGTGATCTGTCTCTTTCTAATATCCATTCTGTAAGAAAAAGATCAAAATACAGCCATCAGAGTATAAGGTATGTACATAATAAACAGTAATGCTTCTCACTATCTTGAGTAAACCCTTACTGAAATCTTTCTTAAAAGTCCAAATAACTAATGTGAGTACTGGTATCTTAGCTTGTAATAGCAGAAATCACATAAATCAAATTTGTAGACGTTTAATAAGGTAAAAACAATGCTGTTCCAAAATCATTCTATCAATCAAATATAATTTTGAAAAGTTTATGCAAACGTCTGACAATTTTTAAAACTCCAATGACAAAAATGAATGACAATAAATACTAACAACATGATTTAGATTAAAAAACATTGGAATATATAAATCAGCAAGTCATCTGTCAATCACAGCCAATATAAAGTCACAGTGGAACAGACTGTATCAGAACTACATTTGGACACTTCTTGGCATTTTGTAAGTTATGTGATGTCATTAAAAGCTAACCATTTCTGGGGAGGGTCTGCAACTTCTGATGCAAAAAATAAAAAGAAAAAAGATCAACAGTTATAATATGGAAATATTTAATTGCAATCAAAAACAAAGAGTTATGGATAAATTTAAAACACATAAAGAAAACAATAATGCCATTTGAATTTCATTCAAATATTCTATAGATTTGCTGTTTTATACCCACACACATACTTTGAAACTATTCACAATACAGCACTCATTACGATATCTTACCAAATACTGAAACTATTCATTATACAACACTCATTCCGATATCTTATCAAATACTGAAACTATTCATAATACAACACTCATTCCGATATCTTACAAAGTACTGAAACTATTCATAATACAACACTCATTTGGATATTTTATCAAATACTTATCCAAGCTTACTTTTAATCTTTTAATTGAAGGAACTGACCCAGTTTCATACACTGTTTTATTCTGCAGTCTCAGAATTGAATTTTGAACATCATTTATTAAGTTATCTTCTGAACTACACTGTTTTGGATCATGATCAAAGTCCTGACAGCAGCTTCTGGCCGGATCCTCACCCTGAATTAATGAGATTTCATCACATGGTGGCCATGATGTTATGAAATATAGCTCATCATCTTCTTTAAGTGTACTAGATGACTGTAAACTTGGATCTTCTGAAGACTCTGTTTCTTTAGATGTCATTTGATCTTCTTATTCATGATTTGGAAATCTGTTTGTAAAAAAAATATTTTTTCATAGTTACTGGTCTAAAAACCATACCAAGCAAAGAAATGTAACCCAGCACAAAAATTCATTTTGAATATTTTCTATAAATAGAAATCATTAACTTTTATAAATTTCATTCTTAATTAACTTTCAACTTACAGCTAGAGATAGCAAGTATTACAACAGATTCTTGGAACTGTTGGTACTTGATGAAATTCCATTATTACAGAATTGAGAAAAAAACAAGACAATCATTTATTACTGGTGAAACTATAGCTAACAATAAATGATGTATTTGTAAACAAACAAGTGCGTTGTTTTTCTTCAGTTTGGCAAGTTTTATACTGTTGATAATCTTAAGCCTATATAATCCAGTCAGTAACAAAAAATATTTTATTAAGAAACACAATTTCATCACACAATCATCAAAATGTGGATTACTTCTTTAAAAGGTTAAAACTTTAGTTTTACTGAGACAGAACAAGTTACTTTTGATTGTATACGATTTGAAAATACACTTTCAAGGGTAAAGGTTGCTTTTGGGAAGGATGACAATGTGAGATAAGGGTTAACATTGGTGGATGGTTGTAAAACATCATAGAAGTGTAGTTAGTGTTCAGGTGTTAGTTTATTACAGGTCTGAGCTATTGGCTACTGTCAACAAGGAATAAAATGATCATGATGTTTACATAGTGAAGGACTATCTCATTAAATATACTGGTAAAAATGTCTGTAGTGGAGAGATTAAGATTTGACTCTCCTTGCCAAGTGTTAAAGTAGAGAAAATTACAAAACATTTAGACAGTATCAAAGAATATATAGTATTTGTAATACATGTACTAAATAAACATTAAAAAAACATTCCTTCAGAGGTTTAGAGATATAAATGGATGTGTCTCTTTTGAGAGTGTTTTCTTGAACTGGATGTGGAAAAGAATTATTCATGTGAATTCAGGGTTTAAATGAAAGAACACCAACAATAAAGTTAAAGCAATAGTTAGATATGTGGAACAGTGTTGGGTCAGGGGAGAGTTAGAGTAACGGGTTGATATGTGCAACAGTGTCAGAATAGCGGAGAGTTAGAGTAAAAGGTAGATGCATGGAACAGTGTCAGGATAGGGGTGAATTATATATCAGCTTCTTAAACTAAACTTGTATAGTATTTAAGCCCTTTGTAAATAAACAAGTCAATAAAACAGTTACAACAACCAGGGATTTGGAAAAGGAAATTCAGAGCATAAAAAGTAAGTTTCAAAAACAAGGAACATGCAGTAAGATAACGAATAAAGATAGCTACTGTTATTTTAGTGTCAGAATAAATGGAACAAAAACAAATGAGCACACATTTCTAGTGGATTCACTGATTTTTTGTATTTAAGTATAAAGCTACACAATTAAATTAAGAAATTCACATAGGGTTACAACAAACAGTTGACTGACAATGTTGAAAGTATGTTAAGTGTAAGTACAATATTTGATTGAACCCTTAAAGAATTCTAACAGCAATTGTTAAACACTAGGAGATTCATAAGTTTATCAATATTTTATCTTCCATTCTTTAAAAAATATTACCAATAATCCTGACCCTTAACACTGTATGGAAAATATTGGAATTAACCTAAATCATGTAGATATTAATCTGTGGCAAAAGTTTATATATTAAAAATACCAGGAAACAAGGTTTTATAGTCCCATTTTTAAAAAGGGGTGATAAGGTGTTCTGGAAATTATAGACCTGTAAGTCTTACTTTCATAGCTGGAAAAATTCTAATCTGGTAGAAGAAGTTGTATTAAGTCATGTAGTGAAATACAGTACATGAAAAATTTTAAAAGGTAAATCTCTGTTATCCATTACCTTTCTATGGACTGAGTGTATACTGACATTGGTTATTACTGAAGTATTGACAAAATGAACCCTTGTTACTTGCAACTGGATAACTAGATACATAATACACTAAGGAATTTGGGTGTGAAAACTTCAAAACTTACTTAAAATTAATATAATGGAGTAAATTAAACTGGTAATGTAATAGGTATAAATCTATACAGTACATATAATGGAGTGCAAAACACGTTTGAATTCACATGGTAAGTTTTCTAACCAACTGCATTCATGACAGCATGAAAACTAAACTTTAATGGGTTCAATGATAGCCAATAGTTTTATGTGCTAACATATAATTAAGTAAATTAAACTGGTTATACTGGTCTTTTTACATGCTTATATAATGTTGTACACTGAACATATCTGTTGTAATTATTGTTTAATTTGACATTAAACTAGTGCTATCTAAATGTCATACTTCATCATCAGCTAATGTCTAATTATCCTAAATTTGAAGTACCTCAGTGATCAGTAGCTGGGACTTTTCTCTTTCATGTTATCATTAATGATACTGATAAAGGTTCAATTAGTAAACTGAATTGAAATTGCTCTTGGATATTTATTTCTAGCTGTATTTAGAAACTGGAAACTTGGAACATTGTGTGGCAAATGACCAGATACATCAGAATGACCTGAATCAACTGAAAACTTGGAATAATGTTTGGCAAATGACCTTTAATTGTATTAAGTGTAATGACATTCATTTAATTTATTATAATTTGAATCCCACATTTAATACAGATTGGAACCAAACAGCCCTTTGTTATCTGTAGATTATACTATGTCACAGGCTCTGTTATCCAAACTTTTTCATCTTTAATAAACAACACTGAAAACACTTTTTTCCACCTTTTAACTGTAAATCAGTTAACAAACTTCACAGACACAGGATATAGGGGCAGGGTTGTATGCCCCCAGTAATTCTTTATTTAATTGTTTTCTATGGAGTCAGTATGTATAAAACCAAATATCAAAGAAAATACCAGCTGTGACTGGACCACAGAGATACTTTCTCTGAAGAATCAGAACATACCTTCAGGTCATCTATGATACAAGCTTCTCTAAATCATTGAAAACCAATATTATAAATTCATTAAAAAAAAAATTTTTTAAAGCTAAGATGAAAAAAGGTTACAGTTATTTAACAAATTCTAACCATAACATCATTAACTTTTAGTGAGGTTGTAACTTGTGTATACTTATTACAAAGTGAAACATTTTTATTTACAAATTACAATTCTGTAAAACACAGCAATTTGTATTTTCTACGTATAATACTGTAGTTGAATAATATTCTAGTATTTTTATTCTAAGACAATTCATACATCCCCCCATTAATTTGCTTTTTCACATTCTGACGTGTCTGGTCTCATTGCATGAATGATTTATTTCTTCAATAATATTACTGTGTCCAAAAATGTTTTTTGAAGGATTTCACAATAACTTACTAATTTCTAGGCAGAACTGGCGTAGTTATACCTTATAAGAGTAAAGCCATTCCAAGATTAACGTTTAGGATTGTACTAACTTACGAAAGTTAAAATGGCTCTGAATTTACGACACATAATTAATAAAAATTACCCCAAGTTTTTGACTAGGTTACAAAAATGGTTTTGGAGATATTAATACTATTACATACAGTAATTTTACCTTCCTTTACAAAAGCTTTACTTTCATTATAACTCGTGACAATGCAACATACCAAATATCAACTTCATCTGATGATAGCACCACGTTTTTTACTGTATTATTATAATTCATATTTGCGATATAGCATTTCTTTTGCTTTGGATATAATCATATCAAAATTCAAGCGTTGGCTACTGAAAACAAATGATGTAACCAAATCCATATTCACATGGATTCACTGTATTTACTAAATTCACTGTTAAATTAGGAACAGCTAACGCAGATAGCCTTCGCGCAGCTCAGCGCGACATTAAAAAAAAACAAACAACGAAAAAACATCAATCACACTGAGAGATTGTTTGTTTGTAGTTTAGTACAAAGCTACATTGTGCTGTGGTGACCATGGTTTCCTAAACCTGATTTGTGTCGTTATATTTTTTTTGACTTAGTGCTGTGCTAAAAGAAGACGCCGTGAAAACTAACGTGGTGCATAATTTAAAAGGTTACATGTTAAAACTCCTTAATAAAGATTACAAAAATGTTATACATACAAAGTCTTACAATTAACCTATTTAAACTAATAAACGATAACTATAGAGATGAAGCAAATAATAAAGGTTTTAAACATCAAATTATGAATATGAGCGGCAGTCATTTATACAAGAACTGTTTAGAGCAAATGTGAAAATGAACTTCCTAGCATTTTATCATATTATAAAATTGTCAGTAATGGACAAAGCTGTGAAAGAATGTGTAATTATAATGTTTAACAAGTTATATTTTGTTCTTTGTATCCTTTTCTGTTACTCAGCAGAAAATTATATTCTACGCTAGTTATAAAATTTAAATTAATCACAGCCAATATTCAAATAGGTAAATAGGATTTATTTGTTATCTTGAAATTGATAAATATATATGTGAAATAAATATTATTATTTTAGTATTAAACTTTCTAAAAATATATTTAAAAAAAAACACAATAATTTTTTAAAAGTTTGCTACGCTTTTCTAGAGGACAGTAGAATATTCAAGAAAATAGTTCTTCTAATTATTGAAAATATTTTCTATACTAAGAAAAAAAGGGTAAACTATAACTTTGAAAACTATATATTGTTCATTTCTATCTATTATGTAAACTATAACTGAATAAATATGAAAAATAAAATATTTTGTATGAAATATATTTTGTATGGATGCGCGGTATAAGTCTTTTATTTTCTGGACGCCATTGTAGAAGCACGTGGCAGACTGGTAGTGTATTAATTTTATCAAATTAACAAATTAGTTAGATTTAAATATGTCGCTGAAGCATTTTGATTTGTTTAATATATGCTTTCGTTCATATGAACAAAGATAAATGATAATGTATTATTAAAGATTATAGTTAGGCCGTAGGGTGTGTGATTTCAAAATTGAAGATGAGCATTAGTCTTAGTAAAGTAAAACAAGATCCTGATCTCTACCTTTCATTTTTGGCAGAGTGTTTCGAAGCCTTAGCTGTGTAGAATTTAAGCATTAATCGCAGACCTCTAACGTGTGTAAAAAACTTGTGAAGTCAACGTTTGTTTGTTCTCATATCTATTAGGGTTATATTAAAGTGTTTTCTGAGCCCAAAAGAGCCGTTTTTTGCATATAAAATATGTTAAACGTTTGTTTTTTTTGTTGGTGCTAACTATAAGTAACTTACATTTTAAACTAATCTGTTAAACTGTAGTCGGACTTGATTTAGTCTTGGTATTAACTGAAATGCGTTGTTATCAACGAATGTATAGTTAATGTTATTGTGGTTGGAGTTTTGTGAATGGTGTATATTTCTCACAAAATAGCATATTTGTTATTGTTATAGATATGTGGTATTCAGTTTCACTCACAAGATCTTAAGTTTTAAGATAAAGTTGTACGTTATAAAACTATCCAGGTTTGGTAAATTTAAAAATCCATATGCAATACATTTTTAGTTTGTCATTATTTCAAGTAAGTACTTCTGTATTTTGAGATTATTCAATACAGGAATAAATAAAAGGTAGAACAGTTGGTACTGACTGAAATGCAACTACTTAGCAGTTATCTTTTAACAAGAATTAAATTATGCACATTTTACTTGACTGAAAGCTCTGAGTCAGATTACAGCTATTTTTGGTTTTCTAGGAAATGTAGTAAACACAATAAATGGGTCAACATAAGTTGATTTTGGGAGCAAACCAGTTTTATATCTGTTCTGAGTAATGAAATGTAGCCAATTTACCCCAGTAACTCTGTTAATAGAGAAAAACCTAATGTGCTCAAAGTTTACAACTGTTAGTGATGTCTTGATATTTGGTGCAAGTTATGAAATTATTTCAACCAACATAATTTAAGTGTATGAAATACTGTGCACATGCATAAAACATAAATGTTCAGATGTTTTTGAACAAGTCTGGTGGTTAGGGTGCTGGAATCTACATAACAAACATGCTTTCCCTTTTAGCTGCAAGGACTTTCTTCTATGGTCAATTCCAGTATTTTCATTGGTGAAGTAGTTTGCAGCTGGTGATGATTATTGGTCTATTAATTTTAAAATTAGGGATGGCTAGCATAGTAGTTTTGTACAAAACTTGGAACACATCAAACAAACTTCAGGAGCAACGAATTTTGATAGATAAGATCAACAGAGTTGAGGTTTGTTCTTGTACAGATTTTACTTACAAAAATGCCAACCAAATGTTTACAGGTTTCATATTGCAGTTTGGAGCAAATAATTTCTTTAATAAACCATAACCAGTGATCAGTGATTGTAGTTTATGAAGTTACTGCTAGTAGTAACAGTATGTTAATGTGTCAGTGACTTTATGTTGAAAGAGTAAATGCTAATTTCTAATTTTTAGAGCTTTAAAACAAACTAAATTATTTGATTATTTAAGTTGTTGTGTGCTGAAAAAAAATGATCTTTGTACTGTTTTATATATGAGTACCTTGTTCTTTGCACAGCAATGTTCAGTGTAAGAGAGTTATTTGGAGGTCATGTTTGTGTGGTTAAATTGGTTATCTTAATTAAATGCTTGAACTAATGGTTATAGTACACTGTTACAGTATGTCAGGAGAACACATCTTTACAAGCATGCCACTCAGACTTTTAAGTTAATACAACACCTGTAACATTAGGGTTAAAAATACTGTGAAAAGTATTAATAAGGGATGACACTTATTTTGTACTTTTAGCCTAAAGTTTCATATGTTTTTGAAGAGAAATTCTCTTGTATTTGTGTGATCATGTTTTAAATTCTGATTGAGAACTGATATTGAAAGTAATCCTGCAGATGGCACCAGTTACTTTAATTTTATATAGATCTCTACTTAGTACGCATCCACTGGATGGAAATTATGTAAATTCATGATTAAGGAAAGGTTTTATTGGATAATAAGTTCCCTTTACATGTAATTGTAAAAAGAAAAAAAAAATCCCATAAAAATTTCCAAATATCAAACATGAAACTGCAACTTTGTATATATCTGCATAAATTCGATGAACTATCATGCCAAATTTTGTAAACATCCATCCACAAGGGGTGAAGTAGCAGTAACATCACCCATAAAAACAATAATATGCAAGACTGAAAATTTATATGTACCCTTATATAGACATACATCTACACCCTGCTAAGTAGTTACATGGACAGACAACAGACAGTATTGTTATATTTATCTAAATGTATCTGTTAATTCTTGTTACATGGACAGACAGTTGTGTTATATTTATCCAGATGTATCTGTTAATTATTGTTGTTACGTGGACAGACAATATTGTTATATTTACCTAGATGTATCTGTTAATTCTTGTAGTTGTATGGACAGACAACACAGTATTGTTATATTTATCATGATGTATCTGTTAATTCTTTACCCTGATGGTCTTCTGGAAAGTTTTTTTTTGTAATTTTACTTTGAAATTAAACTACCTGTTTAGATATTTCCATCACCACATGATAGGTACAGTGGTGACAGTCCTAGAGCCACAAGTTACATTAATTTTAAATGTTATTTAGTGTAATTTAAATTGTTATAATTGGTCACATGGATAGGGATAAAGCGACATCTGTGGTAGTTATCGAGACAGATTTTATAATTTTCTAACTGAAATGTGTTTTCTCACTGGTGTGTGACCTGGGCCACAAATGAGCTACATAATTTTTATAAAATTATCAAGGTATTATATTTCAAATGAATAGTAAGCCACAAATTACTGTCTTACACAAAAATAAAGAAATGATTCCACATAAAACAGGCATGTTGACTCGTGCAAGAGCACTGTCTAAACAACTACGTTAAGATTAATCAGCAAAGCCTCTAAAGTTTTCAGATATTTCTTTGTAAAATTCGTGATATTGTCACTGGTAAAGTATCAAATGTTTATGAAATATATGTGAAAATTTTAAAATGTAGTTTGACTTAATAGAAAAACTTGTTACATGTTATGTAAAATAATGGAATACTTTATTAAATATTTAGGAAATCAGAAACTAGTGAGGTAAATGACAGGGTTATATTTTTATTTGTAGTTGCACAAATCATTGTCAACTGCCTCAGTTTCTGTGACATGCGGGTTAGAGACTACAAGTGTTTCATGGAGGATGTTACATTGTTCAAAGTGTTGGTTCTATAAAAGTACAGTTACTTTGTAATAAGGATTTACAAGGACTGAATTAATTTATTATGCTGGTAATATTTAGTGTATTCAGTGTAAGTGTTAATTGATTTTATTGCTAAAATTAGAAGTACTTTCCATGGTAAACTTTTCAGATTTCATATGAAAATTTAGGTCACTTAAACATATCAATAGCTTTTCAAAAACACTTTTTTGCTATCATTCACCAACTGTCCAGTTGACCAGTCTTATAGCAAAGAAATATGAAATGCAGCTTGCTTTTTTTTCCCTTTTAAAATAAATGGATATTATAACAGGTGATTACTGTTGATGTTTTAAAAGTCAAATAGGGTTATCCTTTGCACACTACAGTAATAGTTTGGTGTAAATGGTGGATTTAGTTAACAGCATGCATGAGTCAGTATAAAACATTTATAATGTTTGATTGATTACAAATGTTTATTTCATGCAAGTTTCCAATTTTTACATTCAAGTTACTTTTATAATAATACATAAACAAACAATTTAGTTCTGAAATCTTGTATTGGTCAAGCTTCTTTACCTGTGAAATAGTAGAAGTCACCATTAGTGTGTTTTATATGTTTACTGGCAGTGTTAAAATATTTGTGAAGTTTTGAAAAATGTGTCAGTGTCAGAGTTTGTGCAGGTCTTTGCTTACGTTCCTGGATTATTAATCACTTTTTTCTAGGTAACTACCCCTCGGAGTGGATTCCTGTACGTGGTGAGGGGACCTCCCAGGGAAGGTTCAGTTCTGTCTGGTTACCTTCTCTGGGATCTAAACATCCACCCACGTGTTTGCCGTGCGTGGCGACCCGTGAAGGGGAGGAGAGGATCCTGGTGGTTGAGGGGTCCAACCCTAACACACCACTTTGGCCTCGAATTCCTGTAGACGGGCGGCACTTAGGTGGCCCGCCTTGGGTCAATCGGCTGGTTCACCTGGGCTAGAGCCAACCAAGTACCAGTGTTGGAAGTTCTCAACCGGTGTTGTGGACATTGTACCTGATGCTGGTGTTTGGGTATAGTGCTCACGAAACCCTGGCGTTGCTGCATTGTCCTTGCATGACTTTGTAGTGCGTCCCCTTGTAGGGCTCCATGGTGGGTGGGGTCAGTGAGTACCGAAACTTTTCTCTTTCCTATGGATCCTTCAAAAAATTTAAATCAAATTGTAAAAAAACAGTCAATGGGTAAACGACCACGTTTTGAATACTCAGAACAGCAATCTCCAACATCAGTAACACACGTACCTCATTTTCTGATATTGCATTCTCTTTCAGAAAAACCTTTAGGGCAAATGTCCCCTTTTTTTATTCAAAAGGGGCTAGAGGGACTTGCTGGCTCTCCAAAGTCAGTAAAGAAGCTTCGATCTGGTGACATACTGGTCGAAACATCCACATCCCAACACAGTGAACTCCTTGAAATCAAAGGTAATTGGCGATATACCTATTGAGGTTACACCCCGTGCTACTTTGAATACTTCACGAGGAGTTATTGTTGAAAGGGATTTCAAGAATGTTCCTGAATCGAAGATTCTCGCCGGTCTTTCCACTCAAGGAGTTTCTGCAGTGAGGCGCATCTCCACTCGCAGAGATGGAGTTACACTGCCAACAAATACCCTTGTTTTAACATTCACTTCACCACGAGCACCCGCCACCATCAAAGCAGGTTATCTCATTTGCAGGGTTCGGCCATACATTTCAAACCCTCTTCGATGTTTACAATGTCAGAGATTCGGCCACTCAAAGACATCTTGTCGTGGTTCCCTGACATGTGCTCGTTGTGGAGGCAAGGACCACGATGCCTATGATTGTGACATAAACCCACATTGCGTCAACTGCAATGGTTCTCACCCCTCTTACTTTCATTCTTGTCCAAAATGGTTGGAGGAAAAAGAGGTGCAGCGTTTGAAAACGACACATAACATTAATTATCCTGAGGCTCGGAAATTGATGTCCACAATCCCATCTCGGACATATGCTGCTGCACTCCATTCCACCACTACAGTGGAAGTGCAGACAGATCTCTTTGTGCCTCCAAAAGAATCATTTTCAAAACAAATGAAAAGCCTTTTGACCTCCGTGGTTAAAACAGTAGATGAATCGACTTCCACACCCATCTCTGTTCCTCCCATAACTTCCAACAAACCTCAAGATCCATGTCCTTCAGTTTCAAATACAGGCATTTCTTCTGTTACATCATTTTCTCCCACCACAATAAACAAAACAATTATTCGTCTGCGTCCTCAGTCACTTGATTCCTCTTCCAATAACAAAAACCTGCCCACTCGACCCAGAGCAGGATCCATGGAGGTTGATAGACCTCCTCCGAAGAAAGACAAAAGACGAGGTCGTAAACCAAAGGGTTCTCCAACCACTTCACCTGCCCATCCTTAAAAATGGCCACCTTGATACAATGGAACTGTCGAGGTTTACGTTCTAATCTGGATGATATCAAAACCCTGATTGCTTCCTACCATCCTGTTTGTCTTTCTCTACAAGAAACATTTCTCAAATCTGCTGATACAGTCACCATCCGGCAGTTTTCTCTGTACAGAAATGACAGGTTGTGTGATGGTCGAGTACATGGAGGGGTGGCACTTTTGGTTGATCAACATGTGCCCACCCTGTCTTTGTCACTCAATACACCCTTGGAGGCCGTAGCCATCCGTATTTCCTTGGGTCGTACCATCACTGTTTGTTCTCTGTACCTGTCCCCTGGAGAGACATATGATCAATCAGACCTGGATGCTCTCGTTGAACAGTTACCATCTCCATTTCTAATCCTGGGGGATTTTAATGGACACCATCCCCTCTGGGGAAGTGCTGTTATTGATGGGAGGGGTCGATCTGTAGAGCAGATGCTCTCTGATCACGATCTTTCTCTTTTCAATACTGGTTCTTCCACTTACTTTCATGCACCAAGTCAGTCATTCACTGCCATTGATCTCTCAGTTTGCTCCCCTTCATTATTCTCCCATTTTTCATGGAGGGTTGTCAGTAATCCACTAGGCAGTGATCATTTTCCGATCATTTTGAGAGAGACTGGCCGTGTTCGATGCCACCCTACCCGCGTGCCCCAGTGGAAGCTGGATCAGGCAGACTGGTCCACTTTCACTGCTCTTGCAGAACTTGATCCTGCCATCGTAAATCATCCATCAATAGACGACTGTGTAACAGCGGTAAGTGACTGTATTATACATGCAGCTGCTCAGTGTATTCCTAAAACCTCGACACGTTTCCCACGATATCCTTGTCCTTGGTGGAATTCTGCTTGCAACTTAGCACGGAAGGCTCAAAAACGGGCCTGGGACACTTTTCGCAGATATCCCACACTTTCAAATCGGATTGCTTTCCAGTGGGCCCGAGCATATGCTAGGTGGGTAAGACGTCAAAGCCAGAAGGAATCTTGGATTAAGTTCACAACCAGCATATCTTCTACCACCAGTTCCAAGATCGTATGGGACAAGATTCCAAAGGTTAATGGGCACTACACTTCTGTTCCCCTCTCGATCTTACTCTCTGATGGTCAGGAGGTGACTGATGTCCGAAACATCGCTAACACTCTAGGTGACTGCTTTTGCCGGGTATCTAGCACTTCTGCTTGTCCCTCCACCTTCCTGGCCATCAAGACTCGGGCAGAGCGATCACCTCTTTCCTTTCAAACTGACTGTTTCTTTGACTATAATAGTCCCTTTACCCTGATGGAACTAAAAATGTCCCTTCATCGGTCTGCCAGTACATCTGTTGGACCTGATGATATTCATTATGACATGCTACACCATCTCTCTCCTGATTCTCTTGATGTCCTTCTGACTATCTTCAACCGGATTTGGCAGGAGAATGTTTTTCCTGATGCCTGGCGCCAGGCTATTATTTTACCTTTCTCTAAGCCAGGGAAAGATCCGAAGATTCCGTCAAACTATCGTCCAATTGCTCTGACGAGCTGTCTCTGTAAGACCTTAGAAAGGATGGTTAATGCTCGTCTTGTTTGGTTCCTTGAATCAAACAATCTCCTCTCACCCACCCAGTGTGGGTTCCGTCGACAGCACTCCACCATAGACCACCTAATTCATCTTGAAACATCTATCAGAGAGGCCTTTCTCAACCGCCAACACCTTGTATCCATATTCTTTGACATAGAGAAGGCTTACGACACAACATGGAGGTATGGCGTTTTGCGAGACCTCCATACATATGGGTTACGTGGCCATCTACCCATGTTTATTAAAAAAATTTTTTAATGGACAGGAGATTCCAAGTTCGTGTAGGTTCGGCACTTTCACGTTCTTTTGTACAGGAACTTGGAGTCCTTCAAGGCTGTATATTGAGTGTCACACTTTTCAGTATAAAGATAAATGCCATCACTGAACAACTCCCTCTCACCGTTATGAATGGGCTATATGTTGACGACTTTCACATCTCATGTCAGTCATCAAACATGAGGTATATTGAGCGGCAACTACAAACTGCCCTCAATCGTGTACAGAAGTGGATTCTTGCGAATGGCTTTAATTTCTCTCTTTCCAAAACTGTATGCAAGCTATTTTGCCGCCGACGAGGTATTCACCCTGATCCTGAACTTCATATCGGTGAAGTTTTGCTGCCAGTGGTCCCAGAGACAAAGTTCTTGGGGCTTATCTTTGATCGTAAATTGACCTTTATACCACACTGAAAGCAGCTTCGGGTCAAATGCACAAGAACACTGAACATCCTTCGTGTCCTCTCTTCTACCAGTTGGGGGGCAGATCGCCGTTCAATGTTAAAGATATATCGTGCTCTTATTAGATCGAAACTTGACTATGGATCAATGGTCTATGGCTCTGCCAGACCCTCGGCCTTAAAGATACTGGACCCCATTCATCACCAAGGTCTTCGACTCTGCACCGGAGCTTTCCGTACCTCTCCAGTTCAAAGCATATACATTGAATCTCATGAACCTCCTCTACACCTTCGCCGTTTGCAACTGTCTTTACAATATACTTCGAAACTTCGTTCCTTACCAAAGCATCCCACCTGGGAATGTGTTTTCCTTCCTCGGTGGGCAGTACTTTTTCAGAACAGACGATCTGTCATTGCTCCGTTTGGCCTTCGCATCCGGGCGCAATTGGATGAATTGGGTCTGTCCTTGGATAATATTGCAGATTCCACATGTCGACGCATCCCACCATGGCTTATTACAGCCCCCAAGTGTGACCTTTCTTTCAATCACCTAAAAAAGGCGGATACTCCAGACTGGAAGTACCGTCTTTTATTCAATGAATATCTTTCAAACAATCATTCAGTTCCCATTTATACAGATGGTTCCAAATCAGGAAATTCAGTGGGCTCTGCTATGGTTTGCTGTGGGTCAGTAGTTGCACGCAGAATCCCCTCTACAGCTTCTGTGTTCACTGCTGAACTGTATGCCATATCTCTTGCCCTTGATCATATTGCAGCTGAGCAGTACTCCAACTGCACTATTTATACTGACTCACTTAGTTCTATTCTTGCCTTGGAATCACTTCACATTAGCTCACATCCTATTCTAGCAGATATTCAAAACCGACTGGCCCATTTCTCATTAGCAGCTACTTCAATTCAGTTTTTCTGGATACCAGGCCATGTTGGTATTCATGGGAACGAGTTTGCAGACATGGCAGCTAAATATGTATGCCTCAGCCCCATCACCCCTATGCCTATTCCGTACATGGACTATGGTGTTGTCTTCAAAGCTCGGCTCCGTGCCAGTTGGCAGTCCACTTGGAGTGAACAACGCGACAATAAACTTTTTCAAATGAAACCCAAAATTGGAGTTTGGCCATCTAGCTTCCGTAAAGTTCGGAGGGAAGAAGTTGTTCTCACTAGGCTACGCATTGGTCACAGTTTTTTAACTCATCATTTTCTTTTATCTGGAACTGATGCACCAATGTGTAGTTTGTGTAACACTCAAATCACTATCAGCCATGTTTTACTTTCTTGCCATCGTTACAATCCTCAACGACGGCAATACTTTAAACATATTTTTTTCCCAGCGTCATTCTGTAACATTGGACAGAGTTATTGGTGATGGTGACTATGTCCACCTTAATAACGTTTTTAATTTTTTAATGGCCATTAATCTTTTTAATCTCATTTAAGTGTGGTATATTTATTTATTACACCATGGCTCCTTTTTAAAGTTTTATTCTCTCTCATTCAATGCGACATTAAACAATGGCCAGAACATTAAATAACTCGACACCAGGACTGGAAAGGCCAACTTCAGGTGACTAACGCTTCTGTTTGAACTGTCTGTTTGAACTACTCGTTAGTCTTCCTGGCGAGTTACTGTTATACTTTTGCTGCATATCATTTCGTACTTTTACAACCTTTTTGTACTGGCCATATTGACTCATAACCCGGAACCAGGACGGAAAGACCAACTTCAGGTGGCTGACGGTGGTTTATATACTACCTGTTAGTCTTCCTGGCGGGTTATGATCATTCCCATTCTGCTACAGGTTGTCCTTTACAACTTTGTTGACTGGATGTCGTCATTGGTTTTTGCACCACTTCCTGTTTTAATTGCCATTTTGTTTTTATCTTCAGTTACCTTTACACATTTTACTCCATTTACTTGACTTTTATCTTTTTACTGGACATTTGGCTACTCTTTATTATGATTTTACTGAATGTCTTTTTAAACTTTTATTCCATTACATTTTGATAATAGCTACTATGACACATAACCCAGAACCAGGACTGGAAAGGCCAACTTCAGGTGACTGACGGTGGTTCTTGAACTTATTCGTTAGTCTTCCTGGCGGGTTATGATCATTATTATTATGCCCGAGTAAATAGTTTATAACTTTGACGACTGGGTGTCACCATTGGTTTTTACACCATTTTCTGTTTTAATTGCTGTTTTGTTTTAACCTTCATTTTCCTTTACAAATTTTACTCCATTTACGTGACTTTTCTCTTTTTACTGAACATTTGGTTACTCATTGTTGCGCTTTTGCTGTGTGTTTTTTAATACTTCTATTCTTTTACATTTTGATACTAGTTGCTATGACACATAACCCAGAACCAGGACTGGAAAGACCAACTTCAGGTGACTGACGGTGGGTCTTGTACCTGCCTGTTAGTCTTCCTGGCGGGTTATGATTATACCTTTTTGATAGAATACCTACCTTACAACTTTTTACACTTTGCCTTCTATCTTAACCTTGTAGACTAGGTGTCAACACTGGTTTTATACTTTTTTTTGTTGTTGTTTTACCTTCATTTCCATTGATGTCTTTTACTGCATTTTTACCGGTTGTTTGGCGCAGATAGCCTCGTTGCTTTGTGCCATAAAACACTAAATCAATCAATCAATCAATTCTAGGTAACTAGTAAAGATGCCGCGAATCCCAACAGTTCACAGAAAAACGTATGTTACTCCAAGAAGGCCCTTTGAGAAGGAACGCTTGGACCAAGAACTGAAGCTTATTGGTGAATATGGACTCCGGAACAAAAGAGAAGTTTGGAGAGTAAAGTTTACTCTGGCCAAGATTCGCAAAGCTGCTCGAGAGCTTCTGACTCTTGAGGAAAAAGACCCACGTAGACTTTTTGAAGGTAAAATAGGCTTAACACTACATATTTGAAATGATGAACAAAGGTAAAAATTAGGCTTAACATTACATGTTTGAAATGATGAACAAAGGTAAAAATTAGGCTTAACATTACATGTTTGAAATGATGAACAAAGGTGAAATTGACCGTTAGTGCTATTTTTAGAGTAATTTATAGAAAAAGAATGTTGGAGAACTGTTCTACAAATGGAAATGAAACGTGAACATGAGAGCCATGACTGAGACAAGTTTTTATTGTGTTGAGAATTAGTACAAATAATTGTTATTACTTTTGTAAGATTGAAATAACTGCTGCACTTGGTCTATATAAAATATTAAAACTTGCTTGTACATATATAACATAGAACTCTATGTTAATGTGACTTTTAAATATAGAGTAAGTATGAACCATACAAACACTTGATCACGTCACTACCCAAGTAGTACAAATTACATGTACTCTCTATACAGTAAAAGTAAATTTGTAAGAAAACAATTAAGTTAATTGGAGGAATGTACAATTTTTTTTTTTTATATATAAATATAACTTTGATGATGTGTTGAATTAAAAATGCCTTTCCAAGCATTCCTATTTTTATATTTGTTGTAGTTTTACCATCCATGTCCATAAAACAGAGGTTTTCTTTTGTAAGGTGCATCAGAGGTTGCTTAATGTAGCAGTGTTCCCAATAACAAAATATCCTGATCAATTCCGTGAATTACTGCAGAATCCCTTACATAAACAGCAGATTGTTTGTTTATCCAGTTGTCATTTCTCTTCAGTGAATAGTATAAAAACATTGTGAACTTGAAGGTGAAATATTTATAAACATTTGTACAATGGTATTCAGTTTTTCAGCAGTGTTACTATGTGGTTATTAGAGAAGTGTAAAATATTAAGTTTTGTATTTCTGTTTCAGAAAAAAATGTGAAATTTATACTTTCTCCTTTTGTTTAGTAAGTTTTATATACATCTAGTGTTTGTAGTGTAATATTAATAAGTTCTAATGTAGTGTACAAGGTGATCTGTTTATAGATACTCCTTAAAAGAAATGTTTGATCATGATATCTTCATGTCTCCCACCAATCTCAATATGTTTACTAAATCTTAAACTCTGCACTGAAGCTACCTTGTAATATTTTCTGGATGTTTCTAACATATCCATCATTTCTAGTTTTCACTCACTGTTGAGATACAGTTATTATAAGTCAGTGGAGTGGTCATAGATGGATAACTGTTTAATTGTAGTGTGTTAAGTTAATACTGTATTGATAGAAAAGTACTAATATATGTCTTAACATTACCTAAAAGTACTGTTAGTCTGATAGTTGTTCTTTCTTATTAGGAAATGCCCTTTTGAGACGTTTAGTTCGAATTGGCGTATTAGATGAAAACCGAATGAAACTTGATTACGTGTTGGGTTTACGTGTAGAAGATTTCTTGGAACGGCGACTTCAGACTCAAGTTTTTAAGCATGGTTTAGCAAAGAGCATTCACCATGCCAGAGTTCTGATTCGCCAGAGGCACATTAGGTAATGAACTTAATATACTTTTGTTTGAGACATATTGGTCAATCAGGCAATTAAATGCACTTGTTTGTTGGAGTAACATTAGATAACTATATAACTAAATATGCCTGTTTGTTTGAGACATATTGGATAATCAGGTAACTAAATGCACTTATTTGGTAGATTAACATTAGATAACCATGTAACTAAATGTGCTTGTTTGTTTGAGACACATCAGGTAATTAAATACTAGTTTGTTAAAGACACATTGGATAGCCAGGTAACTAAATACACTTGTTAGAGCAACATTAGATAGCTAACTATAGTTTTCATATTGTGGTGTTATGTTTCTAGACTGTATTTTGATACCTGTGATAGCCCATTATGTAGTTTTGTAGATAACTCAGTAGATAATGTTATAATTGCTTAAAGATGTTTCAGGTGACTAAGTAAAGCTGTTAGTGAATAATATTAACCAGAGATGAATTATTTATGTATTTGTCACATTTAATGTTACTTTAATAGTAGAATTGTATACATTAATTCCAGTCATGACCATAGTAATTAAAGGTAACCAGTTACAAGTCATTCTTGGAGTCACGTTTCTTCATTTACAGAGTGCGTAAACAAGTGGTAAACATCCCATCTTTTATTGTTCGATTGGATTCTGAGAAACACATAGATTTCTCCTTGAAATCTCCTTTCGGTGGTGGCCGACCTGGACGCGTGAAGAGGAAGAACAGCCGCAAGCCACAAGGTGGTGCTGGTGGTGAGGAAGAAGATGAAGATTAAACTGTAACACGTTTATCATCCTTGTACTATTGAAGATGAAGTAATAAAAAGTTGTCTAGTATTTACTGTTTACATAACTTGGATATATTTCCTTCCTTATTTGTTGCTTTTGGAACAGGATTGTCTCTGCAGAAACCAATTACCTGTGACAGACTCGACTTTTATTTTAGAGGCAAAGTATTGCTTTGAACACAGTTCTCAATTTTTTTTCACTTGTGATTCTGGGCCTCCCAAATCTACATCTTTCCTTAAAAATATTTACGTTAGTTTTTGTTTATTGCATTATCATTGTTTTTCTGTGACTTGCAACCCCATCACAGGCTGTGGCGTTCCTAGGTTTGGGAACCACTGACCTAAACTGTACTGAACAAGGCTTATTTTTACTATTGAAACTACCAAAATTCAAGTTTGTGCAAGATTCACTTATGTAGCTTTAGAAAGAGGGAGGCAACAAGTAGTGCCATCTAGTGTAATAAATAGTCACTAAAAGAATTGTTGCTTCTTTGTTCATTCATACGTATTTTACAAAAGGAAACTTAGTAGTAATGGTTGTATCTTAATATCCATAAAAAAAAAAAAAGGTGTATGGATGAATAAAAGCCATAAAGATAAAATGATTTGTATTCCAACAAGGGTATTGATGTTAAAATGTTTCCTGCTACAGAACTAAATATTTGGTATATGTGTAACTTCCAACAGGATATAAAAATGCAGGAAGAGGAAACATTAATTCGATACAAACTGAAACAGTTCGGTTTGGTTAGTTCGATGACCCATCTTCTCACAGAAGACTGTGGAAATACATAAAGTAATGTGGAGAAATATGCTTCATAAACACGATTAAGTTTTTAAAACCTTTTATAGAGTAACGTATTTCAGTTTAAATGGACACATCTTTTTGAAAATTGTAAATCTGACATAGGATAAAAAACGAGATATTTCTAATATATTTTAATGTTTTCTGAATTGGTTGCCCAAAGTACAAAATATCTTGTATTCAAGTAGGAATCTTAATGGTAAAAATCATTCCTATATGTGGACGGAATGTGAAGTAATGGTTGATGGGTGCATGGTTCGAGACATCGCGTTTTTAATTGTGGAAGTGGTATAGAAGTTGCAGTAAATCCTGTTATTCAGTTCAGAAAGCCAGATAAAACTCTTGTGGCAATTTTGAAAGGAAATTTATTTTCCTTCATACTTTTCTATTATTCTATTCTATAATTAAGGTTTTAAAGCGTTTGAACTTAATCTTTACTGTTTAAGATGCTTTTTGTTCGAACGTTCTATTAGTTTTGTGGAATTCCTTGCGATCCGTATTATGAACCATCACATTGTCTCAAGAAGACCTATTACTTCATAAAACGTCACACCAAATATTCTCGCCATATCAATGGTGGGGACGTTGTAATGTTATGGCCAATCCCATTATTCGTTGGTAAAAGAGTAGTCCAAGTGTTGGTAACTAGCTGCCTTCCCTCTAGTCTTACAGTACTAAATTAGGGTCGGCTAGTTCAGATATCCTTCGTGTAGCGTTGCGCGAAATTCGAAAACAAACAAACATTCAGAAAACGTACCTTTTTATCGAAACTAACATCTCACCATAACGGCTTTATCGGGACAAACAAGACACTTGCTAAATGATGTTGAGCCTATACAAAAAAATATTTCAAAATAATTCAAATATACGTATCAACGTGAATTTCACGCGAGGATATGTAAAAAATTATTGTTGTAAAATTATTTCACTGTACATAAAGCCAAAGTTAGGGATTGGACAAAGGGAAATTTAAATCACACCAACATATTTTTTTTACTTCAAAAGCTTTCGGATTTATATAGTTAGCGACCAGGATTTAATACCCGTGGTTGAAAGAACTTCGACAGCTAAATGTGTAGCTTCGTGTTTAACTTCTAACAAACTTTTTATTTGGTTTTATCCATATTTTGTTCTATTTCTTGCCTGTATTCTATCTGCCTCTTATTCGCCAAAGTATTCACGGTGGGGTGGGCAGATTGGTGATAGTAATATTTAACTATTGTGGTTGATCATATCCGACAGCTATAATATTTCTGAAGTATTTTAAGTTCAAAATGTACTCATATTTTTCCAAAGAGCCACTGAAAAATGGTAAATGTGACGACTTACAATGCTTAAGCTCGGGTTTCGATTCTTGTGGTTGTCTGAGAACCGGCATCCCATTGTGTGATGCTGTTGTAATTAAGCGGTGTTTTATTTGTTTGTTAAATATTGGGCAAAGCTACACAAGGCCCTCCTTAATTTAGCAGTGAAAAAAACTAGAGGGAAGGCAACTAGTCATCACTACCTACCGTCAACTCTTCGAATGCTATTTTATCAACAAGTAGTGGGATTAACTATAACATTATAACGCAAAGCATATTTTGTGGGACGGAGGTTACTAGTCAAGTGTCGGGGACGGTGGTTCGTTGTTGTACGCGAATTTGGTATGTCTGTGTGTTTTTCTTACAGCGAAGCCGTATCGGGCTATCCTGCTGTGTCCACCGAGGGGAATCGAAATTCTGACTTATGAGGGTCAGGTGCTGTTCACACCTCTTCCTTCTTCCCCAACCATTGAGGTTTTGAACAACAAATATATTTTGATTGTTTTTGAATTTTGCTCAAAGCTACACGAGGACTATTTACGCTTTTCGTCCCTAATTTACCAACGAAAGTCTAGACGGAAGACAGCTACTCATCATCATCTACTCGTGGGCTACTATTTACCAACGATTAATGATGTTGACCGACACGTAATAACGCCCTTACGGCTGGAAGGGAGAGAATGTTTGCGATTCGAGCCTCCTAACCAACAACTGGCCAACAAGTATATAAACATTTCGTTTCAGTATTAAGTGTTTATTTAGCCGATTTACCAATCAAACAAAAATACTGGCTTGTCCAAGAAATATAATAACTAAAAATGTAGGCCTGTGTGTATATCTACAAATAAAAGTTTGATGCATTTTTCAAAATTAAGTACAAAGCTGCACAAAGGGTCATCTGTGATGTGCTTACCACAGGTATCGAAATCTAGTTTCTAGCGGACGGAGTTCACAGACATGCCGCCGGGTAGCAATATCAGTTTGCATACTACTTTTATTAAAATGTATAATAATCTGTTTTCGTTATTTTATTTAAATTAAAGAGTACCGCTGTATCTGTTTCTACTTACAGTTAGTACCTCATCGTATTTCGTTGTTTACCTTGTGATGAATTGTTATAGAAATCGTGTATATTTGGGCAGAGAGCATCAAGATAACCGTTAGTAAACGATAAAAATCACCTTAAACTAATTGTAGGATTAAATAAAAAATGCAAGGCTATTAGCATTATACAAATCTATCAAGATTACATTCGCCTTATTATCAATATGGTTGTCAAGTTATCATTAGCATATCACCAACAATAAAATCGTATTTCAAGAGTAGTCCTAAGGCTTCCAAAATCCACTCCGGTTGTTTATCTCTTCTAAAAGATAGGCCAAACACACTACCCAAGAAATACTACAAACTAGCAGAAGCAAAAAATAGTTTCAATTATGCTTTCCAC
Organism: Carcinoscorpius rotundicauda; assembly: GCA_011833715.1. Taxonomy (NCBI): domain Eukaryota; kingdom Metazoa; phylum Arthropoda; class Merostomata; order Xiphosura; family Limulidae; genus Carcinoscorpius; species Carcinoscorpius rotundicauda. The sequence continues at coordinate 29,321,919 of CM022406.1, forward strand.
ACCATACCATATGCACCACACAAACCAATATTACCATACAACGTGTACTGCACCCAAACATAAACAACATAGTAATATTTTTACAGGCTAAGGACAAGTTAATAATGTTATGTTATTGTTTTACAGTACATGTAGAGTGTTCGACGCCTGTTCTGTGAAGGTGGGTTTTCTTGGGCTACTACTATTCTCCGCGTAACAAATTCTTGGCATAGATTTATAGATTCCCGCAACTCTAAAACATTGACGTTAAAGTCTATGCTTAATTTACTTTTTCTTAGCGTTACTTACCCTTCGTGATTGCAGGCCATAATGTATATTATTATATGTATATACATTTATATATGTACACGCACACGCCAAGACATTTGGTACACATCCTGGACACTGAGTACCGACTGTGACGTTTCTTTCCGTCATTTCCCCATTTTGTCATCTTTTTGCCTCGACCACACATTTCTGAAACCAGAACTGTAAAAGAACAACCTAATAACGAAAATACTCCAATGTTCTATGACTAGCTGATATTGAATCTCACGAGTGGATGAGAGTCGAGGGGAATGAAAACATTTTTGAGACCCCTGTTTGGACAGGACACCTGTAGCGCCCTCTATTTTAAAATTGAATATCTGCCGCGAATTTTTTTGTTTATTTTGTATAAGATTCAGTCTGACAGAGTAGACTGTCGCATGATCTGCTACAGGGAAAGAAAACGCACATGGATTCTGAAATTATGAGCTGATAAAATAAAAGTCGCTAAGTAATGACACTGAAAGGTTGACTATTGAATCGAGTCTGTGTGGTTACTGTTGAGATGAAGTGGTGATCTTTCACAAGTAGTTTAAATCGTTTTCATTGTGCATATGACAGTGGGGAGGGGTTGCTATGGTAACAGAACCACGGTCGTTATCCATTAGAGGTAAGAGCTCTTACTGTGGTAAGTCTGACCTTTACGGAATGCTCTATACATATTATTGTGTATATATAGGAGCCTTGTGAATGTAGACAACATCTGATGGCAGATTCTCGTTTCTTTTCTGATTAGTTTGTGAGGTGGTCTTTTTCTGAAGACGATTGATTATCTTGTTACATATGACATATTTTCGAATGATTATATTTATCAGTACAGCACAAAACCGGAATTGTTTCCACGCGTTTTTGATCTCGTGAAAAGTTTCAAAATAAGTTACTGTAGATAATATGGAAGGAAAATCCACTTGAAAACTTCCAAAATGAATTAAGGTAATTAATAACAAAATAAGAATTAACGTATAACGTTTCATAATAAGTTAAGGTGATTAATACAGAAAAAAGAATTAATGTGTAAAGTTTTATAATACATTAAGATAACTGATAAAGAAGGAAGAATTAATGTGTAAAGTTTTATAATGAACTAAGGAAGTTAATACAAAAGGAAGAATTAACTTGTACAGTTTTATAATAAGGTAATTAATACAGAAGGAAGATTCATTTTTAAAGTTGTATAATGAATTAAGGTAATTAATAGAGAAGGTTTGTTTCTTTTTTAATTTCGCGCAAAGCTACTCGAGGGCTATCTACTCTGGCCATTCCTAATGTAGCCCTTGTCATCACCACCACCCACCACTAACTAACCATTGGACTACTCTTTTACCAAAGATTAGTGTCAGTGACCCTCATATGATAACACCGCCACAGCTGAAAAGGCCAGGCCAGCATGTTTGGTGTAAAGTTTTCTAATAAATTAACCTAATTAACACAGAAGGAAAAATGTATGTGTAAAGTTTTATAATGAATTCTGGTAATTAATAATGAAGAAAAAAACAAAGTGTAAAGTTTTGTAATAAATATAGCTAATTAATAGAGAATTAAGAATTAGTGTGAAAGTTTTATAATGGATTAAGGTAATTAATACAGAATGAAGAATCTATGTGTAAAGTTTATAAGGAATTAAGATAACTAATACTGAAGGAAAAATTAATGTGAAAGTTTTATAATGAATTAAGATAATTAATACAGAATGAAGAATCTATGTGTAAAGTTTTTAATGAATTGAGGTAACTAATACTAAAGAAAGAATTAATGTGTATAGTTTTATAATGAATTCAAGTAATAATTAAAAAAGAATTAATGTGTAAAGTTTTATAACGAATTTAGGTAATTACAGAAGGAAGAAATAATGTGCTGTGTCGTTAAGCCTGTGAAGGCCATACTTCTGTGAAAATCAGGTCAGAAAAAAATCTGAAACATTTCCCATTCATATGTATTGAAGAAAGATAACACTCTGAAATAAATCAATAAAACATAAAATTTTGAAATAAATAAAACATAACATCATAAAATCAATCACTCAATAAAACACGACATTCTGAAACAAATAAGTAAAAAAAAACATAGCATTCTAAAATAAATAAATCAATAAAACGTAGCATTCTGAAACAAAGAAATCAATAAAACATAACATTTTGAAATAAATAAAACGTAACCTTATAAAATAAATAAAATGTGACATTCTAAAAATAAATAAATCAATAAAACATAACATTCTCAAATAAATAAATGAATAAAACATTATAAATTGAATAAATAAATAAAACGTAACATTCTGAAATAAATAAATGAATAAAACATTATAAATTAAATAAATAAATAAAACGTAACATTCTGAAATAAATAAATCAATAAAATATAACATTCTGAAATCAATAAAACGTAACATTATAAAATAAATCAATCAATAAAACGTAACATTCTGAAATAAATCAATCAATAAAACATAACACTTTGAAATAAATAAATCAATAAAACGTAACATTTCGGAAGTAAACGCTTCAATAAACGCGTCAATTAGTGAAAACGTCCATTTATTGAACTTGACGTCACTTTCTTCAGAAACTCAAGCAGTGACTATTCCGACACCTATATTAAAATCTCTTACAAACAGCTTTCATCGATGCCAATTTAGTTTAGTCATAGTGGTTTAATTATTTCCCATAGCTTACTGTAGTTTAATTACTAAAATCGTTTATATGTTACATTAAAATCTAAAGAGTTCTTTGAAACATTTAGTTTGGATTAGTTCCATCTGTTTATTATCGGGCTTTAGTTTTTCTTATTGCACCTTTTTCTCGAATCAACAGAGACATGGAAGTTAGAGTACTAGACTAATTTGTGGATCACACATTTGTGTCCCCTTACTGAAAGAAACATATATAATATTGGGGAACCTTTCGTATAGTTTGAAGAAGAATTATGAATATAAACAAATACTTTTTTAAAGTTAATAAACTAAAGGTATAAGGAACCATACTGTTAAATCTAGCTCGAAACCGGGAAACGTATTTCCTTTTTCACAAAGATACATTATAGGCTCCAAACATCAAAATTTCAAAACTCCATTCCTTCTAACTTCTACTCAGTTACTTTATTCTTCTATTACTGGTAAATAAAAAGGTCAAAATGTAGTTCTGATGCACGTTGATCCACCGTGAAATTAGGTCGCCTGTGACTGTCACGTGACTTACTGAGTGTCTTTATTTCTTCTTCGTTTTGAATAGTGTAAAGAAAAGTCTCGACTCAAATATAACAGATCCAATAACTCTTGACCTTTTTATTTACTAGTAATGGAAGAACAAAATAACTGAGTAGAAATAGTAAAGAATGGAGTTTTAAATTGCCAAAGACGTCAGTAAACAATATAATCAAGAAACGCCTGAAACAAGGCTAACAGTGTATGAATTCACAAAGTCATACCTTTTTATTAACCATATGTCAAGCAGCTGTATAATTGTTATTGTTTTCATGCTGTTCTGGAGGAAGTCGCATATAAATTTATGTGTAATCAAATAGTTGTAGCAGGTGCTAGGAAACAGTAGTTCTCTTACACTAGACGGCTTATAGAAAGCTTGAAGGAAACACTTGTGTGCTTTTGACCTGACATCCTTACGACTGATTTGTTTGCAGCGGAAAACACACTGTAGGCTTATTGTCAAAAATCAAGGCCCTCAAATAGAGTAAGACTGGACGTGGAGACATAGTGGGACACGTTGCTAATTGCAACCCAAAACATAGGCTCGTTGCTAATATCAATAACAATATGAGACATGTATAGACCACTAGCTAATATTAATAAATAATAAGATCTGTTGTTAATAAAAACACAAGAAATAGATCTGTTAATTAGACTTTTTAGCAACAAAACATTGAGATACTAGATTATATTTTTTATTGTTTCTTTCAGAATTTCAATTGAAGCTATCTACAGTAGCCTAGCCGTTCCTGAAGTTGATTGATAGACAGTATCGCAACCAACTGTTGAGCTACTTTTATCTGACCTAACTTTTATTATAATCCCATTGCGCGTAGCACCTGTTTTAAGGTAATTGGTCGCGAACCACGAACCTTCTGATTTACACTATAATCATTTGATAATGCTTACATAACTAAATGTCGTTAAATGATTCATAAATACCCCTTTTTGTTTTTTACTACTGTTTAATTTTACTAACTTATTTTACAATTGCTAGAATCTGGCACACAAAAACAATATTATAATCTGTTTGCTGTTGGTCAAGAGTTTCGTGGGTGGCACATCATCTTCCGAAGAGAGAGAAACTCCTAAGATTATAGCAACTTGTTTTTCAGGTTACTATGGCAATAATCCAACGCCTCCTTTTCTGTTGCCGACGTCAAATTTATCTTTCAATACAGGAGAAGCTATAGATATGATACCAACTTCTCGTTCCGGTTACTATGGCAATAATAAAGACATCATGCTGTTCTACAGTTTGTTTAGGACAAAGATACATGATGGGCTATTTCCGCTATCTATAACTTGGAATAGAACCAGGATTTCAGTGATGTCGACAAACCTACGCTAACCCAGTTGGGGACATTCTGATGTCTGTAAATATTGTATAAACACGATAAATGAACTGATATGTCAGGGAAATTTCCATTGTATACGAAACATTGTGGCTGGTATATTTAAGACGATCGTTTTGGTCGAGGCTCGGCATGGCCCAAGTAGTTAGAGCACTCGATTCGTAATCCGAGGGTCGCGGGTTCGAATCTCGGCAACAAAAAACATGCTCAGCCGTGGGGAGATTATAATGTAACGGTCAATCTCACTATTCGGTGGTAAAAGAGTAGCCCAAGAGTTGTCAGTAGGTGGTGATGATTGACTGCCTTCCCTCTAGTCTTGCACTGCTAAATTGGGGACGACTAGCGCAGATATCCTTAATGTAGCTTTGCGCGAAATTCAAACCAAACCAAACGTTTTGGTCGAATCTAGAACTAAATATTTATAACTAGTGCACTAAATGAGTATATTAAAACAACCGTTTTTTGTTCAAATTACTTCTCACAGTTCTGATACACCGATTTTCTTATTTGTTTGTTATTAAGCATAAAGCTACGCAATGAACTACCTGTGCTGTGCTCAAAACGGGTATTGAACCCATGTTTTTAGTGTTATAAGCTTTCGGTCTTAGTGCTGGGGTACCAGATTGTTTGTCTTGAACTGCAAGAAAGCTACAAGATAATTTTTTTTAACTTTGCACAAATCTACTCAAGGACTATCTGTGCTAGCCGTCCCTAATTGAATAGTGTAAGACTAGAGGGAAGGTAGATAGTCATCACCACCAACTCTTGGGTTACTCTTTTACCAACGAATAGTGGGCTATAAGAGAACTATCTGCGCTTGCCGTTTCTAGTTTAGCAGTATAAGACCAGATGGAAATACTCTTAGGCTACTCTTTTACAACAAACAGTAGGATTGACTGTAACATTACATATCACTACGGCCGAAATGGCGAACTTGTTTGGTCTGACGAGGATTCGAACCTGCGACCCTCAGATTACGAGTCGAGTGCTCTAACCACCTGGGCCATGCTGGGCTAGTTAGAGAAATATTAGTTTTATTATATAATTACCGTTTTATTTTACAATTGTGATTTGTTTAACTCTAGAAATAATTTCTCAATTAACCAATAGACAATCATGGACAAACAGTATTTTTTGTGTGCCTTGTGGGGTTCATCTTTTGGACCAGACTATAAACTTAATGATATATTAGTTTAGTTATAATGACACTTATAATTTCTTAAATAATACATTAAATGATTGACTCAATCTATCATTATTATTTTAGAAAACAATAATATATTACTGTTAACGGTATAGGGTATTCATAGTTTAATTTAGTGTTTCATACAAAGGAGAACAAAATTTACATTCTTCCTTTTTTTGTTCTTTAGCAAAGGGGGGAATGACCCCCTTACATCCGCCCTTAATAATGACAATCCACGTTCGGCACTATAAAGCCAATTCTATTAAAAACGTACAGGAAAAAGGATAAATTAAGGTATTCCTGTTTAAGGGTAAACAGGGGAACAACTAGTAAAACCCATATACGAATCATATCACAAATCACAAATAGTGAGTTTTCTCTGAATGAAGACAAAAGATGTGAAGGCACGGAATATTCCTAATTTTCCCCACAGCTCATTTCACTGTTTGTTTTTCTACAATATTCAGAACCCTTTTTCGTAATGACTAAATTTTTTTTCTACTCCAGGGTTCCAGGTCATTCCTGAGCTTCAGAGTGAACTTTTATTAAACGCTTTAAAATAATTCTGTTTCTCATATAACCAGACTTCAGGAACAAGCAAACTTTTCTTACGTTCTAATCCTGTCTAAACACATAACTGTTATCTTCAAAAAAACCTGTCTTATATAAATGTGTAAAAAAATCAAAATATTAATCGTATTATTTCGAAATAAATTCAGTCCTTAAGTTGAGGGTCAGTCCGAGAGTTTGTGGTTCGCGTTTCATTACCAATAGTTTTAGAATTTACGAGCAAAATTACTTGAGGAAAAATATACATGGCCGTCTATAACTTGGAAAATTATACCATCATAACCTGACTTTATCCTTTCAACATACCACTATACACTGCACACTTTATTCTATTAACATAGTCATATCCTACAGACTTTATTCTATTATCACACAGTCACATTTCATCTTTTTAACATACCACCAAAACATACACACTTTATCTTTTTAACAATACCACCATACCCTACTGACATACTGTAATTGGATTCTATGGAAGTTAGACACTACACTGCAATGCTTCCTTTTTCATGTATGGTTCAGTAAACGAACGTTTGGTGTCATTAGTTGCTTCTTACTGTTTATTTTATCATGATTATATTAAACGTCATGTCTTCACTTATTGAATATAACTCTTCTTACTCCGACACCAGACTTCAGGTTCGTACAGAGAAAATTGAGTTAGAAGTCGGTTGCTATCAGCTTCCTGGAAAGTTTTGCTGGTCAATGATCAAACAAGTCTATTGTTTTCTACTATATCACTTCTAAGCGAGTGTCAAGCTTGAACATTATCTGTCTGTACATCATCTATCTATTACGAATATAGTCATAATTACTGTTGTATTAAATTTAGACAATGTAGGTTTCAAGTCAGATCCACAAGTCAAATGGAACGTTTGTTTTATGTAATTTTACAGTTTGAAAAATTGTAGTGTCTCACATCTCCTCTTTAAATATTTCCTGAGGTGGAAATTTACTAACTGGACAAAATGTATGTATGACCTTTCACCCCCAGTTAATATATATATTTTTCCAAATATTCTGGCTGTTTGTTCGCACCTTGCACCTGTAGTCGCTTTTATTTTTCTCTTTCCTGCGTTTATCACGTTCTCTCCCCGGAAAGATAATGTACGAAGCACGTGTGACGTGTGTAGTACTGCAGCATTTTGGACATTATTTCCCGACCCGTCCGCAAACGCACCGCCCACGCTCGTAATATGGTTACTATAGTTACTGTAAGACCCGGAGAGTGCCGGCAGTCTCACTCAGTCGATGAAGCTCCAAGTGAACGATCGGATAGACAACGTGAACGAAAACATTCGAGGGCAGAAGTTGTAGTTGATACAAAAACCAACGGTATACTTTCACGGTAGGTACGAGCACTGTTTATCTTAGCAATATAATAGTGTTTAAAAATAAAACATGTAACTGGGTTATCGCGAACATTATAACATTTTGTAGTACGAAATAACTTGATTACTTATGTTTATTTTTTAATTGTCACTGCGCGTTTCAAGGTTCCAATAACTGATGAATGTATGAGACTGGAAAAAGGAAATCGTACCAAATACTTCACACCAACTTGACTGTATCTAATGAACCAGTTATTGAACCAAATACTTCACACCAATTTCACTGTGTCTAATGAACCAGGTATCGAACAAAATACTTCACACCAAATTGAATGTGTTTAACCAACCGGCCATCGATTTTTTGTGTGACCTAGCATGGCCTGGCGTTATTCTTAATCTGAAGGTCTGAATACATTCGGGGAACGTCATAATGTTATAGTCCATCCCACTACAAACAAACAAATAAACTGAATAATAAATATTATATGTATATATAAAAGAATAGTTAAAATGCGTCGAATTTTTACCGGGGTTAACCAGTGAGAACAAGATAATTACATATTTGTGTGTGTGCATGAAAATAATAAAAATAGATGGTGATTTGCACTCTTTTGTTTGTTTACTTGTTTTGAATTTTCGCACTAAGCTACTCGAGAGCTATCTGTGCTAGCCATCCCTAATTTAGCAGTGTAAGACTAGAGGAAAGGAAGCTAGTCATCACCACCCACCGCCAAGTTTTTACCAACGAATAGTGGGATTGACTGTCACATTATAACGTCCCCACGGCTGAAAGGGCGAGCATATTTAGTGCGACGGGAACTCGAAACCGTGACCCTCGGATTACGAGTCGAAAGCCTTAACCCACCTGGCCATGCCGGACCCTTTTGCACTCTTAAAGAAACATTGTGCTACTAAGCTATTTATTCCTAAGAGGTTACCATATCTTTACTATTATAGCCAACTTTTTAGATGTTTTGTGTTCACGTACGAACCTTGTTAAGAAATCATTTTTCTGGAGGAATTCACCGTCGTCTGTTACGACCAGGTACCTTAGTCATAATTCTAAGAGAAAAATAAGGACCAGAAAAGTAGTTATTGAAAGAAATTGACGGTTAGTTGTCAAGGAGACTGTTTCTAGTGCACATCTTGATGGTTTGTTGCCACGGAAACTAAGAGACACTATATCTGTGCACGAGGAATAAATAGATACAAAGGAAAAAAACCGATTAGCCGAGATAAAAATCAAAATCTCTTATTAAAAAAAATTACCACGATCTCCTGGGAATATGATATAAGTAACAAATAAAAATGTATGTGTTAAAATAGATAGTGCATATAATATCCGGTTTGAGACTGCCAGATACATGAGACCTTTAACCATAGGATTTTGTGTTCCTAAATTTATTATACGCTAGAGATTATTTTTGGATGGCTAGGGAAAATGGCAGTCTTAAAGCAAAGTTTATTTGTTTTGACATTTCGCGCAAAGCTACAAACGAACTACCTGCGACTAGTCCTCTATAATTTTAAGGACAAGTCATTGCTTTGTACTCAGAGTTCTCAGACTGGGACTCTAGGAACCCATGATTCTTGCCTCGTTCCTCCACAAACGCACTCCGCACATTGAGCAGTGAGTATGTTCGTTACTGCAATAATGGTAGTTAAACGCCAGTAGAATAATAGTTGATATTGTCCAATCCTCTGGTTTATCAGTTTAAAACGATTGATGGTTATATGTAAATTTCACAGGAAGATAGAAAAACAACAACCCAGTATTTAAAGATAACTAGCAACATCACCCACTTCCAACCCTTAAACAACCCAGAATTTAAAGACAACTTGTCAACATCATAAATTTCCAACCCCTAAGCAACCCAGAATTTGAAAGCAACTAGCAAGCGTCGTACAATTCCAACCCCTAAACAATCCACAATTTGAAGTAAACTAGCCAACATCATTCACCTCGAAACCTTGTTTGACGCCAGGGTGCGTTTTCTTCGTCATTGTTCAAATGTAAACAAAGTTTCTAGGGCGTTTTTGCGTCAAAGAGTCACAAATAATGAGTCCTCGAATCCGCAATCCGGTCATTTTGATTGTTGGTTCAGACCCCATGGAATAAATATTTTTACGTTGATGACCAGACTGAGGTGAAAACTGTAGTTTTAAACATTAGAAGTGATAACCTCTCAGAAGTTCATTATAGATCCCCATGGTAACATTAAAGCAATATGTCTGGTGCTTGACATTTCCAGTTGTACTGAGTGTAAGATATTTATTAAAGATTTATTGTTCAGAATGGACTGAAGAGAAAACATTAGATAGACAGTGTCAACTTTCAGTGTACATCTCAGCTATTAGCGCGTAGTTTTGTGGCGGATGCGTTATAAGAGTGACAGACAAATCCAACTACTCGGTTAGAGAAGAGTTTCCTTCTTTGTATGGTATTTAAAACAACAACAACAACTTCCCAACAAGTATCAGAGAGGCAAATTACACTAGATATAAGGGAAGCGTTTTGCAGTTGTTAATTTGATTGAAAAATAGACACATTTCAATGATAGTAAAAAAAACTACTTATGTAGACACACCATAAATACAAACAGTGTGCTTGCCAGCTTATACAAGACGACGATCGTCTCTACTGGAGTAAGATCTTTGGAGATTAATCCATGCAGAACGATGAAAGTGTGCCTATATTTCGAACAACTCCTCGTTTTCTTTGTCGAGTGGACGGCGTCACTTCGCAACCTCTGTCTTCTGACAAGGCCTAGCTGTTAGTTTTATTTATGTCATAATTCGGCCAACAAAGGATATTCCTGTTCTGACTAATATATCTCAAACTCAAGTTACAATACTGAAATATCCTTGTGGAAAGAGGACGTTGGCTAATACAAAAATGAAGTGATAATATAAGATATCCTGAAACTCATGTTGCTGCCATGACAGTGTAAAAACTAAATAATTAATAATATTAAAATAATGATTGTATGATTATACAGACCAGAAGAACATACTAGATCTCTAGTCTGTATCTCGTGCTGTTTCATATGTGGAGTACCAGGGAATAAAACAAAAACTCAACATATTAAGAAATTAAATAAACATAGCCACAAAACTATTTTCACCCGATAAAATTAACAATGAAATCAACAAAATAAAACAACACTTCATCAACATCAACAAAAGTCTTCCAAAAACCGTGAAAAAATTATACGCATACATCTAGACCAATGACAAACAAAAACTAATAAATCCCAAGATGCAACAAACTACAAAACTTTGTACAGCTGAATACCATACCTTCCCGACATCAGCGAAAAAATAACCAACATTTGGAAAAAAATTATAACAAAACACAACATTCCAGTTAACACTAAATTTATTCAAAAACCAGGTAAAAAACTGAAGACCATACCATGTAAAAACCACACTAACAAACACAACGCCAACAGAATTTATAAAATACAATGCAACAACTTTCACGACTTCTATATTGGAGAAACAAGCAGAAAAATGGAAACGAGATTCAAAGAATACAGAAAAACACCTTCACTCGTTTTTGAACACTGCAAATCAAGTAAATACATCATAACCACAGAAAACTCCCACATACTAAGTAGGGAAACAAATATAAACAAACACAAAATCAAAGAAGCACTAGTTTTACAGCAACTAAAACCAATATCAAACCAATATAAATGAATATCTTTATACCTGTACTAATTCATAACCTAACATGTTCTCTACAATCCCGTACCCGTTTATACTCTCGTCCCTAAGACATGTGTCCGGGAAAGGTCACTTTCAAACTCTCCCTTTCTTAACCTGAAGATGACCTAGGAAGGTCGAAACGTTGTTCTCACCTTATCGATAAAAGTGTTAATACCCACACCAGCTGTCCCGAGATATATTTTTATTTCAAGTGAATTTCTCGTCATCAAAAAGATCTCTAGTCTATAACATTAAATTTTTGGGCGGTTCGCACACATAACCCTTGACTTTCTTTGCTCAAAATTTATGATAAAAGTAGTGTACGCTTCTACAATTACTACGTTTGTGTATTGGTCGAAAAGGAACCGTTATGCATCAATCGAAGATAAGCCGACTTTCCCAGGTATGTGTGTTGGGCGCAGATGGAATAATTTGTAAATCTCCGTTACGAGAGTGCTGGAAACTGAGCAACTTCTCTTTCATTCATTCCACGCTGTATTTTAAAACCTCTGATGTAATGTTAACATTATGTCTAGTGAATAGGAATGTGGGTCAGAAAGGTTATACGATCTGATATTAACGTTATGTCTGATGTATAGAAATGCTGGTTAGAAAGGTTACACTATTATTCTACATCATTGTTAGGCAACACAAGAATCAATATCGTATCAATTATGGATTATCTGGTGAGTAAACAGACAGTTTACAGACTTACTGAGTTAAACTTTGAGGTTCGAAATCCTGTGCTTGAAAAAAAATGACATTTGAACGTATGAATGTTGGTAATAAGAAATACTCACATTACAAAGACCTTTCTACTTCTAAAATCAGAATTTTTAGTGGCTCACTTTGTCGACTATGCTTCAGTTTCACTGTTACCTTTACACATTCCTTTAGAGTGAAACAAAGTTCGAGACTTGGATATTTGGAGTTTCTCTTCATTTTGAATGGCAAAACCAATATTTTGGTGAAGTAACAGCATAAAACGTTTTTAGTTATGATAAAACCAAGGTGTGTCACCAAGATGTAAACCATATTGTTCTCCACGTCTTAAGACATGCTAAAGAAACTCTGTTGAAAAACATCCTCTATCATCGACCTACACTAAAAGCTAAAAAATGTTATAACTCGTAGCTGGTGATAGTATGAAATGTTTTACCCAGAGGGAGTTAAAGTGTTTGAAATGGTAATTCTTGGTTTTGTGCATGAAACTTAATCCTAATGTACTTACATAAAATAATCTTCTTTTGAGAAACAAAGCCTTTCAAGTTGTGATCTGGATAAGACAGTTTAGGTATTAAAGAACTACATCAAATACAGCAACAGTTGTTTTTTTTTTTTTACAGGGTCTACGTTAAATGACTAAACACTAGATCGAAACGACAGTTTCAGCCTAACGACTGTTATCCATATATAATCAACAAGTTACTCTGTAAGACAGTGTATTGTATAAAGATAAAAGATACAGACTTGGTCATGCGTATAAACGAATTAGACACAGGAGAAGAGAAATCATGTTCTCCTTAATTCCAGTACCTCCAGGTTATGGCAGCAGGAGTTATTTTTACAGTATCTTTATTTTATTTCACTTCATGTTTAATGTAATCAATATGGAGACCGGTGAAAAGAAAAAGTTCAATGTACAATGGGTTCAATGTACAAAAATTCGATAATCAGAAGAGAAAGTCTACGATTTTAAAATGCATCGTTTTTGCTTGTTGGTTTGTTTTTTCTATGGGTAAGAACTCTTTTATTAAACATTTTGTAACAAAATTCCCTTAATAATTTCCTATAAAGTAAGTTTGTTTGTGATTAAGAACACAGCTATACAATGAGCTATCTCTGCTCTGCCCACAACGGGTATCGAAACCCAATTCTTAGCGGTGTGAGTCCGCAAACATACCGCAATGCCACTGGGAGAGGGGCTAACCACGGAGAAAGAATGCATGTGTGTGCCTTAACACATTACACAATATCTGCCAAGAAACAATGGTTAGATACAATTAACCCTTAAACAGCGGGAATGTTTTAGTTAGAAGCATCAATTGATGACGGCCGTCATTTAAGAGTTAATAGATTTAACCCGGACGTAAAATGTAGAAATTATAAGTTACATTATTGAAATAGCAATGAGTTTCGACATTGCAACTCTATTAGAAACATATACCATGCGGATCTAAGGTTCAAATCTGTGATATTTAGTTTAATACGTTTCACACTTTCATTTGTTAGTGTGTTATAATCACGTACACGTCTGATGCTGGTAACTGGTTGTCCACTGACCTGACCGTTTTGTTCATATGTCGTACAAAGTGTTGTTCACGTTAAAGATTTATACAGTATTTGAAATATTCGAGTAATGAATATTGGATCTGATTTAACAATACTGATCATTAAGCCTGATTTAACATTAATGAACATTGGGCCTGTTTTATCAACACTGAACAAGGGGCCTGTTAACATTGAATTTATGGTCACCAAGTTACCAATGGAGAAACATTTTAATTATACGAAAACAAAAATAACAACACTTTTTTCAAACTCCTAGTGTTACTTAATTAAGAAAACTAAAAAAAACCTAGCGTGGCCTGGTGGTTAGGGCACTCGACTCGCTAACTGCAGAATATGGGACCAAAACATTTTTCCCGGGCGTTATAATGTGACGTTAATTTCGCTGTTCATTAGTAAAAGGTTAGCTCAAAAGTTAATGTAAATGCTGTTGACTAGCTGGTTTCTCTCTAGTCTGGCCCCCAGTGGCACAGCGGTATATGTGCGGACTTATAACACCAGAATCCAGGTTTCGATATCTGTGGTAGGCAGAGCACAGATATCCCATCGTGTTGCTTTGTGCTTAACTTCCAAACAAACCCTTTTGTCTGTCACTTCAAAATTAAGAACGTCTAGCGTAGGTAACCTACGACTAGCAGAAGTCAACAACAAAATTTAATCTATAACATAGGTATAAAAGTATAAGTTATTTTTGAGTATATTTTGGGCTATGAAGGAATCAAATTTTACAAAAAAAATTTTTTTTTGTGTATATGTTTATTGTATTTGTTTTCATGACCTGTAAGGATATCCTAGGTATTCCATATTTATTTTAAATTTTTTATCGAGTAATGGTAGTATTTTTAGACAACTTAAAATCTAGGTGCCATGTTTTTTAAATGCAAGGAAAAACGTCATCTGCTGTTCAAAAACACTGTTTTTGATTTACTGATTGGTTGTTTTTTTCAAGCATGTCAACGTTGTATTTTTGAATTTGCCATATAAATCATAATAAAATATAGAAATATCTGATGACAAAAATGTGACTGTGTCGTTTCATTTATTATTTTGACTATGATATGTGAAGATTTATGTTTATTAATTTTCCTATATTGTTTTTATCTAGCAGGTGGCTTCACGCGAAGAAAACGTGCAGGAGGGATGGAGCCATCCGAACAGTGTCCCTCGGCAACGGAGAGCGTCTCTATTTCGGGAAGTGGATCATAAGGCTCCACGATTATCTCATGGCCGACTGATGCGAGCGGCCTCTATAGCTCAAGATGTGGCAATAAGTTATTCTTTAAAAGATCACTACAGGCTGGTTGTCATGGGGTCCTCACAAGTGGGTAAGACGGCCATTATTAAACGTTTCTTATACCAGTCGTTTACCAATGACTATAAACCTACTGTAGAAGAGCTGCTGACTACAGAGTATGATTTAAGAGGTGCCATCCTCAAACTACATATTCTTGACACAAGTGGAAGCTACGAATTTCCTGCAATGCGCCATCTAGCGATCAGCTCCGGAGACGCCTTTGTGCTCGTATATTCCATTGACGATGCCGATTCCTTTGAAGAAGTGCGTCGCCTCCGTGATTTGGTGTTGGAGATCCGGTCATCAAGTGTCCCTATTGTAGTAGCCGGGAATAAAAGTGACCTAGAGGAGAAGAGGTCAGTGCGGAAGGAACTAGCTGAAACCTTAGTATGTATAGACTGGGAGCACGGTTTCGTCGAAAGCTCAGCAAAGGACAACATCAACATCACCACTATTTTCAAAGAGTTGTTTCTGCAAGGTCATCTGGACTGTCCCAAACCTAGCTTTCCTCCCACAAGAGGGCGCAGAAGTTCACTTCCGGTCAACGCTATTCCCATTTCTTTTGGAGGAAAACCTGTTCCAAAACGGAGCAGCTGTACTGTATCCTGAAGGATATATAGGTGGCTCCTACTTAATCTTAATACGTATACATAGTCTGTGTTTTGTTTTATGAATGTATGTGTAAGCACATGTTTCTTCGTGAAAATGTGACGTAAAAAACGTTGGTTGTCGTTTTCTTTGTGCAAATACAAAGGGCTGTCTACAGTCTGTTCACCACGAGGAAATGAACATTCGATATTACTCAAAGGGGAATAAAAGTATTGGAAGGGTTAATTAGTTGACACGTAGATGTTATTTAGTCATTTTTATTCCTATGAGTATCTTTATTGTTGTATTGTACATTGTTAGGGAATTGCTGTAATAAAAATGACAAGTGAAGTTGTTTGTGAACAATGAGGTGACCTATATGGTTCACGAGTGAAAATCAGTGTCAAGTGACCTATTTACGTCAGTACTTCAGTTTAGATAACCACGTAGATAAAAGACGTTGATGCTTAAAAAGTATGAATTATGGAAAGCACGTGACCTCTATACGTCAGCAATGGACTTACTATAAGCTTTAACAACCACGTGACTTGACGAAGGTGGTGTTTCATTGGCATGAGTTAGGAGAATCGTGTGACCTCTTTACGTCAGAGCATGATGTAAAGTGATACAAGGAAAATATAAGTGTATGTTATCCACAAGTTTAGTTAAAAATGTATTTAAGTGTTTTATATGTGTGATTAGTTATGCTGTATGTTTCTAAGAGACTGGTTTAATAAAGTTGTTCCTTTATGTTAATCCATTTCGACTGTTTATTAATCAAAAATGATTTACGAGTGTTTAATTAATTTATTATACGGTCATTAAAATTTTTGTCAATGATACTAACGTCACTCAACTCTATAGATATAGAGTTTTAACCTAATGTCTACCTTTCTCTGTGCTTTAACATTTGATCTATAGTTCATTTTAAATTGTCTTGTCGAACACCTGGATGATTGTGATAATGCAGCCTTTAACAAAATCAAAAAGACAAATTTAAAGAGAATAACAACGGTAAAAATCATTTAAGGATTAAGACAGGGCTATGGTTGGTCGTTTCTTGTGTTATGAGAAACAATATAACATTTTTCTTTGACGTAGAAAGAAGCGTTCTTTGTATTCAAGATATTGTGTGTGTGTGTGTCTGTGTACGTATAAAAAAAAGTTTACACACAACCGAACTTGTTGTTGTTTAGAATTAAGCACAAAGCTGCACCCTGGGCTATCTGTGCTCTGCCCACCACGGGTATCGAAACCCGGATTTTAGCGTGGAAGTCCGCAGACATACCGCTGAGCCACTGGGGGGCGAACTTAAGTCACACATATTCTTTGAGCTTCAACAAGCACACATACCTGACATGGCTCCTTGGCCGCAAAACCTGTGGAACGCGGGATCGAAACACGTAACCGTAAATATCCGTTCTATCAACCTTGGGATCGATTTGACGTTACGATCAATTCCACTATTTCTTGATAACAATTAATCCAAGAGTTGGCTAGTCTGTCACTTCAGAATTAGGGATGGCAGCTCTTTAGTAGCTTTGCACAGAGTTCAAAATGAAACACACAAGTGACTAAATATAACTTATAAACATTCTGAGTAATCTGTAAAACAAGAAAGTAAACAATGTTTATCTCGTATTTCTTCTTGTATTGTTATCTGAGGAATATATCTCTTGTTTTACTTCACCTTTTAAAATAACCAAGAATGAAATAAAATATTTTTTTTCTAGACGGAACAAATCAAACCAAAATTGAAACGAGAGGAAAAATAATTTGAAATTATTTTAAGCAGGATTAAAGTAACTTAATCTATGAAACTTTTTCTTTAATTTTTATTAGCGATATTTTTGTACGCTAGCAATATTAAGCATGAGAAGAGCGTATTTCACATTCGATTTTGGTACTCATCACGATCCCTACCAGCCTACCCTCAAGCTGAATCTCTTCCAAGCAGTATTAATATAACTTAATCTATGAGACCTTAATCTTGGTCAAACACATCAATTGAAAGGGTTTGATGTCCTTAGTCTAAAACAGTAATTAGACCTTCAATCGATCTGGAGATTACGGCTTGTTTGTTTGTTTTGAATTTCGTATAAAGTTACACGAGGGCTATCTGCGCTAGCCATCCATAATTTAGCAATGTAAGACTAGAGGGAAGGCAGCTAGTCATCACCACCCACTCTTGGGCTACTCTTTTACCAACGAATAGAGGGTTTGATCGTCATAATCTAACGTCTCCACGGCTGAAAGGGCGAGCATGTTTGTTGCGACGGTGATTTTATAAGCCGATATGCCACTTATAAAAACAAAATTTGCCACTAGCCTTACAATTCAGGAAATTTATTAGGTCAACAAATTGGCAGTATTCTTAGACATTGCAATTGGCTGTTTAAAGTTTAGTATCTGTGTTCTTATTGGTCAATATGAAACGTAGTGTTTATTTTAGTTAAGACTGGGCTGCGAAAGTGTTGATATCTCGTTTTTTGGTTAAATTGAATAACAATGTGTAAATATGGAAAGTTTTGTGTTTTTATAAGAGTTTATTTAAATTTGATTCTAACCGAAGTTTCATTATCTATTATGAACGTAAACATCTTAATAAACGATGAGGTATTTAAAACAAAGTTATTGTATTTGTCTCTATTTAGGGAATAATTTTACTAAAATTAACAATACATTCAAAGCGTCCCCACTGGAAATAAATACTGGATTAAAAACAACAAAAATTCATTTTTTTCACGGTGATTAATAAACTGTTGAATAGACAACCGAAGCCTCTGATTTTTATAAATGTTTATTCCTTTAAATCCTTTAACATTTACAATATCACCAGGAAAGAAAACTTTACCTGTCCTCGTGAGAAGAAGACATATCGGGACATCAGCTAGTCACGTACGGTCGATGTGAGGAACGATAAATGGCGAACGACTAGTTAAGGACTGTCTATTTATTGTACACTAAGAATGGCACTTGAATTATTAGTGTAATGGGGTTTCCCACTTCAAACAGTAATTAAAAAGAAACATGAAAAACATCATATAACTAGAAAAAAAGAAAGGTCAGTTCATATAATTAATGTTAATTTTGTTCATTGTTATATATGGTAATAAGATAAAATTATCAGAATATTTACAAGATGTTTTAGATAGAGAAACTGAAAATATTATATTGTTTTCTGTTACGTATTCACGGAAACAAAAACAAACTATGGATATGAATGAGGAAAACTAATAAATCAAAGAATAAATCATTTGATATTTTATATGCAATCACACTGATTGATCATTTTATATTATTCGAATTATTTTTTCTGGTGTTTGACTTATTTCTGGTATACCACTGTCTGATCATGTGTTGGTTTTAACTTTTATTTTTAACTTACCTCTTAGTGGCTTTACAATTGAGCTCTTGGATAATACGAAGTTTATGCATTATTGTAGTTTGGTTAATTAATAATAAATGAATCGTTCTATGTTATCAGAGGGTTCATGAGATAAGGTTGGATGATTCGTTCTATATTGTCAGTTGGTTCCTAGTATAATGTTGGATGATTTATTCTAAATGATGAGTTGGTTCCTAAGATAATGTTTGATTTATTGTTCTACATGATCAGTTGAGTCCTAAGATAATGTTTGATTTATTGTTCTACATAATCAGTTGAGTCCTAAGATAATGTCGGATTATATAAACCTACTCAGACACTGATATTTTTTCAATTTCGAATTTAGTGGTCAACTAAATATAGTTTCATATATATTACTTTTGTACTCCAACTCACGATAAATGTAATGAGATAGATCAGTGAGACAGCTGTTGTCTATATACCTTCTGTAAATGAGAGATCAGTGAGACACCTGTCATCTACATGATTTGTGTAAATGATTTATCAGTAAGAAATATGTCGTCTGCATATCTTCCCTAAAGGATAGATCACTAAGGCTACTGTCATCTTCATACCCTCTCTAAATCACAGATCAGTGAGACAACTGTCATCTATATATCTTCTGTAAATGATAGATCAGTGAGACAGCTGTCGTCTACATACTTTATGCAATGATAAATGAGAGACGCCTGTGGTCTAGATACCTTCTGCAAATGATAGATCAGTGAGACATCTGTCGTACAACACATCTTCTGTAAATGATAGATCAGTGAGACAACTGTTGTCTATATACCTTCTGTAAATGAGAGATAAGTGAAACACCAGTCGTCTACATACCTTGCGTAAATGATTAATCAGCGAGACAGTTGTCGTCTACATACTTTGTCTACATACAGAGAGACAACTGTTGTATACGTATACTTTCTGTAGTTATATGATCAGTGAGACGGTTGTCGTCTGTATACCTTCCATAAATTATATATCAGTCTGACAAATGAAATATACATACGTTCTGTAAATGTTAGAAAAGCGAGATACCGCATTCTGCATACATTTTGTGAATTATAGATCAGTCAAACACCTGTCATCTACATATCTTCTGTAAATGATAGATCGGTGAGACACCCGTCTTCTACATACTTTTTGTGAATGATATATCAGTGAGACACATGTTGTCTACATACCTTGTGTGAATGATTGATCAGTTAAATATCTGTCTTCTCCATACTTTTTGTAAATGACATATGAGTTTGTCAGCTGCCGTTTACATGCCTTCTGTAAATGATAGATCAGTGAAACACCTGTTGTCTTTTTATCTTCTATAAATGAAAGATGAATGAGACATCTGTTATCTAGAAAGCTTCTGTAAATGATAGATCAGCGAGACACCTGTTGTCTTTATACCTTCTGTGATGATAAATGTTTGAGACAGCTATCGTCTATGTATCTTCTGTAAATGATGGATTAGTGAGACAAGCGTCAAGCCATTTTATGTTCCGTCTTTATTTGTTGAAACAACAGGTTGTTGAACTCTTTATCGAAGCTTAACAAGGTCTCACCAGGATTCCTGTGAGACATGGTTGTCTGAAAGTTTCTATGTATATAATTGTAAGTGGTTTTATTTGTATGTATATTAGCACAGAGGGAGAGATAATGTCAAAGTTGGTCATAAGATGGTTATTGGAGGGCGGTAGTTGAATTGATTCACATGTAAATTGGAAATAATCAGTAATAGTGAGTTCATTGGTAGCGAGTAACTGCAGTAAAGGTACGAGGAATTTCTCTACTTTATAAGTATGTGTGCTCAAGGATGAGAGAACTAGTCGGAGGGTAGGTGTGACCGCTTTGTGTATTTTAGAATTACCGTATTAAAAAATATCATGGGGGAGGGGGAATCTGTCGGATACAATGTGGTGGTAGCGACATTCTCTAATATGATATATTTTGTTTTTTTACGTCTTTGAGCTGTCTTTGAATTTTCCCCTCATATTGGACCTTGAGCTCTAAAGGGTCTTTGTTAAGTATTTTAAAGTCGTCAAGAATAGCCCTCACGTCATTCAAGTTCATAGTAACAACAGAATCTTTATTTTTGTTCAGTGTAACGTGAGTATTTTTTATTTAGTTCTTTAAAAGATGAGATCCTTCAAGGCTTAAAGAGTAGGATGCAAGGCCAAAACTGACTCAGAATTACTGGTTAAAGGAACTCTCCATTGAACAAAATGCAGTCTTTGTTTAACTTTCACATTTTCTAATATGTATAATATATCGTTTGTTTCGCATTATTTTTTACGAATTTGTAGTTTGAATAAATTATTGTTGCCACAATAATGTATTTAATTACTTAATTTGAGGCCCGGTATGGCCAGGTTGTTAAGCCACTCAGCTCGTAATCCGAAGATTGCAGGTTCAAATCCTTATCACACTAAACATGCTCACACTTTCAGCCGTGGAAGAGTTATAAAGTGACGGCCAATCCTACTATTCGCTGGTAAAAAGAGTAGCCCAAGAGTTGGCGGTGGGTAGTGATGACTAGGTGTCTTCTTTCTGTTATTACACTGCTAAATTAGGGACGGCTAGCGTAGCTAACCCTTGTATAACTTGTTTTACGTTTTACTACATCCTCTTGTATTGTAAACAAACAATGTTGTTTATGTGTTCCACTGTGTTATAAATAAACGATGTTACTTATCTGTGTTATAAACAATATTGTTTATCTGTTTCCTTGTGTTACAAATAAAAAATGGTGTTTACCTGTGTCTCCTTGTGTTAGAAGTAGAGAATGTTGTTTATCTCTGTCTCTTTGTGTTATAAATACACAATGTTTTTTATCTCTGTCTCCTTGTGTTATAAATAAAGAATGTTAGTTATGTGTGTCTCCTTGTGTTTTAAATAAAAAATGTTGTTTATCTGTGTCTCCTTGTGTTATAAATAAACAATGTTGTTTAGCTGTGTTTCCTTGTGTTATAAATAATGTTGTTTAGTTGTGTCTCCTAGTGTTAAAAATAAATAATATTGTTTATTTGGGTCTGCTTGTGTTACAAATAAATAATTTTGTTTATCTGCGTCTCTTTGTGTTGTAAGTAAACAATGTTGTTTATCTGTGTCTCCTTGTGTTACAAATAAGCAATGTTATTTGGCTATCTCACTGTGTTATAAATAAAAATGTCGTTTATCTTAAGTATTGTTACTTTATTTTAAAGTGTTGATTCTGAAAGCCTGTACATTACAAATTATGAATTTGTTTTCTAACAAAAAAACTCAAAAATCGTAGATTTTGTGAAAGATTTAATATTGAGGTACTTAAGAAAACAAGCAGAGATATACAATATTTCATTCATTTGAAGGCACTTTTTTGAAAAACTGATCAACTCCATATTTGTTACTATTTTTGATGTATATTTTAATTAACAAATATTTCACAATCATCTTTAAACTACAATATTTAAAAATATTGCATTACTAAAGTTTTGTGACTTACTTAATTCGTTACATTTTTAGACACAAGAGAGAGTTGATCCCTACTGGTCAACAGAATTTACGTAAAAAATGGAGACACTTTTCATTGGTGAAACTTACTGATGATAAAGGTATTCGTTTAAATCTGTCGAACAAATGAAAAGCCTGGCATGGCATAGTGGTCGGGGTACTCGCCTTGCAAAAGGGGCGTCACAGTATCTAATCCAGTTACAGACCATACCTATCCTTTGAGTAGTGGGGACGTTATAATATGACGCTCAGTCCGCTATTCGTTTTCAAGAAGCAGCATGGTGAATGATGTTGATTTCCTTCTACATTAGTCATGGCTAGCGCAGATAGCGCTTGAGTAATTTTTGTACGAACTTCAAGAAAATAATTAAAAACGCTGTTTTATTTATTTTACTACTAGTTCTCTTATCTCCCAGTAGTAAGTTTGCAGACTTACGTCGCTAAAGAACCACGTTTCGATATTCCTAGGGGGCTAAGAACATATAGCCCATTGTGTAGATTTGTGTTATATAACAGTCAGGTTACAACAAAAAAATAACATCAAATCCCTGTGTTTTTTACTGTTAATGAAATAAATTGTATGCTATTTGTGTGTATTGTTCTGAATAATCATGTACAGTTGGTAATTAAATATTTTTATCACATTATGTCGTAAATCGTTTGTATTTTAGCTTTGGGGAAATGCAAAGCTGGAAAACGGACGTTGTGTCCCCAGCAGAAATCGAGCCCAAACCTCTCAGGACAATGTGAAAACATGCTTTACTTGTGTCACGTCTCATTTTAAAATGTTCTATTATAACTTTTCATATGATCTTTAAAGCCACATTTTGATTTGTTATGTTATGACTGTCCACGTTTTTCAAGGTAAATGATTCAGTCAGAATACATGAATATTTTATGCTGTTGGATATCTTATTGAATATTAGGTAACTAAGTTTTTATCACACTTTTCTATAACTGATATGGAGTCTAAAACAAAACCTAAGTATCTGTATGTTGTACGTAACTCATGACCTGGGAAAGTAGCATGAAGTCTAAAACAAAACCTAAGTATCTGTATGTTGTACGTAACTCATGACCTGGGTAAATAGCATGAAGTCTAAAACAGAACCTAAGTATCTGTATGTTGTGCTTAAATCATAACCTGAGTAACATGGAGTCTAAATAAACAATAATTGTAATATTTCACTAATAAACTTAAAACGTTATTTTCCCTGCTGTTAATATTATTTACAAATGAATAATAACGTATATATTTGATTAATTAGTATATTATTTATAAATTACACATATTTCTCTAACTCGTCCTGCATATCATTTAGTGTGTGTTTTGACTCCAACGCGCTGCTAGTCACTCTTGTTTATAAATAAAAGTTGTGATTTTACGTTGTTTTTTTACATTTTCCTCAAGCTTTAGTAGAAGTTTCGAAAAAGCTCTTGGCTATCCTGCTAATAGGTGAGATAGAGATGGATGGTGTTTAACTGTCTTTGTATGTAAGTTCCTTTTGTTGTTACAATTCTAGTTAATTAGAAATGTCTCTTGAGGATTAAGTTTTTGAAGATTAGTTTGAGGTTTTTGTCACAGTGTTTAGCAAATTAACTAGAAATTGATTGTTGTCCACGTTAAAACCCTGTTATTAAAATGATGTCATAAAAGCTCACGTTGTTTTGAAACTTGGTAAATTACATCCATCTGAACACCTTTAAGGCAATTAAAATGATTGAAAATCCAATTGTCTTCAAACGTCTGCTTCCACAAAGCAGCTGCTAACCATATGCGTGTTAATCAGAATGGATGTGAAGTAATTATGGGTAATTACTTATAATAAATTAAAGGGTTTCGTCCGGAAGTGATGACAGAAACTGACTTAACCACCTGCTTCATTTAACTTATCATCAAAATTAACAAGGATGAGTTGGAAGTCTTTAGAGAAGTCACTGACAAGGTTTTTTAACCGTTAAATCATGACAATAAACTTTTGTTGTTGTTTTTGGCTTTGGATGTTACACACATACGCTTTAACCATAAGATCACTGATTTGTTTTTGTACTATTATCTGCTTGAAGGGTGCACCTGTTGCAGAATACTGAGTTCTTTAGTTCTTTCCAGGATCAGATATTGGGTTAAATCACTCCTTCTCTCTATTACACGAAACTCAGATAATTAAGCCTTTATGGATGTAAATAAATGTAATAACAAAGTTTGTTTGTTTGAGGCTGAGCAGAAGAGACATAAAGGCGGTCCGTGCTTTGCCAGTAACGGGCATTGAAATCCAATTTCAAGCGTTGTAAGTTCGCAAACATATCGCTGTGCCACTGAGGTGTTAATAACAACGTGTCTACTAAAAGCATGTTTATCTGTTTCAGAGCAGACTCTGTCTACAGCGGGAATCAAATTTCGAATTTTAGCGTTATAAGCCCGTAAACTTACTACCGATTTACGGAGAGTCAATCGCTGTAGATAACAAGTTTTAGTAAATTTCCAAAATATTAGACATAAACAGTACCTTATTGGCTATGAAGACCACTGATTTAGTGTTTGTTTTTTACTTTCGAAGTTCATTCTTTACCAACTTTTCATATATGCATCCAGTAAATTTAAAAAACAAAATTCCAAAATCAAATTACGGAAATTATTATCCAGTTACATCAATTTTTGTTTGAAAGCCTATATTACTAACGAGATGAAT
The DNA here is from genome assembly GCA_011833715.1 of Carcinoscorpius rotundicauda. Taxonomy (NCBI): domain Eukaryota; kingdom Metazoa; phylum Arthropoda; class Merostomata; order Xiphosura; family Limulidae; genus Carcinoscorpius; species Carcinoscorpius rotundicauda. The sequence continues at coordinate 29,347,312 of CM022406.1, forward strand.
TTAAAACGTTCAAAAATTGTTTTAATAAATATTGTTATAAAAATCACTTGCATCATTTTACTGCGTATTGAATTATATATTTTCATAGTCTCAACACTAAAGTATTGTTTCGTGACGAAAACAAATGTTGTGTTAAACATAATGCAAGTCACATCAAAAACATTTTAAATATAGCTGTTGTTAGATCGGCCCAGCATGGCCAAGCGTGTTAAAGCGTGCGACTCGTAATCTGAGGGTCGCCCCTTTTAGCTGTGGGGGCGTTATAATGTGACGGTCAATCCCATTATTCGTTGGTAAAAGAGTAGCCCAAGAGTGGGTGGTGATGACTAGCTGCCTTCCCTCTAGTCTTACTCTGCTAAATTATGGACGGCTAGCACAGATAGCCCTCGAGTAGCTTTGTGCGAAATTAAAAAACAAACAAACAAATCGTGTCAGATCAAAAAATTAGTTAAACATAACTCTCCATCCCCATAAAAAATGTGTTAAATATAACTCCTTTCCAATCAAAAAAATGAGTTCACTATAACTCCTGTACCATATAAAAGTGTGTTAAAGGTAACTTCTTTCCTATGTAAAATGTGTTAAATAACACTCTTGCACCATAAAGATGTGTTAAATGTAGCTGCTGTACCAGAAAAAAAGTATTAAGGGTAGCTCCTCCACTATAAAAAACTGTGTTAAAGATATCTTTTGAACCATAAAAGTGTCTTTAAACTATCCCCTTCCTAGAGGAAAGGCAACTAGTCATCATTATCCACCGCCAAATCTTGGACTACTCTTTTATTAACGAATAGTGGGATGCACCGTCACATTATAACGTCCCCCCGTCTGAAAGGGCGAAAATATTTGATGTGAGTGGATTACGAGTCGAGCGCCTTAACCATTTGGCCATGCCGGGCCCCCAATAGGGACTTTAATAACAATATTAATAAGAATTGTTTGACTTTAATTGTCTGGCATAAAAACAACGTTACTTTTAATCCAAACATAGACCTACAACAGCAGAGAGTAACTATGAGAAACAGAGTTGTTGTACTAATTAACTATGAGACATACATAAAACAAATCACTTTTTTGTCTTGGGAGCGTTAGTTACCTTTTTACCAAACTTCTGTATTAATCCAGTGTTTTCAAACGTTAAATCTGACCGAACTATTATTATGAACATGGACTCAGCTTTGGGTGTTATACGGTAGTGGTTCTATATGTAAAATGGTTAAAGACAAAAAACAACTACTCGAGCTATTATTGTTAAATAACAATTGTCTTCTAGGCTATAAAAAACAACTAGAATTGAAAGACCAAATACTGGATAAAAAAGATTTACCAATATTAATTAAACGACACATAAAAGTATAGTCCAACGTCTTGGAGAGTTATATCTAAGCCTCAATATCTCTAGCGGCAAATATGATAACTAATTTTGACAGCAGTTCAACTGAAGAAAATGCCAAAATATTAAGTACTAATAATCAAAAAATAAGTTGTATCCGGAAGCATGACTCCTGAGGTAACATTTTAGTTTGAGGTTTTTACGTAAGAATCGTGAAACAAACAAACAAAAAAAGCTACAAGTCACAGAATGTATTAAAACATGATAGATGTTCATAAAAACAATAAAGATTAAACATGTGTGAATGAAATTTCGAAATAAGCCTTAAATAAACAATCTTATTGCAGCTGGTAATAAGAATCAGCGAATGTTGGTTATTTATAAATCAAGTCCTAATGCACACTTGATGAAAGTCCCAGATTCATTAGTTGGTAGTCAGTATAAAAACTAAACGTTCAAAGTATTATTAGTGTTGACATCGGGTGATTCATATACAAGAGGCCAATTAACTATATGATAACTATAATATGAAATATTAAATATTAAATAACTAAATATTAAAAACAAAGCTGAAACGTGAGCATTTACTAGAACCAGCAGGTGCTGCCACCTCGTGCATTTATAACTAATAGTTGAGAAGACTAGGCTGGGAGACAGTAATGTCTTTACATTTTAATGGTAGGGTCTTATTTACTCAGTCACTGTCATGTTTGTAACATAATATATAAGGACTGTTATATTGCAAGCGTTCAGACTGTCCATCTGAGGTTCCCTTATTCGTGTCCCCTTACCACCAATAACGCTATCAAATAACCTAATACTACTGCCTAGTTTGTTTTGTTTTTGTTTTTGAAGTTAAGCACAAAGCAATACAATTGGCTATCTGTGTTCTGCCCATCACGGGTATCAAATCCTGGATTCTGGCATTATAAGTCTGCAAACATACTGCTGTGCTACTGGAGGGCCTATTACCTTTGACAAATACAAATGATTAAAGGCCAGTCCTTTTAACAATGAAAAAATACATTTTTTTTCAATATTAAGCGTTCATATATAAGCCTAACTTCACAATTTTATATCCATAGTAAAGTAAATGTAGGGTCTCCAAGCAGTTATTTTTTCCTACGATTGCTAAGTATTTAAAGAGATCAATTTTTCATTTTATCTCTTTATTCTTTGTGGATATGTTACGAAAATATTGAACACTCGTGCGATCAATATGAAGCACACAAAGTTTAGAGTTAGACGTAACCTGTATTTCAAGTAGTTATCTACTAACTCTATAATCACGTGCGTCAGGAACTTGAATGGATTGAAAATAATATGCGGAAACAGAAATTACCAACCCTTGTTTTATTAGCCTCTGGTTCATGTTTCAGTGAGATGACTTATTTCACTAAAGAATTGTGGTTATTTTTGGTCACATGTTCATTTTAATTGATTGTTCAAAATTAACCACAAAGCTATACAATGGGCTATCTGTGCTCAGCTCACCACGGGTATGGAAGCCTTGTTTCTAGCAATGTGAGTCCACAGACATACTAATGGTAATTGTGTTATTTTATTTTATCCCTATGTCTAATTTACGTCTTGTTTTACCAACGTAAAAGGCTGGATATTTGCTACATCGTATTTTATAAATGTTTTCTGAAAGGTTAGGTTTGTTGTATAGGTTTCTTAGACATGTTTGACTGTTATTCCTGGAATCTAGTTGATATTTCAAGGTCGTACTCTCTATATGAATGTAATAATTTAATGTTAACCTTTTCCAAATATCTTTGAAAACTATGGTGATGTTTTTTGTAGTTTAGCAGAAACTTACACAATGCTTTGCTACCACAACGGGTATCGAAATTCAGTTTCTACCATTGTAAATCAGTAGACATATCGATGCGAAACTGGATACATTGAGATTCTAAATATTTGGATGTGTTTTGACATTTGTCTCTTCATGTTGTCTTATCTGTGTTTTTAATTAACTCATAGTTGGTAGTCATTTTATAAAACTATAGGAGGCTAAATATGAAATGTAGTTTAAAAATCCAGTAAGCTAACGTTGTTGTTTTATGACGAACATAACTGGTTATAATTATAACCTGGGAAGGCGTTTTTACTACAAAAACTATCGTTGTAACAAATGGTTTATTTAAATACCATTCCAACCGCTATAAGCGTGATGACCGCTGTTATATTGCGAAACACGTTGTTGGAAATGGATATGGCAGGCATAGTTTGGTTGAAATGCTATAGTAGTTTTTAAAACTATAGCAAGTCTAATTATATTATCTTACAACCACTACGACTGATTAACTAAAACTCTTCAACTTCTATATTTAACATAATCAGAAGCATCATTTTACAAAAGGATTTGTACACTTTCAACCTGTTATACCTTATATTTACGTTAAATAATGTAATAAAGTTAGTTTATGTAACCTTGCATGGGGCCCCAATCAGCTGAAGGCTCTACGCTATGGCAAAGCTTAGGTTTATGTGTTAATCTATTTTGACTCAAAATGTTTCATATAAATTGCAATTTGCTACCCTCCTGAGCTTGGAAGTGGCCACCCCTGTAGTTTTCCACTCAAGAGACACTCGTAAGAAGAATACGTTTTCACTGATAGGCCTAACTTCACTAATATACTACGTGTAACAAATTGTACTTTCTTCATAATATGTATCTCGTCATCATTGATTAATGTGTATCTCTGTTTCTATGTGGAAATATAATAGTTTTCAGAGCATTGGGTAATGACTGGATAACAGGTAGAAAGACTAAATTATGTCATACTGAGTAAATAATAAACTTGCTCACACACTTTTAGTCGACTCGATTTTGATATATGGTTCAAATTGTTTCTTAAACTTTGAAAACGTTCTAGTCTTTAGAGCCACGCTCATCACGTCAGATCAAACCTCCTTTCAATTAAACGATAATACAAATGTCTAGCTTAACAATATAGGTTACAAAAATAGGTTAGAGAATGTGGTAGCTACAGTTTACTGACGAGGAAGTTCATTTTAGAGTAAGGTAGAACTGGAAAGAAAACTTACCGTTTTATTTTCTGCAGTATTGACCTTCAGGGGTCAACAAGGTTAATAGAAATAACGTTTTTTATCGACAGTGTAATGAATCGCGTGTGTTCTCGCGAGAAACTACATGAAAGTCGAATAATATGCAAAAGTATCGAAGCTCTCACATCTTATACTTCCTCAAATTTAACAGAAATATAAGTTTATTTGTACGTTTTCAACGTCGTATATCTAAAGTTTACGTTTAATGACATAATAAAGTTATTTGTATATTACCAACATCTTAAACCTTAGGTTTATGTTTAATAATGCAATAAACTTATTTATTTGTACATTATTAACATCTTGTACCTTAAATTTACGTTTAATAATGTAATAAAGTTAGTTTATTTGTACATTACCAACATCTTATACATTAGGTTTATTTTTAATAATGTAATAAAATTAGACACAAATATAAGAAAAAAACATGACAAAACTGAATAGTTGGATGAAATGGTACGTGATGGGCAAATTTGGATGTGATTTCCGTGATCAGCAGCCAAAAATCTACAAGGAACACTCAACACTGTTCAAGAAGCAAAAAACTTTTATGTGCAGTGTAATCATTTTATCTTTTATACTTTACTATTTAGAAACTAAGTGAAATAGCAGCACGCACAACTTTATCATTGTATAACATTCACTTTTAAGCACTAGATCGCTGAGATAAATATAATGTTTTAACAGAGATCCCACGACGCACGTCTTATATCTTAGTTTTACGTTTAAAAATGTAATAAAGTTAGTTTATTTGTAAGCACAAAGCTACACAATTGGTTATCAGTGCTTCCTCCACAGCAGGTATGGAAACTCAATTTTTGGTATTATAAGCCTTTGGAACTTCTGTTGAGCCGCTAAAGACACTGTTGTTGGACATAGCGGACTAAATGTTCTAAGCATTATACGCTAACACTAGATGGCAGCACTTTATGCAATACGTGGTTAAATTAATAACAGGTGTGTGAAAGATTTTACAATTGTTTATTTTTTTAACACCCACATTTTCACTAATTCATTTACTTTTACCCATTTTATAAAGCACGTATGAAATACAATGAACATCAACTATTGAAGATGCTGTCCATTTCATTATAATAGTAAAACTAAGTAAAATTGTTCTTGTCATAATCTGGATTTTCCTATTGTAAGTTAGTTTTCAGCCAAATAGAATATAAAATAATTTACTAAAAACAACTAGGAGCTAATAATTATCTGAAATATTAGATACTGAGTCACAGCAGCATTCTGTTGTTGTTGAAATCCAATGATGCAAAAAAAAAGCCGCAAAACAACTTGTGGTTTGTTTGTTTGAATTTCGCGCAAAGCTACTCAAGGGCTATCTGCGCTAGCCGTCCTTAATTTAGCAGTGTAAGACTAGATGGAAGATAGCTAGTCATCACCACCCACCGCAAACTCTTGGGCTACTCTTTTACCAACGAATAGTGGGATTGACTATCATATTATAACGCTCCCACGGAGGACAAGCATGTTTGGTGCGACCGGGATTTGAACCTGTGACCCTCAGATTACTAGTCAAACGCCTTAACCAACCTGGCCATAAAGGGGCCCAATAACTTATGGAGCGTAAAGGGTGAGACAAGGTTTAATTGATCAAATAACACACAACACAGAATAAAGGTGGTGACTTTCAGACGTAACGGGTGAGCAGAGGTTTAGTTGATTAAATAAAACAAACACAGAATAAAGGTGGTGACTTCAGGTATAGCTTAATGGTGTGTTTTAAACCATACAATTAAACATTAGTTTGTTGAGAAATTATTCACAGGTTTGTCCTTATGTTATCTACAAAACGATCCTGCCTCATGTGTTGACACAGCAGTCAGCGTTACCGGTACCTGATTGTTCTAATCATCAGGAACGTATGGAATGTTCATTTAAATTCAAGAAATGTCAGTCTCCACGTGGGGCCTTAACCTGGCCTTAAGGCACTACTATGAACCACGAAGACGAACGGCCAACGAACGGCCATTTTCAATACTTGTTACATACAGGAACATCACCTTTGGTCTTTAGCGGAGTTAACCATTTTAAAAAAAAGAAAGAAAAAGACAATAAAAACTAACTAAATGGAGGTGTTTGCACCTCATCACTCTGATCCTGCTTTCATGTATGTACCTTGTCTTAACAACAAGAACTTCTCGTTTTTTTTAGAAATTCTGTTTTTTCATATATAAGAATATGTGTATGTAAAAATGTCACCATGGTGTCTGGTCTACATCGCGCCTGACCTTGCCGAAAAATGACATTAAACTTCAACCATATTGCGATAACTTGAAAAAACGCGGTAAAAAACGTGTTCACACCGTGGTAATTCCTTCAGGTAGACTATACATCTGTCATCAGATGGCATTAAAATGCATGATAAAATGTCACTTTTTGAGTATTTGTATTTAGGGCAGATCTACTAATGCTACCTAATATCGTCCCTAGTTTTGAGCCACTGACCAGAAAGACGGCACCATACCACCTACTACATGCTAACCGTCACTCTTATAACGCACCCACAGCTTTATCATAACAGTACAAACCTTTCAAGTGTGAGTTCATAATTAATGTACATGTTGACATGATGGTCGCTTCCTTTCATATCGACGCACAGTGTCAAAGAGGTCAATCTGCGGACTTATACTACTAAACACTGGGTTTCGATACCCCTGCTAGGCACAGCATAAACAGCATATAAACAAACATCCTGTCATGTCAAATTACTACATAGAAGTCTTAGAAAATCGCCATTCAAGTGTATGATGAGTTTTATTTTACTAAGGGAGGTATATTTTGAACATTTCTCTCTTTGTCCGAAAGTAAACTCAAAATGAAATATTTAATGTTGTTTGACACGGTTAATTTGGTCATCCGACATTTCATTAAGAGTTAAAATGCTGGTTTAAATTACAGTTAACCTATCAGTGTTTCTCCACACATTAATTTTTCTTGTTAAAAAAGTTCTGATTTCTAAAATTCTGAATAATACTTGAAATCCACTTTAAAATAACATTTAATCTCTTATTGTTAATCCAGCTAAGTAAAAACGATTTATTTTTATGCTAAGAAAGTGGTGTTTAAACGGTATTACTGAAAGTCCCATGTTCACCAGCTTTGGTCCTTTGTAAATCAAGTTCTAATGCACGCTTCATGTTCTTCAGCTTCAATCCTTTGTAAATCAAGTTCTATTGCATGCTTGTAGGAAGTCCCAGGTTCACCAGCTTTGGTTCTTAGTAAATCAAATTATATTGCATGCTTGATTTGGTCATTGTCAGGAAGCACATTCATCATTGCAATTCTACGCAAATATATGTTAATCTCACAAGATAATAATAAAGACCTCGATACACTTTATTCGTAAATTCTACAGTTAAGGTTATTTACCTTTCTTTCTATGAGGTAGTTTCGAGTATTTTTGATGACTACTGATGTAAAGAGAGTTTCTTTTAAAAACTTAAACGTTATTCTTGATTCCTTAAACACTGACCATTTGAAATTTTGTGCTTTAGTCACTCGCTCACAAGATCTGTTTCTGTGGGTGTTGGCTCTGAGTTTTCATGTTATCATTTGATTATTAATTCTTTGATGTTAAAACGTCAGCGCGTTTAAAATGTATTCAAGGGTGTGAACCTTGTTTAATAACTGTGTTCTAGTAACTGTTCTGTACCTGGTTTTCGTCTCAACAAGATTCGCTTCATTTCTTTTTTTACAACTTTTCCGGTCATTTCGATCACTTCTCTTCCTACTTAATTGGATGTGGCCCAAGTATCGTGGACACCTAGAAGTACGTGCTAGAAAATGTACTTAAAATAGTAAAAGTATTTGGTAGAAATCGGCCAGTAGGGGTGAATTTCTGGAAAATTGTTATGCCTCTACTGAGTAGGCCTGAGGCAAGTGACGCACGCGCGCGCCCTACAGCCTTCGTCTTCAAACCAAGGAAATAAATTCGCACATGGCGCTAGGATATTTAGCAGTGCTATTTATATAATTTAATTTACAACATAACTGATAATTATATTTATTTGTTCTAATTTGAATCAATTTTAACACTAAATATACATTATCAATTTTGTGATGAGCGCTAAAACATTAAAATAATACTCAGGAATTTTGAATATTTGTTTTACCATTGTGACTGATTGCTGATGAACATCTGTATTACCATGGTGACCGATTCGTGAAAAAAAAATTATTTTACCATCGTGACTGATTTGTAAAGAATATTTATATTAGCATCATGACTTGTTCGTGAATAACTTGTTGTTGTTTTTTAAATTTAAATATTGTGAGGTTCATCTAATTTCGAACATAAAGGTTGAAATGGATGCTAATAAGAACTACCCCTGTCGTGTAAAGAGGGCAACATTCCACGAACATACGAATATTATTCGCTACCTTTCTAAGAACCTGGTGATAGTCATCGGAATTTTGTTTTATCCTCGGGCTTTGGGCGGTTTTTGTCTCGACCGAAAAGGCTCTATAGAGGGCGCGCATCGCGAGCACAAATAACAGTTCTGCCCCTTAAGGGTATTTCGGTAGCAGTCCTAATGAAATTATTTAAAAAAAGGAATCAAGAAGGAATGCAATGTATGAGTATTCTGCTCATCTTCAAACCAAAGACTGGATTTCACACGTATATTGAGATGAAGTAGTAGTCAATACAGACTAATATGGCGAAGTTTGTTCGCTTCACCTTTATCATACGATGACAAGAAAGTGGACAAAACTAAACTATCACATGATTTTGCGTAGGAATATGCTATTAAGTTATATCATTCGTGCATCATTCAATGGCCTTGAGTACACACTATTACTTGACCTGCAATGTCCATCATAACAGATTCCAAGATTGATCCTACTGTTCCTCGTAGGAATCTGTTATGATGGACATTGCATGTCAAATAGTAGTGTGTACTCAAGGTTGTTGAACGATGTACAATTGAAGATGGTGGAAAAAGTAATCAGTGGTGACGAGAAAACCTACTTGTAGAGAAAAATATATCTGACAATGACCGAAGAAGGTCGAAACGTTGTTTGCTCTTCTTCATAAAAAAATTTCTCATCTCAAGCCAGCCGGTTTTACATATAGATGGTGGTAAAAGTTCAAAGTTCAGCGTTGACTTGGAACGCTGTTCTTGTAAATTGAGATTAGATCTCAGAATATCATAATCTGCAATATTCGTTACTGAAGACCACCCAACTTTTGAGACAGTTAACCCCTCTTTTGCAAAACAGTGGTCAAAGCAGATAAAAGACACTTATTATTTACTTATCGTGATTTTTTTATATTACGGAAAGAAGGATAGTCAAGAATGCCTAGAAGAATCATAAGTTTTACGCTTGGAACATTATTTTGGTGACGAGGGCATTTAACAACAACATGGCCGCCTAAGATTGTAGAGATTACTTTGTTTGGCTATCTCTCTTATGAAAATTATTTTTTTATTTTGAGTTGTGGCTGGAAATTAGTGATCTTCGATCTTGAAAACATTCCTAGACTTCAAACACTTGTTATTATTTCGTTAAAAATATCGAAAGATATGTCCAGTTTTATTGAAATGTCTTTCTGACCTAGCAGATTCTAGTTCGTTGATACGTGGTTGCTTTTTTGATCCTGATTGGCTTGGTGTGTAAGTTCGTTTTTATTCTGTGCAAGTGTTATTGCTGGAGCATCGAAAATGGCCTTCTTCAAAAACATTTTTTTTTATATTTTCTGCATCGTTTAACAGTCTCGATAACAAAAATTATTCCTCTAGAAATGCTGTTACAAAGTTCTCATAAGGCTACTCGTGATGACATTGCACGTCGATTGGTGTGGAACTTGACGTGGTCTGAACACATCGCTCGTAGGCTCGTGACGGTAGATAGCTCAAGCTAGCAATTTTACAAAGTACGAGTATACTACTATATGAGACACAGAAAGTTGTCCGAACCATATTTGGTGACTTAGAATAAGTTTGTTGATTTGTTTAATTTCACGCAAAGTTTCTCGAGGACAGTTTGCATTGGTTACTCGTAATTTAGAAGTAGTAAACTAAAGGGCAGGCAGCTAGTCAACACCATCTGCCGCAAATTCTTGGACTATTTTGCCACCAAAGAGTAGAGTTAGCCCCTTTCAGTGAAAGGATGAACATATTTGGTGACCGGATTCAAACCAACGACCTGCATATTTCGAGTGGAGAACTCTAACCATCAGAGCATGCTAAGTCTATCTAGTGTAGTATGTTGTTCTGAAAGATTCTAATATATTTTAATGGCGAGCAAGAGTGGAGTAGACCGAATCTGTCTAGCCTGTATTTAGGTGTAGTCTAGAGTTTACTTCAATCTATGTAAACGTGTGGTCTAAAGTTTACTTTAATCTTTGTGTATGTATAATCTAGTGTTTACTTTAATCTATATTTAATCTAATCTATGTGTTTGTGTGTTTTAGAGTTTTCTTTAGCCTGTGTTTACGTGTGGTCTAAAGTTTCATTTAATCTATTTTTACGTGCAGGAGTTTCGTTTAATCTATGTTTATATATAGTCTAGAGTTTGTTTTAATGTGTTTATATCTGACCTAGTTTGATTTAGTCTGTGTTTACGTATGTTTGTGGTCTAGAGTTTGGTTTTATGTATGTTTACGTATAATGTAATGTTTAGTTTAATCTTTGTCTACGTTTGACCTAGTTTGGTTTACATGTGGTTTAGAGTTTGATTTAACCTATGTTTACCTGTGGTGTACAGTTTAATTTAACCTACGTTTTCCTCTGGTCTACAGTTTAATTTAAACTACGTTTACCTGTGGTCTAGAGTTTGAGTTAACCTATGTTTACTTGTGATCTAGAGTTCGATTTAACCAATGTTTACTTGTGGTTTAGAGTTTGATTTGATCTACGTTTACCTGTGGTCTAGTTTTTGATTTAACCTATGTTTACCTGTGGTCTAGAGTTTGATTTAACCTATGTTTACTTGTCTTTATGTGTTTTTGTTTACTCAACGGCTATCTGTGCTAGCCGTCTGTAATTTAGTAGTGTAAGACTGAAGGGAAGGCAGCTAGTCATCACCACTCACCCACCGCCAACTCTTGGGTTACTCTTTCACCAACGAATAGTGAAGTTGGCCGTGACATTAAAACGCTCCAACGGCTGAAAGGCGAGCATATTTAACTCAGATTAAGTATCGAACGCTCTAACCACCTGGCCGTAATGTAGAGTATAGTTTAGTATGTGTTTACAAGTGATCTAGTTTGATTTAATCCGTGCTTACATGTGATTTAGAGTTGGATATAATCTGCATTTACTATACAATGATTTAAAAAACAAGTACAACTAAAGGTAATGAAGGATGAATTCGAAGTTGGTTTGTGTAGCAACTATTTACCTTCAAAAGTACGTGAGACAAGTGTTAGCTTTGTTCTTGTTACCGTGTAAAATATATAGATCGGAATTTCCAATTGTTTGATTATTTCAAGATGGCTTCAAAGCACGAGGTAGTTAGCTCTGTAATGTTTACGAGGCAATTAAACGTTATTATGATACAGTTAGATGTGTTTTTCTGACGTAGTTTAACGTCATTAAAATTAATAAACGCTTCAGAGGGCTGTTGGACTTGAAATGTAGACCTCTGAGTTTGAGGTTAACATTCTATTACCAATAGATTCATATATTGAAACGAATGAGAAATGTTTCATCTGAGTGGTAGAGTTTCTAATATACATATGAAACTGTCGCTTAGAATAACATATTTAAAATATTAGAGAAGGCGGCTCATGTCGTTAGAAGGCGTCTAAATATTTGAATTCTAACTTAAAAAACGGGTGAGTTGAAAACACAAATATTATAAAAAGTTGTAAAAGTAATACGTAATATCTTCGGATCGCGTGCACATGGTAATAAAGGGAGAAATACTAAAAGTCGGTTTTGGTCCCAATTCATAATTGTAGTCCCAGAGTCATGCCGGTTCCAATATATTTTGTTTTGATATAGACTTATTTCCTTTGAAACATCTTTTGACAATATGTTTAAAACAAGAGAGCTGACCATTCCAAAGGAGAGCCGATAGACTGACTTCTGGGTACATTGAAATAAAGGCAAAAATAAATCCGAACAGTGTGTTTTGAAGTTTCGCGCAAAAGTACACCAGAGATGTCTGCGTTAGCCGTCCCTAATTTAGCAGTGTAAGGCTAAACGGAAGGCAGCTAGTCATCATCACCCACCAAAAATTTTGATTCACAGAGACTGACACTTATATTATTATGGTTACAAACTGTAAAACTTTGATTCATAGACACTGACAAGTATGTCATTGTGGTTATAGACTGCAAAAATTTGATTCATAGACACTGCCATCTATATCATTGTGGCTATAGACTATAAAACTTTTATTTTTAGATACTGATATCTGTATTATTGTGGTTATAGACCGTAAAACTTTGATTCATAGACACTAACATCTATATTATTTTGGTTATAGACTGTAAAACTTTTATTCTTAGATACCTATAGATACCTATATGATAAGAGAAGAAATTTGGTTGTCATTAAGCACCAAGGTACACAATGGGCTATGCATCACAGTTTTGATACCTGTGGTGAGCCGTATAGAGACAGCCCATCGTTTGTTTGTTTGTTTAAAGTTAAGCACAAATCTAATCTACACTCGAAATTCGAGCTTTACATGTGAGCGTACAGCTGAGTTAAGCGAGAAAAATGTATATATAACATGTACCGTTGAACGAGATGGCCTCTCTTGAGACCCGTACTTTCATTCCACTGCTGGAAATTAATTTACTCTTTAAAGAAACATTTATTACAGGCCTCAAACACTCTCAGAAGATATTAAATAAGAGCATTTATTGGGGTAAAAACAATTCTGAAGTATAAAAACTTTTTGCTATCAAGTCAGTTCTGGCGTATTTTGTTTTCTGATGTTTTAACCCAGTGGTGAGAAACTTCATGGTCATTGGCCACATGTGGCCAGTAGTTAGCACAGTTGTGGTTAGCTCAAATTTAAGAATCAACTTTTTCTATCATTTATTTTTTATCTTAAATTTGGTACTTGAGCAAATGCACTGCATCGCGCGCTTCATCACTGCCACAGATTCCGCCCATTTTGTTACGTCAGTCTGGTTTAGATTTGTTTGTTTTTGAATTTCGCACAAAGCTACTCGAGGGCTATCTGTGCTAGCCGTCCCTATATTAGCAGTGTAAGACTAGCGGGAAGGCAGCTAGTCATCACCACCCACTGCCAACTCTTGGGCTACTCTTTTACCAACGAATAGTGGGATTGACCGTCATATTATACACCCCCACGGCTGGGAGGGTGAGCATGTTTAGCGCGACACGGGCGCGGACCCGCGACCCTCGGATTACGAGACACACACCTTACGCGCTCGGCCATGCCAGGCCAAACCATATCGAGCTGAGCCCACTGAGGGGAATCGAACCCCTGATTTTAGAGTTGTAAATCCGTAGACTTACCGCTGTACTAGCAGGGGGCGCGACGCTAGGCACTGGCACACGGGGCTTGTGCCTCGATTTTCTTCGACAGTGCCCCGAATCCCTAGTTGGTGTCTTGAAAAATCAGCACAGAAAAACCGTGATCAATATCATAATGAAACGCCGAACATCCCCTCACCTACGGGTCCAATCCCCAGCGACATCTCTGTCATCAACTAAAAAAAAAACTCTAAAAGCAAAAGAAAGTACAGCAAAACCAGAACTAAAAAATTGAGTTTTTGGTTCAAATCGAGCATCCGGATCGACTTTAAGTAAAACCCGGCAGCCGATAGTCACTACACTATCATTCTGTTTACGTGAACACGATAACTGGCAGCTGCTAAGTCATCTATCTCGAGGTTTACGTGTGGATGGTAACTATTAGTTGCTACGTTATCTCTTTTTACGTGTATATGATATCTACGCTTTCTCTATGTTTCAAATAAAAATGTTGTTAATGAAGCAGATATCTTACTTTAAAATATAATAAGTAGAAAACGATCCATTATTTCATCCTTATAATCTTTACAGACAACAAAGACAGCTCTGTTGTTTTAAGTTACAAATTTATAAACTACACTATCGTGAGGTAATTAATGTGTTTCTTACAAAATTGTACACATGTGGTAATGTTGATTCCATGAAATTCTATTTCGGAGCACGTTATTTCCTGTTTTCCGGTTATAACTGCCTATTGCAGGTTGTATACAACTTGTTTCTGAGATCATTGAGTAGTTATCATTACCCTATGTTTATGTGTACTAGTAGTTACACTGTAGAAGAAGTACTGATTTTTTACTTGATGAGTACATAGTTTCGAAGCCAATTTAGACTAACACTTCAATTCAATCAATATTTTTTTGTATCTCCATAGAACTGCTTTACTATGATAGTACATAAATACTAGAAATAATGGCATTCATACTTCACAACAGAAAAATTATATTTTTGACTTGTCGTAACACACAAGACTAACCTTCTATAGCATGTTATAGTCAACTTTATGTGACATGTGTTATAGCCAACTTTACATCACACGTTATAACTAACCTCCGGTGTAAATAACAATACATATACATCTATACAACAAGACACTGGCTACTTCAACAATCACTGGTAATGAAGTTGTTGTGTTGATAGTTATATATATATATACAATAAAACAGTGGCCACTACAACAACAACCATATACCACTGGTAATGAAGTTGTTGGTCTGGCAGTAATATATATGTATACAATAAAACGGTGGCAACTACAACAACCACCACATACCACTGGTACGGTAATTGTTATTCAAGTCATGCTAATGCAAATAAATAGGACAGAAGGGCATTTAGGAAGTAGGAACCATCGTAAACCCTCACATAAAAAAAAATAAACCATATACTTTGGCAATTCTAATTTAGTTAAAGGTCATTCTTCAGAACAACGTTCTAAAACTATAAACTTTTCACAGCTAAAGAAAATGGCCAAAAAAGTAATAATTTCCATCAAAAGATTTTTCATTAACCCCCAGCCAGCCTACCAACAAAAAACAGATCTGCATGCCCAGTGGTGTAAGAAATATAAACTAATTAGGGGTGTTGCTTGACATGTAAATTTTATAATTAAAAACAGAAAATATAAGCTGATAGAAATACCTCCTGTACTGTCTAATGCAGCTCAATGTAGAAGGGGGTGTGAGGGTTTTACCCCCGAAAAGTAATATAATTTACAATTGCTATATAAGTAAAATATGTAAAAGTGGGAAAGCTGTAAGACCCCCGGTTCCTACGCCTCTGAGATCTAACATCATTACATTAGGTAACACCCAACCAATATCTTTGACACCTTGATATTCTATAGGCAGTATAACAACTAACCACTCACATTAATGTATATATTTAATGAGCAGCGATTCACCCAAACAATCTGAATATGTTATCAACAGGATAATACTATACTAATTTCTTAATACACTTGTTTTATTAACTAAATAACACCTAATCAAATAGCCCTAACTAAATATTTTTTTAACTGAATAACACCTAACCAAATAGCCTTACTCTATTGTTATATATAATTAAAGGCTTGTAGATGAAAAAAATTACATTTTATATTTTTAGAGCTTACACTTTACTTTTTACAAGATGTTGTTCTCTGTTTTGTTTTTTTTCAATATTGTACAAATTAAGAATACCACAGGTTGTATAAAACTGAAATATGACTGTTTATTTAAAGTTGGAAAATTATTTGATGTATAACAAGCACCATAAGACTGAGAAATAGCTTTGAAAATTTTCACAAAATAACCTACATAGGTATGTATTTATGAATGGGTAAGTGGGTGGAAATATGTGTACATAATTTAAAGTAAATTTCAGTATAACGTCTTGAAAACTGTGTTGTTTTCTTTGATGACCTTCAAGACCTTTTAACAATAACAAAAAACGCCCTCTAGATGTGCATACACACGCGATGGTCAGAATGTTGGCTTTACCCCACCCAACACCCATTGTAGGTGGGACAGCCATCAAGATAACGTACAGTTTAATAACAACCACATCCGTTTGAGTAAAAGGAACTAGACTTAGTTCTTCCTTGGACAAAGCACGTGTACCTGACATACAATTTTTTTTTAAACTGTAATGTTCCATGTCAATTAATGCTTAATATAAGTTGGCTTGAAACTTCTAACTCAGAATGGCGTACAACCATCAATATCCGAAAATTAGTTAGTATACGTTTTAAGAATTGTTTTTACTTAAAGATACACACACACAAATTTATTCTAGTACGTATTTAAACACAAACTTGTGTAATATATTTATTTTTATGTTAACGTATTTTGAAAACTAGTTTATTTTATTGTTGTCACGGAAATTTATTTATTTATTTATTCAATTGTTTGCTTAGTAAAGTTAACTAAAGAAGATGAAACCCCGATAATAATTGGACTTAATAATAATATAACTAATATTGTGTTATTAAGCCTTATACTGATTCTGATTTATAATGATGACTTGAATAAAACTGATGACAAGTGTGTTTCATCAGTTGAAACTAAATTACATTGAGGCAGTTGTTCTTTATGTAATTTAATAATATAAACAGAATTCTCAATCACTAGCGTGCTTGTTGTATCTCTACCATACCGGTGAGCTCTGTATTAAGCAACAGACCTCGTTAGTATTGGATATAGTAAATGTAGTACGGTTTATATATTGTTACCCTTTTTTTACTTTTATGTATATGTTCTTAAAATTTCCATACAAACAAAAGTCAGTTTATTCCATACCAATGTTTGTTGTTTCTATAGAAACTAAGGTGAGTTTATTTTAGTGTCTGTTGTTGTCATAGAAACTAAGACCGGTTTACATTATTAGTTTGCAGACTGTAAACTCTGATGGCGTCTAAAACCATGTAATTGGTAAAGTAGATTAATTCATATTTCATAATACTTCAATTTAGGTGTTCCTTGTAGGGTTGGCACAAGCGACAAGATGGAGACTAGGTTACTTCCAGTAAGTGCTGATAAAAAAATGACCACAAACAAGAACCAAAGACGTTTAATTTTATATGCAAAACGGCTCGTTTGGGTTCAGAAAATATTTTAAATAGAAGGTCGAAACGTTGTTCGCTCTTCTATTTAAAATATTTTCTGAACCCAAACGAGCCGTTTTTGCATATAAAATTCTCAACAAGTGGGTTTCTCGACATCACTGATTGTTATTTCAAAGACCTTTAACATTCTCCCCACTACTAACTGGCGTTTCTACGTGTTTAGTTAGATAGGATTAAGTTAAAATTAAGTTTCTATATAGCTATTTTGACAAAGAGACCTTATATATATTAACTATAATAATCTTCCAAACCTTTATAACCACAATAAATAATAAACATTTGGTTACCACCAACTATTGATGAGCTTTTAAAAACCCACAACCGCAGTGTTTTAATCATTAATCATGGTTAGATATTTTATTTGAAACTTAGAATAAAAGTTTTCTGACCATCAGCCATAGCTAATTTTTCTTTCACATGTGTGTTTAATTAAACCAGAAATAACTGACTATATCCCACTCTGAACGTGATATTTATACATGTATATCGCGATATTAGAAGAATTCGAAATCGGTTTAACAGTTCCGAAGTGCAGAGCTCAACCATGCAGACATTCCGAACCTAATTCCATAGAGAACTTCAGTTTGTATAGAGTCTTATCCACTTAGCAGATTTGATCGAAGCCGGTGTTTTATACATCGTTTATAAATTAATAATTTGTAAAGTTTCACCAACATTTGGCGCAAAACCTCGATCATTCTCTTTATAATTATTTGCATTAATATGGTACAGGCTCCTGCCTAGATGAGAAATACAAACAACAGTTGGTTGTTGTTTAGAATTAAGCACAAAGCTGCACAATGGGCTATCTGTGCCGTGCCCACCACGGGTATCGAAACTCGAATTTTAGCGTGTAAGTCCGCAGACATACCGCTAAGCCACTGGGGGCAACAATAGTTGGAGAAAAAGATTCTGGGATATTGTGCGCGTGTTGTATATCTTCGTAATTAAATCATTGTAATGTCAAACGGCAATCAAGATGGCAAAGTCTAGTAGAAATAGCCTTTCAGAACATCGACTTTTGAGCTAATGGGATACGAATAATAAATTTATTATTTTACATTTTGCCTAAAACATTTAATCTGTTTATTGATAATTTAAACGTAAGTTGTTAGCAAGGCTTGTTTGGAGACGACATTTCGATTTATTGCCCAAATTTTTAATGTCAATGCAATATGGTCGACTATACATTATTGATTTTGTAGTGTGGACAAAGTTTGTGAATCCTTGTTTATTGAGTTTTCAAACCCTTGTTTACTGTATTACAAAGAGATAAGTTTAGTTTCATCACGATGATTGTTTTTTTATTTCATAGCTGTAATCTTTGCACTATATTTTCTCTACGCTGCTTGAAACTCTCGACATACGAATGTCACTCCTTTAATACAGCTATGACGTTATTCTTTCACCATAAGGTAAATCTTCTGTGGTTGTATTTTTCAAATGGTCGAGGCTTGACTGTGAATTAAATTTATAGTTATATAACACAATATAACATATGCACAACATAGAGCCATTTGGCTTTTCAAAGCAGCTTCTTCACAAACCCCTTGGAAAAAATAGAAGCTTAAATTCACTCTTCATTTTTATCAGGAAATTAAGTGTCAATTTTTACTACTACTGACGGCAACATCTTATATATATTGTAGAAAGTTATATCGTGTATGTATCCTGTCCTATTATCTTAAGAATTTAACACAAATAAACCAGAGGCTTTTATCCTAGCATTTTCTAGACTGTCTTGTAAATATCAATAATATAATTTCTTACTTAACTTATCCTTCTATCCCTGGAATCATTCTAGTAGCTATTTACGCTCTTCTCTTGTTTTGAAATAAGCTCAAAACTGTTTACAGTATTCCAAGTGAAGCCCAACTAGAGAATAGTATATTTTTATCAAGGGATAATTACTTGTTTTAACTCAGCATGTCTATTACATATCCTAAATTTATTTTAGCTTTACTAATTGCTCAGCTTTCATGTGTTCAGTAACTTATCCACCACTAAGTCAAGATGATTTTCTTCAGTGACGCCATCTACATTAGACGTTTATTCCAAATAGTCACGTTACTAAATGGATAACCATCTATATTAGACTTTATTCCAAGTAGTCACGCTACTGAGTAGACAGACGTAAACTACATTAGATATATGCTTCTTATTATAATTATGTTAGTCGTTATGATAAAGATTTTTTTAATTCGAGTCGTTTTATGTTGTCTTATTCTCCTCAATAAAGACAGAAATACCAGACTTTAATGCCAGTATATCTCTATCTAGGATCTAGTTTTACTGCACGCCATTAAAATAACCACTAAGTTATCCAGCTAATTGTTTTCCGAGTCATAGTTGGGTGATTAGGGTTACGAGTTTGAATCACGTTACCGAACATCCTCGCCTCTTCAGCCGAAGGACATTATGGTGGGAATGTCACGTACCCTTGGTAAAGAGTTGTCAGTAGGTGACTAGCTACTTCCCTCTAGTTTATGAGTTCTAAATTGGGAAAACTGGCTCAAACAGCTCTCAAGTAACTTTTCACGAAATTCCAAAAACCAAAGAAACAAACGTCCCGAATCCGCCATGAGTAATTTGGTCAGATGTGAAGTAACAATATGTCCATATGATACAAAAAGCTTGTGATTAACCCACATTGGATTTTATTTTGAGTTTAAGATATAACAAGTTCGTAAAAAACCTCAATCAAGGACTCAAGACGACTAAATATATTTTTCGACGTTGTGTTAAAAGGAGATAATTTAATACCGGACAAGCTTTTATATTAAATGAAGGAGAGAATGCAGAAATTATGAAGGTCCTTACGATTTTATAGAAGAAATTAGTATGTTCACATATGGTAATAACGACTCTACACAAACTGGAAGATTATCTGAGGCTACAGACATAAGTGATTTTAAGTTATTATGGTCAAACCAAAAAGATGTTTCGTAACAAACAAAACTGACCATTTATCTTATTGGACACTCTAGTAAATTACTAGTTTTAATACAGAAAGAGTTGTATTAGTTTAAAAAAAAGAAAGAAAGAAAGAAGATCAAATTCAAATATCTGGCCTTTTACCTAAATTAAAACTGACCATTAGTAACAAAGTTTTAGTAAGAGTAATATCAAACAGTTAGGTCATGCTCTACTATCAGTTTTTTAAAAACAAACTACTAAACATCTCTAACGTCATCAAACTAATCAACTCTTTGAAATAGTCAAAAGTTTACTATGTTTATTGTTTTAAAACAACACTCTGTAGTTGTTTTCATAATGGAACAACACATGGTCAAAATCTTCATTCGCAGAGTAGTTCTATTTTCTTTCTAGCTTATTCCTTCTGTTTCCAAAATAAATTATTGACCATTGACCCTGACTCACAGCAAGAATTCAGTAAACCGAAACATCATATTAGTTTGTATTTATACACATTTTAAAAATGTTTCGTTGCTTATATTTGATATCTCAGGAAAATGTTAAGTCTGTTTTTTCTATATTCATTAATTTGTATGTCTTAGAGGCTAAATAGTTAAGAAGCTCGAACCTCAATCTGAGGGTCGCTGGTTCAAATCCTCGTCACACCAAAAATGCTCGCCCTTTTAATCTGTAAAAAAGTAGCTCAGGAACTGGCTGTGAGCGGTGATGCCTTTCCTCTTACACTGCTAAATTAGGGACAACTAGCGCAGCTAGCCCTCGTGTCGCTTGCACGAAATCCAGAACAAAAGTTTCATGTTATGTATTGTTTCTAAACGTTCACTACAAACAATTTTAAACTAATTTATTATTGCTCTTCTAGCCGTTAATGGATTACTTGATTATTTAATACATTGAGATTTTCATTCCACTCTCCACAGGTTTGCTTTTTCCATTTTCAGCTTCGAGATACAAGAACTGGTGCCCCCCAGTGGCTCAGCGGTATGTCTGCGGACTTACACGCTAAAATCCGGGTTTCGATACCCGTGGTGGGCAGAGCACAGATAGCCCATTGTGTAGCTTTGTGCTTAATTCAAAACAACAACAACAACAACAAGAACTGGTTAAAAAGACAAACAAACCTTTTTCCGAGTTGTGTGGTTGAACTTCTACATGCCCGCCCTCTAGGATCAAAACTCTGGCTCCGAGCTGCCATAGCTAAACTTTCATTCATAAATTTAATGCATCCTTTACTCCACACGCTAGCCGCCTGGTATGCAAGACATCCTAGCTATGGAAGTATCTATCGCCACCGTTCAATCAGATTTCAAGTTCTTTTGCAGGAGAGCTCCTCGGAGGCGGGGCTACTATTGAGTTGATTCAACCGTCAGACTAAAGGCTATGATCAAAGCGCATTGCAGGAAGGTTAGTCGTGACTAACACACGATGTTCTGCGCAATTTCAACAAGGACTGTTAAAACTTAACAATTAAAACGTTCAGATAACTTTGTAGTTTTTTTTTGAAGACGCACCCAAGAATTTTGTAGAAGTAGAGAAATATGATGCGTAAACAAAACGAAAAAAGGAAGCTGATAACCAATCTTGACAACGCTGAAACAATATTATATCGACATGATCACGTGATGCATCAAACTGGGCCACTCGCATTAGCTCCTTAGGATGTTGTTGGAACAGCTGTGAATTAATCTTGGGCAGTTAGCCATTGAGGAAGAAAAGCACAGGATGTGTAAAACAGTTAACAGTTCGTCGTTTTTAAAAATAAGTTGGTGAGTTCTCAGCTGATGTTTCCCGACAACTTTAAAAATAATAACTTGTATTAACACTAGAAACAAAATTAAAATATACCATTCTTTACTTGAGGAAGTGTAACTCTTCAAGAATAGGATTTGTAATACGCTTAAGCCTAAATCAACTGTGTTGAATAATGCTTGTTTTAATTATTTTATTTATCACGTGAGAACTAACAAAAATAAATGAATGAATGAGTTGGAAAAAATGATGGAAAGTTTAAATACGGTACAGTATTTAGTCAATGTCATGACGTAAGCCTGGAAATTGTTTATTAATAGGTTTGTAATTACCATGCAATGCTGGTGGAAGTCAGTATTAAACACAAAACTTGGAATCGTTATCCAGCCTGGTGATTTAATGCTCACATTGTTATGACATTCCGATTTCACAAGCTTCAATGACCAGTGGTTTTAAAAAAATCTTGTCGACAGTGCCATTTTTGGGTTTTAGTAGATTGTTTGTTTGTTTTGAATTTCGCACAAAGCTACTCGAGGGCTATCTGTGCTAGCCATCTTTAATTTAGCAGTGTAAGACTAGAGGGAAGGCAGCTAGTCATCACCACCCACTGTCATCTCTTGGGCTACTCTTTTATCAATGAATAGTGGGATTGACTGTCACATTATAACGCCCCCACGGCTAAAAGGGCGAGCATGCTTGGCGCGACGGGTATGCGAACCCGCGACCCTCAGATTACGAGTCGCACGCCTTAACACGCTTGGCCATGCGGGGCCCGGGGTTTTTAGTAGAAACTAATTATTCTTCCCACGGCGTATGTATGACAAACATTTCTGTACGTTTACCCTATAAAGTTTGAATAAGTTCCGCATAAAGAATACGGGACAGGAAGAGGACAATGAAACTGATCAAAAATCACTTTCATTTTGTCACAAAAGGTCATGGTTATTCAATTTCATTTCCACCACTTTTTTCTGTCAGGTCCAAAGTACAATGAAACAAACTGATTGTCTTTTTAAATTAGGTTTTGTTCTTTGCTCCTTTTCCCCCCCATAACTTCGAGAGGAATAAACAAAACTTAAATTACCTCCAGAGGGTCCATTCACGAATTTACAATGCTAAAATCAAGGACTCGATTCCTCGTGTTCGACATAGAGCAAATGATCTGTTGTGAAGGCTTCCGGTAAAACAGACAAACATTAGTATATCACGGGCTGCAGAAAGAAACAGGTTATTTTTGAAATTAAAAGATAGTAAGTACATGTGTATCGAACTTTTTCTAAAGAAGTCAAACTGAAGAAAATACTGAAGAAATGTGTCACTACTTTACATGTCACGTGGATCTATATGTGGGCGGAGGGTTATTCCTGTATACTAATAATGATTATTTTTGTATAGTGAGTGAGATTCCTGTCTCTACTCCTCGGTGTGTACATGTGTATATAGACACGTGGCTTCTTTTAAGATATCACCAAATTATATCGATATATAAGATAGATTGTTTGTAAAACGTAAACGTTATTACAGATCAGTGGCCTTTTACTGGTGACTTGTATAATTATTTATATAGTTTTGAAACTCAAAGTTCCTATTTTTAATTGTACGTTAAGTACTACTTGGCATGCTACTGAACTACTGGTATTAATCACCAATGTGTCCAGCTACCAACATCTGCCATCGGGATTTACAGTTATATAACGCTAAACGATATCACATTTAAAGACACGAACCCTTTGATACGTAGCCCAAAACGTTAACTTTTAGGCTGCGACAAACGCAGCAGTTTTAGAATAAATAAATAACATTCAATACAAATGCATACTGTTGTACTGAAATTCATGTATTTTGGTGCAAATATTAATTTTATCGTAACCTTATTATATGAATCTGGGATGCACATCGGAAAGTCCGAGGTTCAAACTTTGATTTGCCAAGAAGAAACTCCAAATATCAGAGCATTATAACTAAGACAATCAGTCCACTTGATGCCTTGTTACTGTCTTAATAAGGACTATATAATTATACACTACAGTGTCTGTTCTTTCAGGCAGTTTTCCTTGCATGCTCAGTTGAAAATACGAACTACCAATGTTATTGTGTTGGGCCAAATGATGTATTTTGGCTGTTTGCCAGTCTGTAATCTCCATTGAAACCATAGTTGTGTCTGTTTACTCACAACCGTTAGGATAGAAAAACAAAGAGTTTAACACAGTCAATTATTGGCTACTTTTTTTACATTTTGGAAGCATCATAGAAATCTACAAATCGTGTGTAATAGCTTTTTTTTCTCTTTAGTGGACAGAGTGGATAATCTCTTAACAGTGTTTAATTGTTTTCATAATAGCTATACTTTCTGGTCGGTTCACAACAGTCGCCAGTTTTTTAGTCGTGTTTAGTAGGTTTGTCCCTTTAGTTGATAGAATGGCCAGCCTCCTAACAGTTTTAGCATGTTTAATACCTTTGTTTTCTTGTTACTGGACAGAATGGACGGTTTCTTAACAGTGTTTAATTCTTTATAATAGCTTTATTTCTTGGTTAGTTGACAAGTGGTCGATTTTCTAATCGTGTTTAATAGCTTCTTCTTTTTAATTGATTGAGTAGCCATTCTTCTAACAGTGTTTAATAACTTTATTTTCTTATTTAGCGGAGAGAGTGGCCAGTTTCAAAACAGTGTTTAATAGCTTTATTTTAAGGTTAGTGAAGAGAGTGGACAGTTTCTTAACAATGTTTAATTGTTTATAACAGCTTTTTTTCGTGGTTAGTTGACAAGAGTGGCCAATTTTCTGATGGTCTTTAATAGTTTTTCCTTGTAAATTGACAGAATGGCATTTCTCCTAACAGTTTTTAATCGAGTTTAATAGCTATATTTTCTGGTTAGTGTACAGAATGGCCAGTCTTTTAACAGTGTTTAATTGTTGACAAGAGCTTTATTTTCTGGTTATTGGACAGTCTGTTAACAGTGTATAATCGTGTTAAATAGTGTTGTTTTCCTATTAGTGGACAGAGTGTCCAGTCTCTTAAGAATGTTTAATTGTTTCTAATAGCTGGTTAGTGGACAGAGAGTCTAGACTATTAGCAGTATTTGATTGATCCAATAGTTTTATTTCCTGGTTGGTCGACAAGAGTGGCGAATTTTCTAAGAGTGTTTAGTAGCTTTATTATTTTTTATTAGACAGAGTGGCCAGTCTCTTAACAGTGTTTAATTGTTTGCAACAGTTTTATTTTCTGGATTGTGGACAGAGTAGCCACGCTCTTAACATTATTTAATTGTTTATTTCTTTATTTTTTTATTAGTGAACAGAGCGGCCAGTCTCTTAACAGTGTTTATTGTTTATAATAGCTTTATTTCCTGGTTACTCGACAAGAATGACCAATTCTCTGACAGTGTTGTTTAATTGTCTTTAATATCTTCATTTTCTAGTTAGTGAACAGAGTGGCCAGTCTCTTAACAGTGTTTAATTGTTAACAATAGTTATATTTTCTGGATTGTGGATAGTGTTATGTAAATGTTATGGAAACGACAACCATGTCGTGTTGTGTTTGGATTTCCATATATATTATTTATATTTCCATATTTATATTATTGTTTCGAAGTTCAAAAGAATAAAATATGTTGTTATTCATTTAAAATAACATTTAGAAATTTCTAGAATTAGGTAGATCAATCATATGTTTATAAATAGAATGTATGTCGGCCTGGTGTCTAGACGACGAGTCTCGTGCAAAAACAGACATGCGCATATTACTCTGGAACTCTGTGGAAGTTACGCGATTGTTCGAGGACACAGTAAGCCTACTAGTATAAAAAGAGACGGTGACGCAAGAAAAAAAAGAGTCAGTCATTCGTTTGAGAAATTTTCAACGTTTGCTGTGTGTTTATTCAACTTGGATTTGTGACTGGAGCTAGATCTACGAAAGCTGTGATTTTATTTCGTCAATTTTTACGATTCATTCGAATTATTGGTTATACTGAAGGTCAACACGTATAGGACTGTTTAGGGGAGGCCGAAGCAAATTGGAAAACGACAAATTTGAGACATTCATCGAAAACACCGTAAAAAGAACTTCGTCATTCTCCATTCAAACTTCGGAATTTCTTCGTGGGACCAAATTCACACCCTAGACTGGAATTTTGAATTTCTGATCTGGACTTTTGGACTTTCATTCTAGATCATTATATTGGACACAGGCCAGTACCATTTTGTATTGTAATTAATTTTGAAGGTTGAAACTTAATATCTGTCATTGTTATTATATAATTTATGTTAAATCTGTTACATATATAATAGTTTATTGTAATAAATTATATAAGCTGTTTTCTGTGTCTTTCTGTTGCGTTCAGTTTACATAAAAAAAACGTAACAACAGAGTGGTCACGCTCTTAACATTATTTAATTGTTTATTTCTTTATTTTCTTACTAGTGAACGGAGCGGCCAGTCTCTTAACAGTGTCTACTGCTTATAATAGCTTTATTTCTTGGTTACTCGACAAGAGTGGCCAATTCTCTGACAGTGTTGTTTAATTGTCTTTAATATCTTCATTTTCAATTTAGAGGACAGAGTGACCAGTCACTTTAACAGTGCTTAAATGTTTATAATAGCTTTACATTCTTGATAGTGGACAGAGTGGCTTATCTCCTTACAGTGTTTAATTACATATAATAGCTTTATTTTGTGTTAGTGGATAACAGTGGCCAATTTTCTATTCGTGTTTCATAGCTTTTTCTTAGTTGATAAAATGGCCAGTGTCCTAACAGTGTTTTATCGTGTTTAATAGTGTTAATTTTTTGTTACTGGACAGAATAGCCAATATTTTAATACTGTTTACTTATTTCTAATAGCTTTATTTTCTGGTTTGTGGATAGACTGGCGTTTCTTTTAACAGTGCTTAAATGTTTATAATAGCTTTACTTTCTGGATAGTGGACAGAGTGACTTATCTCCTTACAGTGTTTCAATTATATATAATAGCTTTATTTTTTGTTAGTGGACAGAGTGGCCATTCTCTTAACAGTTTTTAATTGTTTACAATAAATTTAATTTCTTGTTATACGATAGAGTGGCTAATCTCCTAACAGTGTTATATATAATGGCTTTATTTTGTGTTAGTGGACAACAGTGGCCAATTTTCTAATGGTGTTTAATCGCTTTTTCTTCTTAGTTGATAGAGTGATCAGTGTCGTAGCACTGTTAAATCGTCTTTCATAGCTTTATTTTCTTGTTAGCAGACACAAGTTTGTTTGTTTTTGAATTTCACAGGGCTACTCAAGGGCTATCTGTGCTAGCCGTCCCTAATGTAGTTGTGTAAGATTAGAGGGAAGGCAGCTAGTCATCACCACCCACCGCCGTCTCTTGGGCTACTCTTTTATCAACGAAAAATGGGATTAACTGCACATTATAACACCACCACAGCTGAGAGGACCAGCATGTTTGGCGCAGCGGGGATGCGAACCCGCGACCCTCAGATTACTAGTCGCACGCCTTAACACGCTTGGCCATGTTAAATTGTTTGCAACAGCTTTATTTCCTGGTTAGTCGACAAAAGTGGCCAATTACCTAATCGTATTTAATATCTTTTTTCTTTTTAGTTGAAAGAATGGCCAGTTTCCTAACAGTGTTTGATCGTTATATACATGTAAAAAACGGCTGGTTTGGGTTGAGAAAATTTTTTATGTAGAAGAGCGAACAACGTTTCGACCTTCTTCGGCAATTGTCAGGTTCACAAAGAAAGAAAGAAGTAACTGACCGGTAGCTGACCACATGTTTGAAGGCGGTTGTGTAAGTGAGTGTAGGAATTTTATATGCAAAAACGGCTGGTTTGGGTTGAAAAAATATTTTAAATAGAAGAGCGAACAACGTTTCGACCTTCTTCGGTCATTGTCAGGTTCACAAAGAAAGAGGTAACTGACCGGAAGCTGACCACATGTTTGGAAGGGGTTGTGTAAC
The DNA here is from genome assembly GCA_011833715.1 of Carcinoscorpius rotundicauda. NCBI lineage: Eukaryota > Metazoa > Arthropoda > Merostomata > Xiphosura > Limulidae > Carcinoscorpius > Carcinoscorpius rotundicauda. Next base: position 29,375,431 of record CM022406.1, read on the forward strand.
TGAGTGTCGCAATGTAGAGGGCGGGGTTAGATGTTTGAATATATAATTTTATCTATAATATTAATATAGGTATAATGCCGTTCCTTTATATTGGTTTATTTTTGGTTTAAGTTGTTATAAAAGTAAGGCTTCTTTAATTTTGCGTTTGTTTATGTTTGTTTCTTTATTTAGTATTTGAGTGTTTTCTATGGTTATGTTGTGTTTATTTGACTTACAGTGTTCGAAAACGTGTGAAGGTGACTTTTTATGTTCTTTGAATCTGGTTTCAATTTTTCTACTTGTTTCTCCAATATAAAGTCGTGGCAGTTATCACATTGTATTTTATAAATAATGTTGGTGTGGTGTTTGTTAGTGTAGTTCTTAAATAGTATAGACCTCAGTTTTGTGCCTGGTTTTTGAATAAATTTAGTATGAACTGGAATCTCATATTTTGTTACTAATTTTTGCCAATTGTTGGTTATTTGTTTGCTGATGTCAGGAATATATGGTATACAGCAGTATATGGTTTCGTGATTTTTTGATTCGTGAGATATATTTACTTTAGTTGGTTGATTTTACTTTCTGTCTAGGTGTGTGCGTAAAATGTTTTCTACAGTTTGTGGAGGAAACTTATTGATGTTGATGAAGTATTGTTTTATTTTGTCTAATTCGTTGTTAATTTTATCTGGTGAGCATAGTTTTATGGCTGTGTTTATCTGGTTTCCTAGTATGTTGAGTTTTTGTTTTGTTTCATGTGCTGAGTCCCAAAGAATGTATAGTCCAGTATGGGTGATTTTTCGGTGGATTTCTGTTTTGAATTGTGTGTCGGTTCTTATAATTTTGAGGTTAAGAAATGATATTTGATTGCTTTCTTTCTGTTCACATGTGAAGTTAATGTTGGGATGTATAGAGTTAATGTGATTGAAAAATATAAGTATGCGTTCTGTAGATTTGAATCCCGCAACCGTGTCATCTACATATCTGTACCAGTATAGTGGTGGATGTAATACTGTATTAATTGCTTGAGTTACAATTTGTGGCATAAAAATATTGGCTAGAACTGGTGATACTGGGTTGCCCATGCTTAGGCCATTTGTTTGTATATAGTTTTGGTTGTTGAACATGAAGTTTGTCTTTATTGTGGTGAATTCTATGAGGGTTGCTAATTGGTTACTGGGAATGTCTATAGTTGGGTTAAGGTCTTGGATATAAAGTTCTAAGGCTATCTTGCAGGCTTCTGTTGTTGGAACTTCTGTAAAGAGGGATATAACATCGAAACTGACCATTAAGGCTTTATGATTAAGTTGATTTAGATTAGACTTGAAATTAAAAGAGTCTTTGATGAATGAGCTGGCTGATGTTACATATTTGGAAAATGCCCATGCTATGTATTTACCAAAATTGTAATTAAACAATTCATATGTTGACATTATTGGTCGTAATGGACAATCTGGTTTATGAGGTTTGGGGATGCCGTATATTTGCGGTGTGCGTGAGTCGGTTTTACGTAGGTAGGAATAAAGTGTTTGTGAAATTGTGTTGGCTTTTTCCATTTGTAGTAGTAATTTTTTCAGTTGCGTCTCATGTGTCTTTGTTGGATTTGTGTGTATTGGTTTTATTTTGTTCGTGTTTGATAGGATGTTATTCATTTTTTGTATGTATTCATTCGTGTTCATTATTACTATAGCGTTACCTTTATCTGCTTTTAGAATTTTTATGTTTCTGTCTTGTTTTAGGTTTTTAATGGAATTAATGTCTCTTTTTGTAAGGTTGTTTTTTAGTGAACCTGACGATGACCGAAGAAGGTCGAATCGTTGGTCGCTCTTCTATTTAAAATACAGAGTGGTCGCTAGAAAAGCGGAAAATTTGAGGGTCAGATGAGATCATGAATAAAATGCGTGCTTACTCATTTCTATTTTGATATCTTTACATCATGAATAAAATGCATGATTTTAATATCACGGACGACATTTTGAGCATCTATGAGTGTAATATAACATATGCCTTTAAAAAACTTTGTAAAAGTTATTCTTTGTAAAAAATAAATATCTGTTTGACAAATTTTCCGCTTTTCTAGCGACCACCCTGTATTTTAAATAGAAGAGCGACCAACGATTCGACCTTCTTCGGTCATCGTCAGGTTCACTAAAAAACAACCTTACAAAAAGAGACATTAATTCCATTAAAAACCTAAAACAAGACAGAAACATAAAAATTCTAAAAGCAGATAAAGGTAACGCTATAGTAATAATGAACACGAATGAATACATACAAAAAATGAATAACATCCTATCAAACACGAACAAAATAAAACCAATACACACAAATCCAACAAAGACACATGAGACGCAACTGAAAAAATTACGAGCCGTTTTTGCATATAAAATTCTCAACAAGTGGGTTTCTCGACATCACTGATTGAGTGTAGGAATGTAGAGGGCGTGCTTAGATGTTTGATTATATTTATTAATATAGGTATGAAGGTGTTCCTTTGTATTGGTTTATTTTGGGCTTGAGTTGTTGTGTAAGTAAAGCTTATTTGAAGTCTATACTGTGTAAAAATTACACTGACAAACACCATACCAACATTAGTTATAAAATGCAATGTGATAACTGCCATGACTTCCATACTGGAGAAACAAGTAGAAAATGGAAACCAGATTCAAAGAACACAAACAGTCACCTTCACACGTTTTCAAACACTATAAATCAAATAAACACAACATAACCATAGAAAACAGCCAAATATTAAATTAAGAAACAAGCATAAACAGACGCAAAATTAAAAGAAGCCTTATTTACACAACAACTCAAGCCCAAAATAAACCAATACAAAGGAACACCTTTATACCTGTATTAATAAATATAATCAAACATCTAAGCACGCCCTCTACATTCCTACACTCAGTTACAGAACCGCCTTCAAACATGTGGTCAGCTATCGGTCAGTTACATCTTTCTTTGTGAACCTGACAATTACCGAAAAAGGTCGAAACGTTGTTCGCTCTTCCACATAAACAATTTTCTCAACCCAAACCAGCCGTTTTTGACATAGATATTTTTTCTCTTCACGTGGGTTTTCTCGTTATCACTGATTCGTGTTTGATCTTGTTTAATGGTGTTAATTTCTTGCTACTGGACAGATTGGCCAATCTCTTAATAATGTTTTTTGTTTCTAATTTTGTTTTCTGATTTGTGGATAGATTGGCCAGTCTCTTAAGAGTTTAAATCTTTATAATAGCTTTACTTCCTGAATCGTAGACAGAGTGGCGTGTCTCCTAACACTGTATAATCATGTTTAATAGTTTTATTTTCCAGTAACTACACAGAGCGGCCAGTCTCTTAACAGTGTTGAATTGTTTATAATAGCTTTATTTCCTGCTTACTCGACAAAAGTGGCAAATTTTTGGAAAGTATTTAATCGTCTTTAATATCTTTGTTTTCTACTTATTGACAGAGTGGCTAATCTCCTAACATTGTTAAATTATATGTAATAGCTTTATTTTGCGTTAGTGGATAACATTGGCCAATTTTATATTCATGTTTAATAGCTTTTCCTTGTTAGTTGATAGAATGGCCAGTGTCCTAATAGTGTTTTATCGTGTTTAGTAGTGTTAATTTCTTGTTATTGAGCAGAATGACCAATCTTTTAATGCTGTTTACTTGTTTCTAATTGCTTTATTTTCTAGTTTGTGGATAGAGTGGCGAGTCTCCTAATAGTGTTTAATTACTTATGATAGCATTATTTTCGGGTTATTTCACAACAGTGTCCAATTTTTATAATCGTGTTTAATAGCTTTTTCTTGTTAGTTGATAGAGTGGCCAGTTTTCTAACAGTTTTATCGTATTTAATAGCTTTATTTTCTTTTTACTAGGCAGAGTGGACGTTCTTTTCACAGTATTTAATTCTTTATAATAGCTTTATTTCCTGGTTAGTTGACAAGAGTGATCAATTTTCTAATCGTGTTTAATAGCTTTTTCTTGTTAGTTGATGGAGTGGCTAGTTTCCCAACAGTATTTAATCTGTTTAATAGCTTTATTTTCTTTTTAGCGGAGAAAGTGGTCAGTCTTCTAACTGTGTTTAATTGTTCATAATATTTTTATTTCCTGGATAGTCGATAAGAGTGGACAATTTTGTAACAGTGTTTAACAGCTTTATTTTATGGTTAGTGGACAGAGTAGCCAGTCTTTTAACAATGTTTAATTTGTTCATTATAGCTTTATTTTGTTGTTATTGGGCAGAGTAGTCAGTTTCCTAACAGTGTTTAATTGTTTATAATAACTTTATTTTCTGGTTCGTCGACAAGAGTAGCCAATTTTCTTGCGGTTTCTATAGTGTTTGATAGCTTCAGAATGTAGTTAATCGACAATAACGGCCAATTTTCTAAGGGTGTTTAATAGCTTTATTTTCTTGTTAGTGGACAAATTGGTCAGTGTCTAACAGAGTTTTAATGTGTTTAATAGCTTTATTATTTCGTTACTTAGTAGAGCATTTGGTATAGTAACAGTTTTTATTCTATGTTTAGTTGCTTTTGTTTTCAGTGATATAAAAGGATTACCAATGTCTTATAAATATTCTTCTGTTTTAGGCTGTTGACGATTAGTTTTAGCCTTGAGTGTAACAAAGCTCATAGACTTTGAGAAACATTTTTTTTCCTCATTATTGAGGAGCTGAGTGGGACATTATCAATTTTATTTTCACTGAATTATTGAAAGATACATGTCATTAAGTGTGCGAATGTGAACAATAGTTAATTTTTTTTTTTAATTTCACGTAAAGCTACACGATGGCTGTCTGCACTAGCCATCCCTAATTCAGCAGTTTAAGGCCAGAGAAAAGGCAACTAGTCACCGTCTCCACCGCCAACTTTTGGGTTTCTTTTTTACCAACGAACAGTGAGATTGGCTGTTATATTATAACGTCCCCATAGCTGAAAAGGCGAACATGTTTGGTGTGATGGGATTTCGAACCTACGACCTCAGATAACGAGTCGAGTGCCCTAACCACCTGGCCATGCTGGGCCAAATGTGAACGAAATATATTTACATACACACAAACAAATACCTTCCTCCACTCTAAAATTTAATATTTACTTATTTCTTCTTCATCGGTATTTTAATAAAAAAATTCTAACTTTTTCCCTTATCCTTTCCTGGAATATTTGACTTGAAATTAACTAGGAAAGACGTTGGTCTGCCCGTTTGATTTAAATATGTGATTTATACAACAAACAAACACACTTTCTTCAATTCTATAAGAATCCTTTCTCGAACTAGAATGAATTTTATTTGCTATATTTATAAAGAAGGTAAATGATAGATCTGTTAAAGCCGCGAGTTGATACGTTATCATACGCTCATGTCTTCCCATCTGGCAAACTGTGCTAAGCCCATGTCCATTTTAAAGTTTCCTGCGCAGAAAGCACGTTCCTTATAAACAACCCACTATTTTTTTCGACAAAATTCCAATTTTAAGTAAAATGAAACAATATCACCTTTTTTGTACATTTTTTATATCAATGTTTGATACGCACTTTACAAGGTGGTCAAGACACTAGTTTTTCGTTCAGCCGTTAGGTCAAACAAAGATGTCACCTTTCGTATAGGTGATGGTAGGTCAATGATCTCTCTGAAAAATGGGATTGTAAGTGTAGTTGTTATAGTGTAGTTGGGCTACGGTTGAAACTGCTGGACCAAAAATAACGTGTATGTCTCTTGTTGTTCAGAACCCAATATCTGGAAGATCCTCAGACATTGATTGTATCATTTGTGGGTGTTAAGAAGTGTAAACAGTAACTTTTATTCTGACATTTTTAACTACACACATTGAGTCAAACTAACAGAAGCTAGTGATGCGACTTGAGGGAAAGTGGCTTCTACGATGTTTTCTCAAAGAAGGTCAAGTCTTGAGTCATGTGCACGTGTCCTGGTACGTCGCGAGCTCATTTATGGTCAGGTGTCACACTGTGTTCAAAGAATGGTTACAAATGAAGAAAACTCTTTCATCCCTTAAATAAAAATAACTTGATCAATAAGATGTGTGGTTTTAGTCATTCACTTGATCAGTAAGAAGTGTGGTTGTAGTCACCCATTTGATCACTAGAGTGTGGTTTTAGTCATCCACTTGATCAGTAAGGGGTGTAGCTTTAGTCACCCATTTGATCAGTAAGGAGTGTGGTTTTAGTCATCCACTTGTTAAGTCAGCGATTGACTAGGAGAGATTTTCTCTCACGTCTTACCAAACGTAAGTCATATTAATCAGTGATGTCGAGAAACCCACTTGTTGAGAATTTTATATGCAAAAAACGGCTCTTTTTGGACTCAGAAAACACTTCAAATAGAAGAGCGAACAACGTTTCGACCTTCCTCGGTCATCGTCAGGTTCACGATGATGGTGAACTTGACGATGACCGAGGAAGGTCGAAACGTTGTTCGCTCTTCTATTTGAAGTGTTTTCTGAGCCCAAAAAGAGCCGTTTTTTGCATATAAAAAAAAAGTAAGTCATATTAGTAGGTATGGTATGAATTATCAGAGAAAGGTTCTTGTAATGACGTCAAAATGTGTTTGACGACAACCCAATAATAATACGTAACGAATATTTTTAGATTGTATGACATGCTACCTTGTGATATCTCAACCAGTAACGAAAGACAGCAGGAGTTAGGTTTATTATAGGGAAAAGTGTAATGTTTCTCATCAGATTTAATCCACAGTGTCTGGAGGAATAATTTATATATATATGTAAATATATTGTTATGAAAGAATTATGAAATAATACCTCTTACGGTTTTAGTCACTTACTGGAAGTAACATTAACAAGATAGGTGAGGTATTGACGAGGAAACGTTATTACAATTTAAAAATAATATCTTTGGATCTCCACTTCCTTACTGCTGTTTAGGTGTTTATTACAGAAAATGGTGGTAAGCTACGTAATTAATCTAGTCATATGTTGGTTTTAATCAACAACACTCGCTACCAACTCCTAGATTATTTTAATCTAATAACGAAATTTAACCATTATTCGATTAACGCATCCACTTTCCTGAAGTCCATAACACGATTATGAGGCAAGATTATGCTAATCAGAAACCTTTGGATGTACAGTCTCTCGCTTTTGTTTGATACTGAGAGCAATATTTCAAGAAGTTTAGTTTGTTTTTCTTCAGTAGTGAAAGCATAATTCATTTTATATTATCTCGTTTTCATTCATACAAATAAAATGTCTAAGGTTCCCTCTACGTTTGAGTTTGTTAAGGTGGAATATTTTTGAAGTTAGTTTCTTACTTGTGTTCCAGTGAGATAAAAATTACTTTTGATCGTAACGCAAGGAAAGGTAAATGTGTTTATTTCCAGAGATGAGAACACGTGCTGAAAAATATTACTGAATGAAACAGAATCTGACGGTTAAAGCACGGCTACACTTTGAAGATCGAATTTCGACCTACAACTGTCTGGTTCAATACTGTGATATGAAGTCTGCAACTTAATATGGGCGGGTAGAAAATGATAAATGATGAAGGTTGGGTTTGGTAAAGCAGCGGAAGCGCCTAGGGGTGGACTTAGATGAAAACACAGAAAGCCGTCAGTCTGTCTTATTTCTTTAGTGTTTGGCTTCGAACCTTGCTGTGATAGCATTCTGTATTATAATCTGTGAGTAAATCCAGTGTGTGAATCATTGGTAATTCACACATACGATCTTTTGTTGTGTTGTGGCGTAGAGCCTAAAATATGTTATATATTCGTATGTTTATTTGGTTTCGCATATACTACGACCTACGAATACCCAATATTTCTGTTGGTTTTATGTTGTATAGAAAAGTACAGCGCATATATATATAACAGGATATTATATTTTCACACACTTACCTGGAGATAATCATGAAGTTTCTCCGACTACATACACTTCTTCCACTTCCCCTCTTTTTCTAATTTTAATTGTACAGTTTGCTTTACGAACCTTTGGAAAACAGCATTTCTCCTTTACTTACAGCTTCGTAGGTCAAAAAGCAAACGCGACATATACCACATTACATTTAAAACGTTAGATGCAGTTAACAAGGATTAGGCATAGCTAGTGAAGATTAAAAGTTTTGAAATAGTCTCACCGTGAATATTCTGTTTATTATCAAATTTATTTATGCTACGCAAATGTTGAAAAATTAACTGTAGATGCTGAATCTGCAAGTCTAGTTCCGTTCTTGTATTTTTGTGAGTTACTTCTGTTAAATTCATCGAACGTAAACTAAGCCTAATGATTACCGAACTAAATTAAACTTGGGAAGTATCGAACTTAAACAAGTTATCAAACTTATATTAACGGCAGAGACATTGTTTTAATGTTTTCCTCCCATGGTCATGACAATTAGTAGTTAAAACAATGTTTTAACAAAAGACATCACTCTACTTTATAGGGCGCAACAGTGCTTTAACTAAAGAAGTTCACAGTGACTGAAAAATGTAATCATAATTCTTTGGTCAAATTGTACTCCGTTTCTTATCATTGCTAGTAATATTTCTGTATGTTTTGCTCAACTATATTTGGGGTTCCTGTAGAATAACTAACTCGTCTAAACGACTTTTTATTCTTTGGAAAGAGATTGTTTGTTTGTCTTAGAGCAACGCCACGTTGGGCCATCTGCAACGAGAGGAATCGCATACGGACCTCAGTATTATAAGGATATTTGCAAGAAGAAAACTATTAATAAGTAACAATGTTAACTGTCAACAAATAACATGGGAGCATATAATCATATCGTAGGAAACTGATGGATATCTGGTCAAATAGTGTATAAGATATCGAATGTAAGTCTCTGTGAACATTATTATGGAGTGCCCGTTCCCTGGGCGCTGTAAATTCATTATTAATTAAAAAGTTATTTTAGGATATGCAAAGTTGTTTCCCTCATACATACGTAATTGTAAAAAGACGCCAATAAAAACTCAGAACACAAAATGTAAACTGTAAATTAGCATGGATCAAACAAAACTTTCATGCTATATTTGGTGAAGATCCATCTACAGGGGACGAAGTAAGTTGTGGTAGAAACGTCCATACAAACCGCAAAACGAAAAATTCAAACTGAAAATTTGTAGATGCCCTTGCAATGTCTCAATAATATTCTGTACCAATTTTGATGACGATCTGTCTAAAAATTCGAAAATAGCTACATGGTTTCTCTTGATGACGAGAAACGGCTGTCAACTCTTGGGCTACTCTTTCACCAACAAATAGTGGGATTGACCGCACATTATATCGTCCCCACAACTGAGAGGGCGAGCATACTTGAGGTTCCGGGGATTAGAACTCCCGACCATAGTTACAGAGACAGACAACCGAGAGTATAGTTATATGTGTGTGTGTGTGTGTGTAGCTGTTAACTGTATTCATTCACTTTCTCCACAATGTTCAGATTTTCTCTACATTTGTATCAAATGTTAAAATATATTGCGCATGCATTATTATGCAGTATTATGGTTAACATCTCTGGTTCAACCGCCAATGAAATTTTAAAACTTTCAGAAATTATAAACTGTGATATATATATATAACATAATAAATATTTTTTTTTCAGTTGTACGTCAAGTTATCTTCAATATATTTCTTGTTTTAGAGCTTACTCTAACAATATTTACACACTTAATGACGTTATTCTAGGATAATTTACACACTTAACGACGTTAGTCTAACAATATTCATACACCTACTGACCTTAGTAACAATGTTTAAACACCTAATGAAGCTAGTATAACAATATTTATACACATAATGACGTTAGTTTAATAATATTTACATGCTTAATGAAGTTAGTTTAACAATATTTACACACTTAACGACGTTAGTCTAAAACTATTTCTACACTTAATAATGCCAATCTAACAATATTTACACACTTAGCGACGTTAGACTAATAATATCTATACACATAATGACGTTAGTCTGACTAATTACACACCTAGTCTAAGAACATTTATGCACTTAATGACTTTAGTCTATACAATATTTACACATTTAGTCTAAGAACGTTTATGCACTTAATGAACTTTTCCTAACAATATTCATCACTTAATGATGTCAGTCTAACAATATTTATAAATTTAATAATGTTAGTATAAAAGTATTTATACACTTAATGATACAAGCCTAAGAATATTCATACACTTATTGACGTTAGTCTAACAATGTTTATACACTTAGTGAACATACTCTAACAATATTTATACATGTAATGACCTTATTCTTACAACATATATATACTTAATGACGTTAGTCTATCAATATTTCCACATTTAATGAATTTAGTCTAACAATATTTACACACTTAATGATGTTAGTCTAAAATATTTACACACCGTTTCTCTAACAACATCTGTACACTAAATGAAGTTACTCTAACAATATTCACACATTTTATGACATCCAATTAACAATATTTACACACTTAACGACGTTAGTCTTGCAATATTTACAAACTTAATTAAGTTAGTATAACAATATTTATCACTTAATGACGTCAATCTAATAATATTTGTACACTTAATAATGTTAGTCTAAAAATATTTCTGCACTTAATGAAGTTAATATAATAATATTTATACAGTGAATTACGCTATTCTAACATGATTTATACATTTAACGAAGTTAGTCAAACAAGATTTACACACTTAATGACGTTAGCCTAACAATATTTACACACCCAATGATGATAGTGTATCAATATTTACACACTTAAAGAAGTTAGTCTAACAATGTTTATACATCAAATAACATTAGTCTGACAATATTTAAACGCTTATTGACGTTAGTATAACAATATTAATATACCTAATGAAGTTAGTGTAACAATATTTACACGTTTAATGAAGTTAGTCTTAAAATATTTACATACTTAATGAAGTTAGTCTTAAAATATTTACATACTTAATGAAATTAGTCTAACAATATTTGTGCACTTAATGACGTTGGTCTATCAATATTAATACACTTTATGAAGTTAGCCTAACAATATTTATACGTTTAATAACGTTAGCCTTACTATGTTTACACTTGTAATGAAGTTTGTCTTACAATATTTATACATGTAATGAAGTTTGTCTTACAATATTTATACACATAATGACGTTAGTTTAACAATATTTACATGTTTGATGAAGTTAATCTAACAATATTTACACACTTAATGACGTTATAGTAACAATATTTACAACCATAATGACGTTATATAACAATATCTATACACTTAATGACGTTAGCCGAACTATTTACACATCTAGTCCAAGAACTTTTATGCACTTAATGACTATAGTCTAACAATATTTATACATTTAGTCTAAGAACGTTTATGCAGTAAATGAACTTTACCTAATAATATTTGTCACTTAATGATGTCAGTCTAAGAATATTTATAAACTTAATAATGTTAGTGTAACACTATTTATAAATGAGATTAGCCTAAGAATATTCATACACTTAATGACGTTAGTCTAACAATATTTATACACTTAGTGAACTTATTCTAATAATATTCATACACATAATGACCTTATTATTACAAAATGTATACACTTAACGATGTAAGTTTATCAATATTTACACACTTAATGAAGTCAATCTAACATTATTTACACATTTAATGAATTTAATCTAACAATATTTACACACTTAATTACGTTAGTCTAAAATATTTACATACTTGTTTTGTTTGTTTTGAATTAAGCACAAAGCTACACAATGGGCTATCTGTACTCTTCTCACCACGGGTATCGAAACCCGGATTTTTGCGAGTAGGTCCGCAGATATGCCGCTTAATGACGCTTCTCTAGCAACATCTATACACTAAATGAAGTTACTCTAACAAAGTTCACACATTTAATGACGCCCAACTAACAATATTTACACACTTAACGACGTTAGTCTTGCAACATCTACATACTTAATGAAGTTAGTATAACAATATTTATCTTTTAATGACGTCAATCTAATAATATTTATACACTTAGTAACGTTAGTCTAAAAATATTTTTACACTTAATGAAGTTAATATAACAGTATTTATACAGTTAATCACGTTATTCTAACAAGATTTATACACTTAATGAAGTTAGTCTAACGATATTTACACACTTGATGAAGTTAGTAACAATATTTATACACTTAATGACGTTAGTCTAACAATATTTATACAACTAATGACGTTAGTTATAATATTTACACACTTATTGACGACAGTATAACAATATTTACACGCCTAATGACGTTACTCTAACAATATTTACACACTTAATGACCTTTGTTTTAAAATATATACATACTTAATGAAGTGAGTCTAACAATATTTGTACACTTAACGACGTCAGTCTTACAATGTTTGAACACTTAATGAAGTTAGTAACAATATTTATACACTTAATGACGTTAGTCTAACAACATTATACAATTAATGAAGTTAATCTAACAATATTTATACGTTTAATGACGTTAGTCTTACAATGTTTACACAGTTAATTAAGCTAGTTTAACAATATTTACACACATAATGACGTTAGTTTAACAATATTTACATGCTTAATGACGTTAGTCTAACAATATTTATGCACTTAATAACGTTAGTCTATCAATATTAATACACTTTATGAAGCTAGTCTAACATATTTATAGGTTTAATGACGTGAGTGTTACAATGTTTACACACTTAGTGAAGTTAGTCTAACAACTTTATACACAAATGACGTTTTGTTTTATGATTTTTACACACTTAATGAAGTAAGTTTAACAATATTTATACACTTAATGACGTTAGGCTAATATTATTTACACACTTAATGATACTAGTGTATCAATATTTACACGTTAGTCTAGCAATATTTACACATTTAAGTACGTGAGTCTTACATTATTTACACACTTAAGTGCGTGAGTCTTACATTATTTACACACATAACGACGTTAGTCTATAAATACTTACACACTTAATGAAGTTAATCTAACGATATATATACACTTAATGAAGTTAGTGTTGTACTATTCATACACTTCATAAAACTAGTGGGTTTTACAGATTTAGTTAAATATTATAACTTTCAAGTATTGTTAGAATTAGACCTCGTGAAATTTTCAACAAATTTTATGGTATTTTTGAGCCTGGACCTAATGAAGTTTTTGAGAACTTTTGTGGTATTTTTAAAGACTGGACCCAGTGCACTTTTTGACCACTTCTGTTTGCGTATCTAGAAAAGTGTTTCCGTGAATTGTTTTCTCCCTGTTTCGACCAGGTTTGTCAAGATATTCCACTGTAGAATCTTACTGATATGTTTAGAAGTATTTTAAGTCCTTTAGTATTTATATTAAATTTTATGCTATCTGACCAAATATGTCGATAGAATAGGTCTGAACTTTTTTAATTTTTTTCTGGGTGAATGCTTCACTGTGAGTGTTATATTTCTTCCAGGTTATAAGTATAATCATTGTGTTACATCTGTATCTTATATTCATTAATGCCCCCAGTGGCTGAGAAGTAAATCTGAAAACTTATAACCCTAAAAACTGGGTTTCGATACTCGTGGTTGATATAGAAAAATAACATTTTGTATAACTTTGAGTTTAACCACAAAGAAACGTGATTTAACAGCTCTTAAGTTACAATTAATTATTTTTTTTGACAGTCAGAAGTTAGAATCACTTCAATAAACGCGTTCACCATTGCAGCTGTTGGAGGCGCTATTTTTGCATGTAAAACAGAAACTCAAGAGATGAGTGGTATTGACTAGTTATCTTTTGTATATTATGTTGCTGTTAAATTAGGAAGAGCTAGCGCAAATAACCCTAGTGGCAGTTTTTGCAAATTGAATAAAAAAAACCCAAAAACAACTATTACGTTATAGTCCGTAATGACTGTTCCACATTTTTCAGAATTTCTTTTTTATTTAAAATCAAATTTTGCCGAAGATGAGCACGATACAGTTTTGTGGAAGGAATTTCTGAAATATGGGTAATATTTACTGATGCCAAACAAGTGATTTGTTTTCATATCAATTTCCCACGGTGGACAGATGAGCCATTGTGAAATTTTACGCTGAAACAACGACACTGTCGGTAAGGGTAGACATATTGAGAAATTTTATATGTAAAAACGGCTCGTTTGGGTTGAGAAAATATTTTACATAGAAGAGCGAACAACGTTTCGACCTTCTTCGTCATCGTCAGGTTCACAAAGAAAGAGGTAACTGACCGGAAGCTGACCACATGTTTGGAAGGGGTTGTGTAACTGAGTGTCGCAATGTAGAGGGCGGGGTTAGATGTTTGAATATATAATTTTATCTATAATATTAATATAGGTATAATGCCGTTCCTTTATATTGGTTTATTTTTGGTTTAAGGTTGTTATAAAAGTAAGGCTTCTTTAATTTTGCGTTTGTTTATGTTTGTTTCTTTATTTAGTATTTGAGTGTTTTCTATGGTTATGTTGTGTTTATTTGACTTACAGTGTTCGAAAACGTGTGAAGGTGACTTTTTATGTTCTTTGAATCTGGTTTCAATTTTTCTACTTGTTTCTCCAATATAAAGTCGTGGCAGTTATCACATTGTATTTTATAAATAATGTTGGTGTGGTGTTTGTTAGTGTAGTTCTTAAATAGTATAGACCTCAGTTTTGTGCCTGGTTTTTGAATAAATTTAGTATGAACTGGAATGTCATATTTTGTTACTAGTTTTTGCCAATTGTTGGTTATTTGTTTGCTGATGTCAGGAATATAAAGTATACAGCAGTATATGGTTTCGTGATTTTTTGATTCGTGAGATATATTTACTTTAGTTGGTTGATTTTACTTTCTGTCTAGGTGTGTGCGTAAAATGTTTTCTACAGTTTGTGGAGGAAACTTATTGATGTTGATGAAGTATTGTTTTATTTTGTCTAATTTGTTGTTAATTTTATCTGGTGAGCATAGTTTTATGGCTGTGTTTATCTGGTTTCTTAGTATGTTGAGTTTTTGTTTTGTTTCATGTGCTGAGTCCCAAAGAATGTATAGTCCAGTATGGGTGATTTTTCGGTGGATTTCTGTTTTGAATTGTGTGTCGGTTCTTATAATTTTGAGGTTAAGAAATGATATTTGATTGCTTTCTTTCTGTTCACATGTGAAGTTAATGTTGGGATGTATAGAGTTAATGTGATTGAAAAATATAAGTATGCGTTCTGTAGATTTGAATCCCGCAACCGTGTCATCTACATATCTGTACCAGTATAGTGGTGGATGAAATGCTGTATTAATTGCTTGATTTTCAATTTGTGGCATAAAAAATATTGGCTAGAACTGGTGATACTGGGTTGCCCATGCTTAGGCCATTTGTTTGTATATAGTTTTGGTTGTTGAACATGAAGTTTGTCTTTATTGTTGTGAATTCTATGAGGGTTGCTAATTGGTTACTGGGAATGTCTATAGTTGGGTTAGGGTCTCGGATATAGAGTTCTAAGGCTATCTTGCAGGCTTCTGTTGTTGGAACTTCTGTAAAGAACAAGTAAACTCAACAAGTGGGTTTCTCGACATCACTGATATTGAGAAATTACTTATTTTTCCTTTTGTAACTGCCCTTGTTAAGAACTGACACGTATAGACTTAACAGTTATTTGTCAAATAACTAATCAATTATATTTTTTGTGATACACTTAACCTCTATAACTAACATTCATGAAAACACGAGCAGTTTGGAATATAAATATTTTAGAAAAATACATTAAAATAGGTAATTGGTTGTGTCTGACTGGTTGAGAATACTATAGATTCGAACAGACTTATATTTGTATCTTGTGCTATGTAGCTTTCTTAACGGTTTGGTATGATGTCTGCTTTTTGCCAATTGTTGGTTATTTGTTTGCTGATGTCACTCCGTGATTAATCTTAGACAAGCATGCTTGATGAAAAGTGCTTGATAAGGAAAATATTTGGAACCTGTTTTCAATTCCGTATTTGTGTCACCAATTAACGTTTGATGAATAATTTTATTTAGCCATTTATTTGGACGAATCATCATTTGAAAATCTGACCACAGTTTTAAAGCGCGTTTCAAGTAGTCACGTTGCCTTGTGACTCAAGACGATGAAATGTGACTCTGAATCATACTGACCTACAGGTTATGACATCCAAAAGCAATTTTCAAATAACTTATTCATTATGTCACAGGAACGGAATGAAACACTTTTCTTAGTGCTCATGTTCTTCTGTTAGAAAATGTTGGTCAGAAAACGGTCTGAACGGATCAATCATCAATATGTATTAACTACTATCCACAACAAACCAGGAATCCATCGTTTCGAAAAAAAATCAACACTAAAGCAACGCACATAAGCTGTCACGTTTCATTTCCTCTAAACAATCGTGGTGTTATGTTTTAATGTATTTTTATCGTTGTACAGTTGAAATATTCTTAGCAACTTGGATTAAGTAGTGCATTAATATTCCAATGCCACAAAGTTAGTCATTCGTTTTATTTCTAATTTTCGGGTATAATGTAAAAGTCTGTATAGTTCTGCTTCTATTTTATTTTTGTTTGTTTGCTGAATTTTGTGCAAAGCTTTGCTAGGGTTATCTGCATTAGCCGTCCCTAATTTAGCAGTATAAGACTAGAGTGAATTTAGCTAGCTAGTTATTACCCTACTTCCCTCCCAAGTCTTAACCTGCTCTTTTACCAACGATTAATGGGATTAACCATAACATTATAACGCCACCACAGTTGAAAGGGCGAGCATATTTGGTGTGATGGGGATTTGAGCCCGCGTCCTAATAATTTGGTGATGCTTGGCCGCGTTTTGTAAATGAAAGGTGCTATTTCTGATTAGATTAAAATGGAATTCCCTAAGTGAAATTGATTTTTGTGTTGGACGATGTGGTATCAAACAGTATAGAGTAAGGTGTATTGGAAGTTGTCATTAACTTTAAATACAAAACAAATGATCATAATAAAGAGATGTGCCGAAACATTCAAGGATTTTGAAAATATTATGTAACTGTTTTATCTGTTCTTTAACAAATTATCATTTATTAATATTTTTTTTTGCGTTTTGTTTAGATTAAGTTGATTATTCACGGAAATAAAAATGCCTTGTGTTTGAATACGAGTGTTCGATTGTTCTGTGGTTGGCTTAATCATCGTGTTGCCATCTTGTGTGACGCAGTTAAACCGCTGATCTTACACGGTTGGATGAAGCCTTAACACATGTGTTGATCAGAAATTGAAAGAAAACTGGTACTTTACCTCAGTACATTTGGAGAGTTTCGATGCGCTTGATTATTGTCGTATTTCATTGATCCGAGCCTGAGATTTTGTGAATAATAATGGTGAGTACAAACAACAAATTAATTTCTTAGGCCCAACTTTTAGACTTTGTTTCTTTTTTTTCTTTCTTTTTTTTAGTACATAGCATAACGTTAAAGAGTGAAGGCCAAATTCTCTTCTGTAGACGAAAGAAAGTTGTTGTTGCTGTTGTTTTGAATTAAGCACAAAGCTACACAATGGGCTATCTGTGCTCTGCCCACCACGGGTATCGAAACCCGGATTTTAGCGTGCAAGTCCGCAGACATACCGCTGAGCCACTGGGGGGCACGTAAGAAAGAAAAGCATTTGTAGAAAGTGAAGTAGGCTTAACTTGACCTTATACAATAACGGTTGATATATGCGGTTGATAAGGCGTGAGTAGACGAAGTTAATTCTCTTTGTTATTGATCGACAGCAAGAAATCTGTAGAGAAGGATAGAGCTGTCGTGTCTTTCGTGTCATTTAAAATATAATCGTGTTTAATATTCCAAGTGTCGGTAAAATGTACCTTGTAAATGTATTAAAGTCTTAACCCAATTACGTGTATATAATTTTGCTAAAAACAAAACAATAAAAACTTTATAATAAAATCAGTCTTTCTCGTTAAGCCTTCTTTATTCACAGTTCAAAAATGTTAACATATAGCTTATGTTTCATCTATAAATAGTGGATTGGAAAAATTATATTTTTTTCATGAACATCGTACTTTCTTTTTCATGCTAACGTTTATGATTAAATCTGATCTTATTACTGTGTTAGGACAATGAGGGCTATTTGTTTCTCATACCGATGTAGTAGTCGTTAATAATGGACCGGTTAGATAATGGAATCTAAAGGAACGACCCAGCTTAGTTTAATGTTTAGGGTATGTTATCATAATGACGTAGTAGTCGTTAATAATGGATCCATTAAATAGTGGTATTTAGAGGAACGACCCAGCTTAGTTTAGTGTTTAAGGTATGTGATCATAACGACATAGTTGTCGTTAATAATGGATCGGTTAGATAGTGGTATTTAAAGGAACGACCCAGCTTAGTTTGGAGTTTGAGTAATACTATTTCTGAAATATTGTTTGTACCATTTGGAAAATGTTGAAGTTTACGCTATAAGAATATTTGAAACGAAAATAGTTGTTTTAGTTTTAACATGTTTATTTGTAACAAACATATTCATGAAGGTTACTATATCGTGACACTAGCTACTGGTTGTTTTAAAATAATATCACTTCTTAACCTACTGCTGTAGACGAGATAACTCGTCCAAGCCGATCAGTAACACAGTGGCACGGACGAGTTAATTCGTTCTCAATAATACCTAATTTCAAAGCTAGATGTCAGCGCCATATATGCATATTTTACTTGCTCACTTTCGATTCAAAATGGCGTCATGAAAAAGTTACAAAATGAAGAAGTATTAGAGTTGTATTTTGAACTTGGTTCGGAGTTTGAAGATAGCAATGGCGATTCAGAAGATTTGGGTTTTGAAGATTTTTTTGAAAAATACGGAAATACAAGGCTCAGGTGTTAGTGAAGATGATGATAACTGGCCATCAACTAGCACTGGTAAACGGGCGATAACACAAGGAAGTAAACGCAAAATTGCATGTTGTGGTAAGAACAGTTCCAAGAAAAAGTCCCCTAATGACAATGATTGGAATGCTGAATCCTTTGCTGCTCCAGTTATAAACTCCTTCTCAGGAAATTATGGTGTCCAGTACATTGATTTGAATCAAGACTCAAATCCCTTTCATTGTTTTCAAAAGTTCTTCCCTCCCACAATTGTTAACCATTTTGTAACAGAGACCAATAAATATGCAGAAACTATGATGGCCCCAACGGATTTGAAGGAATATTCTGCAGTAAAATCATGGAAGCCAATTAATGAGAAGGAAATTTATGAATTATGGGCCTGATAATGCTAATGGTCATAGAAAGAAAACCAACTATTTCCATGTACTTCAGTACTGACCCTTTGCTTGCCACACTCATTTTTGGTCAGTGCATGGCAAAAACCGTTTTTTTTTTGTTGCTATCGATGCTACACTTTGCTAACAATACCCAGGAAAATATTGTTGACCAACGACAGTACAAGATACAGCCCATTATTGACCAATTAATGAAAAATTTAGAACCTCATATGTACTAAACGAACATGTTTGTATTGACGAATCTTTGATACTATGGAAGGGTCAACTGGGATTTCAACAGTACATTCCATCTAAAAGGGCTAGGTGTGGAGTCAAAAGTTATGAGCTGTGTGAAAGTGTAACAGGTTATGTTTGGGACTTTTTCATCTACACTGGTGCTACTATACTGTACAGCACTAAAGAGGGCGGAGAAGGCGAACGTGTTGTACGCACATTGATGGAACCATTGTTTGGACAAAATTATAAGCTCTATTTGGATCGTGTTTTTTACAAGTCCCACTTTAATGAAGTCATTGCTTGATCGTGACACCTATTGGACAGTAATGAAAAATCAAATTGGCATGCCGAAATGTTTCACAAATATCCAAAGGGGAGAAATGGAAGTGGCACAAAAAGACAGCATTGGTGTTTTTCAGTGGAAGGATTAGAGGGACATTTTCTTGTTGAGTATAATACATGACAATACTATGCAAAACACTGGAAAGATCAACCGTGCTACTGGTGCAGGTATTGTGAAACAAAAATATGTTATTGATTACAATCGTTATCTGGGAGGGTTTGACTTATGTGACAATGTGTTGCATGCTTATCCGAGTCAAGTGACACAAAAAAGTACTTTTCACATGATGGATATAGCAGTGTACAATGCTTTGGTAGTTTACAAATCATTGGGAAACAACCTGTCTCTCTTGGAGTTTAGACTCGGTGTCTTCCGTACCCTGATTGAAGATTACCACACCCAGCGCCCAAAATCCACCAGAGGCCGGCCTTCCTTGGAAAACTCCCTTCGCCTCACAGAACGTAACTTCCAAACACTTATTCCCCAAACAGAAAAGAAAAAGTGCCTCACTAGAAAGTGTAAAGTGCGCTCTGACAAATCCACGAGGAGGGAAAGCAGACATGAATGTACTGATTGTAAAGTGGCTCTTTGTGTTGACCCCTGCTTCAAAACATTTCACATGAAAGTGAATTATTCAATGTATCATGTATTTCGATACCCAAAAATGACATTTTGTGCATTATTGTTTCATGTTTTGTACATATTTCTTCATTTTGTGTACCACTATAAGTTTGGCTTAGAGAAAAAATAGTATTTGTTGCTTATTTCCTTTGTTTTAAAAATTAGTCAATTTTACTGAAAAAAACCCGACATAGGAGCTGCCGTAGCAGCTGAAATACTTGGCAGCCAACAGGTTAAAGAAAGATGCCGGACAATGACTATAAAAATGTCGGCTCTTTAATATAGTGTACCAGCCAGTAGTGACGTAGAATCAATATATTATTTATTTCACTTTTCTGATTAACAGATTGGATTACCCATAAGTCAACATGAATAAAATTCATAATAAAAGACAAATAGGAACATTTGGTACACGTCTTCAACGTGTATGTATAGTCACTGTTTAACGTCTTCTCAAAGTCGAATCTTTGTTCATTTACTTGTTTGATTAATAATTTATATTATTTTGTTGGCCTTTTCCACGATCCTAACAAAAATAATTGTTTTCATTGAAAGTGATGTAGTGAAAGGAAACGCGAAATTCACAAACTACCTCCATTTATTACTTCCGCTTTTAGCCCGTTCACATGTTATGTTATTCTAAATAACCTGAGGTTCAAAGAAATATTTTCTGAAAGTGAGGTTAATGGTTTTAACGATCCTTATTGACTGTTGCAGACTGATGTTCCGTAAAAGTTGAGCAAAGAAAAAATATCACATTTCACAGAGTGCGTTCTTTTTGAAATACAGAAACGAATTACTGGCAGTTTATCTGTTATCTGTTTTGTTTCATAATTATGTACAGATATTGTTGTTAATGTGGTAAGCGACAACTAATCCTTAACTACTTCTGGTTTATTTGTTATATGTTTTATATCTGAATTACGTACAGATATTTTTGTTAATGTGGTAAGTTGCATTAATCCCCAACTATTGTTGGTTTATCTGTTACTACTACTAACACTTGATTCTAAACTATTTTCACTGACTTTCCACTTAACGTTACTCAGCGACTAACAAATGTTCTGAAGTGTAAGTTATGTAGTATTAAGTTCTCAGTAAACTAAATATGATACATTTACTGATTTGGTTTTATGATTTAATGAAAAATTAGAACAGTTTGTTATAATATCGCCAAGATTACTTGTAGTTTGTTTTTAAACACGCTGTTAAAAAATGGGCTACCTGTGTTATTCGAGAGTAGGTATCGAATTCCGATTTTTAATGTTATCAGTTCTGAAGCTCGCTTGTAATAACAGCTTATCTGATCTTCTCGAAGCTGTTTTGAGATTGTTATGAAATGGAGATGTAACAGCAATACATACATGTCTCGACCAATCAGAAGCAAGGAAACCTCACAATCGATATCAGTGTCATCCAGTCTTCCTGGAAGCAAGTACAGTTCACAACAGATATCGATGTAGACCAATCAAAATAAGGACACCTCACAACAGATAATACTTGCGACCAATCAGAAACACAACGAATAGCAACGTTGACTAATCAGGGAACGACGCTCATTGCTTGAAGTAATTAAAAAAACAATTCCAACCGGAAAACAAACTTTGTTGAGAAATAGTTGAGAAATAAATTTGTATAATATGGTCACAGCAAGGCTGGAAAATATAGTTCATCTTAGTTATTCAGCATTATGAAGATGTGAAAGCTTTGGTTTTAGGTGGTATATTCAGGGCTATCTTTTTTTCGTTGTTTTTAGGGTTAACATGTGGGAGTGTAGATCCGATAATCCAAGGTTCGTGTCTCACTGCTAAAAAAAGACTGTGGATGAGTTATTAGAATGACAGCTATATTTCACTGTAAGATCCAATAGTTGTTTTTGTTTTCATTAATTACTTTATCTGTCAGTTAAACATTAGATTTGCTTTAGATACACCATGACGTTTCTTTAATTCAATGAACGTCTACTTCCCATGGAAGGTTTCGTAAACAACGTCCAGTACAGAGTGAAAAACTTCCGTTATTATTTGTCCAACTAGATAATTCACTATGGTCCTGGAAAGATAAAGCTGATAACTCACAGAAATCTATTCAGACTCAACATAAATGGTACTTTATCTACATTATCAGGTGGATTAGCGCATTATCCAACTCTGAGAACACAGTTATTTCTAGGAATTCTCTAGGGGGTGCGGCGATATGTTTCTATTTCATCTACTTCTTATCGTATTACACTGAAGTGTACATTTACGCTACTTAGGAACATTGGTGTTTCTTGATGTCAGTCCAAGCATATTATAATATACTCATGTGCTCAGCCAGATGTTCTTTTTAGCTCTTAGTATTAGAGATAGGTGACAGAACGGATGAGACGCTATTATCAAGCGTTAGGGACCGAGGGATCACACGTTTGGAACCCTTACAGTTATGTTAAGAGACTGTGAGGTATTTTTAGACATTTGCGTTCATGTACTGCTATGTCTTTGATCAGTTTCCGTCGAGCAATTAAACTTGACCAACTAAAATAACATGTGGCCACTTCCGATAAGTTCTTTAGATATATATTAACTGTTTATTCAAATGTGGTGCTGCTGTACGCACGTGGTCAGATTTATAGATGTGGTATGTTAACATTGGATTAATGTAAGGTCGTGACGTTCGGCTGTGGTCTGTGACACAGGTGTAATTGTTTTAATACAGGAAATAGATGGATGTAAATATTCTTATACAGGAAGTAAATGTGTATGCAAAGGATTTTTACAGGAAGTATTATGAATGTGAAGGTTTTTTTTGCAGGAAATACTGTAGATATAAAGGTTTTTCTACATGAATTACTGTGTTTTTCTACAGGAAGTAAATCCGAAAGTACTATGTTTTTTTCAAGAAGTACAACATTCTGGTATTTTGTTTTTCGTTTGTTTTTATTCAAGTTTAGAAAATTGAATTCATGTTAACTTCATAAGTAGAAAGAAAATTTATAATAGACGTTGTAATATTAGGATTTGATCTACTTACATTTGTGTAGTTGGGGAAATTGAGAAAAGGCACAAAATTACTTTTCTAAGCTGGCGAAACATCATTGTAATTATACTTGTCATAATATATTAAGCTTATTATATTTTTAACACTATGTTCTTCATTAAGTCCCTTTAGGCTCTTCAGTTGAAAAGTTTTTTTTTTTAAATTTCGCACAAAGCTACTCGAGGGCTATCTGTGCTAGCCGTCCCTAATTTAGCAGTGTAAGACTAGAAGGGAAGCAGCTAGTCATCACCACCCACCGCCAACTCTTGGGCGAAAATTCAAAACAAACAAACCATACCACGATGTTATGTATATGTGTAAATATTTTGTAAACGACAACATGTCGTGTTGTGTTTGAATTTTCATTTGTATTATTCATTTTTCCATATTGATATTATTGTTTCGAAGTTTAAACTAAAATATGTTATTTATTTAGGGTAACGTTTTAGAACTTTCTCGAATTAAGTAGACCAATCACATGTTTGTAAATGAGTGCTGGTGACTTCCTGTCTAGAAGTGTAGTCTCGTGCAAGAACGAATATGCGTGGATATCTCTGGAGTTGTATGGAAATTGCGAGATTGTTCGAGAAATAGGCCTATCGGTATAAAAAAGACGGTGACGTGAGAGATATTCAGTCATCAGTCATCAGTTTTATTCGAGGGAGAGAGATTCAGTCATTAGTTTTATTCGAAGACAAAGAGTGAGATTCAGACACCAGTTTCATTTCAAAAGAAGAGAGTTAGTTATTTGAGAAAGATTAAGTGTTTGCTGTGAATATTCAACTTGGATTTGTGATTGAAGTTAGATCTACGGAAGCTGTAATTTTATTTCGTCAATCTCTACGATACATCTGAATTACTGTCTGAGCTGAGAGACGGCGATTTCATTGAACTGTGAACTGTTTCGGAATTACTTCGTGGGACCAAATTCACACCCTAGACTGGAATTTGAGACTTTCATTTTAATTCATTGTATTAGATACAGGCCAGTACCGTTTTGTATTGTGATTTATTTTGAAGTTTGAAACTAATATTATTTTGTTTTGTAACTTAATATATGTCACTATTATTATATAATTTGTTATATCTGTTATATTTGTTAATAGTTTAGTGTAATAAATTATACAAGCTGTTATCTGTGTTTTTCTGTTGCGTTTAATCTACGAAGAACTTAAAACATTAAAAAATACGTAACACACGATTAGACGGCGGAGTACCATCTAGTTTTCTTGAAGTGGTGAATCTTGTACACATGTTAAATATCCTGTGATGTGATGATTAACTTACATATCTGTTGTTAGATGGCGTTACTTGTCAAATGTACAAGATCAATTTTGAGGGGAGAGTTTCCAGTGGATAATGGCTAATTTCATCTTCGCACATCCATAGTAATCAACGTGACGGATCACTTTTGGTAGTATGATTGCAGTCTAATCCTTAATGTGTCCAAGAAATTTGGTTTGAATCCGACCACACTTTAAAGAGTAGTTAACCCAGGTTTCGATACTCGTGGTAGGCAGAGCTCTGATAGCCCATTGTGTAGCTTTATGGTTAACTTCAACCAAACACTGTTATGAAAACAATATTTCAAATGATCTGAACCAAATCGATACTGACTTCCCATATTGTGTACATTAGACTATTGGGGTTTGAGGTACGTGCGCGGAAATATAGAGACACGAAGCTAATTGCATCCCCCCCCGTTTTATTCTAATCTCATTAAGTTGGCTATCGTTTACTTAACTGTTAACACATTCATAGTATGAGATATACCGCCTTAGTTCTTCTGAATTGATGTAAATGACTGAATCTAGGCAGCTGGTCTAAACTCTAAATTACTCAGGTAGTTTGTATGGTTAGGTCTCCTGGAAACTTCGAGTTAAGCTCTTCTGGTAGCCTTGAATTTACTCGAATAGGTTTATATATTCTCAATTTTTGGAAGATTCGAGTTAACTCGGGTAGTTTTACTTTTTTAATGTTTGGCAGACTCGAATTTACTCTGGTAGATTTGTGTTCTCATATTCTTATATGATGCTCGCTCGAGTTAACTTTTGTTTCACGTAAAACTCATAATATTTCTTTCTGTTAATATGTTGAACCGGCATTAACATGAAACGTAAAATGCTTCCTTTTTTTTCTCGGTATGAGAACTTGGATTAAATTATATAATATTATAGTAGAATGGATTAGGCATTAGTTACTGACAATAATTATTGTACGATGAACTAAAACAACTAAACTGGTTATCCATTATTATCCTATAACGTAACAGATATTTTTAATTTGTATTCGGTGTTGGAAAAGCGTCACAAGGAATATGCTAAGAAGACAGCCGAAAAAGTAATAAAACCAGCTGATAGTTAAAGATATTTAGAAATAAAGTATATATAATTGAGAAAATAAATATACTCTTATGTTATATACTTGTTGTCCCACGGTGTGTATATAAGGTTATACCGTAAGATTTAGGGTTAAGAGAGCAGGTCTTAGCTAGCCCACTGTATAGCTATTTATACTGAAAATAAACAAACAAACAAAGTACCTATGTTGCCCTTAATCCATTAGAAGGTTTGCAAACTAATACGATGATAAATTAGATTAATAGATTCGAATGATGGTAGCAGCCACCTACCATGAAGGGATGTAAAGAAGTTCGGTGTCAGTTAACATACATGACATTTATGGTTTTCTGGTCACAATATTGAAGATGCGCATAAGAGAAACTTCTTTGAACGTAGCCCTGACATGAAAAAAGAGAGGTTAATTTACTGTTAAATATGTGACTTTGTTACGGATGTGAGGATAATCCGGGTTAGTGATATTCTAATCTTATTTATTGTTATGTTGCTAAAAGAATAATTTTGTTACACCATTAATGTTAGATTTTTTTTTCACTGGCATGTAGAGAAAAAGATAAAACATTATGATACGTGTTTCAACTTAATTTTAGAAGTAACATTTGTAATAGAATAGTTTAATTATGCTACGCTAGATGGTGACACACCATAATTAACATAGATTTTCTAAGGAAATGTCCGTTCGTAAATATTATATTAACTACTTGAACTAGTTTTAAACTCGTTGGTGAGTTTACGAATTTACAATTTTTCACTTTCTTGTGCAATATGAATGCTACTATTATTCCTCAATTCATTTTTCCTTTAAATTTATTGATAAGAAAACCAGTTAAAAGTTAGATGATAATCTTCTCGCCGCATTATGTCATTACTTAGAATATTGCTCTTGGTTTTTTCTGTCAGCTTATCCTAGATAGAACCGTTTAGGTTTTCTTGGAATAAAACACCTAAATGTTTCTAAAGTAATCAGTTTCATAAATGTTTTGCTGTTCTAGAAATTTGGTATTCTTTTTATTGTTTTTAAACATAATCGGTAGTTTTAATGTTTTTTTTCCCAAATGAATCTGTTCGTAATTATTTATCTTACATTAAAATGACGTCTGGTTTTGCACATTAATGATCTGAATGTAAGTGCCACTTCCTTAGTGGTACATAATAGTCAATCTCTTCCCGGCCAGTTTGCACGTGAAGTCTATGTCAACACTCACATTGTCAGAGTGAAGATGTGGGTCATCCTATTTTTACAATCATATTGTCACAGTGAAGATCTGGGTTCTTCTGTTTCTATATTTACTTTGTCATAGTGAAGCAGTGGATCTTTCTGTATGACGTTTCTTATTATCGCAGTGATGCCATGGGTCTTTTTGTATGTCGTTTCTTATAATCACATTATCACAATAAAGCCATGGGTCTCTGTGTTTTATTTCTTATAATTACATTGGTACAGAGAAGATCTGGATTCTTCTGTTGTTTTTTAACACTCACATTGTCACAGTGAAGTCATGGGTATTTCTGTGTGTCATTTTTTTTATAATAACTATTTCGTTTATTACATTCGCATTGCCACAATAATTTGATGTATTAATGTTGTGGGTCATCGTGTTTGTGCAACAGACTAATTTATGGTTACGATGTAGCAGAGTTTTTTGTCACATATTTTCACTGCGTGAATCCTGCTATATTTATTAACATGAAACCTCGTGACAGTACTACCAGATCTAAGTAATATATAGAAGGTTAATTATAAATGTTAACTGAGACATATTAACGTAAAGTCTCGTGACACTATTTCCAGATTTAAGTAATATATAGGAAGGTCAATTACATATATTTTTCAAATAATCCGTCAGTATGTGTTTGATCTGTACACGTGAAACTTTGAAGAATTACGCACGATAACTGTTTTGATGTATGATAAACTGTAGCAGGTGTCTTGTACACGTTTTTGTTACATCTGTTGCAGATATGTTGTCACTATAATACACAAATACACGCTGTTAGAGATTCATTTAAACATTCTTTATCACAAATAAGCAATCAGTAGCAATAATTAGAAGTAAAGTTCGTAATGTTGCGTTATTAATTCTTACCCTGAAAGTGTGATTTATAACCTATAGGGTTAATGGTCAGAAATCGTTTGTTCACATCATGCGAGTTTTAGAGTGGACCTGGTGTGTTTTTTTGTCAAGCGAAAGGGCTTCATCATCACTGATTGACACGAAAAATTCCCCATGGTCTGTGATGTTCATGTCACCCTCGGTAATCTGTTAAAAATGACAATAAAATTATAATAATTTAAAATTAAAACGTTCGTTTAGGAATCGGGATAAAACGTTTTCTAGATAAACAATGTACTTCTATACTTTACGAACTGAATCAGTTAGGCCTTCTTTAATCTATATAGCTCAGACTTGTGTACTGGGCTTGATGTCATCAAGGACTCGTTTTGGTTTTATGATGAATAAAAGTGTTATAGAAGCAACCGGAACCAAGGTGAAGTAGTAGCTGCGTTTTATTTTCTCTGATTCTAAATACTTTCATAAAATGTGTTTATATCGAGCAACAGAAATAAGAACAACCGAACTGAGAGGAGAAAGCGAATTTCTGTATATTTAAATTGGACGATAGGAGAGGGGTAGAAGAATAGGAAAACAAATGTTTGACCCACACTTGTTTCAGCAACCATTTATGGTCCTATCACTTTTGAGCTTTAGACGTTCTTATGCGTATAATGTATTGCTAAAAGCTTAAAAACTAAATTGATATAGAACAACAATAACCGTTGTGACATGCGTCATGTGATTCCTACCACTAAGTGGAGCTATTTACAGACTAGAAAAGATAGTGAAATAAGTACAATATGTAGCATCTGTAAAGTATAGTAGCTGTTTAACGGCTTAGAAATAATCCGTGAAAACGATTGTTCTTTGTCATAGTTTGTGTTTGTCAGTAGTTTGTATAATATACTAAGATTGATGATAATATTTATCATTATGCTTTACTGGCTCATTACAGGTTTCTGGGGAAAACAGTGTACAATAGCAGCTAAAACCCTGATTGGCCTGTAAAGAAAGACGTGGTAAAATTATCACCGTGAGCAGAACACATAAGCCCTTTGTGTAACTTTGGGTTTAACTACAAACAAACAGTCAATTGTATAATTTCTCCACATTATCCTGCTTGTATAATTACTGATTTTAAATGTTCAAACATTGATTGCTGTATTACTTGGATCCATAATTATTAACAAGGCTGACTTCATGTTACTTGGTATCATAATTACTAACAAGGCCATTCCCATGTTACTTCGAACTATTAATTACTAACAAGACCATCCTCGTGTTACTTCGAATCATAATTACTAATAAGGCCATTCTCGTGTTACTTGGAACTGTAATTACTAACCATACCATTCTCGAATTACCTGGAACCATAATTACTAAGAAGACCATCCACGAGTTACTTGGAAACACAATTACTAATAAGGCCGTTCTCGTGTTACTTGGATCCATAATTACTAATAAGGCTATCCTCGTGTTACTTGGATCCATAATTACTAACAAGGCCGTTCTCGTGTTACTTGAATCCATAATTACTAACAAGGTCATCCTCGTGTTACTTGTATCCATAATTACTAACAAGGCCATCCTTGTGTTACTTGGATCCATTATTGCTAACAAGGCTATCTTCGAGTTACTTGGATCCATAATTACTAACAATGCCAAATTCGTGTTACCTGGAACCATAATTACTAACAAGGCTATATTTATGATACTTGGATCGATAATCACTAACAAAACCATTGCCGTGTTACGTGGATCTATGGCTTTAACATAGAAACGAGTCATAACCATGCCTTTAACAATGAAATGTGTCACTACCACGTCTTTAACATAGAAACGAAGGATTACCATGTCTTTAACATAGAAACGAATCACTGCAGCGTCTTGAATACGAACACGAATCGTTAGAGCGTCAATACTGACATTACTGGTTTCGTTCCTTCACTTGAATACAAAAATCAAACTTGTCTCTGGAACTTTTCAATAACTTAGAAACAGTAGATGGCGCGAATTTTGAACGCAAAGTTCAAATATAGTTAAAACCAACGACTTTATTGATAATTCTTACACCATTGACTTCTTAAAAATTTGACTATATATGTTCCTCACTTCTCTTGGTTATATAATCCGTAATAAATGTCGCACAGACATGCTACAATCAATCCCAACAATGAGTGACTGAGGTTTTCTTGTAACCTACTTTAAATAAGAGTGGTTTTTTGGTGTTGTGACAAACCCACAAACTATTAAACGTGAGGACTTTACCAGGAATGAACAGTGTAAAAACAAGTCGATAATTTGAGAGTTAAGTAGAGTCATCAGTTAGATAGTTTCTGATGTCGTTGTTGTTTTGAAAATTAGGTCAATCATTTAAAGGTTTAAAGTAAACCCACCAATAAGGCTATAGGTAATGGTATTTTGAGAGCTAAGATAGCTCATTATTCAGGTTATTGTTAGTATGTTGAGCGGGATGATTTTTATATTTCCATGTATTAATCTTAAGACATTTTGTTTTTAAAAAACGTTTGATAATAAGAAAAGTTTATTTTTGGCAACTGGAAAAAGCTCCCTAAAATTTACATTTATAGAGACATCTATTTTTCATAGTTCATACATTTAATGATATTTGAACGCTTTTTGCTTTAGTCCCAGTGAAAACTCCAATTCAATAAAAATTACTTGTTTTTTGTTAAATTTACAATATCAATTTGCCAAAGAGTTGAGAGGAAAAAATTAGTTTCAAAAATTTGACTAAAAAGTATATTTATGTACAAAGATGTTAGTGTACAAATTCTGATATAGCAAAGAATGAAGTGAAACATCTCAGGCACGGACTGAAAACATTTTAAAGCAATTCACAGTTATTTGGCGAAACAATGATTGTCTCAGTTACTCGTGGTATGTTGTATGTTACTAGCGATGATGTCCTTTGCCCAATGTTTAAATTATTCAGAATTTCATCATAAGGTTTTTTTTGTTCTTCTTCCACATCATTCACTCGCAGTTGACACTACCAAAACGGTTTTTTATCTCTACGAAACCATGTGTCGTTGTTTAAATATTTAGAACATTGCAGTCATTTGAGCTTCGGGCTTTCTCTATGTTGGTATTTGGGTAATTATGTGGAATACCCTGGAGGGTAAGGTGCACCAGACCTCTTCCTCCATCCCGTACTTTGATGGCGTCTATAGTTAGGGTGTGGTATTTAATCGTTTGAAAAAAACTTGTCTGTCTGTCTCTGTGTGTATTATTTTTCTGGTGCTGGAGTGGCAGTTGGTTTTTATAGTTCGTGAATTTTGTTTGTTTGTGGCTTGTTCGTGTTTGGATTTCTAAATTTGTATAAATGCAATCGTTTCCACTGTGTCGGTATTTGGGTATTGATGTTAAATACCCAGGAGGGTCAGGTTTATTCGACCTCTTCCTCCTTCCCGTACGTTTATAGCATCTGTATTTAGGTGTGTTTTTTTTATTAATTATTATTTTTTTTTTATAGCTTTGGGCCAGAGTAAAAGTATAACTTCATGCTCAGGCACATTTCAGGGCTCAGTCCATGTATGGACGAACAAGAATGTTTTTTTTTAATTCTTTCTCTTGTGTTTTTTTTCCCTTCATTTTTTTATATTTTCTCCTTTTTTTTCTTCATAGAAAGAATGCTACTACTACTTGTAGCACACACACACAAAAGAAATAAATAATAATTATTATTCAATAATTGAATAATAAATAATCAAGGACTAAGTGTCTAGTGCATAGTGGCCAGCTTGTGTTACATTTCTTAAATATATGTTAAAAGGGGAGAGGTATTTAGGACTATTTACATCATGTACGTGATATCTGTCGAGATCACACATTAATTCATTTTTATGCCAATTCTTATTGCAATCATTTGACTTGTTTGGTTTGTTTTGGATTTCGCGCAAAGCTACTCGAAGGCTATCTGCGATAGCCGCTTCTAATTTAGAGGGAAGGCAGCTATTCCTCACCACCCACCGCCAACTCTTGGGCTACTCTTTTACCAACAAATAGTGGATTGACCGTCACATTGTAAAGCATCCCATGGCTGAAAAGGAGAGCATGTTTGTTGTGACCGGGATTTAAACCCGTGATACTCGGATTATGAGTCGAGTATCTTAACCACCTGGCTATACCGGGCCGTTTGAGTTGTTACTCAGAAGAATAGTTTGCTTGTTTTTTCCAAACATCTTTTCCTTGGTTAAAGTGTAAACAATTATTTTATTAACAATAAGTAAGTTGAATGGAACCAGAAGGTTATATATTGTTTAGTTTAATAGTTGTTAATCGTAATTATCTGAAGGTCATACTGTACGGGTAACAAGAAATGAAAGAAACCGTTGTTGTGCTGGTATGGGTAACAAGAAATTAAAAAAACCATTGTTGTGGTTCTGGTAATATGCTGGTACGAGTAAGAAGAAGGTAAAGAAACCATTGTTGTGGTTTTGGTAATATGCTGGTACGAGTAAGAAGAAGGTAAAGAAACCATTGTTGTGGTCCTGATAATATGCTGGTACGGGTAACAAGAAATTAAAAAAAAAACGTTGTTGTTCTAGTAATATGCTGGTACGGGTAACAAGAAATTAAAAAAAAAACATTGTTGTGGTTCTGGTAATATGCTGATACGGGTAACAAGAAATTAAAAAAAAAACATTGTTGTGGTTCTGGTAATATGCTGATACGGGTAACAAGAAGGTAAAGAAACCATTGTTGTGGTCCTGGTAATATGTTGTTACGGATAACAAGAATATAAAGAAAGTGTTGTTGTGGTTCTGGCAGTGTGCCGGAGAATCTAATCACATAATGATGCCGAATGCTTTAGTTTCTACAATTTTGTTGATTTGTATAAGGACACAGGAAACCAACGTTTAGTTCGCCACTTGACAAAACTGGTTTTCATTGTGATTTCCCAGAAATATCTTATGTCTGAGATCACTGTGAAAGCTGATTTTGTTGTTATTCAATCGACGCCAAGATTTAAACATCCTACGCCGTCATGATACTCGTCAACCAACGTAATCAAATCAACTTGCAGACCCGGACATTATTTGTATTTTCATCTGTATCTGTATCTGTCAGGTGTGCCTGGCTTTTGAATCTGAGGGTTCGTGGTTCGCAGTCCTTTGTCATAAAACGCACTTTACATTCTGGGACTGTGGATGCGTTATGAGAGTGACGGTGAAATTCAACTATTTTATCAAATAAAAGTAGTTCAGCAGTTGATGTGTGGTATTGTTGATAGCTGCTTTCTCTTTTGTCTTTAAGTTTAACATTAAAGAAAATAACAGAAAGTTATATAGTGAAGTCTAGTTGAATGGACAGCAATTACCAATTGACAATGAATTTCGTCTTAATAGGTCCAGAATAGAGACCAATTGACATCTGTCTAGCTCTGGAAACATGAACTTGGCAGTTACTATCTCCAGATGAATGATCAGTTGACAGTAGTGCAACTCTGAAAACATGAACTTGGTCGTTAAGGGGTCCAGGACAGTGACCTATTGTCGGTGGTCCATCTCTGAAAATATGCAGCAGTGGTGTTTCTAACCTTAGAGGTCGATTTACCTTTTACATACATCTACACTCGATGATACACAGAATAGTAAACATCAACCATTCAATAAAAGCTGTCATCAACCAGTCAGTATGTTCTTTACTATATGTGGACATTGACTGTTATTATCCAGTCGTCGTCCTTGGATAATGTAATTTTAAGAAGAATAAAAAAAATCTTCCGTCTTTCGTATATCAGTAAATGCTTGATTAAAAAAAAATCAAAACTTTTTAGCATGTTTTACAGGAACTCTTACAACCAATGTGGAACGTTTTTTCATTCGATGCGTTACCAGTGTTGAGACCGTTTATTATGGCCACATGACTAATCAAAACATCTGTAATATAACATGTTTGGTTTTACCTGCATGCTTAACATAGTGCTTGTGGTGATAACTTGACATTTATGTGAAAAGAGGACATAAAGTCTTTAGAAGGACTTGGGACAGGACAACTGCTGTTACTATGTCCCAACTGTGAATTTGGTTTCACAAAACAGTCTGTACTTTAGGTATCTTGTAAGAACAACCGTCAAACCCAGTTATTTCACGAGACAACCATTATTGGCGAATATTTTTAATTAGTAGCTTACCTCTTAGTTCATCAGTTCCAAATTAGAAGCGCTTGTGTAATTCTACGATTTGGTCAGGATTATCTAATGAATTAAGCGTAACTTGATATCTGTGGTCGAGATTACACTCGTGTATCGATCTAACGATCATATTAATTAAAATTTTTCTTAATTGGTTTCAATGTAATGTTGATGTTTTAATCTATTTCAAGTTAAAACAATAATTGTACTTGTTAATTTATGAATAATTTACACTAATTTATTTTGTAAAACATTCACGACATACAGGAACGTTTGATTGAAATAACTCGTGTTTTCTAGTTATTGAATAATAAGCAAGTTTCATTAACCTGTTATATCTGTGCGCACTGTGAACCTTACACAGAGAAAAATAATACTGTAATGAAGGGAGATACGAATGGAACTGTTACGTTGAGTTGAAGGTGAATATTTAATTTCACTGGATCGAATAATAAACTAAATACGGTGCAAAACAAAGTGAAAGTAACAGTTTTTTTACGTCCAATACGACTCTGTTCTACAAATGTCTAGAACCTTTGGAGAATTGTATGAGAATGTCGAGGGAAAAACCGCAGTAATCTTTCACAGGGTGCAGGCGCTGATCACGTT
This sequence comes from Carcinoscorpius rotundicauda, assembly GCA_011833715.1. NCBI lineage: Eukaryota > Metazoa > Arthropoda > Merostomata > Xiphosura > Limulidae > Carcinoscorpius > Carcinoscorpius rotundicauda. The sequence continues at coordinate 29,410,026 of CM022406.1, forward strand.
TCTGGTCGTCTCACAAGTACCAGTATGGAGGACAAAGCATTCAGGTGCTGTAAAACCGTTACAGAGTTGAGTCACTCAATCCTGACATATTCCGTCAGAGAGAGATCAACAGCATTAACCTACGACAATGGGTAAGTAGAGCACGAGAAGTTTAACAATATTGCATAACCAACTCTGGTGTTAACCCTCTATTCTGACATGCACGTACATGAGCATTTTAGTTGGTCACATGTTTTTCATCTATTTAAACTGAAAGAAAAACAAACATCTAATACATTTCATGTATCTTAAAATGTATTTTAATATATTTCAGGAGTTGTAAGAGTAATAAAGTATTAAAATATCAGAATTGTTTGCATGCAGAAAATCTCATATGTATAAGATATATCGTTATATTTCTGTCATCCATAGATGAAAGAATTCCATTTTATATTTCTATGCATGTATTTTTACAAAACAAAGTAACATTAAGCAAAAAAAAACTAAAACCTACCAAACATTTATTGGCTAATCTACAGTTATTAGTTTTAGTTTTCTATCAGTTTATTGTGTAACGAGGGTGTTTATATTATTATTTGGTTCTGAATTAGTGGACAATGGTTAATAAAGATACCAGTCGTTTTAGGCTTAGCTGTTCCTTTTTCTAATTTTTTTTACAAGTACTCGGATACTTTGCTTTTGATGTTTGATGTAATTTGATAGGTTCAGAATTAGCAGGTTAATTAATAGTTCGGTGTAATTTGATAGGTTCAGAATTAGCAGGTTAATTAATAGTTCGGTGTAATTTGATAGGATAAGAATTATCAGGTTAATTAATATGTTTTATGTACTTTTGATAGGTTTAGAATTATTAGGTTAATTAATATGTTTGGTGTAATTTGATAGGTTCAGAATTATCATGTTAATTAATATGTTTGATGTACTTTGATAAGTTCAGAATTATTAGGTTAATTGATACATTGATGTAATATGATAGGTTCAGAATTATCAGGTCAATTAACATGTTTGGTGTAATTGGTTAGATTAAGAATAATCAGGTTAATTAATATGTTTGGTATAATTTGATAGGTTAAGAATTATCAGGTTAATTAGTATGTTTGGTGTAATTTGATAGGTTCAGAATTATTATGTTAATTAAATATTTGGTGTAATTTGTTAGGATAAGAATTATCAGGTTAATAATGTAGTGTAATCATAAAAAGTGAATAAAATAAAATCCGACAAACCTTAGAACATACATTTATGCTTGACATGAGACATTAGTGTTAGACCTATTACATTGTTAACCGTTACATTTTCGGTATAGTTCCACAGAGATTCTCAACAAGTAGAAGTGTTTATCATAATAGTATTACAAACCACACTATATGGGGTTAGTTAATACGCTTGGTGTAATTACATGCATTTTTTCCTTTAAACTTTAATTTCGTTATTTTCAATCAGTTAATAAGTAGTCGTTCAAGATGTCTGTGTGCTGGGCCTAACATTTCGAACGAACAAGTTCGAAAGAAATTTTTGGGCAAGGTCAAGACAAAAATTCACAGCAAACTCCTAATGAAAGGAATTATTTCGGTACTGTTAGGCCAGTTAATTAACCGAGTAATCATATTTAATATTTTCTAATGTTTTCTTTCTTTAACACATTGATGGTTGTCATATTTAAGGTTATGTATGCATCATTAAAGTTTCTCACATATGCATTTAGTATCATTATACTCGGTTCATAATAGTCCTGTTTGTGTTTAGATTTATTAATTGTGTTCATAGGTTTAATCGTTCAAGCATATCCAGCGTGTGAAATTTAAATGGTTGATAGTGTTTAGTGTAACTTTACGAGGCGGACCCAGTAGTACTGGACTTTACAGTGCATCCTGTAATACTGGATTTTATAATGTAGATCCTCTAATAATGGACTTTATAACGTGGATGCAGTAATACTGGACTTTACATTGGATCCTATAACACTGGATTTGATAATGGAGATCCTGTAATAATGGACTTTATAATATTCTTCCATAACACTGGACTTTATATATAATGTGTATCCTGTAATCCCGGATTTTATAACGTGGATCCAGTAATTCCAGACTTTACAGTGGAAACCGGATATTGATGGTATGAAATATCATATTTTTGATAGAACATAGAATGATCTATCTTCTGACCACTGAAGGAAAAGTCTACAGAAATGTTTGTTTGGCGACCATTGTTACAGTGGGTGTTTACATCGCTCTCTAACACAACAGGTAAATTACAGATCGGTTTGCGTGGTATAATGACGGGGTCTTTGAATGAATCCCATTAGGTGTATTATCCTCATTTAGAACTTCAACCATTGCTGGATTCACAGGTGTGGGGAGTAAACCGTCAAGATTAACTTCACGACAGGTCTTTTCAGTTAAGCATCTGGTGTTTAGAGACGGTACGACATCAGATAAAGAGATACCTAGATTCTGGTTATATTTTGTTGAAAAGTAGTTTTCTGTATTGGTCGCTAGAGCTGTTTTAGAGGCAGTTGGAAGATTGAAACCACTGGTTACTTCTTGCGTTGACAACCATGATAACAAAGTTCCAAAAGAAGGAAGATATTCTTTAAAATCATCCACGTCACAAATTGTCTCTGACATCAGTCCTGTTTCATCTGTTGTTTGACCAAATCGATGAGCTGTGTCCGTAAAGTAAATTTAAATTCAAATTAATAAACAATCAGTAACTATAGTCCATGTCTACAGTTTAGTTAGTGTTATCATGTTAAACTACAGTCCATGTCTACAGTTTAGTCAGTGTTATCGCGTTAAACTACCAGCCAATGTCTACAGTTTAATCAGTGTTATCGTGTTAAACTACCGGCCTACGTCTATAGTTTAATCAGTGTTATCATGATGTAAGTATATATGGTAAGTAAGTCTTACCATAACATTATCATATTAAAGTATCTTCTACCATTACATTATGATATTAAAATATTTTCTACTATGACATTATCATGCTGAACTGTCTTTTACTGTAACATTATGATGTTAAACTAAGTATGTTCTACTATAACATTATCATTTTAAACCAAGTGTCTTCTACTATTACATTATAATGTTAAACTAAGTATCTTGTATTATCTCAATGTTCGTTTAGTTTTCCATTACAATCTCCCCCTCCCCCTCTTCCGGATATCACAAACTAATTAATTGAACTCACTTTATCCATGTAACCCAAGACTGCTTGATTTGTCCACTGTTTTATTGTAAACATTCTCCCTGAAGTTTTGGTTTGTAGGTGGACACTGGTTGGTTGTTGACATCCAGCTACTTCTATCATCTTCTTTCTTCAAAGAGCTGGTACGAAATAACTAACGTTATGGAACCAGTTAGTTTAGAGATTGCAATAAGATACTCTAGAAAAACCTGTTAACTGTTTTGAAGTTATCTATGTGATGGTTTTACTTGTTTATACAGCTATTAGAAAAACGTTTTGTTTGTTTTCATCCTCTTCTTACTTCTGCACTCTGTAACAAGAAGTAAAGAACAAAGCAATTGTTATGTAACACTCAAAAAACAATAAATTGTTACTTTTGTAATATTATAGCCTTTACACCAATGAAATCAGGCATATGATCATCAATTTTACCTGATTGGCCTGCTGTTTGAGGCCGAAATAACGTTTGGTAAATAATGTTTATATATCCCACGCCTGTAATAACAGTATTATTATTATATTCAAGATCACTTTCAACGATTCCTGACATTTTCAGACCACTCTTTTATTTTAAGACATACGATTGGCTGCGTTTACTTAATGGAATGTGAAGTAAGAGCATATGCTACTGGATAAATCTTATGTAGTTATGTAGATACATGTGATCATCCTGATCTTATTGTTATAGAATGAATCGATCAGCTTAGCTCAGTAGAAGTTGGTGCTATTACTGATCATGAGTTTAACAGAATGTCATCAGGATATTTACAGATAAAAATAAATCGATCACTCTTCGCTCAGCTTTAAGTGTGCTTGGTACAAACAGATAAATATATAGCAGGTAAAAATCAATATCACACTAATGCTTGAACCATAAGTCTTAAAGTTTGAAACGCTAAAAACCGAATTTTGATATTCTTGGTAAGCACAACAAGGACATCCCATTGTGTAGGTTTAGGGTCAGCAAGAAATAAGTAGTTTTTATACCTGAAGACGACGGTGGCACCCTGGTTTCCTGGGTGTCTTCCTGTTTTTCTTTTTCGTGGTTGATACTTGTAGTTAGGATGAGTCTTTTTGTGAACATGTCTTAATATGTCTGCTTCTTCAACAAATGGACGCTTTTCTTCTTGATCTAAATGTCTGTGAGAAGTGTTAAGTGTTAATCATAAATTCAAAAAAGTTGTACTCTAGTGACACCAGGGACGCTAATGGTTTGGTTTGCTTTATTTTGAATTTCGCGCAAAGCTATACGAGGGCTATCTGCGCTAGACGTCCCTAATTTAGCAGTGTAAGACTAGAGAGAAGGCAGCTAGTCATCACCACCCACCGCCAACTCTTCTGCTACTCTTTTACCAACGAATAATGGGATTGACCGTCACATTATATAACGTCCTCGCGGCTAAAACGTTTAGCATGTTAAAAGGCACTCTTAACACGAGGTCAGTGTATATTTGTCATGTAACGTGACTTCTTTGGGTAAAGAATCGTAACATATGAATTAATAAACAATGTAGTAAAGGTCATTGGCTGCCACTAGAGGGTACTCTCTCTCCCTCTTTTTGTAATTTTACCGATACAAAACTTTTGGTGATATAATTATTTTTTTAATTTAAGCATTATTCGTGTATTGGTATTTATTATAGCACTTTTACTGTGCAGTTGAGTTTTATAGGTAGCGCTTTCTGTTATCAGAAGGTGTTTCAGTCTCAGGTTTTAGTACCAAAAGAGATTTGTAAAGTATATAGGTATACTATCTGGCGTACCAGATCAATGCACGGGGGAAAATAATGTTGTTGTTGGTGGTGGGGTTCAGACCACAACATACCATGTTTGGTGACAATCAATCCAGCAGTTCGCTAGTTATACGCGGGCTCAGCATGACCAGGTGGTTAAGATACTCGACTCATACTCTGAGAGTCGCGGGCTCGAATCCCCGTCACACCAAACATACTTGCTTTTTCAACTGAGGGGTCGTTATATGTAACGATCAATTCCACTATTCGTTGGTAAAAGAGTAGCTCAAGAGTTGGCAGTGCGTGGTGTTGATTAGCTGCCTCCCATCTAGTCTTACACTGCTAAATTAGTAACGGCTAAAGCAGATAGCTCTCATGTGGCTTTGTGCGAAATTCTGAACAAACAAACAAATATTATACGCGGAAACACACATAGTATGTAATACAAAATTCTAGTTCTGACATTTTTGTACGTAACATACCATATAGCTTTGTATTAACAAAATAATTAAATATATTAAATAACACATATAACCTACCACGCAGCTTTGTTTTAATAGTTAAATATATCAAATAACACAGATAACTTACCACGCAGCTTTGTTTTAATAATTAAATATATCAAATAACACAGATAAACTACCACGTAGCTTTGTTTTAATAATTAAATATATTAAATAACACAAATAACCTACCACGCATCTTTGTTTTAATAGTTAAATATATCAAATAACACAGATGACCTACTACGTAGCTTTATTTTAATAATTAAATATATTAAATAACACAACTTACCACGTAGCTTTGTTTTAATAATTAAATATATCAAATAACACAGATAACCTACCACGTAGCTTTGTATTAATAAGTAAATATATTAAATAACACATATAACTTACCACGCAAGTTTGTATTAATAATTAAATATATTAAATAACACAGGTAACCTACCACGCAGCTTTGTTTTAATAATTAAATACAGTATATCAAATAACACAGAGAACTTACTACATTGCTTTGTTTTGAAAATTAAATATATTAAATGACACAGATAACTTACCACGTAGCTTTGCATTAACACGTAAATATATTAAAGAACGTGTCAATAGGGTTGGCTACTTACCAATTAAAAACTACAATTGCCTTATAGTGTATGGTTTTAAAGTGTAGTAACGTGTCAAAGTTTCAGATGTGTATGGTATATATATGTATAACGTTGCTATGTGGTAACGTGTCAGTGTCGATGGAACAGATGTATGTTATAAAACCTTCTTGTGTAGAAGCCTCAGCACCCAACACACGTTGTGGTTAAATTAAAACACATTTTGACAAGGTCTAGGCTAGGCTTACCTCCACAGTTGTCCCAAGGTTTTACTCAGTTCAGCGTTATGAGATGCGGGTATTGGCCGGCTAGTTTACGTCGAGCTGCCTGGGCCCAGACTATGAAGGCATTCATTGAGCGTTTAACGTAAGGCCGCCGTTTGTCCGAATTATTGTGCTATGTAGTAGTGGGCACAAATTTCCAGTCGTAACCTTTCAGTACTCGAGACACGGCGTCGTGTATGGATAGTGGAAACCCCTTAGTATGTTCTTTATCTTCTAGAAACTCCTTGGTTGAGGCTGTGAGGCCATTCAGCCCTTGATCTATCAGGAGATAACATTGATTTCTCCCTGAACTTTCTGACGTCATATTTTCATCCACGTGTTTATTGTATCCTGACGGGATAAATATAATAAAAGTAACATGAATTACTTGTGGTTTTTCTGTTACGATGACGGTGTGATGTTGGAGATCTTTTAATACACAGATTTCTCCTCTAACCTTACCGGCTCATATGTTAATCTGGTTGCCTGGTTTACGTAGCAGTCATTCAACAGCCTGTTCAAGAGAAAATACAGTGTCTGGAGTTCTGGTTCCTCGCGGCTGAAGTAACTCTCAAATCTCGTGACCCTAAGGAGCTGTTAATCAGGACGTCATTTACACGCCCCCTACTCTCGATGAAGCATTGATTCAACAAACACGTCAAGTAAATAAACGGTAAATGTTTTTTTAAACCGACAAGTTTAAATGGAATTATTTAAATAGGATTACAGTTTTCTAAGGCATCATTCTTAAGTATTGTATTAGTTTCGTTATTTCCTGTTCGTATTTTAGGCGTAGCCCGACTTGGTGAGATGGTTAGGGCGCTCGACTCGTAATCTGAGAGTCACAGTTTCGAATCACCGTGATACCAAACAAGCTCGCCCTTTGAGTCGTGGAAGCATTATAATATGTCGGTCAATCCCACTGTTCGTTGGTAAAAGAGTAGCCCGTAGGGCAGTGGTTCCCAAACTGGGGGTAATTTAACAGTTTATCGGGGGTAATGGAGGGGTGACAGAAAAAAAGTTAAAATTCTGAAAATCAAAAAAACATTGAGGTAGCTGTTATTAGGATTAATGTTAACTTAGTCTTAGTATGTAAAGTTATGAATTAAACCTATTTTAAGTATGTAATAAAGTTAAACCAAATAACAATAAACATCAAAAACTAATATACAGTAGTATATATCTAAGTGTGTGGTAACCTAAAAGTATTTTGACAAGTATGCTTCAGAACACAAGTCACTCAGTAACCCTGATGACTCATCGACGTGTCCAATACGCGTCACTCACTGCCTGAGGTTGCCTCTATTTCACACTGTCAGTTTCTATGTGAGCATCAGCCGAGGTAGACAAAACCTGGTATGTGTGTGTACTGCCCTGTGCTATATAGTTAGTATTTACCTAATATTACATCATTCCTATGCTGCATAAGCTATTTTAATGCTATCTAGAATGCCATGAAAAAATAAATAATAAGTTCACATTGTCCACACTTTTTTATGCAGTTTTTCTTTTTCTGCAGATTAAACAATAAAATGTCTAAAAACGCACCTACTCTGACGCCTTTCTTCGCTATGGCTTTGTGAATTTACCTTCTGGTGGAGAGGATCGGCCACAATGTGTAGTATGTCACAAAGTGTTGACAAATGAAAGCTTCAAGCCATCAAAACTCTCAGCTCACCTCCAGAAGTGCCATCCAAATCTTCAAAATGAGGATCAGGCTTATTTTCAGCGCCGGGCTGTAACACTGAAGAATGTCCAGTTCGGTTCATCTGAAATTCAAGCCCAAAAGCTTCAAGCTGCGGTCGAAGCATCTTACTTTGTTGCATATAAAATTGCCGAACAACAAAAATGCCACACCATTGCAGAGAATCTGATTATGCCTTGTGCATACGAGATGGTAAGCAAGGTATGTGGGGAGGATCAAGCGGAAAAACTGAGTGTCATACCTCTATCAAACAACACAATCCGCCGACGAATCGATGACATGGCATCAGATATTCTGTCCCAAGTTACAACAGAGATCAAGGAAATCCCATATAGGAAATTCTCCTTGAAATTTGATGAATCGTGTGACGTAGCCAGTTGTGCTGTTCTCCTTGGGTTCGTTCGTTACGTCCACCAGGACAAGATCAAAGAAGAGTTCCTATTATGCGAAGATCTGTTGACAACCACGAAAGGAGAAGATATCTTCAATATCATTAACAGTTTCTTTACCACGAATGGATTGGATTGGAACAGCGTTCAACAGGTAGGGAGAGATGTTTATATAAATTCTAGATTAGTATAAATACAATGAATTACATGGCATATAGTCATATAGTTTTATTTATTGTACAAGTAGCTGTAATGTAGCGAATATTTTATTCATAATTCACAAAAAAATGTCGTGCCTGTTGTACTAAAATACTAAAGTACCAAAATAAATTAAATTAAGTTAAAACCATATAATTATGACGCAAAAGATAAGTAATAATGACTAACTGACGCAATCTATAATAGTTTTTCTTTTTTAATCTTGGTCTCCGTTGATGATGAGTCGTAATCGTGGATTACGGGGCCTCATACAAGCTGTGAATCCAGAAATTTCTGTAGATCATTGCATCATTCATCGGTACGCTTTTGGATCAAAAAGCCTGCCTGGTAGTCTGAAATTAGTGTTTGAAGATGTGTTGAAAATCGTCAATTTCATCAAGTCCAGGGATAAGAATTCGCGCATATTCAGAGAGCTGTGCAAGGAAATGGGAGAGCAGTATCAAGTTCTGCTCTACCACACCGATGTTCGCTGGTTGTCACGAGGCAAGGTTGTACGTCGAGTCATTGAGCTCCGAACGGCTCTTCAGGAATTTCTGAAACAAGAAGAATCTCCTTTTGCTACCAAGTTCACTGATAAGGAGTGGCTTGCTCGACTTTGCTACTTGGCTAACATATTTGCGGAGCTGAACAGTGATAATCTGCAACTTCAGGGCCAAAACACGACTGTCATTGATGCCCATCACACTGTGACTGCATTTCTGGGAAACTGAGACTCTGGATTCGACGCTTGGAGAAAGGAGTGATCGTTCAGTTTCCCACCCAAGACCACTTTGTTGAGGAGAATATTTATGATACTGGATCACTTTTACAGACCATCAACAAAGAGATGAGCGACCATTTGAAGGGGCTTGAAACAAGCATGCAGCACTACTTTCCAGAGAGTGACCTAAAAACAGCCAGTCTTCAGTGGATCATTCATCCCTTTTCTGTACCTGAGGCCATTCATGATGATGATTTCCCTGCAAAGGAGGAGTGGATCACAATGCGAGCAAATGAAGCCTTGAAAGTCAAATTCCAAAACCAAAATGCAGATTCCTTTTGGATTTCACAACTAGCCGACTCGCCAACTCTGTCCAAGAGAGCCTTGAAGTTGTTGGTATCATTCTCAACAACGTATCTGTGCGAGAAGAGGTTCTCGACCGTGCTGAGGACGAAAACAAAAATGAGGACTCGCTTGAATGTTGCAAACGATGCCAGGCTGACACTTTCAACCACAAAGCCAAGAATTCCTAAACTAGCTTCAAGTATGCAACTCCATCCATCCCACTGATGTTCTTGACATCTTTGACAATATTCATTAGAAATGCACAATGATCAAATACAATAATTAAAAGTGTAATTCAATGTAAATAAATTATATAAATAAATTGTAAATAAATAAAGTGCAATATATCTCTAGTTTAATTTAGCCATATATATCAATGTTGAAAACATTTTGTGAAAGGGGTAAAATGCTTAATGTGGCATGTTAACTTGGGTAACAAGCTGAAAAAGTTTGGGAACCACTGCCGTAGGGTGATGACTAGCTACCTTTTCTCTCGTCTTACAAGGCTATATTAGGGACGACTAGTGCAGATAGCCCTCGTGTACCTTTGCGCGAATTTAAAAATAAAACAATTTGGTTATTGTTTGTTTGTTTTTTAATCTAATCTTCGTGGTATTAGAAATGCCAGAAACTTCCAGCTCTACGATTAAATACTCGTGATTTTAGTTGTGGTTTGAATTTGGTGCAAACCTACACAAGATCTACTTGCACTAGTCGTTCCTAATTAAAAAGTGATAGACTAGAAGGAAGACAACCAACACCACCCACCATCTTCTCTTTAATTGTTCTGTTACCAACGAATAGTGATAACTATCATCACATTGTTATGCCACACGCTCGAAAGGGCGAGCATGTTTGGTGACGATGATTCTAACCCGCGATCCCCTTTCCTGTCTTCCTCATTTTAGTAGCAACAGGTTCTTAACAATAGATCCTTTCCTTGTGTTATTTATAAACACAGAATTACAGTGACAATAAATCCTTTCCTTGTGTTATTTATAAACACAGAATTACAGTGATAATAAATCCTTGTGTTATTTATAAAACAGAAATACAGTGACAATAGATCCTTGTGTTATTTATAAAATAGAGTTACAGTGACAATAGATCCTTTTCTTGTGTTATTTATAAAATAGAGTTACAGTGACAGTAGATCCTTTCCTTGTGTTATTTATAAAACAGAATTACAGTGACAATAGATCCTTTCTTTGTGTTATTTATAAAACAGAATTACAGTGACAATAGATCCTTTCCTTGTGTTATTTATAAACACACAATTACAGTGACAATATATCCTTTCATTCTGTTATTTATAAACACAGAATTACAGTAGAAATGGATCCTTGTGTTATTTATAAACACAGAATCACAGTAACAATAAATTTTTGTGTTATTTATAAACACACATCAGTTTTCTTTCCTTCCTCTATTTTTACTACACAATATTATTGTGTTTATTGCACAATGTCTCCTATGTATGTTATATCTCGTGTTTAAAGATGGTATTGATCTTAAAACCCAATGAAATAACTTGTTTTGAACTTTAAAAGATAGCATTTGTATAAATACTTTCGTATATCATCGATTTTCTGATTTAAATAATGTTTTCACAGATGGCGCTCACTGTATGACCCAAGAAGAAATTACGTATTTTGGGGAAAAGATTCTTTGGTGGGGCAGCTGTAAGTCTAATAACTGACCTACATAAAATCGGATTCGATTATATGCGGTGGAAACAGTGGATAGCCCAACGTGGCTTTTCTGTAAAAAAGAGAAAATCAGTCAAGTGTTTGAAATTTTTTTTACAAAAATGTTCAAGGGATATTTGCGCTTATCTTTTTTTTTTTAATTTAGAAGTGATAAACTTGAGCTACTGAAAGTCACTCCACCAATTTTTGGGCTGCTCTTTTACTAACGAAAAGTAGAATTGACTGTAACATTATACTGTCCCTATGGTTGTAAGGTCGAACAGGAACTTTTTTTGGATTACGTAATTATTATTATTATTGTTGCTATTTTCTTCGTGACAGATAGCACACATTGATCTATACGTATAACCAGTGACAATACAGCATATGGCCATCTCTTGGTACTTCTGTAAAGCACATAATTCAACGCTTATTGTCCGAAGGTTGTATCTTCAAGTTGACCATGTAATAATTAAACGTATTTTATTTGCGACAATACGTACATGTATATAACTAGCATCTTGGTTTACTTGTACGGTGAATATTTTGAAACCACAGGAATACGCCAACAAAAGGCACTAAACATGTGCTTAATGCTGTTTTTTCACCTTTTCTGTTTTGTGCAGGAAAACAATCTTAAGAGATCCCCTATGTGTTTAGAGGGGTCAGTTTCTTTTGTTTTCTATTCATTTTTATTTTTTAGGATGGGAAGTCAATCCTGTTTTTATTCTTCGGCACATCTTTCTTCTTTTGTCACTCTCCTGTGTCTGTGAAGTCGAATTTCTAACGTTCATATCTTCGGTACCACCAAAGTAACAGAGTCCCAAACTTTGGGGCCGTAACTACATTATAAGAGTGACAGCTCACTTTTTTAGTCTCATGATGTATGGTGTTGACTAGCTGCCTTCCTCCCCCCCTAGTCTATCGCCTCAGAATTAGAGGGACGTCTAGTACAGCTAGCCCTCGCGTGGCTTCTACCCTCCAGCCACATATGGAATTAAGTGAAATATACTTGCAGATCCTATACTAGTATAACGTGAAAAAGTTACGCCCAAGGCTTATCCTCTGTCAGTTATTTTTAAAACGATTTAGTTACAAAGACGGATTTTAATTCTAATTCCAGCTTGACAGATGTTTGCTACTACCAAAATACGAGACTGGACTGTAAAAAAAAAAGAAAAAACAAGTTAGGCCTAATATTGTTGTAGCTGTGAAAAAGTATTTAATGTTGGGTAAAGTATTAACTGGCTTAATACGCGGGAATTAAACATAATAAAAGGTGAATGTCATATACCTTGATATTCATGTTTCATGTTTATAACATGGTGACGCCCATCTTCATACATTTATCTGGTCTTCTTGTTGATGTTTTTAAAACACTCACCACAGATGAATACTCTGAAGGTCAGTTTCAAGTTTTCTAGTGAAATTCAACAGTTGACGTTTGAAAGTAATGTGTACTGTGAACATGAACCACAAGTAACAGACCTTCTCTAGGTTTGTATTAACAGTGTAACATCAGCCAGCAAAGAAACTACAGGTACACAGACCACAAGTAATAGACCTGCTCTGGTTTGTGTTGTTAATTAATAACTATGCTGCATTCTCTTCCTAATTAATTACGCTTCTCTGTAGACACATGAACTTTGTATTCAACATCTGGTTTCTGAGATTACATAAGTTATCCAACAGTTATTGATCCATGTGTAATGTGAAGCACATTTAAGAAAAGAATAATTTAGTAGCTTAAGGAAATCATTTGTAGCTGAGAAGTTAAAAGTATTATTGAAGTACGTGAAGCTGTTATGTGATTTCAGCGAAATTTGGAACAGCTGTGTATTGACTCATCAACTGTCACTAGGGTAGGGAGAGACAAGTACACGTGCAGGGCCAAGATATTGTGGGAGTATAGAAATCCTGACTGATGAGGTGACACGTCGTTTAATGTTTCGTTTATGTTAAAGTTTCAATACACATAAAACAAATATGGCGAATTTCCCCACTGGGAACTATTTAAACCGGTCATCAAGGACAGTCATAAAGTTTTCGTGTCGTCTCAAGTAGCTAATGGACGGACTTTGACCATTTACATTATATTAGCCCTTTCACCTTTCACTCTGACCTTGACCTCTATTTCTTCGTCTCCTGGTCCTAAGAAGACTGTTTATTTGCTATTTTTAAGGCTATTTATTCCGAAAGTGTACAAGTATGTAAAAATATTCTTTTTAACTACTGATCTTATTTTCAATGTGTTGTTGTTGTTATTGTGGAAGTAGTTCAATGTTCTTATTTTATATGTCCCATTTTGGTGAAAGTTATCTAGTGCTTTGTAGATCCAAGTAATATTTTATTTTGGTGTTTACGTACATATGTTACAGATTTATTTTTATTTTTAACAAAGGTAAAGGCTCGGCATGGCCAAGTGGTTAGGGCGCTCGACTGCGGGTTCGAATCTCCATCGCAACAAACATGCTCACCATTTTGGCTGTTGGGGCGTTATAATGTTACGATCAATTTCAGTATTCGTTGGTAAAAGAGTAGCCCAAAAGTTGGCAGTGGGTGGTGATGACTAACTAACTGCCTTTCCTCTAGTCTTATACTGCTAAATTAGAGACAGGTAGAGTAAATAGCCTTTGTGTAATTTTGTGCGAAATTCAAGAAACAAACAAACCAAAGATTAAAGTAAAAGAATAACCTGTGACGTAGAAACTTGCTGGCTTCTCTGATTAATTGTACCCTCTGCTATGAACAGCAGTTCCGCCTATGTAGAAGGTTTATTGGTACAGCTTGTATTGACAAATCAAAGAAATACAGTTAAACCACTTACAACACTGATGGGGTGTTTAAGTAATTTTTAATCAACAATAAAATTACTTTAAATAATTTAGGTATTTGAATAATGTTAGACTTTGTGCCTAAATTATTATATCATATTAAATATCGGACCAGGTACGTAATAAATACATATGTGTGTTACAGACTTGATTACAAAATTTCAGTATAGGTCTTTACGTCATAGATTCTCCTTTAATTTTACCTTTGTCAGTATTTTGTGTTTCAAAATAGTGGCGGCGCCCCTCATCGTTGGGCGGGATGAGATAATGTATGGAGGGGCTTCTCAAAATGCCATCAATATGAAGTATAGATAGTAAATTATAATAATGTAAATACTAAGATACACTTCAGAAAGGTGTGCTATTTTTGAACCACATTTTCAATGCAGTTTTCATTGGAAACTCATACCTTGATTAATAATTCATTATTACAAATTAGAAATAATCTGTTTATGAAAATATGCGTATATGTAAAAGAGGAAGTTCACCTAAATTCCACCCAAGGTAATACAAACAATAAAGAAAATCAAGACTAGCTTAGATTGAACATTTAAAATACCATCAACAGCAAAGCTACAAATCAAAAGAAATATAACATAAAGACATAGTTTACAAAGCAGAAACGAATTATCCCATGTGAAGTTAATACACTCTGAGGAAAAGTAAGGTCACTATCAGGCTAACTATCTTTCATCATGTTGTGTTTACAGTCAATATTACTTCAAAACAATGCTCCTGTTCTGGTGATTGGCAGCAAATGTGTCTATAACAGTATCAATATCGAGTTGTTTTGCCCTCCTGGAGTTTACTGATATGACAGGAAGGTTGCTGGTGCGGTTGTTACCACTGGTGTTGCGCAAGTATGTCTTGAGAAGCTTCAGGCATGAGAAACTTCTCTCACAGGCAGCTGAAGTGACAGGCAGGGTCACAGCGATGCATACAAGTTTGTGGAGATCCATGAAGACATCTTTGTATGACTCCAGCATGGTTTCAAGCTCTAATGGTGTGGATACTTCCTGCCCCTTGTCTTTCTTCCTGGGAATTAACCGGTTCAACTGGTGGACCTTCACTGCAAGGTTATCCTCTGTGGAGGGGCTTCCAAAAATGCCGTCAATATGAAGTATAGATGGTAAATTATAATATTGTAAATACCAAGGTACATTTCAGAAAGATGTGCTATTTTGAACTGCGTTTTCAATTCGGTTTTCATTGGAAACTCATACTCTGATTAATAATTCATTATTACATATAGAGCATGTTGTTAAACTGTGGGCAGCTAATGTGAGTGAGTGGGTGTGTGTGTGTTGGCGTGCGGCTGGCATCTGGATTTCGATCGGGCTGAGCCGATCGTTAGCGGTTCGGTGATCATACGAATAAAGCGTTTGAGGCGGGAATCGCGCGCTCGAAGAAAGCAAACCCGTGGCCTGGATATTAAATGGTCATAGTTGCACCAAAACAAAATGTCAAAATTGCAGTTGACTTTCACAGAAAGGCAGGTTTCTTCATAAGTTCACATTATTCATACAGGCGAAACTGTGATTATGATATTGTTCTTATAAGTGTGACAAGCACCTGTTACAATAATGTAACTACTACATTACATTAAATAAGGCACTTCTAAATAGCCCACTAACAATTTTTAAAATTTATTCTAGAATTGTTTATAAATATTATTTGGTCAGTTAACATGTACGGTTATCATCTAATCATAAGTATAACATTAATTGGATTGTAAGTCACAATTTTAAGTGTATGCCACAACCATCAGTACAATTTTGGATGGCTGATACACAATGCAAAATGATCTCACAGAGGACACAACACCAGCTAAATGCTTCATAGTTTTGACCTATACACGATACACTTATACATCCATGCTGTGTTTTACTTTTCAATAAAAGATAAATGAAATTAATGGTTAAATACATGTGAAACCTTTGGTTTATCAAGTAAAATCCCTGACGATCTATTGTAATTTGATATCAACGTGGTTGTCTAATCTTCGTCAAATCTCAAGATAGAATTGCATTACACAGTGAGCGGCAATACAGCGCATGAGTTTCAGTGCATTTAGTACGTTGCTATGGGACGCATGACACATACTTCCGTTTCAATGAAAACGTTGAGTTATACAGACCTATGACTCTGATGTTCATTGTTAAGCCACAACGACGATTGTGTTTTCCATATTTTATGAATATATGTAGGTAACAATATTGGGGAGGGCTGAGAGGGCTTGGCTCATTTGGGGGGCTCAATTCCCTCCTTGGCGCCGCCACTGTTTCAAAACGAGTTAAATGTATTTATTTCTGTAAAGCAGTTGTTGCAATGATCCGCGAGATGCCCCATCAGTAATTTTGGGACTCATAACCATGAAAATGGTAAAAAATTAGATACCCATATCATCTAGTTTAAAGAGTTGATTCACCATGTTATGACAGTTTTTTTATCTTCTTCCCCTACCGGCGAACACATGAACCATTATTAAAAAGAAGTTTTGACAACATGGAGAGAGGGTGCATTTACTGAATGTCAGATTTAATTTATAGGTTTGATGCAGTTAAACGTGAAACTACAGAGTGAGCTAGCTGTCTTTTCTGTGTCCACCACTGATATCGAACCCCAGTTTTTGTAACTATCCAGTTGAGCTGCTGACCCATTGGCGGCTCTTATTCATGTACCTAAAGAATAACACGAGCCTATTAGTTTAGCCGAAGAAGGTGGCTGACGTAAACAGTATGCTTGTTTCAGTTTTTATTTTGATATTTCAGAGAAAATTGTTGTTTAACTGTTCGAATCTGTCATACGATGTTAAGGTGGTTAGGGCGCTTGACTTGTATTTTAACAGCTAAACACATAAATGTATATAACAATACTGATGGTTGTCTGTTGTATGTCTGTGTAACTTGGGTCGCGGCTTTGAATTCCTGTTACACCAAACATGCTTGCCTTTTCAACCGTAGGGGTCTTATAATGTTACTATTCGTTGGTAAAAGAGTTGCCCAAGAGTTGGCGGTGGGTGGTGATAACTAGCTGCCTTTCCTCTATACTTACACTGGGTACGACTAGCACAGATAGCCCTCGTGTAGCTTTGCATGAAATTTAAAACAATCATACAAAACGTTACACTTAACGCTTTTTATTTCACAATTCCTTTATATCACTCATTTATTCAATATTCAAATAGAACTTTAGGCTGACAAGTTTTGTACTTTAAAACAATATCTAAACCACGTCATAACCCAATATGAAACATTTTTGCAAAGAATTCCAACTCTAATGAAAAATCCGACAGAGATGCTGTGTCATATTTAATAATTTTGTTCTCTATTTCGGTGGCTTTCACGTTACTTCTGTAAAATTAGGACTCATTTCAGATAAGTCCTGCCATCATACGTTTTGTTCACATTCACCATTTGAGCTTGTTTTTCGTATTACAAAACATAGACGAATGTAATCATTTTGATAATTAAAACAAAAACATGATTTACACCAATTATTGATAAGCAAAGTTGATTGTAAATGTTAAAACTCAGTTATTGCCAGAACGAAGGTTGTTTTAACATAGAAAATTGAGCTCATCCTGATACCATCAACATTTCATACAATTTTAATGTTTTTTCTGCGACTAGTATGTTCCCTGGTGTCTACTTTGTAAACTACTTATATAAATAATGTAATAATGATACTGAGTTTCAATTAATGACCAGAGACGCTGCCGTCAATATTACTTAAAGGTTTTAATAAAGTTCAAGGGCTAAAAAGTTTCGAAATCTTTTAGCTGGTCTGTTTTGTAGTGATGGAATACGAAAAGCTGTATTTATAGCGCAACTGTTTGTACTAGACGTTACGAAAGGCCTGCGAAGGTTTAAACTATACTCAATTTGTAAATATACTAAAGGTAAGGTAGATTTCGTAATACGGCTGTTGACTAGGGGACATTATAAATAGCTATAGTCTGTCTCTAACTGAACTAGTGCCAAGAACATTAGTACAGACATTAACTACAGAACGAGGGAAAGTTATTGGGATGGTGATGAGATGCGAAGTATTTCTGAATGTCTTTTAACTGATAGGGCATTGAGTTGCAATTGCAAACATCTAATTCAGTCTCGGAGAAGGTGCCATACAATTGTGATGAGTCAGGATCGACAGTTACTTGAGAATGATGACAGTTACTTAAGGAAGTGGTTCCTTAAACACTCCCAGAATTAAACAGAAAATTTGTTGCTACAAGTATAACAATCTTATGAATAATTTCTGATTAACAGGAACACCAATCTTACTTTATTGTGAATTTAGGACTTTAAAATGGAAGGAAAAAGTCGTAAAAAGCAGGAGGCGAAAAAAAATGTATTCATAATAAACAAAATAAAAACATTATTATGTTCCAATACGTCTCATGTTTGATACTTCTCAGCAAAATTTAACCGAGCTGTTTCGTGGTGTGGAAGGAGGCGTGGCCTTTTAGACGTTTACGATTTTTAAAGTCTTTCTCTCGAAGATGGCGTCTTATTGTTCTTGAGCTGCATTCTACGTCCGTAAAGGCCTTAATCTGGCTCGACGATCGGCTGGTGTCTTGCCGGAAAACAGCAGTTTTATTATGCCCAATCTCACCAGTGATGACACGTTGAGAGAGACGTTGCTTTTGCAGCTCGGCAATTCTGCCACGTTCAAACTGTCAACTTTTTAGTCTTTGCCATAGTTTTACCCAATGTAACACAGGAATTGTCAGTGGGTGATGTTGACAACACTAATGCTTGAACACAAATGACTAAATTTCGTCACTTGTTTACTGATCAATGCTTTGTTTCAGTATGGTCTTAAACTTTTGGCCAGCTAGAATTTAGGCTCATTTCTTAGTGTTTACAGTTTGTCTATTAAATGCTAAAAACGTTTATTCTTATTTTATCTTTTCGTATTTTCATCTTTCGAAGCTCTACTCAAATAAGTGATTAAGTTTAACGACGCAAAATGCATATATTTTATGTTCGTTGTCCTTAAGATTTTGGCCTCCTCCAAGCAAACAACATGGGGTATAGAGATACATATCTTGAACTGTGAACCAGTCTCTAATCGTGTAACTTCTTTGTTCCATAATCTTTCTTTAAACTATTTCTACATAATGCTGTTGAAACTCTGTGCGTTTATAGCCAAGTTTTCATTAACTAGTCGAGACGCACCAAACTTATTTCTAAAACCCGGGTTCTCCGTTATCCAGTTCCGATTCATAAAATATTTTATTCCAGTAGTTATGGTCTTAGAAATTACTTTAAAATCAATATCTGGAAGTTAGGCAGTTTCTTGACTATTTCAAATCTCCATTTCTGGATACTACAGATTGATGGATGGATGTTGTTGAGGTTACTGACCCGCTTACCTTTGAAGGAAACAAAAGAAAGCACAACTCGGTTTGTTTGTTTTTACTCAACTGCTTTTTGAAAAACAAAAAAAATCCTTTTACCGTGTTCCTGTCGAGTCTCAGTGATAAATTTGATGACTAATAATGCTAGAAATCTGGTTTTGATATTCGCAATGAGTAGAGTACTTAAAAGTACATTTAATGAAACCGAGCGTCTGACAGGCTTCTTTAAGAAATTAGAATTATATATGACGTTTCTCCAACTTTCACTTTTTTCGAACAGAAGATTAATTCCCGATTATACGTTTGTCGCATAGATAAAGAAGCGAATTGTTGCTGTTTAAGTTTGTGGAATGCATCTTTCATGTTGAAGAGATTTCTTAAGTCGGTCCTTGTCAGGACTTCATATAACTTTAAATCCAAACGTTAAAGAGCAATGGAAAACGGACACTTCTGTCGTAAATATCGTTTACCGATAGAGTCGTCAAATAATAAACTTTTGAATAAAAGTATTAGTGACTTTTGGCAGGTTAGCTTCTAAGATATATTTAAGGGCTATTAAAAAGTAACATATAGTTTAACTCGGAAATAAATTTATTTGGTGGGTTTCGCACAAAACTACTAGAGAGCCATCTTCACTAGCCGTTCCTAATTTTGAAGTGATAGAGAGACAAGGCAAATAGATAAAACCAACTACAACGAATTCTTGAGATACTCTTGTTTGGCTAAACAGTGGTACACGATAGCTACTCCTATAACCACACGCGGCTCGTGACGTCACTCATATTAAATATGCAAGTGAAACGCTATTAACGAGTAAAAATGTAACCATGAAAAGAGACGACGTCAGCGATATCTCTAAAGTTAAATTTTTGGATGCACGTAAACTGTGACAAATTTTCTACCGCCATAGTGGTGGCTATGGCAACCACTAATCACGGACGTAATTTCAAATTTTGTTTGTTTTTTGTTAAGCACAAAGTGGACTATGTACTGATCAACTACAGGTGTCAAAAAACACTTAACTATTTAAATCCACAGATTTACTGTTGAACACGAGGGGGCAATTTGAAGACAACTCTGAAAAAAGGAAAATTAGTAACACTTCTTATAACAGCTTTGGACAATAATGTCGTTCATTTGCAAGATAAGGTTGGACCAAAGTGCCTTACAAAGAGATTAGTTTCTTAAAACAAAGTATAGTGTCGTCCTAGAAAGAAGAAATAATCTAGAATTTACTCCCACATGTTACATGCTACCGCCAAAGTGTAGTGTCGTCTTAGAAGTAAGGGATAGTTTAAAATCCATTCCAACATGGTACAACAGTATATCTGGGAACTTGCAACATTAAAAACAGACAACAGACAATCCTTTGTGTTTAATTACAAACAATAACAGCACTCCAAGATGTAATATGTTACCGTCGTGAAAATTAAAAAAAAAAGTAAATATATTTGGGTTATTATTCCAGACCCTTTATTAATAAGATGTTTCTGTTTGTGAGAAATCACAAAACGCGGTTTCAATGTTAGATTAAATAAGTATGATTAGTGTATGTATTAGGCTGGTATATATGGTACTGGTGATTACTAGACGGTAATTATACGGTGTATCAAAAGTTCATATCGTTCCTTGTTTTCGACTGTGTCAGTTACTGGGCAAACACATATGTGGTTCTATTTATCACAAGATAAGTATTATAGGTACAAACCAGAACGAACGAATACATTTGGCATGCTTTTTACTGTTGCCTGGATACAGTTAGTGTTCCACAGTTTATCGTTTTATCGCTCAGTTCGTTGTTACCCGATGAAGACTTAAGAGAATGGTCCAAAGATCACAAATGTTTTAATGTAGAAAAGAGTTCGTTTAAATCTCTGCTTAAGAACATTGTATTTTCGAATTACTTAATTTCAGTTAATGATTAAGATTCAGCTTCAACGACACTATTTTTAACTTCAGACAATGTCTTCACATCGACAGAGATATTTACTGGAGTTTCACTCAGCTAAATTAGAACCCGATGGCGAACAAATTGGAAGAATCAGTTAAACTTGTAATGTTTTTATTTACCAACGATAGTCGAACGGTAACAAACGTCTTCCTCACTCCCGCCAGTGGGCTTAAGGGTTTATAATGTTAAAATTTAGAATTCGATTCTTGCTATACGTACAACTTTATGTTCAACAACAAATAAAGAAAGTGGAGGGGGAAGCAGAGAAAATAAATAAAACGAACAAGAAATATCAGAAAGTACAAATATATCAAATCACTTTTTATTTATTCAAACTGTTCACATATCAGTATGAATATTAACAGCACTGAGGTTTATCATGTTCATACACCATAGGAAAACAAAATTCGCACGATAGGTGTATAGTTTAAAGATTCAAAATGGCCGTGTATTTCGAGGGATTAGAATAAAAAAAATGATTCAGAACGAAAGATAATAACAGTTTTAACCTGTTATCGCTCTGAACGTTTACATTAGAAAGTAATTTAGAAACAACCATACGTTTCCCGAACTTCAAACAATGTTTTGCAAGTTAATTTAAAAGGCTTAAAATGTAATAAACCAGAATGAATTTGGGTTTAAATATTGACACTGGTCAATTATTATAATTATTTATACAAATGCACTTATTAGGTGAATAATAAAAACAGAGAATCATGAAAACAACAGCTGACACTTATTACTCATCAGGGGGTCCATTCCCATCTGTGGACACAACAGTCCTATGCAACTTTGCTATAAGACCTACTTACTAATTTATCCTCTTGCAAAATCTCGTGAACTCCAGAAATATTTTTAGAGTAGCATATAGATCCATCTGTTGCCTGGAAAATAAGTTATATGTCCTTTGTTTAAATTATATCATTTTGAGGTAAAAGTCCGCAAAGACAAAAATAATAATGATAACAACAACGGAAGCTATTTTGGAGGAGAAAAAAATGTTTTTAATTGTGGAGATTATCATGTCTTATAGTTTGGTTATAAAAAATGTACAGGTTCACATTACCTGTTATTTTACAAAACTGTGCGAGTGATATTTTAGAAGCTTTAAATAAATCGTGTCAACAGAACGAATCCACCTTTATTCAGCATTAAATATAATATGTTCTATAGGTTTGAAGTGGGTAAATAATGTAAACGGAAACAGAACATACGAGATGCAGCTAAGCCTAACTTAACAGTTTTTTTTTCTAACGTAAAGTATAGGCATTCAAATAGTTTTTTCAACCACTGAAACACTAAATATTACGCTTTCTTTCAGACTTGAACTCCATTAACTCTTTAAAGTTCTCAAACTGTTAAAAATGTTTGAGTTTAATTTTCAAAACGGACTAAAAACGTCAGTGATGACGCAGCATCTCACCTGGTCTTGCTACTCATGACGTATTTGATGGCAGGAGGACTAAAACCGTTAAATTCAGTAAACATGGAGATAGTGTAGGCTCCCATGTTGTCAAAATATATCCAGTCTCCTTCCTGAACCTCCGCTAGATGGAGCTGATCATCAATGAAATCCATGGAATCACACGTTGGCCCCCATAGTTTGGTCAGTTTCAACGTTCTGTTTGAATTCTGCGAAATGTTAATACAGCTACTATTATCAAATAATTTCATTTCAACAAACTTACTGAATTTATGTCAGGACTGCAATATACAGAACCTACTCAATATGGAACTTCAAATATTAACAACCAGAACCAGTTTTGTTATCCAAAGAGAAATAAAACCAAGTCTTGATTACACTAAGCCAGTAGAGCATTACACAAAGCTAGAGAGAACAGTGGCGTATAATAGCAGAAAAATGAGATATATATAAGTTGTTGTTGTTGTTTCGAATTAAGCACAAAGCTACACAATGGGCTATCTGTGCTCTGCCCACCACGGATATCGAAACCCGGATTTTAGCGTGCAAGTCCGCAGACATACCGCTGAGCCACTGGGGGGGCATATATATAAGTATAGAAGAAATTGATAATTAATACGTGGTTTTCGACCTACAACTCATTGTTGTATTCGTTAATTCGATGTCTATTGAAGGGTGCTTTCAAAGCTGGCTTCACAATTATTTTAGCTAGCACACGTATGAAAATACGTTCACTTATAAGCACCACCAATAAAACTAATCCACACTCGATGGATGCATGAGATAGTCGAATATAAACATACTACTACAGACAGATATAACCCAATTAAATTAACCACAATTAATTAACTAAAACACGTGTTATGGTAATTTAAATACAACACAAGATACTCGTGTGATACTTACAGAAAATTCTATGTTAAATCAAGTTCTTTTGTGAATAATTGTTAAAATCAATAGTTCATTTTTATACTACAAGACGGCCTTATTAAAAATTATTAGCAATTTTGTAGTTCATTATTACATTAAACATTACGTAACTATAATATATGCGATTTATTTTCACTCTGTCATAACTGATAGTGCACCTGCCTGTAATGGCAACACCTTGATGTCCTGGTAAGGATAAACTCGGCCAGAAAAAGTCCCGAAAAGTCCATCTGTGATGTAGACGTCTCTATGAATTTGGTTATCATCAGCTTTATCTAGAGCAAAATTCAAAAGATGATGCAGAGAATTAAAGTGTAGTCATTCAAAAAGCACAGTGTGTTCAGTTAATAAGGTCGCTCCCTCTGGTGTTACTTTCTAAACTAAGATAAGCAGGATCAGTTAATTAAACTGTGGCCATAAAGTATTAAATAATGTCACAGTTACAAAGAGGAAATTAATTGTTGCTTAAAATAAGTCAGTGATTTCAGAACAACAGATTGTTCACAATACACCTATAATGTTGATTCCGGCAACAGTTTGTTCGTGACACATTTGTTACGTAAGTTCAACAACAGTTTGTTCACTACAGAAATACGTAATGCTTACCCGACTTGTTTTCCTTTTGTTCCTCTTTGACCATTATCACTTTGGTGTACAGGTTAAACGCAGCTGCGACCAGAAACTGACCTGGTTCAGCGATCACTCGGATCCCAGAGGAAGGTGGGAAGTACTGGGCAAGAGCATCTTTGATCGCTTTCGCCAACTTTGAAAACAGAGGTTTGTCATCATTCTAAGCCACAAGCTATAAAAGTTCACTGTTGTTCAATTTACTAATAAACTCCGAACTTTATAGTTACGTACAAACTCACTCACACAAGTATTTCTTTTAGAACAAAGCCACTTTGCACTATCTACTGTAGGGGAATCGAAGCACGGATTTTAACATTATAAATATCTAAACTTACAGTTGTTCCTCGCGGTAGATAATATAATTTAACATTTTATTTTTCTTCACATCAGTACGCAAGACCAGCGGATCGGAATTTTCTATCGTAATAATAATATATTAATTTAAACTATGTTTAAAGTTGCTACCTACAGAGAAATATTAGCAATACGTTAGTGTATTTAAGATACTTATTGATGTAACATAAAAATCGTTTGATATATTGGTGATGGAAATGGCTACATTCGATATTCGAGATAAGATACAAGAAAATTATACTTTGTTTACAAATATTAAAGTTATTACAACATTAAACGTACTCCGCCAACATTTTCGAATTAACCAAATCTGAATAACTATCATATATATCCAATAAACACGATATTTCCAATAATATTTGTCTTTTTTACTTATTATTTTGACTAGTTCTCTCCATGTCTCTTTGATATCTCTTTCAAACTTACAACTTTTACATTTTTATGCCAAGAGTGCCACAACGGTCTGTGGACTTGCTCCGCTACAAACCGGGTTTCGATACCCGTGGTGAGAAAAGTATAGATAGTCCACTGTGTAACTTTGCGTTTTACTTCAAAACAAACAATTTGTATGCGTTATATGTTTAATCACTAGATAGAGTAACCATACAAACACCAAATAAAATGTTGAGATGTTTCTACAACAAAATTAGCACACACACAAACTGTTAGTTTAATATACCCGACTAAAGTGGCTCTCAATTTTGCTATAACAATAAAAACCAAGTAATTTATTGTTAAATACTTCACATCATTAAAAATATCCTTGGTCACAGTTGATCCAGGATAACCTCCCCCGATATCTAACAAGCTCATCTTCACTCCAATTCTCGAAGCTTCGGTGAAGACTCGACTTGCCGCTTCAATGGCGTGTGTAAAGCACCTGGGATCTGCGCATGCGTAACCAACGTGAAATCTGGAAACAGAAAAAAAACAACACACACATCAGTTCTTACTGTAGCATTTCACTTCAGTACGCAAGCAATTGGTATAACCAGATGTAATCTCTTCGTTTAGGCTATATCAAGCATGTGCACAGGGATCTCTTGTGCACAGAAAAGATATTTCGTTCAGCGCCACCATATTCAACATCAAACGTGTCTATCTGGCAATCAACATCAATAAAGAAATAAGTTTTACACACTGTCAGTTGTGTAAAAATCGCCATCTACCGAAGAACAATGAAACTCTAGACGTAATCAGTTTCTGTATAAATACATTTTTTAAATTCTTAAATAATATATTACATAAATATATAAATATTTTTACACATATTGCCGAGATCACTCAACCTGTTAGGAAACTCAAATATTTACTCTTTTATCCAAGACAAATTTACGCACTTGACTTTTAATATGGCGGTGCAAACTATAGGCCACGTGACTTCTTGACGTCATTAGAGAACAGTTTTTAACGTCGTCGGACCAGTTTTTGTTTGAATTTCGTGCAAAGCCGTCCCTAATTTAACAGTGCAAGACTAGGGGGAATGCAGCTAGTCATCACCACCCACTACCAACTCTTGAGCTACTCTTTTATCAACGAATAGTGGGACTGACCATAACATTATAACGCCCATATGGCTCAAAGGGGCGAGCATGTTTGGTGCGACGAAGATTCGAACCAGCGACCCTCAGATTACGAGTTGAACGCCTTCAGCCACCTTGCCATGTCGGGCTCGTCGGACTAGATTACTTTTGTCATGTAAAGTATAAAATAATATAAAATTGTTATGAATAGTAGCGACTTCGGTGCCAAACCATTTCAAAAACAAGCCAAATTATTATTAAAAAGGTATTGTGAGAAGAAATAGGTACGACTAATATGTTTATTTATTTTTAATAATCTACATTTTTTATTTACCAAACAATGATGAATTTCCTTGTAATATTTCACGTGCTTAAAGATAAGAGAATCATCCAAATATACACTATCATCCATAGATGTTACCATCCTATAAAATAAAAAGTTGTATTCCGCTCGGTTAAATATTGAGAACTATTTCTGTCAAGAGTAAACTATTTGTGTAAAGTCTATGTAGTGTCTGAAAGTTTCAAATGTTGACATTAACTGCTAAATTAGGGTCAGTTAGCAAAGATAGCCCTCGAGTAGCTTTGTGCGAAATTCAAAAACAAACAAAAAACAAAATTCAGTGATGTCGAGAAACCCACTTGTTGAGAATTTTATATGCAAAAAACGGCTCTTTTGGGCTCAGAAAACACTTCAAATAGAAGAGCGAACAACGTTTCGACCTTCTTCGGTCATCGTCAGGTTCACAAAGAAAGAGGTAACTGGCCGGAAGCTGACCACATGTTTGGAAGGGGTTGTATAACTGAGTGTCGCAATGTAGAGGGCGCGGTTTGATGTTTGAATATATAATTTTATCTATAATATTAATATAGGTATAATGGTGTTCCTTTATATTGGTTTATTTTGGGTTTAAGTTTAACTTTTTCACTCACATTAACTCTATACATCCCAACATTAACTTCACATGTGAACAGGAAGAAAGCAATCAAATATCATTTCTTAACCTCAAAATTATAAGAACCGACACACAATTCAAAACAGAAATCCACCGAAAAATCACCCATACTGGACTATACATTCCTTGGGACTCAGCACATGAAACAAAACAAAAACTCAACATACTAAGAAACCAGATAAACACAGCCATAAAACTATGCTCACCAGATAAAATTAACGATGAATTAGATAAAATAAAACAATACTTCATCTACATCAATAAGTTTCCTCCACAAACCGTAGAAAACATTATACGCACACACCTAGACAGAAAGCAAAATCAACCAACAAAAGTAAATATATCTCACGAATCAAAAAATCACGAAACCATATACTGCTGTATACCATATATTCCTGACATCAGCAAACAAATAACCAACATTTGGCAAAAACTAGTAACAAAATATAACATTCCAGTTAACACTAAATTTATTCAAAAACCAGGCACAAAACTAAGGTCTATACTATGTAAGAACTACACTGACAAACACCACACCAACATTATTTATAAAATACAATGTGATAACTGCCACGACTTCTATATAGGAGAAACAAGTAGAAAAATGGAAACCAGATTCAAAGAACATGAAAAGTCACCTTCACACGTTTTCGAACACTGCAAGTCAAATGGACACAACATAACCATAGAAAACACTAAAATACTAAATAAAGAAACAAACATAAACAAACGAAAAATTAAAGAAGCCTTACTTATACAACAACTTAAACCCAAAATAAACCAATATAAAGGAACACCATTATACCTATATTAATATTATAGATAAAATTATATATTCAAACATCAAACCGCGCCCTCTACATTGCGACACTCAGTTATACAACCCCTTCCAAACATGTGGTCAGCTTCCGGCCAGTTACCTCTTTCTTTGTGAACCTGACGATGACCGAAGAAGGTCGAAACGTTGTTCGCTCTTCTATTTGAAGTGTTTTCTGAGCCCAAAAGAGCCGTTTTTTGCATATAAAAAACAAAATTAACTTCGCACTAACCTTGTATGCAAAACGTTTCTGAATTATGATTTTAGAATATTTAACAGCATCTAAAAAGTATACATATTTTTATTATGATATTTGCCGGAAAGATTGAAATTTTTTCTTGTATATTGATATTATTCTTGAGTGACAAACAAAGAATATTAAACTTACGATACTCCCTCTACAGTCAACTTAAGGTCACGTGCCTTCTGCACCAGACGACAAGCTTCCTCGACACTACAACCAAACTTGTTACCAAGTGGCGCATAGAAATTAGTTTCACGAACTGGCCGGATCCTCACAACAAGCCTAGAAGACATATCAGGTGATATATATACTTTTGTAAACAGGTTTTAAAAATATATATTGACCGCAGATTCTCTGTATAGGGCACGATCCGCCAAATTCAAGTGTGCTGTTACAATATCCGGGTTGCACAGATCCCACGCGTTTTAAAAGCAACAACAGTCAAAGGGCGCTAGCCGCCCCTAATCCAGCAATCAAAGACCAGAAGAAAGGCAGCTAGTCATCACCACTCATCGCCAACTCTTGGGGTACCCTTTTACCAACGAATAATAGCATTGACCGTCATATTATAAAGCCCACACGGCTGAAACGGGCGAATATGTTTGGTGGAACAGGGATTCGAACCCGCGATCCTCAAATTGTGAATCGAGCGCCCTAACTCGGCCCCGCCGGAGAGAGTAGTGATTACACGAGTACGTTTTTAACAAATGAAAGTTTTGAGTATTACTTCAATCTGAGGGGGATATTTCTCCAGTGTTGAAAAAGAAAAGGTGTGCGTGTCTATCCTGTGGTTAGGTTAGGATTTTGAAAGAGGTACAACTCCACTTTGTAAAACACTAACACTCCAACAAAAATTATTAACGTCTCTAATCTTCAAAATGCAGATCGTGTTACTTCGGAACATTCTTCCCGAATTTAACTCGTGTCTACCGTGACCCATGTATAGGTCTTCTCAGTCGGGTAACTCATATAGTTTAATTTCGAATTAATAATTTACTTAAATATTTTCAATGAAAATATAACTCAACTGAAAATATAAAGTTAGTAACTAATATTATTCCCAAACATGCTCGCCCTTTCAGCTATTATAAAGTTACGGTCAATCCCACTACTCGTTGGTAAAAGAGTAGCAGAAGAGTTGGCGGTGGGTGGTGATGACTAGCTGCCTTCTCTTTAGTCTTACACTGCTAAATTAGGGGCGGCTAGCGCAGATAGCCCTTGAATAGCTTTGCGCGAAATTCAAAAACAATTTGTTTGTTTGAAACTCTTGGGCTACTCTTTTACCAACGAATAGTGGGATTGTCCGTAACATTATACGCCCCCACGGCTGGGAGGGCGAGCATGTTTAGCGCGACGTGGGCGCGAACTCGCGACCCTCGGATTAGGAATCGCACGCCTTACGCGCTCGGCCATGCCAGGCCTTCAAAAACAAAACCCTGTTTGTTTTGGAATTTCGCACAAAGCTACTCGAGGGCTATCTGTGCTAGCCGTCCCTAATTTAGCAGTGCAAGACTAGAGGGAAGGCAGCTAGTCATCACCACCCACCGCCAACTCTTGGGCTACTCTTTTACCAACGAATAGTGGGATTGACCGTAACATTATACACCCCCACGGCTGGGAGGGCGAGCATGTTTGCGCGACGGGGGCGCGAACCCGCGACCCTCGGATTACGAGTGCACGCCTTAACGCGCTCGGCCATGCAAAACCCACCCCTACTATTTGAGATTGTAGATGAAAGCGATACCTATACGCTAATTAATAAAATAAGTTGAGGACTCCAACGTTGTAAAAGATAAGAATTTATTTTAAAAGTTAGAAACTAAAAGAGTTTACACTGTCATTTTTAGAAAACAAGAAAGCCACGGACAATTTTATTTAAATAGTGACGTAATAAAGTAGTTCCATTTACAAAACCGTGACGTCAGGATCTAAATAATTTTGTTTTTACCAGTTTCTAATTATTGTGTTACATTTAATACGCTTCATAATTCCTAACTGAACTCTGTATATTATTTCAATCAATAATACGTGAAAGGTTCAGCACGTGTTTTGTCAAGGCCATATTACTCGTTTGTAATTATCAACCATATATTAATATTATTAAGTCCGGTGACTGATTAAGTTGTGTGAACCCTACAATCCACGTTATTTTACATAAAATAAAATCATCAATAGGCCCTG
The DNA here is from genome assembly GCA_011833715.1 of Carcinoscorpius rotundicauda. Taxonomy (NCBI): domain Eukaryota; kingdom Metazoa; phylum Arthropoda; class Merostomata; order Xiphosura; family Limulidae; genus Carcinoscorpius; species Carcinoscorpius rotundicauda. Next base: position 29,440,567 of record CM022406.1, read on the forward strand.
GGAGGAAAGCCCCCTCTAACCTCTACGTAAGTACGCCACTGTCTCAGTCCTGATTTCCAAATTTGTCTCTCCAACATTAGTTAAAACAGTACTAAAATAAATTTCACTTTTATAGTTTACTCTTAAGTTTATCTTTAATTATATTAACTGAGAAGTAAAGGTTCGTTAACAACCTGTACAAGTTTCATCTACGGGTCTCTGTTGAAGAAATTTGTAGTAGGTAGAGTTATCCAATAAGATGTATTTTCGAAAATATATTAACTTAGATAATTTAGAAACTTCCATAACAGTTCGTGTGCAAAACCAACAAGAAACGGAATCAAAATATTCAAAGTTGAAAATAATGCCAACAGAAAGAGAGACCAGACCTAAAACAAGGAATTGTAACGTTAGTCCTAGTTGCATAACTTGGTTCCGAGGGGTTCTTTACTGGGTGTGTAGGTAATCAAGAATGAATCATAGTTCATTTTTTATGTCTATTATGCAGCAATTGGTTGATTTATAGGCATACGTAGCTTGGCCAATCAGCAGAGGGTAACATAAGTACATACTATTTTTAACTGGATCAATGAAACACGTTTATATAATTAATAACTTAATCTAAGCGTCACAATACCCCTCCCTCTTTTATTCACTATTATATAAAACTAATGACAAGTAACTGTACAAGCATAAAGATACGCATTCCTGCCTTTTGGTGGTCTGAATTGACAATGTTTTGGTCTTTATTTAAGCTTAAAATAAATAAAACGCTTTATCCTGACATGTTTTTCACTAATAATGGTCGTATTAAGGTTATGGTTTCATCATACAAGTGATATACTTTATTATAAATCCTAAGGCTTAACTTTCCTCCGGACCACACTCCCAAATCTCTACAAATTAATGATAACAATTAAACGGAAGTTGTTACTGCACATTTTTGATTAGTAATGGGCTTGTTAAGATAATGGTGCTTAAGAATATCAATGACCTTACACGAAGTTACATTCCATTCACCACTGAAGCTTACCTGGCTTCCGAATCACACTCACTAATCTTCAGTAATTCGTGGTAACAATCAAACGTCATCAGGTGGACGCCGACCGACGCGGCGTGTCTTATGTGCGAACGGAACTTGACAGGATTTGCATAAATTATCTTGGACGGATCAATTTCTAAGTCCATAAGTTGGTCAATTTCTCCCTTTTGACACATAAACAATGAAAGTTTAGATAAAAAATGTCTTATAAACAGAAACAATGGCAATTTATCATATATCTGAAAGTGTATTTTCAGATTTCACTTTCGCGAAAATTTCTCCATCACTTTGATTAGTTGATCATTTCACAAGCATAAGCAAGTTATCTTAAGATAACAAAATCAATGTTCAAAAACATATATAAATAGAAGTAGTTCCACTAGAAACGACTAGAAGACACTAAAAATTTTAGAAAGGAACCGAAGCACCTATAATACTACGTAACCAAATTTTTACTTTTTCTTGTTCCTGAGCAGAAAATGTTATTTCCCAATTGCTCATGCCTAAAGTAATGGAAAAAAAACTATTTTTTGTCTTCAAACTTTGCTTTTGTGACTTGGATAATGAAATTTTCAAGTTTACCCATTTTCCAGAACATTCAGTGCTGAGTAGTTGATACAGAATTTTCAAGAACTTTCTAGAACTTACAAGAATTTTCGAGAACTTTCCATAGTAATATATATACAGGGGCTCACCACTTCAGTTTAATTCTAGTTACCCAAGTGAACACAGACCTATTTGATTTTATCAGAGATAGCATCAAGAAGCTGCAAGCATTCTCCAGACGCATTCTATCTACTATGTACGTGGCCAATTTATCAAGACAAGAGCAAAAAGTACTCTGTGACAGTATTTGATAAAATGTGTGAAGCCTGCAAAGCATATTTCGACATTCCTGGGCACCTCATTTTACCTGCTAGCACTGCAGAAGAACTCTAAAATGTAAGACGGACAATTTTTACTTGCTTGAATAGTAAGATTTTATATTATAAAAATTTTAGATATTTTGAAATTTAAATATCATTTAATTTATTTTTCTTAAACTTCCAACAGTACAGAAAAAATATCACGTAAAATATTTTGCATTAACCTCTTACAAATTAGTTGTAGATGAAATAAATTTATTCTTTATAATAATTTTATTTTGCTCTTTTTCAGGATGGTACAGAGGGGAAAGGAGCGCAGTGACGTTCGCTATTCCAAGAATTTGGTGTGAACCCACTGACCACTCAAACAATTGCTACTTCTGCATGGTGGACTCTTTCAAACGCCTCGCTGGCAAGAATGCATCTGCTATCACGTATCAGAAGAGGAGGTAGACGTTGAATATCCAGATTACAATTCCAGAGGTGCAGCTGGTGAGAGAAACCCATACTACCCCAATCAAAGAGACCTCAATGACTTGACCAGAGGTCTTGGTCTAACATAGTCAAATGCCGATATTTTGACATCTAGGCACAAGGAGTGGTATTTGTTAGATGAAAGTCACAAGTCAGAGGAGCGTCACCGACATTTTTCAAGCTTCTTCACTTGCCAAGAAGGGCTCTGCTTCTGGCACAATGTTTCTGGTTTGTGCGACGCAATTGAAATTGCCTGTAATCTGAACGAGTGGCATCTCTTCATTGATAGCTCATCCAGAAGCCTCAAAGCTGTGCTGCTCCATCCGTCTCTTCCCCTGGTTCATTCGGTGCAACTCGAAGAGGAATACAACAGCATCAAGACCTTGCTAAAAGCCTTGAAGTATGATTAGTATAACTGGGAGGTTATCGAAGATTTCAAAATGGATGGATCTCAAGGAGGCTTCACCAAGTTTCTCTGTCATATTTGCCTTTAGGGCAGCAGCAATACCGCAGCGCACGACAACAGGAAGCGCTGGCCACAACAGACCGAGTTCTCTGTGAAAAAGTACAATGTCAAGTGTGAGTCATTAGTGGACCTCCAGAAGGTGTTGTTCCCACCACTGCACATAAAATTGGGTCTTATGAAACAATTTGTCACAGCTCTTGATAAAGAGTCTGCAGCCTTCAAGTACCTTCGAGACTTCTTCACTAAGCTGTCTGAGGCAAGGATCAAAGCTGGTGTCTTCGTTGGTCCACAAATCAAAAGCTTCTGGAGTGCACATAATTTCCCAAGAAGCTCAGTAGGAAGGTATAAAAGTTTGGGGGAGCTTTGTCACAGTGGTTCGGGGCTTCTTGGGCAATCACAAGGCCGAAAAGTATATGAAAGTGGTTGAGGCTCTGGTGAGAACTGCGGGAAAATGGGCTGCAGGATGTCCCTGAAAGTCCATATCCTTGATGCTCATCTTGATAAATTCAAGGAGAACATGGAAACATACTCAGAGGAACAGGGCAAGCGCTTCCACCAAAATGTACTAGACTTTGAACGCCGCTACCAAGGAGCGTATAACAAAAACATGATGGGAAACTATATTTGGGGGCTAATACATGAAAGTAATTTACATTATAGTCGAAAACCTACTCACTTCTAAACATTTTTGTATAACTTTAGTATAAATACATGTAAATCTTGACTTATATGTTGTTTTATTCAGACCTTATGTAAATGAAAATGTGCAAATTTGCCCGTTTTTGCATAGAAAATAGGTTAATTTCTAAATTTCATTATTCAGGTCACAAAAGCAAAATTTGAAGAAAATAATGGCCATTTTCTGTACTTTTACAACATAAGCAATTAAGAAACAACACATACTATCCAGGAACAAAATTTGTGTTTCATTAACTATAACATTAACTATAAAATAACGTGTATTGTATTTCCTCTTTCATTATAATTGTAAACAACGCGGTTATTTAGCTCTTTACTAAATGTTGTGTATCGATTTTTTTTCCCAAAGCTGATTCTCCATAATTTTTTTATAAAAAATTAACTCTGTACCAAAATAGCGTTGTCGTCCAGTTGGTTCTCACTAAAATTGGTTTAAAATTAAATTAAAACAAGTCTCTCACTGAAATGGTTTTATTCTCAAGCTAGCTTTGGTTAAATCGATTGTTTGCTAGTTGTTTGTAATTAAGCACAAAACTATACCACGAGTATCGAAACCCAGTTTCAAACGTTGCAAGTCCGCAGATTTACCGCTGTTCCGTCAGGGGGCTTTAAATACAACATCCACCTCTCGCACTGATTGCGACGAAACTTTTTACTTCCTATATGACAGTTACGTAGAACTGAGAATCCCAGTTATTTTGAAAGTTCATTTTATTAACGGTTTAACGCTAATTTTAGTGTCTTAAAATTAAACATTTACTAAAAATAGTGGGTAGCTATATACTGTGTATATCAACTAGTAAAGTGTTGTATATTACAGATCTAAACACACATTTAGAAATACTTGTGTACTATGACATCTATATCCTAGTAGTATGTATAGACATAACTTACTGTCATATGATGTTAAGTCTAAATAAACACATTTGTTGACAGTAGAGTTTTGCTATTAACAGATAGAATTGTCGTTAAACTTAAATTTAATATAAGCTGTAAAACGATCCTAGTGTTTTAGGTATGTATGCGTGTGTATGTATAGTATAGATTTTATCACATGAAATTTCGACATTTGGTCAGCTGACCTTGCTAGCACAGTCAAATCCTGTTCCCATTGCTGCCAAAAACCGTCGAACGATATCAGCATCGCAAACCTTCATGGCTGGAAAACAAAAGGTAGATTAAGGTTTCTTAAGTTTTCAAAGTAAAACTAATATCAATAATTAAAACCATTAATTGACACACAAAAAATCGCTTATATTTAACGAACTATTCGATCGACTGTTACAAAACCTGGGGATAGTTTGAATCAGTACAGATGTGGATATAATTCCCACAACCTAAAGCCTACCGTGATAGCCGTTTGGTAAGTTTCACAGATATTGGTGGCGCATTTTGTTAGAGGTAGGAAGAATCTTCCAACACACTGTGTTCCCAATAAGTGGTTTAAAGGGAAGTTTCAGTTGATCCTTGAGACAGTTTATAAAGAAATGCAAGTTTTATAATATAGTTTCTGATGGGGTTAGTAAGCAGTTATTGAAATGTTCAGATTGAAACTAGCTGAAACGAATGAAAAAAAAAGATGGTAACCACTGATCCAGTATGTCCAGGTTACATAGGTGACGTTATTGCTTTGGTTTACATTCATCATGTGATTATGAAATTATCATGTCACCTTAATTACACGCCTCTGCTTTTGGTAATGATAGATTTGTTTCTGTATCTTACCCAAAACTACTCATAGATTATTTGCATTAGCTGTCCGATAATTTATCAGCAATAGACTAGGAAGGCAGCTAATCAATACTGCACACCATAAGTTGCTAAGTTACTTTTTCTTAAAAATAAATAGATTAACCAACACATTATAATGCCGTCGCAGCTGAAAGGAGGAGCATGTTCCGAAGAAGTATTCAAGTCTGAAATCTTCAGTGTGTATTACTGACAGAAACTTAGTGGTGAGTTGAAGAATCCGAGACCAGTACATGACACAAAAATCTGAAATGACGTAACAGACGCTGAATTTGTGTCGACAGTGGAAGATCAGTTTCACATCCCATTTAAAAGTGATCAATCTTAGAATAAAGACGTACAAACATACTTAAATTGAGGGAAATCGAACCCCTCATTTTAGCGTTGTAAATCCAAAAACATACCGCTGTACCAGCGAGGGGCAAAAAAACAAATGAAGTGTGTATCTCAAACAGAAAAGATAGAAGACCTATTACATTAGAAGGTTACGAAGGAATGTGTGAAGTATCGTAACTCGATATAATGATGAGTGGAAATGTTTAAATATAAGAGTAAATGATATTTCAAACAACAACAACACAAAATATAAAATAGGAAAGAAATCGTGTCTGTCACGTCATAACAAAAATAATTTTTTATACCCAAACTTACCTTTAATAAGACGTGTGTATAGCTCACCTAATTTTGAATTTTTACTTCCTGAATATTTTTGTCTTAATCTTATCCTAATTTAACTGTTCTCGGAAAAGTTTTTTTATTCATTGTTTTAATTGCCACCTATCTGTTTGTTGTTTGTTTTTAAGATTGTTCGAAGCTGCAATTTCTCTTCCCTCATATCTTGAAATTTAACTTCCACTGAAAACTACAAAGAACCTGAAGGTATCTGCTTTTAGATTAAAAGAGAAACCGAGAATCACAAATTAATAATAATTGTGGAAATAAACGAGTATCAATTAACTGGTAATTAATTAATGTTTAGCGTCAAATCTATGACAATAATTACTGGATCTTCGTAATCAAGCTATGAAACAAGTTTATTGCATGATAAACTGGTAAGGTACCACTTCAAAATCGACACAAACTTGCCACACTTACCAAAGAATGGTTGAATATCTGGGAGTAGATAGCGCCACAAAGCAAGACGTGATGCTATTTCATTTAAGTCGGCAACAAAAAATGAATTATCTAGATTCTGGAATGTAGAAAATGATTTACAAAATTACAAACGTAAAGAAGCTACTTATAAATATTGGTCACTAAAATTTAACCGAACAACATTTATCTTTTCTTGATAAACTGTCAATTTTAAAACAAGTCTAACAGCTTTTTGTTTGGTGATAATCCTCTGAATTTGTACTCGCTTTGTTTGTTTGTTTTGGAATTTCGCACAAAGCTACTCGAGGGCTATCTGTGCTAGCCGTCCCTAATTTAGCAGTGTAAGACTAGAGGGAAGGCAGCTAGTCATCACCACCCACCGCTAACTCTTTTACCAACGAATAGTGGGATTGATCGTAACATTATACACCCCCACGGCTGGGAGGGCGAGCATGTTTAGCGCGACCCTCGGATTACGAGTCGCACGCTTTACGAGCTCGGCCATGATTTATACTCGCACTTCCATGTTAAACGTCACGTATTCTAATTTTCTCCATATAACGAAACATATTCCAATTACTTACAAGAATGCCGACAGAAATGCGAACCATGATCGTTGAAATACTTATAAAACTAAGTCCTTCCTCACCGTTTATTGTAATTTCTTTTATATGTTATGTGAAAAGAATCAAACCGTCTCGGTTTGATCTGTGATAAAGTGTTTTATTTTCCCAGGTATGAAAGTTTGTTGGTGCTGAGTTCCGGGACCTTTTATATATTATTTAAGGCACTACTACTACCGAAGCCTGTTGAAGTTGGTTGTCGTATTTTTCATGTTTACCCGTATGTTTCTCCTTTTCAAGAACAGGACCATTTCACCCAACTTTATTTGTTTTCGTTTGTGAGAGAGTGAGAGAATTTCACCCCTGCCTGTACCAAGCACAAACCCAGTGTTATAACATGCAATTCCTATCTACTGTAGAAATACCCAGACACTAGTTGAAAACTTCAACAGAAAACTTATCCATTACAACAAATTTCAGCTGTTTACTTTGTGGTCCGCTATCGGCACAGCGGTACAAGATTTTCATACCCGTGGTGGGGAGAGCACAAGCAGCCCATTGTGTAATATTGTGCTTGACATCAGACAAACAAATCCAACTTTATTTTTTGTAGTTTTGGGGAATTTAAATTTTATGATTGTATTTATTTAACCACGCTACAATGTGAAACGATTTTAAAACATTTATTAGCACTGAAACCCTGACAAATATGGGTTTAAGCTCTCGTTTCAACCGCAAAACAAACTAATAATTCAAACTGTCATTGTAGTTAATAGGTAAATACATGATTCCGTGTAAACACATTTCACAATAAAATTTACATCGACACTAACAAAACAATATCATATTTGTGTTTATACTAGTTTTGAACATGTAATGTGCCTTCTGCAGGTTGTTATGCTATTTCTGTGTAGGTAAGACAATTTCGACATGAAATAAACTGCGAGTCAAATAAGCTAATAAATAAAACTATAAATTATGTGAAGCGAAGAATCTACGAATGTTGGGAATCAACCAAGCTAACAGTGTTAACGATAGCATAAGACTTAGCTCTCTATGGTGTTAAAGGTAACAGATTTAACCTTAAATTTATATATTGTGGGTTTACACAAGCCCGTTCTGGAGTGTTTATACCCTATTAATGACTATGTCATTTATATTGATTCAACGTCCACACGGCGGTAAACAATTAACGAAGCCCAACAGTTACTGGAGTTAAATGGAATTACAAATGTATAAGCCCAAATCCTTAAGCCTGTGTTGAATGGAATTGTAAATGTGAAAGGTCAAATGCTTAAGCCTGTTTTGGAAGAGACACTTAGGATGAAGAAAGGTTGTTTATATTATATATTAATTATGTTATTTGTTTGATTTCAACAACCACACTGTAGGATTTGTTTGTTTGTAGTTCAACATAAACCTGCACAACGGGCTATCTATACTGAGTCCACCACCAGTATCGAAACTCGGTTTCTAGGATTGCAAGTTAAGAGACATACCGCTGAGCCCTAAACCGTGGAAAACACTTGACAAATTATGTTAGTATTGAATGAAATTATAACCGTGAAAGGGAAGAATAAAAGAAAGTTATTTATTATGTTTATTGTAAAATGATCAAAGTTCCTCGCAGAACGACCTTGTTTAAATTTTTTTAAAGGTGTGAATCAAACATATTAATTCAGTAGAAACATCTCATGTTTATTCAACACTTACCTCATCTTGAGTGATTTTAGTGGCCAGTTCATTCACGCTCATGTCCAAATAAATTTCTTCCAAAGATGATTTGGTAGAATTAGGTTTAATATTAACTTCAGTCATTCTGGGTCTAGAATTTAGTTAAGAATCTCACAGGTCGTTAGGCCTACTGTTCACTATATACTAGCAGAAACTAAATTACTGAAATCAGTTCCAATTGATTTAAAGTAATTCGGTGACGAAAACGACAGTGATCTAAATTTGATATGAAGAAAGTTGATCTTTGACCAGGATCTTTCATCATGACTACGGGAGAACAGTACGAGTACTCTCCCTGTTTAGCACTTCCTTAAAACAAACACTTACAATTTAAGGCTTACTGATCTATACGAGATAAAACAAACTTTATGCTTCACATTTTCAAGCCTTCAAAAGCTCTCGTTTTTCTTAGTTGATGGCGTACACCGAATTTACTAAAGAATTATTATAGTGTGAACGCCTTTTACAAGTTGTAGAAACACGACGTTAGTTAATTATGCTTTTGATAAGATATTGTATTTCCTATAACACGCATAAACGCTGTAATTACTCGAGATTATTAGAATTTTGTTGCTCTGTTATCCAGTTTTAATACTGTATGAAGTTTTTCGGATGCGTTTAAAATTTCATGTAACAAATTCATTCCTGATTCTAACCTATAATATTTATATATCCATGTACAGTTTGGAACAAGATTTACAGAGGAAGAAACAATTTTGTTTTAAAAACGTCGTTAATATTCATTAATCTTTCGATCCGACCTTGCTCAAAAGTATGTGCGTGAAATAATGATATCGTTTCGTTGATAATAATTATATTATTGTTGATTTTATTTATATAACTAAAGTAATACATTTCTTTACGTATTTTATAACTTATAGATGTTAAATGAAAGCAAAGGACCTAACTGAATACACTGTAGTACTTTTCTTAACTGGCTTATTTGTTTTAAAATATAAACATCATTAGTTGCTTAAGAGCTGTATTTTTGACAAATATTTGCCGTTTATAAATGTGCAGATATGAATAACAATTCAGGTCAAATTAAAAATACTGTAAGTTACTTAACATTTATTTGTTTAATCCTTACTTGACCTAAAAATTAAAGTTAAAGAAGGGAATTAAAAAAAAAATTGAGTACAGTTTGAATATTTATAACATTAAACTATTATTTATCACAGTATAACTTACAAATAGCATTTTCAATAAACTGTACTTAGTTTCTTTCAAAAGTATTTTTTTATATTGATTGTACTGTTAACGACCGAAGACACAGTTTCACACAGTAACTATTTAAATTTTTTCCAATGTTTATTCCACTGATTGACTAGAGATATGAATAGGGCCCGTCCTAGAGGCTCGGGTGCAAGAATTAATTGTGGTCTTCCCTTACTATCATGTATATGAAATTATGTATTTTGCATGAGAGAAAGAGAGAAAATACACGCACAAAATATAATTATGCATAATACGTCTGCAACTCAGTTTTAATAATGGTTCATCAAGCTTTCAGGCGTTAAAATATTGGAAGCAGGTGCAATTATAACACTGAAAAAGAAAATGTACTTACAAACTTCTAGATCAAGTGAAATTAAATTTTTTACATTATCCCTGGCCCATTTTTTGTGAGGGTTTCGAAATTGCAGTGCCTTTTTTCTTATCTTCCTCTCAACTGACAAGAAAGTCATTCATCGCAAGCACAAATTTGTTACTGTGTTGAAAAAGTTAAAAGGTGAAATGAACTAAGCGGTGTCCCATTTGCATTCTAAAGATGACTGGCATGGGTAATTAAAAACAGTTTTCAAACTATCTGTTAACTGAAGATGAACTAATAAGGTCGAAACGTTGTTCTGTTTTTAATTTCAATGTAAAGTTTTTACACCCATGCCAGTCGTCTGGAGAATATATTTTTACTTAAAGGGAGAAAGGGAGTGTGTGTTTTTTTCTTATAGCAAAGCCACATTGGGCTGTCTGCTGAGCCCACCGAAGGGAATCGAATCCCTGATTTTAGCGTTGTAAACCCGTAGACTTACCGCTGTACTAGCGTAGGACTTTCGAGGGAGAGTCCTATTTGTTTTAGATTTTGAACCCGCTTCGAGCACTGTATTCCCTTACGGGTCGGTTCTGGAAGCGAAAGCTCAAGATTATTTAAATTGACAAGCACGTGCTACTCTCTCCCACTTAATGGCTCAGCAGTTAACTTAAAAAGTTATTACACTAGAATTCAGGATTTTATCTCAGCTGTTAGCCTTGCACTCTAATTTGGACTTCTTAATTTCGCAATATGTTAGTTGGCTTACCTAATAGCTTTCGAATATAATATATATCAGGCGAGAGAGGTAATTTGTTCTGATGGGAAAGCAAAGATAAAAAGATGGACTATAAAATAAAAAAGAACAGGTAATAAAGATGAACTTAATTACTTGTGGTGATTAATCATATTTAAGATTAAATACATCCAATTAAAGATAAAAATAAGACATATTTGCCTACTCACTTTATTTTTTAATTCCATCCTCCTTTCCTTTTGATTGAATAAATTTATTACATCTTCATAAAAACTATTGGTCTTTATTTCCAGGTCATTAGAGATTCTATTTGATAGGCCAGAAAAACATTCGATTTTTCTAAATGGGATTTCAATAATGGATCATATTTCTTGCACAAATTTATTAATTAGACATAATTTTCGCGGTTAGCAGACTAGTGATTCATCATGACCTCTAAATGCTGATTGTTGTTAACCAAAATTTCATTGATTAATCTTTGTAAAATGTCTTTTTTTCCTTTTCAACATTTATGTTGGATTTTTAGTTGGAATTCAATCCACGACTTTTCAAACCCTATTTAGGACTATAGTTAAAAATATATGATTGGAAGAGTTTATGTTCTTCAATTGCTTTATGCGTATTATTTAAATAATCAAATCCACTTGAGTTCTGTGTCCCAAATTCACTGTTAAATAATAAACACAGCCAGCAGAACAACTTTTGCAAGTCGGGACAAGCAGTTGACCAAGATGTCTTGTCATGTAGGTTGACATTGAATTTTCGAAGTATGTCTTTTATGACATATAAGAAGCCAATATAACATTCAAGATATGTTTTTTGTTTTTTTAAATACAAGTATGGATTTAAAACTTTTTATTCCAAAAATTATTCATGTAAGGAGCATTTTATAGTTCAAAGCAGAATATTACGTCACAAAAATGTTTAAATTGGACAGAAATAATTTCCTAATAGGAAAAAAGCTAAAATCAACTCAAAAATGAAAGCATTTTGTGAATTTTAGTTCAGATTTTTCAAACAGTGCATCCCCCGCTATGACAACAGTAAGTCTCTGGATTTATAATGCTAAAATCGGGGGTTAGATTTCCCTTGGTAGACGTAGCAGATATCCCGATGTAGCTTTGCTATAAGAAAAAGCAACAACATACACATACAAATTTCTAACAGTGTTTTCGCCCGTACGAGATAATTATTGGTTATGTAAAGTATATATATTGCAAGTTATAACGTCATATTTAGTTGATACTTAAATATTAATTATTTCTAAACATGAATTGATGAAGCAGTATTTCCCTTGCTTCTAGGGACTGGAAGCCTTTGATATACACTTCATGGCCAAAAGTATGTGGACACCCCTTCTAATTAGTGGGTTCGGCTATTTCAGCCACACCCATTGCTAATATCTACATAAAATCAAGCATACATACAATCATGTAATCTGTGATGGCCGTGTCTCGCGTACAAGAATCACTAAATAACGTCTCAACATGGTTTGTTTGTTTGTTTGTTTGTTTGTTTTTGGAATTTCGCACAAAGCTACTCGAGGGCTATCTGTGCTAGCCGTCCCTAATTTTGCAGTGTAAGACTAGAGGGAAGGCAGCTAGTCATCACCACCCACCGCCAACTCTTGGGCTACTCTTTTACAAACGAATAGTGGGATTGACCGTCACATTATACACCCCCACGGCTGGGAGGGCGAGCATATTTTAGCGCGACGGGGGCGCGAACCCGCGACCCTCGGATTACGAGTGCACGCCTTAACGCGCTCGGCCATGCCAGGCCGTCTCAACATGGAGCAACAAGTGGAGAGTCGTGTTAAATCCAACGAAAACACAAGCAATCACCTTCTATAGGAAATTAAAGAAGCAAAGAAAAAATAAAACTATCACTCGGAAACACGAGCAAAAACATCACATTCCTTGGCATCACTTTCGACACAAAACTAACATGGAAAAAACATATAAACAATATACACTCATCAATCAGAAAAAGGATTTCACGTCTAATGACTATAACCGGTAAACAATCGAAATGCTCACCAAACACCATTATACAAATATACAACGCTTACATCCGTCCACTAATAGAGTACGGATGTCAAGTAACATACAATATGTCAAACAACACACTCCAGAAAATCCAAGTTCAACAGAACAGAATATTAAAATCTGCATTCAGCCTACCATCATTCACGCCAACAAATTATATACATCAAATTAGCAATTTACCAACACTAAGAAATAGAATAACGGAAATATCACTCAAATATTATCTAAAAGCAGAAAATAGAAACAAACTAACGGCATCACTACACAAATTATCCAGTGCACCAACAAAATACATTTCACCTTACAACATATTTCAAGAATCACAAATTACTCAACAAAAAAATCTAAATAAATAAACCCATGTTGATAATATATATTCCTTTTTTCAGATACCGGGCACACGACAGGCAAAACTTTCGGCGCCTGTCCTGTGAAAGTGGGTTTTCTCGGGGCACTCCCGTTTCCCCTCACAGCAAAAACATAGGCATTGGATTTCTAGATTCCAGGCCAGGCAACTTTATTTCCAGACCCCGAATCGCGCCGTTTGATCTGAATTGTATTCAAGTTCACATTTGCTTGACTTCTTCCTTTCGGGACAGGTCTCGGCCATTCTTTCCGGTGATGCCTTTGCCTCCACCCAAGACAACATTTAGAGAGACATCCTCCACCCAAAGAGTTAAAAATAATAATAATAAATAAAATAATAATAATAATAATAAAAACAAATTATTCCTAATAACAATTCACGAAAGGGGACGAAGAGAAACCACAATGTTCCTGGACACCCCAGTTGGAGAGAGAACTCTTCTGATTTCTCTCTCTCTAAACTGAACCCCTGCCACGTTAGTTTGCGTTTTACCATGTAATCATCATAGACAAACATTGGCAGTAGAATGAGGCATACTGAAGTGTTCAGTGACTTTCAACGTGGCACTTATCATAGAATGCCATTCTTCCAACAAGTCAGTTCGTAATTTCTGTCCTGCTAGAGGTGCTCTGGTAAACTGTAAGTGCCTGTTATCGTGAAGTGGAAACATCTAGGAGCAATATCAGCTCAGCCATGAAGTGGTAGGCCACACAGGTTCTCAGAACGGCACTGCCGAGTGCTGAAGCGAGTAGCGCGTATATATTGTCTGTCCACAGTTGAAACATTCATTGTCCAGTTCCAAACTGCCCCTGGAAGCAACATCAGCACAAGAACTGTTAGTCAGGAGCTTCATAAAATGGGTTTCCATAGCCGAGTAGCCGCACAGAAGCTTAAGATCACCACGCACAATGTCAAGTGTTGGCTGAAATGGTATAAAGCAAACTGCCATTGAAATCTGGAGCAGTGGAAACGTGTTCTCTGGGGTGATGAACCACACTTTATTATCTAGTAGTCTGACGGTCGAATCTGGGTTTGGCAGATGCCAGGAGAACGCTACCTGCCTGAATACATAGTGCCAACTGTAAAGTTTTGTGGAGGAGGAACAATAGTCTGGAGCTGTTTAGTTCCAGTGAAGGGAAATCTTAATGTTACAGCATGCAATGACATTCTAGAGAATTGTGTGCTTCCAACTTTGTAGCAACAGTTTTGGGAAGGCCTTTTTTGTTTCAGTATGATAATGCCCCCACGCACAAAGCGAGGTTCATAAATACATGGTTATCCGACATTGGTGTGGAAGAACTTGACTGGCCTGCACAGAGCCCTGACCTCAAGCCCATTGAACACCTTTGGGATGAATTTGAACTTCTACTGCAAGTCAGGCCTTCTCGCCGGACATCAGTGCCTGACCGCAGTAATGTTCTTGTGGCTGAATAGGAGTGAATTCCTGCAGTTATATTCTGAAATATAGTGAATAGCCTTCCCAGAAGAGTGGAGGGTGTTATAGCAGCAAAGGGGGGGGGGGATTAACTCCATATTAATACCCATGGTTTTGGAATGAATTGTTCAACAAGCACATACGGGTGTGATGGGCGGATGTCTACATACTTTTGGCCATGTAGTGTGTGTGTGTGTGTGTATCGCACACACATATCCATTACTCTTAACCAATTACCAATCTTATCATTACAGAGTAACTTGATCTTTATCATTTTCTGTTATTATATTGGTTAAAAATGCATATTTATTATCTATTATATGGTAATGTTATATTTGTTGTGGTAGTCTCCTTAAGCAATTTATCCAAGACTGTTTCCACCAGCCACCATTCTCACTTCAGATTTAGTTTAAGTTTGTATAGCTGGGTGTTGGTCAAGTGGAGTGTACATACCTCAATCATATATCAGCTGTTTTGTTTTTTAATTTTATTTTTCGTTTACGACGATAAAAATGAAAGTTGAGTCGTTGTTTTTTTTAAATTACACTTGACTTCTCTTTGAATAGTGTTTGAAAAAGTCAGTTTTGGCTAAATAAAATTGCTATGATTCATAAAAGTTAAGAAATTATCAGTCACCAAATTAGTTTGTTTGTTTGTTTTTTGGAATTTCGCACAAAGCTACTCGAGGGCTATCTGTGCTAGCCGTCCCTAATTTAGTAGTGTAAGACTAGAGGGAAGGCAGCTAGTCATCACCACCCACCGCCAACTCTAGGGCTACTCTTTTACCAACGAATAGTGGGATTGACCGTCACATTATACACCCCCACGGCTGGGAGGGCGAGCATGTTTAGCGCGACGCGGGCGCGAACCCGCGACCCTCGTATTACGAGCGCACGCCTTAACGCGCTCGGCCATGCCAGGCCCACCAAGTTAGTTCAATTTCAGCTTGTTAATATTAAGAGTTAGGGCTAAATAAAGCCTCGGAATTTTTGGCATAACTTTTTTTATTTTTAAGTTTGCAAATTGTGAGATATTTTAAATGGTCATATCCAGGCAGATCTTTCTCTGGAAAGTACTCTTGAAGAAAACTAACGTCTTATAATTAAAAAGATAAGTATCAATATTTTATAGTACTAATAATTAAATATTTAATGTTATTTATTTAGGTTAAACTTTTTGGTTTACTGCTAGTATTGCTACTTCAGGTAGTGGTAGGTTGGTTTATTGATAGCGAATTGTAACAAGTAGTAACCAAACGAAATATATCTAATAACAAAAAATAATTTATAAAAAGTACATTGCACGTGGCAGTGAGGGCAAATAAAAGTGAGTGAAGTAGGGTGTCTACAATGAAAAAGTTTGGAAACAACTGAAATAACGAATAGAACTGTTTTGGTGGAAAATTAACATATTTTTTTACTTGGAAGTGTCAGGGTAACTATAGAGATGAAAAAGCCTTTTTCTGTTTTTTTTTTTTTTTTTTTTAAAGGTGCAAAAACATTTTTGAAAAACTAATCCCAAATCTGAAACTTTCAGAGAAACTGCCTTTTTTCCTCCTGTTTATTTCAGGATCAACATGCACACATTAAACCATGTTGCTTGGCTGCCCTAATTATATTAATAATAGTCAGTCATGTCTTTTATTTTATGGTAATTATCTAATTCATTATATTTAAATTGAGGTTCAAATCAAATATTTTAGTGAATTAAGATAATATTTTATTGTCTGCCACCAACTTGGATTGTCCATATGTGGAGATGGCTTCTTTGCCATATAGTGTGGAATGTGTTCTGCAGTTATCTGGTTACAAGTTAAACTAGTGTCAAGTTTTCAAGATAGAATTTTGAAAAGAACAGTGAAATATCAGTGTGTCATACATGTGCATGTGTCATGGAGAGAATATGAATTTGAAGGTATTACATCTTTATCAAATTTAAAAAAAGTAAATTGTTATTAAATATTTTTAAATTTGTTTTTATCATCATATTGCACATTTGGTCAGATAGATAAAGGTTTGACCATAGAGTAGAATAATATTGTGTATGTCATAAGTAGAAATTATCATTAAATAATAAGGTGTTAAGTGATTACATTCCAGTAATCTATTAGTCTCACATGAGTCTTGTACAAATAGAATAATTAAAAACAGTAATAATAACAATTATAGGATTATTTTTGTGACCTGTAGTTTTACTGATGAGTTAATCAATTAGCTCTAATATTAATGCTTCATGTGTAAATAGAGTTCTAAATTAATCTATTCACAGCCATAAAGAGATATTCTATTACATGTCATGTCTTGTTTATGTCCAGATACCTTTTAGAAGAATATATCAGGGAAAGTTTGATACTTAGATTAGCTAACAATGGAGGCCATAGCAAAGCATAACTTCACAGCTACATCAGAAGATAACTGAGTTTTAAGAGAGGACAAGTTCTGAAGGTAATTAAAAACTGTGTGAATTGTACAGTAGAAATAAAAGGGATTGGAGTACACGAGGTAATATAATTATTGATAACCAATTACATTATTTATTATTACAATGACCAGTAGATGGTATGCTGGTCAGTGGAAATTGAGCCAAACCAGACTTGCATTAAGGAAAATTACCAATCATTTAACGAGATGTCAGATAAGAGACAATATTGAATGTGCTTAACATTTAAACATTAGATGTTATTAATACACAAATCACCAACTTGAATGTATATAAAGGGTAAGGGCTTGAACAAGGAACTCGAATTTTGCTAAACAGTTTATATATATTCTGAGGCATACAGTACATAACAATAATGAAACAGGCTGCTTTTAGAGAATCTAAGGTTTGCTAACAACTGGTCACCCACGATCAGTAAATGGAGTAAGCTTCAAACTTGTGTTTAACAGACATTTCAACATACAATAAGTTATGTTGTTGATGACTAATACTCTTGTTCAATAAATTGATTAACTACTAGTGTTGTGTTTAACAGACATGACAACATAGAGTAAGTAGTATTTTACATTATTACTAATACTGTTGTACAATAACTCCTCGGTATGGATTTCTGTATGTGGTGAGGGGACTTTCCAGGGAAGGTTCTGTTCTTTCAGTCTACCTCTTCTGGGATCTAAACATCCACCCACATATTTGTTGTGTGTGGCAACTCATGTAGGGGAGGAAAAGATCCTGGTGGTTGAGTGGTCCAACCCCAACACACCACTTTGGCTTTGAATTCCTGTAGACGGGTGGTTCCTCTTGGGTCAGTCAGCTGGTCCACTTGAGCTATGGTAAACAAAGTTCTCAACAGGTGGTGTGAGCATTATATCTGATGGTGGTGTTTTGGAATAGTGCTCACAAAACACCAGCATTGCTGCAGTGTCTGTCTTTATTTGACATAAAATAGTGAAAAACAGTCCATATGTAAATGACCATGTCTTGAAGATTCTGAGCAGCAATTTTCAACATCTGTAACACCTGTTGTACCTCATTTTCTTATCCCACATTCTCTTTCAGACAGACCTTAAGGGCAAATGTCTCCTTTTTTCATTCAGAAGGGACTAGAGGGACTTGCTGGCTCTCCGAAGTCCAAAGTTAGTAAAGAAGCTTTGATCTGGTGAAATATTGGTGCAAATATCCACATTTCAACACAGTGAACTCCTCTTGCATTCAAAACAATTGGGGATATTCCTATTGAGGTTGAACCTTGTGCTACTTTAAATTCATCATAAGGAGTTATTGTTGAAAGGAATTTCAAGAACATCCCTGAGTCAGAGATGTTTCTTCACTCAAGGAGTTTCTGCAGTGAGGCATGTCTCCAGTTGCAAAGATGGAATTATGATGCTGACCAATATCCATATTCTGACATTTATATCACCACATCTGCCTGTCACCATCAAGGCTGGTTATCTTAATTGCAGGGTACAGCCGTACATTCCAAACCTTCTCCAATGTTTCCAGTGTCAGCAGTTTGGTCACTCAAAGACATCATGTCATGGTTCCTTGATGTGTGCTCTTTGTGGTAGCAAGGACCATGATGCCTATGAGTGTGAAATAGGCCCCCCATTGCATCAAATGCAATAGCCTTAACCCATCGTACTTTTGTTTTTGCCTTAAATGGTTGGAAAAAAAAAGAGGTGCAGCATTTGAAAACAATTCATAACATTACTTATCCTGAGGCTCGAAAGTTGCTGTCCACCACTTCATCTCAGACATATGCTGCTGCACTTTATTCCACAGCAACAGTGGAAGTGCAGACAGATTTCTCTGTGCCTCCAAAAGAATCATCCTCAAAACAAATGAAAATTATTTTGACCTCAATGCTTAAAAAAGTTAATGAATCAACGTCAACACCCATCTCTTACATACATTCCAACAAATCCCGAGGTCCACTTCCTGTGTTTTGGGGTAGAGGCATTTCCTCAGATGCATCTTCTCTCACCCAAGATGCAAAAGGATCATTTGTTCATGTCCTCATTCACTGGAATCCTCTTCCAACAGTGAAGACCTGCCCAATCGACCCAGGGCAGGCTCCATGGAGGTCAACAGACCTTCCTCGAATAAAGTCAGTAAGGATTAAAAAGACATGGTCATAAATGGAAGGGTTTTCCACCCAATTCACCTACACATAAATAAAAATGGCCACCCTGATACAATGGAACTGTCAAGGTTTATGTTCTAATTTGGATGATATCAAAACACTGATTACTTCCTACCACCCTGTAGGTCTTTCCTCACAGGAAAAATTTCTGAAACCTACTGATACAGTCATCTTTTGGCAGTTTTCTTTGTACAGAAATGACAGACTGTGTAATAGATGAGTGCATGGAGGGGTGGCACTGTTGGTGGATCAGCATGTGCCCACCCTGTCTTTGCCACTTGACACATTCTTGGAGGCCATAGCCATCCGTGTTTCCCTGGGTCATACGATAACTGTATGTTGACTGGAGAGACATATGATCAGTCAAACCTTGATGCTCTCGTTGAAAGTTGCCATCTCTTTTTTTAATTCTGGAGGACTTTAATGGACATCATCCCCTCTGGGGAAGTGCTGATATTGATAGGATGGGTTGATTATAGAGTATATGCTATCTGATCACAACTTTTCTCTTTTGATACTGGTTTTTCTACTTATTTCCATGCACCTAGTCAGTCCTTTACTGCTATTGATCTCTCAGTTTGCTCCCCTTCACTATTCTCCCATTTTTCATGGAGGATTGACAATAATCCAGGAAGCATTGATCATTTTCCTATAATTTTGAGAGAGACTGGCCATGGTTGATGCCACCCAACCCACATGCCCTGGTGGAAGCTGGATCATGCACACTGGCCCTCTTTTACTGCTCTCGCAGAACTTGATCCTGCCATCATCTGTAAGCCATCAGTAGATGACTGTGTAGCAGCAGCAACAGACTGTATTATACAAGCAGTTGCTTAATGTATTCCTAAAACCTTGACATGTTTCCCATGATATCCTCATCTGTGGTGGAATCCTGCCTGCCATATGGCATGGAAAGCTCAAAAATGGACTTGGGATACTTTCCGCAGATAACTCACCTTCTGAAACCTCATTGTTTTCCAGCCAGCCTGCACACATGCTAGGTGAGTAAGACATCAAAGCCAGAATGAAGCTTGGATTAAGTTCACAACCAGCATATTTACTATCACTAGTTCCAAAGTCATGTGGGACAAGATTTGAAAGGTCAGTGGGCAATATAATTCTGTCCCCCTCTCTATCTTGTTCTCTGATGGCCAGGAAGTAACTGATACCTGAAGCATTGTTGGAATTTTAGGTGAAAGCTTTTGCTGGGTATCTAGCACTTCTGCTTCTTCCTTCACCAAAACTCAGGCAGAGTGATCACCTCTTTCCTTTTGAGCTGGTTGTCTCTTTGACTATAATCTTCCTTTTACACTGGTGGAATTCAAACTGGCCCTTCATTGGTCTAGCAGTACATCTATTGGACCATATGATGTACACTGTGAAATGCTGCACCATCTATCTCCTGTTTTTTTGTTATTCTTTGGATTGTTTTAACTGGATCTGGCAGAAGAATGTTTGTTTTTTTTCTGATGCCTGGTGCCAGGCTATTGTCCTATCTTTCTCTAAGCCTGGGAAGGATCCCAAGATTCCTTCAAACTACTGTCTAATTGCTTTGACAAGCTAACTCTGTAAGACCTGAGAAAGGATGGTTGATGCTCGTCTTGTTTGGTTCCTTGAATCAAACAACGTCCTCTTGCTAACCCAGTGTGGGTTTTGAAGACAGTTCTCCACTGTAGACGAGGACTTGAAACGTCAGTCGAGAAGCCTTTCTCAAACAATATCTTGTGTCAATTTTCTTAGACATTGAAAAGGATTATGATACAACATGGAGGTATGGCATTTTGTGAGACCTCCATATATATGGGTTGTGTGGTCATTTGCCTATTTTTTTATTAAACATTTTTTTAATGGACAGGAGAATCCAAGTTCATGTGGGTTCAACACTTTCCCATTTTTTTCTACAGGAACTTGGAGTCCCTCAGGGCTGTGTTTTGAGTGTTACACTTCAGAATAAAGATTAATGCCATCACTAAAGAACTTCCTCTTACTGTTGCAAATGGGCTCTATGTTGATGGCTTTCACATCTCATGTGAGTCGTCGAACATGAGGTATACTGAGTGGCAGATACAGAATGCTCTCAATTATTTACTGAAGTAGATCACAGCAAATGGCTTTAACTTCTCTCTCTCTCTAAAACCACTTGCATGCAATTCTGCCACCAATGGGGTATTCACTTTGATCCTGAACTCTCTTTTAGTGAAATTGTGCTGCCTGTGGTCTCTGAGACAAAGTTCTTGGGGTTTATCCTTGACCATAAGCTGACCTTTTATACCACACATCAGTATACCAGAGCACTGAACATTCTCATGTCCTCTTTTTCACCACTTGGGGAGCAGATAGATTTTCTATACAAAAGATATATTGTGCTTTTATTCAATTGAAACTTGACTATGAATCACTGGTCTATGACTCTGCTGGAACCTCTGCCTTAAAGATGCTGGACTCCATTTCTCATCAAGGACTTTGGCTCTGCACTGAGGCTTTCTACACTTCCCCAGTTCAGTGCTTATACATAGTCTTGTGAATCTTCTTTGCACCTATGCTGTTTGCAACTGTCTTTACTATATACTTTGTTTCTTACCAAAGTATCCCACCTGAGGTTGTGTTTTCCTTCCTCGGTGGGCCATACATTTTCAGAACAGTATTTTTTTTGCCTTTTGTATCCAGGCATAGTTGGATAAATTGGGTCTGTCCTTGTATAACATGCTTTATCCACTGGTCAGCCAATCCCACCATGGCTGCCAACAAACGTGACCTATCTTTAAGTCATTTGAGAAAAGCAGACACTCCCAATTGTAAATATTGTCTGCTATTTGCTGAACGTCTTTCAAACCATCTTTCAATTCCTATTTATACAGATGGTTCGAAATCAGGTGACTGTGTGAGCCCTGCCATGGTTTGTTGTGGTTCTGTGGTTGCACTCAGAATCCCCTCTACAGCTTCTGTGTTCACTGCTGCACTCTATGCCATTTCTCTTGCACTGGATCACACAGAAACTACTCAAACTACACTATTTATTCTGACTCACTTTGTTCTCTACTGGCCCAGGAATCACTTCACATTAGTTCACACCCTGTTTATGCCAATATTAAAAACCAACTGCCCCATTTCTCTTTAACACGTACTTCTATTCAGTTTTTCAGTTGGTATTCATGGTAATGAGCTCACTGACACTGCAGCTAAGTCTATCTGCTCTGGCACTATCACTGCTGTCTCTTCGATACATGGACTATGGTCCTGTATTCAAGACTAGGCTTCATGCCAGCTGGCAGTCGACTTGGAGTGAGCAACTTGAAAACAGTCTTTTCCAAATAAAACCCTATGTTAGACTTCCATCAGGATTGGAAAGAGGAAGTTGTTCTAACTAGACTATGCATTGGTCACTGTTTTTTAACTCATCATTTTATTTTATCTGGAATTGATACACCAATGTGTTGTCTGTGTAACACTCTGGTTACAATAAGCCACATTTTACTGTCTTAATGTTGTTATGACTCTCGATGATGGCACCATTTTAAACATGTTCTCTCCCAAAATTTATCCATAATGTTAGACAGTGTTATTGGTGATGGTGATACTGTCCACCTTGAAAATGTTTTCAGTTTTTAAAGGCCATTAATCTTTTTAATGCCATTTGAGTTTTTAATTCATACAATAGACCTTTTTTAATGTGATTCCCTTTTAAGAATCAAAGTTCAAAAAGTTTGATTTAAAATTGGAAAATGGCCATAATGTCAAATAACTCAGAACCAGGACTAGAAAGGCCAACTTCAGGTGACTGACGGTGGTTTTTGTACTAGTCTGGTAATCTTCCTGGTGAGCTATGATAATTACAATTATGCAACATAAAGTCCTTCACAACTTGTATTACTGTAGATTTTTCTTTTGACGTTGTAGACCAGATGTAAACATTGTTTTTTTTAACTTTGTTTTGTTTTACCTTAATTTCCTCTTCTGAATTTTACTAAATTTACTTTAATTTTAACTTTTTACTAAATGTTTGGCACGGATAGCCTAGCTGCTTTGTTCCATAAAACACCAACCAACCAGCCAACTTTGTGCAATAAATTGATTAACTACTAGTTTTGTGTTTAACAGACATGCCAACATACAATAAGTGGTATTTTACGTTATTATTAATAATCTTGTTCAATAAATTGATTAACTATTTGTGTTGTGTTAAAAAGACATGTTAACACACAATAAGTAGTGTTTTACATTATTACTATTACTCTTGATCAATTAATTGATTAACTACTAGTGTTGTGTTTAACAGACATCTCAACATATGCACGTTTTGAACCTATTTATATCAAGTAATTTTGTTACTTATTTGCAGTGAAGCACTGTTTGATATATCTGAATAAACAAATATAAAACAATAATGTGACAGTTACATCAGTACTGCATGTTATAAGTTTAGTTGAAATCTGTAAAAACAATATATACTCTTCAAAAAAGAAATGCAAAAGGGATATTTTTTTTTATTTTAAAGAGAAATATATGTAATAACGTTACAAGCTCAGAGTATGTGATGTTATATGTGTTAAGGCACTGATTGTCAGACCAAAACAACAATAAAAGTTGTGCACTTTGAAAACGGAGGAAAACAACAGATTTTTCCCCAAAATCATTTGTCCAATAAATTTGTTTGAGAGATCTACACGTTCTGTAAGTGCAACATGTGCAAAATTCCTATAAAAGTGACAGGTTCTCGGTTTTCATAGCTCAGTGTTAAGCCATTGACATGCAATGCAGTTATGCCAAGACTGACTGAAGCACAATGCAACAACACCATTGGTCGTTGGAAGCAGGTGAATCTCGATCAGATGTTGCCAGAGCTGTGAATGTATCTAATCAAACTTAAGTTCAACAGTAGCTAGAAGAAAGCAGGGATGTGTAGCACATTAAGTGTAAAAAGATGGAAGCAATTACTGCTGCACAGAGTATAAGACTTGATTATAATGAAATACTGTCTGACTGACTCATGGGTTTCATACTAGGCTTATGTTAGAATGACACTAGATTCATGGGAAATGGGCAGTCTTGATCGATGTTTCACACGTGGATGACACTAGGCTTGTGTTAGAATGACCCTAGACTTGTAGGAAACGGGCAGTCTTGGTCGTTATTTCACATGTAGATGACACTAGGCTTGTGTTAGAATGACCCTAGACTTATGGGAAATGGGCAATTTCGGTCATGAAATCATGAATGGTTGACTTTAAGCTTGTTTTAGAATATAATAAAAATTAGGTAGTAGCACTATAAGTTACACATCACAGATGTGCTGTCCACCATTTGTGTATTTAATTAAATCCAACATATTTTTGAACTAGTTAAAATAGAAAATCTTATTGTCTCAGGTTATTTCAAACAAGGTATGTTATAGTAGTAACAAGATTTTTGTGACAAACAAGGTTTTGAAGTAAATTCAGTTCTTATAATAGTAATAAGTAAGCTTTTCAGTTATAACATGGTTTGGGGCTCACTTAACTTATATTAACATGATGTAACTTTTAAAAATGGATAATTGCCTAAATATTTTTTTCTGTATGTAGTTTTTGGTTCAAGATCTCTTTGACTTCCAGCCCCAGGAACAAAGGGAATTGTAATTCAGTCAAGGGGACATCATCACTGTTATTGAGCATTCAGACCCCAACTGGTTGGATGGAGAGATTGGATCAAAAAGAGGATATTTTCCTGCAACCTATGTTATCCCACATTGTACGTAGTTCTAACCATAGTTGTGTTTGATACTTTTATGGTTCAGATTAACCAGTGACCGATGTGTGTACACTTAATATGTTTTAAAAACTCCATTTCTCATAAAGCTTTTTGTCTCTCTTTTGTTTTTTTATTTATTCACTCAATATTTTTACTTTTTTGTTTTTGTACAGGACTTAAATGGTTTTATTAATCATTTTAATTTTTTTTGGTTTTGTTTGTTTCATGAAATTTTAGGTGCATGTTTTTACTATTGCCTGTTACATTTAAACTGATCAGGTAATAATGTGTGTGTGAACTTAACTTTTCCTTGCTTGAAAAAAAATTTATAATGGGAAATTTAACTGAATGAAGCCATAGTCAGATTCTGTTTAGTAAACATCTATATCACCATAATGACTGTGTTTAGTGAATCTTACTCATGAATAATTTATCTCTTTTTCTAAATCATACAAGCATGGTGAAAGTATTCCTTGGAAAATATAATAAATGAATGTAATTAAGATTTTGGAGAAGTGCTTTAGTGTTTCCACATTTGTTTCATTAACATTGTGTATGTATTTGTGTAAGGTTAAGTAACATGGTGTTAGTGGATTAAACACATGTATTTTATCATTTTAAATATTGGTATTCCTTAGATACTTGATTAATGTAAGTTTTGTGAGCTTTTAAAGTATCTTGTGTAGTCTAATATGTTCATCACTAATGACTAACAGACTTAATGTAAATGTTACAATAAACTGATTTATTTAAGTAGAGACAGATAATGAAATTAAAACATCTTTTTCAGAACATTCTTTTACTCAGTATGTTAATCAGTTCTTTCCTTACAAGTTATAAAATACGTTTAACATTTTGACTGACCTTCCACAACAGTTCTTGAATCTTTTCACATGAGGTGGTATGCAGTTTAACACAGGCTGGAAATGAAGGGATAAGCTGTTGAAAGTTAGATTAAAGACAGAAAAAGTAGAGGTCATTAGACTTTTGTTCAGTATCATCATGAGTTTTTAAGTTTCGTGACCCCAAGTATGTGCACACTTGAAAAGTTCAACAATTATTGAAAAGATTTCATCCATCATATAATCTGCTTTGTACTTCCTTTTGGGAGCTGGGTGTTGTCTGGTGTATATAGCATGCCAGCATGTGAATTCAAAGTTTATTGTTTATGTCCCATGGTCATTGAAATTACACTTCATTTTGGAGCTTTTTAATAAGAGAGAGTCAATTCTTGTTTTAATTAGAAAAATCCAAGAGCATCCTCTGAGTAATTTTGACCAGCTGCTTTTTACCTAGTTTACAATTAAAAGTTAGTAGCTTTACATGCATATCTGAAACTAACTTTTATTAACTCACCTTATATTTAGAATAATCTAGATGTTTAGTTGTTTGTTTCATAAGTTGTTGGTACACTTAAACTGATATATCCTCACACAATTAATTTGTCATAAATCTTAATTTTTTTATGTTTTAAATATTGTTAATTTATATAATAAAATAACTTTTAAATTTCACATATAACAATCTTCTGAAATTTTTGGCTTTTTATTATTTAAGGGTGGGATTTACAAGAAAAACTTAGAAATTTGTTTTTTAACTATGTTTTGATCCTGGTATTGTTCCCCCTCCTCCACTCTTTAAATGTTTAATTTGAAGCCAATGAATTGATCTCAGTTGTGTTGTATTTTTCTTAAAAGTTCTCCAAGAATAGCCAGTTATATAAATATCACAGAATTAAAGTTTTCCAGCTAATGTTGTACCCAGCTTTTGACACATGAGTTCTAGTTTTGTTAATGTTTGTAAATGTTTTGGGAGAATAAACTGTATGGTTAATGAATAATATTTTGTATATGTATTGAAAGAGTATGGAAGTGCAAGATGTGACATAAAGAAACTGGAGCATGAATGATAAAGATCAAAGTAATAGCATTGCCTCAGGTTTTTAAAGGTATTACCAGTACAAGTTATCACTTATATTTCATGCAATATTACAATATTTTCCATAACAGAACCAAAGTTTGCAAAAATTATTTCATTAATTACCAAATTAAAAGTCTTGTTTAGAAAGGTGTTGGTTGAGTTTGCAACAAATCTCTGGTTTTGGAATTTGTTAGTTTGAACCTAGAATTTATGTGATAGATATGTGAATTAAGTGGTTCTCGAAGCTTGAAGCTCAGGGCATTATAAGAGCTAGGATAAATTCATTAGAGGTTGCTCTCTCTTGCTGGTCAGAAGCTCAAAGTAGGGTCAGCAGAAGATGGCTTTAGTAGCTATACTCTTGTTTAAAATTAAGATACACTTAAAAAAAAACAAACAACAAAGTTTATTGTTTTGACTCCAAGGCAAAAGTCGTGACCCAGTGTATCATTTAGATACAGTTTAGTAATGTGTATGTTTAACTTCATGAATATTTTTCATGAATGTGTTAGTACATGAGTGCTTTTGTTCACTCACAGCTTTGTAATAGTTGGTACATTAATACAGATTTAACAGTTTTATTCAACATAAATAAATCTTAAATATTATTCTTTATAAATATTTTTAATACAACAAAGTTCAAAGTTTGGGTGTTTTTATTATTATTAGTATCAAATTTACTGAAATAATTTTTAATTTTCTTTCTTAACACAAGTTTTAATAAAAAAGTGATGTTTTAGAGTAGCATTTGTATTCTGATAATAACAATATTTATCATTTAGCACATTGTTGAAACTGTATACTCAGTACTTAATGACAATAATTATCGTTTAGCACATTGTTGAAACTGTATACTCAGTACTTAATGACAATAATTATTGTTTAGCACATTGTTGAAACTGTATACTCAGTATTTAATGACAATAATTATCGTTTAGCATTTTGTTGAAACTGTATACTTAACTACATAATGGTTTTAGAGTTTAAAAGATGTATTAAAGATTTTTTTTGCTTGTTTCAGTTTGTATGGTAATAGATTAATTTTTGTTATTGTCTCCAGTGCCTTTATGTTTTTCTTTTACTTTTTTTGAAGCTTGCTAACTTTCTAAGTAAAATAAATAATTTGGTTTTGATTCTGTAAATGTTTGTTTTTTACCTTTGTTTTTTAAGATCAAAAATACATTTTTGTATTTTTACAAGCTGTAATATTTGTAACAGACTACTGTATTATAATCCGTTTCTAAAATAAAAACTACTCTTTGTAATTAAGCATGATGTTTTTTGAGTAAGAATAAATCTTGCAATTAAATTTATAACTAAAACCTTAGGAAATTAAAGTTGCCTGAGGTCAAGGTCAGTTTTGTTTTTATTTAAGAAAGATAAAAGTGAAGTATTGAACTAAAATACGGTTATCCTCAAAAGCTAGATTTCGAAATATAAACTTACTAATCTCTGTTTAATAGATTTGACAACTGCTATTTTATAGAAGCATGTACCTATTTGATCTTGTGTTTGTGTCTTCTCCCTAATGCAGGGTGAGTCCATCTCAAGGGGTGTACCACAAATACTTCTAGTCATTGTTATTATTTTTTTTTTTTTTTTACCTCGTTTGAACTTGTTGGTGGCCCTTGGATTGTGGGATACTGAACCTGGACTATTCATTGAATTTGAAAATACAATATGATATAACTGTGTCACCTGCACCCCAGCAATTAGTATGGCCACAACCAAATTTAAGAGGTTGGCCAGTACGGCAAATACATCATTATAAATAAAACCTTATTCGCTTTTATTAATTTTTTTCTTTTACTCTCAATGACTGATTTATTATTTGTATAACATCCGTGGAGCCTGTTGTATTCTAGATATTTTGACTTCCTGTTCGATATCAGTGCATCTCAAAACCACATTACTACGAATCACTGTACAGGTAGCCTGGTGATTAGGGTACTCGACTTGAAACCTGTGAGTCACAAGTTGAAATCCCGTCATTGAAAATGCTTGTTTTATCAGATGTGTTAACTATATAATGTAACTATCAATTATACTCTTTATTGTTATAGGGTAGGCCAACAGATGGCGGTGGGTGATACTGCCTAGCTGCCTTCCGTCTAGCCTAACATTTGAAAATTAGGGACGTCTAGCGCAGATAGCTCTCGGGGTAGCTTTGTGCAAAGTGTAACAAAAGCATCAAACATTATACAAATTAACAATGTATTTGAAAATTCACTTTGTTTCGCAGTAAGCGCAAAGCTACACAATGGGCTATCTGTGCTCTGCTCACCAAAGGTATTTAGCAGTGCTATCTGGGGGGACAATTCATTTTGATAAAAATGCTTAACATATGCTTAGGGCGCTCAACTCGTAATCTGAGGGTCGTCGATTCGAATCGCTGTCCTATCAGATATTCTCTCTAATTCAATCGTGGGGGCATTATAATCTGATGATCTATGTCACTAAAAAAGTTTGTTTTCAATCTCGCGCTAGCCGTCCTTAATTTAGCAGTATAAGACTAGAGGGAAGGCAGCTAGTCGTTATTACCCACTGCTAACTCTTGGGCTACTCTTCTACCAAAGAATAGGGGGATTGACCATCACATTATAATACTCCTACAGCTAAAAAAGCGAGCATGGTTGGTGTGAAGGGGATTGGAACCCACGACCCTCAGATTACGAGTTGAGTGCCCTAACCACTTTGCCACGTGTAGCCCAAGAGTTAGTGGTGGGTGGTGGTGACTCGCTGCAGTCCCTGTCTTTACCTGCCAAGTTAGGGATGGCTGGCGCAGATAGCCTGGTGTAGCTTTGCACGAAATATGAAACAAACAAAATCATCTTCTTAATATTTGAGTGTGGAATTGTATTATATACCCTCTTTATTTGTATCGTTTGATTTTAAACCTTAAGATTTTGATTTTATTCCAATTGAAAACAAGAGACCATTTGGCCCATCTAAGGTGTTCGAAATTTACTACTATTAAACTACAAAATACACAAGAACCTCTTCTCTTTTTTCCTTTTTTGTTTCTGCTGAGGTGGCCTTCAAAATATTCGTAAAGTTCTCTTTCAATGTTGTAGCTTCTGTTACGTGTGAAAACAAACCATTCCATAGACGACTGCTTTACGTATTTTTCGTCTCATTTAAAGAACAATATTATGTTTTTAGAGAGTCCAGAAGAAAACTATTAAGATGATTCCAGGTTTGAGAGGTTGACGTATGAGGATGAGTAGAAATATTTTAACTTTTTAGACTTAGAACGCTAAAATAGGGATTTCGATACCCATGGTGGTAAAACACAAATTGCTTGTTGTGTAGCTTTGTGCTTAAAAACGACTAAGTCATATTGTTTAGTTGGAGAGAAAAGGGCAGGAGCGTAATTCGAGGTATTATGATTATTAAAGATCGGGAATATAAAAGAAAATTACTTTTCAAAATATTTTCATAGAGTAATAACAGGACAATATACATATATATGATAGAGGAAACACAGAAACGACTTACTTCAGACAAAGACATACGTAAAGCAGTCGTTTATCATTCGTAAAAAGTAGTATAGATGGTCCTTTAGTGGCACAGCCAGAAATCTACTGATTTTATTATAACAACTCGTAGGTTATAAATTGTTTAATATCGTTTTTATAATGTTCAGATACATTTTATTTAAAACCAAAATATAAAATGTCTTATAATCGTTATGAACTACAGTTTAAATCAGAATTAAATAAAATATGCGCTTTCTATCTTTTTAAGAAAAATACACAGAAAATAGTTAAAGCGTTACCTTTCGGACTAAGGCTAGATACCAAATTTTCATTTATGGGAAGCCTTGTTTTAATTTTTATACATCGCACAGTATTACTGC
This sequence comes from Carcinoscorpius rotundicauda, assembly GCA_011833715.1. Lineage (NCBI taxonomy): Eukaryota > Metazoa > Arthropoda > Merostomata > Xiphosura > Limulidae > Carcinoscorpius > Carcinoscorpius rotundicauda. The sequence goes on from CM022406.1 coordinate 29,471,457, forward strand.
TAAAAATAATAGTATTTGGCTCATATGAACTAATGTTTCAAAGTCTTTCACACATTTTTGAAAATTCGCACAACTGCGGTTATGGTACATTGAAATCAGAATTATAAAAGGATTGTGGGTGGCGACTCGTATTTCAAAAAAGGAAGTAATAAACAACGTTATGAACATTAAGTACATCTATTTGTCATTTACACTTTTTTTTTCGTGATATAAGTATCCTATCCAAACTTTCCATTTTTCATAGTCACGCTTCATTGTTCAAATAATTCCGAGAAAAACAAAAAGAGCTTTAATTTGAATTTAGCAGAATACTAACAAGGTTCAAGCTAATTTTTCTTGTGTTCTTCAGTTGCTTATGTAATGCTATCTGTTATACGCTGAGCAAAGTATGCTAGAGAAATATATCACTGATCACAAAGTATGCTAGACTCAAAAGGAGTTTTAAGAAAAACTATATATGCATATATATGTATATATCATTTTCAACAATTTATAATTGTTTATATTTCAAAGGGGAAGCAATTAGAGGTATTCATAGAAGTAGGCAGTTTAAAATAAGAGTTTATTGTCGATATGAAATTTGTGGGTTTATTTTCATATTTATTTTGTTGTTATAACAGAAGAAAAATAATTTTGTCAATTTGTGCCCCCCAGTGGCTCAGCGGTAAGTCTGCGGACTTACACGCTAAAATCCGGGTTTCGATACCCGTAGTGGGCAGAGCACAGATAGCCCATTGTGTAGCTTTGTGCTTAATTCAAAACAACAACAGCGTAAAACATTAGTGATGTCGAGAAAAACCAGTTGTAGAGAAATATATATGTGCAAGAAGGTCGAAACGTTGTTCGCTCTTCTACGTAAAATATTTTCTCAACCCAAACGAGCCGTTTTTGCATATATATGAGTAAAACATTACTTTGCGTTTCACTTTATGGTTCAAAATTATCTCTCTTCTCTTAATTTAACTTACTTAAATTTAAGTTAAAATAAATGCTATTCTACATTTCACTCATTTAAAATATTTGTAACGCAGCACATCAGATAAAGAAACAACAACCCTGTCTCATCGTCAATCCTTAATAGTAAGCAAACACGCAAAATTCGGCGTCATTCAATGATACGTGGTGTCAAGTTTTAGACTTCGCTCTACGTATATTACGAGAAAACACCATTTCCGGTTGTCTCCAAGCAACCCAGTCTAAAGACGCACGTTGTGCAGAGGGAGAAGCATAGGGCGTGTACCCAACTATGCAGGAGGTTTGTGGCATATTTAAGTTATGTATAAGCTTTATGGGTACTTAAGAATAATTTCTACGTAGTTTGATATATGCACTTTTATATGAAATGAGAAATGAAATCAAGTAGTGTGAAATGATATTTAGGCTTAGGCCTGAAAAAATTATTACAATTAGTGGTAGTAGTAGAAATAGTATCACACTTAGGCCTAACCGAATTTGTGCCCGCTATATACCGCTGCGGCAGGGTGTTCTACCGCCTTAAACTTGCCATAAGCTACGTGATCAACTCGTCATCACGAATTATGAATTATGTGAAGATTTGCGTGAATAAAGAAAAGCATTTGCTCTTACCTTAAAATTTGAGCATAACATTACAAATCTTGCTCTAAGTATGTTAAATATAAGAAAAAGTTAGTTAATAACACATTTATGCACGTGTTTGTGTTCTATTGAATTTACATCTTAGTTGAGGCAATCCATTTTTAGTACAAGTCTTGGCTTTATGTGTAGGATAAATTATTAGTTTGTTATATTATCATAATATTTATAGATAATGGGCAACGTTTGTTAGGTGTTGCTGGGCATGTTTAAAGTTTGTCTCAAATCATTTGTTTCAAAGTATAAGAAATTAATCTTAAATCTGTGATCAAAGTTCACTTGATGATAGATGAAGTGGTTGGAAAAGAATATCCATCATTTTAATATACCATCCATTATATTTTTAAACCTGAACTTTTGTTTTCCTGGCTATAACAGAAATATTAAGAATTATTAGACAGCTATGTAAATAACCAAATATATTTTAAGTACTAAAAAATCTGTTATTTCACTTTTGCTTCATGAAAGAAGGACTATACAGCAAGACATAATCCATGAAAAAGATTATATAACATTTTGACTAAGTTCAATAATATAAAGATCAGAGGCAGTTTGTTGCGTGTAATCTATTCACCATTTTACAATCAACTTAATACAAATTACTTACAATAGACACAAAAATCCTTCACTGTATCCAGTTCTCATCTTTAGAATGTGTCTCTAGTCTCTAACTCCATAATTTTTCAGAATCTAGGACTTGAGAAACTTGTATCGTGTCTGGTCTTAGTGCTTGCAGGTACTGTTATTGTGTTTATAAAAATATTAAAAATCTCTATAATGCCTCCCACCCTTGAATAATTCTACTCTTTGATAAACCATGAATTGTTCTGACAGTTCTTCTCTGAACCTAACCAATATCCTATCTGAACTGAACACAACATTTAAGCAAAGTCTTGTTAGTTCCTTACAGAATGAAACAGTACTTTGCATGAACTTGGACTCAATATTCATGTGTGTACAACCTAATTGAGTTGATACAAGTTGGCATGCATTCTGTATAAAGTGTTTGAGATATTGTAATAGCTATGCTCAGTTGTTTTCCTGATTAATTTCACTTAAAGCTTTTCCAGAAAAATTTTTAAATAATTAATATTGTGAAGGACTCTGTGCTTCCCTGTCGTCCAGGGCTTATAATAATGTTTTATTTCTTACCTGAGCAAAGTAAAATGATTGATTGCAGTTTATCAGAAAATATCCAGAGTTGGGTAAGATAATGTAATGGGTAAACCGACGTAATGTAGAAAGCATTTTTAACCGTCACTACAGTAATGGGTAAACTGACGTAATGTAGAAAACATTTAATTGCCAGCTACCACATGAAGAAACATCAAAATAAAGAACATATTTTTTTTGTAGCTAGATACATGTACTGTGTAAAGTAGCTTTATAGTTTAAATCTACAACAACAAATTATATAGAAACAAGTTTTAGCATCCTCATTTGTCCTCTTCAGTCAAACTTGTGTACATAATTGATGTTGGACTTAAAATCCAAAATAGACTGTATCCATTTTTTTTTAAGGTGAGCAGTGACTTGTACCTGAATATGGAAGTACACAATTTTGGATCCAATCCAGTCTCGTGTCATACGTGGAGCAAAGACAAATCTCGTGAGTAACACGTGTGACGTTAGCAGTAGAGAGCATACAAACAAATTATAAATAACTATAATATTTATATCTTGTGAACTACTCTTTCTAAGGAACAAATCATTAATATGATTTACTGTGTACATGAAGCACTTTCTGTATAAGTTAGCATTGCTTTTATTTCTTTTAAAAAATATGAGATTGATGATATGACAAAAAGTTTTAACATGCTGGACAATGCATGAATTGGTGAATGCTATCCAGATTAGAAGGTTCTTATAGTAACCACACCTAGGAATAGGCTTAACATACTTAGTGAGAGAGATCGACTGTATGCTGAACATCTTTGACAGTCTTAAACTATTTTGTGCTGTGTCTGTTCTTCTGGTGAAGTTTCACTTTTGCAGAATGAATAGTTTTTAAGGTATTATAGTTAAATGGTTTCTCACTTATCACATTCCATGTGTTCATTACTTATTGTAAATAATTAAAGCAATCCAATAGTAAAGGTTCTCATAGCTAAAATTCATTGTCTTACAGAGTTGGCCTTATCCCCAAATAACAACAAGGTCCTCATTTATAAAAAAGCTAGTGAGAAATGGATTGAGCCAGAATTACTTTCACAACATGATCTTCGAGTTACGAGTATGGATTGGGCTCCGAACACAAATCGCATTGTTACATGTTCAGCAGTAAACATTATCCTTTTAACTTCCTATTTCTTTCTATAGTTGCTGCATGTGTTATATATTCTTTTCCTTCAAAAATAAAGTGCAATATTACTTTAAGAAAATTGTTTTAAGTTTGTTTGTTTTTGTGTAAAACTAAATGATATGAGATTCAAGGTTTAGTATGAGCAGGTTAATAAAATCAACTGTTATTTTAATGAAGATAATGTAGGTTAAGAAATCTAACTTGTTCCAATAAAGATGACCATTTAATAACCCTCCTCTGAATCTTTCTCAGATGATAGAACCAAGATTCAAATGAGATTCAAGAGCCTGGGCAAAACAGTATTAATTGTTAGGCCTAAATCATTAATGTCAATTTTTAACATTTGAAACAGGTCATAAAGAAGTTATGGATAAAAACTTAAGTCTCTGAATACATTTGTTTTAGTATAAGGTGTGGACTAGAACAGTGGTATTCCACATGAGGACCATATAGTTCCAGACCCAAACTCTCCGGGACAATTTCATACAATATTCATGCTTTAAATGTTTTTAAATTACATTGTAAAACTATATATTTCAGTAGCTGTATTTCAAAATGCTTATTTTCAGTCATCGGAAACAGACCACTGAAATCTCTGTGTGGGCCAATAGTTGGGAACCACTGAACTATAAAAAGAAACGAAGATGGTAAAATAAATTAGAGTGGATAGGGATGCTGAACCAGAATGACAGAATGATGATGAGAAAAGAAAAATTATTGATATTACTTTATGATGATCAAGAAATATGAGAAAAAACAAGGACATGATGGGGGGACTTTACCACAAGCGTTGAAGTCGAAACGTAAATTTAAAAGTTAAAAATTTTGAAAAAAAACTTTTCTAGAACAAACAATTCATGCTTTATTATTTAAATATGACACACTTAGTAAAAGAGACATAATTTTGTCATTAAAACATTTATTCAAGCAGTCCTTTTGTTGTGTGATATTAAGTTTTGGTTAATATTGAGATGTTTCAACATTTATGTTGCTGCTATATATGTATATATATTTTTTACATAGTCTAATCTCTGGGTGTTTCATATTCCAGGACAGAAATGCTTATGTTTGGACACAGTGTGATGGTAAATGGAAACCAACTTTAGTGTTATTACGAAGCAATCGAGCTGCAACCTATGTAAGATGGTCACCATGTGGTAAGTTACAGTTATAAACCTATAGCTTAGCTTATTGTTCTAAAACATACATAATAACAAAGTGATTAGGTTTTCTTAATCTGTTATTTTTAATAAGCTTAAATGTTTCTTTCTGTGCTCATTTCTTGTTTATAATTTTCTAAAACTGCTGAGAACACAGTTCTTATTTATAAATAGTGGATGAAGGTAATGTAGTACACATTTGTGTAAATGTACAAAAATTTACTATGATAATTACCCCCCACTTGCTGCTGTGGTGAGTTTTGCTTGCTTTTATTCTAGTCACATGTGAAGTTAGTGTCAAGGTTCCAGCATTTCCCTGGGTCCTACAAATTAAGTTTATTTTGTACTTTGTTGACAGTCCAGTTTAGTAAAACATCCCTTTTATATTAATCATAATATATCATTTGTTGATTAATGAGCATGTACAGATGATTGAGTATATTATATTAAAGTTATCTCGCTGTTCATTAGGTCATGTGAAAGAAACAGCTGATACAAAATTGTGGCAGAATAACATGGTGCATGAATGCACCTTGGCATTGTTTGGCATTTCATAGGTAGTGTGATACTCTCTGAAAATGATTAATTTTAGTAGAATATTTATATGCAGATCCTAAAGGTGTGTTCATACCAGGGAGTACAATTTCAGAGAAGGGTATACCCATTATAATACTTATTAGCATTTAAAACAGTATAAACTTGTAGAACCATGATCATCTAGAAGTAGATCAGCAGCAAGTCATACTCCAGCTGTGCTAAACAAAGTGCAACATAATGTAACAGCTGAGAATCCACAGTCACAAAGATTAATGACTAAAACCATTTACATACCTTTGGCATCAGTATGACTTAATCAAGAAGGATCTCTATCTGGGAAAATGTTAATGAATTATTAAAACCCTGCAGGTAGGAGGGGTGTGCTTTGGACATGGCTGTCTTATGACAAAGCCTTTCATCAACAGAAACTACATTGTTGGACAATTTTTAAGATGTCCAAGCATGGCAACATGAATTGTAATGATAGGATGAGACTTAAAATTTGTTTTTAATATATTGTAACGAATCTATGTAGTTAACATATAAAAGAAAAGGCAGTTGTGACTTGCAAACAAGACAATCCTATGATTTCAACCTTAACCTGCTCTGCATAAAGAAAAAAACAAACAAATGAAATTAGTGTTAAAAATATTCACTTAGTGTAAAAATGAATGAAACTTAGGCCAGATTTAATATAATGATTAGAAATGTCTAAAGTTGACTAATAATAATTAGTGTAATATGTACAACATCACAAGCTCACAAATGTAGGCCTCATTGTCTGAGTTAAATGGTTAACTGAATAGGATAATACTAAGTTATGGTTAAATTGTAATTAGTTAATGGAGGTTAATAATTTGTATGCGTAGTTATTACTCACTTTTTATTAATAAAAACTTTCTTTGTAGAAAATAAGTTTGCAGTTGGTAGTGGTGGTGCTTTAGTTGCAGTTTGTTATTTCGAGGAAGAAAATGATTGGTGGGTCAGCAAACACATAAAGAAACCTATCATGTCAACTGTTACCAGGTATTTTCTTCAAGTTTTGTTATGATCACATGGCTGTAAAAGCTAATTCAGTAATTTGCTCATTTTGCCCATATCGAATTTGTCTCTCATTGTTTATAGTTACTTTAGGTTTTTAAGGTTATAACTATTGCATGTAATTGATTTTTGTTTTGTTTCACAATGGAACAATATTTTCCTGAACTATTAGTTTGTTAAAAAATAATGGCAGATTTTTATACTAAAATTTTAGTCATTTATGGGGATAAAAAAAACTGTCTTTTTTACTTCACACAAACCATTGAAAAACTAAAGTTTTTTCTATTCATTATTACTTTTATTCTTTATAAAACTTTATTTCCAATATTTCACATCCTTACAATTAATGAAGAAAAAAAGTTGTGCATCATTGTTTTGCGTGAAATCAAACTTGTTCATAATAAATCACACACAACTCAAATCATCAGCCAAGCATGGGATGAAGGAACCACCTCTTACAGTAGAGTACAGTGTTGATTCCAAAACTTTGAAATGAAAATGTGAGTCTTGAAGATAGGAAGGACAGAGAACATTCTTCTGCTGTTGCAAGTGACCAACTGAGAGTATTAGTGGAAAGAATCCTAGGGCAAACTGTTTGAAAAATGGCACAAGAATTGGATGCTGGCATATCTACAATTTTGAACCATTTTGAGCAAATTGGGAAAGTAAAAAAGCTTGACAAGTGGGTTTCACACAAGCACAGTGAAAATCAGAAAAATTGCTGTTTTGAACTGTGCTCCATGCTGATTTTGCACAACAGAAATGGCCCATTTTTTGATCAGATTGTCACATGGTGAATAAAAGTGGACCTTTATCGCAACAGAAAGCTATATGCACAATGGCTCAACCGTGATGACATTCTAAAAGGCAAAGTTGCCCCAACAAAAGGTTATGGTCACTGTATGATAGTCTGTGGCTGGCATTATCCATTACAGCTTGCTCAAGCAGGGCCAGAATATCACTGTAAAGATTTACAGTTAAGAATTGAAAGACGTTCATAGAAAGTTGTGTGAAAAAATGGCAGCATTAATCAATCAAAGAGGTCTAATCTTTCATGATGATGATGATTGGTTACATGTTGCTCAAATGACACTCCAGAAGCTCAGTGAATTGGGGTATGAAAGATTGCCTCACATTCCTTACTCCCCAGACCTGTTGTTCACCAGTTATCACTATTTCAATCATTTGGACAAGTTTTTGCAGGACAGAAAATTCAACAACAGATATGTAGCAGAGAATGGCATTAAAGAATTTTTGAGCTCTAGGAATTCAGAGTTTAATCATAATGACATAAATAATCTTGTTTCTCATTGGCAAAAGTGTATAGATTCACTAGGTTGTTATTTTGATTTAATAAAGTTGTTTGATTTTTTTTTTTATTACATTTTAAAAGTTAAAATCTGACATTATTTTTTGAACCTAATAAATTTGAAAGAAGTTGTGAAATCTGTTTATTTTGCAATTTGTGTGTATATTTAATCTTTTATTCTTTAATTTTTAGCCTTGATTGGCATCCTAATAACATACTGTTGGCAACTGGGTCAACTGACTTCAGAGTCAGGTAAGATATGACTTGTGTTAATGTGTAGATGGAATAAAGAATAAAATAACTTAGTTTGGTAAGTGTCTGTAGTATTAACATTTATTAGTTCTGTAACACAGAGGTAAGTGCTAGGAATAGTAAGTAATCAGGGTTGTATGCAGAGCTGGCAATGGTAAGTAATCTGGGCTATATGCAGAGTTGGCATTGGTAAGGAATCAAGGCAGTATGCTGAGCTTAGCACAGTCTAACATTTAGTTTACTGGACTACAAATCTGGATAACGTGATTTGTGTTTTATTGTTGCAAAATTCAGCTGTGAACTTCAGGATGAGGCTGTTGGTGAATTAGAGTTATTGGTGAGTGCTGTTGAATATTTTCTTTCCCTCATGTTTATATATTTAAAATAAAATATAAATACAGTAAAATTATCTGAAACAAACAAACAAAACGTGGTATTCTCAGAATAATTTGTTGATTTTCATGTAGTCTGAATGTGATATCTCATTTATTTGACACAAGTATGTCTTGTGTACTCTGTTAATCAAATTGTGTGCTTTACTTTAGCATGGAGCCACTGAGTTCATGAATGCTTAGTTTTAATGTTGTGTATTAAATTCACAAGCATGTCTGTACACAAAATTCTTTTGAAAACAAAAAATGATTAAAACTTGTTCAGTATTGCTTCTTCTCAGTAATGGTAATGTAGGCTTGTTTGCAATGATGGATTAGTAGATATTGATGGTATTTTAACAGCTAGTTTAATATTGTCTTATTAAAGGTAATGTTGAAATGTGTTCATTGTAATTTAAGAATGTTTTCACCTGCAGTATTAATTGCTTGCTCACTCAGCCTATTGGTAGATATGATGAGTAAGTGGTTCCAGTGCCATTCATGTCCACTAGAAGGTATTTTGTGAAATTTATCTATAGTAGTTAATATGTTTACCATTCATGTCCATCTGACCAGCATCTGCTTGGTTTTCTGTCTTGTCTGTCAAGATAGCATGCATGTTGTCACAAAACACCAATAGCTTCCAAAAATATCATTAGAATACGAGATCTGGAGGTTGCGAATATAAAAAAATGTCCACTAATCACCCAGTTTCCTTGTCAGTACGTTTACAGGCTGTGTCATCTCAAAATGAAAATTATTTCCTTGTTATAAGTTGCAAAAATATCAAAGTCACTTGATGGAATAGTATCTGTTGTGGTGACAGTTTAGACATGATCACATGGCAACTTATTCTGTTCGCTAAACTTTGTCAAACTCCAGAAAGCCTTGTTACATTGGTAGAATGTTAATGCAGCACCAGTGTTTTTATATGGTTATTCATGTAGTGCAAGAGCGACTTTATCATTCAGTGAAAGTCTGTTAGGAGCGATTTTTGAAATCCTGCAGTCCATCATAAACAAATTTCACTTGGTGTTCCTCTATAGCAGTTATTTTTTTAAAGTAGAATTTTCTTTTCTGTCATTTCATTAGCTTACTCTGCATTGCTAATTTATAATATAGATTTAGAATTAATCTAAATGTTTAAAGCTTGTCAGAACTTGTTATATATCAAAGGGTTTAGGGCCAAAAATTTTGTTAACTTCAACCAATAAAATAAAACATTTTAGGTCAATAAGTAAGAATGGTGCACATAATTAACTGTACTCATAACTAGCTTTATGCTTTGGTGTGGTCTGTATAGCAGCTTGTTTTGGACAAAAGTTATTAGCTTTTGTACTTTACTACTTATTAGTTTCAAGCTCAATGCAAATACATTTATAATAACTGTCAGATCAATAGAGTTTAAATAAATTTCAAAAACAAACTATTGTGAATTAAGTCATCATCTTCAGAAAGTTTTAGATGAGTAGTAAATAATTTTTATCAAAAGCAAAAATTAAAATGTACTTGCTATTTGAGCAGTGTGTTTCTAGTCTGTAATAACAACACTGTTCTTACCCTTTTCTGTACTGAAACGCTCATTTGTCAGCAACTATAGCCCCCTTGTGACTCGGTCATACATCTGCAGGCTTGCAAAATGAAAATCTGGATTTCAATACTTGTGAGGGACACAACATGATTGGTTCATGATAGGTTTGTCCTTAACAAGAACCATACAACAAATAAAATCACCTACTTCGGTGTGTAAATGTTTCAACATTTTACCTCACTGTTAGAGATGAATAAAATTGATCAAGGTTTACCACGATATTGATAAGATTAACTGCCATGCAGTGTGTGTATTACTTGTTTTTGTCTGTGAAGATGAATGTAATGAAAACAGGTGTATATTTTTACAGGGTATTTTCTGCATACATAAAAGAAGTAGAACAAAAACCTCAGCCTACGCCATGGGGGAATAAAATGCCTTTTGGAAACGTTATGGCCGAAGTTTTTAATGCTGGAGGTAAGATTACTGGGTACACAATTAACTTCTAAACTCAAGTTAGGAAATGTCAATCCCAGGAAGACAAAGATGTAATGCAATACTTTATAATATAGCGAAGAATTAGGTGTACACGGTAATAACAGAAAAAAAACCTGGGCCCTTCACTGGGAAACAAAGTGTTTAAGTAGGATGAAGGACTCCAACTTCAAGATGTGTGCTACAGCAAGTATCCATGCTGTAAATTATGGGATTGATGGTGCTTTGGGATCTAAATACCATTATTCTCCAAAGTTAGCTGGAACTGATGCAAGGATCAGCGGTGGTGAAAACCATTGTAATCACATTTCTTCCACAGGCATGATCAGTAGGGCTTTATTGTCATGCTACTAAAATTATCTTTTACTGTCAAGACTGAAATCCAACATTGCATCATTCAGGATGAAAATGTTCCCTGTAGCTCCAGCATTTGGGGTTATCATCTGGAATCTCTCAATACCTGTCTTATACCATCAGTTTTATACCAACAACCAAGAAATTAACCCTTACTTAGTGGAAGAAAGCAGATAATGCTCATTTCTGTATCCCTTAAAACCTATCACATCACATGTAGTTTCATTTTACAGATTTAATTTTTGTTTATCTGTGAAAAAGACATTTGGCTACTTAGCATTATTGCAGTGTGTGTTTCTTTCACACTTTCCATGATGGACATAGCTTTAGGCTCACAAATTGTTTTCTTGGCATTCACTCAGGGTTGGTGTATATAGTTTGTTCAGAAACTGATATCCCTGGTTTCATTTAAAAATAACAGTAACAAGAGCCTTTGGGTGCTTACCTCTGTTTCTCCATAATCATTAAGTATTGATCCGATAAGATGTCTTTGTGTTTGGAATAACCTGTTCTAGGTCTCTAACTAATATCTGCCAGCTGAATTTAGATCCACATTCTACTTCAATAAAACTGAGATTTTCAGCCAACCTACGTTAACACTTCACAACAGTAGGTGAGACTTGCAGCCAGTCAACATTAACTCTTCATAACAGTAAATTTAAATGTAACAGGAAACATTCACTGTAACCAGTGACAAGTCTTCCAGTTATGTGCCACATCAGACATCTGCAAGTCCTGTTAGATTATTCTACTAATATTTAATGGTTATTAACTTCAAAGATTGAAACAGGTAAACAACACATCCTGTTATGTCCCAACTAACGTTGGTTGGGTGATTATTTGGTAACTAGCTATTTTGTTCATTTTTGTAATTGTTTTACTTTCACTGTTTATAAAATACTTTTTTCACATTTCAGTTTTTTAAAATGTGTCCTTTATTTTATTTTCAGTAGTTTAGTGTAAAAGAAATTAACTGTTGTTGTTATATAATTAAGATTTACTGATTAAATAATTGGACATAATCTGTGTCTGGATAGTGTATGCCAGAAGGCCAGCATAATTTAAACTACCTTAAATGTACTATGTTTATTTGGAAAAATGTTAGTTTCTCAAATGCTGGATACTGAATATAGCTAAGTTTAATTAATTAACCTAAATTAATTGGAAATATCCAAATATAAAGAGAATTTAGATATTAAAAATGTTTATAGTTTATTTAGTAAGCCTAATTTAAATATATGTATCTAAGTGTGAAGATAAAGTAGATGGTAAATATTAGTAAACTTAATTTGGTTATAGGTAACTCAAAATAGACTTTTTTTAAATTTCAATATCAAAAACAAATAAAGTTTCTAAATGTTTAGTTGTGAATGTTATCAATAGGAGGCTGGATCCACTGTGTCAGTTTCTCCACAAATGGTAACAAACTTGCCTGGGTGAGCCATAACAGTACCATCTCAGTTGTGGATGCTGAAGCAGACATAAAGTGAGTTAAAATATAAAAGTTTGTTTTTATAGTTTAAAATTTTCTTTGGTTTTGAAATTATTTATGCATAAAGCCTCCAAATCAAAAGCTATGATTAAAAAAAAATAATTATTTTACTTATATGCACTACATGGACAAAAGTATGTGGACACCTCTTTTAATTAGTGGGTTTGGCTATTTCAGCCACACCAATTGCTAACATGTGCATAAACTCAAGTATACAGCCATGTAATCTCCATAGACAAACACTGGCAGTAGAATGGGTCATACTAAAGAGCGCGGTGACTTTCAATATGGCACTGTCATTGGATGCCACCTGACCAACAAGTCAGTTCTTCAAATTTCTGCCTTGCTAGAGTTGCCCCAGTCGACTGTTAATTGTTGTTACTTTGAAGTGGAAATGTCTGGGAGCAAAATCAGCTCAGCTATGAAGCAGTGGGCCACACAATCTCACAGAATGGGAATGCCAAGTGTTGAAGCACATAGCACGTAAAAATTGTCTGTCCACAATTACAACACTCACTATCAAGTTCCAAACTGACTTTGGAAGCAATGTCAGCACAAGAACTATTCATCAGGGGCTTCATAAAATGGGTTTCCATGGCTGAGCAGCTGCACACAAGCCTAATATCACCATGCACAATGTTGAGTTTGGCTGGAGTGGTATAAAACAAACTGCCATTGAACTCTGTAGAAGTGGAAATGTATTCTCTGGAGTGATGAATCTGGGTTTGGCAGATGCCAGGAGAACACTACCTGCCTGAATGCATAGTGCTAACTGTAGTTTTGTGGAGGAAGAATAATGGTATGGGGCTGATTTTTCTCCTTTGGGCTAGGTTATTTAGTTCCATTGAAGGGAAATATAATAACTACAGCATACAATAACATTCTAGAGAAATGTCTGCTTCCAATTTTATGGCAATAGTTTGGAGAAAGCCTTTTTTATTTAGCATGAAAATGCCCCATACACAAAGAAAGGTCCATAAAGATATGGTTTGCTGAGGTTGGTGTGGAAGAACTTGACTGGCCTGCACAGAGCCCTGACCTCCAAATCCACAAAACACCTTTGGGATGAATTAAAATGCTGACTGCAAGCCAGGGCCAGGCCTTTTTGCTCAACCTCACTAATGCTCTTGTGGCTGAATAGGAGCAAATCCCCACAGCCATGTTCAGAAATCTAGTAAAAAGCGTTCTCAGAATAGTGGAGGCTGTTATAGCAGCAAAGGGAGGACCAACTCCACATTAATACCCATGGTTTTGGAATGAAATTTTCAACAAGTACATATGGGTGTGATGGTCAGGTGTCCACATAATGTTGGCCATGAAGTGTATTTTGTATATTTGTATGTCTTCTTAAAGTGAATTAAAATATTTATATTACTTACTAATATAATGTTTTATTGTCTTTTTGTTCTCCAAATGTAAGTTTTACTCGGAAGTGTGTATCATAACTTTTCTATTAAAGTTTATTCACATCAAAACTGATTTGCTTAGTTATAGCACACAAGGTCTTAATTAAAAGACCATTTACAAGGCATTAGTAGTGACACACACACGTGGGTGAAATGATTGTTACAACTGCCCACGTTATCTAGATCGGTCCCAACTGACAAGAAGTCCACTTTTGGGAACCAACGACTTGCCTGATACACAGTTATAGCTTGTGAAAGCCCACTTTTGAACAGAGCCTCTCACATCTAGAGAAAGGTCTCAGAACTTGCTGAAAGGGTTAGCCATGCTTTCATTTGACCAGGAACAAGCATATAATAATATTTTATTGCTGTGGTTGATTATATTTGCACAGCATGAGGCCCAGAAGAGTGGTTAACTTTCATTACAAGTGAAAATAGTTATTTAATATTTCATGTGCTAATTAACATATTTGTCAGTTATTAAAAAGCAAACTTTGACCATTCCTATTTGTCAGTGTTGTTTGGTGGAATTTCACCTTTGGCTATTTCTTGTTTTTGATATAGGGCTGAGCTGAAAGGTAGAAGGGCTAAATATTTGATCAAAAGTCAAGTGTTTTAGGTTTAACAGTCCGTCAGATAACTAACCTTTAATCGCATCTTTAGTGTAAAATTTCATGACTGTTTTGTTGTTTTTTCTTAAAATTATAGTTCACTAGTAAATGTTATAAAAAGAAATAGACTGTTTTAAATATACTTTTGGACTAAAGAAGGAACTAATTTGGAAATGGAGGTTCAAGTCCTTAAAATACACACACACACACACAGCTAGCTGTAGTAGTGTTGTTTTGAACAATGGTTAAACTGATAACACTTTCAGTAGGTTAAGAGGACATCCATAGATCGATAGTAGCCCAGTGTTTATAATTACATGTAATAATCATCCTTGTAAGTGTTAACTCCACAGTAATAATTTGCTAGGTACTAAGTATGTGATATTGTTTTTTGTACTTCATTTGCTTTAAACAAAAGCTCATTTGTGTCATTTCTGGTTTCATCTATAGATTGGTTACACTAAGAACACAATACTTGCCTTTTATCACATGTTTGTGGAGTTCTGAGGACAGCATTGTGGCTGCAGTGAGTAAATTGAATATGATATACATGAGTTTTGGTGATGTTTATCTAGTTTACTCACAGAATTGTAGCTGGGTTTCATATTTTGTCTTCTTGGAGAGAGTTGCTTAAAAACCTTAATAAATGAATTGGTGAGAAGTATTTGTAGTACATTGACTACAGTGTATAAATATAATGTAATAATTCTTAGTAACGGGAAGGTAGAAACATTAAATCTTTTATCCTGCCAGAAATTGTAAAACATAGAAAAATTCATAGGAAGAGCAGAGAGTTAAAAGATATTAATATAAAGTATCTGTATGTTAGGGTAAGGGACAGTTATGATAAGTGATTTGTTATGGCATTCTTTAATCTTTTTTGTTTTTCTGTGTCACCAACTGAAGAAAAGTAATTTTACTCTTAATTTTAAATGCTTTTTTGACATGATAAGGAACTAACTTTTTTTTTTTTAACACTTGCAGCATCCTGTTCTAAAATTGTCTTTAAAACACTTGTTTGTCATGTTTTATGTATATTATTTTAGGCACTTGGGGCCCAGTATGGCCAGATGGGTGAAGGATTTAAGTTCATAAACTGAGGGTCACGGGTTTGAATCTCTGTAGCACCAAACATACTCACCCTTTCAGCCGTTGGAGTATTATAATGTTACAATCAATCCTACTATTTGTTGGTAAAAGAGTAACCCAACAGTTGGTGGTGGGTGGTGATGACTAGCTGCCTTCCATCTGGTCTTACACTGCAAAATTAGGGACAGCTGGTGCAAATAACCCTTGTGTAGCTTTGCATGAAATTCAAAAATCAAACAAACATTTAGGCACTGGATTTCTATCACTAGTGGAATTCAGTGTTTTTCTTGTCAGATTTAGAACTGTAATTTTCAACTTGTTTATAAATGGAGTACATCTTGAAAAATTTGGTAACAAGCTTCTCAGATAAGAAATAAAAGTTGTACTGTCACGTGTAAATTGACAAGGTGAACTTTGGTCAAGTTGCTTAAGTGTACAAACAACAAAATGTTATAATAGTCTTATAAATGTGAGAATTATTTTTTGTCACAAACTTCATTTACCTCATTGTGCTCATAGATTATATGATAGTTACGTAGAAGCTTAACAACTGGATACCTTTGTTGAATACTGAATTAAGGTAACCAACTTCTTGTTGTCACAGGGATATGATTGTAGTCCTATGGTCTTCCAGTACAACAAACAAGGTCAGCTGTCATTTGTTGAAAGGCTAGGAAAGTCTCAGAAAAAGGAAATGGATGGATTTAGGTTTGTTATTCTCAACAATCTTACCACTAGTAAATATTGTTTTTATCTCTTCCTTTAATGTATTAATCTATTTATGTGAGGTGTGAAATTCTGCCAGTATACAGTACCACAACATTTTTAATGAAGTACTAGCTCCTGGTCTTATTTGAGCTACTTTGTTTTTTATGTTTTATAAACAGATCCACTTCACCCAGCTTGAGTACCTCCATTTTTTTCAGAATTTCACTTGTGAGTGTGTGAGTAAATGTGTATAATAGACTCAAAACTAATCTGTTTTTAAATTTCTGTTATATATAACTGCTGATTTTGAAGTTGACACCAGCCATGCAACACTTGGCACTTAATTAACTATTACATCTGATTACAAACATTCTTTAATTTGTGTGATAATAAACTGAGCTGTCACTTAGTTTTTTAAAAGAGAAATTCTAAAATATATATCATACTAGAAAATAGTCAAATAGACAAAGCCACTTAAGGCAACTTATAATAAAGTTTAAATCTACACTAATGGACCAATACAAAATTTAATGGGTACTAGTTTACACTTAAATATGGAAATATTTCATTAGTGTGGATCCAGACTTTATTATTTGTAATACTGAGTTATAATTCTAATGAGCTCTAGTTTATTCAACTGATTGGATGGGTAAATGACTTTTCCACTAGGTCATTTGGGTTGACCCCTTTCAGTGCATGGTGACCTATATGAAATACTTGTTTTATATATTCTGGAAGCCATTCATTTATATAACATTTCATCAACTTTTGAACTGTTCTGTTTAAAAATTGGTCTCTCTATTCCTATTCCATAGGAATGGATTTATCACTGGTTGGTCTCTCATTCCACACCAGTTTCCTCAGATATGGAATGGTTTCATCACCAGTGGGTCTTTCATAAAATATTGAGATTATGTTACAATGTTCTGTAGTTTGCTGCATTGAGATGAGAAATTAGTATTACATAAGAGAGCCTAACTAGTGGTTGTAACAACATAAAAGTTATTGACTGATACTGTACTTGACTGTGTTAAGGTCGTTTTAACCTATGTTTATTTCTCTAGCTGTGATTGGCTAATTTTGTTATAAACATAGGTGATATTCTTTTGAAAACAGTAAATGTTCATTTTGGATATTTTTGGTGTGAGGTAGTTAAAAAAAATTAAATTTATTTTTTGTTAGTGCAATGAGGAAGTTTCGAGATATGGACAAGTGTGCCGTTAGTAATGGATCTGTTGATGATACTGCTCTGGACAGCATTCACCAGAATTCTATCACAGATTCACGTGTTCACACTGTTGGAAAAATCGGGGTCACTAAGTTCAGCACTGTAGGTCTGGATGGAAAACTAGTTATCTGGGATATTGAGGTAAAGAAAGATCAAATGTTTAGGGTAAAATCATTTATGGTTATTACTGAGAGGTCAGGTACAGTATTCGTAACAACACTTATTAACCTATGATACCAAGGTACCTTGATGAAGAGCAGATGTTATATAGTTTCCATGGAAATTACACCTACTTTTTCAACTTTATCATTGGTATGTGGATACCTTGAGGGAAAATTTACCATTTTTAGAAAAGTTTTTATAAATTACTTGTAACTGTTCTTGTACACATTTAAGAAAAAAATATATACTTCAGAGCTGAAATTTATTTAATAACAATTTAATTTTATGTATAATTTTTATTTTAATCTTTAATTTTGATTTTTTCTACTTAAAACATAAATGTTTGGGAACTCTATTTGATACTAATATGTCACATTCATCCATTTTCTGGAAAGAAAGTTATCAAGAAATTTTTACTGTTTTAAACCCATAATTTCAATATAGCTATAGTTCTTTTGAGTATTGGCCTGTAACTTGGTGTTATATAATTGCTTTTATCTCAGCTCTGAAAAGTCGTTATCTAGTGATCTAAACACACAGTTTATCAACTGTATAAACCAACATGGTTTCGAGTTCAGTGTTGCTTTGTGTATGGTTCAGAACAAATTGATAAAAGGCTTAACTTTGTAATATATTGCTAGAAGAAACTGTTTTTGAGCAGCATACAATACAAGTAACAGTTATGTTTACTTTTCTAAAGCTTGTTTTATTATGTTCTATTTCAGTTGAATCACATTTTTATAGTATGGTATGAAAAGAAATGTTTTATGGATGAAGATGAGATTGGCTTAATTAAATCATTTTATATTTGATCTTATTTAGTTTTATTTAGCCAATGAGGCTGCTGTATTGACCACCTTTAGGTTAGGTTAACTTCTGTACGAATTGTAATGTAACTTCACCATACTTTCTTTAAACAGATGTTAGAAGCCACCATGACTGGTTTAAGGATTCGATGAACATCTCATCTTGAAAACCTGTTATGAAAGACATGCCAGTGGAGACAAATGATTCACTCTCATTCATGTAACATTTTTTTGTCCCCGCTCTCATTTTTTATGAGAGTTTATGCAACCCAACTTGTAACAGGCACGTGTCATTATAATCTAACATATAAAACTGTTGATATACAGATAAAATGGTTTAGTGGAGCCACATTTGTTGAAGATTATAGATTCACTTGTATAATCACATGAGCTTACAATACTGTAGAATGTACAGTGGTTTCAATAGAGGATTTTATATTTAGTAAATATTTTGGATTTGTTTCTTTCAGAAATTTCTCTGAAAGTTCAAGGCTTGTTTTAGTTAGATTCTAGAGCATTACTTATTGGTAAAGATATCTTTGTATACTTTTTGTAGTAACCTAAAATAAGGAACAGGGTCAATGTTATTGAAACTTGATAATTATTTCAGGTATAACATTATTTTGGTTTTTGTTTACTAGCTAATAATATCTATAAAATTTTTGGTTTGTGTTTGTCTTGGAGGATATATCAACACACAGATCTTTGAAGGATAGTTTAAATAGTTTCATATTCATCAAATTAGAATGTGATGAAAACTAGTGTGTGATTTTTCTTATTTGTTGTTTTGAATTTATTCAACTGGTTTGAGTAACGTGTTGTCTAATGGACTAGTGCTGGACAGTGTTTCATACTTATGTCATTTGATATAAGTTGTTTCAATTCATTTATTGGTATACTAACTAATAGAGGAATTTACTCGTGTGAAACAGAACTTTTTGTTAAACCTAATATGACCTCAGTAACTATAAACCAACTGTCATATTTCAGTGCAACTGGCACAGTGAATAGGAGCCAAATGCTTTTACGAAGGTTTGGAGACAAAATATATACAAAAGTAGCAAGTCTCCTTTGATCCCTGATAAACAGTTGAAATTATATCTAAGTTAAATCCAAATTTGTTTTTCAATAGCTGCAACAAAGTCAAATTATCAATTTTTAAATAACATTCCTTAATGGGACATTTACTTGAAGTAATCTATTTTGGTTTGAGGCTTTGCATAATGTTATCTTTTGTTGTTTGAAATTTTTGAAATAAGAAAATGTTTGATATCATCCACACTTTTATATTATTATTTGAAAGTTTGTTCTGTCTGTGGAATATATATGTTACTAAAACGTTATAAGGACTAATAATAATTACTAAATATTTTAGATTTATCTTAAGAAAACTTTGTTCTAGTAGCAAATACTGATACATAAAAGAAACTAAGTTGACATTTTCTCATTTTGGAGTTGTTACAGATTTCAGTAATCTGTGTATTTTTGTAACCAGTAAATAGTTACTGGTTAACTACCAAAGAGATATGTTCAAGTTTAGAATTTCAACAGTTAACGTTGTGTTGTTTGAAATCCACTAACAGAAACAAAAGTACGTATTATAGTAGTACAGAGAGAGAAACTGGTTTTTTCACCATGTGTAACAAACTGTTACATTAGTATATTAACAACAGTATATCCTGTAGAGAAGGTTTCAGGTTTATCCTTGTGTGGAAAGCACGTTTTTAAATATTGAACATACAGTGACATTAATGTCAGGTAATTCTTTATTGAAGAGATGAAAATGTGTCCACAGTAAAAGTGAGAATTAATATTTAAACTGTAACAAAGCATTTTCACTGCCACTACTAGACTTAAAGTATTTCTGTGATTATAATAAATTTTTCAAATTAAATAAACCCTCTGCAAGTGACTGTTTTCTCCAAGTGTTTAGAAACAAATTTTTAGGTAGGAAAGTTGAATTTGATGGAGATTTGCTGTCCTTATATGTCATGCACAACAACGATCCTCTTACAATGTATGCTGCATATATTTGAAAAGTGTTTGCTGGTCAAAGAAGTTGTTTTAATCTAATACTTATGTGTGCTGGTGTTTCTTGCATGGTATGCACAAAATCTCAATTGCCCAAAGTGTGTTTACATAAACAAAACAGGTGTATGATAAATGGGTGTGGAATTTGTTCATTTTAAAATGTATGGTGTTTCATTATATCCATCAGTTATGTCATGTGCTTCAGTATTAATCTTGTTTAATATCTTGTAAGTTTCAGAATGACATCTGTTATCAAAGAAAGTTGTCGTGCCAAAAGGTTAACTTATTTTTGTATAATAACAGAAGCAGTGACCACTATTGTGTCAAAGTTTGGTTCGTTTTGTACTTCACAAGTTTAACCAGTACTTAAAGGGATTGCTGTCCAAGTTGTGTTTAGTTAATTTTATTTACTTCGAACCAGAAACATGGTCTATGCAACTGTTGCCTCACTTTTGGATATAACTTCCTGGGAATGTAGATTGTTTTACTTTTTGTTTATGTGGGCTAAAGTAGTTGTGTAATTTTAGTACTGTTTTGAAAATTCCTGAAAACTAAAGGTTAGAAATATACAGTAACTTTGATATCATTTAAGTCTCTGATTCTTAGAGAAATTGTACTTACAGGCTGGGTTTCTCCATTTGATTTTATAATGTGATACAGGCTCAGTAAAACATAACATTTTTGGTTCTTTTTGTTGCCATTTAAATTGATGATTCTCAAAGTGGTTCATGTATGTTGACAGGACTTCTATGTCTTAATCTTATAACCTAAGACACTAAATTAAAAGTGATACAATTTATTGAAACAGTTAGAAGGGGGAGAGTAACCAACTAACAAATTTAATTTTAAACCGAATTTTTGGTATCCTTTTGATGTTTGTTCATGTTTAAGAAAGAAAGAATTCTGCTGGTTCATTCTTTAAATTGATTTATTTCACTCCTAACCTATTCATATCAATTGAAGCCAACTAGGTTTTAAATGTTCATTAATTTACAAGTTGTGTCTTTTATTATTGAATTTGATATTAGATCTACCTAACTGTAAGCTACAAGAGGTATGTATATCTGGATCTCTGTGTGCATTTTTAACACAGCACTACATATAATTTGTTCATCTAGGAATGGAGGTCCTACTTGTATCTGATGTACACAGGTAATCATTCCAGTCCAATACACCCAACTCTGGGTAACAGAATGGTGTACTTATTAAACTATTCTTACTACTTAGTGGCCCAGTTTTGTTCTTGTTTAAAAATATTTTTGCCAATCACTTACTAGTATTATGTGGTCAAATGCTGAGACTTTTTGAGTTCACAAGCATATGTTTTTCTTTGATAAAAGTAACTCTCAGATTTCAGACTCACTGTATACATGTTGACATGAAAAACAGTGACAAAGTATTGTCAACAAAGCTGTCCACCAACTCTTATTTTTGAAACAGAAAGAAATCATAAGTAAATTTCATTTTGGGTAGTCACAGAAACTGTACACAAAAGAAAGATGTAGAAATTAAATTTTTAAATGATTCGAAAGATTTGATGCACTAGTTTCCCTCTTCATGTTATTTTGTTTCTAATTTCTTCCAAACACCACAACATGGTCCTGTTTTGTTTATTGTTCTGAAGAATCTAATCAAGTCAGGCTTTCTCTTATCCAACTTTGTGTTATGATCAAAATACTTTTCTTGCTCATCCACTGTCTTTAATTCTGTTATTTTTGGTGTTTTTTTAAATCACATAAAACAATTGACTTTATTTTTGAATTGTTTTTATGTGCAGAAATAATTACTTAAACAGGTTTAAAATATTTTTGCTGTGTGTGCATATTATGTAAATGAGCTGATATAAGTATGTCATTATTTTGTTGTAAATAGCTCCATTGATCTCCAACAATTGGCTGAATTGAATAATTCTAAGTACCAATTTAATTTCAGTTTTAATACCAGCTTGTAACTATGGTAGTGATTGTTCAGGAAGTCATAAGACACTTCATAAAATATTCTAGAATGCTTAATGGAGATGAATTTGCAACAAAATAGATATTATTTGACTAATGTTGGTAATTTCAAGTGATTATACATGTTATAAAATGCAATATTTAACTTGTGTCTGTGATTGCCTTGTTACATTTATATAACTTCTTTAATAATGAGCTTTGATAATTATATTTTAGCTTATCTCAATTGAAGAAATATGATTAAAGAATTTATTCAACTAATTTCTGTAAAATGGAATGGAGGTATTTTTTCCACGACAATTATTAATTATTGTGGACGAATCTCTTGCAAATAAAAATTATTTTCTATTCTAACTTTATATTTCAGCTACATTGAAGTTTGTTCAATGGTGGGGTAAGGCTAAGAGATGCAGTTTAGAATTTTAATTGATATATTATAAAATTAAAACTTTATAAAAAATTAATTATTTGTTTCTACGTATATTATCGATGAAAGAACTATGGTTTTCTTCTTACATATTAATGAACTATCAAAGGCTGGGTGTGGATTGATGGTGAATGTATTGGGCTGTGGATTGGAAGGCTCAAGGTTTAGCTTTGATGGATATTATTAATCCCATTATTTAATGAAAGATTAGCTGTCTAAGCAGAAGATGTCTCCACCTAGTGGCCCACATCATGATCAGCAATTCTAAATTAGGAATAACTGTGTCTGAATCTGGAGGATCTCTGATCTGGTCATTTAGATTTGACCTAGTGTGGCTTAAGCCACTTGAAATACCAAATGAGCTATGAATACCAGCTTGTTTTAGTCAAAGGGTATGCATACATACATGTACGTGTTCATTGAAAACAAAGATCTTTGTGCCACTTCTAAAACTTCCAAAGAAAACATATTTATATATCCCCACATAAAATTAGTATTTTGAAGTTTTAAACAGGATTATAATTATTATTTTTAAGGCCAAGAGGGGAGTCAACTGTGAAGCCTGTTGAACAATGTGTTTGGGTGCAAGACCGAATTGTAAATAACGGTGAAAGTGAAGCTTATTTTGTGCTTTCTGTGATAAACGTAGTACTAGCACTGGTTTTACAAAAGGTAATAAACCAAATAGTTCTGTTCGTCTTAAAAGTTAGTTTTAAACTTTGTTTTAAAAAAAATACATTTTGTTTCATTCTTTAACATCCACATAAAACAAACATTGAATCCCTATTTCTATAGATGAAACTGTTATGTAAAAATTGCCCAAATGAGTAGGTTCATTGTGGTCTGTTCCATCTCAACTGATTTACTTGAAAAGAAATATTTATGTAACAGGTCAAGGGCTCGAATTAAACATCGTTTTCACGGTACTCGAGGGAAGAGAAGGTTTTACGCATTTGGAAACACTGCCATCAGCAATTAGTTGAATCAGAGTTCTTGAAATTTCATGGTTCCATGAATTCTTATCCATCCTTCTTTAATGAACAGTTTGATATGGATACAATATTTCATAGAGTTTTAATACTTGCATCAGAATATACATCACTGTTGTTGACTTAAACACGAGTTACAGAAATTGTATTGGCCCATGTTTCAAAGGCCCAAATTTTTACCACGGGTATATACCACAGTTGACAGTATCACTAAATATGAACACTGTAGTTTCAAAGGTAAATGTTTTCACCATTGATATGGTACCACAGTGGGTAACATCCTTGTGAAGTTGAACACTGCGTAGCATTGATTTATTGTATTCAAGATGGATACGAAACGCAATCTTTCAGTGACATTTTTGTGTGATCACTTCTCAAATTATCCAAAATCAATAGGTTTCTTCTGATATGCCCTTCGTCTTATGACGTGCTTAATTAAAAAAAACACCAAAAAAACATTTTGAAACGATAGAGAAAGAGTTCCAAAGTCATACATTGTACGTTTTGGAACATTGTCAAAAACAATTAGCCAAACCAGATTTACAGAAAAATCACAGTTCTAATTCTGCTTATCAACAAACTAAAATACGACATTTATTTTCACGCGTAACAAGGAATGATTTTATGTAGTTCTGCGATTTTTAAATAGTTGAAACAGAAACGTTTTTTTCAACTACAGTTTTTTTCTCCAAAAGTTAGTTTTGAACATTTACATATTTTGATATTTTATTCTGTGTTACTGTTTCAAGTAAATTGTTAGGAGGTTCCTTACACACACAACATCAAAACATAATGTGCGGGTGGGGAGAGCAATAACAAATTCGTGAAACTCATAATATTTATGAGAAGTAAAACCTGAGTTATTTTAAGTCCGATTGGACACATTATGTTACACAGTGTAGTAATCTTTACCCTTACAAACAACAGTGTATCTTCCGAGTACCTTTATTGAAAGGCTTACAATCTAAACGGTGATAAAATCATTCAACACATCAAATCTAAATCATCTGTCTGATATTCTATGTAATTCATAAATCGTAATTTCAGTATATTCCAAGTTGATAAAACACGCCATTATATACGAAATATAATGACATTTTTCTCATGGTCCAGATATTAAGCAGGTTACAGATGGTCGCTCTCCATTCAAAAGAAGGGGTGTTACGTTCTTTGGCATCACCTGATTTGCTAGTCTAAAATATCTATGTTCTGCACTGCAGAAACGTTTCTCACGAGAAAGAACATATGTCACTTTAGTTGAATGAAATGTCCTAAGTCTTGATTTTTCTGACAACTATAAAAAAGTAAACAATTTTGGCACACAGAATCTGTACTGATTTTTTTTAAGATCATATTATTAATATAAACGAGTTTCTTGATACCCCATGTCTGGCTGAAGACAGATGTGTCATAAGGAACAGCAAGCACACTTAGTAGAAATGTTGGCATGAAATTCTTTCTTTGCAGAGGCATAACTCATACACCCCATTGTCCAGCTTTGCACTGAAACAAAACAAGAATGTTATTTTCGATGAATGTTTGTGAGCATCCCGCCAAGTGATTAGTGTATAGAGTGTAGACCAAATATACGTTAGACTTTCAGCTAGTTGGGAGTAGCTACTTCAGATGGAGCTGAATGACCTCTTTTTCTCATTAACGATCAGGCTTGAAGTATAGAGATTTCGATCGATCTGGCCATTTAACCTATAAGGGTGTTGTTTAAGTGCACAATACTTGAGCTGTCTGACAAAAACAGAAGTCATTTGGATGAATGATAGGGGTAGATGGCAAAAATTATTTTGACTTTTTGGTCTGGAATGATGAAAGCAAACTTACCTTTCGATAGCAAGGAGACAGTTTTAAGCGTGTTTTATAGCTCTTATGAAATTATCGAAGTGAAAGGGTCTTTAATATTCTTGAAAAATCATTAAGCTTGTGCTATACTAAGGAAAGTAATGTATCTACAACGGTGTTCAAAATCTTTAGTGATATTAGATTTTATGTGATTCACACATACAGGAAAATACGTTTTGATCTAGATTAATTACAGCTAAGAGAGACCAAGTCTGTTCCAACCACTGGTAGTGACAATGGTTAGAGAAGATTGTGACTCATTCTTACGTCTTAGCCATTGCACAATTGATAAAAAATGTTACTACACCGTTCCTATATGTTAACATAGCTTAGAGAGTATTATAGCAGTAAAATTATGTTCAGTTTCACATGCTCTATGATAATTTCCGAGACCAATCAGACCATGTCATAAAAAAAATAACAGGGAATTTATATTTCAGTATCTCTGCATTGTTGTTATTGTTTAACATATTGCAATGAATTGTTTTTTTCATTAAAATAAGTGCTAAATGTTCTTTACAATACCTCCCCCCCAATTGTTCAGTAGTAAGCTTGAGAGCTTACACGCCAAAAATGAAGTTTCGATACCTTTAGTCTTATTGACTCGGTAATTCTGAAGGTTAATAATGCTAAAAATGGGATTTTGATACCTGCACTTGGTATAGCACAGATATCCCAATGGCAGTCTTTTATTTAAACATGAACAAAGTGTCCAGTCACTCCACAATAAGTTTAGGGACCTACAATGTCAGATAAAAACTACTGTTTGTTGTAGAAGATTAATTTTTGGTGAGTTAATGTTTCATGATTGTTTAGTTTTTTGTATGGTTTTTTAATGATAAGAGAGGTGGTGTTTGTAAATTATTGATGTCGAGGCTACGGAGATTTCTAGAACATCTCGCCTCAGTGAGAGATATTTAAAAAGAGAAAGAGAAAAACAAGCAGTGACCAGACGAGAGACCAGAAAGCCGAAAGTAACGCCGAGTGAAAGAAATCTTGTGAGTTCGAATCCCCATCACACTAAACATGCTTACCCTTTCAGCCGTTTTGGCGTTATAAAGTGTAGTCAATCCCACTTCGTTGGTAAAAAAGAAGCCCAAGAGTTGGCGGTGATGAGTAGCTGCCTTCCCTATTAAATTAGGGACGGCTAGTGCAGATAGTTCTTGTGTAGCTTTGCGCGAAATTCAAAATAAACCAAAACAGGAAAGCTTCAGTTAGAGAAAAGTTATAAAACGTAAAGTTAACTGTCGTAGGAGTGAAGTTAAAGTGAGATTAATAATTTTTAACTCTATTAAAGTAATCTGCTTTGTTTGTTTTTGAATTTCGCACAAAGCTACTCGAGGGCTATTGTGCTAGCCGTCCTTAATTTTGCAGTGTAAGACTAGAGGAAAGGCAGCTAGTCATCACCACCCACCGCCAACTCTTGGGCTACTCTTTTACCAACGAAAAGTGGGATTGACCGTCACAGTATAACGCCATCATGACTGGAAGGGCGAGTATGTTTAGCGCGAACCCGCGACCTTCAGATTACGAGCGCACGCCTTAACGTGCTCGGCCATGCCAGGCCTAATTCACTTTGTTATTTGGTGCTCTAAAGCAATCGAACCTACCAGTGTGTACTTTAGCAAAAACCAACGATTATTTGGAAGTAGACCTGTGCAAAACACGTTTATTATAAGTTGGCCTAAATACAAAAAGTAGGCGTATATCGGAAGTTAAAAATACAATTGTCGTAACTCAACGACAGCGTAAATGAACTGTACGTCAATGCTAATTTGATAAAAATAAAGAAAAAAATAATAATTTGGCTTGTCAACATAATTTAAAAGCAATCGAATTAATCTAAGTGAACCTTTAACAACAAGAAGAGAACTATATACTGTTTAAAATACAACTATGATACAGTAAAGAATGTTTGTACATAATTTCATATGAATATATTATTTTAAAACAGTGTGTGATGTACTTTTATCATTTAATTTATCGTCAACAAATCATAAACAAATGTTACAGAATAATATTTAGCCCAACACGTCCATATACTTTAACTTACTAGTATACACATAAACTTTACTACTCACGAAGAAAGTATCTGGCAATGACATTGTATATAAATGAATCGTTTCCACAATTGCTTTTTATCGTTCTACTCAATTACTGGATACATACAGTTAAGTCTAACATGTACAAGCTACGAAAAGACCTTATCAAGTGTTATTAATTGAAAATCTAAGGAAGAAACACGTATATGAAATAATAAAGTTTATTATTTCTGTAACCATAGAAACATAACTACACTGTATAGGGAAGCACAAGCCAGGATGTGATGCGAGATATTAAAATCAACGATGTCGACCCTAAGTTATCGCTAGAATATTTGTCGTTAGTGTTATCGCAACTTACGCCTTACCATGCTGAATTTTAGTGGAAAGGGGTCGTATTTACCATTTAGTTATATCTGCTGGCCAGTTTGGAAAAACAAAAAGTATGAAAATTACGTGTCACAAATTTATGTATCTCGGAGAACATGTGATATCACAATATACATAAATATAACACATTACAATTTCTCGGTTTTGGTCCACATTCGTGACGTCATATTGATTATTATTACACACATATGGAAAATAGTGTGGCGGCGCGTGCTATATGTTAAAATCGAGTTTATTTGTGTGCAAATGAATAACATTTTGAAGAAATCGAAACAATATCAATGATATACATCCAAAACCGACAAACATATTTCACAAATCTAACAATTGACCCGTTGTGAAGTAAACCTTAAACACGGTTGCTGAAAGCACCACCTGCGGTTTCATTTCTCAGTACTTTATAGTTCACTGGATTTTAAGGATAAGAATGGCTCTTATTGGGGTCAATCCTTTTAGTTAGAAGGTAGAACGTCTTCGGACTAGTATTAAAAATGATTATAACTGTTTGTTTGTTTTGTTGTTTTCTGAATTTCGCGTAAAGCTACTCGAGGACTATCTGTGCTAGTTGTCCCTATTTTAGCAGCATTGACCGTCACATAATAACGCCCCTAAGGCTGAAAGGGCGAGCATGTTTGGTGCGGCGGGGATTGATTATAACTGATTCACGTTACTCGAATATATTAAAGTAGTAGTTTTCTAAATACCGTTTAAAAGTTGTACATTTTATTTAGATAATTTCTTTTTATGAACAATGATTTTGTACGTATAATAAACAAATAAACTTTGCATAAATCGACAATGAGAAAGTAATATTACTAATAATTGTAAAAAATTGTACAAATATACTTGCAAAAACATTTAACAATTTATTGTCTTTGTGTGTATATATTTTGATTTTTTAAAGCAGTGGCTACGTCGAAATTTCGAGTCTTACGGTAACGCAGTGATTGGTCGAGATGGTCATTTAATTGTGAAAGCTGCAGTGTTATCATATTTGTAGTTGATGGTGGTGTATTTTCTGATTTCATAATCTCTCAAATGGCTTGAATTATTTGGGCAATAACATGTTTTAGTCATAATGTTTCGAAATATGTAGCCTCGCCCTCACTATATTTAAGCGGCTGACTGCGGCAGTAGTAAGAAATCAAATTTTGTTATAGAGGGAATAAGATATTTAAACGCATAATATATTAGGTAGAACTGTCGGGAAACAAATTATAGTAATAACACTAAAGAAAATTGTAGAAAGCTTGTTGTAGTAAAAAGTAGCTTTTAATACGTCAGTAGAAAAGTTGGTGTCATGATGGTACGAGCAAAACAAAACAAAATTAATCCTTAATACGAGAGTAAAATTTATAACAATAAAAAAGTACTTCTCGATGGAGTCGTAGAAAGCTGTAGTAATATCAAAAATTGTAAAATCGATTGTATAAGGTTGGTGGCGATGATAAAATGTAGTAACATATGTGAAGCGTTCTAGACGCTACATATGAATATTTATCAAATTTTATGAAAACAATTTTTTATGGTGTGTATTAGATCGAGTAAGTTAATTGTAGCCATTATTGGCTTTATTTAACGTATTTACAAATTAACTTTATAAGTAGAAATCAATAACACATTATTTATTATTATTTTGTTTGTTTAAATTTTTCTCTTCTGAAGAACAAGACATGTGTTCACTTTCAACAAAATAGTTAAAAAATAATTGTCATAAAACAATTAATCATAGGAAATGATATGTATAACAACAAAATCAAAAGAAAAATAATTACTTATACAAGAAATAACGAATGAGGAATAAACTGATTAAAGATCATTTTTACTTTGTTTCTGGAAATAAATGATAGCCACCGTCAATTCTGATGCACATTACTTTTTAATTAAGCGTTAATATGGTACTAAATTATATTACTAGGTGACTTAATTGATTTCATCATTAACTTACGTTTTTTAATAGATAATTCACATTTAAAAATTCCTTTGTCCGATCTTTATTTTCCAATTTATTTGAAATAATATAATAATACGAAATTAAATTATGAATTAGTCCTAACAGTAACGTTTTATACTGAAATTTATACTGTTTTTGACAGGCTAACAGTAATTGTTGGGAATTCTTGGCTATGAAAATTGATAGCTTAATATTTGTATGCAATGACATTCTGCCAAGTCCACCTGGAATATCATGCTAATAACGTCAAATTTGCTCGAACAATAACCGCAATATTTTATTTAAGTAAATCAAAATATTATTTTTTTTTTCAATTCATATTGTGTCTTTAAAACTCAAAATGAACTGACATTTAAATCAGTACTTACAGTTCGACAAAATGAATGATTTTAACCTCCTTTTATTTAATACAACACGCGTCAGATGGACGAGGCTTATACTCTTCCCGGCATCTCGGTTTGTACTCTCATTTTATCCTGTCCATGCTCTTGCATACGGGACTAGCTTAACGAGTAGGCGTTACAAACTGTTTAATATAGACTAATATATCCCTGTGCATACGTAAGCAATGTGAACGTCTTGTAGTTCCTGCAAGTGGAAGTAGAAAATAAACTGTGAGAGACAGAACTAGATTTTATTTTATGGTATTTGCAATATCATATCAACAAAGGAATAAATATTGTTCTGCTAGATTTATGTTCGTGATTTAAGTGATGTGGTTTATTTGGATAAATCGAAACTGTTCAAGGTAAAACGAAGGTTTAGACGCGATATCAACTCTCACAGAGTAACATATCTTCGTATCCAAAGTAAGTCTTTTAGTTACGTGCAACTAAAAAGATATATATATATATTTATATACACACGAACCTCTGCTGAGTATTACGATATATCAGACTTTTTAGAATGTCAGTGTTTCTTTTAGTTGGCTGAGCGTAAGTAGATTTCCAATGCAACATGACGAAGAAGGTAGCAAATGGTGGAATCGAACAAACCCATGGGAAGGAGAAGACAAGCAGTTCGGGAAACCCTAACGTATCTTCCATCAATGAAAACGCCGAAACACAAAATCACATTAACGGCAACACTGCTGATTTATGCGACCCGGAAAACACAGACAAGGTATGTCAAAATATTATTTATACTGTTATTATTAAAATCTTATGATCAGTTCACACACACGCCAATGTACTGTTATTGACCGTAGAATGTTATTACATTCGATCGGAAGTGTATAAATATTTACGTCTGATAGAGTAAGAAGCAGAAACAAAGTGGGGGTGTTAGCTAGACATGTAGACTTTATAATCAGAGACTGAAACTACAAGTTGATAAAAATAGCCCCCGTAGTGCTAGAGGCAACTCAGTATAGAGGGGTCTGAGGGCATGTCATCTACAGGGTGGTCCATAAGTACTTACACATCCATATATCTTTTGTATCCAGTGTATCTGTGTGCTGTTCCTCATTCTCGCGGCATAATATTATGTGACGCCATGTTTTGTGAGACATTTTCCTCAACATAGCAGGGGTTATTGTTCCAAATGCCGCGATAACAGCTGCTTTCAACTCATCATTAGTGTTATAACGTTGTTTATAATAACATATGGATGGGTAGGAACTTACGGGTCACCCTGTGGAATAGTAGTCTAATAATGTAAAGTTGCTATAGAAATGGAATAGCGAACTCCCGGTTCCAATGCCTCTGATAAAAAATTACATCGTGAAAGCTTTTGATATGTAGACTAGTTATTGTTTTTAATAGTTGGATAACTTTAAATATCGTTAAACATTTTAAGACTGAACATACATCTAAGGATTTTTTTAAACTTATTTTAAAGCGAAAAAAGCTAATTAACAAAGCGGGAAAGAAATAGTTCAGAATAAGAAAATAAGACGAATTCGAACGCTCCATATATGGAAAGCATTGAGTATGATTAAAATAATTGTAATAACAGTTTTTTTATTAAAAGGCGGGGTAGAAAATCATCAGTTCGTGTGCACTAACTAAGCCCTAGGCAGTGGTTCTTAAACTTGTTAGAAGTACTGAACCCTGGAAGTTTCGTACTTACATTCACTGAACATTTTAGTAATTGGAAAAATAAAATATAATTTTTTCAAATTAAAAACATCAGTAGATATCTTGATAGTGCACAAAATGAACCGTGTATCAGTTGCACACAATATCACTGTGTTCAAAGAACAAAAACCAACAAAACATGAATTTCACACAAAAACAAAAACATAACTCAATGAATATTTACTGCAAATCAATGTGACTTTTGCCGTTGCCTTTGAGGGACAAGTTCAGAAATGTGCAGCTTCACCTTGGCAAGTGCCACTTTCATATCATTTTCGCAACAAAATATGTTCCTTTTCTTCGTTTTTATGTCTACAATCCTCGAAGAGGATTGCTCACAAAGATACGTTGTAACAAACGGTACGAGTATCTCAAGGGCTTTCTCAGCAATAAGAGGGTACGCTACGAAGAGAGCGTATGAGAGCGTTATTGTTCTGAAAAGTTGCTGTTGAACCTGGCTCTGCTGAAGTTCAATGATTTCGTCGAGATATTCATCATTGGCATCTGCTGTCGCAATACTAGACGTGAACGGCTGTCTCACTCATGCTGGATATGACTCTGGCCGTGAAGTATCTGTCGAGAGACTATGCAAGCTCATTTAAGTGCATGGCAATTGCTTGCTTCAGTTTCCCGAGTACAGAAATGTCTCCGATATCAGACACATCTTCGATTTTACTTACACAGTCATCCAGCAGGAGAAAGTTTGCGAAGTTATCATTCTCTGTTCGTCGTTTCCATAACGGTAGCTTTTTTGAAAAGCCTTCAGGTTTTCTTCCGCTTCGATGATGTTGACTCCACCGCCCTGCATCTGTTGATTGAGATAATTGAGAGCATTGAAGATATCGGCCATGTACGCCAAAATGAGAGTGAATTCAAATTTTTCGATGCAATCTGCATGGCAATGCTGGTGCTCTCGCAAAAACAGGGCTAATTCCACACGCATGGCAAAAACACGATTCAGCATCTTTCCCCGGGATAACCACCGGACGTTAGAATGGTACAGGAGTACCTCTAATTCAGAGTTCATTTCATTACACAGCTCTTTGAAGACGCGGTGCTTCAGGGCACTATTTCGCACAAAGTTCACACATTCCACTGCAATTTTTAATACTTCTGCCAGTTTTGAAAGCTAGGTATTTGTTGCCAACGCATGCCTGTGCAAAACACAGTGCGTTACAATGATGTGTGGTGCATCGGCTTTCACCAGCGCACCAAAACCAGAGTTTCGTCCCAGCATGACTGGAGCTCTGTCCGAACAAACTTCAGAAACCATATCCCACGAAAGATCATTGTCTCTGAAGAAGTCATCTACAAGTTTCTTCACGTCGGCTACCTTAGTTGTTGTTGTAAGAGGCTTACAAAAAAAAAAAATTTCTTTTATCTCGTCATTCTTCACAAAACGCACGAATACAACAAGCTGACTTAGATTGGAAACGTCGGTGGTCTCGTCGAGTTGAAGATTGAATTTTGCTGGGCTTGAAATCAAAACTGCAACTACTTGAGCTAAGATGTCATCGCTCATGTCATCTATTCTGCTGCTAATGATGTCATTTGAAAGAGGAATTTAGGATAACTTATTTTCAGCGGCTTTTCCCAGCATGATATTCGCCATCTTCAACGCAGCTGGTTTTACGAGTGCTTCACCAATGGTGAGTGGTTTGCCCTGCTTTGCGATCAAGAAACGTAACTTCGTACGATATTGTGAGGATCGGTGTGTCGATGGGTACAAAGCCAAGAACAAGCAAAGTGGCCTTTTTACCTTGAATTCAGCAAGCGTTGTGTTCTTGTATTTCCCATCTACATGCAACTTTAGAGTGTTCTCTTAGTTTTGCCGACTCTAGACTAGAATTGCTCAACTTGGCATTGCTAATCATGCATTGAGGACACTGACTCCCATCATGTTCCGTTATACACGTGAATCCATATTGTACATATTCGTCCAACCACTTTCTGTTTTTGTTCGACATAGTTAGTATGAAGGGAATGAAATATTAGGAAAAAAATCACAAATTACGCACGATTACTACATTCTCAAGTCGACTGCTAAGCGCACGACGTTCCCTGCAGCATTAAGGCCAAGTGATCTGACGTGATCAGCTGCAGCCAATGATGGCTAAACGGAGCATGACGTCACGAGTCATACGAGTGGGGTGAACAAACAGACACACATACAGTGTGTGTGTCTTGACCTCCGCCGAACCTCTGAGACTGACTCACCGAACCCCTAGGGTTCGATTGAACCTAGGTTAAGAACCACTGGCTTAAGGCTTAGCATGCTTTAATCCTAGAATAAAGATAAGTTAATTGTAGAAGAATATTGTTTAACTTTCGTGAGTCATACAGTATGTATAACATGGCTTACGTATGTAAAGATTTACTGTATATGTCCCATCTCTCTCCACTCTTAAAATATTCGGTGAGAGATGATTTTATCGTTGGTTTCGTCGACATTGAACAATCGTCCATCTTCCATACAAATACAATAAATAACTAATTTAAAACAACAGATTTTAATGAACTACATGTAACCTTTTTGTTTTTTGGGTCTGGGTAAAACTGTTGATTTTGGTTTTAAAGGATTAAGAACACGATATAAATAAAATAAAATTGAAAACTAGTTTCTGTGCAAAATAAAATATATTAACGTAAATAAACAGACATAAAACAAGTTAAACCAACAAAAGCATTGCTGGCGAGTCTAACCATTCCGTCGACGGACATTTTTACAATAACTTAAAGGTCGATTTTACAATTCTTTTACTTTTCATTTCGCACGCAATCTTGTAATTATTTAATTTAAGTTAAAATATTTATGTCCTCGTGATCTTTCCTTACTGTATGTTAAAGAGGGTTGAATTTTCTAATATTTCTTGACTAGAACCTCCAAATTAGAATTTATAATGATGTCAACCGGCTCACGTTACGTTATATCTGCTATACCCAGTAATGGCCTAGTATAAAATCAACGAACAACTGTTAACGGTATCAACTAGATTACGTTGGTGTGGTGTAATTTTTTCATCAGTTATATTTAGGTTGCAACTTTTAAAAAAATTATAAAGAGCTATTCATCTGATAACACTTTTTAGGATTTTGTACAAGAATTTAATTATCTCAACCATTGAAGCATTGTGTTGAAACCTCCTTTGTTGTAAGATTCATTTTTGGGATTCAGAGCTGTGTTGAATTGGTCTAGTATTCCATGGTATTGTTATGGCCTACTGATGTAGGATTTAGTGCTGTAATTCAGTGTTATAGTATTTCTTTTAGTGTTATATTTGTCTGAAGAACTGTTGTTTGACATAAAATCAAGGGCTATTTTTATCCGAAATATAAATTGTTGGTATTCCAGTAAGCCTAAACAAATGTGATGAAAGCGCATAAACTGCAGACCCCCCATTTTTTGATTTGACTATTATTACCTATGAAAAATTAAACGCTTGTACAAACAATATTTCAGATTTGTCGTTTCCAAAGAGAGACAAACGATTCTATGAAACATTCTTTATACAACTCACTACTGTTACCTTACTACTGAATTCATGATAATATTAAATGGGTTCTTTGTATAATCATTTTTAATGTATTGTGTTTAGAAAAGACTGCTACTTGGGAACATTGGAGTGATAATATATAAAAAACAAAACGCACGTGGATGGAACATTGATATTCATACAGTAAAATATATAAGTTTTAAGACATTATGTTTTATGCACCCATCCCACCCTCCTGAAACGTCCGAAGGAGCTTATCATGTTAAAAACCAGATTTTGATACCCGTGATGGTTACAGCACGGATAGCCCCTGTATATTCATTGGTTGTGATGTGTAAAGTGTTTATCACTCTACCCGTCCTAGAACCTGAAGAGACAGACCTTTCCGTTCTTCCGTAACGTACAACAAGGAATAGGATTCAACCTTGTATATGGACAGGGCTGCGTCTTCGTAGCCCATCAAGTTTAATTTCCAGCTCCATTTTCGGCAGTAGTCTAAAGCAGCGTTTCTCGTGTGCAGGTCACAGATATCGATCCAAGTAAGGCGGTTGACGTTGAAATTAATTTGTAAAAAATGAACTATATTGCCTGAGACAGACTCTGTGCTCTGTATGAGAAACGAACTATGTTGCCTGAGAGAGAGATGATGTGTGTCAGAACAGGTTTTATCATCAAATGATGTTTATTAACAGCCATATGCCTTATTAATCAAAGTAAGTAAGAATCAGTTTCAATTTTGTGTAATAAAATTATGGCATACACCGTTATTTATGTTCATATTTCGTGTTGGAGCAGCATATCAGAAGTATATAAGTTTCCTTATCGTGTGGCAAGTACTCATGGGAAAAAAGCAGCTGACATATTTTTTACGTTGCTTCGAGAACCTGGGGAGGAGGACGGATGTTGGTTCGTGATTTGGTACACTTTTTGTTGTTTTACAGTTGTAATAAAGTGGTGTTATAATCCGATTTTTTAATATTTTATTTTAATTTCAGCAGAAGAGTGCAAAATGTTAAATCTTAAAATCAATTTTTTATTATAATACACTTCAGTGTAACTGTAAATAAAATAATAATTAGATATTACATATAATGTTAAATGTTGAACTTTTCACTGAAGAAACTTGAAATTTATTACTGAATTGAATTTATTACAGGATATTTGTACTTGTTTCATTTTATAGTTAAGAATAATTCTGAAGGAGTGGCCGATAAATATATTTCTTAAATAAACTACTTGGATAACTGGATGAAAGGCTGTTTCTAAGTGCTTAGCAATTGTTACTGTATTATGGATTGTGGCTTCATCTACAGTCTGATATAGATAATATTTTGTAAATATTGCAACACGGGCCAGTGGAACGCACTATTATGTAGATGTGTGCTAGTGTAATACTTATAATATATTATACTTCTGCTAGCCTACTCGTGATACTTTTTAAGTTATGAGCAAAAAACCATTCGGGACGCAGAGGTACGAACTCTTTCTGTCGTGACTGTATATAACAATATTTAAGTCAGACCACGAAACGTTTTAAAATTATGGTGGGGTTCTATGTATGTTTAATTACCTGGCCAAAGGTCATAGAAAATACTCGTCGAACTTTAACTATAACTAAAATCTTTTTAGGCTACCGAATGAAATTTGAAGGTAACACAGAGTAGATGTATCCAATCTGGTAAACTTCCAGAGGATAACATAGGGTACGTGTATCCAACCTGGTAAACCTGAAGATGATAACATAGGGTAGGTGTGTCCAACTTGTTAAACCTCGAGAGGATTACATAGGGCAAGTGTGTCCAACCTAGTAAATTTCTAAATGATATGTTATCGTGGCGCTTTATGAGGAATTCATCATCGCTTGCCATTTTATCATGAATACATGAAAATCTACAAAATTTCGACGTAGTAACACTATCGATCTATATTGAACACAGAAAACGAGAACAAACTTTTAGACACATAAATCTACACTTTCGTTTCAGTGGTAACTGTTTTAGTCAGCTGTCCGTCGTCTAAAGAACCATTTAGATATGCGAGATAATTCCAAAAAAAATTTGTAATAAAAGAGCAAGGTCACGATATGCAGTTTTATAGTGGCATAAAATATGTTTCATTTTTTAAATTTTCATCACTTTAAGTTTAAACTTACAGAAGATTAACAGGTTAGACGTACCTACTCTCTGTTATCCTCTAGAAGTTTAACAGGTTGAACACACCAACTCTCTGTTATTCTCTAGAAGTTTAACAGATTGAACATACCTAACCTATGTTATCCTCTTCAGGTTTATCAAGTTGGACATACCTACTCTATTTCATCCTCTATAGGTTTACCAGGTTGAATACACCTACTCTGTGGTATCCTCTAGAAGTTTAACAGGTTGAACACAGCTACTCTCTATTATCCTCTTCAGGTTTACCAGGTTAGACGTACCAACTCTATGTTATCCTCTAGATGTTTAACAGGTTGTACACACCAACTCTCTGTTATCCTCTAGAAGTTTAACAGGTTGAACATACCTACTCTGTGTTATTCTCGAGATGTTTAACAGGTTGGACAAACCTACCCAATGTTATCTTCTTCAGGTTTATCAGGTTGAACACACCTACCCTATGTTATCCTCTAGAAGTTTAATAGGTTTAATAGCTACCCTATGCTATCCTCTTCAAGCTTATCAGGTTGCACATATCTACCCTATGTTATCACCTAGAGGTTTACAAGATTGGACACACCTACTCTGTGTTATTCTCTAGATAACCTGCATGAAAAGGTGTATATACCAGCGTTATCTATTGGCACTCTCTAAAAGTTAGCTTATTTTTAATTTTTCAACACAATTTTATTTTTTGTTGTTTCCAATGTCAACTTTATTTTGTTGATTACACACATAATTTGTAATAATTTAAAATACAACAACAGATATTTGAATAATGAAGTTAATGGCTTTTTAGTGAACAAAAATCTGATTAAAAAAAACTTCTTTATGGCCAGAATTAAGGAGTACAGTATTTATAGTTACATAATTTTAAATTTGATTATTAATTTATGTAATATGTTACGTTCGAAATAAAACGTATTTAATTGCTAATTTCTGTTATTTTAGAGTCCTTTAGAGTATTTTCTTGCTAAATATCAGAGAGGGATTATTTACACCTTAATTTGTTTCAGAAATTTAACAAAAAATTACATGGAAGGGCTCGCCTCGTGTTGACAGCTATCGATTCACAATCCCAAAATACAGTAATACTCGTCCTTTCATCTGCGGGGGCGTTATAACTGTTCGTTGGTAAAATATAAACAAAGAGTTGGCGGTTTTGATTAGTTACTTTCCCTGTCGTTTATTGCTGATAAGTTGGAAGGGCTGTAATGTATGATTGATGAACGACCTGACCAAACTCTACAGTCCAGTGTAACTTATAATAAACTCTTCTAAAATTTTCTTAACGTGTCAAGTGAATAATGATTGTTAGGAACAATACTACAGCGTGAGTTATTTAAAAAAAATAATAAACAGTCTTTCCAAAAGTCTATACTTGAGGCCGTTCAGAATTTGAAATTAGGCGAAATACTTATATGTATATATATTTGTATTTTATATATATGTGTGTGTTTGTGTGTGTGTATATATATATATATATATGATAGCCATAGTAATTATATTTACATTTATCTAATTTTCCATCCCAGTTTCCTTTTTTTAATTAAAGTAGTGGTCTACAGGCGGACTGCAGTTGTGACATCTTTATCTCCCGCGTGTAACGTAATTGATAACAGCCAGTTTGACTTGTATAAAAACAAATTACTGCAAACATTTTCTATTCGAAACTGGACCAGAATGAAAAATCTTAAGAAATTAACCATCAACAACCAGTTTTCTCATGGTTCAAAAGTTTTTTCGTGGTTTAAAACAATAAACTTTGGGACTTAATCTCCAAAGTGACACAGCACTGTGTTGTTTTGCGCCAACATTAAAAAAATAGAAAGGAAAGAACTATTAGTAACATGGTGACTTGACGGTTAGCTTAATACTCTAAAATTCGAAGCTCGATTCCCGAGGCGGATACAGCTAAAACAACAACTCATCAACAGTTAAAGCCTACTGAATTAACAATCAATATATATATATATATATATATATATATACACATGCCATTCATCATTAAATACAACAGGAACGACGAAGCGTTGGAAGTGGTAATTTTTACATTTAATAGGCCCACCGATACCAGGATGAAACAAAACTGTATTGGACGAGACATAGCAACAATGTTGTGTTAGGTTATTGTTGTTAGATTGAGAAAAACATTTGTTGTGTTGCTAAAGCGACTGTGACAGAGGACTTGTTGCAAGACTGGCAACAATTAAAAATAAGACTAAACGATATTTACGTACAGGAAATAAGACGATATTTTGCAATTGAGGAAGACATTATTAAATAAAGTTAAAAGGACAATTACAAGGATACTGTGTAGGCGACGTGGTTGAGTAGTTCATTTTCCAAGTCAAGTTAATATGGTTCGCTGGACAAATGATATTTTGGCAGTGGTCCAATCGAGATCACCCAAGGCGTAAGAAGAGAAAATAAATTGTGTGAGAAGCAGACTACCGTCCCTTATTAATTAATGTTGGCCTGGCATGGCCGAGCGCGTTAAGGCGTGCACTCGTAATCCGAGGGTCGCGGGTTCGCGCCCGCGTCGCGCTAAACATGCTCGCCCTCCCAGCCGTGGGGGTGTATAATGTTACGGTCAATCCCACTATTCGTTGGTAAAAGAGTAGCCCAAGAGTTGGCGGTGGGTGGTGATGACTAGCTGCCTTCCCTCTAGTCTTACACTGCAAAATTAGGGACGGCTAACACAGATAGCCCTCGAGTAGCTTTGTGCGAATTTCCAAAAACAAAACAAACATTAATTAATGTCTTTGCGATAAGGAATGCGATCTATCTAACCTTGAAAGACATGGAGATTTCTAGCCTGCCCCTCTCTTGTCCTGTTTGGTTAGAATATTTATATATGTACTAAGCAAGTTCATATTTTTCATCCTGCAACCAGAAACGATTATTAGAAATAAACGAAATGGGGTGAACATTGTTTCTTGATCAGGCGGAATTTTGTCTACAGGAAACAGTGACTATTAATTAAATTGCTGTCTTTGTGTCATTATTTAACGGAATCTTAGGACTTATAAATATAATTACTGTAAGAGACGTGAATGTGTGTTGAAAATATATAACAATTAGCATTTTACTAAATTTTTTTTCGGAGTAAATTTCAGGTTTAATTTCGTTTGCTGAACGATGCGTTTTGTATCTATCACAATGTTTTTGTTTAATGATAGATGGCGCTCCAATAATCATTCAATGTTTTTCTTGTCGGAGGGTCTCGTCGCTTCCAAGCCTAATAGTGTAACGAGTGATGTTTTCATATTTGTTTCGATGCTTTCCTGATTACGTAGAGCTAAATAAAACTTTTTACATAAACGGAGATATAAAATGTTCGCTTTGATGATGTTATTTGATGTGGACACGTGTTCATCTAATCC
The DNA here is from genome assembly GCA_011833715.1 of Carcinoscorpius rotundicauda. NCBI lineage: Eukaryota > Metazoa > Arthropoda > Merostomata > Xiphosura > Limulidae > Carcinoscorpius > Carcinoscorpius rotundicauda. Next base: position 29,512,678 of record CM022406.1, read on the forward strand.
ACGTAAGAAGTTAGAGATTTTTTTAAAAGTCTGTAAATGTTTAAATTTCTTCAAAAGTCTGTTTAGAATCATTGGAAAGCTTGCAAGAAACGTGCGAGAAAGCAGGCAAAAGACCTTTTCCTAATGATTTAGTTTTATTAACCAATTAAAAGACCTTTCCTCTGTGATGTAGTTTCATTAACCAATTAAAAGACCTTTCCTCTATGATGTAATTATTATTAACCAATTAAAAGACATGTCAGGGTTTGTAGTTTACACAGTCATCCCTAATTATTGTTAACATATGCAAAGAAACTTTACCTATGTTGGATTGTTGGGATGACTTGAAGATCCGTAAAGATGTTGTCTAGTTGTTTAAACATGTTATATGTTACTACATGCTCGTCTCTGATAGATTTATAATGTCCGTCTGTCTGTTTGTTTCTTTTCAATTTTCGTAAATAGCTACATAAGGGCTATCTGCGCTAGCCGTCCCTAATTTAGCAGGGTAAGATTAGAGGGAAGGTAGCTAGTCACCACCATCCATTGCTAATTCTTGGGCTACTCTTTTATCAACATATAGTGGGATTAACTACAATATTATTAGGCACTCACGGCTGAAAAAGCAAGAATGTCTAGTGTAACGGAGACTTGAACCTGCAACCATCAGATTACGAGTTGAGCTGGCTAACCACTCGACCATGTGGGGCCGATTTAACATATGAACCCCAACTAATTTCGAAATATATTCAATTTGTAACATGAGTTAGTCTGTATATAAAATACAAAATTAAATACAACAAAATTGGGCAAAAAAATGTAAATATGGTGTAAAGAGAATACACAAAAAATAAAATCTGAATTTCATTTTGAGATTAAAACCATATATAGATATTTGATAAACTGTTCTGTAGTCTGTTAATCAGTGTTCTTTGATAATTTATTTTCCTGAATGTTGTTATTTCACTGAGAATATTGACGACTTATAAAAAAGATGTAACGACAAGCCTCATTTGTGGACGTTTGTTATTATGGTGAAAACAAATCTTCTGATTTTATAACGCCAAGCTGTCAAATATTTCTCTGAATATGGAAGAAAAGGTTTTCGTTATTTGTTTCTTTTTAATTAATTTAACAAGTACAGTACAATGCTTGAGGAAAACGTTTTTATTCTTAAAGGTGAGTTTTACAGAAAAAGAAAACTTTGCAGTCAAAAGAACTATTCGTACTGATTAATTTTGCAGGTTCACATTTTTTTTTTTTTATGAAACATAAGTGCTTGTAAATGAAACATAGAACTTGGTGCCGAAAGAACCCTTTCCGAGCGGCAATCCGAACGTTTTAGGTTTTACGTTTGCCGCTAGGAAAAGTACTGTGACGTCTTAGTTGCCAAACAAACCGCTAACGCCAGCGCGTTGAATGTAAATAAACATGGCCAGTGCATACGGAGAAACAGAGGCGGAGTCTCTTTTGACTTTGTGTTCTGAATAGTGTCGAGTAGCGCCATATAAATTCGAACCTACTCTGAACGAACCTAGAACAGCTACTTTTGACACATATCTGACAAGTTCTAGTGATGAGGATAGTTTCATGAGCGAGAGTAGCGGAACTGTGAGTGATACAGAGGAAATAATATTATATATTAAAACAACACGCTTTATGAGGTTTATGAGATTTACATTTAATATGACAATGTCAAAGTACTGTGTTAAGATTAATTTTATTATGAGGAGTTATGGAAATATGTTATGGAGTTTATAACAAGTCTACAATGTTTTTTCATACATAACATGTACTTGATTACTTCAACATGTTCAAGACAGTTTTGTTTCAATTTATCTTGAAATGTTAAATTTGAAAAATGATATTTTTCAAACTTTTACATGTGTAAAAATGATACAAAAAACATCTACAGAATGATCTACCAGCTTTTACACTTGCAATATACTCTATTTGTGATAGATTTGTCCACTGTCTAGACTAGGAAATCACGGTTTCACTGACTTTTAGGTGCCACAAATACAAAACACGCTCATGAATGTGAAATGTGTATGTCTAGTTACATTCTTCAAAAACTTGTACTTTTTAAGTTATTATATTATACAAGTTATTGTTTATTGCTTTATGCTGCACACATACCTTTAAGTTTGTTCTTTTCGTGATGGCAAGGGATGGCTTCAGAGGGGTGGAACCTGTTCGCTGCAAGCTGAGATCAGTCCTCAGTACTACACGAGGAAAGATGGTGGGGACGATCCTGTCTACGGCTGATGTTTTTTTTTTCAGTCTCAAATTGCCTGGCTTGAAATCGACGGAATCCAAAACAGTGGGATCTGACACAAAAGATGGGCGTTCAAAGTGATCTTGACAAAGCTTTGCATGGTGTGAAGGAATCCAGTTCTTCCTAGTGACCATCCGCACCCACTGTCGCTACCTTGCCGGTTCCTTCTCCTTGCACGGAAACAAAAAGAAGTTTTTGCCCATGCCGAACCGTTTTTACAAACATAAGCAACGCAGCAAAGCATGTTATCATAAAACAAACATAAAGTAGCAATATCAAGACAAAATTAGTCTCACAAAGTATGTAATCCGAAAAAAGCACCGATAGATTAACATAAAACACCAGCACTGAAAGGAACAAAATGGTCGCCATGCAACGAATCGTGTTTGGTAACTATTACGTCATAGTTGTAAAACGTCACGGAAACAACCGAACGACCGAGTTCGAGGACCCGCATATTTTGTTTCATTTTTTACTCAAAAATTTAAGTGTTTAAAGATATGGCAACCACACAGGAATTATACCCAACCAAAGTATAGTTTCTGAAGCAACCATTAAATTTGTTGAAAATTTATCTTTAAAATGTGATTGATTAAATAACAATAAACTCTAGTCACTGTTCGTAATATAATAAGAAAAAAGAGGCTCGAATGTCTAATTGTGGTAGGAGAGAGAACCAAGTTTGTTTGTTTTTTAATTTGTTATAGATTAGTTAAGCCCTCCCAAGGCTTAAGGAAAACTGATCTGCACTTATTAGGTTTTCTACCACCATTTTATATGCAAAAACGGCTCGTTTGGGCTGAGAAAATATTTTACATAGAAAAGCGAACAACGTTTCGACCTTCTTCGGTCATCGTCAGGTTCATTCTTTGTTCGCTTTTCTATGTAAAATATTTTCTCAACCCAAACGAGCCGTTTTTGCATATAAAATTCTCAACAAATGGGTTTCTCGACACCACTGATTTTCTACCACCAGCTTTATTGTTAGCGTAAATGAAAAGGTTTATTAGTTGTTTGTTGAATACCAGTTATTAATTTTTTTTTTATTCTGTGTTTCGACCCAGTCCGTTGCCAACTTCAGGGAGACGTCACAGTAATAAGAAACAGTTGTATATTGTTCTGTTTGGTTGTTTTTACAAGTTAAAACGTAGCTATTAAAACACGTTTGATAATAGTAGCATGAGTGTGTCGTTGCTTTTCTTTATTCTTTTTTGTGGATTTATTGTATAATTGTTATGTTTGATATCCTTATACTTCACGACAGATGGCACTAGTTCTACTGCTGATAAACTTGACATGTTGAATGTACGTTTTAATACAAACAAATTAAAGGAGGCTTCTACAACTGCTATAAAATAAAGTAGTTAGACAAGTTACACGACCTTCAGAAACGTTGCACACGGTGGAACCTTGACTCATCACGTAATAAATTAATATAACACGTGATTAGCTGATAACGTCGCAGCGACCAAACAACGTAATTATCGAATAAAAGAAAAGATTCTACTGAAACAACTTCCAGTTTGCTGCCTCCTTCCCTCCCGGAAAATGTATAAAATGTGTTGTATGGTTTATAATAATTTTCTAGTTAGCTGTTAATTTCGAAAAATTGGAAATATTTACGGTCACATTAAACAAGTTGCTTACAATATTGTAAGTGGAGGTACTTAGTGAATTCAAAGTTATATGATTCCCGAACTATTGCTGTGAAAACACATTCCGCACTTTGGGAACGTTAGGGTGTTATAAGAGTTACAGTTAACTACTGTTTGATAATACAGTAGTTAGCGGGGGGTGCTATTACGTAGCTGTTCTTCTAGATTGTCAGTTAAAGTTAGGGACGATTGTCCTCTAGTATTTTTGTATGAAATTCTAAAGCGAACAAATCCTCTGGGAATACTTTAGTAACATTGATTAAAAGAAACCTTTTAACAAAAGAATAAACTAGCAATCATCTATACCAGCACAATTTTTTATGTATCATTAGCTTTCAAACCCTTATTGGCTCGGCATTCAAAGGGTGCAAAACTGATAAAAGATGAAGCCAATCTATTTATCGTTTGTTATTATAGGCGGCGGAACGGGGGGAGGTGTTATCCTCAATTTTGATCTGGTAGCAAAGTGCCCCTTCGAATGGAAAATAAAGATTGGTGTATAAATGTCGCGGAACTTCATTGTTTCAACTCTGAATTTAACAGTTGCTGTTAATACACGAAATTAAGTGCCATCACTTGTTATCAGTGCCTAATCCCTCACTACATTCATATAAGTTTTGTCGCCTACACTTGTCACAGTAAGTTATATCGGTTGTAGAGAATTCCGCCCCTTAACGCTAACTCTAACCAAGATGTTTTGTTTGTATGTTTTCTCTAGAGCAAGGCCATATTAGGCTATCTGTTGCGTCCATCGCGCGGAATCGAACTCGGAATTTTATCGTTGTAAGTATAGTGTTGTCTTACTAGAGGGCTGAGTAGCATATAACCGAAAAACTAGACTTCACACAGTAGTGAAGTGTAAACTATATGTATGGTTTTACAAAATGTATCTACGTAGTTCGATTATATTTATGACTGATGTCAATAATTTATTCTTGTATAACTCGGTAACAAGTGTTAGATTGAATAACATTATGTAGCACACAATTTGTTCCCGGTTAGTATGTGTTATTTCTTAATTGCTTATGTTGTAAAAGTACAGAAAATGGCCATTATTCTCTTCAAACTTTGCTTTTGTGACCTGAATAATGAAATTTAGAAATTAACCTATTTTCTATGTAAAAACGGACAAATTTACACATTTTCATTTGCATAAGGTCTGAATAAAACAACATATGAATCAAGATTTACATATATTTATACTAAAGTTATACAAAAACGTTTATAAGTGAGTAGTTTTTCGAGATTTGCAACATTAATGTAAATCACTTTCACGTATCAGCTCCCAAATATAGTCTCCTATCATGTTTTCGTTATACGCTCCCCGTTCACAAAAGCAAAGTTTGCGCGGAATTATAAACAAACAAACAATTCTTTTTAACCCCTATTATTGTTTACAGCGCAATACAGCTCCGACAGGGAGCGCCACAGTCTGAATGTTCGCTCTGATTGAAATAACAAATAAAAATAGATATGCGTTAACACACGCTCCGTTAAAATACATCGGAGTTTTAGCCGCTATAATTTTCCAAAGTGAATAAACTTCGCGACATGGCTAACTAATCAATGAATATTTGCTTTAAAATTAATATCTAAAATGTTTTTATATTAAACGCCTCATATGATGAAGAACTCGTCACGAAGCGCGAAACGTCGTCTTAAAAGAATGAAAACCGTAGAAACTCTGTTTACACCGAGAACATGCTGCTAAAATCCGCTATACAATTCTGTTGTGGGTCATCTCTCAGTCACAGATCATATGCTATCTCGTTACGTAAATTGGAAATTTCTGCGTTCCAACAATGTGTAGGGTAATGTTGTCGTGATTACATTAGTTACGTTAAATATGGAGTTTGGTTAAGTACCAAACAGCTTTTCGTTTACTTCAGTAATATCGTCAACAGTGGCGACACACTTCTTTAACCCACGCACGTGTATCTACATTGTTGCAGAGATTCGCAGCGTGTCTCTGACTCTCGGGTTAGTTCGCGGCTAGGTGGTGATGTTTTCTGTTCGGTTGGGAAATGTGTCCGCAAAATTGATTTTAATTTCCATAATATTTAGTTTTCATGTCTTTAGTTTATAACAACTCACACAGAAATATTACGAATTAATGTCTGGACAAAAAATGAACAAACTCGTAATGTGTGTTTGTTTTTGTAGTTAACAGAAGGAAAAAACTTAACACGAGCGAATTTTTATTTCATCGTTGGTTTTTGTTATTTTTCTGCTTGTCGCCGGTTCACAATTGTTGCTCTCAACCATTATTTGATAGAAAAACGAATAATTTTAAACTGAGGGTCAGGTGTGGCCCATTGGATAATGTTCCCGGGCTTTGATTCATGGTTCGCGAGTCGCTGTCTTTGGAGGCATGTGGTGGGCGATCAAGTGTTACGTTTCGCTATAAATAGGGTAGCCTGGGTTAGGAACGACCATCTCAAATATTCTTTACTTAACGTTGCGCGAAACGCAGAAATAAATAATTTAAATTCGAAGCTCATCCATTGGATACAAAAAATATTACAAGACATCAAATGCGGGACTTAAATGACCTTCTGTTAGTTCCAGTTTCTCCTAACAACTTGACGACCACATCAGCGTCATTCGACTGACAGTTTTAACTCGTAATAAGAAATTGTCATGGTTTTCTTTATGAATAAATACATATATCTTTTCATAATATATAAACGTAATACGGTATAAAGATGTACAACAATCAATACGTCACTTTTAGGTCAAAATAATTTGAAAATGATATACCTGAGTAAAGTATTGTTACTTGGTTGAGAAACCTTTACATTTTTTAATGAAAGGAAAACTTGCAAGTTACACAAAATTACACGTTATGAAAAAAAATTACTTCCCAGTAATGTTTTGACCGAAGTCTTTAAAATAAATAAATGTTTTCGAATGTTCTGGAACGAAAGAACTAGGTTTCAAGGAGAATGCTGATCGTTTTTTTGTCACAACTGTTCGTCTGTTTTTACACGTACACATAAATTTTATATTTTAATTTGAAAGTGTCAAACTTTGGGTAAAAAAAACCCTGTTAAATGGGTTTAAGGAACTAGCGATGACAACCAATAAATTAAACTATATTTTTTCGTTTTGACAGAAATCTGATGTCACTGAAGACGTACAGACGTCCAGTTCTGGTCACATAATGTTAATATAAAAACAGTAGATGGGTATATTAATCTTACGCTTATAACTCCACAAAAAACAGTGTCAGATTTTAAACGTTTGATTTGTTTTCAATTTCGCGTAAAGCTACATGAGGGCTATCTGCGCTAGCCGTCCCTAATTTAGAAGTATAAGACTAGAGGGAAAGCAGCTAGTCATCACCACTCACCGCTAACTCTTAGGCTTCTCTTTTAACAACGAATAATGGGATTGACCGTATTATTATAACATCACACAGCTGAAAGGGCTTGCATTTTTGGTGTGATGGGGATTTGAAACCGCGATCCTCCGATAACGAGTCGAGTATCTTAACCACCTAGCCGTTTCAAACGTACTCCCTATGTTGTCAGAAAAAGGCGTGGTTTAGTGGTTAGTGTGTCTGGCTGCGGAACGAAGGGTTCGGAGTTACTAGAAAATGTATAACACATTCTGTACTTTCACTTGTTATAAAACTGTTAATTCCTTTACTCCGGTGGCGGCGGTTGCTGCAGGCTTATTTCCTTTCCTCTGGTCAGCTGTTAAAAATTAGTGACGGCTATACCTGAAAACAAGGGTGACACTGACCTGTTTATTAAGCGCACATGCGCATAAAGTTCCATTTAGTTTGAAAAATTCTGCTACTAACTATTGATTTTTGAGACACAGTTATCAATCACTGCGGGGATGGGGTGGAGGGTGTATTTTAACTGTCATCGTAAGTAAAGTGTTGTACTTTATCCGAGCTCCCCTTATCTTCAAAAAGATACCACTCGTAGTGATAAGATGTATTTTAACCATTTCGTTCTTTATGTAGGTGGTGCAATATGTACATTTTCTGGTTGCAACATGTCACTGAATGTGAGGACTTTTAACCATTGTTTTTCTTTTAATTTTACAGACTTGGGGCTACATATTTCTAGGTTTTAGTGTGTGTAAGTTTTAACATTCACTCGTAATGTAGTAGTTTATTTGTTTTTTCTTGTAAATTTTTACAGAGTTTCAGGGACGATTCATACGTGGAATTGATGGATCTAAATGGTCCTGATTATTTGATACTTTTGCTTGAGCGAAGATTTAAATGGAGGAGGGTTTACTTGAAAGGCATTGTTAATGGGCCTCGTCTGTCTAGGAACTTTTGGACAAAATTTAGAGGTGCTAGTGCAATCTTAATCAGGTCGCTAGCAGCTCGAAACTTTGACCAAAACGTACTAGATTTTATACCCTCTTAATATGGTTTTGTTAGCAATTGTCTTTCTTGGACGAGTTGTTAAGGCAAAGTCGGCGTTTAACCAGAACAACTGGGGGATTTAGAGTAGGGCAAAAACATGTCTTAATTACTGTGAACCTTCTGGGTATACTATATCCCACAGGAAAAAAAACAGAAGAGGGCTGGCATGTGTACAGAAAATCTTTATTGTCCTAGGATGTCCAAATATATATACATATATACTTCTTTATAGAGTTATGACCAATAAGCATTTGATTTTAGCCAATCACAAATTCGAACCAATTGTGTAACGTTCTTAGTGAAAATAATCAATTTCATTCATAGTTAAAGTTCGTCTGCTATCTTTCTGGAAAACCTAATATGTTTCCACTGTTATGTTACTGTCGAAGAGAATCATTTCGTCGTGAACTGAATATTGAGTGGGAAGAGATAAATAAGGAGATATGGGTAGGAAACTTATAAGAGGTTTTATTATATTAATTTTAATTCACATTTCTTCCAGTAACAAATTAGGCTTTACACATCCAAAACAAAAAAACACAACAGTGAAACGTGTCGAATCGTACTGCTTAATTTAATGTATTATTCTCGTGCTATAGCCTAAACTAGGGAATGAAAGTACATATAAAATGTACAAACTACTTTTAATTTACTCAATATCTATAACACAATCGTTGATGGGAGATATCAGTCAGGGTTTGGAATGTCCTGAGGGGGAGGTCGTTTGTTAAACAATTTCAGGAACCCGTAGACTGAATCCTTGAAGAATTTCTACAACAGACTTTCATGCACAATGTAACGTTTATTTCGAGATATTGAGACAAATATAATTAATTAAACACATACTCTTTTAATATTCATTCTAGGTGTTTTGATAAATTATCATTTATTCGGAAGTTCTCCACTTGAAATTACTTTAAAAAGTATTGCTTTGTAAAGACATTTTGTAGCCAGATGGCTTGTGTGCCCGAACTGTAAATCTAATTATTATGGCTCGAATTTCGTTGCTTTCAGAATGTACTTCGTAATTTAGGACCTTGAATACGTTATAAGAGTGAGTGTCAATTCCCACTGCTCAGTAAGACTAGAGTAGCCCAAGAGTTGGCAGTGTATGTTATTTTTAAGTAGCTGCCTTCACATAAGTTTAAAATTAACCATACATCTGTAGACAGATTGTAGGTTTGCGAGAAAATATTGAATTAAACAAAGAAATTCAAGCTCAAAACATTCGAAGTCGGACAGAATTGAATTGTCATAATTAAAAGCGGATCGAATACTGATTTCATAATTAAAACTGTTTGCATGTAGAATTTGAGAGATCGTTGTTCTCTCCTCATTAAGTGTTAATATCCATACCAGCCGTTCTGAGATACATTTATACGCAAGAAAGCCTCTTACGTACAGCTTAGGAAGTTAACTAGCGCCCTCTCTCGACTTTTGTGCGAGAATGAATCTCACGAACTGTTATTTAGCTGTTTCGTTCAATCACTGATAAAGAGCAACCCGAGATGTGACGATGGTTGTTGCGATCTCTCTAGTTTTATCACTTTAAAATTAGGAACGGTTAGTGAAGACAGTCCTCGATTAGATTTCCACGAATTTTAACAAAATAAGCACAAAGGTTTACTTATAGTATAAAGTGTAATAACGTGGTACTTTTTTGTAATACAAATTCGACAACGTTTACTTGTTATAAGCATGGTGGTTCACTTCTCCTTTATAAGGTGGTTTAGTTTGTTGATCAACGCTACTAGCCTTCCCTTTCGGTCCCTAATTTAGTAGTAATAAACTATAGAGGAGGCAACAAGTCAACAAAATCCACTTCCAACTCTCTGGCACATCTAATCGAATTTTTGATTGACTGTAACTTTACAACGCCCTCATAGCTGATGATAGATCAAATACTTTTGACGATGGGATTCTAACTCATGGCCCGCAGGTTGTGAGTCAAGTACTCTCTAACCACTAGGCTTTCCTAGGCCAGTAAAGTGACTTGTTATAGAACTGTTGGACAACCAAGTTTTCCTAGGCCAGTAAAATGACTTGTTACAGAACTGTTGATGGATGTACATTTAAAAGTCATTGGTCAAAGCTTTTTAAACGCTCTTTTTAATGGTTGTCCTAATATTTTCCAAGTTACACAGAAAATTATGTTCAAAGAAAAACCTCGATATTTTTATCTTTTTAGTTTTATCTTTTCCTTTTGTTATTTATTTTTATTTTTTTCTCCAACATTTGTTGAGTGAAGTTGAATTGAGCTAAAATAGGCGGATCAAACATTGGTAAGTTTTGGCATTTTACTGTTTCATTGTCAGTTTTGGTTTTGTTTTGTTTTTACAAGTTCAGTTACGCCTACACGCATGCCCATGAATATATGTCACATTTTTTAAAAAAATGTTTAAAACTGTTTAAGTTGTAGGAATATGTGAATTCCTTTTGTTCGTGGTTTTCGTTCATTGTCAGGAGCGTATAAAAATATGTTTTTGTTTGTTTGTATTTGTTAATAGAGAAATTTTAGTCTTCATGCTCGATGTTTTTGGTATAACTTTTTTGGCTATGCTTCAGATAATGCTACTTATTTTAATTATCAGGTGGTTTTCACAAATAATGCTAAATAAATAGATTAGACAACGATAGTTTACGGATTTGCTAAAATTTGGGGCTCGACTCCTTGCTGTGTTTACAGCTCTAAAACAGACAGACAAACAGTAAATGAAAGATATTTTTCCTTGAATATGAACAGTCTTTTAAGTATCGCTTGTAATGAGACTTGAAAAAACACTGCGTGGCCTAATGGTTAGCCTGCTTGATATTTGAAGCCATTTTTCGTGTACCGTTACCGAAAAATAATTATACTTCCACGGCAGGTGTTTTGTAAGGTTGACGACTAAATTCTACTCTTCGGTCACAAGAGTAGCATAAAGGTTGTCGGCTGGTGCTGTTGACTAGTTGCCTTCCATTTAGTCTGTCAGTCCAAAATTAGGAGTGACTGTAGCTTTGTGTGAATATTCGAAAACAAAGACAATTACACTTGTATTTGTTTGGTATTTTAGACCAAGATTTATAGGAAACATACAGTGTTAGATTATACTAGGCCAACAGTGAATTTGTTATTTTAATACTAGATATTAGAAGACAGTGTTAGATTATACTAAGCCAATAGCATAGTGAATCTGTTATTTTAATACTAGGTATTAGAAGACAGTGTTGGATCATACTAAGCCAGTAGTGAATCTGTTATTTTAGTACTAGATATTGGAAAAAGACGTTATTGGATTAAATTAATGAGACTATTATTTAATTACTGTAGTATAAAGTATTGGATGCTCAGTATTGATTTGAACTATGGATCAACAGTTTCATGACAAAAATGTTTTGACCAATTTACATTCAAACTGTTATTTGAACGTAAATTTTAAACTTTCAGGCTTTTGTTGTGTTGCAGTAAAATGACATTTTTTTACAGTACTTAAACAGTTTAAACAGGTCCTGGTAGCAAGGCTTTATGTTACGGAGATATTGACCACATAATGTAAGGATCATTATGTTCTCCAACGAAGACATTTTTGGTACATATTAACCACTTCTTACAATGATTTTTCACTTTTAATGCTAGTAATATATTATTAATACTTATGTTCTGTCGACCTTCTGAAAATCAGGGTAGGCCAGAAAAGTTTTATTTCAAGTCATACTTGACTAAACAAAGGCTCTTATAATATTTTCTTTATTTACGTCAGAGCAGTGACAAGTATGGTGATGTAGGTTAAAGGAAAACTTAATGAGTAATGCAGGGAAGAAGGTTTGACGAGTGAAACTGTGTTACTTCGTTTTTCTAAGCCTGTAATTATCATACGAGTATGTCTACAAAACTCGTTCAGAGAAACATATGTAGATAATATTTTCTGTTGATTTTATTTTGTAGCAATCATAGAGATGTTTAAATAATAATTAGTACCGGGCGTGAGGCTGTAAGCTCGAGGGTTAATATTTAACATTTAAATCGTATGTTCTTTCATTGTCGTGTTACAAACATTTATCTCGAATTTTCACTTACTGACACACCGTATATCTGTGTATACTGGTTATATTAACAAGCTGTTACTTTAACTACTTACTGACACACAGTGTATCTGTGTGTACTGGTTATATTAACAAGCTGTTACTTTAACTACTTACTGACACACGATGTATTTGTGTGTATTGGTTGTATTAAGAATCTGTTACTTTTAACTGCTTACTGACACACGGTGTATCTGTGTGCACTGATTATATTAACAACCTGTTACTTTAACTACTTACTGACACACGATGCATTTGTGTGTATTAGTTATATTAATAATCTGTTTCTTTTAACTACTTACTGACACACGGTGTATCTGTGTGTATTGATTATATTAACAACCTGTTACTTTAACTACTTACTGACACACGACGCATTTGTGTGTACTGATTATATTAACAACCTGTTACTTTAACTACTTACTGACACACGATGCATTTGTGTGTATTGGTTATATTAACAATCTGTTACTTTAACTACTTACTGACATACGGTGTATCAGTTGATGATGATTACCGTTTGAGGGTTAAAATATTGAAACAAACTTTTGGTTCGATACAGTCTATACAGAATTATGTATGAAATCTTGTTCATTTTGTGTTTGCCGTGGGTTTGAATAAGTAATAAAGAACAAAATGCGCCATTTTGTGTCAGATCGGATGGTGTGCCGCATTGCAACACGCCCTGCAGAGTTCTTTAGTAATTAATCACGTGTCAATATGTCTCTGAGAGAAATCTATGGTTTATCAAACCACGTCCACATCTTGGTTTGTTATTGTCTGTGTATTCATATCACCGTGTTGGAAGAGTGTGGGACACATATGTGGTGACTTGTTTCAGTGATGTCGAGAAACCCACTTGTTGAGAATTTTATATGCAAAAACGGCTCGTTTGGGTTCAGAAAATATTTTAAATAGAAGAGCGAACAACGTTTCGACCTTCTATTTAAAATATTTTCTGAAGCCAAACGAGCCGTTTTTGCATATAAAATGGTGACTTGTTTATTTGTTTTGAATTTCGCGCAAAGCTACTCTAGGGCTATCTGGGCTAACCGTTCCAAATTTAGCCAACTCTTGGGCTACTCTTTTACCAACGAATAGTGGGATTGACTGTAACATTATAATGCCCCAAGGCTGAAATGGCGAGAATGTTTGGTGCGACGGGGATTCGAACCCGCGACCCTCAGATTACGAGTCGAACGCTTTAACCCACCTCGTCATACCGGGCTATGTTGACCTGTGTTGTCACGCTTCGAGGTTCTAATGAAATGCTCGTAATATAATGTTGTAGAGAATAAACAATGAGTAATTATAAACATATATGAACGTGGAAACTGGTGAAACGAATTTATGTATATTTAGATATTAAAACTTGACAGCAATATCCTTTTGTTTTTTGTAGTTTAATTTTATTTCGTACTTTTCTCTCATTGCCAAGTGTGTTTTTCATAGTATAAACGTTATACGTATGTGTTGAGAGCAAAACCTGTTGGTTTTTCTTGGGAGTGAGGGTTTAAAAAGGTAGAAGTAAATGAAGCTTCTCCTTCGAGGAATGCCACCTGGAAACTAGTTATTCAATTATTCTGTTACCTAACTTCATATCTTAATTAACTGTCAGAGTGAATACTGCCATTCTTATTATTGTTACAACCAGTTTGGACTTGGAACAAAGTTTTGCAGTTTTTCTTCTCATATTGATTCAAACTGGGAAGAATCATAGAATGAAATCCCAGAGGAAGCGCTAAGTTGGAAACGGGATTTCTCCAAGTCCTATGGCACCTGCCGTCCATCTGTGTGTGCTCAGTGGTTTAACAATTTGACAAGGTAAACTCTCGTGGTCTCGCATCTCGAGTATCGTAGGAACTGCCCATCATTTTTTTTTTGTCTTTCTTTACATGTATAGACTCAACGAGTATTCTTCAATTTGAATATATATATATTAATAGAGGAAAAGTCATTAGGAAAGTCCATTTAAAACATCCATACAGACAGTATGAGCAGTTATATGCTGCTCAGAAAATTGTGTAGTTAGAGAAAGTAAATAAATACACCAGCAAACCAGTGAACTCGTTCACAAATATAAGAACTCGAAGTGGAGCCCCTTACTTGATAAAGACTAAATAAGACTAGGAAAACATATTTGATATAAATCTTTGTACATTTTAACAACACGGCCCATTAACATGTAACATCAGTAGTGTGAGACCGCACGATTAAATTACAACCTGTATAGTCCATTAGCACACGAATCGGATATATAATGAAAGGTTGACCAGTAGAGTGTTGGGACCGTTCTTACAATATGTTTCATGCAAGGTTGACCAATAGAATGTGGGACCATTCTAACAGTATGTATAATAGAAGGTTGACCTGTAGATTGTGGGATCGTATTACAACATATATAATGGAAGATTGACCTGTAGAGCATGGGACCATTCCACAATATCTATATATATAATTGAAGGTTGACCAGTATAGTATGGGACCATTCTAACAGTATTTATAATAGAAGGTTGACCAGTAGATGTGGGACCATTCTAACAGTATGCATAATAGAAGGTTGACCAGTAGAGTGTGGGACCGTTCTAACAATATATGTATAATTGAAGGTTGACCACTAGAATATGGGACCATTCTAACAGTATGTATAATAGAAGGTTGACCAGTAGAATATGGGACCGTTCTAACAATATACATAATGAAAGGTTGACCAGCAGAGTGTTGGACTCTTCTAACGATATATATATATATATAATTGAAGGTTGACCAGCAGAATGTGGGACCATTTTAACAATATGTATAACAGAAGGTTAACTTGTAGATTGTGGGACTGTATTACAATATATATAATGGAAGGATATATAATAAATATATATTTATTAACACACATGTTTCAATATAGAATACAGCAATATAGAATGACAATTATAAACAATGTTGAAAGTGACCCCCGTTGGCATTAATACAGGCCTGGATGCTTCTTATTTTGTTTCTAAACACCGCTATCAGTTGCTGGCTTGAAATAGACTGAATAAAATATGATTACAAAACTGCACAGTGACTTTCCGAACATCCTGTATAATGGAGGGATAACCAGTAGAGTATTGGACTATTTTAACAATATATATATATATAACGGAAGGTTGACCAGTAGAGTATGGGACTATTCTAACAGTATGTATAATGGAAGGTTGACCCGTAGAGTGTGGGACCGTTTTAACAATATACACACTGCTGGCCAAAATCTTAAGGGCAATGGATGTAAAGAAAAAATATGCATTTTGCGTCGTTAGACTCAACCATTTATTTGAGTAGAGTTTCGAAAGATAAAACTAAGAAAAGGATAAATAAAAATAATAAACTTTTTGGCATTCAATAGGGAAAATGCGAACACTATGAAATTAGCCTAAATACTAGCTGATCAAAAGTTTAAGACAATACCAAAAAAAAGTCCTAAACAGGGTAGGAAATGCCCAACGAGAGGTCTCAGTAGTGAGTTATATGGCCGTCATTGCGAATATCTGCAAACATTCGCTTTGACATGGTTGATAAAAACGTTTGTAGAAGGCTGACTAGAATGTTATTCCAAGTGGTGAAGATGGTTTCATGAAGATCATGGAATTGACGTCCATTTCTATAGACTTCCCTTGCCATCCATCACCAAACATTTTCAATGGGGTTCAGTTTGTGTGAACACGCTGGATGGTCCAAACGAATCACGTTATTCGCCATGAAAAAGTCCTTTGTCCTTTGGGCATTGTGGATTTCAGTGTTGTCCTGCTGAAAGATCCAGTCATTTCCACAAAAGCGAGGGCTTTCAGTCAATACGGATGGTCTCTCCAATATACCAATGTATCCAGCTACTGTTTGACGCCCCTGTGTAATCTGAAGCTCCATTGTTCCATAGAAGGAGAAGGCACTCCAGATTATGAAGGAACCTCTTTCACTGTGTCGTGTAGAAAACGTCTCCAGTTGGATATCCTTATCGTGCCAGTAACGTTGGAAGCTATTTGAAACATTCAGGTTAAATTTTCTCATCAGAGAACTAAACCTTCTTCCACTTTGCTATGTCCCATGTTTGGTGCTTCTCAGCAAAATTTAACTGAGCTGTTTCGTTTTGTGGAAGGAGGCGTGCCCTTTCAGACGTTTACGATTTTTAAAGCATTTCTCTCGAAGATGGCGTCTTATTGTTCTTGAGCTGCATTCTGCGTCCGTAAGGGCCTTAATCTGGTTCGACGATCGGTTGGTGTTTTGACGGACAACCCGTCGAATCCTCCTGCTCAACGCCGACGAAATTTTCTTGAGCCGACTACTTGAATTTCTCGTTCCGTATCAGGGTCTTTTAAGAAATTTGCAACAGCAGTTTTACTATGCTCAATCTCACCAGCGATGACACGTTGAGAGAGACCTTGCTTTTGCAGATCGACAATTCTGCCACGTTCAAACCATGTCAACTTTTCAGGCTTTGCCATGATTTTACCCAATGTAACACAGGCAATGTCATTGGAAGATGTTGACAACGCTAATGCTTGAACACAAATTACTAAATTTCATTACGTGTTTGCCGATTAACACTTCGTTTCAGTATAGTCTTAAACTTTTGACCAGTTAGTATTCAGGTCTTTTCATAGTGTTCACATTTTTCGTATTAAATGCTAAAAAAGTTTTTTATTTTTATTTTCCCTTTTCTTATTTTCATCTTTCGAAGCTCTTCTCAAATAAGTGGTTGAGTCTAACAAAGCAAAATACATATTCTTTCTTATGTTTATTGCCTTAAGAATTTGGCCAACAGTGTATAAATATATTGGTGTAATAAAGGTATTACACTGATATATATCTACATTATAATACCTTTACCACATTAATATACTTTTATAAGATCTGTATTACAATATTATAATATCTTTATTACACTAATTTATATAAATATATATTATAATACATTTATTACGCTAATAGATATATATATTTATATTAGAATACCTTTATTACACTTATATGTATATTATAATACCTTTATCACACTAATATATATATTTATATTAGAATACCTTTGTTTCACAAGTATATATTTATATTATAATAACTTTATTACACTTATATGTATATTATAATACCTTTATCACACTAATATATATATTTATATTAGAATACCTTTGTTTCACAAGTATATATTTATATTATAATAACTTTATTACACTAATATATATCTCTGTATAATAATATCTCTTTTACACTGATATCTATCTGCCTATTGCTGAATATGCATGCATGTATATTCCTCGTGTTGTAAGTGCGTGTAGTATCATGTATGTTATGAAGAAAATTTTGGGTGTGATAGTACACAGAGATATTATCAACAAACTGATTCTGCTATCCTGTGTTGTGGAAAATTATAGCTACCTCTTCAAAGTAGTTTTTTAATTCTATAAAATTACTACATCGGTAAATAATGTATGTGGAATATTAAATTCCTTTGTCCAATATGCCCATCAGTAAAAGGGTGGGGCGATTTTTACGGATTGAGCAGGCTTATAACACTAGAAACCGAACTTTGATACCTGTGATGGACATAGTATAGAAACCCATTGTGTAGTTTCCTCTTAACAACAAACAAATACTCACACGAACTTGTAAGTGTTACCAAGTTAAAATACGTCTTTATGTGAAGTGACTGTTGTTCTATTAGCAAGGCTTATTTGAGATTAATATGGTGTTAATTCTAGAAGTAGACGACCTTATAACATCGATTTTTGTTATATTTCCTTAATTGGACACACCGTTTCTTCAAGTGTGTTCCTTTAAAATAAATTTTTTATTAACATGTCTTTCATACATAAGTGTGTACTTTAGAAATTAAATAATGTTTATTAATGTTTTACCAACAATCGGTGAACAATCAAGACTATTTTTGTATAAATTGTTTTATCTCACGTGGTTTAATTAACTAGAAAAATATAGTTGAAGCCGCACAAGCGACGAAAATATCAAAGTTAAATAATAGGACGAACAATCGCCAACTTTTAATGTTTTTATTCAAAGAAGGAAGATGTTTCGAGATGGTACTGTTCGTAAGATCTGCAGTTTATCTCCTACGTGGGCTTTGTATTTCATAAAGTATAACAACAACATTGTGAAATAATGTACATATATCATAGAACTGTCCCTCTACCTGTTAGGTGTCTAAACATCATTGGCTGAACCAGTATGCAGAACCTAGGTGCACTTCCAACAAATCGAATAGAACGATTAGTAGTTATTTGACTTTGACAGACTTCTCAGTTTATACTATGTGAAGCCGACGCCGAATGAAAGTGAAGTTTATTGCCACGAGCAGCGCGGGCTTTATTTGTTAGTCTGTCTTCAGTGCTGAACAGGCTTGCTCGTGCACGAGGACAAGAGAGAGACCTTATCACGTGGATATGAAAAAGAATTACGTCACTATAATTATTATATCAAACGAGTTACTTTAGTGATGTGTGCTATTGTAGTAATCTAATAACTTGTTCCAAATTATTATTCTAAATATACAACATAACACTCTGTAGGTTAGTATTACCTATCTTACAGGATGTAACATTGTTATTAATTCTAGACAAAAATCGGTCGAATCTCAGCAAGGATTTTTAGAATATAGATCCTAATGTGTTTTGAATTCGACATTGAAACCAAAACCTAAAAAAAACAAAGTTCTGTTTGCGGCTACAGCACATAAAAGATGACAGGCATAAACCAGTTCCCTCAGGTGAATGTCTCTGGAACTTAAATAATAAGTGTGTTTTTTCCTATAGCAAAGCCACATCGGGCTATCTGCTGAGCCCACCGAGGGGAATCGAACCCCTGATTTTAGCGTTGTAAATCCGGAGACTTACCGTTGTACTAGCGGGGGGCAAAATAATAAGAAATCCCGGAGTTCTGATTTTGCTTCATCAAATTTCACGTTGAAATAAGCCTGCTAATAACCTTTCGAGGAACTTAGAACTTTTTGTCAATAGACTTAAAATGCCATCGTGTTTACATAAGATTTATTGCTATCGATCTGAGCATTTATCTTGCAGTCTACACAAAAATTTCTTGAATATTGGCAGGCCTCAAGTCAAAAACAGGAATTTGTTCGTCTTTTCAGAAAGTGAACGAAAATAAGATAAAATAGGGTAATTTACCTGTTTATAGATGAAGAAAACACTTGAAACACACACCCTTTTGCAGTACACACGTGAAAAAAAACCCTTTCGTAGTTCACACGTGAAATACACACCATTTCGTAGTACACACGTGAAATATACACCCATTCATATTACACACGTGAAACAATTACAAGGAGTAGAGATTCTTACTTAACATAAACTCCAACTGTGAAACTTAAAAGGAGTAAACACTTACTATAAAACTATGACAAGGAGTAGATAGTCTTACTTACCTATAAACATCTGTTATAAAAACTGTGACAATGTGTAGAGAGTCTTACTTACCTCTAAATATCTACTATAAACTCTGTGACAACTCAGGTGGTTTTTCCACATCACTATACCCTTCTTTCTTGTAGAGAAAACGCAATTGAAACAGATGACAAAGAATAGAGCAAGGAAATGGGCTCAGCTGCATTACAGAAAATTTGGCAACAGAAGAATACTGACCTTTGTGTCAACAGATGGAGATAGATAGATATATAATATATGTTTGTTCAGTACAGCCAACGGACAGAGGTAGTGATAGCTTTATGCTACCATTGTCTAATGGTCATTACTCTTGTGTTCTTTTAGTCACACTTTTCAACTAAGTTCTGACAATGATAAAATACAACTCCTTGTGTGTAAGTTCATTAATGAGATCAGGATAGCCATTTCTTTAGAGTTTTTACAATACAACCATCATTAAACATTCCACTTGGGCGTAATCATCATGCTTCGCATACGGCATAGATGGTGCCTGTTCGCTTGTTGACACACCGGACAAAATAACTGTAATCTTCTCCTAAAAATAATTTTAACAATGCTAACAAGTGGGCATTTGTCTTTATTCAACATTACTTTCAACTAGCCTTAGTTTTTAATAGTTTATCACCAACCATGGCTGTTCTTCAGAGGTATCTCGGTTATATACAGCCTCTGAGTTACCTTGCGGAGCAGGCTGTCCAAGGGGTGCTTTTGCTGATGGTAGCGGAGGAACATAATGTAGGTAAAACCAACTTAAATATAGAAAGGTTTGTTTTTTTTTGCAGAATGTTTGATCGTTTCATTGGTGCTGTAGTTGTTCTTCATCGTATATGATCTAGTAATATCTGTTATTGTTTTTACAAATATCTGGAAATATCTGAGTACAGCTTTTGTTTCACTACTGTCTGGTGTTGCAGGAAAGACAAATCTTATTAAAGGTGAAACCTGTACAGTATTGATTACCTCTACGTTTTACTCATTGTCTAATCCACCCAAACGAAGAGTGACCACTTTGAACCGTGTTTGATATCCCCCCTCCGACGATTTTGTTACAGTATGCAGTTAAAAACGGCATATTCCCTTCACTTTCAGCGAGGAATGTTTCAGTTTGTTTATATTTTACTCGCAGCATTTTTTATATCCAACCTTTACTCTTCTATCTTTTCTTTTAAATAATACGAAACCTAGATGCGTGAGTGTATAATGTATGTACGTGCGTTTGTTGATAGGCCATGTAGACTGACACGTTAATTTTATGGTAAAGAACGCGGTCGCGTTGTTTCTATATTTATTCAGCTATCGTATAGATTGGTGACGTATTTCGTTTTGTAAGAGTGTTCTGACAGGCGGCTGTTGTGGCTGTAATCTTTTAGTCGTTTCCTTGCTCCAGAATTGCTATATATTTCACATTTCCCTTTAATGATATCAATATATTTCACATTTTCCTTTAATGATATCCATATATTTCGTACTTCCCTTTAATTATAACCATGTATTTCACATTTCCCTTTAATGATATCCATATAATTCATATTTTCCTTTAATGATATCCATGTATTTCATATTTCCATTTAATGATATTTATGTATTTCACATTTCCCTTCAATGATATTCATTAACATCTAACTTAACGTGCATTGTTTTTAAGTGTCGTTGCTACGTGAGTGTGAAACCGTCCAATCACAAAAGTTTCCTATCTGTATATTGAAGTAATATGTATTAACACATGTCGTTTGTGGTCCCAGAGTGGACTGCTTTACAACCAGTGTTGAACTTTTCTCTCTCTCTCTATTTTTTTACTTCCAATAGCGAAAGATGGCATCTGGAGGCCAAAGAACGTGAAGCTTTATGCAGTTGTATTGTGAATCAGCCATAATACTACGTTGTTCTAGTGTGGCGTCACCTGTGAGAATTTGCGTTAACTACTTTTTGCGTTCTTGATTAATGAAACAGATACTTTATACACTTTTATAAGGTGATGTACTGCACTGTTGTATTATTTAAATGTATTTCAGTTTGTTATTTGTGAACGCGCATGCGTAACGTATTTGTTTGTTTGCGTGGAGAGATACATATATCTGAATATAATAAATCTTAGAAGCGCTTCTTACTCATATATCACGCCAATGTTGTTATCAACTTACCAATTGAACGGTGGCGCCATCGTAGTGTAACTATATGAGGCAATTTTATTTCATCGTCGACAAGTTCTGTTTCTCGTTCATCTTTTTGATAGGCGTCAGAACAATTTGAAATTGAAGAAGACTCCGTTTTGGTGATACAATATAGGGTGGCATATTGGCAGTGTCAGCGATGATGTAGATGACGTTATAAAAAACGAAATATGCAGTGGAACTGAGAAAGTGTTGAAAATAAGTATTCACTATTTTACAAGTTTAGGGTATGAGAGCTACAATAGAAATCCGTAAAATTTTACGTCGGAATTGTTTTAAACTTTTCCAACTCGCTTCCTGCTCGTCTTTTCCCAACTTCGTTTTATGTTTTACGAACATTTTAAACTTTAAATTTTAGGGCAATCGTCTCGAAAAAAGTGGTTTAGGGAAGTTCGAAAACTTATTATAGTATTGATATATTCTGAAAATGGTTTTTCATATGCATATGTTCAAGTACTTGTGTTGTCCTGTAATTTGGCAATTCAGTAAGCTTTAAATAAATGCCAAGCATAATTTTTGTTAGAACATATTGACGGAACTCGAGACATTCTGATCAATTTTATTGGCTCTGCACTCAAAAGTTAATCTTTAGGTGATGCGGCAGGTATTACAAAAGTAGCCCAAGAGTTGGCGGTGGGTGGTGTTCACTGCCTGTCTTCTTTGTAGTTTATCAGAAATTCAACAAACAAAATAAATAGTTTCTACTCACCTGGTTTTAAATTGTTAAACATATCATTCTTATCAGTTTATTTTGAATTATTAAATACAGCAACTGACAAAGTACAATAAAACCACTGAAAACCAGACTCAACAAACTAAATACAATAAAACTACTAAAAACCTAACTCAACAGCCTTCCAACCCAATCTAATGAACTTTATTACGAAACCTCTGTTCACTTGTGTTGAAATATTTTATTGTAATGTAAAATAAACTCGCTTTCTTTGTTCACAATGTTGGCTTGTATTTTGCATCTAGTAGGATATCGTAAAATAATGGATCAAGATGTGTTACAAATGATTATCCACTAGTTACATCATGTTTCATATTATTCGCGTATCAATATAATATGAAAGTTTCATTTTAAAGTATAAAAATGAAAGTTCCTTTCTGAACCTTACAGTGACGTATGCGACGAGAAAAATTACTTTCCTTTATCAGTCAATCAATACGGACGAAACATCATAGAGTGTATAGAGGACGAAGACGGATCTACATCATATGCCATTTGTGATTGATAACTACTTTATCTGTGGTGTCCCCCAGTGGCTTCAGCGGTATGTCTGCGGACTTGCACGCTAATATCCGGGTTTCGATACCCGTGGTGGGCAGAGCACAGATAACCCATTGTGTAGCTTTGTGCTTAATTCAAAACAACAACAACTTTATCTGTGGCAGAACGTGTTTTATTTCTGACAACCCAGTTGAAAAGTTATGGATGGTTGAAATGTGGGTTTGATATGAATGGAAAAATGAATGACTTTAAAATCTGTGGAACGTTAAATGCTTCATGTACTTTTACAGGGATCCTAAAGTCTTCAGTTTCAAGAATAAATACAACCAAAATTAAGAGTAAAAATATTTTAATTCTTGATTTTGAAGTTCACATTCATGCTGAGTTGTAACCTACAGAATGCATAGTTATTATCTTGATTCGTGTCATGCGCAGGTTTTACTGACGTAACGACAGAATAAATTGCAATATTAAGCGTCCTTTTTGTGATGCTATTTTTGTGTCTAATGACTAAACAGTGCTACGAGAGATTGAAACAACTGGTTTCTCCAAGTGCACCCCCTCCTTTCGGGGAAATATGACAGTTAAAAAAGTCTACAAACGTAGTTTGTTGAATTTCACACAAAATTACCAGAGATCTATCTACGCTTGCTCATCCTTAATTTTGAATTAATAGTGGAAAGTAACTAGTTGGTGTGAAGAGAAACTATTTAATAAAAGAGTTTTTGGTAACTCCTCTGTTATGGATCTCAACTACTTCAGCAGTTAAGGAATGAATATAGATACCCCAGGTAACAACTATTAAATATTATACTGAGTGAAACAAAAACGAGAGAAAAAAGCTAAAAGCAATTAGCACGTGGACCACACAAAGCACCTCTTTGAACCAGACCCTCAGAAACATATACACGGAGGAAGTTTTCTTTTGTTGTTACATGCGCGATAAGTGGGATAATTAACCTGAGGTGGCGCTTTCAACAAAATGAAATACTGGCGCACTAAAGACACCTTGCCTTGCAGCATTCATCTACGTTAGTTTTTGAAGTGTGATCCATCCTTGACCATAGTTGCTTAAATTTTGAGGTGAACGTAAAGCGCACTTCAAAAAGTTTGAAGGGGACTTCCCGTGATTGCTGCATGTTTCATTGCAAAGGTTAACTGACTATTTTTCCAGTGGGATCCAATCGTCTTGTGTGACTTAGCTGAATAAATGATGCCATTAATATTATGAATCATAGAAGTTAAGTCGAAGTTAACCAATATTACCACTGAAATCAACCACAGCTTATTGATGTAGCCTTTCTCCAGCATACGGAACTGGACAGCGTCAACGGCACGGATTGAGAAAAAAGAGCGACGCTTGGCAGCTACATACACCGACTTTAGCGGTTCTAAAGAAATCGGGAAGAAGGTAGTAATGATGACAGGTTAAGTGAGAACGAAATCACGGAAGGCCGTAGTTTAATCTATTATTTTTGCTATATTTGTTTAGAGTTCCTCAGTTAAAAAAATGTCTACCACTTATATTGTTTTTCGGTATATTTATTATACATGAAAAAGCAAAATTCGCGGAATCCCCCGACATATTTTTACTGAGTTTGTGTAAAGTTAACACCTCTTCTTATACCACTATTCAAGTCCTTATCTGTAAATTTGAAGACATAACACCCTAAACATCTGACTTCGATAATTAAATCATTGTTGGGCTTTGTGTTTAATAACAAATAAACAAACACTAGTTAAAAAGAATTATTAATAAAATGTGATGTTAACAGCAATACGTAACAGTTCCTGGAAACTTTTGTCGTTTATTAGTTATATTATGACGCATGTGCTACGTTGTTGTTTTTTTGTTAGCGAACTTACCACTTGTCCATCAGGGACATGTATTATACGTCTAAAAACCGTGGCGCTAATATTAGTCATAAATATATATATATTTTCCCAGTGTATCAACTATAAAACAGAGGACTTTCCAAGCTCACATGTGTGTTATACATATATTCATTCTCCCGCCTTATTAACCATAATTTGGCCTGGCATGGCCTAGCGCGTTAAGGCGTGCGCTTTGTAATCTGAGGGTCGCGGGTTCGCGCCTGAGTCGCGCCAAACATGCTCACCCTCCCACCCATGGTGGCGTTATAATGTGATGGTCAATCCCACTTTTCGTTGGTAAAAGAGTAGCCCAAGAGTTGGCGGTGGGTGGTGATGACTAGTTGCCTTCCCTCTAGTCTTACACTACTAAATTAGGGTCGGCTAGCACAGATAGCCTTCGAGTTGCTTTGTGCGAAATTCCAAAAACAAACAAACTATTAACCATAATTCACAATCCTTCCAATTTTAAAAGTATAGGGTTTTTCTACATACTTGGAAAAGCAGTTTTATTGAAAAATTGAAAATAGTTTTATCAGTAACAGAATTAGGTGTAACGTGATGTAGTAACACAAGATGGAATCAGTTCTTTACAAAATTAGATGTGATGTAACGTGATGTTGTAACACAAGATGGAATCAGTTCTTTACATATATACAAACGAAACAAGAACTGAAATGCCAGCAAGCTACGATGACAAAATGTAATCTCGAAACGTAAGAGAAGAAACATTGCAAATAAAAACTGTCAGATATCATATTGTAGTTATCAACCATGTTGGAGCCAGTAGGAACATTGACGACGTCGAGTTTGGCTATAGAAGATATTTAGAAGTGGTTTTTATCTTTTCACCATTCAAAATCACCACTGTTTAGCAATAACCACCATAAGCATGTATAAGTACTTAGTACACGTAACACAAATGATTATTTTTCATTTAAAAACTCAACTAGTCATGTTTAAGTTGTGGGTTAGTTGCAACAAAACACGTGACGAAATAGAGACGAAGAATTTAAAAAACTGTGACATTTGTACGAATAAAAACTACAATCAGACGTTTTAACCACGAGAATTAATTGTAAAAGTGTGATGGAAAATACATATATATACACACACACCACTATAGATAGTTAGTTCAAATTAGTCCAGCAATTGTTATATTTTTCATTGAATTTATTACTCGTGGTAAAATTTCCAAATCTCAAAGTCTGCCATCAGTGTGTATTGTCTGCATTCTTACAGATCTCTGATCATGAAATTTATGGTCAGCAACGTTTTTCCAGATTCTACCAATCATTTTCTAGTGTTAGTCTGTACACCATCTGCTGTGGTGGTTATGATCCATCCTGTAATGTTAATCTGTACACCATCTACTGTGGTGATCTTGACAATCTCCAAGAACATGACGGTCTTGTCATCAACGGATCCTTGTTCTTGTTTTAATAATAAATTAAGATACTTTTTCGATAGAGAGTTAAGCCTTTCAAGGCAGAATATCGAGGAACATGAAGTATTCACTTCACTGGGTACTGGTTGTTAAGTAACAGAAGAATTTGTATCTGTAACGCAAGTATATCAAAGATTATTTTTATCAAAAAATGATAGATATAGTTGTTAATGTTGCTGGAAAGGTTTCACACTCCCTATTACTTGTCGTTAATCACGTGTCAAGAATATCTAGGCTTTGTTGGCTGTTCCAGTCGTCTTGCTGACCAGTAACAGAAAAGTTCGAGTGTCTGTTGAAACGAAACACGATAATTAGTAACAGATACTTTTAAGCTATTATAGATTCCAGATTGGTGCATTAAGATGGACACTTTTTTGTTTGTTTTGTTTTGAATTTCGCGCAAAGCTATTTGAGGGCTATCTGCACTAAGATGGACACAACAGTAACAAGAATAATTATTTAGTGATCGTCAGAAACATATATAGGAGTTTGACAAACGGATTAAGGTCTGAAGACGTCTTTTTATACTTAAAAAGAACTGCTGGAAATGTTAAAAGGTTAGGCATTTGTCACGTGTTCTTTCTATATTTCGATCTCTCTGTTGGTTTGTCTCTCAATTGAACTATTTCTTGTCAAAACACGTGATATCAACAGAAAACTTGTAATATTTATATAGATGAAAATTGTTATCTTACTACAATAAGTTAAGTAGTAAAAATCATAGATGAAGTACAGCCAGATCCACTTTTCTCTTTCTTGTTCCATTCCCGAAAAAAGAAAGAAACCGCGCTTTTTATATTTAAGATTGGATCGATATTAGAGAATTTCTGATCCCGTAAAGGTTTCTCCCAGGTTGTTTCAATCTAATGGTTTGTGCTTAGCAACAAACAAACAACCGTGTATCTTACTCTGTGAATAACAACAAGTGAACCTCAATCTCCGTTTTCACGGACTACTGCGTGCCGGAGCCAATTTTGAATCACAGCTTTTGGCCAACTTTCCATGTATCTTCATCGTGTCAAAGAAACACAGGTTTGATGGAAGGCTAGAATGGTTGTCGAATAGGGTTGCTACGATTCTGTCTGACAACTCTTCCATTTCCTTTGATTTTTAGTTGTTAGTGGAAAGCTGGTAGACTTTGAGTTTGGGACTGGTTTTATACCGACGCGTAGTAGAATTATCTTTTTATCGAAGTTGTGGCTTTTTGAGTGGGAAACCTCTCGATCGTAAACATGGTGAACGAGAGATTTGCTCTGAATAGTTGCGGGGTGCCATTTGGGAGCAGTTGCTATCGTAACCACTCAGCTGTGGGAATCTTCCTGCTTTTAAATAGAATTGTCAAGAATTTTATCCTACAAACTTTATGTTCATCAGTTGCGGCGCCATTCCACTTTATACTTACTGTATTGTAGGAGCCACCCCATTGCATACCTACTGTATTGTAGGAGCCACTCCATTGTATACCTACTGTATTGTAGGAACCACTCCATTGTATACCTACTGTATTGTAGGCGTCACTCCACTGTATTGTAGGTACCACTCCATTGTATATTTACTGTATTGTAGGAGCCACTCCATTGTATGCTTACTGTATTGTAGGTGCCACTCCATTGTATAATTACTGTATTGTAAATGACACTCCATTGTATACTTACTATATTGTAGGTTCCACTTCATTGTATACTTACTGTATTGCAGGTGCCACTCCATTGTATAATTACTGTATTGTAAATGACACTCCATTGTATACTTACTATATTGTAGGTTCCACTTCATTGTATACTTACTGTATTGCAGGTGCCACTCCATTGTATACTTACTATTCTTGATTATGAGAAACCCACTTGAAATAAAAATATATATCAGAACGACTGGTATGGGTATTAACACTTTTATTGATAAGGAAAGAACAACTACTCGATTGTATACTTACTATATTGCGGATTGCGGTTCCACTCCATTATATACTTAGTGTATTATAAGTGCTACTCCATTGAATACTTACTCTATATAGTGTGCATTTTGCCATTTAATGCCGGATAAATTAAACTGTATATTTACTGATCATAACGAATACAGTTTGTTTTGGAATTTCGCACAAAGCTACTCGAGGGCTAGCCGTCCCTAATTTAGCAGTGTAAGACTAGAGGGAAGGCAGCTAGTCATCACCACCCACCGCCAACTCTTGGACTACTCTTTTACCAATGAAAAGTGGGATTGACCGTCACATTATAACGCCACCACGGCTGGGAGGGCGAGCATGTTTGGCGCGACTCGGGCGCGAACCCGCGACCCTCAGATTACGAAGCGCACGCCTTAACGTGCTAGGCCATGCTAGGCCCCGACGAATACACTAAGTGGTTGTTTAACTAAGGTACTGCAACCGAGAACTTTAGTTTTTTGCGTCAGTACTTATTGAATCAATGATTCGTGAACGGGTTTAGACATGACCATCATCTGACGTTATACGTCGTTATCATGTAGCCTACGCGAGTATCTAACAATTAGACACATCTTAAATGTCGTTACTATTGGCAGTATGTTGAAAGAGAATTATGAGATATAGGGGAGTACAGAGGTGAATCAAGCTTGTAAGAAACAAAAGGATTGAAGGAATGCGCCCTGGAAGGGTTTTACAGTTACAGTGGATATCATTTTTTATTGGAAATAGGGGAGCACAAGCAAAGTCAGTACGAAAATAAGCAATTTCTAAACAAACTCGCACAATGTTCTGTGTTATATATTAATATTATGGTCTTGCTTCCTTCCCTCCCCCAGTTTTTCAATGGTAAGTCCGACACCTGTCCTGAGCCTCAGCACAGATAACCTATTGTGTAGCTCTGTGCTTTACTGCAAAGAAACGTCAAATTAAACTGTAAGTTTATTCGGGTCTTTAGCTCCAGTTGTTCGATTCGTTTTAGAATATTCGTATGTTTGAAGCAAATTTGGTAACAAACCCCTTTTCTCCAATACACACACACACGTATAAGCTACATTGTTCCTAAGCTATTACTTGTACAGCAAGTAACCTAAAATCGAATTTATGAGATATGAAGAGAGTTAAGGTGTTTTTAATGCCCTCTGGTGGTCATTGTTTGTAGTTTTTAAAAATTATATGAGAATTTTTTTGCAAAATACAAAGTGTTCTGAGAGTCACTGTGCACTTATATATTTATTATTGTTTGTTTGTTTGTTTTTGGAAATTCGCACAAAGCTACTCGAGGGCTATCTGTGCTAGCCGTCCCTAATTTAGCAGTGTAAGACTAGAGGGAAGGCAGCTAGTCATCACCACCCACCGCCAACTCTTGGGCTACTCTTTTACAAACGAATAGTGGGATTGACCGTAACATTATACGCCCCCACGGCTGGGAGGGCGAGCATGTTTAGCGCGACGCGGGCGCGAACCCGCGACCCTCGGATTACGAGTGCACGCCTTAACGCGCTCGGCCATGCCAGGCCTGATATATTTATTAACGAACAAAACTTCAGTGACTTTTCGAACACTGTATTAGCTCGAGTTATTTACGATCTGAAACAAATTCCTAACAGTAACAATAAACAAGTTATTAGTAAATATAAGTAACCAGTCTGAGTGATCTTTTTCTTCTTGATCAACTTCTGTGTAGAAAGAGTTTTTTATTTCAAATGAAGTAGAGAACGATGTTTCAACATTATTAGGTTTAATACCCATATTAGCCGTCTTCAGATACATTTTTACTTAAAGCGGGTCTCTCGTCATCACAAGTGATCTTATGACTTTTCTTAAAAGCTGTTATTTATAAAACTACTTTGTTTATTTACTGATTTATTAGTTGAGAACATTTAAGGATTTATTTTCCAATTTATTAACTTATAATATTTAAGAGTATAACCGGAAAGTATTTTTTAAAAATATTTTCGGTCAAAGACGTTAGCAATACAGAAAACTGCATTTAATTTTAAGATAAGATTTTGTTGTTATTAAGCATAAAGCCGCAAAAGGTGATGTCTGTGCTGTGCCAGCCTTGGGTATCTAAATCCGGTCGTTAGCTCTCAGACTTCTAAGCGAGTGGATCGACTCAAGAATGAGAAACGTTATAGCTTAAGAGTCGTGGAAGTACTTGACTCGTAATCTAAGGGTCGTGGGTTCAAATTCCCGTCACATCAAACATGCTTGCTCTTTCAGCCGTGGGGGCGTTATAATGTAACTATTCGTTGGTAAAAAAGATAGCCCAAGAGTTAGCGGTGGGTGGAGATAACTAGCTGCCTTCCCTCTAGTCTTTCACTACTAAATTAGGGACGGCTAGTCCAGATAGCTCTTGTGTAGCTATGCGCGAAATTTAAAAACAAAAACAAACAAATTAGGGAAGTAAACGTTAGCACGTCACCTATATACGGTTATGTATCTACTACGCTGAGACTAGTAGTTCTAAATATGTTAATCTCTTTTTTTGTTGACAGGCTTCGTGCCCAAATGTTGATATTTATCCTACATAAAACTGGGCCTGGGATGGCCTAGCGCGTTAAGGCGTGAGCTTCGTAATTTGAGGGTCACGCCAAACATGCTCGCGTGGGGACGTTATAATGTGACGGTCAATCCCACTTTTCGTTGGTAAAAGAGTAGCCCAAGAGTTGGCGGTGGGTGGTGATGACTAGCTGCCTTCCCTCTAGTCTTACACTGCTAAATTAGGGACGGCTAGCACAGATAGCCCTCGAGTAGCTTTGTGCGAAATTCTACAAGAAAGAAAGAAACAAACCTACATAAAACTAATGTTGTCTAGTAACAAGCACCATGTTTTTACTGTGATTTCAAGAATACTCGTTTAGATTCAATTCCACTGGTTATTTAGGCGTAAATTTTCTAAATATATATTTTTGTTAACTAACTTGTAAGGTTGCTCGTGCCAAAAGTCCAATTTTTTTACCACACTCACGGAACAGGTATTTGTAAACACGATATTTATGAATATCTTAAATACATCCTGATTATTAATTTATTTTTGTATAACTTTTTATATGCATCTTATTAAACTACATGTGCTTAGTATGGCCTGGTGATTAGAGAACTTGATTCACAATCTGTGGGTCGCAGGTTCGAATTCAGTCACTTATCATGCTTACCTTTTCAGCCGTGGGGACGTTATTATGTTGCGATCGTTTTTACTTTTCTTTGGTAAAGTGTTGGCGGTGGCTGACTGCCTTCCCTATAGTTTGTCACATGTTGACAGCGCAAAAAGCTTTAGAGTAACTTTGCACGAAATTCAACAGACAGACAAACAAGTTATATGGAATGACCTTTACGAACGTAAAATAAGTAAGTGATACCATCAACAAAATTAAGTTTCAACAAGTACATTCACTGGCCTGTTTTTCTTACTGTATTTTTTTTCTTACCAGATGCTCTTTCCCCCAAACCACAAGATAATCAGAAGTGTTATTTTAAATGTATTTCTATTGGCTAAGTTACCAGGAAATTTCTTGTTAATATCCTCCGAAAAAGCACAACGAGGTATTTGCTGAGGGAAAGTTAAGCCACAGAAGTAAAGAACGTAACCTAGTGTTTAGCTATTCTAGACTGCGGATTTAAGGCATAAACTTTTAGCCTCATTATACCGCTTAATAAACTCCTATTTTTTAGCTGTGTGGACGTTATAACAGTGAAGATCATTTCATTATTTGGTTAAAAGTTGCCGTATGGGCAGTGGACAGTACTCACTGTAATATCAATCTCAGACTCAGTTCATCGGCTCGATATCGTGAACATACATTGAGATACGTTTATTGCATAATTTTACATGAATAATTTTATGTTTTTAACTTGTAAAACGCTCAGAACTCTTGAGTGAAATCACTGTTTACTTGTAAAGTGAAAGTGGAAGTAGTTAGTGTATTGATTTTGTTTGATGTTTTGTGTGTGATTAAGGACCACTAAGGACGTTGTTGTATAAATATTATATAAAACATTCGTAAAAGAGCTGGTAGTCTACTGTTGGTTATTCTATGGCTAAGTTAATGTCCATTTTGTCCATTTGTTACATAAATTGTTGTCAGGTTAAAGGTACTGTTCAGAAGATGCCATTTGATATCTAACCAGCTGGAGCAGGAAGAGATGAAATCAGCTACACAAAAGTTGCAAAACCACCCACCTATTCCTGACAACGAACTTAACGACCTCATGCAATCATTTTGAGATATGTGATAAATGACAGTTTAGTTAATTAGTTTTGTCTTTTTGATAAAGTTACAGGAAGGCTACTTACACGCTTTCATACCTAATTTTGATCTGTTAGATTAGAGAGAAGCCACCTACTGCCAAATCTTGGGCAATGTTTATCTGAGTGAATACTGAAATTAGCTGCTACTCTTATAATGCACCTACAGCTCCAAAGTACGGAGCGTATTTTAACACCAACGGAATGTAATCTACGAACTATCAGATTCACATTCCGAGTACACCAACCATTGGTCACGCCCAGTCTGGGTGTTTATATTTTAAACAACTTATCTCTCTGTTAATTTAAGTTACTAAAGTAAGTCATCCTTGTATTTAATAGAGTTTTTAGTTGGTTCTCAAAGTATTTTGGACAATGGTGTCGGCTTACTCTGTTGAATGTTGTATAAGTGTATCAAAGTTCCTTGTGCAGTGATGTCAGTTTACATTTTTGAATGTTATATAAGTGTATCAAAGTACCTTGGACATTGGTTTTATAGCTCTATACAAATACTGTATTTCTTTTAACTGGCTTATTTGCGATAAAATGCAGCAAGTTATTCGACTTTTCACATACAGTAGTTTACACTGAATTCTTCACTAATAGTCTCATGTCAGACTTTATTCGATCACACACACATTGAGAGGAGGGAGGATATTTTTGTGGTAATTTCCCGACTAGTAATGTAATCCAAATCCTTCAGAGTAACATTTGTTTCATTTCTTTTTAAGTATTATCTGCCTCTAGCACGTTTCTGTAACTCTGCCTCCACTTACCAATCTTTCATGCATCTTTATATGCAAACATTATTTCGTTTTCCTTGCAGAAAGTGAAATTAACTAGGGAATTAGAGTCACTAGTCGGTTATTCCCTTGAGGGAGTTCTTACGGGGATTTTTATTTCCACAAATCATTGTTGATTTTGGAGCACGTGGTTTGATTGTCATGCATGAAAACCTTTCGGAATTAATTAGGAATGTCGATTTAATAGAAATGCAATGAAGCCAAGCGTTCAAGCTGATTGACACCAGTATGCTGATGTTAAGGGAGACTACAGAACTATCGATTAGAGTAGACTTAGTTATTATAGTTTGGGTTCGAATAATTAATTTACCATAAGTAATGTTTCAATTTTTATTTCAATTAAGTAACTACGAAATAAATTTATTCCAACCGTCAGTTAATTATATATTACGTTTATGTGTTAATTTATAATTTTGAAGGAAATATGAAACATATATATATATATGTTGGGCCTAATCTATACATATATCATGGTAGATTTTCTTTTAGAAAAATATTTCTAAATGAAAGAAAAACATATATAATATTATTTGAGACGTATCTTATTTTTGTTTGTTGTTAAACACAAAGATGAACAAAGGGCTATCTGTTCTTTTCGCACCACAGGTATCGAAACCTGGTTTGTAGCGTTATAAGTCCGCAAACATACCACTTTGCCACTCGGGGGCAAAACTTATTTTATTTTTTGTTATTTTTAGCAGTTGTAACGTTCTTTTGGTGTGTAAACTTAGCTGAATTGCAGAATTCGGGGCTTGATCCTCTCAAGAAATGTTCTGCTTAACGACAAACAGGTAAGGAAGTCGAATAAAACTTGAAACAGCTTACGGAGTTAATAGTATAACAGTGACTACAGCTTATTTATTTATGTTTACCATAAGCTGTAGTCACTGTTAGAGCGACATGTTCTACCTCAGCAAATCAGCGATAAGTTTTAGAATGAATGAGTTTTAATAGCATACAACGAAATCACATCAAACATATCCATGCATAAAATACAGTAAAAATGCAAAGCGCCACTAATCCATCTTCTGTATATATATACTTCCGCCTAAAAAAACAACTTACGGTTCAGCAAATATTTATTTTAATATTCTGTATTTAATTACATATTCTGACTTAATGTAAAACACTTACAGTTCTTAAATCTCTTTTGAAGTTGTGCTTAATATTTTTTTGGTTCCACTAACTTGCATGGGTCGTAAGGTTAATGAAAGAAATCTGATATATGTAAAAGTCGGTGTGTGTTACGTCACGCACTATTTCTTGAAATAAGAGAAGCCATAAAAGCTAAAATGCATTTATCTAGATAGAATAGTTCGATTACTATCTGCACATTACAATTTTAGTGATTGGGATATCAACAGACCATGAGAGAATTATGTGTGCCGTGAAGCCTTATAAGTTTACTGAGTGTTGGTATAATAAGTTAATAAGTAAAGACACAGTGTTGGATCAGCTAGTTTAGAGTCAAGTGCACAAAATTTGTCATGGAAGACAAATATCGATTCAGTTTTAAACTTAAATCGTTTCTGAATTTGTCTATTTAATGCTATATCACCAACGTTTTTTTTAACAAAAACAAACCGCTTTAATCAACGAAGACTCCAAATTAAGAAAACTAATATCTTTTTAGATGTGTTGACTATACATTTCATATTATATTCTCGAAGTATAAACTAACAACAATACTAAGTTATATTTTTGTTGTAAAGCGACATTACATAAAAAAACGTAATGTCTTTTCTATCGATTAGAAGTTGTTAATCTAACTGAAGTTTATCACCAATAGTCCTATGGACACATCGTGAGTTTATTTCATGAATAATCTTAATTTTGATTGCCTCGCAAAGGAATTTACTGACATTTTACTGCCTTGACTTCATACTTCTGCCTCTTTGGTTAAGGTTGATGTTACAAAATTATGTATGTCAGTTAGCTATGGGGTGGGGTGGTGCCTCTTGCCCCCATACTTTTTGACGGGCTATACGCTAGTCCTTTCGTAAAACATTGATAATTTAAACATGTCATTGAGTGTTTGATATACAATAAAATCACTGAATGTTTGGTGCACAATAAGATCGTTAAATGGCGGGACAATAAAGGCAGGTTGAAGCACAAGTATGAAACGTTAAACAGGGAGGCTTATGTTAATAGAAATCGTTGAAAATAGGTTTTCATTTAATTCATGAAAATAATATGCCAAACACGCAACCCATGAAATTGGTTTTCGATTTTTTTTCGGTTACCGTTTCCTTCTTTTTCACGATGATTTAGTAGAGTTATTTTTCTCACGTTCTGCCACTAAAATACCAGCAGCTAACAGCGTTTCGCAAAAGAGGCATACTCTAACATTTTAACGGTGTTTGTGTCATAACTAGTACAGAAAAAGTAGAAGAAAAGATAAAAAAGAATACAGCAGAATTTAGAAGGAAGAAAAAAACTAACGATTTCATAAATACACGTGGAACGTAAGGTATGTTGTTACATTATTTAATCGTCCTATAGAGGGCACCGACCAATCACCGTGCGATGAATATTTGTCATTTCAAGTAACGCACTAATTACTTTTCGAAGGTTGATAATATCGTTTTTTCCGGTGAATATTTTTAGTTTTTACATTTTTGTTGGTGATTAGCCTTCGTGCGTTATTATGTTTTATCATTCATTAAAATATTTAAAAGCTTATAAATGTCATATGATCTAAGAAAAAACAACTTATTAAACAACATTTCACCACTCTGTAATAGTACATAGTTAAACTAAATAATCGCATAATTTACCAACTTTTCTTACATTATAAATGTTTTTGTTTTTAAGTGATTGTTGAAGCAACTTTTTATTTGGGATATTTTCAAAAATACTTGTGTAGAGTCTTAAGATTTGAGTTTAATATTAAGAAATGTTTCGGAAAAAGCTAAATGTAAGACCGGACAGTATTCGAACCAGTGATTTTGTTTGTCATGTAGCTGATTCAGTCACTTCACCTACGTGAGTCTCGTAAGACACTCCAGTACCATTAGTATGTTACCCAGTTAGTAATAATCCTGGAATATGAACTTCACGTTGTTTTTTATTGTTTAATGTATTTAAATATATCTGTGTCTTGTATCCTGTTGTTTTTATACGATTGTTTTTTTTAAAGAAAGTGCAGTATAAATGTAGCAAGTAATTTTGTACTTCCATTCTAGTATATACGAGTTGACTTAGTAGATGTATTATCACATACGTTTATATTAACAGTTGACTTAATAGATGTATTATGATATACGTTTATATTAAAAGTTGACTTAACAGATGTATTATCATATACGTTTATATTAACAGTTGACTTAATATAATATACATTATCATATACGTTTATATTAACAGTTGGCTTAATAGATGTATTATCATATAGGTTTATATTAACAGTTGACTTAATCGCCGTATTATCATATACGTGTATATTAACAGTTGACTTAATATAATATACATTATCATATACGTTTATATTAACAGTTAGCTTAATAGATGTATTATCATATAGGTTTATATTAACAGTTGACTTAATCGCCGTATTATCATATACGTTTATATTCAACTTATTTACCAGTTACGATGGTGGATAATGTGTCTTTAAACTAGCAAATGGTTGTGAGAGATTCAGTTGATGCTTTATTATATGATTGTGTAAAGTTTAATTTCAATCTTGAAACAAGTGGTTGAGTTCATATTCGGTCGAAACGCTTTGAACTTTGCAATGCCTGAAGTGTTTCTAACTTAGCGGTTCGTTTTTGTGAACACCAAGGGCTTCGAAAAAATATTGGGTTTTTAAAACTCGTAACGCTATATGCCACCATCATTCTGCATGTGCCAAAAGAACTTAGTGTCTTAGCTAAGTAGTTTTTGGAAGTGGTAATAACAACAACGTAAAGAAATGTCATCGATTACGTGTAGGTAGAGCTATCGTTATGCCTGACGTGTAGTAACAAAGTGCTGTGAGTGTTACTTCGATGTTACAAGTGTCGTAGTCTTAACCTTGTAATTTGTGAATCGTGTGAAACACCTGATAGCACTAACAGACGTTACATTATCTGTTTACTTTTGCCTTAGCCTTGACTAGACCTTCAACGTCTAATTATACTAGTTTTGCCCTTTGTGATGTCAACTCTTATGATAAACAACTGACAGCAACAGTTTCACACATTGTGATAGAACTTAGCTGCACTGACAGTTTACAGAACTGGATTCTTAATCTTGAACATTTCCAGTTATGAACAATGGTTAACATTATTGTGAATGTGCGACAGAAGTAGTTTTTTTCAAACGCTAAATTACCTTAAAAAGTATAAATTAGTTTTAACATGGACTTTAAATCCTGAGAACTAAATCATTATATATATAAAGTAAAAATAGTTTACAGGGGAAATGTTGTACTGAAAAACGTGAGAACATTGTATAATTTCTTTATACATAAATTGTGGATATCACACAGCTTCTGGTACGTAAAACACTAAATACTGAACCGATAGTGGTACATAAAGTTCTAAATACCGTATTGAAACATCAACTTTGATGTGTGCTTTTGAAATTCACTCACTGATTTGATATTCTTCTATTGCACATATTTTATTAATATTTATTTTAGGTAAAGAACTTTATACTTTTGTAATTAATAGTGATTTGTGTTGTTTGTTTTTATTAAGAATATCTTTAAATGTTTTCTTCCGTCTTTTCTTGTTTGGCTTATAGCAAATGGTACACTCCCAAATGACTGCCTCCTATGGTCCTTATTCTCAGAATGATGAACAATCATCTAACCAACAGAAGGATATATTTGTCACACCTATAGTAACCACAAATGGTGTAGAACAACAAACGGTGAGTTATGGTGTGTGTGTGTTTTCATATAGCAAAGCCACATCGGGCTGTCTGCGAGAGAAGTCGAAACCCTGATTTTAGCGTTGTAAATCCGTAGACTTCCTGCTGTACTAGTGAGGGGACGAGTTATGGTGAAAACATCACAGTCTGTAAATCGTTAATTAAAGTTTAGCTTCCTGTTTTTGGTGAGTTAACGTGGTTGCTCTGACAGTAAGTGACACATTTTCTTGAACTAAAAACAAATGATACAGAACGTATTATGTTTAAAAAATTTTTTCAACCAAGTGCTTTTGTAAATTGTAAAATTCTGAACGAAAAGTTCTTGATGGGCATACAAGGTCTGGAGGATAGATAGATAAAACACAAAATCAATATGTTAGTTATTAACTAACTTGTCAAAACAATTACACGATAAGGTTGTTGTTGTTGTTTTGAATTAAGCACAAAGCTACACAAAGGGCTATCTGTGCTCTGCCCACCACGGGTATCGAAACCCGGATTTTAGTGTGTAAGTCCGCAGACATACCGTTGAGCCACTGGGGGGGGGCTCATAATACTCACAATAAGGAAATAGTGTTTTAGGAAAATTCACATACAATTTTTATGTAATAACGTTGATTAATAGTTGGCAATTATAACGTGAAAATTGAGATTTGAAGTTTTTCCTTTTTTAACTTGGTAGCAAACAGACTTAGATCTAGATCTAGAATTTTCATCAGGAGGTCAAGGAGAAGTGGCTACCCAAACAACAACAGTTGGTCTTAATATTTTCAAACTTAACCGACCAAAACGTCTCCATATCAGTAACATTCCATTTCGATTTCGTGATTCTGACCTGAGACAGTTGTTTGGGGTAAGTTTAAGCAATTTTTAAATTACTTTACCGGTATTTTCTAGTGAGCTGCATATTGCTTTCATTGACCCTTATTTCTGATATAGTGCAATTTCAGTTATTTTTAATAAAAAATAGCAATATCTTTGTTCGATTTTTAATGTAAATAAGGAGTTTTTACATTTAATAACATATTTAGACCAAGACAACTTGATATGGTCGTTATGGATAAAATTTACTTTCACGTTTTCTTTCCGTAATTCTTACTTAAATTTATTTATATTATTTTACTTACAGCAATTTGGTCCAATACTCGATATTGAAATTATTTTTAATGAACGAGGATCAAAGGTAAGCACCGGTGATGTGAATGGTCAAGTTTAACCCTGATAGTTTTGTTCCTTAGAATAGATTAACAATTAATTTTAAATATATTTTCTTATTATTTGACTTTTTCAGCTACTTATCTTGGGCTCAACCGTGTGTAGAAATTAATATTAATAAATCTTGATTTAGGCTAAAACGTGTGGAAGTTAATATAAATAATTATTGATTCAGGCTAAACCATGTGTGGAAGTTGATAATAAATAGTAATTTAGGCTAATCTATTTTAATAAATCTTCATTCATAGAATCCCACTCTTTGTTCTTGTTTTTTTTTTTTCAAATTATAAATGATTATTTACAAAATAAGAATATTTTATAAACGAGTAATTGTCTGGATATGAAAATTATTCTACTTTTTAATTTTGTTTTTTATATTCAATCAGTTTATAGTCTAAAAAGACTAGGCATTTTAGAGAAATGTAAATAAATAAATTACTTAAACACTACTTACATATTTTTAGTTTTTTATGTAAGACTAGCATCATGAAAACTGTAGTTTTCTTATTCTTATTGTTTATGCTGTGATGAAAAATTCATCAGTATATTGTTCAAACTACGTAAAAACGTTTTTGATATTTTTTCGAATGAACTTTTTTCTTAAAATTTTTCAGTTTACAGATGTGTAGTTTAAGCGTGTTTACTTCTTGTGCAAGGAATTTTACATAGGTCAGTGTATAAATATTTAAAATATTATTGCTATTAAATGTACATAATAATAATCTATTTTTTAAATAGATAAATCTTAAAAACCCTTTTGAAAGTGTCCTTCAAGAGTGGTAAAGTAGTAACATAGCTGTAGATATTCTTATGAACAAGAAGATATTACAAAATCTTAAAAACTTTTGAAAGTGTACTTTAAGAGTGGTAAAAGTAGTAACATAGCTGTAGATATTTTTATCAACAAGAAGATATGTAATGTATTAGTAGAGAATAATATTCTATCTGTGCTACCTATATCAAAAACGATATTGTGTAATTTTATATAAATGATGTAAAACATGTTGTTAATAAAATATAGAAGACTATAATAATAACAAGTTGAAACAATCAAAATTTTTCTGAAAGTATGTGCTAGTAATTTATAAAAGAGAGAAAATTACTGTACTATTCAGTAAACTAGAATGACTTTATTAATGTGTGTTAAACATGGTGGCTTGTTAGTGAGTTTGTTATTACAACCTATATTTATAAGTGTGAAATTGATTCTTTTTTTCAAGTACAGTATTTAGTGTAAACGGAGTTAGTTTATACACTACACATAAAACTTTTTTTTTTTTTGGAATTTCGCACAAAGCTACTCGAGGGCTATCTGTGCTAGCCGTCCCTAATTTAGCAGTGTAAGACTAGAGGGAAGGCAGCTAGTCATCACCACCCACCGCCAACTCTTGGGCTACTCTTTTACAAACGAATAGTGGGATTGACCGTAACATTATACACCCCCACGGCTGGGAGGGCGAGCATGTTTAGCGCGACTCGGGCGCGAACCCGCGACCCTCGGATTACGAGTGCACGCCTTAACGCGCTCGGCCATGCCAGGCCATTACATAAAACTCTACTGGGGGAATATATCTGTCATGTTCTATGGAATCTAGAAGCAGTGTATTTTCATAGAAATATATAACCAGCAACTCATAAAAGTAGTTGTCCAGCATGGCTAGGTTGTTAAGGTACTCGACTCATAATCTTAGGATTGCAGATTTGAATCCCTGTCACACTAAACATGCTCGCTTTTTCAGCCATGGAGGCATTACAAGATGATGGTCAATCTGACTATTCTTTGGTAAAAGAGTGGCCTAAGAGTTGGCAATGGGTTGTGATGATTAACTGCCTTCCCTTTAGTGTTACACTACAAAGTTAGGGATGACTAGCACAAGTAATCTTCGTGTAGCTTTGCACACACTTCCAAACAAACATAAAAACTACTATTTGTACACAAACGCTCATACCTATCATTGTTTTTGTGGCTTTTTTAAAAATTATTCTGTAGCATA
This sequence comes from Carcinoscorpius rotundicauda, assembly GCA_011833715.1. Lineage (NCBI taxonomy): Eukaryota > Metazoa > Arthropoda > Merostomata > Xiphosura > Limulidae > Carcinoscorpius > Carcinoscorpius rotundicauda. The sequence continues at coordinate 29,554,268 of CM022406.1, forward strand.
TTCAGCTATAATTTTTTCTTAAAACTTCATGGTGGATATTGACAATTTGTTAGTTTGGTTAAAAGTTATGGCTATCTTTGTGACTTTACTTTTAATTCCAGAAAAGTAAGAAGTATCTCTATTATTTTGTTTTCATTAAGCCTTGAACGTGGGAAAGATTATTTAAACTGTGGTTGCCTTAAGTGACCGTATTTATTTGTGTAATGCATCATGACGTTACTGAAGTTATACGACCAATGTATCTAACTGTTAGCGTGCATTGCATTTGAAAGGAAATCTAGTTGCATATATATATATATATATATATATATATATAAAAATATAAATGAAACAAATTTTTTGCTGTTTGTTCTGATAGCACTAAGTCTCTTTTAAATTGTTTTCATTAATTTATATTCATTACATGTTGTACTTGCTTTCCAATATTTTATATTCTGTTCAATTTATAAGTTTATCATATATGCTGAACAATTGTGTTTTATATGTAAAACAGGCAGCTAAGGCTTTATAGTACCTGTGTTATGCAATATCTTTCTCAGTTTCAGTATTTCTTAGTGGGGTAAACTTTCAGTAAGCACTAAGGTTACACAAGCGGATAGGTGATACACCCACCACTTGTTACAGTAAACCTTTAGTCAGATTAAGTGTAACTGAGTTATAGAAAATAGTTACATACATAAGTAAGATTTTGTTTCACTTTAATTGTTTTAGATGTTTTACAGACAAAGCTCTTCATATACTTTTAGAAATTAAAGCTATAGCTAGAAAATTGTATAAAATGTCTCAGATGTGGGTAACTTTACAGTGGTCACCTAGTTTTCTGATATTTTTTTATTATCCAGAATAATGATAAGAAAACTAAAAATGTATTTTCCATTGTTCGTTGTGCTGTGTTCCATAAGTGTATGTAGTATTTTGATTTTTTTAAAGACTGATGTCTTGTCAGGTTATATGTGTACTGATGGTTTATAGGATTAAATAATATTTTCATTTTAACTGTATTTAAAAACATCTAAAACTTATACTTGAGATCATGTTTATGAGGTATTTGGAAAAAACAAAAGGAAACCATTGTAATTTGTGTTATATATGTAATTTTACAAATTACTGATAAATAGATGTGCATTATTTCTTCATTGTATGTCACTGGTTTACTTCCATTACATCAACTTAAATTAGTATGTTAATTTAATCATTTTTTTCTTCGGTCATTATTTCTATTAAAACGAACTCGTTAATTTTGTTCACACATTTGATTGTTACCGTATCTCTCTTTAAACGAGTCACCATAAAAGTCAAAATCCACAGGAAAAAACAAAATAATAGCAACAGATTTTTGATATAACAGTTTTATTTCCTTTCCAGTTCTCTGTGCTATAGAATTTATGAAAGCCAAATTTCTGTGTCCATAATGTTTAATCTTCAAGGCAAGTACAGAGTGGCTGATCGACCACATTTGGCTTACAAAACTTGCAAATACATTTACTGATAACTTACTGTGATAATTCCAGTAATTTATCTTAATTGTGCATATAAATAATAGTAAAATACTGGGTGAAAACATCAGTGGTTTGATGAGTTTATATTTTTAACTAATATTTTCCTCTCATGTATTGTATCTGATTATTTTTAGCACGAATGCATGGGCAAAAAAGAGTAAAAAATGCTTTGAAAATCTCATGTCATACTTCTCTCACTGACTGATCATAAGTTTTACAGAATATGATTAAAACTGTATTTATTACACAGATTTTAATGGTGATTTATCTACAGATCATATGGTTTAAAATAGATTAGTATATTTCTCAAACGTCAACTATTTTGCAATATAAACTAAAACTTTCCTCTTTAATACTTTGTGATGAATGTGTTGTTTGTTTTCACCAAGCTAATTAGTTCACATGGTGTTTTTGCTAAAATTACAAAAAAGGTTTAACTTTAAAACAACGTGATTTGTTCCTTTATTCCTGAAGTATTGTATCATTCTGTTTTTTTATTGAATCTTCTAACAGCTTATCTGTCAGAATTCTTATTAATTCGAACTTCATCAGTTATGGAAGCTATGAAGACATGGACACCGAACTGACAAGTGCTGCATGTCTGGATAGGCACATAATCCCTGACTGGTGCCTAAACCAACACTGTGAATTATAATATATCTGTAATTTGTCTTTACTGGGGAGTTATGTCGAAGTGCACGGTCATTAATGCATGTTTTTTCTTGTTTGTTTTATACATGCAGGGGTTCGGTTTTGTAACTTTCGCAAGTAGTGTGGATGCTGATCGCGCACGAGTGCAGTTGAACGGCACGGTGGTTGAGGGACGCAAAATAGAGGTGCATGATCTTTATCCTTTGTGGTAGCACTTGCTGTTCTAACGTTTGGTCTTAGATTAGAGTCATTCAGCAAAGAAATGTCCATCCTGTTAGGAATTACACACAATGAAGTTTCCCTGTAACTTTGAATGAGTGAATGATGTTAAAAGTATATTGTGTGGTACGACACACAGTAAATAATTAATTTTGTAAAGAAGCTTAGCTTAGCTCGTGTTTACGTTATACATAATGAATTCCATGCTTGTAAGTTTATGATTTCAGATTAGCATCACGTATAATTGTATATGTTTTATTCTATTCTGCATCCATCTCTTCAGTTTTTCTTCTAAGTTTGACTATGATCACGTGTTTGGGAATTGTTTTAACTTTCCACTTTCTTCCCTTAGTCGTTTATCTTCCTTCGTTGGAGTGTATGGTTTGAATGACATTGTTAAATGTCTTGTATTCACACACTCTGCTTGAAACCTGATCATTTGTGTGCCTTGAGACAACATTGGATAGACATTTCTTGTGCTGGTGGCAATATAAACATTTCAGTGCTTATCGTTAGCTAGTTGTAATATTAGTATTTTAAGGTGAAATTTGTGTTAACGTAAAAGCTACTTGTGCAAATGTTGCCTCCTTTCTCATCTGGATATTATGCAAAGTAAAACATGCATAATATAACCCAATGTTTAGTGCACAAATGCGGCTCTTAATTATATCTGATGAACCACAAATTGAGAAGTAAAAACGTATAAACCAGATTTAGATTATTTTTAATGTTAACCATCTTGAGCCTCAGAGAAATAAAAGTTTAACTACAAAGATTAGTTGAATGTTTATATTATATTTAAAGTGAAATATGCCTTGTTTTACGTACTTGAAATAATTACTATCATACTTGAAATGAATTTAGATTTCCTGTTTTGCACATTTATGAGTGAAAACTTTGTAAAGAACTGAATCTATTAATAAACAGACTTAAACTTCCATTCAAATGTGCCATCTAATCAGATTTCCACACCCTCTTCTTATTTGTTCGACATTAAACTCCAGATTTCAGACTTAAAAACTGTAACTAGTACAAACACTTAAACTGTTTAAGAAGTGTCACCTGACACAGAGATAGTTATCAGAGATACCAACAGTTTATAGATCTGTTTATATCAGTGCTCAACAACAGGTTACAGACTTTTTCGTAATGTCCTAATGCCAGCATTTGTAGATTTATGACTAAAGGTATTATCACAGTCACAGAGACACGGCAGTTTCTTTAAAGAAGCATTTAATATTGTCGATGGATGCAGAAAACATACTCGGTGAACCACTTAGGAGACAACGACACTCAGTTTTGTCATGGCCATTTGGAGATTATTTTAGTGATGATAGAACTTGGAATTATGAAGAAAATTTTAGTGAGTGTTGCTTAAAACATTTATTACAATAAGCATTTAAAAAGCGTTCACTTCTGTCTGTGATCGATGTACGCTTCATTTATGTCAAACAACAGAGTTGGGCCCCTAAATTTTTAGGAACTGTATTATTCAGAAGAGTGTCATTTTGAAACTGCAGAAATAAACTTAGATATAAGTTCTGAGACAGCCACAATTAAATATTGCCTTGGAACTAAGAACAAAAACCAAGTTTTATTAAAAAAAGAATACAAGTAAAAGAGGGGATATTTCCTGCTTGTATATTTGAAGGTTACAGTATCCTCACACCAGGAATGGGTTGGATTACAGTAAGTGCGCATGTCCAAGTTTATTTGTCAGTTCCATTACAATGTGTGAATACAAATGGAAGCTCACGTTGATAAAAGAGTAGTCCAAGAGTTGGCAGTGGGTGGTGATGACTAGCTGTCTTCTCTCTAGTCTTACACTACTAAATTAGGGATGGCTAGCACAGATAGCCCTCGAGTAGCTTTGTGCGAATTTCAAACATGGCTAATGATAGGAGAGAGTTGGTTGTTCTTTTTTTTTTATTTTGTTAATACTTTTGTAATCTTTCAAAAAGAACATTGGATAACCGAGACTGTAAAAGTTTCAATAGATGGTGAAAGGAGCCTGTTTGTGCAAAGTAACTTAACTGTAGTAAAACTAATAAAAGACAAATAGAAATCAGAAACAAATTTGTAAATTGGCATTTTTCTATTTTTACGTTATATAATGATTATAAATTCAAAGGGTTTTAATAGTGTGTATTTTTAAATCTGTTAAGCTAGTTGAATTTAATATTACTGGTAGCATAGCTGCTCATGTATTTTTTACTGTTTTATACATTTCTATAGAAGAACTTGAAACTTAAATATAATTGTTGCTAGAGTTCTTGACAGTTTTATATTGTAATTTTGTCATTGTTTGTTGTTTAAGTGTAATATAAACTGCAATTTCCTAGACATTTTATTTTTGAAGCATAAAAAGAAATGATATTTTGTTTTATTGATTGTTTTCTCAGTAATATTTGTGTGTAAAGAACAAATTTTTATTGACAAATTTAGATTTATTAAAACGTATCTTAAAAACCATTATTAATATGGAGTGATCAATTAAAATGTATTACACACATTGTAACCATTCTTGTTTTAATGGCTTGATTTGCTGAGATATAGATATTTATGTGCAAGAAACACATTTGAATAAAAAAAAATTTTCTTCTTGTGGCATTAGGTGAATAATGCTACAGCAAGAACACAAACCAAGAAAATCACATCTATCCCAAACAGTAAGTATGTGAATTTAGCTTTCTTTTTTGATAATACATTTTGCTGTAATATAGTAGAAATCTAATCATGTGGGAGTTATTGAAATATTAGTTAAACATGTTAGTATGCTAAAGGGTAAAAAACTTTTCTTTTTTGAGCAACCATCATGAAATCAAAGAGATCTGATGTTAAAAAAGGTTTACCAAAGCATTTCATAAATTATTTTACCTCACTAATAACTTCTGATTAAAGAAAATCATTTACAAGGGTTAGAAATATCAGTTTATGTAATAATGTAACTGAATTAATATAGCAGCGTAACTATCAGTAACAAAAACTTGTAACAATTAGAATAAATTGTTGTTGTTTTATTCCTTAGCCCAGTCATTGCAGCTGGCATGTATATTTCCTAATTATTCCATGTACTAAACTAACAATACAGGACAACAGTGATGTTAAGGAAATATGTTTTTGAAATTGATATCAAACCAATAATATGGATGCTTTCAACCTATGGATTATAACTGTACTTACAAGGCATGTTAAAACCAACTGCTTAGGTCAGTCTACCACATTTATTGTCTAGCTGATAGAAAGCCCTTTATTGTTTAATTGAAACAAAAAATAATGTTATCATAACTTGTTAAATCAAAATTTTAAAAATTGTGTAAGGATATGGGGTAATACCCCCTAACCCACTTTTACTCATTGTAACACGGTCTTAGATACCCACCCACTCCATAATATGGACTATTTTATAGACCTCAAATTGTTGTACTGTAAATTATATTGTAATTTAGCATTCTTCAATTGGAATTGAAATTAATATTATCTCCTTGCCAAGTGAGCTGAAAATATGATTTTATCATAATCCACTAGATGGCAGTAGTTCAAATCCTGGATGGGGGAGGCCTAAGGTTATATATTTCCATGTCCTTTGTCAGTAGTCTCTTTTTCTGACTAAAGTAGTGTTGTCAAAATTGGACAAACCATTAATTATATTTAATGTTTCTTGGAAAACAGGAAGAACATCGCTAGTGACTTCGTGATTGACTAAATAATTACTGCACAACAATTGTTTTGAAAAGTTTTTGCTGGTTGTGATAGGCACCTGGTATGCACAAATATAGTTTTGGTTTGCTTCATCACGTAGAAATTCTGAGAAATAGACAGTTAACTGTTTACCGGCAATAATGTATTTAATTGCATTTATGTTTCTAACATGCTATTAAGTTCAACATAATTAAAAGTGTTTTGCTACTGATTTTCGTTTGTATTCAATGTCTGGTGCATCACGTTGCAGTGTTCAACAGTAGTCAGCAAGCATAGACGGATTCCAGTTTCCCTGATATCGTTTTTTCCATTGTAGCAATGGCTTTGTGAAACTGAAGATTTCGACGAAACGGTGCGTGATGGGCAAATTTGAATGTGATTTTTGTGATCAGCAGCCAAAAATCTATAAGGAACACCCAACAATATTCAAGAAGCAAAAACTTTGTTGTGCTGTGTTATTTGTTAATATAATTTTGAAGGTACTTACACTCAAAGGATTTAGGTCAAGTGAAGGGAGCTGATTAAGTGATGCTATTCAAACGTTTTTACATAGGGGGGAAAAAGGGATGTTTAAAAGGGAGGAAAATCGTGCTATGGAATTATTGAATGGCCCCTGATTTTTTTTATAATAGTTTTGGTTTAGTTTAGTGGATGGGACAGTCAAGATGGACCATTAGGTCCCTAAATATTATGTTATGTAACTGGTAAGGCCACATTGGACTCCTTATCATAGCTGAACTGTTAGAAAATGTTCAGAGAAGGGTTCCTAGAGTGGTGTCTGGGATAGAAAGGTTGTCATATGAGGAAAGTTTGAAATCTCCCAAACTGTTTGTTTTTTTTAAATAAGAGTTAGAGGGATTTAATTGAAGTGTTCAAGACAGTAAAGGAAATTGATAAAGTTGATGGTAAAGGTTTCATGGTGAGAATGGTAAGACTAGAAGCAGGGTGAAACTCATATTCAGCTAAAACAGTTTCATTTTTCTAACAGGATAGGATTGTTGGAATTTGGAATAGATTGTCTTTGAATATTATTGAAACAATAAATTTAACTTGTTAACTATATTGAGAGTTTGACTTTGAGAATTTTTTGTAATAGTGAATTTAGTGAATAGAACAGTTTAGATGAATCAGTAGATCCCTAAATGTTACGTATATCCATAGAATATGCACATTTCATGAAATGATGCTGTTTCCAACTTAAGGTATTAATATTACAAAATCTCAATTATCCTCCAGTGAGAAGTTTGATTCTTCACTTTGATTAAGATTCAAGATATAATGTTTTCTATGAAAACACTGTTAGAGTGTAAACAGTGTATAACAAGAAGTTTATTTCTTATAGATAAATCAAACATTTATGATGTTAGTTAATAACTAATGTTCTCCAAAATTATTTTTGGAATATAATTGTTTTTCCTCTGATTTCAGTTGCAGCTTTGCGAGGAGTATTAATCCAAAGAGGCCGAGCAAGGGGAGCTTTCCCCCATCTATCATCCCCTCTTAATGCAGCAGCAGCACCTACTGCCCTACATGGTTATACTCCGTAAGCACAAGAATTCAGACCAATATGTTACAACACCTCTAAAACAGATATCTTAGGATTCAGATCAGTGTTTCTATACCATTAAAACTGATATCTAAGAATTCAGTCCAGTACGTTACTACACCACTAAACCTGATATATTAGAATTCAGAACAATATGCTACTACACCAGTAAAACAGATATCTTAGGTTTTATTCTTTCTCCAGTTAAGTTTGGTTTATACTAACATATTGGACACAAAACTAAGTATTTGTATGTTTTTTTTATTTTAGATTTTTGGTGAAACTTCTACTTGTATAGTTGTACCATTTTTCTAGGTAACAATGAGATTTATGAAAAATAAATGTCTGTTTTCGTCATATCATTTAACTTGTTTCACTGGCTGATGCTTCATGTTCCAGCTGGATTTATATTTCATAAACAGTTAAACTTTATTTGGATATAAAAAAAAGCTGTTTCTAGACATTGTTAAGCTTAACTCTCTGAGTTGATAAACGTCCAGAAAATAATCTTGGTTTGTCCAGTATTATTGTTAAATGTTTGTGGTAATATAAATTAAATTAAGTTGCTGTAAAGTGACACTTTAAATTAGCATGGTTTGATAAGAATAAAATGTCTACATCAACTTTTGTACTTCACTATTTGAAATTAGCTGGTATTAGTTTGATTATCAAAACTTAAAAAGTATCAATTAGCCAGAGACTCTAGATAAAGTGGCAAATTTGAAAACTGACACAAGTTTTTTTATAACACCTTAAACTTTATATAAACATAATTGTTAGATTAACTTCCATTTTAACTGAAAGAATTTGTTGTATAATACAACTGATATAAATATAGAGAAAAAAAGAGAATGAAAATATGTATTAGATGGTAAATGTTATAATGACAAAACGGAAAACCAAAATACATATCAGATTGTAAATGCAACTGTTTGAAAAGCACCTAAAGATTTGTCTTTAATCCTTGTCTGTTGTAGACTTCTATCACCAGGTGGTTTTTACCAAGACCCATTTCTAGCTTATGAAGGAGCAGAGAGATATCAGCTACCTGTAAGTGATGTCTGTGACTCTTTTTAATTTATCTACTTTTCTCATATCTACATACTCTCATATAAGAAGCTAACTTCTTTGTAGCTGGCTCATTTTTCATGATGTAAGCTTGTAAATTTAGCCATTAATAAATTAGAATTGGAACAAAGCTTTTTTTATTTTGTAATTGTATCACACATTGTATAGAGAGTTGATACTTTAATTAGTACCCTTCCAGGTGTTTTTTAACTCTAAATCCATATTGTATGTCATATTGACTTGTCCTTTCCTCGTAGTACTCACCATGGAGATCTTTAATTTTCTTGATCATTTTCTTGTATTTACACAACAACTGGAGTTGAACAATCTCCTTATTGGATGACATGATCATCTGACACTATTTACACAACCACTAGAGTTAAGCCATCTTATTCATAGATGACATGGGGTCCTTATAAAATGTACACAACAATTGGAATTGAACCATTACCTTGCTGGTTGACATAGCCTTCTAATCACATATACACAGCCACTGGAGTTGAGCTGATACAGACTCTTAATGCTATTTACATTAACATGAGAGTTGAGTCATTGCAACTGCAGTTTACTCCTTTGATTGGGAGCCCTCACCTTTATGTAGAAGTTGGTTGGTTTCTGCACATTGAGGTTTTGAATTCTCTAAGTACTCACAAAAGTTTGGGTTGCCTATCTTACTATCCTAGTTGCTCCTTCTGTGTCGTGGGTTGAGGTGATAATGTGTCATTCCATCTATGTTTTGGGTCCTGGTGATGATGTGTAGTTCCATCTGTGTCTTGGGTCTTGGTGATGATGTGTTAGATTGTTGCAGTTCTACCTTTCACTATCCTTTGTTCTCCTATTAAGGGGATGCCTTTGGTGTCAGCTTGTGCCACAGTTGGGTAGGTGATTCCATACGATAGATATCATTGACAGATTGGTGGTGATCCTCATGACATACCCAGATAGTCTTAATCCCCAATTCTTGTGTGGTATAATCCTCAACCTACTCTCCCTTGGTTGTCTGTACCCTGCAAGAAGATTTTGGATATAGTTGATTTACTGAGTGCAGTTTGCCATGCCCTAACCACTCTACATCTAAGGATTTCTGCCCTTGTGCATAACACAAAGAGTATACTTGGCTCAAAAAGTGGTGTGGTTTTTCCTCTAATGATCTTCATATCTGATTCTGTCCAATATTGTGAGGGGAGGTAAGTTCTGTACTGGAAGTTATAATTTTTCTATTATAAAGATGTATTTTCAATAGATACTTATCTCCTCTCATTCTTCCCACCCTTCCTTTTCACATTTCTCCAGGGCTGACTTCTGCCAAACTTCAAAGTGTTAATTTGGTAAACGAGTGTAGAGGGAGTCACATGAGCATAGCATGCTCTCGTTTGAGCAGTAACCTTGGGGCATGCATAAAGAAAAACTTTGCATATAGAGGGCAGCACTGAGCAAGAATAGCTAATCTTGTGAGAAGAGTTACGTAAGTACCTATTGGAAATAAATTTTCAATATAGCAAAATTATAATTTTTAAGCGTGAAAAATGATTTAATTTGCATTTTTGTTTTCCAGTTCATCTAACTAATATCATATAACTTGTTTAAGTGATACAGTATTTTAAGATGTGGTTTATTCAAATATATACTTGTATTAAGTGAATGGGTATCTTCCTGCCTATTGTTGTAAATAAAATTACATTTTGTTGTAAGAAGAGAAATCTTGTTAGTTTTGTAATATTGACTGAGTGTATTTTAATCAAAGTAATTATGACGTGAATAACACAAAAATCTCCTTTAAACTCTGTGTAAATGTGTATGCTAATTCTTTGTAACGTATGTTTGTATCACCTGTTATTATTTTGAAACCTTTTATGAAAAGAATCCTTTTTTTCTTTTTTTAAATATTAACATACTTGTATTAGAGATAACTTATCAGGAAGCTTTATTGAGAATAAATATTGTTTGATGTTTTGGTTTTCCTAGAACAAATTATAAACAGAATATCTGGTAGAACCAGAGTGCAATATTCTTACTTGGATCTGCATATGATGAAGTTAATTTATTGCAGTTAATGAAAGCAAAGATGGTTTCCGATTAACTTTTTCAAGGACAGATTTGATCATTTCAGTTTCAGGCCACCTACGCAGCCAGTACAGCTTATACAGCAGCGGTGGCACGGAGCTACACTTCAGCGGCAGCAGCTACCGCTCAACCTGTCGGCACATATGCAGCGGTGGCAGAGTAAGTGTATAACAGTAGGAGTGTTGGATATGGGTTTGAAGGAAGGTGCAGGTGTCCAAGTATTCCACAGCCTTTGTTTCAGTAGGATCAAGGAAACAGTTTTTGGTGTGAAAATGAAAAAATGTGGTTGTTGGATTTTATATCAGCTTTTGGGAAAGCCAAAAATCCTTAATTTACTGTAAAGTCATGGAATATGAGCTAAAAATTTCATGACTAAAACCCTTTAATAAAATACTAGTCATTCTGATATAATGGTTTTACTAAAGTTGGGAAATTTCAGTTTCAGTAAAACATAAAAAAAATCATATCAAATAATTAGTTTGCAAAAAAAAATTTAATGAACTATATAAGAAGTTTTGTTTACAAAAATGAATTTTCTATATATTTAATTTTGGTCATTGCTCATCTTGTGTATTGTGAGACCAAAGTACTGCTTATCAGAAGTTTGTATGAAAATAGAAGTTTAATCCTCCTCAAAAGACAAAACGATGTAGTAGCTATCCTGGAATTTTACTTGTATAAGGTATGCATAAATCTAGGAAAATAATAAAAACCCAGGAGTTGCATATGTCATGATTTCATAGAAAAACTTAAGTTTTATTTCACATGTAACTTCCAAAGTTTTGATTTGTAACATGAATATACTATTTACAGAAGGAAAGAAAGTCTAAAGATTTGCTTTAGAGGTCAGATAGTAGTCATGTTATGTGTCAGTTAGTGATCAAAATAAATATTGACAGAAGTTGATACAAGTAATGCTATGTGTCAGTTAGTGGTCAAAATAAATATCGACAGAAGGTGATAGTAGTGTAGTTACATATCAGTTAGTGGTCAAAATAAATATTGACAGAACGTGATAATAATGATGTCATGTATCAATTAGTGGTCAAAATAAATATTGATAGAAGGTGATAGTAGTCATATCACGTATCAGTTAGTGGTCAAAATAAACATTGATAGAAGGTGATAGTAGTCATGTTATGTATCAGTTAGTGGTCAAAATAAATATCTTCAGACGAGCTGTCAAATCCTTGGTACAGCAACACTTTAATCTCTGTATCTAGTACATTGTTTCATAGTCTTTGATAGAATGTAAACCATTTTCTTAATTACATAATGTTTAAGTTGAAATAAGCCTCTATTATAAAAATCAACATTTTCGGTCTATTTCTAGCTTTCCTTCTCTGTACTACACATATGGTAGAGAGTACACTGACCCCTATCTTGGACACACTATTGGTCCAGTTACTGGATATGGGGTGAGCATAGCTATGGTATAAAAAAAAATTTTTGTGTACTAAAAATAACTAATTGGAATTCAGTAATATAATAAAGATTAGTATCTAAATATTTAAATTAAATGGAAAACACAATAACTCCAAACACCCAAGAAATATGTCTAATATCTGTAATGAATCTTAAGATTTATGTCAGACAAATAGAAGTATTTCAGTTATAAACAAGCATGAGTGATTTTTGGGAGACAGTGTAAACAGCAAGACTTGATAAAGTATTAAACATGAACATAAAAACAGCAGTGTAAACTGGTAACTGTGTGAGTGTGGAGTAAACTGGGATTGTAATTTACTGTTTTTATTTGGTTTTAAGAATCTAACTTGAAGTTGTATGTCTCAACCTGTCTAATTCATATACCTGTTTAGCACAGGCCACAGCCACTAGTACTTTTATGAAAACGGGTAAACATTATAATTTTTTTTACATTAAATGTTTTACTGTCGATGTAGGTTATTCTGTTTAGCTGATAATCTCAGTTCTTTGGTTTTACAGGCAGCAGTGTATTGAAGTGGTTACAATAGATTTACACCACATTAGAATCAGAAAACCCAGCATACAGTAAGTATAAACATAAGAACCCAGCAAGGTTGAGTGTAGCTCAAGACTGACTGATTATACCATTCATGTTAACTGCACAAGACAGTCCAACGAAATGTTTACATTGTTGCACACTATGTAATGTTTTTTATGTTGTTCGTTATTTATTCTCAGATTTGAGTTTTAAAGAAAAAGTGTGTTGGCTGGCCCTTGGTAGAGCCTTGTATATTTTTTGTTTTCTCTCTGTTAGTAAACACGTTAGATCTTCACTTGTGTGTATATATAAGTATCTGATATGTATATTAGTTGCAAAGCTTTACTCCAAGGTCGAGTCATGTTGAAGAATGACAGAGTAAGACCAAAAAATGTGCTCATTTTATTAGAAGGCAAGTCTTAAGCTCTCCAGTGGAAGCAATATAATAGTCTGAAGAAATACCAGAGAAAGTTATTGCAGAAAGACATATCTATTTATGAGAAAGCGTGGTGTTGAAAGTTTCCTCTGAAACATACTCTAAAATAGGTGCATTTTGGCTGGTGTTAGAGATATTTTAATAAGAGGTTTGATATTGTTGGCTATTGAATGCTTCATGCTTAATAATAATAATAATAATAACAAAGACTTAAGATTTTGAAAGTAAGGAAACAATATGAAATACAAATGTGATTGTAAGTTGAACATGTATAAATTGTGGTATGGTTCTTTTAACTTAAGGCCAGAATCAACTGAAAAGTGTAATTTTTTAATTTTCTAGTGTGTACAGTTTTTCAAATTAACTTGAAACGTTGTATTCATTGATTTTGATAATACACTTTAGACTAACTTACGTCACTCTGTTGTGATGACTGAATTGTTAGCCTACTTGCTAAAATTAAGGACTTTTCTTGTCAGTGGCAGGTTAGTTTGGAAGTGAGATGTTCAGTAGCGGGCAGATACTCAACATAGGAATAATGTTATTGTAAACTTACATGTTGTAAATATTTTGCTGGTTTTTAAAGTCTGCTTTCTTGTCATTTGCATCATGACATTTGTTTTGAATATATACTTGATTTTTAATATTAATAAAATACTCACCAGAAGATATTTGTATTTAATGTGCTCACTAGATGGTGTCATCCATATTGTTTTATAAGAAATATAAATTATTGCGAGTAAGGTTCATAATTATGTTATATATGTGATTATATGAAACAAAACTATTAATTTATGAAAACCTGTGTCATTTTATAATTTACGTTAGATCATTTTATGTACAGAAAAATACTTGACTCTTTTAATCGTCTTTTGTACTCTTTTTTTTAAGTCAGTTAATGTAATATGATGTTTCCTTCCAAGTTAATGCTTTAAAAACAAATTTATAACAACTGTGACAGCGGAAAAGAATCTATATGCACTACTGTGGCAGCACCAATGCCACGTGGGTACTAAACCTGACAAGCTGCGTTGCTCGAAAATTCAGTGTATCTTTTACTGTAAAATTTCGTTTTTAGAAATATAATTTTAAAAATTATGTCGAATAGTAGAATGACGTATAAAATCAATTAATCATCAAAATGTTGTTTGAAGCTTGCAGGTTAATGTAATTAAATGTTAAGAAAACGTGTATATATATATATATATATGTGTGTGTGTGTGTGTGTACCTGTTTATAGGAAGTTAGTTTTAGTAGTATGATTGATATCAAAGTATTGTCGACAGCAAGTCTTTAGATAAAAGTAGTCTTGACTGGAAATGTGTAGATTCACTGAGATATATGCGTGTAAAGATGTTTACAAAAACAAAAAAAGGAGGGGCTTGTGTGCGAGAGTTTTCGTTATGACCAAACTATTTACATCAATTCGTGGATATTTCTTGAACGGCAATGTCTGTGTTTTAAAAGCAGTAGGTTTTGATACTGTTGTTTGTCAACTATTTTAAGATTAAAACAAAGTCGTGGTAATCTCGTTTTTTAGTGTAAAAATCCAGTTATATCGCTTCTGTATTTACCATGATATTATTTTCTTTCGAGTAAATGTTTCATTGAAAAAAATGTTTGAGCTAACGTGGCTTCCATGTTTTAAAGGCTATCAACAGAGCTATCAAATCGTTGCTTGTTAATCTAGCTTCTCTAAAACAAACGCTTTCTTTGGAAGAGGGGCCTGGCATGGCCGAGCGCGTTAAGGTGTGCGCTTGTAATCCGAGGGTCGCGGGTTCGCGCCCGCGTCGCGCTAAACATGCTCGCCCTCCCAGCCGTGGGGGTGTATAATGTTACGGTCAATCCCACTATTAGTTGGTAAAAGAGTAGCCCAAGAGTTGGCGGTGGGTGGTGATGACTAGCTGCCTTCCCTCTAGTCTTACACTGCTAAATTAGGGACGGCTAGCACAGATAGCCCTCGAGTAGCTTTGTGCGAAATTCCAAAACAGACAAACAAACAAACAATTCTTTGGAAGATGTATGAGGTTGGAAGCGTCCGTAGAAAGTCCATTCTTCAGTTAAAAGCGCGTACAATTCTCAAACTTGTTTTCCGTTAAAAATCTGGAATGTTTGTATTATTCATACCTGGGATCCTTTATTGGTATATTATTCATCATTTCTTGATATGTTTATCACAGCGTTTAACAAGTACCTTTACAGAGATTTATATTTAATATTTATGTATCACTGCTAGTGTTCTGTTTATTGTTCTTAAATTTCTTAAATTAAATCAGAAAGGATATTTAACCCTAGTTATACAAACACATTATTTACACCAGGCTTAAGTCGGAAATAGTGCTGAAGCCTAACTATTCCAATACCTTATCACACACAGCAAGCTTAAGTAAAAAGAAGTTTAAATTTACTTATAGAAATACTTCATTTGAAGTCGGTAACGTCTTTTTTATCAATTAGACTAAACTGGTGAAAGGAGACCTCAACTGCTAGACATTTTAACAGTTTCGTCTCAACTGACCGTCTTTGTTTCCAAAATGCAGTAAGAATAGTTATTAGAATAAGCAATATATATGAGAAATAAGTGAAATGTGAAAAATACATTTTAATGTAAAGTAAACGTAGTTTTTAACAATGTACCTTCTCTGATTTAAAAATAATACATCAAGTTTAATGAAACACTTCATAAATTTAGTCAAACACTTTTGCCATAAATTAAAACAAAACATAATGCTATCATGTTGAACGTATTATTTATCATGCCCCCCGCTAAAACAGCGGTATGTCTTCGGATTTACAACGCTAAAACCAGCGGTTCGATTCCCCCTCAGTGAGCTCAGCTGGTAGCCTGAGGTGGCTTTACTCTTAGAAAACACACACACATTATTTATTATCTGTATTATTATTGTTTATGTTGTTTGAAAACGTATTTGGTTCTAATACAATGTTAGATTAGTTTTGTTAAATAAGATTATTGGAATCATTCCACATTATTAGCGCTTATTATGCGTTCCTTGCTTTTTTTCTATATGCTAGCATTTTTTAAGTAACACTCGTGTTGTCATGGAATTAATGGTGAATTTAAATAGTCCGTTGGCGCAAAGAAAACTTTCCAAGTAATTAAATGAAAGTTCCAGTTAAAATGCTACCACGATGTGAGACCATTTCATTTATTTTAAACAAAAAAAGAAAAACTTTAATTTTATTCATTCCATTAAAATTTCACATTGGAGACATCTTCACAACTTCATTCATATGTATTTAGTTTAATTTCATCTGCGTGTGTAATTTGTTTTTGTTTTAATGAAAGGAAGAGCTTTTCAAATTTCCGAAGGTAAGCGTCGTGATACGCTTTACAACACCATTATGTTCTAGTGGTTAACGCCAAAGGGAAATGGTGAAAGGTTTTCATTGTGTGCCCGTTTCTCATAATTAAGTTTATTTATTATTGCTGTAGAATATTTAATGGCTCTTTAAACAGAAATTATTACACAGAAGAATAAATTTAAGATGGCTTTTCACACGCACAAACAGACATGTATATAATATGAATCAAGACAGTAATTCATAATAGGGATCGCAAGTAATTTCTGATAGAACGTTCCAATAATAATAATAAAAAACCTTAAACAGTAAAGATTTCGTTCAAACAACACTGTTTACTGATAAGGCTGTACACATAAAATGCATAAAAGTATGCATTTTAGAATTACAAGGGAAAGAAAATTCCTTTGAAAATGGTTTATTTGTATTCTTCTTTTATTATTGTCTTGTTAGCCAACAACAAAAACAGTTTGGTGTATTTTATTCAAACTTTTCGTAAAATATTAAATAAAGTACTGTTAAGATTTGTTTTGGATTTTGTGCAAAGTTACACGAAGGCTATCTACGCTAGCCGTTCCTAATTTAGCAGTGTGAAACTAGAGGGAAGACAGCTAGTCACCACCACCTACCACCAATTATTGGGCTACTATTTTACCAACGAACAGTGGGATTGACCTTCATGTTACAACGTTCACATGAACTCGTGACATTAAGATTACGAGTGGAGCGCCTTAACCACATGGCTGTGCTGGGCCACTGTTAAGTTCGTGGGGATATTGAGAAGTTGTCTTGTTTCTTCTATACTTTACATAAGCTAAAAAACATCATAATTGTTGTGTAAACAATGTATCATTTTCTCTGGAAGTTAGCTTTCTTACAGATATCTGGTGTTCCTCAAGAAATTTAAGTACAGGGTGAACAGAAATTACCAACCAATGTATATAATATGAATGGTTAACTGATAAAGCTTTTATTATCCAGGTATTTCTGAACGAATAAAGCGTAACCATCTTTCACGAAAACACTATTTACTGAAAAGATAAATGATTCATTACTTAGTAACTTTTACGCTTTATTAGTGAATTAATAAAAATGTTTGTTTTAATCAAAATATGGTTAAAAACAAGAACTGAGACGCCCTTTGTTCAACCATGCATACTAAAATTAAATTACTGACATGTAGATACTCAATGATTTGTACAGTATACAATCGGTGTCTTTAGGGAGTCAAACCCTCTATTGTGCATGACTTGAAGAAGGAAATAAAATCAATACATATAACATTAAACTTTATTATACGCATTCGTAGAATAATTACTTTGAAATACACAAAGGTTTATTTAAAGCGATGTTTTATTTAAAATGGCTAGTTGTTTTTCTGGTAAAATTTTATGCGAGCTTAGTGGGGTTGGACCTTATTCTAGGCATATATGCCCATTGCTATGTACAGAAAATTTAGTTACACATAAGCTATAACTGGTCACTACATTTACAGACAAGTATCTGTGACAATTTCCATCTGCTGTTTAACATGTTACATCTCGAACTAATGTGATCACATAGTCAATGGCTACAATAAATTATCACGCACAATATCAGCTAGGTAAAAGTTATGTTGATTATCATTACAATGTATAAAGTCAGCTATCCCATCAAGTACTCCTTTGTCCATAGTTGAGCATTAAAGAAAAGTCAGCAAACAAGGTTTAAAAAATTGGAAATTTGAAAACATACAAATAGGGATCGTAAAAAGTAAGGAAACAACACTTGGAATATTGTAGTCGTTATTTACTCAAACTCCAAATCCCTGATTTAACTTCACCAAATATAATTCTAAGTAACAGCATGAAGCCAAACTAGGGTTTTTTATTTTTAATATATAATAACTACAGTATTTCCAGCCTTTTTTTTTTACTTTTTGTACGATCCCTGTTTGCAGGTTTTAAAATTCCAAATGTTTTATTTATCTTATATATATATACGTGTATATATAAAGAAAAGGAAGGTCTGTTATCAGCCTTAAAACTTAGTTTTTATTCTCTTGTCATTACCATATTGTCGAATATGTGTTGTTGAAGTGTAATTTCCAATTATTCATTTTCCTTTCTCTTCACTTAAAAGTAATACATATATGAGACTTCACAATGATAAGGGTACATACATACTTTGTACATTGTGGTCATGAGTTTGTTATTGGAGTGACGGTCAAAACCCATTATAATAACTCAAGGGAAGTGGTCACCAGTTTTCTTTTCTCTAAACTATCACTTCTAGGTTACGGACAGTCAGCACAGGTGTCCACTTCTCGAGTAGCTTTGTTCGAAATTCGACAGACCGATCAGAGAGTCGAAACAAATTTTCACTTTTACAACTATTTTTTGTCTGTGTTTTACGAATTTACTTGTATAATGAGAGTAAAACTTTTGTTGCTATGGTTTCAGATAAGTATAAATTATAACACTAACGGTGCAAAGTTGATAATTTATAACACTGAAATTTGGGGTTAGATGTCTGCATTAGCCACAGAAGTGGAACTACACCCACGTTTTCAATAAAATAATTAAATCACCCCCCCGAAATTAAACCAGTGGCAGCCCATTTGGTGCTGTTGCCTGATTGGTAGAACCAGTGACAGCCTATTTAGTGCTGTGTCCCTCAGGAAGAGGGGTGGTTAGCCCTATACATTTCAACATGTATGTAAACAATATGCCATTGAGGGATCCTAATCATGGATTCTCTTGACAGTTCGCTGATGATGTGGCAGTCTGGAAAAGTGTCGCAACACCAACAATAGCAGCCACAAACATCCAACCGCAACTGAATAAAATAAGCGAATACTGTCAAAATATAGAATAAAAATAAACACAGCAAAAACACAACTCGTAGTCTTTACAAAACTGACAAAACAAAAACTACAGCCAGAAATATATATAAATGGTACACTACTTCAGATTGCCACATCGGCAAAATTTTTAGGTCTAACCTATGATTCAAAATTAACTTGGATTAGCCATGTCAACAAAATTAGAAATAAAGTGTAGCGAAGAACCAACTATGCTAGGAGTCTTACTGGCAAAAACAGTGGAGCATCTGCAGATAACATACTAAAAATTTGCAAAACATATATTAGACCAGTAATAGACTACGCAGCTCCAACTACAAATAATCCAAAACACACTCCTCACAACAGCATACAGAGTTCTAAGAATTGTTTGGCGAGAATAATACGACAGCACAATGAAAATAAAAGTTTATTACACATACACACACACACACACACACACACTAAAACTTTACTAGTTATGATAAAACTTACACACTAAAAACCGGGTTTCGATACCCGTGGTGGGCAGAGCACAGATAGCTCATTGAGTAGCTTTGTGCTTAATTCTAAACGAACAAACAAACAAAAAATCAATGAGTTAAATCAATAATTGAATTTTCCATTAATTGTCTAATTGAACCCCAGGAAAGCAGCTTTACCGCGAAGATAACTTGCTGCAGTAACATATAATGTATCATTTAACTTTTAAAAGCAAAGTAGTGTATAGTTTTGTTACCAGAAAAGGCTTGACAGTGAAATAGTTTACTGTATTAGTAAAAATAATGTGTTGATTTTACCACATTTGGCAGTTATGAAAAGATAAATGGGTTAATAATGCGGCATATATAACAAAGTTCCACCAAAGTCGATCTGTAAATTCACTTAACTAGAACATAACGTATAAGTAAATTTGAACTTTTAGCTCATTACACGTATATCATAAATTAGACATTTAGGAGTAATGCATCTCGAATGCAAACCTTAATTCCGTAGTTATTTACACATAAGTAAACTATATTGTTTGGAAGTAATCAGTTAAATAGAAAACAATTAAATATATATTTCATTAGTACAACTAATAAAAACATTTCATCTAATCAAATCAAAGTTTTCCTGCTAAACTAATAGAATCGGCTTAGTTTCGTTCCTAATGTGGCGCCCCAAGTGACACAGCGGCATGTCTACGGACTCGCAACACTGGAAACCAGGTTTCGATACAAGTGATGAATAAAGCACTGATAGCCTATTGTGTAGTTTTGTGCTCAATTGCAAACAAACCCAACGTGGTAGAAATGTTTCAGCGACCTCTAGTCACTTAACTTTAAATTAGTTTGTATTTTTTTTAAATTCATCACCAGTTCTTTACACGACAACTTACAAAGTCGATGAGTTGTAAATATTTCCAAGTTGGATATGACATTCATTTGCTGCCGTGTTTACAGTACTTATTGGAAGAAAAAGAAAGACAGATAGACGAGTAAGTTAAAAGATATCGAAGAGACGTTAAGCTATTTTCTTTTAAATACACGCTCATACAATGTTTAATAAACTGTCCTACAGTGTCTTGTAACCATCTGCTTGTTTACGTAAATATGTAAAAAACGAAGGTCGAAAAATGTATGTGAGGAGTTTAATATAGAATTATCCAGTATTTGAATTAGATATTCTAAGTTCCGTTCTGATGTGTCGGTATTTGAGTATTGTTGGAGGGTCAGGTACATTTGACCTCTTCCTCCTTCCCGAACATTCATAGCATCAAAACAAAAAAATTGATTTTTTTTATTTTCTTTTATAGCTTTGGGCCAGAGTAAAAGTATAACTTGATGCTCAGGCCCACTTCAGGGCTCAGACCATGCATGGACGAACAAGAATTTTTTTTTTTTTTTAATTCTCTCTTGTGGTTTTTTTCCCCCTTTTTTTTTCAAAGAAAGAATCCTACTACTACTACTTGTATTAGCACGCACACACACACACAAATAAAAGTAAGTATATTAATAATTATTATTCAGTAATTGTATGATAAATAATAATCAAGGACTAAGAGTCTAGTGCATAGTGGCCAGCTTGAGTTACATTACTTAAATATATGTTAAAAGGGGAGAGGTATTTAGGACTATTTTTATCATGTACATGATATCTGTCGAGATCACACATTAATTCATTTTTATGCCAATTCTTATTGAAATATTTTAGAGTGTTATGCAAGAGTCTTTCAGATATTGTGTCAATGTTTGCATACTTGTGCATGAATGTGGTTGAGGTGCTACGTGGTACTTTATATGCTGAAGTTAGTACTGAATTTTGTATACGTTGAAGTTTCTGTATATGTGTAGGTGCTATGTTAATCCATGCAGGTGATGCATATTCAATTGTTGGTCTAATGTACGTTTTGTAGATTGTAAGTATGTTTGCTGGTGATGTTCCTTGGTTTTTACCTGAAAGACTTCTTACATAATTTGCTCTTTTCCAGATTCGTGTCAGTACATTTTTGATATGTGGTATCCACGTTAATTTTGAGTCATAGGTTAGACCTAGAAATTTAGCAGAAGTAGCAGTCAGTAAGAGTGATCCATTCATATATAGTTTTGGTGGATCTTTTTTCAGCTTATTCAGTCTACTGAATAATATGACTTGGGTTTTTGGAATATTGATTTTGATTCTGTATTTCTGGCAGTATTCTTCAATGCTATTTAGGACTGGGTGTAGGTTCGTTGCTGCTATCGATGGACTGGGGGCACTTTTCCAGACTGCTACATCGTCAGCGAACTGTGATGCATAACCTAAATTTAGGTCCGACAGAGGCATATTGCTCACGTACATGATAAATAGTATAGGGCTAACAACCCCTCCCTGCGGAACTCCTGCTTCGGGTGAAAAGGGCCCTGAGTGGGCCCCATTAACATTAACTTTACACATTCTGTTATCCAGGAAGTTGGAGAGCCAGCGAATAGTTTCCTGGGGTAATTTCATTTCTAGTAGTCTATGTCGTAAACCGTTATGCCACACTGTGTCAAATGCTTTCTCAATGTCGAGAAAGCAAGCTACAGTGCATTCATTTTTATTGAAGCTGTCGGTAATTGATTCTCTAAGTCGAATCAGGTGGTCTGTTGTTTGGCGGTATTTTTGAAATCCGTTTTGTATTTCTGGTAATTTCGAATTTTCTTCTAAGTAAACTGACAGACGATTACAAATTATTCTCTCTAATACTTTGCCAATACAACTGGTTAAACTAATTGGGCGGTAGTTGTTTGGTTTATTCGCTGGCTTTCCTTCTTTGTGGAACATTAATATTGTTGCTTCCTTCCAAGAAACGGGGATATATCCAGCTGATAGTGAGAGATTAAATAATGCTGTTAGGTGTTCATATAATCTCTGAGTGCCTTGTTTTAGGAGGATAGCTTGAATACCATCTTCTCCAGGGGCTTTGTTTTTAGTGTTCTTAATAGCTGTTACGACTTCTGTTACAGTGATATGTTTTATCAATTGTTGAGTGCTCCAGTCTTTTGCTTTTTCTTGGTGTGTAATTGTGTTGACTGGAAATACAGGTGTAAAATGCTTCTGTTTTGATCAATAAAGTTTATAACTGTATTATAAAAATACCTGTTCATGTGTGGTTCATGATGTGTCTTGAACATGTTGACTAGGTGTTTTTTAAATAACTCGGCTTTTTCTGTGTTAGTATATGCTGTTTCTCCATCCAGTTCCAGTCGTGGATATACTGTGTTTGTTGTTCCTGTATTTGTAAATCTTTCCAAGTGTGTCCAGAATTGTTTAGGATCAGTTTTGTGATTTAGATTGGAACAGAAGTTATCCCAGTTAACTTGTTTTTGTTGTCTGATCAAGTTTCGTATTTTATTCCTTATTGTGTTTATTTGAGTTTTGAGTGTGGGGTTGCAATTTTGAATGTACTGTCTGCGGAGTATACGTCTGTTTTTAATTAAGTGTATTATGTCTTTATGCGGTTGCCATGAATGAGATGTTGTGAAGTGTTTTTGTTTCGGTATCGAACTGTTTGCTGCATTTTTTAGACACTCAGAGATGATATGACAGTATGCATCTATATCTGATGCGTCCGCGGCTATATTCAGTACCTCGGGAGGTAAGGTTTCATTTAAAATAGATTGAAAATAGATTGATTTAAAATAAGCCGGTATGAGAGTGGTGATTCTACTCGCCGTGGGAGCGGGTGGAGTGCACCGAACGATGAAAGATATTCTAAGCCTATTACGAGTCGGTTTGGTTTGAATTTCGCGCAAAGCTACACTAGCCGTTCTTAATTTAGCAGTGTATTACTAAAGGGAAGGCAACTAGTCATCACCACCCACCGCTAACTCTTGAGCTACTCTTTTTACCGTCAAATTACAGCGCCACCACGGCTGAAAGGACGAGTATGTTTGGTGTGACAGGGATTTGAACTCGTGCGCTTCAGGTTACAAGTCGAGTGCCTTAACCTCCTGGCCATGCCGGGCCAAGTCGATTTGGAGAGATGTATTCTTCTTTCCAATATCTGCTGGAAAATATCAGTGAAATTCTAAGAAAATCAGATTGCATACAACCTATTTCAGTTCTTCCTCACATTTCCCTTACAAATCTATAGGTTTTAGCCAGTAAAACTACCGACAGAGGCCCCCCAATTGCTCAGCGGTATGTCTGCGGACTTACACGCTAAAATCCGGGTTTCGATACCCGTGGTGGGCAGAGCACAGATAGCCCATTGTGTAGCTTTGTGCTTAATTCAAAACAACAACAACTACCGACAGAGCTTGTTTTTGTGGGTTTTTCATTACACATTTTTCTATAGATGTGCCAAAATATACATTAAAAACACTTATGCTTGGTCCCTTAAAAATGTTCTCTTTCGAGAGTAAATATAACCAAAAGTAAAAGGAACAAACATTTCTATTTCTTGTATCATGTCATGACGTAGCCTATAGAGTGCGTAATTATTCTCGTGATTCATGCACGTTTTACTGACGTCACGGTAGAACAAACTGTAACATTTAGCGTCCCTTATGTGACATCATTTTAGTGTCCACTGAGTTTTGTCGTTGTTTTTCTTATTAAGCAAAAGGCTACACAAAGGGCTGTCTGTGCTCTGCCCATCACGGGTATCGAAATCTGGTTCCTAGTAGTATAAGTCCGCGGACATGTCACTGTGCCACTGACTGACAGACAACACTACTGGATATAGGTGCGAGTGATTAAAGCAAATGATCTCTCCAGGTGGCCTTCGCCCATTTTTGATTGTTTTGTCTTTAAAAAAAACAACTTAGAAACTTGAGTCCTTGTTTATAGATTAAATATTAAAAGAACAATTATTAAAAATAACTTAATTCTTCCGATGTTTGTAATCCTAACAACAAGTTTGCAGGCTTAAAATGCTAGAAATCGCGTTTCAACACTTTGGTGAGCACAATACAGACTGTCCATTGTGTAGCTTTGCGCTTAACTACAAACAAATAGAAGAACAAAAACGCACATGTTATATAGTCAGAATAGCTTCTGTTTTAAAATCGAAAGAGAAATTCAGGAACTCCTGGTGATGTAAAAATGAATCATTGCTATAAGCGAAAAGAGACAAACAAGTTTTTAAATATACAAAAGCAAAATAAAATTAAAACTGTCGTCTTATCCACGAGCAATCTTTGTTTCGTCAGGAATAAAAAAACTTTTAAAAAGTGAGAGCCTAAGAATTGAGAGAAAACTGATGAAAGAGACAAGGAGATAGATAAATAGATAGAAAAGCTTGTGAAAGTGAAACGAGTTAAACAACAATAGCAGTTTAGAAGGAAATAAAATAAGTTGAGAGCCATTTCAAGTCTATTCTTTGAGATCGTTGGCTATAAAATACACATGGTTAGGATAATCGATACTTGTTTGAAAAGAGGAAAGTACTGAAAATTCGTGGATTTATTTATAAGTGGATCTGTTTAGATGAGATAAACGTTCTTACTAAGATGTAATCTACAAAAAAAAAAACGTTCCTTTTATCTCAGTCTCTACGATCAGAGAAGATTTGTTTCATTGTTTGTTCATTGACTCGCCGCCTCTCAGTGGAAATTCAATGTAAATAAATCAACAAAATCTCTCTCGCTTATATTAGTTTGTTAGTCCTCTTCCCACTCGGGTCCGGCATGGCAGATTCGTAATCTGAGGGTCGCGGGTTCGAATCCCCGTCACGCCAAACATGCTCTCCCTTTGAGCCACTTTATGTGGGGGCGTTATAATGTTACGGTCAATCCCAAGAGTTGGCGGTGGGTGGTGATGACTAGCTGTCTTCCCTCTAGTCTTACACTGCTAAATTAGGGATAGCTAGTACAGATAGCTACCTCGAGTAGCTTTGTGCGAAATTAAAAAAAACAAAAAACCCTCCCACCTCAGTGGCATGTCTGCGGACTTAAAATACTAGAAACCAGGTTTTGATACCCATGGTAGGCATATTAGAGAAAGCCCATTGTGTAGCTTTGTTTGCGCAAAGCTACATGTGAGCTATCTGCGCTAGCCTTTCCTCACAGTGTAAGAGTGGAGAGAAGGCAGCTAATCATCTCCATCCACCGCCAACGCTTGGGCTACTCTTTAAACAACGAATAATGGGATTGATCGTCGCATTATTCAACTAGCAACCCTCAGACTGCCAGTCGAGCGCCCCCTAGCCATACGTTAGTCGTAATTTTTCTGAGAAGTATGCTAGAATTACAACTCGTTAAGTTATAGTTAAGTACTCGTTAAGTACGTTCGTTTCGAAATTATTTGCACAAAGATAGATAGAAACTGTCTTGTCTCGCTGTCCCCGTTTATGAACTTTTAAGCTAAAAAATGAGCAGCTAGTCAACACGGCTTACTACTAGCTCCTAAACGACTTTTATAAATTCTAACCGAATAGTAAAATATGACCATCACTCTTACTGCGCGTTTTTGTGGCAAAGAGACGAGAGTAACGATCCTCGGATTTACCATTCGAGTATTCTCAATACTAGGCCACACCAATCTTTAAATCAGCTTAAATTTCGGCTGTACAAAACAGATATAAAAGCATTGTTAAAAATAGCAACAGTAAAACAATATTAGCTCTATCGATTTATTTGTTTATGCCAACTGAAACAGTTTTTTGGCCGTGTTTGTCCGATACACACACTCAGAGAGTGAGAAATAGAAACAAAAAAATCGACCGTCAATTTGCTTTGAACATATACAGTAAGCGAAGTGTGTATTGAAGTTATGATGTGTTTATTTTGCTACTTAAACTACGTGCCTATCTACCTGCCAGTTTCGTCATGGAACATTTTTCTTTATTTGTTTTTTACTTCGTTCTCCATCTGTCTGCTCCGTCTGTATACGTTAGCTCAAACTCCATCTACTTATCCATGTATCCGTGATTTCTTTCTCACTTGTTATTCTAGCTACTCATCGATGAAAAAACAACAGTTTTGTAGTGATACAAAACTGTAATAAATGTATAATACTGTAACGTGCTCCGTAAATTTGTATATAAGGCATTACCTTCCGTTGTAAAAAACCTCTGATAAAACAATCAGAAATTTTTAAATCTTCCTTTTTCTATCTTTTACGTAACGTCATCTTCCTTCATCCCTAAGCTGATATTTATTTACATTATAAAGATGAAGTGGCCCCTAGTGGTGGTAGAAGAAACTAATAAATAATTTGTTCTTCCCCACTTGTTTTGTTTAATTGACCCACATAACCAATGCAGTATGTACACTAGATATTTATGGAACTAAGTCTGTTTTTATCTTAGGCTCTGAATTTTACGGCAATCAAATAAGAAAATTGCCAGTTGGTACTTCATTTTCTTAAAATGCCCATTCAATAAATAGTAAGAAAACAAAATGAATTAAATTACACTTTTAAACTAATGAGAAATATCAAAGAAGGGTAAGGAAGGCTTGTTATAGTTAAAAGCTTTTCTTGTTTTTGAACAAGAAACGAACAAAATCGAAACATGTAACAGTTATTGAAATTGATTACTACAGTATGAGTATACGAAACGACTTATTTCAAAAGGATTTTTCTTCTTCTTCTGTAGACTGTGTCTTTCTCAATGTCTGACCTCTTCAAAAGCGGTTCAATGTTTTAGTTACACATGTTGTGTAGTGTTGTCTACAGACTCCTCTTACTGGATCAAACTTGGTAGGTGGATTTGTGATGGCCCGAAGAGTGGGGTTTTCCGAGGAAGGTCACCCAAGCATGATGACGGTCAACGAGTAGGTTTTCAGGGCCGTTGACAACTAATCTGGAAACCGGTCACATCTCACTCAAAAGCTAGTCGCACAAAACTTTCGCACGTCTTCTCCGATACAACATACGGGGTTTGGGATAGCAAAAGAAATAATTGGAAAAACTGAACAGTACATTGGGACCTTTGTGAACTTTGAAGTGGAGCATGTGTATTTTATATTAGTTTGTAAATAGTTAACAAACAGGTGAAAGATAGTTCCTGCTGGGGTGGGGGAGAAATTGCTACATTCGGGTTATGATGAAACTACATATATCTCTTAATCGGTAATTTAAACAACTGATAAGATTATAATAACTTGTGGAGAATAAACGAACCTATCTTGATTCTCATCGCGAAAGGCTCATAAAGGTGCAACTATTGTCTATCCTCTGTTCACCTTTTTGGGATAGCAAACGTCATTCATTCGACCTCTGTCAGTTATATTAGTGTTCTCTTTCACCAAGACGTTGAAAGGTAAGGTAAATAAACGAACACCCAACTGTTTAATATCGCTGATCATGCCAAAACTGACAAAACGTCATGAAGGTCCCATGTGAAGATTTTACAGTACCGACAAAAAAAATCATTGTATTCTATGAAACCAAAGATTTGTTTGAGAAATATATTCCAACTCTTGTAAAGGTGGTAAATAAAACCCGCCCACTGCTCTGTTTTATATGACAGGGTGTTAACCACACACAAACACGTTACGTTTTTAAAAGTACCCAGTTATTATGATGTTACCTTTCAAAGGTAGCAAGTGATGTTGATGCAAACGTTAAACGTCTACTTTGTTTCAAAGTTTCTTGATGTTATAACCCTGAAATGAAAACTAGCTTTCATTCCGTAAACAAAGGTTATAATGCACTTTGAGGAAAGTTATGTACAGTGTAATAATTGTAAATTAAACCACGTAATTTCATCGGAACATTTTTTTTTCCCTGACATCAGAATTAGGATTTTAAAAATCGCTATTTTTCTCTCCGAGTAGGTACGTACGACATTCTATTTAAAACAGTCCTATCCGTAAAGGTCCACTGGACACTTATGTTTAAAGATGATATAACATTCACTGTTGATTTTCACTTTATCTTGTTTTAGCCAAACAAGTACGCAGTTAATCCAACATTAAAGCATAAATTGACACCTCTAAAAGCGTTTTTATTTAGACATCACAACCAAAGACTGCCTTGAAAGGTTACCTGTTTTTAGCCAGTCGCACTATCATACAGTAATGTAATGTCTGTCAATCAGCCCGTCAGTAGCTACTAAAATGACTTCGCGAGGGGCGCTTAACGTTGTAATTTGTACTGTTGTGCGTTAGTAAAACTTGTGCAAGCAGTAAATTACCAGTACAATCATGCACTCTGTAAGCTACAACACAGCATGACACACAAAGTTCAAACTATGGATTTATTTACTCTCGGAACAGACATTTTGAGAGACAGTGTGTAGCTTTTCCCTTTATTATCTCCTATCCAAGTTTTTATGCTCACGCCTTTCGGAACAACGGTCACTCCAGTAAAAATACACGTTTTGATGGACCACGCATATGAGATCAATGTTATTGAAGATTTATGAATTAGCCTTAAACTAAGTAATACAATCAAATATTTCATGGTGGTATCGAAGTACCTTGATATTAAAACAGCAGTAGTTTTATCACAAAATTAGCCACGATGAACGACTTCATCATAAGAGTTGGCACCCACGTGGTTTATATTAAAACTTCACCTATAACATTATATTCGTTTAAGTTGGTCCTTCAGCTATTGGCCCGTAATTTATTTTATTTTACATAAATGCATATTTCAAGAATGTCATATGGCAATTTCAAAGATAAATTGATAAAACTCTGACTTTGAGTAAGGTTTTGACATATACATTAAGGCTGTAAAACAAGAAGGCACAAGATTTATGAATGTATTTCAATCTTCTGTCTCGTGGTTTTCGCAATCCACTTTCTTCACGAAATTACATATTGTTATGCGTGCCACTTTTATGAAGGCCCTGTGCTCGGTAAAGTAATTAATATCTCAGAAATATATCAGAAGTCATAGCTTGTATGTAATAAACATTGCAATATATAACGCATGATCTACTTACTACCTTGATAAATATTTTATTTTTTTTACCTCAAGGTTTTGAAAAATCACAAACTTTATTATTCAAGGCTTAACAACTGCGCGTCTTACCAACCTTCGAAACAACCGTTTTGGTTGTTTGTACAAAACAATGTAATATTGGATCAAGCTTATGTATATAATAAATAAATACCTTAACTCACACATGAACTTTAACCGATAGTATTCAAGTACGATTATATATATAATACCATTATATCTTATGATAACATTTTCACTTCTATAAGCCTTTTATACCTTATTTGCTGAAGATACGAGAGTTAAGATAATCTGTAAAGAGAGCTAAAACATGAAACGATTTGTTTTCTTTATCGGTAGGAACAAAATGTTATTACATCAAATATATGAAAAATTAAAATTGAGTATTAAGCCTTATTACGAAAAGTGTTTTTATTAACTAATGGACATGATGAAGCAATTCGTTATACAAAATTAAAACAGTCATTTCGGTTACGTCTTTTCTTACCTATAAGTAATAAAAAGACGAATATTTAGAAACTATAATAAAAATGGTCATCCTTGAACGAATTTGTGGTTTTTGTTTCTTAATCCTAAAACTATCAATTGAAGCTTAACTATGTTTTTGAAAAACTTTCTGAATTATCTATGCATTAC
Organism: Carcinoscorpius rotundicauda; assembly: GCA_011833715.1. Lineage (NCBI taxonomy): Eukaryota > Metazoa > Arthropoda > Merostomata > Xiphosura > Limulidae > Carcinoscorpius > Carcinoscorpius rotundicauda. The sequence goes on from CM022406.1 coordinate 29,584,559, forward strand.
TGAAACAAAATATAGCCCCACAACACTAATACCTATTTCATTTAGTTCAAAATAAGTTTATTTTAATGCGCACATTTGTGAAGTTAATTTGTAACATTGTGTCTGAGAGTTGCAACTGAAGATTTTCTCATGACAGTTTGTTTGTTTTGAATTTCGCACAAAGCTACTCAAGGGCTATCTGTGCTATCCGTCCCTAATTTAGCAATGTAAGATTAGAGGGAAGGTAGCTAGTTATTACCACCCACCGCCAACTCTTTTATCAACGAATAATGGGATTGACTGTAACATTATAACGCGCCCACGGCTGAAAGAGCGAACATGTTTGGCGCGACGGGGATGCGAACCTGCGACCCTCAGATTACGAGTCGCACGCCTTAACACGCTTAGCCATGCCGGGCCTTCTCATGACAGCAAACCGTTGATGATTGTGACATCTTTTTTGAAAAAGTTCATTATGTTTTAATTTAAATCAAAACATGAATTTAACAATAATTATTGTAGTATGCATTGTGTACTATAGATGGGTTTGTTTGCTTGTAGTTAAGCACAAAGTTATGTGAAGGACTAACTGTTCTCTGCCAACCAGGTATTGAAACCCGCCTTTTAGCGTTGTAAGTCTACAGCTATCCTGTTGTGACGTTATCGGATATGCAAACATATCAAACGTAGTTTGCTCATCTCGTTATCTTTATTTTCCACTGTGTTTGTGCGTGTTTTTATAATTTCACTTTTACATAGGTGACTGTGGTTAAAGTGACTTGGTTGTTTTTTTCTCAGGTACTTTGAAAATTTTGTTTTTCACAAAATAGTACATAAAAGTTATTGATAAATTTGACCTTTTAAACAGGAAGGACAAGTAAATTTGTTATACACTTTGTTATTATTACGTTATAGTTTGTTGTTAAGCGTAAAGCTACACAGCGAGCTACTTAAAACCTGGCTTTTATAAATTATGAGCCTTCTTAATTACCGATGACATTTGGGAGATTATTATTTTAGGATTTTAGTGAAGTCGGTAGTACAACAATTGGCTGAGAGGGCAGAGCAAAAAGTACTTTTGAATTACAGTGCTGTAACAAACCACGGTAAACATAAAATTCGTAAAAGTTCATGCTATTTTAACGTGATAAAGCTTTTATTATTCAGGTATTTCTGAACGAATAAAGCGTAACCATCTTTCACGAAAACATTATTTACTGAAAAGATAAATGATTCATTACTTAGTAACTTTTACGTTTTATTAGTGAATTAATAAAAATGTTTGTTTTAATCAAAATATGATTAAAAACCAAAACTGAGACGCCCTCTGTTCAACCATGCATACTATGCACAACTTACGTTTAAGGTTATTGTGTCCTTTAGTATTGGAGAAACAGTTAAGTGTGTTTTGTTTTTAATTTACCACAGTTTCACATATTTTAAACTCTGCTTCATAGAGAGTAAATAGAAAAATTGAGTTCAGTTTAACGTTACATGTAAACTGAGGGATATCAATGTTTTAAAATAAAATCTGCCGTAGAAGACGAATATCATACAGGTGGATTATAAAAAAGTTATACCCAAGGTTTGACATGGAAAGACACTTCTAATTTTATCACTTGACCAACAATAGTAAATCAGTAAAAACAAATAATTTAAGTTATTTGTGGACTGTATGGACGCTCTCTTTGTATTGCGCTCATGGTGTGTATTTTAACGATAAAGTGTGTGATTACTTGGAAGAAACAGTTTCATAATTGTTTACAGAATTTGTCATGGCTTTGTCCTAATTAATGCAGTTACAGCTGATTTTGTTTACGTAAACTTGAAATCATAAGTTTGAGAGCTGAATTTTGTATTACTGCAAAGGATTCTATTGAGTATGATATATATGGAAATGGTTTAGCGAACATATAGAAGTCAATACGACCATAACTAAAAGAAGTGAGACTTGTGCTATTAACAAAATTTTAAACAAAAATACACCAATTATGTACATTTGATAAAGACAACAAGACTTTTTAAATGATAAATTCTAACGCTGATTTTTTGTTCAAATGTATGTAGACCACCATCAAATTTATATAAATGATAAAGTTCATTGCGCGTGAACAGGCTAGGCTTAGTCATGTGTAGTAAGAGGCCTACTCAGGCCTATGTTTTAGACTTTGACTTCAGAGAGTCCCAAATTTCTGCAAATTCATGGGGGACCACTTTTCTAAGTTTTGGCACCTTTCCAAGCTGTTGCATATAACGGTGAACCGTTGAATAGGTTGAATTAAGCTTTTGTGCTAGTTCTTCAACTGTTACAGTACAATCTTCATCAAGTGCAGCTAGCAGCAAGTGATCATTAAATTCAACAGGAGGACCTGAACGTGGCGCATCACTTAAGCTCTAGTTACCTGATCTGGACTTCTGAAAACATCTTCGACATTTTCTTTCATTGAGAGACTCTGTACCATAAACACATTGAATGTTTCCTGTAGTTTCTGCTGCATTATTACTTTATTTAAACTCATAAAGCATTATATGCCTATTGTGCTCCTCAGACACACCCATCTTCATAAGGGTTTATTTGATTAATGAGCTGAAAAAGTAGACTTGGATTAGTTTATTTTATTTGTCTGAACATTTTTGTACACGTCCTACTTGATATTATAGTATTTAAAGCCTTCTACAAAGACCGAAATGATGATGCACTTTATGAATTAAATTTTAGGAGATTACCTATGGGATGACCTGATACATTAACATTATGGTTGACTTTTCGATGTGTTCCGTTCGATGATATGATAAAAAAAACCCTATTCTTCTAAACCACAATTGCACAACATGCATTATATCTAGAAAATGTAAGAAAATATTCGTGTTCTTAGCAAAATTCAAGAGCAAGAAATAAAAAACTATTTCCAAAATGATCATGTTTAGTCGTAATAAATATGAATGTAAGAAGAGAGAATATTTTAAGAGTATGGAAACTGGGTATGTATATTTCAGTGTGTATGCAATACATATACAAAATAATATTTTATTTATAGCAAAAGAAAAACTGACAGAAAGCAGGAAGTAATTCAGATATGAACACAAGAGTGGGCTGTCTTCTTTCCATTAACGTTACTATTTCTGTTCAGTCATAGAAGACAATACATTCTAATAGGGAAAATGAATAAACACCAAACGTTTGTTTGTTTGTTGAATTTCGCGCAAAGCTACATGAGGAATATTTGCGCTAACCGTCCCTAATGTAGCACTAAGAAACTAGAAGCAAGGTAACTATTCATCATTACTCACCGCCAACTCCTGGGTTACTCTTTTATCAACGTATAGCGGGATTGACCGTTGCATTGTAACACCCCACCACTAAAAAAAATAAGCATATTTGATGGGACACATTCGAACTCGCGACTATCATATTGAGAGTCAAGAGCGCTAACTAGTTAACTTACCCATGCTGGACCACTCCAAACATTCTGAATTTTCCGTTTATATAAATGTTATTCAGTTTTCGATTTTTATATGAAATATATATCCCTATTGTAACTGCTACAATGGTGTCAAAAGAGTGTATGGTGCATTTTCCTTCTTCATTGACTAATATCCTTCTCTCTGATGTTGGACAGAAAGAGGGAAAAGTCAGTGACCAGAAATTACCCCTTCCTAGAAAAATGTTAGACATATTTTGCCGAATTTTTGATGTAAAAAATTAATTTATTGCACTGCTTGATACCTTCGGAATTTTCGCGAAGAATTACACAAAAGACTATACGTTCGCAGTGTTGTATCTAATTCTCGGCTGACAAACTTAGAACTAGTCAACATTACATCGCTGACTGTCTCACCAAACAGTGAGATTTGACCGTCATTCCTTTAGTGCATTTCCAAGTTTAAAATGTGGAACGAGATTTTATGACAATGAGATACGAACTTTAAATTCTAAGACTTACAGTCCGGCAGCCTCTATTCCGCCACTGACATAAATGAGGTTGAGTGCGTTATATTAAAAATAACTTTAGCCTTATCACATCGTAACAGTCCATGTTGATAGGTCTGGTTATGTCTGTCTTCAGAGTTTCAATTACAAAACACTCATGTTCATGGAGTTCCACTTCATGCTGCTTGCTTTCCATAATCTATCTATTTTACGAGAACCGCAGTGCGTCAGCTGGTTTAGGTAGAGACTTAAGAATCCATATCCCGTTTGACTCCTTTCCAGGCAAATATCCTTTTTGGTTGTTTTAGGCACTGTCACCTGGGATACGTGGCCAATGTTTACTATAGGTTTTTATGTTTGTGGATTGTCACCTTTTACAATGTGCTATACTTTGACTGTCATGATTGGGCAGAAATTGTTTTCTGTGCTTCTGGATTCTGAGTGCGCCAGGTGCCTCGAAATGATCCATACTCCCTTCTCACCCCTCTTTCCCCCCAAAATAACAAAAACTCCACATTCCTCATCTGAACACATGTTTATAAATGTTTTGTGTCTGAAATGGTTGTTAGTAATTCTTTCCAAAAGCGATCACTATTTGGTGACATCATATGACCTACGAAACACCAAACTGCCAAAATGTAATTTCACATTCGACCGTGGCTTTATGTAGTCTGTGGTTTCGATGTCTCTGCTGATTTGCGTATTCAAAATTGTTTTAATTATATGGTATATAGCGTACTTGTACCTCTGAAAGTGGGAGGTGTGCTTATTTAACTGAATGTATTATATATTTGTTGTTAATTAAATACTTAAAAATTTGTTTTGAATAGACTTCTATCACACTGGACATTTTACTTCACAGGCGCTACAAATGACATACCAGTATCTTCAACATCGAACTGGCATCTGTATGGGAGATTTACATTTTATGCTGCAAGTTTTTTCATCGTGAACTTGTGTTATTTGTTTAAAATATAACTGTTGGAGGCCTAGGTAAGTTGACAGGGGTGTAAGTAAACCTAGCAGTAAATAAAATATCACTTACCTTGCCTGTCAAATGATTAGTGTCGAGGAGATCCGTGTTCAGTGGCGTATTCAGGTAGGGATTAGAGAAGGCTCAGCCCCAAACCCGATGTTCTTATTAGGGGCCCATTGAAAATTTTATTCTGTGTAAAATTACACGGGATGTAGGGCCGACAAAAATGTTTGACACGTGAGCCTAAACAACCTTAAATCTGCCACTGAAGGTATTCTTTAATTCCCAATAGCATTTCAGGTTTTAGATATGACATATCTGGTTCGGTTTTCTTCACGAATTATATCGACAACAGATGCATGAGGTTAATAAACAAGGTCCTAAGTATTAGGTTTTATGAACCTGTGAGTTATTGCTAATGTAATAACGCAAACTCTTCAAAAATTAGGAACCAACGAAATATATTATTTTGTTTATTTACTTTAATTTATATACTTCCCCTTATGCGCAACTTTTATCGTGTCGGAAATTTAAATTATCGTGTTTGTAAGTTCCTTACAGTCAGTTTAATTAAACATGAAAATAATGTGATTATATAGCAAGACATTAAGAAATGGTGTATTTATTTTAAATCAAGAATTTATGTTGTTAATAAAGTTAAAAGTTTTAAATCATAGAAATTTCGAGTACAGTTACGTATTATAAAACAAAAATAATTGGGTCTCTTTCTTGTGTTATGTGAGGTTCTTAAAATTAGTTCGAAAAGATCCTTATTGAGTCAGAATAATGGTGTTTGATACTGGTTCATATTGTTGTAAGCTATGATTTTAATGTTACAATTTGGTTGTTAGCTAGAAGGTGTAAAACACCTTGAAAATTCTAAACTATGTAAAGTTTTTCTCACATTTAAAGCTAGATCATAAATACGAGATAGTTATGGAATATGTACAGTTGTTTTAATAGTAGAATTGGTCAATAAGATAATCACATCAAGATACAAGTTTGATACAGTCATTGTTTTTGTGAGGTGTTTGGATCTATGTTAGCTAACGTTAATGATTAATTAGTTAGTTTGAACAAATGGTTGATTTTAATTAATAAAGGTAATACAGTTTCAACGTAAGCCGATGTACCTTTGTTTGTGTTTTTAATTTCGCGTAGAGCTTCGCGAGGGCTCTCTGCGCTAGCCGTCCCTAATTTAGCAGTGCAAGACTAAAGAGAGGGCAGCTGGTCATCTCCACCCACTTCCAACTCTTATATACTTAACTACACTGGGGAACACTCATTTTATTGCATTTAAAAAAAAGACCTTTCTATAGTTAATTTGAGTGTCTTGATTTCAAATCTGAAGTCGGTTTTTGTCTGCAAGTTACAGATTTTATGCAATTTGACATTTTTATTTATTTTTTAAAGCTCTGCTGCTTTATTTGAAAGACCTAAATCCCGCACTAAATCATTCAGTTCAGCCTGGGGAAGAGGCTTGGGGACGGGGAAAGGTTCAGTGTCTGAAGAACAGTTCTCCGATTGTGTACACTTTTCTGACAATTCACTGTCACAACTGTCTTGTTCGCTTGTATCATGTCCAATGTCTTTATCGTCCAATGAAGGCAAGCCTTTGAAAACTGGAACAGGAACATTTTCAGAGTGCGGATCAGGCTGAATAGCTGAGGGAATGTTCGGATACGTAATCTTATGTCGGTTTTTCTTCCCAACACCCGTTGTGTTTACCATGCAGAAATAACAGTCACTTACATGGTTGGTGGGTTCGCGCCAAATCATTTGAACACCAAAAGGCAGACCACTGCGTTTTCCTTTGGTCCAGTCTCGAAGCATTTCCTCACAACTGTGGCACACAACATGAGGAGCCCATTGCTTGTCTTGATCACCAAGATGAACTTCAAAATATGCCTTGTAGGCACGCTTGACGAACGAGGATATGTTACGTCTCTGACGATTGAGTGTGTAGCATCCACATATGTAGCAGAAGGCATCAGGCTTGTTTCTGCAATGATACCTATTTTTGGAAGCCATGTTTGATCTGAAACAAAAGAAGAATGATCAAAATATTAGAAGCTATCTATATATATGGACGTGAAAATGCTTATACATGGTTTACGCAAGTTCACATTTGTACAATTTCATTAACCTCAAATTGCATACAAACTAGAGCTTGGAGAGAAAAACTAATTTCAGATTTGAAATCAGCGCCTAAAACTCCTTCAGAATCCAATGCAACTCAAAGTTACTGAAAAAGTGTTCCCCAGTGTTATCACAGAGGGATATAACAGCAGGAAGTGTTAAAACGGAAGTTGCGAGTTGATAGTTTTTAACAGAATGGTGGACAGCGGTGGCCGTTGTTAACGTAAGGTCCCAGGCTGGAAATACGAGGGTCTCACCAAAAGTAATCTCGGTTTTCGAAAGGAACTACGTAGTACAGTACTACAAAAAGGTTTATTTTATCATCATTTATGACACATTTTCTGTAGTTTCATTAGTAAAAACTGTAGTTTATTATAGATGAGTTAATTAATTGTCAATTTAACTGATAACGTGTATTTTTAAGCTTATTTTACGGAAATAGTATAATAAAAGAACAAGTGTTTGTTACCAATATAAAACAAGGATAAGTAACAGAAGTTAAAAAAACAAGGTTGAAACTTGAACCTGTTCGAACTACAAATTGTAGGCTTTGGTTGTGAGAATAAGATTTTAAGTTGTTTACAGGCTGTCTCGTGCACCTCAGACCTTTTTAGTCTCAACTAGTTCAGAGACATAACCATTCGTTCCTTGTTTGTTTGTCACTCCAAACAAACTTTATATTTGATCTCCTTCAAGTCGCAAATGTTCTCACTCAGAACGTTCAATCAAAAGAGATTACGCAGTTAGGCCTAATATTAGGGATTAAAAACGCACGTTACTCTGCAGACTATTGCGATTCTTCACCAGTGTTACGCCTATTAATAGATTTCATGGATGTGACCGTTTCTGGTTTTGAAGTGCAGGACGTGTTTCGTGGTGTTTTGCAGTCTTCTAAGTTGTTTTAATAAAGTTAACCTAAGGTAACCACATACAGATATCGATTTAATGATACTCAGTTTGGAAAAACAACAACAACAACAAACACGAAACAGAAAGCTATTAGAAATCGAAATTTGAAGCCTCTTATTTTCTTTTGAAATCTTAGTGCTATGCTGGTCGAAACTCCTTATTTTTTGTGACTGGAATAATCTGTATAAATCAGATTTTAAAATGTCATCGGCTAAAAATGTCATTCGATTTGATCACCTACTCAGACTAATGTAGAATCATGTGTAATAATTTTAACGATGTTACAAACTTAATATGTAGTGTATTATGCAAAACAACAACAACAACAATTGTATTGTTGTTATATTATATTATATTGTATTGTAGGGTAAAGCAACCTCTGCTGTCATTCTGCAGTTACGGGCCTGCATATTAATTTTGTTTTCCGATGCCGACTAATGCTTGTTTGTTTGTTTTGGAATTTCGCACAAAGCTACTCGAGGGCTATCTATGCTAGCCGTCCCTAATTTAGCAGTGTAAGACTAGAGGGAAGGCAGCTAGTCATCACCACCCACCGCCAACTCTTGGGTTACTCTTTTACCAACGAATAGTGGGATTGACCGTAACATTATAACGCCCCCACGGCTGGGAGGGCAAGGATGTTTGGCGCGACTCGGGCGCGAACCCGCGATCCTCGGATTACGAATCGCACGCCTTACGCGCTTGGCCATGCCGGGCCACAACCGACTAATGCAGATCGATATTTGTGGATTCAGTCAGTTGATTACCATAATAAAAAAAATTATAATTAAAAGAGTTTTACTGAATAGTAACAATCTGGTTAAACGTCAAGTGATCTCAAAGAGATCGACGTATAAGAAAATAAGAAATTAATGTGACATTTTTATTTTTACAACCGTCTTTATGGTCTTTTTTCAGAATGGGTAATTATTATTGTTGGTTTGTTAACTTATACGTTCTAAAAGCTTTCTTTAATTAGTTCTATGACATTCTAATGTTCCAGTGGCTGTTTAAGTCAAAATGCAAATGTGTTTTTAAATAATATTTGAAAATGTTTTGGAAGAATAGTAAATCGCATGAGACGTCATAAAACTTTTCCCAAATTACATCAGAGATTATTGATTCATAATGATATTCCACGACCTAGCAACGTTGCTTACCTATATTTTACTACTTATAATTAAAACTGATATATTTTTTGTATTGGTGTGGGCCTCGGCATGGCGAAGTGTGTGATGACGTTCGACTCGTAAGCTGAGGATCGCGGGTTCGAATCCCGGTCTTACCAAACATGCTCGCCCTTTCAGTTGTGGGGTCGTTATAATGTGAGGACCAATCCCACTATTCGTTGGCAAAAGAGTAGCCCAAGAGTTGGCGGTGGGTGGTGATGACTAGCTGCCTTCCATCTAGTCTCACACTGCTAAATTAGGGACGGTTAGCACGGATAGCCCTCGAGTAGTTTTGCACGAAATTCAAACCATACTGTATCAGTGTGATGCAAACGTGACGTCTGGAATTTTATTGAGGCGTAGTGATGACGTGCGACATATACAAATTTCTTGAGATGTGGTCAGCTTCCTTTGAGTTACCTCTTTTTTTGTGAACCTGACGATGACCGAAGAAGATCGAAACGTTGTTCGCTCTTCTATGTAAAATATTTTCTCAACCCAAAGTTGCCACTCAAGGCCTTCCTTGATGCACCTGCTCACCCACCAGGCCTGGAGGACGGGTTGGTGGAGGAGTACAGTTTAATTACAGTGAAGCTCTTGTACCCTAACACGACTCTTGTCATTCAGCCCATGGACGAGCTGGTCATATCGAACTTTAAGAAACTCTAGACCAAAACATTGTTTCAAAGGTGCTTTGAAGTAACCTCTGACACAGAGTTAACCTTCAGAGAGTTTTGGAAAAATTACTTTGCTTGAGGATCATAGACAAAGCCTGGAGGGAAGTGTCTTTAAGCACCATGAATTCAGCCTGGAAGGAATTGTGGCCAGACTCAGTAGCAGATAGAGACTTTGAAGGCTTTGAGGCTGAGCCTGTTGTCGAGGATATTGTCTCACTAGGCAAGTGTTAGGGCTTGAATGTGAGTGGTGATGATGTGGAGGAGTTGGTGGAAGACCACAACACTGAGCTCACCATGGAAGAACAAGACCTTCAGAAGGAGCAGCAACAGAAGACAACTGAGGAAGTGTCTTCAGATGAGGAGAGGGGAAGGGAGGATGTTCCTAGTTCACTTATCAAGGAATTGTGTGGAAAATGGGGAGAGTTAAAGTTTTGTGGAAAAATGCTACCCTGACAAAGCTGTAGCAACCCACACATAAACCTTTCCAATGACAATGCCATGTCTTACTTCAGAAACATTTTAAAACGCAGGCAGAAAAATTAGACAAGTTTTAGTGAGAAATAGGTCCAGGGAGTCTCAAACAGGTTGTAGCGGTGCAAAGAGACAGAAAAGAGAAAGAACCCTAGAAAGTTACCTGATGTTTTTATGGAAGGCGATTCTCCTACTCTCCACATTCCCCACAAACTTTCACTTACGCCATCAGCTCTCCTCAGCACAGGTAAAGTGCAGTTACATTTTCATTTATTGATTTTTTTTATTGTATTTATAATTTTTGTGGTTGAGTTTATGCATGTAAGTATAAACAGGTATAAATAAGCAATATTTTTACTTAAAATTACAGTATTTCTTATGGGAAAAATTGATTCGGTTTTCGAACAACTTTTTGGAACGGATTAAGTTCGAGAACCGAGGTACCTCTGTATATGGCTATCTTCACTGGTAACAGAGATGAAGTGTAGAATTGTGTATAGAGGGAATAAAAATATTTTAAACGACTGTAAAGCCATATTGAATATCCTTTGGAAAATAGTGACACATACAACGAGAATTTGAAACTCTCCAACTTGGTGTCTCTACGTGATGGAAGTTGTGCAGTTAAAGCTACGGTCTTCGGTAGGATAACACGTTTCTCACAACTATCAGCAAAATTGTAGTTTCCAGCTATTAGCTGTTATCCACCCAACCAGATGGAATACATATCATTATTCATTATACATACGCTACTCAATTCTTTGAAGTGAAATATTTACTTTAAGGGATCTTCCTAAACCTAAGATAAGAAGGAAATTAAAGTAATTCAGAAAATGGTAGTATTAAATCATAGATTAATAGAGACTAAGAAATAGAATGTATATTAAACAATTACACTGTATTAAGATAAGGGAACATATATCAATTAAATATCTATACTGTTTTAAGATTATATACATATATATATATATATATTAGATATATAATAAACTTTGCAAATTTTATTTACAAAAATTCATTTCATAAACGTTTAAAAAATTTAAATTCAGCCAAACATTTGGAAATATTTCAAAATAAACATTATAATGTTAAGTTTACGAAGACTCGGTAATTAGTTCAATAATAAAACTGGTTTATAAATGTTACACTTCTATCTTGTTAATTAAAATTTTAAAGATTCGTTTATTTTGCTAAAATAAATATCGAATTGAAAAGTTGACAATTTTAACACTAGGTGGAAAAATTAAACAATTTTTTGGGCGAAAATAAAGATTGTTTAAAAGTGGGTGGGTATTTATATGTTTTTCTTATAGCAAAGCCACATCAGTCTATTTGCTGTGTCCACTGAGGGGAATTGAACCCCTGATTTTAACTTTGCAAATCTGAAGGCTTACCGTTGTTCCAGCGGGGTACAAGATTGTTTGTAATAAGCAAAAAGCTACAAAATGGACTCTTTCTACTCGTCCCGCCAGGGGTATCGAAACCCGGTTTTTATCGTTGTAATTCCGTAGACATTCCGATGTGCCAATGGGGATGAAAGTAAAGAACGATGAGATAAAACTTGTTGTGATTGAAAAACAATTACACCACGTCAGAGTTAATCCATTTAGTAATTAACTTTTTCATTGATAATTAACGAAACTCGATTTTTCCGAAGTACTTAGTTATTGATTTATTTAATTATATATTACAAACAAATGTTGTGTTTTTCCAAGATCCACGGACTTAACTGGTGGTTAAGGCGCTCGACTCGTAATCCGAAAGTCGAGGGTTCGGATCTTCGTCACACTAAATATACTCTCTCATTTCAGCCATGGGGGCCTTATAATGTTACGGTCAATTTTACTATTCGTTGGTAAAAGAGTAGCCCAAGAGTTGGCGGTGGGTGCTGATGACTAGCTGCCTTCCCTCTTGTTTTACATTTCTAAATAAGGGACGGCTAGCGCAGATAGTTCTTGTGTAGCTTTGCACGAAATTCAAAACAAACAATTAGATTTACCGGTGGAACCTCTATTGACTTTGAAAGATTTACTTCTGGGTTGATTTGTCGGCTTTTAATAACATAGAAGACAGAAAAAATACTGTGGAGTTGAAACTAATCTGAACGATAAAAAAAAACAGATCGGTAGTTTTTGTGTTAATATCATCACGGTAACATTAAAAAAAAAAAGAAATGATTTTAGAAAAGTATTTATTGATGTTTCACGACTGATACAAGTCGTAATAAAATTACATTTGTCGACTCGTAGAACTTAACTTCCAAATAAGATCTGACTTCAGTATGCCATACTGCTAATGTGAAAAACACTATAGGTGAACTATGTTTAACGACAGGAAGCCACGACAAGTACCGTATGCTGTTGTTGTTTTGAATTAAGCACAAAGCTACACAATGGGCTATCTGTGCTCTGCCCACCACAGGTATCGAAACCCGGATTTTAGCGTGTAAGTCCGCAGACATACCGCTGAGCCACTGGGAGGCAACGCATACTGTTATTTCTATTAAAATATATAATACATTTACTTTAAAAAACGTTATTTTTAGTGCTCTCTGAATGGTCGGCAGTTAACTTATCATAATCCTACAGTTTAGGGTTCGATCCATCAAACGGACTCAGCCCAACGTACAGCTTTGCATTTGAAATATAACATTTAAATAAACTTTGGCTGCAGTCTTTACCTGAAGAAAATAATTGTGTATTTGTTTAGATTTTACTCATAAGTTAAGGTAAGTTGGAAAGACAAATAAAACAACAGTTCGGCCAGTCACACCTTTTGGATTTGTTCCCTGTCGTAACTAGACTCTTTCGTTTGCACGAAAACACTAAGCTTTGAAGAAGTAAAAACCATTCTGTATAAAGTAATTTTTGCAACACACATACATTTATGTCCAATAATTACACGTGGACTAGGAAAATGTGGAAACGATTTCGGATTTAATGAAAGCAGCGCTGAACTACAAATTATAAGGTGGAGGAAGTCTGAATTGAACTTGATTGTCCCAGGTCGTGCACAAAGACTGAAATTCTGACCCCAGGCAGTCGAATTGACAAAACTTAAGATTGTGAACGTATTCCTACGATGATATTCGAAAGAGAGACTAAACAGAAATAATTGTTTACCAAGTGACTAGGGAAATACCTGAACTCTTTATTTTGCACCGACAGAGAGACTTTTCTATAGATGCTAAGTGACTAGGCTATAGAGTAGGAAATTGTATCTGAAATACCCGTTTCTGAATAGTTCACATCTTCTTCACGGATGGACCTGCGAGGTGTAGTTGTTTCGGATGTCTTCATGGGTTCTGTATCGAATTGGAAATGCTTCTTCTATATCTCAGCCGAAAAGAATGAATCAACTCTTGACAACCAATCAGAGTTGATGTTCATTTTTCGTGTTAGCCAATCGTGTGTCTTTTAGACATCTGAAGTCTGCGGCTCGTGTCGTTTTCAGTCTTCATTTCACGAGAGAAGAGAAAGTTGAACATAACTTTAATGTGATGTTAATAAGTAATGGTGTAGTTTATAATATCTATGTCGCTAAGACCAAGTAAGGATGAAAATAATTTTTCTCTCTCAACTTTTTTGCATTAGGTTTCACCTATGTTGGAAGAGACAGTTATTTATTTTGATAAGAACATCGGTTATTGATCCTCACCACGGCTATACACTCAATTAAGTAAAATTAATAATTAGATAATACTTTTTAAGAAACCTTCTACATTTTACAAGCCGATAAATTGCTCAATTGACCTAGCACAGTAATCAGCAGAACATTCGGACTGTTGAGACCTAGTAGAGATAACCACGTAACAGCTATTTAATAAGAAGACCCAGGATCGAATTCCGATTTTTGTCACTAGTAAACAGTATTTCTAAGAACGTCCCAGAATAATTCAGCAATATTGCAAAAATAAATAGATTACAGTCATACGGGTGCGCTGTATGCACCTCCCTGTTGGTATTGGGTGCTGTTGACCAACCTATCAGTTTAAACTTAGGGATGGCTGCAAGCAAATAGCGGTTTGAGAGAAAGTACCAACAAAAACATGATGGTGTTTAGAAACAGATTAGAGGGCACTAGATCGAGGTACACAGATCTTCAGAAATACCCATATGTATTTTTAAGTTGTTTGAAGTATTCTGTTGAGAAGTTTGAACTTACAATAAAACTTAGAAATGTAGTGATAAAGAAAAGCTTGCCTGAATTGTCGAGCAAACTTGGTGACGAAAGTTACTCGAGATTGTTCAATGGACGGCAGTTGTCTTTTGTAACAACAAAAGTGTGGAGTTCCTTTTGTTTATCAAAGATCAAACACAGTTATTTCAGAATTATAAAGCTGTCTTTCCGTCATCGTATTCTAAACACCAATACTATAGTATCATCTAACTTTGGAATTCCAGTGATAGTGGTAAATCTATGGAGTTATAACTCTAAAATCCAAGACTCGAATCCCCGCGGTGGACACGGCAATTAATACAATGTGGTTTTGATTTGAAACAAATAAACGAACATAAATAATCGCGATGAATAATAATTTTTACGATGTAATTAAATAAATATTACGAAAAAATGTAACAATAATAAAGTGTTGTGGTCTACATTTTACGGTATAATAAAGGTATTACACTAACTTAGTTGTGGACTACAGATTACAATACAATAAAGATATTACACTAGCTTAGTTGTGGTCTACAGATTACAGTATAATAAAGATACTACAAAAATTTAGTTGTATTCTACAGATTACAGATACGTTGCACCAAGAAAACTCCTTAAGGTATTACAAGTGTTAACGTTCTACACCCAGTCAATCATTTACAAGTAGACCAAGTTTAGAAAGCCAGACATTTGTTATATTATATTAGCATGTGTTCGATTAGGTTTTATTGAAGCAGAAATTGTACAAATTATTATTAGAGGCACAGAAGTAGTCTGTAGGCCTTAATTTAAATGTGAAAAAATTCGTTTCTAAAGAACAGGGGTTGTTTCTAAAACTAACACAGTAAACATGCCTATTAATATACGCTGAGACTTAATTCCTGAGTGTAAGTACATTCACTTGAACTTCTGTGCTTGGTATCACGGAGATATTGTGATCCCAGACCAAGGGGATTGAAACTACAATAGTGAATTTGATCCTTTCATACGAATATTTTTAAACGTGCCCACCAATTCATTTTAGAATTAAATTCTACCATTCGTTGGTAAAAGAGTAGCCCAAGAGTTGGCGGTGGGTGGTGTAGACTAGCTACCTTTCCTTTAGTCTTACACTGCTAAATTGGAGACGGCTAGTGCAGATAGCACTCGTGTAGCTTTGTGCGAAATTCAAAAACAAAAACAAATTAACAAATTGAAAAAAATAAGTTTTTAAGATATTGCTGATAAACTATAATGTTTCTCAACGTTATATAAAAGTACATTAAAAAGGTAATATTGTACGATTTCTTTATTTGCAAAGCTACAAAATGACTTACCAATGCTATGTACATGACGTGTAAAGAAACGTGATTTTTAGCGTTATGAAATCTTCAAACTTGCAACTGAACTTCTGGGACAGAGGAAAATATTGTACGAAGCGGTCTTTGAAATTCTTAGCTTGGAACTCGCTGGCCCTTATTAATTCGATTAGTTTAGCGCTCCCGTCGCACTGTGATTGAATGAGTTTAATGTAGATGGCCGGAATATAAAAACTGGATTGTTCGAATTAGGAATTAATATGCTAAGTAACTAAGTTTATATGTTTAAACCATCTTTTACGTCTCAAATCTTTCGTAAGATAAACCGAAGTATGAAATAAAATATTTTTAAATTATTGCATAAATTTGTAGTATTATCACCTTATTCTTTGCTGTAGATACAGAAAACAAAATTATAGAAAATTCTATGCATCTAAATATCACGTTTATCTGCACCTTATTAAGGCTAGCATTACTTAGGGTTAGGCTTAAGATTTTTTAATATGCTTGCATTTGATGAAGGTAAAACTCAGTGGCGACGCTAGGATATTTTCGTTGGGGGGTTGAGGTAAACTGTGGAGGGGCTTCCCAAAATGCCATCAATACGAAGTATAGATGGTAAATTATAATAATATAAATACCCAGGTACATTTCAAAAAGGTGTGCTATTTTGAATTGCGTTTTCAATGCAGTTTTCATTGGAAACTCATACTCTGATTAATAATTTATCATTACAAACAGGGCGTGTTGTTAAACTGTGGGAAGCTAATGGGAGTGAACGGAGGAATGTGTGTGGCTGGCATCTGGATCTTGATGGGGATAAGCCGATCGTTAGCTGTTAGCTGAGCGTACACCATGGTCAGCGGCTCGGTGATCGTACGCTTAAGGCGTTCGAGGCGGGAATCGCGCGCTTGAACAAAGCAATCCCGCGGCCCGGATATTGATTGGTCATAGTAGCACTAAAAACGAAATGTCTAAATTGCAGTTGACCTTCACAGAAAGGCTGGTTTCTTCATAAGATCACATTATTCATACAAGCCAAGCTGTGATTGTGGTATTGTTCTTTTTATCATAAATGTGACAAACTCCTGTTACAATAATGTAACTACTATATTACATTAAATTAGGCACTTCTAAATAGCCCAATGACAATTTGAAAATTCATTCTAAAATTGTTTAGAAATATTATTTGGTCAGTTGACATGTAAAGTTATTATCTAATCATAACTTTAATATTAATTGGATTGTAAGTCACAATTTTAAGTGTATGCAACAATCATCAGTACAATTTTGGATGGCTGATACATAATGCAAAATGATCTCACAGAGGACATAACACCGGCTAAATGCTTCATAGTTTTGACCTATACTCACACTTATACATGCATGCTGTGTTTCATTTTTCAATAAAAGATAAATGAAATTAATGGGTAAATACATGTGAAACCTTTGGTTTATCAAGTAAAATCCCTGATTATCTGTTGTAACTTGAAATCAACGTGGTTGTCTAATCTTTGTCAAAGCTCAAGATAAAATGGCATGACACAGGGAGCGGTAATACAGCGCATGAGTTTCAGTTCATTCAATACATTGCTATAAGATGCATGACACATACTTCCGTCTTAATGAAGACGTTGAGTTCTACAGATCTATGTCTCTGATGTTAATTGTTAAGCAACAACGACAATTGTGTTTTCCATATTTTATGAATAAATGTAGGTAACAATATTGGGGTTGAGGGGGCTTGACACATATCTGGGGGCTCAAGTCCCCCCAAGCCTCCCTGGGTGCCGTCACTGGTAAAACTTGTATGTTACTGTTAACAAGCACTGTAGTTACGAAATCTCTGATGGTGTAGGTTTTATTACAACAATATGTACCAGCCTGGTGAGTGTTTACAAACAGACGACAGTTGTCAGGAATACCATTATTGAATTACGCTTGAACTAAATCTTTCGGAGTTACTAATGTTTTATTACTTCCAAAATGATAATTAAAACCGACATTCTGAGAGTACTAGATCTTTTTTCTCTGATTACGTTTGCTGTTGATCTGTATGTAACTACAGTAACCAAAGATAAGGAAATAGCATGTAATTGCAATAATCAGTTATCAGTTAACCCTATTACTAGTATTAGACTTAACATGTATGGCAATAGTGTGCCATTTAGATTTGTAATTAATATTTTTATTTGGTTTATTATTCTTAAGCCATTTGCTTCACCAACCCAAACCAGAAGCGAGTTATTTTGTGTAAATAACTTACAAATTTGGGTTAAAATGACTACATATATGTCATGAAACTTGGGAACATTTTTTTCGGTAATTGAGTTAAAGTTGTGATTAAAGTTCGGTAGCAGAGGTATTTAGCGACATCACACGATTGTATTGTGAAATTGGTATGTTTTTAAATAATAAATAAACCGATAAGGAATAATAGCGAAATTTTGAGATATCACTTTCAGTTAAAATGATGCTACAACAGATTTGTTGTAAAAGATATTTTGCCACTGAGTGTTGCATCACTCCTAGTAATAATAACAAATGATCTAGATTTGAAATTTTTCTAGTGGGAGGAGTGAGGAAACTCTTCAAATTTGGGTATTTCCCTGAAATTCAGATACTTTACTTTAATGCATGCCTATAACCAAGAGTAAATAAAGAAAACAAACTCCTTCACAAATAGTCGTTTGCTTGTTTGTTTTTTTAGTGCAAAGCTACACAGTAGACTATCCGTACTTTTCCACCATTGGTAATCGAACGCCCAGTTTTAGCATTTTAATTTCACAAACTTACCAGTGCCCATTAAGATACATAAATAGTATTATGAAATTGTTTGCTTGTTTGTTGATGACGAGAAACTCAATTAAAAAAAATGTATCTCAGAATGGCTGATATGGGTATTGTCACTTTTATTGATAATACCTATACCAGCCGTTCTGAGACACATGCTTGTTTGTTTCTTGTTAAACACAAAGTTTTACAATGAGCTTTCTGTGCTCTGCCCACCACTGTTATCGAATCCCACTTTTGTTTGGCATTATAAGCCTACAGACTTATACCGTTTTTATAGAAATCAAGGCTGGTTGATGACATCCAATTTCTATTTTTATGTCTTTACAAGTAAGTATTGTGGCCACGACTGATCAGTGGTAGTGGAATCTAACAATCCAGACCCTGACCCCTTGGTTATTTGCTGATCATGTGTCTGTTGTTTTGATTATACTTGAGAGACATGCAACAGACATCAACATATATATAATCGGCATACATCAACATATATATGATCGGCATACGAATAGTAGACATTAAATATCAACAAAATAGGAGGATATCTAAAACAAACATGTAGGTGAGATTAACAACTTACCTTCTGAGTGTGAAAATATTTGATTTTTTAATACTTTTCGTAAACTGTTGCTGGTAACTTGCAAATTATAAAAGATAAAATATGTAAAATACTTAATAAAGGATCTAAATATATAGAGTAGCAATTAAATGTAATAAAAATAACATTCTAAGGTGTATTGGAAACAATATTGATGAATACCTTTTGAAACTTAACTGCACTACATGGCCAAAGATATGTGGACATTCCTTCTGATTAGTGGGTTCGGCGATTTCAGCCACAACCATTGCTAACAGGTGCATATCATCAAGCAAACAACCATTTAATCACTATAGACAAACATTTGCAGTTGAATGAGTTATACTGAAGAGCTCAGTGAATTTTAACCTGGCACTGTCATAGAATGCCACCTTTCCACAAAGTCAGTTCGTCAAATTTCTACTTTGCCAGAGCTGCCCCGGTCTACTGTAAGTGCTGTTATTGTAAAGTGGAAACGTCTAGAAGCAACAACAGCTCAGTCACGAAGCCGTAGGCCACACAAGCTCATAAAACGGGACCGCCTAGTGCTGAAGCGCGTAAATATCGTCCGCCCACAGTTGCAACATTCACTGTCCAGTTCCAAACCGCCTCTGGAAGCAAAGTTAGCACAAGAACTGTTCATTGGGTGCTTCATAAAATGGGTTTCGATGGCCAAGCAGCCGCACACAAGCCTAAGATCACCATGCACAATGCCAAGCGTCGGCTGGAGTGGTGTTAAGCACACTGCCATTGGACTCTGGAGCAGTGGAAACGTGTTATATGGAGTGATGAAACACGTTTCACAGTCTGGCGGACGAATCTCGGTTTGGTGGATCCCAGAAGAACACTACCTGTTTGAATGCTTAGAGCCAACTGTAAAGTTTTGTGAAAGAAGAATAATGGTTTGGGCTAGGCTCTTTAGTTCCAGTGAAGGGAATCTTAATGCTACAGCATACAATGACATTCTAGAGAAATGTGTGATTCCAACTTTGTGGCAACAGTTTGGGGAAAGTCCTTTTTTGTTTCAGTATGACAATGCATCCGTGCACAAAGCGAGGTCCATAAAAATATGGTTTGCCTAGATTGGTGTGGAATAACTTGCTGGTCTGTACAGAGCCGTGACCTCAACCTCATCAAACACCTTTGGTATGAATTGGAACGCCAGGCATTCTCGCCAGACATCAGTGCCCAACCACATTAATGCTCTTGTAGCTGAATAGTAGCGAATCCCCGCAGCTATGCTCCAAAATCTAGTGAAAAGTCTTCCCAGAAGTGTGGAGACTGTTATTGCAGCAAAGGGGAGACCGGGTCCATATCATTGCACATAGTTTTGGAATGAGATGCTCAGCAAGCACGTATGGGTATGATGGTCTGGTGTCCCATACTTTTATCCACATTTTATCCACCTAAACGGGGTTTGGAATGCAAGTTGTACAACAAGCACATATGGGTATGATGGTGTAGTGTTCACATACTTTTGACTGTGTAGTATATATTACATCTTATCCGCCTAGACGGTTTTTGGAACGTAAGTTGTATGCACTTAAAAAAGGAAAATTTAAATTATCACGTATATAATTGAAGAAATATTATATAGATTTATCGTTTAATTAGTTAAAAAGAAATACGATTAAAAATTACAAGAAAAATATGTTATAGTTTTTATTAATATAGCTAACTGTAATTTTGGTTTCATTTATCTTTATGCTCGGTATGGTCTGGTGGTTAAAGTGCTCGACTACTAATCCTCGGGTTCGAATCTCCGTCACATCAAATATGTTCGCTCTTTCAGCTATTCATTGGTATAGAAGTACCAAAAGAGTTGGTGGTGGGTGATGATGACTGGTTGCCTTTCCTTTTGTCTTACACTGCTAAATTAGAGATGGCTAGTGCAGATAGTTCTCGTGTAGCTTTGCGCGAAATTAAAAAAAAGACAAATATTTGTTTTTATCTGTACAAAGGAAGAGAAAATATATAATCGATAGATAATTATTTCAATACATGTTGACCAATAAACTTAACAAATCATAAGGAATAATACAGTTATTTTTAATAAAATACTTCAATTCCAATTTTAGAATTTCTGCTTGCTAGGGTAACATTAATCTACAAAACAGAAATTATCTTAACTAATTCTGAAACCTAGAACAAGCAAACAATATTCAACTCACACCATTTTATAAACAACTTGCTGAAATTTCATTTCGTGGTAGGGAGAGACAGTCTTATATTAGAATGATTTGTTAATTCACTCTTTTAATGTTCTTTACCAAAGCGATTGACGTTTATTAGGGTTGTGAGAAGTGTTCATGAATGTTTACAAAACATAACTCGAGTGCTTGTTTCAGTTAAAAAATTAGATGAAAGACTACCAACGTGCTTTTCTTATATTTTAACGACATCTGCACTCCTAAACCTTGAAATAGACGCTCTAATCTGAGCACGGGACTCGACGAAGACTTCCTCTTCGTTCGTGTTAAGGGGGTTGATTAGGGGGCGTGGTATTAGTAGATGGTTAGAGAATTCGAATGGCAATATAACGACCACATGTTCTAATCATGAGGTCACCAAACATGCTCGTATTTTCAGATGTGAGGGCATTATAATGTTACAGTAAATTCCATTATTCGTTAGTAGGAGCGGAGCCTAAAAGTTGGCGATGGATGACAACTTATATATTTTCCCTTCAATATCTCACTGGTAAATTAGGTATGATTAGCAAAAATAGCGAAATTCAAACCTTACTGTTGATTAATAATGATACTGTTTCGCTGCGCTTGAAAACTTATAAAAGCGACTTGAGAAAGCAGAAGTCTTAACACGGTGCAGATATCTAAATCTGATCCTATAAATGATTTATTGCTAGCCAAACGGGACTTGGGAATGATCCTTTTTCTTGTAGCCTGTTATCTACTTATGCTATACAGTTTTATTTTATTTATCCTCAATGTGATATCTTCTAATACGTTGTTCATTTCAGAAAATATTTTATCGTTCATTTCATTTCTCTCTCCAAACCACCCTTATTACTTGATAATGATCAAAATTAAGCAGCCTGCCTTAATAGTGGATCCAGTGGTCTATGGTTTGCGTCTCGTTGTCGCAATAAATCGCGCTCTGAACTTCGGGACCATCACTGTATTCGATTAGAGTAACTCAAGACTTTTTTAAACTTCTAGAGGAAACTCTAGTATTTCACTTCAAAAGTATAGACAGCCAGCGCAGAAAACCCTGTAATCCATTTTTAGTTTAACGAGAATAGCACAAACGAAACAAATCATTATTGTGGCGCATCAACAAACTTTTGTTGTATGATTCTACTGATACCGGACGGTATTTCTTCTTCAGTTTATTTTGCAACGGGTGGAGGGGGCTCAAGTTCCTGCGTTTCTGCCATATAAATTGTCCATAACTGCTATATGATTACCACAACATACCCCTGGTTGAATGCTCTACTTGCTGCGAGTTATTTGGATTAAAAAAAAAGGATTTCAGCTTCGAGTTGAATATCACAGAGGGATGTGTAGTTCTCTACAGTAAAGTACAGTTGCAGTATTCTATTAGGTGTTAATATGGAATAGTTTACTGCTTAGCTTTAGATTTCGATAGTGTTTATAAGACAGATTTGATGCTGTTCGATGCTTATGGATTTTCAACCTATGTTTACTAGAAACAATCCCCAATCATCGTGGTCTCATCTAACATCTCTCATCCCCTTAAAAAGTCGTACTTTACAATGCTTGAAAAGTATCATTTATTCTATTTTTCTACCAATGAACCCTTTTAAAGTTCTTTTCAAGTTACTGACAGTAATGATTAATTTTTAATTGTAGCCATTTTGTTTTTCGTTTTGCTGTAGCATCTACGAGTTGCTTGGTTTGTCTTCGTCCGAATTTCTGACGTTTTTTATTTATTCTCGTTCATAAAAATATCAGAATGGCCACAAAGTGTATGTTTCAAAAATCGTATCATACGCTAAAGTTTTTCTTTGTTTTTTTAAGTTGAAGAATCATACAACTTTATAGTATACCACATACTAAAACAAATTGTCTGGTCGAACGATCGATGTTTTTCAAAACGCACATGCGTGACGTTCTGCACGAGTGTAGTGAGGCTTTTGCAATAACTGTATTAAAACTACCTTGAAGTGGATTTATTTCTTGGACGTAATCCGAGGGTCGTGGGTTCGAATCCTCGTTACACCAGACATGCTCGCCCTTTCAGCCATGGGGACGTTATAAAGTTCGGTCAGTCCCACCATTCGTTGGCCTTGGGTGGTGATAACTAACTGCCTTCCTTCTAGTCTTACACTGCTAAATTAAGGACAGTTAGCACAGATAGCCCTCGTGTAGCTTTGCGCAAAATTCAGAAACAAATAAACGAACATAATATATATTATAAATACTTTTAGGTAACCTGCCCAATTATTTTAAGCGTAGTTTTAGAACATCTAATTTCTACAAACCTAAAAAGCCTCTTCATTTTAAAGCTAAGAAAAACCATTAGGTAGTTTCCTTTTACTCAGTATTTTGTATTCTATTAGTTTCATTGAGTAAGTGTGAAAGAAGACCCAAATGGAAAACATTTAAGTTTCCACTGACTACGAAAATACATTTGGGGGTGGAGAACACACTTTAGGCTGGATAGGAAAACTCACAGATTTTAGGATTTTATTAGGACAGAAATGACCTATTTTTAAGATTTTGGTTGATTCTTAATATTTGTTTCATGATGTGATTGGTAATGTCCCATTATAACGCCCCCCAACTGAAAGGATGAGCATGATAAATGTGACGGAGATTCGAACCCGCGACCTTCAGAATACGAGTCAAGGGCCCTAACCATCTGATCATGTTGAACCTAATACCAAATATTCTCGCCCTTTCAGCCGTGGGGGCGTTATATGGTTACGGTCAATTCCATTATTCGTTAGCAAAAGAGTAGCCCAAGAGTTGGTAGTGGGTGGTGATGACTAGCTGCCTTCTCTCTAGTCTTATCTTACACTACTAAATTAAGGACGGCTGACGTAGATAGCCCTCGCGTGGGCTTTCGCGAAATTCAAAACAAATAAATAAACTTAATCTAGTGTGAGTGTTATTCTATCATAAAATGTGGTAACCTATTGCTGGGTAAAATGTGAATCAAGTACCAATCTATATTTTTTTATTATTTAATTTAAATCATGTCCAAGAAACTACCAGTACTTTGTAAAGTGTGAACCAAGTACCATTCTATATTTTTATTATTTAATTTAAATCATGCCATAGAAACTAGCAGTACTTTGTAAAGTGTGAATAAAGTACCATTACATTCTTTTCTCGAACTAAACACTTTTATTTCGTTGCTGTTTATTCGCATATAATTAAGGATAGGTTTATGCTTGATCACGTGATTATGGTAATTTACCGTTCGATAAGCTGTTTCGATATCGGTTCCATTCTAAAGAGCTCGGCGTAACGAGATTAAGACCAAATTATTGGACTAAGTTTTTCTCTTGAACACAGATTGATTTAACTAACGCAAACTAAGTTTTAACCTAGACGTAACAATAATAAAAAAACTGATAAATTGAGACGATGAGTGGTGCACTTTTTTCACTACATTTATTTCACCAGCGAAACATTTTAAAAATTTTTAATAAGGAGCAACTTTCTTATCTCTTTGGAAGAAGAAATATAAAATTTTCTCAAATCTTGCCAACAAGTATAATTAATAATGTTATTAATATTTTCTACGGCCTTTTGTGGGAGAATGCTCTTGGTTACAACTTGTTTTCGATCATCCTGGAACAGGAAGCCCATCGTGTTGCTTTGTGTTCATTTTAAACAAACAAACAAACCTAAACCCTGTTCCATAGTGAATAACTAGTAAGTTTAAGGTCTTACGATGCTAAAACTCATAACTCGACTCTCGACAATACACACAGCTCATTGCGTAGCTTTTTGTTCACTTACAATCATTAAAGTTCTCTTTAAACACTTTACATTCAACCTTTGAAATAAACGTCGTGTATGCACGGTTTAAAAGATTATCCCCATATAAAGATAAAATAATATTGTTTAGACTATGTTTCTCTTTAAATTATATGCTGTCCCTACATTAATAATTCAGTACATCTCTTGTTACATTATTATCTTCTAATAGCTTATTCAATCTTTTCTCCAGTTACATACAAAATCATACAGAGAAATAGAAGGATACAAAAACAGGTAGGTAAGGTACAGTACAGTAAAATAGGTAGTGGTTCAGTGAGATATGAAAATAAAAATTGGTGTATATATTAGTAAACTAAGTCAATCAAGTCAACACTCAAGAAAATAAAGTAAAATAAGAGGATTAAACATTATTCCTACCAGCCTAGAGAGCTAACAAGGAGGATTAAACATTGCTCTTACCAACCTAAAGGATCAAATAGTAGGATTTAACATTATTCTTACCAATCTAGAGATTTAAGTAGTAGGAATTAACATTATTCTTACCAATCTAGAGAGTTAAATAGTGGGATTCAACATTATTCTTACCAATTCAGAAAGTTAAGTAGTAGGATTCAACATTATTCTTACCAATTTAGAAAGTTCAATAGTGATATTTAACATTATTCTTATCAATCTAGAGTTAAATATTAGGATTAAACGTTGTTCTTACCAACCTAAAAACATAAATAGTATGATTAAACATTGTTCTGCACTAATGTGGTGTGTAGTGGTAACGTAATGGGTAGATAAGGTGTATTTAAAATACATAATTTCTCTCTCACTACCATTATTAGAAGCTAGTATAAATTCCTAGTATGCTTGGTGACATTACCTATAGTGTGTAACACACTTACATGCATCGTGTCTGCATAATATTGTGAGGTACTCTAATAATGGAAATTCTATTAAATTTATCATTAAATCAACATCTAATTGAATATCATTAGATATTAAAATATCGGATAAGGTTTTATGTATGTCCCCTCCATGGTACTGATTACAGTGTACTAATCTAGTTGACATTTTTCTTATCAATCTAGAAAGTTAAGTTGTAGGATTAAACATTGTTCTTACCAATCTAGAGAGTAAAATAGTTGGATTTAACATTATTCTTACCAATCTAGAAAGTTAAATAGTAGGGTAAAACAATGTTCATTCCAAACTAGAGAGTTAAATAGCAGGATTAACCGTTGTTCTTACCAACTTTGAGAGTTAAATAGTAGGATTTGACATTTTTCTTATCAATCTAGAAAGTTAAGTTGTAGGATTAAACATTGTTCTTTCCAAACTAGAGAGTTATATAGTAGGAATAAAAGTTGTTCTCACGAATCTGGAGAGTTAAATAGTCGGATTAAACGTTGTTCATACCAATCTACAAAGTTAAATATTAGGATTTGACATTATTCTTATCAATCTAGAGAGTTAAATAGTATGATTAAACTTTCTTTTTTCCAACCGTGAAAGTTAAATAGTAGGATTTAACATTTATCTTATTAATCTAGAGAGTTAAATAGTAGAATTAAACGTTGTTCTTACCAATCTTGAAAGCGAAATAGTACGATAAACCGTTGTATTTACCAATCTATATTTTTTTATTATTTAATTTAAATCATGTCCAAGAAACTACCAGTACTTTGTAAAGTGTGAACCAAGTACCATTCTATATTTTTATTATTTAATTTAAATCATGCCATAGAAACTAGCAGTACTTTGTAAAGTGTGAATAAAGTACCATTACATTCTTTTCTCGAACTAAACACTTTTATTTCGTTGCTGTTTATTCGCATATAATTAAGGATAGGTTTATGCTTGATCACGTGATTATGGTAATTTACCGTTCGATAAGCTGTTTCGATATCGGTTCCATTCTAAAGAGCTCGGCGTAACGAGATTAAGACCAAATTATTGGACTAAGTTTTTCTCTTGAACACAGATTGATTTAACTAACGCAAACTAAGTTTTAACCTAGACGTAACAATAATAAAAAAACTGATAAATTGAGACGATGAGTGGTGCACTTTTTTCACTACATGTTTTTCACCAGCGAAACATTTTAAAAATTTTTAATAAGGAGCAACTTTCTTATCTCTTTGGAAGAAGAAATATAAAATTTTCTCAAATCTTGCCAACAAGTATAATTAATAATGTTATTAATATTTTCTACGGCCTTTTGTGGGAGAATGCTCTTGGTTACAACTTGTTTTCGATCATCCTGGAACAGGAAGCCCATCGTGTTGCTTTGTGTTCATTTTAAACAAACAAACAAACCTAAACCCTGTTCCATAGTGAATAACTAGTAAGTTTAAGGTCTTACGATGCTAAAACTCATAACTCGACTCTCGACAATACACACAGCTCATTGCGTAGCTTTTTGTTCACTTACAATCATTAAAGTTCTCTTTAAACACTTTACATTCAACCTTTGAAATAAACGTCGTGTATGCACGGTTTAAAAGATTATCCCCATATAAAGATAAAATAATATTGTTTAGACTATGTTTCTCTTTAAATTATATGCTGTCCCTATATTAATAATTCAGTACATCTCTTGTTACATTATTATCTTCTAATAGCTTATTCAATCTTTTCTCCAGTTACATACAAAATCATACAGAGAAATAGAAGGATACAAAAACAGGTAGGTAAGGTACAGTACAGTAAAATAGGTAGTGGTTCAGTGAGATATGAAAATAAAAATTGGTGTATATATTAGTAAACTAAGTCAATCAAGTCAACACTCAAGAAAATAAAGTAAAATAAGAGGATTAAACATTATTCCTACCAGCCTAGAGAGCTAACAAGGAGGATTAAACATTGCTCTTACCAACCTAAAGGATCAAATAGTAGGATTTAACATTATTCTTACCAATCTAGAGATTTAAGTAGTAGGAATTAACATTATTCTTACCAATCTAGAGAGTTAAATAGTGGGATTCAACATTATTCTTACCAATTCAGAAAGTTAAGTAGTAGGATTCAACATTATTCTTACCAATTTAGAAAGTTCAATAGTGATATTTAACATTATTCTTATCAATCTAGAGTTAAATATTAGGATTAAACGTTGTTCTTACCAACCTAAAAACATAAATAGTATGATTAAACATTGTTCTGCACTAATGTGGTGTGTAGTGGTAACGTAATGGGTGGATAAGGTGTATTTAAAATACATAATTTCTCTCTCACTACCATTATTAGAAGCTAGTATAAATTCCTAGTATGCTTGGTGACATTACCTATAGTGTGTAACACACTTACATGCATCGTGTCTGCATAATATTGTGAGGTACTCTAATAATGGAAATTCTATTAAATTTATCATTAAATCAACATCTAATTGAATATCATTAGATATTAAAATATCGGATAAGGTTTTATGTATGTCCCCTCCATGGTACTGATTACAGTGTACTAATCTAGTTGACATTTTTCTTATCAATCTAGAAAGTTAAGTTGTAGGATTAAACATTGTTCTTACCAATCTAGAGAGTAAAATAGTTGGATTTAACATTATTCTTACCAATCTAGAAAGTTAAATAGTAGGGTAAAACAATGTTCATTCCAAACTAGAGAGTTAAATAGCAGGATTAACCGTTGTTCTTACCAACTTTGAGAGTTAAATAGTAGGATTTGACATTTTTCTTATCAATCTAGAAAGTTAAGTTGTAGGATTAAACATTGTTCTTTCCAAACTAGAGAGTTATATAGTAGGAATAAAAGTTGTTCTCACGAATCTGGAGAGTTAAATAGTCGGATTAAACGTTGTTCATACCAATCTACAAAGTTAAATATTAGGATTTGACATTATTCTTATCAATCTAGAGAGTTAAATAGTATGATTAAACTTTCTTTTTTCCAACCGTGAAAGTTAAATAGTAGGATTTAACATTTATCTTATTAATCTAGAGAGTTAAATAGTAGAATTAAACGTTGTTCTTACCAATCTTGAAAGCGAAATAGTACGATAAACCGTTGTATTTACCAATCTATATTTTTTTATTATTTAATTTAAATCATGTCCAAGAAACTACCAGTACTTTGTAAAGTGTGAACCAAGTACCATTCTATATTTTTATTATTTAATTTAAATCATGCCATAGAAACTAGCAGTACTTTGTAAAGTGTGAATAAAGTACCATTACATTCTTTTCTCGAACTAAACACTTTTATTTCGTTGCTGTTTATTCGCATATAATTAAGGATAGGTTTATGCTTGATCACGTGATTATGGTAATTTACCGTTCGATAAGCTGTTTCGATATCGGTTCCATTCTAAAGAGCTCGGCGTAACGAGATTAAGACCAAATTATTGGACTAAGTTTTTCTCTTGAACACAGATTGATTTAACTAACGCAAACTAAGTTTTAACCTAGACGTAACAATAATAAAAAAACTGATAAATTGAGACGATGAGTGGTGCACTTTTTTCACTACATGTTTTTCACCAGCGAAACATTTTAAAAATTTTTAATAAGGAGCAACTTTCTTATCTCTTTGGAAGAAGAAATATAAAATTTTCTCAAATCTTGCCAACAAGTATAATTAATAATGTTATTAATATTTTCTACGGCCTTTTGTGGGAGAATGCTCTTGGTTACAACTTGTTTTCGATCATCCTGGAACAGGAAGCCCATCGTGTTGCTTTGTGTTCATTTTAAACAAACAAACAAACCTAAACCCTGTTCCATAGTGAATAACTAGTAAGTTTAAGGTCTTACGATGCTAAAACTCATAACTCGACTCTCGACAATACACACAGCTCATTGCGTAGCTTTTTGTTCACTTACAATCATTAAAGTTCTCTTTAAACACTTTACATTCAACCTTTGAAATAAACGTCGTGTATGCACGGTTTAAAAGATTATCCCCATATAAAGATAAAATAATATTGTTTAGACTATGTTTCTCTTTAAATTATATGCTGTCCCTATATTAATAATTCAGTACATCTCTTGTTACATTATTATCTTCTAATAGCTTATTCAATCTTTTCTCCAGTTACATACAAAATCATACAGAGAAATAGAAGGATACAAAAACAGGTAGGTAAGGTACAGTACAGTAAAATAGGTAGTGGTTCAGTGAGATATGAAAATAAAAATTGGTGTATATATTAGTAAACTAAGTCAATCAAGTCAACACTCAAGAAAATAAAGTAAAATAAGAGGATTAAACATTATTCCTACCAGCCTAGAGAGCTAACAAGGAGGATTAAACATTGCTCTTACCAACCTAAAGGATCAAATAGTAGGATTTAACATTATTCTTACCAATCTAGAGATTTAAGTAGTAGGAATTAACATTATTCTTACCAATCTAGAGAGTTAAATAGTGGGATTCAACATTATTCTTACCAATTCAGAAAGTTAAGTAGTAGGATTCAACATTATTCTTACCAATTTAGAAAGTTCAATAGTGATATTTAACATTATTCTTATCAATCTAGAGTTAAATATTAGGATTAAACGTTGTTCTTACCAACCTAAAAACATAAATAGTATGATTAAACATTGTTCTGCACTAATGTGGTGTGTAGTGGTAACGTAATGGGTGGATAAGGTGTATTTAAAATACATAATTTCTCTCTCACTACCATTATTAGAAGCTAGTATAAATTCCTAGTATGCTTGGTGACATTACCTATAGTGTGTAACACACTTACATGCATCGTGTCTGCATAATATTGTGAGGTACTCTAATAATGGAAATTCTATTAAATTTATCATTAAATCAACATCTAATTGAATATCATTAGATATTAAAATATCGGATAAGGTTTTATGTATGTCCCCTCCATGGTACTGATTACAGTGTACTAATCTAGTTGACATTTTTCTTATCAATCTAGAAAGTTAAGTTGTAGGATTAAACATTGTTCTTACCAATCTAGAGAGTAAAATAGTTGGATTTAACATTATTCTTACCAATCTAGAAAGTTAAATAGTAGGGTAAAACAATGTTCATTCCAAACTAGAGAGTTAAATAGCAGGATTAACCGTTGTTCTTACCAACTTTGAGAGTTAAATAGTAGGATTTGACATTTTTCTTATCAATCTAGAAAGTTAAGTTGTAGGATTAAACATTGTTCTTTCCAAACTAGAGAGTTATATAGTAGGAATAAAAGTTGTTCTCACGAATCTGGAGAGTTAAATAGTCGGATTAAACGTTGTTCATACCAATCTACAAAGTTAAATATTAGGATTTGACATTATTCTTATCAATCTAGAGAGTTAAATAGTATGATTAAACTTTCTTTTTTCCAACCGTGAAAGTTAAATAGTAGGATTTAACATTTATCTTATTAATCTAGAGAGTTAAATAGTAGAATTAAACGTTGTTCTTACCAATCTTGAAAGCGAAATAGTACGATAAACCGTTGTATTTATCAACGTAGAGAGTTATATAGTGCAATTTAACATTATTCTTACCAACATAGAAAGTAAAACAGAAACAGTGTAGTAGGGAACACGATATGTTATCATTGACTCTCATCACCATTAAACAATGTTCTAACCAATCTAGAAAGTTAAATCGTAGGACTAAACATTTTTCGTGCAAATGTAATAAGTTAAGTAGTGGGATTACCAGCTGTTCTTACCAACCTAGATTTAAATAGTTGGAGTTGACATTTTTCTGATCAATCTAGAAAGGTAAAATTGTCGGATTAAACAATGTTCTTACCACATTAGAGTTATATAGTAGGATTAAAAGTTGTTCTTACCACCCTAGATATCTAAATGGTAGGATTAAACATTGTTCTTACCACCCCAGATAGTGAAGTAGTAGGATTAAACGTTGTTCTTACCAACCTAGAATTTGTTTGTTTGTTTTGGAATTTCGCACAAAGCTACTCGAGGGCTATCATAAACCTTATACAAGGTGAAATTCTAATTTCCATGTCTAAACAAATATTTGCAGTATTGACACGTTTCACCAACATAGTTTTTCGTGATAATACAACCCACGTTATTTATGTTTAATTTTATGGTAAAAACATTTAAGAAATTCTTCACGGCTAAGAGTCTGACAAATGGATAATGAATATAAAAATAAAAAGTTTTAACAACCGTACGAATTTAATTATGTTCCCAAAGTTTTCTGTGATTTTGATTTGTGTTTGATAAGACTCCTTAAGTTAAGCAAGTGAATCAAAATTTAGTATTTTAATATCATAATGTCCAGGTAAAAAGTAAATAAATATATATATTAGTTTTTTACAATCTAAAAACAAGCCAAAACGAAAATAAATTAAAAATAATAAACAAAAAACGCTGCACTGATTAAAAAGATCCCAGAGTACAAGCCATAATGTGGAATATAAAACGTACCCTAGGTTTTGAAGATGAATATTTTTTTTAATTTCGCCCAAAGTTACACGAGGGCTATCTGCGCTAACTGTCCTTAATTTAGCTGTGTAAGACTAGAGAGAAGGCGGCTAGTCATCACCACCCACTGCCAACTCTTGAGATACCTTTTTATCAACGAATAGTTTTATCAACGCTCCTACGGCTGAAATGGCGAGCATGATGGGTGTGATGGCGATAAGAGCCCTCGACCCTCAGATTACGAGTTGCATGCCTTAATCACCTGACCATGCTGAAGGTGACTGATAAAGTAGAACCCACATTGCGGTGGGGATACGCCGTCTATCAGTCTTAACCTTCTTTTGCCAGTCTCACATAAAGAAATAAAATAAAGGAGTAGCAACAGATATAGTAATAGAAATTGGGAGAGTGAGATGTGGGTGCTCAAGCCCACAATGTATTACATCTATATCACCCTTCATTGCCTACAGGTAGTTGTGGGAAGGTGACTGCTCTCCAAAGCAAATAAGAAAAAATTAATTGAAACATAAAAATAAGCCCCCCCAGTGGCTAAGCGGTATGTCTGCGGACTTACACTCTAAAATCCGGGTTTCGATACCCGTGGTGGGCAAAGCACAGATAGCCCATTCTATAGCTTTGTGCTTAATTCAAAAACAACAACAACATAAGAATATGAAACATAAGGTGCTACCATTTTGGGATAGTAAGTAAAAGACTCCTATTAAGAAAGGCTTTAATTGGTAGATCAGTAAACGAATTATACTAGTTTGAAGAATGCCATAGAGCTGTTTAAATAAACTATTATAGCACCAAACCACCACCCATATGTTAAATCTGCTGTGACTATCCTTTTTTATTTTTTTCAAAAATTTTTACATTGATATTCTTATTTTAATTTCTGTAGTATTGTAGTATTTTCAACTTCTGTTCTATCAATGAATTTAAAACAAATATTAAACATTTTAATAGAATTGTGGTGTACAATATGGTGAATTGAAATGTTTGAATATTATGTACTTGTTTACAATTTTTTAGATACTTTAAAACAGGTTGATTATTTTTGTTATTCAAAAGTATATCTTATTATTATTAACACTTACATTTTTAATTTATTCAAGTAAAATATCAAGTAATTTATTTAATAATTTTACCAGTTATTTAGTAATTGTTCTTATTGAATTAGATATAAATTTAAATTTAATTGGAGATTTATGGAGTTTGGGAATAGTATAAAGAAAAGGTAAATCTACATAAAGATTTTGTTTAGAATAAAGTTTATTATAAGCTTTAATAAAATTATTAATTACTGTATTTTTTATTGATTAATAAGTTTGTGTAATATTGATTTATTTTATCATAAGTAATGCACAATTTTTTTACAAATGATACCAATATTACAGTCAGCCTTATCAATGGGAATTACAACATATTTTTCTTGCTATGTTTGAATCTTATTTTTTAACTGATGAAACGATAAATCTGTGTGGCATTTTAAAAATTTTATACGGGATAATTTTATTTTTGTTTTTTAAGTACATATCACTTTCATTCAAGAAACCATGTGGATAAAATGTAATATAGTTAAGTTTTAAAATATATTCATAACTACTATTTTAAATATTTTTGGATTTTTATTCTTATTACATTTTGTGGCTATTCTATATTTTCTCCCTTTATTAAGTATTTCACACAATATTTTATCCTTTATAATTTTCAAGTTACCAGTAACAATATGTTTATGAAAAGTATCAATAAGTAAACAATTTTACACTCACAAGGCAAGTTATTAACTTAATTTTCTTTTAGATCAGTCAAAAAACTTTAATAGTTATATAGTGATGAGTCAATTGGAACTTCATATTTATAACTGACGCTAGGCTAAGTTTTTGCTAGGAAAAATGTTATTTTTTTTATAGATTGATGAATAATTTTAAAAAATCTGCAAATCATTAAATATTTTGAGTTGTAGTTTCTCATTTCCAAAACTTGATAATTCAAACTTTTAATCGATGTTTTATAATATCTACAAGTAAGTGTTTTACATGATCGTTTCGAAAATCAAAAATTTATTACATTAATTAATAATTTTATTTTGGGAAGGTTAAAATGATAAATCTTTTTAAAAAATAATTTACGTACACCATACCAAAAAAAAAAAAAAAATCCATAATTGATTTCCGACTAAAGGGAGCACGATAACGTGTTAAGGGATTTTAAATACATTTGTTGTTGTTTTTCTTGTCGTTATGGCTTTCAAAAACCTCAAAGTTAGTGTTGCATGTGTAATGTGAAACGACTTTTTGATTTGCAATATTAATTTTGAAAATATAACTAGTTAGATATCGTATAGCCTCGAGTTGTTTGTCTGTATTAAATAGTCTTATAAAAATAAAATTTATGTAAAATTTGATCTGAGTTTGAAAATGAAAGATACTTATTTAGCCTAATATATAATCTCCATAGATGTTTGTAAGTCGTGCAATATCGAAGGTAAATTTATAGAACATCAAAATGTAACTGCTTATTCGTTTAGAGTTACTCCTAAGGAAATTAAAAATTTAATCGACAATACAAAGCCACACAGAAATTACATTTGCTAGCAAGATTGATACAAACTATTTTCTTTATTGACACAAATATGTTATTATACAAACAATAATACAATTTATATTAACAGTTATTGCAAATAATAATTTATATACAAAGATATTACAAACTTACACACAATATTGAGTCTTCAAATCTGATCTGGAACTGAATATTTTATCCGCGGTTTACGATGAGCAAATTAGTTTCTGGTTGATATAAGTACAATTTACTTAACGGGTAGCTAGATAGCTCTATTCTTGGCTGGTCTCACGCCGTTTACAAGCTGACTTTTCACCGACGAAAATATTTAATGTTATCTTAGAAATACCAACGTTCGAAGTTTATTCTCTGAAGTTAAACAGTCTCTTATGTTCGAAATCTATAAACATTTTGTTTAAATATATTCGGTTTTTCCGATTAATAAGCTTTCATCACAATTGTAGTTTATGAGTTTTGTGGTATATAGCAAACCAACAATATAAAACTCTCTTTGTGCGTCGATTTGCAAATTTTAAGGCGAGGTTCTCGAAAGTTCAGTTAGGAATAATACTTGAAGTCACTAGTATTTTACACACACACACATAGTACATTGTTGATTATTATGAGAACCTTCTATAAATTTAATGAATAGGCAAGAATTTCGCAGTATATTGAACAATATAAGTTACATGCATTCTTAATATAAATTTAACTTACACAAACGTCGATATTAGAGTAAATATATAATAGTAAATCCGTTACACCTGTACACTAATACGACGTCCAATTGTGGCTACGAACTTTGATTCAATCTCGGAAAAGGTTCCCAATTATTGTGACAAGTCAGAATTGACAGGTAATTGTTACCTGTTGCAACTTGAATGATGATCTGCCTTATTCTTGTGCTGGAGATTTTATATTGTTGGTCTTTATGTGGCGTCACGTTTTGCTTGAGCACTTTGAGAGCCAACAAAATAAAAACTACTGCTACATACATAACATTTAAATGAGAAACAAACAATTAAATGAGATTCATGTGTACACAGTATGTTGATTTACAATAAAAAGCCTATACACAGAACTGTAAGGTAAATATTATCATCAAATGACAAGGCCTACACGAAGAATAGCCAATGGTAGTGAAATTTTGTAACACTTCGTTATTTTTGTATCTTTAAATAACACACTTCTAATGCTAGTTGGCATACATATTTATAGAATTGTTTAAAGAACAACAGACGAAATAAACTAAAGTCGAAAGGCTCCATAATGTTAAAAAGAGGAAACGTCATAGAATATTCTTAATGGCGTCACCTTCAACATCTGTAACGTCATCTTTAATGATGCGTCAATTTATTCTTGTTTTTAAGCCTGAAACTCCAACAGTAAAAGTAACGTTCGGAAAAAGTACCATCTAAAAAATTTAGTTTTTTTCCAACTTACTGATCGCATGGTTTATATTTTTACTTCTAGAAATCTGTAACATTCCAGATAAAACCTTGTGTTTTTTATTTGCAAATGAGAGATCTTTAAGGCTTATTATTTGGGGTTATTCTTTACGTTGAAGTTTTTACTATTGTTTTAATTTAAAACATGCCTTTCTGATCACTGTAGTTTTATCATTATTTTAATTTAAAACATTCTTTTCCAATCACTGTAGTTTTTATCACTATTTTAATTTAAAACTGATCCAAACATTTTCCAACAGTATTCCTGTCTCTTTTACCGATAATTAACTTGTTTATCAATATCTTTATTTGTTTGTTGTCGGAAATTCGCATATAGCTACACAAGGGCTATCTTCACTGTCTGCCACTAAATTTCAACTGATAAATTAGAGCAAAGGAATTAGTCAATAGCACCCACTGTCAACTCTTAGGTTATTCTAATCGAATAATGGAATTCGACAGCCTCATTTATTACGTACTCACGATTCCAAAATGCGGATTGCGTTTTTTCAAGCAATAGGATGTGAATCATGAATCTTCGGATTTGTCCATAGAAGTTTTGTGAATAATAATTTATTTTTTAATTGTAAGTAACCTGAGACTAAATGTATTAACTAGTACTAGGTATATTAACAGGGAGTGGTACCGTGACCTGGTAGTTAGGGTGCTGGAATCGCAATATACGGTTCGTGGGATCTAAGCCCAGTACCGAACGTGCTCGTCCTTTCAGCTGTTGAGGTATTATTATACAATGTTTGAACCTACTATTTGGCGGTAAAAAGTAACCCAATAATTGGCGGTGGGTACTGCAAGCCGGTTGCTTCTTCTTTAGTCAGAAGCTCATTACATCGACATGTACACGTAACTTACGTTGCTTCACCATAAAATAAACAAACATATGATTTTATTTAATTTAAACCAACATATTTATAATAAATCTGAAATCACAGTACTATTACGTCATGATTAATAAACGTTCTATTGGCTTTGTCAATCATTTTCAGGTACTGGTTTCTATATCTAATCCTAGCAACCGAATGATATTATTAAGTGCGAATTACGACCTATTACTCATCAAGTTAGGTTTTTACTTACCTGTACCTCATATGTAACTATAGAGAGCGCTGATGGTGTTACATCCAACACTGGAACCAGTCATACCTTGTGAAACTACCAAATAATCTTACTTTCCTATAGTAGGCGCCTCCCCCACATTCCAGTGGCTCAAAGTTAAGCCTGTAAACTAAGATTGCTAAGAATCGGAATTCGATACCATATTGGGCAGAGCATAGATAGCCCATTGTGCAGCTCTGTATTATGGGTTCTCAAGCTTGTCGTTGAGCCAAGGGGATTTCTGACTGTTTTATTAATACTGAGTTCTCTATCTCCACAAGTTGTTAACCAAACTCCCTTCTAGGATATTCTCGGTATCTGTGTTTTACTGCCACTAGCAGCCTGAAATATTGTGAAGAAGACCAGTAATTCACCCGTGATCCACGTAGGTACAACCTAGTCACGTTTCATAAGGCTTAGCTAATGGTGTTTACCTGTCTTTATTGTGAGGTAGAAATGGTATCAGTACTAGAATACTCGCTTATTGATTGTCTATCTAATAAACGTCTGTAAAATAACATGCTTTAGATATATCAAACACCATTAGACTAAAACACAAGTATCACCATCAGACTAATATCACAAGTAACACCATCAAGTATTTGTATTCTGTCACTACATAATGTAAACTTAGTGAGTCAGTCAAATATCTTGTTTGTATTCCATCACGTATTTTAAGAACATTGCTCAAATTTGTTCCCAGTTCCGCAATACCTTGGAATCCTATAACGAATTTTAGTTGGGTTGTTTTGGGGGGTAAAAACCATGTTTGTATGTCGTAGCTTTAATTAAACCTCGTTTTATTAAATAGCCTGGCATTGCCTCTTGACTAAGGCACTCGGCTCGCAAAGCTGCGGGTCACGCCTTCTCAACTTTGGGAGAATTATTAAGTGGTGGCCATTCCAACTATTCGTTGGTAAAAGGAGTAGCCCAAGAGTTAACAGTGGGCGGTTTTGACTAGCTAGCTTCACTCTTTTTTGTTTTTGGTAAATTAGGGATGGCTAACGCAGATACCTTTGAACGAACTTTCAAATCACAAATAGAAGAATGACCCTCATATCCACACACAACTGTGATATTTGAAATAATGACAAGATTCAAGTATGTTTTCCATATATTTGTATTTAAACCGCAGAAGTTCCATTTGAGATTTAATGTTGAACATTATAAAACGTAAGTTTGTTTGTTTCTCATTTTAATTAGAAGAAAGGCAGCTACTCCTCACCACCCACCGCCAACACTTGTACTACTCTTTTACCAAAAATAGTGGGATTGACTGAAACATAAAACAACCCTACGGTTGAAAGGCAAGCATGTTTGGTGTGACGGAGATTTCAAACCTCCAATCCACAGATTTCGAGTCGAGCGCCCTAACCATCTGACCGTACTGGACTTACGAAACGTAAAAACAACAACTAATTTTTAATTGACACAACAATGAAATATGTGTAATTCAGTTATTGTTGAAGTTTTTATAGGGTGTTTAAAATTGATACGAAACACGTTGCGCTATAAATAAAATGACAGTTGAAAGTTGTTTTTAATTAATTTAGATTTAAGGATCTTTGAGAATCTAGTTTTTTTGTTTTTACTAAGCTTGTTATTTGAAGAGAAGTTCCATTTTGAACATCCAAGATTTATTTTCCGTCCTTCAAATAAACTCTATGTTTTTTTGTTGGTGTTGTTGCCAAACATAATCTATTTTCTATGAATTACCTTCAACGTCAAACTAAAACACATTAACCCTTCGACAAAGCAGATATATTAAGAATGGTCAGCGTCAGGCCTAGTAACTTCTGCGTCGTGTTTTTCTTGGCTTTAGGTCTCATGTATTCACTGATCTAGTACACGAAGAAAGAACCTCTGTATCAAAAAATATCCCTGGACTGTAATGTCATTCATGAAGACCTGGTTTCAAAATAATAAATACTATAATTGCAATAAGTTTTCTCACTGACGTCTTGGTTAAAAAATGTAACAAGATGCGTTAGTCGCTAATTAAGTGATAATTAAAACTGAGCCCATGTCGTTAAATTGATCTATTTATAGCGAAATGTTAATTAGGTCTTACAATGTAACACAAGTAATGCGAGTAAAAATTTAACAAACGAACATTTCAAAAAGGTCTCAAATACTTTCATCTTGTATTGCCATGGCGAATCGATTCATCATCTACATCTTTCAAATATACTGAAGAGCTATCGATCTGTGATCCAGTAGGGATCTTATTTTTAGTCCTCTCATCAACGAATATTTTCCTCACCGAGCCATTTTTCAAAAACCCTATACCCGTCACATGTGGTTCATTTGATTATTTATACATTTCTCAAATATTTGTATCAATATTTCCCATGGTTCTTTTCTATTATTAATCTTCAATGACCCCCATTGTTGTCGTTATCATCATCATCATCATAATCATTAGTATTATTATCATCATTACTATAATCATTAGTATGATCATCATCATCATTAGCATAATCATCGTCATTATCATAATCCTCACCATC
Organism: Carcinoscorpius rotundicauda; assembly: GCA_011833715.1. Lineage (NCBI taxonomy): Eukaryota > Metazoa > Arthropoda > Merostomata > Xiphosura > Limulidae > Carcinoscorpius > Carcinoscorpius rotundicauda. The sequence goes on from CM022406.1 coordinate 29,624,575, forward strand.
ATTATTTTCATCATCATCACCATAAAAAACATCATCGTCATAAGTATCATCATCAGTGACATTATCATCATCATAATTGGTGATAGCAGTGATGACGATGATGATGATACTAATAATGATAGTAGTGATGATGATGATGATACTACTGCTGCTGCTGATGATTATGGTTATGACGATGATCATACCAATGAGAATGATATTAATGATGATGATGATACTAATGATGATAAAATGATTATGATTATGGTGATTTTAATGATGATCATGAGGATACTATGGATGACACTAATAATGATGATGATTTTGATCGAACTAATGATTATGATGATACTAATGAAGATGTTGATACTAATGATGATACTTATGATAATGATAATTATAATACTAATGATGGTGATGATCATGATGATTATACTGATACTAATGATGACAGTAATAATATTAATCATTATTATGATGATGACACTAATGAAGATGATGATACTAATAATGATACTAACAATGATGATGATACAAATGACGATCATGATGATAGTGATGATGATGATCATACTAATTATGATACTTACGATGCTTATGATACTCATGATGATACTAATGATGATGATGATGATCTTACCAATGATGTTACTCATAATGATAATGGTGATGATCATACTAATGATGATACTAATATAGATGATGACACTAATGACAATACTTGTGATAAAAGTACGGATTATACTTCTGATGATTCTAATGATTATACTAAAGATGATGAAAGTGATACCAATGATGATGGTAATAATGAAGATAATGACGAAGATGATGATGATGATAAAGATTATAATGATTATGAAGATGATGATCATGATGATAATGATAATGAAAATGAGGATGATGAAGATAATGATCATAATGATAATGAAAATGAGGATGGTGATGGTGAGGATTATGATGATGATGATAATGAAGATGGAGATAGTATTGAAGATGATGATGATAATGAAAGATAAAGATGATGACGATGACGATGGTGATGATCATTGTGATGATTATGATGAAAATAAAATGATGTTGAAGATGATGATGATGATGATAATTATAAAGATGATGATGGAGAAGATGTGGATGATGAAGAATTGGATGAAGAATTATGTTGAAGATGAAGATTATGAAAATGAACATGATGATGATGATAATGATTAATATGAACATGATAATGATGTTATTGGTGATGATGAAGATTAAGATAGTGATAATAATAAAGATAAAGATGATGATAAAGATGGTGATGATGAAAATGAAGATGATGATCATAATGATAATGAAAGTGAGGATGATGAAGATGATGATAAAGATGGTGATGATGAAAATGAAGATGATGATCATAATGATAATGAAAGTGAGGATGATGAAGATGATGATCATAATGATAATGAAAATGAGGATGGTGATGGTGAGGATAATGATGATTATAAAGATGAAGATGATGACAATGATGAAGATGATGGTGATTATAATGATGATGATGATAATGAAGATGGAGATAATATTGAAGATGATGATGATAATTATAATGATGAAAATAAAATGATGATGAAGATGATAATGATTAATATGGACATGATGATGGAGATGATAATGATTAAGATGGTGATAATAATGAAGATAAAGATGAAGATGATGACGATGAAGATGGTGATGATGGTTATAATGATTAGGATGATGATGATGACGATGATGAAGATGATGATGAAGATGATAATTATAAAGATGATGATGGAGAAGATGTGGATGATGAAGAATAGGATGATGATTATAATGATGAAAATAAAATTATGTTGAAGATGAAGATGATGATTAGGATGATGATAATGATGTTATTGGTGATGATGAAGATGATGATGATTAAGATAGTGATAATAATAAAGATAAAGATGATGATGATAAAGATGATTAAGATAATGATGATGATAATGAAGACGATGACGAAAATGATGATGATGATAAAGATGGTGATGAAGATAATGATGATGATGTTGATGATGATCATTGTGATCATTATGAAAATGATGATGGTGATGATGAAAATGATGAAGATAATAACGATGAATATGATGATGATTATGAATAGGATGACGATGACGATGATGATAATGATTATGAAGATCAAAATGATGAGGATGATGATGATAATTGTGATGATTATGAAAATGATGATTATGAAGGTGAAGATGATAAAGATGATGATGATGAAGATAAAGATGAATATGATTATGATAGTGAAGATGATTATGAAGGTGAAGAAGATGATAAAGATGATGATAATTATGAAAATGATGGAAATGATGATGAAGATGGTGATAATATTGAAGATGATGATGAAGAATAGGATGATGAAAATAAAATTATGTTGAAGATGAAGGTGATAATATTGTAGATGATGATGAAGAATAGGATGATGATTATTATGATATTGATGATGATAATGAAGATGGAGATACTATTGAAGATGATGATGATAATTATAATGATTAAAATAAAATGATGAAGATAAAGATGAGGATTAGGATGATGAAAATGATGATGATGATGATGGAGAGGATAATGATAAATATGATGGTGAGAATGATGATGATGAAGATGATTAAGATAATGATGATGATTATTGTGATAATTATGAAAATGATGATGATGGTGATAAAGATGATGATGATGAAGATGATAATAAAGATGATGATGATTATGAAGATGATGGAGATCATTGTGATGATTATGAAAATGATGATGATGATGAATATGATGATGATGAAGATAGTGAAGATGATAGATAATGATGAAGATGTTGAAAATAATGAAGATGATGATGATGGTGGTTATAATGATGAAAATAAAATGATGATGAAGATGGTGACTAGGATGAAGATAATGATGATAATGAAGATGAAGTTTCCTTCATGATGGTGGTTATAATGATGAAAATAAAATGATGATGAAGATGAAGATGGTGACTAGGATGAAGATAATGAAGATGATGAAATGATAAAGGTGAAGATGATTATTATGAAGATAATGATGATGATTATGAATATGAAGTTGATGATAAAGATAAAGATGGTGATGAAAATGATGTTGAAGATGATGATTAAGATGACAATGATGATGAAAATGAAGATAATAATGACGATGGAGAAGAAGAGGATGATCAAGATGAAGATGAAAATGATGGAGATGATGATGATGATGATTATGAAAATGAACATGATTATGATGGTGAATATGATGATGATTATGAAGATGGAGATAATATTGAAGATGATGATAATGATTAATATGAACATGATGATAATGATGTTATTGATGATGATGATGAAAATGACAATGAAGATCATGATTATGATGAATATGATATTGGAGATGATAATGATTAAGATGGTGATGATGATGATGATAAAGATGATTAAGATGATGATGATAAAGATGATTAAGATAATGATGATAATGAAGACGATGACGAAAATGATGATGATGATCATTGTGATCATTATGAAAATGAAGATGATAATTATGATGAAGATAATGACGAAGATGATGAAAATGATGATGGAGATCATGATGATGAAGATGGTGATAATATTGAAGATGATCATGAAGAATAGGATGAATATGATGATGATTATGAAGAATAGGATGAATATGATGATGATTATGAAAATGAAGATGATGATGAAGATGGTGATAATACTGAAGATGATGACGAGTAAGATGACGATGATTATGAATAGGATGATGATGAAGATGGTGATTAGGATGATGAGGATGAAGATGATAATGATTATGAAGATCAAAATGATGATGAGGATGATGATGATCATTGTGATGATTATGAAAATGATGATGATTCAGATGAAGATGATAATGATGAAGGTGAAGATTGTGATAGAAATGATGATGACGAAGATGATGGTGATCATTGTGATAATGATGATGATGATGAAGATAATGATGGAAATGATGATGATGAAATGTCGATAATGATGAAGATGATCATGATCACAATGTTTAAGATGATGAAATTGATAATGAATATGAAGATGTTGATAAAGATAATGATAATGATTATAATGTTGAAGATCATGAAGATGATGATAAAAATGATAATGATGATGATGATGAAAATGATGATGGTGATAATATTGAAGATGATGATGATGATAATGATGATGGAGATCATGATAATGAAGATGGTGATAATATTTAAGATGATGATGATAATTATAATGATGAAAATAAAATAATCATGAAGATGAAGATGATGATTAGCATGATGATGATGATAATGAACATGATTTTAATGATGTTATTGATGGTGATGATGATGATAAGGACGTATTGCGTGGAACAAAAAGTTTCAGTAGTTCTAGAGTACCAATATGGTAAAAACTGGTTATAACAATATTAACGGTCATATTGTGTTGAACAACAAATTTCAGTAGTTACAGAGAACTAATACAGTAAAAAGTGGTGTATTTAGTAATAACGGTCATATTGTGTTGAACAACAAGTTTCAGTAGTTACAATGTACTAATACAGAAAAAACGGGTATATTTAGTTATAAAGATCATGTTGTGTTGAACATCAAGTTTCAGTAGTTACAGAGTACTAATACAGTAAATACTGGTGGATTTAGTTATAACGGTCATGTTGCGTTGAACAAGGTTCAGTGGTTACAAAGTACTAATACAGTAAAAACTGGTGTATTTAGTGATAACGGTCATATTGTGTTGAACAAGTTTCAGAAGTTACACTGTACTAATACAGAAAAAACCGTGCCTAATTTAGCAGTCTAAGACTGGAGGGGCTACTCTTTTACCAACGAATTGTGTGATTGACCGTAACATTATAACGCTACCATGGCTGAAAGGGCGAGCATGTTTGTGCGACCGGGATTCGAACCCACGACCCTCAGATTACGAGTCAAACGCCTCAATGCACTTGGCTATGCCGGGCCGAAATACGATAAAGTTAACAATAAAATCAACAAAATAAAACAAGACTTCAACAACAACAAAAGTCTTCCAAAAACCGTGAAAAAAGTATACGCACACATCTCAACCAATAACAAACAAACAATAATAAATCCCAAGATACAACAAAATACAAAACCTTATACTTCTGTATACCATACCTTCCCGACATCAGCGAAAAAATAACCAACATTTAGAAAAGAACTTATAACAAAACACAACATTCCAGTAAACACCAAATTTATTCAAAAACCAGGTACAAAACTAAAGACCATACTATGTAAAAAATACACTGTCAAACACAACGCTAAAGGAATTTATAAGATACAATGTGATAACTACCAGGGCTTCTAATTGGAAAAACGAGTAGAAAAATGGAAACTAGATTCAAAGAACAAAAAAAACACCTTCACACGTTTTTGAACACTGCAAATCATAGAAACACAACATAACCATAGAAATCACCCAAATACTAAATAGAGAAACAAATATAAACAAATGCAAAATCAAAGAATCCCTACTTCTTTGATTTTGCGTTTTATAAGGCAAGTGCTCGGCAACGGTCATTTGCAAACTCTCTCTTTGTAAACCTGAAGATGATCTAGGAAGGGCGAAACATTGTTCTGTGCTTATTAATAAAAGTGTTAATACCAATACCAACCGTTCTGAGGTATATTTTTATTTCAAGTAGGTTTCTCCTCATCAAGAATATATCCTATTGCTCATAAAAATGCATGGATATTATATTCAGAAACTATTTTCAATGAAGACATGGTGCAACACAACGAGCTTAATTTCATATTAGAATGAATATTTGTTATTGAACTTAAAATAGGAAGATATATTAGAAAATGTGTTGACTGTCCAATGAACCTGAATTTCATGTGAATACCCATGGAAAAGTTAATTTACTGCCGATGAAACTGTTGAACTGGTGTTATATATAATCTTAGACTCGTAATCTCCTTCGTTCGCTAACCAACACTGTATTGCACTACTAACGACTAATGCATACTTAAGCCTACATGTATTATTGGTTTTACAAACAACTATCCTAACATGTATGGTAATGCTAATATATCACACATAACCGAGAATAGAGGGTTTGTCTGTTTTGAATTTCATACAAAGCTACTAGAGAGCTATCTGTGCTAGCCGTCCTAATTTAGCAGTGTAAGACTAGAGGGAAGGCAGCAAGTCATCACCACCCACCGCCAACTCTTGGGATACTCTTTTACCAACGAATAGTGAGATTGACCGTCACATTATAACGCCCCCCCACGGCTGGGAGGCCAAGCATGTTTGGGGCGACGCGGGCGCGAATCCGCGACCCTCGAATTACGAATCGTACGCCTTACGCGCTTGACCATGCCAGGCCGGAGAATCGACGGACTTGTGATTTAATAAAGAAGTTTGTAGTATGCAGAATTAAATAAACATTCACGCTTTTAATGTGAAAAAAATCAAATTACGAGATATAGTACGCATTACAAGTGTTTTATCCTAAAATTTTACGATTCTGTTTCTTATTGGGACATATTTTTGAATTAGAAGGAAATAAAATCCTATCTTTAGAGCATAGCCAGGGCAATCTGGCCTTTATGCAAAAAGTAGCAATTTCGTATATAAAACACCCACTAATTTCAACCTTCAACTCTAAATTTACAATACATTGCTGTGAAAAATTAACGTTTTCTTTTTACAAGTATAAAAATTATACGTTTGTTGAAAAACTTTGTATGTGCCTTGTAATTTACTTTGACAAGAGAGCGCACTATACGAGCTCAATGTATTTTGATAAATCTTACAAACTTATTCTTAAATATGATACAGTAAAGTGTAGTTTTGTGAATCTTACAGTCTCTTCAATCAATTAAAAGTTCAGCATAAAAGAAATAACTTTATTGTGTAGCCTAAAAGAAAAAGCTGCATAATTAGTCCTGGATCTAATATTGTTCGGGAAGGTAAAATAATTTATACAAGTGGCTATCAAACCAGTTACTCGCATTAATACACGAACTGACCCAGTTTTAATCAAGATAAGTGTCACAATATTTCTATTCAAATGCATTCAGATATGTTTTCTGTACGTTTCCTGACAGAATTTGTAAATTTTGTGAACACATGCTAATCTTGTTATTATCCGGGCTGTCTTCTATGTCCTCAAAAAGTAATTGATCCACTGATTTTAGTGTTGTAAACCGATAGACTTACCACTGTCCCATCTTAGTTAAAAGTTGCATGCATCAATTTCTATAAGTGTAATTTGTGTCACTTTTTATTCATTCGAAGAGGGTCGGTCCAGTCCATTTCTAAGGATGACATACACATTTGTAGAAATTGGTATTAGACAAATACTTTCCATCTTTTACGTTATTTGGAATAGTGAACAGCTGGGAAGTATTATGCTGCACTTCAACTCCCTATTTAGTTTAGAAGGAATTCTATATTAGAGTTCTTCATCTTCGACTTGAAATAGTACTTTTTGTTTTGTTCTGTGCAGATGTCGAAGGAAATGATGCCGTTGTTATTCTTTTCTCAGTTCAAAACAACACAATGGGCTATATGCACTGTGTTCACTGCAGGGAATCACTTTGGAGGATTTAGTCCATAAACTCAGTTAAGACTGACTCACAGTGGCGTAGCAAAGGGGAGCGTTCAGCCCCGGGCGGCATTTTGAGGGGGTAAAATAGAAAAAAATTAAAATAATAAAAAGCTAACAAAAAATCTGAAATTTTTATACCAAAATGGAAATAAATATTTTGAGGACTTTCTGGAATTTTGAAGGTTAACGGATTATCAACGGCCAGCGGAGGGGGGGGAGAAGCAAATCTTTCGACCGCCCCGGGCGGCAAAAATAGTTGCTACGCCACTGCTGACTCAACAGGTGGAATGACTGTCACCACGCCAAACAGACCAAGTTTAATTTAAAAACATCAGACAACTTTGGAGGAACTATACAAGTAATACCACGTTGTTGATTTCTCGTCTATTTAAATACTTTCCATGTGGAGTTCTAGGATTTAGTCGCCAATAAATTTCTTTAAAAACAAAGATAAAATAGCAGATTTTTAATTTCAGTGATATGTAAAGACTATCACGTATATTTGCCAAAACAGACGCATTTGATTTAATCACTATGCACATTTAGAAGAAAACGTTTGTTATACAAGTTGTTCCATGTCACGCTCAAATAATAATAATAATAATAATAAAAACACTCAGTGTTTTAGCTTAGTATCATGACTATAATCTACAAATATTAAACTCTAGAAGGGGTGGTTATCATCAAATAACCCCCAAAAGTGAAATGTTTACTCCTAGAATTTAAAAATGAAGATGTTGATACTAATGATGATACTCATGATGATATTAATGATAATGATGATGATCATGATGATGATGACAGTAATAATGATATTAATCATTATTATGATGATGATGAGACTAACGATGATACTTATGATGATACTAATAATGATACTAACAATGATGATGATGATGATCATACTAATTATGATACTTACGATGCTTATGATACTCATGGTGATGATGATGATCTTACCAATGATGTTACTAATATAGACGATGACACTAATGACAATACTTGTGATAAAAGTACGGATTATATTATCATGATACTAATGATGATACTTAAGATGATGATAGTGATACCAATGATGACGATGATGAAGATGATGGTAATAATGAAGATAAAGATGATGAGGATGAAAATGATGGTAATAATGAAGATAAAGATGATGAGGATGAAAATGATTTTGATCGTGAAGATGATGATGATCAAAATGAAGATTATGACGAAGATGAAGATGACGACGATGATGATAATGATGAAGATGATCATGAAGAATAGGATGATGAAAATGATGAAGATAATAACGATGAATATGATGATGATTATAAAGATGATTATGAAAATGAAGACGATGATGAAGATGGTGATAATACTGAAGATGATGACGAGTAAGATGACGATGATTATGAATAGGATGATGATTATGAAGATCAAAATGATGATAAGGATGAGGATGATCATTGTGATGATTATGAAAATGATGATGGTGAAGATAATGATGATGGAGATGATGATCATTGTAATGATTATGAAGATAATGATGATGGAGATGATGATCATTGTGATAATTATGAAAATGATGATGATGGTTATTGTGATGATTATGAAAATGATGATGATGATTATTGTGATGATTATGATAATGATGATGAAGATTATGATAGAAATGATGATGGAGATGTTGAAGATGATCATTGAGATGATTATGAAAATGATGGTGATCATTGTGATAATGATGAAGATGATAGTAATTATGATGATGATGATGAAATGTCGATAATGATGATCATGATCACAATGTCTAAGATGATGAAAATGATGATGAAAATAATGATGGAGATAATGATGAAGATGGTGATAATATTGAAGATGATGATGAAAATAATGATGGAGATGATGATGATGAAAATAATGATTATAATGTTGAAGGTCATGATGAAGATGATGATTATAAAAATGAAGATGATAAAAATGATAAAGATGATGATGGTGATGATTATTATGATGATGATGGAGATGATAATGAAGATGTGATAATATTGAAGATGATGATGATAATGATGATGGAGATCATGATAATGAAGATGGTGATATTTAAGATGATGATGATAATTATAATGATGAAAATAAAATAATGATGAAGATGAAGATTAACATGATGATGATGATAATGAACATGATTTTAATGATGTTATTGATGGTGATGATGATGATGAGGACGTATTGTGTGGAACAAAAAGTTTCAGTAGTTCTAGAGTACTAATATAGTAAAAACTGGTTATAACAATATTAATGGTCATATTGTGTGGAACAAGGTTCAGTGGTTACAAAGTACTAATACAGTAAAAACTGGTGTATTTAGTGATAACGGTCATATTGTGTTGAACAAGATTCAGTAGTTACACTGTACAAATACAGTAAAAACTGGTGTATTTAGTTATAACGGTCATATTGTGTTGAACAAGTTTCAGTAGTTACACTGTTCTAATACAGAGTACTAATACAGTGAAAAGTGGTGTATTTAGTAATTACAGTCATATTGTGTTGAACAACAAGTTTCAGTAGTTAGAGTACTAATAGAGTAAATAGTGAAGTATTTAGTTATAATGGTCATATTGTGTTGAACAATAAGTTTCAGTAGTTACAGAGTACTCATACAGTAAAACTGGTGTATTTAGTGATAACGGTCACATTGTGCTGAACAAGTTTCAGTAGTTACACTGTACTAATACAGTAAAAACTGGTGTATTTAGTGGTAACGGTCATATTGTGTTGAACAAGTTTCAGTAGTTACACTGTACTATACAGTAAAAACGGTGTTTTTAGTGATAACGGTCATGTTGTGTTGAACATAAGGTTTCAGTAGTTACAGAGTACTAACTGGTGTCTTCAGTTTTCACGGTCATACTGTGATGAACAACAAGTTTCAGTAGTTACACTGTACTAATACAGTAAAAACTGGTGTATTTAGTTATAAAAGTTATATTGTGTTGAATAAGGTTCAGTGGTTACAAAGTACTAATACAGTAAAAACTGGTGTATTTAGTTATAACGGTCATATTGTGTTGAACAACAAGTTTCAGTAGTTACACTGTACTATACAGTAAAAACTGGTGTATTTATATGCAAAAACGGCTCGTTTGGGTTCAGAAAATACACTCGTATGTAACCATAATTACAGTACAGTAGATGTGATGTTAAATTCAATACTACTTTGTTCTTGATGTTTCATAAACTAATCTATGACTTCAATTACAAACTACACAGTAGAAGTGATGTTCAAAAACACTACTACTAGGTTGTAGGTACTTCATAAACACATCTGTGATTATGACTACAAACTTTACTGTAGAGGTGATATATAACAATATAGATACTTCATAAACTTATCTATAACTGTGATTACCAACTATATTGTAGAAGTGATGTTTAACAACAATACTTGTGTGTTTCAGATACTTCATACACTCATATAACTGTGATTACAAACTATGCAGATGTGATATATATCAACAATAGTATGTTGAAGATAATTCATAAACTTATCTGTAACTATGACTGCACACTATACAGTGCACCTGATATATAACAATAATACTACATTGTAGATACTTCATGAACTCATCTATAACTGAGACTACAACCTCTACAGTGGATGTGATATATAACAATACCACTACGTTGTAGACACTTCATAAACTCATCTATAACAGTGATTACAAACTGCACAGTAGACATGATATATAACAATACTAGTATGTTGTAGATACTTCATAAACTTACCTATGACTAAAAACTATACAGTGGACGTGCTAGCTTACCTATAGTGTGTAACACACTTACATGCATCGTGTCTGCATAATATTGTGAGGTACTCTAATAATGGAAATTCTATTAAATTTATCATTAAATCAACATCTAATTGAATATCATTAGATATTAAAATATCGGATAAGGTTTTATGTATGTCCCCTCCATGGTACTGATTACAGTGTACTAATCTAGTTGACATTTTTCTTATCAATCTAGAAAGTTAAGTTGTAGGATTAAACATTGTTCTTACCAATCTAGAGAGTAAAATAGTTGGATTTAACATTATTCTTACCAATCTAGAAAGTTAAATAGTAGGGTAAAACAATGTTCATTCCAAACTAGAGAGTTAAATAGCAGGATTAACCGTTGTTCTTACCAACTTTGAGAGTTAAATAGTAGGATTTGACATTTTTCTTATCAATCTAGAAAGTTAAGTTGTAGGATTAAACATTGTTCTTTCCAAACTAGAGAGTTATATAGTAGGAATAAAAGTTGTTCTCACGAATCTGGAGAGTTAAATAGTCGGATTAAACGTTGTTCATACCAATCTACAAAGTTAAATATTAGGATTTGACATTATTCTTATCAATCTAGAGAGTTAAATAGTATGATTAAACTTTCTTTTTTCCAACCGTGAAAGTTAAATAGTAGGATTTAACATTTATCTTATTAATCTAGAGAGTTAAATAGTAGAATTAAACGTTGTTCTTACCAATCTTGAAAGCGAAATAGTACGATAAACCGTTGTATTTATCAACGTAGAGAGTTATATAGTGCAATTTAACATTATTCTTACCAACATAGAAAGTAAAACAGAAACAGTGTAGTAGGGAACACGATATGTTATCATTGACTCTCATCACCATTAAACAATGTTCTAACCAATCTAGAAAGTTAAATCGTAGGACTAAACATTTTTCGTGCAAATGTAATAAGTTAAGTAGTGGGATTACCAGCTGTTCTTACCAACCTAGATTTAAATAGTTGGAGTTGACATTTTTCTGATCAATCTAGAAAGGTAAAATTGTCGGATTAAACAATGTTCTTACCACATTAGAGTTATATAGTAGGATTAAAAGTTGTTCTTACCACCCTAGATATCTAAATGGTAGGATTAAACATTGTTCTTACCACCCCAGATAGTGAAGTAGTAGGATTAAACGTTGTTCTTACCAACCTAGAATTTGTTTGTTTGTTTTGGAATTTCGCACAAAGCTACTCGAGGGCTATCATAAACCTTATACAAGGTGAAATTCTAATTTCCATGTCTAAACAAATATTTGCAGTATTGACACGTTTCACCAACATAGTTTTTCGTGATAATACAACCCACGTTATTTATGTTTAATTTTATGGTAAAAACATTTAAGAAATTCTTCACGGCTAAGAGTCTGACAAATGGATAATGAATATAAAAATAAAAAGTTTTAACAACCGTACGAATTTAATTATGTTCCCAAAGTTTTCTGTGATTTTGATTTGTGTTTGATAAGACTCCTTAAGTTAAGCAAGTGAATCAAAATTTAGTATTTTAATATCATAATGTCCAGGTAAAAAGTAAATAAATATATATATTAGTTTTTTACAATCTAAAAACAAGCCAAAACGAAAATAAATTAAAAATAATAAACAAAAAACGCTGCACTGATTAAAAAGATCCCAGAGTACAAGCCATAATGTGGAATATAAAACGTACCCTAGGTTTTGAAGATGAATATTTTTTTTAATTTCGCCCAAAGTTACACGAGGGCTATCTGCGCTAACTGTCCTTAATTTAGCTGTGTAAGACTAGAGAGAAGGCGGCTAGTCATCACCACCCACTGCCAACTCTTGAGATACCTTTTTATCAACGAATAGTTTTATCAACGCTCCTACGGCTGAAATGGCGAGCATGATGGGTGTGATGGCGATAAGAGCCCTCGACCCTCAGATTACGAGTTGCATGCCTTAATCACCTGACCATGCTGAAGGTGACTGATAAAGTAGAACCCACATTGCGGTGGGGATACGCCGTCTATCAGTCTTAACCTTCTTTTGCCAGTCTCACATAAAGAAATAAAATAAAGGAGTAGCAACAGATATAGTAATAGAAATTGGGAGAGTGAGATGTGGGTGCTCAAGCCCACAATGTATTACATCTATATCACCCTTCATTGCCTACAGGTAGTTGTGGGAAGGTGACTGCTCTCCAAAGCAAATAAGAAAAAATTAATTGAAACATAAAAATAAGCCCCCCCAGTGGCTAAGCGGTATGTCTGCGGACTTACACTCTAAAATCCGGGTTTCGATACCCGTGGTGGGCAAAGCACAGATAGCCCATTCTATAGCTTTGTGCTTAATTCAAAAACAACAACAACATAAGAATATGAAACATAAGGTGCTACCATTTTGGGATAGTAAGTAAAAGACTCCTATTAAGAAAGGCTTTAATTGGTAGATCAGTAAACGAATTATACTAGTTTGAAGAATGCCATAGAGCTGTTTAAATAAACTATTATAGCACCAAACCACCACCCATATGTTAAATCTGCTGTGACTATCCTTTTTTATTTTTTTCAAAAATTTTTACATTGATATTCTTATTTTAATTTCTGTAGTATTGTAGTATTTTCAACTTCTGTTCTATCAATGAATTTAAAACAAATATTAAACATTTTAATAGAATTGTGGTGTACAATATGGTGAATTGAAATGTTTGAATATTATGTACTTGTTTACAATTTTTTAGATACTTTAAAACAGGTTGATTATTTTTGTTATTCAAAAGTATATCTTATTATTATTAACACTTACATTTTTAATTTATTCAAGTAAAATATCAAGTAATTTATTTAATAATTTTACCAGTTATTTAGTAATTGTTCTTATTGAATTAGATATAAATTTAAATTTAATTGGAGATTTATGGAGTTTGGGAATAGTATAAAGAAAAGGTAAATCTACATAAAGATTTTGTTTAGAATAAAGTTTATTATAAGCTTTAATAAAATTATTAATTACTGTATTTTTTATTGATTAATAAGTTTGTGTAATATTGATTTATTTTATCATAAGTAATGCACAATTTTTTTACAAATGATACCAATATTACAGTCAGCCTTATCAATGGGAATTACAACATATTTTTCTTGCTATGTTTGAATCTTATTTTTTAACTGATGAAACGATAAATCTGTGTGGCATTTTAAAAATTTTATACGGGATAATTTTATTTTTGTTTTTTAAGTACATATCACTTTCATTCAAGAAACCATGTGGATAAAATGTAATATAGTTAAGTTTTAAAATATATTCATAACTACTATTTTAAATATTTTTGGATTTTTATTCTTATTACATTTTGTGGCTATTCTATATTTTCTCCCTTTATTAAGTATTTCACACAATATTTTATCCTTTATAATTTTCAAGTTACCAGTAACAATATGTTTATGAAAAGTATCAATAAGTAAACAATTTTACACTCACAAGGCAAGTTATTAACTTAATTTTCTTTTAGATCAGTCAAAAAACTTTAATAGTTATATAGTGATGAGTCAATTGGAACTTCATATTTATAACTGACGCTAGGCTAAGTTTTTGCTAGGAAAAATGTTATTTTTTTTATAGATTGATGAATAATTTTAAAAAATCTGCAAATCATTAAATATTTTGAGTTGTAGTTTCTCATTTCCAAAACTTGATAATTCAAACTTTTAATCGATGTTTTATAATATCTACAAGTAAGTGTTTTACATGATCGTTTCGAAAATCAAAAATTTTATTACATTAATTAATAATTTTATTTTGGGAAGGTTAAAATGATAAATCTTTTTAAAAAATAATTTACGTACACCATACCAAAAAAAAAAAAAAATCCATAATTGATTTCCGACTAAAGGGAGCACGATAACGTGTTAAGGGATTTTAAATACATTTGTTGTTGTTTTTCTTGTCGTTATGGCTTTCAAAAACCTCAAAGTTAGTGTTGCATGTGTAATGTGAAACGACTTTTTGATTTGCAATATTAATTTTGAAAATATAACTAGTTAGATATCGTATAGCCTCGAGTTGTTTGTCTGTATTAAATAGTCTTATAAAAATAAAATTTATGTAAAATTTGATCTGAGTTTGAAAATGAAAGATACTTATTTAGCCTAATATATAATCTCCATAGATGTTTGTAAGTCGTGCAATATCGAAGGTAAATTTATAGAACATCAAAATGTAACTGCTTATTCGTTTAGAGTTACTCCTAAGGAAATTAAAAATTTAATCGACAATACAAAGCCACACAGAAATTACATTTGCTAGCAAGATTGATACAAACTATTTTCTTTATTGACACAAATATGTTATTATACAAACAATAATACAATTTATATTAACAGTTATTGCAAATAATAATTTATATACAAAGATATTACAAACTTACACACAATATTGAGTCTTCAAATCTGATCTGGAACTGAATATTTTATCCGCGGTTTACGATGAGCAAATTAGTTTCTGGTTGATATAAGTACAATTTACTTAACGGGTAGCTAGATAGCTCTATTCTTGGCTGGTCTCACGCCGTTTACAAGCTGACTTTTCACCGACGAAAATATTTAATGTTATCTTAGAAATACCAACGTTCGAAGTTTATTCTCTGAAGTTAAACAGTCTCTTATGTTCGAAATCTATAAACATTTTGTTTAAATATATTCGGTTTTCCGATTAATAAGCTTTCATCACAATTGTAGTTTATGAGTTTTGTGGTATATAGCAAACCAACAATATAAAACTCTCTTTGTGCGTCGATTTGCAAATTTTAAGGCGAGGTTCTCGAAAGTTCAGTTAGGAATAATACTTGAAGTCACTAGTATTTTACACACACACACATAGTACATTGTTGATTATTATGAGAACCTTCTATAAATTTAATGAATAGGCAAGAATTTCGCAGTATATTGAACAATATAAGTTACATGCATTCTTAATATAAATTTAACTTACACAAACGTCGATATTAGAGTAAATATATAATAGTAAATCCGTTACACCTGTACACTAATACGACGTCCAATTGTGGCTACGAACTTTGATTCAATCTCGGAAAAGGTTCCCAATTATTGTGACAAGTCAGAATTGACAGGTAATTGTTACCTGTTGCAACTTGAATGATGATCTGCCTTATTCTTGTGCTGGAGATTTTATATTGTTGGTCTTTATGTGGCGTCACGTTTTGCTTGAGCACTTTGAGAGCCAACAAAATAAAAACTACTGCTACATACATAACATTTAAATGAGAAACAAACAATTAAATGAGATTCATGTGTACACAGTATGTTGATTTACAATAAAAAGCCTATACACAGAACTGTAAGGTAAATATTATCATCAAATGACAAGGCCTACACGAAGAATAGCCAATGGTAGTGAAATTTTGTAACACTTCGTTATTTTTGTATCTTTAAATAACACACTTCTAATGCTAGTTGGCATACATATTTATAGAATTGTTTAAAGAACAACAGACGAAATAAACTAAAGTCGAAAGGCTCCATAATGTTAAAAAGAGGAAACGTCATAGAATATTCTTAATGGCGTCACCTTCAACATCTGTAACGTCATCTTTAATGATGCGTCAATTTATTCTTGTTTTTAAGCCTGAAACTCCAACAGTAAAAGTAACGTTCGGAAAAAGTACCATCTAAAAAATTTAGTTTTTTTCCAACTTACTGATCGCATGGTTTATATTTTTACTTCTAGAAATCTGTAACATTCCAGATAAAACCTTGTGTTTTTTATTTGCAAATGAGAGATCTTTAAGGCTTATTATTTGGGGTTATTCTTTACGTTGAAGTTTTTACTATTGTTTTAATTTAAAACATGCCTTTCTGATCACTGTAGTTTTATCATTATTTTAATTTAAAACATTCTTTTCCAATCACTGTAGTTTTTATCACTATTTTAATTTAAAACTGATCCAAACATTTTCCAACAGTATTCCTGTCTCTTTTACCGATAATTAACTTGTTTATCAATATCTTTATTTGTTTGTTGTCGGAAATTCGCATATAGCTACACAAGGGCTATCTTCACTGTCTGCCACTAAATTTCAACTGATAAATTAGAGCAAAGGAATTAGTCAATAGCACCCACTGTCAACTCTTAGGTTATTCTAATCGAATAATGGAATTCGACAGCCTCATTTATTACGTACTCACGATTCCAAAATGCGGATTGCGTTTTTCAAGCAATAGGATGTGAATCATGAATCTTCGGATTTGTCCATAGAAGTTTTGTGAATAATAATTTATTTTTTAATTGTAAGTAACCTGAGACTAAATGTATTAACTAGTACTAGGTATATTAACAGGGAGTGGTACCGTGACCTGGTAGTTAGGGTGCTGGAATCGCAATATACGGTTCGTGGGATCTAAGCCCAGTACCGAACGTGCTCGTCCTTTCAGCTGTTGAGGTATTATTATACAATGTTTGAACCTACTATTTGGCGGTAAAAAGTAACCCAATAATTGGCGGTGGGTACTGCAAGCCGGTTGCTTCTTCTTTAGTCAGAAGCTCATTACATCGACATGTACACGTAACTTACGTTGCTTCACCATAAAATAAACAAACATATGATTTTATTTAATTTAAACCAACATATTTATAATAAATCTGAAATCACAGTACTATTACGTCATGATTAATAAACGTTCTATTGGCTTTGTCAATCATTTTCAGGTACTGGTTTCTATATCTAATCCTAGCAACCGAATGATATTATTAAGTGCGAATTACGACCTATTACTCATCAAGTTAGGTTTTTACTTACCTGTACCTCATATGTAACTATAGAGAGCGCTGATGGTGTTACATCCAACACTGGAACCAGTCATACCTTGTGAAACTACCAAATAATCTTACTTTCCTATAGTAGGCGCCTCCCCCACATTCCAGTGGCTCAAAGTTAAGCCTGTAAACTAAGATTGCTAAGAATCGGAATTCGATACCATATTGGGCAGAGCATAGATAGCCCATTGTGCAGCTCTGTATTATGGGTTCTCAAGCTTGTCGTTGAGCCAAGGGGATTTCTGACTGTTTTATTAATACTGAGTTCTCTATCTCCACAAGTTGTTAACCAAACTCCCTTCTAGGATATTCTCGGTATCTGTGTTTTACTGCCACTAGCAGCCTGAAATATTGTGAAGAAGACCAGTAATTCACCCGTGATCCACGTAGGTACAACCTAGTCACGTTTCATAAGGCTTAGCTAATGGTGTTTACCTGTCTTTATTGTGAGGTAGAAATGGTATCAGTACTAGAATACTCGCTTATTGATTGTCTATCTAATAAACGTCTGTAAAATAACATGCTTTAGATATATCAAACACCATTAGACTAAAACACAAGTATCACCATCAGACTAATATCACAAGTAACACCATCAAGTATTTGTATTCTGTCACTACATAATGTAAACTTAGTGAGTCAGTCAAATATCTTGTTTGTATTCCATCACGTATTTTAAGAACATTGCTCAAATTTGTTCCCAGTTCCGCAATACCTTGGAATCCTATAACGAATTTTAGTTGGGTTGTTTTGGGGGGTAAAAACCATGTTTGTATGTCGTAGCTTTAATTAAACCTCGTTTTATTAAATAGCCTGGCATTGCCTCTTGACTAAGGCACTCGGCTCGCAAAGCTGCGGGTCACGCCTTCTCAACTTTGGGAGAATTATTAAGTGGTGGCCATTCCAACTATTCGTTGGTAAAAGGAGTAGCCCAAGAGTTAACAGTGGGCGGTTTTGACTAGCTAGCTTCACTCTTTTTTGTTTTTGGTAAATTAGGGATGGCTAACGCAGATACCTTTGAACGAACTTTCAAATCACAAATAGAAGAATGACCCTCATATCCACACACAACTGTGATATTTGAAATAATGACAAGATTCAAGTATGTTTTCCATATATTTGTATTTAAACCGCAGAAGTTCCATTTGAGATTTAATGTTGAACATTATAAAACGTAAGTTTGTTTGTTTCTCATTTTAATTAGAAGAAAGGCAGCTACTCCTCACCACCCACCGCCAACACTTGTACTACTCTTTTACCAAAAATAGTGGGATTGACTGAAACATAAAACAACCCTACGGTTGAAAGGCAAGCATGTTTGGTGTGACGGAGATTTCAAACCTCCAATCCACAGATTTCGAGTCGAGCGCCCTAACCATCTGACCGTACTGGACTTACGAAACGTAAAAACAACAACTAATTTTTAATTGACACAACAATGAAATATGTGTAATTCAGTTATTGTTGAAGTTTTTATAGGGTGTTTAAAATTGATACGAAACACGTTGCGCTATAAATAAAATGACAGTTGAAAGTTGTTTTTAATTAATTTAGATTTAAGGATCTTTGAGAATCTAGTTTTTTTGTTTTTACTAAGCTTGTTATTTGAAGAGAAGTTCCATTTTGAACATCCAAGATTTATTTTCCGTCCTTCAAATAAACTCTATGTTTTTTTGTTGGTGTTGTTGCCAAACATAATCTATTTTCTATGAATTACCTTCAACGTCAAACTAAAACACATTAACCCTTCGACAAAGCAGATATATTAAGAATGGTCAGCGTCAGGCCTAGTAACTTCTGCGTCGTGTTTTTCTTGGCTTTAGGTCTCATGTATTCACTGATCTAGTACACGAAGAAAGAACCTCTGTATCAAAAAATATCCCTGGACTGTAATGTCATTCATGAAGACCTGGTTTCAAAATAATAAATACTATAATTGCAATAAGTTTTCTCACTGACGTCTTGGTTAAAAAATGTAACAAGATGCGTTAGTCGCTAATTAAGTGATAATTAAAACTGAGCCCATGTCGTTAAATTGATCTATTTATAGCGAAATGTTAATTAGGTCTTACAATGTAACACAAGTAATGCGAGTAAAAATTTAACAAACGAACATTTCAAAAAGGTCTCAAATACTTTCATCTTGTATTGCCATGGCGAATCGATTCATCATCTACATCTTTCAAATATACTGAAGAGCTATCGATCTGTGATCCAGTAGGGATCTTATTTTTAGTCCTCTCATCAACGAATATTTTCCTCACCGAGCCATTTTTCAAAAACCCTATACCCGTCACATGTGGTTCATTTGATTATTTATACATTTCTCAAATATTTGTATCAATATTTCCCATGGTTCTTTTCTATTATTAATCTTCAATGACCCCCATTGTTGTCGTTATCATCATCATCATCATAATCATTAGTATTATTATCATCATTACTATAATCATTAGTATGATCATCATCATCATTAGCATAATCATCGTCATTATCATAATCCTCACCATCATTATTTTCATCATCATCACCATAAAAAACATCATCGTCATAAGTATCATCATCAGTGACATTATCATCATCATAATTGGTGATAGCAGTGATGACGATGATGATGATACTAATAATGATAGTAGTGATGATGATGATGATACTACTGCTGCTGCTGATGATTATGGTTATGACGATGATCATACCAATGAGAATGATATTAATGATGATGATGATACTAATGATGATAAAATGATTATGATTATGGTGATTTTAATGATGATCATGAGGATACTATGGATGACACTAATAATGATGATGATTTTGATCGAACTAATGATTATGATGATACTAATGAAGATGTTGATACTAATGATGATACTTATGATAATGATAATTATAATACTAATGATGGTGATGATCATGATGATTATACTGATACTAATGATGACAGTAATAATATTAATCATTATTATGATGATGACACTAATGAAGATGATGATACTAATAATGATACTAACAATGATGATGATACAAATGACGATCATGATGATAGTGATGATGATGATCATACTAATTATGATACTTACGATGCTTATGATACTCATGATGATACTAATGATGATGATGATGATCTTACCAATGATGTTACTCATAATGATAATGGTGATGATCATACTAATGATGATACTAATATAGATGATGACACTAATGACAATACTTGTGATAAAAGTACGGATTATACTTCTGATGATTCTAATGATTATACTAAAGATGATGAAAGTGATACCAATGATGATGGTAATAATGAAGATAATGACGAAGATGATGATGATGATAAAGATTATAATGATTATGAAGATGATGATCATGATGATAATGATAATGAAAATGAGGATGATGAAGATAATGATCATAATGATAATGAAAATGAGGATGGTGATGGTGAGGATTATGATGATGATGATAATGAAGATGGAGATAGTATTGAAGATGATGATGATAATGAAAGATAAAGATGATGACGATGACGATGGTGATGATCATTGTGATGATTATGATGAAAATAAAATGATGTTGAAGATGATGATGATGATGATGATAATTATAAAGATGATGATGGAGAAGATGTGGATGATGAAGAATTGGATGAAGAATTATGTTGAAGATGAAGATTATGAAAATGAACATGATGATGATGATAATGATTAATATGAACATGATAATGATGTTATTGGTGATGATGAAGATTAAGATAGTGATAATAATAAAGATAAAGATGATGATAAAGATGGTGATGATGAAAATGAAGATGATGATCATAATGATAATGAAAGTGAGGATGATGAAGATGATGATAAAGATGGTGATGATGAAAATGAAGATGATGATCATAATGATAATGAAAGTGAGGATGATGAAGATGATGATCATAATGAT
This sequence comes from Carcinoscorpius rotundicauda, assembly GCA_011833715.1. NCBI lineage: Eukaryota > Metazoa > Arthropoda > Merostomata > Xiphosura > Limulidae > Carcinoscorpius > Carcinoscorpius rotundicauda. Next base: position 29,646,742 of record CM022406.1, read on the forward strand.
AATGAAAATGAGGATGGTGATGGTGAGGATAATGATGATTATAAAGATGAAGATGATGACAATGATGAAGATGATGGTGATTATAATGATGATGATGATAATGAAGATGGAGATAATATTGAAGATGATGATGATAATTATAATGATGAAAATAAAATGATGATGAAGATGATAATGATTAATATGGACATGATGATGGAGATGATAATGATTAAGATGGTGATAATAATGAAGATAAAGATGAAGATGATGACGATGAAGATGGTGATGATGGTTATAATGATTAGGATGATGATGATGACGATGATGAAGATGATGATGAAGATGATAATTATAAAGATGATGATGGAGAAGATGTGGATGATGAAGAATAGGATGATGATTATAATGATGAAAATAAAATTATGTTGAAGATGAAGATGATGATTAGGATGATGATAATGATGTTATTGGTGATGATGAAGATGATGATGATTAAGATAGTGATAATAATAAAGATAAAGATGATGATGATAAAGATGATTAAGATAATGATGATGATAATGAAGACGATGACGAAAATGATGATGATGATAAAGATGGTGATGAAGATAATGATGATGATGTTGATGATGATCATTGTGATCATTATGAAAATGATGATGGTGATGATGAAAATGATGAAGATAATAACGATGAATATGATGATGATTATGAATAGGATGACGATGACGATGATGATAATGATTATGAAGATCAAAATGATGAGGATGATGATGATAATTGTGATGATTATGAAAATGATGATTATGAAGGTGAAGATGATAAAGATGATGATGATGAAGATAAAGATGAATATGATTATGATAGTGAAGATGATTATGAAGGTGAAGAAGATGATAAAGATGATGATAATTATGAAAATGATGGAAATGATGATGAAGATGGTGATAATATTGAAGATGATGATGAAGAATAGGATGATGAAAATAAAATTATGTTGAAGATGAAGGTGATAATATTGTAGATGATGATGAAGAATAGGATGATGATTATTATGATATTGATGATGATAATGAAGATGGAGATACTATTGAAGATGATGATGATAATTATAATGATTAAAATAAAATGATGAAGATAAAGATGAGGATTAGGATGATGAAAATGATGATGATGATGATGGAGAGGATAATGATAAATATGATGGTGAGAATGATGATGATGAAGATGATTAAGATAATGATGATGATTATTGTGATAATTATGAAAATGATGATGATGGTGATAAAGATGATGATGATGAAGATGATAATAAAGATGATGATGATTATGAAGATGATGGAGATCATTGTGATGATTATGAAAATGATGATGATGATGAATATGATGATGATGAAGATAGTGAAGATGATAGATAATGATGAAGATGTTGAAAATAATGAAGATGATGATGATGGTGGTTATAATGATGAAAATAAAATGATGATGAAGATGGTGACTAGGATGAAGATAATGATGATAATGAAGATGAAGTTTCCTTCATGATGGTGGTTATAATGATGAAAATAAAATGATGATGAAGATGAAGATGGTGACTAGGATGAAGATAATGAAGATGATGAAATGATAAAGGTGAAGATGATTATTATGAAGATAATGATGATGATTATGAATATGAAGTTGATGATAAAGATAAAGATGGTGATGAAAATGATGTTGAAGATGATGATTAAGATGACAATGATGATGAAAATGAAGATAATAATGACGATGGAGAAGAAGAGGATGATCAAGATGAAGATGAAAATGATGGAGATGATGATGATGATGATTATGAAAATGAACATGATTATGATGGTGAATATGATGATGATTATGAAGATGGAGATAATATTGAAGATGATGATAATGATTAATATGAACATGATGATAATGATGTTATTGATGATGATGATGAAAATGACAATGAAGATCATGATTATGATGAATATGATATTGGAGATGATAATGATTAAGATGGTGATGATGATGATGATAAAGATGATTAAGATGATGATGATAAAGATGATTAAGATAATGATGATAATGAAGACGATGACGAAAATGATGATAATGATCATTGTGATCATTATGAAAATGAAGATGATAATTATGATGAAGATAATGACGAAGATGATGAAAATGATGATGGAGATCATGATGATGAAGATGGTGATAATATTGAAGATGATCATGAAGAATAGGATGAATATGATGATGATTATGAAGAATAGGATGAATATGATGATGATTATGAAAATGAAGATGATGATGAAGATGGTGATAATACTGAAGATGATGACGAGTAAGATGACGATGATTATGAATAGGATGATGATGAAGATGGTGATTAGGATGATGAGGATGAAGATGATAATGATTATGAAGATCAAAATGATGATGAGGATGATGATGATCATTGTGATGATTATGAAAATGATGATGATTCAGATGAAGATGATAATGATGAAGGTGAAGATTGTGATAGAAATGATGATGACGAAGATGATGGTGATCATTGTGATAATGATGATGATGATGAAGATAATGATGGAAATGATGATGATGAAATGTCGATAATGATGAAGATGATCATGATCACAATGTTTAAGATGATGAAATTGATAATGAATATGAAGATGTTGATAAAGATAATGATAATGATTATAATGTTGAAGATCATGAAGATGATGATAAAAATGATAATGATGATGATGATGAAAATGATGATGGTGATAATATTGAAGATGATGATGATGATAATGATGATGGAGATCATGATAATGAAGATGGTGATAATATTTAAGATGATGATGATAATTATAATGATGAAATAAAATAATCATGAAGATGAAGATGATGATTAGCATGATGATGATGATAATGAACATGATTTTAATGATGTTATTGATGGTGATGATGATGATAAGGACGTATTGCGTGGAACAAAAAGTTTCAGTAGTTCTAGAGTACCAATATGGTAAAAACTGGTTATAACAATATTAACGGTCATATTGTGTTGAACAACAAATTTCAGTAGTTACAGAGAACTAATACAGTAAAAAGTGGTTGTATTTAGTAATAACGGTCATATTGTGTTGAACAACAAGTTTCAGTAGTTACAATGTACTAATACAGAAAAAACGGGTATATTTAGTTATAAAGATCATGTTGTGTTGAACATCAAGTTTCAGTAGTTACAGAGTACTAATACAGTAAATACTGGTGGATTTAGTTATAACGGTCATGTTGCGTTGAACAAGGTTCAGTGGTTACAAAGTACTAATACAGTAAAAACTGGTGTATTTAGTGATAACGGTCATATTGTGTTGAACAAGTTTCAGAAGTTACACTGTACTAATACAGAAAAAACCGTGCCTAATTTAGCAGTCTAAGACTGGAGGGGCTACTCTTTTACCAACGAATTGTGTGATTGACCGTAACATTATAACGCTACCATGGCTGAAAGGGCGAGCATGTTTGTGCGACCGGGATTCGAACCCACGACCCTCAGATTACGAGTCAAACGCCTCAATGCACTTGGCTATGCCGGGCCGAAAATACGATAAAGTTAACAATAAAATCAACAAAATAAAACAAGACTTCAACAACAACAAAAGTCTTCCAAAAACCGTGAAAAAGTATACGCACACATCTCAACCAATAACAAACAAACAATAATAAATCCCAAGATACAACAAAATACAAAACCTTATACTTCTGTATACCATACCTTCCCGACATCAGCGAAAAAAATAACCAACATTTAGAAAAGAACTTATAACAAAACACAACATTCCAGTAAACACCAAATTTATTCAAAAACCAGGTACAAAACTAAAGACCCATACTATGTAAAAAATACACTGTCAAACACAACGCTAAGGAATTTATAAGATACAATGTGATAACTACCAGGGCTTCTAATTGGAAAAACGAGTAGAAAAATGGAAACTAGATTCAAAGAACAAAAAAAACACCTTCACACGTTTTTGAACACTGCAAATCATAGAAACACAACATAACCATAGAAATCACCCAAATACTAAATAGAGAAACAAATATAAACAAATGCAAAATCAAAGAATCCCTACTTCTTTGATTTTGCGTTTTATAAGGCAAGTGCTCGGCAACGGTCATTTGCAAACTCTCTCTTTGTAAACCTGAAGATGATCTAGGAAGGCGCGAACCATTGTTCTGTGCTTATTAATAAAAGTGGTTAATACCAATACCAACCGTTCTGAGGTATATTTTTATTTCAAGTAGGTTTCTCCTCATCAAGAATATATCCTATGCTCATAAAAATGCAGTATGATATTATATTCAGAAACTATTTTCAATGAAGACATGGTGCAACACAACGAGCTTAATTTTCATATTAGAATGAATATTTGTTATTGAACTTAAAATAGGAAGATATATTAGAAAATGTGTTGACTGTCCAATGAACCTGAATTTCATGTGAATACCCATGGAAAAGTTAATTTACTGCCGATGAAACTGTTGAACTGGTGTTATATATAATCTTAGACTCGTAATCTCCTTCGTTTCGCTAACCAACACTGTATTGCACTACTAACGACTAATGCATACTTAAGCCTACATGTATTATTGGTTTTACAAACAACTATCCTAACATGTATGGTAATGCTAATATATCACACATAACCGAGAATAGAGGGTTTGTCTGTTTTTGAATTTCATACCAAAGCTACTAGAGAGCTATCTGTGCTAGCCGTCTAATTTAGCAGTGTAAGACTAGAGGGAAGGCAAGCAAGTCATCACCACCCACCGCCAACTCTGGGATACTCTTTTACCAACGAATAGTGAGATTGACCGTCACATTATATAACGCCCCCCACGGCTGGGAGGCCAAGCATGTTTGGGGCGACGCGGGCGCGAATCCGCGACCCTCGATTACGAATCGTACGCCTTACGCGCTTGACCATGCCAGGCCGGAGAATCGACGGACTTGTGATTTAATAAAGAAGTTTGTAGTATGCAGAATTAAATAAACATTCACGCTTTAATGTGAAAAAATCAAATTACGAGATATAGTACGCATTACAAGTGTTTTATCCTAAAATTTTACGATTCTGTTTCTTATTGGGACATATTTTTGAATTAGAAGGAAATAAAATCCTATCTTTAGAGCATAGCCAGGGCAATCTGGCCTTTATGCAAAAAGTAGCAATTTCGTATATAAAACACCCACTAATTTCAACCTTCAACTCTAAATTTACAATACATTGCTGTGAAAAATTAACGTTTTCTTTTACAAGTATAAAAATTATACGTTTGTTGAAAAACTTTGTATGTGCCTTGTAATTTACTTTGACAAGAGAGCGCACTATACGAGCTCAATGTATTTTGATAAATCTTACAAACTTATTCTTAAATATGATACAGTAAAGTGTAGTTTTGTGAATCTTACAGTCTCTTCAATCAATTAAAAGTTCAGCATAAAAGAAATAACTTTATTGTGTAGCCTAAAAGAAAAAGCTGCATATTAGTCCTGGATCTAATATTGTTCGGGAAGGTAAAATAATTTATACAAGTGGCTATCAAACCAGTTACTCGCATTAATACACGAACTGACCCAGTTTTAATCAAGATAAGTGTCACAATATTTCTATTCAAATGCATTCAGATATGTTTTCTGTACGTTTCCTGACAGAATTTGTAAATTTTGTGAACACATGCTAATCTTGTTATTATCCGGGCTGTCTTCTATGTCCTCAACAAGTAATTGATCCACTGATTTTAGTGTTGTAAACCGATAGACTTACCACTGTCCCATCTTAGTTAAAAGTTGCATGCATCAATTTCTATAAGTGTAATTTGTGTCACTTTTTATTCATTCGAAGGGGTCGGTCCAGTCCATTTCTAAGGATGACATACACATTTGTAGAAATTGGTATTAGACAAATACTTTCCATCTTTTACGTTATTTGGAATAGTGAACAGCTGGGAAGTATTATGCTGCACTTCAACTCCCTATTTAGTTTAGAAGGAATTCTATTAGAGTTCTTCATCTTCGACTTGAAATAGTACTTTTTGTTTTGTTCTGTGCAGATGTCGAAGGAAATGATGCCGTTGTTATTCTTTTCTCAGTTCAAAACAACACAATGGGCTATATGCACTGTGTTCACTGCAGGGAATCACTTTGGAGGATTTAGTCCATAAACTCAGTTAAGACTGACTCACAGTGGCGTAGCAAAGGGGAGCGTTCAGCCCCGGGCGGCATTTTGAGGGGTAAAATAGAAAAAAATTAAAATAATAAAAAGCTAACAAAAATCTGAAATTTTTATACCAAAATGGAAATAAATATTTTGAGGACTTTCTGGAATTTTGAAGGTTAACGGATTATCAACGGCCAGCGGAGGGGGGGGGGGAGAAGCAAATCTTTCGACCGCCCCGGGCGGCAAAAATAGTTGCTACGCCACTGCTGACTCAACAGGTGGAATGACTGTCACCACGCCAAACAGACCAAGTTTAATTTAAAAACATCAGACAACTTTGGAGGAACTATACAAGTAATACCACGTTGTTGATTCTCGTCTATTTAATACTTTCCATGTGGAGTTCTAGGATTTAGTCGCCAATAAATTTCTTTAAAACAAAGATAAAATAGCAGATTTTTAATTTCAGTGATATGTAAAGACTATCACGTATATTTGCCAAAACAGACGCATTTGATTTAATCACTATGCACATTTAGAAGAAAACGTTTGTTATACAAGTTGTTCCATGTCACGCTCAAATAATAATAATAATAATAATAAAAACACTCAGTGTTTTAGCTTAGTATCATGACTATAATCTACAAATATTAAACTCTAGAAGGGGTGGTTATCATCAAATAACCCCCAAAAGTGAAATGTTTACTCCTAGAATTTAAAAATGAAGATGTTGATACTAATGATGATACTCATGATGATATTAATGATAATGATGATGATCATGATGATGATGACAGTAATAATGATATAATCATTATTATGATGATGATGAGACTAACGATGATACTTATGATGATACTAATAATGATACTAACAATGATGATGATGATGATCATACTAATTATGATACTTACGATGCTTATGATACTCATGGTGATGATGATGATCTTACCAATGATGTTACTAATATAGACGATGACACTAATGACAATACTTGTGATAAAAGTACGGATTATATTATCATGATACTAATGATGATACTTAAGATGATGATAGTGATACCAATGATGACGATGATGAAGATGATGGTAATAATGAAGATAAAGATGATGAGATGAAAATGATGGTAATAATGAAGATAAAGATGATGAGGATGAAAATGATCTTGATCGTGAAGATGATGATGATCAAAATGAAGATTATGACGAAGATGAAGATGACGACGATGATGTAATGATGAAGATGATCATGAAGAATAGGATGATGAAAATGATGAAGATAATAACGATGAATATGATGATGATTATAAAGATGATTATGAAAATGAAGACGATGATGAAGATGGTGATAATACTGAAGATGATGACGAGTAAGATGACGATGATTATGAATAGGATGATGATTATGAAGATCAAAATGATGATAAGGATGAGGATGATCATTGTGATGATTATGAAAATGATGATGGTGAAGATAATGATGATGGAGATGATGATCATTGTAATGATTATGAAGATAATGATGATGGAGATGATGATCATGTGATAATTATGAAAATGATGATGATGGTTATTGTGATGATTATGAAAATGATGATGATGATTATTGTGATGATTATGATAATGATGATGAAGATTATGATAGAAATGATGATGGATGTTGAAGATGATGGAGATGTTGAAGATGATCATTGAGATGATATGATAAAATGATGGTGATGATGTGTCGATGATAATATATGATTATGATGATGGATGATGATGATGAAATGTCGATGAATATGATCATGATCACAATGTCTAAGATGATGAAAATGATGATGAAAATAATGATGGAGATAATGATGAAGATGGTGATAATATTGAAGATGATGATGAAAATAATGATGGAGATGATGATGATGAAAATAATGATTATAATGTTGAAGGTCATGATGAAGATGATGATTAAAAAATGAAGATGATAAAAATGATAAAGATGATGATGGTGATGATTATTATGATGATGATGGAGATGATATTGAAGATGTGATAATATTGAAGATGATGATGATAATGATGATGGAGATCATGATAATGAAGATGGTGATATTTAAGATGATGATGATAATTATAATGATGAAAATAAAATAATGATGAAGATGAAGATTAACATGATGATGATGATAATGAACATGATTTTAATGATGTTATTGATGGTGATGATGATGATGAGGACGTATTGTGTGGAACAAAAAGTTTCAGTAGTTCTAGAGTACTAATATAGTAAAAACTGGTTATAACAATATTAATGGTCATATTGTGTTGAACAAGGTTCAGTGGTTACAAAGTACTAATACAGTAAAAACTGGTGTATTTAGTGATAACGGTCATATTGTGTTGAACAAGATTCAGTAGTTACACTGTACAAATACAGTAAAAACTGGTGTATTTAGTTATAACGGTCATATTGTGTTGAACAAGTTTCAGTAGTTACACTGTTCTAATACAGAGTACTAATACAGTGAAAAGTGGTGTATTTAGTAATTACGGTCATATTGTGTTGAACAACAAGTTTCAGTAGTTAGAGTACTAATAGAGTAAATAGTGGTGTATTTAGTTATAATGGTCATATTGTGTTGAACAATAAGTTTCAGTAGTTACAGAGTACTCATACAGTAAAACTGGTGTATTTAGTGATAACGGTCACATTGTGTTGAACAAGTTTCAGTAGTTACACTGTACTAATACAGTAAATACTGGTGTATTTAGTGGTAACGGTCATATTGTGTTGAACAAGTTTCAGTAGTTACACTGTACTATACAGTAAAAACGGTGTTTTTAGTGATAACGGTCATGTTGTGTTGAACATAAGGTTTCAGTAGTTACAGAGTACTAACTGGTGTATTCAGTTTTCACGGTCATACTGTGATGAACAACAAGTTTCAGTAGTTACACTGTATTAATACAGTAAAAACTGGTGTATTTAGTTATAACGGTCATATTGTGTTGAACAAGTTTCAGTAGTTACACTGTACTAATGCAGTAAAAACTGGTGTATTTAGTTATAACGGTCATATTGTGTTGAACAACAAGTTTCAGTAGTTACACTGTACTATACAGTAAAAACTGGTGTATTTATATGCAAAAACGGCTCGTTTGGGTTCAGAAAATACACTCGTATGTAACCATAATTACAGTACAGTAGATGTGATGTTAAATTCAATACTACTTTGTTCTTGATGTTTCATAAACTAATCTATGACTTCAATTACAAACTACACAGTAGAAGTGATGTTCAAAAACACTACTACTAGGTTGTAGGTACTTCATAAACACATCTGTGATTATGACTACAAACTTTACTGTAGAGGTGATATATAACAATATAGATACTTCATAAACTTATCTATAACTGTGATTACCAACTATATTGTAGAAGTGATGTTTAACAACAATACTTGTGTGTTTCAGATACTTCATACACTCATATAACTGTGATTACAAACTATGCAGATGTGATATATATCAACAATAGTATGTTGAAGATAATTCATAAACTTATCTGTAACTATGACTGCACACTATACAGTGCACCTGATATATAACAATAATACTACATTGTAGATACTTCATGAACTCATCTATAACTGAGACTACAACCTCTACAGTGGATGTGATATATAACAATACCACTACGTTGTAGACACTTCATAAACTCATCTATAACAGTGATTACAAACTGCACAGTAGACATGATATATAACAATACTAGTATGTTGTAGATACTTCATAAACTTACCTATGACTAAAAACTATACAGTGGACGTGGTATATAACAATAATACTACGTTGTAGATACATCATAAACTCATCTATAACTGTCATTACAAACTATACATTAGATGTGATGTTTAACAACAATACTATGTTGTAGATACTTCACAAGCTTATCTATAACTATGATTAAAAACTACACAATAGATACCATGTTTAACAACAATACTACTATGTTGTAGATACTTTATAAATGCCTTTAACTGATTACAAACTATGCAGTAGATGTAGTTTAAAACCATATTACTACATTGCAGATACTTCATAAACTCATCTATAACTGTGATTACAAACTATACAGTAAATTTAATATATAACAATACTATTGTGTTGTATGTACTTCATAAACTGATCTGTATCTGTGATTACAAACTACGCAATAGATGTGATGTTTATCAATACAAATATGTTGTAGATACTTCATTAACTCATCTGTAACTATGATTACAGTGCTGTAAATGTGATGTTTAATAACAATACTACTATGTTGTAAATACTTCATAAACCCATATATAACTATAATTGCAAACTACACAGTGATAGACTTTGTTGTATATACTTCATTAACTCATCTATACCTGTGATAACAAACTGTACAATAGATGTGGTGTATAAAAATAATGGGACTAATTTTTTGTTATTTAAATGTAATTGCTTGTGTCACATCTTGTCAGCTGGAATGAAGACAACCATATTTTTTAACAATTTAATATAAATCTTTGACTTGTATTGGAGGTTTTATATTATAATAAAAACTTGTGTAGTTTCATTCTATCAAAACATTAAGTCTTCAAATGGAACTGTTAATGATGGTTAACATATATTTTAGCAGAAGGTTATGTTATTAAACTTTAAAAACATATTTCTATTTTGTTTCTAATTTAGCTATGTTAAAGAATATAAATTTTTATGTACATATAAATTCACTGTCTATGTCTTTAAACAGTGGAAATGCAATGACTCTCTGTAAAACATAAATTTCAATTGGTTATAAAGTTGTGTGTACCTCTAACATCTATTTTTGTAAGCTCTGTTACAGTGATGAAGAAATAATAGGTTTATTTCATGTCAGTGGTTGATTATTTAAATATGGCATTTTGAAACTAATATTTCTTATCTTCTTAGTGTTATATGTGGTTGAAGCTTATTTCTTCATAGTGTAACCACTTTAGAAGCTGTGAGATTTATAATAATAAAATTTCCATCAAATACACAGCAATGTTTCGTAGTTATGAAAAATCATATTAACATTCTGTGAACAGTTTATTTTGTTTTATTCATAGAAACACAGCACCCAAAAGAGTTCATTAAACCACAACCTGCTTCGTTTTAGGTTTAATTCACATGGTATGACAAAAAAATGTAAGAAATAACCAGATTAATCAGCTTAACCTGATTAAGATTTCATATAATAGTAAGAAATATGAACAAAAACAGAGAAGCAATGTTACATGCACTTCATCTACTGGATACTGCATGAAAGCTGATTTTTGTTACACTGTGTGCACTGAAGCTTTCAAATCTTGTCATTATTAACATTCACTGAGACTTATTTTAAACTGTTTATTCCTAAATTGTTTTTTCACACTACATTACAGAGATTTTTTCTTTGCCAGTTGTGTGCAAATCAGAAGAGTCAATGTCATCAACTGTGGTAATATCATTAGAATCACCCGTGACTTTTAAAGTTTCCAGTTCAGTCTCTTTTGGTTCAATTCCTTTTAGAACCATCTTCTCACTGTCACCTATTCATTTTGTCCATTGTCTTCTTTTTGTGTTCCTTCAATGCATCCTTCTCTTATTAGGGACTGTGGACACTGATCCCTTACTACCTCTGTAAGGTTATATTTCCTGAAGAAGAAATAGTTTTTTAGTATACTTAAACAACAAACTGACTGGACAACTTCAACCAATATAACCAGAAGAGGGTTCTTTAAGTCTGCTTGCCAATTTGGTTTTTTCACCTTTGTTACTTGCAGCACTGCTCGTATAACTTCATCTCTGCTGAGGCTGTTATTGTGTCTTGCCTTAAATATTACAGCAAAAGAAAGGGAAGTGATGTTTTCTTCTTCACCTTGATACGCATCCAGTACCACGGACATAGATTTTTTTATGTTCTCCATGAAAGCCTTACATGTTGCCAACACAGGAATCATCCGTAAAAGATATCTCGTCTTCTGCTTCTGGGTGCTTCTGATATCTTTCAATATAGTGGAAACAAGTTGACAGGGGTCAGTAACCTGTTCCAAGTTATGAAACAATGTCATTAAGATCAAATTAACTTCAGAAATTATGTAAACAAAATGTACTACTCACAAGGTTTTCAACCATGACCAAGATAGTAAGTACACACAGAATGTTTAAAATGTATCCTTCACTTTAAAATTGCTTTTGCATAAAGTAAACAATTTTTAGTTCATTATTAAATACTAACTGGATTTGAAACTGCAAAATGAATCTCAAATTATCATGTTTTTTGAGTTAGTATAGAAAATTAAATTCTAATATCAACCATGACCTTGAATCTTTATTACTTGGTTAATTTTCTAGATGATCCATTCATAAAAATAACTAAAGATGTCACAGTTTTACTTCATGTAAGTTATAGTGTGTTGCTTATCTTCCTGTGGTTGTTCTGTCACTGAGAAAAATAGTTTATATTGAAGGCAGTTGGAGAAATAGTAAAATAATGTTAGCACACACGTGCTCAAATTAATGCCCTCGTAAGTTTAGACACCTTTCCAACACTTAACTATCACCAAATAACATTTACTTTAGTCTTGATAAATAGGCAGTTCTTCACATTGGTGTCCACCTGCTGGAAACGCCGTTCAGTCTTATTGGTCTTTTGAAGTGCTTGGAGCTCTTTTTCCAACAAATCTTGTATGTCATGGTCAACAGAATCATCTCCATGACACTAGAAAAATTGAACTTTTCTTTATTTTTGTAGTATTTTTAAGTTTCTTCTTTAATGTTTCAGTAAAGTAGGGTAAAATGCACTGTCAAATACTACTACTACTAACTAGTTAACTCCATACTTCAATATTTGGTTTTGTTTGAGATACAATATTCTGAAGAGTTGAACTATCGTTTCACCTGGCTAATTACTATACACTTCAAAAACTGTGAAATACCCCAAATCATCAGTAAATGGTCTACACAAAAGGAGAAATGTATGATATGTGACCACAAGTGATGTGTTTAACTCACATTAAAAGGTACTTTTATGAAGGTTGAACACAAATAATGAATAGAACAAGCCCTACAACTTTAAGCTTCCAACTTGTTCAATTTTAATGGGATCCAAACTGTAACAAACTCACCATAACAACTTGGTGAATTCCCTTATTTTCTAAGTAAAATATTCAGGGAACCTCATCAGTGATAGCTGGATTAAATGTACTATTAATGTAATTTTAAATTGTTTATGCCTCATATATTTTAAGGGCCTTGTAATTAACAGTACAGACCCATAATAAATTAGGTGCATAAACAGTTTAGAAAAATATTCTTACAAAATAGGTATACACAGAACTTATACTGAAGTACCAAATTAAAGAAATCTCTCTGAGAACTGATGATTTATCCTGAAGATCATAATTCAATGAAACATTCTGTTTAATAAACCGGAGATACAAGACAGGACACCAACAGTTCGGATGGATGTTTAGATGGTAAAACTTCTAGAGAAACCAATACTGTGTCTTCTTACTCAAGGAATCCCAGACAAATTCATTTTATATATTATAACCTACCAATTAAGTTTCAACATTGAGAGATGCTTTCATTAGCAACAAATAGCAAAGAAACATTTGGTCCATCTACACTCTCCAATTTTCTATCTAAAGCTTCCCAGAGAAACCTGATTTCCATCCCTGATCTCTGGACACTCAATCTCTCTTATATCCTTTCAAAGTTACACATTCTACCACACCTAAAAGCAAACTTTTCCATAGACTGGCTACCATGTAACAAAAACTCCTGTCTTACAGAGTGGGTTTTTACACATTGTAAAAGCCTTGTGAGAGAAAAGCTCGAGTTTTTAAAAAGACAGAACAACTTGAAGCCTATTGTTGAATATTTAGCTAGAGTTTTAATTAAAAACAGTACTATGGTATTTTTATAAAATATTAAATATAAAAAGCACAACACAAGTAGTTTTAATGTCTTTCCACATTACTGAAAAGGTACACTAGGGTCACCTGAGCTAGTCATCCCTAATTTTAAAATTATATAATAGAGGAAAGACACGGTTCAACAGAACTCACTATCAACTACTGGACTACTATAAATAATTTAAGTGGTAAAAGACTAGAAACAGAAAATTTAGCATTTAGAATAACAAAGGTTTTAAAGCCTTGATACAATGTTGTTCTCCAGGAAAATTATCTTTTTTTTTTTATTACCTATTAAATTATATTATTTGCATGTTAAAGGTAAACAAAGCATTAAAATGGACACTTGGTCTTCACAGGATATCAACAGCAAAGTTTTTATTGGAGACTAAGAACTGAGCATCTTATTTAGTCCTTGATGGTATATAGAAAATTTGAGGTTACACTTAGGAATCAGGGAAGAAACAAATCATATCTTAAAACATCCAAATTCCATCTTTCATAGATAAACAGTCAAGTTAGTTCCTAAATTGGACACTTGCTAATGAAACTACATTTTTAAAGGGGGTGGGGTAAATAGTTGCTCTTGCCATAATTACTCTTACTGTTCTGATGAGAAAAATTCTAGTGAAATATTGTATCACATAAAAAAAACAAAGTTATTTCATGAAAAAGAAATCTAGCACTGTTACCTTTTGTTCAGGATATTGCTTGTTACCAAGATAAAAGAAAGTGTGGAAATTTGGTGCACTTACATTGAAAAAAATTTTTTTATAAGATGCTGCACAAAAAATTATGCAAGAAAATTACATCAATAAGTAATTAGGGCAGTTAGTTAACCAAATGAGAGAGCAGCTGGATGGAAAAAAAATCAAAACTTTATTGCTTCAGTCTTTCTAGCGGTAACATGTCTCAGTGCTTGGATGCTTGTTTTTTTTTTGTTTACATTAATGATATTAACAGTAGCATATTTACCAATTTTTGTACTGAGACTGTATTATTTGATATTTCTAGCTGTATTTCAAAGACTGAAGCTTTATGGAATGGAATCAATTGGAAAGTTAGACAAACATCTGATAAATAACCTTAAACTGCAAGTTAGGAATTTGATTTAAGTGTTTGAATAAGACTTCACTCCAAAGTTTACCAAAAAAATGAATGTTGGAATAATGTTAGACGAACCACCGTAAGTCACTTAAGCACTGACAGTCTGTTGTTTAATAGAATTTTAGGATGTGGTTAAAGACAAACTGATTAAAAGTTAAACCAATCACTAATTATGCCTTACTTGGTATACTGTGTAGAGTTTGTGTCCATATCTTTGAAAATACACTGATTTATTTCAAAGAAAAACTGCTCTTAACAGGATGAATCTAGGGATGGATAAATTTTCCCATTTTCTACCAAATTTAGAAGATTGAGGAATCTATAAACACCCTGCATTTCTTTATGCTATATTCTAAAAATTATACTAGGATGAAAATAAATACATTTAATGAATTAGAAAAGACAAGGTAAAAGTTTTATATCAAGGTAATTAACTCATTAGGTCTGGAATGAGTTACGTCGGTCATAATACTAGTTGATGTCAGCTTTTCAAATTAATTTAAGAAGGAAATCAACGTAACTTTAACATCGAGGTTCACTTCATACCATTTCAGGGCCATATATTTTATCAGCATATTCATTAAGCACGTTATAAGCTTCCCTTACACATCCTTTCTCTTTATTGTTACATGTCACCAAAAAACCTTTCATCCCAGATTCAAGTTGTCCTCTTCTTCCCTTTTTTGGTAAAGCTCGGTAGTAATTTTTCTTTTTCCTTTTTGGTCCTCTTTTACTTTCGTCACTCATACTACTATGAATGTATCTACAACGTCAGCAATACATTTTATGGCACGAACATAACTGTAATAATTATAATATTGTTCTTTACAAAACACTTTCCACTTAATTCAACATTGCGCAAAGAATACCTCACAATACAAACTTTCACCTCTCTGCATGCCATACCAAATATTAAAATACGCATGCGAATAAATTTTCAACTGCGCTACCTGACGACTAAATTTATGGCACCTACCAATCTGATTATCACATGATTGCACATTTTATAACATATTTGCAATTAATTTGTTTTATTCTTTTTTTGTATTAGACCATTTCATAAGTGTGTACTCTTCCAGTTTTAATGTGTAGTTCAAATAAGTAGACACATTTAATGTCAATTGCTTTACGAATTTTAGTAGTTGTAATGACATAACCTATTAACACTTTTATCGATGAGCAGAGAAAACGTTTTGACCATCCTAGATCACCTTCAGGTTAACAAAGAGAGTTTGCTAGAGACAAGAATATAAACGGGTACGAGATTGTAGGGAACGTTGCACTTGTTTTTTTTTTAATTTTGCTCAAAGCTACTCGAGGGCTATCTGCGCTTGCCGTGCCTAATTTAGCAGTCTAAGACTGGAGGGGCTACTCTTTTACCAACGAATTGTGTGATTGACCGTAACATTATAACGCTACCATGGCTGAAAGGGCGAGCATGTTTGTGCGACCGGGATTCGAACCCACGACCCTCAGATTACGAGTCAAACGCCTCAATGCACTTGGCTATGCCGGGCCGAAATACGATAAAGTTAACAATAAAATCAACAAAATAAAACAAGACTTCAACAACAACAAAAGTCTTCCAAAAACCGTGAAAAAAGTATACGCACACATCTCAACCAATAACAAACAAACAATAATAAATCCCAAGATACAACAAAATACAAAACCTTATACTTCTGTATACCATACCTTCCCGACATCAGCGAAAAAATAACCAACATTTAGAAAAGAACTTATAACAAAACACAACATTCCAGTAAACACCAAATTTATTCAAAAACCAGGTACAAAACTAAAGACCATACTATGTAAAAAATACACTGTCAAACACAACGCTAAAGGAATTTATAAGATACAATGTGATAACTACCAGGGCTTCTAATTGGAAAAACGAGTAGAAAAATGGAAACTAGATTCAAAGAACAAAAAAAAAACACCTTCACACGTTTTTGAACACTGCAAATCATAGAAACACAACATAACCATAGAAATCACCCAAATACTAAATAGAGAAACAAATATAAACAAATGCAAAATCAAAGAATCCCTACTTCTTTGATTTTGCGTTTTATAAGGCAAGTGCTCGGCAACGGTCATTTGCAAACTCTCTCTTTGTAAACCTGAAGATGATCTAGGAAGGGCGAAACATTGTTCTGTGCTTATTAATAAAAGTGTTAATACCAATACCAACCGTTCTGAGGTATATTTTTATTTCAAGTAGGTTTCTCCTCATCAAGAATATATCCTATTGCTCATAAAAATGCATGGATATTATATTCAGAAACTATTTTCAA
This sequence comes from Carcinoscorpius rotundicauda, assembly GCA_011833715.1. NCBI lineage: Eukaryota > Metazoa > Arthropoda > Merostomata > Xiphosura > Limulidae > Carcinoscorpius > Carcinoscorpius rotundicauda. Next base: position 29,664,282 of record CM022406.1, read on the forward strand.
TGAAGACATGGTGCAACACAACGACTTAATTTCATATTAGAATGAATATTTGTTATTGAACTTAAAATAGGAAGATATATTAGAAAATGTGTTGACTGTCCAATGAACCTGAATTTCATGTGAATACCCATGGAAAAGTTAATTTACTGCCGATGAAACTGTTGAACTGGTGTTATATATAATCTTAGACTCGTAATCTCCTTCGTTCGCTAACCAACACTGTATTGCACTACTAACGACTAATGCATACTTAAGCCTACATGTATTATTGGTTTTACAAACAACTATCCTAACATGTATGGTAATGCTAATATATCACACATAACCGAGAATAGAGGGTTTGTCTGTTTTGAATTTCATACAAAGCTACTAGAGAGCTATCTGTGCTAGCCGTCCTAATTTAGCAGTGTAAGACTAGAGGGAAGGCAGCAAGTCATCACCACCCACCGCCAACTCTTGGGATACTCTTTTACCAACGAATAGTGAGATTGACCGTCACATTATAACGCCCCCCACGGCTGGGAGGCCAAGCATGTTTGGGGCGACGCGGGCGCGAATCCGCGACCCTCGAATTACGAATCGTACGCCTTACGCGCTTGACCATGCCAGGCCGGAGAATCGACGGACTTGTGATTTAATAAAGAAGTTTGTAGTATGCAGAATTAAATAAACATTCACGCTTTTAATGTGAAAAAAATCAAATTACGAGATATAGTACGCATTACAAGTGTTTTATCCTAAAATTTTACGATTCTGTTTCTTATTGGGACATATTTTTGAATTAGAAGGAAATAAAATCCTATCTTTAGAGCATAGCCAGGGCAATCTGGCCTTTATGCAAAAAGTAGCAATTTCGTATATAAAACACCCACTAATTTCAACCTTCAACTCTAAATTTACAATACATTGCTGTGAAAAATTAACGTTTTCTTTTTACAAGTATAAAAATTATACGTTTGTTGAAAAACTTTGTATGTGCCTTGTAATTTACTTTGACAAGAGAGCGCACTATACGAGCTCAATGTATTTTGATAAATCTTACAAACTTATTCTTAAATATGATACAGTAAAGTGTAGTTTTGTGAATCTTACAGTCTCTTCAATCAATTAAAAGTTCAGCATAAAAGAAATAACTTTATTGTGTAGCCTAAAAGAAAAGCTGCATAATAGTCCTGGATCTAATATTGTTCGGGAAGGTAAAATAATTATACAAGTGGCTATCAACCAGTTACTCGCATTAATACACGAACTGACCCAGTTTTAATCAAGATAAGTGTCACAATATTTCTATTCAAATGCATTCATTCGATATGTTTTCTGCCACGTTTCCTGACAGATTTGTAAATTTTGTGAAACAATGCTAATCTTGTTATTATCCGGGCTGTCTTCTATGTCCTCAAAAAGTAATTGATCCACTGATTTTAGTGTTGTAAACCGATTAGACTTATCACTTGTCCCATCTTAGTTAAAGTTGCATGCATCAATTTCTATAAGTGTAATTTGTGTCACTTTTTATTCATTCGAAGAGGGTCGGTCCAGTCCATTTCTAAGGATGACATACACATTTGTAGAAATTGGTATTAGACAAATACTTTCCATCTTTTACGTTATTTGGAATAGTGAACAGCTGGGAAGTATTATGCTGCACTTCAACTCCCTATTTAGTTTAGAAGGAATTCTATATTAGAGTTCTTCATCTTCGACTTGAAATAGTACTTTTTGTTTTGTTCTGTGCAGATGTCGAAGGAAATGATGCCGTTGTTATTCTTTTCTCAGTTCAAAACAACACAATGGGCTATATGCACTGTGTTCACTGCAGGGAATCACTTTGGAGGATTTAGTCCATAAACTCAGTTAAGACTGACTCACAGTGGCGTAGCAAAGGGGGGCGGTCAGCCCCGGGCGGCATTTTGAGGGGGTAAAATAGAAAAAAATTAAAATAATAAAAAGCTAACAAAAAATCTGAAATTTTTATACCAAAATGGAAATAAATATTTTGAGGACTTTCTGGAATTTTGAAGGTTAACGGATTATCAACGGCCAGCGGAGGGGGGGGGAGAAGCAAATCTTTCGACCGCCCCGGGCGGCAAAAATAGTTGCTACGCCACTGCTGACTCAACAGGTGGAATGACTGTCACCACGCCAAACAGACCAAGTTTAATTTAAAAACATCAGACAACTTTGGAGGAACTATACAAGTAATACCACGTTGTTGATTTCTCGTCTATTTAAATACTTTCCATGTGGAGTTCTAGGATTTAGTCGCCAATAAATTTCTTTAAAAACAAAGATAAAATAGCAGATTTTTAATTTCAGTGATATGTAAAGACTATCACGTATATTTGCCAAAACAGACGCATTTGATTTAATCACTATGCACATTTAGAAGAAAACGTTTGTTATACAAGTTGTTCCATGTCACGCTCAAATAATAATAATAATAATAAAAACACTCAGTGTTTTAGCTTAGTATCATGACTATAATCTACAAATATTAAACTCTAGAAGGGGTGGTTATCATCAAATAACCCCCAAAAGTGAAATGTTTACTCCTAGAATTTAAAAATGAAGATGTTGATACTAATGATGATACTCATGATGATATTAATGATAATGATGATGATCATGATGATGATGACAGTAATAATGATATTAATCATTATTATGATGATGATGAGACTAACGATGATACTTATGATGAAGCTAATGAAGATGATGATACTCATAATGATACTAACAATGATGATGATGATGATCATACTAATTATGATACTTACGATGCTTATGATACTCATGGTGATGATGATGATCTTACCAATGATGTTACTAATATAGACGATGACACTAATGACAATACTTGTGATAAAAGTACGGATTATATTATCATGATACTAATGATGATACTTAAGATGATGATAGTGATACCAATGATGACGATGATGAAGATGAAAATGATGGTAATAATGAAGATAAAGATGATGAGGATGAAAATGATCTTGATCGTGAAGATGATGATGATCAAAATGAAGATTATGACGAAGATGAAGATGACGACGATGATGATAATGATGAAGATTGTGGTTAAGATGATGATGGAGATGAAGATGGTGATAATATTGACCAAAAAAAAAAAAACAAAACAACACAATGGGCTATATGCACTGTGTTCACTGCAGGGAATCACTTTGGAGGATTTAGTCCATAAACTCAGTTAAGACTGACTCACAGTGGCGTAGCAAAGGGGGGCGGTCAGCCCCGGGCGGCATTCTGAGGGGGTAAAATAGAAAAAAATTAAAATAATAAAAAGCTAACAAAAAATCTGAAATTTTTATACCAAAATGAAAATAAATATTTTGTGGACTTTCTGGAATTTTGGGATCCTTTGCACTGGACAACTGAATATGGCTCCTACAGTGGTCAGCTATATGACCCAAATGAAAGCACTGAGGAGTACTCCTAATATTTGGTTTATCTGGAAATATTCAAGCATAATAACAACCAATGAAGGTGATAAAGACATTCACTGTGTCTACTGGATGCCCCTCCCCCACCAACTAATTTTTCAGCTGAACTAAAGGGCCACAACAGAGATAATGGGGGAGAAACCATTCATTATGATGTTTCCAGAAAGCCTGCAAGAATTTAGCGTAACTATTTATTCTCCAAAATAGTTAACTATAATATCCCTTATAATATAACTTTCACTACAATATTTCCATAAGCAAGCCTGGAGATATTGTTAGAGCAAAGGTTATGGGGTTAGGAAACAATTAGCAATTGTTTTGTAAATAATTAAAGGAAATATTTTCATTTGTTGAAGTCTTTTCATTTCATGGTGAAATGTATTTAAAACAAAAGAGAAAGATATTTTCCATTTGTAATATGTAAAACTTGCCTTGTATACATGGAAAAATATTACTCTAGTGAATAATAACAATTAAGGATGAGGTGAAGTATTCATGTGATATAAAACTTTGCACACTACTAGAAATTACACTTTGTAACATCTCTCCTTTATCAATACAGTTATTTGAATGTATTTTATAGATAAACGTGACTCCATGTTTAACTTTCCAATGATCCATCACTGAAAAATTAGACAATTCACAGTTAAAGTATTAATAAATCCAAGAAACAGTGACATATACATTTCATTTTAAAACTTTATTTGGGTTAAATCTTACTGGAGTGTGGGCTACAATAAAAATGCCTGATATAAACGTATAGAATTAAGAGCCTCATTCTTAACAACACCTACATCAAATATATTTTTGACAAAAACTACTGTTCGTACACCTTTAATTTAATAAACAGTTTTCTTTTACAATGATATTATTTATATTTTTATAATCAGTTTTCATAATACATTTATTTTAAACAGTAGCTCTCCAACTATTTTTCTATAGATTATGATGAAATACCATTTGTGCATGAACCAAATCAATATCATTGTATCTTGATTAGCTACTAATCTAAAATATACTTCAAATCTTTCCTGGAAATCTTCCTTCCTCTATTTGTTCTTGCCACTTTTCCACCTAGAAGAAAAAATATTTCATTGAATTTGATACTTTTCTTGAAATATTTAACACTTTTGACTAGCATGAAAGTCAAACACTAAGGTATATGTAAGGTACACATTGTAAATGACAGACACTGAGTAGTAGCATGGACACCTGTCCAAACACACATTTCTCTGATAGGGTATCCATGCTACCATTCAGTGTCTATCAACCACAATGTGTATTTTACCTTAGTGCTTGACATTTAGATGAGTCAAATGTTACAGTTCTGATTAGAATGGAATCTGTACAGAAAAGTCTAACAAAAAATACATTAATAGGAGAAACATATATTTGTTGTTAAATCATTTAATAATTTAAAAACACTTGTATTACTTTGTTGTGTCATGTTACCAGGTCGAGAAATTATCATGAATAAATGTTATACAGAACCAACATCTGTTGTTGTTGTTGTAGCAAAGAAAGTTAAAAATAAATGATGGAAAACAAAAAACTGTTTTAAACATTATTTCTTATTTTTCATTTTTATAAAACTGCCCTTACTATAATTTCTGATACAGCTAATATACTCTTCAAAAAAAGAAATGCAAAATGGATATTTTTGTTATTTTAAAGAGAAATATATGTATTAACATTACAAGCTCAGAGTAAGTGATATTATATGTGTTAAGGCACTGATTGTCAGACCAAAATGACATTAAAAGTTGTGCACTTTGAAAAATGGAGGAAAACATCGGATTTTTCGCCAAAACGCATTTGTGTACAATAAATTTGTTTGAGAGATCTGCATGTTCTGCAAGTGCAACAAGTGTAAAATCCCTATAAAAGTGACAGGTTCTCAGTTTCCATAGTTCTGTGTTAAGCCACCGACATGCAATACAGTTACACCAAGACTGACTGGAGCACAACGCAACAACGCCATTGGTCGCTTAAAAGCAGGCAAATCTCGATCAGATGTTGCCAGAGCTGTAAATGTCCACCCAAGCACCATCACCAACAACATGGATCAACTCGTGACCGTCCACGATTTGGCAGACACGGTGTCACCACACCCGCACAAGATCGCTACATCCGGTTACGTCACTTTCGAGATCAGACCACCACTGCAATGTCTACTGCCTCAACCATACCAGAGCTGCATAGGATTTCCAATCATACTGTATGCAACCATCGATGAGATTCTTAGGCCCCATGTGCAACCCATAATGGTGAACGTCAATGCCCATCCTCACCACTGTCTTCTTGAGACACCACAACATCAACATTCTTCCTTGGCCCTCCAGATTAACAGATTTAACCTCCATCAAACATCTTTGGGACGAGTTTGACCGACGTCTGCGACAGCGACAACTTCAACCGCGAACTCTACCTCAGTTTGTAGTAGCTTTGCAGGCTGAGTGGACAGCCATTCCACAGGATGTGATTCGTCATCTCATCGCTTCCATGGGCAGAAGATACCAAGCAGTTATTGATGCTTACGGGGGCATGCTAGTCACTGACGTTGAGTGACGTTAAACTTCAACTTGTGAGCGTGGACTTCAACTTTGCAGACTTTGGATGTTCAGTAGTGAATGTGCAAAGTTTCTCACATATCATACAGAACTACCTGGAATATACTTGTTAACAATATGTCTCAAATTTTACCTTTTGCATTTCTTTTTTTGAAGAGTATAGTTTTGAAAATAGTTCTGAAATTCCTCAGTAGGTGGTGATGCTGCTTTGGAAATTACAAAGTAGACAATATTAAAGTGTAATCCAAAGCCTATCTGTTTGGAAATTTTGAAATAAAGTTAATGGGGGAATGAACAGCTTGCTTTTAAAATATAGTACTTCAAATTTTAATTACTGCCCAACTAGTGTTAAATAGTGATTATATGTATAACCATTGATAATTTTACTTGTATTTTATTATCACAGTCTGGAACTGGTTACCAGCCAACATCTCTGATGAAATCACGACATGAATTGATTATTTAATAAAGAGTTTTGGTCACTAACCAATTCCACACTTTGGCATTAATACCTATATATAAATTATTACTAGAATTAGTAAAAAGTAATTTTTTTATCCTTCCTGGATTTACAATAGTAACTAAAAAAAAATTGTTTTTGTCAATCTTGATAAACGCTGTGTATAATGAACTATAGTTTTATTTTGACAGATGTATCTTGGTCTATCAATTAGTAATGAAAAACTCTTAATGTACAACAAATTTATTTCTTACCCAACTATTTGGACAAAGAGACTGGTAAACTTTCTTGAAGTAATTGCAGGGTTCGTAATCATCTCCCTTTACCTTGCGACATCGGTAAAAATCCACAAAGTTCTGCCAGCAGTTTCTGTGTCATTAGTTTGTTTTTGAGAATGTATTACTACAATAGCAGTGCATCAAAGGACAGAAACCTTATAAAACATTCTATTACAATGTATAACAATAAAGTGATTTATTATAGATTCTGTTAACATGAAAAATCATAAAATATTCAACTTTAAATATTTTTTTTTACCCATTAAACAAACTTAACCATATTTCACAAGTGATGAATCAAAATATAAAGACATTTTCACAACTGCAAATTGAGACAAAAAAAAAAAGAAAAAGAAAACTAAATGAGGTTGTAAATTGTGCCCACGTTATTTTACAATTATGGGTTTGCAGTTTGAGAAAATAATGTTGGCTTGAAAATATATTTCTACTTGGATTCAACTTGTTTCTGTATTTTTTTTTTTTTTTTTTTTTTTTTTTATGATCCCTATTCCACTTTTTAAATTAATAATTTTTAATTACTTTGCTTCTTAAGTTGATGTCCATTTATGGAGAATTCATTCTAAGCTACATTGCACAATTTTATCAATGTACACATTGTTTACTCTAATAAAACAAAGTATTTCCAACTTGTCAAAATGGAGCACTTCTGATAAGTAAAACAGTGCTTAAATGGATTCTATATTGTCAGATGTTTGGTGATTTAACTCCAATGAGGAAAAAACAACTTGGAAAGTTTTAGACAATAGAAATCTGGATGCTCATGAATGTACTTAAAAACAGCCCAACAACCTTCCTAAGAGTGTTAGTAGCTGTATGTTTATTGTGGCATGATATACCAAACCATTTTTGCTATAGTTTTCAATGCTTGAATGGCTTTGAAGAGAAACCTGACAAGTAACAATGAAAAACTGATAAAATATCTCCTTTTCTTTGAAGAAGCAACATAAAGATAGTCCTTCCTGAGTTCTTTAGTTGGTTTGAACAAAATACTCAAAACCATATTTTCTCTAGGCTTATAAAACAAGAACAATGTGAACACCAACAATATGAAGAACAAATCAATTAATTTGAATTTTGTCCAACAATCAGAAAAACGTTTTTATAATTACTAATATTTTAGCAGCCTCAGCTATGGGACAGAAGATTTTGAGTGTCATTTCGATCTGTTATTTAAGACTATTTTTGCCTTATGTTCTGTTACAATTTTTGTGAAATTCCTTTACAATCCCTATTATGAACTACTTTTGTGATTTATAATGCTTTTTCTTCATTTAGGGTTGTGAAAGTCCATTAACCTCATGACAGGTACTGTCAAATTCATATTTTGGCCAGAGATTAAAGTAGTTGTGCTTGTATGAAATGCATGCATGAAAGTAAAATCAAACTATATATTCAAAACTAACACAAATTATCTTCTTTTTTTTAAACTGTTAAATATATACTGTCATTAAAATGTTCAATTATCAACAACAATCATTGTGAAACTTTGTAGAATAGACAGCAACTGCCTGTTGTGGAGGGCAATGTTTCGAAAGTCTTCCACCTTTCATCTTCAGATCAACGTGTGTGTGTGTGTGTGTGTGTTATCAGTCTTTTATAGTGTCCTGGTGGACTGTGAAGAGCGTATTATGATTGGTTGGATTATCACTGTTTCTGATTGGGGAAAAAGATTTCCTGTAGATTCAACCAATGGTAGCCACAGGTTACTCGCCTCTAATAAAAGACTGACAACACCTACACACACACTGACCTGAAGACAAAAGGCATCCTCTATACTTGCATCCCCAAAACAGGCAGTTGCCATCCATTCTACAAAGTTTCATCATGAATACCCTGCCTAAACAATCTATCAAAGGTTAAGTCATTATAAGCATAATACAGAAACTTGTGTGACATCATTACTGACTTGTAAGTTAAAATATCCAAATATTTACTTTTGGATTTATAACAGTCACTCATATACATGGTTACTTTCACTGAGCACAGGCCAACAAACAAACTTCAAACATGCAATATAACTATCTTATCAAATATATATTTTTTCAAACTAATTACTTTATAAGAGAAGGAGCTACCTTTTAAAGTACATTCAGTGATAAATTCAATAAAACATTCCTGAAACACTGCTGCAGTTGAAACCTTTACTGTCATGTAAAATTAAACTCATATAGTCCAGTGCATTTTATGTTTGTCTGTCAAACAAAATGAAATCACTCAAGTTACATCTATTTAAAATAGGTGGATAATTATTTCCAATACTGATGTCTAATTTGGTTGTTGTACAGTTCGCTTGTTATGAAAACGCTTTTATTTAGAGGAAATAATGGATATCATCTCCAAAAAAATATTAACACTCATCTAGGTTGAGGAAAGTATAGTAAATGTTTTATTAGTAAATTCACTAACACACTGTATGCAAAAACGGCTGTTCTGGGCCCAGAAAACACTTCAAATAGAAGAGCGAACAACGTTTCGACCTTCTTCGGTCATCGTCAGGTTCACAAAGAAAGGGTTACTGGTCGGAAGCTGACCACGTGTTTGGGAGGGGGGGTTGTATAATTGAGTGTTGCAATGTAGAGGGCGCGGTTTGAATATATAATTTTGTCTATAATATTAATATAGGTATAATGGTGTTCCTTTATATTGGTTTATTTTGGGTTTGAGTTGTTGTATAAGTAAGGCTTCTTTAATTTTTCGTTTGTTTATGTTTGTTTCTTTATTTAGTATTTTAGTGTTTTCTATGGTTATGTTGTGTCCATTTGACTTGCAGTGTTCGAAAACGTGTGAAGGTGACTTTTTATGTTCTTTGAATCTGGTTTCCATTTTTCTACTTGTTTCTCCTATATAGAAGTCGTGGCAGTTATCACATTGTATTTTATAAATAATGTTGGTGTGGTGTTTGTCAGTGTAGTTCTTACATAGTATAGACCTTAGTTTTGTGCCTGGTTTTTGAATAAATTTAGTGTTAACTGGAATGTTATATTTTGTTACTAGTTTTTGCCAAATGTTGGTTATTTGTTTGCTGATGTCAGGAATATATGGTATACAGCAGTATATGGTTTCGTGATTTTTTGATTCGTGAGATATATTTACTTTTGTTGGTTGATTTTGCTTTCTGTCTAGGTGTGTGCGTATAATGTTTTCTACGGTTTGTGGAGGAAACTTATTAATGTTGATGAAGTGTTGTTTTATTTTATCTAATTCATCGTTAATTTTATCTGGTGAGCATAGTTTTATGGCTGTGTTTATCTGGTTTCTTAGTATGTTTAGTTTTTGTTTTGTTTCATGTGCTGAGTCCCAAGGAATGTATAGTCCAGTATGGGTGATTTTTCGGTGGATTTCTGTTTTGAATTGTGTGTCGGTTCTTATAATTTTGAGGTTAAGAAATGATATTTGATTGCTTTCTTCCTGTTCACATGTGAAGTTAATGTTGGGATGTATAGAGTTAATGTGAGTGAAAAAGTTAAGTATGTGTTCTGTAGATTCGAATCCCGCAATCGTGTCATCTACATATCTGTACCAGTATAGTGGTGGATGTAATGCTGTATTAATTGCTTGTGTTTCAATTTGTGTCATAAAAATATTGGCTAGAACTGGCGATACTGGGTTGCCCATGCTTAGGCCATTTGTTTGTATATAGTTTTGGTTGTTGAACATGAAGTTTGTCTTTATTGTGGTGAATTCTATGAGGGTTGCTAACTGGTTACTGGGAATGTCTATGATCGGGTTAGGGTCTCGAATATAGAGTTCTAAGGCTATCTTGCAGGCTTCTGTTGTTGGAACTTCTGTGAAGAGGGATATAACATCGAAACTGGCCATTAAGGCTTTATGATTAAGTTGATTTAGATTGGACTTGAAATTAAAAGAGTCTTTGATGAATCAGCTGGCTGATGTTGCATATTTGGAGAATGCCCATGCTATGTATTTACCAAGATTGTAGTTAAACGATTCATATGTTGACATTATTGGTCGTAATGGACAATCTGGTTTATGAGGTTTGGGGATGCCGTATATTTGCGGTGTGCGTGAGTCGGTTTTACGTAGGTAGGAATAAAGTGTTTGTGAAATTGTGTTGGCTTTTTTTATTTGTAGTAGTAATTTGTTTAGTTGCGTCTCATGTGTCTTTGTTGGATTTGTGTGTATTGGTTTAAATTTGTTCGTGTCTGATAGGATGTTATTCATTTTTTGTATGTATTCATTCGTGTTCATTATTACTATAGCGTTACCTTTATCTGCTTTTAGAATTTTTATGTTTCTGTCTTGTTTTAGGTTTCTAATGGAATTAATGTCTCTTTTTGTAAGGTTGTTTTTTAGTTTTCTGTTTTGTGAAATTATGTTGATAGTTTTGTAAGAAAATTCTTTGAAAAAATCGTTTAAGATAATGTTTTTAGGTGGTTCTGGAAAATATAAATTTGTAATTTTACCTGGGAAGTTTGGCAGTTGGATGTCAATAAAGTTATCTAAGTTGTCTTCTTTCTGTTTGTTGTTTTTGTTTTCTGTAGAAAGTATCACAAGTCTCCTGGCTAGGTCTTCTAAACATGTTTTGATTTCTATGGTTGGAATGTACCTTGGTGCTATTACGAAGTTGAGTCCTTTGTTAAGTAGATGTATCTCGTCTGTGTTTAATTGTCGGTCAGATCTGTTAATTATGAGGTTGGTCAACGGTTTGTCATGTTGATGTCTTTTCTGTTGCTTACATCTTAGTTTTTCAAGTTTTTTGTTGTGGCGGATCTTTTTGTCTCTATCGTTTTTAGTATTGATTTGGTTTATGTTTCGTTGTATTAGTCCGTAAATCTCTGGTTTAATGCAGCATGCTAGTTGATAGTCTAAGTTCATTTTTTGTTTTTGTAAGTCATGTAGTTCTTTGTATTTTGTGTTCAACATGGCTTTAAGAACATGGCTTTTTGCATACAAAAGTTCTCAACAAGTGGGTTTCTCGACATCACTGATCACTAACACACTGTTAAAATGAGACCAAGTAAATTGTTAGATGCACAGTTCATATCACTTGTTATCGTACTTTCTCCATACCATCGGCTATAGAATATTGACTGCACTAGATATCCAGAACCTAATTTATAATTGTATTTTGATGGCAATATCAAAAATGACTTCTGCTTTATGTCTTCTAATGTTTTATTAATACATAATGCTGTATCACAATATTTTTAACTTACAAAAGTTATTATGACCTTACTTACTCTTACAAGAAATTATTTCACCTTCACTATAGTTACACTGTTTTTCTTAACCCTTTCACAACAGGCTCAGTACAATATACACAAGTTCATCTACACATTAAATATTTATTCTGTATGTAGCTTTTGATACAGCATGTGTCTTCTCAAAAGTTGGTAAACTTTCAGTAAAAATTAAAAGTATTTTCTGTGCATAAAATCAAATTTTTAACAAAATATTTTCAATAAAGATTTGTTTGTGAAAATTGCACTAGTCTGAGTACAAAATTATTTCATATAATGATTAAAAAAATTATTCTTCGTCCCAAAAATTTCAAATATTACTGAAGTAATCTCCTAAATACATTTCAAACTTTTGTATCCAGTAAGACTTCATACATTTTTTTCATATTTCATACTATTAATTATGTGTTGTCTGTCACTTAACCAATCTTGTAACCATCATCAAAAAAAATTAGAGAATAAATGCAAATTATGCTTTTTTCATGCCAAAATGATTACATTTTATAATACAAAAATATAAATAGCTTAAGTCTCATAATGCTAGATATGTATAATTTTTATTATATGGACCTTCCAGTCACACCCAACTAACATTACATAATTTGTATTGATGTGGTACATGTACACTCATGTTACATATCCAGTAATATAAAAGTGCCCTTTGTCTTCCCTGTCTTTGTTGTACTTTACTTGTTTATTATTTTGTAATATACAGTCACATTTCAATTATTACACATTATATATATGTAGGCTATTAGTATTTAGAAATAAATTATTAAATTTTATTTTTCTTAACATATAAAAGAATAAATCAAGAAGTAAAGCAAACAATTATCTCTTCTCACTATGACCTTTGAACTCGGTTGTTACTAGACATAGGCTGTTGAGCATTTAAAATTTCAAACATGGTGCATATCAAACAAAATGTTTTATTAGGTTTTATTTTTGCAGTTAAATAACCAACAAAAATCATTAATAACTACACTGATATCATAGAATTCCACTATAATTTATTAAGGTTAGTAACTAAGATTTATTTAGATTTAAAAAAGAACAACAAAAACTTCAAGCAGACTAAAAACACAACCTACCTCCTTGAAACTTTGGGTATTAAAATGGCTGAGAAAATCACTAGGGGAAATTCTTAGCTATTAATTGGTTATTCACATGTCATATACTGAAGTAAGTGTGTAAATATTCAAAAAATGGAAAGAGTTGAACAAGGCCACCAATGTTTGATTCAGAACATAAGCCATGATGACGAGAAAACCCACTTGTAAAATATAAGCCATATCTCAGTAAAATAGAAACTATGAGGTCCTTGTTTTATATTCCACCTTGTTAATATCAGTAATATGAGTTCTTAACTCACGTGAAACTACTGACTTGGTGTTTTGACATCAGAAACATCTAATTTGAACCAATGCTGAATTCAACATACCATGTGACTCACAAAAAATAGATATTTTGGTTTGTTCTTTTAATAGGCCTGGCATTGCCGAGCGTGTTAAGGCGTGCACTCGTAATCCGAGGGTCGCGGGTTCTCGCCCACATCGCGCTAAACATGCTCGCCCTCCCAGCCGTGGGGGTGTATAATGTGACGGTCAATCCCACTATTCGTTGGTAAAAGAGTAGCCCAAGAGTTGGCGGTGGGTGGTGATGACTAGCTAGCTGCCTTCCCTCTAGTCTTACACTGCTAAATTAGGGACGGCTAGCACAGATAGCCCTCGAGTAGCTATGTGCGAAATTCTAAAACAAACAAACAATTCTTTTAATATTTACTTTAAAATTAAGAAATTAATTTGTGTATAATATTGAAGTTTGAATTATAATCTACAGTTTGATTCCAAACTTAATTCATAAAATAGTAATTCAATAAACTTTTGAAGGCAAGTCAACAAACACAATGACATGGCTTTTGATCCATAGCAAAATGGTTAATTAAGTGAGTAACAGGTGTAGAAGTTTATTTATTACACGAACATAAAAAAAAGCACTACAAACCTGGTTTGGTTTTGATTTGGAAAGCGGGCATCAAAAGGAGCTGTGGACAAAGTTTCAACATCAGACATGATGGACGTTGGCATAACCTCTATACAGAAGAAAGATGTCAATTGAATGTCCTGCAAATGTTAATTTCTTAAATAAACAAACATTTCTCTTACATGTCAATAACTGTTAGAGTCATATACACATATGAAAGAGATTGGGGTAATTATCAATGAATTACTTATACTAAGATCTTGGGTGTTGCTGGCTGTGAAGAGGATGCTGCTGAATTACAGAACAATTTAGATCATTTAGTGAGTTGGAAAAATACACAGAAATTTAATTATAATAAATACAAGAAAATATGTGTGGGAATAACTTTTACTGTGACATGAAATAAAAGGACCTTGGTGAAATGGTTGATCAGTTTCTGAAGCCATCCCAGCAATGTGTTGTTGGTAGTGGTGTGGCAAATAAATTTTAAGTTGTATCTATGGAAGTATTTAATACAAGTCTAAAAAGGTTATTTTTTTCCATACTTAATGGGTAGAGTAATGGGTCTACAGGACTAAATATACATTTCAGCAGAGTAGGAGTTATCTTCAGCTAAAACAGTTTTATTTTTATAACAGGGAAGTTACAATTGTGGTAGATAAATCATATTTGAATGAATTTAAGGTTTGATGAATATATAATTCAATAAAGGCTGGCTCCGACTGTCTTAGTGTTTATCACTGGATGTGATCTAACAAAGTTCGACTCATTAGAACCCCCAAATAAAATTAAACTAATATTAATAGTTAACCCATTAGTAATAACTCTTATTACTCAGAAAAGTTCATGGAACTGTATTACTACTTAATTAACTCAATCCTAGAAAATTTATTTGAACGTCTAGTGTATCAATAGCAATATTACTAATTATACCTTATTACTCAGCATTATTAATACGTGTACAACAGTAACATTATTACTAGTACTACTATCAATTAACAAACGACTTATAAACCCAATAATAATACCAGAAAACATATATTTCGTCCTGTCAAAGAATATAGCACATTTTCTGTAATAACTATCACTGTGTTTACAAGCCGTTTGTTAATTCACTACTGTGTTAGCATAATATATCTAACTACACAAGTCTATTACTTCGCAGTGGTACAAACACTAAAACATCAGTAATATAATGGCTGATTGCCCATTTTAAGATTTAACACATAAAATGCCTATTTAGTTTCCAATGTGATATAGTAGATTATGTTATGATTAAAGGATATAAGAAGAACAAAAAAGTACCCAAACCATTTCGATAAAATTACTTTGGAGTAGTTTAAAAACAAGTTAAATAATAATCAAATATACTTTTTAACATACCTTCCAACTGACCTTCCCGTTCTTTACGTATAAGTTCTTGCAAAACCCAAATCGAAAGTGGATAACAAACGAAAGAAAGAAGAATATTAATTATTTTTTATTGAATTTTTTTTATAAACTAATAAGTAATAGCTCTTTTATTTTAAATATTATTTATTTAAGTGATTCAGAAATATCTATGAACATAAGGTTAATAAATCTATACTTATAAAATCAGGTTTTTATTAGCATTACTATAGAAATATATAACAGGGCTAAAGCATAATATATATATCGCGAGTTAAAATTAATTTATTATTTCATTTTTTTTTGGGGGGGGGGAGGAGGAGTGGATTTTTCTTTGCAATTTTTATACATTAAAAACTTATGCTAATTACATTTTTCTAACTTGTAATAACACAAAAAGACTTTGCCAGCCATAAAAATAGAACTGGTTTTGTAAATAGTCATACTCATCATCACGAAATAAATACTCAATTATTCTTCAAAGTTAATTTGATTAATATTTTTGTCAACTGTATTTTTTATATTTGAATTCAAGTGTTTGTTTACCAGAGAAAGAGTTTTTTATGAGGTCATAATAACTTAAGGTCTAGAAATTTTATAAAAATTAAGATCTGAGAGTAACACGTGTGGTTAAAGAGACACTTATTTATTTAGGATAAGGTGTGTGTATTTTCTTATAGCAGAGCCACATCAATTACCTTGTATTAGCTATTATTAATACTTCACTGTAGTCACAATAAAAAGGTTTGTTTGTTTGTTTTTGTTTTTCTTAATTTCGCGCAAAGCTACACGAGTGCTATCTACGCTAACTGTCCCTAATCTAGCAGCGTAAAACTAGAGGGAAGACAGATAATCATCACCACTTACCGCCATCTCTTGGATTACTCTTTTACCAACGAATTGTGTGATTGATTTACACATTATAACACCCCTACGACTGAAAAGCGAGCATGTTTGGTGTGACGGGGATTCGACAATAAAAAGGAAAACAGTATGACAACACAATATTATAAAATATAAACATAGTAAAATTACCACATTATAGTTTTCCTTGAAAGTTATAGTTAATGAGGGATGTCAGAGAGTTAAATCAAACAGTAAGGAGTTATTTAGGCATATGTTTGTGTGCGTCGGAGAGAAATGTTATTAAATTGGATAGAAAATTACTTGAAAATAGAAAACAAAGAGTAGTAATAAATAAAGTTAGATCTGACTGAATCACAGTTACAAGCAGTGTACCTTGGGGCTCTGTGCTGTGTCTTTTGCTATTTGTGATTTATATTAATGATACTGACTGTGGAATGACTAATAAAATTTTGAGTTTGTAAATGACATAAGATGGGGGGGCTTACTGTACCAAAAAAGCTGCAAACTTACGGTAAATTTAAATGATTTGATGCGTTGGCCAATATGTAGCAAATGATGTTTAATTATCCATAATGTAAGATGATGCATTATGTTTTCGCGGTTCAAATTAATATTACTTTTTAAATGAGAATAGTGTGATTTGAAAAAAAAGATATTTCTGTTGTGATCGAAAATCACTTAAGTCATCTAAACAGTGTATTGTATTTAGTAATAGGGCGAATAGAATTGTGAGTAACATCTATAGAAATATTGAATACAAGACAAAGGATAGTACTGTTCCACTTCTGAGACCTCATTTAAAGTATTGTGTACAGTTTTGAGCTCCCTTCTTCAAAAAGGAAATTGAATTGTTGGAAAGGGTTCAGAGAAGAGCCAGTAGGATGACACGTGAGATATTGGGATTGTTTTATACAGAGGAACTAAAATATCTAAACTTCTTTTATCTGGAAAGGAGAACGGTCAGAGAATATTTGTTTGAAGTGTTTAAGATTCTTAAGGGTATTGATAATACAGATCCATTACAATTTTTGTTCTTTTTATCAATGAAAACCATAGGACATAGGAGCATAAATCCAAAATTTGGTGCGTAGGATTCGTCTCCATTCTAAACAGTATTACTCTTTTTCAAAGAGGATGATTGACTTTTGGAATATCCTACTTTCATGGATAGTGGAGGCAGAAACTTTGACTGAGTTCAAGAAAAGATTGGATGAATACATGATAAGTAAATGATGGTTATACTTAGAAGCTGGAAGGAACATCCTTGATAAGCTAATAAGCTCCTTTTTTGCACTTTTAAAATTTTATGAAATTTATGAATCTGTCATTAATTTTTATATATTAATTTGAGCCCAAACTGACCCACTGTGTTGTTAGCCCTGAGGCCTGAGTATAAGCTAGAAGGTTTCTGCATTGACTATCAGTGGCACAGCAGTATGTCTGCGAACTTACAATTCTAGAAACCTGGTTTCGATAGTGTTGTTGGGAAGAGCTCAGATAGCCCATTATATGGCTTTACGCCTAATGCAAACAATTGAAAAATTGTTGAGAATTTTTTTTTTACGTAAAGGAACAAACAACGTTTCGACCTTCTTCGGTCATCGTCACGTTCACAAAGAAAGAAAAAGGTAAGTGACCAGAAGCTGGCCACATGTTAGAAAGGGGTTGTATAACTGAGTGTCCAAAAATTTACAGAAAAAACCACTTAAAGCCATGTCGAACATGAAATACAAAGAACTACATCACTTACAAAAACAAAAAATGAACCTGGATCATCAACTGGCATGCTGCATCAAACCAGATATTTACGGACTTATACAACGAAACATAAACCAAATTAACACTAGGAATAACAGAGATAAAAAGATCTGTCACAATAAAACACCAGAAAAACTAAGATGCAAACAACAGAAAATACAAAAACACGACAAACCATTGACTAATCTCATAATTAACAGATTTGACCGACAATTAAACACAGATGAGATACATCTACTTAATAAAGGGCTCAACTTCGCAATAGCACCTAGGTACATTCCAACCTTAGGAATCACAACATGCTTAAAAGATCTAGCCAGGAAACTTGTAATACTTTCCACAGAAAACAAAAACGGGAAAACAACTAAAAACAACCAACAGAAAGAAGATAACTTCGTCAATTTTTTTGACATCCAACAGCCAAACTTCCCAGGAAAAATTAAAAATTTATATTTTCTAGAAACATCTAAAAACAATATCTGAAACAATTTTTTCAAAGAATTTCCTCACAAAACCATCAACAAAATTTCACAAAACAGAAAGCTAAAAAACAATTTTACAAAAAGAGACATTAATTCCATTAAAAACCTGAAACAAGATAAAAACATAAAAATTCTAAAGGTAGATAAAGAAAACGCTATACTCATAATAAACACGAATGAATACATAAAAAAAATGAAGAACATTCTATCAGACACTAACAAATTTAAACCAATACTCACAAATCCAACAAAGACACATGAAACACAACTAAACAAAATACTATTAAAAATGAAAAAAGCCAACATAATTTCACAAACACTTTATACCTACCTACGCAAAATCGACTCACGCACACCACAAATATACGGCATCCCCAAAACTTATAAACCAGATTGTCCATTACGACCAATAATGTCAACATATGAATTGTTTAATTACAATCTTGGTAAATACATAGCATGGGCATTCTCCAAATATGTAACATCAGTCAGCTCATTCATCAAGGATTCCTTTAATTTCAAGTCTGATCTTAATCAACTTAATCATAAAGCCTTAATGGCCAGTTTCGATGTTATATCCCTCTTTACAGAAGTTCCAACAACAGAAGCCTGCAAGATAGCCTTAGAACTGTATATCCGAAACCCTAACCGAACTATAGACATTCCCAGTAACCAATTAGCAACCCTAGGCAAAACCTAGTAACAAAATATGACATTCCAGTTAATACCAAATTCATTCAAAAACCAGACACAAAACTGAGGTCAATACAATGTAAAAACTTCACTGACAAACACGACACCAACATCATTTATTAAATACAATATGATAACTGCCACGACTTCTATGTTGAAGAAACAAGTAAAAAAAAATGGAAACCAGATTTAAAGAACATAAAAGTCACCTTCACACGTTTTCGAACACTGCAAGTCAAATAAATACAACGTAACCACAGAAAACACTCAAATACTAAATCAAGAAACAAACGCAAAATTGAAGAAGCCTGACGTATACAACAACTCAAGCCCAAAATAAACCAATACAAAGGAATACCTTTATGCCTATATTAAAATTATATAATAAATAATAATAATAAAATAAATAATATAAAATTATATATTCGAACATCTAAGCTTGCCCTCTACATTCCGACACTCAGTTACACAACCCCTTTCAAACTTGTGGCCAACTTCTAAGTCAGTTACCTCTTTCTTTCTTTGTGAACGTGACGATGACCGAAGAAGGTCGAAACGTTGTTCGCTCTTTTACGTAAAAAAATTTTCTCAGCCCAAACGAGCCGTTTCTACATATATATGTATCTTTATTATTTTTACACGTGAAATGTTTTGTTCATATTCGAAATAAAATAATAAACTGGCATATTAAAACTTACAAGAGCTTCTCGTAGATGATGCTATATTGAATTTTAAAAATTGTATTCGATACGTTCCCAGTCTTCTCTATTTAGAGTCCCTTTTTAGAATGACCATTTTGTTTTTGCACCCTTACTCCAATCTGTTGGTTTTACCACTTGTTTTCTGAAGAAAAGAAACACGCAAAAGATATTTATTTTTCTCGATAAATTCTAAACACAGCAACCTGAATAGTAGTGTGTACAAAAGGAAAATAATAGAAAGTAATTACAAGAATACAAAGGTTGAGATTTCGATTTTTTTAGCTTCCTTCACACATACATGTACATCAGGAAGTTATATCTTGAAACCCCTTTTTGTAGCTCTGTAAAATATTATCTTTGGTTACACTGCTGAACAGTGTAAGTGTAACCCAGACTGCGTAGAAACCGTACCTCTCTTACTGTGTCTTTCAAGTACGCATTTGTTAATTTATTCAGATATAACCAGTTTTTAACAACTGTCTGTTTCTTTCTTATTATTTAATAAAGGAATTGCTTCGGGAAACGAAAATACCTCGCGACTTATGTTCAGTATTTTCATCATAACCTTTCACCTCAAATTTCCTATGGAAAACTCTGGTATTTCGAGCAGCTCGTGTTGACCTAAACTAGCTAAAAAGTGATAATACCTAAATACATACATAATTACTTTTCAATTAATTTTGAAGGTTTGTTTGTTTGCTCATACTAAATCATGTATTGAATAGAAACTAGTTCAGTGTGTTGTACAACATAAATACACGTATGTGTTTATTTATAATGAAAAATAATTATTCTTTTCTTCTTAAATTAGTGTCTCATTCCAAATTTTACTTTGCAGGAACTTGATTGAAGCCATAAAAACGTCTTAAAAACATGAAGTTTATTTTTGAAACTTATTGTATGATAACACTGCACAACAAAGTGTTTGCTTCTTGAACACTGTCGAGCGTTTAGATGTTTGGCTGCTGATCCCAAAAATCACATCCAAATTTGCCCATCATGTACCGTTCCATCAAAATATTCAGTTTCACCAGGACATTGCTACAATGGAAAAACGATATCAGGAAAACTGGAATCCGTCAATGCTTGCTGACTACTGTTGTACACTGCAACGTGATGCACTGGACATTGAATACAAACGAAAATTAGGAGCAAAACACTTTTAATTATGTTGAACCTAATAGCGCATTAGAAACATAAACGCAATTAAATACGTTATTGCCGGAAAACAGTTAACTGTCTATTTCTCAGAGTTCCTACGTGATGAATCAAAACCATAACTATATTTGTGCGTACCCATCAGGTACTTGTCACAATGAGCAAAAGCTTTTCAGGTAATAAGAATTTTCAAAAAAATTTTGTGCAGTGTAATGGACTAACGTGTATGTATGTACGTATCAATGTTTATGGGCAAATACTAACACAATATAGCGTCACTTATTGAATAACATCACAAACAAAAAAACATTATAAAACGTTAACGCTTTGGCCATTCAAAATTTAGGCAATTAAACATTACAATATGTACAACAACATTTTTATGTAATTGTCCCCCATTATCTCAGCGGTATGTCTGCGGACTTACAACGTGAAAAACCAGGTTTTGATACTTGTGGTGGGCAGAGCACAGATAACCCATTGTGTAGGTTTGTGCTTAATTCAAAATAACGAATAACAATCTTTATAGTTTCAGTGATGTCGAGAAACCCACTTGTTGAGAACTTTTATATGCAAAAACGGCTGTTCTGGGCCCAGAAAACACTTCAAATAGAAGAGCGAACAACGTTTCGACCTTCTTCGGTCATCGTCAGGTTCACAAAGAAAGGGTTACTGGTCGGAAGCTGACCACATGTTTGGGAGGGGTTGTATAATTGAAACTATAAAGATTGTTATTCGTTATTTTGAATTAAGCACAAACCTACACAATGGGTTATCTGTGCTCTGCCCACCACAAGTATCAAAACCTGGTTTTTCACGTTGTAAGTCCGCAGACATACCGCTGAGATAATGGGGGACAATTACATAAAAATGGTTGTTGTACAACCCCTCCCAAACATGTGGTCAGCTTCCGACCAGTAACCCTTTCTTTGTGAACCTGACGATGACCGAAGAAGGTCGAAACGTTGTTCGCTCTTCTATTTGAAGTGTTTTCTGGGCCCAGAACAGCCGTTTTTGCATATAAAAATCTTTATAGTTTGTTTGTTTGGAATTAAGCACAAAGTTATTCTTTATAATAGAACAGTAAGAACACAATTTTAAACAGAAGGGCTCTCCTCAGAATTAGAACATGACTTTCACTGGAACTGTAAGTAAGGGTTTGATTATATCTTTATTGATGAATAATTTGTAAATGTAGTAGTAAAAATGAAGTTCTTTTAAAATTTATTTTTCAATAAAGTGTACTATTTTTAATATATAAAAAATATTACAGTTTATATTAACTAACATGACCTTCCCCTCGTGGTTCAACGGTATGTTTATAGACTTACAACGCTAAAAGTCGGGTTTCGATACCCGTCGTTGGCAGAGCACAGAGATAGCCCATTGTGTAGCTTAATTCAAAACAAAGGCATAATATGAATTCTTCTGCTGTGCAGTACTTTCGAGAAAAAAATTCGTTTTCTTAGAAACTGTTCACAAACGTCCATGAGACGGCGCTTCTGCTAATGAAAATTTAAAAAAAAAGCCTCAGTTAAACTTCGTATTATCAATTACTAAATCTGGCAAGAATATTGTGGTATATTAGTAAAACGTTATTTACTAATAAAGATTGGAAATCAAAGAAGTTTGATAAATGTAAACAGTAGCTTTGTGTTTCTTTTAAGCATATAATCTATTTATAAATACATCTATCACATTAATTTGATTTTTAAAAAAGGTGGGACCCTATTTACACTTAAACATACACCAAGGTTATTAACAGTGTCTTTCAAAATCCAGATAACACAATGGTCTTGAGTTGCGTTAAACCACTACGTTTCTGACTTTTCTACAAACCTTATGTTTGGTTTGCAGAATTCTAGCAGGAAGATAAAACTGCGAGTTCCTTAGAACATTGTAAAATTTGATTTTAAAACCATTAATAAGTTTGTTTCGTCTCACATGGTGCCAACTGTATTAGAGATGTAATAACAGATTACTTTCTACAAAATACGAGTACAAATGATATCAGTAACCTTGCTTGTCTGATGAACTTCTGATTACGAACCTTCTTAAAAAAAAAAGTAAATTTTAGATTTGCATCTGTTGTAATATAATACTTCAGATGGCACTGAAGTCAATCCCTATTTCATAAATAACATTCAATCGAGTAATCTCAGAGTACCGAATCGTTTCGAAAATGGTACATTAGCGTCAAAGCCATTTTATCAGACTGGTAAAAAGCTTGAAACAACATATATAAGCATACGTAAATACGTCTAAATTATCTTATGTCCCTAACAGGATAAGAAAGACTTTGTTTGATACGTATTACACACAGGGATGTATTAACGCATAGGCACACGAGGCACGTGCCTGGGGCGGCAAATTTTGACCAAAAAAAAAAAGAAAAAAAGAAAAGAATGGACACCATTTTAAAATGTAGTCCCTGGTTATTAATTCTCCCTGCCATTTATGCCGCCCCAATAACCTCTTGAATCTGGACCCCCCCACATACACACTCACTATTCCACCACACCGTCGGGTCGGTCGCTTCAAGTTTAAAAGATTTCTAACCTTCCCTCCCTGAGTCCCACCTAATACGCCCCCCCCACATCATCAACCCATCCGCCCTCACCTCAGTTATTTATTTGTGTTTTTCAAAACCCCCAACATGTTTTTTACTCACGTTGACACACCAAACAATGAATTATCTGCTACTCAGTGTGCTACGCCTACACAAAAAATATTTTATCATGGCCTAATAACGTATTTTGTTTTGTGAAATTGCGTATACGAAAATTTGGATTTTCGGTTGCTTCAGGCAAAAATATATTTTGAAATATTCTTCCTCATCATTCACAGTTTAGCTTAATTGATTGATTGAATATGCGCTTGTCTAGATTCCAATGTAGTCCTTACAGAATAGTTCCTTCAAATTCCCTAGCAATTATAGGCATCTGTTAGAATAAAGAAGGGGTAGTGGCAGACTCCAGAATACCAGAACAGAAAGGCGCACAATCAGTGATGTCGAGAAACCCACTTGTTGAGAATTTTATATGCAAAAACGGCTCGTTTGGGTTCAGAAAATATTTTAAATAGAAGAGCGAACAACGTTTTGACCTTCTTCGGTCATCGTCAGGTTCAAAAATATATATATTTAAGAGCGTTATGACTTAAAAACACACAGGACTAAAGAATTATTTATGAACGTTATTAAAACAGAATGGCTTTAAACAATACAAACTCAACAATTATTTACAGCGTTATTAGAACGGTATGGCTTTAAACTATATAGAACTCAACAATTATTTAAGAGCCTTATTAGAACGGTATGGTTTTAAACCATACAAAATTTGAATACTATTTATAAGCGTTATTAAAGCGCTATTGCTCTAAACCAGGGGTGTGCAACAGGCGGCCCGCGGGCCACAACCCGGCCCGCCAAGCCATTTAGTGTGGCCCTAGTTGTTGTAATCTAACCATGTGGCCTGATCTGTAATCCAACGCAAATGGAATATTTTTAAAAGCATCGATCCTACGGGATTCCCAGGCTTCGACTCGACAAACTTCTAAAATTATCTTTGCTAGAGAGAAGCAGGCCGAATTCGATTGGTCGGCCTCCTTAGGGCATGAATAGGTGACGTGCACTAGCGCTATTGTCTACGACTCAACGTCATGTCCTGAACCTCGCCTTCGCCCGCTGGCGACAATTTTCCCTAACCTCAATTTAAAAACGGTCGCAGTAACGGCAGTTATTGTGCACTGAAATTCGAAGGAGCTAGCGGTTGGCTTACTGCTGTCCGTCATTTATTATTGGTGAAAATTTTATTACCTTTTACAGTTACTACAAGAGATTGAAGGTAAATTGATTATTATTTAGCAAATTGTTGTGACTTTACTGAATTTATTAAAATTTTTGCTTTCAGATGCATCTGATTCTATGTACAGTGTGACCTCGTTATTCGCGGGGGTTACGTTCTTTACCCTCCCGCGAATAGCGAAAAACCGCGAATATTGGATGCAGTTTTAAAACGTATATGTATGCGATTATATACTATATGAAATGCTTCCCAAACACTAATGATACTTATACTCATTGATGCAGTAATAATGTAGCAATATTGCATGCTGTTATGTATTTCACTAAATTGTACCGTGCGTTACCGGGCTGTGCTTTGCCGTTTGCGTTGTTGGGGAAGCTGAGGCAGTCAGCCAATAGCAGTCCAATCTTGTTTGGTGAAGACGACAATTGATAAAAACGGCTTGATTGAGTAAATACAACAGAAATCTCCTCGAAAAGCCCTTTCAGTCTCTGTGACCTACAAAAACGCAGTTCGCGCATAACCCGCGAATATGCGGGGCCGCGAATGGCGAACCGCGAATAGGCGAGGTCACACTGTATTTTGCTATTCTCAATTAATTTAAGTACCGGAAGGCTATGATCGGGATGCCAATTTAGAAACATGTGTTTCTGTCCATAAGAGGTTCCATGTGTAAATAAATTCTATGTTTTTTTCTACTTTGCTATTTTCGTGAGAATAATTTTTGTTTTGATTTCAGGGCTAGTAAAATGTCAGCAGTTAAGAAACGAAAAATTGATGATGAGGGAAGGTTACTCAACAGTGAATGGTGCACAAAATATCTCGTTGTCCCACATAATCAAGGTGTTGTCTGCCTCGTCTGTCAAACTACAATTGCAGTCATGAAAGAGTACAATATTAAGCGACATTACGCAACCAAGCACTCCTCCCAGTTTGATGAAATTGTTGGTCAGGCACGAAAGGACAAAATTGAACATTTAAAAACATCCATTGAAAAGCAACAAGGTGTTTTTATCACTTTCAAGAAAAATTCAGAACTGGTGACAAAACTGAGTTTTAAGCTTTGTGAATGTATGGCAGAAAAGGGAAAGCCTTTCAGTGATGGAGAATTTATTAAAAATTGTTTAACAATATTCACAGAATATGCATGTCCAGAGAAAAAATATTTGGTGGAGCAAACTAGCCTTTCCCGCTTTACTGTCTCACGCAGGACAAAAGATCTTTCAGAGGACATCAAAGAAACTTTGAAAGAGAGATCGAATTTGTGTGAAGCTTTCAGTCTGGCTTTGGATGAAAGCACTGATATCAATGACACATCCCAACTTGTCATTTTCATCAGAGCTGTTACTGCAGGCTTTGATGTTTTCGAAGAGTTTTTAGATATGGCAAGCCTTTCCTCCACAACCACAGGACAGGATATTTGTGAACAAGTGCTTAAGGTTGTAGAAAAGTTTGAACTGAATCCTTATAAATTATGTGGTGTTACAACAGATGGTGCTCCTTCCATGACAGGTAGGACAAATGGATTCACCAAGAAATTTCTAACTGCAATTGGAGCACAAGACGTAGTTGTAAGCCATTGCATTATTCACCAAGAGAGCTTGTGCACCAAAGTTCTGGATTTTGCAGAAGTCATGAAAAATGTCGTCCAATGCGTAAATTATATTCGAACACGAGGATTAAATCATCGAAAATTTAAAACTTTTTTAGATGAACTGGACAGTGAGTATTCAGATGTTTTGTACTTCTCTGCTGTACGTTGGCTTAGTAGAGCTGCTACTTTGAAGAGATTCTGGAATCTGCGAGAGGAGATTAAGTTCTTCATGGAGAGCAAACGTCAGAATGTGGACTTCTTGAGCAATGAGAACTGGCTGAATGACTTAGCATTCCTCACAGACATTACACAGCATCTGTCTGATTTAAACTTAAAACTACAAGGGAAAAGTCAACTTGTGAATAAGTTGTTTGAGCATATTTGTGCTTTTGAGAAGAAATTGGAACTTTTCCAGGTTCAGTTGAGAAGAGCCATATTGACCCATTTTACATGTCTTGCAACCAGGAAACTGGAATTTCCTAATCTGGATTGCACCAAATATGGAACCAGTGTACAAAAGCTGCGTGATGAGTTTGCAAACAGATTTCCAGATTTCAGACAAACTGAAATTAGATTGAAATTGTTCGCTCAACCTTTTGATTTGGCAGTGGAAGACAGTCCTGATGATTGCCAAATGGAACTCATTGAACTGCAGGCTGACATGGACACTAAAAGGAAATTCTCTGAAAACAGTTTGCTAGACTTTTACAAACTCTGTGTACGTGAAAAGTTTCCCAATTTGTCCCGTCATGCACAAAGAATTGCCTCCCTTTTTGGTAGCACCTACTGCTGTGAGCAATTTTTCTCCAAAATGAAGCTCATCAAAACCAAATGTAGAAGTCAGCTGACTGATGAACATTTGACCAGTCAGTTAAGAGTGGCAACCACTTCTGTCAAAGCTGATATTGACAAGCTCTGCAAGGACTCTAAATTTCAAGTGTCGCACTAAAATGATCACTAATGCAAAAATATAAAATATTATTGCTTGCATTTTGAGAATTTTTTTTAATTTATTGTGCATGTACACGAATAAGCTTGTTTTTTAAGTGGCCCCGCTTGATTGATGAAGTTGGTTATATGGCCCACCGACGAAAAATGTTGCACACCCCTGCTCTAAACCATACAAAACTCAACAATTACTTAGGAGTATTATTAGAACAGTATAGCTTCAAATCATACAAAATTCAACAATTATTAAAAGCGTTATGAAAGCGAAATGGTTTTAAACCAGAGAAAACTCAACAATTATTTGAAAACGTTATTAAAGCGAAATAGCTTCAATTATTGTTGTTTTTAAATTTCGCGCAAACAGAAAAATAATCTTTCCCCTCTATGTAATTCTGACAGTTTATAAGCGACTTAAAGGCGAAAGATTGGTTTGTTTTTAATTTCGCGCTAGCCGTTCCTATTTTTGCAGTGTAAGACTAGAGGGAAGGCAGCTAGTTATCACCACCTACCGCCAACTCTTGGGCTACTCTTTTACCAACAAATGGTGGGATTGACCGTACATTATAACGCCCCCACGACTGGGAGGGCGAGTATGTTTGGTGCGACCGGGATTAGAACCTGCGACCTTCGAATTACGAGTCAACCGCCTTAACACGCTTGGCCATGCCGGGGCAGAAATTGTTTTAAATCATACAAAACTCAGCAATAATTTACGAGCTTTATTAGAACAGAGTGGTTTTAAACCATATAAAATTACACCATTACTTAAGAGCGTTATTAAAGCGCTATGGCTTTAAACCATACAATATTCAACCATTATTTTTAAGCGTTATTAGAGCGGTATGGCTTTAAATCATAACGCTCTTAAATAATTGTTGGATTTTGTATGGTTGAAAGCCACGCTGTTATAATAACGCTCTTAAATAATTGTTGAATTTTGTATAGGTTAAAGGTTCCATTCTAATAACACTCTTAAATAATTATTTAGTTTTGTATGGCTGAAAGTCAAACCTTTCTAATGATGTTCTTAGGTAACTGTTGAGTTTTGTATGGTTTAGCAGTGTAAGACTAAATGGAAGGCAGCTATTGACCACCATCCATCGCCAACTCTTGTGCTGCTCTTTAACCAATGAATAACAGTATTGACCTAACATTATAACGCCCCCACAGCTAAAAGGGCAAGCATGTTTGGTATGACGGGGATTCGAATCCGCGACCCTCAGATTACGAGTCGAACGCCTTAATTACCTGGCCACGACAGAAAAAGTAAGCTGGATCGAAAAAATGTGATTGTTTGCCTACCACGCGTATTGAAACCTGGTTTTTAGCGGTGGTTGTCCGCAGACCTACCGGTTTTTCACTTGGGGCCGAAAAAATATTTAAAGGATGCATTCTTCATCTTGTGGGAATGTATTTACTAAACAGAAAGTGTACTACTGTTAATGGTGAGCACCTTTTATCGAGGGACTACAGGGCAGGCTAAGAAATATTTTTGGGTTGCTAGCTTCAGCCAAACCAAGTCCTCCTCTACTATCGTTACTACTGAATGTCATAATAATTTAAACTCAGCTCAACTGGTTTGCCTTATCCAAGGCCTAAAACTTGATTATAGTGTAAGCCTTGTGAGATCGGTTAGGCTTATTAATGGCTCAAAACTAAGATCATCAGATAACAGATATAACAACAACAATTAGTCTTAATGGTGGCGGAAAACGTGACGGTAGTATTGACTTAGTATGACTGGTTTCTTTTATTCGTAACTTAAAATGTGGCAATACTTTAAACCTAGCGTGACTGATTAGTCTTAATGATGGCTTAAAAATTATGATCAGGACAGCAATATTATTGTTGTGAACTATAATACTTTAATTATGGTGTTAGCTATAAAGCTCATGACTGTAAGAACAAGCAAGTCCAAGCAATATCTATTACAAGCATGGATTATAAATATCTTCCACAAAGAAAATCAAGAACGTAGAAGGCAAAGATTGGCTTCAGCCAGTGTCTTTTTGTGAAGTATTTACATGTGTTTGTGATCGCTTCATCTGTAACGTAGACTAACGAACTGTAACGAACTCTAGCATTGTACAAGTGTTTAAATATGAAATAACGTTAAAGAATGAAACAAAATAGTTTGTTCTCATGATCAAAGCCAATATGAAATAAGAACTCCTACCAGCGGATACTAGAAAAAAGTAGAGATGCAATTTTGATTAGGTCACTAGGGCTAAATGCTAAGTTGAAATTAATATTCCAAATGAGAAGATAAATTAATTATTTGAGGAAAACCATCCACGTGTCCACGAGCTTCTTGATAAAATCCCTGCAACAAGTTGGTTGGCGTAAGTTTCACAGTTACAACTATTCGTCCTAATTTGTTTAAAAAATGGCAAATTACTTCCAGAAAATGGACGTACAGTTTCATCGAAAGGAAGTTTCTTTGCGCTTTGCTGACACTGAGAAAGTTTGTTTTGCGGAAACTGAGTTGATGTAGAGATGCGAAGTTATGTTAGTTTCAAATAATTTGATAGTTTATGACTCGAAAATCCCTGAAATAGACACTGAACTTACTGTGAAGATAGAGATAGTTATCATTGCATCACCAAGAAGGGGCTTCTTATATCGGTAGTTAATATAGCAATAATGTTTCATCAAGTTAATAGAGCAGGTGATGAGAAATTGATGGTTTTTAGAGCTCTCTTAGATTTGAAGAATAAAGATTTTGCACGTGACTTTACCAGGCTTGTAATAAAGAGAAAGGTGACTATGCTATAAATGCTGGTAAAACTGAATTCCATCGAGGTTAAATGGTATGGTTGAGCATTTCTCATTATAGAAGAGGGCAGAATCCAAAGTTAAGTATATGTTCAAAGAAGAGGCAATCCTAGTTAAAGGTCATCATCCATCAAGATCATCTCTGGAAAAACACCACTGAGAAAATGACCAACTAGGCATCTTGTCAATAAAACCTCAACCTGATAAAAAACCAGGAATTTATGTGAAAACTGCTATCAGAAGGTCATCAAGGATGAACTTGCTAGCGAATCTGCCTGATCACTTCAGTAGGAAAAACTGAGTTTTCGGAGGTTAACGTTAGCTTACACTTAGTCTTAGTTCTATTTCAACTTGCAGTGAGATTGTAATACAAATTAAATACATTATTTTATTTTGTAAATGCAGTCTAAAATCTAATCGATTGTCAAACGTAGGGGTAATAGTGTTAGAAACAGGCTACTGATATTTAATCATAATATCGAGTTTTTATTTTAATTTTTCAAATAATACAACGGTTAAGACTTAACAAAGGTTAAGCGTTCCACGTTTGTTAGGTGTGAATGGGTTTTATTTGGGAACGCTAGAATACGATGCACTTCAAGGAAGCTAGTAGTGAGGATGTTCAATTTATATGTAGAGTTTGTAGGTTGGAAGAAAAGTTGGAAAGAAAAATTATAACTAAATTTGAGAAAATTTATAAAATGTGCTTTCTTATAGCAAAGCCACATCGGGCTTTCTGCTGAGCCAACTGAGGGAAATCGAGCCCCTGATTTTAGCGTTGTAAATCCGTGACTTACCGCTTTACTACCGGCTGACAGTAATTTTTAAATGATTTTGATAGAGTTAATTTTGAGTATCTCGCTTGTGAACGCTTGTCATTCAGTCTATAAAATATTCTATCAGCTGTTTTATGATCACATCCTCTATTCACTGTGACTGCCCCCCCAGTGGCTCAGCGGTATGTCTGTGGACTTACACGCTAAAATCCGGGTTTCGATACCCGTGGTGGGCAGAGCACAGATAGCCCATTGTGTAGCTTTGTGCTTGATTCAAAACAACAACAACACTGTGACTGTATTTATGTAAATTTTCTTGTATCAGAATATATACCAGTTACACTCCAGGCCTGTGTAAAAATGACTTGGTTTCTGATTATAATAGTGGATGAAGTCGTAAGGTGGAGGCATGCTGAGTGCAAAAGATTTTTGAAATACACCGGATTTTATATTTTGTTAACGCGTACTTATATTCATTAATACAGTTTCATAGTTTACTTCCTTTAATGTGATATAGTTTCAGAGTTCACTTCCTTTGGTGTAATATAGTTACAGAGTTTACTTTCCTTTAGTGTAATATGGTTTCAAAGTTGTCTCCTTTAGTATAATAAGGTTTCAGAGTTGCATCCTTTAGTGTTGTATGGTTTAAGAGTTTACTTCTTTTAGAGTAATATGGTTTCAGAGTTTACCTACTTTAGGGTAACGTAGTTTCAAAGTTTAATTTCCTTAGTGTAATAAGGTTTCAAAGTTCACCTACTTTAATATAATATAGTTTCAATTTCCATCTTTTAATGTAACATGATTCCACAGTTTACCTCATTCAGTGTAATATTCTTACATGTATATGGAGTGATTTGTTTCCATTATATTTTTTAAAACTTGGTTAATTAATAAAAATTAGAATGTTTCTTCTTAGCCTTTGGAATTAAACTCCTATCTATGGAATAAATACCCAGGCTCTCGGCAAACTATTCCAAAACTATGAAATGATTATTTTCAAATAAGAAATGACAACAAGCATGTTGACCAAAAATTTTCGCCAAGGTCCATGGAATATCTTTATTTCAAGAACTGCCCATTGTCTGTTCTCACTTAGTTTTAGTTAACTGGTGATGTTTCGGTGTCTCCACATATTTCACCATTATCAACCAACCTAATTTATGTGTATTTTATTCCGGCTCGGTTTCTTTTTCTTTTTTTTTTGTAGAGCCTATATTGAAGTATTTGCATCAGAGTAACACATGTGAAAACACAGAAATAATACATTCAAGAGAAAAGCATTACGTGTCCTTCATGGGTTTTTCTCTGATTCTGTTCCTCGTAGATTGCCTTTTACATTTACATCACTGTGCATTACTATTTTTACATGTTAAATATCTCAATTTTGCATCGAAATTTCTAAACTATCTTCTCAGTTACCCAAATAAGCTACCAAGTTTATATACTTGTACATTGTATACATTACTACAACTCCTAAAATATGGTAATATTTCGACATGAATTTCAAGTCCTACAGTTAAGCAAGATATAACGTACACGTTAACTTGAAGCTCTAAACAGTCTGGTTTCTATTAACTATTAGTCTTAGCTCAGTGCAGGTGCATCGTGTCAACATCTCTGCAATCCATAATAATGTCTAATAAAAAGTAAAAAAACTTAACTACGTCACGCCATGCAGACAATGCCTAAAGCCAGGGGCTGCTGTATATTGCGTGACATTATTCTGAAGGTCCAGCGATTGTGAGAGTAAACAATATGACAGTGGTCGAGGAATAATAGGGGGGCGGACCAATAAGAGACTCGCCAGTTTTTAATACTAAATGAAACAATGTATAAGCGTACAAACGTAATATAATTATTAATAACATTTTAGAATTAATAAATTAAAACACAAAGATCCATGGTTCGGTTCCAGCCGTGAATCGAATGCAGATATCCCTTTGTGTGCAGCTCAGCGATAATAAAATAACAATGTATGCATGAAACTAAAGAAAATTATTATGGACTGTTGAATCTCTACGTACAGCACTGATTGTTACTTTGAGTACAGACGTGATGCGGTAAAAACACGGTAAATATTATCAACCACGGTGTCCTCTCTAGTTCTGAGAGCCAACGACTATGGTTACCGCTGTCTGAGCCATTTTTCTAACTTCTTGTCGCCATCGCATTTCCTAGAGCAATCGGCCAAATGAATATCATCTTGCCACTTACCCTCCTCTTTCGGTTTCACTGTTCATAACATTCCAATTTTCACGAAAACCGTTGGATAGTTAATATAAAAAGTTTCGAAAATTGTAATGGTACAAGTAATTACGCATTTTGTTTGTAAAGAGATAATATAACTCTAATCCAAGGACAATGGCGGAGAAGAAAGTGAAGAAACGTTTCGTGTAAAAACGATGAGCGCCCTCAGGTGGCAAAGCAACAATATACAGAGGAGTGTCGTAGATAAGTGTTCCAAAAGAACACAATATATACTACATTTCAAGGTACCTGTCGGGTAGTAGTTCACACAGAATAAAACACAGGAGTTTTTGTTGGTCGTTACATCACAGTGTTGTAAATGTGGGGTAGTAGAGAGGACCCTTTTTATTTTAATTTTTGTATATAACAGCAATCTCTACCAGGCGTGACCCATTGTATTAACACTTTTACTGATAAGGAGAGAACAACCTTTCAACCTTCCTAGGTCATCTTCAGCTTAACCTGAATTTTTACTAAAGGAAGTTTCCCTGCGTTTAATTTACTTGTAAGCAAGAGAGAGAGAGGGGTCGGTTATTAGAACACAAAGATGACCTAGGAAAGTAGAAACGTTGTTCTCTCCTTATCAGTAAAAGTATCAACATCCATACTAGTCGTTTTGATATACATTTTTTATTTTGAGTGGGTTTCTCGTCATCAAGAACAACAAAAGTTTGTAATGGGTGTTCGTAACTTGCTTTCTTCTTTCTGGTCTATCATTTCAAATATAAAGATATGCGCGGATAACCATTTGCTAGCTATGCAAGACAATTCTTAAAAACAAGCATCTACCTACCATATTTTATAACGACCACAGGAGGATAACTTAAAGAAACTATGTAAGAAAATTACTGATGACGTGAATAAATGTTTCACTTTCGTGACAAACATCTTGTTATCAGCGCTTGAATCAGGAACAAGTAAAAATCACAGATAAACTATGCATAACGAGAACCAATCAAGCAGTGATGACCGGCAAGTAGAAACGAGAACGAACACTAAAACTGGTAATGAGAGATCAAACCCAACAGGGGGTTGTCTGTTTCATATCGAAGGTAAACATTATCTACCCAGACTTGGGAATCAGTTTGTATAAGTACTAGAAACGTGCACACTCGTTTCTCGAAACTTATTCCAGCTACTGAATTTTTACTAAAGGAAATTTCCGTGCTTTTAATTTACTTGTAATCAAGAGAGAGGGGGCGGTTATTGGAACATAAAACATCGCCACAATATTCACTTTTCAATATTTCAATAGTCCCCACTGTGCACTGAGTAGTCATGCCTCTCTCACGCCATCTGGGATGAAAACTTGTTTTGTTGTGGTAACGGCAGCGACGTCACTAGGTGATGCTTAACTGTCTTCTACGAGTCCTAAGGATAAATTCTGTTATGCGTCTAGCACACATTCCTGCAGCACTATGTAAGAAGGCTGTTATTAAACATGGCGGATACTGCAAAGTATAGATTAACACGTAGGACGACAGAAAAACTTGAATCACTCGTTTCGATTCACCGAACTAGGAACTTGTTCTTTTTTTTCGCGTGTTCTAATCATCGTTTAACACTGGAGCGTCTTCTTGTACTTTTAAAAGTATTAGGCATTTGACAATAGATGGCTCAAGATGTTGAAACTTAAATAAGTCTGACACAAAAATTTAAAAATTAGCTTTATTTAAAACCATTTAGGGACTCAAACACTAAAAATACAGTTGTAACTGATGTTACGATCTTATACATTCCTAGAATAGTAGTGTTTACAGGAGTAGTTTATTACGTCCATAATACCTTACTAAGTTAAAGGTCTGCCCACTAGTTTTCTTAGGAGAGGATTACATTTTGTAAGGGCGTCTGAAAAGTGAGAAAGTCATTTAAATTCTGACACGCCCACTCCTTTAATCCTTGAACGTTCGCCCCAAGTTTGTTTGTTTTTTCAAAAATTCATATTTAAAGAATAAAAACTAATGTCACGTTTGGTTACTTGGGATTTACACTTGCCCAAAATTATATTATCCAGCAGTAAATACAATTAAGAATCTTATTTTCATACCTAAAAAAAAAGAAAATTTCGATTTTTTTTTAAGGAAAAGAATTTTCTTTTTTATTCTAAACGCTCCCAATCGCTCAAATGTCATTCTGGTGTTTTTTTGGCCCCCTTTCAAAATTGGACTCTTTTCTTAACGCGAGTTTTGGTCTCTTCAAATTATATGCATACATATACGTGTGTGTTCAGTTATTTTGCATTTAACGTGTTTTTATTTCTATGGAATAAATTTGCTCTTTTCTAATTATGTTGACTTCGAAAAAAAAAAATCTTTATTTTTGTACAGTCTGTAGAAATTTAAGAAATATCCATCGGGTCTTTTGTCATAGACCTGATTAAAAAGTACATCAGTGTTTATGAACTTAACACAGTGGTCGTATGGTGTAGTTTTATAACATGAAACTAATCATCGAAGTAATCGAGCCTCTGATAACAAAATTGGTAATTTTTAATCTATTTTGACAACTCTATGACCATGCCAGAGCACTATGTTTGTGACGTAATAACGAATGATGTTATTAATACTAAGAAATTAAGTTACGTTTTAAAGTAATTATGTGTTCTACAGGATGATCCAAAATAGTATTTATTATTTTAAAATCTAATGTATATAAATAGTATCGTACCGTCTGTTTTATGTCCATGTAACTACTTATCTATATAAATATGTAACTACTTCACAGGATGTGGATGGATCTTCACCAAAATTAACATGGAGGTTCATTAGGTCCATGCGAGGGTACACACAAATTTTAAGTTTTGCCCTTTATGTTTTTTCAACTACTTCTCTCCCTGTCCATGGATGTTTACTAATGGATCTCAGGACAGCTGGTATAGGTATTAATTAACATTTATACTAATGAAGCAGAGAACAACGTTTTGACCTTCTTATGTGCATATTTTCTGTTTCATATTTTATATCTTGCAATTTTATGGTCATTTTTGCATTTTTACCACTACATCTTAGGTTATAGTTATATCATCTGACAGTCAAGAAAATCACACGATGATCAATGTCTGTGTTCTTATTGACAACTTCCGTCACATTTTAAAACCATTTCATGCTGTTAGATGGCGCTATATGTTTTTGTTTTTTCACCTTTCTGAAAACGATATGAATTAACTAATATGTGGAATATTATAAAAAAAAACAGGCTAAATACCCTTACAGATATGAGAATGAAATTTCTAATCTAGCGCAATTGCTACTGATTGCTTTGCTGATAAAATCATGCATGTAGTATAGGGTTGTAGCGAAAATGAAACAGTTATTACATGTTTCTGAGTGTGTATCATTAATGGCTCTCAACATGTCTAGCCGACCATAGTTCACGTTTACGGCAACATACCCATAGGCAGAGTGGCGATGGCGTTCACTATCCTGGTCTTTCGCTCCGTCATGTTTGCAAAAGGTGTGTGATACATGATATCCTTAACTTACCCAATACTTCTTTCCTGCATGGCATCTGTAATTACTCTGTACCACAATCTCTGACTTAGTCTCTGCATGCCAAACGACGAGACTGAACCTATTCTTGCACGGATGCCATTTAATGGGGTAACATTATTCACTAGATTGAAAAAAACAAAACATGTTGATGAAATCTGTGAGCTGCAAGGTGTTGAAAACTGCACGGTTATTTCATTATTATTTGATTATTTAATCTTAAAATATAAAATACAATGTTGGACCACCCTGTATTTACTCATAACAGTCACTGAAATGGTTAAAAGTATACTCTTAAAATTGGTTTTAATGTTTTCCTTACGTTGTACCCTCCAGTGGTACAACAGTATGCAAGCGGACTCCCACTGCTAGAAACTGAGTTTCGAAATCGGTGGTGAGCAGAGCACAGATAGCCCATTGTGTATCTTCGTGTTTAATTTTAAACAGTCAGTTAACCTTAAGTATGGGTAAAATAAATAATTTGTTAAATAAAGCATGATAC
The DNA here is from genome assembly GCA_011833715.1 of Carcinoscorpius rotundicauda. Classification (NCBI taxonomy): domain Eukaryota; kingdom Metazoa; phylum Arthropoda; class Merostomata; order Xiphosura; family Limulidae; genus Carcinoscorpius; species Carcinoscorpius rotundicauda. The sequence goes on from CM022406.1 coordinate 29,701,443, forward strand.
TTTTACTAAAAGGACAACGTATTTTGACAGTTGTAGAGGTTTAATTTGTTATCACATTTTGAAAGGACTGTAACCCGAATACGTGGATAATTCCTTACTGGCGTTCGAATCCCTTCCAGCTGTGGGAGCGTTATAATTCGACAGTCAAACCCTGCTATTCGTTGATAAAGGTTGGTGATGAGTGGTGATGACTAGTTGCCTTCTCTCTACTCTATCACTGTTAAATTAGGAACGGCTAGTACAGATAGCCCTCTAGTAGGCTTTAAGAGAAATTTAAAACAATACCTACTTATTGCAGGAATTATCAGTACAAGAGGGAGAAAGAAGTCGAAACTGTACCTAACCTCCCAGATCCACATGCATCTAAGGATCTAAATCCAAATGAAGAATAGCAGGTGCAAGAACCTGGCATGGCCTGGTGGTTAAACTGAGGGTGTTCCCACTGCATACTCCCACAGTTAACAAACTGTGGGGCACAATCCACTGATGGTTCACAACTATAACTACAGAAGCATATAAAATATATCTGAAAGTGCAAGAATCAAACTAAAGAAGTATTATACTGTCAAATAAAATAGTAACACCAATTAACATGAGAAAAGAATATGTGTCAGAAGACAGTTCTTCCAATCCCAGTGAAGTCACCAGATCCTTTAACGCAGTGAGCATAAAATCTTTAAACTTTGTATTGCCTCACTGTGTGTTCCTCAGAAGCAACATCTCGTGCAATAACAGACAATTTTCATCATTATTGGCTATTTTAAAAAAAATATGTGTGGGCTCAGGATTTTTCTGCAGTAGGTGTCTGTGACTTGTTGGCGATGAATTCGACAACAAACAGATAGTATACACTTCACTTGTTTTAAAGCAATATGTATTCAAACCAAGTCAAACGTATATAAAAAGAATTACTTTATGGAATATCGCAGTTGTATCTAAAACTCTAAATAATTATCTTTTCTTGTTGAAAGTTTATTTAGGTTGATTTAATTACTTTAGAATCCAACTGATAAGAATAAATGTTTTTATATATTTTTTTACAATAGTATCAGTGACTAATTCACTTACACTACCTCGCAGGTTTACCACAATTGTATCCATAACCTCAAATAATTGCTCCTTTTCGTCAAAGTTCACAAAGACGAGTTCAATTACTTTAGTGCAACCTTTGACAAGATAAATTAAACTATGAAACAAAACTTTTACTTTTTCTTGTTCCTGGGCAGAAAGTGTTATTTACATTATAGTCGTAAATCTCGAAAAACTACTCACTTCTAAACATTTTTGTCTTACTTTAATATAAATACATGTGAATCTTGATTCATATGTTATTTTATTCAGACCTTATGTAAATGAAAATGTGTAAATTTGCCCGATTTTACAAAGAAAATAGGTTAATTTTTAAATTTCATTATCCAGGTCACAAAAGCAAAATCTGAAGAGAATAATGGCCATTTTCTGTACTTTTACAAAACAAACAACTAAGAAATAACACATACTATCAAGGAACAAAATTTACGTTACCTAATGTTATTCTCCATGCCTCTGTTCAACTGTGAAAGTCACTTTAAAATATCGCCTATTTCACTAATATTAACAATCAGTCAGTCTAACTTTACTTTTATTAACGTTTTCTGACTGAACATTAATTCTTGCGCTTGCTTATTTATATTTATAGGTTTTTCGAACTTAGGCCTTAAAGCTCAATACACTACGCGACGCTATAACACAACAATACTTATTCAAGATAACGAGAAAAATATCGAAAATTCAAGCAACTTTGTGTCAACTCTACTACAACAGTTGAACAACGTACAACTGTACGTTACATCAGCATACAGAGTACCTAAAACCGCTTCATCCAAGTTCATGCATAATTACTCAAATATACAAACAATACCAGATAGACTTCGACGTAGCACAATAAAATATTTTGATAAAAATTGGCGAAAAAATGAGTTGTTATGCGAACTAGACAGATATTGTATACATGATGAAGAGAGACCTAAACACATCTCCCCGTTAAACTTGTACATTAGATCTTTAAGATAAAATCAAATTTAAAATAATAATAATAGTAATTATAGAATAGAGCTAAAATAAAACAGGCCAGCTACGTTTTAGACTTATTTAAAAAAAATAAAAAACATCAAAGAACAGTATAAATGGACATTGCACTAAAAAGGATCTGACTAAACTTATGATATCACTCCAGCCATTCAGTATTTTCTCGAAATATATTAATCTGGCCACTCCAACAAAGTCATGGAAGAAGGAAGAGGTCTAGTGTACCTGACCCTCCCGGGTATACAAATAAATATACCCAAATACCAGAGAGAGAGAGAGAGAGTAAACAAATATTGTTGATTGTCACTTTAAAAAATTCTCTACAAGTTTCGAGAACAGGCGAGATATGTGCAAACAAAGACAATATACGTCATATGCAAAAAAGAACAAAATACAGAAACAAATTACATTACAAACACGTCCTCTTAACTACAGACGAATTAGTTAAAGTTAATAAAACTGAAACATAGTTTCGTTTATCAGCTTTATCATTCTTCTGATGGCTCAATGGTAAGTCTATGGGTTATAACCCTAAATGTCGGATGTCGATACCTGCGGTGAGGAAGACACCGATAACCCCGTTATTTGTGTAGCATTGTGCTTAACAACAAATAACAGTAGCTAACTTTGCCAAGACTTACCACCTGTCTACAACCACTAGTTTCTTTTTGTGTTTTCCAAAAACACATATCTCTTGAGATTGGACCGAAAGCGGCCAAGCTAGTTTGCGTGCTGGGTTGTTGATCCGAGGTCTAAGGGTTGAGAATAACTAACCACACACACACACAAAAGCGCTCCACAATTTGTGGAGGTGAGTGCGTTATAATAGTAACAGCCAAATCCTTTTGTTCGATTAAAGTATTCCAAAAAGCTATCTGCTTTTACTCCAGTCTATCGGTTAAAAATCAAAGACAGCTAGTACAAACAAACCTTGAGTCGCTTTTTGCAAGCCAGAAAATAAACAAGTATCTACGAAATAAATTGTCAAGAGTTGATTCTGTATTTCTTATAATATCAAGCTTTAATATATTTTAGAGAAAATTAATACCGATAAAGTTAAGTAAACAAAATCAAAAGAAAGGATTGCGTTAAAAACAGGAAATCCAAACACTGACTAATCATATTAGTTTGTTATAACTTTAAAACAAGCTGAAACAAAAATAAATTAAACAAAAAACACCGCACTAACTGAAAAGATCTCGGGGCACAATCTATAATGTGGGAGATAAAATATACCTCAAGTTTTGGAGGTGACTGTGAAAGTAGGACCCACATAGCGTGTCGTCTGGCCCAATTAATAAATTTTACAGTAGACTGACCATAGATGTTCTGACGTGAAGTCTGATAATCACGACAAAACACTTTTGGAAAAGCAACAGACGGCCACAGGAATGTTGGGTGTGTATGTTATTATTTATTTTCAGCCACTTTGTCTTGAGGTACATTTGTCAGCTTCAATAAAATTGTGTTAAATGTTTTTCGATGCAGTTGTTTTTACCAACAGAGCTGGCAAGATTCCTAATAATCTAACCTACCATATTATCAATTATAATATATAATTATATATATAAAATAATATTGTATCCAAGCTTCGTAAAGAACAACTATAATTCACTCTTTAAAACTGTGTATGCGTGTCGTTCATGAAGGGTATTTTTGGGTCTTTTAACGCATTCACGCACTTAATACTGTGCGCGTTCAGTAATAATTTAAATGATTTTTTTATTTGTTTAAACATACGCCAGATTGTTATGCATGTATTTTCCTAAAGGCGACAGAACTAACTTTGAACTTTAAACATGAAATGGTGTCTCTATCTCGTAATACTATCTAACTTAGAATAGAGTTCCGTGTAAAATTTCATCCTATTACAAACTAAACAACATTTCAGAAATCAGAAGTCTCAAATTACCAAAACATTAATACTGGACTCGGGTAAGTCACAAAATTCCCTTCGCTGACTAACCGACCTTCTTTTAAATTTTGCGATAATAATTACACAACAGTATCTTTAACTAATGAGGCACGAACAGCAAGCGTTGGTTTTTGTAACTGCATTGCACGTTTATTAAAAACTTCAGGAGATAATTTGATTTGCTGTTTTGTAAAGCAGTTGTCTTTTTAATCTGTCTATCTCAGTCTGAGTGTGAAACATGTGGCCCGGCATGGCCAGGTGGGTTAAGGCATTCAACTCGTAATCTGAGGGTCGTAGGTTCGAATTTGTTTGTTTGTTTAGAATTAAGCACAAAGCTACTCAATGGGCTATCTGTGCTCTGCCCACCACGAGTATCAAAACCCGGTTTTTAGTGTCCGCAGACATACCACTGTGCCACTGGGGGCCAGGTTCGAATTTTCGTCACACTACACATGCTCGACCTTTCAGCCGTGGGGGCATTATTCGTTGGTAAAAAAAAAGTAGCCCAAGAGTTGGCGGTGGATGGTGATGACTAGCTGCCTTCCCTTTACTCTTACACTGCAAAATTAGGGACGGCTAATGCAGATAGTCCTTTGCGTGAAATTCAAAAAAAAAAAAATTGAGTGTGAAAGTTTCACATCTGTCATTGTGAAATTCAGATTAAAAAAAAAAGTGTACTTTTGACACTCCGCGTCCTGGAACACCACCTACATCCCTATACTGCTGTTTGAACTGTTTATATTGCGATTTAATGAGGCAGTCATAAACATTATAGTAATTTGCTTGTTTGTTTTAGAACAGTGGTTTTGAACAGAGTCCACTTGAACCCCAGGGTAGTTATTTCAAGTTCAAGTTTTGGTCAGGGTAGGAACTGGGGAGTGTCATATGCCTTCACAAACTTTTCCTTGGACGCAAAATGCTGGTATAGTTCTTTGTACTTGAAAACAGCGCCAGACGTTGTTTGCTACCATCTGGTGAGCATCGAGTGAACTACATTCAGTTACTGCCTCACTCATGCATGGTGTACCAAGAGGGAAATAGTCCTGTGTTTTCTTGTTATTTCTTTAGGGTTTATGCCAATTTCGGTTGTTTTTACCATACATATATGTTAAGTATTAAGTTATCTATAAAGTGATGTAGTGTTATCAGCCTGATACAGCAAAAGAACCTGCTAAATTGCTAAAATCTACTTTTTCTGGTTGTGTGTGTATTGTGCTAACGTAATGGAATAATGTTTTGGTAAACATATGATCCTGGTTGTACATACCTTTATATTTTCGTCGTTGTGGGTGATTTTATGAACATTATGGTCGCCACTGATATTAATAGAAGTCTCATATTCATATATAGCTACTTGTGAGCTACTGAATTGTGTTTGGCTGTGATACGTAACCGGCTGTTTAGTTAGCTGTTTGGTGAGGAAGATATTCTGAATTTCTCCTGTTTTTTTACATTTATTTTGTTGTTTTTTCAGATTTTTATCAATATCTACGTTTTTGTATTATGTTTACTTAACTCTTTGTTTTCTGTTTTTTCAGATTTGTATCCAAAATGCCAAAATGGACGTTTTATGAATCGTTAGCGAGTGCAAACCCCAATAACAAAGTCTACTAACATTCAGTTACTATTTAAATTTTGATTTCATTCGTGATGCCAACAATGAAACCAAACCTTACTGCTTATTGTGCTGCAATTCCCTCTGTGATGATTCCGGCAAAATTGGTAGGACACCTCAAAAACGCACATCCACAGCACGCAGAAAATTCCCCAAGCACTTCAAACGCCTGAACAAACAAAGGACGAAGAGCAAACAGAAGTTGCTTTATGCCATCTTCAAAACACAAACTAGTATGAATAAACGTGTGTTTCAAGCTAGTTATAAACTTAATTTTCTTTTCGCTAAGAAATCTCGACCACACACAATTTGCAAAGAGTAGCTAAAACCAGCCTTTGAGGTTTACCTCTGGAGAATACAGGACAACAAAAGATCTGACCGAGAACTTGCCACTTCACCCCTCAGCAATAATACTGTTTGTTGCTTTATCGCTGATATTGCAGGAAACGTTAAGGTACAATTGGCTGCGATCCTCCAGACAACCAAATTTTCATTGGTCCTCGACAAAAAATCGTCCACGACAGTTAACCCCTTCTACTGGCTTATTTCAGGTTCCAGCACAACTCAAAATTCATGAAGGGGATGATGTTTTGCAAGTTTTAAACAACGACCACCACATCATAATATACCTATAATGTAGTCAGTAAGTAACTGACTAAGAATGATATTCCAATTACCAACCATCTCTCCACTGTTGCAGATGGTGCTCCAGCAATGATGAGATAACACAAGAAAGTGCTTAAACTTTCGAGAGATCATAATCCAGATATGATGGTTATTCACTGAATCATTCACAAAGATAGTTTATCGGCTGCGACCCTTAATTCTAAGCTGGACTAAACATTGAAAAAGGTGATCAAATTGATAAATTTGATAAAAGCACATCATAAGTCTGAAAGACTGTTTAAAGCATTTTGTCAGGACATGAACGAGGACTACGTGATACTACTTCTTCATATACATGTGCGATGACTCTCTGTTTGGAAAAATTCGTTGCTTTGTACGATTGCTCCCCCAGTGGCTCAGCGGTATGTCTGCGGACTTACACGCTAAAATCCGGGTTTCGATACCCGTGGTGGGCAGATCACAGTTAGCCCCTTGTGTAGCTTTGTGCTTAATTCAAAACAACAACAACAAACAACAACTGCTTTGTACGACACCTTTCTGGACTTTGGTGGGAACCATGAGAACTTTCAATTCTTCAAATCCAGTGAATCCAAGGCCTTGATTTCATATTATGCAGATATTTTTGGTAAAATGAACGCTTTAAATAAGGAACTGCAGAGTGAACAAAAGCTCTCATGGGCTGCAAAACCAAAATTTGTGATTTTATAAACAAATTGAACTTTTGCAAGACCCACATCTTGAAGAATAATCTGTAATCTGTGTCAATTCACGCATCTCAGCATATGCGAACCATCGAATGACGTCCTCCGAATCATCTTTGAGCATCTTTCCAACCTGCATATTGAGTTAAACAACAGATTTACCGATCTTCAACAATTAATCCAATTTGGCTTACTCAACCATTTGTTTTTAACTGCGAAAATAATGAGTGTCTGGATCTGATCAGACTGATGACTTGATGGACTTGGAAAACGATGACAGCGTGAAACGCATGCCTAAAAAAAATAAAGTGGCTGGATCCTCAAATCAGTGTGTCAAATAACAAATTAGTTACGGAGCCCCAGCTACTAGTTCTGCCATTTCCAACCACTAACTTAGTTTAATGTGTCGTCAGTGGTTTTACGGATATTTTGACGAAATAAAAAAGAGAACGCATCAGCATTAGTGAGCGAAATTAACTTGTTTTATTTGTTGATTTTTACATTTAGTTTTTCCAACAAAAGGCTCAAGGTTCTCATTAAGGTTGAACAACTCGAATAGAAATCTGATATTAAGTTACAATTTTGAAAAGAAAGTTTTGGTTTCATTTTTTAAATTTTTGGTCAAATAATTATATTTAATTTAATTATTCGTTAATTAAGTATTTTGTTTTGTGTCAATAAAAGTTGTTTTTTTTTCATTTCTGGTCAAATAACCACCCTTAATTAATTATTAAACAATAATTGTTCTGTTTTGTGCAATAACTGAATTTCGTTAATTACTATTGTAAAAGTAAAGTATAATATGCAAATCATTTATTATTACTTGATAATTTAGGGTTGGGGAGGATTTTTTAGAGCCTGGGATCGCCGAAGAAGGTTTGGTTTGTATTAAATTTTGCCAAAGCTACACTAAGGATATCTGCGCTAGCTATCATAGCTAGTCATCACCACCCACCGCCAACTCTTGGGCTATTCTTTTATCGTCAAATGTTAACGTCTCCACAGCTGAAATAGCGAGTATGTTTGGCGCGGTGGGAATTCGAACCCGCGATCCTCAGATTACGAGTCGAGTGCAATAACCACCGGGCCATACCGGGCCAATTGAGGGAGGAATACAAAATGGAATGTTGAGAAACACTGTTTCAGAATAAAGTTACATTTGCACGTACCTTCACATGGATCTTATTAATCTCCACACTACCTTTGGTGAAAATCCATCCATACTCTACGAAGTTCTTATATAAATATAGAAAAAAACAAAAGTAACATTAGGATGTGCATTACGCAACTCCGCTTCGCTTCATGCAGCAAAGCTGAATATAATAACTGAAGTACAGGCGTCCTTCACATTGGGCTATGTGTACTAAGTCATAGCGGTACAGAAACTATCTAATATCAAGGAAAACTTTTCTCTATCTACAGATGGCCTGGCATGGCCGAGCGCGTTAAGGCGTGCACTCGTAATCCGAGGGTCGCGGGTTCGCGCACGCGTCGCGCTAAACATGCTCGCCCTCCCAGCCGTGGGGGTGTATAATGTGACGGTCAGTCCCACTATTCGTTGGTAAAAGAGTAGCCCAAGAGTTGGCGGTGGGTGGTGATGACTAGCTGCCTTCCCTCTAGTCTTACACTGCAAAATTAGGGACGGCTAGCACAGATAGTCCTCGAGTAGCTTTGTGCGAAATTCCAAAAAACAAACAAACAAAAAACTATCTACAGATACATTTCATAAACGAGTTGAAAGATTCAAACCAAATTTGGCACGCTATGGTCGTTTAAAAGTAAACCAAATTATCTTAAACTTTCTCATGTGTTAAAAAATATAACCCCTGTATTGTTATTCACAGAAGAACAAAATTCTTAAAGTCAAAGATTGGAAATAAAATGAATGTTTAAGTTAGTCGAAACTAGACACAAAATGATTAGTCCAGTTACTGAGTAATTCAAAGTTAAACACAAAAAATGACATAAGGAGTCGTCAACCTATCCAATTTGTCATTATTTTTTTAAAAATTTTAATGTATAGCTGAATATAATTGTTCATACATTTTACAGAAAAAAAGGTTATTTCTGCTTCGACAATCTAGGATGACATCATGAATCAAAACCCCTACCTTTTATTGCTAAAATGTAGTTGTTGTGTACTGTTTATTGTGCACATTAAGTGCCTGATCCTCAGGTATTATCATGATAGGATTATTAAAGATGTCGATCCAACAGAGTGCTGTAGCTAGAGCAGAAGTCTTATTAAACATATAATATATAAAATAAAGTACCATATGTACCGTTGACCGGCCTGTTGTTCGTGTTAAACTTATCAACTTCTCTTCTGATGACTAAAGATATAATGTTTGTAACTACTCTCCGTCTACTATTGTAGGATTGGCCAGATTCTATAAACTTCATTGACAACCAATAGTGCTTATTGTTTTCATTGTGAGATTTGTATATTAACTCAACTGTTCACCATACTATATTTCTATTCCTTAGCATACACAGCCAACACTATAAACCCAAACGAAAACAAATACTTCAAAACTGCAGCCTGTTTTTTTTCTTGAATACTTGTTGGCAACTATTTTATCTGTTTGGTGGGTATGCTGTCTCCTAGGAAGGCATATGGAAAGGACATACACAACCAGTAACTAAAGTAACCACAGTTTCAACTCCATAGATCACGTCTCCCCATCAACATCATTAGCACATCTAGACCAGCAGTTTCAGAATATTTCTCCTGATCCACTACCAGTCAACCAGCAAAGCCAAATTATTATAATACCTGTGAGGTGGAACAATATGTTTTTGTCTCACATATTGTGAAATAGATATATTGAAAGGCTACTCTAATTTACTCTGCTCTACTAAACTGATTAAGATATACAACACACCACCTTATACCTTATTACTGACAACATAGTGTTAGTGAAAGATATAATGTCTATAATGCCCTTGTTTTGTCACCTGGACTCGCTAAAAATCCTTCCACAAACTTATTAATTTTATCTCAAACAATTCTATCGATGCTTCTGTACGCTTTACAGGATAAGCGTCAATGCTTATAAGCAAATACAATTAACTTATCAAGTGCATCTCATTTATGAAATTTAAATCCATCTGACAGATGGTACCATTCTCCATCACTTCAGAATAACAATGTAATTATACTAAAATGGCCTCCCAGCTGTAGAACTGGTCAAGTTTCGTACATTTCTTGTCATCAACAAACAGATTATCTTCAAATAAGCAATAAATGTTGCATTGGCTGGTTTTAGGAAGTGATCTAAATATTCCTTTTCTGAATCCAAGAAATATTTGTTTCACATTACAAATAACTCCTATCATTTATGACAAGAACAAGCATCCATAACTGATATTATTGTAAAGACAATATTAATAACGAAATTAACTTTTTTCTAACAGCTGGACTTCACATATTCTCCCAAATGTCCAACTCACTGTCATGTTTATTTCTCAAAAGACACATCGCCACTATAGACCACTTGAACACGAGATTATTCTTGGTTCATGATATCAGACAATTTTTTCTTAGCTGCGAGTCTTTTGATTGTTTCACGGCACATCATTTATGGTTCTATAAATGTTGGGAAATGAGTAGAGTTTACTTGACAAACATTATCTATCCTTTGCAATATGTCTAGTTTCTTCCAGAGATTCATCTAGCATGTACCTTCAGAACTTTAGAAGTACTGGATGCTAACTTTCATGTTTCATTTCACATACCATCCTCATAATAACTATTTTTAGTTACCCGTTTTTGATTACTTCCACTGACATCCTTGTACTTGGTTGATCTGCATTAAAGCAACCTACATTATCAGCAGTTCAGGGTAAATCAGACAAATTCGTTTGTCTTGAAAGGCAGGTAGAACACGGAGCTCATGAATGATTGTTGAACTGCTGGAAAGCACTCAGAAATCAACAAACGACTTCTCTGAATGAAATGACATCATCAGCTCATTGCAGTTCTATTTTCTTTCATAAAACTTAACAGATTACATAGACATATTTGTGATATACCTTACAATGATCACAAGGAATAAGTCGTTTGGCAAAATAAAAGACACGAACCAACTAAAACATCCATAGTAATTAGACCTTCTTTGATGATACTCAACCAAACCACCTTTAAAAAGGTAAGATATGATATTCAGATCCTTAACCAAGGTCTAAATTTCGTCATCCAACATGACACAGTTCCAACTGTTGACATAGCTGCAACCGTAAAATCTGCTGTACAAAGCCTCTCGAACCCTATGACTGAATAATTCTGACGTCAAACTTACACCATCCTCAAGAAGGCCAAGAAACCGAAACTGAATATCACTAAACACGAAAGCAGCGCACTGAATCGTCTAAAACAAGACAACAGCATAAAGATTCTACCAGCAGACAAATGAAACAGTATACGAGTTTCATCCTAGACATCAACAATTATGACACGAAGATCAAACAGTTACCAGACAAACAACAATATAAAAGTTCACCAATGATCCTACAGAAAAGACAGAAAGACTTATCGATAGAACGCTGAACAAACTAAAAAACAAAACTTAATCGACGAAAAACTAGCCAAAGACTTAAGATACAAGGAAAATTTCCTTCTTAAGTTCTACGAACTACCTAAGGTACACAAACTTAATACACCTTTCAGGCTTATCGTAGGTGCTCAAAACTCACCTTGCCATCAACTGGCTACTTTTCTAGTATCTCTTTTATTTGCACGAGGAGGAAATACAGAAAATCACATTCAAAACTCGACAAATTTCATAGGACAATTCAGAAAGCTACACATCAAATCCCAGGATATTATGGTCAGTTTTGACGTCACAGATCTATTTACCAATGTTCCAGCCTCAAAAATCCTTCACATCATCAGATAACGACTGCCGAATGACAACTCTCTACCACACAGAACATATAGAAGAATAGACCCCATAATAAAACTAACAACCATTTGCCTACAATCAACCGATTTCCAATACAACGAGTAATTCTACGAACAAACAGATGGTCTAGGCATGAGATCACCACTCTCTCCAATTCTAGCAGACATTTTCATGGAAGACTGAAAAAAGGGCCATTTCATCTATACCTATAACCAAGTTTCTACAGACGTTATGTCAACAACACCTTCGTTATTTGATCCCACAGTGATGAAAACTTACCAGCCTTCTCAGAAAATCTCACTTCTATAGACAAAAGAATCCAATTCACTATGGAAATGGAGGAACAAAACAGTCAATTGTTCCTTGACATACTCATCAGTAAACAAGCAAGACAAATAATCACAAACGTATGCAGAAAACCCACACACATGGACAGATACCTACACTTCCAATCCTATCATCCAACCTCGATAAAACGTGGTTTTGTCCAATGCCTAGACAAGAGCAGAAAACATTTGCGATAAGACATCCATCGAAACAAAACATCAAACGATCATAGAGAGTTTTGAAGAGAATGGTTACACCTCCTTCTTCATCAAAAACTCCTTGACGAAGACCACGACAGAGAGAAAAGATCAGAAAGTCACCACCACTACCACCATTTAACAACTATATCTGCAAGATTTCAGTAAAAACTCAAATGCATAGCCAAAAGATTCAACATAAAAGTTCAGTGGAAATTTTACAATACCATAAGGTCCATTCTGATAAGAAACAAACAGCGACCTAACAAAGAGAATCTCAAAAACGTCATATATGAAATTCCGTGTTCCTACAACGATACACATAATGGAGAAACGGGAAGAAAACTAGCGTAAAGAATAAAAGAACATAAAGATAGTACAAGTCTCATGAAAACACAAAATTCAAGCATTGCAGGGTACACCACGTTAACCGGACACAAAATAAACTGGGAGTAAACTAAAATCATCGACACAGACAAATTCTTGAAGATAAGAATAATCAAAGAATAATTTTATATCAACACTAGTAAACCTACACTAAACACAATTTTTTAGTTTCCAGCCAACCAGCCACATGTGTACTATTGCCGTAATCCAGTAGTTTTCTTTTTCAATCTAATATGCATTAATAACCACGATGTTCTTCTCAGCTACTTCCGGGCACGGGCAGGGTAGATTTTTCGACGCCCAGGCCGTAAAAGTGGGTTTTCTGGGGTACTTCCCCCCCCCTACAGCAAAATCACTGGCATTGGATCTCTGGATCCCAACCAAGACAATATGCTTGCCTGGTCCTGAAAGAAGACGTTTGAATTAATGTTTGGTAATCATCAGCCGTCAGGCTATTTTGACTACGGGCTCTGGCCTGATTTTGTTTCCTTATGTCCAGCTCTTCCTTCTCACGTGCCACTTTCATACTCCCAACCTCACTTCTTTCTCTTTAAGAAGTTAAAACAAAATAAAGACAAAATCCCATGTAAAGTTAAATAATCTTTCACGAGAGGAGACGAAGAGGAACCACAACGTTCCTAACCACCCCTGTTAGGGAGATAACTTTTCAGACTTCTCTTTATATATACTAAACCCCTGCCAAGTTTGTTTGCTTTTACACACACAAACTGACGTAAAGACGAAAGGCTGAAGACTTTCGAAATGTTGTCCTCTGCATTTGTGTCTCCACAGCATGCAGTTGCCATTCATTCTACAAAGTTTCATTATATTCGAAGAGTAAATGAAGCACATGTTTTGTTTGTTTTTTTAATATCACGCAAAGCTATACGAGGGCTATCTGCGCTAGCCGTTCCTAATTTTGCAGTGTAAGACTAGAGGGGAGGCAGCTAGTTATCAACACCCACCGCTAACTCTTGGGCTACTCTTTTACCAACGAATAATAGAATTGACCGTCACAGTATAACGCCCCCACGGCTGAAATGGCGAGTATGTTTGGTGCGACCGGTATTCGAACCCGCGACCCTCAATTTAGGAGTCGAACGCCTTAACCCACCTGTCCATACCATGCTTAACTAAAATATATAATTACCTTACTTTCACAAAAATTAGTGGCTTAAAGATCTACTATTTGGAAGGATGGGTACAGTTAATTTTGTAGGAGAAATGAAAGTGATAGATACACAGTGAAGGACAAAATGTTAAATAAATTTACTTGCTTATAAACTGAACAAAAGTGATTTGGCTGTTTATTAATTTCTTTGTTTCAGATAGTTGAACAAACCTATTCAAGAGTTAACTGCACTACTCGTACCAAATTTACAAGCGGCATATAAGTAAAAAGACATTTAACCAACAGCAACCACCAACAATTCTTTACTGTTCTTGTCTGACCAAATAGTAGGATTTCATAGCCACATTATAGCACGTTCATAATCCCAAAGTGTAGAGTATGTTTTGTGATAATCGGTTAAGCACATTATTCACCGAGCCACTCTTGCACCTAAATCAAATTAATAGAGTGCAAACGATTAGTAGAATGGTTAAAGAACCATTAAACGAAACTTTATAACAGGACATGACATTCAACGTGGCTGAAGTTGCCCAAACTATTTTCTGTTTCTCATTTTTCTGTTTTTACCAATTACGAAATTAAACCACATGTTTTGTTAGTATATTTTACAAATAACAACCATAGTCCTTCGTACACAAGATAATATCCCATATATCAATAGCTACAGCCTCAAAGCCCAAGTCTTGCTACAGCAAGTAACATCGAGAACTAAATTAGTGTACGACTTTAACCCAATTATTTAACATGTTCTGAATAAGAACTTTAAAGAATGTCATAAGATGTTGAATACATAAAATATATACAACAGGAGACTGAGATGTGTAGTATTTACATTCCACAGTTATTTAAAAAATATAAAATGTCAAGTCTTGATGCTAATTAATTGTTAAGCTTGTTGTTGTTTTGAATTAAGCACAAAGCTACGCAATGGGCTATCTTGCTCTGCCCACCACGAGTATCGAAACCCGGATTTTAGCGTGTAAGTCCGCAGACATACCGCTGAGCCACTGGAAGGCAATTAGTAAGCTATTACACTTAGTTATAAGCATTAAAGACTTTTGTTTTGATTATTTTAATTATGTTTAGACATGCTGATATCTTAATTAACTTTATATTGGTCTTACTTTCTTTGAATCGATAAGCTTGTTTAGTCTTTGGTAATTACATAAAATATATATTATAGTTTCAAGTACCGCAACTGCCTTTAGCATGAAATTATGTTTAATCTGCCTGGTTTCACTGAAACAATAAATGTATGTTATACTTAGTGGTTGTAAGGACATGCCACCAGCTGAGACAGCATTAAATCTACGGATTTACATCGCTAAAATCAGGGGTTCGATTCCCATTGTGGGCACAGCAGATATCCCGGTGTGGCTTGGTATAAGAAACCCCACACTCGTAAAGGTATATGAATAATAAAACAACAAAGAACCAATATTTTTAAAACAAACTAATGATTATTTTGAATTTAGTTATAAGTCAAAGAGTCTCAAAATACATAAGAAATTTATACAGTTTATTTAGCTATCAAGAGATGCTATAATAAAATCTGTTGGAAATAAACTTTTGGAAACGGCGTGAGTGGCTCATAAAGAAAACTTCATTATAAATATACAATATTTCGACTTTAATATAAACACCATCTTATGGTGTGTGGCATAACTTATTGCACGTGATTTTATATTCTGATGACGTTACACTGATGGTGAAAGATAGTTCATAACAGTTGTTTATATATTTGTACACGTTCAAGCAATATAATTGATAGTAGAAAGAATCGTTGAAAATTTCAAACAGTTTTTATTAATTTGTTAAAAAATGGCAACCACTCCTAGAGAAGAGGTGAAAGCGACATACCCTGTTCTTTCTGGTAAGTATCATAGTATAGTGTTATTGATGTAGTACAAAGTTATACGTTAATTTTTAAAATAAAATCGAAAATTAAAGCTGTTCAATTATTGAAAGCTGATGATGTTTTATAATAATTATTTGAAATTTAATGTTGTTGTAGATGACAGTTGAAGTGCAAGATATTTTAGGAATTTTTCTAATATTTTTCTCGTACTGAGTCATAGTAATTTAATTTATATACAGCATACTAATTAATATAAAACTTTATTTTCTACCAATGCCACAACTTAAGTAGTGACACTCACAGTAACGAATATGAAAGTCGAAGAGTATTTTGCGTACAAAAATAATTCAGCCACAACAACTTTCATAAAAAATGTATTCTGGCTAATGTTATAATTGTTGTAACACTTGAATCCTAGCCTGCCCAATGATCTGTTTACGGAGGAAAATCTATCGTCAGCAGTGGGTTATGCTTCATGTAAAATACAAGTAATTAATTATAATCTTAATGGACTGAATAAAGAACGTGGTATTAAAAACGAATAATAAGCCTAATTCTCATGTACATGTACGTCTTCTGTTAAATTTGAATGAATTGGCACTGACGTAGTAATTTTGTACTTGTAGACCTGCATAATTCATAAATATAAGATACAAAGTTACAGATGTACTTCTGCCTCAATTTTTATTTCAAGCCTTTGTTACATGCAACAGTATTATTAAAGATTAATATTATATATAAACATACATTAAAATATCGTACTGTACATTGATATTGATGCATTGCGCACACACACACACAATCAACTTATCTATCCATCTACGTAAATTTATAGATATGAAGGCCTTGCTTTTATTTTAGTTTGAAAACCTGTCTTGTGTTCAGTATATTCTTATGAAGTCTTAACGTAAAATGTTGAGGAAGTAAAGAATTTTATTAGATTCTGGATGATTTTCTTCTATAAACATGTTTACACTCAGCTACTTGAATTTTTTTTGTATTTTGACACCTTCTTACATCATGGGGATCAGAAATGCACACAGTATCCTAAGTGTTACTGCACCAGAGGCTTTAACAAAATGCAATAATTATCTTTATTTTAAAATTTTTATTAACTGAACCTAGAAATCAGTTTTCTCATTTTCACAGTTAAAGGCCTAGCTGAAGACTGAATTTTTTTTTAATCTGAATTTCATACATATATCCTAAGCACTTAATAGTTCTAAATAGTTGAGTGTAATTACTTTTTTAATTTGTTTAATCAATGGAGAAATTTAATTACTTTTTTAATTTGTTTAATCAATGGAGAAATTTATAAGCCTGACCATTAGAGTTCTTATATTTCAAACCAGGCATTACTGAAGCAACCTCTTTTATGAACATGTCTATTTAGTCAGAATCCTTGTAAAAAGAAAACTAAAACCAAACAATAATCTAAATTAAATGTATTTAATAATACACATATAAATATTTTTATTGAGAAGCAAATCTAGTTTCCATGTTATTATTAAATACATTTAATAATATTATTAAATATTATTATTTAATATTATTAAATGTATTTAATAATAACATGGAAACTAGATTTGCTTATCTGGTACCTGCCAAACCATGTGTATTGTTGGTCAGTTATTTAGGACAGGAATATAAATATATGCTTATCTTTGGCAAGTGAAACTTGCAAGTCATTTTTCATCAAAAGCTACTTAAAATTTTCAAGTTTAAGTTTAGACTTTATGCTTACCAGTGACTTGGGTTGTCAGCCAATGACTTTAGATATACTGCAATAAAAGATGCAAATAGTTTTTTTTTATTTTAACTTTAAGCCAAACCTAAATAGCTACATACATCAGAAATACAATACTAGACTTGTTAGACAAGATAGGTATAATTTTGATGGAAATAACCTAAACAGTATTATGATGAAAAAAATACATTTTGATTGTTCAATCACTGAAACTATCCAAGCAGTGTTCTGTCACAAGTGTTTGATTTCATTGTTTAGGTCATTGATTATGCCTCATTTTGAGTATTATGTGCAGTCTTAATTGGATTCCTTGCTTTAAAAAGAATATTGAATTATTATAAAGGGTTAAAAAGAGAACTATGAGAATAATATCTGGAATAGAAAGTTTTTTTATACAATCTGAAATTCTTTCATCTCAAAGAGAAGTTCTAGAAAACTGAGTGATAAGTTAAGATTATTACAGAAACTGATTGTATCAGTTCATTTGTTTTTTCATAGTTCATGGTGAGAATGGTACGATAAGGGTAATGAGTATGTATGTTGGTAAGATAGTAGTCTTTAGCTAAGAATATTTACTTTTCAAACATGGTGTTTTAGCCTTTGAGATGAGTTGTCTTTAGAGGTGATAGATACAATGTATGAAAGGAAGTTTAAAACAAAAGGTTGATTATATTTAACTGATTAAAAACTATATTTTAGTTGTTTTTTTTGTTTAGTGGACATTGGTCCTTAAATGTTATCTTATTAATAAACATATCTACTCATTCATTAGCTGCCAGATCTCATCCTTTGATTTTAGATCTAAAGAAATTATCAGTGAAAGGCCTTTACACTACATATCAAACAAACATGTAACTCTGTTCAGCATAAGGTAGAGAAAAGAAAGCATAAAATGCTTTATGTTGACGTTACCTTTTTGTTTGAAATTGTTAGGATTGAGAGTTGTCTTCTTGCAACTCTGCGAGGGCTCCAGTTTCAGAATATTGGTGTAAGATAAAAGTAAACAATAAGGCAGCTTTCGTGATATCCTAATATGTTATACTGATATATATAGTTATGACACTTAGGTGAACAAATAAATTAATTGTTAGTAATTAACAGTTTATTTTGACATTATTTCAGAAATTACTGATTACTATAGCTGCCACCTGGCTAGTGTTAGTTTAATAGGTTTTTTTTTTTTTTACAAGTTTATATTATTTATCTCTGTGATAATGTGTACTATAACATATTAAAATTACATAATGTGTTTTTGATATAAAACTTGAAATGGATGACTTTCAGAAATCTCAAAAGTTTCATTCCCAAAATGTCATAAAGATTATTCTGAAATGTTTCAAAAATGAGACTTGGAACATTTTACCATAATTCTACAAATGCCCCCTTTTTATGTATTGTTGAACTGTATTTTTTTGTAACAAAAACACAATACCAAGCAAATCATTCCACAAGTTTAAAGTTTACAAAGAACAATCCTGGATTTAGGTTTCCGAAGTTCAAACTTGCTCCTTCTGAACATTCAAAATCTTATCAGTTTATAATCAAGTTGTATTTCTTTGGTGTTTTATGGAAAAACATAACAAAGACCAAAAGCCTCTTTTTCATTGAAAAACATTTTAAACAAGTTATCAACATATTCCATTTCAGCAATTTTTCAAGATTTTGTTTATATTTCATGTAATAAGAATGTTGATATTACATTAATAAAATAAGTTTTTTAAACAAACCCAACCTTCATATTGTTAAATTAAAATTTTAGTAAATAAGACGCAATGTTTTTACTATTTTGCCACATATAGGTAAACAGAATGACAATCCTATTAAAATCCTCTTTCTCCATAAAACTAATGGTTCTTTCATATATAAAAGGACATGTGCTTGCACATCCTTGACAGTTTTTAATACCCTGAGTGCATTACTTTATTTTGTTATGTGACTTGTTCTTCACATTATTGGTTGTTTGTACTTTTCTGGTTCTTTTCAATTAAAGATTCATTCTTTAGAAAATGGACCTCTGCCATTTAAAATGTTATTTCCTATGTATAATTAGCAAAGAAGAGTTTCAAAATGTATCTTAAGTTCACTTGTCACTTTCTACCAATTTGGGAGAGGAACATGCATGTTATGATTAAAGAAAGCAATTTTTATTAAGTTGTTTTATAATTGTCTGAAACTTTTTGCTCAATGTTTAGCTGTGGTAAAAACAGTTAATTATGATCCAACTTATAAATAATAGACTAACACTGTTCATTTTTGGCATCTGTATCACAGGGGGAAAAAAAAAGCACCTATATTTTTGAAAGAGTGCAAAGATAAGCTACTGAAATTGATACTGTTTAAACATACCTAAACTGATAGGTAGCTGTGAGTCTAGAATGTCTTTTGATTTTACACTAATATCAAAAATGAATTATTAATTGGAGAATAGACATTCTTAAGAGCTCCATAATTTTGCTAATAAAAAGTAGAAACAAATAATGTAAAGCACAATTTAGTTATGCCAGATCTATGTGTATGTAGAGAAAGATAAACTTTATCTCGGTTGTGATAAGTAATAAATCTAAATCTAATTAAAACTGAATTAACTTTTTAGTGCAATGAGATAGATTTACTTAAGATATTTCATCTAGGTAATGATTACAAAGTAATATCTCTGAGTAACTTAACCAAGAAAATAGATGAAATAAAAAGACAGAACTCAAAGTAAAACTGGATAATCTTTGTTACATCACATGTGAGATAGAGTACTTGCACATGCTTTTATTGGATCTTCTGTCTTCAAGTATTGAACCTTAATCCATGCATTAGATAGACTAAATCAAGAAATTTTATATTTAACTGGTAACTAGGACTGATTACTCAACTGTTTATTTTTGTTCAAACATGGGTGAGACCTTGATGTCTATCTGAATTATTGAAGACACTGCTATCGATGTTGTTGCCCAACATAGAGTATTAGCATTAACACGTAACTCTCTGCCAGGCAGTTTGCATATGGTAATAGAATAGGGATAGTGAACACAAACTGGTATACTGTTTGTTTTACGACTTCTTCAGTCCTAGAAACAGAAAGATCAAAGTTCTGAATTAGAAATCATGTGACAGTCCGATACAAGCAAAAAAAACCAAAAAACATCACTCTGGGCAAAGGACAAGTAACCTTAGAAGTTGGAGTCTTACATGTGTGTTGAAATAATATCTGATGTACTTGCTGGTCTTGCACTTTTAAGTCTATGTGTGTATAGAAAATGTTCACAGCATATATTACATGAAACTGTTATTATCTGGAGCAGATAAACATATTTGGTGCAATAAATTATAGCAGTGCAAGTTAGCAAGCCAAACAATCTAGAAATTCATGTTGTTCTAGACTTAATCATTCATACTTGTCAAATCAGTGGGATATTTTAATAAGTACTAAATCACCACTTAAATTCTGAACCTCAAGGACAACAAACAATTTTTGTGAATTAATGATTTAAAAATGCATGCAGTATTTCATAACAACATAACTTCATTCAGATATTTATTCTCAATTCATGAAAAAATGAAATTGTATGTTCACTGTTCTGTCAACAATAGTTTGTTTTTATGTAAATATATAGTAAATGATATTTTTAAAACAGACTTCTGAATGTGGCACATAAACTGTGGGTAGTAATATTTCTTTAGCCTCTTTCTGAAACTTTAAATTATTTTTGTATGTAATAATAAAACATAAAATTCTACCTAATTTGATCACTCTCCACTTTTGATCTATTTTTTCAAAGCTTATTTTGAAATAAAACCTAACAGAAACATCTTGATACACTTCCAGCCCCCCAGTGGCTCAGCGGTATGTCTGCGGACTTACACGCTAAAATCCGGGTTTCGATACCCGTGGTGGGCAGAGCACAGATAGCCTATTGTGCAGCTTTGTGCTTAATTCTAAACAACAAAAACAACAATTGATGCACTTCCTTTATTTTACCCACGTTTTGTTTATCAGAGATGGAAATTTTAATGTATTGTGTTAGGATCACTATTCTACCATTTTCTCTCCCATTGGGATGTGCTGCTCATAATATTCTGCCCAGATTTGTCACACTTATTCCACATCTGGCTGAAGAATGTACCTGATACACAAGTAGTATGGTCTCCCATTTTTAATCTTTTTATTAGAGTGTCTTTCAGATGCTTTGGAAGGGTGCTTCTGTTTTTACTCTTTTACCAGTCCCTTTACCTCTTTTAACAGAGATTCAAAATGTATAAAAAATAAAGCCTTTAAACATAAGAGATACATAAATTAATGACACAGAAGAAAATCATTCAACAAAGCTGCCTCATTACATTATATAGAACTGTTTTACATTTCATAAAATAAATAGTTTTAAATAGTACACAAAATAGTTGAAATACTTTTTATTAAAATTGTATATTAATTAGTTAAGTGGTTAGCTTCAATACCTTTTTGAATAAATCACTTTCTTTTTGCAAGAACTTTTGATTAATAACTTTCAGTTTAAAATACTTCTCAGTAAAAGATTTTATTTCACCAAGACCTTAAATGAAACCCCTTTAGTTGCACTACATAGAGTAAACGATTTCTGAGTCTTTGTAAAGACTTGTTGAAACACTCAAAGCTTCATTTGTCCAGAGCTTCAATTTTCACAGAATAATTTTCAAGATTACTCTTAATGATATCTTTAGTTCTCACTAGATACAGTTGTGGCTTTTAAGTGATTCTATAATGACCATCTTATTTCTAATCTTTTTCCACCTATTTAGCTACCCAAAATGGTACATCAGTCACATTATTTGTTGGAGTATGTATTTTCCTAAAATTCAAACAAGAACTGTTTTCAGAAGTTCTGATGATAGAGAGAATGATCTGGGAATGCATCCTGGTTGGAGAAGCTATAAGAGGCAATATTAATGTTCCAGTGCCAGTTGTTTACTGCCTTTGTGATGGTTCCCAGAGATTCTCTGATTATTTGAGAAGTTTTGGGCCAGAAAATTTCTTTTTGGTTTTGTGGATAGGAGCCAGTGCTAGTGGGGTAAGTGACATGAACTGGGTGGCCAGTAATCTTGTCTCTGCAATGGGCATAGTTTCTTTTATGGATGTGTCAGAGATCTCGTATGGAACTGGATGAATGGTTTCAAGACTGGGCTTTGGAGCAGCAGCATCATTGAATATAGGAGAAGTTTAAATTTGTGAAGGTTTCCAGATACTTTCTCCCCCACTACTCCTTGTCAGGTATAGTCAGATCATGAGTAGTTTGAATATTCTTGGGCATTTTCAAAAAATTAAGTTTCTACAACAATTATTTGAACCTTTTATGTGACATTAATCAGCAAAAACATCTTGCAAATTATGTTTTATGTAAAAGCACAATAGCCAGAATTTCAGTAATGTGGATTTGTATTGTCAGGATTTAAATTGCATGATCATCTCAATTTAAGATTGATTGGAAGTTCAGTTAGTGATAAAGGGTTGTTAGCATTAACTTGAGAGTTGTAGCCAAATTCTCTTCTGAATATTAGTTGCTATTCCTTGTTGTTTACATATGCAAATGTGTTATTGGAAAAGAAAGTATTTGATAAATATATCACAATCCAGCACATTTGTATTTTATTGGGCCTACTCTAAATTAACATACTACCATTCTCCCTGTTGAGCCACTGCTTAGTGATGGCAACTCCCACAAATTAGTGTATGTATACACACACACACACACACACACACACACACACACACACACACACACACACACACACACACACACACACACACACACACACACACACACACACACACACGTGCATAAAGTTCTAATCATTATTTTTTTCATGAAAACTGAACCCAGTTTTAATGGAGATAGAAATGGGATATAACTACTATTACAGTGTTCCCACACAAGTAACTAATCTTTCCAAAGAGTAGCTGCCCCCCCAGTGGCTCAGCGATATGTCTGCAGGCTTGCAATGCTAAAAACTTGGTTTTGATACCTGTGGTGGGCAGAGCACAGATAGCCCATTAAATAGCTTTGTGCTTTATTCAAAACCACAACAAACATCCAGAGGATAGCCATTATGTCTTGACCATAAGAATCCATAAGCACAGGTATCACCACTCAAGTCTTAAAACCTCAGTCCATAATAAAGTGTTTAAAAATTACAATGCATTTTTATTGGAAATATTACACAAATTATCACCAAAACTGTAACTTTTTAAATTATTTAAATTTGAAGATTTGAATGTATTATGATGTTGTTTTCACAGATCACCAAATCCCACCATGGTTTATTACCATCCCCGCCTCTAAACCTTTTTGAGTCATCTAAGGAAGGTTGGTATTCTTGATTGGATGTACTGCTTTTCTTTGCTGAACATCTTTTGAACCATCTTTCCATTCCCATTTATGTGAAGGGTTTGAAATTGAGTGATTTGTTTGTGACTCATGGTTGCTCATAGTATCCCCTTTACAGTTTGTGTTTCCTGCCAGTTTTATGGCATTTCTTTTCTCCTGGAAAAGGTTTTGTCATGACATAAGGGAAATGTTGATGGGTATCAGATGAGTTAGAATATCAGCCTAGTGGCTGATTACTGCAGGTCATTATAATGACATGCTCCAGATGCAATACATGAAAGATAGACATTGTTTAAAAAAAATGGGATGACTGAAGATGCATATTTGTTTGACATCAGTGTTCTTCCATTTATTTCAGTTTGTTTTTGACAGCAAACATAATAATAATGTTCATTCTGGTAACGTCATAATAATTTTGATCTAATTAAAAGTTTTTCTTCCCTTTTGCAAAAATTTCTTACATAATATCTGAATTATAGAAAGCATGTTATTAAAACCAAAACATTGTATGAAGACTCCTGGTAATATAACGATGAGTTTTTGGGTTTTACAGTGCTAAATTCAAAGGGGGTTCCATAGCCTTATCAACAATTTTGCAGTTCCTTAATGATTCAGTTTGCTTAAGGATTTCTATTACCACAATTAACACTATGAGAGAGGTTTTTCAAAATTGGTTAAAAGGTGACACATTGTATTTCAGTGCTGTTATAATGTATGTATGATATTTGGGAAAAAACAAAAACAATTCTGTTTCAAGTCAGATTTTTGTAATATTTTAAATTATGCTTCTTTTTGCAGAAAATGTGTACTTAACGGTGGTAATTCTTCTGAATCCAGCCACAACAGTTTTGTATTTATTCTTTCCTTTTTCAACATCCGTACACAGTCCTTTAGCTCCAGTTTGTGATAGTTGTTATATTGCAAGTAAGAAGAACAATAGAAAATGAAGCATTTGGACAATACAAAAGCATTTTATACAAGTCATGTTTTTCTCAAGTTTGCATTAATAGGAGAAAAATGGAAGCAAGCTTTATAAGAAAAATCAAGTTTTAAATTCAGAGTTAAACTGACAAAATTGGAATGCACAATGTAATATCTTTGTTCTTTAGCGTATTATTGTTTGTTTTTCTTAAACTTTCATTCGAAGCTGCACAAAGAACTATTTGCTCATATGTGCCCCTAATAATGAATTCATAAACTGGAAGGAAGGCATAGTCAATAGCACCCACTGCTGACTCTTGGGCATCTATTGCATAAGTAAATAGTTGGATTTAACTGTCACTCTTACAGTGCACCCAGCATCTCAAAGTGCAGGATTTTTTTTTTCCAGCAACAAATCTCGAATTGGATTGATAACCCTAGTACACCAACCAGTAAATTAATCCTGGCTGTTTTAGCATATCAAACCAAAGACACTAGAAGATTTTTTAGTTTAATTTTTTAGCATGCTTTTAATAAAATGACAACAACTCGAAGCTAAGGATACTAGAATGGGAATGAATATAAAAATGTTTCAGTATTTAACTTCAGTTCTTTGATGTTGATCCTAAAGATAATGTTTTGCACAAAATTTATAATCTTAAAGAAATTCTTACTTGAATAGAAAGGTAAAATAAATTACCTGTGGTCTTAAAATAGGTTCTCTCAGTGGCACAATGGTAAGCGTGTGGACTTGCATTGCGAGAAAACAGGTTTCAATGTCTGTGGTGGGTGGAGCACAGATAGCCCATTGTGTAGCTTTGTTTTCAATTCTAAACAATTGGTCTAAACCTAAAATAGGTGCTTCCTGATGGTTATGACATTTAATTCACTATCTGATGGTTTGAATCTTTGTTATGAATCGTACTGGCACTTTCAGTCATGTGATGATGAATTGTACTATTCTTTGAAAAAAAAAAAAAAAAGGCCAAGAGTTGGTTGGTGATGGTGTTGACTATCTGCCTTCTTTTAATATTTCAATACTAAAATCAGGAACAGTTATCTTCAGAGGAGATGAACATCCAAATATTGGCAGTAAGTAGTGCTGACTAGTTGCCTTTTCATTTTTCACTGTTTAAATTAGAGACAGCTGCTTTTAGGTGAGATGGGTGCCACCAGTTCTGTAAGCAACCGTGGGGCTCAAAAATAGATAAACAAAAAGAAAGCATCTCAGTATTGCTGTATATTAATTAACACTTATTGCTTTGAATTATTTTCCTCAACCTTTGGTCAGAACATAACTTTCATTTTAGTTTATTCATTCATTCTTTGAGATGTAGAAAGCAAGGAAACCTTTAAATATATCGATATTGATTCATGGAACAACCCAAGCATTGAATGTGTTTTTATCTTCTTAAAAAACAAAGTTTGATTAAAAAAAAACCAACAATAACGTAAGGTCAAAATTAGTCCTGTTGAAAAACTTATCTCGAGGAATCGGTGATGTTTGTATAATACCATAATAAGTACGAGAACGTACGCAATATGATCAAGTATTTTGATTTTTGTCTAAGACTCTTTTGTTTTTTGGAGTTTTTTTTTCATGATTAACACCATTTAGATAGACATAAGATTCGTTAAATAAATAAAAAAGCCAAGGCCGGTTTATTAATGTTTTACTTCTTGTTTGAATATTAAACATCGTGTGTGTGTGTAATGTATGTAGTACAACAAAAAACTTAACGTACAAACAGGTGTACTGTTTGCAGATATTTTTAGTCGAAATGAGTCATCATATGAATAAACCCATTGAATAACCAAAAACAAAACAAACACTGTCGCGGCATGCTAATATGAACGGCTGACTGCGTATCACGGCTTTATGCTTAGATCTGAGAAACAATTCGGGGATTTCTTTAATAATACATGTATTACTGGTAGATAACAGGTAATGAATAGTTATAAGACGATGTAGAAATATATTTGCCGTTAGGTATGTATGTACGTACATTCTTGTGTACTTTTAAAATGCCCTTGTTTTACTTGGAATTGAATTTTTTTTCCGCCGACTTGTCTGGTTCAGCATTGACCAGAAAATAATAGATTCAGACGATAAATATATATATATGTGAAAACGGCTCGTTTGGGTTGAGAAATTTTTTTACGTAGAGGAGCGAACAACGTTTCGACCTTTTTCGGTCATCGTCAGGTTCGCAAAGAAAGAAAGGTAACTGACCGGAAGCTCACCACATGTTTGAAAGACGATATCTCGATATTTGTGAGCTAACTGTGTCAAGTTTTTCTATGTAGAGGCAAGGATTCCTTAACGGTAGCTGTCTGATTTTTTGGCTGTAAATTGGAATAATAAACGAAAAGCGCACAATTCATTTGTTTTAAAATAACATTAAAAAATGTCGAATGTATCTACAAAAATTATTTTCACTAGGACATCAAAATTGCATCTGAAACTATCTCTCATCTAATCACAATATAATTAAATACAGGTTCAACTACGTTGACCATGGATTACACCGGTTGTTTAAAAAGTTTCATCCAATTTACTTTAACGTCAGAAATCCTAACAGGCAAGCTCAGGGCAGAACTCGACTGACAAGACGAATTATTTTTCTCTACTTTGTTTCTTATTATGTAATTGCAATCCGAGCTTTAAGTAATAACTTTTTCGATAAAATCCACACAAACGAATTCAATTACTTTTAGAACACTCTTCGAAAGACATAATCCTAATCTCTGTTAAACTGAAATCCATATTCTCGATAGAACGTTGTTGGGGTGCATTCTCATTGTTACTAACTAGTTACTACGAAACTACTAATCACGTAGTCGAACTTCACTTTCACCATCTTGTCTGACTTTATCCGACTTCGTTGCCTGGACTTACTCAACTGAGCACTACGACTGCCGACAAACTACTATGATGTAAAATATTCAGATAAGGCAACGAGAACACGGAGAAGGTTCGAGTAATGTGACGTCAGTTTACAAACGAATTGAACCAACAACGTACGACTCATACCAATTTATCAAACAATATTCGTCATAACTTTATAATTATTAAAGATTACATCACTAAATAAAATATTTTTTTCCAAACAGTCTTTTATATCCAGCATTATAAATTTTCTTCGATGGAAAGTCAGATTCATCGAGTAATCAATATTTGTTTACTGCCCTACGTCGGTTGGTGAATTGAATTTGTATAGTATCAATTTTGCTCACCAGCTGGCTTTAGTTTAAGTCTGAATCATCGAGTAAAGTGTACGTAATATGTACAACGAATATTGTAACTGCGCTTTTATTTTATTCCTAGTAACTTGCTCAGAACAGCTCTCCGATTTAGATAGTTGCCGTGGCCCGGAATGGCCAGGTGATTTAAAAGGCGTTCGACTCGTAATATGAAGATCGCAGGTTCGAATCTCCGTTGCACCAAACATGTTTGCCCTTTCAGCCGTGGGGGCGTTATAAAGTTACGGTCAATCCCACTATAGGTAAGAGAATGGCCCAAGAGTTGCAGTGGATGGTAATGACTAGCTGCCTTCCCTCTAGTCTTACACTACTAAATTAGGGATGGCTATCACAGATAGTCCTCGTGTAGCTTTGCATGAAATTCAAAACAAATCAACCAGTTACACCATTGACAAAGAAAGGGGAGAGTTTACATGTATAAATGGATTTTAGCAATGTAAATTATATTACTAAGTAATTAAGTTACCAATGATCATTAGAACGTTCTTCAAAGATCCCTTATAACATCATTTATTAAGTCAAAGATCCAGTTGTACATAGTGTTGTGAGTCTTAGTTTTATAGATTTCAATAAGAATGTCTTACCAAAGTTAATAAACATAGTTTATTACTTGGTGCATGGTTAACACCAAAGCAGAGAATGTGACCTGATAATTGTGTGCATATGATAAAAGACCTCATAGTACTGAAATAGAAAATGGTGTTAATAATATTTATGGAAACTTGTAGATATTTCAAGAATCTTTAATACTGTTACACCAGAAAGTAAGTTTTGCAGCCTAACTGAGCTCGTATGCCTGTCTACGTCAACAATTAGATTATTTTTCAGCTGTAAAACAAACCGGTTTCATGAACTTCATAGTCTGTTTAACCAAGCTTTTACTTAGTGTTAGGGGAATATGAAAACTTGTCTTGAAACTAGTTTTGTATAGTTCCTGCAAATTGTTCACCATTTTGTCATGCTGTTTGCGTATTTGTTCAGTAGTGTGAAGTATCGTTCTGGTAATAGTCCACTGCTATGTAGTAACAATCGTAGTTTCTCACTTGTAGATATGTGAGAAGCTGGTCATAACACATTTTGCACAACCTAGGAACAAAATAAGAGTGAATTATCGGCTTTGACATTATATAGCAAAGGATATTGTGTGTTAATTGATGAGTAAACAGACATGGTGACTGTATAACACTGGATGATTAACCTAAAAATGCCTTAAAACTTTTAAGTAACATATACACAATCAATAACTTCTATCACATAAACCCAGGTCAACAAATAAATTTTAAGTAAAATTTCATTTTTTTTTGTTCTTCTCCAATCTGGAATTTTACAAACTTGGAAACCTCCATTTCAGTATGTATAAAATTTTCAAATCTTATTTCTGTGTCCAAGTTCTAAATTTTACCTGTCACTTAACCTTAAAGCAGAGGGTCATCAAATAAATAAGAAGGAATTCCTCTTTAAGTATTCTGTTATAGGTTACAGTGAATCTTGCTTCTGATGGAACAGTGTGTGTGTCCAAGTCTGACACTACAACATATAAGGTCTCAATAATACTTTTCAGGAGTTGAAATCAGGGAAGTCACATAAACCACGCTTGAGAAAATCTTCAGCCTTTGTCTCTGTTATTAATGTGAGAACATCCACTTCTTCAACTGATTCATGGCAACTCTTTGCATGTTAAGGAAGATAAAACAATACCCATGACTTCTAAAGGTGGTATCAACTATGGTCCTAGTATATTATGCCTTTCAGCAGCACTGAAACATTGTGTCAAACCTAAACAACATCATTCATACCAGCCCCTCTGCTGTGGAATTGCTCTGAACGGTACTTTCACATGATAACTTGTAAGTGAATGTGAGCATTATCTATTTTAGTAATGAAATGCACCACAGTTTATTAAGGTCTCCTTTTCTAACACAATGCCCACATTTATAAGCTAAATTACTAATCCACACTTGGTGTACCAAGCCCTGTTCCATATAAATCACCAACAGTAGCATCTTAATGTCTTCACCATATGCCATAGTGTAATTGTCAGTTGATGGTTTGCATGAAATTTGAAAACCACTACAGACTCTTGAGTTTGTCTTAGATCACACCTCCAATTTTCACTGTTGCTGCTTTCATATTCTTCTCTGATGTAAAGTTACATAAAATAAAACCACTTTAAACTACTTCATTCCAAAAACTTCTTGTGTTAGACATTAGACATTTATAACTTATGTGATACCTATAGATTCACTCAGAGGTTCTTCATCACACTTACCAGAAGGTGTACATAGTTACGACTTCTTTTTTAACCTCCTTAATTCATCCACATAACTTTTTGAGTTTTCATGAGGTCCTTTTTTTTGAGCTTTGAACTTGATAGTAGGAATTACACGGTTCTCTACAGGGTCAAATCTGAGATGCAACTCAATGAAAACTGTTCTATTCATCATGTTGTTCCTCTTCCAATTGCTCTTGGATGTAGAGTGTCATAATGATTAGACCATCATATTTTGCACCATCTGTGCCTGAGTTAACTCATCACGTGAAATGACTTACCTGAAACGTTTTAAACATTGATCAATTAGACCATTTACTTTTGCCACCATTATGAGGAAATATTCACAATACAATAGATATTTAAGAAATGATAAACAGAGAATGAACATGAACATCAAAGGAAAAGAAAAGTGAACAGATAAAACTGTTTTTTTGTTGTTTGTTTCTTTTACATTTGAATTTCATAGTTTGTTAAATGAGCAAATATATTTATTAATAATGTTGAACTTCGGTCTGTAGGAACAGACGTTTTATTCATGTCTGAACAGGCCAAAGATAATCTGAATAATCATGTGTTGAAGTAAACAGCTAAAGTGAAATTTCCTAATGTGATATTCAACAATTCTAGATTATCTACATGAATGAACACTGAATTATACATTTCACTTGTATGAATTAAAATAAGTTTATAAAGTCGATATACAAAACTTTGAAATGAATAACACCTTGTGGAAGACGTGGTCTGAAAATAAAGTCAAATAACTATGAACAATTTTAAAAAAAAACAACTTGTCAATGACGTATAGAACAATTGCATGTAAAATAAAAAGTTACTGCAATATAAATATATATTTTGTTTACTGGTTAAAGAAAGATTTAATATCAGTTTTTTTTTCAGTATATCATGTTAGTACATCTCTCAAATCTGTCACTGCTAAATTAGGGATAGCTAGCATAGATACCCCTTGAGTAGTTTTGCTTGAAATTAAAAACCAAACAAACGAAACACTGTGAAAAACCAACAACAAGGAATTCATGAAGATTAATATAAATTTTGAATGTATTTTAACAAATTGTAACAAGATTTATTATTAGATACAATTGTAGTGTAGAAGAAAATGGAAACTGGATAATGCCTTGTGCTATGTATTTAAAAAGATAAAACGTGCCTGTTGTAGATTCGTCGATGACGCTGTTATGTAATATATTAAAAACTTTAAGATATATTGATGTGTGATATTTAAAAGATGTTTTTAGGAAACAGAAATATCTTAATTGTGTCCTTTTTGTTTCATTTGATATGATACACCCAATATCAGATCCGCCCACCTCATTTGGTGTCTGGAAACGATTGTGTAAAAATGCCTCTTAAATGCCTGAAGCCCTCCACCTGTTTTAAAATTTTTAATCCACCTCTATGTTGTCTACCAACGCAGGCTTATATAGTCATTCTCAGTGCTAGTCAGTTTGTTCGAAAGCAGGCCTGGCATGGCCGAGCGCGTTAAGGCGTGCACTCGTAATCCGAGGGTCGCGGGTTCGCGCCCGAGTCGCGCTAAACATGCTCGCCCTCCCAGCCGTGGGGGTGTATAATGTGACGGTCAATCCCACTATTCGTTGGTAAAAGAGTAGCCCAATAGTTGGCGGTGGGTGGTGATGACTAGCTGCCTTCCCTCTAGTCTTACACTGCTAAATTAGGGACGGCTAGCACAGATAGCCCTCGAGTAGCTTTGTGCGAAATTCCAAAACAAACAAACAAACTTGTTCGAAAGTGTTACAAAAAAAGATTACAATAATTATTAAACCAAACATTAAGGAAATAGTTTGTAATGATAGTGCCGAAGTTTACAGTTGAACACCGCCTCACATTAAATTATAATTCTGTTAACCATGAAATGCACTGATCCAATTTAGAAGGAAAGTCCAAACTTGACCATGCATATTAAGTCTATTAGCTTAATGTCACTGTAGCTCCAGCTCAGCGGGTAATAAGCTATGTACTTTAGCAAAAACATGCTGTATATAATACAAAAATTAAAATAATAAAGTGGGAAAATGTATCTCAGAACAGCTGGTATGGGTATTAAAACGTTTATTGATAAGGAGAGAACAACGTTTTAAAAGACCTGGAAAGGTCAAAACGTTATTTAATATCAAATAAATATCAATAAAAGTGCTAATACCCATACCAGCTGTTCTGAGATACATTTTTATTTCAAGTGGATTTCTCGTCATCAAGAATAAAAAAAAAGAAACAAATTTCAAGTTGGAATTCTTATATCTGCATCCTGATACATTTATTACGAAAGAAGAACAAAGCTGAAACTAACAATAGTGGTAAATATTCCTTTTATCTAACCCATGTCTCGAGTATGCCATCGAGTAAAGTACGTAGTACTACATTTTTGTTTGTTCACATTTACAGATCAAAGCTATAACTAATTAAATACTGCCCACAGTTTATATCGGTTTTGTTTGTTTTGGAATTTCGCACAAAGCTACTCGAGAGCTATCTGTGCTAGCCGTCCCTAATTTAGCAGTGTAAGACTAGAGGGAAGGCAGCTAGTCATCACCACCCACCGCCAACTCTTGGGCTACTGTTTTACCAACGAATAGTGGGATTGACCGTCACTTTATACACCCCCACGGCTGGGAGGGCGAGCTTGTTTAGCGCGAACCCGCGACCCTCGGATTACGAGTCGCACGCCTTACGCGCTTAGCCATGCCAGGCCGTTTATATCAGACTACCTCTTGTACAGCAAATGCCGTCATTTCCTTTTCAAAGTGACATAGAATTCTGTAGTTTGTTCTGTGTCATATGGTGATGAGCCAATAATTAATCATCAATAAGCATCATGATTCAAATACCTTTTTGTTGCATAGATGGTTTCTTCTTGATGATCTCTTTCTCACAACTAACATTATCTTCCATATTTTATTACAAGAATATAGATTATCTCTAGCACCGTAAAGATGAGGAACTGTATATACAAGTGGTCTACAATTATTACATTGCCGTTTCGTTGCTCTATAATAATTATTAGATGCGGTTTCGAAATATTAGATGCTGTGTTCAATTATTCGTGCTACAATTAAAGGAAAATTGTAAAATAGAAAATAGAAGGAAAATCACACCATACTGTCATTTAACATGAAAAATTTTGCATGATAAAATGGGCCATATTTTCAAAGAAATTACCTACTAGTTTTGAAAGAAAAAACACTGAAATATAAACAAATACTTTAAGAGCACTTAAGATAACCTGAATTATACCACTCAGTTGTTTGGTTTTAATTTTGGTCAATTAGGAAATATTTTACTCATTTTTTTTTCTCAAAATTAGAGTTAGTTAATTATTAGAGGTAATGTATTGAAAATATGGGCCAGTAAACTTTAAATTCTGATTTATAAGAGGTTCATTTTATTATAAAGTATCTTGTTATTAGGGAAATGTAGTATTTAAAATAGAATAGCATCTAGGTGTTTACTACGAAACTTTAAACCGTTTGTTTGTTTTTTGAATTTTGCACAAAGCTATTCGAGGGCTATCTGTGCTCGCCGTCCCTAATTTAGCAGTATAAGACTGGAGGGAAGGCAGCTAGTCATCACCGCCAACTCTTGGGCTACTCTTTTATCAACGAATAGTGGGATTGATCGTAACATTATAACGCCCCCACGGCTGAAAGGGCGAGCATGTTTGGCGCGACGGAGATGCGAACCCGCGACCCTCAAATTACGAGTCGCACGCCTTAACTCCAAATTGACGATCAAGCAATGGCAAATCAACTGATATGAATCGATTTATGAAATGAGTACGCCAACTAATTGTTGTCTATAAAATATTCTCTAACACTAAACGCAATTATTATTAAATTTACATATTTAAATCTTAACTACTTGTTTTGTTTTTGAATTAAGCACAAAGCTACACAATGGGCTATCTGTGCTCTGCTCACCACGGGTATCGAAACCCGGATTTTAGCGTGTAAGTCCGCAGACATACCGCTGAGTCACTGGGGGGCATCTTAACTACTACAAACCCTTGAATAAAATAACTTCGCCCCCCGTTTGTCTGCGGACTTACACACTAAAAACCGGGTTTTGACACACGTGGTGGACAGAGCACAGATACCACATTGTGTAGCTTTGTGTTTCATTCTAAACAAACAAAATAATTTATTATATGACAGACATTTGGGTACAATCTCTCTAAATAAATAAATACATTAATTCTTCAGAAAAAGAAACGCAGAAAAAGAAGGAATTTCCTTCTAACCTAAACGAACACACCATTTTGAAATATTGGTCTAATATGAAGTGGATTTTGTCTCTAGATTCATGTCCAACAATACATACATTAAGAAAACTTACAGGATGGCCAGGTGGGCTAAGACATTTGACTCGTAATCTGAGGGTGGCGGGTTCTCATCCTGGTAGCACCAAACATGCTCGCCCTTTGGACTGGGGAAGCATTATAAGGTTACGGTCAATCCCACTATTCGTTGGTAAAAGAGTAGCCAAAGGGTTGGCGGTGGGTGGTGATGACTAGCTGCCTTCCTTCTAGTCTTACATTGCTAAATTTGGGATGGCTGGCACAGATAGACTTCGACTAGCTTTGGGCGAAATTCAAAAAACAAACAAGCTTACAGAACATTGCATCTATTATTAACATGTTTTTCTTTTTGAGACTGTTATTTACTCGGAACTGAAATCATTAGCGTGCTACTACGTCAGGTTAAAATAATCAAACAGCAGTAATTTCATGAAGTAAAAATCTCCTGAGAAATGATCTTATTCGTTTAATCTTTGAAAAAGATTTATCAAGAATTGTACATTGTTCTTCCTAAGAAGGCCTCCAAAAGCTTTCAGTTTTCTGGTTATGATTACATGAACCATGCCAAAAACTGGCATGACTAGCAAGATGAATGGTAGAGTCTCGTCTGAGAAACTTCATCATCTGCTGCTCCACATATTAATTTTCTATTTCATGTTCTGCTTACACCCTTTTCTGGTCACCATGCTCTTGCTTTGACAGTTTCTATGAAATAAGCACTTGTTACCTTTGGATCGCTATTAGTACAGTACACATTACACTGCATGGAAATTCGTCTATGTATTAATTTATGCACTTTTTAGTTCATTGTAAAAGTCAAGGTGCCATATGAAATATGGACCAGGGATGTAGTGTCTTTGGCGTCTGAGTCTTCCTACATTTCGGTGCAGAACACCAATGGACCAAGATTATCTAGAATTAGTATAGGATTTCTCGTTTTACTCCAAATCCAAGCTGGATACACTTTAAATGCATCAAAGTGTGTCCAAGAAGTTGCCTGAAAGTTTTTGTTTCTTCCGTCATGTAGCCTCCAACGTCGATATAATTAGAGAAGTGTTTCCGAAGGAACAGTTTTTCTCTTGGTGTGTTCTGAGATACTATGTTAATTTCTAAAATTATTTTTGCTATAATTCTGAGTGGAAGTACAGTGTGGCTAAACTCTTCAGTCTGTACGTCATTTTGGCAAATTGCAATAATGTAACACGTTCCGTTCTCCTTTATCATAATAAAAATAATAAGTCATTTTTACAGGTAATCGACACTTGCAAAATTAGCAACTGTCCAAATATACTTCCCCCTAAAACTGTCAGAAAATGTACGTATTCTGTGATTTACTTTAATGATACTTTAAAATTACTATGTTTACTGTGAAAACAGAAGCAAGAACAAGCTAGTAATAGTATAATGTATAAGTCTACAAAAATTTTAAAACAGACTATCACTAGAATCTAGATAATAAATACTCACTTAAACTTTGTTAATTATGCATACACTTCCGCCTCCCAGTGGCTCAGCGGTATGTCTGCGGACTTACACGCTAAAATCCGGGTTTCGATACCCGTGGTGGGCAGAGCACAAATAGCCCATTGTGTAGCTTTGTGCTTAATTCAAAACAACAACAACAGCATTCACTTCTATACTTTCTTTCCTTCGAACGCCCGAATGACTCTAACGGTATTTACAATAATGATAACGTCAAAGGGATAAGTCTTCTGTGGGGCTCGACATCACCAAGGCATTCGACTCGTAATCCGAGAGTCGCGGATTTGGATCTTGGTCGCACCAAACGTGCTCGCCCTTTCAGTAGAAGAGTAGCTCAAATGACAATACTTGTGATGTTTGATCAAAACTGCTGAGGTTTGAATTTGGTTTATTTGGTCCACCAAATATACTAGTAAGGCAAACAAGCACCTCCATCTTGTCTGATCCTTGTGATATTGGTCTTTTCTTTTAGGTTACTTTCACTTGTGGTCAGTCTGTGTAATTATTAAAATCTATCCCAAATGAGAATTTTATTTATTATATTATGTATTACAATTTCAAATATCCTGAAAGAAAGTTGTATTTTAAATTTAGAAGTCAAATGTCAGGATGTATCAAATTTAACAATTGCCCAGAAGATTGGTACACACAGTTTACTTTCTTAATATATTTTAATATATAAACAGTAATGCAACTTTTAATAACAGCTGTTATAAATAGTTAATACAAATAATTATTTGCACAGAAAAGGTATGCAAATTTGCAAATATTAAATTTTATTTCCAGTCTGAAAATTCCTTTATCTTATCAAGGGTTTATGATTAGCAAATTAATTCTGAGTTAACGTAGATGCAATTCACTAAATAAGGAGTTAGCTAGCTCTATATTTTTCACTAAACTCAGTTTATTCCAGCAAACTTTTCACCACTGAAGTTGAATGTTTTGTAATGTTCAAAATATAAGCAATCCAAGTCAAATATCTGTAATTTCCCAAGTAATAAATATTAATCAATTTACAAGGTTTATAGTATACCACCAGTATTAAACTGTCTCCTCACATTGTGTTGGTTACCTTTTTATAAGCTTGAGGAGATTTCTCAATTTCAGATGAGGACACAATGCTTGTTGTTACATACATGCATGCATTAACTGATGTGAGTATCAACCCTCTTAATATCTCCACACAGACAGAAATGCAGAGACAGGAATACAAGCTTCAGGACTATCCTTGTAAGTTGCAAATAAACAACTTCTCCTAACAAAAAATATTAGCATTGAACAGAATTGTCCAGTGCATAGATCGAGCAACTGTAAGTTTCCAAAAGGATGCAATTATAGTCAACATAATGATAAGGAATACTCTGAGGTAGTGCTGATAAAAACATGATGTGGCTGTAATAGTCTTGCATCTTACTGAAGAGCCATGTGGGAGATATTCAGTCATCCATTTACTTATTAGTCGTATCAGAAAATGCAAAGTACCTGGCCATCTTTCTAGGATTTGTATTAGAAACCTCTCATCATAGGAAAATTGTTGTAGATGATCATGATAATTTTAAAACATTGTGGTACTGTTCCTTGGATAACGTAATTGGGAGAAATGGGTGAGTGGTTTGGAAGAGTGCAAACAAATAGTATAACGTGTGCTGATGCATTCTGACCAGAATCTTCAAACTTAATGCTTTTGGACAAACTGAGACCATGTGAAAAAAAAATAAAAATAGAATCAGAAGAGATTTTGATTTTTAAATTTATTCTAAACAGAAACAAACAAACAAGACTAACCAGTCAGGAGGAATTTTTGTCTTTCCTCTCTGTTGCCACTTATAGACAATGACATTTTACAAATATTTATAGGCTTCATTTTTATTTGGTTGCATTATAAATGACAAGCTGTACAGTAAAGAGAGTGTCTTCTACAAAGAATAAAGTTAAGTTGTAGCTTAGAAAACATGCTTACAAAATGCCTTTCCAATCAATTTTTGTTTCCATTTGAAGTGAAGATTTGGAACAACCTCAACTACAATATCACTGATTTTAAATTGAAACCAAGGTATTTGTTTTTAACATGTACTTACGGTAAAGTCCGGCGTATAAGACCCTCCCTTAAATTATAAAGTAAAAACTAGGATTTAGCATATCCTTGCCGTATAAGACCCCTCATTTAAAATAAACGTACTTGAAGATAAAAAAAATCTATTGGTAGTTGTTTATTCGAAAGAAAAATATTTTGCGTATAAATATAATAAAATACATTAAAAGTAATGAAAAGACTAGCTTGGTAACAAAATATATTCGCCTTTAAACAACAAAAAGTTTAAAATTAAAAATTTCATTCATGAAATGCACACACGTCATAATATCCCGTGACTTTAGAATTGACGTATAGCGCTGTTGTATAGCGCCAAATTCCTAATAAAAAATATATACTTTTACACAATATCCTTTTTTAAACAAATTAAATAATTTTATGCTACATTTTAATTTAATTTAGATTGTTTTATTGAGTTATGATTTTCTTCCTCGGCGTATAAGACCCCATCAAGTTTGTTCTAAATTTTGGTTATTGAAAAGGGGTCTTATACGCCGGACTTTACGGTATATTATTCCAACATTTGAAAGCTGTTTTAACTTTTTCAGCACTCTTTGAGCATTTAAGCCTGTATATACTGCCTTATTAGCTTGTTTGAAAAGTGATAATTTATCTTAAGGTCAGATATTTCAGCAAACTTTTCATTTAAAATACTTTTGTCATTGGTGTAATAATAGTTTAATCCATTGCAAGGTTTTTAGCAGCTCGATGGTTTGGATTCTGACATTTTTATCATAAGCATATCTTGTTAATTTACTACTTTTACCCATCCAGGCTTTCAGATCCCTCACTGAGTGTACACATTTCACACCCGTTTCACCAACAGCAACTAAGTATGTTAAGTGAATCAGTCAGTTGTCTTGTTCTGAACAGAGTAAACGAGTTCCATCTCTGCGAGGCTTGTTTTTTACTAGTAAATGAATATGCAATTGGAAAAATTAAATTTCGGCCTCATCATTGTCGTAGCAAAAAAAGCGATGTCTGTAAGTTCACCACTTACACTGTACTTATAATTTTTAACTGAATAATTACACTAATTAGAAATTGAATTTCATAGTTCTACAAGCGAGTATGCTACTTGTAATTACCTCCTAAAAAATGTAATGCTGGCTACGTAACTTTTCATTATTTTCGTTCCTAAACCTAAAATTAAGTGTTGGCCTAAACGACAATAAATCAATGGAAGTTAAAGATTAATTATGTACTAAAAATATTTTTTGCAGACTCGGTACTTTTTTTTTATTCCAAATGAAAGAATATCGTCTTTTTTTGAATACGAGATTTGTGTATGGCAACATTAAAGTGTATTCAGCTACAATACAGTACCTATTTTTGTGATGAAAATGTTTTGCAGTCTTTTTTTTTAATGCTCACCAGAGATAACAGAAGCCTATTTCGCAGTGGCTTAATTTTTAAAAAAATAGTTTGGCCTTGGTAGACAATTATGCCAAATTTCGTGCATATGCGTGTAAACCAACAATCCGTACACTGCACTATATGCAATTATGTTGAAAGTTAGTACATGTAAATATAATATACGGTATTAAAGTACTAATATGGCTTTTTTCCACTTTTATGAAATGTGGCCCGTTGTATAACTCTTTCTTTTCTGATGAATATTGCACAGATACCTTGATTCATGTTGACGAATGTAGTGTTTAAGTTGTAATTTTATCTCGAAGTTTCTTGAATTGGACCTGTTTGGTTAGTATAATTAAGGCCCCCCAGTGGCTCAGCGGTATGTCTGCGGACTTACACGCTAAAATCCGGGTTTCGATACCCGTGGTGGGCAGAGCACAGATAGCCCATTGTACAGCTTTGTGCTTAATTCTAAACAACATAGTATAATTAAAATTACTTTGTCTAGTTTGTTTTTGTTATAAAATTTATATAGTTACTTTTTCTTATCTAATCGTGGCATGTTATGATAATTTTCATGTTTTACAAGATCTTGTTAAATACAATATCATTTTATCACAAGTTGTACCTTTTAGTTACGCAGCTTCATAGCAGAATGCGACTTACTCTAACGAGTAAGTAAACATGCTTGCTTTATCAGTCCTTTGGCATTATAATCATTAAGTCAGTCCCGCAATTTGTTGGTAAGAGTAGCCCAAGCGTTGGCGGTGGGTGGTGATGACTAGCTGCCTTATTCCTCACTTGTTTATTGTTTTGTTCTGAATTTCACTAAAGCTACGACGACCATCTGCGCTACCCGTCCTTAATTTAGCAGTGTAAGACTAGAGGGAAGGCAACTAGTCATCACCACCCACCGCCTACTCTTGGGCTACTGATATACCAACGAATGTGACTGAGAGTAAAATTATAATGCCCCCACGCCTGGAAGGGCGAGCATGTTTGGTGCGACAGGG
Organism: Carcinoscorpius rotundicauda; assembly: GCA_011833715.1. Classification (NCBI taxonomy): domain Eukaryota; kingdom Metazoa; phylum Arthropoda; class Merostomata; order Xiphosura; family Limulidae; genus Carcinoscorpius; species Carcinoscorpius rotundicauda. Next base: position 29,742,003 of record CM022406.1, read on the forward strand.
ATTGGAACCCGTGACCCTCAGATTATGAGTTGAGTACCTTAACCACCTGGCCAGGCCGGACCCATTTTATTTCTTATTAAATGTGATGTATAAGTTCTTACCATATATATAAGTATTTTATGCGTGTTTTTCATTATTTTAATAATTACTTTCTCTCCCGTATAACCAAATATATTTATATCGCAACTGTCTCTGCATGAAATCTAGTATTACTTTTCTTCACACAAGATCGATTAGACAAGCGATATTGTAGTACAGAGATTACCATTTCTTGTCAATTATCCGCTAAAATTATGTCCCCCAGATGATAAGTTTACGGACTTGCAAAAGTAAGATTCGATTCTTCGTTTTGAACAGAGCGCAATGACCTTTTGTAAACATCTTCTCTAAAACAACGAAAAATGCGTCACAATTATTATTATGTTTAAATGTGTGAATGCTTCCGTATTTAACCAAGTGTGTGTGTCTATGTATAAAATGTTAAGAGAGATTCCTGACCTTCACATAGTTTGCCAATATAAACTCTTCATCCCGGTACACTTAGTGTAATATTTTGTTCACATTGTGTGCTTAACTCATTGTAACATTCTTTATAGGTCAGTATTGTCAACAGTAAACGTGTGTACGCACCTGCGTGTGAATTTCTTATTTATAGGCCTACGTGAAATTGTATTAGCTAGCTGTTAAGATTACAAGTTTCATAAAAACGCGTGCTACAATACATGCCTACCCCTACTTATCTATATTAGACCGGTTTCTGCGATTCTAGTTGGGAAAATGTGTGACTTGCTTGCCTGTTAAGAAGGCCTTGTTAGCTTAAGAAGAAGAGAAAAAAAAAAAGGACAATATCGATCTGTTTGTCGTTTCGTAAAACATAGTGATCATCTGTCTGTATTCTGTTTATACCAAAATTCTCCCTTCTTCGGCATATTTAATTGGTATAAGTGATCTGTTTCTGTTTAATTACTTGTGTTTCACTAGTATCTAGGAGTTAAAATGCAGGTAGGCTTGTCAGATAGCATATGGTATGGGGAAAACGAGAATATAACATCTTTTCAGGAGTCGTCGTCTGAGGATCTGGAGTCTGCAGCTGCCGACGGGCATCATTCTCAGTCACCAATCATAGAAGAATCGTCATATAAGAAATATTTAAAGCTCGTGTCAGGTGTTGAAAAAGGTGATACTCTGGCAGGTAGTTACTGAATTTATTTTGAAAGTAAATCAATAAATGGGAGTTATAACATTGATAAGAAATAGCATATTTAACTCTACCCTTTATCTAGGCTGATACCATGCCAAAAGTTGGAAAGGGAAGTCTGATTATTGTAACTTATTTTTGATCTATTGGATTATTGGTAGATTTGGCATTCTTATTTTCAGAAAACTGTAAATTTCTAATGGGAAAGTATAGACAAAATTGCAAACAAATTCCTGTTCTGTGTATATTTTTGAATTTGAATCATAAAGACTAATAAACAGATGACGGAAATAATCCTACACATGTTAATTCAAACTTAGCTTTAATATAGTAATGTATTCCTATCTTGTCATTTTTCTATATTTAAAGTTTGAAGACTTTGGATTTCAGAGAACTATTATGATGCATCAGAGGAGACAAAGGGGTATGTCACCACTCCAGACAGTGGTATTCATGACTTGTCAAGTATGGATCCAGAACTTAGAGCCAAGATGGAGGAAGAGTGGAAGGAAGAACTAGCCAAGGTAAAATATTCCACTTTTGATGCTGTTGTCATTGGAATTATTTATCTATATGTTAATTTTTTCCTAATCTTTAAAGAATTCATTGAGTTTTAAAACTGGAAGTATGAAGTCTATTACAACCTTTTTAAATGAATTGTGATCTTCCATTAAAATACTTCTTTTAAGAGCAGTGTTTTAATTTAAGAAAGTCTTAGTGTGTTAACATGTTTAGTAGTTTTGTATGAACTGCTCTGTGATAACAATGTGGACTCGGTTGTGGTAGTGAACTCAGCACAGAGATGTATTTAGAATAAATAAGGTAGCAGTTGCAGTAATCAGTATGAAACCATGTTTTTCTGTAGTCTTCATTTGAAGTAAAAATGTAATAATGATAGGTATTTTGGAGAAATTATGCTTAAATAATTGTTATGTGATAATAAAATAGAATAATTTATTTTAAAAGTAAGACATTTGTAAAGTAATTGTTAATGGTTTTATTGACTTTTTTGGTCAGTACAATTTTTTGTTCCTTGTTTTAAAGAACTACAGTGAGTTAATTCAGTAGCGTTTCTTGCTGGTGCACAATATTGTATATCATCAGACAAACATGAAACTTTAGTTGAACTAGATGAGACAAATATTCTTAAATTATTATGATTATTAGTGGTGCTGTGATGTAATATTGCTCATATTAATGTATCAGTTAATGGATTGTATTCTGTCAAGGTATTCATTATACAGCATAACACTTGATGTTCTAATAAATATGACATATAAATAGTGTTTTAGTAAAGACTGACTGACTGGTAGCCCAATTGGCTGTGTTGACATCTACTATTAAACAGGAACCCTTGTCAACGAATTACATCTAAAAGATAGTGTAGTTGAAATGTTAATTTAAATTATTAAAAGTAAAAGCTCATATTGAGTCAATAAATTAGTAATTAGAACCTTTTACCACTTATACTACCATGTAATACATATTATTACAAACTGGTGTTACTGGCTGATTCTTTCATGTATCTTTTTAAGTAAGTTCCTCAGCCTGAAGTTTTTATAATGCTTAATGCTGTTATTCAGATACAGAGCTTTTGTGAATAATCTAATAGTTTTTAATCTTATAGTTTTCAAACATTTGTTATTTGTATACTTCAAATTACTTCTTGTATTTCACAATTCAGAAAGATCTGGTCATAGCATTCATGTATCTTTACAGACGGAAGAAGAAATCGTCACATTACGACAGGTTTTGGCTTCCAAAGTTAGGTATGCTCAGGACTTGAAACATAAACTTGGAATAACTGTATGGAAAGAATTTAAGGATGATATGCAGCAGGGCTTAAAGAACATTCAAGAAACAGAAGTGTAAGTTAGAAGTTATCACGTGGTTAAATTATGTAAGAAATACTAACTTCTGAGTGCAGTTAATGATGTTTGTGATAATGAGAAACCTGCTGGATGTAAAAATGCATTCTCAAAATGGCTGATGTGGGTATTCAAACTTTAATTAAAATAAAGTACAGAACAACATTTTGACCTTCATAGGTCATTTTCAGGTTAAGAAGCTCAAAATGTTATTTTGTACTTTATTATAATTAGTTTTAAAACCCACACCAGCTGTCTTTATAATACAGTTAATGGTATTATTGAATTTGTCTGGTTTGCAGTCAAAACATTTTCAAAAGAAGGTACAACAGAAATTTCTTTCAAATACTATATTGACATTGGTGATAAGTAAGACATCTTTACCAATTTACACTGTTTACTTCTGAAAAGTAACTTGTAACCAAACAAGGTTTGAGATCATATCTAGTTTAGAGAAAGTGGAATATTACGAGTTACAAAATGCAGCATATTCAGTTTAAATCTCTCTTCCACTAGCAATTTATATTTAGCTGTTTTTCAGTGGACAGTCAAAAAAACAGAAAACTTGTTTGGAAAATTACTCAGTACAGTAATATTGTAATTAACTTGTACATGTAGAAATGGTTTAAAAATGGAAGTAATTTATAGAAGCAAATACACAGCAAAATTTAGCAAAGTATTAATATATCTAATATATTGCAGAAATATTACTAAAACTAAAGAACACATTTAAAAGTTGCAGTTTAATTGCCAGTGCTAAGATTTTAAAGTGTTTGGTTTTGTGACTTTTATAATGTAAACTCTAAATGCATCTATGAAAATTATAATCAGAGTGCAAAAGTGTTTTTTTAAAATTTACAATCCATTATTTGTTGTACACCACTATACAGATAGTATTACAAAATCATACTAGGAAATCAAAGTACACTTTCACTGTTAGAAACAGATTAATGCTTTTTTTATAGCTATCAACGTACCACTCAAACCTTGAAAACAGCCAGTGAAAAAACTACTAATGTGTTGGGAAATCTTGGAGCAAATGTGAGCAAGAAATTTGAAGATGTGAAGTGAGTGTTGCAGTATTAATAAAGCATTCTCTTTTTTAAGCTTTTTCACTAAAACAATGACAGTGTCTGTGTGTGTATTTTAAAATGCACCACTTTCAGTAGACTTGAGTAAGATAAATACATAATAGCTTCATTTAAATATTTTTTTTCATTATTAAATGCTGTCAGCAATTTTTTATTTGATATTAGGTCTCATTAGGGTGGGTAGGTTACAAAACTCAATCTTATAGCTGAAATGCTTGTATGTATTGGTCATTAATAAAAAAAAAAAATAGTGTTGTGGTTAAGTTCCTGTTAGCTTCATTTTATAACTGAGTGTGATTGATATTTTACAGTGAATGCTGTTTAGTAGAAACGTTTGTTAGTAGGATGAATTAAACATTTTCTAATCACAATGTGGATATATATTAGTTACGTTAATAATGTATACACCTGTAGGCCTTTTTGTGTTGTCTACTTTTCAAACATTACTTGTTTTTTTTTTTTTTTAGTATCAGCTTTTTAAGCTAACATGTGTTATAAAACCTAAATTTGTTTTAATTCTTTATATGAACTTGATGGCTTTAACTTGTTTGATAACCACCATGTAACAATGAAACTATACAATATAATTTTGAATGTAGTAATTGCATCTTCAAGAAGTTTGTCAAGCATTAGATCAAAAGCCTGTTCTCTCTCTCTCTCTCTCTATATATATATATATATAAAACAGATACTTTTGTAACTTGTTTACTGAGGATTCACTTGTGAATTAAGTTACAATACCTTGATTGAGTCAGTCTGAGCGAAAGGTGGTTTTTCATGGTAAGAATGGAAATACATCATTTTATCTTAGTTTCATATTTCATTTGCAGAAACTTTAGAATCCCATAAATGATTAGCAAGCGTTTTCGTTTTTTGTTTAATCCAGAAACATGTTATGCTTTATTTCTTGTTATTTTTACCCTAATGCTAACTGTAACAAAATCATCTCAATGAGAAGTTGAAAAGTATGTAACAAAATCAAAAGTACAATTTCTTGTTCATCGTTGATTTCATATTCTAATAGACAATTAGAATAATTCATCCTAAAGCCTTTAAATCTCTTAACTTTTCACAGCTGCTTTCATTTATTTGTATCATTTTATTTCTCTGAATAACTACTTTCATAGGCAATATATCACTCCACAGGAGTCCCAAGAATTTACTGTAAACAAAGTTTCAGTTACATCATGTGATGTCTCTCTTTGGAAGTTCCTCATATGTCCCTTGAAGTGATCACAAAAAAAATGTCATTAATTTTTTTTATACCCTTAAGTTTTAAAGTCACTTCTATTAAAACTACATACATAAAGTTGCATTTACCTTTAACTCTAGGCTGGTATACACTATGGTGCCTGTTTTTGTAAACCTTCATTTTTCTAACTGTTTGTCTAACTTTCAAGTTTATATTTTAGAATACAAAAGATATTCCATGTTCTAAAAATAGAATATTCTAAATCTGTTCATAATTTATTTGGTCTTCTATCTAAGGTATGAATAGGTTAAAAAAAAAACAACTTACTCTTCAGAGCAGCAGTTTTGGTATACACACATCAAAATATATTTATGAAATATTGGATTTCACCAAAATAACAAAAAAACTGTCTTTCAAATCAATTCACAAAAAGTTCTTTTTTCATGGCTCAAGTTCTTCCCTTTTACATAATTTTGACTCCCATCCTTAGTTGTTTGTTTCCTACTATTCCCATATTATTCATCTCCTAGTTGTGTGACAGCATTAGTATGCATCATTTTCCATGGGCTTTGGATAAGTCATTCCTTCTCGTCATAGAGCAAACTGTCCTTATTTAGACCAACAGTTGTTGGGTTCAGTTTTGCTTGTTTGGAGAGCAGGTCCCAAATTCCCATTCATTTAACAGGTGCCTGGTATCCCTATCTTCACCTTACCATGACATTTGTGTTCCAGTACTTCTCCTCAATCCATCTCATGTCAGTCTCTTCAGAGGAAGCCTGAGGTTTTCTTTTGAAAGTCTTGTTCCTTCTCATCTTCACATTAGCCCACCTTTTGTTTTTGGCTCTGGTTCTGCAAACATAGTTTCTTTGTTAGGATTCTTTTAGGTCGTGATGCCACTTTGTCACAAAACCATTCTTTCAAGTCCCTATGTATTTATATGACCTTTAAAATGTGGCTGTTTTTTGTTGTTTTTTTGCAATATTATTCATTCAACAAAATTTAGAATTTAAAGTTGATGGTAAATTTGGTCCAACAACAGCTTACCTTTTCTCATCTGGTGGCTTGTTTGTCCCAGTCAGAGCTGAGTGTGGCACTATTTCCTGTCTTCTAACCCTCCCCTTCCCAGCTCTTACCTGTTACTTCATTTTTTTATAGTAGCACAGGGTAGGCCAACAACAGTTCTAGTAACTACCCAGTGGATTCAGGTCTACTGTGAATTGTCTACTGGTGTTGTTCATTGGTGAAGCCCTTTTAATATCCAAAGTATTATGAGAAGGTTTTGTCATTCCACTTCTTATCCAGCATGTTTCTTTTCTTCGTCCTCAGGATCCCTTGTTGTGCTTGCATTTTTGTGAGGTGATATGAAAGCATTATATACAGTTGAATATTCCCTATGCTGTTTGGGGCATTTTACTCCTGCCCATTTATGCTCTCAAAAATGATCATGGACTGGAGGCTAGTCCTATCTTACTCTTCATTAGGCTTTTTTCCAGATCTTTGGATGACTAACATTGACTACATGCTTATCTGTACATTCCAACCTTGGAGTATTCTTGTCCTAATCTTCAGTTTGTTCATTGTGGAGTAGTATACCAATTTTGCACTCTATCTTTCAGGGTTGATTTGGTACCATACATCTTTTATTGGATGGTGTAAATCTTTGATCTCCATCTTCATGCCCTTAGGTTGCACTTTAACTTCTATATGGATGTCTGGCTTCTTGTCAGTCATTCTGAACATGAATTGGCCTCTCACACTCATCAGCTCCTAGAAGTGACTTAGGTGGACTGGCTGATCAAATTCTAGAAGTCTTGCCTTCATCCCATACAGCATATCATTTATTTAGGTGTGTTTTTTTTCAACAACCATCTCAGTTGGGCCCAACCTTCTCTCCAGGTTTGTTCTATGGAACTAGCCATACTGAATTCCCTGTCTGTTTCCTCACTTTCTACTTATCAGGTTCTATCATTTTTGGAGATGCAATCTTTGATTTCTCTCATATCCTCCCTCGGACAGGCTCGGATACAATTTCTTCATTAGGTCCTCCACTACCAATAGAACCTCGCTGTGAATCCTTTGAATTCAATCATCATTTTTCCTTCCAACTGTATTGATCTCCAGTGGTGGTTCAACAAAGCTTGTCCCTCAGTGGGCATCCTGCTTCAGCCTTGGTTGCCAAAGTTACATTTATTCACAGATGCATGACTTCAGAGTTTAGGTGCATGAGTTGACCAGCAAGTGGCTTTTGATTATTGGTTTATGGAGGACCATTCTATTTTTATCTATGTCCTTAACTCCTTGCTGTTCATTGAGCTTTAAATCATTTTCATATCTCCTGTGGTGGCTCATTTCAATCACTAAGGATGTGCTTAATCAATATATCCCTGTGTTTTTTTCACTTTAGTTCTTCCCTGTTGGGCCGTGATCATCCTGTTCATTTTATTCTATATGGGGTACTTTCAACCTTGTGATGGATCATTTACTCTTACCAGATTTACTCAATGGAGTTGTTCCTTCATCCTCTTGTGAGCCTGGTATGGCCAAGCGCATAAGGCGTGTAACTCGTAATCCGAGGGTCGTGGGTTCGCGCCCACGTCGCACTAAACATTCTCACTCTCCCAGCTGTGGGGGTGTATAATGTGATGGTCAATCCCACTATTCGTTGGTAAAAGAGTAGTCCAAGAGTTTGCGGTGGGTGGTGATGACTAGCTGCCTTCCCTCTAGTCTTGCACTACTAAATTAGGGACAGCTATCACAGATAGTCCTCGAGTAGCTTTGTGCGAAATTCCAAAACAAACAAACAAACAAAAATCATCCTCTTGTTTTTTGGTGGCTTTGCAATTGATGAAGTGCTCTTCATATTGATGCATGTGCCACCTCTTTCAATTATTAGTTACCTTTGGTTTGGTCTCTTCTTCCTTATACTTGAGCTTTGACTGTAAATACTTTCAGTCAGGATTAATTGAAGTTCCTCTGTTTGTTGTCCTCTCTGATTACTTTGTCTTGAGTCTCCCCCACCCATATCACTCTGTACAAACTACTTTGGGTTACTTCTTACTGCCCCACTCAACTGCAGTTTCCTCAATTATTTCATTTACACTTGTTCAGCAGGAGAAATGGAATGCTTTTCACACCTGGCTTCTAGCTTGTTTGAGTTCCAGCTTTTCATCCAGCAGTTGCTGGTGTGTCTGAGTTTTTATGGCTTTTTTTGAGATGGCATCTTTGGGCTCAGTATTTGAATGACAGGTATCCCCCTTTCATACTTTCAATTTGTCTAGCTGCTACAGGGCTTTTTTTCTCTGTCCTTACCCTAATGATTCTTTATTTGGATTGTGATATTAATATTGTTTCATCCCTTACTTTACTTCCTTAAGTCCATTGCATTGTGTTATTTGTTTCGTTTGTTACTTGAGGTCTATTTTGTTCTCTTTGTCTTCTTGTGACATTATTCAGATACATTTGCTATAGATGTCACTCCCACACAGTACTACTCGCCATATCCTTTCCTTTGTCTGGATAATTTCTTCCTTCCTAAGATCTTGGTGGTTTATGAGTTTCATTTTCACCCATTTCTCTTCCTTCTATTTCTCATCTCTCTCTCTTGTTTTGATTTGAATGGACTTCTATGCTTGGTGCATTTCCTTAATTGTAACATTTATCACATTCTTTCCTTCAGGGGTTCTTGTCTATTTATTCATTGGCAATCTTCTTCCTCTTGGAATCTTTCTCCCTTTACTCTCACCAGTTAGATTAATTGGTTTATCCAGCTGGCTTATTTTTCTTTGTCATGTCCTGGAATCTGTTTCTCACATCCACAGTTGTAGGGCATGAGGTGAAGACAGTATAGTCCTCATCCTACTTTTGTGCAGATGTTGGTATCCAGTGAGGAGGTTTTGGATGTAGTTGACTTGTACAGTCTGCTTTGCTTATGGAATGTATTCATTCTCCTTTACCCACTTCTATGGGATTGAATTACTTGTTTGAGTGAGATCACTTTCCTGGGTTATCCTCTCCCTCTCAAATGGTACTCTCTTCCTACTGCTATATTTATTTATTCATGTTCATGGTGAGAAGATGCCTGGCTCAGAAATAACGTGCTCCTCCTCAGGTTACCTGATCTGTTTATCTTCTATATGGAGGTATCCTTCAGACACTTTCAGTATGTCTGTTTTTCTCTCATACCAGTCCTTCTTTTCAGTGTGGACTTTAATTAAACTTGTGAAAGGAGGGAAGTACTTATCAGGAGTTATAATTTTTCTAAGCTAGAAATGTGTTTTCAAGAGGTATATCACTCCCAACACTCTTCTAGTGCTTACATCTTCTGCCAAACTTTCAAATTGATGGTTCGATAGTAGCGTATAGAGGGAGTTACGTGTCTTGTGATAGTGGTGCTCTTCTGTTGGTAGAGAGATAACACACGGTGATTTGAATAAGAGACTTGTTGAAATCTTTGATTCCAATAGGGAGGTGCAAAAGTCAAGTGTTACAAGAAGGCTTGCAGATAGAAGGCAACATGAAATAGAAAAAGCTAATTTTGTGATGGAGGAAAGTACCTATCAGAAATATATTTTCAGTTTAGTAAAATTATAATTCATAGAGTAATATCAGTGTAAACTTTATAGAATTATGTCTTAACTTTATGGCATGATTATACAGTGTATTTTTCAAGCATTGTGCAAATACAGTGAGACAGGTATCTAAGATCTGCCCTTAATTTTCCATTTCACAAAAAAAGTTTGTAATCATCAAGGAAAGTTATATTTGAAGTGAAGAATTGGAATTAATCTCATTTTTGTGAGTTGATATTGCAGTTATAGAAATTTGAAGGTTTAGATAAGTGAAGGATTGCACTACATGCACAAAATGTGTTGAAACATTTACTTGATTTAAAATTGCATTTTCTCTTCCTAAGGCATTTGTAGGCAGTAATACATTTTTTTTTTCAGCTCTTACATTTTGTACTTTTTTCACTTGAACTGAGCTAGACTCTTAAAACTTAACATCCTACATAGGAAACTTAAATTGACTTATACTAGGCTAGATATATGTCACTAGTGTAGCTTATTCTGTTAAATTTTATTGATAGGTTGTTGTGTAAGATAATCACATTATAAGCCTGATTTTGCTACCTTGGCTAATGTTGTCATAATCTATCCTGTAAGCAGCTTGGTTTATGAGAGATGTTTTTGACTTTAGACTTGCATTAAGATGACATTCACAGACAAAACATAGATGTGTTGTGTGATGGAGTGACCATCATTTACAGATTCTAACACATTGCATCTCTCTGTCTCAGTTGAACTTCTACAGATACAGCCGTAAACAAACATTTTTTAAAAATGTAAAACTTTAAAATTAAATAGCTCTATGTCCAACTGTATGACTAGATAAAGATACGTTAGTTCAGTTTGCTTACTCTAAGTGTTTTCATTTCATACACAAGTAATATGTTAAGAACCATGCATATATTATACAGTTTTGAAAATATTAGCAACATATTTGGTTTAGTGTATCTGGTGTTGTTTATAAGTTAAAATGGTTTTCATAAGTCTTGACAAACACCAGTTTGAAATTTAACACCTAGTTAGGTAATTAAACATTACAAATTAATTACTTTATATAAAAAAACAACAACTGGGTAATTCTTGAAATTTATGTGAAGAAATATTTAATCATTTTGTGTTTTGCTGCACAACATATAATAATAATTTAATAATGTCATTGCAAGGTGTTAAACTATAATACACAAACATAATTTAATGAGAAGCAGGAACCTACAATATCTCAAGATACAATAAAAAAAAAAAGCTTTATCAAATGTAATAGATGTACTATTTTAAAGCTTCACCTGCTAAGGATACATTTTGTTTCATAAATTCTATGCTTAGTTTAGGAATTGCAAGTAAGATAATAAATGTTTTACTTTTAATTATGGTAGTGTTGAAAAAATAATGGTTATTAAAAAGTTTATTCAAGTAATAATTTAAGATCTTTAATGACAGTAATTTCACATACAACTACCATGAATTAGTTTTGCACTAAACCAACACGCAGATATACATATAAGAAAAATAGTACATGCATTAGCAAAAATAAGCTAGATTGAGAAACATCCATAGAACTGAATTGATGCATAGTTGATTGAATCATTTTCATGAATATTTGATGTTACCTTATTATTTTCATGTTGTAATTTTCCTTGTTTTTTTAACATTTGTATACAGGATATTTTCAAAACATTGTTTACTACAGTTGAAGCATTAAGGGCTGATAGTTATGTTATTCATATTTTCTAGGTTAAATATTTGTGGGTTTTTTTCATCAGTAATGAATAATTTTCTTAAGACAAATGTTTTACTATTAAGCACTTGTATAGCATTTCATAGTTTGTATTTCTTGTGAAGTAACTTTTGCATATAAATTTCTACGAATACTATAATTTTTTTAAAAAAATCATCATATAATGTTAACACAAGTTTTTTGTGCATTTTAAACATTCTGTAGTAGTCCATCATGCAGCAAATACAATACAAATCCTGTTCTAGAACAGATGAAAACAGTCTGATTGCCCAAAAAAGTGTCAGTGTGTTCTACTTGAATGGTTACAATTAAACTTATTTTTAGCTTAATAATTCAAACTACACGTTTATTTCCAGTATGTTTTTCAGTTCAAAAATAAACTTAAAAAATGTAGCTGGCAACAATGTTATTTACAAGTTCGTTTTCTTCTTGGTTTTATTTCTCAGAACAACACAAAATGGTTAAAATTGCCCCATAGCAAACAATGGTTTTAAAGATTAATGACTCATCAATGGCTTTGTATAAAAATTTTAAGTACCTCCACTTGAATTACTATGGGAAGAGGTAGGTAACATGCATCAGACTGACAGAAGTAATCACTCTTGAAAATATAACGGTAAGCACATCTTGCATATACTGTCTGCCTGGTTGTTGAAGCATAACTGCTGGCTGTGATAATTTGTAAAGTTTGTTATAATACACAGTTGTACAATAATTTTTTTTACTTGTCTCATATAACTATATCTTTAACTTTATAAAGTCAGTACATACATTTACATAACCTACATAAGGATGAGTAATAGAATAGATCTATATATTTTTATTTAATATAAAGTTTATTGAACTGTTAAATCTTGTATTTGCTTTTTTGTTGGAACATTCTAGAAAACTCAACGTTCATCAGTTTCACCATTACAATTTATAATGTAATTTAAGGGAACATTAAAAAATGCAGGAAAAATGTCTAGATATTCACACATGCTTATAATTTGGACATTACAAGTAAAATAATGTGTTTGAAGTTATCTTTCTTTAAACATAAATTATTACCAATATTCAGTTACCATTCAGCTGATTATTTAAGCTCTTTAATCATAGAGATTTTGCTTGTCACTAATCACTTGTATATATTTCTACTAATTTTTACTACACACACATGTACATTAATCAAAGGATTTAGCACTTCTGCTTAAATACAAACATAACCCTCCTCTGAACTACATTCATTGTTAAGGAAAGGGTTAAATGTCTATCTGACAGAAATATTACATCTTAAAAGATTAATGTACATGTTTGGAATTTTACTTTGTTCTGATGTAAATGTATTGTAGAGTTGGCTGGTATGGGTATCAACTTTAAAGTACAGGAACAATTTTTTGACTTTCTTAGATCATCTTCACTTTATTTAACTTCATTTATTTCATTAAAAAGTGTTTTTGTTGAATTCTGAAAATATCTTGGTCATCAAGGAAGCAACAGATTCCATTTTTAGTCTTTTGTGTAAATTACTTCTGGTAGTTCTGTTACCTTTTAATAAAATTTAATTTTGTATAATTTTTTATATTAAATTAACAGTTCCTTTAACACTGTTTTTATTCTAAAAACATTTAATATTTTCAGGAACTCTCAGACATTTAGATCTTTTGAAGAAAGAGTTGGCACTGCTTATGAAACTGTTAAGGTAAGTACACTTGATTTAAGTTGCTTGTTTAGATTACTGTTAAAAAAGTTTTAAGGTAAATATAATTTCTTTTCTTATTGATGATAAGTTTATTGTAACACTATGGTGATTATAGCTGCTTTTATGTAGAAAACTTAGCTTGTATGAATATTATGAAATTCTTAAGTATGAAATATGTTATATATATTTGCAAATTTATCAAGTTTATTACAATAAGTACTGTTGAGTAAAATTCTTGACTTTAAATTAGAAGTTTGTCCAGGAAATTACAAGGATTTGTGTAATTGTTTTTTTTAGGCTTTGTGTAAAAACTTTACTGTTGGTGTAATTAACATGAATATAAATTTAAACTTTGACTTTTATGTAGCAACATAAAAAATTAGAAGTTTAGTACAATGAAGTATCTTGTTAAGCTTATGGTATGTGGAATTACTGTAGTAGTTTTGTTATTAGCTCTATTTTCAAAGATTTTATTAGTATTTGCAAGATTCAGGTGAGTTCATGGTTTATGTTAAGTACATTACATTAACAATTTTGCTTTATTGATAATAAATAAAGGTGAATTTCATTGCAAGATGTAATTATCGTTTGTGAAAATAAATAGTTTATATGGTTATTATTATAAGTTTTATTAGCTTTATATGGCAAGATTGTTGTACTAATTATGATGCTCCTTGTAGATTAAGTGGTAAACTTCACACTAAAATTCAGGGTTCGATTCTTACAGTGAGCACAGAACAGATAGCTCATTGCCTATCCCATTTATCACCTTGATGACAAATTAAGTAATAATGAAATTAAAATGTTATTAATAACTACCTTCATGTTACAAGAATGTTTTAGTGCTTATAAACTTTAAACTTAAGTTCTGCTTTTAGCTTTATGCTCCAAGATTAGATTACATCTGTAAAAAAGGCATTGCAAATGACTTTACTAACTGTTATTCATAAACAAGTTTAAAAAAACTGCCAAGAACTGATTAAAAATTAAATGTGTCTTGTGATGTATTAACTAATATCTGAGAAAATTCAAAATAATTGTAGTTACTTGAGGGATTTTTTTTCTTTCTGTGTGTGTTTCACATTTTGTACACTATATTTAATGACTTCTAGTTTAGGAGTCACATGTTCAGATGTTTAAAATATAGGTTTGTGGTGGAAATTTATTCATTTTAAATGTTTATATCAAGTTTTCACTGATTTTTTTTTTTTGTAAGAATAAAATACCTGGTTCACAAAGTACAAGTACAAATAACTTCGAAGAAGCTTTAAAAAATGCAGAAAAGCCAAGATCAGAAGGAGTCACACCAACTACTGAGGAAAAACCACTGTCCTAAAATCAACACAAGTTTTCTACCATTGTGACTTGAAAACAAGTGTCAGGTTATTTTTAAGATTTGACTTTCTTTTCTGTGTTTTGTATGTATAAAATTCCTTTATTCTTAGCAGTGTTTTTAATTTTTCTGTCTAGAATTGAGAAATGTGTTTTGGAATAAAATTACTTTATCAATTTAAAGTTTATTTTTCTTGAATACAGTTGTAGCACATGTCACAGCAGTTCTTGATGTTTTTCTCTGTTTCTTGTTCCACACGAAGACAATTACAGATTACCATGTATTTTCTCAACTTCAGATTATTCTGCAGTTAAATATAAATCTCTAGTAAAAAAAAAAAAAAATTATAATAAAAAATACCCTAACAATCAAGATTAATTCATATTGTAAATTTCATTTTAAGTCATTTTATTTATTGAATTTAATTTGAAGTTCCTAAGTTTATTCTTATTTAGAATTAGTGGTATTTTGTACCTTCTGAATTTGGACCCTCAAACATGTTTAGAATATTATGGTGAGAATTTTTGTAATTCTTAAAATATGAAATTTTTCAATTGTTTGAATTCTATAAAGAGGGACCAGTGCTATTATTTATGATTATTATTTCCCAAAATAGATTTCATATACTTGTAGTATGTTGTTGAAAACTTTGAAGTGAAAGTATTTCCATGTCATGTAAATGATCTACATATGAAAGGCATAACTATCGAGTTTGTTTATTAATCACAGAATCTGTCTATACAGAAAAGGAGATAGTTGTGATAACACTTCTGTCTTCCTTTATTAAACCTAGATGTAATAAATCCTTATTTTGTGCTGTATTGTACACATAGACTAAGTAATGCATTGTATTTGAAGTTCACTTTTAATTACTTCTTTTTAAGTGCAGGAAAAATAAAAGTTCCATTATTTTGTTTTGGTTGCTTTTTTATTTTCAGTATTTAGTATTAATTGCTTTAACTTGTTTTTAATATACTTCTTACCATTAAAATAAGTTTTCCATTTAGAATAATTAAATCCTTAATTGTTATTCCCCTAATTCTTTTATAGTACTTGAAATATGAAAGTAACTGAGAACTATGCATGTTTATTGTACTGTGTATTGAGAATGGAACGAAATATATTAATGTAATATTAAAAATAATTGTCCTGTGATGTAGTGGTAAAATATTAATATTCTTTAGAAGGCTTACAGTGTAAACAGTTGTATACTTGTTATTTTGTAATGTGTGCATGCTTTGTGGTGCAAATATTCAATGTTTCATGTCAGCTTTTGCAGTGTGTAAATCCCATTGGTAAATTATGCAATGCACTATATAAAGTATACCTTTTGGTGTTTGTGTTTTGGGCACTGCATATTACAAGTATGTAAACAATAATCATAAGAATATTTTTTTTGATGGTTGAAAATCTTAGTTATTGCATTCAATGTAGTCCATTTGCTTGTTTCATAGTACTTGTGTACTGCCAATTTTCTGAAACAGGCTATAAAAAAAATATGCCCTCTTAAAAATTTGTATACTTCTTATCTCTCAAACCTATAAAGCTAAATAGTTTCTAAACTAAACAAATAAATATTTCTGACAATTTAATATTTTCATTACTGACAAAATCCTAGAAGTAACCAAACTGTTTCTTGCTGTGAAAAAAAAGTATATCCCAAATACTATTACATAAAATTAAAACTGCCATGTGACAAATTAAATATTACTGTTGTGCCTTCATTTGTTCTGAAATATATATAACTAAGAACAAAGTAATGCAAACAGTGTATTTCTTAGAACAATTAAAGATTTCACAATTTAGAAATAAATTTTAAGTTAGGTGTAAAGAGGGAAAAAATGTGTTAAATGTCCAAACATAATAATAACAGTGTTTTATAAAGTATAATGGAAATGTTTTCATGCTTAAAATAAACTTTCAGTGTTATAAACTGTTGTTTTATTTGTTTTGTATTAATTGTTAGCATAGGAAAAAAAAAACGAGCTCACAATCAGAACTACAAATAGTGTGTAAGTTGGTTTAAGTATCAATACAGACCAAATGATTGTGAAAGTTAAAAAATAATTGTAAAATCAATCCAATGAAAAATGTAAAAATCATAATAATTCAATGGCATTTGTCAGGTATTAGATGCTTGTGGTATTAGAACATGTGGATAGACCATTTCTCATAATAATAATAATAATAATAATAATAATAATAATAATAATATCAGTATAAAGGTTTTAAGTAGTGAGAACTATTCTGTGACTAAACAAGAGTATCTGGTTATTATATTACCACTCCAAAATTCCAAAGCTATCTATTTGGAAACATTCATCATCCTTATGGACTTTTAGTCCCTTGCATACATCCAGATGTCCAAAATGAACAAGGCAAGAATCATGAGGTGGACAATATACTCCCACAACTACCAGTTCTACAATGAAGCCATCAATGGGACTGCAAATCTTTGTACAGACTGTATGAATTGACTTTGTGTATGAACTGAAAATCAGTCTTTGTACATAGCTCAAAAGTATTATAAGCATTTGTCTTTAAGAGGGGTTCATTGTTAGATATACACATCTGCTTCTGTCCAAACTATATCTAGCAAGCATTAACATGGCCTGTTTTACAGAAATTATACTATTAACACTATGAGCTACTCAACCAGATACTGTGAGTGGCTATTGTGAGGTGTCGTATCAAAAATATTTGACAGCTTGAAAAGTAATATTTCAAATATTTTTGAAATCCTACTAATAATCTCCAGTCATTCAATCTAATAATGTTTTAGGTATTATATCAACTAATTTAAGTTGTCCTAACTTATTTCAAGTGGTTATTACATGATACAGCTTGTGCATTCTGCTGTGAGACATAACTTAATAATACAAGATGCCACTTCATTTCAACAGTTAATCTTGTGATTAACTTACCATCTTACCTGCAAGCTTTCTGTTGATTTTTCAAGATTCTTACATTCAGATGAATATTTGACTCTTGCTCTTAGATGTCAGAACAACAATTTTCTGTATGATAGTTGTCTTTCAAATCTTTGCAACATTGCATCTCTCCATTATCCATTGTGGTTCAAGCAGAATGCCTTCAATTATAAAGAAGCTCACTTACCATGAGAGCAACTTCCATTACTACTTTGCATTCACTATCCCCTCGGTGTGGATTCCTGTACGTGGTGAGGGGACCTCCCAGGGAAGGTTCTGTTCTCTCTAGTTACCTTCTCTGGGATCTAAACATCCACCCACGTGTTTGCCGTGACTGGTGACCCGTGAAGGGGAGGAGAGGATCCTGGTGGTTGAGGGGTCCAACCCTAACACACCACTTTGGCCTTGAATTCCTGTAGACGGGTGGCCCCCCTTGGGCCAATCGGCTGGTCCACTTGGGCGAGAGCCAACCACGTACCAGTGTTGGAAGTTCTCGACGGGTGTTGTGGACATTGTGCCTGATGCTGGTGTTTGGGTATAGTGCTCACGAAACCCTGGCATTGCTGCATTGTCCTTGCATGACTTTGTAGTGCATCCCCTTGTAGGGCTCCATGGTGGGTGGGGTCAGTGAGTACCGAAACTTTTCCTCTTTCCTATGGATCCTCCAAAAAATTTAAATAAAATTGTAAAAAAACAGTCAATGGGTAAGCGGCCATGTCTTGAATACTCAGAACAGCAATCTTCAACATCAGTAACACACATACCTCATTTTCTGATATTGCATTCTCTTTCAGAAAAACCTTTAGGGCAAATGTCCCCCTTTTTTTTTATTCAAAAGGGACTAGAGGGACTTGCTGGCTCTCCAAAGTCAGTAAAGAAGCTTCGATCTGGTGACATATTGGTTGAAACATCCACATCTCAACACTGTGAACTCCTCTTGAATTCAAAGGCAATTGGGGATACACCTATTGAGGTTACACCCCATGCTACTTTGAATTCTTCACGAGGAGTTATTGTTGAAAAGGATTTGAAGAACGTTCCTGAGTCAGAGATTCTCGCTGGTCTCTCCACTCAAGGAGTTTCTGCAGTGAGGTGCATCTCCACTTGCAAAGATGGAGTTACATTGCCAAAAAATACCCTTGTTTTAACATTTACTTCACCGCGTGCACCTGTCACCATCAAGGCAGGTTATCTCATTTGCAGGGTTCGGCCATACATTCCAAACCCTCTTCGATGTTTCCAGTGTCAGAGATTCGGCCACACTTCTTGTCGTGGTTCCCTGACATGTGCTTGTTGTGGAGGCAAGGACCACGATGACTGTGACATGAACCTGCATTGTGTAAACTGCAATGGTTCTCACCCCTCTTACTTTCATTCTTGCCCAAAATGGTTATAGGTAAAAGAGGTGCAGCGTTTGAAAACCAAACATAACATTAGTTATCCTGAGGCTCAGAAATTGCTGTCCACAACTCCATCTCGGACATATGCTGCTGCACTTCATTCCACAACTACAGTGGGAGTGCCGACAGATCTCTCTGTGCCTCCAAAAGAATCATTTTCAAAACAAATGAAGAGCCTTTTGACCTCTGTGGTTAAAAAAGTTGATGAATCGACTTCCACACCTATCTCTGTTTCTCCCATACCTTCCGATAAACCTCAAGATCCACATTCTTCAGTTTCAAATACAGGCATTTCTTCTGATACATCATTTTCTCCAACCACAAGAGACAAAACAATTATTCGTTCGTGTCCTCAGTCACTGGATTCCTTCTTCCAATAACAAAAACCTGTCCACTCGACCCAGAGCAGGTTCCATGGAGGTTGATAGACCTCCTCTGATTAAAGACAGTAAAGAAAAAAGACGTGGTCATAAACCGAAGGGTTCTCCAGCCACTTCACCTACCCTTTCTTAAAAATGGCCACCTTGATTCGTATCATGGAACTGTCGAGGTTTAGGTTCTAATCTGGATGATCTCAAAACGCTGATTGCTTCCTACCATCCTGTTTGTCTTTCTCTACAAGAAACATTTCTCAAATCTGCTGATAGTCTCCATTTGGCAGTTTCCTTTGTACAGAAATGACAGGTTGTGTGATGGTTGAGTACATGGAGGGGTGGCACTGTTGGTTGATCAACATGTGCCCACCATGTCTTTGTCACTCAACACACCCTAGGAGGCCATAGCCATCCGTGTTTCCTTGGGTCATACCATCACTGTTTGTTCTCTTTACTTGTCCCCTGGAGAGACATACGATCAATCAGAACTTGATGCTCTCGTTGAACAGTTGCCATCTCCATTTCTAATCCTGGGGGATTTTAATGGACACCATCCCCTCTGGGGTAGTGCTATTATTGATAGGAGGGGTCGATCTGTAGAGCGGATGCTCTCTGATCAGTCTTTCTCTTTTCAATACTTGTTCTTCCACTTACTTTCATGCACTTAGTCGGTCCTTTACCGCTATTGATCTCTCAGTTTGCTCCCCTTCATTATTCTCCCATTTTTCATGGAGGGTTGATAGTAATCCACTAGGCAGTGATCATTTTTCAATCCTTTTGAGAGAGACTGGCCGTGGTCGATGCCACCCTACCTGCGTGCCCCGGTGGAAGCTGGATCAGGCAGACTGGTCCACTTTCACTGCTCTTGCAAAACTTGATTCTGCCATCGTAAATCATCCATCAATAGACGACTGTGTAACAGCGGTAAGTGACTGTATTATACATGCAGCTGGTCAGTGTATTCCTAAAACCTCGACACGTTTTTCATGATATCCTCATCCATGGTGGAATCCTGCTTGCCACATAGCACGGAAGGCTCAAAAATGGGCCTGGCATACTTTTTGTAGATATCCCACACTTTCAAACTGGGTTGCTTTCCAACGGGCCCGTGCACATGCTAGGTGGGTAAGATGTCAAAGCCAGAAGGAATCTTGGATTAAGTTCACAACCAGCATATCTTCTATCACCAGTTCCAAGATCATATTGGACAAGATTTAAAAGGTTAATGGGCACTACAATTCTGTTCCCCTCTCGATCTTACTCTCTGATGGTCAGGAGGTGACTGATGTCTGGAACATCGCTAACACTCTAGGTGAAAGCTTTTGCTGGGTATCTAGCACTTCTACTTGTTCCTCCACCTTCCTGGCCATCAAGACTCGGGCAGAGCGATCACCTCTTTCCTTTCGAACTTACTGTTTCTTTGACTATAATTGTCCCTTTACCCTAGTGGAACTAAATATGGCCCTTCATTGGTCTGCCAGTACATCTGTTGAACCTGATGATATTCATTATGACATGCTGCACCATCTATCTCCTGCTTCTCTTGATGTCCTTCTGATTGTCTTCAACCGGATTTGGCAGGAGAATGCTTTTCCTGATGCCTGGCGTAAGGCTATTATTTTACCTTTCTCTAAGCCAGGGAAAGATCTGAGGATTCCTTCAAACTATCATCCAATTGCTTTGACGAGCTGTCTCTGTAAGACCTTAGAAAGGATGGTTAATGCTCGTCTTGTTTAGTTCCTTGAATCAAACAACCTCCTCTCGCCCACCCAGTGTGGGTTCTGTTGACAGCACTCTACCACAGACCACCTAATTCGTCTTCAAAACATCTATCAGAGAAGCCTTTCTCAACCTCCAATATCTTGTATCAATATTCTTTGATGGGGCTTACGACACAACATGGAGGTATGGCGTTTTGCGATACCTCCATACATATGGGTTACGTGGCCATCTACCCGTGTTCATTAAAAAATTTTTAATGGACAGGAGATTCCAAGTTTGTGTGGGTTCGACACTTTCACTTTCTTTTGTACAGGAACTTGGAGTCCCTCAAGGCTGTGTATTGAGTGTCACACTCTTCAGTATAAAGATTAATGCCATCACTGAACAACTCCTACTCACTGTTGCGAATGGGCTGTATGTCGACGACTTTCACATCTCATGTCAGTTGTCAAACATGAGATATATTGAGTGGCAATTACAAACTGCCCTCAATCATGTACAGAAGGGGACTCTGGCAAACGGCTTTAATTTCTCTCTCTCCAAAACTGTATGCATGCACTTTTGCCGTCGACGAGGTATTCACCCTGATCTTGAACTTCATATCGGTGAAGTTTTGCTGCCAGTGGTCTCGGAGACAAAGTTCTTGGGGTTTATCTTTGATCGTAAACTGACCTTTATACCACACTTAAAGCAGCTTCGGGTCAAATGCACAAGAACACTGAACATCCTCCGTGTCCTCTCTTCTACCAGTTGGGGGGCAGATCGCTGTTCAATGTTGAAGATATATCGTGCACTTATTAGATCGAAACTCGACTATGGATCAATGGTCTAT
This sequence comes from Carcinoscorpius rotundicauda, assembly GCA_011833715.1. Lineage (NCBI taxonomy): Eukaryota > Metazoa > Arthropoda > Merostomata > Xiphosura > Limulidae > Carcinoscorpius > Carcinoscorpius rotundicauda. The sequence goes on from CM022406.1 coordinate 29,763,924, forward strand.
GGCTCTGCCAGACCCTCGGCCTTAAAGATGCTGGATCCCATTCATCACCAAAAACTTCAACTCTGCACTGGGGCTTTCTGTACCTCTCCAGTTCAAAGCATATACATTGAATCTCATGAGCCTTCTCTACACCTTCGCCGTTTGCAACTATCTTTACAATATACTTCGAAACTTCGTTCCTTACCAAAGCATCCCACCTGGAAATGTGTTTTCCTTCCTCGGTGGGCAGTACTTTTTCAGAACAGACGATCTTTCATTGCTCCGTTTGGCTTTCGCATCTGGGTGCAATTGGATGAATTGGGTCTGTCCTTGGATAACATTGCAGATTTTACAGGTCAGCCCATCCCACCATGGCTTATTACAGCCCCCAAATGTGACTATTCTTTCAGTCACCTGAAAAAGGCAGATACTCCAGATTGGAAGTACCGTCTTTTATTCAGTGAGTATCTTTCAAACAATCATTCAGTTCCCATTTATACAGATGGTTCCAAATCAGGTGATTTAGTGGGCTCTGCTATGGTTTGCTATGGGTCAGTAGTTGTGTGCAGAATCCCCTCTACAGCTTCTGTGTTCACTGCTGAACTGTATGCCATATCTCTTGCCCTGGATCATATTGCAGCTGCTATATTTATACTGACTTGCTTAGTTCTATACTTGCCTTGGAATCACTTCACATTAGCTCACATCCTATTCTCGCAGATATTCGAAACCGACTGGCCCATTTCTCATTAGCAGCTAATTCAATTCAGTTTTTCTGGATACCAGGCCATGTTGGTATTCATGGGAACGAGCTTGCAGACAAGGCAGCTAAATATGTCTGCCTCAGCATCATCACCCCCATGCCTATTCCGTACATGGACTATGGTGTTGTCTTCAAAGCTCGGCTCCGTGCCAGTTGGCAGTCCACTTGGAGTGAACAACCCGACAATAAACTTTTTCAAATCAAACCCAAAATTGGAGTTTGGCCATCTAGCTTCCGTAAAGTTTGGAGGAAGAAGTTGTTCTCACTAGACTACGCATTGGTCACAGTTTTTTAACTCATCATTTTCTTTTATCTGGAATTGATGCACCAATGTGTAGTTTGTGTAACATTCAAATCACTATCAGCCATGTTTTACTTTCTTGTCATCGTTACAATTCTCAACGACGGCAATACTTTAAACATATTTTTTCCCAGCGTCAGTCTGTAACATTGGACAGAGTTATTGGTGATGGTGACTCTGTCCACCTTGATAACGTTTTTAATTTTTTAATGGCCATTAATCTTTTTAATCTCATTTAAGTGTGGTATATTTATTTATTACACCTTTTTAATTGTGGCTCCTTTTTTAAAGTTTTATTCTCTCTCATTCAATGTCACATTAAACAATGGCCAGAACATTAAATAACTCGACACCAGGACTGGAAAGGCCAACTTCAGGTGACTAACGCTTCTGTTTGAACTACTCGTTAGTCTTCCTGGCGAGTTACTATTATACTTTCGCTGCATATCATTTCGCACTTTTACAACCTTTTTGTACTGGCCATATTGACTCGTAACCCGGAACCAGGACGGAAAGACCAACTTCAGGTGGCTGACGGTGGTTTATATACTACCTGTTAGTCTTCCTGGTGGGTTATGATCATTCCCATTCTGCTACAGGTTGTCCTTTACAACTTTGTTGACTGGATGTCGTCATTGGTTTTTGCACCATTTCCTGTTTTAATTGCCATTTTGCTTTTATCTTCAATTACCTTTACACATTTTACTCCATTTACTTGACTTTTATCTTTTTACTGGACATTTGCCTACTCTTTATTACGATTTTGCTGAGTGTTTTTTAAAACTTTTATTCCATTACATTTTGATAATAGCTACTATAACACATAACCCGGAACAAGGACTGGAAAGGCCAACTTCAGGTGACTGACGGTGGTTCTTGAACTTATTCGTTGGTCTTCCTGGCGGGTTATGATCATTATTATTATGCTAGAGTAAATAGTTTATAACTTTGAAGACTGGGTGTCACCATTGGTTTTTACACCATTTTCTGTTTTAATTGCTGTTTTGTTTTTACCTTCATTTTCCTTTACAAATTTTACTCCATTTATGTGACTTTTCTCTTTTTACTGAACATTTGGTTACTCATTGTTGCGCTTTTGCTGTGTGTTTTTTAATACTTCTATTCTTTTACATTTTGATACTAGTTGCTATGACACATAACCCAGAACCAGGACTGGAAAGACCAACTTCAGGTGACTGACGGTGGGTCTTGTACCTGCCTGTTAGTCTTCCTGGCAGGTTATGATTATACCTTTTTGATAGAATACCTACCTTACAACTTTTTACACTTTGCCTTCTATCTTAACCTTGTAGACTAGGTGTCAACACTGGTTTTATACTTTTTTTTGTTGTTGTTTTACCTTCATTTCCATTGATGTCTTTTACTGCATTTTTACCGGTTGTTTGGCGCAGATAGCCTCGTTGCTTTGTGCCATAAAACACTAAATCAATCAATCAATCAACTTTTTCATCTCATTTAAGTGTTGCATATTTATTCATAACACCTTTTTAATTGTGGTTCCTTTTTTACAGTTTTAATCTCTATCATTCAATTTGACATTGGATAATGGCCAGAACATTAAATATCTCGACACCAGGACTGGAAAAGCCAACTTCAGGTGACTAACGCTACTGTTTGAACTATCCATTTGAACTACTCGTTAGTCATCCTGGCGAGTTGTTATTATACTTTTGCTGCATGTCATTTCACACTTTTACTATTTTACTTTTTAGTACTGGCCATGTTGACTCATAACCCAGAACCAGGACTGGAAAGACCAACCTCGGGTGACTGACAGTGGTTTTTATTCTTACCTGTTAGTCTTCCTGGCAGGTTATGATCATTACCATTCTGCTACAGGTAGTTTTTTTACATCTTTGTTGACTGGATGTCAACATTGGTTTTCGTGCCATTTTACTTTTATCTTCAATTACTTTTACAAATTTTACTCCATTTACTTGACTTTTATCTTTTTACTGAACATTTGGCTACTCATTATTACGATTTTGCCGAGTGTCTTTTAAAACTTTTATTCTTTTACATTTTGATAATAGCTGCTATGACACATAACCCGGAACCAGGACTGGAAAGGCCAACTTCAGGTGATTGACAGAGGTTCTTGAACTTACCTGTTAGTCTTCCTGGCGGGTTATAATCATTACCTTTTTGCTAGAGTAAATACCTTACAACTTCTTAAACTCTGCCTTCTATCTTAACGTTGTAAACTAGGTGTCAACATTGGTTTTCTACTTTTTTGTTTTACCTTCATTTCCATTTATGTCTTTTACTACATTTTTTTTTTTAAACTTTTTTATCGGAAGTCTGGTGCAGATAGCCTCGTTGCTTTGTGCCATAAAACACTAAATCAATCAATCAATCAATGCATTCACTATCTCTTCTGATGGTAAGAGATATTTAAATAATAGTATTCTCCTGCTTATGTTCAAATAAATAGTTCATTCCAACCAGTTGACAATGTGGGAGTCTTCTAAAGATATATTTTTAGGCAGAAACTTCAAACAGAAAGTAATAGTTGTAACTTGAAGCCATCTGTAATTTCTGTGAAATGGTGGTTACATTCAAAGATATAGCTCAACCAGCAGTTTTACTGGTTCCTGGCTGTAATTGTCTTTCATGAACTTGTAGGCTGATGTTTATCAAAGGATTTCTCCTTGATTTTGTTACTCTTTAGCATCAAAATTTACCATTTGTGTCAAATTCACCCTCTTATACACCAGCCCTTAATCTGGTATGCCATTTCCAAGTTTTACCAAAGAACAAAAGTTGTTACACAACAATACATAAAAGCACATCTGTCAAAAATAATATAAAAATTCACAAAAACAAATTTTGTAGCCATGTCACAATGTCAGTTTTTGTGCATGGGCCAGATTCTTTATATTGCATATCTGTAACTTGGTTTGGATACATTCCACCAAATAACAAACACATAATTCACAAGTTTGAAAATAATATATTACAAGAAGTCAAATGTATATACAAATATTATACTGCCAGTTATTACAGTTATATCCACAGCTTTAACTAATTGTCTCTCTTCATCAAAGTCCACACAGGCTGAATGACATTACCATCAACTTCCACAACAATGCCAGTGCTTATTTTACCTGTCACTTAACCTTAAAGCAGAGGGTCATCAAATAAATAAGAAGGAATTCCTCTTTAAGTATTCTGTTATAGGTTACAGTGAATCTTGCTTCTGATGGAACAGTGTGTGTGTCCAAGTCTGACACTACAACATATAAGGTCTCAATAATACTTTTCAGGAGTTGAAATCAGGGAAGTCACATAAACCACGCTTGAGAAAATCTTCAGCCTTTGTCTCTGTTATTAATGTGAGAACATCCACTTCTTCAACTGATTCATGGCAACTCTTTGCATGTTAAGGAAGATAAAACAATACCCATGACTTCTAAAGGTGGTATCAACTATGGTCCTAGTATATTATGCCTTTCAGCAGCACTGAAACATTGTGTCAAACCTAAACATCATTCATACCAGCCCCTCTGCTGTGGAATTGCTCTGAACGGTACTTTCACATGATAACTTGTAAGTGAATGTGAGCATTATCTATTTTAGTAATGAAATGCACCACAGTTTATTAAGGTCTCCTTTTCTAACACAATGCCCACATTTATAAGCTAAATTACTAATCCACACTTGGTGTACCAAGCCCTGTTCCATATAAATCACCAACAGTAGCATCTTAATGTCTTCACCATATGCCATAGTGTAATTGTCAGTTGATGCTTTGCATGAAATTTGAAAACCACTACAGACTCTTGAGTTTGTCTTAGATCACACCTCCAATTTTCACTGTTGCTGCTTTCATATTCTTCTCTGATGTAAAGTTACATAAAATAAAACCACTTTAAACTACTTCATTCCAAAAACTTCTTGTGTTAGACATTAGACATTTATAACTTATGTGATACCTATAGATTCACTCAGAGGTTCTTCATCACACTTACCAGAAGGTGTACATAGTTACGACTTCTTTTTTAACCTCCTTAATTCATCCACATAACTTTTTGAGTTTTCATGAGGTCCTTTTTTTTGAGCTTTGAACTTGATAGTAGGAATTACACGGTTCTCTACAGGGTCAAATCTGAGATGCAACTCAATGAAAACTGTTCTATTCATCATGTTGTTCCTCTTCCAATTGCTCTTGGATGTAGAGTGTCATAATGATTAGACCATCATATTTTGCACCATCTGTGCCTGAGTTAACTCATCACATGAAATGACTTACCTGAAACGTTTTAAACATTGATCAATTAGACCATTTACTTTTGCCACCATTATGAGGAAATATTCACAATACAATAGATATTTAAGAAATGATAAACAGAGAATGAACATGAACATCAAAGGAAAAGAAAAGTGAACAGATAAAACTGTTTTTTTGTTGTTTGTTTCTTTTACATTTGAATTTCATAGTTTGTTAAATGAGCAAATATATTTATTAATAATGTTGAACTTCGGTCTGTAGGAACAGACGTTTTATTCATGTCTGAACAGGCCAAAGATAATCTGAATAATCATGTGTTGAAGTAAACAGCTAAAGTGAAATTTCCTAATGTGATATTCAACAATTCTAGATTATCTACATGAATGAACACTGAATTATACATTTCACTTGTATGAATTAAAATAAGTTTATAAAGTCGATATACAAAACTTTGAAATGAATAACACCTTGTGGAAGACGTGGTCTGAAAATAAAGTCAAATAACTATGAACAATTTTAAAAAAAAACAACTTGTCAATGACGTATAGAACAATTGCATGTAAAATAAAAAGTTACTGCAATATAAATATATATTTTGTTTACTGGTTAAAGAAAGATTTAATATCAGTTTTTTTTTCAGTATATCATGTTAGTACATCTCTCAAATCTGTCACTGCTAAATTAGGGATAGCTAGCATAGATACCCCTTGAGTAGTTTTGCTTGAAATTAAAAACCAAACAAACGAAACACTGTGAAAAACCAACAACAAGGAATTCATGAAGATTAATATAAATTTTGAATGTATTTTAACAAATTGTAACAAGATTTATTATTAGATACAATTGTAGTGTAGAAGAAAATGGAAACTGGATAATGCCTTGTGCTATGTATTTAAAAAGATAAAACGTGCCTGTTGTAGATTCGTCGATGACGCTGTTATGTAATATATTAAAAACTTTAAGATATATTGATGTGTGATATTTAAAAGATGTTTTTAGGAAACAGAAATATCTTAATTGTGTCCTTTTTGTTTCATTTGATATGATACACCCAATATCAGATCCGCCCACCTCATTTGGTGTCTGGAAACGATTGTGTAAAAATGCCTCTTAAATGCCTGAAGCCCTCCACCTGTTTTAAAATTTTTAATCCACCTCTATGTTGTCTACCAACGCAGGCTTATATAGTCATTCTCAGTGCTAGTCAGTTTGTTCGAAAGCAGGCCTGGCATGGCCGAGCGCGTTAAGGCGTGCACTCGTAATCCGAGGGTCGCGGGTTCGCGCCCGAGTCGCGCTAAACATGCTCGCCCTCCCAGCCGTGGGGGTGTATAATGTGACGGTCAATCCCACTATTCGTTGGTAAAAGAGTAGCCCAATAGTTGGCGGTGGGTGGTGATGACTAGCTGCCTTCCCTCTAGTCTTACACTGCTAAATTAGGGACGGCTAGCACAGATAGCCCTCGAGTAGCTTTGTGCGAAATTCCAAAACAAACAAACAAACTTGTTCGAAAGTGTTACAAAAAAAGATTACAATAATTATTAAACCAAACATTAAGGAAATAGTTTGTAATGATAGTGCCGAAGTTTACAGTTGAACACCGCCTCACATTAAATTATAATTCTGTTAACCATGAAATGCACTGATCCAATTTAGAAGGAAAGTCCAAACTTGACCATGCATATTAAGTCTATTAGCTTAATGTCACTGTAGCTCCAGCTCAGCGGGTAATAAGCTATGTACTTTAGCAAAAACATGCTGTATATAATACAAAAATTAAAATAATAAAGTGGGAAAATGTATCTCAGAACAGCTGGTATGGGTATTAAAACGTTTATTGATAAGGAGAGAACAACGTTTTAAAAGACCTGGAAAGGTCAAAACGTTATTTAATATCAAATAAATATCAATAAAAGTGCTAATACCCATACCAGCTGTTCTGAGATACATTTTTATTTCAAGTGGATTTCTCGTCATCAAGAATAAAAAAAAAGAAACAAATTTCAAGTTGGAATTCTTATATCTGCATCCTGATACATTTATTACGAAAGAAGAACAAAGCTGAAACTAACAATAGTGGTAAATATTCCTTTTATCTAACCCATGTCTCGAGTATGCCATCGAGTAAAGTACGTAGTACTACATTTTTGTTTGTTCACATTTACAGATCAAAGCTATAACTAATTAAATACTGCCCACAGTTTATATCGGTTTTGTTTGTTTTGGAATTTCGCACAAAGCTACTCGAGAGCTATCTGTGCTAGCCGTCCCTAATTTAGCAGTGTAAGACTAGAGGGAAGGCAGCTAGTCATCACCACCCACCGCCAACTCTTGGGCTACTGTTTTACCAACGAATAGTGGGATTGACCGTCACTTTATACACCCCCACGGCTGGGAGGGCGAGCTTGTTTAGCGCGAACCCGCGACCCTCGGATTACGAGTCGCACGCCTTACGCGCTTAGCCATGCCAGGCCGTTTATATCAGACTACCTCTTGTACAGCAAATGCCGTCATTTCCTTTTCAAAGTGACATAGAATTCTGTAGTTTGTTCTGTGTCATATGGTGATGAGCCAATAATTAATCATCAATAAGCATCATGATTCAAATACCTTTTTGTTGCATAGATGGTTTCTTCTTGATGATCTCTTTCTCACAACTAACATTATCTTCCATATTTTATTACAAGAATATAGATTATCTCTAGCACCGTAAAGATGAGGAACTGTATATACAAGTGGTCTACAATTATTACATTGCCGTTTCGTTGCTCTATAATAATTATTAGATGCGGTTTCGAAATATTAGATGCTGTGTTCAATTATTCGTGCTACAATTAAAGGAAAATTGTAAAATAGAAAATAGAAGGAAAATCACACCATACTGTCATTTAACATGAAAAATTTTGCATGATAAAATGGGCCATATTTTCAAAGAAATTACCTACTAGTTTTGAAAGAAAAAACACTGAAATATAAACAAATACTTTAAGAGCACTTAAGATAACCTGAATTATACCACTCAGTTGTTTGGTTTTAATTTTGGTCAATTAGGAAATATTTTACTCATTTTTTTTTCTCAAAATTAGAGTTAGTTAATTATTAGAGGTAATGTATTGAAAATATGGGCCAGTAAACTTTAAATTCTGATTTATAAGAGGTTCATTTTATTATAAAGTATCTTGTTATTAGGGAAATGTAGTATTTAAAATAGAATAGCATCTAGGTGTTTACTACGAAACTTTAAACCGTTTGTTTGTTTTTTGAATTTTGCACAAAGCTATTCGAGGGCTATCTGTGCTCGCCGTCCCTAATTTAGCAGTATAAGACTGGAGGGAAGGCAGCTAGTCATCACCGCCAACTCTTGGGCTACTCTTTTATCAACGAATAGTGGGATTGATCGTAACATTATAACGCCCCCACGGCTGAAAGGGCGAGCATGTTTGGCGCGACGGAGATGCGAACCCGCGACCCTCAAATTACGAGTCGCACGCCTTAACTCCAAATTGACGATCAAGCAATGGCAAATCAACTGATATGAATCGATTTATGAAATGAGTACGCCAACTAATTGTTGTCTATAAAATATTCTCTAACACTAAACGCAATTATTATTAAATTTACATATTTAAATCTTAACTACTTGTTTTGTTTTTGAATTAAGCACAAAGCTACACAATGGGCTATCTGTGCTCTGCTCACCACGGGTATCGAAACCCGGATTTTAGCGTGTAAGTCCGCAGACATACCGCTGAGTCACTGGGGGGCATCTTAACTACTACAAACCCTTGAATAAAATAACTTCGCCCCCCGTTTGTCTGCGGACTTACACACTAAAAACCGGGTTTTGACACACGTGGTGGACAGAGCACAGATACCACATTGTGTAGCTTTGTGTTTCATTCTAAACAAACAAAATAATTTATTATATGACAGACATTTGGGTACAATCTCTCTAAATAAATAAATACATTAATTCTTCAGAAAAAGAAACGCAGAAAAAGAAGGAATTTCCTTCTAACCTAAACGAACACACCATTTTGAAATATTGGTCTAATATGAAGTGGATTTTGTCTCTAGATTCATGTCCAACAATACATACATTAAGAAAACTTACAGGATGGCCAGGTGGGCTAAGACATTTGACTCGTAATCTGAGGGTGGCGGGTTCTCATCCTGGTAGCACCAAACATGCTCGCCCTTTGGACTGGGGAAGCATTATAAGGTTACGGTCAATCCCACTATTCGTTGGTAAAAGAGTAGCCAAAGGGTTGGCGGTGGGTGGTGATGACTAGCTGCCTTCCTTCTAGTCTTACATTGCTAAATTTGGGATGGCTGGCACAGATAGACTTCGACTAGCTTTGGGCGAAATTCAAAAAACAAACAAGCTTACAGAACATTGCATCTATTATTAACATGTTTTTCTTTTTGAGACTGTTATTTACTCGGAACTGAAATCATTAGCGTGCTACTACGTCAGGTTAAAATAATCAAACAGCAGTAATTTCATGAAGTAAAAATCTCCTGAGAAATGATCTTATTCGTTTAATCTTTGAAAAAGATTTATCAAGAATTGTACATTGTTCTTCCTAAGAAGGCCTCCAAAAGCTTTCAGTTTTCTGGTTATGATTACATGAACCATGCCAAAAACTGGCATGACTAGCAAGATGAATGGTAGAGTCTCGTCTGAGAAACTTCATCATCTGCTGCTCCACATATTAATTTTCTATTTCATGTTCTGCTTACACCCTTTTCTGGTCACCATGCTCTTGCTTTGACAGTTTCTATGAAATAAGCACTTGTTACCTTTGGATCGCTATTAGTACAGTACACATTACACTGCATGGAAATTCGTCTATGTATTAATTTATGCACTTTTTAGTTCATTGTAAAAGTCAAGGTGCCATATGAAATATGGACCAGGGATGTAGTGTCTTTGGCGTCTGAGTCTTCCTACATTTCGGTGCAGAACACCAATGGACCAAGATTATCTAGAATTAGTATAGGATTTCTCGTTTTACTCCAAATCCAAGCTGGATACACTTTAAATGCATCAAAGTGTGTCCAAGAAGTTGCCTGAAAGTTTTTGTTTCTTCCGTCATGTAGCCTCCAACGTCGATATAATTAGAGAAGTGTTTCCGAAGGAACAGTTTTTCTCTTGGTGTGTTCTGAGATACTATGTTAATTTCTAAAATTATTTTTGCTATAATTCTGAGTGGAAGTACAGTGTGGCTAAACTCTTCAGTCTGTACGTCATTTTGGCAAATTGCAATAATGTAACACGTTCCGTTCTCCTTTATCATAATAAAAATAATAAGTCATTTTTACAGGTAATCGACACTTGCAAAATTAGCAACTGTCCAAATATACTTCCCCCTAAAACTGTCAGAAAATGTACGTATTCTGTGATTTACTTTAATGATACTTTAAAATTACTATGTTTACTGTGAAAACAGAAGCAAGAACAAGCTAGTAATAGTATAATGTATAAGTCTACAAAAATTTTAAAACAGACTATCACTAGAATCTAGATAATAAATACTCACTTAAACTTTGTTAATTATGCATACACTTCCGCCTCCCAGTGGCTCAGCGGTATGTCTGCGGACTTACACGCTAAAATCCGGGTTTCGATACCCGTGGTGGGCAGAGCACAAATAGCCCATTGTGTAGCTTTGTGCTTAATTCAAAACAACAACAACAGCATTCACTTCTATACTTTCTTTCCTTCGAACGCCCGAATGACTCTAACGGTATTTACAATAATGATAACGTCAAAGGGATAAGTCTTCTGTGGGGCTCGACATCACCAAGGCATTCGACTCGTAATCCGAGAGTCGCGGATTTGGATCTTGGTCGCACCAAACGTGCTCGCCCTTTCAGTAGAAGAGTAGCTCAAGAGTTAGCGGTGGGTTGTGATGGCCAACTGCCTTTTCTCTAGTCTTACACTGCTAAATTAGGGACGGCTAGCACAGATAGCCCTCGTGTATCTTTGCGCGAAATTCGCGAAAAATAAATAAATTACAATATCAACATATATATTTAGTTTGAAAAACTATAAAATTTTCGAAATAATGAAGATTAACACTAATTTAATCTCCACCTGCATTATATACAGCGTAAAACATGGACCTAGAGCAAAAAACTTACCAGTGTAGTAAACTGAAACCATTCAAAAGACTATAAGTAAAATTACAATTAACAACTTCTGATTCCGCGATGACAAGAGACCTATACCAGCCATCCTGAGATGCATTTTTAACTTCTGATTCCGCAAGGCGGCGCAAAAGTAAGGCTTACATGATCTTGTCCGTAAAATGGCGTCAGAAGATTTGACTGGAAATTTACAAAATTATCAAATACAATTACAGCAGGTATGTAGTCCAAATTTTCAAATGTATAATTATGATAAATTAGAGATTTGTAATATAGGTATTTTGAGTGTTTCATAAAGATGAAATGTCTTCATTTTACAATTCGAATATATAACTTAAGAAATTTAGGGTTCACAAAGATATTAGTGATACTAATAGTATACCGTAGTAGTGGAATATTTAGGTAGTAATAATCCTAAAAATAGAAAGGTTAGGAAGTTTTATAAAATCAATTTTAGAACTGGAACTTTTAGAAAACGTAAGTTTGTGCAAGAGGTTCCTGTAAAACTCGTTGATAGCCTTACTACATCATTCTCAATGTCCCATATTCCGGGTTTTACTAATATTACTGACTACGAATTTCAAAATGTACGACTGTTTATCTCTGTTTCTCCGAAAACGATCTTTGGAAAATGTGACTTGTATTGTGGTTTTAAAATTAAAATATACATAGGTGACTTGGCAACAGAGTTCAAGGTGTGAAATAGTGCCCTTGTCTGCAAGTTAACAGGTATGATGTGACTGTTGTGGAATGATGTTGATAAAATAGGACCAGGAGTTAACATCCTTTTGACAGAAAAATAAACATTTTGATAGGATAAAAATATTGATATTTAAGATTTTTTTAAAATTCCATCTTCAGCATAAACACTTCAAGATTAATTTACCATATATTTAGCATAAATATTTCATCAATCATTGACCAAAAGGTTTTAATTAAATCTAAATAAAAAATAGGAGAAAAAGGTGCAAATTCTGACAGCAGTATATATATAAAAAAGTTATATACCTACCAATACATGAAATAATCAAATATTAGAAACTGAAGGCAGCCTGTCAGTTCAAGTGTAATCAGATCACCTGTTATTTAAACAATACGTTTGAGTGAAATTTTGGGTCTCATTTTCAAATAATTTGGAGAAAACCTGCTTTTAAAAGATGGTATTGAGATGGATGTTGTGTATATTTTTCTTAGTTTTTCTTTCATGTGAAAAATGAGTCAAATTCTTAAAAAAAATAAATGGTTAGTCATCATATTTGTCATTATATCCCCCACTGCATCTCATCTTCCTCCTGGTGAACCAGTTGTAAGGCTGAGCATGGCAAATGCAAACAGATAACACATTGTAATCTTTGTGCTTAACCACAAACTTGTAACTAACATAATGTAATAACATATACATGTGATAGTTAAAAACTTATTCAAAACAATTCTTATTTAAATGTGTTATCACACAAAAAACTAACAAATTGAACATTATCTTCAAATATAGAGGTTTTATTGAGTTGCATATTTTCAGTCCTTTGAAAAAAGTTGTTTTCAGATTGAATGCAGGAGTAAATTGAGGAAAAGTTTAAAAAGTAATGGAATGCAACTGTTCATGAAATTATGTTCCCATCAATATGAGAGTGACTTAGGTAACAATATGAATGAATTTCTGCTTTCATGATGACAAGGAACCCACTTGAAGTAAAAATATATCTCAGGACAACTGGTATGGGTATTAAAACTTACCAATATTAATACAAGTTTGTAAGACATTAAAACTTCATCATGACTGAAGGATATCAGTGGGGAAAGGGTTAAGAAATGCAAATTTTATCTTCAAGTCAACTGTGTGGTACTGTTTAAAATTATAGCATCTATTTAAATGAATTTTATTTCACAATAATTACATAACTACTTTTGAAATAAATTTTTGTAATTTTTACTCTTCATACACATTGTTTGAATTCATAACCTTTGTTCAGACAGTTTGATTAAACTGATGAAGAGAGGAAATGTTTCCTCATTCCTTCACAAGGCTGTTTTGTAACTGATCAAGTACATCTTATGTAGTAGGTATATTGAACTTTTACAATTGAAATTACTTCCAAATAGGTTTTATTTCATTAAGGTGTGGAAAGAAAATTTAAAAATCCCAATACATTTGCCTAATGATTTTTTCTTGAGGTTAGCCAATGATGATATGTGGTGGAAATGAGCATTATTTTCCACCAAAATAAAAATCAAGCTTAGTAGCATCACTGGTTACAATAATCTCAGCCATATGTCACTCAGTGTCCAAAACAACCTTGTTAATGATGAATACATTCTTCGGAGCAAATGCCTCTTTACACCATTAAAAATACATCATATAAAAAATGAAATGTAGCATTTAAAATGGTTTTTCGGAAATGTACACGAGTGTTTAAAAATTTAAATTTACTCAAAAGCAATTTTGAGGAAAGACGTCATAATTTTGACACTTTTTTTTATTAGGAAAATGTCTACTTTCAAATTTGTTGCACATTAATGGAAAAATAGTTTTCAGGTTTTTAACACTGCACTTTTGCTTAAATTGTTTATGTAGTCTTATATTGTTTAATTTGTGTTGTTGTTCACAAAAGTTTAACTTACAAGTTTAAATAGTTTGTAGTAAAGTTAAATGAACTACATATTGATCTGTATACAAATGTACAGTAACTTGCAACTATTTATTTAACATTTAGGTAGAGTTTGCCCTTACATCTGACCCAGAGAATGAAGAACTGTTGAAGTTAAAGAAGGACTTGGAGGTAAGAATTTCTTTTAAATTGTTTCGATGTTTTTCATTTCTTCAGGTTTGTGTCTTAAAAGTAAAGATTAGGTTTTGTTTAGAAAAGTTTACTTCAGGTTTCTGTAGTTTATTGTCACTAATAGACTTTAAAGTTCAAAATTCATTTTATGATATATTCCAATTAGATACCTTACCTCCCACACATAACAGCTGTTCCCATTCAGTGTGGCCCTATGTTTGCAAAACATTTTCACATGTAACTAAGCTTTACTCCTGCCTACCCCATAACCATTGTGGTTTACTGCATCTTCTCATGTAAATTATTGTGTGACAACCCTCCAACAGTAGGAGTGCAACACCCTTCTGATGCACATGGATTCGTCTTTTCAAATCTCCATAACAATCTCTTCTCGTTAGTCAATGGTCCTATGAAGATGTTACATTTAACTTTCTTGTTTTGAAATATGCTTGAAAGTTTTGCAAATTAATATTATGCAGTTTTTTCACTGTATTTATAGCCAAGAAAACTTTATTTTTAAAATTGTTCTCTTGTTTTTTTCTTACTCAGTCGATTATAAACTCAAAATTTTATATCAGGGCTTTAGCTACAGGTAGTGCTTCTGTGAATGCTGTGAAACAGGCTTCAGGTTTGGGTTGGGGATTTTTTTGGCTGCCATTTTCAGGGGGTTTGATCTTGTGTGTTGTCTTGTTCTTTTCCTAACATTGTCTGTGATCCTCTTGTTCATGATTAGAATTTTTTTGACACCATTTTTCAACATCTGTACCTCTCCTGTGTGATCTATTTAGCCTACCTCAGTCATTACGAATATGTTTTATCACGTATGTTATACTTTTTTCTTTCCCTAGTTTTGTGTGGTCCTGACACTGAAAAGTTACATACCACCCCATTGTCCAATTACCTTGTCTTCCATTCTTTTCAGTTTCGAGTGCATCCTGTGCATTTCATTTCTCAGTTGAGAGCTGGGAGCAGCATTCCTTTTCATTCACCAGGGGCTGCTGTTAATTATGCTTTGATAAACTTTCAGGCTTTTAATAACTTCTTGACTTCCAGCACTTGGAACCATTTTTGCCCTTATGAGGTGCAGGTGCTTTGAATCCTATACATTTATCCCAAGCCCAGGTTTCCTACTTTTGTCTTCAAGTATGGATAGCCATTTTTCTTTACAGATATCTTTTTGTAATTTTGTGATGGAATGTATAGTACCTGCAAAGCAATACTCACTCTTTTCTTCCTTGGCTGCTCTTTTGTGTCAACTTGCTTCCATACCTTTTTCTTAGCTTGATTCTCATCCTTTATCCCCAATTTTTGTCTTTTCCTTGCTCCAAAAGTTAGTTGGTCTGTTGTTTATACTCTCAGTTGTACTCTTCACTAACCACCACTTCTAGTGACTGTAAAGTAATGTTTGTCCCTTCTAAATGCATGTTTGATTTTGTTCATCTGTGATGGGAGTTCAGTCTGAACCCTTTAGTGATTAGGATTTTGTCAGTCAGACATTTTCTTTAGCTTTGCTTTGAGTTTACTTACTGATAATGTATAGTTTACTACAATTTACAACTTTTACAATAAGATTAGTTTTTAGAAGAAGTAGAACTTTTGATCACCCTTTGATCGTTATCAAGTACACAAGTTTTTACAGTAAAGAACATTTTGGTATTTAAATCGAAGTTTAATCAATTTGAATTTTTTGTGTTATTTATGCATGACTAAACAAAAATTAATACAAAGATGAATAAATATAAAAATCTGTGGAGTATTTGAAATTGAATATTTGCATAAGCATAGGAATTTGTGTGGAATGAACAATGAAAGATATGTAGAGATGTGCTTGGATATTTGGTAATTGTAGAATTGTTTAGTTATTATTAATAAGGCTTCTCTGAATTTTTTTCTGTTTCACACTCATGTTTTAGTAATGTGATGTTCTGTTCATTGAAATTTTGCTTTTACTCACATGCCCAAGGACTTAGTGTTGTTTTTTTTTTTAACCTGATCTTCAAGTTACATCCTCTTTCACCAATGTAAAAAGCTGAATAACTGTTACACAATTTTGTAAATTATGTTTTCTTATACTATTTAGATTCTCAAGTTGAATAAATCTTTTCTGATTCCTACTCAATATCTTGTCCCTTACCATCCTGATGGTGCAGCTGTAAGTCTACAGATTTACAACACTAAAATCAGGGGTTTGATTCCCCTCGGTGAACACAGCAGATAGCTCAATGTGGCTTTGCTATAAGAAAAACACAAACTCCACACTTACCTTTGTTGGGGCCAACCATATCCACTTTTTCTGCATTTCATGGGGCTTTCAGTTTTTCATTCCCATTTTTCTCCTACTCTTTCTGCATGTTAGTTTCTATCACTTTTGGCTCATGCACCTATGTATTTTTTTCAGTGGATGTTACACAACCAATGAAATATTGCTTGAAATATCTTGGATTCTCAAGTTACTCTTCCTTCTTTTCTTCTTAACTATCTCCATTAGTGGTTGAATGAGAATAATAGTATGGTGATGGTACTGCTTCCTTCTCCTCCACCATGTTTGCATCTGCTCACCAATGAGTCAATCAGCAGGAGGCTTCCAAACAGTAATCTCAGATAGAAATGACATACAATATCAACATCTTGGAACTTCTGAGAGTATGGAGTGTCTTCAATCATTTTTTTCCTCTTATATGAAACAAACTTACCCATTCAAACAGCTCTGCTGTTGTTTCTTACATTAATCACCAAGAAAGCAACTGTTCTTCTTCTGTTTGTGACTAGACATTGCAACTATTTTATTGGATCCACTTCATGTTCTAGATGTTTTTAACTTCATGGAATATCCTCTTTCTCAACTAAACCATATTTACACCATAGAATGGTTCTTTGATTCTTTTAATTTTTCAGTGGCTTTGCAGTCTTGGAGTACCCCTCATCTGGATATTTTTGCCACATCTTTCAACACTTAGTTATCTTTTTGTTATTTCTTATTCCTCATTCTTAGTCCCTGGCAGTTGATGCTCTCAGTCAGGACTGGAAAAACTATTATCTTTGGGCCTGCCCTCCGATATAGCTCTTTACTAGGGTGATTTTGGACATTCCTTCAACTCTGTGTCATGTCTGTTATGTAAATGTTATGTAAACGACAACCATGTCGAGAGTGTTATGTAAATGTTGTGTAAACGACAACCATGTCATGTCGTGTTTGCATTCCCGTATCTATTATATTTCCATATTTATATCATTTTTTCGAAGTTTAAACCAAAAAAATATGTTATTCATTTAAAATAACATTTTAGAATTAATTAAAATTCATTTAGAATTATTCATGTAGAAATTTTTAAAACTAGGTAGATTGATCACTTGTATTGGCCTGGTGTTTGTACTGTGGAATTCTGGGAAGTTACGCGATATAGTATATAAACAGACGACGATGCGAGGGAAGTGAATCATCCATTTTTACTCGGATCAAGAAGTTTGTCTCGTTTGAGAAAGTTTAAACTGAATTTGTGAATAGAACTAGATCGACTAAAGCAGTGAAATTTTTATTCCGTCAATCTTTACAATTCAGTCGGATTACGGATTATACCAAAAGTCAATACGAATTGGACTGTGAATTTTTGTTTGAAATTACCCATTCAAACTTCGAAAATTTCTCCGTGGGACTAAATTCACCGTCTAGATTGGAACTTTGGATTTCAGATTTGGACACTTATTCTGGATCATATTATTAAGCACAGGCCAGTACCTTTTTGTATTGTAAGTTGTTTTGATGGTTGAAACTGGATATCTGTTATTGATATTGGATAATTTATTTTGTGTCTATCACATAAGTAGATCATTATAATAAATTATACAAGCTGCTATCTGTGTCTTTCTGTTGCGTTCAGTCCATATAAAAAACGTAACATGTCCTTAAGTCCATTTGATTACTTCTCACTGGCCTGCATAACCTTGCTTTTCTCTACCCATATCAGCCATTTTTACTCTTTTTTTTTTTCTCTACATGTGGGTTTCTTTTCATCATGGACAACCTTGCTTTTCTCTTCTCATGTGGTTTCAATGCATCCCCTGTTACCTCATCTGTCAATTTTGATCACTCATCTTTTATTTTCTTCATCATATCTAGCATATCTCCAGTTCCTTGTGAGATGTTGGACAAGCACCTTCCATTTTTTCCTGATACTGTGTTGTGTTTTCATGTTTTACTGCATTCCTTTAATTGAATTCCTTCCAAATTGTGGATTCCTCTATGTGGACTTTAGTGGACATAATCTCCTCTGGTATGGTGCTGATATTGATGGAAATGGATGCTCTGTAGAGCATATACTCTCAAATCACAACCTTTTTGTCTTCAGTGCTGGTTCTTATACTTATTTTGATGCACCTAGTCAGTCTTTTACTGCTATTGATCTCTCAGTCTGCTTCTCTTCACTCTTCTCCCGCATTTCATGGAGGGTTGAGAGTGATCTATGGGGTGGTGATAATTTTTCTATCATTTTGAGAGAGACTGGCTATGGTTGATGCCACCTGACTCACATGCCTGAGTGGAAGCTGTATCAAGCCAACTGGCTCTCACTGCTCTCAAGAAACTTGATCCTGTTCTCGTCTGTAAACAATTGATAGATGACTGTGTGAGATAAATGACTGACTGTATTATCCAGGCAGATTCTCAATGTATTTCTAAAACCTTGACAAATTTCCACACTATCCTCATCTATGGTGGAATCCTGCCTGTCACATGTGTTATGTATTTTTTATGTTTTATGTTTTTCGTAGACTAAACACAACAGAAAGACACAGATAACAGCTTGTATAATTTATTACACTAAACTATTAACAGATAGATAGATAAATTATATAATAACAATGACAGCTATTAAGTTTAAACATTCAAAATTAATTACAAAACAAAATGTTACTAGTTTCAACCTTCAAAATTAATTACAAAACAAAATGGTACTGGCCTGTATCTAATATAATGATCTAAAATGAAAGTCTCAAATTCCAGTCTAGGGTGTGAATTTGGTCCCATGAAGAAATTCTGAAGTTTAAATGAAGAAGTTCAGAAACAGTTCACAGTTCAATAAATTCGACGAAGTTCTTTTCACATTGCCTCTGATGAACGTCACAAATTTGTCACCTTCAATTTTTTCGATCTGCCCGGACGTGTCAACCTTCAGCACAACCAGTAATTCGAAAGAATCGTAGAGATTGACGAAATAAAATCACAGCTTCCGTAGATCTAACTTCAGTCACAAATCCAAGTTGAATAATCACAGCAAACACTTAATCTTTCTCAAATAACTGACTCTCTTCTTTTGAAATAAAACTAATGTCTCACTCTCTTTTTTTTTTCTTCCTTGCATCTTTGCCTGTTTATATATTGTAGGCCTAGACTCCTCGAAACACCGCGAAACTTCTACAGAACTCCAGAGCAATCCGCGCATGTCCGTTCTTGCACGAGACTAAAGTCTAGGCATGAGGTCTCCAGCATTTCATTTAAAAACATATGATTGGTCTACCTAATTCTAGAAAATTCTAAATGTTACCCTAAATGAACAACAACATATTTTATTAGTTTAAACTTTGAAACAATAATATAAATATGGAAATATAAATAATAGAAATGAAAATTTAAACACAACACGACATGTTGTCGCTTACAAAATATTTACACGACTTTTACATAACACATGGTACATACAGAAGACTCAAAAATGGGTCTGGGATACCTTTCGTAGGTACCCAACACTTTCAAACTGCATCACTTTTCAGCAGGCCTGTGCACATGTTCAACAGGTAAGACATCATTGCCAGAAGGAATCTTGGATTAAATTTACAACCAGAATCTCTTCTATCACAGTTTCAATGTGATATGGGATAAAATTTGGAAGGTCAGTAGGCAGTATAATTCTGTTGCCCCTTTCAGGCTTGCTCTTTGATGGTGAGGAAGTTGCAGATGCCCAGAACATCACCAATACTCTCAGTGAAAGCAAGCTTTTGCCAGGTATCTACCACTACTGCTTCAAACTCCACCTTCTTAGCCTGCAAGACTTGGGCAGAGCGATTATCTCTTTCCTTTTGGGCTGATTGTGACAATAATCACCCCTTTACACTGGTGTTAATCAAGCTGGCTCTTCGTCAGTCTGGCAATACATTGTTTTGGCCTGATGAAATACACTATGACATGCTGCTCCGTCTTTCTCCTGTTTCTCTCGCTATTCTTTTGGTTGTTTTTAAATGGATTTGGCAGAAGAGTTTTTTTCTTGATTTGTGGTGTCTTACCTTTCTGTAAGCCTGAGTAAGATCTCAAGATCCAACTACTGTCAACTTGCTTTGACAAGCTGTCTCTGTGCAATTTTAGAGAGGATGGTTGGTGCTCATTTTTTTGGTTTGAGGAACCAAACAACCTTTTCTCATTCATTTGGTATGGGTTCCAAAGACAGTACTCTACCATAGACCACCTGATTCAACTTGAAACATCAATCAGGGAAACCTTTCTTAAAGGACAACATCTTGTTTCTTTATTTTTTGACCTTGAGAAAGCTTATGATACAATGTGAAGGTATGGTATCTTGAGAGACCTCCTCTTGTATGGGTTGTGTGGCAATTCACCAATTTTTACTAAACATTTTTTAATGAAATGGCAATTTCAGGTCCACATGGATTTGACACTTTCCCATTCTTTCTCCCAGGAACTTGAAGTCCCTCAGGGCTCTGTCTTTAGTGTCACACTTTTCATTATAAAAATTAATAGCATCAACAGACAACTACCCACCACAGTTGCAAATGGTCTTTTTGTCGACGACTTTCATATCTCATGTAAGTTATCAGATGTGAGATATATTAAGTGGCAGCTACAGACTGCTCTCAATTGTTACTGAAGTAAACCACAACAAACAGTTTTAACATTCCTCTCTCTAAAACCATTTGCATGCACTTTTGCTGCCAACGGGGTATTCACCATGATCCTGAACTCCATGTCTGTGAAGTTGTACCTCCCATGATCCCTGAGGCAAAGTTTTTGAGGCTTATCTACGACCATAAGCTAACCTTTATACCACACATCAAGCAGTTACAAGCTAAATGTACAAGAACACTGGAATTAAAATCATGTTATTTTTGTACATTTTAAGACTTTATATATAGAGTAGTAGTTAAAATTTACATTTTCTTTTCTCTGAACCAAACTTTCTTAGCAAGGTAATTTTTTCTACTCTGAATTAAATGTGATTATTAATAGTTTTGAGGTGTACTGAAAATTTTCATTTGTTATATCCAGAGTGGCGGAAGCGTCATCACTTTCTGGGGGAAATTTGACTTCTGAAGTTTCAAAGCTAAGTCTGCTACAATTGATTAAACTGCACCATGGATTTGTTAATAGTACTTCTTATTGTACCAAAATGGGTTGGAATCAAAATACACTTTTAATAATTTACAAATTCCATCTGGAAAAAATATCCATGTAGTTAGTCTTGACTATTTTTTCTGTCAAGCTCAAAAGCCAGTTTAGTGGTTACAGGGATGAGCAAGCTGATGAAAACAAACAGTGCAATTTTTTTATTTTCATTAATGGGTATTGTTTGAAATTAATTTGCAAATTCCAATTATTATTATTTTTTAATATTGATCATTACTAACTAAGGGGTAAAATAGATCTATGGAATTTTGAAAGATTATACATGGATGAATGTGATGAAATGGTAGGTTTTTTTGCATGGATTTTTAGAAGGTTATACAGGTGTGGGTGATGCCATTTGTTAATTTTTGATGGAAGTAAAGAATGTTTGAAAATATTTTTTGTTAAGTGTAACAATATCAAACACATTTTCTTTCTCTCTCTCTCTCTTTGTTTTTTTAAAACAGTGGAATCAGAATAACTCATTTACTGTAACATCATTTTTAGTTTTTTAAATCTAGAATGACAGTTTCTCCTCCCTTATAAGTATTGGGAGATATTTTTTGTGTTTCAGTTTACCTAAAGCTTAATAAAATTTGATATGAGGAAATATTCAGTGATCCTTTTGGTTGTAGCAGTATGCACATATTTTTATTTCTTGGATGTATGCATCAATGTTTTTATGCACCATGTGATCTTAATAACATTGTCTTAACATTTTATTTTAATTTTTTTCTAATATATAGATGTCTTCAGATACAACAGTTTAGGATAAAGTTTTTTTTATCCTTAACTAATCTGTATAGAAATTTATTCTGTAACCTATAAAAAAATCTGTGAAAAACCTGAAAATATATTTAACATTTTTCTGTGGGTTTCTTGTAAATGTTTGCAAGACTGCTAAAGCTAAATTAAGCATTTGTTTGTATATTTTATATGATAAGAATAGTCATAATTTGTGATAGGTAGCATGTAAGCCCATTAAAACAAGTTTTGACATTGCAAGAAAATATGATACCAGATGATCTTTTTGCTTAGATTAAAATTATTCACAAGATGGAAATAAAAAAAAATATAAAGTCTTCCATAATATAACAAATCTTTAATTACAAAGATTTACAGATCTTTTATTTTAATTCCATTATCAATGAGAAAATCTTAAAGGGTAATTAAATGGTTCATAAATATAAAAATAGTATAAGCTTTTAAGCAAGAAACTGTTCACATGGAAGACTGTGCATACTGAGAAAAATCAGTTTAGTGTGTATGTAATGTGAAATGTTGAAGCAGACTAAAAGTATATAACCATACAAAGCATTAACCTATTTACTTGTTTAATTACATCTGGCTCGAGCTGTATACTTTTCCTTTGATATTAATTCATGTCTAGTCATTTTTGCCTTAAAGAAACAAGTTATGAAGCATTTAACTTTTTTGAGTGAATAAGAAATGAATAATATTGACTTTATTTAATTCTTTATTAAAGAAATTTAACCCTAATTAATAGTATTACATTTTTTATGTTATTAATAATATTAGTAGCAGTTTCTTACAGATACAATTAGGTGAGCAAATTATGCAACAATAAAAAATAGTTTGATATAATGAATATTAACTTACCAAAACATTTTTTATTAATGCAATTTTATCATAATTAATAATCATTTTATTTGTATATACTTAGGAGTAAGCAGTACATTAAGATGAAGGTATAATCTTATTTAGACATACAAGCTAAGCACAATAATATTTTACTTAGTTGATTATATTCATGATTTTTGACACTAGTGTATTAAGTTGAACAAACTGGAAAAAATAAAAAAATGACAATGAGAAAACGTGATTGTTGGATAGTTTGAACAATCAAAAACTGTAATAATTAGGCACATCAAATTTCATTAGTTGATTACTTGTCATGACAAAATCATAATTTTGATTAACTATTTTATGAGACTAATCATTGCTTATAGGTAATTAAGTTAATTACCCTAGTTTTTGTAGTCATTAGAGTAGCTATTAAAGAAAGAAAAAATATGGCAAAAATAATGTCATAATAAGGATTTCAGATTTAGTTGAACAGTGAAAACAACAATATTAAATTTACAACTGAAGAAAAACTGTTAATACTTTACTTTTTCTTAGATACCAGGATTCTTAAGTATGGTAGAAGGTTTACCATGAATGAACATTTTCTGATCAATGTTTTCATTTTGACAGTTTATAAATTTTGAGTTTAAAAAAAAATTATAGTTAGTTCCTTTTCTGGTTTCCCTTTTTCTTGTACATGAAGTAGCACAAATAAATATATATATATATATATATATTTGCAAAAAATAGTTTTAATATAAAGTTAATTCATATTATTAAGAATTATTCAAAGACTTTGTACATATCTAATAAATATGTTTTACCTTTTACTGGCAAACATCTAATAGAATTGAAGAAAAACATAAAAATAATTTTATATGCAAAAAACGGCTCTTTTGGGCTCAGAAAACACTTCTATTTGAGCCCAAAAGAGCCGTTTTTTGCATATAAAATTCTCAACAAGTGGGTTTCTCGACATCACTGATAAAAATAATTTGAATAACAAAATGTATCCACAAACTAAGAAAGACATGATCCTTAACATGCACTGCACTTATCTGCAAATTTACATTCTAAGTGTGGCCATTGTTATCTCTACAATTTATTGTTTGAATTTAAAAATTAAAAAGCATCCACATAAGATATTGTAAAATCAATTAAACATGCTTCATTGGTGTGTGAAAGATTGTGACGTAGAATGGCACCTAGTGATTTTAACATTTTGGGAAGTGAAGCCACAGAAAAATGCTCCACATTAAAGAAAGCTTGTGAATACACCAGGTGCATCCTGAGCTGAATGTAAAACATACAGCAGCACCTTTGTTTTTTGCCAAAAGTTGTAGAATGAAATAGCTGATTTATTTACAGAAGAGTAATATTTGAACTAATCTTAGCACATAAGATAGAATGATTAAAAGCAGTTAATCAAAATAAGAGTTAATTAAATAATTTTCTCTCTAAAGATTGAGCACTGGTAAGTTGTGGATGTAAACTGTGTATTTCAGTGCAAAAGGTTTTAAGTGTTCTTTATAATTTCTACTTGTTTAGAACTCAGTATTTAGTTAATGAGAACTAAAGGAAACTTTTATAATTGAAAACTGTATTCTAGGAAGTCTTAAATTTAACCCAAGAGCTTCTTAAAGCTGGTTCAAGTGATACAGTTGGAGCAGCTACATTAACTGAAGAAAGTGGAACTGGTCCAAAGCAAATCAAATACAGTTGGCATCCTGGAGACAAGTGTTCTGCTCCCTGGTCTGATGATGGACAGTGAGTTGATAATTTCATACTTCAAGATAAGATATGCACTTTAATGTTTAAGGTATTCAACATTGAATTTTGTTGCATTTAGCTGAGCAAAACAGACATGCTCGTAAACTAATCTTACAAATACTCTGCAAAATTTAAGAATTTATGATGATGAGAAACCCACTTGAAGTGAAAATGTATTCTAAAGATTGCTGTTATGGGTATTAAAACTTTAATTAAAATACAGAACAACATTTGAACTTAAGTCATCTTAAGGTTAACAAAGAGAGTTAGCCTCCAACTGTTGTTAGGCACATGTCTCAGGGACAGGAGTGTAAATGGGTATGAGACTGTAGGGGATGCTGTGGTTTGATGTTAGATTATTAATTTATATAGGTACAAAGGTGTTCCTTTATATTGGTTCAGTTTTGTTCAAGTTCTTTTAAAAGTAGGACTTCTTTGATTTTGTATTTGTTTTCCATTATATTTATTTGATTTGCAGTGTTTTAAAACATGCAAATGTGTTTTTTTTTCTTTGAATTTGGTTTCCATTCTTCTGCTTGTTTCTCCAGTATAAAAGTCATTGCATTGTATTTGATAAATAATGTTGGTGTTATGTTTGTTGGTGTAGTTTTTACATAGTATAGACTTTAATTTTGTACCCAATTTTTGAATAAATTTAGTGTTTACTAAAATTTTTGTGCTAAGTTTGTTTTCAAATGTTGGTTATTTTTTTGCTGATATCTGGAACAAATGGTATGCAGCAGTGTGAGGTTTTATAGTTTGTTGCTTCTTTGAATTTATTGTTTGTCTGTTGACTGTG
Source organism: Carcinoscorpius rotundicauda (assembly GCA_011833715.1). Lineage (NCBI taxonomy): Eukaryota > Metazoa > Arthropoda > Merostomata > Xiphosura > Limulidae > Carcinoscorpius > Carcinoscorpius rotundicauda. The sequence continues at coordinate 29,789,692 of CM022406.1, forward strand.
TGTATAATTTTTTTTTACAACTTTTGAAGGAAATTTGTTGATGTTGTATTTGTTTCCCTATTTAGTATTTTAGTGCTCCCCATGGTTATGCTGTATTTGTTTGATTTGCATTGTTCAGAAATATGAAAAGGTGTTTTTTTCTTTCTTTTTATCTGGTTTCCATTTGATGTTGAAGAAGCATTGTTTTATTAGTTTATTTTATCATTAATTTTATTGAATGAGCATAATTTTGTAGCTGTGTTTACTTGGCTTAATATGTTGACTTTTTGTTTTTTGTGTCGAGTCCCAGGGAATGTGTAGTCCAGTATGGGTGATGGTTTTGTGGATATCTGTTTTTAATTGTGTATTGTTTCTTGTGATCCCGAGGTTGAAAAATGCTATTTTGTTAATTTTCTCATATTCCCATGTGAACTTAATGTTGGACTGTATAGAGTAAATGTAGTTTAAAAAAGCTACATGTGTGTTCTGTAGATGTGAATCTAGCAATTGTATCATCATCATATCTCTACCAGTATAGAGGTGGGTGTAAGGCTGTAATGACTGATTGGGATTCAATCTGTGTTATGAAAATGTTGGCGAGAACTGATGACATGGGATTACCCATACTTAATCCATTTGTTTGTAGTAATTTTGATGGTAGTGAATTTTATAAGAGTTGCTAATTTGTTGCTTAGGATGTGTATTAATGGGTTGTGGTTTTGGATATAAATTTCTAAAGCTATCTTACAAGCTTCAGTAGTTGGGACTTCTGCGAAGAGGGAGATTACATCAAAACTAGCCATTAAGACACGATGTTTCAGTTAATCGTATTCATCTATACTCTTTTTCCCTAAGGCATGTCTGACAACAGTCAGTTGCTAACTCTTTGTTAACCTGAAGATGTTCTAAGAAAGTTGAAATGTTGGTGTATACTTTATTTTAATTTAAGTTTTAATATCCATACCAGCCATTTTGAAATACATTTTTACTTTAAGTGAGTTTCTTGTCATCATGAATTGCTTAATCATGGGATTATTCAAGATATGCATGTCTGTAGTGTTTCTTTGTGTAATGTGTTATCTGTTCATACTTCATCATGCCTGAACTTGTTTATATTCTGTTATTGTTAACTGTTCATGCTCATGTGATCCTAACAAAACTAAGAAACTTAAAAATAGAAAAAATGTCAATGGAAGAAATGACATTTATTTCATCCAACAATGCCAAAATTTTTTGAAAATCAAAATATCTAAGAATTTTAATCAGTGTACAAATAATATCCATAACTTAAAGAAAAAATCTGCTAAAAGCTATTTTGATCTCAAAATGCAATAAATTGAATTAGCTGCATAAACAAAAAATGAATCTAGACCATCAACTGGCTTGCTGCATTCAACCAGACATTTGTGGATTCGTACAGCACAACATCAGTCTAATCAGCAGTAAGAAGGACAAGGGAAAGAAGACCTGCTACAACAAAAAAGACACCAACACGACAAACCATTAACCAACTGCATAAGTAACAGATCCAATTGACAACTAAATACATCTGCTCAACATAGGATTCAACTTTGCAGTAACACTAAGCAGTATTCCATCCATTGAAATGAAAGCCTGTCTGGGAGACTTAGCCAGAAGACTAGTGATCCATTCTACAGAAACAGAAAAAAATCAACAAAATAATGAAAAACAGCCACCAGAAAGAAGACAATTTCGATAGCAATTCCATCGTCATCCAACAATCCATCCTTCCAGGTAGAACTGAAAACATCTATTTCTATTTCCTAAAACATTTTAAACAATTTTTTCAAATAATTTTCACATAAAACCATCAACATTATTTTACAGAAAGGAAAGCAAAAAAAGAACCTTACCTATAAATATATTAATTCTATAAACAACCTGAAACAGGACAACAACATCACAATTTTGAAAGCAGGCAATGCAATAGTTATAGTGAACACAAATTGGAACGTTCAAAAAATGAATAGCATCAGATTACACAAATCCAACAAAAACACATGAAAACTAACTAAACAAAATGCTACTACAAATGAAAAAAAATCATAATTTAGAGAATCTTTATTCCTATCTATGCAAGATTGACTCCCACACACCACAACTATATGGCACTTCCAAACCTGACAAATCCAATTGTTCAGTACAACCCATAATGTCAAACTATAAATCATTCAATTACATCTTTGATAAATATATAGCATAGGCATTTTCTGAATATGTAACATCAACCATTAATTTTAAATTATTCTTTATCAACTAAACCATAAAGCCTTAATGACCAGTTTTGATGTTACCTCCCTCTTCAATGAATCCTGTAAGACAGCTCTAGAACTTTATATCCAGGACCCCAACCCATTAATACACACACCTAACAATAAATTAGCAACTTTTATAGAATTCACTACAAACAAAACTAACTTTATGTTCAGTGACCAAAACTACTTACAAGTAAAAGTATGGGAAATTCTTTGTAACCAGTCTCACCAACATTTTCATAACACAGACTGAATCTCAATCAATCAATTCAGCCTTACACCAACATCTATACTGGTACAGATATGTTGATGATATAGTTGTTAAATTTACATCTATAGAACACATGTAGTTTTTTCAACTACATCAACTCCATACAGCCCAACATTAACTTCGTGTGAAAACACAAGAAAGTTAACCAAATAACATTTTTCAACCTCAAGTTCACAAGAACCAATACACAATTCAAAACTGATAATCCACAGAAAGATAATCCATACTGGAGTACAAATTCCCTAGGACTCAGCACAAGAAATGAAACAAACAATCAATATATTTAGAAACCAAATAAACACAGCTACAAAACTGTACTCACCATATAACATTGATGATAAAAAGCAACCAAATAAAACAACACTTCTTCAACATCAACAAATTTCCTTTAAAAATTGTTAAAAATTTATAGACACACATAGTTAACAACAAACAAACAATAACAAATGCAAATAAACTATAAAACCTTACACAGCTGGATACCATACATTCCTGATATTAGGAAAAATATATTCAATATTTGGAGAAAAAAAAAATTAAAACATTCCAGTAAACATAAAAATTTATTCACAGATCAGTTACAAAACTAAAGTCCATACTATGTAAAAACTACACTAGCAAACATAATGCCAACATTATCTATAAAATTCAATGCAATAATTGTCTTCAAATGTTTTTGAACACTGCAAATTATATGAACACAACATAACTATTGAAAACACCAAAATACTAAGTATATGCAAATTCAAAATCAAAGAAGCCCTACTTTTACAAGAACTCGTACCAAAATTTAACCAATGTAAAGGAACACCTTTATACCTATATCAATTAATAAACTAACATCTAGCTTCAATGCCCCATATAATCTCATTTGTAAGGCATGACTGGTAATGGTCAGTTGATCTCTTTGTTTACCTGAAGATGACCTAAGAAGGTTGAAATGCTCTATACTTTATTTTAATTAAAGTTTTAATGCTGCCAGCCACCTTTAGAACAATCTGTGGAAATATATTTTTCTTTCTACTAGTTAAACTTCCAGCACAATTCACTCTTTTTACAGGTAGCAGATTTTCAGTGATTGGCAGATAATTTAGACAATATTTTTTTTATTTTTTTGCATGGCAAGTCCCCTAAATCCATACAATTAATTCACAATTTTTTGGTGCTCTGCTGCCTTATGTTACTGCTGAACTCCATCAGTTTTATATATCAAGTGGTGTTTCAGTTCTAAGAACTAAAACTGGAACTTTAAAGCATGAATATGAAAAGAAGAGATCCAAGAAAATTTAAACAACACAAGCAGTGACCTTGATAGGGCTAGCTGTGTACCATAAATAGCTGAGTGTCACAAGTTTCCATGTGGTCTATAGTCATAGATGTTTTGAGGTGAATTCTCAGCCATTTCATGTAATATTAATTACACTGAACACCACGATTCTTATAAGATTCTGTCTCTTACTATCAACTTATTTATTATAATCATAAAAGAAACACTTTTTCAAACATGTTTCATTGATACATTTTGCAGAGTTTTATAATACATTCGTCATACTTATGCAGGTGAGAAAAGCATTTTGCTGTGTGATGAGATGTAAGAGCGAGTGACAACAAGCACATCGAGTCACCTGTTCTTGATGATCTTTAGAAGCTCTGCTAAGTTGAGTCATGAATTTGCCAGAATCATAGGATCCATATTTTTCAAGTAAAATGCACATTTCCAGAAATCTTTGGAATTTTTGTGTCCACTAATTGAAGGTACAATGTACTTGTACACTGAAATGAGTTTACTTATTTCTGCATTTTACTTTTTATTCAGTGAGAATGCTTCACTTCATAAGGATGTAAATTTTCTTTCTTCATACATGTTTTTGTGTTAGTGTATTAATTACTTTTACAGTTATACATTGAGTTGAAACATATTTTTGTGATCATTTTACAGAATTTTCACAATAAATTATGTGTGCAACTTGTTGAGGTGTTGCTTGTCATTTTCTCTGTGTTTCTTAGTACAACTACTGATTAATGAACCAAACTGATAATACATTTCAGATAATAACAAATAATTAATTTCATAAAATAGTTCATTAAAATTATTTGATAATATTATTTTTCTTAAGTACCAGTACGAAACAACTTATGAAATTTGAATAGTATGTAGTATCCAGTTTACATGTAAAACATTAAGGAACATCAACAATTATTGCAACTTAATGAATTTGTCCAAAAAGTGTAAGTGTATATAGTTAATGCTATGTTATGTATCACCAGTCCATTATGATGTACAAAAGCCACACGTGCCTGGCAAACAGTAGTTTTGCATTCATAACTGAATTAGGAAGTATTTAGATGTACCATGGATTGCTTTATCTTGCCAATCTACATGCACTGTACCATGACCTCAGTCACTTACTTGAGAAATGTCTTGTTCATATATATAGTTTAAGTGTTTGTGATTTTGAGATTGACTTATAGAACATATGTTCAGCATAGTACTGGCTTATCATTATGAGAAGTGAAATTCAATCCTTTGCAGTCTTACATACATATAGAGAGCTATAACTGGTGTAAAGATGGAATTGTAAATGGACTTAAGTGGCAACATATGGAACTGAACTCAAAATTTCCACTAATAAATGATAATTGTATAAGCAAAAAACAAAACAATAAAAACTATTCTGGAGTAATCAAAGTAGTTAGTATTAGTATAATAGTATAATTTTACACATGCTAATATTGCTGTTGAAATCTAAATTGCTAAATACCATGTACAACAAATCATTTCTTACAACTTTTTTCACATTGTTATGAAACTATTTTTGTCCACCTGTACAACAAACTCTAGTGTCTCAAAAAAGGAATAAATAAAACATGCCCACATACATAAATGGATCATCTTTATAGTAAGTAGATCTATAGAACTTAAATGTTCATTGAATAATAATATGTTCAAGAAGTGATTATGTTTATGAATAACCCTCTAATTCTGGGAATTTATTTTCTGGATTTAAAACTGTGACACAGCATGTGAAGTTTTTAAGTTTGATCAGCTGATTTTTGCCTATTGCAAAACATTGTACAGAAAAGTATCTTCAACATTATATTACCTTTTATAATTCTGTTTTACATATTTCTTTTTCAAAGCAAGAATATTTGACATGTATCTAGGATGTTGGGTTTTTGTATAACAGAAATTTCATTTTATTGGAACACACTAGATGTGTATTACTAAGATAGGTTTTGAGCTTTTACTTAAAAAAAATGGAGCTTTAAACTTGGAGAAGGAAACTGTAGAGTTGGTGTAAGTTGCTACAATGTTAATTACAGAATTAATCATGGGATACTATATAGAACCATTGGCTTTATAAACACATTTTTCTAAAGTGTCTATAAAATGGGTTGTAGGTCTGTGGCTTTGTTGGTTCCTAATAATATATTACTCATTCAAATAAATATAAATAATTATTACAACAATACATTTGGCAAGCTCATGAATTGCTATTGGAGACTTTTATATATTTTACATAGAAACTGGCTGGTTTAACCAGTTTGTATTTAGTTTCCACTGAGTTTGTGGCAGATAAAATTACTCAGTATGATGCAATAGATAAATCTCACCAGTAATAAGTAGTTCAAGAACATGTCAAAAATAGGCAAAAGATATTTCAATTATTTAGTGTTACATTTCTTAAAGAACGTTGTTCAAATAGGAATTTTTCTTGTCTTCTGTATAATAGAATTTCAATGTGTAACTTTCCCTGTTTGCCTCTGAAGAAAATAGGTTAACCTTTTCAAGAGTGTTAGGGTATCATATTTTGTGTTAAATTGACTTCTTGAACATTTGTGCTTTTCTGACATAATTTGTTAAACATTCAAAAAACAACAAACATACAATCACACAATAATGTGTGGCAAAAAAATGTGTGTGTGTATCAACAGATTCAGAATACACTCAAACAAATATTATGTGAAATTTACAAGTAGTTTGTATCAAGTTGTATAGAAGTTAAAAGTGACCAGCCAATACCAACATACATCAATGTTTTATCAACATTAATGCTGTATCAAGAAAAATTAAAAACAGATGTCAGCCTGCTGTGTGATCTGACATTATTTATTGAGTTTTGATTTAATTTAATTATTTGTCTTAAATTGATTTCATGAACGTGTTCTTCAAACATTGCAAAGATAACTTGATTTTGCAGAATCAGTCATACAACCACACAATAACTGACAGTTGTAAATGATTCACTTCAATATACGATTCTTAGTTTCTCTTAAAAATAAAATTAACTGCTTAGAACAGATTTATCTTGCATTTCAGCTACAGACCTTTCACAGTCGTCCTTGTGCATTTGATTTGCAGAACATGAATGTCCTGGTTGAGTAATACATATTGCAATGAAAAGACATCTACAAATGTTATGAAATAAATAAATAGGATATATTATGATTATTTTAGGGTTATTTATGTGCAAGTTCTTTCTGTGATGCTAGATTCTGTTATGAAGAGAACAGAGAGAAAAAAATAGTACATATAAGGAATACAGAAGATAGTAACTCACCCATTTAATATTTCCTTTTTAAATTCTAAAATTGCCTATGAAGAATTTGGATAAAATATTTGAATTTGATAAATTATAGCATTTGAATGATACTGAACAAGAGACATGTCAAGGTTACTGAACAACTACCATTTAATTATTTATTAAATATGTATTTAAAGATACTTTAGTGATGAAAGTTGTGAAAGGCAAGTCCTTATTTTTGATGAAGTGTCATGAAAATATGGCTGAATGTGACATATTACTTAAAGATAAATGAAACATGGTGAGTCAGACAAACAATTTTTATTGTACATGAAAAGCTTAATTGTATGGTGAGGCAAATGTATAACTAAGGATTTTTGTTTGTATTAGAGTTAGTGAGCTATTAGATTCAAAAGTATATATTTTAAGGAAGCTGCATTTTCAGAGAATATATCTTCCACATGTACAGCATGACAAAAGTTTTCTTTGGAGACTAAAATTTGGAAATGTGAAGTATTATCCTTTATTTCAGTTATGTTTTCTTTTTACAGCTTTTGCTGAAATGAAAAAGTATGCTTAATCATGAATAGAACAAAATCAGATTGAAGAACTTACTTGAATGCATTTACTGTAAACAAAGTAATTACAGTATCTACATAGAAGAAAACATATTGGGAATTATGTCGTCATAAATTATCACTTTACTTATATTTTGTATGTTGAAGAAACGGGAATCAAACCCCTCAGTCATATAAGCTAAGACATAATTAAAGCTATGTTTTGTCAAACATGTATATCATAAGCATGACACTGTACTTGCTGGCTTATACTTTAAGCATTATCAAGATTTTAACTAGAGATCTAAAAATCCTAATTTGAGCACTGAAGTAAAGTTCATCCAAGTTATTAGCCAGAGTATTGTTTAGCTGCTCGAAACAAGTTTCAGACTCTTATGATGAGAAACCTGCTTGAAATGAAAATGTATTTCAGAGTGGCTGATATGGGTATTAACACTTTTACTATTAAAGCAAAGAACAATATTTTGACCTTCCTAGGTTTTCCTGAGATAAATTTCAGGCTGTTTTTTACTGATTTATTAAAACATAAACGTTAATTCATTGTGTACAGTAGTTTTGAGACGCATGTTTGTAAACAGTTAAACATGATAAATTCTCCTTATCTAAATATCTATTTTTTAATTCATGAATATTGTTGATACTGAAATAACAATAGTTTTCACTTTATGTTATTGTTTTCGTGAAGGTATTATAATGCTGTCATTGATGACATCACTGAAGATGGACAGTGTACTGTAACTTTCATCAGCTATGGAAACACAGATGTAACTCTAGTAAGTAATTAATTTGGCACTGCCTTTTTAATGGAAATATAATAATATTTAATTTAATGTTTGTTTGTTTTTTTGCTCCATTTAATAGTTCTAAATTGTTTGGTTGTAACATTTGGCATAAATTGTTGAATTGTTATTTTTAATTTTGTATTTGAGATAGCTGTTGTTGAGTTAAAAATTAATTTATAGCTAAAGTTGAAATAAGTATTTGTTAGTTGCTACTAGTGAAAGTTGTATTATAAAGGGATTTTGCTAGGTTGATGTGTACAGTAATAACAAGTTTAACATTTGTAACAATATCACCATTCTTGGATTTTGTGAGAAACTGTTTTCAAACTTAAAAAAAAAGAAACATACTCATATATGGTACAAAATAATTCATTCTGAAGTTAATCTCAGATTAGCTGTCCATAACGAAAACTATCAAGACAAACCTGGCAGTTTAGATAGATAGTTATTTTAATATAATGCACTCAAAAGCTATATTGATTTTGTAAGTAATTAAGAAGCTATATAGATTGTGGTTGTGGCACTGGGTCCCAGATTTAAATTTACTGGTGTTTCACGAGAGTCGTGGTCTATGGATCCAGTTGAATTTTTCAAAAAACCAGCCACCTCATCTTTAGGTAATATTTTCCTCAGTGTCCTTGCATTTCTGAAGAAAGCAACCCTCTAGATTATTAAAAGATCTATGAGGAAAAAACTTGCCTATTGTGTCATCTCTACCACCCAAACATACCTGAGAGTTCCAGCATCCTCTGCCCCATTGAGTAATTTGTTCAGCATCACAAGCAAAACTCTTATACCTGATTGCTGTCATCACACTGAAAGGATATTTGAGAGTATAATGCTCATAAATCTCTTTTAAAAATTTATTTTTTGTTGTAGGTGCATGTTTGTTAATACATATGAAATGTATAAATACAGGTGTTATTGAATAATGGAAGTTAATTCATAATATAAAACAAGAATATTTCAAACTGAAGTAAATGTTAAAATCCCGTTTCACTCTTTTGCAAGAGTACCCCTTTAAATACTTTTCTGTGCAAATCACTGTGTTGCATTCAAAATATAATTAAACACCTTTACTATTAAGGTATGTGAATAAAATTAATATTCTAATGTGTGTTTTAATCAGAAGTTTTATCTAAGTCTTAGGTCCTTTATTTCAAAATGAACTTTTGAAACAGCTACTTTAAACTTCAGATGTCACACGACCAATGAGCTATGAAAATTGTCTTCTTTGGTTCTCTCTGTCTTCAATAATACAATGGTAGTTGAGTAGAAGTATGTGTAGGTGATGAGATTCTTACATAATCTTTTGACTCATAGATTTTGAACATCTCTGAATGAATATAGTTGAAATAATTAGTAAAGATTTTCAATCCCTGCAGGTTCCATTCCCAATTTCTACAAATTTGTGTAAGCTTTATAGTCTACTTGTAGATGTTGCTTACACATGTGTATAGTCATTAGGAAGAGCTCATTTTACATTACAATCTAACAGCAGTTATTTTGAAACTGGCATGTGGTTGTTATTACTGAATGCATATAAATGACCACAATAATGTTGACTGCTTAACTGGCTATAACACTTTTGGTTGCTTCCTGCTAAAATATGCTCTAGGAAAGGATACAGCTTATATTCTACTTAGTTATTATATTCTAGTTAATTATGTATTAGTTGTGTTTTAAAATGCATGTTTAAAAGTTTTTTTAAACATATATCATATTTTGTGTCCATTTTCAAGGCTTACAATATTATGTGGTGAATTAAAATTTTGTCAAAGGGCTGCACATGTCTCTCAAAGAAACTGTAATATGCTTCAAGAGCACTGTTTTCTTTATGTCGTGATGAGTAATAAGTGATAAAGAACAAGAAAGGAAAAATAAAACAATAAACATTAACTATGTGAAAAGGAAAAGGCCTGAAATTACAAATTTAACCAGAAGAAAATATAAAAGATATTCTACAAAAAATTAAAAGTTATAAATTTTTTACTGTTTCCTGATATTAATTACTTCATTGCATTGTACATTGTTGATAATAGCTAAAGGTAGTGATATTGTTAATAGCCTAACGTCTAACTGCAACACCCCCTACAATCTTCTGCCCATTTACACACCCTTCCCTAAGAGATGCCTGGTAAGGTCAGTTGCAAACTCTTTGTTAACCTGAAGATGACCAAAGAAAGTTGAAACATTGTCTTGTGATTTATTTTAATTAAAGTTTTAATACTCATATCAGCTGTTCTATGAACACATTTTTACTTCAAGTAAAGTAAATTTTGAAATAAAGAGCATCTTTCTGACTACATCCATATGCCCCAAAAGAAAGATGTTCTTAATATAAAAAATGAAGTTACAAAATTGGACTTCATATTGACCACACTAAATTTCTGAATTTTGAGGCCTCCCCAGTTTGTCTGGCGATTATAAGTTGCACATTGCTATGACTGGAGCATTGCAAACAGGAATTTTATATACAAAAACGGCTCGTTTGGGTTGAGAAAATATTTTACATAAAAGGTCGAAACGTTGTTCGCTCTTCTATGTAAAATACTTTCTCAACCTAAACGAGCCGTTTTTGCATATAAAATTCTCAACAAGTGGGTTTCTCAACATCACTGATTGCAAACAGGAGTTCCCAGGTGGATTAAAGCTGTGCCATTTTTTCTTTATCATTGATCACAAAGTTTCATAGTACTTCTGTTCAGTTTGAACGTTACACATTCATTTAATGTGTTTTGCTTTCAACAACTGAAGTAGAAATCTACTGAAAATAAAACAACCAACACTATTTGTGCCATTAGGTTGTTTACATGACTGTAATACAATAGCCTTGAGAGCAACAAACCATGCCTACAGAAATACATCAACTTGACCCCTGCACCAAAAACACCATGTGGAACTATCAGCTTATGTATTTTGCATTGTTTCAATGAGATTTCCTCAGTGTAATACAGTTGCATTTTGAATGTGTGAAAAGATTTATTACAATATATAGTGTGGAACTGATTCATTAAACATCACAAATATTGCTCATCCTTCTGGGATTTTTGGAATTTATTAAAAGTTCATAAAAAGAACAAGATTAAAGATTATGCACTTAATCCAGAATATCAAGGTGCCCATTTTTACAACATATATTTGAGGTAACAAACAGTAGAAACAAAACAAAACAAAAAAGGAGTCTGAAAAGGTTTGCCCTTAATGGTGTATTGATTAAGGTTCTAGTGTTTAACGAATTTACTTTAGAAACTGTAATATCTGATTAGGGACTTCTGGAGATTATGTAAATGAAATATCAAAACCTTATTTTGTTGAAAATTATTTTTATACTTGAAATGAAAATCGTCTTTCACACAATTTGTAAATCATTTGAATGCAAGTAACTACAATAGAAAAATAAAATTTTCAGTCAAAATGGTTAATTATAATAGCATTCTTCATGTACAAGATATTTATGACTTTAACAAAATCTTACCAGTTATTAAGAAGATATGTTAAAATATTTCAAGAGTTACCACTTGTATTGCTTTACAAATAAAACTTGTTCATCAATACCTGCAAATTGTATGAGCTTGATACAAGAGAAAACTCTATTTAGGTGGGTTATGTTATGGGTGGGATTGGAGTCAGAGAGCAATTAATCATGTTTCTAAACTTACATTCAAACTTTTATTGAACTGTTTTAAGAATTATGTCAACAAGTTTGCTATCATATATATGTAAAAGTGGGTTTTCTCGATATCACTGATTAAGTTTGCTATCAATGTGTAGATTATAATTCAAACTTTAGTATTATGTTTTAGTAAATTACATAATTTAAAAGTAAATATAAAAAGAACTAAAATTTGTGTCTAATCACAGTGTTGCATGCTGCCTTGATTTAATTAGATGTTTATATGATGTTTAAATACAAAGACTATAGTTTCTTTTAAGTTTTTTCTTTGTAAGGAATATTTGCCCACCTAAACATTATGGAAAGGCTGAAAAATTCATGGAGGGAACATTCTGAGATTTTGATTCATTATACACATATTATAGAGATAAGTAGGTGTATATAAACAAGTATTTCCAAAAATGAAAGATATGAACAAGAACACCTTATTTGATTCACTAAATATGACAATACCTAAGAAAACAGAAAAAGATGTGGAGTTCTTATTTTATATTCTAGTTTTTCATGATAGAATCAAATCAGAGAGGTAAGAGATGATGGTGTTCAAAACATTAGTTATTAAACCTGATAAACTGTAGTGGAATTCTGTAGTTATTATATAGTAATTTATGAAGTTTTTATATACCTCAAAATGCATACGTGAAACCTAAAAACAAAATATTTTTTAGCAAATTACAGCAGACAAGTAGAAATACTAAGTAGAAGAGATCATCAGTTTCTGTATTTCTTTATTTACTGGTCTATATTTTAAGTAAAAATAACTGAAATGTAAGAACTTGTATGTAAGTCGTAATAATGTACACACAGGTATATGTAATGTATTATAACCTAAATGTGACTGTTTTACAAAGTACTGGTCCACTAGATCAAAGCCAAGGCAAGTCGCTTCATAAAGGCCAGATAGGCCACTGCTGGATAATGTAACATAAGCAAACGTACTACGTCATTGCAACCTCTATAATGTTAGTAAAACATGGCTGAAAGGTCAATGGTATAGAAATAATAAATATATATATATATAAAGATGGATAACATTTGAAATTTGAGCTATTTTGACTACACATTTGTGGTTTTTTATCATAATTTATAGACATTATAGAATGGAAAGAGTGTAATTTATATTCATCTTTTACTTTTTTATGGTGATTACAAGAGTGGCCAAATTGACCAAACCTATACAGAGATATAGTTGTGAAAATAAATGAAATATAACTTTTTTTTTCTGAAAAAAAATGATTGACATTTTTCTGGAGACTATAGAGATTTTATATGTGAAATTTGAAAATTTTCTGGTGCATAAAATTATTAATCTTATTACTTTGGATGTAAAATAGCAAACATTTGAACTGAAAAAATGCATAAGCAAATTATTGCTTAAACGATCATAAGATTCATTTGCTAACTTTTATATATTTTGTGCATGAAAGCCTTGTAGTATTTACTGATAACCTGCAAAATTGCATGAAGATATGCATACCGTATTAAATGTATTTTAGTATGAAAATTATAACAAGCACAAAATGGTTATGAGTTTGTTTCCTGGGGCTATTCCTGTAATGTGAAAGCTAATCTTATAAATCCCTAATGCTCATTAAAAAATGCACACTTGGCTATTAGTAATATTCATTTATTTATTTATACACAGTTTGTAATTTTATTCTGTTGGTCTGCCTAAAGTACTTTTTGCTTTTTAATGCAGCAAGTGTACATCTGTAATTTTTTAGACTTCACTAATATTGACTCAAGTTTTAAAAATTTGACAAACACACAGAACATATCTCGTTTCTTCCTAAATATTTGTATTTCTTTTTCAGTTATCAAAGTTGAGGCAAACTATTGGCAATCTCGATGGAGAAGGTGGTGGGGAATCTGCTTCAAAGTCTAAGTAAGTACTAAAATTGGCAATGTTTTACCTCACTTATCAAAGTCCAAGTAAGTACTAAAACTAGCAATGTTTTACCTCACTTATCAAAGTCTAAGTAAGTACTAAAATTGGCAATGTTTTACCTCACTTATCAAAGTCCAAGTAAGTACTAAAACTAGCAGTGTTTTACCTCACTTATCAAAGTCCAAGTAAGTACTAAAACTGGCAGTGTTTTACCTCACTTATCAAAGTCTAAGTAAGTTCTGATAGTTTAGGACTTTTAAACAAAATATTGCCTTTATCTTTTTTATCTTTCTTTGTTTCTGAACCATTACATATTTTTTCGCACAATTAAGCTGTCTGTAACATCATGTCTCACCTTCCCTGTCTAACTGATTCTTATATCCTTAGTGTTGGTCAGTGTGAATCCACCTTTATTATTCCCATTTTTTGGATTTTCCTTGCCTGTTTTCTTTATTTTGGGGGTGGGGGACTGAATGGCATCAGTTTTACCCTCTAATGCCCAATACTCCTGACTTTCCCAATCCTTTTTACAATAATCCTCTACTTCTCAACTCTACACCTCAAGCTTCAAACATTCCTCTGTATACCAAGAGTTAATTTATGGGCAGTTTTCATTCTTGCCACTTCTAAACTGTGTCTTGTTCCACTTTTACCATTTCTGTGCTCACTTATTTATTTGGTGCTGGGAATTTTTGGGTCGAGATACCCTCTTGTTCCAAGTTTGACATCTTCAATAAGATCCTTATCTAGGCCATTTTCTTTCCCCTAGGTGTGGATTCCTGTACATGGTGAGGGGACCTCCCAGGGAAGGTTCTGTTCTGTCTGGTTACCTTCTCTGGGATCTAAACATCCACCCACGTGTTTGCCGTGCGTGGCGACCCGTGAAGGGGAGGAGAGGATCCTGGTGGTTCAGGGGTTCAACCCTAACACACCACTTTGGCCTTGAATTCCTGTAGACAGGCGGCCTTTGGGTGGCCCCCCTTGGGTCAATCGGCTGGTCCACTTGGTCTAGAGTCAACCAAGTACCAGTGTTGGAAGTTCTTAACGGGTGTTGTGGACATTGTGCCTGATGCTGGTGTTTGGGTACAGTGCTCACGAAACCCTGGCTTTGCTGCATTGTCCTTGCATGACTTTGTAGTGTGTCCCCTTGTAGGGCTCCATGGTGGGTGGGGTCAGTGGGTACCAAAACTTTTCTTCTTTCCTATGGATCCTCCAAAAAACTTAAACAAAATTGTAAAAAATCAGTCAATTAATAAGCGACCGTGTCTTGAATACTCAGAACAGCAATCTTCAACATCATTAACACACGTACCTCATTTTCTTATATTACATTCTCTTATGGAAAAACCTTTAGGGCAAATTTCCCCTTTTTTTATTCAAAAGGAACTAGAGGGACTTGCTGGCTCTCCAAAGTCAGTAAAGAAGCTTCGATCTAGTGACATATTGGTTGAAACATCCACATCCCAACACAGTGAACTCCTCTTGAATTCAAAGACAATTGGGGATATACCTATTGAGATTACACCCCATGCTACCTTGAATTCTTCACGAGGAGTTATTGTTGAAAGGGATTTGAAGAACGTTCTCGAGTCAGAGATTCTCGTTGGTCTCTCCACTCAAGGAGTTTCTGCAGTGAGGCGTATCTCCACTTGCAAAGATGGAGTTACACTGGCAGCAAATACCTTCGTTTTAACATTTACTTCACCACGTACACCTGCAACCATCAAGGCAGGTTATCTCATTTGCAGAGTTTGGCCATACATTCCAAACCCTTTTTGATGTTTCCAGTATCAGAGATTCGGCCACTCAAAGACATCTTGTCATGGTTCCCTGACATGTGCTCATTGTGGAGTCAAGGACCACGATACCTATGACTGTGACATGAACCCACATTGCGTAAACTGCAATGGTTCTCACCCCTCTTACTTTCATTCTTGCCCAAAATAGTTGGAGGAAAAAGAGGTGCAGCGTTTGAAAATGACACATAACATTAGTTATCCTGAGGCTCGGAAATTACTGTCCACAACTCCACCTCGGACATATGCTGCTGCACTTCATTTCACAACTACAGTGGGAATGCAGACAGATCTCTCTGTGCCTCCAAGAGAATTGTTTCAAAACAAATGAAAAGCCCTTTGACCTCCATGATTAAAAAGGTTGATGAATCGACTTCCACACCCATCTCTGTTCCTCCAACAAACCTCAAGATCCACATCCTTCAGTTTCAAATACAGGCATTTCTTCTGATGCATTGTTTTCTCCCACCACAAGAGACAAAACAATTATTCGTTCACGTCCTCAGTCACTGGATTCCCCTTCTAATAACAAAAACCTGCCCACTCGACCCAGAGCAGGATACATTGAGGTTGATAGACCTCCTCCGATTAAAGACAGAAAAAAGATGTGGTCATAAACTGAAGGGTTCTCCAGCCACTTCACCTACTTGCCTTGGAATCGCTACACGTTAGCTCGCATCCTGTTCTCGCTGATATTTGAAACTGACTGGCCCATTTCTCATTAGCAGCTACTTCAATTCAGTTTTTCTGGATACCAGGCCATGTTGGTATTCGCAGGAATGAGCTTGCAGATATGGCAGCTAAATATGTCTGCTTCAGTACCATCACCCCTCTGCCTATTCCGTACATGGACTATGGTGTTGTCTTCAAGGCTCGGCTCCGTGCCAGCTGGCAGTCCACTTGGTGTGAGCAACACAACAACAAACTTTTTCAAATCAAACCCAAAATTGGAGTTTGGCCATCTAGCTTCCGTAAAGTTCAGAAGGAGGAAGTTGTTCTCCCTAGGCTACACATTGGTCAGAGTTTTTTTAACTCATCATTTTCTTTTGTCTGGAACTGATGCACCAATGTGTAGTTCCTTTTTTACAGTTTTAATTGCTATCATTCAATTTGACATTGGATAGTGGCCAGAACATTAAATAACTCGACACCAGGACTGGAAAAGTCAACTTCAGGTGACTAACACTACTGTTTGAACTACTCGTTAGTTGTCCTGGCGAGTTGTTATTATACTTTTGCTGCATATCATTTCACACTTTTACTACTTTACTTTTTAGTACTGACCATATTGACTCTTAACCCGGAACCAGAACTGGAAAGACCAACCTCAGGTGACTGACGGTGGTTTTTATACTTACCTGTTAGTCTTCCTGGCGGGTTATGATCATTACCATTCTGCTACAGGTAGTCCTTTACAACTTTGTTGACTGGATGTCATCATTGGTTTTTGCACCATTTTCTGTTCTAATTGCCATTTTGCTTTTATCTTCAATTACTTTTACAAATTTTACTCCATTTACTTGACTTTTATCTTTTTACTAGACATTTTAGCTACTCATTATTACAATTTTGCTAAGTGTCTTTTAAAACTTTTCTTCTTTTACATTTTAATAATAGCTGGTATGACACATAACCCAGAACCAGGACTGGAAAGGCCAACTTCAGGTGATTGACGGAGATTCTTGAACTTACCTGTTAGTTTTCCTGGCGGGTTATGATCATTACCTTTTTGCTAGAGTAAATACCTTACAACTTTTTATACTCTGCCTTCTATCTTAACGTTGTAGACTAGGTGTCAACATTGGTTTTATACTTTTTTATTTTACCTTTATTTCCATTTATGTCTTTTTTACTACATTTATTTTTTTTACATTTTTACAGGATGTCTGGCGCAGATAGTTTTGTTGCTTTGTGCGATAAAACACTAAATCAATCAATCAATCAACCATTTTCTTTACTCTGTGAAGTTGTGGAGGTATTCCTGATTTGATGGAATCATGGGTTGAAATTGCCTGTCATTAGTCTTGCTTTCATTCTTTGTTTCCACTCTTTCCCAAACTATATCCTTCAACATTGTACATCCATTAGCTTAGCCTCAATTTTATCATCACCATCACCAAAACACCTGTACCTTTTTCACCAGTACTTCTTTCTCTGGTTCGAGAGTGTCAATGAACAGAACTTTCACTTCTGTCACATGGACCCATATCAATGTACTCAAACTTTCTAGAGTCCATTAGGCATCCTTCCATTTCTTACCATGCCTACTGGATCATTTCATTATGATCAATTCAGACAATTTCTTGTTTTCTTTTATATCAACTGCAAAGGAAGAACTCAGTGTAAGACCTGTAACTAGTTGTGTTGTCTCCTCTGGTATTTTTTATATGCAAATATGTACAGATATGTAGATGACACGGTTGCGGGATTCGAATCTACAGAACACATACTTAACTTTTTCACTCACATTAACTCTATACATCCCAACATTAACTTCACATGTGAACAGGAAGAAAGCAATCAAATATCATTTCTTAACCTCAAAATTATAAGAACCGACACACAATTCAAAACAGAAATCCACCGAAAAATCACCCATACTGGACTATACATTCCTTGGGACTCAGCACATGAAACAAAACAAAAACTCAACATACTAAGAAACCAGATAAACACAGCCATAAAACTATGCTCACCAGATAAAATTAACGATGAATTAGATAAAATAAAACAACACTTCATCAACATTAGTAAGTTTCCTCCACAAACCGTAGAAAACATTATATGCACACACCTAGACAGAAAGCAAAATCAACCAACAAAAGTAAATATATCTCACGAATCAAAAAATCACGAAACCATATACTGCTGTATACCATATATTCCTGACATCAGCAAACAAATAACCAACATTTGGCAAAAACTAGTAACAAAATATAACATTCCAGTTAACACTAAATTTATTCAAAAACCAGGCACAAAACTAAGGTCTATACTATGTAAGAACTACACTGACAAACACCACACCAACATTATTTATAAAATACAATGTGATAACTGCCACGACTTCTATATAGGAGAAACAAGTAGAAAAATGGAAACCAGATTCAAAGAACATAAAAAGTCACCTTCACACGTTTTCGAACACTGCAAGTCAAATGGACACAACATAACCATAGAAAACACTAAAATACTAAATAAAGAAACAAACATAAATAAACGAAAAATTAAAGAAGCCTTACTTATACAACAACTTAAACCCAAAATAAACCAATATAAAGGAACACCATTATACCTATATTAATATTATAGACAAAATTATATATTCAAACCGCGCCCTCTACATTGCAACACTCAATTATACAACCCCTCCCAAACATGTGGTCAGCTTCCGACCAGTAACCTTTTCTTTGTGAACCTGACGATGACCGAAGAAGGTCGAAACGTTGTTCGCTCTTCTATTTGAAGTGTTTTCTGGGCCCAGAAAAGCCGTTTTTGCATATAAAAGTTCTCAACAAGTGGGTTTCTCGACATCACTCCTCTGGTATTGTTTGCTTCCATTTGCCCACCTACACTCTGTAAGTTTAGACAGAAGAGCACATTTCTTTTTCCTTACTACACATTTCCCACTCTTCCAGTGCACCTCACTATTCCTTATTTGAACAATTAAGATTCATTAGTGCAAAAGAATGGAGGGAATTTATTCAGAAGGAGGTGTAACACCCTTCTGTTGGTAGAGGGCTTTTACTGTGTAATAACGTCTTGACAATTATATTGGTATGAACTGGAAAAATCAGATCAGGAAAACGATTAGTTCAAACAGTACAAAAATCTTAAAAGTGTTTAAATTAATATGGAAGTTGTTTTGACATACATAAAGTAATGTAAAAAAGTTCAGTATGCTGTTCCATTCTACATTTTGGTAACTAGTAAAGTTTATTGATAAAACTATTGTTGAATTGTTCCTGTATTATAATTTCAGTAATATACGTTTGGTTTCTAGGAAACAGATAATTAAAGCTCAAAGAGAATATAAAAAAAAGAAAGCACAGAAAAAAGCTCAGAGGTTAAAGCAGATTGAAGAAGATAGAGAAAAAGAGAAGTCCAAATGGCAGCAGTTCAACTCTAAGGTGAGACACACACACAGATAGTCCTGGTCTGTAACTGGTACAAGTCTTACTCTGAAAATATTAAAATATTGTGTTTTCTCATTATTGTTTATTTTCTGATTTGTGTGTGTGTGTGTGTGTGTGTGTGTGTTCAATGAGGTCTTTTGAAAATAGATGTTACCTTGTTAATACTCACTCTAGAAGCATAACTGTTATTTTTTTCAATGAATAAGAGTGTTAAGTTTTCTTATGTGCCTGATTGACATTAAAATGTTTTAGTTTATGGGTTAGATGGCAGTTTAAAGGACTTTGTTGTAGCATATATAACCATTTTTGAACAAATGTTTGTCCATTGTCTCACTTATGATCTTAACAGATATTTATTTGCTTGCATGAACATTAGAAATGTTAGAAAGTTAAGTATGTGTAAAATATTTTTGCATTTTATTTATTGAAAAGAAAAGACATAAATTGAAAAGAAATAAACCATTTCTATAGAAGTTTCATGCTACAATGGTATCATTTTCTACTATTTTATATGAGAGTAAAGCCTACACTTTCCTTCAGTATAATGATATAGGATTCTATTACTCAGGCTTTTTAACTCTTTCAATTCTTGTATCATTTTCTGCATATGACAGTAAGTTATAATGTTTTACATTTAAAATTTTATTAAACTTCATTTTATATGTGTTATACCAATTGGTGTAGCATAAAATGTTCGCTAACAATCCGTATTTTAATTGTTTTAAATTCGCAGAAAGTTGTAATGTTTTACATTCAACATTATATTTGTGTTATACCACTTAGTGTAGCATAAAATGTTAGCTGACAATCCATATTTTAATGGTTTTAAGTTCATAATTCTTCAGGGAAATGCGAAAGAAATTCTGAATTTTTCCTAGTGTGATACACACGACATATTTTCTCTATGCACCTTGTCTTCTCTATTTACTCCACCACTCTTTAAAAGAGTAAGACATTAAACACAAATGACTTGCTATAGAATCATTTTGCCTAGAAAAGACATAATTTTAAAGGCTTCAAGATTTGTTTGGTTGCAATAGATAATCAAACCTATCAGTCATATTTTCTCTTTCATGATATATTCATTGTTCTCTCCTACATTTAACTACATATAACATGTAATCAATAGACAGTCAAGATTTTCTGTTATCAAATGACATATTGCATAGTTCTGAACATATAATAGTCAATTGCACTCAGGGTACAAGTAACATTCCAGTGAAAAATCTAACAATTACAGTGGAACCCTGCGAAAGCAGCCACCTTCCGGACTGAGACAAACTGGCCTGATAAGAGAGGTTCCACTGTACATAATTAGGGATTATGTAAACAAAAAAGGGACCGTGATTAAATGGCTGCTTTCAAGGGGTAATCGCTTAGAAGGATTCCACTGTAGCTTGGATGAATTTGTAATGGCTCTTGTTGCAAAGTTAGAAAGCCAGAAAATTTGTGAGAGGTTGGGAAAATTGTCTACTTTCCGTATGTTATTAATCTATATTTTTTGTGCATTATTCAAGTAAAAATTATTTACTGCATTATTACCATTTTTTATAAAAAAAAAGGGCTTAAATGTCCTCAACAATTGACATAAAGAAGAAAAGATGACGATAGGGTGAGTACTTTATTCCTTGTTTTACATGTTTATTTATTATTATAAAAGTAACTGAAACATAGAAAGAGGGATCATTTTAGGTTAGTTAAAATTAGATTAGGTAAAATAATATAATAAAAATGTTTCACAAGGCAATTTTGTGGTTAATGTAATTCAATTGTATAACAGGAGCTTATGTGTTTTGAGTTATTTACAACTTAATGATGTAGATAGTAGGTAGACACAGTTGTAAAAGACAGTAAAATAATAAAATGTAAGTATAAATAGATGTACAGTGTTATGAGCTACTTAGGGTAAATGAAAAGTAATTTCATGTTACAAATTAAAGTTATTCTAGAAAGAAGAAAGAGTTACAAGGTTGATCAAATTGACTGATTCCATTTTGAGTTACGTAGAGAAAGTAACAGATGAAATATAAAGTTTTACTGAAAAAAAGTTTGAGATGTATTTAGGAGGCGTTAGGGATTACACAAGAAATTTGAGATGAGAAAAAGGATTTTTAATTTTAACATAAAAATTACTTTGTACATGAACTGCTCAAAACAAATACTCAATATAATAATGAACAAATCTTTTTTTGGTTTAATAAAAATTCTCTGCTTTTTTTTGTAAAAATATACACACTATATTGAAAGTAGAAGTATGAAAACTATAAAGACTAAACAAGTACAAAGAAGTAATAAGATCAGTCAGATTGGCTGAGCCCATGTTTAAAGAGGTAAAGCTGGACCTTTATATATGGGAGATGAATCCAAACATGTTCAAGATACTACTAACTTACTATTACAAAATATGTTGTAATTGTTTGTGATAACTAAAATAATTACATCAATTATGTAACAGTTTAACATTGAGGTACACACTGATTCTCTTATCCTTACAGGCTTTTTCCAAAAACAAGAAAGGCCAGGTCAAAAAGAGTATTTTTGCTACTCCAGACAACATCAATGGTCGAGTGGGAGTGGGTACATGTGGAATTGGAGGGAGACCCATGACAGAATTTCATCAGCAAGAAAAATGGAAGCGGCCTATGATTGGACCACTTGGTCAGAGTGGACCACCACAACAGAGTGATAAGTTCTTTGGTTAGATAAAACATTGTTAATATTGAGTCTGAGTCACCATCACCCAGTACCTCAGAATAATAACATTAAAAACAGCATGGGGTCATGTGTATTATACAAGCAACACCTGAGACATTAAGTAACTTTTCTAGAACCAAATGTGACATTGAGGTTTCTCAGAGTCTCACTTTAAAAGAGAAGTGTGATATCAGTGTTTTGCTACTTTTAATTCAAGTAGAAGTGAAATTATAAACATCATAGTCAAAATCACTAAAACCTTTCACTTTCTTTCTTCACAAAACCTGGAAATTGTAAGTGTGGAAAAAATAAAAGCATACAAAAGTACTAGTGTGAAATAAATTATTTGGAATGATGATTTCGTAACTGTACTATTTAAGGTTTGCTGAATTTTCCTAGTAGCTACAGTGAATGCAAATAATAAAAAATATCTGCATGGCATAAACCATCACTTCTGTTTTTGTTTTTATACATAACTGTTAAATAAAGTAACTAATAATGTTAAGCAGGATTTATCTTTTTTTCTGCTTAACTTTGTATTTTTACAGTATCCTACAGATTTATTTTCTGCAAATTAACATATTTTACTTACCAGCTATCCTGATGTCTCATCCTGTGGATGAGGACCTACTTTCAGATGTGAAATACTAATTTGAGTAGTATGTATTAAATTTAGAATAAATAATCTAAAATTAAATAAAAGATTATCTAAGTCTTGTTTTAAATATCAGATGAGCTTTCTGATTTTTGTTTGTTCTTCATACAAGTATATCACACACACACACACACAGTAAAACGATACCTACCTATTCATTAAAGCTGTGCATTTAGTGAATTTTAAAATTATTCATACTGTGACAGTGTAAAAATATTCAGGTCAACTTGTTACTGTAGTTTGCCCTTTACTTTTGACCTAGGTCTTCAGTAGACTGTGTGCTGCTAAAGTAATTGCCTGCATTAATCTTTATTTAACTTCCTGGTGACCAAGTTAGTCATGAAGTTTGTTTTTCTACAAGTTTTGTTCAATTGAATAACATCCTAACAAAGTAGAACTTGGTAATCATTACCGTACTTTCCTTACAGTATTCATTAATAAACAAGCATTGAAGGTTTTAGTTATCCAGTCTGTTCTTTGCTGTGAATATGACTAAAATTACTGCATAATGCAGTCTCTTGGTGCAGGAATGGTTGTTGCACCCAGAAGCTGAAGGGAATTGTCCACAAAATTGGATCATATGCCAAAAGTCTTTATATCTCTCCATTAGGTTACAGATTTAGGTTGAATGACTGACTCTGTTAAAAAGAAGGTAAAGAAATAGTGCTCCTGGCCTCAAAGGCAGTAAGGGTGATAATTATTGTAGGGCTATGGTTCATGAGCTACTTGTTGACAGCCTCAAGCTGTTCAGGATTGAGCTCTTTATTATCATAATTTAATTGTCATTTGTGGGTCATTAAGTGTTCAAGCTTTACAGTCTGGTTAAAGCAACTGGTGACAACTTTTTGTAAGGCTTAAGAATGAAGTTATTTAAAAGATCAGTCCAGGGGTGACAGGCTTGTACTTTAACATTGGTCAGTGACATTTGCAATGGGATAAATTTACTGTAACAGATCTTTCTTTTTGTACGAGTTGTAATCAATCTGTAATCAATCGTAATTCATTCCAATGTTTCGTACTCATGTTTTTGTACTGCCTGCATCAGAAAAACCCTGTTGTGAGAAAGGAATGCGTTAAGGCATGTCAGCTGACTTTTCCACCTTGAATATTCAGACCTTAGGCTTGTGGTTGTATTTCATGTACTTATGATTTCCCTCTATGTATTTCATACCAGCCTGCAGAGTAATATCTTATTTAAATAATTTTAACATGTGTGCAGAACACACACACATATATTTAACAAGAACATCATCTGTTTTTAATCTATTATCCATATTTCTAGGGTTCTAAGTAACTACACTTCATACCACACAGTTATACTTATCACTTATAGCATCCTATAGTGTTATGATTTTGCTTTAAGTTAATGTAATAATCTTTTTTATAGAAACTTGATCTTTCCTATCTAAAGGAATCCAGTGCAAAGAAACATATTGGAAATAATAAATTTTGGAACTAATGAACTGTGGTGACTTATTTAAAATAGTTACAATCTGACATTGTGATTTGTGGAAAGATATCTTTAATTTGTCAGGTATTTGTTTTGTTTTTTTCTGTCTTATCGAGAAATGTTTGAATGTATGTTTGTGTGTATCTCAGCCTGTAGTATACCTGCATTTGATTTAATAAATATTTGTTTTGTTTTTAACAAATTTTTATAGTCTCATTTTTGTATTTTAATAATAGATTTTTATTGATCTTTTTCAGATAAAATAATTACTACTTATTTTAAACAAATTAGACTTTTTATCATCAGGTTGCAAAATTGTGCTCTGAGCTATCCAATACAGAATTTCACCCTCTAGTCGCTTGGAAGAACTTTTGGTATGCTGCATAGTGAATACATTTATCATATGTAAATATATCAATGAAGTGTTGCACTGTGATTCTATTAGTGAGTTTTCCGAAATACGTATTTATTAAAGAAGATTGTGTACAGCTTTGTGCTTACAGTTTAAAGACTTCAAACATTTTTTTTTTTGAGGAATACTTTTCTTTCTTTTGGTATTAAATACAGAAAAGGTGTGCTTTGCAAGTCTCCCTCATCTGACCCAGTCAGCAGTGTGTTTTGCAAGTTAACCCTCTCCTGCCCACCATTGTTAAAGTTTTTTGTGTTTGTGATGTAAGTGTTTCTTTTGTAATGAAAAAGTAATTTTATTTGCCCATTTATGTCATCTAAACAATCATGTAGTACTAATAATCTTACTAGGTAACATATGCATTGTAAATCCATCTGTTTGGAAATTAAAACACGTAAGTAGTGATGACACAGTGCCAGCTATGAGAGAAGTCAATAATAAGTGTTATATTATTAGTTTATTATCTTATTTAATATATTTTTACTGCATATTTTGTGTTTTAAGGCACATTTTATTGCAATTTGTTTGTATTTAATGATATTTTCCTGTTTAATTTTCTTTTCCTTAGTCTCAAAACTCACCCCATGTTGTATCTACCTCTGATAATGAAGTTTCTGACAGTGGTCATGAAATAAATCTACTTTGTTATTATAGGTATTACCGTATATGGAAAAGAGATGTGGATATATCTGCACCACAGACATGAACTAACAGTTTAGTTTTGCTAGAATAGGATAAACTAAAAACATTTAGTAATCAACTTGCTGGACTAACTAGAAAGTTATCACTCAGACCATTTATAATATCTCATTTTCATTTGATTCACATGAAATTTAACCAGGAGCTCATTTACTTTGTTCATGATTTCTAGAATAGCAATCATCTCTAATATATCTAACATTATTCTTTGTAACTTTAACCTTTTCAGGAGCCAGAAATTTATAGAATTACTTCTCCAGTTTTCACCCACATGAAAGCTTTATGATTCAGATGACATAGTATGAGAAGCTATAGGACACAGTTTCAGATTCTGTTTCGAGGGACTTGGTAGACTGTTGGAAAAACCAGCCTTTACAAAAATTTAAAAGAATTACTATAGAACAATCGAAATAATTACTAGTGAACAGTTTTTGTTTTTTTCACTTGTTTTGGGAGATCTCATCAGAAGGAAGTGTCACAACCCACAGTTAAAGGTACAGTAGAGTGGAAACAAACTTTCCAAGCTTTTTAAGGAAGTGGAATACCTTAATCAATCGACCTAGTCATTTATGACTAAAGAGTTGGATTAATTTGGCATGTGACTGGTACGTTGAGTCATTTAAGTTGAAGAAATAATTTATTAATCAAATTAAGTATTAGTTTGAGAAACAGTGTTCAACTTGCTGTGTAACTTAAGTCCATCAGAGTTGCTGGTAGTCAACTCAGAATAAATGCTGAAGTTGGTGGAATCATTACAACAGTTACTGTGGAAGAAGGGCCAATGGTGTAAACTGATAAGATTACAACCTTTGTTAAAAGTGCAGGAACACTGGATATTTAAGTGTGTCTCTGTGGAAGTAGTACCTTGTGGACCCTGTGGCCTAGCTTCCAGTTTGACCTTTCAGATGCATATTTCCATGAGTAGGCCTACATTTTACCAAAAGAGTCATTCTAACATGTTTTAAGTAATAAACATGACTACACTATTTTGACCAGTGAGAAGGCAACTAGCATTGAATTACATGAGGCTGAAAATTGTAACTGTTTTATTGATAAGTAACTCTATGACCATCCACACTAGCCTGACACATGATTATTTTAACATTTGTGTTTACGGTTCATCATTCTAAGTCTGTACATACAAGAAAGTAAGTAAAGGATAAAAGAAATTGCAGCATCGTTTATATTTATAATACTGAGTTGCAAAAAAGTAGTCATCAAATTACTATATCAATTGAATAGAACCAAAAAGAACTCCAAACTGTTAATATCAATGGACTAGTGATGTGCTCACTTTTGGCACTTTGGGTTCAACACAACCCATCTATATGTGTTTAATCCTTTCGGTGAGGTTGGTGACCACAGTCAACTTGAAGGCTCAGTGCGGCAGGTGACTTTCCTTTATTCCTGTTATTCTTATGTATTAAATTTAATATATGTAGTATTGAGTACAATCACTGAATACTTCAGGATCTTTTGTTGAGTTATTGGCGAGATATCATGGTTTTAGTACTCATACCATAATTAGTTGAAGTATCAAACTTACATATTCAGTGCCATGCCAAACATTAAAAGTTGTTATTCAGTGCCGAAAGGGTTGAGGTGTTACATCCAGCAGGTTACTTAAGATTGTTCTTTGGAAACTTACAAGATGTTGTAGAAATGTAACAATAACTTGTTTAATTTGAATATTTTGCAAAACTGTGTTATCACAATACTTTTACAATCAAATGTTTAGCAGTACTTTTCACAATAAAATCTGTGCCTCAAGAATGTTCTATAAAATTTCCATTAATTTTGATCCAGATCTATTAAACTATAAAATCTAAGAACAGCACTGATGTCTTGCTAAGAAGATTGCTTTTACATGTAAAACAGAGATTTGGCTGTAAGTTGTGATAAGGTTCCAGCCGATAAGTCAACATTGTTGAAAATATGTCTGTAAACATGATGCAAGGATTAGAGACGTAAAGGAGCAGAACATCGCAGGTATGGTCCTTTATGAGAAAGTATGTTCAAACAGTAATGATATGAAGAGATTCTAGTGAATTAGATGTTAGTTTCTTTTATAATGATTAGATATATTTTATAATCACTTGTAAGTTCAATTAAATATAGGTACGACATGGCCAGGTGGGTTAGGACATTCGACTCATAATCTGAAGGTTGTGGGTTCGAATCCCGGTCGCACGAAACATGCTCGCCCTTTCAGCCATGGGGGTATGATAACATGATGGTCAACCCCACTATTCGTTGGTAAAAGTTGGAAGTGGGTGGTGATGACTACCTGCCTTACATCTTGTCCTACACTGCCAAATTTGGGACGCAAATAGCATTCGTGTAGCTTTGCGCGAAATTAAAACAAAACTAACAAATTAAAAATAAAGCTAAGTTTGAAACAATTAATCAAAGCATTGTAAAATTGTATTGTATTGTCCAGAGAAATTGTTAATTGCGAAATCTAAAAATAATAAACCTGGAGATCAAAAACGTGTGTAATGTTACAAAATATCAAGTTCTTGAATGTTTATTGTATCAATAGAATAATGACCATTAGAATAAGGTGAGTAGACTGTAAACACTGAAAGTATCTGAAATATATAATCATATAATCATCCATTATATTGATAATACAAATGCAAGTTACTACAATGGCTGCTTCTTTCTTCATAAAATATTTTGTTATCAATGGCGGATAAATCATTTATTTCATCTTCAGTCAATTCAAAATTATTTATTAAATCGAAGATGAATTCTTTCAATGGTTTTAATCTCTTTTCTTTCTTCAAAATATTTAGCTATGGGTCTCGTAATGACAGATTTCCCGCATGTATTTGTTGTAATATTTTGGACTAACGTGATATCAACAGTTTTGTTTCGTAGCCACTAAACGTTAATTAAAGATGCATATTTGACTCTACTTTTATTTTCACTGCAGGGGTTTCCGAACACGCAGCTCCTTAATATTGCTTGTTTTTAAGATAATAAATGGTATCTGGTCTTGCATATTTTTGTAATGTTGTTTTCTTCCCTACTTGTGTAGAAGTAAAAAATTATAGAAAATGAAGTAGAAAATGAACACTAAAAGATATCATGCCGCTTCAGAACATAATTCTTCAGTATAATTCCCGACTAGACTCAACGAAGGTGTATATAAGGTTGATGCACAGCTTGCTTTTAAATTCTTACTTGATGTCTTGAATATTTTACAGCCATATGGTTGGCCCTCTACATTTTTTGATATTTATATTTAATATTTTAACACAACTTCCAAAATTTAGAAGTGAGATTTTATTCAAATGAGAAAAAAAAATTATATTATTTGCCATGTCTTTTCCGCTATATTTTATTATAAGAGCAAGTTGATGGTATGAGTTACATCCGTTGTTATATATGAATAATTATGGAAAACTAAATACATTTTAACTTCATTTGTGAAGTTATGAAATGGTTAGGAGTTTGATGTAACAAATAACTCGAAATTTGTTGATCTCGATACCCCCAGGGGTAAAGGGCATGTCTGCAGAATTGTAACGTTTAAAGTCGTCTTTCGATACCCGTGGTGGTCAGAGCACATACAGCCCTTTGAGTAACTTTGTGTTTAATTACAAACAAACAACTACAAGTCCTTGAAAATTTGCACGTAGAAAGTATGTGGTCTTAAGACATTCCACGTTTAATAAATTTGTTGTCTATGTTTTTTCCAGTCACGTCCTCCGCTAGTACAACGGTAAGTCTACGGATTTACAACGCTAAAATCAGGGGTTCAGTTCCCCTCAGTGGACTCAGCAGATGGTGTGATGTGGCCTTGCTATAAAAAAACACATTTTCCAGTCACAAATTAGTTTACTTATAAGATTTACTTTCTTATTTGGGAATAATTTGCAAACCTAACAATACACACGTTTTGTTTCAGTGAGTTAGACAAGTCCTTCACGATTTTCTGTTTATCATTCGGCCTTAAGTGATAAAAACAATATTTTTGCGAGCTTTTAGTATAACTTCTCTATCTCAGAACGGCTGTTGTGGGTATTAACACTTTTATTGATAAGCAGAGAATACCCATTGATGTCAATACCCACACCAGCCGTTCTGAGATACATTTTTAGTTCAATTTGGTTTTTCATCATCAAGAATAGCATAACTTCTGTTGCCATCTTGATACATTTTAATTCGCTTGTGTCTCCAGTATTTTAGGTTGTATTGAGTATGTAATAAAGCAATATTCTCAATAACAGTGACGGTAATTATACCTTACAGTAAAGCAATATTCTCAATAACTTTGACGGTAATTACACCTTACTTTCAAGCAATATCCTTTGAGTAGTTAATAACTGGACTTGAATATTTTTCATT
Source organism: Carcinoscorpius rotundicauda (assembly GCA_011833715.1). NCBI lineage: Eukaryota > Metazoa > Arthropoda > Merostomata > Xiphosura > Limulidae > Carcinoscorpius > Carcinoscorpius rotundicauda. The sequence continues at coordinate 29,819,863 of CM022406.1, forward strand.
TTCAGCTTGATTTCGGGTTGGATCATTGACGCTGTATTGACCATCGCAAGGTTCACCAGTATTTTCTCTGTTGATGTTTTTCTCAACTGAGCCAATTCCTTTTAGAAAGCGTGCGACTCGTAACCTGAGTGTCGCGGGTTCGCATCCCCGTCGCGCCAAACATGCTCGCCCTTTCAGCCGTGGGGACTTTATAATGTGACGGTCAATCCCACTATTCTTTAGTAAAAGAGTAGCCCAAGAATTGGCGGTGGGTGGTGATGACTAGCTGCCTTCCCTCTAGTCTTACACTACGAAATTCGGGACGGCTAGCACAGATATCCCTTGAGTGTGAAATTCAAAAAAACAAATCCTTCTAGAAGGTGCATGACTGTGCTTTCTTAGGAATTTTTCTTTTAGTTTTTTTTTAAATAAATATCGCACTGGTATACCATTTTAATTTTTCTTCTTGTGATTTAATGAAACGTAAAATGAAAAAAAAAGAGAGTAAAAATCCATTTTAAGAAATCATTATATTTGCTAATCATTTTTCAGTAGTCGCTTGTAGTGGTTGTTATTCCTTGCGGACGCTAGTTAAGTGAACGTCACTAAGAGCAAAAAAAGCCACAGGGCTGCAAAATGCATTTTATAACTTGGGTTTGGAAGCGCAAAACTACTCTACTAGAACATTTAATGAGTAGGGTTTCTTTATAGAATCAGTACTAGGATCTTTGTTTATTGTTTATACTAATGATAGTAATAAAATTTAGGTATGAAATTAAACTCTTTGATATTTCTAACTCATCTAAAGATGTTGAGGTAGTAAAGAAAAGTATTTTTCACATCACTTGTGATTACTGTAGTACGTTTGGGTTATCACATTTTGACCCAAACGTTGAATATAGACTGAAACCTACTCAACAGCATGACTGAAGGTAAGGACCTTGCATAGTGCTGAAAAGGTCTCAAGTCAAGATTATTTATTCATATATTTATTATAAGTTAAAAAGTAATTACCTCTATTATTCACAAGTTAAGCACCAACTGGAAATCTGTGAACAGTTTTGGTCTCCTTATCTAAGGAAAAATATTGAATTATTGAAAAGAATTATTCAGAAGATGATTACAAAGAAGGAAAGATTATAGGGATAGTTTAAATATTTTAATTTTTCTTGAGAAAGTAAGGCTAAGAGGTGATCTTATAAAAGCTTAAGTTTATTTTGGGTAGATAAAAACCTCTAATTGCGCAACTAAGATTTGGAAAATAACATTCTAGGCTCCAGTTAAGATTTTATTTATTTTTTAATGAGTGGTTGGCTTATTAAATGAGCTGCCATCAGTTGCAGTGAGGGTCGTAACTTTGTACAAGGTCATGTTTAAATGTTTATTTTGTTTTTCGCGGGTGGGTACACAAGGGCAGCTTGAAGGATCAAACGACCACTTTTATGTATGCTACATAAACTACTAAAATAAGGATATGACAAACAATTACACTTTGAATACTGTTAGTGTACTCTTCTCAGACTGGGCACTTTTCAAGTGTTGATATATATTTTTATTGTGCTATTTCATACCTTTTTTAACCTGGATAGTTTGTTAGTTTCATTTTCCTACATATTGCAGTTAATAAGTTATAAGTTGTGGGTGTATAAAAAGAGTGACAGTCAAAGTTCAGCCCTTAAGTATTGTTTATGGGTGGTAGAATGCTGCTGAATGGCATATTCAGGACGTTTCATATAGCTTTAGTAGTGTTGCCATAAATACAAATAAATTGTATTTATATATAAAACTATTATTATAAACAAAATTTCAACAGGTTTTGAATGAAAAAAGTACTATACCATGGTACAAATAATTTTAAGTTTGCATTTTTGAAAAGTTTATAATTTCAACCACCAACATTATAAAGTTTTGTGTTATAGTTTAAGAGGAGTTTTAAGTCGAAACCAGTAATTTAATGTTACATAATGGTAGTTCTAATAACATCAACAAACTGTATACCTTGAATTTCATAAATACTAAACATTACTTAGTCAGAATAGAAAGAAAGTAATTGTGATGTATGCGATTTGGCAGTTGCGACAAACTTAAAATTGAGGAAATTACATCGCGTGGTGATAATATTTTGGACAAGTGTTAAAACCAAATTAGTTATCTATGTATAATAAATACTGACAGAACGTCTTGCGTTTTACATTTTTTCATATTAACTCGCATAGTGGTTTCAATTTATATTTTCAGGTTTTAAATAAGTATCCGTGTAAGTGGTAGTTTTAGTAATTTCAGTTGATTTTAAGGTTTTTAAATAAATTATTTTATTGTAGTCATCAAGGATATTGTTGCTGAAATTAACTCTAATATGACCAACGATTTAATCTCCAAAATAAAATAAATTATGTTTGAATTTCGTGCAAAGCTCCACCAGGACTATCTGCGCTAGCCGTCCCTAATCGAGCAGTTTAACACTAAAGGGAAGGTAGCTTGTCATCACCACCTACCGACAACTCTTGGACTACTCTTTTACCAACGAATAGTGGGATTGACTGTAACATTATAACGCTCCCACGGCTGAAAGGGGGAGCATTTTTGGTGCAACGGGGATTCAAACCCTCGCCCCTCAAATATAGAGTCGAGTGCCCTAACCACCTGGCCATGCCGGGTCCAAAAATATGTCTTTGTTTGATTTAAGAAGTTGAAGTGGTTTTAAGTCTTTATAAGAACAAACATTGAGATGTCCATTTTTTAATTATCATATACTGAATTTTAATTAGCGCATAAACTTGAAACTTTTAATATTGCAATTGAATACTAATTTTATAGTATTCTTGCATTATAATATCTTATGAAAGTTATTAGTTTGTGAAATGTTCAAGTTATCTTTTTCTCACTGATGGTTATGTTTAAAGGGTGTAAGAACGTCATCAGATTTTGCCTGAACAAATTATGAAAAAGCAGTTTTCTATAAAAAGGAACCTCTCGTCGTTACGAATGTATTCCATAAAATAACTCAATTCTCTAAATTATTAATGAACTCTTATGTTTGTTTTTCTTATAATTACGCTTTGAAATTAACGGATTACATTATCGTTCATGCGTTTTTAGCCAAGTAGTTAAGGTGCTTGGCTCTTAATCTGAGGGTCGCATGTTAGAGCCCTCGCCATACCAAACATGCTCGCCCTTTCAGCTTTGGGGGCGTTATAATGTGATGGTCAATACCACTATCCATTAGTAAAAGTGTAGCCCAAGAGTTGGCGGTGGTGGTGATGACTAGTTGCCTTACATCTATCTCACACTGCTGAGTTCACGAAGGTTAGTGCAGATAGCCCTCGTGTAGCTTTTCGCGAAATTGAAAAACAAATAAACAAATCAAAGGTATAACTTTTAATAATATTTTACCGTGAAATAAGAAGACGGTATTTTTCGTTTTATTCTTTCAAACTCAAAATAAATCCTCTTCGTCTCATAACGTCTTTAAACAACTTTGTCATTTTTTTTAATTACAGCATTTGTTATGTTGCATGTTTTGGTGCTTTGTTTCTTTTTTTCCCTATAGAACTTCAGATCAAAATGTCATTCTGAAATTATTGCAATTATTAACCTTCAGTTTAAAAGACTCCAAACATTTACATATTAAAATCTGAAGTGGTGTTGTCTAATGAAAGAGTTAGCAGCTACATTTAATATACGTTTATTATTAAGCACAGAATTGTGCCTACGACAGGAATCGAACTCCAATATTAAGCACTAGAAGCCTTTAGAGAAAGGTATAGAGACAGCATGTAAAAATTGAACATTTCTAGACTTCTTAACAACGTGTTACTATCCTTTTACTTTATTGGCGATAACACTTCGAATATATATCCAAACGTTTTAAGACATTCACTGAATGTTGTAAAAGCATTTTGTTAATTGGTGTAACTGGGGTTGCTACTGTTATTAGCATTTCTTGTTTATATTTTTGTAAAGTCATACTTTAAATTATAGTGTGAGCAATATTTGAATAGTGTGAGTGCTCAAATCTATTGTTTTTTAAAATAACTTTCTAAACATTTTAATGCAAAAGTAAACAAAGAAATAAATAAACTCCATATTTGACAGATACTTTTATTAATAATGCCATGGAAATTTTTAGTGAACATTTTTGTTCTTTTGATTAATTATTTTCTGGTTATTTTTCTTTGTTTCTCATAAATAAATAAAATTATTTCAACATTTCATTTTAAAAAGGCAATTTCCTAATGGTCTTATCCAAAATGTTCCAACTACCAATACGTGAGACAATTTTTTCCCGAGAGATTATTTATTTTTCTGTGGCACGCAGGCCCCTAATTAAAAAATATATTGGGGAAGTTATCTTGATAAGGATGAGGAATGTTCCCTCAGTGGCATAGCGATATCTCTGTGGACTTACAATGCAGGAAACCGAGTTTTGATACCCCTGGTAAATAGAGTATCGTGTAGCTTTGCGCTTTTGATTTAATTAACAACTATCGAAAAAGAAAGAAAGTGCTTTATACAGCATGCCAGTATAATTTTAATAACCCTTGTATACATTTTATAAATATTTGAAAAAATTATTGCTAGACTATACAAAATATATTTATTCACTCTATCAGTCTTTTGCACTTCACAAAAAAGTTATATTTTTTCCCCGAAAGGGGGCCGAAGGCTGCCTGAAGGGGCCACTTGTTTCGACAACACATACCAATGTACAGTAGTGAATTTATCTGTCAGTCAAACAGTGGACAGTAAAATGTCGCACATAAGGGATGGTTCACGTTGCAGTTTGTACTGACAGACGTCAGTGAAAGGTGGCGTGCCATTGATCACAAAAATAATTGATATACAACAATTGTGCAGAGGCTCATGTAAAAGCTAGTTGAGATGAATATGGATAATACACTGACCAAACTTCTTGAGAATGAATGTGTGTTTGCTTCAATACTGTAATAATAGTAGAAATAATAGTATTAAAATTATCTAATATACACTGGGTAACTGGTCTTAGAAAATATATGTATATTTACATGTTACGTATAATTTAAATTTTTTGTTTATTTCGAAGCAAAGTCAAATTGGGTTACCTTCTGTGTCCACCACGTGAAATGAACATCGGAGTTGGAAATCTGTTAACTTCTGCTCTCCCAGGGAAGAACATTATTTAAATAAGACAAGAGGCATTGCTAGACACTGTTATGTGGGGCTTGTGTCTAGATTCTACTTAACTTAATGGTGCGTCGACTTCCAAATTTGTATCTTGAAATCTCAGAATAGAAAGCTATGACCGATATCATACTGAAATGCCGAAAATTCCCTCGCCTAAGGGCGAACTCCAGGTTTTTTAAGTGCTTAAAATTGCCTCTGAAGGGAGATATTAGTCAGTCTAAGCCAGGCACGTGCAACGACGAGCTCTTAAAATATAATGTATAATATAATAAAATTTAAAAACTCATCGCAGGTCTGATAAAACCATTTTATGGACCGTATGAAGCCCAAGGACAACACGTTGCACATGTTTGATCTAAAGAATCATATTCACTAAACTAGACATTATTATGAAAATAAAACTCAAAACTAGCCCTTATCTTTCACGTGCTTACTAAGCTTTCCATTAAACTTCATTAAATTAACTGCAACCGCCACGTCTAAAGACAACTAATTTCAATGACTAATAACCTTTTTAGAAAATTATCGCTGTCTTAACTGAATGTAACTCCCACCCTGCCAAGATTTACATTCGTTTTCCCAAATTCTGCTATTCTTCCAATTAAGTACGAAAAAAACTTTTAGAAGTCTTAACGTGCCCTCGTATAAAAATTTTCCACCTGTGATGTAATTCTAGTAGCCCTCCTTTGATCCCTGTCTAACAATTCAGTGTTTAAGCACGTTGCTTGGATGACTTAAGAGATTAATGAGTCAGAACAGGCCCGACATGGCCAAGTGTGTTAAGGCGTTCGACTCGTAATCCGAGGGTCGCAGGTTCGAATCCCGGTTCCGCCAAACATGTTCCCCCTTTCAGTCGCGGGGGCATTATAATGTGACTGTGGGTGGTGATGATTAGCTGCCTTCCCTCTAGTCTCACACTGCTAAATTAGGGACGGCTAGCGCAGATAGCTCTCGAGTAGCTTTGAGCGAAATTACAAACAACAATAATAAGAGTTAGAACATATAGATTCCTTTTTTCCACAACACCGATAAGGTTATTCCTTTGAAGATTTTAATTCAAACAGTAATATTCCAGATTTATTAGAACTAAAAGTCACCTTCAATGTATTTGCTTAACTCAGCAAATAATCCAAACCTTTTTTCGTAAAACAGCAGCATTCTCATTAAAATCATCAACAAATTTGAAAAAAAGTTTTGACCATTACTTTATCCACGTCATTATTTTAATGGAAATATATAAAAAGGGTTGTAAAATAATTCATAATATGTATAATCTAAAATTACTGAATGCCAAGTTCTACGTGTGGGCCGCATTCTGTACACGAGATAGCTGGGATTTGTTGGAAATAAACAGCAAGAGACTACACTGGTTTCAAAATAATATAATAAAACAAATACACAAATGTTCGTGACACTGTTGGTTATCACAGTTACGACAAAAGCTTTAAATAATTGTCTCTTTTTCGTCAAAGTCCACACAAAGTGGTTCTCTCATTTTAGAAGAAAATGGATTACTTTTTGCTGCTCAGTTATTACAATACAATGTGTGATAATTTTAGTTTAAAAAATTGTTACAATGTGCTCTTTATGGTTAAACTCGCGATCACGGAATATAAATATATCTAACTACCTATAATTAATGCACTAACTCAAACTACCTTTAGTATATATAACCTGACCGAGGTCTAGAATATTTTACTCTTTATGATATATTATTATGGAATAATACTCAAATAAAGCAATAAGAATAATTAGGATGTTCTGGCAATATTATAGAATAATCAAACAATCGACAAATTTCAACAAATGAAGTACGCAACATATGATTCATAAACACTTACATAAACAAATCTATGATAGACTATCACTTATAAAATAATTAAATTTAACATTTATGCCATACTTAAACCAACTAGATCATAACAATAATTTAAATATTCCTGTATATCAAACAATAAGCCTCTCTTCAAGAAAACTATTTACAATATATTTCTCTTATATTCACAAAATATGCTTGCCTTTAAAACCGTGGAGACTTTAAAACGTGACAGTCAATCCCATTATTCGTTGGCGAAAGAGTAACCAAAGAGTTGGCGGTGGGTGATGATGAGTAGCTGCCTCCCTTCTAGTCTTACACTGTTAAATTAGGACGGCTAGCGGAGATAGCTCTCGTGCAGCTTTGCGCGAAATTGAAAAAAAATCAAAATATTAATAGTGTAACAAAATTTTACATCGCATCGTCTGTTTTCACACTTCCGTCCATTTCACCTACAAAGTCTTCAGTGAGTAGTGAGCTAGTAACAACCACATTTTTATTAGTATAAAGAAACCACCTGTCATGTTTACCTACATTTTAATACTTTTCATACACATAAAACTAAAAATCTATATCTTTTTCTAAATCTAAATTCCTAAAACAACACAGATTATCCACCATGTAAGTTGTCAACACCACCAGCTACCAATTTCTGGGCTACTTTCTTACCTAGATAGTATTACCAAAACACATAAACTTGCTGTTATTTTGTTTTCATCAGATGAACCTACCGAACATCTCTAATACATGAAAGCAGCTAATTAACTTCGTAATTAATACTTTTGATCAGAATCGAAAGATAGAAAAGGTCATATTCCTGGAGAATAGCACAATACTTACAAAAGACACCACCACCAATATGAGGTTTAGAGGTTTGATTTGTTTTGAATCTCGCGCAAAGCTACACGAGAAATATTGGGCTAGCCGTCCATAATTTGGCAATAATAGACAAGAAGGGCAGCAATCAGTCAACACCACCTACTACCAATTTCTGGGCTACTTTCTTACCTAGATAGTATTACACCTTTCCTAATTCCAAACTACCACCTAAAGAGATAAAACTGGCTAGTAGCCGCCATCTCTTCTTTTTCAATTAGTATTATTATTGATTACTGTGTACCATTTTCATTTGTATTTTTAATATGGAAATGTTACTAAAAGTTGGGGTGTTCAGGTATAGTAATCCCCCAAATCGGTTTAAATGTGCTAGCGGTCAGTCTGCAAATGTTCGACGCTAATAATCTCGTTTCAATGTCGGTAGTGAGCAGAGCATAAACGGACATTGTGTAGCTTTGCACTTAACTGAATAAAACGCAGTAAATAGTTCATCTATCACTTTAATACATATTTACTTTATGATTTAAAGTTACTTTTCATTTACATTTATTTTATTTTAGTCTAACTAATATTTTTCCCTTTCATTAACACACGGCCCAGCATGCCCAGGTGATTAAGGCACTCGACTGGGAATCAGAGGGTCGCAAGTTCGAATCAATCCCCTTCACACCAAACATGCTCGTCCTTTCAACCGTGAGGGCATTATGATATGACGGTCAATCCCACTATTCGTTGGTAAAAGAGTAGCCCAAGAGTTGGCGGTGAGGTGGTGATGTCTGGCACTGCTAAATTAGGGACGGCTTGCGCAGATAGCCTTCATGCAGCTTTGAGCGAAATTCAAAATAAACCATTAGCACATAGTTTTTAAGTAATTCAATTTTAGATATACACGACTTTTTAAGTTCATGCAAGTGTTGTGTTATGATTTAGAAACGATAATTTATAGCAGATTTGTTCAGGTAACTTTTTGAAAATCGTACTTCAATTGCTGTGAATTGTGCATTGCTGTATCATTATGTCACGTTACTGGAGCTTTCTAAGTTTCCTCGTCATTTTAATTGAGTATTATTGCATCGTAATACCTCATAAAATGCACAACATTCTAAACCTCAGTCAGACTTTAAATGTCGTACTTTATATATGTGTCAGAAAGGTAGTTTGAGTAATTGAATTAGATACAGATAGACAGACACAGACTGTGTAATTGAAAACTTAGCCACAGAGCGTATAGTCAACGGAGTTTTAAATAGTGTGCTAAATATGTGCTAGAAGAGACAATATGGCTGAGTCAGGTACCTGCAACCAGTATTATTTGCTTACCAAGAAGTTCTAGAAGCGAGTACAAAATTTTCGTCTCTTAAGTCACTGTATAGAAGAACAGTACGAGGTTCAATGCAGATATTAAAATAACTGAGAACAGAGAAGATGAATCAGAAGTGAGGAGCACATACTAATACGTGTCGGTCCTCAGAAACCGACTAAAAAAACTTGTAAGTTTACTTGAGAAAGTTTGTCTACAGCTGAAGGCAGTTGAAAAAAAGAGTGTCAAAGTTAACATTTTCAAGGTTGGATAGAAATTCATGGTTCTTCTACCTAGAGACAACAACAAACTTCTAATCTAGAGTAGTCTAAACATACATCAATAACTAAACCTCGAAGTTGAATACAAGATGAGGAGAAAGGTATCTTATCTTCATTGATATAAAATTAATCTCGTGAAATAGCGCATGAAATCTCGAAATAATTTCCAATAGTTTATAAACTATAAAATATTTTCAAAATACGAAACAATTTACATTCATTTTAACACTTCTAGTAGTTTGTATGGAAAACTTACATAAATGGTAAGATATTTACCATCAAAGAGTGAGAATGAACAAAATGTTTCTATTAAGGTGTTTTTTCACGTTCTAGGATTTTATGTGAAATGTGAACACGTAAAGTTTGAATAAAACTTCTAAGTAAAGCAGTGAAACATGACGATGGGTTTGTAACATGCTCGATTTTATTCTTACAATATGAAGAAATATTTTCAAAATTGATGGTAATATAAAGAAAAATCAGTGTCTTATTATCTTGTTTCTTGACACAATATTGCGTCTGACACGATATTTCGTAGTTCAAAAATAACGTAATAGAAATGTAATGCTGTTAGGCGTATAATTTTCTCTATACTTGCAATAGCAATTTCAAAGCTCTCAATTTTTTGTTTTGTTTTGTTATATTATACACTGGTTACAAATCGTTTTATTGAAGGTTTGGCCCTATAACGTCCATATCTGATTGGTATAAATTCTAGTTTAACTACTTTGCTTGGCCCGACATGGCCAGGTGGGTTAAGGCGTTCGACTCGTAATCTGAAGGTCTCGGATTCGAATCCCTGTCACACCAAACATGCTCGCTCTTTCAGCCGTAGGAGCGTTATAATGTGATCAATTCCACTATTCGTTGGTAAAAGAGTAGCCCAAGTGTTGGCGGTGGATGGTGGTGAGTAGCTGCTTTGAATCTAGTGTTAAACTGCTAAATTAAGGACGGTTAACGCAGATAACCCTCGTGTAACTGTGCGCGAAATTCAAAACAAATCAAACTACTTTGATCCGTTTCACGACATTTGCTTTTTATATTATTTTAGTACGAAGAAGTATATCGCTACAATAAAATTAGATATAACAAAAAATTGACCAACCAAGCATTCATAAAATATTGTAAAATCTTTGTTTCCTGTTATTGAAACGAATTCAATTGTATGTCGTTTGCTGACTTTTCCTAAAGGTGCAACAAAGAGAAGGAGAAACTGTCTAAATCCAAACATTCGATAACTATCCTTTTTTTAAACATTACATGTTTAACTGGTCAGAGATAAATTGACTATTCAGGACTTTCAGAATTTACAGGCCCGGTATGACTGATTGATAAAGGCGCTCTACCTCTAATCTGAGAGTCGCGGGTTTGTTCCTCACATTATAACGCCCCCTCGGCTGAAAGGGCGATCATGTTTGGTGTGACTTGGATTCACACATGAATCTACACTATCTATGCTAGCCATCATGTCGCTTTGCGCGAAATAAAAAAAACAAATAGAATTTACAGGAAGTAGTATATTCAATAGAATGTTACATTAATAAGGAGGCATCAAATTCGTCATTCGGAATTCTCCCTGCTGCTACAATGATCATTCAATTGAATGTGAACCTAAAATTCAATACACGTGTGTAGTTTTTATGTATCTTTTTATCTGAAGTGAAACGTTTTTGAAAGCGAGTAGTTTTAACACAGTAACCAATACATAACTTAGTATTATTATGAGCAAGAGTTAAAGAAGAGACAAATAATAAAAATATGGTTCATAGTTTAACTGATTTGTAACTAAGGATTTTATGCATTATATAAAATTATTACAAATAATATAAAAATAGTTTAATACAAGGCGGGTCATATGCGTCACGAAGTAATGTAAGTTGCATGGCAACTTTATTTCTTTCACCAATAATCTTCTAAGCCTAGAAACGTAAATGCAGCTAGCGCTATCTAATCTGTTTGTTTTTTCTTCTTCGTTTAGGAAAAAGTGGTTGACCTTCTTAAAACCTGTTCATAACTTACTAACGTATTATATGTAGTACATATTGAGAAATCGAGTTCATTTATCTTTCAAAGTTACTTGTTCTTTTCAAATGTGTTTAATTAAGCAAAACTATATTTATACTGTAATTCATTATTACTTATCACTACCATCGGGAAAATTAATTGAATCCGCAGTTTTAAAGTCTTAACTAATTCAAAATTTAACTATTTTATTCGAACTGCTTTTACAGTTTTTAAATATACCTACTTAGCATTTAAGTGGTGGTTAAGGGAATCGCCTTGCAATCTGTGGGTCATGAATTCGAATCACCTTTTCACTAAATATACCCGCCCTTTCAGTTTAGGGGCATTATTTGTGCGGTTAATCCCACTATCAGAGATGCCAACTATTTCAAACGGCTGAGCGTAATGATTGTAGACAGATCCCTTTCACAGTTTTAGTCTTTTTAGATTTGCCAGAAACAAGACAATCTGGTGAACGAGGTCTCTTTTTTTTCCTCTTGTGAACGATTGCATTGGTGTTTCTATGTCGCTCAGAAAACGAGAAATGCCCATCTCTGCGAGTGCTAATTGGCTGACAAGCACTGATGACGTAACTATGGATTCTCCCATGTACCTAGTATGGAGAAGCACCGCATTCAAACTATTGGTAGACGTCAGAGATACAAATATTTTTTATTATTTCAAGCACAAACATGATTATCGCAAGTAGCCATTTGGACTATGTCTTTTATTTATTATCAAAATTTATTTGTATCTCACAAGAAATTTTTTTACACCCCTTTCGAGCCCTGGGGGGCCAATTTATCACTTTATTGTATAGGCCCATATAATATATAATAATTTGGGAGTTGTAACAAGTCGTAATATTTATCTTTATGAGCGTATAGTCGTAATGTGTACACCAAAATCGTAATGATTACGGTCAAATAGTAATGGTTGGCATCTCTGCACTATTCGTTGATAAAGTATTAGCCCAACACTGGGTGGTGATGATTAGATGCCTTCCATTTAGTCTCTCACTGCTAAATTAAATACGACTAGTGCAAATAGCTCTAGTGTAACTTTCCATGGAAATCAAAGCAAACCAAACCAGCTATGGGACCGAAACGTAAGATAAACGATATATATATATAGGCCTAGTTGTAATACAGAGGTCCAGAGTTTCAAGGCCGTCGTCAAGCAGAGCAGACGTGTAAGTCAAGAGCTGCTAGACACGTACATTGAAGACTAGATACTTGTTAAAATTTCAAGTTTTACTTAAAAAGGTTAGCCCTCAGTCCTTATCAGGACTAGTGAAACAAAATGAAGAGAAGGAAGATCACTACGCGATCAAACGGGAATACCCTTTCAAATGAAGAAATCATGGGAATGCTGAACAAAGCGATTGAAGGACCAGCTTCAGAATCTCCGAGTAGTTCAACAGAGAGTTCTGAAAGTGAACACTCAGGAGCTGAAGAGTCACCAAGACGCGAATTTCGAGAAACCAACGCGACATCCAACAAGAGGAGACAGAAGAGGAAAAAGGACATGGTAAGTATAGTTTCTGATAATTCTAACCTCATTAACGACGCCACTAAGAATACCAAAAACCAAAGTGTTAATAACATAACCCATGTTAACGATGACAAAGCCACTTGTTCCAACAAAACTAACAAATCTAACCCTAATACTAACAATACCACAATCGCCACTAATTCTAAGAACACGATTCTCCTTTCTACAGAATCCCAACTCTGTTCATCGAAGGAGTAAATAACACAACACGCATTCCACAGATTGTCAAACAACTAAGGACTTATTACCCGGACATTCAGTTCAAAGATATCAAACGTCTTCCTAATGGAAGAATCATGCTCAAATGTTCTGAACCACAAGAGTTCTCACATATTTTGGCCCACTGGCCCAAGGATGCATTCGGGGTCAAAGCCACTATTACCACACCTAAAACCATCACGCCAAAACTAAACGTCATTATCAGAGGTGTCGATTTCGACATCGAAGATAATGAAATCACTGACGAACTAAAAACTCAAGGCTTCGACATTGAATCATCTAACAGAATTACCTCATTCAGAACAAAACAAAAAACGCCACTGATCAAGGTTACCGTCAACAAAAAGGAGGATCAAGATAAACTATTAAAAAACGGTTGCTTTTTATTCTTCAAAAGACACACGACCGAACTGGAAAAAAACACACCAAAAACCAATCATCCAATGCTACAAATGTCAACGGTTCAGACACACAAAAACTAATTGCATGGCGAAGGACAGTTGTGTTAGATGTGGCGGATCTTACGAGGTCGCTCAGTGTCCTAACGAGCGTAACTAAGTGAGATGCGCCAACTGTCAGGGCCCCCATGCCGCTACATAAACAAACATATAAACGCCAACATAATCATCGTTTCAGAAACACTTTGCACAGAGAAACAAAACACCACAATTCCCGGATTCATCTCACACAGCATACCTCAGAAAACAATAGAGGTATAATAGCTTACTTCAGTACGAAAATATCGCATCTAATCTCGATAGAAGATTCCTTTAAATCTAACATTAATGAAACCATTTTCTGTAATATTCACTTCAACAACCGGCTAACTATTCCGATTCTAGCCGTATATTGCTCACCAACCAAAGATATCGATTTTAACTTCTTGCAAAAAAGTGTTAATCGTAAACCCAAACCAATTATTATTGGAGATTTTAATTCACCACATTCAGAATTAAGGGGTAACAGAGGCACACAGAGAGGATCATGCTTAAAATTTTTTATCCCTAGCAATAATATGCACCTAATCAATGACCATACACCTACACACTTTTCAGCTGCTAACAGCTCATACGATGTACTCGATTTCATCATCGCACCCAAGGACATGGTAAACAGAATATCTAACTTTAAAGTACATGATGAAATCACCAGTGACCACTTCCCCATGTCATGTATGATTCACCCGCGCCACCCTGCTGTGGCGTACGTGACTCCGTCCGCCTACACCTACACTAAAACAGACTGGCTAACTTTTAACGCCTCTCTGGACCTACCCCATCCAATAGAACATGTAAATAACAAAACAGAACTAGACAACTATGTTGATCAAATTACAGAAGCCATAAAAAAAGCCATTAAAAACACAATTCCTAAATCAAAAAGAAAACAATCACTTATTCAATGGACTTTAACACCAGAAATTCACGCACTAATAATCAAACGCAGAAAATTAAGACGAACACACTACGTCACACGTGATCCACACATTAAAACAGAAATCAATAGAACAAATACAAAAATTAAACAAGAAATCAAAAAAGTAAGAGAAAACAATTGGCATAACTTCTGTAAAAACTTAGAAAAAACCAAGAACAATCCAAAAGAATTTTGGAAAAAATTCAAGAGTATCGCTTCAGACAAAAACACAAATCACATGCTACAACATATCACCCACAACAACAAAATCGCAAGGACGGACGTAGAGAAAGCTGACTTATTAGCTGACTATTACAAATCCTCTTTTAGCGATTTAAACTCAGTAGATTTCGACACACGACACCAACACCATGTCAATAACTACATAAACACAAACCAAGCATTATTCTCACCGCGATTTCCGGGCGAGACACGAGAAACATACTCAAGTTTAATCAACAGAAAAATAACCACAACCGAGTTAAAAATTAATATCAAAAACTTGAAGAACACTTCCCCCGGACATGATCAAATACTAAATATTATTCTGAAAAAAAGGTCCACTCTCCTACTACAACACCTCACAAACATCATGAACATCTCACTAGCGACCGGGTACTATCCCGACACGTGGAAAAAAGCCATCATAACAACGATCCCCAAGAAACAAACTAATAGAACAAATCCAGATAATTTCCGCCCCATCAGTCTGTTAAGCTGCCTTGGCAAACTGATGGAGAGAATTATCTCCAACCATCTCCTACATTTTTGTGAATCAAACAACATCCTTCCAGAATCTCAAAATGCCTCCAGAAAAATAGACAAACAACAGATCACCTCACGCGACTCACCGAATCAATTTACAAAGCTTACAACAACAATCAAGTAACCATTGGGGTATTCCTAGATGTCAAAAAAGCATTCGACAGCGTATGTCACAACGCCATCATATATAAACTAAATCACCTGCAAATAAATCCCACGATAGTCAAATGGATCTCAAATTTCTTAACCAATAGAACAGCACAAGTAAAAGTCAATAAAACTATATCCAAATTATTTAATATAACGGCAGGAGTACCCCAAGGATCATTCCTCTCTTCACTTCTATACATAATTTTCGTCAGTGACATACCTTTTCCAAATCTAACATACACAAACAATTCACAATACGCAGACGACATCGCAATCTGGAGCACCTCCAGAAACCCAGTAATGGCCATGTCCTGTGTACAAGAATCATTAAACAACGTTTCAACATGGAGCAACAAGTGGAGAGTCGTGTTAAACCCGACAAAAACACAAGCAATTACTTTCTATAGGAAACTTAAGAAGCAAAGAAAAAATCTAGAAAAAATAAAATTATCACTTAGAAACACAACCATTAACATGAGTAAAAACATCACATTCCTTGGCGTCACTTTTGACACAAAACTAACATGGAAAAAAAATATAAACAATATACACTCATCCATCAGAGAAAGGATTTCATATCTAAAGACCATAACCGGCAAACAATCGAAATGCGCACCGAACACCATTATACAAATATACAAGGCTTACATCCGTCCACTAATAGAGTACGTATGTCAAGTAACATACAATATGTCAAATAACACACTCCAGAAAATCCAAGTACAGCAAAACAGGATATTAAAATCCGCATTTGGCCTAACGTCATTTACGCCAACAAACTATCTACACCAAATTAGTAATTTACCAACGATAAGAGACAGAATAACAGAACTTTCTCTCAAATATTATCTAAAAGCAGAAAAAAGAAACAAACTAACGGCATCACTACACAAATTATCAAGTGCACCAACAAAATACATTCTACCGTACAACATATTTCAAGAATCACATTCTACTTAACAAAGAATCTAAACAAATAAAATCCATGTCACTAACACGAATTCCCTTTTTTAATTTTTTTTCTATATATATATATATATATACACAGGCACACGACAGGCAAAACTTTCGGCGCCTATCCTGTGAAAGTGGGTTTTCTCGGGGCACTCCCGTTTCCCCCACATCAAAATCTTCAGGCATTGGATTTATAGATCCCAGCCCAGGCATCTATTTTCCCAGACCCTGAATCATGCCGTTTGAATTGTTTTATTTTGATCTGGATTTGAATAATATTCATGTTCACATCTGCTTTCGGAACAGGTCCCGGGCTTCCTTTCCGCTGCTGCCTTTGCCTCCATCCAAGACAACATTTAGAAGAGACATTTTCGACTCAAATAGTCAAGAATAATAATAATTATTATTATATATATATCTATATATATATATAAACAAAAACAAAAAAAAACCACCACTTAATCTTAATAACAATCCACGAAAGGGGACGAAGAGGAACCACAACGTTCCTGAACACCCCGGTTGGGGAGAGAACTCTTCTGATTTCTCTCTCTCCAAACTGAACCCCTGCCACTCTAGTTTAGTTTAGTGTTCCCTCGTGTATCGTGGTAGATGCGTTCAAAAATCTCCCGCGAAAGGAGATTTTCCGCGAAGTGGGATCGCCGATTTTTACGTATATATTTATGTGCATTTAGACTTTTAAAACCCTCCCTGTACAACTATTTAACCCTCCCATTACAATACTGTTCATTATTGCTGAAATAATAAGAACAATTATTAAGATATTAAGCCTTAAAATTAAAAATTACATATCTTCAGCAGGTGGTGTCTTTTCGGGGGACACCACTTCTTCTGTGGAAGGAACAGTACTTGCCACCGGTACCCTTTCTTTCTTGCTCGGCTGGAAAACATTGTTATTGGCAGTTGTTTTCTCTGCCTCTTTAGCCTATCGAAAATCATTTGATAAGGAGTCATCAGTTCTTCTATTTTATTGCAAAATTGTACTGATCGAACCATATCGTTGTCCCATTCCTGTGAGCACTCCTTCACTTCGTTAATTAGTTTCATTAGTTTATCTAACAGCTCTAACGACCATCCATTTTGCTCGATATTTTCCTCGGCTTCTTTCGGTGTTTCCTCTTCGTCGTCTTCCTTGGCAGTAGACTTCGTCAGTGCTTCTAAGTCTTGGTCGGCGAGTGGTTCGGATTCTAAGTCAATTAGTTCATCTACGTCTTCCTTCGTCATATCGGCAAATCCTTCACCTTTGATTAACGAAGCTAATTGCACATCTTTTTGAACAGCCGAGTGTTGGATTTCTTCAGGCGTGAATCCCTTGTCGTTGTGCACAACCTCAGGCCACAACTTCTTCCAGCTTGCATTAACGGTGCAGGGCTTCATCTCTTGCAATGCCATATGAACATTTTGAAGACATGTAGCAATGGTGAAAGACTTCCAGTACTCCTTCAGGGTGAACGTGTCGTTTTCGGTGGCATTATCAAGGCTACGTACGAGATTGGACATGGTATTCCTTATGTATAAGGCCTTAAAAGCCCTGATAACTCCCTGGTCCATCGGTTGTATAAGGGACGTAGTGCTGGCTAGCAGTAATTCAACCCTAACGCCTTCATACGAAAGATTTCTTGCGTGGCCACCGGCGTTATCCAAAAGAAGAAGGACATTGAATGACAAGCCCTTCTCTAATAAATAAAGCTTAACTTGAGGAATGAAACTCTGTTGGAACCAATCAGAGCTCAGAGGCTTCGTTATCCAGGCAGTAGGAGTGTGCATCCTATGGACCGGTAGCAAGTTCATGTTCTTATTCTTTAAAGGCTCTCGGGTTTTTAGACTTGTAAATTAATGTCGGCTTCAACATAAAACCAGCAGCATTACCAGTCATTAAGAGGGTGAACCGGTCTTTATAAGCTTTAAAACCAGGGGCTTTTTTCTCATCTTTAAACAGGAACGTTCGGGAAGGCATCCTCTTCCAAAATAGGCCAGTCTCGTCCATGTTGAATACCTGTTCAGGCCTATATTCCCCTTCAGCGATTATTTCTTTAAAAGTGTCCCGAACGTAAGCTTCACCAGCCTCCTTGTTAGCCGAAGCAGCCTCTCCATGTTTTTCAGGCCGTATCGTTGCTGAAATTTCTGAAACCATCCTTTGCTTGCAGAAAACGGTTTCTTAGCCTGGGAATCACTGGACGTTCCTGGCTGTGGGTTGTCTACGTCTTCTTCATCTTCATCCTTTTCCGCGAAATTATCATATAACATCTTAGCCTTCGTTGTGATAATGTTAGTTTTCCAAGGGAACACCATTCTTATGGCAATCAGCTATCCATATGGCCAAAGCAGCTTCCATCCGAACGATACTCTTATTACGAGGTGTTACAACCCTCTTAGCCATTGTATTAAAAGTAATAGCAGCAGTCTTCCTAATATTAACTTCGTCCTTCTTGGTGTAGAGAATGGTGGATTCGTTCACTCCGTAATGGCGGGCTATGGACGCATAAGAGTTTCCTTTTTTTACCATAATTTTTCTAATATCTTCACCTTTTCGGCGATGGTCATCATTTTCCGTGACCGTTTAGGCGTAGAAGCATCCTTAGAAGTATTAGCACGTTTGGGAGCCATTGCAGGGGCTTTAAACACACAGAAAAGTTCAAAGATGCTGCCGTAGATGAAATCACCAATCACAGGCCAGACATGAATATTGACAGCACCAATCACAGGCAATCAAAATGGGTAGCTGTCATTGACCGTCTTTCATTTCTGCACCAATCATAGCCCGTCTTGCACATCGCTACGCCATGAAGCTGATCTCGCGTAGCCTTCGCAGACGCACAATGTGTCTATAGCCTTTCCAATTGGTTCTGTTTCCATTTTGACGCTGTTATAAACTCAAATATATGTTTATATCTCAAAATATACCTGTTTTGTCTTTACACTATTAATTATATTTATTTTTGATATTTTAATGGTATTTAATGCTATATTTTAGATTTAATGTTTATTATTTTATATATACATGTATGTATATATATATATATATATATCTATATATGGGGGTCGGCCGAGCCCGCGAAGTGGCGAGGGAACACTGTACATTTAAAAACATTCGCAAAACTTTATATTAAAACCTAAGTTGTCAAATCTGAACCTGTCTTTCAAAGTTCAAACGCACGATTTATTTCTCTAATTAAAACACCAGTCAACTTATGCAAATCAAGAGCTCAAAATAAAAACAAACACTGTTGCAAAGTGTTATAATAACTATTAAAAACTATCTAATAATTTTAATTTTCTGTCCAGATTTTTGTAAGGGACTATCCTGACTTTATACACTAAAATTAAATACGCAAAAAAAAAGAATCTAGTCTTGCACATAATACGCACCTCACAGTTAACCTCGACCTTTATCCGATTCACCAATAGGAAATTAGCTTCTTTTTCTCAACATCAGGTGATATTCTCTCAGCAAGGAAGTCGGTTATTTGCCAAATAATGAATCAATGTCTTTCAGGCCCTCAAAATACAGAAAGTAAAAGAATTACATGAGTAACTCTCTGCATCCAAACTGAAAACACCGAAAAACATTATAAATTTGAAAAGAAATAACATCTCGAGTAAGGGGATAACAGGCACACAGTGTCTTCCCGTGCTATGGTAGCAGCAATGAAAACATTGACTGACATACATTATGTATTATACTTGAACACCTATCAACCAATACTAAATGAAAGGTCGAAAAGAAGCATTATTAAAAATCATATTTCGGAATTGAGTTAAGGAAGCTCTAGCCATCCCTAATTTAGCAGTGTAAGACTAGAGGGAAGATAGCTAGTCATCACCACCCACCGCTAACATTTTACCAACGAAACAGTGGGATTGATTGTTCCATTATAACGCCCCCATAACTGAAAGGGCGAGTGTATTTGGTGTGACGGGGATTTGAACCCACGGCCCTCAGATTAGGAGTTGAGTGTCTTAACCCCCTGGCCATACCGGGCCTGGTAAAATTTGAAGGCCTTTATCGTTAAAATTCGTGTTTTAATGTCTACGGTGGGCAACGAACAGTTAACCAATTGCGTATCTTTGCGCTTAAATACAAAGAAACAAGTTTTACAGTTTGGAGAAGCAGTTTCCAAATGTGAAATAACAACAGGCAATCTTAGCTACCTTTTTTAGTGGATATTGGTGTATTAAAATAGACGAGACAGTATAACAAGAAATAAAAGTTTGGTTTCAATTTCGCGCAAAGCTACACGAGAGCTATCTGCTTTAGTCTTCCCCTAATTTTGCAGTATAAGACTAGAGAGAAGGCAGCTAGTTATCACCACCCACTGCCAACTCTTGGGATAATCTTTTACCAACGAAAAGTAGGAGTAACCGTCACATTATAACGCTTTCACGGCTGAAACGGCGAGCATGTTTGGCGTGACGAGAATTCAAACCCGCGACCCTCAGATTATGAGTTAAGTGCCTTAACCACCTGGCCTAATAAAAGTTTATTATTCACCTCATGGAACTGGAAAAAATCTTGATATATATAAAGTGATATAACTTAGCTCGTGAAAACAAAATCGTATATGTCTACCTCATCTTTAATTAGGGTTGTGGGTTGTCATATTGTAGGGAATAAAGGTCATTGAAGAACATTAGGAAGTGTTACCTGGGGGTTTGATATAGGGGAAATAAAATGGTGGATAATATTAGATATGAGGGAATTTTTAATATTTGCTTTAAAATATACCATTATTTTTATGGCCTTAAAAACGTTATGTTTACCATTAAGAGTGACGGTTTGTTTGTTTTTGAATTTCATGCAAAGCTACACGAGGGCTATCTGCGCTAACAGTGACAGATGGACGGCTCCACTAACCAGAAGTATATTGCATTTGCCATTACACTCCATCCGCTCCATTTTCCATAACATAACTAGTGTAATAAAAACAACAGATAATATGTAATTTGGCGATTTTGCAATATTATTGATTCTATAAAAGTCCCCACTATGTCTGCGGACTTACAACGCTAAAACCCGGGTTTCAGTTCTGTAATGGGCAGAGCACTGATAGCCCATTGTGTAGCTTTGTATTACTTATAAACAATAACAACAATTTCAAAAAATAATTTCATGTACGTTACCGAATGTATTATATCAATAATCGTCAAATCAAAAAGTGAAAGACTGTTAAATGATTTATTCATTCATTATTTGTGGTTTAGGAACTCCTGAAAGTAGTTTATTTGGCCTAAAAGTATTGACAACGTATAAAATAATGGAGTTTTTTATCCTTTATAATAATTTTACTGTGAGATATAAATATCCTTTTCTGGATAAAAATCTTTTTATGTATTTTGAAATAAGTTTTTGGACAGCTTTGATCTCAGCTCTTGACTGTGGTAACGTTTTCTACAACAGCATCTCTCCTGTCAACCCAAAAAAGGTAGATATGATTTTAGTATTCGAACTGGAATAGTGATTTTTTTCGCGACATTTATTTTCCCAGTATATGAACAATAAATTCCTCCAGTTAACTTATATTAATCTTTTTCATACGTTTGGCTGATTGAATTTTACTGAATACAAAGCCGCGATTTAAAAAAAAAAGTATTTAAAACTTTCTTTAGACTACTATTATACCACTAAAGAGTGGGATTAACCTTCACATTATAACACCTCCAGGGCTGAAAAGGCGAGCACCTTTGGCGTGATGAGGATTTGAACTCGCAATTCTCAGATTACGAGTCGAGTGCCTTAACCATCTGGCTATGCGGATACCGACATAAATGATTTTATGAAAAAGACCAAATATTATATATTCTACAAGACGTGGCTAGATTTTTCTTGTAAAAAAATGTTCTTTAACCAATTTGAACATTTTTTCAGTCCTGGTTAACTATTTATGAGACATTACAACACGTAAGTTGAAACTACCATTAATATTACATTTAACTGGAATGATGACGTTTTATTTATTGTGAAACCAAAGCACGCCAGATGCAAATAACGATATTCGGTGGCGTTCGATTCTATTTAGGATATCAAACTTTCGACATAACTTCATGTGTTCAGCTATCAATCACAATGTAGCATTAACTTTTGTGACACGCGTTATTTCTTCCATTTTTATCTGAAATTTTCAGAATTCCATTTTCCTATTGCGTGAAATAATAAAAGATAAAAAACCTATATTTTATTATTTTACAAAATATTAAACGATGTTTTTTACCATTTAATTTTAAATAATCGATCAGAGAATTTCTTACATAACATTCTGTCTCCTTCCATTCAATTGTTTTTTAAAAAATAAAGACTGATCAACTCCATTCTTGTTTTTTAACCTTTATTACAATGTATACAAAGTTAATAAAGAAATTGATATTTCTTGTATTAATCTGTATATAACGAACTATTTTCCAATAACTTATTGAAACTAATATTTTACCCCATAAGTCTCAAAAGTGTAAATGTTAATACAATCTTTACACACTTGTTGTGAAGCCTGCGGTTCTGGTTACTACTCATGTCATGTTATTAATTTTTATTGTTTATTTTTGCCTCATCATTCAAATAATTTTAGCTTATATTTTATATTAATTTTTACAGTTCCTAACAGTAACTTTCAAATATTGCATCTTTATTTCTTATGTTGTTATTTTTTTTAAATTAAACTTCTGTAACTTTTAACCCCGTTAGCAACACAAATGTTCCTTGGGAATGTGAGAAGAATGTCCAGGATGGTCCAGGAAGATCTTGTCGTTCAAAGATTCTTCAATAACAAACGACTGGTTTTTAAGAATCTGTAAATATCAATATTGGGGTCAGTCATTGTTACAAGAAGTTTGCTTACTAACAAAGATGTAAATAATAGGAAATAATCAAAACAACAATAAAAACGTAATTAAAGAGAAATAATTAAATTATTGAGTAAAATAAGTTATGATTACAAATATAACGTCATATTTCTATTGAAAGTTTAAACAATATTATAAAATAAGTACAGCTTAGAGGTCAGCCGCACATTAACTACCTTACGGAGGCACCATTACTTTTGGATATACATTTCGTTACTCTGAAGATGCAAGCTGACACTCTCTTAATGTTTTTTCTTAGATTACAAAGAATTTCATGCATCTAGAGAAGGACTGATTACAATAATTTCACCCTATAATTCTTTTATTTTAATTTGGATTACTGAATAAATACGTTTCACTTTATTTTTAAGAAACTGGATACAATAAACACTCACATAGAAGTTAGTGGATACAAAACTAGGAACACAAACCTCTGATACCAGACATTTTGCTGCATTCTCAATGTTAATGTTATCTTTAGCTGATGTTAGGTACCAACCAATAAATCCACTGTCTTGGCAAAACTTCTCCATCAGAGTAGGTTCGTTCACCAGTCCTTCTTTGAGCATGTCACACTAAAATATTACAATAATAAAACGGGAAAATCTGCATACTGAATAGAAATATTCATGTCTGATGGGCTACAGAGGGATATTTGAAAAATATTTTTTAGGGAATCATATATAATAAATCTATTAATGCATCTGTAAGCCTTATTTACTGGGAAAAGTAAAGAGAAATGTATCGCAATTACAAAAATAACACTTAAGCACCACTTTTGAAGCTAATAAGATCTATTTCATAAAACCATTTAGTTAATAACTGTTATGTTGAAATGTACATCATTTGGTAATATTAAAATACAACAGTTCATAAATAACACTTTTTAATAATAAAATATGTAGTAATATAAAGTTAACATTTTTTTAGTTAAAAAGTTCCTTACTTTAATCCAAACAAGTTACTGTAATACTTGATATTGTTACTTGTTAAGTTTGGTTGGTGTTAAGCACAATGCTACGAGAGGATATCTGTGCTCTGCCCACCACTGGTATCGAAACCTCATTTATAGAGTTTTAAGTTTACAGATTTATCATCGAGCCACTGATGGAGGTGCTTGTTAAGAAAAGAGAGCGTAAAAATAGTAATGGATTTACCCTTGTGATGATTAACTAATAAACATAATACGCCATTTAAAATCATATTGGTTCATTATTGCACAAATAAAGACATTTTACTACATGTTTCGGGCTTGATGATGACCCGAACAAATGTATCCGAAACATGCAGTAAAATTATAATAAAAAATGTGGTTTCAATGTTACATTAATTATATTAAAAGACAATATTTCGTACGTTTACCTTGTTTGCTAATAGAACACACGGTACGGTACTTCCATCTGGTAAACTGACCTTGCTGTCCAGGTCGTTTTTCCATTTCAAGACAGCATTAAACGTTTCCGTTCTTGTGACGTCAAAAACAATAAAAGCTCCGACTGCTTCTTTGTAATAAACTCTTGTCATATTGCCAAACCTTTCTTGTCCTTTACAGAAACAGAACGATTCGTGTTATGTCGAACTGATTCACCATTCTAGTTTCCAAGAATTGATGCCTTAACAGTTGAAATCAAACAGGTATTTTATCTAAAACGGTCATGAGTCTATTGATACAAATGAATCGAACCTCATTTGTAATGTACAAACTTAGATGTTTTGACCTGTAAACAATTGTATTTATTTTTGCAACATTTTGGAAGATAATATTTCCTTAACTTGAATTTACTTTCTGTATTTTCAAAATTACGGTTTGTTTCACTCAATATCAAACTTCCTGCAATTTTAAATACCTTCTCATTCCTAATATTAGAATTATTTTTCAAAATATACATTATGATATTAAGTAACTAATCAAACAACTCATCATAAAACAATTATAAAATACTCTTTTTGTCTTTACAGCTGTATATTAATGTATAAAGTAATTATAAAATACGATATTTTTACAACTGTACAACAATGTATACAGTAATTACAAAATACTCTTTTTTTCCTTAAGACAGTGTATCAATGTATAAAGTAATTATAAAATACTGTTTTTGTTCTTACAACTGTATATTAATGTGCACAGAATTACAAAATACTACTTTTTTGTTCTTACAGCAGTATATCAATGTTTTCAACTTCTTTCTTTCTTATTATTTGGTGATGTACTATGTGATGTCTTAAAATAGAATTACAATGACAAAATTAAAGCTCACCTGCGATATCCCATAACTGAAGTCGTATCAAAGTGTTAGAATCCCAGTTGAGAACCTTTAGAGCAAAATCCACTCCGATCTATTATACAAATGTCATGAAAAGAAAACGCTTCCTAAATTGTGTTTATTTATCTCCACAGAGATTTGTTTTGACATTACCGTAGCATTGGCATCATTGTACAAAACATTATATTAAAACAATTTTGAATATATAATTAACAAATTGCAAGAAAACCGTAGCCTATAAAAGATTGCTGTGAAATGCAACTAATGTACCCAAACTATAGTTTGATTTTGCTTAATATTAATCATACCAAAGTTTGATCACTTTTGAGAAGGATATGTAACAACCCTTTTCGAAGTAAAATATTTATACATTCAGATTGATGATTTTAGAACTTCAGATCATGGTGCACCCCTTTTACTTAACTACATTGGAAAACAAAGAGATATGGATCAACTCTAGAAAGATAGCTGTAACGAGTCGTACTCTAATTGTGGCAAAAACAAGATGGCGTTTTGTAACTGTTGAGGATTCACTAACACTGAGGTCGATGGCAAAAGTTTTCCATGTGCCACAAGCAACAGTCAATAGTGCACAACAAAAACAAGAAAACAATTGCCTTCTGTAAAAGAGCGACACAATTACATGTGCACGACGTGTACATTCAACCATCATATACCTCAAGCAACTTAAAAATGAAGCGGATTTCATGCTATTCTATTTCAACAGGTGACATACCGGTCAAATCGCTGGACGCAAAACCTGTGCGATAGGACTGTTAAAACGGACTCTTAAGAAACAGTCTTACTTGTACATAAGTAGGTCCCAACCGCTAGTTTAAAGGAGATTTCAGCTGGATCACGAGACGGTAAAGAAATGTGTATATTTTAAGTTATAACTAAAGCACAATATTTTAATGTTTCATGACATTGCGTGAATTGATCCGTAAAGTTTTTGGATCAAAACTAGCACTTATGTAAGCATCAAAGATGAAAGGTGGACTCAGACTTGTTAGCCTTAAGACAGAGTGTTGTAAAAGAGAAGTTATAGCGATGTGTTCAGGATGCACGGTAGTCAGAGAGAAAGTGACCGGACGCGGCAACGTGGAATGTAACGACGTGGTTAAGCTCCAAAATATTTGAATGTGCCTTACTTATTCTCTTGGTTGACACAAGTTTGACACATTACTACCAGATAATGTAAACAAAGTTGTTGTTTTTTGTTACTGCTAGTAAACGAAATTGCAAATACTTCATACCAACGAAAGGCAAGTGTTACATTTAACCTCATAATGGATAAATAAAATTAATATTGAATTTCACAAACAGTTAAAAATGCGAACTTTCTGTTGTTGAACTTTATGTTAGTAATTACATAACAAAAATGATACTAATTACATAATAACGATTGTTATTATAACAAACAAAATTTACTGCTATATATTACTTTTACTTAGTAGCTCAGTTTGCAAAAAGGCCAACTTGTTTGAAAAATCTTGTAGAAACAACAAACTAAAGTTGGAAAGTGGTAACGAATCTTGTGAGCATTTCAATCTGACTTTTGTCTATTAGCAAACAACTGATTTAATGTTAATATGCTCATTTAATGACTGATGTCACTCCATAAGAAAACACCGAGTCGAGAAACCTAAGAATGTAATTCTATACCGGAAAACACCGTTAAGAAAGTTCTAGAAAATTGGGACTGAAATTACGAATAAGATATTGGTTAACGATATATTATAAACTCAAAAATGGAGATATAGATGACACAGATAAACAAAAACTTGTGATACATGATGTTATTCAGAAAGGATACCGTGGCTCTGTATTGTTGGGAGAAGAAGTTGTGAACGTATCGTTTAATAATGCTGGTTTTTCCTGTTCCCAGTTCTCCGATCACTAAAACTTTGTACAAATGTTCGTCGGTTTCAGCAATACACGTCTGCAAAACAGCAAAAACGGATAAATACCTGTGCTTAAAACTACTGTTTAAAAACAATATTATGTCACTAAACATATTATTTCATAAAAAATATTCATTAGATCTTTCATTATATTTATAGATAAGTGTTAAAGAAAGAAACACTGGTAAAAATATATAATTTTTTGCATTCATTTCTGGTTTTTATATTACAAGTACTTTAGGAAAACGTGTGTGTTTTTCTTATAGCAACGCCACATCGGGCTATTTGCTGAGCCCACCGAAAGAAATCGAATCGCTGGTTTCAGCGTTGTAAATCCGTAGACTTACCGCTGTACTAACGGAGGGCATTAGGATTTGGTTTGCATTGAATTTCGCGCAAATCTACTCAAGGGCTATCTGCGCTAGCCGTCCCTAAGTTAACAGTGTAAGACTAGAGGGAAAGCAGCTAGTCATCACCACCCACTGCCAACTCTTGATCTACTTTTTTTACTAACGAATAGTGAGATTGACCGTCACATCATAACGCCCCCACGGCTGAAAGGGCAAGCATGTTTGGTGCAACCGGGAGTCGAACTCCTTAACACGCTTAGCCATGCCGGGTCCAGAGCATTAGGTAAGAACTGTAAGACTTTAATAAGTTTCGATTTTCGAGATATACTCCTCAAAAGAAGAAACGCAAAAGGGATATTTTTGTTATTTTAATAATTTTTGTATTTTGTTATTTTAATAATTTTTGTAATAACGTTACAAGCTCAGAGTATGTGATGTTACACGTGTTAAGGTCAGACAAAATGACAATAAAAATTGTGCACTTTGAAAACGGAGGAAAACATCGCATTTTTAGCCAAAACACATTCGTGTACAATAAATTTGTTTGAGAGATCTGCATGTTTTGCAAGTGCAACATGTGCAAAATCCCTATAAAAGTGACGGGTTCTCAGTTTCCATAGCTCAATGTTAAGCCATCAACACGCAATACAGTTACGCCAAGACTGACTGAAGCACAACGCAACAACGCCATCGGTCACTTGGAAGCAGGCGAATCTCGATCAGATGTTGACAGAGCTGTGAATGTCCACCCAAGCACCATCACAAGGCTATGGAATCGTCATCAACAACATGGATCAACTCGCGACCGTCCACGATCTGGCAGACTTCGTGTGACCACGTCCGCACAAGATCGCTACATCCGGTTACGTTACCAGGGCTGCGTAGGATTTCCGATCAGACCGTATGCAACCGTCGACGAGATTCTTCGGCCCCATGTGCAACCCATCATGGCTGTTATGTATATGTGTAAATATTTTGTTAACGACAACATGTCGTGTTGTGTTTAAATTTTCATTTCTATTATTCATTTTTCCATATTGATATTATTGTTTCGAAGTTTAAACTAATATTTTGTTATTCATTTAGGGTAACATTTTAGAATTTTCTTGAATTAAGTAGACCAATCATATGTTTGTAAATGAGTGCTGGTGACTTCCTGTCTAGACGTGTAGTGTCGTGCAAGAACGGATATGCGTGGATAGCTCTGGAGTTGTATGGAAATTTCAAGATTGTTCGAGAAATAGGCCTATCGGTATAAAAGACGGTGACGCGAGAGAGAGTCAGTCATCAGTTTTTATTCGAAGAAAAAGAGAGAGATTCAGTCATCAGTTTTTATTCGAAAAAAGAAGATAGACACAGTCATTAGTTTTATTCGAAGAATAAGAGTGAGATTCAGGCATCAGTTTTAGTTATTTGAGAAAGATTAAGTGTTTGCTGTGAATATTCAACTTGGATTTGTGATTGAAGTTAGATCTACGGAAGTTGTGATTTTATTTCGTCAATCTCTACGATACATCTGAATTACTGCTTGAGCTGAGAGACGGCGATTTCATTGAACTGTGAACTGTTTCGGAATTTCTTCGTGGGACCAAATTCACACCCTAGACTGGAATTTGAGACTTTAATTTTAGATCATTACATTAGATACAGGCCAGTACCGTTTTGTATTGTGATTTATTTTGAAGTTTGAAACTAATATTATTTTGTTTTGTAATTAATTTCGAATGTTGTAACTTAATATCTGTCACTGTTATTATATAATTTATGTTATATCTGTTATATTTGTTAATAGGTTAGTGTAATAAATTATACAAGCTGTTATCTGTGTTTTTTGTTGCGTTTAATCTACGAAGAACTTAAAACGTAAAAAATACGTAACAATGGTAAACGTCAATGACGTTTTACAACATGACAACACCTGTCCTCACCACTGTCTTTTTAAGACATCACAACATCAACGTTCTTCCCTGACTTTCCAGATCACCAGATTTAAACCCCATCGAACACCTTTGGGACGAGATGGACCGACGTCTGCGACGGCGACAAACTCTACCTCAACTTGCAGCAGCTTTGCAGGCTGAGTGAACAGCCATTCCACAGGATGTGATTCGTCATCTCATCGCTTCCATGGGTAGGAGATGCCAAGCAGTTATTGATGCTCACGGGGGGCATACTCGTTATTGACGTTGAATGACGTTAAACTTCAACTAGTGAGCGTGGACTTTGCCTTTGCAGACTTTAAATGTTCAACGGTGAATGTGCATACAGAACTATCCAAAATAAACTTGTTAACAATATGTCTCAAATTTTGCCTTTTGCCTTTCTTTTTTTCAAGAGTATAAATAAAACAAAATGTTATAATGTTTTAAGATATATCTCTATTTTCCTGGACAGAATAAATTATTTTTAGTTATATATATGAAACTGGTTGACTACACAAGAACAGGGTAGTTTTACTGCTATAGTTATTGATATTCAATTCTGAGTTTGAATTTAAAATTTACGTGTTTTTAGCGTGAAAGTGTGCAAAACCTAATCTAAAAATTTACGTGTTTTTAGCGTGAAAGTGTATAAAACCTAATCTAAAAATTTACGTGTTTTTAGCGTGAAAGTATGCAAAACTTAAATATTTTTATGGGTTTATCTGACACTAATTTATTTAACCATAAATATTTTAAATGTGGTTGTGAAAAAACAGTGAAAAACATAAGTTATATTTTATGATGACTAATCAAACACCTCGAGGATTATGGCGTAAGACTTATCTGTCACATAACTAAAAATATTTTCTTTTACACTCGGTAGTTCTGTTGCTTAGATAGCTTTTAAACTTATATTTAGTTAACTTATATATCTTACACACGGCGATTCTTAAAGGTGTTTAAAGTATGAGATGCCAAAAATTACATTTATTTTTTTATGTATTTAACTCCCTTTTCAGTTGAACTTAAAACATTATTTACACACTAACAAAATTGTTGTTTTGAATTAAGCACAAAGCTACACAATGGGCTATCTGTACTCTGTCCACCATGGGTATCGAAAACCATATTTTACCGTGTAAGTCCGCAAACATACCGCTGAGCCACTGGGGAGCCGCTGATAAAATACTACACACCCCAATATATAGAAAAACAGTTTACAAAAATGTACTTAGAATTTCTCAAGTAGGACTAACCATTTTTGAACATATGTATGTATTTTCTTAAATCGAAGCTATATTGGGTTGTTTGCTGTGTCCAGTGAGGGTAGTCGAATCCCTAATTTTAGCGCTCTAAATCCGAAAACTTACCGATGTCCCTCCGGGAAACTTTTAGAAAGTAAGAACACAAGAAACATAAGGTAAGTATGATTTTATTTTTGCACAATTCTACCCGAAAAATATTTTATAGTTGTCGCTTGGGTTACTCGTAGTTTTTGAGAGCTGGTTGGGCAACTAATGAAGATAGTTATAAATGAGCAATTTTACCCGAATATAACAGGTATTAAAGTATGGGTCTGTCGTAGTTCTATGAAGCGCACCTTAAAATTTTAGATGAAGTATTCACATTTATAAGAATGATTGCTTCTTTTTGAATTGCGCGCAAAGCTACACAAGGACTCTTTGCATTAGCCGTCCCAAATTGAGCAGTTTAAGACTAAAGGGAAGGTAGTTAATCATCACCACCTACCGACAACTGGTGTGCTATTTTTTACCAACGAATAGTGGGATTGACCGTCTTATTATGATGCCCCCACGCCTGAAAGGGCAAGCATATTTGTAACGACATGGATTCGAACCCACGGATTACGAGTCCAGCATTTTGACCACCTGGCCATCCTGGCATATTTATTATTTATGTTCATTGGCCTTAAGATTTTGGCCAGTTGTTCATGTGCAACCTTGCAGTAGTCCAGACATATTAGCGACGACGCCTTGGTAAATTCTGAAACGTTGTCACTCTTATATGATTTTAAGGCATTTTGATTGACTAGGCAATAATACTGTATTGGTTATAAAGCATGTGAATCTATTCACAATTTCTCAGTTCGATGGACTTGAAAATTTTCGTTTTATTTACAGCTGCCTTTTAAATGTTATATTTTATCATTTTTGTTTCTCTGCATTTCTGAATAATATTATATAATGTAAGTGTGTGTGTATGTGCTTTTCAAGGTAAAGCTACATTAGGTCACCTGCTGGGTCAATCGAGGGGAATCGAACCCTTAATTTTAGAGTTGCAAATTTGTAGACTTACCGCTCCGTCTAGCGGGAGACAAATATGGATTTAATTGAGTAAAAGTTTTAATACCTATACTAGCTGTTCTGAGATACAAATATGGATTTAATTTGTATTATATCTTGTTATAACTTATTTTAACAATAGCCAATAAATTTACCCTTACCTTTTCGGAAATTTACCAGAAATGTTATTATAACCTTAGGATAACTGGTGAAATAATATAAAAACGATTGTTTGATAGATTGTTTAGGCAGAGTATTAATGACGAAACTTTTTAGAATGGACGGCAACTGTTATCATTCATTCAGCCTACAAAATTTCAAAATAAAGAGTTTGTTTTAAGCCATGAAAACAAAGCAATACTCGATGAAATACTAAAAGTCAATGCTGCAGACATGATGATCATCGTTTCAGTTTTAATTCCGCTTTTCCTTATCAGTTCCCTCAATATCACCATCTTCAATGTCTGATCTTCTTATGTCAGAGCAATGACATAATTAATTCATATCTGGCTGATATTTCAAATCAAAAGACTGCTGAATAGTTTCACAGCCATGTTAGACTCTTTTCCATATGTCTGTATCTGTCAGAGTATTTAAAGTATGTTAATACAAATTCTTGTACAAAAGCTAAGAGTAAGAATGGTAAACTATTTTCAATGAACTCCCTGAAAGATGCTTCTGCAGCTGCCTGGTTTTAAAAACGTTCATTGTTCAAAACGTTCTAAAAATGCTTGGAAAAATGAAAATCTGTAGGGGAGAAGTCTGGGAAATAAGGTGGATGAGACAGAACCTCGACTTCTAATTCGTTCAATTTTTGAGTCCCATTTTTAACAGGTCTCATTACACCGATTTTGTTAATCTTCAAGCAGGTCATGCGGAACCTACTTATTTAACTTTTTCATCTTTACAATCGCACCCACGTAGTTGGCAACGCTTAATTTGCTTGTGCCTAGCTATTCTACAAGCTCACGTGCTGTTGTGCGATTGTCTGTTTCAACTGCTTCTCTTAATGTGTTTTCATCTAAAGATGGCTTCCTTCCACGACCTTCGTGGTCTTCAAGACTACATATCTATGTCAAAACATTTTGTACCAACGCTGAATTATACGTTCAGTAACAAATCCGTATTCAAACATCTGATTGATGTTCTATGTAGTTTTGGTAGCTTTTTTGAAATCGTAGAGGAAAATCAGACGAAAGTCATTTTTGTCCATGCTGCCTTGGGGGTTGCGAAACTTATTCTGTGTAGAGTTCAAATAGCAGACAATTAAGACACCTTGTTAGCGACAAACGTTGGATTGAACCAACCAACAATAAGTTACTCAATATTCAACTTTGAAATGTCATTGTGAGAATTCAGACATTTATTTCTCGACAACTATTTTTATGTTGTAAGTAATAGGAAATAATAAATACATTTCAATACTACAAGATATGTTAATAACTAAACTGTTCCACGTCCATCATAATATTCTCAACTGCATAATTGACATGTACCGGTCATAACCTAAAATTAAATTCTATTAATTGGACTAAACTAACAACAGTTTTTTATTGAACGAGTAAATAGGCCTCACAAAGCAATAACTAAGTCTAAATATTTAAAACAGGAATGAGCCCAGTAGCCACTAACAAACTGATTTTCAACAGCGGCTACATAACTCCCTCTTCAAACAAATCATCACTCTACTTCACTGTTGTTCTTAGGTCACTAATTCACTCTCAGTATATAATTACAAACACGTTATGCCTTACAGTGTTAACATTTGTGAAGCATAAATCAAAACATCATGCAGTATAATAGGACGGAATATTTAAATCAAAAGACCAGAAGGACATCGTAATAAAGTGTGACCAGGTCATACTTACAAACTACAAGCTCTAGCTAAAAAGAAGTAGTTATT
Source organism: Carcinoscorpius rotundicauda (assembly GCA_011833715.1). NCBI lineage: Eukaryota > Metazoa > Arthropoda > Merostomata > Xiphosura > Limulidae > Carcinoscorpius > Carcinoscorpius rotundicauda. The sequence goes on from CM022406.1 coordinate 29,853,802, forward strand.
TTTGTTGTGTGCTTATAATACTATGCAGATGGTTTGTGATTTTATTTCTTTACCACAAGGTATCGAAATGATACGCATGTGTTATATAAAGTACAAGAGCCGCCGTGTAATGTACTGTAATTACGTTATACAATGTTATGTTACTGTTATTAATAAGAAGGCATACTTGTGATGTTCTATAGCCATTTGGAATAAAAGGAGTCTTTACTTATTTTTTTGACGTAGAATATTCTGTCCTAGCAGTCAAGCGTGTTTCTAAAGTGAATGAATTTTTGAACTGTAATGGTATCCCTAATAATAACTGATTCTTATAGAAAGTTCAGAAGTAAGGAACCCCTGCCCTTTAGTATCAGATCAAGATACATAAAATCATGTGTGATAGTATCATTAGTATGTAAAACATCTTGCTTAAATAACTTAGAATGCCATTTTTTAGGTGTCTTTTATGACGCTAAGTGGTATTACAAGTTCTAGTCCTAACCTTGTTTTTTAATAAGAATCAGGCAACACTGCAACATATGATCTGAATCAAGAACACCACGCAAACAACTATAGAAAACGGCGGGAGATATCTATACAATGTGCGCTTGTTAAACACATCCTTGGTTTATTCCAGTATTGTTACATAGACATAATTAAAAACATGAAGCTTGTCTATGGGCCGAAGCAGAACACGTTTCTAGTAAAATAAAGTTAGTAACATCGGCATAAGCTACAAGATAATATATTCATTAACAGAAACTGGGAAAACGTATTACCAACTTTTATTTTGTTGGATGACACTTATAACGGTCATTATATCCTTTCAGGTTACAAACATCTTAGAGAGAACTAATTCACTCAGAACCCTTTACAACAATATGTTTGCCTCTTCCTCTCATCCACCCCTTAAAAATACAATTTACATTATTTTCACAGACCAAGAAATGTGCTTACAGAATACATATTAATACACTCATTAAAATGTATTTCTACTCACACACCTACTAAGGTGTCGGAACATTTCTCAAACATGCACACTATGCGAGTACTGCACCTAGAAGGTCCGACATGGCCAGGTGGTTAAAACATGCGATTCGTAATCGGAGGATTGCGAGTTCGAATCCCAGTCATACCAAACATGCTCCCCATTTCAGCCGTGAGGGCATTATAATGTGACGGTCAATCTCACTATTCGTTGGTAAAATAGTAGCCCAAGAGTTGGCGATGGGTGGTGATGATTATCTGTCTTCCCTCTAGTTTTACGCTGCTAGATTAGGGATAGTTAGCGTAGATAGCACTCGTGTAGCTTTGCGCGAAATTAAGAAAAACAAAAACAAACAAACAAACCTTTTTATTGTGACTACAGTGAAGTATTAATAATAGCTAATACAAGGTAATTGATGTGGCTCTGCTATAAGAAAATACACACACCTTATCCTAAATAAATAAGTGTCTCTTTAACCACACGTGTTACTCTCAGATCTTAATTTTTATAAAATTTCTAGACCTTAAGTTATTATGACCTCATAAAAAACTCTTTCTCTGGTAAACAAACACTTGAATTCAAATATAAAAAATACAGTTGACAAAAATATTAATCAAATTAACTTTGAAGAATAATTGAGTATTTATTTCGTGATGATGAGTATGACTATTTACAAAACCAGTTCTATTTTTATGGCTGGCAAAGTCTTTTTGTGTTATTACAAGTTAGAAAAATGTAATTAGCATAAGTTTTTAATGTATAAAAATTGCAAAGAAAAATCCACTCCTCCTCCCCCCCCCAAAAAAAAATGAAATAATAAATTAATTTTAACTCGCGATATATATATTATGCTTTAGCCCTGTTATATATTTCTATAGTAATGCTAATAAAAACCTGATTTTATAAGCATAGATTTATTAACCTTATGTTCATAGATATTTCTGAATCACTTAAATAAATAATATTTAAAATAAAAGAGCTATTACTTATTAGTTTAGAAACAAAATTCAATAAAAAATAATTAATATTCTTCTTTCTTTCGTTTGTTATCCACTTTCGATTTGGGTTTTGCAAGAACTTATACGTAAAGAACGGGAAGGTCAGTTGGAAGGTATGTTAAAAAGTATATTTGATTATTATTTAACTTGTTTTTAAACTACTCCAAAGTAATTTTATCGAAATGGTTTGGGTACTTTTTTGTTCTTCTTATATCCTTTAATCATAACATAATCTACTATATCACATTGGAAACTAAATAGGCATTTTATGTGTTAAATCTTAAAATGGGCAATCAGCCATTATATTACTGATGTTTTAGTGTTTGTACCACTGCGAAGTAATAGACTTGTGTAGTTAGATATATTATGCTAACACAGTAGTGAATTAACAAACGGCTTGTAAACACAGTGATAGTTATTACAGAAAATGTGCTATATTCTTTGACAGGACGAAATATATGTTTTCTGGTATTATTATTGGGTTTATAAGTCGTTTGTTAATTGATAGTAGTACTAGTAATAATGTTACTGTTGTACACGTATTAATAATGCTGAGTAATAAGGTATAATTAGTAATATTGCTATTGATACACTAGACGTTCAAATAAATTTTCTAGGATTGAGTTAATTAAGTAGTAATACAGTTCCATGAACTTTTCTGAGTAATAAGAGTTATTACTAATGGGTTAACTATTAATATTAGTTTAATTTTATTTGGGGGTTCTAATGAGTCGAACTTTGTTAGATCACATCCAGTGATAAACACTAAGACAGTCGGAGCCAGCCTTTATTGAATTATATATTCATCAAACCTTAAATTCATTCAAATATGATTTATCTACCACAATTGTAACTTCCCTGTTATAAAAATAAAACTGTTTTAGCTGAAGATAACTCCTACTCTGCTGAAATGTATATTTAGTCCTGTAGACCCATTACTCTACCCATTAAGTATGGAAAAAAATAACCTTTTTAGACTTGTATTAAATACTTCCATAGATACAACTTAAAATTTATTTGCCACACCACTACCAACAACACATTGCTGGGATGGCTTCAGAAACTGATCAACCATTTCACCAAGGTCCTTTTATTTCATGTCACAGTAAAAGTTATTCCCACACATATTTTCTTGTATTTATTATAATTAAATTTCTGTGTATTTTTCCAACTCACTAAATGATCTAAATTGTTCTGTAATTCAGCAGCATCCTCTTCACAGCCAGCAACACCCAAGATCTTAGTATAAGTAATTCATTGATAATTACCCCAATCTCTTTCATATGTGTATATGACTCTAACAGTTATTGACATGTAAGAGAAATGTTTGTTTATTTAAGAAATTAACATTTGCAGGACATTCAATTGACATCTTTCTTCTGTATAGAGGTTATGCCAACGTCCATCATGTCTGATGTTGAAACTTTGTCCACAGCTCCTTTTGATGCCCGCTTTCCAAATCAAAACCAAACCAGGTTTGTAGTGCTTAGTCTTACACTGCTAAAGTAGCAGCTAGCATATATATATCCCTCGTATGGTTTTGCTCAAAATTTCAAACAAACCAAACCTAAAAAAACTGCACCTAGAAACCAATTAATGCATGCACATCACACATGTGCCTTATAGAAAAATATTTTCCTGTTGAAATTTTTAGGCGCCTTCTGTCACTGAGTAATATTCGTTTGGATAGCATTAATGTTTTTAAATGATTTTTTCACTCGTCCATCCTTGAGGAACTTTGAGATTTCCCTAAAATAATTTTTCCTAAACACCTAGACTCATCGACTTCTAAGTGGTGGGTGCCAAATTAATTGTGAGAATCCCGAGGTTTACGCAAAGGTAAAATGTTTCACCAACTTCTCAGGGAATCCAGGTATTTCGCTAAAACGATTTTGCGGGGATACTTCACAATCGGATCCCGAATTTGGCATTAATTTACATTATAGCATGTAAATAGGCTCACTTACTAACTTGATTAAATAAATTAAACTTGTATTATAGCGGTAATCATCACTAAACTAATAACGTGTAAAATAATGGTTCATTGTAACGCCATTGTTATCCATATTTTGCACATCTTGATTAAAAACATGTTAAATTTTGCAACATTTAATAAATTGCTCTTGTAATTTATCAGACGCATCACTTAAACTTTAGAAGTCGATACACCAGTTTTAATATTCAGTATGTACTGTTACTGTTTTTATAGTACCAACGATGAAGACGTTTGGATGTCATATTTACCACCGAGATAACTTGAGCAAATCCTTTATTTTATAAGAGAAATGGAAAACATGGCTAAGCAAAGCATTAGATACTACATAATATTTGTATATTTTGCTCATATTTAATTAAAGAAAATATCATTATTATTTTAACTATTAAAGCAACTTCAAAATTATCTAATTGCAGATGGTTATTACCAATCCTAAGCCTAACATAGTAGGGTAGGAGTTTCAAACTATTTAACTCATTATCGTGTGAAGAACGTTTAAACAATCGACAAAATCTGTCACGTATGCATGTGTTTTCCTCAGAGTAAAGCCACATCAGGCTATCTGTTGAGTCCACCGAGGGGAATCGAACCCTGATTTTAGCGTTGTAAGTCTGTAGACTTACCGCTGTACCAATGGGAGGTAAAAATCTATCAGCCAATTTAATGGGGTTGTACGTGTGTGTTTTTTTAAAACAATTTCACATTGGGCTCTTTGCTGTGTTATCAAGAGGAGTCGAACCCCTGTGTTTATCATTGTATATTCAAAGACTTACCATTGTCCCTCCTCTCAACATGTAGCAATATAGCAGAACTAAAATTTATATTACTTGCCACCAGCTTTATATCATTCTATGGCCGTTACTTATTGCCTTTATTAAACATGATAAATGCATTTTTTCTTGCATTTTTTTTATTCAGTAGTTAGCACCTTGATCATCGATCTTGTTCAAGAATTGACAATTTATAACCACTGATTTTTAAGTTCTACTTTTTTATGTAGTGGTTCTCTATTATTTTCGAAATTGTTTCCTTTAATCGCATGATTATTTAGATATCTATTCAGTACATATATATAATTTTATTTAAATTATTTCTAACCCAATTTATTTAATGTTTTTGTTACACACATCTGTGAGCGCGCGTGTGTGTATATGAGTCATATGTTTGTGGCTGTTGTAGCTTGCTTATCAAATTTCTTCCTTTCTCTTAATATAACTAACAGTTTGTGTTGTTTAGAAATACTCACAACAAATTAACACTTGGTTTAATATTTCACACTTGTTTGTTTTGGAATTTCGCACAAAGCTACTCGAGGGCTATCTGTGCTAGCCGTCCCTAATTTAGCAGTGTAAGACTAGAGGGAAGGCAGCTAGTCATCACCACCGACCGCCAACTCTTGGGCTACTCTTTTACCAACGAATAGTGGGATTGACCGTCACATTATACACCACCACGGCTGGGAGGGCGACCATGTTTAGCGCGACGCGGGCGCGAACCTGCGACCCTCGGATTACGAGCGCACGCCTTAACGCGCTCGGCCATGCCAGGCCATATTTCACACTGCTTCGATACAAAAACGTATGTGTTTAAAACATTGGAACACAAGTATGTTAAATAAGTTATAAATTTGTTTGTTTCGTATGAGACTAGAATCACAACAGAAAAGAAAGCTAACAAACAGTATGGAATACTCTGATTAAATAATATTGAGATTTGACCATGACGATTAAAGCGCATCACAACCTTAAAGTGCATTGCTGGTTTTACGGCAACTGGACGCAAACCATGGACCATCAGATTCAAAACCTGGCACAAAGTTTAGTTTAAAAATGAAATTTGCAACTTTATTTAAAAAATAATAATATATATGTACACTAAATGACCAAAAGTATATGGACACCCGACCATCACACCCATATGTGCTTGTTAAACGTCTCATAGTATAGGGATTAATACGGAGTTGGTCTCCCCTTTACTGATATAAAACCATCCACTCTTGTGGGAAGACTTTTCACTAGATTTTGGAACATTGCTGCGATTCGCTCCTATTGAGCCACAACAGCATCAGTGAAGTAGAGCACTGATGTCGGGCGAGGAGCCCTGGCTCGCAGTCGGCGTTCCAGTTCATCCTAAAGTTGTTTGATAGGTGAGATCAGAGCTCTGGGCAGAGTAGTCAAGTTCTTTCACACCAACATCGGCAAACAAAGTCTTTATGGACCTCACTTTGTGCATGGGGGCACTGTCATGCTGAAACAAAAAAGGGCCTTCCCCAAACTGTTCCTACAAAGTTAGAAGCACACAAAGTCTTTATGGACCTCACTTTGTGCATGGGGGCACTGTCATGCTGAAACAAAAAAGGGCCTTCCCCAAACTGTTCCTACAAAGTTAGAAGCACACAATTCTTTAGAATATCATTGTATGCTGTAGCATTAAGATTTCCCTTCGCTGGAGCTAAAGAGCCTAACCGAAACCATAAAAAAGTACCCCAAATCATTATTCTTTCTTCACAAAACTTTACATTTGGAACTGTACGTTAAGGCAGGTAGCGTTCTCCTGGCGTGTCCATGAAACCGAGATTCGTTCATCACACTGCCAGATAGTGAAGCATGATTCATCACTCCAGAGGACGCGTTTCCGTTGCTCCAGGGACCAATGGCGGTGTGCTTTACACCACTCCAGTCGACACTTGACATTGCGCATGGTGATCTTAGGTTTGTGTGCGGCCATGAAGCTTCCAAGTAACAGTTCTTGTGCTGACGCTGCTTCCAGAAGCAGTTTGGAACTCGGTAGTGAATGTTGCCACTTTGGACAGACGATTTTTACGGGATACTCTCTTCAACACTTGGTGGTTCCGTTCTGTGAGCTTGTGTAACCTACATCTTCGTGGCTGAGCTGCTGTTGCTTCTAGACGTTTCCACTGCACAATAACATCATTTACAATTGACAGGACAGCTCTAACAGGGCATAACTTTGACAAACTGGCTTGTTGGAAAGGTGGCATCCTATGACAGTACCACGAGGCCCGGCATGGCCAAGCGTGTTAGTGCGTTCGACTCGTAATCCGATGGTCGCGAGTTCGAATTCCGATGCCACCAAACATGCTCGCCCTTTCAGCTGTGGGGGCGTTATGATGTGACATTCAATCCCACTATTCGTTGGTAAAAGAGTAGCTCAAGAGTTGGCGGTGAGTGGTTATGACTAGCTGCCTTCGCTCTAGCTTTATACTGCTAAATTAGAGACGGTTAACACAGATAGCCCTCGAGTAGCTTTGCGAAAAATTAAAAACAAAACAAAACAGTATCACATTGAAAGTCATTGTGCTTTTCAGTGCAACCCATTCTACTGCCAATGCTTGTCAATGGAGATTGCATGGATGTATGCTTGATTTTAAGCACCTGTTAGTAATGGGTGTGGTTGAAATTGCCAAACCAACTAATTGGAAGAGGTGTTCACATACTTTTGGTCATGTAGTGTGTGTGTATATATATATATATATATATATATATATATATCAATGTTTTTACCTTCGTTCTGTAACTCTTAACACACATTTCTAAAATAACACATTCTTTCGTTAACATTGAGTAACATTTAACAAAAACAAATAGTTACTATTACACAGCGTGTTGTTAACAATGTTTAACACTTAACACACAAATACCTACTATTACACAGTGTGTTGTTTACAATGTTTAATACTTAACACACAAATAACTACTTCTCATTTCGTCGTCTGTATTATTTAACACTCAATATACACATATTACTACTACCCATTACGTCATCTACGTTGTTTAACACTTATACACTTGTAACGGATTTAATATTACATAATTATTTTCATATCTGTTTTTCAGTTTAATATGTATTTAGAAATGCATGTATTGTTTGTTTTTTTTCAATTTCGCGCAAAGCTACTCGCGGGCTATCTACGCTAGCCGTCTCTAATTTAGCAGTGTAAGACTAGAGGAAAGGCAGATAGTCATCACCACCCACCGCCAACTCTTAGGCTACTGTTTTACCAACGAATAGTGGGATTAACCGTTAAATTATAACGCCCTCACGGCTGAAGGTGCGAGCGTTATTGGTACGACCGGGATTCGAACTCGCGACCATCGGATTACAGGTCGAACGCCTCAACACGCTTGGCGATGCCAGGCCAAATGCATGTAACTTACATTGTTAAATGTAGATTGTGAAAGTCTGTGCCTATTCTCAAAATTTGTAGATTCACTGGTGTAAGAACAAAGAATCAACAATATACATTTTACGAAAGCACTAGAGTATTCAAATATTGTGGTCAACTGAACTTTCAAGAATCTCATCCTAAAGGTTTATAAATCGTCGCGCCAAGAGGCAGATTTATATCGTTTGTTTGCTGCGATTTGTATACTATAAACATCGGAAATTATAACTGTAATAAACGTTTACTAATCGGGAAACTGTAGATATTTGACCAGGAACGTTTATATATTTCGAACATTTCAAACCGTTTAACTTCAGGAAATTTACTTCGTACTTTAGTATTTCCACGAATACATTTAATATCTTCGTCGATAAAAAAAACGTCACCTTGTGAATGGTGGGAGTCCAGCCAAGAATATAGAGCTCGCTAGTTGACCTTTGCGCGAAGTATAATAATAACAAATCAGAATTAATTTGTTTTCGTGAACCGTCCATCAAATATTTAGTTTCAGACCATATAGAAGACTCAGTATTGTTTGAAAGTTTGTAAAACTGTTGTATATAAATCATTATTTCTAATAATCAATTAAAATATGTATAATTGTTGTTTGTATATTAAAATATGTTTGTGTTAATAAGGAAAACTGTGTGTTAACAATCTTGTTAACAAAATTAATTTATTTTATACATATCGACATTCAATTAACTTCTAAATTAAAATCAAAACTTCTGATTATTAGCAATTGTAATATGTAACATAATAAATCGGAAGCTCGTCCGAAATAAATTATAATACCTAACAGTACACACACGTTACTACTACTAATTATTGTGTAACAGTCAACACACATACAAATCACTACTGCCTCATTCCGTCGTTTACATTGTTTAACAGGCAACAAGCACAAATCACTACTACCTCATTCGGTCGTTTATATTGTTTAACAGGCAACACACACAAATCACTACTACCTCATTCGTCGCTTACACAGTTTAACAGGCAACACACACAAATCAATACTACCTCACTCTGTCGTTTACACTGTTTAACAGGCAACACACTCAAATTACTGCTACCTCATTGCGTCGTTTATATTGTTTAACAGGCAACACACACAAATCACTACTACCTCATTCCGTCGTTTACACTGTTTAACAGGCAACACACTCAAATCACTGCTACCTCATTCCGTCGCTTACATTGTTTAACAGGCAACACACACAAATCACTACTACCTCATTCCGTCGTATACACTGTTTAACAGAGAACACACACAAATCAATACTATCTCACTCTGTAGTTTACACTGTTTAACAGGCAACACACACAAATCACTACTACCTCATTCCGTCGTTTACACTGTTTAACAGGCAACACACACAAATCACTACTACCTCATTCCACGTTTACATTGTTTAATAGGCAACACACACAAATCACTGCTACCTCATTCCGTCGTTTACATTGTTTAACAGGCAACACACACAAATCACTACTACCTCATTCCGTCGCTTACATTGTTTAACAGGCAACACACACAAATCACTGCTACCTCATTCCGTCGTATACACTGTTTAACAGAGAACACACACAATTCACTGCTACCTCATTCTTTTGTTTACATTGTTCAACAGAGAACACACACAATTCACTGCTACCTCATTCTTTTGTTTACATTGTTCAACAGGCAACACACACAAATCACTACTACCTCATTCCGTCGCTTACACGGTTTAACAGGCAACACACACAAATCACTGCTACATCATTCCGTCGTTTTTCACAGTTTAACAGGCAACACACACAAATCACTACTACCTCATTCTGTCGTTTACACTGTTTAACAGAGAACACATACAAATCCCTACTGCCTCATTCCGTCGTTTACATTGTTTAACAGGCAACACACACAAATCACTACTACCTCATTCCGTCGCTTACATTGTTTAACAGGCAACACACACAAATCACTACTACCTCATTCCTTCGTTTACATAGTTTAACAGGCAACACACACAAATCACTACTATCTTATTCAATCGTTTACACTGTTTAACAGAGAACACATACAAATCACTATTTCCTCATTCCGTCGTTTACATTGTTTAACAGGCAACACACACAAATCAATACTACCTCATTCCGTCGTTTACACTGTTTAACAGGCAACACACACAAATCACTACTGTTTTATTCCCTCGTTTACATTGTGTAACAGGCAACACACACAAATCAATATTACCTCATTTCGTCGCTTACATTGTTTAACAGGCAACACACACAAATCACTACTATCTCACTCCTTCGTTTACATTGGTTAAGAGGCAACACACACAAATCACTACTACCTAATTCTGTCATATACATTTTTTAACAGAGAACACATACAAATCAATACTCCCTCATTTTGTCGTTTACATTGTTTAACAGAGAACACACAAATCAATACTACCTCACTCTGTCGTTTACATTATTAACACTTAATACATACATTAATACTATCAACACTACAACTAATTCTGTTTTCTACGACGCAGTCTCAAGACTTTGTGTGGTTGATGAAACCATTTCAAGTCTCTCTAAAAAATACGGCCCTTATTTTTTACACGTGCACTTCACTATCAACCTTACGTACAGAAATGTGTTTTTTAAAGAAGAACATCGGTATTGGCTGCAGGCCTGCGCACAATCTGATAAAAGTTGAACTGACTCGTAAAGTTTTGTTCGTTTCAAGAATGTTGTTTGCTGAAGTTAATTTTTGTTTCTAATTTCGTACTGCTACCTTTTTAAAGCTTTTGATGATTTTTATGACTTAACCCATGCACATATTAACCCTAACTGTTGAACACAGACACACATAAATATGTATATTGTAAATTTTCAGCCTGTTTCTTCTGAGGCTACTGATAAGCAGTGTTGGTATTTTAATTCAATACTGTCAAAGAAAAAAAAACTTTACTTTTATTGTTAATAAAGGTTTGTTATCACTGTAATTAGTAGTATTAATTATTACTTATATGTGAAAACTTAATTTCAAACATAAGAGAGTAAGATATTTTCTTTAAAGGTTATCGCTTTAATCCTTTTCGAAGTTTCTGAACATTCTTGCACTACAACTAAAAGCAAAATTTTAAACAACTTTATGGAAAGTCTTAGAGTCAGAGAAAGACTCTTTTTGTCGTAAACAAGTTGAAGTAGGTCGCCATGATTATGACATAAATCTCTTTATTATTATCACAGACTAAATTTACGTTATTATTAATTAAAACTTATTATCATAATAGAGCAGTAAATTTTCATTACAACGCGCTGTAAACACTGTTATTTATTGTAGGAAACATGCTACATTACTTCGCAAAACAAAGGTACTACCGAAACGTGTAGTAGGTTTTCTAAAACAATTTTCTTTGTACTGAAAATGTATTGTTTGTTTATTTATCACCACAAGCTTACGTTTTTAAGTAATAATTATAAAAAAAAACATAACGTGATAACATGTAAATCAATGACAGTCATCAATATGTAATGATTATAATAAAACAGCATTTACCGCAGAAGATACATCGGTACAAATCGCACATTTCTTATAGTTTCCAATTTCCACATAAATAAAACTGCACAAACGATATAACCTATAATTCTTACCTTTTCGGTGTGCTGGTTCCTACGATTACGCGCCATTACGAACTTTTCTGTCGTCACCATCAACGTTTCCGTACACGCACAATACGGTGAGTAATTATTTTTTTTTACGTCAAGAACGACAATATTTTTAACACAGATATTGAAACCACTAAAGGAGAAACTTGTGATAATTCAACACATTTGTAAAAAACAAAAGCAAGTGTCGACGCAACACAAAAGACGCGAAGGTCTGAATTGTTGAGTGGATGTACCAGTAAACAGCCGCTTTCGGTCGGGATGTTATGTAACAGCGAAATCCCAGGGTTACTTACTCGAGCAGGTGAGAAAAAGAAGTTAGTCTTCGTTTACGGGCTCCTGTATATAGTTTTCCGAACTATGTTATTGAGTTCACAATTAAAGAAAACACAAGTCACATAACTGATTAACACTTCCATCCCACATAAAAGGTGATTAAATCAGACATTTATGGAAACAACCAAAAATCAAATACGGGATAGAGATTTGGTTCTGAAAGCTTGTAAGTATTACTTATCACTTGTTACTGTATTTTATGTGTTCAAGTAATCTTTTAAGATAAAACAATGGGTGTAGATGTTATTTTAAAATAATATAACGTGTATGTAAAACAAGGCTCTATCATCTTTACTATAAATACTGTACATAGACTGAAGGGAACTTCACGTGGTTAAATCAGTTCAAGAAGCCTTAACGAAAAGATACTGTTTAGAAGATATACGGTGAAACGAGTGTTAAACTAATCTCTGCCTTAAGCTGCATTGAAACTTATGTAAACGAACCCTGTTCCAGGCAGAGAAAAAAAAAAGGTATCGTATACAATGAAACCATTCTGCTCAGAATGTAATTGTTACCAACGTGGTTGATTGTCACTGGCACTACAAAACAAGTTATTTTGTTTACCTTGGACACTACCTTACTTGCCAGTGAGAAGGTTACTGTCGATTTCTATACGGTATATTCAATAATACAGCAATCGTTTCCACGATAATGTGCAAAGAGAATCTCGCATTTATAATTTTTAGATACCTGACCCAAAGGACAGTTTAAAATTTAGAACCCAACAGAGCCCGGAATGAAAGCATGCCTAATCTCATATCCATTTAATGTAAGTTTGATGTTTTACTTCATAACGTTTTTAATCTGTTTCTGTTTGTTTGTTTTTTGAATTAAGCACAAAGCTACACAATGGGCTATCTGTGCTCTGCCCACCACGGGTATCAAACCCGGATTTTAGCGTGTAAATCCTCAGACAGACCGCTGAGCCACTGGGGGCATCTATTTCTTTTTACACCTACCGATATCACATACATTTTGATGACTATAGCTACACGACAGAGGAACATTCGACACCAATCAAAATACAGGCTTCTCTCCCTCCAATTATCGAGCTTGTCATAACACGTATATTACTAAATTAGGGACAGTACCACAATGTGTCTGTACACATTGTGGTACTGTCCCTAATTTTGAGCCCACCAATCAAAGCAACCTGTCACTGTGTATAATTAGTTAGTTAGTTGTTAATTCATTTTTACTTTATTTATTTATTATATTTACTTTGCATTATTGTTTCTTTATATCAAATTCCCAATATAAGAAGGGATTGTGTTTTGAATATAAAAAAAAGTTAAGATCAATACAACTATTCGAAACTGGACTTGTAGCAATAAACACAAGAGTAGCAGAACACCATCAACCTGGTTTACAATTATACAAACTAAGCAAACTAACCTAAGTTAGTTGTCGTATTCTTGAAATAAATTATAATTAATTAGAAAATTAGAAAAAAAATTAAAAAGTAAAAGGTATTCAACTTTTTAAACGAAAACAAAATCCACTAAGGCTTACCTAGATATAATATATACCTCTTATTTTTTCGATATGATATAAATTTTTAAGACATCTATAGAAAAATCGTTAAGGTTGTCTGCCTACAGCCCTTGATTTACCGACCCGAAGAAACACTCCAGCACCTTACCAGTCAACTCCACAGCTTAAAGTGGGGTAGAGGAATACTTCCTGGCGTCACAAGGTTCGAACCCACTCTGTTACAGGAGCCACCTGTGACCTACCACAAAAACAGGCATTCACTAAACGACAACAAATTGCTTAGAATATGAAAATGACATATTTACAAACTGTATTTACAATGTATGCCAGACCCCCAAATCAATGTATCTTAGTCTAGAGACATCTGAACATATTTAAAAATCTGATTGATATTAACAGCTAGACGTATATCAACACATGAACCTAAAGTATGAAATAATAAAATGTGTTTTATCACATTGAGAAATACTTACAAATATCGATTATCCACACATGCTACTCCTTCTGACTGAATGAAAAGGAAGAATAGAGGTCTAGCCACTTAATTTTGTTTAAAGTTTGTGTTTTGTTCATCCGGACTGTCACTGTTTTGAATTGTTTGCTATCCCCAGCTTTGCACAATCCAATCGCGTCGTTCACTGCATCAGGTATGATTAATGATACTGTAATGTTAAAATCTACCTGAAAACGCAAATGCATACATTGATTCATAAGTTAATCCGATGCATGGTCAAGATGACATACTGGTGATTTAGATGCATCAATTGCAACATATACCAAGCCTTGGTACAATCTGAAATATTATATAAAACAACATGATCGAACTAAATACTCCATATTGTTACACACAGTTGTAAGCATGCAGTGATTGCAAAGAAAGTCATGATTATGACCAAAACTAAATATTATTTAAGAATTCTAAATATGCTTCAATGATACAATTATATTTTCCCTCTCTGTGTTTTATAGTAAAATCAAAGGGTACCAGAAAAAGGGCAATTTTGAAATATTCCTTTTCTTCATTTCGTTGAAGCACAGTTGTCGATTTTTGTGAATTGGTAACCCAGCCAATAACTTTTTTTCAAGTGAGCAGGTTTCCACTTAAAAATGCAATTGGAACCTCATTTTACTGTCTAAAAACGATCCACCTGTCTCTGTTTTATGTATAAGTTGCCCAATTAAATTTGCATCTTGGTTTCAGAGAGGAGAGAACTGGTAGGAAGCTTGATGTGTTTCAAAGCTCTCTTCACTTCCAATACTCTCTCTACTTAACTTAGTAAGATCAGTTAAAGGGAGAGTCCCAAATGCATGGATATTTTACAATTTTCTAGTAGGTAACTCATAAGTCATACAAATGCTCTTATCTAGTTCTTGTTTACAAAAGTAATCCTAAAACAGTCCCATACCATTTTCAATATTTTTTCAACTTACTTTCATTCGTATGGGTGAACTGTTCTTGAACCCAAAGGAAATCACAATAAACTAACACAGATTAAATTAAATACTGATTTTTTTCCTTTGTTACATCAATAAATTAGTGAATTTTCTCTGTTATTCTGTACTGTGCTAACCAATTTTTTAGCACATCAGTGAAATACTTTGTTATGTATTGATGTACTAATGATTATATATGGATAACTTTTTCAGTTTCCACGAATACACTAGCGATTCCAGGACTATCCTCTGTAGATACGAACCAACAATTATCTGTAGAAGTTTACTCTTATACGGGCAGCTCTTTCTGTAGGTAGCATACATTATACAATTTTCACACCATTACCAAACAACCAGACTCATGTGCAGTTGAAACTACCATTGAATGTTAGCACAACTATGGGTAATACCTTGGTATTTTCCAGTCTTTATATTATGCAAAGTCTCAAGAATCTCTAATTGTGGAGCTCTGATAATTACTAATAAAAACAAACTCACCATCCAGTGACAACATGGGCTGAAGAAAAGGTACAGTACATCATACTGGCACATGTTAATAGCCAGGAAGGCGCCACAGATTATGTGCATTTTTACCACTTCTTTATAACAACTAGTTGGACTTTATCTTAAGGCGTTCTCATGCTTACAGTCCTTTAGTCACTCTTCCTAGATCTCCAAAAGTGTTATTTATGACATTTGTCCACTAGCTAAGTTTGAAACTTTATGGTTTGATTTTGCTATGATGAAAATAGCTAAATATTTCAATCTTTAGCTCAATCAGATGAGGAACTAGGGGAGTGAATGAAAACAAAGGACACATATAGTAATAAGAAGGAAAATTTAAGGAGGTTATAGTCATGGGTACTTCTTTGTAGGTGCCTAAAACTGTTTGTGAGGTAATTAGAAATATAATAATTAAGTGACGCTGTCCAGAGGTAGTAGTTGAGTGCAAGTGACATAGTAAATGGCACTAGCAGGGAAGCAGTCTTTGTCGTGCACATAGAGGCTAATGACATAGAAATTGGTTGGTCAGAAGAACTAATAGATAAATAAAATGAACTGACAAAGGTATTCAAAGAAGAAAGACTTATTACTCTCGTGAATGGTACGGAGATGTAAGTGTGAGGATGAAACTAGAAGAAGGCCAATAACATTGACCGCCAAGGTTAGAATGAATAGGTTGGCTGATTGGAGTTGTGACCACGAGCAGAACAACTTCTAGCCAATCTAAGATATTCACTATTTTTTAGAATTTAATTACTTCAGTTCGATGATCAAACTGATTTATATTTGATTTAGGGCATACTACTGATAACATAAGTTTATCTTTTGCATGAAACAACCAAGTTACTGGGGTCTTTGTCTTATAGAAGTAAAATGATTTAGGGTAAATTATTCTCATTTTACGTAGATCAGCTATCCTATCTTTAATTCCCGCAATCATTGCATAACTACAAGTCATAATAAGTACTGAATAGATTCCTTAATTAGGGTCATGTACTCTAATAAGACCTGCTATACATCTCAACATATCTTCCTCTATCATTTCTACGTATGTATGCTGATCATTTGGAACAGCAATGTACGAGTTGTCATTTTCTTCAGTTAAAGCTAACAAATGGTTTAGCACTAAGGATAAAGGTACGATCCTATTCAACTTAAACATTCTACCTGTTGCTTTTAAAGTATCTCTATAAGCATTATAACTATATCCCTCACTGCAGCTGTCAATAGATCAGGCCATGCATAATACATGTAAATCTCTTACAAACTGTAAGTGCAGAGATAACTCTTTTAAGCCACAGGAAGTATTGGACGAAAGTACAAACATTTTATGTAGCTGCAGATAGGAAGCTAAGTTTATACCTCCACTTGTGCTAACTTAGCTAACTCCGTTCTACTATTTCCAACCATAAACGATAATTGTTACAAGTTAGTTTGAATCATGGAATTAAAATAAAAAAAACCATTTAAATTTCTACCTTATAAAGTTCGGTCTCTCTTACCCTGGTATGTATCAAGGCATTAGTAATGTTTACTAATGCTTCGGACACTTTTCTAATTTCCTGGTCATGTCATTCAGGCATCTGGTATGATTAATTTATTGTGGTCGCGTGTTCACCTATCAAATTAACCATTTCTCTTGACACGTATCTTTGATGTTCTACCTTCTTGTTTAATTCCCGTAAATAATCTGTTGTCGCGGTTCCAAAAAAACTTCAAACAATTTCCACCTGGCCAATACACTACATTACATTACACTACATGGCGAATAGAATGTGAACACTCGACTATTACACCCATATGTGCTTGTTGAACATTTCATTCCAAAACCATGGACATTAATACGGAGTTGGAAGAGCACTAATGTCGGGCGAGAAGTCGGCGTTCCAATTCATCCCAAAGGTGTGCGATTGGTTTGAGGTTAGAGCTCTGTGTAGGCCAATCAAGTTCTTCATACCAACGTCGGCAAATCACGTCTTTATGGACTTCGCTTTGTACACGGGGCATTGTCATGTTAAAACAAAAAAGGGCCTTTCCCAAACTGTTCCTACACAGTTAGAAGCACACAATTTTCTAGAATGTCATTGTATGCTGTAGCAGTAAAATTTTCCTTCACTGAACCTAAAGAGCCTAGCACAAACCATGAAAAACTGCCTCAAATGATTATTCTTCCTCCACTAAACTTTACATTTGGCCCTATGCATTCAGAGAAGTAGCATTCTTCTGGCATTCGCCAAACCCAGATTCGTCAGATTGCCAGATAGTGAGCGTGATTCGTCACTGCAGAGAACGTATTTCCATCGCTCCAGAGTCCAATGGCGGTATTCTTTACACCACTCCAGCCAAAGCTTTCAACGAACAGTTCTTGTGCTGACACTGCTTCCAGAGGTAGTTAAGAGCTCGGTAGTGAATGTTGCCACTTTGGACAGACGATTTTTACGTGATACTCTCTTCAACACTTGGTGGTTCTGTTCTGTGAGCTTGTGTAACCTACATCTTTGTGGCTGAGCTGTTGTTGCTCCTAGACGTTTCCACTGCACAATAACAACATTTACAATTGACAGGACAGCTCTAGCAGGGCATAACTTTCACAAACTGATTTGTTGGAAAGGTGCCATCCTATGACAGTGCCACTGTGCTTTTCAGTACGACCCATTCTACTGCCAATGTTTGTCTATGGAGATTGCATGGATGTATGCTTCATTTTATGCACATATTAGCAATGGGTGAGGCTGAACTAGCCGAACCCGCTAATTAGAAGAGGTATCGACATACATTTGGCCATGTAGTGTATCAAACGATGTCTTTGTCGAGTCCGATCCGAAATCCAAACGTTATTCTTAATATCCTTTGACTCTAATAACAAATCTTTCATCTCAAGAAGGTGTCTTCTAACTAATGTCTTATAATTCTTAACCAGTCCTTCCTGTAAGATTGTTATTGAACGTAAAGTAGCTGTTCCCTGATTTGTCGTATGGAATGACGTCATATTTCCCGAACATCTGTCATCGAAACTAACAAAACTATTTACGTCAAATGATTTCTCGAACGATATTAGTTCTTCTAGTAATTGAACATACTATGGAAACCGTGTATCTTCCACAATTTTCACTTATCTTCAGATAATACATAAAATTTTATTCTTCGTTAAAAATCCTACCCAGCTTATGCTTTCACTGGAACAATACTTACTTTCATGTTTCCGATCATTGAAAAGATAATGATCATGGCACACAGATATGTCTATTACTACTAATACGCATGAAGATAAATGTCTAATAAACACATACAACACATACAACAATATTCATACATGTCTTATACTTTCTATTTAATCCTAGTTAAAACTGCTCAAATACCTTAACATTGTTAAAAGGTTCTAGCGCACTGCATTTTCTTTACGAAAGCTAATATTGACTATTAATGTCATTTTTGTGTCTATGTACAACTACTTGGAGGTAGAACCTCACTCGTCTTTTTTCATGTGTTGGAGTTACTTCTGGTTGAGTCGGTACAGAACCACGTGATCTGAGATTATAATCATGGGTCTCTGTACCAGCTTGAGTACCTAAAATACACTCTTCGAAAACAGAGGCATTGACGTCATTAGCCACGCTACTCGCTGGGTCATCTGTGGCAACACCTTCGTCACCTAAAATAATATCAGCGTCCTCTAGCTCGGAGGGATCTATTTCAGCTTCACTCACCCCTTCATCATCATAAGATAAACAAAATTCATTCGAATCATCAAATTTCACTTCAATATTTTCTTTCTTATCAGTCGCTTGTAATGATAAGATCTGCTTTCCTTTAGTTTCTTTGATCTATTCACATGTACCAACTGTTTTCTTTTTATACACAATTCTCGAATCTCCAAATTGGCTAGACTTGTTTGTTTAAACACTGAAAGGACTTTTCTGTAGTTTTGCTAACTTCTTAGTATTTTCTTCCTTAACAAAAGGAGTACGTAACAATACTTATTTTCTAATTTTATGTAATTAGTTTCTGCTTTCTTTCTCATTTGCTTGTTTGTCTCTATGTTCAGCAGCTTTAGTTAGATGTTCGTTAGCTAATTCAAATGCTAACTGCATTCGCTGTCACAGCTCAACCTTGTAATCATAATCTAATGGATGATTAATTCTTTTCAGAGCTAGTATCTCCTGCATAAGAGTTTTACATCTCCACCATGTAATAAAAAGAACGGACTTTATTTCAGAGTAAATTCATTTTAAGCACTTCTATATGCTCACAGTAATAAAGGAACTCGCTCATTCTAAGTTTTCTGACCTCTCTCACAGTACTGAGATATCATATCCAGCAAAGTGCTAGACGAAAAGCAGTTTTTTTTTCAATTTTCTTCACACCTAACAAATTAAAAATATCTTTTAATAACTTAGAAACGAAGTTACTACCTTTATCAACTAGTAAGTATTTAGGTACACCATGTCTTGCTGCTATATTATTTACCAATGTTTTTGTGATTGTTTCTGCTTTTTGATCAGGTAAACACACTGCAGATGGATATCCAATTAAGTATTCTACAACTACTAACACAAATTTATTTCCTGGATAACATGTAGGATAATGGAACAAAAATATCCATAGCTACAAATTGAAAAGGTCTGGCTGAACTTGGCTTTCATTTTAAGGGAGCGTTCTTAAAGAGCGGACATGTCTGTCGTTTTTGATATTCCATGCAAAAATCACAATAGTCTTTAATATCTTTGAGCATATTTAACTAAAAGAATTTTATTTATTCTAAAACTGAATATTCTGTAAAAGGCGTGTCGTGATATGTTTTTTTATAATTTTAAAGTGTGTGAAACAACTATCTCTAATGATCTGTCATTATCACTTCTTTAACATATCTGATTCTAATGTGCACTCTGTATCTTCACCCTGTAGTACTTTACTTTGTAAGTTATTTATTAACTTATCTTTTTTTGTTCGCTAATCAGATGATCTAAATTCCAAATTCATCATCAATTTTTACTTTAATTTCTCTATTTTTGTTAATAGCCTATTTTTATTGGGTTTCTTCAGTTTCAATGTTTTCCATTCTAATTCTATTTAAAGCATCTGCGTTAGTATGTCTTCAACCTTGTCTACGTATTACTTCAAAACCATAGTCTTGAAGTAATAATGACCATCTGGCTAAAACCTGGAGGAAGGGTCCTTTAACATCATTAACTATCTTAATGGTGGGTGATCTGTGATGATAGTAAATTTCCGACCATACAGATAACAACAAAAGGTTTTACTTCCGTACATTCCTGCTCTGTATCTGAGTAGTTTACTTCAGTTTTTCCTAACTGTTTACTGTGATGTTCCTTTCAGTTTTTATTTAACTATCATAATACTGCACCTATAGCATAGCTTGAAAAATCTGTGCGTGGGATAAATTCTTTATTGAGGTCTGGGTAACTTAAAATAGGTGCTTTTAATAAGGAGTCTCTTAAATTTTCAAATGCTTTTTGTGTTTTGTTTCTTTTTTAGTTAGCTCAGTTAAAGGTTTTGCCAACAATGCAAAATGTGGTACAAAAACCGTCTACAAAATCCTACAAATCCTAGAAATGCACGAATACCTTTTACTGTTTATGACACTGGATACTTCTTAAAAACCTTTAACGTTTTAGAATAAGATTTTACACCATCTGTGGTTACCAAGTGACCTAAATATTCCATTTCGTTTTTCAGAATCTGGCATTTACTTGAGTTAAGCTTTAAGTTTGCTTATCGTAACCTATAAAATACATATTTTAATCTTTTTAAATGCTCTTCAAAAGTTACAGTGAACACTTTAACATGATTTAAGTAACATAAACATTCTGTGTCTTGTAAACCTGATAACACAACGTCCATTAATCTCTGTAATGTTTGAGGAGTATTACATAAATCAAAGGGAATTATGTTAAACTGATATTTACTTGAAGGTAATACAGAAGCCGTTTTAGCTTTATCTTCCTCTTTTATTTCTACCTACCAATACCCACTTTCTAAATCCATAGACGAAACGTATTTGCTATTATCTAACCTGTCTAATATCTCTTGGACATTAAGTAATAAATAAATGTATTTGGCATTCACTTTCCTGAAATCTGAATAGAACTTAAATTTCCTTCTTAGAAACTAATACAACTTGGAATCCATAAGAACTACTACTGTCCTCTATTGCTCCTTGTTTAAGCTTTTCCTTTACTCACTGTTTTAATTCAACCTTGTGATTCTCTGACACTCTATAAGATCGCTGTGTTATAGGTTTATTGTCGTTCAATACTATTAGGTTCTTCAGTTTATTTGTACGACCATTCGGATCACCTCCCACGATAATTTGGGGCTCCTCCTTTTACAAATATATCAATATGTTCTTCTAATAACGTTATCAAACCTTGTCTAAGCTCCTTTCTCACATTTCCTAAGACAAAACCCCAATATATCTTATTTTGTTGTGCCTGTCTTAGTATTTCTGACATTATGCTGTCCTACTGCTGTTAATGTTTCTCTAATAGTAGCCTTTCCTACTAGTACATGCTTAAGAAGTTCTTCATTTACCCTTAACACGTGTATAAATAGTGAGTCTCTCTCAGACATTTTACTAATAGAAGCAGTTGTACAAGCTTCTGCTTCTTCTAACTCGGTAGGTTCAACCAACACTTCTTCATTATGTTTAAATTCCTAAACTTTAGTTTCCACAATAAACTGACTTCTTACAGGTACTTGAGTTACATTAACTAGTCTTACTGGTACACCTTATTTCAAACAGTCCTGTCAGAATGCTCTGTTAGACGTATGTGTAAAGTCATCTAAGAGGTTTGAACTGTTATTTTACTATTCTACATCGTACTCTTCCATACTTTATCATCACTTACTTTAGTCTTAACCTTCTTATTACTATTGTGATTACTGCTGCTGCTAGGCTTAGCAATTCTATAGACGTTATTATTCACTGAATATCTATTCAAACACTTGTTATTCCTGTCTCTCCGACTTTGTCGTGTATCGTTACGCTTTGAGAAATTAGTGCTTTCGTATTTTGACAGTTGATTCTTAGCCTCGCTAATGTTAGCGTTAGGCGTAGAACTATCAGTTTTAGTTAGTGTGATGGTATCATTTGTCTCATCTTTTACACATAAGTTTGGAAGTTCAAGCCCTTCGAAACGTAAGATTTCCGTTTCTGCAGGTAAGCTACTCACCCGAGGTAAGGGATATTTCAGTGTCATAAGCTCTTAAGAAATACTGTACTATAATACAATCTCTGTCCAGATCTATGTGCTTACAGATATAGAACGAGTGTTGTATCTTCAATTCTTATATTCTTATTTAAACACTATATTTACTTACTGTCCCAACAGGATTTCCTGTTATGGAAGTTAAAATAATTTCAGAAACTTCCTTCCAAGCACTACTCAATAATGTCAGATTTTTCAAGCACGAACTGTGCATTTAGTAAGAACGATCGATTTCCTGTGTCAATCAATAACCGACACTCTATACCTTCTGTTTACACTACAACTACTGGTGGCACTTCATTAACATCATAGACACTTAATCTTTTATTCCATACTGCCAAAACTACTCTAATTTTGCTCTGTAATCTCAGCAAGGATTACATTCTTTGTTTCCACTGTCAAGATGTTATCCTTTATAGTGAGATTTCCTTTAAAATTCCCAGCCTTTGGGGCTTTTCTGTATTCAGTCTGCTTTGGATGTTTGCAGTTTCGAGCTATCTGGCCTTTAACACCACAATTACAACAAGCTATATGCTCACTTTTATCTTGATTTTTAAAACAGTCTTTTGCTACTTGAACAAACTTGCCACACTTAAAACATTGCAAGCCCTCACTCTTCATTAGTTTTCTTCAACAGCTTGCTTTCTTATTCCTACTACAGAATGCAGCTGTCTGTGTAACAATTGTTCTCTTATCGCTTCTCGAGTAGCCACCTCGATGAAATCCAAAGTGTATTATTTGCTTTACTTACGTTACTGTGAACTCTATCACAAAGTAAACCTCACTTATACTCAGACTTTAAAGTGTCTTGTTCATCTGGGTAGCCTATTCCCTATCTGTTGTAGCTTATGCCTAAACACTCGAACTGTCTTACTACCTCTTTGTTATGTCATATTTCGTAACTGTGCCATGATCGTGCTTGGCTTTTCTCGTTTGCCATATTCCTCTATTAACGTACGAGCTAACAACTGAAAACCTATAGTTTCATCTACTTTTTCATAAGCCCTAATAAAACGTTTTGCTTCTCCTGCGGTTCATAGTCAAAATGTCTGATTTTTAGGCATTATTCCAACCAGATGTTTCATTTAAAGCATCTATAAAACTCTGGACATCCTCATAAAACAATAGTGTTGCACTCATTAAGTGTGTAGTGCTTTATAAGCCTACTTGTGTGGGCGGATCTGCAACAGCTTCAGTATTATTGTCAACCCCTCTAGGTGTAGTAGTGTCTCCTCCAGCAGAAAATTTGTTTTCTTCTTGTAATATGAACTTGTATGAGTAGATAAAATGGAAGTATTCAGTATCAGGTTTCATAGACCCTTAACACAGCCCTACAAAGCATTTCGACACAAGTTTCTGTATAGAAGTGCTGCAGTAGTTAAGATCGATCTTTGTTATCTAGCATCTCTCAAAGGTCGGAGGAAGGGGTCACTCTCAGATGAGGCTGTCTGTGACCTAAGTTGTTATAAAATGGAAACACATATTCAGTTTAAGTGTAGTCTCTCCGAGGCATTCTGAGGCTGTTTTGCTAATAATACAAAACAGTCTGCAGTGAAAGAGACACCTAGCTGCGATATCCATTCCTAATCCAACTGTAAAAGACTATAGGGAAGACAACTAGTAATTTGTTAACCTGAAGATGACCTAAGAAGGTCGAAACGTTGTTCTCTACTTTATTTTAATAAGCGTTTCAATACACATACCAGCAGTCTTAAGATACATTTTTACTTCAAGTGGGTTTCTCGTCATCACACATATATTAGAACTGTTTTCAGTGTATGAAATAGTATGTTCGTGCGTAAATATTCAAATTTTTTGTTCAAATATCTTGTTTTATATAAGTTGTAGTTTGTAAGTTTAGAAGTTTTATTAAAACCTCATCGTAATGAGAAGCGGAAAGATATATTATTTACAATAAAGATTTAAAACTACAATAAGACGTTTTTAAATATACTTGGACAACAATGGCTAAATCATAATCTACAGAAATCCAAATGGTTTGATGGAAGAAGACCTGAGGTTATAAAGATTACAACATTCGTGAAAACCAACTATTTTTTTGATATCTTAATGAGAAACTTATTCACGATTAAAACAAAATGTGTTGGATAGTTTTACTATAGGAATAGGAATACACATTGAACTAAAATTATGTTTTAAAATTTAAATATTGTGTACTTTTAACTGTTAAGTAGAGTTATTTTGACAACAATTAACATCTTTACTGTTTTAATGTTTTTAACACACCACAATCATAAAAGGTATACGCTGCTATACTGGTGTTTTTCTCATATTATGGTTTGATCTTCAAGAATAATTTAGATTCTCAAGTCTTTAAAGGTTATCATACTACTGGGCCATGATATAAATAATACACGAGAATGGGACCTTGCCCAAAGCACAATGAAATACACTGTCATTATATCGAGAGCAAAAGAATCAAGTGCTGATGCAATGTGGTATTTCCCCTGCACTGAAGTAAGTGCACTGCTATTTTCGTGAGAACTATAACTTATAAGAGTAATTTCTTTTCTCTAGAAATGTCTGTTACGTTTTGAATGGAATTCATCTGCAAAATAACAGTTAAGATGATTTTCATAATTATCAACATATATTTTGCACAGTGCAATGCCCTGAGAGAGTTATAATAAGTTATAACTCTAGAGCTAATTGATCAAGTGATTAATGTGGAATAACTAACACTAATTCGAATATTTCTATGAGATAAATACTTCAGTAAATGATCTGCACTCTAACGATTGCGAAACAACTGATTACAAAACTCACCGATTCTGTTATTTATAATTTACTCTCTATACTCCCCGAAGTTGCTACATTCCTGATATCAAATTTATAACATTCTAGGCCTGTTTTTATAAGCCTTTCTATCTTAATGATATATTCCTTTAAGCTAGTATTGAAATTAAACTATTGATAATATAACCTTTAAAAAATACCCAAATATCGCCAGTATCATTAAAAAGAAAAAGCATTCGCCACCCATTTTCTCTCTTTTTACAATTTTCCACCTTGTCCCCTGTCAAAGATTTTAACCTTATTTGTTCTGATAATGTGTCCAAAATACTGGCGTTTGTTTCTTCGGATGTCAACTTTTAGTGTACGCTTTGTTTTAGCCATTTTCACTATTTATTAATTTGTTTTATACTCTGTATATAATATCTTGAACATTATTATTACTGTACACATTTCTATTGCTTCTGTTTTATATATGTAAAAACGGCTGGTATTAATTGAGAAAATTCTATGTAGAGGAGCGAACAACGTTTCGATCTTCTTCGGTCATCATCAGGTTCACAAAGAAAGAAGGAGATTACTGACCGATAGCTGACCACATGTTTGAAGGGGTTGTGTAATTGAGTGTAGGAATGTAGAGGGCGTGCTTAGATGTTTGATTATAATTATTAATATAGGTATAATGGTGTTCCTTTGTATTGGTTTATTTTGAGTTTAAGTTGTTGTATAAGTGTTATGTATATGGGTAAATATTTTGTTAACGACAACATGTCGTGTTGTGTTTGAATTTTCATTTCTATTATTCATTTTACCATATTGATATTATTGTTTCGAAGTTTAAACTAATATTTTGTTATTCATTTAGGGTAACATTTAGAATTTTCTTGAATTAAGTAAACCAATCATACGTTTGTAAATGAGTGCTGGTGACTTCGTGTCTAGACGTTTCCTGGAACTGTGGCATCATGACCGCCTAAGAATATTTTTATTTCTACTTATCGTGGGGGCGTTATGATGTTACGATCAATCCCACTATTCGTTGGTAAAAGAGTAGCCCAAGAGTTGGCGGTGGGTGGTGATGACTAGCTGCCTTCCCTCTAGTCTTACACTGCTAAATTAGATATGGCTTGGGCAGATAGCCCTTGTGTAGCTTTGCGCGAAATTCAAAACAAATAAACAATCTTTGTTAAAGGGTTAAATTAAAAACTACTTATCACTCCAGAAAATAGAGTTTGGTTTTATTTAAGTCATGTTTCGCTATTATGGCTTCACTAGAAGAAACAAGACAAATACTAACATGGTTTAGATGTGTACAAAATATTTCAGAATAGTTTGAGTTTGCATAATGAGGTGTACTTTTCTACACTGGAATATCTTAAGGTAATTTTTGTGAGATGGAAAGTTAGTAAAAACACGCATACATGTCATTATACTAATTAAATACGACCAATAATCTACGGATTTACAACACTAAAATCAGGGTATGGATTCCCCTCGATGGACTCAATAGATATCCCGATTTGACTTTGTTGTAAGAAAAACACACACATGAACAATAATAGTAATTAAAATTCCTGGTGATGTTTAGTTTAACAATGATTTATTCTTTGAAATTTGAATTTTGGTGAAGACAATAAGAATATTTGGTGTTATGAGATAATTTCTAACAGTTAAAACGTTTTGTTAACAAAATGTTCAGCCGCAACAATGCTTTGGTGTTGACAGGTAAAAGGTTCTTCCATGCCAACTCACCTTGGGCTTCCTAGTTCACGTCATAAATTTCTTTGAAAACAATTAAAGTAAAAACATCATTTTGATTTATTCAGCCATGCAAAATCCTAAAGTTGTTCAGTATAGCTAAATGAATCAGAATAAATATTTCACTTTAATTTTTTTCAAGGAAATCTATGACATGAACTGGGAAGCCCTCGGTTAGTTGGCATGGTTGTTCTTGTTTTGAATTAAGTACAAAGCTACACAATGGGCTATCTGTCCTCTGCCCACCACGGGTATCGAAACCCGGATTTTAGCGTGTAAGTCCGCAGACATACCGCTGAGCCACTGGGGGGCTAGTTGGCATGGAATGACCCGTTTATTAATTTGGAAGTAAAGCAAGCAATGAAGAAAACAGATATCAAAAGAATTGTTGTTGAACATTTGGTTAACCAAAAAGTTTTACCTCAAAAAGTTGTACAACAATTGCCTGTCTCTCATTTTGACTCAGATTTTGAATTAAAAAGAATAGAAATGGAAATGAAATTTCGTTTAGAAATTGAAACCAAACGTCTTGAGGCAGAAAAAGAAACCAAACGACTTGAGGCAGAACAGGAAAACAGACGCCTTGTTCTTGAGGCAGAACAAGAAAACAAACGCCTTGATGCCGAAATACAAATAGAACGCATTAAGGCTGATAAGAAAATCAGTATGAGAAAGGCACAGACAGAAGAAAAGGTTGTCCAAATGCAGTTGGAAAATTTTGATGCTTCCAAACAACTTCGTTTAGTGCCTCCATTCAATGAGAAGGCTGTGGATAAATATTTTCAACAATTTGAAAAATTGGCCCTTAGGCTAAAATGGCCTACCGAATATTGGATAGTATTACTTCAGAGTGTTCTCAAAGGTAAAGCTCAGGAAGTATTTTCCAAACTCACGGCCGAGCAAAGTTATGATTACGAGCATGTCAAAAAATGCATTTTGAATGCTTATGAATTAGTGCCAGAGGCGTATAGACAAAAATTTCGTGGTTACAAAAAGTTTGACAGCCAAACTTATGTCGAATTTGCTCCTGAAAAAGAAACTATATTCGGCAGGTGGTGTGATTCCAAAGAAATCAAAGATGATTGTACAAAACTCAGAGAACTCATGTTAGTTGAAGAATTTAAAAGATGTATTCCAGTAGAGCTAATAACTTATATTGATGAACAAAAAGTTTCCAAAATTCATGATGCTGCTGTCTTGGCAGACGAGTATGCTTTGACTCACAAAGATTTCTCGTACAAGAGCAAAACAAATCACACAGCGAAGAAACCCAATGACTCATTCAAGCATTATGCAAATGTCAAGAAAGACAGAAAAGAGCAAACTTCTGGTTCTCAAACAAAGACTTCATCTTATTCTCAAAGCTCATCATCTACAAAAAACGTGCCATTCTCATCCAAAACATGTGCTTATTGTAAGAAACATGGCCATAAGGTGCTATAAGGTCAAAAACAAGCCATCTCCCCATAGTTTCATTTTACCCTCGTTGGATACATCATTGGTTCCCAATGTTCCCAATTGGTTCCACTGTGGATTCCAATATTCTTGATATACCTTAAGATCTTGTTGAGAACAAATTTAAGCCTTTCATCACTTTGTTTCTTTTGTTGACGATTCACATCTACAACCAATTAAAATCCTGCGGGATACTGGAGCTTTTCAGAGTTTGATTTTGGAAAGTGTACTTCCGTTTTCTGAAAAGTCATCTGTTGGGGCCAACGTGGTCATTTCTGCTGTAGAAGGTGGCGTCGTTTCTATTCCTCATCATAGGTTGGATTTGCATTCGGAATTAGTTTCAGGCCCAGTGACTGTGGGTATTAAATCTTCATTACCTGTTGAAGGTGTTTCTATGCTTTTGGGGAATGATTTGGCTGGTAGTAAGGTGGTACCAGAGGTTTGTGTTGTTGAAGCACCTGTTGTTATTCCCAGTACAGAGCAATTGTTGAAGAGTTTCCCGATGTTTTCCCCGCCTGTGCTGTTACTCGTTCTCAGGAGTCCAAAGAGGATTTCCCTTTATCTGATACGTTCATGTCTCGCATCATGAGATTTCTGACTCAACTTTAAGTTCTGCTGATGACTCCGAGTCATTTTTCAACTCTCTTCATCGTAACAAACTTGTTGAGGAACAGTACAATGATCCTGAAACTCGTTCTCTTTTACAACTGGCCGTTGATGAAAATGAAATAGGAACTGTGGCTATTTGTTACTACCAGAAGTCAGGTGTGTTAATGAGAAAATACAGACCTCCTGACGTTGCTGCTGATGAAGAGTGGAATGTTATTCACCAAATCGTCATTCCAAAATGCTATCGGAATGATATTCTTAGTATTGCTCATGATCATGTGTTGTCAGGACACTTAGGTATAAGAAAGACCCTAGATCGTATCCGACGACATTTCTATTGGCCAAAGATGCGCCAAGATGTTGTTGACTTTTGTAGGACATGCCATTCTTGCCAAATGACTGGAAAACCAAATCAAGGGATTCCCAAAGCACCACTGCACCCTATTCGTGCCTTTGAAGAACCGTTCTCAAGGGTCATTATCGACTGTGTTGGCCCGATGTCAAGAAGCAAAGCAGGAAATGAATACCTCTTGACGATCATGTGTGCTTCTACACGTTTCCCTGAGGCAATCCCTTTGAGAAAAATCACTACGCCCAACATTGTCAAGGCTCTTGTCAAATTCTTTACCATGTTCGGGATTCCAAAAGTTGTGCAATCAGACCAAGTCTCAAATTTTATGTCTAAGATATTTAACAAGCCATGCATGAACTAAACATCCATCAAGTTTCATCCAGTGCATTCTATCCTGAGTCACAAGGTGTCCTTGAATGTTTCCACCAAACTCTGAAAGCCATGCTTAGAAATTACTGCCATGAGCACTCAAAGGACTGGGATGAGGGTGTTCCCTTGTTATTGTTTGCAGTTCGTGAGGTTGTTCAAGAATCTACTGGATTTAGCCCTTTTGAGTTGGTTTATGGTCACTCAGTTCGTGGTCCATTGAAATTGGTTAAGAAGAAATGGTTGAAGGACAACAACTCACAAATTAGCTTGTTAAACTATGTCTCTGATTTAAAAACCAGATTACACAATGCTTTTAATGTTGCCAGGGAAAACCTGAAATCTTCTCAGGAAGAAATAAAAACCTGGTATGATAAAAAGGCCAGAAACCGATTTTTTAATGTTGGTGACCAAGTACTAGTCTTGTTGCCCATATCAGGCTCTTCACTTCAAGCTAAGTATTTTGGACCTTATTTATTTGAAAATAAAATAAATGATCTAAACTATGTAATCACTACCCCTGATCGGAGGAAAAGCTTTGTCATATCAATATGTTGAAACGATATTATGTGCGAAAGAAAATGAATGTGTCAAATACTACTCCTGTGAATGTGACAAGCAGTGTGAATGAAGATCATGATCCTCCTCTTTCTCCTCCTGAAATTATAGAAAATAGCATTCCAGACACTCACGTTAAACTTCAAAACTCACAAGTATTAGCAAACTTAGATGAGAAACTAAATCATTTGACCCAACAACAAAGTCAAGAGTTGAAAAGTTTGATTTTAGAGTTTGCTCATTTTTTCCCTGATGTTCCTGGTAGAACTAATGTCATAGAACATGATGTTGTTATTGAGAACACTCGACCAATAAAACAACATCCATATCGGGCCAATCCTATGAAATTGTCACAAATCAGATCAGAAGTACAGTATATGCTTGAAAATGGTTTCATTGAATTGTCAAAAAGTAATTGGAGTTCACCCTGTATCTTGGTACCAAAGCCTGATGGCTCAGTTAGGTTCTGTACAGATTTCAGAAAGGTTAATGATGTGACCAAGACTGATTCATATCCTATTCCTAGGATGGATGATTGTACTGATCGTGTCGGTAACTCAAAGTACCTTACCAAATTTGACCTACTCAAAGGTTATTGGCAAGTACCTTTAACTTCTCAAGCAAGAGAAATTTCAGCTTTCATAACACCAGATGGTTTGTACCAATACAAAGTTATGCCATTTGGCATGAAAAACTCTGGTGCAACATTTCAAAGGTTGATGAATCACGTCATTGCAGGGCGGGAAAATGTGTATGCTTACATTGATGATGTACTTGTAGTAAGCAGTGACTGGTCTAAGCATTTGAGTCACATTCGTGCATTCTTTGAGAGGTGTTCCGAGGCTCAGTTGACTATCAACCTCTTAAAAAGCGACTTCTGTAAAGCAACAATTGTGTACTTAGGCCATGAAATTGGTCGGGGTAAAGTGAAGCCTATCCAAGCTAAGGTACAGGCAATAGCGGAGTATCCAGAGCCGACGAACAAAAGAGGTATTGTGAGATTCTTGGGCATGGCAGGGTATTATAGGAAATTTTGTCCAAATTTTTCTGATGTGGCTGCACCTTTAACAGCCTTACTAAAAAAGGATGTAAAATTTTCCTGGAATCAAAATTGCCAGACTGCCCTTGAAAGGATGAAGGTCATGCTCATGAATGCTCCAATCCTCAAAGCTCCCGATTTTGACAAACCATTTAAGCTTGCTGTAGATGCGAGTGACATTGGTGTTGGTGCTGTGTTGTTGCAAGAGCAAAATGGTGTTGACCACCCTGTGTGTTACTTTTCAAGAAAACTTGATAAGCATCAAAGAAACTATTCAACAATTGAGAAAGAAGCACTTGCATTGTTGTTAGCTTTACAACATTTTGATGTTTATTTGTGTTCTTCACCATTGATTGTTAATGTTTTCACTGACCACAACCCACTCGTGTTCGTGAACAAAATGAAAAACAAAAATCAAAGGTTACTCAGGTGGAGTATTATTCTGCAGCAATACAATCTGTCCATTAATCATATCCGTGGTTCGGACAATGTCATAGCAGATGCGTTGTCACGGTAATTAAGTTGTTTAGTGTTTTGTTATAATTATCGGTTGACTAAAATTTGTTTCTTAGTTCAATAAGTAAAAAAAAAATTTTTTTGAGTTAAAATTTTTTTTCCCTTTAAGGGGGAGAGTGTTATGTAAATATTATGTAAATGTTATGTAAACGACAATCATGTCATGTCCTGTTTGAATTCCCATATCTATTATTTATATTTATATTTTCGAGGTTTAAACCAGTGAAATTTAAAATAATATTTAGAATTAATTAAAATTCATTTAGAATTATTCATGTAGAAATTTTTAAAACTAGGTAGATTGATCACTTGTATTAGCCTGGTGTTTGTACTGTGGAATTCTGGGAAGTTACGCGATATAGTATATAAACAGACGGCGATGCAAGGGAAGTCATGATCCATTTTTACTCGGGTCAAGAAGTGAGTTATCCATTTTTACTCGGATCAAGAAGTTTGTCTCGTTTGAGAAAGTTTAAACTGAATTTGTGAATAAAGCTAGATCTACTAAAGCGGTGAAATTTTTATTACGTCAATCTTTACAATTCAGTCAGATTACGGATTATACCGAAAGTCAATACGAATTGGACTGTGAATTTTTGTTTGAAATTACCCATTCAAACTTCGAAAATTTCTCCGTGGGACTAAATTCACACCCTAGATTAGAACTTTGGATTTCGGATTTGGACACTTATTCTGGATCATATTATTAAGCACAGGCCAGTACCTTTTTGTATTGTAAGTTGTTTTGATGGTTGAAACTGGATATCTGTTATTGATATTGGATAATTTATTTTGTGTCCATCACATAAGTAGATAATTGTAATAAATTATACAAGCTGCTATCTGTGTCTTTCTGTTGCGTTCAGTCCGCATAAAAAAAAACGTAACAGGTGTGAACATATTGATAGTCCAAAACTACAAACTACACATCACTGGTATTAATTTCGAGAACCAGAATCAGAAATGGATGAGTAATTTGACTCATATAATGAGGGTACTGTATTGTATAATATTGTCTCATTGTTTCAGTTGATGAATAGGGAAAGGCTGGTAATACCTTTATGGCTGTTCATAAGTAATCAATCAGATGAGGCTATCTGTCTCAATGATTGGCTATGATACCCTCCTTCTCGTCATTATTGTATGAATTACCTGCTTGTATGGAAAGTATTTTTTGCTTTCCAGCTATTTAAGTGGTAGTTTTCAAATATTTCGTCATGATGTCGTATGATAAATACGACGTTATTGTACAGCTGAGACATTTGATTGGTTAAGAGATAAGCAAATGAAAAAGCTATTTTCAGAGACTTGTTCAGGAGGCCTAGACAAATGTCTCTTGTGGAATCTTCTCTGTACATGTTTCTATAGACACTTATCCTATGTTGTAGCTGTATTTTATGGGTAAATTTCAATGTCGACTTCAGTTTCCTAGCTTCAAGTGTTCACTCTGGTATGAATTTCCTGTTCTGAAGTCGAAGAATTTTCTGTGGATGCTCCTGTGTTTTGTGTTTCTCTGGTCTGCATCTGTGGTTGCAGGTCTTATAACTCTTTCTTAATGATTAGGAGGTTTACTGGATTAGATACAGTGGTCTTCTGTGGTGATTTTTAAGGTTATTAGTGTAACTCGGGCTTTGTGTGCATTAGTAGATGTAATATGTTGAGCCTGCAAGTGTTAGTTTTCCTTTACTTGTTTATCTTCCTGTGTGTTTTTATTCACTTTGAAATTAAAGAAATACTGAAAATCTATCTAGGTATGATGCAATTAATTTGATGTCGTTAAAGCATTCATGAATTGTGTTGAATGTTCTGTCTTTCGTGAAACGATTTTGTATAATGTAAGTATTTCAGTTTTAATATAGTTTCTCAGTGCTTGTAGGAATTATTTAGTAGTGATAGACAAGTCTATGTCCTCAGAAAGATGGTGTAAAGATTGGTGTTACTTCTAGACGACTCAAAATATATTGTGGGGATGGAATTCCATTGTTTATCTAAATATTTGAGGTCTTCAGATGGGTTGCTCATGGATTCCTTCTCACTGTAGACTTCTTAATTGCATCTTTATATGTTATTGACAACTTATTTCAGAGAATAGATATTTAGTAAGCCATTGGCAAGCACAAAAGTCGTTATTTTTACCTTCGCATCTTCTTACTGCACACTGTAACCAGTTTGTTTGCTTTGTTATAGGATTTTCATCCCTACTAGCGTCTCATCAATTTCAGATGTAATTTCAATATACTTTGAAATAAGATAACTAATAATTATGATTTACAATAGTTTATAGCAGAACATAAGAATAGGAACTTCAAGCTTACCCAACTTGCAATAGGTTAGACGTTCAACTAGTAATGTAAGTTTAAAACATCTTGAATTATAAACCCTGTTTTTGAAAAGATTGTCTCATAGTACTATGAAATATAAATATTAGAGTTAATATTTTAAACCATAAAATAATTGCTGAATTCAGTGATGTCGAGAAAACCCACTTGTAGAAAAATATGTTTGTAAAATTATTGAATTATATTATAATATCATCTGTCAATAAAATGTATTTAGATTATTGTTTACAGAATAAATTAACCTTATTTTTATGTTTGTGCATGTTTAAAATAATGATTTAAAGACCTAGTATAATTTATTCTATCCAGAATGTTATTTTTGGTTTGAGACACATAAAAATGCAAAGACATTGTTAATCCTACCTCAAAACAAGTTTCTTTCTATTAGTCATATTAGACTAGTAGAAGCATAACTATGTTAAAAATAATTTCACTCACTTTCTTTCCAGAACTCAATATAACAAACACAATGCCATAATGCAATATACAAAGTCTGCGTTACGTATCGAAGAAATGCATAAATTCCATAATATGTACAATGACATATAAATATATATAAGAACGAAGATCTTTCTCGCGGTCTGTGAATCTGTTCCTTATGCACAGCTAAATCTTAAAAGCTATAAACTCTGGGTACAGATAAGACTTCGAACTGAAAGTAATATGAGTTATGTGACCACTGCATCAAAGCCATTTTTGTGGTCGCAGTTTTAGGCCTTAGACCAAATTGACCAATATAGCGATTTTTGGCAAATAGGACAACCATTTGGTCTCAAATCCTTAAGGCGAGATAATTTTGGTAATATGTGGACAAGGAAGCTATTATTTGCAATTCCTCTCTATGTGAAGGTTAGATTTATCCAACTCATTTAATCCGTGATTAATTATGTGCTCAAAATATTTCAAATCTTCGTGGCCTTTTGTGATCTTTAAGTCTCTTTCTTCTACCAATACAATCCTACTTTCTATCTCCCCTTAACTGAAAAAGGCTGATGCTCGCACACTCCCTCAACTAAATAGATTTGCTTCAGATAAATATTTTGCTTTGCTTGCGTTTACTCGCAAGATTCAGCTATTCAATGGCTTAACAAAAATGCCTGGTATCACCAAGGTTTCGTTGTTTTGCAATGCAAAGACATTAAATCAATTTTTCATTAAGTGGAACAATATTAAAGTCAGAATACATTCCAAACGTCACTTCATTACACAACTCAGAACATCAAAAGGCAGGGAAGGCTGTTTTAGAAATTGAAATATCATGTAAAGTTTGATTAAGTAATTTTAGTGATTTTTTTATTTTTATTGATTCTAATCAAAATATTTAATTAAATAAAGAAATAATTTCAGTTTTTTTAGAAAATAATCATAGTTAATATAGACGATTTAATCAAAACAACTCAGAAGATTTGTACTTAAGCGATTTTCATTCGATCAGCGCTGGGCACTTCGTGCTCTATTAGTTTGGTTTAAAATTTAACATCTACAAGTTGTCAAGGTGAAAAAAGGTTAAGGGACTGTTTATATGCGCCAAACATGCGAGCGAGTAAAACCTAACGTTCCTTTTGTCGAAGCGTAGCCAGATGGTTAAGGCACTCGCCTCGTAATCTGAGGGTCGCGAGTTCGAGTCCTTTTCACACCAAACATGCTCACTCCTTAAGCCGTAGGGGCACCATAATGTTACGGTCAATCACAAGTCCAAGAGTTGGTTGTGGGTGGTAATGACTAGCTGCCTTCCATCTTGTCTTACACAGCTAAATTAAGGACGGCTACCACAAATAGCCCTTGTATAGCTTGATCGAAATTCAAAAACAAATCGTCAAAGCGTATAAAAATGATAAATGATACATTTTCGTCAAAATGTAAATCAGTTTTTATTATTTATTTACTAACAGTAAATAATGTCGTTTCGTGTCTATTTGCTGTTGTTTTTAACAGAGTTCACAAACTCCCATTTCCGCAGCGAACATAAGTCCTGTGGTGGAAATTTCCAAAACCAAAGGTAGAAGTCACTTTAGAAAAAGAAAATAACAATAGTAATTGAAAGTTATGAACTCAGTTAATAGAAAAGTAATAGTTACAATACAAAATAACATTGGAAACTTTACTTCAGTACATTATACTTATAAATATTTATGAGTATAGTAAATAAGTAAACCTGTAAACAACTATTCCCAAGCAATGCTCCTCCCCCGTGGCATAACGGTATGTTTGTTAACTTTTACTGCTAGAAACCGGGTTTCGGTACCAGTGGTGGGTAGAGCACAGATAGTCCTTTTTATGCGCAATAACAATACCCAAACAAAAATATTAAAAATATTTATGCATGCCAATCCTAAATTCTACATACTTTCCACAGAATATAGAAAAGAAATCTAAATTTCAAGAACTGAAAATAGTTTTATCTTATATAACTAAAATTAATCTGATATTATTCAGTTAATGTATTATAAGCTCTATCTTTACAAAAAAATTACCGCACTTTACCAAGTGTAACACAATAATACAATTTTAACAAATCATAACATAACATTACTTTAGTACTGTACTAATCATTTTCTTCGAAATACAATTCCCAAGAAAATTAAACTTTACATGTAACACTCTTCTTACTACATAACTGTTAGAGAAAGTGTGCGTTCAACCTAAATATTCACATAAATGAAGATCTTAACATACAAACTGAAACTGAAATACTTTCAATTTTTATGCCTTGATAACAAAACATGAAACACAAGTCCTCAGCTTACTTCATTGAGATTTGAAAACGCTTATTACAAATCATACAGCAAGTTTAACTGTTTGAATTGTGCTTTTACCAAATAATTACTTTTTTAGCATAACTGTTTAAATCCTGCAAAAAAATTAACAGTATTTAATGAAATCAGTCAAGTGGTTATTTATGTTTTGTCTATCGTTATGTGTAAACAGCAATGAATATACAAAAATAAAGTTTCACTCATACTTTATATTAAAGAGATAGGTTTAAAGGTTCTAGAAATAAACTGTTAAACAAGAGACTGCTGACCTGTAGAATTCTACAATAAAGTGGATAATCCGTTAGAAATCTTATCTTGTTATGTAAACGTTGTATATACTTTTTTATTTACCATCATTTATCTTAAAATATTATTTCCTGTAATTAATTAATATTTACATGTAGGTGACTCACAAATTACGATAAAGTAAACATTTGTATGTTTCAATTAGAAATATTAATATAATAATTTCTTTCTTTACATAATAAAATATTTCAAACTCATTTCTGTTTTGCTTACTGAAATATTATTTTTAATTAGAACAGTAAAGAATCCCCTAAGATTCAACCAAAGCCATCTCTTATCTTGAGCTTCTGACCAGATAAAGAGCAACAAGTCATCAGCCACATATACTAAATATATTTACCAAACAATAAAATTCATCCTCGTGACAAATATCCCTCTCACAGTTAAAAATGCAAAGCATATTCAGCAGCGTGCTGCAGCTTGAACCTTACTATCCGCAGCCTGGCACATTAACCCCAGACTTTTATTACATACAGCTTTATCTACGTAGGTACGCAAAGTATCATTTCATCAAGTCGTTTCCTTGACAATTAATCTTAAGAAAAGTAGTCTGGATGACGTCAGCTGGAAAAGATTCAAGGCGTGTCATGCTCAACAGAAATCTACAAAAACTTTAAAAATTAGATGAACGTGAAAGAATTAGTAATTCCACTAAAACGATGGAAATATATTTAGAATTTTTATATCAACATATCAAAAGTTAGCTAGTACTTAGTAAAATTATAATTTCAAGTTAAATCCTTGTCAAGTGATAATGAAGTAATAATGAAGTAACTTTTAAGTTATGTGTGAATATAAATGACAAGTTACATTTTACCGAAAATTAATCATACCAAGATTAGATAATGTTGTCAATACTCGAAGTACTTGCGAGTTTACAACATTGTCATTTATGCTTTTTAACAAAATCAGCCAATAAAAAAAAAATTCGGATATTTAAATTCAAGTGATATTGTTAATATCATGCGTTCATCACATGGCTGTTAAATAATACAAGAAAGTTAGAAATATGGCACGTAAAACAGCACGTGAACAAATTTAAATTCAAGCGATATTGTTAATACCATGCGTTCATCACGTGGCTGTTAAATAATACAAGTTAGAAGTTGTGAATAATACAAGTTGTGAAACAGCACGTGAACAAAACTGTTCACACAAGACTCACATGTCAAACTTATGAGTGTTAAACTAATGTATTGTGTAAAGTCAATAACAACTTACGCTTTTTAATTTATCAACTTCTGAGCTAAGTATTGAACCTCAAAAATGATTTTATTACAACTAAAAATAAGACATTCATACAATAAAAAAACATTGAAACAGATTATACTATCTGTAAAATCAGTTATTAATTGCTCTATATTTATAACACTGATAATTCACATAATTGTTCTATATTTATAACACTGATTATTCACACCACTTTTGTGTAGGTTTCTTTTTTCTCACCAATACTTTTCAAACAAATCTGCTGACACAAGACTCGCATCTCGAACGTATGACTGTTCTACTAATGCGTTGATCATTTATTAACCTTCGAGTTTATTAATGATCCTTGAAAACTTTATTACAGTCAAAATAAAACATTTTTGAAACAACAAATACACACACAGTGAGAACCGCTGAAGTAAATATGAACTCACTAAAATCAGTTAACTTTAAAATTAAGAAACTAGAATATCACAACAGTATTAACTCCATCAATTTGAGGTACTTGAGTTACTTTAAACGTTTTACTTGATAAAATAAATCTAAGTATTAAACTTTACTTGTAAGTAAATATGAATAGTTTTCAAGGTAAGAACTTTATTTCAGGCCACGTAAGTTATTTTAATTAAAACATACAAAAATTGTAAAATATAATTACTTCGAGCAGAGTGAAAATGAGTATGGCTATATTTAAGAGATGTTTCTTCACACAACACAGAAGATTTATAATCCTTTCGTTTTTACAGAACATACATCAATATCCTGCATATGAAGGTATAAAAATGTAATGAAAGACCTATAAACAAACAACAACAATAAAATTATAATAATAAATAAGACTATACAGTTGATGCAGAAATGCATTTTTGGCTAAAAATATTCACATTACTATTCTATAAAGAATACAAAGCTAACCACAAACTTTATACATAGACGTCATCATATAATTATGAAATGATATGAAATGTAACATTTTTTATGAAGATACATCCAAGGTTAGAAGAAGAGCGGGTTATCTATATCACAGATTTTCATCTCATTTCTAAAGAACCCTTCAGAGGACTACTATTATTAACTGTAAGTTTAGCATTAAAATACTGAGTGTCTGACTTTGTGTGACTATATATTCTAATCTTACGCTTGTATGGCTGCTTTAAAGTTGGTTGTCCATTTATATTCAAAGGTATTAAATCAGGAGGCTGAGTAGAAAATGCAGATTTTTCAATAGTTAATAAAGGTTGGCCATGAATGCTACAAGGACGAGGATCGTCTCCAGGAGGCCCAGTCACTGGTGAACTTTCTACCTGAGGTGTTACACTGGAGGAACACGAGACGAATGATCGTGTATATTCCTTATTTGTATTCAATGCTGGTTTTCTATCATGCTGAGGGTGACTAGAGATTCCCTTGCTGGTTAGACTAGTTATAGGAAAACCTGGGTGAATGAAAGAAAATTCTGATGTGGCTGATGATACTCCAGATTTAGAAAACTGAGTGTTGGAAAGAGGGGGAGCAGCTTCTGGGTTGGAGAGTATATGTTGAGCATAAAGGGATCGCTGAGAGAGAGCTGGCGATACCTGTAGAGAACGTGGAGAAGGTCTTTCAAAATGGCTTCGCAAGGATCCTCTTCCTACTGAGATGAGGGAAGAGTAAGAACCTCCTGAACATTGAGGAGCTAGTCGAGGTGTAAGAAGAAGGCGAGATGGAGAATGAACATCTGATTCAAAGGGAATCTTCACACTGCTTTCATCTAGTGGCTCAATGTCAGTGGAAACTGCACGTATAAAACGTAAAAATAAATATTAATCAAGAAAACGTTTATCATTATGACAGAAACAAACATCTTAGTACCAATTTAGCTTTGTTATAGGAAAACAAGAGAAGAACGTCATTACTTAAAACTGCTATCCTTTACCAGGAAAGATAAAAAAAGAAAAATTCTCTGAAGGCGTAGCTAGAAATTTATTGTGTAGAGGTGTTTATATACGGTAAAAATACATGTATCTATGTACTGTTTACCTTAGGAAACTATAAACGCAGATAAATATCTGATTACTAAATACTATATTCTATTTTCTATATTCTATTTGAATTTGAAACTTGTAGTAAGTACTAAATGTTATTTAATATACATATATATATATAAAACTCTAATCCCTGCCTCCAAATTTACCTATGTCAATACAAATGTGTATATAATTAGAAGTTATAACATAAGTTAAGGGGAAATTACTTAGTACTTAGATAGGTTTTACTGCACAAAGAAGCATGCCCAAGTTAATCTACAACACATTGTAGAAAAAGTAGTCAAGAAGTAGAAAAGTGAAATTACAAATTCTATTGGAGGGGAAGGGGCACGTGACAAAACTTTACTTTTTGTTCTTCTCTCAAGTTAAAAAAAACACTTAAATTTAAATATACGTCA
Source organism: Carcinoscorpius rotundicauda (assembly GCA_011833715.1). NCBI lineage: Eukaryota > Metazoa > Arthropoda > Merostomata > Xiphosura > Limulidae > Carcinoscorpius > Carcinoscorpius rotundicauda. The sequence continues at coordinate 29,895,051 of CM022406.1, forward strand.
TAAGTGGTGATGGATGTCAATCTAATACACACATGTTTTTCTTCTTACGTTATCTCGTCTGAGACGGCTCGGCATGGACAGGTGAGTTAAGGCGTTCGACTAGTAATCTGAGGATCGTGGGTTCAAATCCTCGTCGCACCAAACATGCTCGTTCTTTCAGCCGTGGGGGCATTATTAATATGACGATCAATCCCACTGTTTGGTAAAAGAGTTGGCGGTGGGTGGTTATGACTAGTTGTCTTCCCTCTAGTCTTACTGTGCTAAATTAGGGACGGCTAGCACAGATAGCCCTAGTATAGCTTTGCGCGAAATTCAAAACGAACAAACAATTCGTTTGAGACACTTTTTGTGAACTTAGTAAGAGAAACAAGCTCCCTCTTTATCACATTTTATATATTATACTATGCAAAAGTGTAAATGCAAAGTCAAAAGTTAGATTTCACACTAAGTTTGCAAACATATTGCTGGGCTACTGGGGGAACAAGGAACTTAATGTTAGGGAGTACTCTTCTACCAAGTATTTGGCTAAATTGAAAAAAAATGAAAATAAAAATTTAGCACTAAAGGTGTATATATGTTGTTGGGTATTTTTAAAATCTTAAATGTGGAGTTTTAGTAAATGTACTTTTAAATGTTACATTTATTTAAGGTTCTCTAAATTATAATTATTTATGTTTCCGTTTTTAATTCCTTAGCTATTTTCTAGTGTTTATTCAATCTAAAGATAAGACAAAGGGCTTTTTAAAACAATTCTTTATCAGCTTTTTTTACTTTTGCATTTTAACATAAATCGGTTTTATGTTTCGCTCTTATTTAAAGTTAGGATGTTTTTAAATTTATTTGCTATAAAAGTGAAACTAATTCTCTATCGTTATATCTACATTTCTTTAGAAACTTCACATATAAGTCTTACCTACTGTAGTGTGCAGGGTTAGAACAATATAACACTTTGTTATTCTTTTTATTTCATGGAGCTAATGCTTCCACGTCATTACAGAATGTACATTTCAACATTAAGGTAATTCTTCACTGATCCTTGTTGACAACTGAATGTGTAGGCTAAGAATACTTATCATTTTAAAATTATCCTATACTTTTATCAAAGGCATGTCATAAAGGCTCTGCTCAAATGAACATACTGTTAAAATTTAGGTTTTGAAATAACTGTAATTGTACCCCATGCAGTGTCTTAATTACACAGAAATAAGTTACCAAGGAGCTAACATATGGTATTGGTATATGCTAGAAAAAATCAATATAATTGCATTCCACAAATAAGCCTTTATTTATTAAGTTATTTTGTCCTGCCAGGGCCCAAATACAGAGCAGAAAAATAAATTGTCAGTATAGAAGAGAGTTCGCATATAAGCTTTACGTGGTGCTAGTTGGATTCTCTGATACATTGCTGCAGGTTTGAATTAGCTCCCAAACACTTGAAGTACAACCGAAATCGTGAGACCGAGACAGTTAAATATGAAAATAGGAAAGGAAGAGGCAGTCTACCTAAACTCAGTGATACTGATGTTAAATATCTTCGTTTATGTAACTTTCAGGACAGAAGAAAGACTGCCACTGATAAACAACCATGTACTAAATGACAGAAAAGTATCCAGATCTACAGTATCATGAATACTCGAGAAGAATGAAATGTTTGGTTGTGTATTAGTTTAAAACAACAACTTTACTTTTATCTCCAAACATTGTTAAGAGACTGATGAAACGTTAAAAACTTGGACTGTTGATTATTTTAAAAGGGTGTTGTTATAGACGGACGAGTCCAAGTTTGAAATAGTTAGTTCAAAGCGTAGGTTGTATGTCTGACAAAAAAAAGTGAATGCTGCTTACCTCAATGCATGAAGCATAGGTGAGGCATTGTGATGGTTTAGGGTTGTTTTTATGCTGAGGTAACAGAAGATATTTGCAAAATAAATGGAATAATGGACCAGCACAACTAGCATGGGATACTGATCCGTCATAACATAGCTGGTGGTTTGCGTACAATTGGTAAGAAATTCTACTACCAAGAAAATAATGACTCCAAACACTCATTCAACCTATGCAGAAATTGCTTAGCTAAGAAAGGAATAACTGGAGGCATTTAAATGATGCGATGGTCCACAAAGAGCCTTGATCTCAATCGAATTGAGCAGATCTGAGATTTGATAGATAAAAAACTTGGCAAATTAGAAGTTACTTCTAAATAAATTTCATGGGAACATATCAGAGACATTGAAAGTGAAATCCCAAAGGATATAATAAAATATGTTGCAACAATGATTCAGATATTGTCTGCAGTTATTCAAGCAAAAGGGGGACACAAGATATTAACTGTTCGTTAAACCCAAGCACTTCCACTGAACTTCTGTTGTGCTAAATATGAAGATTATTGAAATTTGATGTTTCACCTGTGATTTACCTTTAAACAGAGTTTAGATACCTATAGCGAGCAGAGCACAGATGGTGTATCTTTGTGTTTAATGTCTAATTACAAAGAAATAATTCCTTGTACATCAGTTAATAGATTCCCCTTATCTTAACGAGCTTTAGTGAATGTTTCTGTAGTTTCTGACAATAACATGGGAATTTTAAGAAATGGACATGATAACTGAATGATAGCTTATTTACATACAGAACTCAACTAGCCATACTGATGTTATTGTAAGATATATTTTGCAGAGATGTTAAGACGCCAGTAAAATCAACTTAAATACTCACCCTCTGAGCGGTTACCCATATAAGGTGTGCACTGTTTCTCTGCAACAGGCCGCAGGTCACCTAATCGCTGGAGGTATTTGCTGGTGTTGTGATGGCACATCAATGAGTTCTCCACGTAGCTATCAGAGAGGGTATGTTGCAAAGTGTATAGATGCCTGGCGACATTAAATAATAGATTACAGTTAAACAGAGCTACTACAAAGTCGTTTTTAATTTTTTGCAGTCATAAGTTGTAAACCAAAATAAGCTAATCTCCCTTTAACATACAAACAACAAGGGACAATGAGTCCATCAAAGCTGTCTTTTCACACCTATCCTTGTAAAGAGAAAATTTAAACCTACACTTTATTTTTCAGAAAACCAGCGATTCCCTCTCATCTATTCTTGTAAAGTACCAACTTATTGAAGGCAACTCATTCAATAAGTCTATCACAGTGTTATAAAAATGACTGTTTCTTAACAAAAGCCTATGATATATCCTAAATAGTAAACTCGAGAACTTTTATAATATTGTCTTCAAGTTCCATCACAAGTCAACCAGAGGCCTTTAGATATAAATATTCTGAATATTCTTTTAAATCTGAATAATATTATCTAACGCTTACCATTTTGTTTTCTATTCTACACCAATGTAGAATAACTAAACTGCTTTGATGGGACTGGGCACTGACTAATATTATTTTTGTCTTTGTCATTTAAGGATATAAAAATAGTTTAAACAGCATTTTCAATCCATAAAACCATTCAAGACTCGAGTATAAATCTTGTTTTAAAATATATAACGTGAATAATTTTTCCATACCTTTTTGTTAGTCCTACATCAGAAAGTTGAGGAACTAAAGTCTGTGACTTCCGGAGAACCTCTCGCCTACCCTTACTACGACTCATAGCATCTCGCAAAGAAAACATCCAATCATCCAAGCCTTGTGGTGTCCATAGTAACAACTGTCCTTCTTGCCCTACCCTGATGGCTATTACACCATCTCTTTTTTTATCTGCCCATTGAAGGCCATCGACATCAGCCAGATTAACCTAACAGTAAATAGTATTGTCCATATTTGTATACAAATCCTAAATAATTTTATTCTACAAATCACAGTATTTATAAACAATTTTTCTACTATATGACAAAAATCAGTTCAAAAGACACATAAATCTGGAACTACAAAGTTGAAAGTTAAAAAATAGACAAATATTTAAAAACTGTTAACCTCTATGCTTTTAGTTTAACGTAATTCATCATTTTCTGAATGTGATGGGTTTTTTATACATTATAAACTTAATGTTTTGTAGTTTATATTAAGTAAAGAGGGGAGACAGCTTTAATGGCCTTATAAGCTTGATTTTTCGTATGACCTTCTTATATGATATGAAATAAGTACATGAATGTAGAGCTCTGAAATACAAAATTTAATGTTTTAACAAGTAAAATTTGCATAAAAGTAGTAAACAAATGTACGAATTACACTTTAAAAAAACTATAAAAGTTACAAACTGAGTATTTTTGTATAGAATTGTTTTAACAAAGTAATATTCTGCTGATATAGACATTAGGAAAAATAAATTTGTTCCAAAAGTGAAGACGTTTGTCTCTCCTTTGTTTTGACGAAGACTTGAAAAACATATCAAAATATTTTCCATAATGACTCAAATGAGCTATACATTCAAGCATTGTACCCATGCCTTTATAAATACTGAATAATATATTGCGTTTATATTATTCTATCATGAACTCTCAAACTAAACTTCAAAGTTCAACTGAGTATTTATAACTTACAAATGTTGAGTATGTTATATTTAAATAATCTTGGAGCCTCATCACATTGTCAAAGTCCATATCACCATGCGCAATAATGCACAACCTAATAACAAGGATCTTGAAAATAACTCTGCAACATAGTTTGTATTGTCAAAGACTCCATCATAAAACTGTTATGTTCACAGCACGTTCTTCTTTTTTGCTGGCTTCCCAGCATCTGTTTCAACAACCTAACCACACTAATAACTGTAGCCATAACTTCTAGCAACTTGGTCAGTATGTTTTTATATGGAATAGCATAAATATCTATTTAGTTCTCCAAACGAGTGAGGATGAGGATATAATGGTTAAATAGGTTGTATAATTATAACAAATATCTGTTGGCCGTTCTTCTAGATAAAGACCGATCTTAATTATATTGTATATCGTTGCATGGAACACTTAAATATTTTTTCTCACTGAACTTTGTTTCCATAGATTCTCACCAGTTATACGACACAACAATTTGCCTATCAAGTCAGTAATATGGTTTGCTGCAAGCCTCTTTCTGGACAGTCATGGAGGCATAACATAATCCACATTCGTTTGCTTTACAATGACACTAAGATGAAAGAATTTTCCCATATTTTTTATCTGAGTGTATGCATGTTTGTTTGTTTTTCTATACATGCCTAATGCAAAAAAGGTCAATTTTTGGTGCCAAAAAATTTCAAAATCTAATTCAGATACATGTAATTCTACTGCTGTTTCATACTGACTGTAGTTGTCACACGATTTGCCGATTCAGATATTTTAAATTTGTTTTTAATATAACGTACAGAGCCCTTCGTAAAAGATGAATCTATCAAAATTTTGTATAAAATTGCAGACTCTTTCATTTAACGGTAATTAATACACACTTTACTTATCATTCAGCCTGACAGATATTTTAAATTATCAGAATATTAAATAAATCTACCCTGAACCTGTTCATTTGAAACCAAAGCTCTACAAATTGAAATACTAAGCTAAAGTCTGAAACAAACAAAATCAGTTCTACCCATTAATATATCCTTTAACACATTATATATTTGCATATACCCAACACACTAAACTATATAGAATATACAAATTACTTCAAAATATTATTTAGTTGTATTCGAATTAGACATTATGTTAAGTTTTCAAAAGAAAGTAAACTGATGCATATCTGTATTGTAAAAAAATCTTAGCTTGATTCTTGTCATTCAGATTTCATTTTCCATTAACAAGAAACAAGATCTAAAGTTATAAAAAACAAGCACTTTCACATGGATCCAGATATTCAGTCATCAACGAAAGGAAAAAATATCAACAGAAGTCACCTCATCTGAAGTCAACACAAATCTTTAGTGTTTTTCACTCCTTTTTCCAACTTTTACCACTGAAAGCGACAACACTTTATATGAAAGCTCTATGGTTTTTGTTCTTAAACAGCTGTTGTGTCTTATAATGGCTACACTTAGTTTTCCAGAAAAGCCTGTGTATTAGTTGTTTAAAAGAACACGAATCATAGAAAAGTTTTCTTAATTATTTTATGTGCGCTGTCAGTTTGAAACACATTACTGTGAACAAAAAATTAATATTTTGGGATTTCCCGTAGAGAAATTTTCAGTTTATGGACTTAAAATTCTAAAATCCGGGGCTTGACTCCCCATGTTTTAAAATAAAATTTGATCTGTAAAATATTGTTATGTTCAATTGTGTTATAATAATCTGTAAGGCTTCCAGTAGCACAGCAGTATGTCTGGGGACTACAGTCCACATTTGGCAGAGCAAAGATAGCGCATTGTATTGCTTTGTGCTTAACTACAAACAAATTTCGTACAAACTATGTCCAGCCAGTTTCCTTTTCCAGAATTGGGGGGAAATTGTTACACGACACTTTAAAGTGAGCCTGTGATTGATATAACTATTTTTTTATTGTACTAGTGGTATAACCTAAATAGAAACAAGAAGGTATGATGTTTTTTCAGTTAAATATTAAGTTTAAACGCTTTTATAAATAAACAACACATAACACGTAACTCGACGAGCTGATTTTGTGTGTTGCACATTTTTAATGAAAAACAGCGAATGGAGTTAAATGTAAAAAAAATATATATCTTTATGCAGCGATCAAATATTTCGTTAAAAAGAAAAGGGTGCAGCAAGGTATCCAACAGGGCATAGAAACAGCACAAGGAGAGGGTGCCCTGACATCTTAAACAAGAAAACGTTTAAGTGTAGCAGGTAATCATGTGAAGATAATTTAAGGTCAGATTGGAGATCAACCCAACTGAAATTTTAGATAAATCTTATGTTTTGATTTGCAGATAGCAAAGGAAGAGGAACTTTGTAAAATTATTGTAGCAAGCACTTCGAATGACGTTTGGGTATGAATAAGATTAGTACCAGTTTGGATCCAAAAATGTTGTCACCTGAGCAGGAAAAGATTCTAGTTGTTGAAAAGCCAATGCCTATTTCAAAGGTTTCAATAGATTTCTAATATTAAGAATGGTTCATTTCATTGGAAACTGCAAGAGTGTTCTTAATAGATTGTTTAGGCAAAATATTCATGATGAGTACACTGTTATTCTCTTCACATCGCGAGTAAGGTTGACAGTCAAAAATAAACTTAAACATGGAGAGCTTTGGGGTTTATTATGTCTAACCGAGCAGTTTCGTATGAAGCAAATGTTGAATAAGTTGGTACATGACTAAACTGACTACAGATGTACAACTGAAGGAAGGGGTGATTTTTTTTACATGAATCTGATTTTTTGAAAACAGTGGCCCTTGTCAGACTTATGGTCCTTTAGGGAGATGGAATCCATAAATCATATACCTGGAAAATTTGATGTAGGAGAAGACAGAAATACTTTGAGCAAAGCCTATTTTTACTAATTAAGCGCCAGATATTCTACCTAACTAGAGCTGGTTAAACAAAACTGGTATTAGAGCTACATGAATATATTATTAAAAGAAAGATTGACAGGCGTTAGATGACTATATCAACTTTATTTGCCTGTAAACTTGTGGTCGTCTTGAAGAGGAAGCGATTGAATGGAATTTGCTGACTAAAGGGGGATCTGCCATCTTTATCATCACTGAGGAGGGGCGTCAAAAGAAAGATAACATGCCAAACATCTCGTTGGTAGGCTCGTTACTTAGAAACAGAAGGTCATAGGAAAAGTTGAGCCATCATAGTGGTTTAGATTGATATACTCTTTTAGAATAAATGGGTTTAGGTTTTATGGTTTACTGCTATTTGGTGGTAGTAAGATGTTCCAGTTTCCTGGGTTGTTGTATGTGTCTTCTGAATCGTCTTGTCTCTTGTTTTTCTCTTCCTTTAGTTTGTTGTTTAAATGTATTGATCTTTGCTTGCTTGGTTTGCAGTGGTAGGTTTCTTAGTTTATTTGTCAGTGCTGATGTTGCATGGACTGTTTGCTTGGTATGGTGGTTGGAAGTCGTGGTTTACGTTAAGGTTTTTCAGTTGTAAAATGAAAAAGTAAAGAAAGCATCCGTGGGGAAGAATGAAATCTACTGTGTGTTTTTATAAGATGTCAAATTTCATAAAATGTGAAAGATTTCCCGTTTTTCTTGAACTCATCAGCAAACTGCGTACATTTTGTTGTGTTTGTATTTTTCTAAGGCTTATTTACCTCTTCAATGATAAAGAATTGCTTTACGTTTCTCAGTAAAATAATATGTAGGTTGGGTGGGATATATTTCCATGACTGACTCATACATGTTCTTTAGGTCTTCAGGAGACAAGGTTATAGGAGAAAACCTCCTTTTCGTACTCTTCTTATATACTTAAGAACAAAGTACACTTCAGGTTTATACTTGTAGATGAAGTTCACAACTTCTTTAAGCGAAATAAGTCGTTTGGTAGTCCGACGAATATAACTCTTGGTGTCAGTCATCACCTTAACGGTTTCAATAAAGATCTTAACAGTAGAAGCTGCTACAGGTCTTTTATAGTATCCTGGTGGATTGTTGGCGATGTCTTATTATTGATTATTTATTCCTAGTTCTGATTGGTGGAATGGCTGTATGTGGTTTCAAACAGTAGTTGCTACAAGATTTTCACATTTAACCTGGAATTTCTGTTTAGTGAGGCCTTTACTATATTGATACAGAAAAACTCTACTAAAATTTGTCTGTTTTCAGGATTCCAGTTTTTATTCAGTTAATTTTGAGTCAAGTTCACATTTCATGTTCCACAGTTTTACTTTATTCTATCACGAGCTATCTTCCCGTTTCGTTACAGGGACGTAGAATTTCATAAATTACGATTTTCTGGTTTTCATAAGAAAGTTTTTTGTTGGTTTTCACTAAAATCAATCTTACTGTCTTGTATGATTTTCATAGGACATCTATGTTGAACATTTGACTATGCACATGAGTTTTTCACCGAAATTTTGCATGTAGAGGAAGTAAGTAGTAGGATATATCTTTTGTTGGCGATAACTTTCAACAATAAATAAACAGAACATAGTCTACTTATTTTGAAATATTATATACTGAAATAAGTTAAAGCTATATACAAATGTTTATTTTATTTTTAGTTACCACAGTCCTATTCAAAGCTTTAAATAATTCTGTTTTCGTCAAATTCCACGCAGACTGGTTCAGCTACTTCAGAACACAATTTTACAATGGGAATTCTTCTTCTCTGCTCTGTTATTGTGATACAGCATTTGATAATTTCATTTTAGGAATCGCCACTATATGCGCATTATGGCTAAACTCACAATCACGGAGTCTAAATCTATCTAACTCACCAGCTTGAAATACATTTTGTATGTGAATATATAGCATAACACACACACTATGATGCTTAATTTAAAACTACGAGAAAACCTCTAGTAAGATGACGAAATAATCAAATCATCTCCAATTTACTAAAATTAAACTACACAACGTAGAACATATAAACAGTTATATAAACAAACCTGTAACAGACTATTATTTCTAAAAGTAATTAAATTTAACACTCATGCTGTACTTAAACCACCTAAACCATAACACTCGTACTAAGTTAAACAATTATGTAAATCTAACAATAATAGTAGTGTTGTTCTGTTTGTTTGTTTTTCTGTTGTTATTTTCCACAGGAAGTTCTTGATAAGGTAGAGGTATAACCGTTCTATTTAAAATATTTTACGATCTTTGTGTATTTTATTTAATTGTTATCTGATCACAAATGCTGTTTATTTGCTCTCTTGTTCATGTATTGAATTCTACCATATTTTACAAAGGTTCGGTGATAGAACTGGAAATATAGATATCTGTAGTGATACAGATGTGGTGATTATTCTTTTCCCTTCGTAGCTGCTGATGAATATGTTAAGAAATAATAAACTGTTTTGTTCCTCTGAAAAGTGAAAAACAGAAGACTTTTGAAACAACGTCTCCTACAATTGTGTTTTTGCCTCAACAAGCGGTTGCTCCAATTCCAGTGCAAAAGTGTCATCAACGTAACCCCTGTAGCATAGGGGTCTTATATGGTACTGATATTTCTGCTATTGTGATAACAAAGAAAGATAATAGTAATCAAACGAGCTAAGCTCGACTTTACCACTACAACAGTCGTTTGTTAATAAATACATCCGTTGAACAACGAATGAGTTTCCTTCATTGCAAATGCTAGTTATGTTTTAACACTAAGTTAGTCCACTTATTTTATCTTGTTCTTTTTCTAACCACAGATTTCTGAAGTTTCACCTCATAGTAGAGCCAGGTTATTGAATAACCCAATCAAACTATAGCTTGCTTCCCTCCCAAAAACGTAGTCCACTCAATGAATTAGTAAAAATCTTTTCGAACAATCAATGCCTATGACCGATGTTCATAATTCATAACTTGCGATTTATTATCCTTTCTTAGACCAGTTTCAAGCTACTCCATCAAGAGACATCAAACTCGCAACCAGCTTGCTTGTGACATCTATTTGAGTTTCTTGTAGTTTGTTTCGCCAATTTCTGACACTAACTAATAACAAATGAGATATAGGTATTATATTTTGTAAAAATATAAAGTGTTATTTTAAAAATATATATTTATATAAATAAGTACCTTGTGTTCTTGCTATGATCATGTCTATTGTGAAATATTCAACACAAAAATATTACTTTGTGATGCATCTGTAATTCTCCATTTTACTCTAAGATTGTCCTCTAGTCCCGAGAGCCTAATTCCAAGCCGGTGTCTAAATGTATATTAGTGAATACAAATTTAATACCACAAATGAAGCAGTACATACCTTTTTCAAAATTAAACTATAATTTATTCTACAAATTCAAACCCTTTAGCAGCAATATACTCGTTTTTATGTTGACACGTTCGACCAACCTTCAGTTAAGTTCTTAAGTGAAGTTTTAGAAAAGTGCAATAAAAAGTTAGTTGGCATAGTACTATTAAAAATTATATGTGGACTTTGACATAATGTGAATAACTGTGAATTATGAAACGATCATATTTCATAGCATAAACACAAACACATTCAGTATTTCATGTCCTGTTTACCAAAAATACGTTCTGTGAAATATTATTGTAACGGTTCCTATTGTCTGTCGGATTTTGTAAAATTATTTAGTACAAAAAGAATTCAAAATCTGTTCCATTTAATGAAAACAAAATCATTTTATTTTTTTTCACAACCTGATCCAGTTGCTAACAAGCCGGAGTTTGATTCTAAGGTAACAGGTTTGCACTTCATTACTGTCAAATAATCTCTCTCTGTACTTTTATGCCGTTAATGCATTATAAGAGTGACGGTCGAATCTCACTTTTTAGATCTGGTGAGAGTAGCTCAACTGAGAGTAAATGTTGACTAGCTTCCTACCCTCTTGTCCAGTGGTTCCCAAACTGGGGGTAAACTACCCCTGGGGTAATTTAACAATTTATCGGGGGTAATGGAGGGGTGAGAGAAAAAAGTTAAAATTCTGAAAATCAAGAAAACATTGAGGTAGCTGGTATTAGGATTAATGTTAACTTAGTCTTAGTATGTAAAGTTGTAAATTAAACCTATTTTAAGTATGTAATAAAGCTAAACCAAATAACAATAAACATCAAAAACTAACATACAGTAGTAGAAAAGAAAAAATATGTATCTAAGTGTGTGGTAACCTAAAAGTATTTTGACAAGTATGCTTCAGAACACAAGTCACTCAAAAACCCTGATGGCTCATCGACGTGTCCAATACGCGACACTCACTGCCTGAGGTTGCCTCCATTTCAGTTTCTATGTGAGCATCAGCCAAGGTAGACAAAACCTGGTATGTATGTGTACACATACATTTTGTGTTCAAAGAAGAGTACAGTTAATATTTACCTACTATTACATCATTTCTATGCTGAATAAGCTCTTTTAATGCTATCTAGAATGCTATGAAAAAAATAAATAATAAGTTCACATTGTTCACACTTTTTTATGCAGTTTTTCTTTTTCTTTTTCTGCAGATTAAACAATAAAATGTCTAAAAAGCGCACCTACTCTGACGCCTTTCTTTGCTATGGCTTTGTGAATTTACCTTCTGGTGGAGAGGATCGGCCACAATGTGTAGTATGTCACAAGGTGTTGACAAATGAAAGCCTCAAGCCATCAAACCTCTCAGCTCACTTCCAGAAGTGCCATTCAAATCTTTAAAATGAGGATCAGGCTTATTTTTAGCGCCGGGCTGTAGCACTAAAAAATATCCAGTTCGGTTCATCTGGAATTCAAGCCCAAAAGCTTCAAGCTGCGGTCAAAGCATCTTACTTTGTTGCATATAAAGTTGCCGAACAACAAAAATGCCACACCATTGCAGAGAATTTGATTATGCCTTGTGCATACAAGATGGTAAGCAAGGTATGTGGGGAGGATCAAGCGAAGAAACTGAGTGTCATATCTCTATCAAACAACACAATCCGCCGACGAGTCGATGACATTGTATCAGATATTCTGTCCCAAGTTACAACAGAGATCAAGGAAAGCTCATATAGCAAATTCTCCTTGCAATTTGATGAATCGTGTGACGTAGCCAGTTGTGCTGTTTTCCTTGGGTTCGTTCGTTACGTCCACCAGAACAAGATCAAAGAAGAGTTCCTATTATGCGAAGATCTGCTGACAACCACGAAGGGAGAAGATATCTTCAATATCATCAACAGTTTCTTTAACATGAATGGATTGGATTGGAACAGCGTTCAACAGGTAGGGAGAGATGTTTATATAAAGTCTAGATTAGTATAAATACAATGAATTACATAGCATATAGTCATATAGTTTTATTTATTGTACAAGTAGCTGTAGTGTAGCTAATATTTTATACATAATTCACAAAAAAGTATCGTGCCTGTCGTACTGAAATTCTAAAGTACCAAAATAAATTAAATTAAATTAAAACCATATAATTATAACGCAAAAGATAAGTAAGAATGATTAACTGACGCAATCTATAATAGTTTTTCTTTTTTAACCTAGGTCTCCGTCGATGGAGCACCGTTGATGATAGGTCGTAATCGTAGATTACGGGGCCTCATACAAGCTGTGAATCCAGAAATTTCTGTAGATCATTGCATCATTCATCGGTACTCTCTTGGATCAAAAAACCTGCCTGGTAATCTGAAATTAGTGTTTGAAAATGTGTTGAAAATCGTCAATTTCATCAAGTCCAGGGATGTGAATTCACGCATATTCAGGGAGCTGCGCAAGGAAATGGGAGAGCAGTATCAAGTTCTGCTCTACCACACCGATGTTCGCTGGTTGTCACGAGGCAAGGTTGTACGTCGAGTCATTGAGCTCCGAACGGCTCTTCAGGAATTTCTGAAACAAGAAAAATCTCCTTTTGCTACCAAGTTCATTGATAAGGAGTGGCTTGCTCGACTTTGTTACTTGGCTGACATATTTGCGGAGCTGAACAGTGATAATCTGCAACTACAGGGCCAAAACACGACTGTCATTGATGCCCATCACACTGTGATTGCATTTCTGGGAAAACTGAGACTCTGGATTCGACGCTTGGAGAAAGGAGTGATCGCTCAGTTTCCCACCCTAGACCAGTTTGTTGAGGAGAATAGTTAGGATACTGGATCACTTTTACAGACCATCAACAAAGAAATGAGCGACCATTTGAAGGGGCTTGAAACAAGCATGCAGCACTACTTTCCAGAGAGTGACCTAAAAACAGCCAGTCTTCAGTGGATCATTCATCCCTTTTCTGTACCTAATGAGGCCATTCATGATGATGATTTCCCTGCAAAGGAGGAGTGGATCACAATGCGAGCAAATGAAGCCTTGAAAGTAAAATTCCAAAACCAAAATGCAGATTCCTTTTGGATTTCACAACTAGCTGACTCGCCATCTCTGTCCAAGAGAGCCTTGAAGTTGTTGGTATCATTCTCAACAACGTATCTGTGCGAGAAGGGGTTCTCAACCGTGCTGGGAATGAAAACAAAAAAGAGGACTCGCTTGAATGTTGCAAACGATGCCAGGCTGGCACTTTTAACCACAAAGCCAAGAATTCCTAAACTAGCTTCAAGTATGCAACTCCATCCATCCCACTGATGTTCTTGACATCTTTGGCGATATTCATTAGAAATGCAGAATGATTAAATACAATAATTAAAAGTGTAATTCAGTGTAAATAAACTGTAAATAAATAAAGTGTAATAAATAAAGTGCAATATATCTCTAGTTTAATTTAGCCACATATATCAATGTTGAAAACATTTTGTGAAAGGGGTAACATGCTTAATGTGGCATGTTAAATTGGGTAACAAGCTGAAAAAGTTTGGGAACCACTGCTCTAGTCTATTACGAGTCGCGCGCGCCTTACTTCGAAATTAAAGACGGCTCTTGCCTTGCATAAAATTCAGCAAGAAGTTCTAGTTATACCTTGCCAGGCCTGATTTCACAACTAAACAATGTCTAAACAGATATTCAGCTAAGTTGCTACTTTCATATCTCCTATAATTCATCACAAACATAAACTCATAATTGACAGTACCAAACTAGCTCTGGCTGAAAGCAACAAACAGATTAAATTTTATATAGATTACTCATTAACTAACAGACTCACTCACAAATCAGTAATGATTTACTTTAATCTAAATCTTGATTAATATTGTTTAAGTTATGCTGAAGCTTTTAAATAAAGTTCCAGACGTCAAGATACGTGTTAACCTTCTGACACTAAACTAAACCACCTACAGATACAACTAGTACTAGACATCTTACGTTCCCGTGATTTCTAAAACCGTTTTATACTTTAACACCAGGAATATGTGAAAGGTTTATCACAAGAACTAACAACAACAACAAAAAAAGGAAAATTGGGTGGTAGATGAATCCTCTTACTTCTTTACAAAACTGTATGTGAGGGAATAAATCTTGTTTAAAAACACTTGCACTGTAGGTTTGTCCCTAAGAAAAAATGCCCACTTTTTGAAAGCGCTCGGGTTATAGGGTATTTCTTATCTTGTAATCTTAAGTGCAAAACAAATGAAGGATTAGTACCTTGGGTAACACTCATTTTTATATAGCAAAGGAAAATGAGAACATTCGTAATTCACTCAATAACAAATCCATATTAATATTTTTTACTACTTATGCAGGGTTTATGCAAAGTAAATTATAAGTCAGTCATACCAGTTTCCATGTGTTAATTTAAGCATGTACTTCGTTATTGTGAACTTGTTACTACTGTTTACAAGTAAAATTTAGCTTATAAAAATATTAATGTCTTAGAAACTACTCAGCAGGTTCTCATGAGGTAAAATAGCCAAATGTTTATGGTATCATCTATTAAACATATATCACGTTCGGTTGACGTAAAACACGCCTGACCTGGAGAAACAATGTAGTTTCAAGGCCTAACACAATTAATAAAAAATTACTGTTAACATTGTAATATCAAATACTAATTTCTTGTCTGCTGTATGATTCATTTATAATTAAAAAATGAGTGAAAAAATCAGTTATTATAAAGTTTTGTCGTATTTGTTAAGTAAAAATAATAAAATGTGTAGTGATTTTAGCGCCATCTATAAAACATAAATAACACTTGTTAAGAAATTATAGTTTAGAAAATACGATGAATCTTTTATTGCTAGTCAAATCGCTTGAACATAAATTTTACAAGTGAGATTGTTCTTATAAAAGACGAAAGATAAT
Source organism: Carcinoscorpius rotundicauda (assembly GCA_011833715.1). Lineage (NCBI taxonomy): Eukaryota > Metazoa > Arthropoda > Merostomata > Xiphosura > Limulidae > Carcinoscorpius > Carcinoscorpius rotundicauda. The sequence goes on from CM022406.1 coordinate 29,910,683, forward strand.
TTTATATATTTTCATGATTTTTTGTATTTTTCTTGATTTTCATGAGTTTACCTCTTTACCAAAATATTATACACAATAAATAAATCGTATCAAATAAGAGCGAACAAATCATGGCACTACGTTTATCAATTATTCCAATAAATCGCAAATATACCTGTTTGTTTTACAAGCACAACAAATACTATGTCAAAATAGATATTATATTTATAAAATTCTAATATGATTTCGTGTTCTTGTTAATTATTTGGAAGTTATGGCAAGTCTATCGCTTGAAATGCTTCATTGTGACAGAAACTGATACATCACCCATTTTTAATACACAAAGAAACACTTAGATAGGTGTCGGATTGGACTATATATGTTATTATAATACCTTTTCATCTCATTGTTATATCATATCGGAGTTTTGAGCATCACGAACGTAATGGTTTAGCTTGGTAAAGATACTTTCTAAAAGCTGCTGTTACAGAAATTATTTGTTGATTATGTTTGATATCGCTAGGTAACAGTTCTCTCTCGTGGAAAATTCGCACTTTGCATTCTTTGTTTATTATGAAAGCAGATGCAAAAAGTTAATTGTTTGTTGCAAAATTATTGTTTTTTTTTACACGTCCAGAAAACACCAAATGTTTCTCAACTAACCTTGATAATAACCAAGGAAATTAGTGAAATAGTGTAAAATATTTTTTGGTGACGATTTAATGCAAAATTTAGCTGTATTACAGTTACAGTGAATTTTTCATTTTACGTATCATCTAACGGAGTGAATAACAATTACATGAATTAAATATATTTTCCTAAAAATTATATTTAAAAAAATATAAGTAATTCCTTCGGAATGTCTATGATTCAAAAACGTTTAGCAGTATTGACGTTCTTTATAATTAGAAGAAATATACACATTTTTAACGACACAATTATTGAGAAATGTTGTAAAAGAAAAAACTTACGTTTAGTAGAGAACTTAAAGAAACACTTACCTTAAACTGAAAGCTTCCCATTTCTGACGTTCCCACTTTTGAACCCTTTTTAAAGCAAGCTAAGTAATCTAGAGTTAGCACAAAATAGCGCTCCTTCCAGCGGCTGAAAAATTTGTCTCTTTGTTGCCATAGTAACCCCTTCTTTAACGTGGTGGCTTCAGGTCTGACAGCCTTAGATGTTGATTCCAATTCAGCAGAGGTCATCTTGAATGGTTTTTGAAATCGATTTATGACTTGTCTTTTAGTCACCTGCCATCTTCACAGTCGCCAAAGTTGCAATTGGCTAAATAGACTGATAAAACGTAGACACTCTAGTATGCTAACAAATATCAAACAAGTGGTATTACGTCAAGTTATTTTAGGCACAAGCTACGAGGATTACTTATAACCAATAAAGAGGTTTTTGACAAAGACAAATTATTGTATATCTAATCTCATAATGTTAGCCATAAGAGAAAATACTCTCCAACAGTGTCACAAATATTAGATGACCTGTTATTTGTTTATATTTTTTTAATTATTTACTACTAATAGTAATTCGGCTCCTTTGCAAAACTATGACGCAAGCATAGGTTTCTACATAAGATATGATGCTATAACAGAGAGAAAACACCTGGTGGTAAAAAACAAGCTGAAAGAGAAACGCTGTTAGTCAAACTGGTACTAAATTATTCAGATAACATTTAATTAAAAGATAGTACAGTAACTGAACGTAAAAAAAATACAATTTGTACGTTTTCAAAAGTTTTCTTATTTCAGTAACAAAACTTCAGAGAAAAAAGGCACGAGCATGAAACAAGGGGTCCAAAAAAATGACCGAAATTAGTGAATTCTTAAGACGTGAATTAACCTTCATAAATAACAAGCAACTTCATCAGTATTTATCTCCACAGCTGGGTGTACAAAACATTTGTGGAACCTCACCACAAATAACGAGTAAATATACACTGAACACAAAACCGCTAGGGGCGTTCTAATATTTTATATCGATCCCAGTAGTTCCATATAAGGAACTTGAGCCCTAACGTCAGAATTGAAGAGAAACAAATCCTGATTAAAACTTAAAATATAAATCAATACTTCTTAGCCGAAGTTGTCACATCACACTATATTAATTATATGATGTTATATAATTAGTTAATACCTTATTTAAACTGTTTTCTGTGCTGGCAAAGGCTAGTATCAATATTATTACCAGCAACCTCGAAACATAAATGGCATTGCTCCCGCCCCCTATTGGGACGCGGTGTCAGTTGTCGTTTGGAGACTGTAATTAGCAGACGAAACAGCAAGCTATTGATGCGTCACGTGATATATAACAAAGGGTCATGCAGAAAATGTAGCAGACACAGACGTACAAAAAATCATTTCAAAACTGTGCTCATTGTAAAGATACTTAAATACAACGACGTGTGTAGGTGTATATGCAGCAGTCAAACTAATAGCCTGGCAACAACTAAAATATTTACTTTCGCCTGTTGATATTGTAACTGCGTGGAATCTGTAGTTAATGTTTTCGCTTTGCTTTACTCTCTCTAAGATATACGATAGGCGCGAGTTATACCAATCAGTGGGCGTTGTTACAGTCAATACACCGAGTATTAAAATAATATACTAAAAATATAATGAAAATAGTAATGGATGGTTTTCGCATGAATGTGGGTTAGTATTAGCGTTTTCTAACATAGTACAATTATTTTCCTAACCCGAGTCGTTTTAACACGCGTTGAGATATATGTGGCACGCGCACCCAACCAAATATAGCCAGCTGACAGAAGTCACGTGACAGTGGGAAGGGTTACATTTACTTTCAGTGTATTTTTGTGGCATACTGCTTGTAATGTGATCAACGGATGACAGAATTTTTCTCGTAATATTTACTCATGTTAAATGTAATCGGGAAGTTGGAGTGTGACGTTCAATGTTTTGTTTGTTCTTGTCACCATATAGTAATCAGGAAATAGGAGTGTAGCGTTTAATATTCTATTGGTTCTTGTCATCATATAGTAACCATGAAGTAGGAGTGTAGCATTTAATATTCTGTTTGTTTTTGTCATCATATAGTAATCATGAAGTAGGAGTATAGCATTTAATATTCTGTTTGTTCTTGTCACCATATAGTAACCATGAAGTAGGAGTGTAGCATTTAATATTCTGTTTGTTCTTGTCATCATATAGTAACCATGAAGTAGGAGTATAGCATTTAATATTCTGTTTGTTCTTGTCACCATATAGTAACCATGAAGTTGGAGTGTAGTCTTTAATGTTCTGTTTGTTCTTGTCCCCCTATAGTAACCACGAAGTAGGAGTGTAGCATTTAATATTCTGTTTGTTCTTCTCATCACATAGTAACCATGAAGTAGGAGTGTAGCATTTAATATTCTATTTGTTCTTGTCACCATATAGTAACCATGAAGTAGAAGTATGACATTCAATGTTCTTTTCATCATATAGTAAATGAGGGGGTGGCGTATGCTTAATGCTCTGTTTATCGATGTTTTCACTCATTTATTGGCGATATACCATAGAAAGAATTTTGACAAGAACTTGAGATACAATTTATTTTTTAATTTCTATAATTAAGCACTTTTTAATTCGAAAGATATAATACAGCAGCTCATTTTGTTGTGAGAACTGGCTACTTTCAACAAACGTCACGGTACTCAGTGAACGATAACTAAAAACATCAGTACAGACAATTTATAAATAAAGAACAAAAGTTGCAAAACGCCTGAAAGAAAATCTACACCGGTCCAGTCCAGATTTGGGACATACTTTCTTGAATCCATGAACGGAAGTAGATTAGTAGAGCGCATCATTTTTCACCATAGAAAGGACGCTCCGTGCCAGTACAACTAAATACTTCTCAAAAGTTTCTCCGATATTTGCGAAACATAAAACAGTTACAAAGCACTGGAAAGTGCATAATATTGGACCAAATGCTCAACCAAATCCCATAAAAGTCTAGAGCTCAATATTTAGACTGAGATTTTTTTCTGGGGGCCTTTTGCACAACCATGGAGTAATAAATGTTCCTCTTTAACACGACATATATAATTGTACGTAGTACGAATTGTTATTTATTATTAATCAAACCCATTTTTTTTCTGAGTTTCAGCTTTCAAAATATTATTATCTTTAAGATTGATTTATTTTTATTAATTGTGAATTTGTTTTGTTACTGATGTTCAAAATTTTCTTACTTCATTCTGTAACATTTTCCTACGACGTGTGACTCCAGTTTGTGATATTCTGTTACGGGTTTGCCGTATTTACACTGGATCTTCAACGTAGTTTCTGATCTATACCAAAAGGCGAGTTGCTACTACGGTACAGTACTTTGAATCCACTGACTACAAATTACACCTGTAAGTTTTGTCGTTATGATGATTCTAATATTTCTTTAAAACTATTTAGCTTACATGTTAAGCATAGTACAGTTTTAATGTTTGTAAGCCTCATAATAAGAAACACGCTGAATCAAAAACGCTCGATCATTCACATAAAAAAAGGAAAACAGTAATTCTTTCGATAAGATGACCCGTCTTCTTGGGATTTTCTATTACTTTTGTTTTAATGTGTTTGTTTCATGATGTCAGTAAACGTGAAATGTTTCCCTACGCTACGTGTAACTAACATTCATTTGATTATTATATTTATAGTTTATTGGAACGATTAGTTATTTTGGGTTTACAGCTACAACTAATTTTGCTCTAGTGCGGTTCCAATGTTACTGAATTATGTGGTATAACGTGTTTTCTATTTCATGTTAAAAACTTCTGAAGGAAATTGTGAACCTGTATTGTTGTTGCAATATTTCGACATTATTTCTGTACACTGTTGTTGTCATGCTGAGTCTGTGTAATTTAACTGTTTTTAGTTGCTGCTACAATTGGAAAGTATCGAGATTATATCTTTATACTGATGTTGTTGTGTCTTATTTTTAACTGTACTATAATATTCATAGTGTGATTTAGTCTCACAAATGTTTTTCGTTTTACTAAGAGATTTTTAGATCTAATTCTATATCAAATTACCTATTATTGCAATATTTACTATATATTTCTGTTTATGTACACTTGTTTATTGGGGCGTATTTTAAATGTTACAGCAATCAATCGAGTATTTTTAAACACATATTCAGTTTAAATGACATCTAGACGGGATGATCAAATGTCCGACACTAGAAATAATAGCGCTGTTGAGGTGATTTTGTAGGAATAACGTCATTTTCGATAGAAGTTTTCTTCTCTTCTTGGATATATAAATATATATCTTAGTCCACCATTATATTGTCATAGTACACACGGTGTGATTCAAGACGATACCGTATGTTTATTTCACCATTCATTAACATGTAAACGCATTTTCAATTTCTGTTTTCTTCAGTTAGGTTTCAATAAAAAAGTCATTCAAGCAAACTGTTCAACATCTCCTGAATTTAATCATGCATGTGTTAAAATCACTCTTGTGGGTCTTTCACTATGTCTTCTTACACGATAGATAACTGTAACTTCAATTGAGAGTTCTTAAAATAGGCAACTTTTTTCTTTCTTTCAGTGAATCGGGCAATGACTTTCTCACTCTTGTGATGAATTCATTGTGGTGTTGGGTCGCGTGAGTAAAGCGCGATCCGCGAGCACCCTGGCTAAGTTTGCAAAGCTTGTTTTATATTTAAAGGTCAAGTAAAATATTCGTTTAGTAAAATATTTCTTTTGTAACTCAAAGGTTTTATGTTGTGTTTTACCTGCTAGCTGAGCTTTTCTTTTCATTTAAGGGGCTCACACTGCACTGATAAAATAGAACCATTAAAGGTTCTATCACATTCTCTCTGTCAACACGCCCATGGCAAAACACTTGTTCGTGTTATATGTAATGGGTTTGTATATTTTTATGTACAGTCACTTTCTTTGTGGCAAACTCAATTCACACTTAACTATTCTTCAGATCTCCAGTTCTTGCGGGCCCCACTCAGTTACTTCTGAGAAAATCATTTTACACTAGAATAACACAAGGTTCTCCCTTTAGGTCCACATTTCGCATGGTATTCAACTGAATGATGCCTTGCCTACATTCCTTCAATGTGATTGAAGCTGATGATCCTATCAGTAAGCAATGTGGACAAATATTCGTCTGTAGTCTCCAATATGTATCCACGTGACTGATTCTACTAAGCAAGTCACGAAATCATTGGCTGATACACATAATTTAAATCTATTCAGTAGTTTCCTTTATCATATAGCGCAGTTGCATCCCAAGATAAAAGGTTTAAACACTTCGAAACATAACAATAATTAGATTTTGGGTTTGTTTTATTTCAGCACAAAGGTACACAATGGGCTGTCTGTACTCTGCCCACCACTGGTATCGAAACCCGGTTTCTCGCGGTGTGAGTCTCCAGACATGCCGCTTTCCTAATGGGGAGCAATAAGTAGATCTTTAGCAGAAACTACAGTTTATATGACAAATATACAAAAACATTTTTAAACAGTATCGTTATCATAACTCTTAACGACAAACAAAATATTAAAGACTCAAGTTGATGCAAAGTGATACTTGAATTAAATATTTGATGAAAAGTAGGGAAAATTACCTTCAATTGAGCAAAAGTAAATAATTACATTTACACATGATTCTGCACAGGAAGAAAATAAGGTCAGTTGCTAAAAGCAGCTGCGCTATGGACAGTGTATATTTGAACAGTCGAGGATAGCTAAACTCGATTTCAGGCGTAATAAGACAACATAAAGAAGTGAGGCAATGAAGTATATTTCATGAATAAAGGTCAAACATTTTTTTATTAGTGGACATTTTTTTTTACCTTCAACATTTCCATCTTATCGACTCTTTTTTATTATTATAAAATGAGTTAAAATCGAAGGAAAGTGTAATTCAATGAATTATTAAATAGTATTAATTATACAAATATACAACATAGCTATCTGTCGGTCCCTTGTCTTGATGCAACAATTTGTGAGTAACTGGCTGAACCAGTTTCGATGAAATTTGGTAGGTTGTTATTCAGGTGGGTTCACAAGATGGAACTGAAATGGATAAACAGTGACGAAAAAAAGGTTAGATTTTATCGTTAATATCATTTTTTATTACATGTGTATCTTTTTTATCACCCATATGCTGTAGACTTGTATTACGAATGTCGCACACGTACATCACCCCACCATCCACGTGAGGCCAGTGAGATGAATGCCGTGTTACAGTGAATTAATAATTCAAATAAAAACACATTCACATGCTTCAAGAATATTAACATTAAAAAAACTAAAAGCCACAACAAAATAATGGAAACCCTTAATACAAACAGAATTACAGATTAAATTGCGCTGAAAACCAGACTTCAGTTTATGTAAAATAAATTCCACATGAGGAAGAGATACCTTTCAGAAGTATTTTTTAACATCTTAAGTACAAGTCAGCTCAGCATCTTTTAGTGTGGAGCTAAGGATGCTCAACAGAGAGGGAGGATACATCCTGTAAGTCGGGAATGAGGATTATTGTGACAAATCTGGATGAATGAAGCTCGACACAACTTCTAAACAGAAAACAACAACTAACTATTAATGAAAATATGGCATGATAAAAAAATCTGTACAGATTATTGTACCATACTCCACATTATATCATCCTTCTTATGCTTACTCTTCATTGCAGAAACGACACTTTTAATTTAAGAATCGCTAAGGTTTGGTCTATTCTGAATTTCGTGCAAAGCTACACGAGGGCTATCTGCACTAGCCGTCCCTAACTGAGCAAGGTAAGGCTAGAAGGAAGGTAGCTAATCATTACCCACTGCCAAATCTTGGGCTGCTCTTTTACCAACGAATAGTGGAATTGACCGCACTTTATAACGCCTCCACGGCTAAAAGGACGGGCATGACTGGTGTGACAGGGATTCGAACCCGCGACCCTTGGATTAGAAATCGAGTAACTTAACCACCTTGCCATGCTGGGCCAATCGCTAAGGAAATCATCTCGCAATGCATCGTGCATCTGGTTCCAACTTCAACACTTTATCTTTGGGCTTCACTGTGATGCTACTTTCACATAATATTGAAGTCAATGATTCTGTCTTTATGACTTCAACTCTTCTTTTTGAAGATAATGATACTAACGTGCCTGTTGTTTTATATTTCGCTGTTAATGCAGTAATGAATTGACGAATATGTGATTCAAATGGTATGAGAAATCGATTGGAATATCTTCGATTAAGTTCTTCCCTCATTCTGCCTGAACCGAAGGTTTAACTTAATTTTTACACTTAAGCCATCGCATTCACAACCACATCTAGAACTTTTCAAACATTTTTCATTGCTACGTTGATGTACTTTAAGCTTAAAAGTTATTTTCCCCATTTTAGCTTTTATGTTCTCGGGTAATGTAACAGGCCTGGTCCAGTAACCTAGACCTTGAAAATAGTGTCAAACGTCTTCTGATTGTCTGATCAAAACCCAAACTTTTCAGAAATGACTTCTTTTTTTGAAACTACATCAAAATGCCCTGGTGACTCTTATGACAAGTGTCAATATACAAATTTATATTTTGAATGTTAGATACTAACATATGGAGCCCATATCTTCATAAATAATATTAATCGTTAGTTATTTTAGTGATTCAAACCGCATTTGTTTGTTTTAATATTCTGCTGATAACGGTTTAATTTTCTCTTTAATGTTAAAACCTTTTTTGATTTGTTAAACATAATTTATTATTAAAAACAGTTGGAATTTTCTCTATTCTATTAAACTTATTTTGCCTTTAGCGCAAACCACAAAATGGGTTATTTAACTCTGACTTTGATATTTTTAGTCCGGAAAATTACCATTGACCCACTTCGCGAAATTCCTTTGTAAATTTCTACCTAGTTTAGCTGTCCTGTCATTACTAGTTGGGTATTTTTTCGTTAAAGTTTATCTTACACTGACGAAAGTAGATTGATCGTGTTGGCTAGCAGAACTATTGATAATCTCTCTTAATGTTCACTGATATTAGTTCACATACTTCAAAATTTTGTCAATGAATTAATTAAACAAACGTATTTAAACTTAAACATGTGTTATAATAATATCCACGCTTTTAATTGGTTTATAAGCTCTTTTTTTGACGTTATATACAATCTTGTAAAACTGCATGCGTGTAAGAAAATCATGTATGTTACCATATCAGCCAAGACATGTTTCCAACCAATGTGTTAAGCGCTGTACAAGTGCTGTACAAGTGAACAGTAATTGTAATTGAAACAAGGGACTGGAAAGTATATCTCCTTCACTTCTTGTTAACAGTGAATTATCCCCCCTCTTAGTTCAACAACAGGAATATACTATTTACATCGTGGTTTAACTTGCCCTTAGACCCTTTATATACCACTACCGATTACGTACTCTTACAACTCATACATGACAGTATTTTTACATAACAACTACCACTCTATTATTGAAATTAATTACGTCATAAAAGTTTTCATGGAAAGATTAACAAGATGGGAAAATATTTCCCTATATGTAGCTAAGTTTACAAATTAAATTAAACAGAATAAGTTGCTAAAAGTGTTTAATTGTTGCTTATAACTGTTTGTTTAATAACGTTAACGTAAGTTTAAATGATTTGTGATGACAAGTGAAAATAGGTCTCAGTTTGTTTGTTTTTGAATTTCGCACAAAGGTACTTGAGGGCTATCTGTGCTAGCCGTCCCTAATTTAGCAGTGTAAGACTAGAGGGAAGACAGCTAATCATCACCACCCACCGCCAACTCTTGGGCTACCCTTTTACCAACGAATAGTGGGATTGACCGTCCCATTATAACGTCTCCACGGCAGAAAAGGCGAGCATATCTGGCACGATGGGGATGAGAACCCGCGACCCTCAGATTACGTGTCGAACGCCTTCACTCACCTGGCCATGCTGGGCCAATATGTCTCAGAATTGCTGGTATGGGTGTTAACATTTTTACTAATAAAATAGCGAACAACGTTTCGATCTTCTTAGATCATCTTCAAGTTAACAAAGAGAGAGTTAAATTTATGTAATGTTAGCCAAATATTATAGGTCCCAATAAACGTTTGTTTCGGTCTAAAAACGACGTAAAAATCACTTTAAAGAAACTTATTGTTAATTTATTTTTTTTACATCTATAAAAGTTCCCATGAATAGCCACCATGCGGCAATTTCAACAAACTTTATTTAGTGTATTTATTGTATTTTTACTTGTTTTGAGCGTCAGTCTTATAGAAATGTTTAAAACTGCTGGAAATTTAAAAGTCTTTGTTGCAAAAAATCTATACTTTACAGATATTTAATTAATTACTTGCCAAATGTGTTTTTGACGAATTAGTCTTAAAGCCTGAAAAAGAGTGCCTCAGAAAGTTCACACTTTGTTTTACAGTAACAAGAAAAAATAGCACCAGTAATTTATTATATGAGCAAGATTAAATGTTCAAGTACGTAAGTGTAATATATCGCATAAGACAAAAGACAAACTCCCTCAGTTTATCTTTCTACATGTACCAGAATACTTTACACTGAGCTGAGAGAGAAAACCTTATTCCAAATATGAATATAGGTTTTCATTCTCTTAATTAACCTTTTTTACAATAAAACCAAAATCATTAATTCCAATTAAGAAAGACCACTAACAGCAATATGATGGAAATATTTTGTAATCAAAAGAAGGCGTAGGCAGCGAAATGGGCGGGGGTGGTAAATGTGTGAGCACGTGTCTCTCAATTCTGACCCGGTAGCGAAGTGCTTGTATAAATGGGAAATAAAGATTTGTATATAGTTATCATGAACAGCTGCACTGTAAATTTTGAGTTCAGTGGTCACTGTCAACATAGTAAACTAGAACCCCCAGTCGATTGTGTTGCCCTTCTCTCATATTCGAATATGTTTCGACGCCTATAACACAAGCAATTTGTGGATAGGAAGTAAAATTTCTAATAAACATATCCTCTTACACGGTTTTGAGTTTCGTCAAAAATTTTATCACCTACACACCGCAGAGCAACCTGGAAATAACTTAATTATCACGTGACTTAGAAGTATTCTAAATATGTGATTTTTTTTTCTAACAAATCTTTGAAAATAGGACGAAGGTATATAGAATAGTTTAAAATTGGCGTCCACAAACTAAGACTAAATCCAATGATATATATGTATGATTACATCAGCAGTTAGTCACCTAGTGATAAAGAAAAATATCATACATATCAACCAAATTTTTCTTCCTGTCTTTAATACGTAAAGTATCGTGAAGAAAGATAATAAGTGCTCTGGTTTAGGGCACACTCAGCCTTGAACCAGTTTAACAGCTCATTCTGGTGATACACCTTAAGAAATATTACGTTAAAAGCTTCCAGCGACACTGTAATTTAAAGATCTAAACTTCACATTCAGTTAGGCTTGATAATATTGCTTGAAACAAGTTTTTAAGTCACGAGAAGACGTGAAAGCAACAAAACCCTTTCAGTTAGATTCTACTATTGTATTTTTATTATACCATTAGCTGAAAGTTTTGATCAAGTAACTAAATTGTAAAACTTAATGATTTCTTGATAATTTAGTTTTTAACACAAACTACTTGTGAAATAGGTGAAACTTATAAAGCTGAATAACTGTGATTTTCACCTATACATAATTTTAAATACATGACTTTCTGACTATTAAATACGAAATTAACACCTTATGGAAGAAAAGCGAACCTGGATATCCGAAAATAAAACAGTAGTTTTAAACCACATTATTGTGGGATGCATAATACATGTTGAAAATTATTATATCATTGTTCTACATGTCTGAATAATAGAAGTCGAAACTGAAATAGAGATCCTTATAACTCCAGGGTTTTCGAAAGCGATCAAGTTATAAGGATCTCTATTTCAGTTGTATAAAAACTTCTTGGGCCTATGTATTTTAAGCACATCATGATTACAGAAGTAGAAGATAGGCATGGTCAATTTTAAGACATCTGGAATAATACATTTTCCACCTGACTAGTAGAAAATATTTCCACCCGATCGTAACGAAATGTTCCTTTATTTTCATCGAAATCAAAATTTTATTTCATGTCTTTGTTAATTTTAATCCTAAATCTAAACTATCGATTTGTTTAGCCTAAATAACCTATAAACGTTATTTTAATGGTAGTTGAAAAAAAGAATTTCCAAGTAAACTTAACAGCTTAGCAATACAATAAGGAAGTGTTGTGTACTTATAGCAAAGCTACATCAGGCTATCTACTGTTGCTTCCGTGGGGAATCGAAACCCTGATTTTCGCGTTATAAATACTAAGACTTACCGCTGTCCCATCAGGGGACTTAAGGAAGTCTTAGGTTTGAAAATGGATAGACACAATAAGAATTTATCTTGAAAATGACTGTGTATACGGGAGACCACTATAAGAAGTTAGCATGTTTTATCTTATACTCATCCAAAAGGCACGAGTCCTTTATAGTTTCTCCATGTTTTTAAATGAAAAGCAAAAGTGACAGTTAACAGTGAACCGCCAAAACCAAATTTGTTAGAAGGTTTTTTTGTTCTTTTACTCACGTTACTTAGGCAACATGTGTAAGGTAAAAATAGCTTTGTGTTAGTTTAACGAAGTAACGGAAGAAAGTTGATTCGTCGAATGAAGCACCTAGGTAACAGAAATTCTCACGTGGGAATATTTATGTACAAGTGTGAAAGTCTGAGAGGTGTAACTACATATACATGTATAGTAGTGGTATATCCAAACTAGATAAACCTAAGGATTTAGAATTTTAACTTTGAAAATGTTAGCAGTAAAGTCTGAGGTACCACAACTAAAATAATTGATTCGAGTATCCAAAAACTTCACTTATCTTAACATTACAGCTATTTAATGTTATGTTGAAAATCGTTATTCACTATATATGTATATATATATATTAGTCTTTCTCGGTATAATTCGTCTATGATATTAGATACTCTTGTAAGTAACGTGTTAATTATCTCGAATTAATCGATTTATTCAAAAATACATAGAAAGGAATTGCATTCCAAAAAATATTAGACATGTAAAGAAATACATATACGACTATTAAACATTAAAAAGTAGCTAGGTGGATGTAAATGATGATAAAAGTAAATACATTAATATATTTTACACAAAAACATATTTAAAAACACGGTTACAAAGGGATCCATACGTAGAAAGACGTGTAGAGATGAAACTCGATAAAACTAGTAAGAACTTGATTCACTACTCTCATTAAAAGAAAGGCCTTGAAAATCGTATTTATTGGACGTTATATACAGAGATGACCCCTCCCCACTTGTTTTCCTCAACTGAAAATCGGCATTATCGACACAAAAGCTTGATACCCCCCTCGCTACCCCCCCCCCAAGTAATCATCGACCACTTCAAAGGAAAAAGACACACGACACACGAGATTCAGGGAACACTTCGATTTTTTTTTCTCTCTCTCTTTCTAAGCTTACTGTGACGAGGGAAGCTCGTGCTTTCCCAAGTTATGTGTATCTCTTCTTATTCTAGTGTTTATCTAACATAAAAAGTAAAATGTACAAAATTCCAAGACTTTCTATTAAAACAACATTATTCTTAATGAGAGCTGTTCTAAACACAGTGAAGCTAAAAAAAATATCAAAATAAATGTCTACGGTGTTTGTCTTATTACGCCTTAATACAGCTTTATTACCATAACAAATGTTTTAGCTCATTCCTGTTCCCTGCTTTTCGGTTTTATTACATTTCTGTGCTATGACTTGAGTTGCAAATCAAAGAGTGATCTTAAGTCCGAATCTCCAACATGTAAAAAAAATGTTAATACAATATTTTAAAAATAGATACAAATAGACGAAATAGTCAAACAGGTTTGTTTACTGTTTTCAGGTTGCTCTTCGGTGGCTCTGTTAAGTTGACGGTTAAAAAAATGTTATTCAAAAACGTTTTAATACTATTGTATGTTTTGTGCAAAAGGTGATAAATAGGTAGCATATTATTCAAAAATCAAATTCAGTTGCTATTAACTGAAGGATGGGGATGTTACAAAGGAAATTATTTGTGACGGATGGAAGAATAAATTGATTGTATTTGAGATTTTTTTTTTTTCAAAATTACACTAAAGACTATCTGATCTTTGCGTCCTTCTAATTTGGAAATTATAAATTAGAGATAAAGATGTTAGTGAAAAGCATCCACCACCAGCTCCTGGACGATTCTTGTTTACGAAATGTTAGAATTATGTGTGTCACTTTTATAACTCAATGGCTCAAAAGTGAGGAACATATTTTCGCAGGAACGAGATCAAACCATGAATCCTCTGATTGAAAGTTCGAGCAAGGACACGATTAAGCCATGCCTCTCTCCATTCTAGCTTATCTATATATTTGTTAAGTGTATTCTCTACTACGTAGGCTCTTGTCTTTTGTTCTTTTTTTCCCTTGATCTTATGACACAGTATTCCCAAAACTTTTCCGTTTGAGGTTTGCTGTTGTGGTAAACTGAACAAAAACAGAGCCTTAGCATAGTTGTTTTCATTCGAAACAAATGTAATGAAGAGGATAAAAAGAAAAGTTCTGGTGGTTTCGTTCATTGAAATGTTTTGCGGGCAAAGGCAAATACTGTTTCTCAAGTTAGCCTTCCTGATATACAACAGCAAATGTACCAAGTTGGCTACACAGTACAAATAAACCACCTACACTTGATACGGACTTGGAAGCATACTCGATTTCTAGCTTCAGGAGGACTTCCAGTTTCATAAGATTAGGTTCGTTATTTAAGAAAGTGCAACTATACACAAGCAATATTTATTAAAATAATAAATATTTCGTTGAATACATCTGAATAGTGTTTCCATTCTCTAAGCTATAAAAAGGATACAGTTTTAATATTTGCACGCAACATTCTTTAACAAATTAGCAAGAGAACTTTATTGTCTATTATTCCCAATTTCATTATATCTTGTAATAATATGGTTTATACAGTTTTTTACACTTTTTAGTGTGCGTTACGATAATCAAATTACTTATATTACTGTATATTTCATTGAAATTTATACTTTTAATTAATAACGATTGATAACTGTACAGGTAAAAGGGATATTGGTGTTAGTCTTAACGTAAAAACAATCATTCTGCGAAAACGAAGCAAAAAAGCGTGTATTTGTGTATCAAGTCATTATCAACGACAGCGATGGTAACATTCACATGATAACTGAGTATTATGGTATAATTTGCATAATACATATGTATATTATATAAGATACTCTCTGCATATATAAAGGGTGATTCAAAAGATATACAGGTCCGGCATACCCAGATGGTTAAGGCACTCGATTCGTAATCTGAGGGCCATGGGTTCGATTCTTGTCACACCTAACATGCTCGCCTTTTCAGCCATGGGGGCGTTATAATGTTACGATCAATCCCACTATTCGTTGGTTAGAGAATAGCCCAAGAGTTGGCGGTAGGTGGTGATGACTAGTTGCCTTACCTCTAGTCTTATAATGCTATATTAGGGACAGTTAGTGCAGATAGCCCTCATGTAGCTTTGCGCGAAATTCGAAAGCAAACAAACAAGAGATATGTGTTATCATTACCACCATGATATATCTAAGTCCCACCCTTACAATGATTTTTTTAAATTCATATTTGTGATTGAATCTGTTTTTTTTTTCTTTTTCCACAATAACCAGCTAGAAGTTCATTAATCCTGCGCGTGTGGCATTATATTGTAATATTCACGGTGGACATTTGGAATAACGTAATGACAAAAATTTTGAAAAATAATAACTGTCGCACTACGTTTTAATGTAAAATCTAAAAACATAATTTATTTTAAATGTTTATTAATTTGTCACTATTATATTATATATCTAATTACTTCTTGTAAATAAACTTGAACATAGTATAAAGTTGTAATTATTTTAAATAACGTTCAGAGTATGAACTTAAACCAAACCAACAGCAAAAAAAAAAAGATCATGAAATAGACATTTATTGTATTTTAGCTCTGACTTTTAAACCTTTTCTAAAATAACTCACTCTTCCCAGTGGCACAGCGGAATGTCTGCGGATTTACAACGCTAAAAACCGGATTTCTGTATCCGTGGTGGTCAGAGTACAGATGGTGCATTGTGAAGCTTTTTGCTTAATTACAAACAAACAAACACGTTTTAAAATAACTAATTGAAATGGTTCTATATACAATCATGTTCTTCATTTTACACCGTTAAGTAATTACACATGAAATGGAAGTAAAA